>OY282602.1:0-2509776 GCA_958298965.1 Chrysolina haemoptera | reverse complement strand
TTCCAATGCCTACTTGATCAATATTCTTTTCTAATTTGGCATGACACGTGATACTGAAATGTTCTATTGGGACGCCGCTTTTTGAAATTCAAATTTGTGTTCAATGGGCGCCATTGCGTAAATAGGATGACTTAAGTGACACTATAGGCCTTTTCGGAAACCTACTCGGGTTGACACGATTCCCAATCCGCACGTTCGTTTACCTAACCTGAGTTACCAACCAGAGTTCGGAAACTTTGGGGTTACTGACTCGATCACTAACTCAGGTTCATCTTTCGTAACCCAATTCGAAAGCAGGGTCATTAAAATTGATACCGACACCGCATGCGCATTACTAAAAGATTTTGAATTTGTCAACAAATAATAAATATGGAATACTTGGTTATGTTATCATTTTGAGACATTTGTTTTCTGGTTTTGGTTCTTGGTGTGTTTTTGATCTGTTGTGGCATTCATTTTTTTGGTATAGGTTTTCTTAAAACGATCATGAATACAAGGAAAACTGCAGCATTAACAGCATTTTATTGACGATGCTGAAATGGAAGAGGAAATAGTATACAGATTCAGCAATAATTCTTCTTTACATAGGGAAACAACGTGCACGACAGAGAACGCATTAGGAAAATAGAGAGGAGATATGCATCAATCCCACCACTGTGCGGCGAATGAGCACCTTACTGAATTCCTAAATTCATTTTAGTATTGCCTGAGCGACGTGGGGATGTAATTCTAATGTAGCGGAAGTTGCATTTACGATATTATTTGTTTTGTATTGCGAACAAATTATTTGACTTTTTTAACCAAATAAGTTCTTGCTCTCAAAATTTGTGTGATACAGAGTTGTCAGCCGTAATGGCTGTGAAAATAACAGTGTAAATCCTGTAAAATCATAATGAAACTTAAAAGAATTCTAAAACCAAGTAATTTGTACGTTATCTATTGCGCGCGTTATTTCCCTATGTAGGTATAGAAGAATTATTACTGAATCTGTATATGATGCTATCTTCCAATAAAATAAGGAAAAACGTTTCTGAAAGAAAACGAGTTTGCATTAAGAATTACGAAGAAGTTATTTTACAATACTCCATGACAGGTAAAATATAATATAGGTAATAAGAAACCCTGATCTGATTCGTTCGTAAACTTTGGATCTCGGGTACGTAATCTTAGTGATCCGTCACGTGATCTCTGTGGAACGGGTTGGTGACCCAGTGTTAGTTTCCGAAAAGGCCTTATGTGTGTATGTGTATAGTCGTTGGTTTTGACACATTCTTTAGTGTGAATTGCACTCAGCTACACTCGATTTAAAACATGGTGTAAATAGAGTAGACAACTTGCTACACCTCGATGCAAAACGAATGAACCTACCGTCCACGTCATTCCGACCGGTTACGTCAAAGTTCTGTGATCTGCCGTCAGTAACGTGACCTTTTAATGCTTATTTGACCTCTGTGGATGTGTTGTCAATTTTCTTATCATATCGGCTTTAGATTAATATTTAATCTCAAAATTCCCAAACTAATTCATCTCCAGCTTTTATCATTTATGTTTGCCCTAAAAGTCGCTTATTGAAAAACATATTTCTGCGCTGTTTCATTAATAAAGGTTTGTGTTTAGATTGCTTTATCTGAAACCGGTGGTGGAAATCTGGTGGTTAGGTTGAAATAAAATCCCCTTTAAGTCAATTTTAAAAATTGAACATGTCTATCAAACAATCGGCAACTATTTTACAGAGTAAGAATGGCATCAACTGTATCAAGCAGAGGGCAAGGTAAAAAGGTGCTTTTATTTTGTTACATAATACTTGAGTATTTTAATTTCAGCTCTTGGTGGTCTGGCGTCCAGATGGGCCCCCCCGATGCCATCCTAGGAGTAACAGAAGCATTCAAACGGGACACAAACCCCAACAAAATCAACTTGGGTGTTGGTGCTTACCGTGATGACAACGGGAAACCTTACGTGCTCCCCAGTGTCCGAAAAGCGGAAGACAAAATCAGAGCAAAAGGTTTAGACAAAGAATACGCTCCTATTTCTGGTGTCGCTGAATTCTGTAAAGGCAGCATTCAACTAGCCCTTGGAGAGGGCTCTGAAGTTATATCTAATGGTTTGAATGCAACTGTACAGGGGATTTCAGGAACGGGTTCATTGAGGATTGGCGGAGCTTTTTTGAATGGATTCTTCCCTGGAAACAAAGTTATTTACTTGCCTAGCCCTTCATGGGGTAACCATGTGCCCATTTTCAAACACTCAGGATTGGACGTCAAGACCTATAGGTATTATGACCCAAAGACTTGTGGATTGGACTTCCAAGGTGCTCTGGATGACATTTCCGTAAGTAGTGTTAATCTTACTATACAATGATTGTTTTGTTGGGAATCAGTCAGTTTATTCATCAGAAAAATGTACAAATTAATTTAGTCATGAAGGACAAAAATATTTCTCATGAGTTTTCGACATTTTCGTTAAAAAATTCGCAATCAGCACGTCAAAATACGTTCAGGACAAAAATTTTAAATTTGAAAAATGAAAAAAAGTTCAAAAAATTAACTATGATGATATACTCGACTTTTTTGTCCGTTAATTTTTTTCGTTCAAATTCTCATTATGTACTAATTTGGCCATTCCGAATCGATTGGCGTTCGCAGAATTGGTCTATCTCTAACCGTTCTCGAGTTGGTGAGCTCTGAATCAGTTTTCAAATGGATTTTTTGGCGCCAAAATATTTCTGATGAGTTTTCGACATTTTCGTTCAAAGATTCGGAATCAGCACGTTGAAATACGTTTGGGGACAAAAATTTAAAATTCGAAAAATGAAAAGTAAAAAAGTTCAAAAAATTAACTATGATGATATACTCGACTTTTTTGTCCGTTAATTTTTTTCGTTCAAATTCTCATTATGTACTAATTTGGCCATTCCGAATCGATTGGCGTTCGCAGAATTGGTCTATCTCTAACCGTTCTCGAGTTGGTGAGCTCTGAATCAGTTTTCAAATGGATTTTTTGGCGCCAAAAATATTTCTGATGAGTTTTCGATATTTTCGTTTAAAGATTCGGAATCAGCACGTCGAAATACGTTCGGGGACAAAAATTTTAAACTCGAAAAATGAAAAGTAAAAAAGTTCAAAAAATTAACTATCATGATATACTCGACTTTTTTGTCCGTCGATTTTTGTCGTACTAATTCGGCCATTCTGAATCGATTGGCGTTATGGTTATAGGCATTATTTTTAATAATTAAAGATTTTTAAAAATATTGTTTGAATTCCTGTAACTTTTATTATTATTCAAGTAAGTAATTCTGAAATTTTATCATGACCACTGTTTAGTACCAAAAATTTTTTCATCCGTCAACTTGTCCCAAAAATATTTAATAATGGATTAGTCATCCAAATAAACCTCTCAGAGATTGTATAATGCTTTTACATCACACCTTACTACAATAATTAAAAAACAAACATTTGTTTATTAAACTAATTCAAATGTTTATCAGAAAAGCACATGACTGTGAATATTTCTGCCACCTCATGTTATCAGATGGTTTTATTTACTGGGTAATTATTTTAATAGAATTTTCCATCAGTTTTGTGTTTGAAACAGTGGAGAATTTTCTTCCAGATGAAAATTGAGTGTTTTGTATATAAAAACTTATAAATTTTCCTATTTAAAACTTACAATTTTAAACATTTTCCTTGAAAAATTGATTTTAGCACCTTAAAATAAAAAATTATTTTGGGCATTTGAAATTTAAGGGTTTTGTTTCTGTTTCACCATTTGGCAACAGGTACTGCAGATTTCATAGATAATAAAGGACAATACATTTGTTATGTTGATAAGTTAAACAAAGATGACTGCACTGCATTGTTTGGAACCTTTAGTGTAGTAATGAGTAAATATACTGAAGTTTTATGGAGTTTTTTGGAGGAAAGATTAATCTTCTCTTCAGAAGAATTGGAATTAAATCAATTATAAATAAAAAACATTTCTAAAAAAATGGTAATATGTTGGTATATACAAAATGTGTAGTGCTATAAGCCCTACAATATTTTAAATAGATACTCAAGTTAGGTAACATTAGGAAATAATTTTGTTTTTCTAATGTATGTGAAATATGAAATATGATGAATAAGATTTTTCTTGTTTAGGATATTGATAGCATTTAAACAACAATAATGGAATTTCAATGCCTGATTATGAAATAACTTTCTGCTTCTTTAATATTTTTTTTTTTCAGAAAATACCTGAGAAATCTGTGATTCTCCTACATGCATGCGCTCATAACCCCACAGGGGTTGATCCCACCAAGGAGCAGTGGCTTGAGCTATCCAATGTGATAAAGAAGAGGAACCTCTTCACATTCTTTGACATGGCCTACCAAGGTTTTGCTACAGGAAGTGTCGATAACGATGCTTTTGCAGTGAGTTTTGATGCACAAAACAAAAAATTTGCCATGTTCAAATTAGTACCTTGGATTATAATCACACATTCGAGATCATATTTTATTTATTGGTACTTTTACCAATAAAGTTCAATATTACAGTATATTTTCTAATTCTATTGAGACTTTTCATAAGCTGTATTTCAAAATATTACAGAAATAATGTTGCAAAGTTTCAGAATAGCATAAATTTATCCCAACTATTGGGTATAAGCTCTGAAAGTAGTTATTAATCCATGGTATCGATTTCAATTCTACAGCTTTACTCTCAAACACATTCAACAAATATTCCATTTAATTTTAGGTACGGCACTTTGTTAAAGAGGGCCACCGTATTGCTTTGGCTCAGAGTTTTGCCAAAAATATGGGTTTGTACGGTGAAAGAGCTGGAGCTTTCTCAATTGTTGGAGACTCGAAGGAAGAAGCTGCCAAGGTGATGTCCCAAATCAAAATTCTCATTAGACCAATGTATTCAAATCCTCCCGTAAACGGAGCCAGGATCGTTGCAGAAATATTGAATGATCCATCACTCAGAAGTGAATGGTAAGAAATTTTAATACCAATTTTTAATTTGATTTTTTGTTATTTTTTTTAAATTTATGTTGAAGCTCAGATATTCGGAAAATAAAACTGGCCCTGTAATTGCAAACTATATTGATTATTTATCAGGAAACAATGACTCATTCACATTAACATAATGTCCTTCATAACCATCGAAGTGTTTGAAAAATAAAGGAATATAAAGCATTTTTCACTTGAAACCAACTTGAAACGTTTATACATGAATTCCTCCACTGATTATGAGAAAAAAAAAATTCTACAGTGGATTTTTTCAATCGAGTAGCATATGATTAATAAACAAGGTACCTAGTAGTTAAATAATTTGTTACTGGAGAATCTCGGATGTAAAGAACATTTATATGTCCTCAAAAAATAGTCCATATAAGTTGCCAAATAAAGAAAAAAGTATAAATAAAATGTCATAATATATACCATGAAATAATGCTGAAACTAATACAGATGAAAACGTTGTACCCCAGTATGTTATTTTATATTATTACATTAAATTCATACAAATCGAAATAAAAACATTATGTTATTTTACCGAAAAGTTCAACTTGTGATATTGGACAACACTTGATCTTTCTGTATTTGCAAATCTGTATGATGTGTTCTTCAAATCGTTTTTTCATGTATCTTCTAGGTTGACCAATATATTTTTGACACAATTAATTTTGTAAATTTCGATTTTAGAGCCTCCAATCTGCTTTGAGGAATTACCCAAGACCTACTGGAGTTTTTGACAGATTTTTTGTTTTGGAGTAAAATTTCGAAATCTATGTTTTACCCAGTTCGAATTCTTGTCAATTTAAAATTTTCAAACACTTTTTTTTTAAATGCCCTTTTTGTTAAGGGGAATGAAATGTTTGATTTTTTATTCATCCAGGTTGCCAGAAGTAAAAGGAATGGCTGACAGAATCATATCAGTACGTACAAAACTGAGGGAAAATTTGAAAAAGGAAGGATCTACAAGGAACTGGGAACATATTACGAACCAAATTGGAATGTTCTGTTTTACAGGAATGAACGCTGAACAGGTATTTGAACTCACCCTATATAAGAACAAATTATTCACTTCAGACCAAATTAGATATAGGATTACTGAATATTATAACATTAGCATTAAAAATTCAATGAGTCCTACGATTATCAAACCAAGTTTTTTTTTGTTTTAGGTTGAGAAATTGACCAAAGAGCACAGTGTTTATCTTACGAAAGACGGACGCATATCGATGGCTGGGGTAACGTCGAAAAATGTTGATTACCTAGCTCATGCTATGCACGAGTCAACAAAATAATTTTGAAGATAATTTCTAATTCGATTTTTAATAATGTAAGAATCAAACATTCATTTAAACCAAGCATTTTTATGAACTAAGAAAAAAACTGTTACAAGATTTTATTTTTACAAACTTTATATTTTTATTGTTGCTTAAAAAAAATATACAGTGTTTATTGAGAAGTACCCTGATTTAATTTTAGAATACCGGGCGTTTTCATAAACCTATACAATAGGGCAATCGGCGTCAGCAAGTTTACAACAATAAAATAACTATTGTCCCTTACGACCACTGAATTACATCCGTTGTGTTCTCGACAAAGCTTCTGCAAGAACTATGCAGTGCTCTATAGATCTCTAATAGGGGAATTGGCATCGTTGTCTCCAATAAAAAACAACTACTGTCCCCTACAATCACTAAATTATATCTGTTGTATTGTTGGCAAACCTTCTACAAGAAATATGTAGTGCTCTATATATCTCCAGTGATAAGGATTTCCATCATGGGGACATCAGAATCGCTAATAGATTCAGTCTTGGTTAAATGCAAAGTTGAGCAACTAATGGAAATCAGAAAATATTTATTATTTGTTTTTAAATTTTTCCTTTGGAGGGCTGATAGTCCAGCTCATTATAACCTTTGTAAAATATTGATAGTTTTGGAGATATTGGCACTTTAATGAACTTCGTGTAAACCAAAACCTTTGATCAGTATTTTGAGTGCGGCAGGTACAAAACTCTAATTTTGGTCGCGTTCACGAGAAGCTCATTTGATACCAACATTTACTTCAACTTTCATGTGCTGCTGTGTTGTGCTCTGCAAAATTAATTTATTTTTGCATTTTCCTATTGAGTTGTTCTAAAATTAAATTTTCAATCAACAGCTTCAGTCACACGTTTGATAAAGGAAAAGGCACAGAATTTCTGGCTATCAATTAATATCCAGGAGCGGCGCGCTTCCACAAAAAAAAATATTATTTTTTATCAAAATTTCGCTTAGTTTCCCACTTCGGTGGGGAGAGCACACTGTATAATTTTCCGTAATTAGTTCAACCTGTATATCAAAGTAAATACTAATACTACAAAATACCTTATTCCTTGATAAAATTCACAAGTTAAATCTGTCAGAAAATAAAGTGGCCAATCAATAAAACAGCACATAAAAAAATATAAATGTATTGATTGATGAAAATTACTACTTTATTTTTTGGTATGCATAAACCTATTCTTGTAGTATCTAGATTTCGGCTTTGCAGATTCTGCTTCCTCCTTAGGCTTGTGATTCTCATGAATGATAGAATAGAGTAACTGGGCATCATTAGAATTTCCTAAAATCTCCCTAAGCTCTTCCTAAAAAAACACAAATTATTTGTAGATAGGCAGAGAGATATTTATTAGTTTTTCAAGACCATACACATGATATAGAATAGAACAAGTCATAATCTTTATATACAGTGACCGCCAAAAAGTATGTACCTACCATATCGGAAAAAAGTTTCTGGGGAAAAGTTTGTTCATGTCCGATAACCTAAAAATCGATTTTGACACCTCACGTGATCGCTGGTTCAATATTCTCACATTATTTTCTCAAACTTTGTATATGTGTATAAAATTGAATTCTAAGCAACTTTTTCAAATAACTTTTTTCGATATCTGGCCATTTTACCCGACTTTTTGCCTATTCATAGTAATTTTTTTCAATTTGCCGCCATACCAGCGATCACGTGACATGTGTCAAAATCGATTTTTAGGTTATCGGACATTGCCAAACTTTTCCCAAAAACCTTTTTTCCAATACTCTAATAATAAACTTTTTTCCCATATGGTACATCCTTTTTGGCGGTCACTGTAAAAAAAACTTTATACAGTGAGGACCAAAAGTCCGTCGCCCCTTCCGTGAATTATTTATTTTACATAATACAAAAAAATGTTAAATACATAAGTTGTAGGGTTTCATTGATCTCTTTAATGGTTTAAGTTTCGTTTATACAGAGTGTGTCAAAAAAGCGTATCGACTTGGAAGTTTATTTTTTCAAATAGGACACCCTTTATATCATTGCAATATTAACAAAAATATATTCTCAGCAATATTTTTTTTCAAAAAATCTTCATGTTCAGAAAATCCAACTTCACGTCACAAAACCGTTTTATTTTTCAAACTACGTCACAAAACCGTTTTATTTTTCAAACTATCAGGTAAAACTGGAATATAAGTTCTACAAAAAATTAAATTTTTGAAGCTCACCTCTGTTTTTTGTACAATTTTATCCATGCTCTCGCCTTTCTTCAAAAACATATCGATATTTTTCGAAGTAATTCCCGGCAACTTCTGAACAAAATCGTAAACATTAGAGTTGTATCTTGACTGAATCATATCCAAATCCTGTTCTCCTATAGTTGTGGCATACTCAACATTTGGTTGCTCTTTTCCAGCCTGAAAATTGGATAATATGTAACAATAATATAATAATAATAATAATAAATCTCAACTATTACCTTCAGCTCCTCGAATAACTGAGCTGAAGCGTACGGGCTTGGACTCCAGATCAATTTCAGTTTCGGAAAATGCATCGTTAATAGCAGCAGTTTTTCTTGAATATCGGTATTACTCTAAAAAGAAAACTCTGATATTTTGTGTGGTCCGTTCTAAAGCACTGTATACGCCAACAAAATCGGTATAACACAAGGCTCAGTATTTGGACCAGTATGTGATAATTATGCATTGAGAGTTTTTTGAGTGATAAATTTCTTACTTGCCATCCAAACGCCTTACTTTGTTCGAACTCGATCAACAGCATGGGTTTTGAATAGTACCTGGACATGTTGGTACACTGCTGGTACAACCTTCCAGTTTTCAAAGAGCCTATCAAATCTGAAAGGCTTTTCCTTTCAACGCAAATGTTTGGTGTCAGGATATAATCGCCAATCTGAAGGAATGAAGAGCTAGATCAGTATAAACCAGTAAATTTGTCTCCATTATTTCATTTGAGAGGCTGTTCCGACCAATAATTTACAATATTTTATGAACACGTTTTTTGCATTGAATGAATTGTATTCCCTGAGAAAAAACGGTAATTTTTGGGAGAAGAATACATACAATTTTGAATGTGCCTTTCAAACGTCTAGTTATTACACTCTTGGTTGGTCTTAGGATCAGTTCTGCTTAGTTTATTATATAATAATTATTTACCGAGATTGTCAAGGGCTCAATTTCGATGCCTCTTTTGTGTATCAGCGCAGGCAATTCACTTCTGAATTCTCTCATATCGACTATGACAGTTTGTTTTTTCGGAACGAGATCTTGTCGTCCGTCCCTAGTATTTTTCTTGGGGCTTTGCAGCTCTCTCTGCAGTGCTAGAGATTGTTCAGACTTGCCATCTTGGTCTTCGGGAACTACCATTTTCTGAAAATATGAGCAGTCAAGTTTCTTAGTGGAAAAACAACTATAACATATAAACTTTTTTCAAACAATTAAGATGGAAGCACCCTTATAAAACCTGCATTTTTCAACCCATTGGAATAATTTTGAATCTATACATTTGTTCATTTTTAAAACTTATAATAATATTCAATATATTGTACACCTTATACCAGAACTTATTCTGTTTTGAATGTGTATTATAAATGAATGAAACATAAAAACTTGTAAGTGGACTTACCGACTTTGTTTCAATCAAAAGTTCAAAGGCTTCCTTCTCTCTTCGCAATGTTGTTAAATAGCTTTGTTCCTCGACTGTATCTGCGTGTAGCAGAAAGTAGACTTGGACTGGAAATGTCCTTTGTCTGTGGGCTTCATACATCTGACAAAAAAATTTCAGTGATTTTTCGTTCATTTACGTTTTTTTTTATCTATCAGAATCATAAGGGACTGCCTGAGCTTGCCTAGATTGTTTTCAGCTCCTTTTCTGCATTTTTACATTCACGTTACACTTTCTTGTAACCATACATTTTTATTGTTATTATCATTATGCAAATAAAAGCTGATATTATCATTATTGAAAAAACTATATTTTTTTGAGAGTCTTCAGGTGAGATAAAAGTTAGATACAACAGCCAGAAAGTCTCTATGGTCCTTCTATAATTGTTTTTACACTTGCCCAGCCATTCCTATATCTTGTACTGAATGGTACAGTAAAACACATTTTTTCTATGCCTGCCAAATACAAACTTCCTAAATTAGTTTTGAAGTGAATTAATTAGTACAGAAATAATTTTTATTTATTCAATAAGCTTTGGTATCAGTACATCTTCATAGTATCTAAGATCAGGAATAAATGAATAAAAAAATATATATGGATAATTTCTATGAATCAATTTGACACCAAAAATACTACTGACCTCTATTTCTCTAACAGCTGTCATACTGCAATGGTATAAAATGACGAAATTTGGTTTGAGACTTTCTAAAGTATTTTGCAAATTGATGAAATTTTCCGATCCTTTGAATGTTTGTATGAGAATTTTCGGCTCGCTGATGGTTTCACATGCTTGTGTCAAATCCATATTCTCCATCTACAAAAATCAACCACTAAAAACTAATAAAATTGAAAAAACTACCCACTTGAGTGAATGGCTCAAAAACATAGTCAGATTCATCATGACTGGCGTCTTTCTTGGTTCTATCACAAATAGTCTGACTCATTGTCAGAAGGTAACTACTCTGATAATCCTCCATCTCCTCCTCTTCGTCTTTATTCTCCCCATGTTCTTCTTTAGGATCACTTTCAGAACTTGCTGACTTTGCATCAGTTTTCAGCTTTTTACTCTTGGTAGCTTTCACTTCCTTTTTCTGAACAGGAATTTCGACTTCTTCTGGAATTTTTTCGTCAACCCTAAATGCTTGGCTTATCTTCTTGATGGGCAGATTATTTCTCAGGGCTTTCCTAAATAAATAAAAATGAGGTCCACTGATGAGCACCTGAAAGTTGAGTCTTGCAAAATCAGTGGTCATAACTCCTATGACAAAAACATTCCAGTATGATCATGTGCCAACTAGGTACAGGAACATGACATGAGTCTACAGTCCAGCCTACTAGCTCTCCTGATTTGAATCACGGTACTGAAAAATATGCAAAATATTTTTACAAGCAAATCTTACATTCTTTAACTGGTAACAACTCTTATAATCAGAACATAGTATCAGTATGGTATTTTCTTTGGAATTCAATTTTGTCATCTGGGCTGGTATTTCCACTTTGAGAATTTCCAGAAGAGGCTCCCATTTTGGGCAAAAATCGGGATGAAACTCTTGAAAAAAACATAGTCAGTATACTTCACTAGATGAACACGGATTTACTTACCTTTGTCACTGTTGAATATGAAGGAATTCATTTGGGAAAACAATAACTCTGAAGTTTCCAATAACACCCAAGTAGCTGTCTGAGCATACTCCATGGTACGATAATTTGCAACCATTGAATAGAAAGTTACAGGGTCAGAGTGAAACATCGTTCTGAAACATTTTCAAGACCTTGATAAATAGTCAACTATTTTTATTGCATCTAAATTGTGACTGTATTTTATAATGATTTAACGAGACATAATTTTGGCGTTAATAATCGGATGAAAGCCCGAGAGCAAAGCTCGAGGGCCTTCATCTCTGATTATTAATTTGGTAAACTGCTTCCATATACGCAATTTTTATTCCTCACTGTATTTAAGGCATTGTAAGACTGGATTACAATATATATTTCTTCGTTTTTGGATTCGCCAAAACGTGTGATTGGTTGGTGACTGATATTCAACAGACGAAAGAAATAATCATTTAGAAGGAATTCTTTGAAAAGAGGGTTAGACTAATTTTTCTAGGTTACAATGTTACTTTAAGAAATTATATTTGAATACTCACATTATAAGATGTCTTAATGTCTTGAGATCTGCTACTAGCTGCATACTCTTCTCACTCAATTGATGCCATATAACATCAAGTTGTGCTTGCAATATTTTATGAAACTTTTTTGTTAAACAATTTTCCACTGTTATTTCCTGAAACAGTTGCAGATAAATTCAAAAATTATCATTAAATATGTTTTATGTATTTTTCTTTGTAGGAATATTTCCCTCATGAAAATTACTTTACATTTTATTTTTGGTTCATTCATAATTTCCAAGAACTTATTGATACTTATATATTCCAAAGCTATTATGTTATTTAAAAAGGGGCAAAGAAAGGATGCTGCAAATCTTTTGATAAAAAAGACAACTTGAAAATTTTAGATGATTGCATTGATAAAGTTTTATCTAGTAACGACAAATGCAGGACAGATAACAAAGTGATATGTTTGACTCTCTGTATTCAGTAAGAACTGGATTAACACAAAATTGAGGGATGTTGAAAAACCTTTCTAAATACTGATCCCCTGCATATTTTAAAGTATAGCAACATTTTTCCACACTGTTGGTGTGGGATCCTTTGTCGGGATTTCCAAATAATATCTGTAATATACATATATTTATAAACTTTACCTGTAATTCTACACCTTTGTTAATTCGCTTAAGCTCTTTGACAGTCAAATTCATCAAATCTAAAATATAGGTTTGCATCTTTTTCATTTTCTCAGAAATTGGGATATGCAGTTCAATAACGTTTGGCTAAAAAATTATCGTTAGTTATTATCGATTGAAATGACGAGAGCTAAATAAATAACAATTTCAAATAACAAGAAACTCCACCATTTGAAATCTACCTGATGTTTCTTGAAACTTTGTATCACAGATGAATGGAATCTTGGCCAAATATACAGCTCTTTTACAAACAAAGCCCTCATCACTCTTTCCACATGTCCATATCCTACAGAAAAGCTCTGAACATCGTTAGAAAAACCCTTCACAAATCCAGTCTGAAAAAAGTCAGTTGTAATTGACTGAGTAGCTTGAGTAACTACAAAGTAACATACTTTGTTCTTTTGACGATATAATCTCAATACGAAGGCCTCCTGACAACTCTCAAATATTTTATGAGCCCTTAAAACAACAAACCCAGTTATCTTTTCAATAGGCAATCTATTCTTCAGCATATCAACTACGAGTATTCTTGTTGTAACGAAATTTATTCCTCCAGATAAATAAATGTCTTCCCTGAAACAGGTTTCAGAATAGGAATTGATCATATTCAATAGCATTTCAATACCTTTCTTTAATATTTGTGGAGTATGTAGTAGTGTAAACATTAGAATCTTTCAATTTTTCTTTGAAATACTTCTCTTCCTTCTCTGTTGCATTCAACACAAGAACCAAATTTCCTGGGTCGCAGTAAACTTTCAGGAGATTGCGGATTACCAAATCTAAGTTCACACCTCTATAAATAATGGTAGTCAGGAGAATTAAAACATACTATGAAATTACAAAGATTGAACATACTTAGAAGCAACCACCAAACCATCATTGTGAATAATATCTAAGAATATTTGGGTCTCGAACTCCAACATATACTGCAAATCGGTTTTTTCCAGCAGACTATCAATTGCATTAGTCTCCATGCTCATTTTCAATCAGTTGTTAGTAATTAATAAACAGTTTTTTTTGACAAATAAAGTTCTCTCTCTCTCTCTTAGTTTCTTGGTGAGTCTCCCTAAGGCGGTGACATGTACCAGCTCTCCCCCTATTATGCAACGTCGTTTGAAACTTTGAAGTTTTTGTTTATACTTTTTACAGGACCAAATTTTGGTTAGTCGATTTTTCTTCTTCCTTTCTTCCTTTTTTTGTTGTTACTGCTGTTAAGGCTCGTTCATATCCTTGCGAATATTCGCAATTTTTTGCTCTTTGCAAATCGCAAATATTTTTTTTAAATAGCCCATTCACCCAAATATGGGAGAAAGTGAGTTGTATGGCTCAGTGCTCATATGTTTCAAATAAAATTTGTAATGTGGAAGAGGTTCACCGCTTTTCATTCATTCTGGCTACCGGTCGTGTGGTTCAAAGCCTCGCGACAGCAGAATCTTTTTTCTGATGGCACAAGAAAGTGCTACCAAATCCTACATTTTTTGTTTTGTTCACTTCTACTTACAAATATCCCGAAAGTGATCAAATTGAAAATTAATTATTTTGACTAGTTAGTCTCGGATGATAGAGGCCAATAAAAAAGAAAGTAGGTTTATTCGTTTGCATCAAGGTGTAGTGGTGTAGTGTAGTGTAGTGTAATTTACACCACATTTTGAATCGAGTGTAGATGAGTGCAGTTCAAACAAAGGAATGTGTCAAACTAATTTGCAAAACGAATGCTAAAATTGAGTGTAAATTACACCAGGAGTCATCTCGATGCAAACGAATAAACCTAGTAATTACGAGATGCCCTGCCTATACCAACACAAATAGCTGTTTTGAAGTGAACATGAACTATCCTTTTTTATACAATCTACGGGCCAGGAGGGTGACGGGTGGTGAAACGTAATGGATAATTTGTTTACATTTGGAGTATGAAGGACCTATAAATACAAACGAAGAATGACAAACTTGATCCGAATGAAATGAACGGGCATACACGAAACTACCCAATTGAATACGAACTTAACATGTATAAGGCCCTTGCTTATAAACAAAGTTATGTTGCCTTCAAGACTAGGATGGAAAAGGCAGCTCTATGATCTTTTATAACTCTGAGGTAATCACAGAACACACATGTGCTGTGGACTGTGGAAAGTAAAGTAAGTGACAACTGATGACAAGAATGGGGGCGGGGATTGGCGCAGTGGTAGCGTCGGGGCTTCGTGATCGAAAGGTCGCGGGCTTTCAGTTTCAGATGTAAATCTGAGTGATTGAATCTTGTTGCTGGCTGGGGATAATCCTCCACGATTCACTGTTGCGTTGATAATTAACAGTGCTGCTCCTAAGGTGGCGTATGGAGTTAGTAACAAAGCCTAGCCAGAACACTAGTATGAATGAGATATATATTTGTGACGAATGTCCGCCGTCTTTGACGTGCCATACCAATGGAATAGGGATGTAGTATTGCCTAGAGCAAGACAACTGCATCCCCCCGATACAGCTTCGTTGTCTACGCCGGTTAAAGCCCGGATGGCGAACGGATTTCCCGCAACAGAGCATGTCCATATTGCACCGTACAGGTAGCAGAAAAGGACAAAATGATGAGAGAGAGAGACTGATTGATGACAAGAAACAAGAAAGGACTTGTCTAGTTTAAGCGCGAAGTTTTCTGTGTTAATTTTTTCATTTGCAAATTGTAAATATAATATAAAATGTTTGACAAACGCATAATAAAGCTTTCCAAAATAATTTCGGAGCTGAAGGACAAACTAAAGTGTCCAATATGGTATAAATTGTGTTCATCTTTAATGCAGTAAATAAAATTTTTGCAATTTTTTTTCAGTCTTGATGTTATACAAGAAACCGCCGAATTGAAGTGTGGTCACAAATTCTGTCGTGAATGTTATTTGGAATACAAATCCAACAAGAAACAAACTGCTTGTCCTCTGTGTAAAGCAATTGTCGGAAGACGCTCAGTTTTATACATTGATGAGTTTGCAGATGAACTCGGCTCATATGTTTCCAGACTTTCTGATATTTTCAAAAAGTCCTATGGTTATGATGGTACAATAGCCACAAACAAAATTTCTTTTTTTATTTCAATTTTGTGTTGTAGTTGAGAGAATATGTCAATGTAATTACGAAATTCCTAGCAGAGACAAAGCAAAAGAAGCAACAAATAGTAAATGTGATAATGAGAAGCCATCTACATCAAAGAACCAATCAAATGCAGTGAGAATATCTTCTTCCCAAGACGCTTTTGATGCACTTTTAAACAAATCTCCTGACAACTTGTTTGTCAATAAAAAGGGCACGAAGAGAATATACCACAATAAGAAGAAAGAAAAAGATGAGATATCGCACTTGGAGTACAAAATATTAGATTTTGGTGACAACGAGAACAAATCTGCTGTTTTGAAGTGGCTTAATGACACACGAAACAGATTTGAAAGGTTTACACAGACACAAACTTGTGAAGTAGAGAGTAACGATGATATTTCCAACACTGATTTAGTTTCTATATCTCAAATCAAACAAAATGAAAGTGTTCCTCAGCTGAAGAGCACGTTTATATACAGACCACGTGCTAGGTCTCTAGATGTTGAAATTAAAAAAAAGGTTAAAGAAAGAAAAAGACTCTTAGAAGGTAGTACCGTTGATGTGACGGAGAATTATGTCATTGAGGATACTGATACTGAAGAAGAGGAAATCGTGAAAAAAGCTGAGGAAAACATATTACTGAACATTATCGAAGATCAGTATTTGGATAAATTGGAGAGTGATCTACAAAATAAGGCGATTCAGGAACCTGCCCTCAAGAGTCTTCCTAAGGAAGGCCAAAATAGCCAACCATCTACTAGTGGTTGGACAAACATTGATAAAATTTCCAAAACCCTAAGGAAGAAGGAGAAAGTACCAAAAAAACTCAATATAACAGTAAAATCATCACAGACTTCCAATTTCAATAGTGAAAAGAAAGACAACAAAGATTCAAGTAAAAGAAATTCCAAAAATGAGGGCGAGGCAAAATTGCCCCACACTGCCAAAAAACAGTCTGTAAGTCATATATCCAAATTGGAAAATTCAAATAAGAGACTTTTGAAAATTATATTGCAGCCTTTGCAGCCTGTTAATCTGAAAAACATTCAAACTCCTGAGAAGAACATTGTTGCCATAACTTGTGCAGATGTTTTCAGTTCCACTCCGAATGTCAAGGTAGGAATTTACTGAAAATTTAGTAAGTATATGAAGGGTACAGGGGAAAAACCTTCACCATTTTGTTTCCTATGAGATGTAGAAGCTTGGCCATTCGGGAATAATAAGATAACACCTAATATTGGCAATTAAGATTAATGCCTGACAATAACATACTAAACCTTTGATGCTCAAAGTAGAAGTGCCTCAAGGATCAATACTTTGACTACTCCTGTTTCTAATATATTCTAATGACAGGGTTGGTGGAAGTCCTTGATAACAGAGGTGTTATATCAGAAATCTCATCTATTTTGGAGAAGTACCTTACTGACAAGAGTTGCTGTACTATAAAATGTATGGGTCTTTATGTTACAATGTTAGGTACACTAACATTAATTATTGACTTTGTTTAGTTGTCTGAGCAATTTTTTATGTTTCAGAATTGTGTTCATTACAGTCATTCCAATAAGTGTGTAAATATGTATTGTCTAGAGCACCATGGCAAATAATAATAGCTGTCTTCCATCCTCACAGGCTATGCCTTTGAGTATACTCTAAAAGTGTTTATTAGGATATTATTATCATTAATATTACTGTTGGCTTTTATTCAAGAGTTTTTTTAAGCTATTCATCCAACCTACATTTATCCAAATAAAGAAAGAACCCATTTTTGAAACTATGAACATTTATTAAAATAAACCACACAAGAAATGAACAAGATTGTCCGAAAAGTAGGTAAATGAATTAATTGAATAATTAAAACAAAGTATAAATATTAAAAAAACTTACAATATACTGCTAACCAGCAGACAAAGATGGGGAGATGTGACGCATTTTCTGCTGCTGCTGTGGAACTGATTTTGAAGAGCGATCAATGATCTACCAATGCTTATGCAAGATTGAATACGAATCTGATTATGAGTGCCATGCATCTTGACCTCTCCTTGTTGCATTTCCTTGAAGTTGGAAATATTGAGCTAATTTATATTTGTATGTAATTGTATCAGTTTTCATGTCTATGAACTTGGATAATTAAACCATGGAATTGTGAGTGTTTTAATTTTCGAATATTGGAGTTGAGGTTCATAGATCTTCAAACTATGCATTTGCTTAAATGGAATTGAAATATTTCGAGATGATTTTCTATATTTGACACTATTATTGTAATTATGAAATTTTAATTTAATTGTTAGAGCACATTTCTTTGCTAATAAAGGACAAGATATAAATGACCCTTGTATTGCTGAACAGATATTGTAATTATTTTGAGTGATTTGATTTTAGGCTAAAAATATTTTACCTGCTGGAAATACAAATGAAAATACCAAATTCTATGATTTGGATGCAGTGGAAACTTATATATCTGAAAACATGGAAGTCATAGAAAAAGACCATTCTTCAAACACTGATAACATGTCAGATCCAAGGAATGATGATCTAGAAATGGATAATTGTTCAAATAAAGAAAACAATGAAAACCTAATCAATTTTATACCTGAAAACGAAAAAATAATTGTTTTGAACAATAACTGTCCTGATGACTCTTTACCTAAAGAACTTGAGGATCCTTACTTGTTACCAACACAAAAACTCAATACCTCTAGTTATTTTAAATTGAATGAAGATAGTAAGGAACATCTGGGTGATGGTAACCCTTTTTTAATATTGACTCAAGAAATTGCTGCAGATAAACGAACCGATTTGTTTATGGAACCAATACAGAAATGTCGAAATAATCTTTCTGATGATTACATAGATTGTGCTGCTGTAGAAAACTATGAATCAGTTGAAGATTTATTCACTACTTTGCAGAAAAACTTGAAACACTGCCAGGGTAGCTTTGATATTAGGATCATAAAAGATAAATTGGATATTGTGAATTGTTGTGTGACAAAATTGAGGAAACTTACTTTCGATATGACCACTAGAAACACCCCAGTAGTTGTTGAAAATATTCCTCTCAAAGAACTCTGCAACAAAGATACTCAAACTTCTCTTAGTGTGAGAACTAAACAGGTACAAACCGAAAGTTGTCAAAGCGTCAACAGAGAAGTTCAAACAGAGGATTGTGTTGATGGAAAACTTGATTTGGATGCTTCTAGATGTGCCAACAGCAAATTCATCACCCAAAACACAGAAAAAGCCCTGAGGTCCATCCTTTCTGATTTTACGGTCAATTTTGAGAACTTGTCACCTGTTAAGCAAGACAAGCCAATTGTTGCAAATTCAGCAACCCAAAACAACTGTTTCTCAGCTACTCTGGACAATTTTTGTTTCGAAACCCAGGATATTACCAAAGAAGCTGGTATGTTGGGGGTTTCAACTGAGGCACAAGCTGCTGTGCCTCAGAAAAAGCCTGAAAAAGATATCGCAAACATGTCGGGTGCTGTGAACAAAAAAGGTGCCAGTAAATCCCAAAAATCTACAAAATCTGTGTTGATGTGTAGTCTCAGTTCGGAGGCATCTAACAAAGTCGACAGAAAACTGATGTATTACGACAGTGTTGGTACCAAAAGAACTTTATCTGATAGTGATGATGAGGTTATAATGCCCAAGAAACTCTGCAACAGATTCATTCGAGATGATTTGTCTATAGAGTTTGATATTAATACTGAAACTCAGGCGACTACACAAAATAAGAAGAATTATTCCAGGGTTCTGCTGCCTGATAGTGACAGTGTGGATTACGAGGTGAGTATTCAGCATTTTCCATAAAAATTTGTTTTTCCACTTATTCTTGTAGATTAAACTTCCATGTATTATTCCAGATTGTTGAACACTTCTTATTTCTTTTTTCAAGTTTTCATTTCCTCGAAAAAAAAATGCGGACACTCGCGAATATAGAATCGGAAAAATCCGTAAAAATAGTAAAAAAAGAGACCATCAAAATAATATGATTTAATTTTAGTAGGTCCTCCTCGAAAAAACTTCAAAACTCGCGAAAATAAAATGAGAGAATTTTACCCCACCCCCCTGACTCCCCAAAAGCTAGATAAAGTGTAGGAATTCGGAAATATTTCTAAAATTGGAAACAAAAAACTTTTAAAAATTCCAATATTTTCTTAAATAAGCCAAGTTTTCAAAAAAATATTGAAAATTTTGAAAATACCTTGTTTTCATAAACTAAATATTTTGTTTATTTTTAGTACAATAATTTAAAAAAAAAACTTGATTTATTCCTTTATTCTAATGTCTTGTGGTGGGTGTTTCTTAGTATTTTTCAACAAATTTAATTCAATCCGGTTTATTTGTTTTGTTGCATTTAACCTGTACTGAACCAAATAATAATATCCCTTTTTCTTTATAAAACGGTGGACTGAAGTTAGTGATTTAAAATCAAGTTGTAGCATGACTTCCAGTAAGAAGTTGAAAAAATTAACGATTTTTGAAAATCACAACACAGCACAAATATGAAACTTGAAGTAATTAATGTTGGTGTTGAATGAACTTTTCATGTACGGGAACATAATGTTATCAGAGTCAAAACATAGGTGTTTGATTTAGTTGTGCGTCTCCGAAAGTTGGCGAACAAAAAATTATATAAATTATCACGTATTGCTCTGAAATTTCACAGGAGTGTTCCCACATTATAGATTAGTACACCATCATTTTATTTTCGGGTATAGTTAACCCTGTAGGTTGTTTATATGCAAACCAAGCTGTGTATGTTATTTACATTTTAAATAATTGCAAATGAGCGGAAATATTTGGACAACTGATGTTTAATTTTTTTATTATTTTCAGGACTATCTGGAAAAGGTTATGAAAAAATATGACGACAATGGCTGTTTCATCAGTACCCCAGAAAAAAACAAAGATTGTCGAAAAGACGAAGAAAAAAATGCAAGTGTGAGAAGAGATGATAGTACTAAACTTGAGGATGAAATGATGGACTGCGAAGAAATCATAGCACAAGTCAATAAAAACATACATAAACTCTCAAAGCACAATGATACAACAAAATCTTCGTACAAAACCGCCACTCAGAGTTCTGAGAAAAGCTGCCGAGATGACGATTTAGGGTTGATGGAAGTTATCGAATTGAAGGAAGTGGAAGAGTTGAGGGGCCAAACGGAATCCTCGGACATTATTGGGGAAACCGAGAGCTTAGAACCATTACCTAAGCGAGCAAGAAAAACTAATCTCAATGTAGGTTTCGATCAGGGGGAGTTTACTAGAAATTCTTCGGATCAATCAGTCGATTTGCTTGGCATTGCAAAGAGCAACAATCAGAAAGATGAAGTTTGTCAAGAGTTGGATGATAGTCTCGATGATGCCGAGTTTGCAAATATTAAAATAACAGGGGAGAAGCTGTTAGATGATAACAAGGCGCAGCAGGTAGATGATCAAACTGAAATGAAAGAGCAAAGACAAGTCACACCAGATCGTAATGAAGACTTGTTTTCTGATGATGATATTGTTGAAACTACACCACGGAAAGAAAGCAGTTTCATAGAAAGAAGGTAATGATATCATTCAAAAATGTATTTAATAATAATTTATTACCTTACAAAATAAATAAGTAAATAAATTCCACTATGACTTTTATTTGTTACGACTGGTTTTGGCTGTAACAAATAAAAGTAGAAATTAGACAAACGTTGTTTTTTCTATATTCTATATTAATTGAAGTCTTCACACAGTCTGTCTCTAATAGGTCCCCTCTTCACAGAACATAAGAACTTGCCTTTTAGGTACTGCCAAGTAGATACCAAATTCACAATAAGTTGCTAAATTATGAACGCACATACCAACTATCAATAGTTTCACATTCATCTTGACGAGTTTCAAAATATTATATTCTTTCTATATATACTGATGTGGTAGGAAAGAAATGCGTTTTGAAAAGTTCACTTAATTCTTCATAAGATGTTTCTTTGGTAAGTTTTGGTGTACAGAGGTCACATAAAATGTATATGTTTCTGGTCTGTTTTTTTTTTCTTTTTTGAAAAACATTTATTTCTGACCTCTTATCATATTACAATAAATCTGGCACCGATGCCTTAGCTTTTAATGTATAGTAACAGATTCAATAATAATAAATTTGATTAGGTTTTTTTACAATATTGATCAATCAATTATTGTCTCTGTTCTTTGAAAAATTTCTTGAGGTTATGGTACACAACTTTTTCACATCCTTCAGAAACTGTCTCTGGTACAGCATTATATGTACATACATTTCGATAAATAGGAGAATCCTGTCCTTTGTTTGTCCTTGCAAAGTTATTTCTGAATCTTTCTTTAGTTCGAAGGTTATAATTATGATAGTCTTTATTTTGTTTTAGATGCACATTGGTTTTAATTAGGTTATTCTGTATTTTATAAATAAGTTTAGTTTGTTCAAAGTTTTTTAGTTTATCTAGTTTGAGAAATGGGTATTCTAAATTCTAAATGGGTGTTGTATAATGGATCTGGTTTCTATTCGAGATTTTTCCTCGTCGCCAAATATGATGTGCTCAAGGTCACTCGAGGTAGAAAGCAAACAGGAGTCAGTATAATCATGTTGATATATAAAGCAGAAGAATATATACAGGATCGAAAAGTATTATTTGGCACTGACAACTTTTTTTATGAACAATTTTGTAGCAGTGAATACTTCACATAATAGTATTCTTCTATTATTTCAATATTTGGTTTTGCAGATCGCAACGTGGCAACCCTTGTAATCTGTCATTTCCACAACCAAAATCTGAAGAGGTTATTGAAAACTTCAACTTCGAGTTCACACCCTTACCGCCCCCACCCGATTTCCAAGATACCCCTCTAGAAACTGACAAAGACGACACCGCTACAAGCCACCACGTCACTGTTATAGAATTCGATCAGACACTCAAAGAAATGGCTCAATCTTTGACTCCGGATGGGCTGGGGCAGCATGAAAAGATCGAAACTAGAGACAGATCGAGCGTCAAGTCTGATTTGTTCGGCTTTCATTCTTCGACTCCGCAAAAGCCGAAGCTGCCGCAGCTGGATATTTCAAAGAAGCGGATCAGCAGCACTCAATTGACACAGTCAAGCGATTCTAGTTGCAACCTTTCACCCATAACTGGCGTCAAAAGCGTGTTCGAACAGGCGCAAGCTTCGTCTCACACACCTTTATCGATTTCTAAGCAATATTCCCGCAAACAGAACATTTTGACCAGCACTCCCAGGCAAAAAAGCATCTGGAACTACATCACATCGCAAAGTTCGGACGGCGGGACTGTTAAACGCAAACCGTGTATTGCTTGTACGAGGCTCAGCAAGGATAAGACTCAGTCCATCTCGCTTTTGACCAATAAGAAGCTGGCGACATACAGCCAGGTGTTTGATAAGTCTGTTACACACATGATTGTAACTGTGACGGAGAAAAATTGGATCAAGGACTACACGATGAAGTTTGTGTCGGCAGTAGCGGCGGGAATTTGGATACTGAACTTCGAGTGGGTTCAAGAGTGTCTCAATAGCAATTCGATTGTTCCAGAGGTAATTATAACCGTGAGAATTTTCGATATTTTGAAACTGAATTTTGAATGTTCTTCATAAATGGACTGAATAATAAATAATTTGATTTTGCTTCAGGAACCTTATGAGGTTTTGGATGATATAGGTATGCCTGGTCCGAGAACAGCTAGATTAACGAGAAAAGAGAATCCTCTGTTGGAAGGTTTCAAATTTTTTTGTGCCAACTCATTATTTTCCACTACAATAGAAGATGTTGAGGTAAGCTAACTGAAGGACCACCATATATGTAGTGTACATTTTTATTTTTATTCAGGTATTCAGGTAAAAATTATTCTTTTTCTGCAATGACGTTAATTTAACGTAATTTTTTTTTAACAACTTTTTTTGAGTTGTCAATTGAATTGGCATTGAGTTAATTCATTTTAGGACGTCATCAAAATGTTGGGAGGTACATTTGTATCAAGTCTCAAGAAATTATCAGAGAAAGATGGCAGATGTGGTTTGATAATCACTGAAGGAAGATCTACACAAGATTTTGAGGTTTATGAGAGTAAGTTGATTTTGTTGCTTCTATCAGTTTATTTTTAGACAAAATTATAAATGGAAATCCGCAGCATATTTGCGTTACTGTACTGTAGGTTGAAAATGAACTAATTATCCTTTTTTGGAGGTACTATTTTTTCATCTTCTAATATTTCTAGCTTATCTTGTTTTCATTAGCATAGAAATTGCCAGAGCTTGCATTTAAAACTTATGCTGATAAAACAAATTAAACTGTCGAAGGCTTCCAAACCTTTTAAGTATCAAATCCCATATTTGTTCATTTTTAACCTAGAAAACTGTTTCCATTTAGATATGGAAATAAAGGAACATAATAGTATATTCTGTAACAAGGTTAGAATGAAAATTCGATGCGAGTGGGAAGTTCCGAGCGCTAGCCAGAGACATTGCATAAAAGTAATGTAAAAGGTTAATTAACCGCGGCTATTTAATATATGTGTAGCCACCAAAAAAATATTGAGTAAAATCATGAAAGAAATAATCTATTTTTATCAAATGAGACATTCAAATCGCGCGCCACTTTTCCAACATGGTTGCTATTTTTGGAAGGATGTCATATTTTGTTTATTATATAAATGTGATTTCTTAGATATAAAAGACCCTAGTCTGTCTGATTTTATATTGATTTCTGTGAAAGAAAATAAAATCAAACATCTGATTAAATCAAGGATTTTTATTGAAAAAAAAATCATTTCATTTAAATCATGATTCAAATCAAAATGATTTAATAGTGCTAATCCTGGGATCTATAGGTGTGTAGTTGGGGTAATTCCCCCCCCCCCCCCGCACCGCCAGACGGAATCGATTCATGAAAAAAATACTATAATAATTCGAAAATTATCTTTGATTATGTCTGTTTCGATTGAATATATGTTTTACCCCCTCCAGAAAAGTTGCCTAGATCCGCCCTTGGCCGCAGAGGCTGCGTGAGGAACCACAAGCATCGCGAATTTTAATTCTAACCGTGTAACAGACTGTGCTTTCTGCACGATCACAAATTTTACATGTAATCAAATGAAAAACTAACGAAAAATTTTGGCATTTTAATTCACATCTTGTCACTATGATGTCAGTCAAGGCCTCAGAGTAATAAAGTACCATAGATATGCCTTCTCCATTCTTGTCTTGAAGTCAACTCAACTTTGTTTATAAGCGAGGGCCTTATACACGTTTAGTCCGTATTCCTTCGGGTAGTTTCGTGTATGCCCGCTCTTTTCATTCGGATCGAGTTGTCATTCTTCGTTTGTATTATGGACCTTCATACTCTAAATGTAAACAAACTGTCCATAACATTTCACCACCCGTCGACCCCCTCGCCCACAAATTGTATAGAAAAGGATAGTTCATGTTCACTTCAAAACAGGTATTTGTGTAGGCATAGGCAGGGCATCTCTATGTCTTTTATTACTCTGAGGTCAAGGCTAACGTTATTGCTACAACAGTGTTAGAATATTCATACCGTACCTTGTTATGGAATGAAAAGAAACTGCGCGAGCGTACATGTTGAAATAACGGAGACTTCATTACTGCCTGACGTTATTGGGTGCTGCAATATCTCTCTATTGACACATTTTTAGGCAATTTGAACAAGTGATTTTCAGTAATTTATTGACATCACAAAAAATGTGTCACTGGATATTTAAAATGTTAATAATGCATTATTTTATTTATTTATTTTATTTTTTTGTTGTAACTTCCTCTACTAATTTTTGAAATATCGCAAAGTCAAAATCAAGTTTTGTCGTGTGATTGTAGTTATGTTTTTTTTTTTTTTTCAGCGTGGCTTGATTTGTACAAAACCGCCACAGTCGATATCGAATGGCTCAGTAAATCCGTGGGAAGGTACAAATTGTTAAGTATTCGGCCCTATATTTGGTGCTCGGACGATAATCTGGACGACTTGGGTTACCCTCCTCATCTAACTGAAATGGTCCAGTCATCATCTGAACAGTATTAAGTTCGAATAACCAGTCATATTTTTAAGGGTGAAATGTGATTTACTTCTAAGAAATATTTATATTATGTTGCCATTATGATAAGAGTTGTTGCGTTCTATTTTTATATATTTTTTCAATAAAAGTTTCTCAGATAACAGTGATTCAACTCTTCAACTGATTGCGGACTTCACAGTCTGGCATGTTTCTGTCGGTTCAGGGGTGGAATTCTGTGTACCATAGAATTCTTTTGTCGATAGAAAAAGTGAGATGACATTATGGTTGAGTTCATGGGAGAGAAAGAGACAAAACTGTCGACAATAGAATTCTATGGTACACAGAATCCCACCACTGGGGTGGGATTAGACATCGTATGTATGTTCAAACCTCAGAGTAATAAAGGACATAGAGAGGCCTTTTCCATTATATGTCTTGAAGGCAACATAACTTTGTTTACAAGCGAGGGCCTAACACATGTTAAGTCCGTATTCAATCGGGTAGTTTCGTGTATGACCGCCTATTTCATTGGCCTAAAGTTGTCATTCTTAGTTTTCGATATGGTCCTAATTATCTGAAGGTAAACAAACAGTCCATATCGTTTCATCACCCGTCGCCCCCCTTGCCCACAAATTGTATGGAAGGATAGTTTATTCATGTTCATTTCAAAACAGGTATTTGTGTAGGTCACGAATGCACGAGGTTCATTCGTTTGCATCGAGGTGTAGCACTTTTTTACAGCTGGTGTAATTTACACTTCATTTTAGTCTCAGAGTAATAAAAGACCATAGAGATGCCTTCTCCATCCTTGTCTTGAAGTCAACATAACTTTGTTTGTTTACAAGCGAGGGCCTTATACATATCAAGTCCGTATTCATTCGAGTAGTTTCGTGTATGCCCGCTCATTTCATTCGAATCAAGTTATCATTCTTCGTTTGTATTATGGTCCTTCTTACTCTAAATGTAAACAAACTGTCCATAACATTTCACCAGCCGTCACCCCCTCGCCAACAGATTGTATAGAGAAGGATAGTTCATGTTCACTTCAAAACAGATAATTGGGTAGGTAGGCAGGGCATCTATATGTCTTTTATTACTCTGAGATTTAGTATGTGGTATTCGTTTGCAAATGAATTTGACACATTCCTTTGTTTGAACTGCACTCAGCTACACTCGAT
This sequence comes from Chrysolina haemoptera, assembly GCA_958298965.1. Lineage (NCBI taxonomy): Eukaryota > Metazoa > Arthropoda > Insecta > Coleoptera > Chrysomelidae > Chrysolina > Chrysolina haemoptera. Next base: position 2,482,710 of record OY282602.1, on the reverse strand, counting down.
TCAAAATGTGGTGAAAATAACAGTACACTACACTACACCTTGATGCAAACGAATAAACCTACGATGAATATAAAAAAACGTACCCACCATCGTTTAACTGTCAACTGTCACCTTGTAATATGCGAAGCCTCTATGGGAGGTCGCTTTGCGCTTTGTTAGATGCAAAATCAAATGCAGAGAAACAAAATGGTGTCGTTATAGAAGAGTGTTTTATTATGCATTTTTCACAAAAGTGCATACAAAAGTGCTTCATTAGCAGAATAGCAAATAAAAATTGCTAGCCAAAGACAATGCTCATGTAACGTGTCCTATCAAATGAAACGCTTAGCCTGCGAATTTTCGAAGATAAATCGTGGGAGGCACGATTGCATGATGTTCTAAACACTTGAAAAACGTAAATACACATTGGCTATCTATAGTTGCGTTTTTTTCGGTCTCCTTCGGTAGCAACAGAATGACAAGTGACATCAATACCAAAAAAACAAGTAGTAGAGAGAAGAGCATGAAATGAATTTGAATAGGAATTTTTCCATTACAGTTTGTCATCACTACAATTCAAAATAATTGTCAAAATTGTCTTGTAGTATTTATTTTGTTATTAGATACGAAATAAAAACTAGCTATCATTTAAAACTTTACTTCAACTTTGAAGATGAATGTTATACCTGGTTTGTTGGTGTCAGCTATGATAAGAATCAGAAATAATTCTAGTTTATTACTCTCATCTGAGGAAATGGATGTGAATATTTTGGAGAGAATATCATGCTTGTAAGTATTATTGATTATTTTAAAACGTAATGGATCCCAGAATAAAGTCACATATCTAAAAAAAATTGTACTATATTCATTTCTTTTTTCTTTATTTCAGAGTGGAAAGTGAAGTAATACCAAAATGTCAAAATTTTTATGAAGTTGTAATACCATCTTATCAATTTTCAACGTTCAAAAGTCACTTCAGAATGACTTCAGGAGCTTTTGAATCAATTCTAAATCAGATTGGTGGTAATAATTTTTTCAGAAAACGGTCTGAGGAATATGGAGGAAGGCAACAACTGAACGCTGAAAAAACTTTATTGATTACAATTTGGACACTGGCAACACCAGAAAGCTACCGATCGATTGGCGACAGATTCAATGTCACCAAATCAACAGTTTTTTACTGCCTCCATGGAACCGTCAGAGTTATATTGAATGACTTATGCAAGTTGTACATAAAATGGCCTAGACTTGAGGAAAGGCCATTGGTTGCTGATGGTTTCAGTAAATATGGCTTTACAAGGGTTTTGGGAGCAATTGACGGCTGCCATATACCAATCAAACGGCCATCCTCCCATCACATGGACTATTTCAACAGAAAAAAATTCTATTCTGTTATACTACAAAGTGTTTGTAGCTATAATTTAATGTTCACTGATGTAGATGTTCGTTGGCCAGGTGGGGTGCATGATGCCCGAGTCCTCAGAACATCTGATATTTATCATTTAGGACCACAATTATGCCAGCCTCATTATTTTCTCCTTGGCGATGCTGCATACCCTTTATTGAGTTGGTTGATTACACCATTTAAAAATACTGGTCATCTCACTCCATCCCAAATTTATTTCAATACAAGATTGTCGAAAACCAGGGTAAAAATAGAGCACTGTTTTGGATTATTAAAGGGCCGTTTCAGGAGACTGAAGGACTTACTAGATATGAGTGAAGAGCACAATATAATGAACACAATTGTTGCTTGTTGTGTGCTTCACAATATTTGTATAATGTCTGGAGATGACAATGACATTGAAGCATATATTCGCGAAGGAATAGCAGATGCTGCATTGAATATGGAGAATGACGTAGCCAATAATGATCAAAGAGGGGTTGCTTTAAGAAATCATTTGGTATTAGAATTGTGGGAAGCGAGGAGATAAACTCTTTGAAATATCTACTTATTTGATGCATTGTGTCTTCTCCAAACTTTTTTCAATATTTATTTTTTCATATTTTTACATCTAATGTATTGAAACTTTTTAATAAAATGTTCACATATTTATTGTTTTATTTGTTACACCTTGCTGAACAACTGATTAAGAAAGTCACATATTTTTTGAATAATTGCAATATATATATATTTTTTTTTCTGTAATAATGGACATATTCATTTACCTAATAAATTTTTCTTGTCTACTTTTGGAGACAGAGTAAAGAAAGTGGAGTGGAGTATTTTCAACACATAACTAACCTCTTTAAAAATCAGGATCCAAACTTAAGAGTGGACAAGCACTAGACGACTGTCATTTCAACCAAAGGCACTTTCCACCAATGTAAATGGGAAGTCTCTGTTGTTTCCAAGAATGCAAAAGAGCTGTACTTGGACTGCATCTGGGCTGTACAGAGTTCCCCATTTACGTTGCGCCTTAGGTGTAGTTATAGAAATATCCTGTTACAAACTAATAGAAATTTTTATCTTGGGGTACAGTATAAATAACAAACCTGAGGGACTTCTAATTTCACTAGATTTTAAATAAAGTGAATTATTAACATGAGTTTATATGCATTTAAAAATATGTAAGGCAGATGAAAAGAGGCTGAAGAAAATAATTATTATATAATCAAAAAACTTTTTCACAATTTATTTAAAAAATATTTTATAAAAAAAACGAAAAATTGATCCGAACAATATATTTCCAGTAAAATATAAAAAAAATAACATTCTTTAATAAATATTCACCACCGAAATAAAACAACTTAATAGCAGATAAAATAAAAAATATGACATTGATTAAACCAATCAACCCAAAAAAGTAACATTTTTTAAATACTGAAATAACAGAACTGAATATCAGGTAAAATAAAATTAAGGCAGTGATTGTAAGTCAACACAAAAAATTAATTTTTGTTAACTATAAAAAAACACTGAAATAAAGTAACTTACGTAAAATAAAAAATAAGACATTGATTGAAAAATCTACCCAAAAAAGGAATATTTCTTAATAACTATATAATACTATAATAAAGGAACTGAATATCAGGTAAAATAAACAAAGTTAACACAAAAACGTAACATTATATATATATATATATATATATAATACTGAAATGAAGGAACATAGGTAAAATAAAAAATAAGACATTGATAAAAAATCAAGCAAAAAAAGTAACATTTTTATATAAATATATATGAACTTAACAGAATTTCTCTGAATTTTTATATATGTATAAACGGGGGACAGAGTGAGTCAGAATATTTCGAGGAGAAAAGTTTCTATCAAGGTATGACCTAAAATGCATGTTCGACACCCTATATCTCAGAGGTGATGCAGTTTAGGACATATCTTGATAGGAACTTTTCACCTCGAAATGAGGTGAGGAATCTGTATTTGGAGTTTGTAAGTCTTATTCTGACTCACCCTGTATATATGTATATATATTTCTATCTTTCAACTTATTTGCCTTCGTCTCTCACATTTCTTTTCATAATATTCAAAATATCAACCAACATTTCTTTATTTTCATTATGCTGTTCCCTAGATAATGAAATTCTCCGTTCTTCTCTCTCTGCTACTTCCTTTCTATATTCTTTTAGCCAATTTACCATTTCCACTCTGGGGGAGGTTCTTTTGTGAATACTTTTAATTTTTGGAATATCCTCTTCAGATTTCCTCTTTGAGCTATTTTCGGCAATTCTTATTGAAGCATTGGAATTATCATTAGAACTACCAGCTCTCACTTGATCAGATGATGATGAATCTTCTGCAAACATAATACTTGAACATACTGCCCTCGGAGTAATCCCAGGCCTATCTCCAAGATAATCTGCCACTAATTCAAAGAAAACCCAAGTCTTAGGAGCATTTCCTGACTTGGAATTATGATCTCTTATTTCTTTATATTTTGCAATAAGAGTTTTCATTCTATTAGCACACTGCTCTGCAGAGAAACAGTGTCCATTCTTCTGCAGCTCTATTGCAATTTCTTTATATATTTCTGCTTTACGATATTTCATATTTGTTAAGCGCTCTTTGTTTTGAGAGCATATCTCTAGAAACAATTTTGTCTGTTTTTCGTTCCAGACGTTTGGTTTCATGAATGTTGAGCTTGTCCCAGGCAACGAGTTTTCTATCTGTGGAATTGCCATGCTTACCGGTTTTGCAAGTTGTGGCTGAGGATCCTTAATTTCCACAAGTTCATAACAATTTGCTGAAAAATCAAATTTAATTTATTAAACTTCTTACATATTTTTTTTTACTCACTGTCTGGATTTAACCAAATGAACTCCCCATCATCTGTTTTAATCAGTTGTGACTCCATTTTTATTACTGCACTTCAAAAAAGGTTACAGAAAACGAAAACTCTTAAAATTTCTGTAAATAAACTATAAACAAACTTTAAATATTTTCCTTTGAACTTTGACAGTCCCCCACCTTCTCTTCTCGACTGATTCCAGCTCGATAGTTGGAAGGAACGGTGGCAACCAGAATGGGAACGACTGTTCAATAAAACGACTTGAATCAACATTCCGGAAGCAGAATGACAGCAAAAAAACGCAACTTATAAGTTGCCCTATTTTCAACAAAAAAATTCTGAAACAAGTTTCTCAAAGAGATGCGGTGCTTCAGTGAGTGTTGGAAAGACCGCGTTTTGTTATTTCTTACATAACTTTCAATTGTTTATACTTGTAATAACCTTGTTCTAATTTAGTGCTGATTTTTTTTTTGTTTTATATTCAAACGTATTTGTTTCAGGGTACTTTTTGAGAGAGAAGAACCAAATAAAGCATCAGCGATGAATGTGAACCTATTGCATTGGAAATGCGGGGTGGGATTGTCAAATCGCTAGTTTAGCAAATTGTGTGTTTCTGCATTATGAGGGAGATGGTAGGAGGGTGTTGTGTTTGTTCTGACGATAGAGGCTGGTCTGAAAATCCACTTGTGTACTGTGATGGACAATCTTGCACTGTAGCGGTTCATCAAGGTATTTATTTATATGCTGTACATCTGTAAGAATATAATATAACGTCCAATTTAAGTGAAGCTGTTCAATTGTGTTTTAAGAAAGTATCACTTTATCTGCAGAAATGTTGGTAAATCTTGAGTCAGTATTATCGGGGATGCAGGCCTATTTTTGTATGATGACTGGTTTTTCTAGTGATAAAATAAATGCTTCTTTCTCTCCTGAGAACAATCTACACATTGGAATTCACAGGATTTACATTCTTTAATTGAAAGCATCACCAATTATTCGACCTTATATCCAACAAACTAATTTACTTGGACTTCATCATGGATTGGAAATATCCAATGTTGCCAAATCACCATAACATTGTGTGTTATATTTACCGTTATAAGGTCGAATTTTTTCATAAAAAGTGTCTCTTTTAATGAAACGGTTAAATTCCAGTGTGTAGATTGTGCTGGTCGAAAGAAAAAGGCGTTGCTGTGAACGTGTACTAGAAAAGCCAGTCATCTCTCTCAGAAATTCCTTGAGCCCTTCAAAAATTTTATTTTGATTTTTTACTCAGGAGACCAAACTATGTAAGTTCCACAACATTTTTTTTTTGGAAATTCAGGGCCACACTGCTACCAAAGATTTATCGAGATGTTTTTAAAGTAGTAAAAAAAGTTGTTAGATGATCACATCTCAAAGTTGAGACATTTGTTTTCGTGTTGATGGCCTGGAGGTTTGTTATAGTTAAGAGAGAGAGTTAAGAGAGTTCATTGTCCTGTTTCCTTTTAGTACATACACATGATGATTGAGAATTTTTGGCAAAAATAATGTGGGTTGGGATTTTTAATAGAAGGAATAAGCATATTTGGGCTGATCATAATCCTCGTGTGACAAAAAAATGGTTTTTCAAGAAAAATTTCACCTAAATATTTTGTGTACTTTAAAGAACGATAAAATTAACATTTTTATTTATAATGTCACACTAAATGCTGAGAGATATCTCCAAATACTAAGGACGACTGTTACCAATATCCTCGAAAATTTGCCTTTAGAGAAATATAGGAATTCGTGGTTTCAACTGGACTGATCAACTCATTTCATCCAGGAAGTTTTCAGGGAACATTATGAAATGTCTGACAATAGTTGGTTTGGGTTGTGGGATCGGCCACAGAAATCACCCGATCTCACTCCGCTTGACTTTTTTATGGGGTGTTTCAGGAGAAAGTGTGTACAGTATTCCAGTACCTTTCAAAGAAGAACTGTGACAGCAAATAGTCCTTCTGCCCATTGTATTTCAATTTCCTTAATACTGTTTAGTAATAATCCAATAATTGGTAAAAAAGAAAAAACTATTGATGGTTACAAAAAATCTAAATAAATATTTCTGTCATGCATATAGAAAATGGTCGGAAGATTTTTTTAGTTTTGATTGATTTGTTGTTATATTGAAAAAAATTGGTATTAGTTAAGTTCAGAATATTCCTCAACGCCCGCCTTTACTGATAACTGGAAGCAAATGAGGACATTTAAGCAACATATGTGGTCGATGAAAACATAATTCAAATCCATATGAAGCGTTTCTCTTTACTCCGGAATGTCATATTTCTTTCAACAAATCCCATCTCAATTTTCTTGTTATTTAACAAACATTTAAAGTATCCATTTTTGACCGCAAAATAACTCTGTCATCGACTATACCTATGGATTTGAACTGTGCACTATTATTTACCACATATATATCACCCTCATTTGCTTTCAGTTCTGAACTTCAATTTGATGGGACATCCTCTATATCAGTATGGGAAAAAGATCGTTTTTGCATCTGCTAGAAGTTCGGTGAGTTTGCGAATGAAAATTATTTATTTAATGCACTTTTTTCATAGTTTTTTGTTTTCAACGATAAAGTTTGTCTATTCCTAATTGAGAAAAGATAAAAGAGTATTTTTTATTCTAGAATTTTTTCAATATTTTTCCCGTACTCTACGCCATCAATTCAACATGACACAGTATTCGAAAAATGGAAAATAATAAATTTAAAAATTGGTCCAACTCAAAGTGCACACGTTCGTAAAAACGCCCCCCAAATCTATGTTTGACTAGCAATCGGTTTCAAATTCGGCCAGCGTAAAGAAAAAAGATTGAATTTACCGAATATAACATAGAAAAAAATTACAAAAAATTTTGGCGGGAAAACGGCACCTGCAACCTCTAGATAACATTTTCATCCGACGACCGAGTCGAGATAGAGCAATTCTGCGGACGCCAATCGATTCAGCATGCTGAAATTAATATATGCTGTGATTTTCGAGTCGATCGGCACAAAATGAATTTTCAGCCGAAAAAACAGCAAAGGGTTATACCTTAAAAATGGCCAAAAAGCCAAAGTCATCAGATTCACTCGAAATTACCACCCTTATACTCAAAATTTTATGCTGATTCCGAAAATGTATGATTTGAATATATTCGGATACACGGTGTACGGTAAAACAAAAATTGTATCGCACGAATCCGGCATCCTAGCACACAAAACGACCCATAACACCTACAAGCAAACAATAACACCTTCTTGTAGGAAATTTTCTTAGCTTCCTTTCTATATACCTATGTATTTAACTAATGTGTCTCGTTATGGTCGTAAAATGCGAAAAATGTAAAACATGCGCTAAACTCCGGCATACTAGCACACAAAAGCACCTATAACACCTACAAGCGAACTGTTAGGCCAGCAAACAATAACATCATCTTGTAGGAAATTTTCTTAGCTTTCTTTCTATATACCTGTGTATTTAACGAATGTGTCTCGTTATGGTCGCAAAATGCGAAAAATGTAAGAGGAGCATAGAGGAATATGACACTATGTCCTCAACCAATTGTGTGGCAAGTTGTTACAGCCTTTTTAATGGACATCGACTCCATTTTTATTGATATGAATACAGCACCATGAGGACTTTGAACACCTGTCCTAAAAAATTAGGAAAATGGGACCTTTACCTCTGAGGCACAGAATTATTTCCATCAAAAACGCTATGAAACGTTGTCTTACATGACTCAAAATACCTATACATCAAGAGGAGATACTAATTCCCCCAATACACTGTTATCAGAACACTCTGTATATTCGTCCGACCATAAATGAGCATTCCATTATTGCGGCTACGATAAAACTCCAGAAACCCAGAACAATTTGTCTCCCATTCTGCCTTGGGAATCCAATTTAATATTACTGAGAACTGCATTATCTCAGGTATAGCAAGGAAAAGAGGGTAAACATTGCAAGGGATGAACTCAATGTCCAGCCCCTACTTTAAAACCTCTTCTAGGTAGGGCAACAGCGCACGTAGTAACGTTTAAGTGCGTGCCCATAAATAATTTTGTTATGATGTTTGATTGGGAATTTTTCAAATATCGCTAATGTAAATAGTTGATAAGACCGATGCTTTGTTAATTTTCCGAGACGCGCTCGGTGCGTTATTAATTTAATTGTTCATTAAACGGGAGATTGAGGTTAGTTTCGCGCGATTAAGTTTTGAAAAACGATCATTTGCATTTCAAACGCTCCGTCAAAAGTGTCTGGTTCGAAAGTCATTGTGCGATCGCTATGTTGTGTTTGTGCGGTTGTGTTTTCAGGATATCATTTGTGTTGAGAGAGTTGTGTTTCGAAGGTGTTGAAGTTGGTTTTCGTGGGGGGTTATCGTGAAAAACGTGTTATTACCTTCACTTTTGATACAGAGTGTCTCCCAATTGTTGACTTGGACACATTTAGTTATCGCTGCTGAACGGTACTTTTTGGGTAAATACTTTACTCTAACGTCAGCCTAGTTAAGTTTATAAGGCATCTATGTTTCCAAAAGATTTTTCGAATAGGTTAATATATTCTTGACATGATTTTAATATATGTTTCCACAGAACCTCTGTTGTAATCTCATAGAGAAGCAGTTGAAACATATATCATTTATAATAAATGTGGATGACATATTCGTGCTTTCCGACACTTTTAGTGGTGCATCCTAAAGATTAAGAACGTATTATAGTGATGAGAATTGATAGGATGAAAGATTGTAGAGCTACTTAATATAAATTCCAAGTCTCTGACAGCTGGGTTGGTTCAAAATTGATCGCCGACAGGAATCAAGTCACCGAAAATAAAAAAATCAAAACGGATGCGTCGCAAAAACTGACTACTTGTTTTTGATAAACTAGCGACCCGCCCCGTTTCGCACAGGTGTAATACATTGAAAAATGCACTTTTCCATCGATTTAGAGTTTATCGTTTTGGTGTTGGAGATAAAAATTGTTACCCTCAATCAACTTTAAGTGCTTCTTGTAATCGAAACGCACAAATCATGTCCGCCAGGGAAGTCATTGTTTTTATATCATATTCTACTTTTAGTATTATGGGAGGGATATATATTTTCAGCTTGTTCGGGATATTCTTTCTAATTTTATAATTGTTTCAGGAACCCTTATCTTAATGCCAACTTTTTGCGGTTTGTTCGAGATAGCAATAATCTTGTTTGTAAATGATAGTACTATATTATATGAGCAAATCTTATAGTTACAAATCAGTTTTTACGTGAAGAATAAACATATAGTTATTTTGTAATGTAGTGAGTACTAGATTATTAAAAGCCCTCTGGCCTAAATACATAGTAACACATTTTTGTTTATAATTCAAATGCAAGGTACTTTTTTCGGCAACCGTCCGGGAAGTATGTACTTCCCGGACGATTTTGCTTTGAGAAAGTATCACTTCCCGGACTAGTCCGGGAAGTACATACTTTCCGGACTAGTCCGGGAAATCCTCAAATTTTAATATAAATATAAATAAGAATTAGAATGTTTCTGTTAGTACCTATCTTTTGTTCTAATTTCAATATTTAATACAAATAAGAATTAAAATGTTCGAAATTTTCTTCTACCAAGAAATATAATAAATAAATGTGTCTCGATTTGTTATTCTACACGGTTGCCGAAAAAAATTGTGTACGCAACACGTCCAAAAACAGTTTTTTTTGGACTCGCAGACTTCCAGGACTCGCTACGATCGTCCTAGAATCTTGTCCGCTCGTCCTAAAAAACAGTGTTTTTCGGACTTGTTACGTAAATTACTATTTTCGGCAACCGTTCTCGGACGATTTTTCTTTGAGAAAGTATCATTTCCCGGACTAGTCCGGGAAGTACGTACTTTCCGGACTAGTCCGGGAAATGCTCGAATTTCAATATAAATATTTATATAAATAAGAATTAGAATGTTTCTGTAAGTACCTATCTTCTGTTCGCATTTAGATATTTGATAGAAATAAGAATTAAAATGTTCGAAATTCTCTTCTACAAAGAAATATAAAGAATAAATGTGTCTCAATTTGTTATTCTAAACGGTTGCCGAAAAAATTGTGTACGCAACACGTCCGAAAACAGTTTTTTGGACTCGCAGACTTCCACTAAAATCTTGTCCACTCGTCCAAAAAAAACAGTGTTTTCCGGACTTGTTACGTAAATTACTATTATTGATCACGTTAAGGTAGTTTAAATGGATAACTCTTTTCTCCACGATCATCGCAGAATTTGACAATTCTGAAATCAAATTTGATAACAAAATAGTAATATTCTCCCTCTTGAGATTGAAGAAATATTTTCCCCACAACCGTTACAGAATTTGACAATTCTGAAATCAAATTTAATAAAGAATGGCAACATTCTCGCTCTTGATATTGAACAAATACTTAATATTCTACAACACTTGCTGTCTTATGCATTATCACTTACTATGGTATGAATATTCTAACACTTTTGTAGTAATCATAACGTTAACCTTGACTGGCATCATACTGTCGAGATGCCAAAATATTTTTTTCTACTAGCGTGCGGAAAAATCCACTTTTCCGCACTCATTTTAGTTTTGAAAGAGTTGCTTTTCCGCACTAGTGCAGAAACGTTTTTTCCGCACTCTTTTTAGTGCGTCGTTCGGTCATCTGCAATCGCGTGCGGAAAAGTATCACTTTCCGCACTTGTTAGGTAAACTACTATTTCGACAACCGCCTAACAAAGTGGCCTTTGGCGCATTCAAATTTCAACGCAAAGTTAAAGTTTTTCTAGGAATGTCATTAATTGACAGCATTTTCGCTCCGAGATCTGAAATCTGCGTTTGTCGAAAATTTTTTGTGTAAATTAAGTGTATTTATCGCTCTCTTTGTCGAGCGGCGATCCAATACTTTGCGCTCTAAATACACTATTATAACTATTTTCGTTGGCTTTTCATTTGATTATATGTAAAATTTGTCATTGTGGGAAAAGCACAGTCTGTTTTTCGGTTAGAATTAAAATTCGCGATGCTCGTGGATCCTTACGCTCGCGCTCCGAATTCCACTCGCATCGAATTTTCATTCTAACCTTGTTAGAGAATATACTATACTATTGTATTTCATTCTCTCTTCAACAATGGAAAATAATTCTCACACTGGTACAGTAATAATAGTGTAGTAGCCTTGAAATAGTAGATATAGTGATTATATCGCTAATCAAATTCTTGAAATGCAAGAATTAATTAAATTTTTTGCCGCAATTGTTGTTGTAATAAACAATGGAAACCACATTAACTTTTCACTTCACTTTATAAACAGTTGACAAAACAGTTCACGTGTAGGTTGTGTGCTGCCGCTGTCTCTTTTCTACTCGGACGCATCGGCCGATGGAGCGGAAGAGAAATAGATGCGTCACAAGCCGAACGTTGGGCCGATCGTGCCTCTCTATCGCTTGTTCCGCGCTCTCTCTTGCACGCTCGGCTCAGGCGGAACGTGACAATGAGTCATACTTTTTCGTGCGTGCAGACAGCGTTCATGGATTTATAAGATTTAATTAGTATGTACTACTAACATATATTTCAATATTAGAAAAAGATAAGATAAATTGAATATTTGTTTTGTTTTAGCTTGTTATGGTATTGTAACTGTTCCGATAGGTCCATGGTATTGTCGTAAATGTGAAAGTCAAGAGAGATCTGTGAAAGTGGTAAGTCAAATTATTTATTTTTGGTCCTTTTGGAATACGTCATACTAAAGTGCGGTTTATAATTGTCTCTCACTGCCGTGTAGAATTTGAACCGGAGGTTAAGAAAAATAAAATAACTATATTTTGGTAACGTTATCGTTTTAATTCGCAAGATGGCGACTCTGGCGACATTATGATTTTTTTATGGATCCTGAAATTTCACATCTTGATATGCATCCAACAACATATGACTTTATTTGAAAGTTTTATCCGGTGGGACCAAAACTAATCCAAGTAATGTCGAATTCATGATGTCTTGTCAGACATTTTTTATCAGATCAGTCAAACTGTGTTATAACTGGCCAACGTCCTCTGAATCAGGTAACTATGTTATCCAGAGCTGGCAAAGTAATGGCATCTGTTTTCTGGGACTAGCCAGATATCGGTTGTATCGACTTGCGCTTTCTTTACCCAACCATGAAGAAAAATGCTTGTTGGGGAAAAAATTCCTTGGAGCAATCTCACATCGTTGAAAAAAATTGTTAAAATTGGTTTTTCTGTTAACATGCTGTGTATCTATCTAAAAAGGAATATCAGATAAATATTTGACATTTTACTTCCGCTCTCTTCAAAGTGGTGACTCGACCAAGGAAGCTTGTAAGTTACCAAAGCCTATTGATATCATGAAAGCTCAGTTTAATAGAATGCCATTCGGCTTGAACAATGACCAACTGCCAGGCAGCGATCATCTTTGTTTGTTCCTCCATTTTGAACGAATCTCACATTCATTCTAACCACCATTCAAGTTAAGCTGGAAGTCAAACTATGCTAACAGGATATTGACAAACCCTTTGTGAAATATCAACTATCTAGGAGTCTGTTTTATAGTCAATGGTCAAGTAATTGTGATTTGGAAGTTAACGAATCAAGATCAAGAAACACTTTGTATCAATTTGCAAGTTTAAATTTTTTCTTTTTTATATATTGGCGAGGCTCATGAAAATTCAAAGTTCTATTCATTGAATAACTTTTTAAATCTGAATAACCTTTTAAATCTATATTGAAATAATTTCTACTTTCGATAGAACAGGCGAAAACGAACAATTAAATCTTTTTCGTAATTATTTTTTGTTTTCATAAGAGTTTGATTGAAATTTGAAACTTTTTTGTCACTTTTCTGTTTCACTTTGATAATATATGGATTCAACAATCCAAATCTTTAAATCTTTTTTTAACGATATGCAAATGTTTGTGTGGTGCGGACGTGTTTTTTTTAAGGATTACTTATAAAATTGTTTCAATGCAAATGTTCCTTATTCTTTTATTTTCTGAAAATATCAATATTATTTTAGGTTTCAGCATCTAAAACACCAAATTCTTCATCAAAAGATTTTAGAGGTAACCCATTCTTGATAATTGTCACTTTTTTATTGCCGTTTGAAATACCTTTAACTGTTTTACTGCTTCAATAAACTAGAAATGTTATTGCCCTATATATTGTCGTTTTGAGGACCATTAAAAATGTTTTTATACCTGGTCGACTTTCTACCAAAAAAATCGACATTCTAAATTAGACCATGGTCCATATAACTTCAAAACTGAATTTTCAGAAATGCGAACTGTGCCCCAGCAAGTATGGGGCTCTCAAGCGTACCGACAATTCGGGATGGGCCCATGTCGTTTGTGCATTGTATATTCCAGAAGTACGATTCGGAAATGTTACTACTATGGAACCTATCCAACTGCAGTTGATTCCTGCTGAGAGATTTAATAAGGTAAGTACAAAATCCAATGATTTAGACATTTTCGTCAAAAGATTCGGAATCAGCACGTCGAAATACGTTTGAAGACAAAAATTTGAAATTCGAAAAATGAAAAATGAAAAAGTTCAAAAAATTATCTCTCATGATATACTCGACTTTTTTGTCTGTCGATTTTTTTCGTCCAAATTCTCAGTAAATACTAATTCAGCCATTCTAAATCGATTGGCGTACGCAGAATTGGTCTATCTTTCCCCGTTCTCGAGTTGGTTAGCTTTGAATCAGTTTTCAAATGGTTTTTTTGGCGCCAAAAATATTTCTGATCAGTTTTCGGCATTTTCGTTCAAAGATTCGGAATCAGCACGTCAAAATACGTCTGAGGACAAAAATATGAAATTCGAAAAATGAGAAACAAAAAAGTTCAAAAAATTATCTATCACGAGATCTCTCATGATATACTCGACTTTTTTGTCCGTCGATTTTTTTCGTGCAAATTCTCAATACGTACTAATTTGGCCAATCTGAATCGATTGGCGTTCGCAGAATTGGTCTATCTCTAACCGCTCTCGAGTTGGTCAGCTCGGAATCAGTATTCAAATGTTTTTTTGGCGCCAAAAATATTTCTGATGAGTTTTCGACATTTTCATTCAAAGATTCGGAATCAGCACGTCAAAATACGTCTGAGGACAAAAATATGAAATTCGAAAATTGAGAAACAAAAAAGTTCAAAAAATTATCTATCACGAGATCTCTCATGATATACTCGACTTTTTTGTCTGTCGATTTTTTTCGTCCAAATTCTCAGTAAATACTAATTCAGCCATTCTAGATCGATTGGCGTTCGCAGAATTTGTCTATCTCTAAATGCTCTCGAGTTGGTCAGCTCCGAATCAGTTTTCAAATGTTTTTTTTGGCGCCAAAAATATTTCTGATGAGTTTTCGACATTTTCGTTCAAAGATTCGGAATCAGCACGTCAAAATACGTTTGAGGACAAAAATTTGAAATTCGAAAAATGAAAAATGAAAAAGTTCAAAAAATTATCTCTCACGAGATCTCTCATGATAACTCGACTTTTTTGTCCGTCGATTTTTTTCGTGCAAATTCTCAGTACGTACTAATTTGGCCATTCTGAATCGACTGGCGTTCGCAGAATTGGTCTATCTCTAACCGCTCTCGAGTTGGTCAGCTCGGAATCAGTATTCAAATGTTTTTTTGGCGCCAAAAATATTTCTGATGAGTTTTCGACATTTTCGTTCAAAGATTCGGAATCAGCACGTCAAAATACGTTTGAGGACAAAAATTTGAAATTCGAAAAATGAAAAATGAAAAAGTTCAAAAAATTATCTCACGAGATCTCTCATGAGATCTCTCATGATAACTCGACTTTTTTGTCCGTCGATTTTTTTCGTGCAAATTCTCAGTACGTACTAATTTGGCCATTCTGAATCGACTGGCGTTCGCAGAATTGGTCTATCTCTAACCGCTCTCGAGTTGGTCAGCTCGGAATCAGTATTCAAATGTTTTTTTGGCGCCAAAAATATTTCTGATGAGTTTTCGACATTTTCATTCAAAGATTCGGAATCAGCACGTCGAAATACGTCTGAGGACAAAAATATGAAATTCGAAAAATGAAAAATAAAAAAGTTCAAAAAAATTATCTATCACGGGATCTCTCATGATATACTCGACTTTTTGGTCTGTCAATTTTTTTCGTCCAAATTCTCAGTAAATACTAATTCAGCCATTCTAAATCGATTGGCGTTCGCAGAATTTGTCTATCTCTAACTGCTCTCGAGTTGGTCAGCTCCGAATCAGTTTTCAAATGTTTTTTTTGGCGCCAAAAATATTTCTGATGAGTTTTCGACATTTTCGTTCAAAGATTCGGAATCAGCACGTCAAAATACGTTTGAGGACAAAAATTTGAAATTCGAAAAATGAAAAAGTTCAAAAAATTATCTCTCACGAGATCTCTCATGAGATCTCTCATGATAACTCGACTTTTTTGTCCGTCGATTTTTTTCGTGCAAATTCTCAGTACGTACTAATTTGGCCATTCTGAATCGACTGGCGTTCGCAGAATTGGTCTATCTCTAACCGCTCTCGAGTTGGTCAGCTCGGAATCAGTATTCAAATGTTTTTTTGGCGCCAAAAATATTTCTGATGAGTTTTCGACATTTTCATTCAAAGATTCGGAATCAGCACGTCAGAATACGTTTGAAGACAAAAATTTGAAATTCGAAAAATGAAAAATGAAAAAGTCCAAAAAATTATCTCTCACGAGATCTCTCATGATATACTCGACTTTTTTGTCTGTCGATTTTTTTCGTCCAAATTCTCAGTAAATACTAATTCAGCCATTCTAAATCGATTGGCGTTCGCAGAATTGGTCTATCTCTAACCTTTCTTGAGTTGGACAGCTCTGAATCAGTTTTCAAATGTTTTTTTTGGCGCCAAAAATATTTCGGATGAGTTTTCGACATTTTCGTTCAAAGATTCGGAATCAGCACGTCGAAATACGTCTGAGGACAAAAATTTTAAAATCGAAAAATGAAAAATAAGAAAGTTCAAAAAATTATCTATCACGATATACTCGACTTTTTTGTCCGTCGATTTTTTTCGTACAAATTCTCAGGATGTACTAATTTGGCCATTCTGAATCGATTGGCATTCGCAGAATTGGTGTATCTCTAACCGTTCTTGAGTTGGTCAGCTCTGAATCAGTTTTCAAATGGTTTTTTTGTCTCCAAAAATATTTCTGATGAGTTTTTGACATATTCGTTCAAAGATTCGGAATCAGCACGCCGAAAGACGTCTGAGAACATAAATTTGAAATTCGAAAAATAAGAAATAAAAAAGTTCTAAAAATTATCTCTCACGAGATCTCTCATGAGATCTCTCATGATAACTCGACTTTTTTGTCCGTCGATTTTTTTCGTTGAAATTCTCAGTAAATACTAATTCAGCCATTCTAAATCGATTGGCGTTCGCAGAATTGGTCTATTACCCCGTTCTCGAGTTGGTCAGCTCTGAATCAATTTTCAAACGGTTTTTTTTGGCGCCAAAAATATTTTCTATCATTTTTCGACGTTTTGGTTCAAAGATTCGGAATCAGCACGTCAAAATACGTTTGAGGACAAAAATTTGAAATTCGAAAAATGAAAAATGAAAAAGTTCAAAAAATTATGTCTCACGAGATCTCTCATGAGATCTCTCATGATAACTCGACTTTTTTGTTCGTCGGTTTTTTTCGTGCAAATTCTCAGTACGTACTAATTTGGCCATTCTGAATCGACTGGCGTTCGCAGAATTGGTCTATCTCTAACCGCTCTCGAGTTGGTCAGCTCGGAATCAGTATTCAAATGTTTTTTTGGCGCCAAAAATATTTCTGATGAGTTTTCGACATTTTCATTCAAAGATTCGGAATCAGCACGTCAAAATACGTCTGAGGACAAAAATATGAAATTCGAAAAATGAGAAACAAAAAAGTTCAAAAAATTATCTATCACGAGATCTCTCATGATATACTCGACTTTTTTGTCTGTCAATTTTTTTCGTCCAAATTCTCAGTAAATACTAATTCAGCCATTCTAAATCGATTGGCGTTCGCAGAATTTGTCTATCTCTAACTGCTCTCGAGTTGGTCAGCTCCGAATCAGTTTTCAAATGTTTTTTTTGGCGCCAAAAATATTTCTGATGAGTTTTCGACATTTTCGTTCAAAGATTCGGAATCAGCACGTCAAAATACGTTTGAGGACAAAAATTTGAAATTCGAAAAATGAAAAATGAAAAAGTTAAAAAAATTATCTCTCACGAGATCTCTCATGATAACTCGACTTTTTTGTCCGGCGATTTTTTTCGTGCAAATTCTCAGTACGTACTAATTTGGCCATTCTGAATCGACTGGCGTTCGCAGAATTGGTCTATCTCTAACCGCTCTCGAGTTGGTCAGCTCGGAATCAGTATTCAAATGTTTTTTTGGCGCCAAAAATATTTCTGATGAGTTTTCGACATTTTCATTCAAAGATTCGGAATCAGCACGTCGAAATACGTCTGAGGACAAAAATATGAAATTCGAAAAATGAAAAATAAAAAAGTTCAAAAAATTATCTATCACGAGATCTCTCATGAGATCTCTCATGATAACTCGACTTTTTTGACCATCGATTTTTGTCGTGCAAATTCTCAATACGTACTAATTTGGCCATTCTGAATCGACTGGCGTTCGCAGAATTGGTCTATCTTTTCCCGTTCTCGAGTTCGTCAGCTCTGAATCAGTTTTCAAACGGTTTTTTTTGGCGCCATAAATATTTTCTATCATTTTTCAACGTTTTGGTTCAAAGATTCGGAATCAGCACGTCAAAATACGTTTGAGGACAAAAATTTGAAATTCGAAAAATGAAAAATGAAAAAGTTCAAAAAATTATGTCTCACGAGATCTCTCATGAGATCTCTCATGATAACTCGACTTTTTTGACCATCGATTTTTGTCGTGCAAATTCTCAATACGTACTAATTTGGCCATTCTGAATCGACTGGCGTTCGCAGAATTGGTCTATCTCTAACCGCTCTCGAGTTGGTCAGCTCGGAATCAGTATTCAAATGTTTTTTTGGCGCCAAAAATATTTCTGATGAGTTTTCGACATTTTCATTCAAAGATTCGGAATCAGCACGTCAAAATACGTCTGAGGACAAAAATATGAAATTCGAAAAATGAAAAACAAAAAAGTTCAAAAAATTATCTATCACGAGATCTCTCATGATATACTCGACTTTTTTGTCTGTCGATTTTTTTCGTCCAAATTCTCAGTAAATACTAATTCAGCCATTCTAGATCGATTGGCGTTCGCAGAATTTGTCTATCTCTAACTGCTCTCGAGTTGGTCAGCTCCGAATCAGTTTTCAAATGTTTTTTTTTGGCGCCAAAAATATTTCTGATGAGTTTTCGACATTTTCGTTCAAAGATTCGGAATCAGCACGTCAAAATACGTTTGAGGACAAAAATTTGAAATTCGAAAAATGAAAAATGAAAAAGTTCAAAAAATTATCTCTCACGAGATCTCTCATGAGATCTCTCATGATAACTCGACTTTTTTGTCCGTCGATTTTTTTCGTGCAAATTCTCAGTACGTACTAATTTGGCCATTCTGAATCGACTGGCGTTCGCAGAATTGGTCTATCTCTAACCGCTCTCGAGTTGGTCAGCTCGGAATCAGTATTCAAATGTTTTTTTGGCGCCAAAAATATTTCTGATGAGTTTTCGACATTTTCATTCAAAGATTCGGAATCAGCACGTCAGAATACGTTTGAAGACAAAAATTTGAAATTCGAAAAATGAAAAATGAAAAAGTCCAAAAAATTATCTCTCACGAGATCTCTCATGATATACTCGACTTTTTTGTCTGTCGATTTTTTTCGTCCAAATTCTCAGTAAATACTAATTCAGCCATTCTAGATCGATTGGCGTTCGCAGAATTGGTCTATCTCTAACCTTTCTTGAGTTGGACAGCTCTGAATCAGTTTTCAAATGTTTTTTTTGGCGCCAAAAATATTTCGGATGAGTTTTCGACATTTTCGTTCAAAGATTCGGAATCAGCACGTCGAAATACGTCTGAGGACAAAAATTTTAAAATCGAAAAATGAAAAATAAGAAAGTTCAAAAAATTATCTATCACGATATACTCGACTTTTTTGTCCGTCGATTTTTTTCGTACAAATTCTCAGGATGTACTAATTTGGCCATTCTGAATCGATTGGCATTCGCAGAATTGGTGTATCTCTAACCGTTCTTGAGTTGGTCAGCTCTGAATCAGTTTTCAAATGGTTTTTTTGTCTCCAAAAATATTTCTGATGAGTTTTTGACATATTCGTTCAAAGATTCGGAATCAGCACGCCGAAAGACGTCTGAGAACATAAATTTGAAATTCGAAAAATAAGAAATAAAAAAGTTCTAAAAATTATCTCTCACGAGATCTCTCATGAGATCTCTCATGATAACTCGACTTTTTTGTCCGTCGATTTTTTTCGTTGAAATTCTCAGTAAATACTAATTCAGCCATTCTAAATCGATTGGCGTTCGCAGAATTGGTCTATTACCCCGTTCTCGAGTTGGTCAGCTCTGAATCAATTTTCAAACGGTTTTTTTTGGCGCCAAAAATATTTTCTATCATTTTTCGACGTTTTGGTTCAAAGATTCGGAATCAGCACGTCAAAATACGTTTGAGGACAAAAATTTGAAATTCGAAAAATGAAAAATGAAAAAGTTCAAAAAATTATGTCTCACGAGATCTCTCATGAGATCTCTCATGATAACTCGACTTTTTTGTTCGTCGGTTTTTTTCGTGCAAATTCTCAGTACGTACTAATTTGGCCATTCTGAATCGACTGGCGTTCGCAGAATTGGTCTATCTCTAACCGCTCTCGAGTTGGTCAGCTCGGAATCAGTATTCAAATGTTTTTTTGGCGCCAAAAATATTTCTGATGAGTTTTCGACATTTTCATTCAAAGATTCGGAATCAGCACGTCAAAATACGTCTGAGGACAAAAATATGAAATTCGAAAAATGAGAAACAAAAAAGTTCAAAAAATTATCTATCACGAGATCTCTCATGATATACTCGACTTTTTTGTCTGTCGATTTTTTTCGTCCAAATTCTCAGTAAATACTAATTCAGCCATTCTAGATCGATTGGCGTTCGCAGAATTTGTCTATCTCTAACTGCTCTCGAGTTGGTCAGCTCCGAATCAGTTTTCAAATGTTTTTTTTGGCGCCAAAAATATTTCTGATGAGTTTTCGACATTTTCGTTCAAAGATTCGGAATCAGCACGTCAAAATACGTTTGAGGACAAAAATTTGAAATTCGAAAAATGGAAAATGAAAAAGTTCAAAAAATTATCTCTCATGAGATCTCTCATGATAACTCGACTTTTTTGTCTGTCGATTTTTTTCGTGCAAATTCTCAGTACGTACTAATTTGGCCATTCTGAATCGACTGGCGTTCGCAGAATTGGTCTATCTCTAACCGCTCTCGAGTTGGTCAGCTCGGAATCAGTATTCAAATGTTTTTTTGGCGCCAAAAATATTTCTGATGAGTTTTCGACATTTTCATTCAAAGATTCGGAATCAGCACGTCGAAATACGTCTGAGGACAAAAATATGAAATTCGAAAAATGAAAAATAAAAAAGTTCAAAAAATTATCTATCACGAGATCTCTCATGATATACTCGACTTTTTTGTCTGTCAATTTTTTTCGTCCAAATTCTCAGTAAATACTAATTCAGCCATTCTAAATCGATTGGCGTTCGCAGAATTTGTCTATCTCTAACTGCTCTCGAGTTGGTCAGCTCCGAATCAGTTTTCAAATGTTTTTTTTGGCGCCAAAAATATTTCTGATGAGTTTTCGACATTTTCGTTCAAAGATTCGGAATCAGCACGTCAAAATACGTTTGAGGACAAAAATTTGAAATTCGAAAAATGAAAAATGAAAAAGTTAAAAAAATTATCTCTCACGAGATCTCTCATGATAACTCGACTTTTTTGTCCGGCGATTTTTTTCGTGCAAATTCTCAGTACGTACTAATTTGGCCATTCTGAATCGACTGGCGTTCGCAGAATTGGTCTATCTCTAACCGCTCTCGAGTTGGTCAGCTCGGAATCAGTATTCAAATGTTTTTTTGGCGCCAAAAATATTTCTGATGAGTTTTCGACATTTTCATTCAAAGATTCGGAATCAGCACGTCGAAATACGTCTGAGGACAAAAATATGAAATTCGAAAAATGAAAAATAAAAAAGTTCAAAAAATTATCTATCACGAGATCTCTCATGATATACTCGACTTTTTTCGTCCAAATTCTCAGTAAATACTAATTCAGCCATTCTAAATCGATTGGCGTTCGCAGAATTGGTCTATCTTTCCCCGTTCTCGAGTTGGTCAACTCTGAATCAGTTTTCAAATGGTTTTTTTGGCTCCAAAAATATTTCGGATGAGTTTTCGACATTTTTGTTCAAAGATTCGGAATTAGCACGTCGAAATACGTCTGAGGACAAAAATTTTAAAATCGAAAAATGAAAAATAAAAAAGTTCAAAAAATTATCTATCACGATATACTCGACTTTTTTGTCCGTCGATTTTTTTCGTTCAAATTCTCAGGGTGTACTAATTTGGCCATTCTGAATCGATTGGCATTCGCAGAATTGGTGTATCTCTAACCGTTCTTGAGTTGGTCAGCTCTGAATCAGTTTTCAAATGGTTTTTTTGTCTCCAAAAATATTTCTCATGAGTTTTTGACATATTCGTTCAAAGATTCGGAATCAGCACGCCGAAAGACGTCTGAGAACATAAATTTGAAATTTGAAAAATAAGAAATAAAAAAGTTCTAAAAATTATCTCTCACGAGATCTCTCATGAGATCTCTCATGATAACTCGACTTTTTTGTCCGTCGATTTTTTTCGTTGAAATTTCCAGTAAATACTAATTCAGCCATTCTAAATCTATTGGCGTTCGCAGAATTGGTCTATCTTTTCCCGTTCTCGAGTTCGTCAGCTCTGAATCAGTTTTCAAACGGTTTTTTTGGCGCCATAAATATTTTCTATCATTTTTCAACGTTTTGGTTCAAAGATTCGGAATCAGCACGTCAAAATACGTTTGAGGACAAAAATTTGAAATTCGAAAAATGAAAAATGAAAAAGTTCAAAAAATTATGTCTCACGAGATCTCTCATGAGATCTCTCATGATAACTCGACTTTTTTGACCATCGATTTTTGTCGTGCAAATTCTCAATACGTACTAATTTGGCCATTCTGAATCGACTGGCGTTCGCAGAATTGGTCTATCTCTAACCGCTCTCGAGTTGGTCAGCTCGGAATCAGTATTCAAATGTTTTTTTGGCGCCAAAAATATTTCTGATGAGTTTTCGACATTTTCATTCAAAGATTTGGAATCAGCACGTCAAAATACGTCTGAGGACAAAAATATGAAATTCGAAAAATGAAAAACAAAAAAGTTCAAAAAATTATCTATCACGAGATCTCTCATGATATACTCGACTTTTTTGTCTGTCGATTTTTTTCGTCCAAATTCTCAGTAAATACTAATTCAGCCATTCTAGATCGATTGGCGTTCGCAGAATTTGTCTATCTCTAACTGCTCTCGAGTTGGTCAGCTCCGAATCAGTTTTCAAATGTTTTTTTTTGGCGCCAAAAATATTTCTGATGAGTTTTCGACATTTTCGTTCAAAGATTCGGAATCAGCACGTCAAAATACGTTTGAGGACAAAAATTTGAAATTCGAAAAATGAAAAATGAAAAAGTTCAAAAAATTATCTCTCACGAGATCTCTCATGAGATCTCTCATGATAACTCGACTTTTTTGTCCGTCGATTTTTTTCGTGCAAATTCTCAGTACGTACTAATTTGGCCATTCTGAATCGACTGGCGTTCGCAGAATTGGTCTATCTCTAACCGCTCTCGAGTTGGTCAGCTCGGAATCAGTATTCAAATGTTTTTTTGGCGCCAAAAATATTTCTGATGAGTTTTCGACATTTTCATTCAAAGATTCGGAATCAGCACGTCAGAATACGTTTGAAGACAAAAATTTGAAATTCGAAAAATGAAAAATGAAAAAGTCCAAAAAATTATCTCTCACGAGATCTCTCATGATATACTCGACTTTTTTGTCTGTCGATTTTTTTCGTCCAAATTCTCAGTAAATACTAATTCAGCCATTCTAGATCGATTGGCGTTCGCAGAATT
The DNA here is from genome assembly GCA_958298965.1 of Chrysolina haemoptera. Lineage (NCBI taxonomy): Eukaryota > Metazoa > Arthropoda > Insecta > Coleoptera > Chrysomelidae > Chrysolina > Chrysolina haemoptera. Next base: position 2,459,281 of record OY282602.1, on the reverse strand, counting down.
TGTCTATCTCTAACTGCTCTCGAGTTGGTCAGCTCCGAATCAGTTTTCAAATGTTTTTTTTTGGCGCCAAAAATATTTCTGATGAGTTTTCGACATTTTCGTTCAAAGATTCGGAATCAGCACGTCAAAATACGTTTGAGGACAAAAATTTGAAATTCGAAAAATGAAAAATGAAAAAGTTCAAAAAATTATCTCTCACGAGATCTCTCATGAGATCTCTCATGATAACTCGACTTTTTTGTCCGTCGATTTTTTTCGTGCAAATTCTCAGTACGTACTAATTTGGCCATTCTGAATCGACTGGCGTTCGCAGAATTGGTCTATCTCTAACCGCTCTCGAGTTGGTCAGCTCGGAATCAGTATTCAAATGTTTTTTTGGCGCCAAAAATATTTCTGATGAGTTTTCGACATTTTCATTCAAAGATTCGGAATCAGCACGTCAGAATACGTTTGAAGACAAAAATTTGAAATTCGAAAAATGAAAAAGTCCAAAAAATTATCTCTCACGAGATCTCTCATGATATACTCGACTTTTTTGTCTGTCGATTTTTTTCGTCCAAATTCTCAGTAAATACTAATTCAGCCATTCTAAATCGATTGGCGTTCGCAGAATTGGTCTATCTTTCCCCGTTCTCGAGTTGGTCAACTCTGAATCAGTTTTCAAATGGTTTTTTTGGCTCCAAAAATATTTCGGATGAGTTTTCGACATTTTTGTTCAAAGATTCGGAATTAGCACGTCGAAATACGTCTGAGGACAAAAATTTTAAAATCGAAAAATGAAAAATAAAAAAGTTCAAAAAATTATCTATCACGATATACTCGACTTTTTTGTCCGTCGATTTTTTCAGGATTCTCAGGATGTACTAATTTGGCCATTCTGAATCGATTGGCATTCGCAGAATTGGTGTATCTCTAACCGTTCTTGAGTTGGTCAGCTCTGAATCAGTTTTCAAATGGTTTTTTTGTCTCCAAAAATATTTCTCATGAGTTTTTGACATATTCATTCAAAGATTCGGAATCAGCACGCCGAAAGACGTCTGAGAACATAAATTTGAAATTTGAAAAATAAGAAATAAAAAAGTTCTAAAAATTATCTCTCACGAGATCTCTCCTGAGATCTCTCATGATAACTCGGCTTTTTTGTCCGTCGATTTTTTTCGTTGGAATTCCCAGTAAATACTAATTCATCCATTCTAAATCTATTGGCGTTCGCAGAATTGGTCTATCTTTTCCCGTTCTCGAGTTCGTCAGCTCTGAATCAGTTTTCAAACGGTTTTTTTGGCGCCATAAATATTTTCTATCATTTTTCGACGTTTTGGTTCAAAGATTCGGAATCAGCACGTCAAAATACGTTTGAGGACAAAAATTTGAAATTCGAAAAATGAAAAATGAAAAAGTTCAAAAAATTATCTCTCACGAGATCTCTCATGATAACTCGACTTTTTTGTCCGTCGATTTTTTTCGTGCAAATTCTCAGTACGTACTAATTTGGCCATTCTGAATCGACTGGCGTTCGCAGAATTGGTCTATCTCTAACCGCTCTCGAGTTGGTCAGCTCGGAATCAGTATTCAAATGTTTTTTTGGCGCCAAAAATATTTCTGATGAGTTTTCGACATTTTCATTCAAAGATTCGGAATCAGCACGTCGAAATACGTCTGAGGACAAAAATATGAAATTCGAAAAATGAAAAATGAAAAAGTTCAAAAAATTATCTATCAGAATATACTCGACTTTATTGTCCGTCGATTTTTTCCGTTCAAATTCTCAATATGTACTAATTTGGCCATTCTGAATCGACTGGCGTTCGCATAATTGATCTATCTCTAACCGCTCTCGAGTTGGTCAGCTCTGAATCAGTTTTCAAATGGTTTTTTTGGCGCCAAAAATATTTCCGATAGCTCTTCTTTCTTCCTCTGCCTGAAAATCTCACATAATATTTTTGTAATTCGGATAGTGGCAAATGAGCAAACAATGGAATACAATCCTTGAAACCATGGAATGAGATCAAACTACTTAGTAGTAATGAACAGAAGTAAAATGTAACAAATCTATTATAATTTTCATAGCAATCGAAATGCTGCCTTTAACTGCGGCAGGCTTTTTCAAAGGCAATATGGCGATGGACGTCTGGACAGTGTCAGTTGCCATTATGCCTTTGATAATGTACACCTATGATTATTGAAATGTTTCTGTCTGTTTCAAAATTTAAAATCAGTCAATATTTCGAATATTAAACCGAAACATGAAATTTTAATGCCTATATGAGTGTCTCTTTTGTTTACTATCACTGCCTGTGACAATTCACAACAGTAAGATGAAAAAGTCCTGGTAGGTAAACATGTTATTTATTTTTTAAATTATCAGTGTATCGATTATTGATAACGGTAATCGTGAATGAATCTCAACCAATAAATCATTTATCAAAGTTTTGCAACCAGATCAAATTCATTCCACTTTCTCGAAACTACTGAAAGTAACAAAATTGTTATGGAATATAAAGTACGGATGCATGTGTTTACAAATTATACAACACATTGCATTAAATTTACTTTTATTTTGGTTTAAAATGTATATTTTTTTATTTTTAGATTTGTTATATTTGTGAAGAAAAGAAGAGACCCTCCAATTCCACTGTTGGAGCTTGTATGCAGTGCAATAAAGCTGGTTGCAGACAACAGTTTCACGTTACTTGTGCCCAAGGTCTTGGACTTCTTTGTGAAGAAGCCGGTAACTATTTGGATAACGTCAAGTACTGCGGCTACTGTCAGCACCATTACAGTAAGCTGGTGAGTTGAAAATTCAAATATTCCATTAATCTTGATAATGATTTGCTTTATTTTCGCAAAAAGGCCTATACAATAGGTATCTTCAGCAAGTATCCAACAGTTACTGCCCCCAACGACCGTTGAATTATATATGTTCGATACCTCATGATTACTACCCACTTTGCAATGCTCTTTGAAAGTCATAGCTGAATTTATTTTTGGATTTTTAATGGGAGAACACTTGCCAGTTCGAAGTAGTTGCCAATCATCAGCCAAGGCTAGTTCTCTCAATTAAATTGAAAATATTTTTCAGCTTTTGTTTGGAATTCCTTAAATAAATACTAAAGTATATATCCAGTTTGTTGACTTCAATATGAAGCCAAAATCGATTCATGAAGAAAGGATAACACCACTTGAAGGAAGACCATTAAGTAATAATCCAAAATAAATTGTATAATCCAATCTTCCGCCAAAGAGTACTTTTATTTTTGGAGTTCCCAACAAAGGCTGAAAGAATTTAATCAACCTCCTCAATCTTTTTTTTCTGTTTTTTTTTTTCTCAATTTGTATACCAATCATGCCTGATTGGAATTTAAATAGATTGCATTCATCAGACACATAACTAAGAAGTTACATTAAATTACACTCACACACAATATTTTTCAGAACAATCAGAAAAATGTGGTTTTGGTAAAGGTAAGTTCATCGAACTTCTATGAAAATTAAAAGAAAATGTATTGTTACTTATGTAGTTTTGTCTCGTAAACACAAATTTGGACTCACCCTATAAAGTTGTCAGAATGTTCCCGCATTAAAATGACATAATCCCGATTTACAATGACCCAGGAGCAAATTTCAATCTCGGTTTGTTACATGGTGGAAAAGCTAATATGGCCTGGCATTTATTGAACATCTCATATTTTAATTTCACAAGTTTTTGGTATCAAATCCACGATAAAGGTAAGTTTATCCGACTTCTTCGAAAATAAAAATATTTTTATTGTTACTTATCTAGTTTTGTCTCCGGTACTCGAGTCAGTGTCAAAATCACCGAGAAAGTAAGAGAAAAAAATAACACAATATAATCTAACTTCGCCATTCATATTGAATGCAATCATATTATACCGTACAAAGGCTAAATTAACTTGACGAGTAAAATTAATGAAAATATGCTCTCTTCGCTCGCTACCTCATGGCTTAGGGGAGAAGAAAGACGGGCTAAATGACTTAATCTAAGCTAACTTCTCTATCCAAGTTGAACACATCACAATCGCTCATCTAACCTAATTGCGAAGCAAGCACATTTCAATACATCTCATCAATTAGGTTAGATGAGAGATCGTACTGTGAAAGGATTGAATTCAACTTGTCATTTTGTCATTTTAAATTGGGAGGATTATGTTGCAGACATTTCAATGACAACATTCTGACAACTTCGTTACATCTATCTACTTTGATCCCTGCTATATCATGAGCCAAAAAAAAGGTTTGTCAAAACACCTTTGACAAATCCCATTTTATTTTTAATTTTTACTCCGTTGCTTTTATACCAAGAGTAAGTCATCCAATGTTTGAATTGTATGTAATTCAAAAGCTAGCTCTGAAGAGGTAGTAAACTTTCTCACTCAAAATGGAACTCTGTAATCAATTTTATCTCCTTAATCAATCCTATTACATCAACTTCCTCGGTACTAGCCATTCAAACTTGACACGCATTCTCACCTGCAGAAAAAAGGAGGCAACGTAAAAACGATCCCTCCGTACAAGCCCGTGGCCAACGAGGCCCACAACTCGGATTCCAACTCTGAGAAGGAACCGGAAAGCGGCCCGTCGAACTCCAAGCCTTCCCCGCCTTCTTCCGGCAAGAAGAAGGGAAACGTCGGCGCCAAACCGATCGCAGCCAAGACTTCCGCCAGGTCTTCGTCGGCTTCTCAACAAAAAACCGTTCACAACAACAATAAAAACACTGACAAGAACAAAACGTCGACAGTGAAAAGTGCCAAAAGTGAGGAGACCGCGAGTGCAGACGCGATCGCGGACAAAAAAGTGCCGGACGCCACGGAACAGAAAGAGAAGGACGCGAAAGACGTAGTCGCCGGTAATAACAAAGGTGCCAAAAAGCGCAAGGCGAACTCGAGGACGCCTACGCCCGTCAGTGTAGTGGTTAGTGAGGTAAGCGTCGTAACGGCTGTGACTAGCGTTAGTTCTACGACTCCCAGCGAACCCGGTGCGAGTGTCCCTTCAATAAGTGAGGATAAGAACGCTGCCATCAGTGACAGCTTCACCGATAAACCCAAGAAGGTAATCTACTACCATCCATAATTGAAATCTCTGCATTACTCTCTATTCCTGGCTCTTTCACAATTTCTTCTTCGAACCCTTCTATCCAAGACTTCTCTTTTCTTTACAACCACCATATTTGTGTGTTACTGTCTCAACATCAACAAGATTCTCTCTAGAGACCCGACTACTGGAATCGGCTCGATAAAACGACCGGACGGAACATTCACGACCTAGAAAAGAAACCTTGAAAATTTTGCCCCGCCGCGGATAGAATCAGGTTTTGATTTTTGGGAGAGCCTCTCTCTTGCCATCGGACATGAAAGATCATTCACCAGATAATCTAATCGGCTTCGTGAAGAGGCTGAGTTTACTTGGTGAAATATTGTTTAGTGTCAGCCACAATAGATCCTCATGGAACGCAGTGGAGGGCCGCAATAGACCCACCCACTTGAAACAAAAACAACACACTGACTCAACTCCACCTTTCTTTCCAGACCCCTCCTCTCCAGCCATTTGATCAGGTTATTATGTTATCTCAATCCTTATAGTATTTCTATTTGATTCCACCTGCCTTCCTTTTCTCCTGTCCTCAAGTTCATTCCACACCTATTTTCAGATTCACTTTTAAATATTTTTGTATATTTCCTTTTCTATGCTTTTCCTTTATTTTTCTACCTAGATCGATATTTCATCTTCTCTCTATCCCTCCCACATTAGTTGTCAAAGACCACAATCACTACACTTGACCTGTCCGCGGCTGGGCACAAGCGCAGTGTAACCTTTTTTTGGGACTTACCCACTTCAAGTTCTTCTCTCTTTCTGGGTCTTTTTTTCTTTGGTTTTGTTTTCTGCCTGTCCTTCTCCACTAACTCTTTTAGTTCGTTTTCTTTTTGAGTACTTCCTTTATCAGTCTCGATAGATCCATTTTATACTCAATAATCGATCAATTATTTGTATAATTTCTGCTATAACCACTTAATCTAATAACTGCTGTTCTTTATAGCTCAAAGTTGAAAGTACTCAGTCAATGATCACGAACCAGCCCGTCGTTGCCTTAACCTCCATATCAACCGTGAAGTCGGCTTCGCCGACTAGTACGACAACAGCCGATTCCGCGACGGCTAGCGAAACGGCGTTGCCATCTACTTCCATCATACAGTCCGCTCCGACGCAGTCTCAGTCGCTGGTGGTCTCCGTACCATTGGTCAACACTTCGTTGAGTCCGCACAGACCTGTGATAAATAATCAGACGAGCGTTTTGACAGTCACTCCTCAGGTTCAGGAAACGAGCAACATTAGCCTTGGGAGTACGGAGAGAAGTACGCCCGGTATAAGCACTGGTAAGTAGGTTTCAGTCTAGACGTAATTTGTAGATATAAAGCACAGAAGATTTCGTCCACGGAAGAGCTAATGGACCGCCTAATAAAATTGAATGACAAAACAATGAATAACAAGAGTGCAAAACGAAAGAGTGCAAATAAAAAGAGTGCAAATAAAAAGAGTGCAAAGGCAATCAGCCAAATACAAAAAATGTTTAGTAAGTGATGAATGCAAGATAGAAAGAGTGCCTGATACAAAAGAGATCAGGACAAAAAAGGGACTTGAAACATTAAACAAAAAATCAATACAGCCTAATAAAAAAAAAAGGGGGCTGCTCATTTGGAACCTGTTTCAATTGTATTTTACATGTTTGCAGAAATAATGACTGGTGGAAATAGCAATCAAGGGCTTCTAACTTCAGACATGAGTTCTGGAGGTTTGAGGATAACGTTCGAGAAACAAATGGATTCCATCAACACCGAGGTAGACATGGAGTTGGAGCTAGAGCCCACGCCCTCTACGACTGTTGAAGTACCTGCCAAACGTGGAAGGTAATTAATGTTACCAAGAAAAAGGTATCTAAGTGATTAGTGGTTTTACGGTTCTATCTGGAGGTAATTTTTCTTGATGTTTTGCGAATAACTGTAGTAGATATTATGGAAAATGCTGTATTATTATGTATTATTACTACTATCGAGTAGGGCTGACTTACCAGTAATGAAGCATTCTATGCGATGGTTTCAACTGAACAGATGCAGGCTGTATCCAGGAGCTTTAATACATCAACATGTGGTGGCTTGGGTCGACATATTTTAAGGCTTAGTATTTCCTCAGGTATTAACTACGGATTCGTTCAAACGGATAGGTATATATGCACTTATTGATAACAGAGTTATTAAATGAGAGGAAAATGTTAGTTCTGCCTGCCTATAAAAACAGGGAACGTAGTCATTTTGTTACAATTGTAATCACAAAAACTTCAATTGGTGCCTCATCGCCTTCGATGTATGCCGCAGTTGCAAACGTCAGGTGAAAATTACTCGACACTACAGCCAAGCAGCAAGTTATCAAGCTTCCTCTAACATTAAGGTGTTCACATTATTTACCTTCGTATAATTATTATATTTACCTTCAAGTGCATTTTATTTAGATGTTTGGGTTTTCTCGGACGTTTCGTTCACCACTGCTGTAAGCATCTTCAGAGTTGTCAGCGAAACGTCCGGAGAAACCGCCTCCACGGAAGTGAACCGACCACGGCCCCAAAGCCCGGAAACCATACTGCTATTCTTCTATACTTCCGGCCGCGAAAGCATTCATACAATGCTAAGTTTGAATTTTGATTCAGATCTCAATCGCAATCGAACGAAAAGACTGACCGCTCCAGCCGCAGCAGCAGAAAGCGCAACAGCAGCATTGCATCATCCGCGGCCGGAACCTCCTCCCTGCACGCCACCTCCTCTTCCATGCCGGCCACCTCCGTCACGATCACCACCTCCGTCGCGACCGCCGTCACGAAACGATCGAGCCGTTCCCAACAGCAACAACAGCTGCAGCATCTGCATCAGCATCAGCAAAAGCACCAGCACCTCGTCCCGCCCTCGACTCCGGAACCGCCCGGCGCGTTCGCCGCCATTTCGCAGTCGCAGCTCAAGGAGTCGCCGCCGAGCAGCCCGAGCTCGGAGAGCCAAAGCAACCCGCCCCCGAGCACGAGTCGAGGCAGGACGAGGAATCGGCGGAGCGCGCCGGCCAGCGTCAGTTTGGCCGGCGGGTCGTCCAAGGATAGCAAGGACGTTAAGTTGTGAGTGGATTATTTTTTTTGTGCTTTTATTATTTATTGTTTGAACGTTCTTTTGATTATTATATATTTTTTATTTCGTTATTTTCACAATAATCAATTTATATTTTCCAAATAGTAATATTAAGGCGCGTACTGACTTTAATATATGTATGTGTATAATTTTTTACAGATTTCAGAATGGCATATCAGCCCCTCACATGTTGGGTAACCAACTGAATCCCACCTCTACGATGCACTCCAAGATGAACGACCACCTCAATGCGGAAATCGAGGCACATAGCATATTCAATCAGAGTGAGCATCATTCGGGACTCATAGGACCCCAATTGCATCACCGAGTGGTACAATCGGTGAGTAAAAAAAGTCTTTGTTATCACGTTTAAATTCAACGATTTCTTGTACTTTTCGCAGACAAAAGCTTCATTACTTAAATGTGTTTGAAACTTGCTGTCGTTTATTTTTAAAACTTGCCATCATTTGTATCTGAATTTTCCAGTCACAACAGGTTTTTTTCTTCACAGAGTCATCTTTGAATACATTAAAAAAAAATCTTTAATCAATCTCCTTTTTATAATTATGTAGTTTTCCGTCCAGGCAAGAGCCAGCAGTACTGGATCAAGCACTGCTTCTGGAGGCAGCGGGCTGTCTTCTATGCTCGGTGGTGGGGGAGGGAATATTCCCCAAACCTTGGACCAGCTCTTGGAGAGGCAATGGGAACAGGGCTCCCAATTCCTGATGGAACAGGCGCAGCATTTCGACAGTGAGTACCTTCGAAAAATTACGAAAAATTAATTGAAACATTGTCTGAACTACATACATCTACAGGGTTGCCTGTGAATCATTCTTGGTCACTATTTCAAAATCTTGTCACTTTTGTGACTATTTTTGAAATATGATCACTATTGTCACTATTTGAGCTCAGAATTGTAATAAATAGAGGTTCCAGTTAGAATAGGACTATTATTATTTTTTGTGATAATTCGAGATTTTCAAATATTGACGAGTTATAGGAGAAAACAGGCTTTTTTTACCAAATGGGTGTTTTTTTGGGGAAGGCTATGTCACCCCGTGACGGATTTTTGTGATTTAATGATGTATGAGAAATTTACACACGACTTTACTTCCCATATCCTACAAATTTCTCATGGAAATACTACAATTGATCTCTGAAAAAACGATTATCTTTCACGAAAGTTCCTAATTTGGTTGGGAAAAGGCTGGCAACCCTGGTTATCTATGAACATTTCGATCATTTGCGATTTGCTCTCGTTTCACCGACGTTAATTTTCAGTTGCTTCTCTTCTTTCCTGTCTTCATCAACTCCGTGCGGAAAATTTGAGGTTGGAAGAGCACGTGGGTTCTCTGTTGCAGAGGCGAGACCACTTACTGGCTGTCAATGCAAGGTTGGCGATACCGTTGACAGGTCAACCGGCAGCAGCTCCCTTGTCGACTCATCCTCATCCAGGTACGTGTATTATTTTGAAGTTAACTGAAATAAAGAAACAAAACTTAATTTTATGACCAAAGGAATCATAAAAAATACTGATTTTCAGTTTAGTGAATTGTACAAAGACTAAGAAGGGCAACTTAAATTTCATAATTCCAACTTAAATTTTGAAATTCCAACTTGAATTTCGAAATTCCAACTTTAATCTAGGAATTCCAGCTTTAATCTAGAAATTCCAACTGAAATTCAACTTGAACCTCGGAATTCGAACTTAAATCTCGGGAATTCGAACTTAAATCTCGGGAATTCGAACTTAAATCTCGAGAATTCGAACTTAAATCTCGGGAATTCGAACTTAAATATCGGAATTTCACTCAAATCTCCCAATTTTCAATGAAATATCGGAATTCAAACCTAAATATACTGACCTTCATATTGACAATTACAATCTAATAAATATAAAATATTTTATAATTCCTACTACTGTCTCCGAATTTTACAATTCCGACATTGTATCTAGATTAATTCGGAATCCCAACTTACTTTGGAAGTCTATTAAATTATGAGTTTGTAAATCAGAATTTTAAGATATTGACTCGGATTTTGAAATTTGAGTTAGTAAGCCGGTAAATTCGAGAAATATTTTTAATTTTGAATACCCAAAAACAATATTTACATAGGTAAAATAAAGTTGGTCGTTGAATAAATGAATAAAAAATAATCTGTCCGAAAAAACTCATTTCCGAATTTTTGTTCCAGTGAACAATATTCATCCGGTGGTCGCTGCTAGTCATGGTGATGTACCGAGGCCCTCTAGGCATAACGGAGGTAGCACGGGATACCCCAGTCACCCCCAAGGCTCGGCGCAACATCCCCCCGTGGAGAACGGACTGCCTCCCGAAGCTTATCCGCAGAACGCCCACAGAAGAAGTCCTTCCGGTGGCCAACCGAGTCCGACGGTAAGGTAAGAAATGTATTATTGTGTGTTTGTCCGCTAATTAGTAAAGGAATATAGTTGGTGCATGATGATGGTTAGACAAGCCGAGTCTAATCGTACCTGTTGGATTATGTGTTTTAACTTGAGCACCGAAAAAAAAATTATCTTACCCGGAATCTTTTGTCCTTCTTTTCCTTTTCTTTTCTTTCCTTTTTCCCTCTTTCTTTTTATCCCTTCATTTTCTTCGTTTTCCATTCCATTCTTCCTTTTCCTTTTCCCCCTTTATCTTTTCTTCCTTTTCCCCCTTTTCCTTTTAGCCCTTTTCATTTTCTTTTTTTTTTTTCATAAGAAATAAGTAACCCTGGGTAAACCTAAACTATTCAACTACTACTACTAGTACTATACATAAAAAATTATAATGATAAAATTTTCTTCAAAAATTTAAATATTAATAAAAAATTAAGGACTACTTATTTGGTCTCACCTGGCTTTGAACTCGGGACCCCGGAATAATTCCCCGTTGTTTGTTAGAGTTCATAGACACATCTGCTGGATGACATTCAATTATATGGAGAAGATAAAAAATAGTTAAAAATCATATGTACGAAATATTAATCCAATTTATAATTTAAATATATGAAATGTATAAGTGGGATAATTTCCACCTCAATTATGCAGCAATTACTACCATCATGCATGCACCTGGTATATTCCTTGCTTCCATTCGGGTATGACGACGCACCCTCTCATATCCATAATATAGTTGACACTATTTTAGACACTCGCCGGCCGGAGCGTACCCTAGCGCTAGCGGTCTGCACCGGCAAAATGCAGACACTAGCGGACGTTCTGCACCCCGACCCCAGCCTTATCTCTTGTTCGATAACAGGCCGGGGCCGTCCTCGTCCTCTTCGCAACAGGTATTTTCTCTCGCTTTCACTTTTGAGAACGTTCTTGCTTGCTGACATCAGTGCTTGAGGGAATGCCTTAGTTGGTGGTGTGTCTGGTGTGTGGTCGTCCGTATGGGGGGGGGGGGGGGGTGAAGGTGTGGCTTGCGGAGGAATTGAAAAATGTAGAAAAAAATTGGAACGGTTTAAGGGCATACTGCATAAAGGGTATAAATGGAAAATTTTGATTTTCGGTATTATTACAGATTTGTGTATACCTAAGAGCAGGATAGTTTTTATAAAAAAACGCAGTGTTATGTTACCGATGAGACTTATGTTTTATATTTGCTGTATTTGTCATAATTTTAAAATGTATCTTTGTCTACAAGAGATTTTCTTCTGACAATAAAGAATATCCTGATTCTAACCCTTTTGCTCATGACCTGAGAAACTGCCTGTGAAACCGTCTATTTCATTTTCAATTTGTCAATATGTATATTCGAAAAATTAGCCTGACTGATTCTCCCATGCCGATTTCATATTTTCTTCTACAGTTCTCAAAAATCCAACGCGAGCGATATTTTTTGCTCACCCTTTTTGAACCGAAATAAAAGTCAATATATAAAATAAATTGTGGTTCGAGTCATTTGTTGTATTTTGTGGATGTAGTTTCGTCATTTATTTGAGTTAGTTGCACGGTTGTTGAAAAATATTTTTGATACATTTGCTGTTTGAAATTCTGCCTGAATGTTGGATCGCCAATGATTTTAATGCTTTATGGTAATGGTACTAATTTTTAGGAAGCATATCATTCAATGCATTTTTTTACATTGAGAAATTTAGTGGTGTTTAAAAACAGTCAGGAAACAACATTGTGTGTTATAGCTATAGAAAAATATTGTTTCTGCACAACCATTATTTGATAACAGAATGGTAACATTCTCGCTCTTGATATTGAATATTTCATTCTATCACTTGTTAAGGAATGAATATTCTAACACTGTTGTAACAATGATAATGTTAAACTGGCATCGTAGTGACAAGATTTGATTATATGTAAAATTTGTTATTGTGGATAAAGCAGAGTCTGTTACTCGGTTAGAATGAAAATTCGCGATGCTTGTAGTTCCTCACGCTCGCCTCTGGCTCGCGCTCAGAACTTCCCACTCGCATCGAATTTGCATTCTAACCCTGTTACAGAATATACTACAGAACTTTCGGCTCTTATTGTTTTGTTTTTCAAAATAAGTGAAAAAGTATGCCGAACTGTAAAAACTATATTTAAAATTTTGAGGGGTTTACAAAATGAACTAATCCTAAGGCTTACATATTTTTTTTCAGATGGTAATCAGACGCGAGAGAGGCGATAGAAGTGAAAGGGACCCTGAAACGAACCATCATACTTCTTCGAAACCCAGCTGAAACACAGTTGTCGACCCGTCGTTTAGTATTACTAGACTTTTGAATCTGCATTGACAAATCATGGAAGTTTTGATGGGAATCAGCCGTTTTTTGTGGCTTTGAACGGAGCAAGAGTGCGAATGTGTATTATTCTTACGGATTTGTCTGTCACGGGTCCTTAATTTTGGTACTGGTTTTTTAATATCTCATCAGCAGGTACACAGACGAAGGGTTTGAACATTTGGTTTCGAAGTATTTTTTGGCCGAAATACTTTGCAGGGCAAGCATTATTCGACTTTGTGCACCGGTGCATAAACCTACTTTATGCAGCAGGACGGTACACATTTTTTTTTCTCTCTTGGTTGGCTTCTACCTAAGGCCAGGACAAAGTTACCGCATTGACTCATGAGAAACTACAGCCCTTGCATGATGACAATTTTGTCTGCATCTGTAACTGGACCGGATTAAAGCGTATATGCTTGGGATGGGTCACTGAAGCACACAGACCCCCTTCTCCTTCTTTCTATCATAGTTATAACTGAAACTAAATAGCTGACTGTCTGCTAAAAAATCTGGAGTATAATTTCGAAAGCAAAGCCCTAGCGTCATATGAAATACTTGAAATCTTTACCTTAGGTACAGTTTTTCACGTGTCATTCTCAGAAGTGGTGGATTTTTTTCAGGTAGTACACTTGATGCTTTCTGTCAAATTATTGCCTTCATTATTAGCGAAAAGTGTTCAAAGTGATCAACTAACTTTGGACTGGAAGTTCAATTGTAATTATATTATGAATCGTCTAGTCTCTTTAACTGAACATGACAGTTCTTGATATTGTATTGAACCCATTACGAACGATATGGGTGTGGTATTATCAGACCATTGTAAAATATTGCATTGTCTTTTGGCAAATTCATGCAGGATGGCCTTGAGTTTGAAAATCCGGGGAATCCTTTGGATCCACTCCATGCACCCCATCCCGTTAATGATGCATCCGTAGTCATTCAAACGATTGATAAGAATATTGATATTCCTGGAACATTCCTGGAGGACTTCACACGAATAATACCTTGTAATCGATACTTCACAATGAATCGCATTAACTTGAAAAAAGCAAACGGGGCTGACGAAAGGCCATTTGGAATTGACCTGTATTCACAATATGACAGAAAAACAAATAAAGTACACTCCAATCAGTAGAATTCGGAATACTGAACTTTGAGAATTCACTATGATTCGAGAGTTTTTGGCAAAAATCTCTTGGTAAAATTTGGAATTGCTTTCGGTTTTGGCTGTTTTAAAATATCAAAATAAGACATTTGACGAATTGAAAACATGTAGTAGTAAAAATTTAAGACCATACGTGAAATTTTCCCGCTCTCATCAAATGCGCGGTCTTGTTCGTAGTATAGTGTTAGACGGCGGACTACTTAATGAATATCAGAGTGATGTCAAGGACTGGATATTGAGATTATAATTAATGTATTTTTTTGCTCAACCCTTCAATAATATTCTTCATAGCTGGAGTTCCGCTAATGCTACTCTTCCACGCAACAAGGACAGCAAGTGATAACAAATGAAAAGGAATAATACACCCATTCTAAGAATGACACAAAAACTGATCAGGGAAAAATTATATTATGTTCATAAATATGTCAAAAAGGAGTTTCATCTAGTAGATTTGTTATAACCTGTGATATACTGGGGAGAAAGGAGTGCAAAAGTAGATAACTGATTCTACAATGGTCAAAAGCAACTTTTATATTTTCTCGGGTACAATGACCGATACTCGACATTAGCATACATCTGTAGATGAAAATACTTCTGAAAGAAGCTAGTCACGCTAGGGAAAACATCAGAAAAAAAATCAAGTGCACGATTGATTTCTAACCCAGAACCTATAGGTAGGACCGGTGTTGTTGAACGGAAAATGAAAAGCATGTTTTAGGATAGCAAATGGGAGTACAAAAAATTAGTATCGTTTAAGACTGTTTTTGAAAAATTCGACTGAAGCAAGTAGCAATATTCTTACCTTCGAAAAAAGAAATACAATTTTAGGTTTTAGGTCGATACGTGACAAATTTCGTTGCTCAAATCCGAAACGTTTTAGGAACTTGAATTGTAATATTTCGAATATCGTTCGTTTTTTCATGAAATTGATATATGAAGTAACAAATATATCGTTATAAATAGCTTCTTCAAGTGCAAATTCAAATTTTCACATATGTAGTTGTCGGTTAACAATACAATACAATTTTGAGCGTGGTTCATTGTGGTTGTTGCTAAAAGCGTTTTTTCCAATTAAAAGTACCGATTTAATAAAGTTTATTTTGTTGTGATGAGTGACTTTTTTCCTGAAAATTCTAATGGATATGTTTGATTTTTTTGCTTTTCAGGTGATGATTATATATAAGGTGTTCTGCCTGCCTAGCGATTTTGATGCAATTATGTCGGCTTTATAATTTTTCATTGAATTAGCTAATGGCATAAATTTCTTACAGAAGGCAACTAACTCCACGAAGTCTTTCCAGAAAAAAATTAATGGAAACACTTGTGAATGAGTTTTTTTATTTTCACTTGAAGAAGTCTACGTACTGAATGAAATCATACTCTTTTTTCGAATTTATATCGTCTTGTATATCATCTTCATGATGAATCCTTAGAAAGGATCGGCTTAAAAATTAGGTTTTGATTCTCATTATGATCCCAGTGATAATTTTCGCGCTATATTCCGCTTTGAAATATAAAAGGACTGCCAATACCTAAACAGAACCAGTATTTCAAAACCACTGCCAAATGATGCTGAAGATACGCTTTCTCATAAGTTATTCAGTTAATAATTTCCAATCTTTATTTTTTTCTGAATCAGGATGATGAATTATGACTAACAGATAATTTTGGATACTGAGCTCATTCGATTTATATGAACTCCCACATTTTATCAAAGTTGAAAATTGTCACGAATCTGTGACGACTATCTTTTATATCTGAATGAAACTCAGGGAAAGCAACCTTATTAGAATAATTTTATCGGGAAATATGTACATTTGAAGTGTTGTCAGTGAACACAGCCATATTAGATGATACTGTACATATTAGACTTGTACCTAGATGCCATTTCTCAAATGATAATTTTTTTGTTTTTTTCGGACGTTCCAGAATGTTCTGTGTCTTCGATTTAGGTGTTATTGTTCAAAAAGATAAAAGTTTATTTCTATGAATGAGCATGATCAGAAGAATCTTCCTTAAACAACTCATGTGAAATAGCCTAATTATTGTCATAAGTAGAAAACTTTACAGGTAATATTTTATTTGTAATTTCCTGGTAATTTACCGGGTCACTAAAAGTAATGAGCAGTTATTAAGTTTTAATTTATGGGCAACAAAATAATAGTTGATGATTACAAACATGCTATTCCCTCATTCCAAACAATAATCACTCTTTGATATTGTTCAAGTAGTCCTTGCAGAATACAGGAAGTCATAAAAATTGTGTAATAAATTTGGTGAATCCATGAAAATGTTCTGCAAATTGCTGAGAGATTTTAATTTTGTTGAAAAATTACTCAACAATCATCTTCGAAACTGTTAGCTATAGATACAAATTACAAACTATGGAAAACATCTCATTCAAAATGCTCGAATCCAAACCAACCAACAAACTCCAGGAATTCCAGAGTAAATATTTCGAAAAAAAAATCCCTAAAAATTACAAAATTGTTGAATGCTGTCAAAAGAAATACTTCTAGTTGTCACACATGAACCGGCGAGTTCAGACTTTTTTTATCAAGTTTTTCAATTCACCAAAGGGAAAACTGGTAGAAATGGAACATTCTGGAACATTCGGCCGATAGACGCGATTGTTTTTCTCAAGATTCAGACTAAAGAGTAGTCTAGTTTTATAAAGCGAAAACAAAATTAGTACCTATTTTTCTGTCGATATTTTTGGGATTTTTTGTACTTTTATAAAGTAGGTAGTTGATTAAAATTAGGTTTAGTCACGTTGACAAGTGTGAAAGTGGTTAATTGTTTGCATGAGTACTGTAAATTTTGTATATTTTTGTTTCAGTTTGTAATATAAGCATTTGTAAATTTTGTGTTTTATTTATAGATCACTAATGAGTTTTTTAACAGTGGAAACGCGATTATTGTCAGCGTTTTCAACGATAAAATGCAACAGAAATAATGTAATGCATCCTCATATATTTTATTGGAAAACAAGGTTTCAGTGATTAATAAGTTCTCAACAACATTTCTATCAAAAGCATTAGGTTTTATCTTCAACTCAAAACGCTTCAACTTCCTCTCCTACAAATTATATATGAAATCTACTGCTCCAACTTAGAATGTAGTGGATTTATGTATCTGTTCAGTTTTTTCAAATTTAAAACAAATCTGCAACGAGACAATCATCGAAAATTTCCATTTTTTTTTTCGTAAGTTCACCCCATCATTTCAACCCTTTGGTCACTTGCAACCCTTATGCCTATCGTTTTTTGGTGTTAGAATCAATCCTAACATTCTGTTGATGAATATGGCAGCGACGATAAAATCGTCCCTAAACACATGTTTTTTTGTGCAAATGTGAAAACTGAATTTTCCACGGGGATCTCGGGGGCCGCTCAAATTTTCTTCATAAAAGTTATGGGTCAATTATTGTGTAGGCAAATCAAATCCAAATATGCTTTTGATTTCCAAGAAATATGAATTCCTATTGGAGGTATGCAATATGAATATAAACAAATAGAAACAAAATATTTACGTCAGACGACTGAGAAAAACAACAAATTGTGAAAAGTCAAGAGATGTATAGATAGATGCATACAAATAGATTTCCTAATATTAAAATGAACATAAAAATAGTTCGTCAGACAACAAAGAAAAAACAACAAATTGTTGTAAACATTCAGAGATAGTTGTATAGAACTAATTAAGACCTATCATATCATTGAATATTAAGCTTCCTTTAAGTTAAATCTGTATTACAAATTATTAATATAACAGCACATAATACATTACTTACGATATAGTACGTTAATTACTTTACAATAGGTACCCTAAATACCAAATAGCACGCTAAAATGACAACGTGACATAAACAAAGATGTTGATTATATTTTCACGTGCTAATGACCTGTTACCAAACTTTTTTTATGACTATTTTCTTCTGTTCTCGACATAATGCCCTCTGAAAAAAAAATCATCTTACCTATGTATTTCACCTTTGATCCTTGCAATTAAAAATGTTACATTGTTTTGATTTGCCTCTTCAAATATAATCAATCAATTATAGATATCAGTTGTAGCGCAATATACCAGTTTATTTGATAATTTTTTTTACAACCTAATCAAAGATAAAGATTTAATTAAAAATATAGCCCCATTATTTTGTTTCCAAATTTTGTAGAGGCCTATAATAGGTATAATCATATTTTTTGTAAACATATGTTTATAATTGTGATGTCTGGCAATAACGAGAATCTCTACAATCTATAAATCATGTTCATCATCTGGTTTGTTAAATAGTTATTTTTGTATCTAGTGGGCAAAATGCTACTTTTCAAATTGTGACAAAATTTTATACTACCAATTTTTTTTTGACGTTTGTAGAAAAAATGTTGTTTGCATCTCGTGCGCGAAATACTTTGGTGATCGAGAACTGATTTTTTTTAACTAGGCGTAGCCGAGTGGAAAAAATAGTCGAGATGTAAACAACATTTTTTTTACAAACGTCAAAAAAATAGGTAGTATAAAATTTTGTCACAATTTGAAAAGTATTAAAAAGCCTTATTTAATTATTGTTGAACATTGAGAAATAAATGATTTCTTGGATTTTCGCTTGAATGAGGACCATAAAGTTAGAAATAATTGATTTCTTGAATTTCTACTTGATTGACGACTATATAAGTTAGAATATGAAAATCCCATATAGTTTACATGCAGTGTGCGAAATAGCTATTTCGCACATTACTTCGCGCACGGTGTCACGGTAACGAAGGAAAATGAAAAAAAGTGTCACTTCGCATATTGTTGTCAATGCGCGAACCTTGTCATATTTTGACGTGTGTAGAAAAAAGTAATTTTTTGTACAACTCAAAAAAACTTGACATTTCTCTGCATCTCTATTGATGCGTAAATATTAACTTTTTTTCACCGTGAAAACAAGTCTTTTTTTCACTGCCAAAATAATTCACAAAATAAACATGAAATATTACTTTTCGAAGGATTCATTTCGACATTCGACATAATTGTGCAAGCCAGGGAAGACGAGGCTCTTACCTTTTAAGGTGTGAACCCACGCTAGATTGCTAGATTTTCCAAGCTGTACATCGCAGAACTTTTCGCACCGACGTCGAATGGATGAAACTTGAGTGGAACAAAATAACATCCTTGCGACATCGCAGCGGACGGCTATGCGACATAGAATGCGATATCCTACGTCGCATTGGTACCTCGCTGCGATATATCTGTGATGTAAAAGTGTTTGCTGGGATCGAAGAAAAGCATGTACAGCAGCCGCCTTTACTATTCCGTCCAAGATACCGCTGCCGCTCGAGATCAAGTAGCTGATAGTCCCAAAGACCCCTGTATCCCACACTAACCCTGTCACTTTAGCGCGATAGAAAGGCGGACGGACCGGTCCTGTTCAAACGCAAAATGACCAAGGTTTTATTGTTTTTTTTTTAGCTAGCCCGCTAGATTAGTGCGTGGATCTGGCTTTGTTTCGTCTAGCCTTGCCTATAAAATAATCCTACCCCTACCACTGCATTTAATAAGTACATTGTATAAATATAATCGTAGTATGATGAATCCAAGTATTTTGAACTGACACAGTGTGGAAATGTGCAATGTGCATTCTGTACTAGACGTTGTGTATGTAGATAAGGTTATGTCCGTTCTATTTATGAAATCGACGATATAAACACCGAGTACTTCATTCAGTTCTAAGCCGCCGGTTGTATTAGACGCACGAAAGTCGAAAAGGCACAGTAGGCATACGGCAATTTAGTGGCGACCGAGCCATGGTGCGGTGTGTTTAGAAAATGTTACAGGACGAAGACGTGCTTCAGCCCGCCCACTTGTGAAACATGCCCACCAAACAAAAGGAAAAGAGAACATGTTGTTGTGCGAACTTATCTCAAAAATTCACCTATAATGTAGTTACCTACACGGAATTGTTTTTTTACAAGTAAGTTGCAGGTTATTTTGAATAGTATTGATTTGCGTGGTGCACCCGCAGCGTCAGGGTAGAAACGAATTCACCCTTCTGCGTTAACATCCAGGCACGTCTCAAAACATTTCGATAGCGTAGCATATCGCTTGATGAGTAATTCTATTGTATATTTAGCACTAAACAAATTTTTGTGCAAATCGTTAAAAAATTCATATTATTCATCTATATTGTCATGTAGGTTCTTCATTTTTCTACGACCACATGAAAATATGCCCATTTTATGGGCTTTATCGATCAAGGAAGTAGGCCGATTGTATACACTTTTTCATTTCTACAACGCGAGCTGTACTGTAATGATCATTTCTGTACAGGATATCTCATTTCCCACGACTTTCATGAACTGCCAGACTGTCATTTTTATGATCATAAATAATATGAGCTACCTAGAATCAAGTTTGTTAACGTTCTAATGATTTGACATTTCACATTAGTATTTATAAAATTTGTTAAAAAAAATATTCAAAAAGGGTAGTAGTAGTCAGGATGATCAGACATTGACACCGCTACTTTCAATACAAAGATTGATGACAATCGAATTCTATATTTTCGAATAGTTGGCAGGAAGTTTCTATAGCCGTTAATTTCATCATATTATCATGTGAGCTCGTAGCAGCGAGTGCAGAGGAGCGAACATTTGGATATCGGATAGTGGGGGTTGAGGGTTCAAATCCCAAATAAGCCACCTTTTTTTTTTTCAATATTTGTGTCTTCAATTCTTTTTTTAGGTTGTACGTATTATCGGAATCATGACGGCAGGAAAGTTTATGATAAAAAGGGATATTAAAAATATTACAGATTTGTTTATGATTCAGATGGTCGTAGAAAAAGTAAAGTGTACAATTTGCATGAAATGAACCATTTCCCACTCGTAGGTATATGAACTATTGTAGTACTGTATGGAAATTAAACGATTATGCTGCGGCATTATGAAGAAATCGCCATAGGCCCAACTCTATCCTATGACTACTTTTTGAGCTATACGCAGGGTGTTGGAAGTTGGAGAGGTGCCATTTCTTTTAATAATATTGCTCTTTAAATATGAACGTTTTCTGCGACTAAAATTGCTCACCTATAAGGCGTTAAGTTTAGACTGATTTTTGATAAAAAATATTGTTAAATACCTAGTGAGTCGAGAATTATTTTAAAATAAAATTTTTAATCGACCATATAAAATGAACATTTTTAGGAAACCAAATATTCATCGTTTGTTTGTTTCAAAATTTACAAATATTTTTTTTTGCTAGGTTACTGAAAAAGTCACATGTTTTTTGGTAACCTTTATTTGTATATTTTATTTAATATTTTACGCCTTATGGATACTTGACTATGAACCATTCAAAATACCTCTTGTTCGGATTTGGTATTCAATGTGAGACAAACGCTAGGAGATGACAAACATTTGCGAAAAAGTGAATTCATTATAATTCGCCCATTATTTGAAAATTTCATCAGTTAAATTTTGCATTTTTTTGTCATTACTTTTAGTTTGAGTATGTACACTTTTATTATATAGTAAACACTTAACTGTGGCTTTGCTATAAGCAGTTTTTGAGATACATTAAGGAGGACAGACACAGGATACATATTATAAAAGTTATCAAAAAATAAAATGAAAATGCCATACTTACAGTGTGCTTAAAATATCAGGATTTTCTGATCACCTTGTATGACATTTATGCTCTACGCTACTGGATATAAGATAATGAAAGTTTCCAAGCAACATAATTTGTTTCTCCAAATCGAAGGATTTTTTTTTGATAATCACCGACACACTTGTATTATATCCACGATTAGGTACTCCTCATACTAAGATACTTACACGTTTTTTGATTAGTTGAAGCGTTTGTGTTGATAAAAATCTAAATCATCATGTTTTCGATTTTGTATTTCTGGTCTTAATTGGCAAGTTTTGAATTTTGTAGTTCGCTTTCTCATTGGTTGTTTCACATAACATCACTCATCTCCACCAGCAAGCTGTCAGAATATTTTCCTGTTTCGGAAACCACAGAATACTGAACTTTGGATCGAAACCGGGATATTTCAACAGATTATGGAAAATGTTCATTGATAAATCAATAAAAGTGCAATAAAACCAATCTGTATAACCTTATCTAAAATTGCATAATTTTTTTAGTAGATTGTGGCAGGGTGTTAATGAAGAAAAATAATCAAGAATAGTGATTCAAAATTATACGCCAATATGAATAAAAAATGCCGTTTCGGCGTTTATTTCATTCGTAATCCTAATCAAGATAATGAAAAACATTCTATTCAAAATATGCTGAAGAAAAAAACAAGAGCAAACCTAAAACAAACAAGTAGCGAGTTCGACCAAAGCCAGTGTCGGGGCTAACCCGACATCGGACCAGAACTTTAACCCTTTGCGGTCTTTTGTCGGGACAGCCCCGACAGCAAAATTTTACCATTCCGGTCCAATATTAGGTAATCCCCGAAAGTATCGCGTTCCAGTCCGATGTCTTTTCCCTGTTTTTTCCTCTGCAGGATTTGAATGGACTGTTTTTCATTTCTTTGAATATGAAACTATAATTGGACCGCAAAGGGTTAAAATTTTACTGTCGGGGCTGTCCCGACAAAGGACGGCAAAAGGTCAATACACCTATACCTGGGGTGCGACAGTACGTGTCACAGGGGGTACGGGAGTTCTGGCTTAACCGCCCGGACTGCACGTTGGAAACACACTAAACCCCCCCCTTAATCTCAAGGTATGGTGCGCGCCGAAAGGATGAATGGTTGAGGGGTACTCAATCACTAGCGACTACACTCTTGGAACAGTTTCATTTAGCCTTTCGCACATATATATATATGTATATATATATATTTTTTTCCTCCTCTCCCACCCAGGGTCCACCCCTCTTCCCACCCCCATCCAAGCGGGCTCCTTCTTGGGGTCCGCCACTCCCATTCCGATGGGCTCCACTTTGGGGAATTCGGGACAGACCAAACGATTCTAACAGCTGCGGTGGGTGCAGAACAGGTCCGACGGAGAGGCTTATAAATTTTCGTATTGTCGAAGAGAAAGTATAGTTTTCTACTCTCGTATAATGAGCATTATTCTCTCGTTGAAGAAAATACTATTGTTTAATTCATCTTCGATCATTATGAACATTAATATTCATAGAATAATTCAGATTATTAATGTTCATACAGTATCGGAAAGTTTTCAAAGAGGTATAGACAAATCTATACGAGCAACAAGGAACGCAATACATTTCTTGGAGTGGCGCCAACTGCCTTCATGTCTTGCTTCATCTTTGCCTTAATAATGTTAGCCTACGCTACTTGCGGTTTAGAATCATGGCAATGTTGTGGAACCTCACCAATTATGTTGTCTTCTCGAGATCTTAAGAAAGCCTTACACTTGGTCGAAAAGTACATTCTGCACCTCCACATGATGACTCCACTTTTGTTCTCTCTGTACTTGGTATACTCATACCCTTGGTACAAAAGAACCCTATTTCCTTTCTGCGTGACTGAATATTCCATTGCAACTTATGGATCAAATACGGATAACGCACTAATTAAAGAAAATATTTTTTTTTTTTAAACAATTTTAAAAGTAGAACAGTTCAAATGAAATTCAAAAAGTCGACTGAAGAATAAAAATTCACTTGTCAAATTTATATCTAAACTGAACTAACCTGAATAGGCTAATTAACATAAATAAAAATTATTGTCAGGTATTCACATTGTGTTCTATCAACTACCTATCAACTACATATCAATGGTTTATTTAAGGCGACGAGGGTATAAAACCCAACTTACCTGAATAGGCTAATTACCATTAATAAAAATTATGGTAACCCACATTGTGTTATATACTTCGAAGTCGGAATTTTATTGAAAACTCAATTTCACTTTGATTTTTGTTTGGAAATATGAACAGGATGCTCACTAAATCAGTTTTGGCTACTTTCCAACGTTCAAACTAACTTCCTGAGAGGTATTCATCTAGAAAAGGGGAACATTCTCCATTAAAATTGAAAAATGTGATTTTTTTGTAATATCTAACGGAAAATAGCTACTTCCCCGGCTAAAGCCACGCTGGACATTGAACCACATCTGATAAAAATTGTGAAATTTGCATTTTCATCGAGATAGTAGTTGATTTTTTGATAATTTATAATTTTCATTGAAAATTCATATAAATGTATGAGAAAGAGAGAAAAGTTTCACTCACAGAAATCGTTCATTTCATTGATGCAAAGAACGCATCTCTTGTATTAAATTTCCAATACATTTTTGTCGACAAAAATCTATTTCGCTCTTTCATTTTCATCAGGGAGATCGGAAGGATTGGGAAGCAGACTCTTCAGAAGCAATTTCACACAGCAAGAATAAAAAAGTCAGAATTTTATTATTTTCAGGCTTCAAAGTCGAAATTTTATTAAATTCTCACTTCAAAGTCGAAAATTGAAAAAAAATATTTTTTTAAATTATATAGCCCTTCTACGCCTTCGTACCTTGCCGCTAGAATCCAAGAATATTGTGATTTTCAAAAATTATAAAACTACCTGCTAGGTATAAAATCTCCATTTACCGTTTCTAAAAATCTCCATTTTCCATTGCGGTCGATTCATGAACCTTTGATAAATAACAATACCCTCGACAATACCTATTAAAATTATAATCTATTATATATTATGATTTCTGAAGGAACTGATTTTGAAAATAATACCTCACTTCGTTTTTCGTGAACCACCCTGTGTATACACATATCAAGGGCATTTGAGCAATTATTGATATACTGCCAGTCATTTTATAAGGGTCAAGTACAGGTCAATACGAGCGTTGTTTATTTTTAGCCGAATCGCAGTTTTGTCGGTTGGCACTGAATATTTCAGGTGTAACTTTTACATTTATTTCAGAACAAAAATCTATGTTCCTATTCTAAGTGTATGCAATCGAATTTGACCGAGTTTTTTAAAAAAAAAGCACACATGCGGGGACCTACCTACACAAAGTTTGAATTAAACATGAGGACATTATATTAACAAAATCAATATATTTAGCGGTTTGTTAGTCGTTTTTCAGTTCATGCAGCAGCATAAATAGATCATGTATAAATAATTCAATATACCGAGCCAAAGGGAACTGCCAAATTATTCAACGTTTTACAGGCTTGCAAATTAAAATTCCAATACCGAAAACAATTTCACAGATCCTCAGATTCAATCGAACTTTAGTGCCAACTAGTCAGATTTCGAAAAGTAATGTGGACATTAAAAAAAAACAATGATCCATCTTTGTCAAATAGTTTGAGCAATTTCTTTGTATCGAATAAAATAACGTATTTTTGCACATTTTTAAATTTCACTTTCAGTTTCAAACTACATATACAGGGTCTTTCACGACGAGCGTTTGTTGGGAATATATTGTCACGAATATTTAGACCTCAGAACGGGGCGCCATCTAGTGAAGGATAGCAGTAATAGCGGTCCCTAGACTCGAAGGAAATGGAAATTGAAGAATATACTCGAAGACGACAAGAAGAAATGTTTCTTGCTATAAAAGACCGTGCGAGTCGCCGATTGACAAGTATTGAATAAGGAAGCATCGAGCGTCGAGATAAATATAGCCCAGTGATTGTATATAATATAAATTAGCGTGTGGAATACAGAATTTTTAAAGTAAAATTGCAAAGTTCTTTACAATATGGAGAACCATTCGAAATAAAAACTTTATAGTAGTAGTGTCTTTTACAATATGGCCTTATCAAGTAAAGTATTTTCAACGTCCGGTCTTTTTCCGTTATACCAGAAGTAGAAGACAAATTCCTCATTTCAAAAGGAACACCCTATATTTCATTCGATCTTTGAATTTCATAATTTTAGGCCCACTTCGTGTGAAACAATGCTCTACCCAAATTTGATAGTTATCGAGATAATATTTTTTCCTGAAAAATTTATCAGCTACAACACTACTCCGAAAAATCATAACTCATAGACAGTATCAGCTGGAAATGTGAAATTTCACAGAATCATACCTGAAGCATCAAGTCATAAACAAGTCCATCGAATTTTTAAAAATAATGTACAGGATGGTCAAAATTTCCACCTGAAGCATACATCGGGAAAATTCATGAAAAGATATATCCGAGTTGGGAAATATTTGAGATGTAAACCATTCGAAACAATATTAAACCCAGAAAGCTTTGAAACCGAATGAAGTTACGTCAAATATTTCAGAATTAATTTGATGCTATGTAACTCTATTTGTGTGCAAAGTGCAAAATGTCTCGTTTAGGGTAGGCATTCTAATGAAAATTTCCTGAATTTAATAGGAGGAAATAAAAAACATCCAAATTACACTTTTTCTATATGAAAAATATATATAAATTATAATTATAACTCGTTTATCGAAACAATATTGTCATCGTGATAATATAGTTATATATATTTTTCAGTGTAAATTGAAAGTTATTTCCTCCCCATTCATCACTCAGCTCTTATTCGTCTGTCACCAAACACAAAAAAACACTCGTAAACAACGAGGACAACGTGAAGTAAGCTAATTTGAATTTCGTAGTTCTGCTTTCAACTCAAATTATTATTATTATCATTATTTTTTTCAGGTTAGGTGTTTACGTGGGAAAAAACCCATTTAAAATAATCGGATTTTGTTGGGCACTAGTATTATTGAGCGCACTAGGATTTTTACGATTCAAGCAGGAGAAGAATCCCCTGAGATTATGGGTCCCCCCACACACGACCTTCGTCCGAGATTCGGAATGGTTGATCAAAACTCTCCACAGGGCTTATCAAGAAGAAGTTGTTATGATTACGGGTGATGACGTTTTGACACCAGCTGTTGTGCAACAGGTAAGAAAAAAGTTATCAAAATATTCAAATATTATACCACCACCAAAATAGTTATTTATGCACCAAGGACGAAAAACTGTCTACTATAGCCGAGCCTGCAAATTGATCAATAATCGATAATTTTTTTAGGCAAGTAGTTGTCGTCCGCAAACACTTTTTGTCCACAAACACTTTTCGTCCGCAAACACACTTTTCGTCCGCTGTGGTCACTATGCCGTATATCATAGTGACCACAGCGGACGAAAAACGTTTGCGGACGAAAAGTGTTTGCGGAAGAAAAGTACCCGCCTTCACAAATAGTCGATTTTTCGTCCGGAAATTAGTACGTAAATAGTTATTTATGTACCAAGGACGAAAAACTGTCTATTATAGTCGAACCTGCAAATTGATAGCTGAGGCGCAGCCGAGGCTAGCAAGCAGGCGAGACAATAGACAGTGTTTCGCCGAGGTGCATATTACATTTTTTCGTCGACCTCAACAAATTCTCTACTAATTTCCTATTTTCGATTCGAATCAATAATCGATAATTTTTTTAAGGCAAGTAGTTTTCGTCCGCAAACACTTTTCGTCCACAAACACTTTTCGTCCAAAAACACTTTTCGTCCGCTGTGGTCACTATGATACGGCTGACCACAGCGGACGAAAAGTGTTTGCGGACGAAAAGTACCCGCCTTCACAAATAGTTGATTTTTCGTCCGGAAATTAGTACTTAAATAGTTATTTATGTACCAAGAAAACTGTCTGTTATAGTCGAGCCTGCAAATTGATAGCTGAGGCGCAGCCGAGGCTAGCAAGCAGGCGAGACAATAGACAGTGTTATGCCGAGGTGCATATTACATTTTTTCGAGGCCGCTACAAATTACCTACTAATTTCCGATTTTCGAAACGACAATCGACTGTTTTTTCAGGCAAGTATTTTTCGTCCGCAGACACTTTTCGTCCGCAAATACTTTTCGTCTACAAACGCTTTTCGTCCGCTGTGGTCACTATGCCTTATCAGAAAGATGTTCTAGAAATTACGGTAACAATTTGATCATAATAGATTCACAAGTTTCATCGTTACAACTTGCTTGAAATGAGAGGGAGGAAACGTACTTTCATCCCAAGGGAGGAAAAGTAACTTTCATATCTAGGGAGAAAAAGTACTTTCCTCCCTAGGGAGGAAAAGTATGAGTTTCCTCCCTGGTTTGTGGGAGGAAAGTGTGTACTACTATAGGGGTAGGAGGAAAAAAGTTTACTTACCGAGCACATGAACTGTTTCAGGTAAAGGTGCGTTTTCACTAGAGCATTCGTTCCGCATTCGTTCCGTATTAGCACCGAATGGCACCGAACGAGCAAATGCTCGGCTAGTGTGGACGCTGATTTGAACACGATCAGAATGCGTGTTTACATTACGCAGCATGACGCAGCCTGAGTTTGAACCGATGATTGACCGATGATTGTAATGAGAAAATTGCTTTGATAGCACAGAACAACCTTGTTTTTTGAACAACATGAACGAGACGATAAATTATTGATGATCCGGTACGGTACACAAAGGCAATGTTCAAGGTTCTGAGATCGTGAGAATTATTAAAAAAAAAAAGTTGTTTGCATTTTATACGCAATTAGATCCATAAATTTATTGAGAAGTGTCACCGGTGAACATTGAGAGAGCGATAATGTTAGTTTTATTATAAAGGAGGGGTCGACTTGAATATTTGAAAAATGTGATCAACCGAATTACCTGCTAGTTAATAATGAAAATATGAATTGAGTTATCCAATCTTTCGTTTGAATTTTAACAATTGGTCAGCAAGTCTCTGACAGAAATCTTCACACAAGTACAGTTGTGTGCATAAAAAAGTCGTACAAGATTTGTATGGTACAAGTTGAGGCATAGCACTGATTGCACTAGAAAAATGTCAAAGGCGCGTTACTGACAAAAATAGTATGAATTTTAATACTACTTGTCAAAGTCGATAAGAAATTTAATTAATATTGACGAGCCTGACTCACAAAAGCCTATAACTGCTGTGCGACTTTTTCTGCTGTAGGTACGACTTTTCGTGCTGTACGACTTTTTCTGCTGTACGACTTTTTTATGCACACAACTAACTGTACCTGCCCGACGTAATTGAATGGTCGTCGGAGGGTTAGTCAGGACAATAGTTGTTTGCTATTGAATGTTTTTTAGTTAGATTCCTACTGCATCAGCCATTGCGAAACCACCGGCATTTTAATCCATTGCTTTCATTGTCCGAATGGACGATTCCAGTACCCCTATTCAGTGTTGCCACTACAGAATTTTCGGGTCTGAATTGTCAGACATTTTCTAGGCCTTTTCTGATATCATCTAAAGTGGAAATGGGCACGATTTTCAATTCCAAAGATTCCTGAATGTTCCCGGTTAAATGAATCGCAATATTAATGTTGATATGGCCAAAAATAGAATGTCCTAGAGAATTTTACTTTTTTACGTTGTTTAATAGGTTCGTCTTTGGTTTCGAAAACGGATAATATCTCACTTTTCTGGACTTGATACGCCGCGAGTTACTTTTGCAGTTACTGTAAACGCAATAATAAACCATTTTCAGGGATCAGTTTCAAAATAACACTCCTTAACAAAATACAGACTATGCTATGATATTAAATGAATGAGAACTGATCAAACAAAATCCGCAAACTGTACTAAATAAACAGGTCTGTGCTAATAACGCTAATAACGAATAACAAGAACAAGCTAATAAAAATAAAAATGCAATTAATACAAGTATCATTGTTTAAAGCTTCTTCTTCTTCTTCTTTTGATTGATTTTTAAAGCTTATGACATGATTGACATGTTACGGAGTGATAATATGACAGATTTGCTACTATTAAACAACGTAAAAAAGTAAAATTCCCTAGGACATTCTATTTTTGTCCATATTAATATTAATATTACGATTCATATAACCGGGAACATTCAGGAATCTTTGGAATTGAAAATCGTGCCCGTTTCCACTTTAGATGATATCAGAAAAGGCCTAGAAAATGTCTGATAATTTAGACCCGAAAATTTTGTAGTGGCAACACTGAATAGGGGTACTGGAATCGTCCATTCCCGTTAAATATCATTTTAATAGAGACGTACTTTGTCTAAAATATGTTTCAAGGTTAAGAATAAATATGTAATAAATCAAACAAGTGCCATATAAATCATATAACTGCCATCTACTCGTCTTCCTCATTTCTCTGCTTTAATATTAAAATATTAAATAATATCGACATGAGCTAAAATGCAACAACTTTAATCTGACTAATATTCGCATTTGTCCACCCGTCATCCTTGACTAAAAATACATGTGATTTGAAAGCTCATTCGGCAATATCCATAAAAAAAATACATGATAGAGAATACAAAGGAATCCGTATGTATTAGAATTAGTAGATTTGGATAGGTTAAAAGGGGTCATTTAATTTGAAACTGAACCATTGTCTAATTGACAGTGACTAAACTATGCAAGTCTACAGGGTGGTCCGTTAAAGCTAGCCTAAAGTAGGTATTGAAAAGTACCTATCTGATATTTAGGAGTAGGCATTTATGTCCCTCCATTGATGTATTTATATTCTGAGTACTCTCGCTCAATATAGTAGAAACCTTGTAATTTATACAGAGTGATCCAAGCTGAATGCCAAATGCTTTTGTGGCCAAATAATTTTCACTCAAAATTGATTTGGGTAAGTTTATATATGTCGATTTGGTCTAGATTTAAAAAATAACGATTCTAATACATGGTGTTTGAAAAGGGCGTGACATTCCAAAGTTATATTTTTTGTAAAAAATTTGACTAGTCACCCAAAAATCTTTTAGCTAGTTACTGAGTCTTGGGTGGGCGATCAATATTTATACAGTGTCTTTTATATTATCAGGTACACTTACCGCTTGTTTGAACTTCAATAACTTTGCCATTTCAAATAAAACATCTTGCATTTCTTCAGCAATGGTTCTGGTACCTGCTGGTATTACAATCTCTTAAATCACTTGTGTTCCTCATTCCCAGTAACTGGTTTCTATATCTCTCGATCTATCTCAGGAACTTAGAGCGAAGTCATCAATCAAAAATGAAATTGCTGAAAACATACAAGACGTGAAAGCAAAAAAAAAATGTGTGAATTTAGAGCAAGTGAAAAGCACTATGGAAATCTGACCCTGGTATCAATCGACCCTTTGCATTTTCTATGCTTTTTAAGATTGGCAGTTATTTGCTGATAATATAAATTCCAGTAAAAATACTGCTACGACTTCCAGTTGTGCAATGTTTAACATTACTCATCGGTAGGTTTACTCATGCAATCGAAAAACAAGATATAAAAGTTAAATGTTGATTCTGCACGTGTTAGTGGAAAACAAAACGCATCGGAAACTTGGGAGCATGGAAAAAACCTTTTCACTCTTCATTTAGTAGT
Source organism: Chrysolina haemoptera (assembly GCA_958298965.1). Taxonomy (NCBI): domain Eukaryota; kingdom Metazoa; phylum Arthropoda; class Insecta; order Coleoptera; family Chrysomelidae; genus Chrysolina; species Chrysolina haemoptera. The sequence goes on along the minus strand of OY282602.1, from coordinate 2,427,942 downwards.
TTTATATATTTCATTAAGCAAGTATCTGAGGGTTGACCAAAAACTTTATAAGAGTTGGTTATGTAGAAATAAAAGTTTTCGGCAAAAACATCCTTGTGAATGTTCGTTTTTAGTTTAGATAATAGCTATTTGTATTTTTCTCCCGCAGGATGTAGTTTACATCCAAGAGAGGAAAAGGCACTTTACTCCCATGTAATACATATGATTTTTCCTCCTACCCACTTAATGAACCTTTTTTGTAAATTTAAAACGCATCTCAACTGCTTTTGTCTAAAACGGACCTATACTTGCATGATGGAAAGTATAGACAATACAGTCATGTCCATCTGAGAATCTGCGGTGGTGCAATGGTTAGCGTCTTGGGCTTGTATTCCGGTGGTCCCGGGTTCAGCTCCTGGCAATTGCAACTTTTTTTTTAAGAACGTTATTTTACTTTTTTCTTGTTAGTGATTTGAATTATTTGTAGATATCAGAAAATATTTTTTCATTCTGATAGAGCTCGTCATCGTGTCTACTGATTGATTCTCCGACTATATATTTTTTGGCGGAGTCTTTCCTATTTTATGACGAAGTCGCGAGAAAAAATCCTTTAATTCAGTCTGATTGAATGCACTTACTTTTCTGAATAATTAATTATTTTGAGAAACAATCAATAAAAAAGTTTTCAATATGGTTCCAAGGTTTTGGCTTTGCTTTGTTCTGCATGGTATTGATGATCGAAAGCAATCAGTTATTCAGATAATTTTAAAAACAATAAGTCCGAAAAAACTTTGGAATTAAAATTCAAACTTCTATGGCTCTTCTACACTATTATGATCAGATTACAATACACTAGACACCCGTTTCACCAAACGAGAGCTATATTGAATTATTTTGATGAAAAAACGATAACTTTTGTTGTCCTAATTTTTTTTCTTTCAGTTGCTAGACATTGACAATCGAGTGAGGAAGGCAAGAAGCTCGAGAAATTTCACTCTAAACGATGTATGTTTCAAGTAAGTATTCAGATATACTGGCCATCTCAGTTTGGTGGTTGTTGCAAAAATATAATTTTTCTACAACTGTAAAAAAAGTCCACTGTTTTGTGTGATATGTGTGCGTAAAGTATTACAATATTTCACTATCAACATACGATTTCATTATTAAACTGAAAAGCGTAAAAAAAGTCCACTTTTTTTAATGGCTGTTGCTAGGCAACCGACAGTTTCATGCAACAACGGTGACAGATCCGAATAATAACGAAATCCTGCCATAAAGCCAGTTCTCATTTTCTTTGGCAACTAATAACCTATAAATATCTGATATACAAATGTTTTACTAATAATATTCTTAGCATTCTTACTATAAAATAAGTATTATCAAAATTCCAAACTATCGCGGCGAATATATTCAAAATAATAGCATATACCTCTAAGGAACTATTGGACCTAATCTACACTAGGTAATCCAAGGTAGCTGTGGCTGTTTGGCCGTCAGAAACTAGTTGACAACAATAATTAATGAAATTTGTGAAATTGGGCATCTATCCAGATAACGAATTCTTGATAACTATAAATTTAAGTAGAAATGAAAAGTGATGAAGATTAAACGGAGAAAATCGTGGATGGTGCAAATATGAGATTTCCTTGACATAGTTCAAAGAAAGAAAAAAGTATTCGTTGTTTCACGAGGATTGTTTATTTATTTTGTATACAAATCTAAGAAAATGAAAAGTTACTTCGATGGACTAGTTATTCGAAAGTCAAGTCAACATTAATAATAATAATATTGACCTCGATGAATATGTTATTTTAATATTCGCTTCAAATTTTCCATTTTGAGGGATAATAGTAATACAAGTAGCTATTGTCTACTACTAGGATACCAAAGGTGGACAAGATCCTCATGAAGATGATAGAAAGTAATGACACGGATAAAGATCAGAGCACCACAATGGACCCGGCGTTGTTCTGTAGCTTTGTGGAAGCTATGAAGACAGAATGCTACACAAAAAGCATTCTGGATTTTTGGGGCTTTAAGGAGAGAAAGATAGCCAATATTACCAAAGAAGATATTATTTGGGCCATAAATAATTACGATAAGGAGTGAGTAATTCTTGAATTATTATTTGACGAAAAAAAATTTGGCTGCATTTGCACATTTTAAAATTTTTTACTAGAAAATGAGAGAAATATCTATGTCTGTTAGGAACTTACCCAACACCATTAAAGAACTAACCAAATACCACCGAGAAATACCAAACTTTTTAACGAACTTACCCAGATTCTTCGCGAACTTACCTAAAACTATAATGAACTTCCTTGCCATAAGCTGAATTTTTAGATTGAGGCGGTTCGTGTAAAATACCCCAAAAAACGTGTTTTTCTTTACTTTCAGGTTGGTTATTTGAGGTTATAAATTTGTTTTTTGAAATTGCAGTACTATTTATGGCAGACTCAAGAATTACGACGATTTGTTGGGAGAAGTTGTTAGGAACGAATCTGGTCATATTATCAGTGCAAAAGCAATTCAAAATATTTGGTATTTGAATGTTAATTTTTCGTCAATAGATATGTCGACAGCGGGAAACGACGCAGGAACGGCCCTTTGGGTAAGATTATTGAGTATATCATAATAATGTGTTCATAAAGTAGGAAAACACCCAATATCGTCTGTGTGAGCCTCCTTTAATTTTTTTTTCTTTCATGAAATATGGTATACTATGTAACAAACGTCCTTTTGGTAACGAGTATTTGAACGAGTGTCTAGAGGAGTTTATTAACGCGTCACATACTGTACTTTTTCTACGAACTCATTGAACCAACAAAATTTTATTTTTTCAAATTAATTTTGCACAATGTCATTTGACAGACAAGCGGATGTGAGTTCTCAAAGTTGTGTACCTATTATTTTATTTATTTATTCTTTTGACCCTTAAAACATGTTTTCAGCTACTACTGCTATGAATAAATCTTTCAAATAAACCCTTGTACTCGTTTTCATTGAACATACAGTATCGGAAAGTTTTCGTCTGGGGTATGGTGGATTTATGAGAGCGCAAAGAAAACCTTGCTTTATGTTGAGAGAGCATTAAAATTTCTCCTCTACTCGCTCGAGGAAGGGATATCAATTGAACTGTTAATTCGAGGCAACAAGAGAGGCGCGCAGTAGTGCGTCTCTCTTATTTATGTGGTATTATCATATTGCGTTCCTTGTTGCTCGCGTAGATTTCTGTCTATACCACAGATGAAAAGTTTCCGATACTGTATAAACGACAATATAAAATCAACTTTTGCTGAGGATCCTACTTTTGAATATGACTTTGAAATAAGTACCTACTCCATGTTGAAGTTAAATCTTTTGGAAAGTTTGAAAGATAATAATAGGGAGAATTCTCAGAACTTTACTGATGGACAAACAGAAAACATTTCATCTGATGTTATTTGAATATAATACAAGATATTCAATTCAATGTGACAGAAATGTATCCTCAAGAATATAATATTCAATTTCAGGCAAACGAAGAGGGTCTGAACTGGGAAAGCGCATACCTGGAGGTCATGGAAAACTTCACCAAATATTCGAATCAAACTTACTATTTTGCAGGACGAAGGTTAGTTTCTATCAGAAAATAATATTGCCACTAAAATGTTCTGTTCAGTTTCGTTTTTCAAAACCGAATCATAAGGCTGTTTGAACTAAGTATTCCTTTTTGACAGGAAGGAATCTATTATTTAACAATGAGCTTATCAAGTTAGAAACTAGATATCCTGCCATACCAGGATTGCTAACTGCAATGATCCTATACAATAGGAATATATTTGGTTCAAAAATCCATCAGAAAACAACTACTTTCTTGGCTAATACCACGACGAACGTTGAATTACATTCAATGAATTTCCGTGCAGAGACAGTTTCTTACTTGATAAGATCATTGTTAAATGATAGATCCCTTTCTGTTATAATGTTCGTTCTTTGCGAACAAGTGGGTATTGTTTAGTTGGGCTGAAGTCGAGATGGCGCTCGTGGTTTGGTTAACACCGATCTACGGGCGGTGTCTCGACATTTGCCTTGGCATGGATTGATAATTGGACCATTTTCTGCATAAGTTAGTTATTGTCTGCAGAGAACTACCCTATACTGATGAGGGCAAAACCGAGAAATCGATCTATGCAACTAACAATTGCGGAGATAGCTTTGTTAGGAACTCTGCACGGAAATTCATTGGATGTAATTCAACGTTCGTCGTGGTATTAGCCAGGAAAGTAGTTGTTTTCTGATGGGTTTTTGACCCAAATGTATTCCTATTGTATAGGATTAATGCACTGAGCAATCCTGGTATGGCAGGGCATCTAGTTTCTAGCTATTCCTTTTTGAATGAGGTTTTAACGATTTTGATTGTGAAAAATATCGGAGACTACTAGAAAGCGATAATTCATAAAGCTTGAGCTGTTTCTGTTGGGATTCTGTATAAATTATTCCAAGAAGTTTAATTTTGTGAATATTCAAGCTTGCACAAGCTTTCAGGAACTTTTGATGGGTTTTTTGGTATAAAAAATACGACACTGATTAATCAAGTATCATTTTAAAATATAGTCTAAATTCACGAGCAATAATAATAGTGAAAATCCAATGGGTTCCTGTTATAATATGTACCATTAAATAAGTATGAGAAGAAAGTTTTTATTGTCTATTTTTCTCTAGTTTCGGTGACATCAGCAACGCATCCTTGTTCCAAGACATGTACCTGCTCTTCATCGGGGTTTCAGTGATGATAATATACGTCCAACTGGTCATCTCCAAGTTCAACTGGCTCGAAGCGAGGGTATAATTGAAACTTTAATGGTAGTGACATAACACCCAGTAAAGATTGTTTTAGGATTTGTTGGATTGCTCACTATCGGCATGTCGTTTGTGGTGGGGGCGGGTCTATGCTCTCTGATTGGTGTCTTCTACGGACCAGTGCACACTTCTTTGCCCTTTCTATTGATGGGATTAGGTAATTATTATCATATTTATCGAGTTTACTATATTCGTTTATTGGGAGACCATTGGTCAGACATGGTGGGCTATAAAAACTCGATTTAAATAACACAGTGTACCAAGCAGATATTAAAAATCAAATCTAGTTTTGTGTTGAGTTCTCGATCGAGTGATTTTTGTAAAAAAATGTTGTGAGACCCAAAACTGCAAAATATGAAAAAAACTTATGGTTGCGATTTCGGTTCTTTTTCTTGATCAGAAAAATCAAAACGACTGGCCCAGCTCTTAGATTCAGTTTTTTCTTCTTCACTCATTGCACTTTATTTTAGGTGTAGATGATATGTTCGTGATACTAGCTTGTTGGGAGGAGCTGAAAGACGAAGAAAAAAAATTGCCAATTCACGAAAGAGTCGGGCTGATGTTGAAACACGGAGGTGTTTCGATCACTATTACCTCATTCACTGATGTTATAGCATTTCTTATAGGAGCCTCGACGGTTAGTATAGACTTATAATTATCTCCAGTAGAATTAAGGCTCGAACAATTGAATACTAAACATAAACGTATGTCATTTGGACTGAAAAATGACCCAGCTCCCTTTCAGCGAGTAACGAAATGTTTAATATTAGTTCTATACAGGCATTCCATATCGAAGTGCTTGTGAGGTAATTGATTCAGTATAAAATATGTTTTTCATGTTTCAGATACTTCCGTGCCTCGAATCCTTTTGTATTTATGCGGCGGCATGTGTACTTATGACGTTCATTTTTGCCATAACTTTCTTCGTTGCCTGTTTTGTATTGGACCAGAAGCGAGTTGAAATGAAACGAAACGGTATTTTACCGTGGATCAAGCACAAAGATCCTTACGTACCGAACGCTTGCAGCCAAAGAAGTTATACCAATAGTATTTTTAAGTTAGTTTATTCCAAAGTGATATTGACAACGCCAGGAAAGGTATGTACCTACATGATTAATTCACAGATATTTTGGATTGATATTGGCTCAATAATTTTTTTTCGATTGAGCTTCTTGCTGAATTTGAACGTTGAGCTTTTATACAGTGCAACATTCATATACATATTCTGGGTTATCAAAATTAGATTCAGCCATATGAAGCTTCATACATTTCGTGTGTTCTTCATTGAAGATAATAAATGAGGCATAATATTTCAGCTCTGATATATGTCTAATATACGCACTCCGTGGATGTCCAATGGATGTACATAAAGAACTTTTGTTGAAATGTTTTTATAGAAGCATACAAATTTTCGGAAATGCACATTTTCGACATCTAATTTTGTAATGTTAATTCATAGTTATCCATTCCAGGTCATCGTCATTGCCATAACTGTGATATTAACTGGACTCGCTACAGAAAGCGCTCTCAAACTAGAGCAACACTTCGACCCAGCATGGTTCATCCCGAGCAGTACTTACTATGGAGCCTTCTTGGAAACGAGAAAGCTCCATTACCCCAACACGGGTTTCGACGCTGGTCTCTATATCGGCCGGCTAAATTACAGTCAAGAAATAAACAACATCAAGAAGGCTTCTGATCAGCTACGCAACATGCACAATATTACGGCCAACGTCCAGTCTTGGGTGGATCCCTTCAGAAATTTCGTTCGGATCAATTTCAACCATGGTATGTATACAAATAAACGTTATCGCTCGAACGCGGCCAAACGTCGGCATATTTCATTAGTTATAATTAAGCACAACCGGATTTCCTACTGATTTAGTCAAAAAAATTTGGGTCGGTACGAAGTCGTTAGTATATTTATACTAATTTGGCCATTCTGAATCGATTAGCGTTCGCAGAATTGGTCTATTTCTAACTGTTCTCGAGTTGGTCAGCTCTGAATCAGTTTTCAAATGGTTTATTTGGCGCCAAAAATATTTCCAATGAGTTTTCGACATTTTCATTCAAAGATTCGGAATGAGCACGTCAAAATACGTTAGGGGACAAATATTTTAAATTCGAAAAATGAAAAATAAAAAAGTTCAAAAAATTATCTACCTACCATGATATACTCGACTTTTTTGTCCGTCGTTTTTTTTTGTTCAAAATCCCAGTAAATACTAATTCGAGAATTTTGAATCGATTGGCGTTCGCAGAATTGGTCTATCTCTAACCGTTCTCGAGTTGGTCAGCTCTAAAACAGTTTTTAGATGGTTTTTTTGCCGCCAAAAATATTTCCGATGAGTTTTCGACATTTTTGATCAGAGATTCGGAATCAGCACGTCAAAATACGTTAGAGGAGAAAATATTTAAATTCGAAAAATGAAAAATAAAAAAGTTCAAAAAGTTATCTACCATGATTTACTCGACTTTTTTGTCCGTCGATTTTTTTTGTTCAAATTCTCAGTAAATACTAATTCGGCCATTCTGAATCGATTGGCGTTCGCAGAATTGGTCTATCTCCAACCGTTCTCGAGTTGGTCAGCTCTAAATCAGTTTTTAGAAGGTTTTTTTGCCGCCAAAAATATTTCCGATGAGTTTTCGATATTTTTGATCAGAGATTCGGAATCAGCACGTCAAAATACGTTAGGGGACAAATATTTTAAATTCGAAAAATGAAAAATAAAAAAGTTCAAAAAGTTATCTACCATGATTTACTCGACTTTTTTGTCCGTCGATTTTTTTTGTTCAAATTCTCAGTAAATACTAATTCGGCAATTTTGAATCGATTGGCGTTCGCAGAATTGGTCTATCTCTAACCGTTCTCGAGTTGGTCAGCTCTAAATCAGTTTTTAGATGGTTTTTTTGGCGCCAAAAATATTTCCGATGAGTTTTCGACATTTTCATTCAAAGATTCGGAATGAGCACGTCAAAATACGTTAGGGGACAAATATTCTAAATTCGAAAAATGAAAAATAAAAAAGTTCAAAAAATTATCTACCATGATACCTATACTCGACTTTTTTGTCCGTCGATTTTTTTTGTTCAAATTCTCAGTAAATACTAATTCGGCCATTCTGAATCGATTGGCGCTCGCAGAATTGGTCTATCTCCAACCGTTCTCGAGTTGGTCAGCTCTAAATCAGTTTTTAGAAGGTTTTTTTGCCGCCAAAAATATTTCCGATGAGTTTTCGATATTTTTGATCAGAGATTCGGAATCAGCACGTCAAAATACGTTAGGGGACAAATATTTTAAATTCGAAAAATGAAAAATAAAAGAGTTCAAAAAATTATCTACCTACCATGATATAGTCGACTTTTTTGTCCGTCGATTTTTTTTGTTCAAATTCCCATTAAATACTAATTCGGCAATTTTGAATCGATTGGCGTTCGCAGAATTGGTCTATCTCTAACCGTTCTCGAGTTGGTCAGCTCTAAATCAGTTTTTAGATGGTTTTTTTGGCGCCAAAAATATTTCCGATGAGTTTTCGACATTTTCATTCAAAGATTCGGAATGAGCACGTCAAAATACGTTAGGGGACAAATATTCTAAATTCGAAAAATGAAAAATAAAAAAGTTCAAAAAATTATCTACCATGATACCTATACTCGACTTTTTTGTCCGTCGATTTTTTTTGTTCAAATTCTCAGTAAATACTAATTCGGCCATTCTGAATCGATTGGCGCTCGCAGAATTGGTCTATCTCCAACCGTTCTCGAGTTGGTCAGCTCTAAATCAGTTTTTAGAAGGTTTTTTTGCCGCCAAAAATATTTCCGATGAGTTTTCGATATTTTTGATCAGAGATTCGGAATCAGCACGTCAAAATACGTTAGAGGACAAAATATTTAAATTCGAAAAATGAAAAATAAAAGAGTTCAAAAAATTATCTACCATGATTTACTCGACTTTTTTGTCCGTCGTTTTTTTTTGTTCAAATTCTCAGAAAATACTAATTCGGCAATTTTGAATCGATTGGCGTTCGCAGAATTGGTCTATCTCTAACCGTTCTCGAGTTGGTCAGCTCTAAAACAGTTTTTAGATGTTTTTTTTGCCGCCAAAAATATTTCCGATGAGTTTTCGACATTTTTGATCAGAGATTCGGAATCAGCACGTCAAAATACGTTAGGGGACAAATATTTTAAATTCGAAAAATGAAAAATAAAAAAGTTCAAAAAATTATCTACCATGATTTACTCGACTTTTTTGTCCGTCGATTTTTTTCGTTCAAATTCTCAGTAATTACTAATTCGAGAATTTTGAATCGATTGGCGTTCGCAGAATTGGTCTATCTCTAACCGTTCTCGAGTTGGTCAGCTCTAAATCAGTTTTTAGATGGTTTTTTTGGCGCCAAAAATATTTCCGATGAGTTTTCGACATTTTCATTCAAAGATTCGGAATGAGCACGTCAAAATACGTTAGGGGACAAATATTCTAAATTCGAAAAATGAAAAATAAAAAAGTTCAAAAAATTATCTACCATGATACCTATACTCGACTTTTTTGTCCGTCGATTTTTTTTGTTCAAATTCTCAGTAAATACTAATTCGGCCATTCTGAATCGATTGGCGCTCGCAGAATTGGTCTATCTCCAACCGTTCTCGAGTTGGTCAGCTCTAAATCAGTTTTTAGAAGGTTTTTTTGCCGCCAAAAATATTTCCGATGAGTTTTCGATATTTTTGATCAGAGATTCGGAATCAGCACGTCAAAATACGTTAGGGGACAAATATTTTAAATTCGAAAAATGAAAAATAAAAGAGTTCAAAAAATTATCTACCTACCATGATATAGTCGACTTTTTTGTCCGTCGATTTTTTTTGTTCAAATTCCCATTAAATACTAATTCGAGAATTTTGAATCGATTGGCGTTCGCAGAATTGGTCTATCTCTAACCGTTCTCGAGTTGGTCAGCTCTAAATCAGTTTTTAGATGGTTTTTTGCCGCCAAAAATATTTCCGATGAGTTTTCGACATTTTTGATCAGAGATTCGGAATCAGCACATCAAAATACGTTAGAGGAGAAAATATTTAAATTCGAAAAATGAAAAATAAAAAAGTTCAAAAAGTTATCTACCATGATTTACTCGACTTTTTTGTCCGTCGATTTTTTTTGTTCAAATTCTCAGTAAATACTAATTCGGCCATTCTGAATCGATTGGCGTTCGCAGAATTGGTCTATCTCCAACCGTTCTCGAGTTGGTCAGCTCTAAATCAGTTTTTAGAAGGTTTTTTTGCCGCCAAAAATATTTCCGATGAGTTTTCGATATTTTTGATCAGAGATTCGGAATCAGCACGTCAAAATACGTTAGGGGACAAATATTTTAAATTCGAAAAATGAAAAATAAAAGAGTTCAAAAAATTATCTACCATGATACCTATACTCGACTTTTTTGTCCGTCGATTTTTTTTGTTCAAATTCTCAGAAAATACTAATTCGGCAATTTTGAATCGATTGGCGTTCGCAGAATTGGTCTATCTCTAACCGTTCTCGAGTTGGTCAGCTCTAAAACAGTTTTTAGATGTTTTTTTTGCCGCCAAAAATATTTCCGATGAGTTTTCGACATTTTTGATCAGAGATTCGGAATCAGCACGTCAAAATACGTTAGGGGACAAATATTTTAAATTCGAAAAATGAAAAATAAAAAAGTTCAAAAAATTATCTACCATGATTTACTCGACTTTTTTGTCCGTCTATTTTTTTCGTTCAAATTCTCAGTAATTACTAATTCGAGAATTTTGAATCGATTGGCGTTCGCAGAATTGGTCTATCTCTAACCGTTCTCGAGTTGGTCAGCTCTAAATCAGTTTTTAGATGGTTTTTTTGGCGCCAAAAATATTTCCGATGAGTTTTCGACATTTTCATTCAAAGATTCGGAATGAGCACGTCAAAATACGTTAGGGGACAAATATTCTAAATTCGAAAAATGAAAAATAAAAAAGTTCAAAAAATTATCTACCATGATACCTATACTCGACTTTTTTGTCCGTCGATTTTTTTTGTTCAAATTCTCAGTAAATACTAATTCGGCCATTCTGAATCGATTGGCGCTCGCAGAATTGGTCTATTTCTAACCGTTCTCGAGTTGGTCAGCTCTAAATCAGTTTTTAGAAGGTTTTTTTGCCGCCAAAAATATTTCCGATGAGTTTTCGATATTTTTGATCAGAGATTCGGAATCAGCACGTCAAAATACGTTAGGGGACAAATATTTTAAATTCGAAAAATGAAAAATAAAAGAGTTCAAAAAATTATCTACCTACCATGATATAGTCGACTTTTTTGTCCGTCGATTTTTTTTGTTCAAATTCCCATTAAATACTAATTCGAGAATTTTGAATCGATTGGCGTTCGCAGAATTGGTCTATCTCTAACCGTTCTCGAGTTGGTCAGCTCTAAATCAGTTTTTAGATGGTTTTTTGCCGCCAAAAATATTTCCGATGAGTTTTCGACATTTTTGATCAGAGATTCGGAATCAGCACATCAAAATACGTTAGAGGAGAAAATATTTAAATTCGAAAAATGAAAAATAAAAAAGTTCAAAAAGTTATCTACCATGATTTACTCGACTTTTTTGTCCGTCGATTTTTTTTGTTCAAATTCTCAGTAAATACTAATTCGGCCATTCTGAATCGATTGGCGTTCGCAGAATTGGTCTATCTCCAACCGTTCTCGAGTTGGTCAGCTCTAAATCAGTTTTTAGAAGGTTTTTTTGCCGCCAAAAATATTTCCGATGAGTTTTCGATATTTTTGATCAGAGATTCGGAATCAGCACGTCAAAATACGTTAGGGGACAAATATTTTAAATTCGAAAAATGAAAAATAAAAGAGTTCAAAAAATTATCTACCATGATACCTATACTCGACTTTTTTGTCCGTCGATTTTTTTTGTTCAAATTCTCAGAAAATACTAATTCGGCAATTTTGAATCGATTGGCGTTCGCAGAATTGGTCTATCTCTAACCGTTCTCGAGTTGGTCAGCTCTAAAACAGTTTTTAGATGTTTTTTTTGCCGCCAAAAATATTTCCGATGAGTTTTCGACATTTTTGATCAGAGATTCGGAATCAGCACGTCAAAATACGTTAGGGGACAAATATTTTAAATTCGAAAAATGAAAAATAAAAAAGTTCAAAAAATTATCTACCATGATTTACTCGACTTTTTTGTCCGTCTATTTTTTTCGTTCAAATTCTCAGTAATTACTAATTCGAGAATTTTGAATCGATTGGCGTTCGCAGAATTGGTCTATCTCTAACCGTTCTCGAGTTGGTCAGCTCTAAATCAGTTTTTAGATGGTTTTTTGCCGCCAAAAATATTTCCGATGAGTTTTCGACATTTTCATTCAAAGATTCGGAATGAGCACGTCAAAATACGTTAGGGGACAAATATTCTAAATTACGAAAAATGAAAAATAAAAAAGTTCAAAAAATTATCTACCATGATACCTATACTCGACTTTTTTGTCCGTCGATTTTTTTTGTTCAAATTCTCAGTAAATACTAATTCGGCCATTCTGAGTCGATTGGCGCTCGCAGAATTGGTCTATCTCCAACCGTTCTCGAGTTGGTCAGCTCTAAATCAGTTTTTAGAAGGTTTTTTTGCCGCCAAAAATATTTCCGATGAGTTTTCGATATTTTTGATCAGAGATTCGGAATCAGCACGTCAAAATACGTTAGGGGACAAATATTTTAAATTCGAAAAATGAAAAATAAAAGAGTTCAAAAAATTATCTACCATGATTTACTCGACTTTTTTGTCCGTCGATTTTTTTCGTTCAAATTCTCAGTAATTACTAATTCGAGAATTTTGAATCGATTGGCGTTCGCAGAATTGGTCTATCTCTAACCGTTCTCGAGTTGGTCAGCTCTAAATCAGTTTTTAGATGGTTTTTTTGGCGCCAAAAATATTTCCGATGAGTTTTCGACATTTTCATTCAAAGATTCGGAATGAGCACGTCAAAATACGTTAGGGGACAAATATTTTAAATTCGAAAAATGAAAAATAAAAAAGTTCAAAAAATTATCTACCATGATACCTATACTCGACTTTTTTGTCCGTCGATTTTTTTTGTTCAAATTCTCAGTAAATACTAATTCAGCCATTCTGAATCGATTGGCGTTCGCAGAATTGGTCTATCTCCAACCGTTCTCGAGTTGGTCAGCTCTAAATCAGTTTTTAGATGGTTTTTTTGCCGCCAAAAATATTTCCGATGAGTTTTCGATATTTTTGATCAGAGATTCGGAATCAGCACGTCAAAATACGTTAGGGGACAAATATTTTAAATTCGAAAAATGAAAAATAAAAGAGTTCAAAAAATTATCTACCTACCATGATATACTCGACTTTTTTGTCCGTCGATTTTTTTTGTTCAAATTCCCAGTAAATACTAATTCGAGAATTTTGAATCGATTGGCGTTCGCAGAATTGGTCTATCTCTAACCGTTCTCGAGTTGGTCAGCTCTAAATCAGTTTTTAGAAGGTTTTTTGCCGCCAAAAATATTTCCGATGAGTTTTCGACATTTTTGATCAGAGATTCGGAATCAGCACATCAAAATACGTTAGGGGACAAATATTTTAAATTCGAAAAATGAAAAATAAAAAAGTTCAAAAAATTATCTACCATGATACCTATACTCGACTTTTTTGTCCGTCGATTTTTTTTGTTCAAATTCTCAGTAAATACTGATTCGGCCATTCTGAATCGATTGGCGTTCGCAGAATTGGTCTATCTCTAACCGTTCTCGAGTTGGTCAGCTCTAAATCAGTTTTTAGATGGTTTTTTTGCCGCCAAAAATATTTCCGATGAGTTTTCGATATTTTTGATCAGAGATTCGGAATCAGCACGTCAAAATACGTTAGGGGACAAATATTTTAAATTCGAAAAATGAAAAATAAAAAAGTTCAAAAAATTATCTACCATGAATTACTCGACTTTTTTGTCCGTCGATTTTTTTTGTTCAAATTCTCAGTAAATACTAATTCGGCCATTCTGAATCGATTGGCGTTCGCAGAATTGGTCTATCTCTAACCGTTCTCGAGTTGGTCAGCTCTAAATCAGTTTTTAGATGGTTTTTTTGCCGCCAAAAATATTTCCGATGAGTTTTCGATATTTTTGATCAGAGATTCGGAATCAGCACGTCAAAATACGTTAGGGGACAAATATTTTAAATTCGAAAAATGAAAAATAAAAAAGTTCAAAAAATTATCTACCATGATACCTATACTCGACTTTTTTGTCCGTCGATTTTTTTTGTTCAAATTCTCAGTAAATACTGATTCGGCCATTCTGAATCGATTGGCGTTCGCAGAATTGGTCTATCTCTAACCGTTCTCGAGTTGGTCAGCTCTAAATCAGTTTTTAGATGGTTTTTTTGCCGCCAAAAATATTTCCGATGAGTTTTCGATATTTTTGATCAGAGATTCGGAATCAGCACGTCAAAATACGTTAGGGGACAAATATTTTAAATTCGAAAAATGAAAAATAAAAGAGTTCAAAAAATTATCTACCATGAATTACTCGACTTTTTTGTCCGTCGATTTTTTTTGTTCAAATTCTCAGTAAATACTAATTCGGCCATTCTGAATCGATTGGCGTTCGCAGAATTGGTCTATCTCTAACCGTTCTCGAGTTGGTCAGCTCTAAATCAGTTTTTAGATGGTTTTTTTGCCGCCAAAAATATTTCCGATGAGTTTTCGATATTTTTGATCAGAGATTCGGAATCAGCACGTCAAAATACGTTAGGGGACAAATATTTTAAATTCGAAAAATGAAAAATAAAAAAGTTCAAAAAATTATCTACCATGATACCTATACTCGACTTTTTTGTCCGTCGATTTTTTTTGTTCAAATTCTCAGTAAATACTGATTCGGCCATTCTGAATCGATTGGCGTTCGCAGAATTGGTCTATCTCTAACCGTTCTCGAGTTGGTCAGCTCTAAATCAGTTTTTAGATGGTTTTTTTGCCGCCAAAAATATTTCCGATGAGTTTTCGATATTTTTGATCAGAGATTCGGAATCAGCACGTCAAAATACGTTAGGGGACAAATATTTTAAATTCGAAAAATGAAAAATAAAAAAGTTCAAAAAATTATCTACCATGAATTACTCGACTTTTTTGTCCGTCGATTTTTTTTGTTCAAATTCTCAGTAAATACTAATTCGGCCATTCTGAATCGATTGGCGTTCGCAGAATTGGTCTATCTCTAACCGTTCTCGAGTTGGTCAGCTCTAAATCAGTTTTTATATGGTTTTTTTGCCGCCAAAAATATTTCCGATGAGTTTTCGATATTTTTGATCAGAGATTCGGAATCAGCACGTCAAAATACGTTAGGGGACAAATATTTTAAATTCGAAAAATGAAAAATAAAAAAGTTCAAAAAATTATCTACCATGATACCTATACTCGACTTTTTTGTCCGTCGATTTTTTTTGTTCAAATTCTCAGTAAATACTAATTCGGCCATTCTGAATCGATTGGCGTTCGCAGAATTGATCTATCTCTAACCGTTCTCGAGTTGGTCAGCTCTAAATCAGTTTTTAGATGGTTTTTTTGGCGCCAAAAATATTTCCGATGAGTTTTCGACATTTTCATTCAAAGATTCGGAATCAGCACGTCAAAATACGTTAGGGGACAAATATTTTAAATTCGAAAAATGAAAAATAAAAGAGTTCAAAAAATTATCTACCATGATTTACTCGACTTTTTTGTCCGTCGATTTTTTTCGTTCATATTCTCAGTAATTACTAATTCGAGAATTTTGAATCGATTGGCGTTCGCAGAATTGGTCTATCTCTAACCGTTCTCGAGTTGGTCAGCTCTAAATCAGTTTTTAGATGGTTTTTTTGGCGCCAAAAATATTTCCGATGAGTTTTCGACATTTTCATTCAAAGATTCGGAATGAGCACGTCAAAATACGTTAGGGGACAAATATTTTAAATTCGAAAAATGAAAAATAAAAAAGTTCAAAAAATTATCTACCATGATACCTATACTCGACTTTTTTGTCCGTCGATTTTTTTTGTTCAAATTCTCAGTAAATACTAATTCGGCCATTCTGAATCGATTGGCGTTCGCAGAATTGGTCTATCTCTAACCGTTCTCGAGTTGGTCAGCTCTAAATCAGTTTTTAGATGGTTTTTTTTCCGCCAAAAATATTTCCGATGAGTTTTCGATATTTTTGATCAGAGATTCGGAATCAGCACGTCAAAATACGTTAGGGGACAAATATTTTAAATTCGAAAAATGAAAAATAAAAGAGTTCAAAAAATTATCTACCATGAATTACTCGACTTTTTTGTCCGTCGATTTTTTTTGTTCAAATTCTCAGTAAATACTAATTCGGCCATTCTGAATCGATTGGCGTTCGCAGAATTGGTCTATCTCTAACCGTTCTCGAGTTGGTCAGCTCTAAATCAGTTTTTAGATGGTTTTTTTGCCGCCAAAAATATTTCCGATGAGTTTTCGATATTTTTGATCAGAGATTCGGAATCAGCACGTCAAAATACGTTAGGGGACAAATATTTTAAATTCGAAAAATGAAAAATAAAAAAGTTCAAAAAATTATCTACCATGATACCTATACTCGACTTTTTTGTCCGTCGATTTTTTTTGTTCAAATTCTCAGTAAATACTAATTCGGCCATTCTGAATCGATTGGCGTTCGCAGAATTGATCTATCTCTAACCGTTCTCGAGTTGGTCAGCTCTAAATCAGTTTTTAGATGGTTTTTTTGGCGCCAAAAATATTTCCGATGAGTTTTCGACATTTTCATTCAAAGATTCGGAATGAGCACGTCAAAATACGTTAGGGGACAAATATTTTAAATTCGAAAAATGAAAAATAAAAAAGTTCAAAAAATTATCTACCATGATACCTATACTCGACTTTTTTGTCCGTCGATTTTTTTTGTTCAAATTCTCAGTAAATACTAATTCGGCCATTCTGAATCGATTGGCGTTCGCAGAATTGGTCTATCTCTAACCGTTCTCGAGTTGGTCAGCTCTAAATCAGTTTTTAGATGGTTTTTTTGCCGCCAAAAATATTTCCGATGAGTTTTCGATATTTTTGATCAGAGATTCGGAATCAGCACGTCAAAATACGTTAGGGGACAAATATTTTAAATTCGAAAAATGAAAAATAAAAAAGTTCAAAAAATTATCTACCATGATACCTATACTCGACTTTTTTGTCCGTCGATTTTTTTTGTTCAAATTCTCAGTAAATACTAATTCGGCCATTCTGAATCGATTGGCGTTCGCAGAATTGGTCTATCTCTAACCGTTCTCGAGTTGGTCAGCTCTAAATCAGTTTTTAGATGGTTTTTTTGCCGCCAAAAATATTTCCGATGAGTTTTCGATATTTTTGATCAGAGATTCGGAATCAGCACGTCAAAATACGTTAGGGGACAAATATTTTAAATTCGAAAAATGAAAAATAAAAAAGTTCAAAAAATTATCTACCATGATACCTATACTCGACTTTTTTGTCCGTCGATTTTTTTTGTTCAAATTCTCAGTAAATACTAATTCGGCCATTCTGAATCGATTGGCGTTCGCAGAATTGATCTATCTCTAACCGTTCTCGAGTTGGTCAGCTCTAAATCAGTTTTTAGATGGTTTTTTTGGCGCCAAAAATATTTCCGATGAGTTTTCGACATTTTCATTCAAAGATTCGGAATGAGCACGTCAAAATACGTTAGGGGACAAATATTTTAAATTCGAAAAATGAAAAATAAAAAAGTTCAAAAAATTATCTACCATGATACCTATACTCGACTTTTTTGTCCGTCGATTTTTTTTGTTCAAATTCTCAGTAAATACTAATTCGGCCATTCTGAATCGATTGGCGTTCGCAGAATTGGTCTATCTCTAACCGTTCTCGAGTTGGTCAGCTCTAAATCAGTTTTTAGATGTTTTTTTTGGCGCCAAAAATATTTCCGATGAGTTTTCGACATTTTCATTCAAAGATTCGGAATGAGCACGTCAAAATACGTTAGGGGACAAATATTCTAAATTCGAAAAATGAAAAATAAAAAAGTTCAAAAAATTATCTACCATGATACCTATACTCGACTTTTTTGTCCGTCGATTTTTTTTGTTCAAATTCTCAGTAAATACTAATTCGGCCATTCTGAATCGATTGGCGCTCGCAGAATTGGTCTATCTCCAACCGTTCTCGAGTTGGTCAGCTCTAAATCAGTTTTTAGAAGGTTTTTTTGCCGCCAAAAATATTTCCGATGAGTTTTCGATATTTTTGATCAGAGATTCGGAATCAGCACGTCAAAATACGTTAGGGGACAAATATTTTAAATTCGAAAAATGAAAAATAAAAGAGTTCAAAAAATTATCTACCATGATTTACTCGACTTTTTTGTCCGTCGATTTTTTTCGTTCAAATTCTCAGTAATTACTAATTCGAGAATTTTGAATCGATTGGCGTTCGCAGAATTGGTCTATCTCTAACCGTTCTCGAGTTGGTCAGCTCTAAATCAGTTTTTAGATGGTTTTTTTGGCGCCAAAAATATTTCCGATGAGTTTTCGACATTTTCATTCAAAGATTCGGAATGAGCACGTCAAAATACGTTAGGGGACAAATATTTTAAATTCGAAAAATGAAAAATAAAAAAGTTCAAAAAATTATCTACCATGATACCTATACTCGACTTTTTTGTCCGTCGATTTTTTTTGTTCAAATTCTCAGTAAATACTAATTCGGCCATTCTGAATCGATTGGCGTTCGCAGAATTGGTCTATCTCTAACCGTTCTCGAGTTGGTCAGCTCTAAATCAGTTTTTAGATGGTTTTTTTGCCGCCAAAAATATTTCCGATGAGTTTTCGATATTTTTGATCAGAGATTCGGAATCAGCACGTCAAAATACGTTAGGGGACAAATATTTTAAATTCGAAAAATGAAAAATAAAAGAGTTCAAAAAATTATCTACCATGAATTACTCGACTTTTTTGTCCGTCGATTTTTTTTGTTCAAATTCTCAGTAAATACTAATTCGGCCATTCTGAATCGATTGGCGTTCGCAGAATTGGTCTATCTCTAACCGTTCTCGAGTTGGTCAGCTCTAAATCAGTTTTTAGATGGTTTTTTTGCCGCCAAAAATATTTCCGATGAGTTTTCGATATTTTTGATCAGAGATTCGGAATCAGCACGTCAAAATACGTTAGGGGACAAATATTTTAAATTCGAAAAATGAAAAATAAAAAAGTTCAAAAAATTATCTACCATGATACCTATACTCGACTTTTTTGTCCGTCGATTTTTTTTGTTCAAATTCTCAGTAAATACTAATTCGGCCATTCTGAATCGATTGGCGTTCGCAGAATTGATCTATCTCTAACCGTTCTCGAGTTGGTCAGCTCTAAATCAGTTTTTAGATGGTTTTTTTGGCGCCAAAAATATTTCCGATGAGTTTTCGACATTTTCATTCAAAGATTCGGAATCAGCACGTCAAAATACGTTAGGGGACAAATATTTTAAATTCGAAAAATGAAAAATAAAAGAGTTCAAAAAATTATCTACCATGATTTACTCGACTTTTTTGTCCGTCGATTTTTTTCGTTCAAATTCTCAGTAATTACTAATTCGAGAATTTTGAATCGATTGGCGTTCGCAGAATTGGTCTATCTCTAACCGTTCTCGAGTTGGTCAGCTCTAAATCAGTTTTTAGATGGTTTTTTTGGCGCCAAAAATATTTCCGATGAGTTTTCGACATTTTCATTCAAAGATTCGGAATGAGCACGTCAAAATACGTTAGGGGACAAATATTTTAAATTCGAAAAATGAAAAATAAAAAAGTTCAAAAAATTATCTACCATGATACCTATACTCGACTTTTTTGTCCGTCGATTTTTTTTGTTCAAATTCTCAGTAAATACTAATTCGGCCATTCTGAATCGATTGGCGTTCGCAGAATTGGTCTATCTCTAACCGTTCTCGAGTTGGTCAGCTCTAAATCAGTTTTTAGATGGTTTTTTTGCCGCCAAAAATATTTCCGATGAGTTTTCGATATTTTTGATCAGAGATTCGGAATCAGCACGTCAAAATACGTTAGGGGACAAATATTTTAAATTCGAAAAATGAAAAATAAAAGAGTTCAAAAAATTATCTACCATGAATTACTCGACTTTTTTGTCCGTCGATTTTTTTTGTTCAAATTCTCAGTAAATACTAATTCGGCCATTCTGAATCGATTGGCGTTCGCAGAATTGGTCTATCTCTAACCGTTCTCGAGTTGGTCAGCTCTAAATCAGTTTTTAGATGGTTTTTTTGCCGCCAAAAATATTTCCGATGAGTTTTCGATATTTTTGATCAGAGATTCGGAATCAGCACGTCAAAATACGTTAGGGGACAAATATTTTAAATTCGAAAAATGAAAAATAAAAAAGTTCAAAAAATTATCTACCATGATACCTATACTCGACTTTTTTGTCCGTCGATTTTTTTTGTTCAAATTCTCAGTAAATACTAATTCGGCCATTCTGAATCGATTGGCGTTCGCAGAATTGATCTATCTCTAACCGTTCTCGAGTTGGTCAGCTCTAAATCAGTTTTTAGATGGTTTTTTTGGCGCCAAAAATATTTCCGATGAGTTTTCGACATTTTCATTCAAAGATTCGGAATGAGCACGTCAAAATACGTTAGGGGACAAATATTTTAAATTCGAAAAATGAAAAATAAAAAAGTTCAAAAAATTATCTACCATGATACCTATACTCGACTTTTTTGTCCGTCGATTTTTTTTGTTCAAATTCTCAGTAAATACTAATTCGGCCATTCTGAATCGATTGGCGTTCGCAGAATTGGTCTATCTCTAACCGTTCTCGAGTTGGTCAGCTCTAAATCAGTTTTTAGATGGTTTTTTTGCCGCCAAAAATATTTCCGATGAGTTTTCGATATTTTTGATCAGAGATTCGGAATCAGCACGTCAAAATACGTTAGGGGACAAATATTTTAAATTCGAAAAATGAAAAATAAAAAAGTGCAAAAAATTATCTACCATGATACCTATACTCGACTTTTTTGTCCGTCGATTTTTTTTGTTCAAATTCTCAGTAAATACTAATTCGGCCATTCTGAATCGATTGGCGTTCGCAGAATTGGTCTATCTCTAACCGTTCTCGAGTTGGTCAGCTCTAAATCAGTTTTTAGATGGTTTTTTTGCCGCCAAAAATATTTCCGATGAGTTTTCGATATTTTTGATCAGAGATTCGGAATCAGCACGTCAAAATACGTTAGGGGACAAATATTTTAAATTCGAAAAATGAAAAATAAAAAAGTTCAAAAAATTATCTACCATGATACCTATACTCGACTTTTTTGTCCGTCGATTTTTTTTGTTCAAATTCTCAGTAAATACTAATTCGGCCATTCTGAATCGATTGGCGTTCGCAGAATTGATCTATCTCTAACCGTTCTCGAGTTGGTCAGCTCTAAATCAGTTTTTAGATGGTTTTTTTGGCGCCAAAAATATTTCCGATGAGTTTTCGACATTTTCATTCAAAGATTCGGAATGAGCACGTCAAAATACGTTAGGGGACAAATATTTTAAATTCGAAAAATGAAAAATAAAAAAGTTCAAAAAATTATCTACCATGATACCTATACTCGACTTTTTTGTCCGTCGATTTTTTTTGTTCAAATTCTCAGTAAATACTAATTCGGCCATTCTGAATCGATTGGCGTTCGCAGAATTGGTCTATCTCTAACCGTTCTCGAGTTGGTCAGCTCTAAATCAGTTTTTAGATGGTTTTTTTGCCGCCAAAAATATTTCCGATGAGTTTTCGATATTTTTGATCAGAGATTCGGAATCAGCACGTCAAAATACGTTAGGGGACAAATATTTTAAATTCGAAAAATGAAAAATAAAAAAGTTCAAAAAATTATCTACCATGATACCTATACTCGACTTTTTTGTCCGTCGATTTTTTTTGTTCAAATTCTCAGTAAATACTAATTCGGCCATTCTGAATCGATTGGCGTTCGCAGAATTGGTCTATCTCTAACCGTTCTCGAGTTGGTCAGCTCTAAATCAGTTTTTAGATGGTTTTTTTGCCGCCAAAAATATTTCCGATGAGTTTTCGATATTTTTGATCAGAGATTCGGAATCAGCACGTCAAAATACGTTAGGGGACAAATATTTTAAATTCGAAAAATGAAAAATAAAAAAGTTCAAAAAATTATCTACCATGATACCTATACTCGACTTTTTTGTCCGTCGATTTTTTTTGTTCAAATTCTCAGTAAATACTAATTCGGCCATTCTGAATCGATTGACGTTCGCAGAATTGATCTATCTCTAACCGTTCTCGAGTTGGTCAGCTCTAAATCAGTTTTTAGATGGTTTTTTTGGCGCCAAAAATATTTCCGATGAGTTTTCGACATTTTCATTCAAAGATTCGGAATGAGCACGTCAAAATACGTTAGGGGACAAATATTTTAAATTCGAAAAATGAAAAATAAAAAAGTTCAAAAAATTATCTACCATGATACCTATACTCGACTTTTTTGTCCGTCGATTTTTTTTGTTCAAATTCTCAGTAAATACTAATTCGGCCATTCTGAATCGATTGGCGTTCGCAGAATTGGTCTATCTCTAACCGTTCTCGAGTTGGTCAGCTCTAAATCAGTTTTTAGATGGTTTTTTTGCCGCCAAAAATATTTCCGATGAGTTTTCGATATTTTTGATCAGAGATTCGGAATCAGCACGTCAAAATACGTTAGGGGACAAATATTTTAAATTCGAAAAATGAAAAATAAAAAAGTTCAAAAAATTATCTACCATGATACCTATACTCGACTTTTTTGTCCGTCGATTTTTTTTGTTCAAATTCTCAGTAAATACTAATTCGGCCATTCTGAATCGATTGGCGTTCGCAGAATTGGTCTATCTCTAACCGTTCTCGAGTTGGTCAGCTCTAAATCAGTTTTTAGATGGTTTTTTTGCCGCCAAAAATATTTCCGATGAGTTTTCGATATTTTTGATCAGAGATTCGGAATCAGCACGTCAAAATACGTTAGGGGACAAATATTTTAAATTCGAAAAATGAAAAATAAAAAAGTTCAAAAAATTATCTACCATGATACCTATACTCGACTTTTTTGTCCGTCGATTTTTTTTGTTCAAATTCTCAGTAAATACTAATTCGGCCATTCTGAATCGATTGGCGTTCGCAGAATTGATCTATCTCTAACCGTTCTCGAGTTGGTCAGCTCTAAATCAGTTTTTAGATGGTTTTTTTGGCGCCAAAAATATTTCCGATGAGTTTTCGACATTTTCATTCAAAGATTCGGAATCAGCACGTCAAAATACGTTAGGGGACAAATATTTTAAATTCGAAAAATGAAAAATAAAAGAGTTCAAAAAATTATCTACCATGATTTACTCGACTTTTTTGTCCGTCGATTTTTTTCGTTCAAATTCTCAGTAATTACTAATTCGAGAATTTTGAATCGATTGGCGTTCGCAGAATTGGTCTATCTCTAACCGTTCTCGAGTTGGTCAGCTCTAAATCAGTTTTTAGATGGTTTTTTTGGCGCCAAAAATATTTCCGATGAGTTTTCGACATTTTCATTCAAAGATTCGGAATGAGCACGTCAAAATACGTTAGGGGACAAATATTTTAAATTCGAAAAATGAAAAATAAAAAAGTTCAAAAAATTATCTACCATGATACCTATACTCGACTTTTTTGTCCGTCGATTTTTTTTGTTCAAATTCTCAGTAAATACTAATTCGGCCATTCTGAATCGATTGGCGTTCGCAGAATTGGTCTATCTCTAACCGTTCTCGAGTTGGTCAGCTCTAAATCAGTTTTTAGATGTTTTTTTTGCCGCCAAAAATATTTCCGATGAGTTTTCGATATTTTTGATCAGAGATTCGGAATCAGCACGTCAAAATACGTTAGGGGACAAATATTTTAAATTCGAAAAATGAAAAATAAAAAAGTTCAAAAAATTATCTACCATGATACCTATACTCGACTTTTTTGTCCGTCGATTTTTTTTGTTCAAATTCTCAGTAAATACTAATTCGGCCATTCTGAATCGATTGGCGTTCGCAGAATTGGTCTATCTCTAACCGTTCTCGAGTTGGTCAGCTCTAAATCAGTTTTTAGATGTTTTTTTTGCCGCCAAAAATATTTCCGATGAGTTTTCGATATTTTTGATCAGAGATTCGGAATCAGCACGTCAAAATACGTTAGGGGACAAATATTTTAAATTCGAAAAATGAAAAATAAAAAAGTTCAAAAAATTATCTACCATGATACCTATACTCGACTTTTTTGTCCGTCGATTTTTTTTGTTCAAATTCTCAGTAAATACTAATTCGGCCATCCTGAATCGATTGGCGTTCGCAGAATTGGTCTATCTCTAACCGTTCTCGAGTTGGTCAGCTCTAAATCAGTTTTTAGATGGTTTTTTGCCGCCAAAAATATTTCCGATGAGTTTTCGATATTTTTGATCAGAGATTCGGAATCAGCACGTCAAAATACGTTAGGGGACAAATATTTCAAATTCGAAAAATGAAAAATAAAAAAGTTCAAAAAATTATCTACCATGATTTACTCGACTTTTTTGTCCGTCGATTTTTTTCGTTCAAATTCTCAGTAATTACTAATTCGAGAATTTTGAATCGATTGGCGTTCGCAGAATTGGTCTATCTCTAACCGTTCTCGAGTTGGTCAGCTCTAAATCAGTTTTTAGATGGTTTTTTTGCCGCCAAAAATATTTCCGATGAGTTTTCGATATTTTTGATCAGAGATTCGGAATCAGCACGTCAAAATACGTTAGGGGACAAATATTTTAAATTCGAAAAATGAAAAATAAAAAAGTTCAAAAAATTATCTACCATGATACCTATACTCGACTTTTTTGTCCGTCGATTTTTTTTGTTCAAATTCTCAGTAAATACTAATTCGGCCATCCTGAATCGATTGGCGTTCGCAGAATTGGTCTATCTCTAACCGTTCTCGAGTTGGTCAGCTCTAAATCAGTTTTTAGATGGTTTTTTGCCGCCAAAAATATTTCCGATGAGTTTTCGATATTTTTGATCAGAGATTCGGAATCAGCACGTCAAAATACGTTAGGGGACAAATATTTCAAATTCGAAAAATGAAAAATAAAAAAGTTCAAAAAATTATCTACCATGATTTACTCGACTTTTTTGTCCGTCGATTTTTTTCGTTCAAATTCTCAGTAATTACTAATTCGAGAATTTTGAATCGATTGGCGTTCGCAGAATTGGTCTATCTCTAACCGTTCTCGAGTTGGTAAGCTCTAAATCAGTTTTTAGATGGTTTTTTTGCCGCCAAAAATATTTCCGATGAGTTTTCGATATTTTTGATCAGAGATTCGGAATCAGCACGTCAAAATACGTTAGGGGACAAATATTTTAAATTCGAAATATGAAAAATAAAAAAGTTCAAAAAATTATCTACCATGATACCTATACTCGACTTTTTTGTCCGTCGATTTTTTTTGTTCAAATTCTCAGTAAATACTAATTCGGCCATTCTGAATCGATTGGCGTTCGCAGAATTGGTCTATCTCTAACCGTTCTCGAGTTGGTCAGCTCTAAATCAGTTTTTAGATGGTTTTTTTGCCGCCAAAAATATTTCCGATGAGTTTTCGATATTTTTGATCAGAGATTCGGAATCAGCACGTCAAAATACGTTAGGGGACAAATATTTTAAATTCGAAAAATGAAAAATAAAAAAGTTCAAAAAATTATCTACCATGATACCTATACTCGACTTTTTTGTCCGTCGATTTTTTTTGTTCAAATTCTCAGTAAATACTTCTAATTCGGCCATTCTGAATCGATTGGCGTTCGCAGAATTGATCTATCTCTAACCGTTCTCGAGTTGGTCAGCTCTAAATCAGTTTTTAGATGGTTTTTTTGCCGCCAAAAATATTTCCGATGAGTTTTCGATATTTTTGATCAGAGATTCGGAATCAGCACGTCAAAATACGTTAGGGGACAAATATTTTAAATTCGAAAAATGAAAAATAAAAAAGTTCAAAAAATTATCTACCATGAATTACTCGACTTTTTTGTCCGTCGATTTTTTTTGTTCAAATTCTCAGTAAATACTAATTCGGCAATTTTGAATCGAATGACGTTCGCAGAATCGGTCTATCTCTAACCGTTCTCGAGTTGGTCAGCTCTGAATCAGTTTTGGACATTTTCATTCAAAGATTCAGAATCAGCACGTCAAAATATGTTCGGGGACAAAAATTTCAAATTCGAAAAATGAAAAATAATAAAGTTTTAAAAATTAGCTGTCAATAAAAGAATAATTATCGGTTTACATTATTTGCGGTGCAATAAAATTGTTAGTTGAGCTATTAATGCAATAATTTTTCACTTCGACAGTGGCGTGCGTACTAGCTCTGACTTTGATATTTTTGAAGACCTAAGTGGTACGCTTATGGTTTGTTTTCAAATGAAATTTATCTTTGGATTTCTCGGTGAATCACAATTACTAATGCCTCATTTCTAGATTATGATGATATGAAACCTTTGACGAATTGGCCGTATACTACTTTTCATTATCCTTAGAAAACATTCCTTTTTGCAGATATTTACAATGAACCGTTGGATGATGAACGTTTTCACATTTTCCTATCGAAGTTTTTGCACAGTCCTCGACATGCAAAGTTCCAAGCTAACTTCATCTTTGACGGAGAACTACGATGCGGAGTTTCCGCACCACCAATAAAGGTAACGTTGCCGCGTGTAGGCTGTTTTTAAGTTTTTGGACTGAATATTTGGCATTTCAGCTAACAAGCTTCGATTTTCATTTCCGACGCTTCAAAAGCCCTAGAGATCAAATTCCCGCCATGCACCAAGTGAGGGCAATTGCCGAAAAGGCCAATTTTACAACGGGCGAGCGATTCGCAACTGTTTGGTCACAGCACTTCTCCACGTGGATAACAGATGAGGTAAGTTAGGTTTTTGATTGAGGTCCAAAAAATGTCTAGTAGCTTTTTGTCGTCAGAAATGATGAAATGTTATTTTATGTTGAATAATTCCTAAAAAGAAACCTTCATTTCTGTTTTCTGTAAATACCAAAGAGCCTTTCTAGATAATTTCAGACCTCATGAATCATTCCTAGCGCTACAGGTTGGATAACATAATTTCGAATTTTTATTATTATTCACTATATTAGCTCCAAAAATATAGCAGAAGAATTATATGCGGCCGCATACATAGCGACCATCTATCACTTGTTATCTGTCACCTATCACCTGCCTTCTGCCACCCGTCTCATGAGTCAATAGTTTGAGAATCTCACAGTGTATACCGATATAGCTAAGGTTTTAACTATGTTCTATAACAAGTCATATTTATTTTCAAAAAATATTATCCTACACACGTAGTCAAATTCAGCAACTCCCAGTCAAATGCTTTTGTTAATAATTGAGGAGTACGTGAACCCTTGTGCTACCCCTTGGGTCCACTTTCACTTTTGTTCCCAATGTTTGGAGGTTATAGACGGTACTTGATCACTCACATTTTGTTTATTCTTGAGAAGTCCTCCAAGAGTTCTTTCAACTATGACAACACCTGGAGGACTATGATGAACGTCCGAAATGTGAGTAGTCAAGTTGTTCACAATGTTTGTAAGTAACATTATTGACTACATGATGATTCCTTCTTAGATGCAGACGACCCAAAAAGTACTTGGACCACTTCTCTTTTCGATCCACATGAACATCTCCCTAAGTGCACGTGCCCAATTTTTGTGGATTATACCTTAGTACTGCTGTATGAAATTGAATGTTTTTATTTCTAGCTAATTGACGTAGAGGTGATGCGCAACCTCCAGCTAGCCCTCCTCTGCGTGATGCTGTGCACCATCGTCCTCATAGCGGACTGGCAGACGTGCCTCTGGATCTTCGTCTGCGTCCTCATCACCATGGTGGACGTGTGCGGCTTCATGCAGAGGTGGGGCCTCACCATCGATCTGGTCTCCTGCATCGGTCTGGAACTCGCCATTGGGCTCTGCGTGGACTACGCCACGCACGTGGGGCACACCTTTCTGACCATCACCGACGGATCGAGGCCGGAGAGAGCCATCAAAACCGTCACCTCCATCGGGTCGGCTGTGCTCTACGGGGGTTTGTCGACGTTCATCGGGGTGTTCATGATGAGCCAGTCTTCGGCGTACACGTTCGTGTCCTTTTTTAGGGTGAGTATCGAAAGAGGGGCTATAGACATGTGCACTATAAATGACGTGCCAGAAACGAGAGCTTCAGTTCAACCAATCAAAACAAAAGAGGGCTGTGCAGAATGCACTTTTATTCTAATATTCCTTATCAGAAATTATATAAAATAAAACTAAAATCTGATAGACCTGCTAACCAAAGTATGTTGTATAGGTTTTTCTAGGTATTCCATGAGGCTCTTTGCCGCTTATCTTAAAGGGGACACATATTGCAGTTAGGGTGAACTATATATTTCCTGACTGGGTGGAAATAGTATTTCATGAACTACTAGACTGTCATTATAGGTATTAACGAATTTTATTATCATAAAAAATATAAGATCGAATCAAGTTTTTTAACGTCTTTCTGACATTTCACATCAGTATTTACAAAATTCGTTTAAAAAAATAATTAATCAAAAATGAGTAGATTGATTTATGAAAAAAGCGCGTTTTTGAAAAATTAATTTGCACAAACTGAGGCGTGCTTTAAATAGGTAAAAAGTGGTACAAATTGAAAAAAAATTATTTGCCTTAACACATATTTGTAACCATTTAGTAAAAATTCTGTGAAGATTGGCAACAATTTAATGTAGATATGATATGGCTAAATCTAACAAATTCATATATTTATCGTATTCACCACACCTTTATCTCCGTTTTGTAATTGATAATTGCTTTGTTGAGGTTTGGATAATTTTTTATCACTTCTATTTATCGGTTTTTCTCGCCATCTGTCTGAGTTTACACGAACTAACTAAAATTCAGCAGAGATCGATATTTTCCTTACCAACCGTAATACTTGCGCTCGCCATGCCATCTGTATGAGTAGGCCCGAAGTATTTTCAGATCAGCAAAAGCAGATATCTGGTGTAGAGCGAAAGGAGCGGTCGCTTTTGGTAGTAAGTGAATGAAAAAGGATAACTAAATTTAAGAAAATTATTGGTGGTTATTATTCATTTGGCATGAACTGAAATTTAATTTATGGTATGAAAGCGTTGACCAAAAGGCGCCGAAAGACGATCTCGCTCTTGAGATATTCTCTATATTTGCACAGAATGTATTGAACGCGACAGTTTAGATCAATTCTTCTACTCACCGGCAGATGGCAAAAGCGAACTCAAAATTAAAATCATTGATTGAGAGTTCAAAATACTGTTCCCGATATTAAATCTTCATTATCTGTATACATTCTCGCTTGAAGGCGATATCAAGTCCTTCCGAATATTCAAATAAAACATGCAAAATCAATTCGCCTGAAAAGTTCAGAATTATTCAAATTTATTTTTCTCTTACAGATATTCTTCCTAGTCATAGTATTTGGCCTCTTTCATGGAGTGGTACTTTTACCTGTCATATTGAGCACAATTGGTCCCAAACCGTACAGAATCCATAAGCCTATTCCCCAAGAAGAAACCGAACTGAAACCAATGGAGAAGATCGAAGCTAAAATTAATTCAACACCGAACTAGTTCAAACAAAATTTTCATTTCAATCTGTTGAGTTTATAGAAATATATTTTTTTTTTCAACTGTACTTTTATTTGGATGTTTCCTAGTTCTTGAACAATATTGGTCTCCTCTACTAAATCTATCAAAAAAGTCAAAATTTTGAAAAATATGAAAGAGATATTTGTTAAATTGGCATGAGAGTAAGGGAAGGCAAGTAGAATATGAAACATCTGAGAAGTTCTTTCTAAAATACCAAGAATGAAGTTACAACCTAACACAAGGCTAACGATTGAATTTTGAGTTGATTTCAATACAGAGCCTGAAAATGTCGCTTTAAATTTGTGGTGTCACCTGGTAGTGAATAGTAGAAAAGCAACAGTACAGTCGTTGTAAGAAGATTACCAGTCGTATGGTCGTATCAGCCATTTGTAAAGTGACAACTGTTGATTTACCGATAATAGATGGCACCAAACGTTTATAATTCGTACTATTTAAATTTTAGAACATTGAAGATTGCTGTTTTTTTACAAGCTTCTGTTTGTCTGTCTAGCTGTCTTTCCGGTTCAAAAATTGCAATAAATATTTCAAGCATATACTGGCATCCGATTGATTGAATGCATTATCAACTTATAAATTTGAAGTGTTTGAGACATAATATTATAGGAGAATCAAAAAGTGAAGCGAATTTTCAAATGAGTAGCAGTCCATTTAATTTCACATTGTAACAGTGAAAGGGTCTTAATGTGCCTTTGATTTCGAAGTATAAATTGTCTAATTTTGAGTTGCATTTTGCATCACTGTATTATGTCTCGAACTGACCAAAGATGAGACATGATAGGAGAATCAGAAATTGAAGCAAATTTTCAAATGGGTAGCAGTCCATTCAATTCCACATTATAGCATTGAAAGGGTCTACAGTGGTGCAAAATACGACTCAAAATTAGACAATTTATACTTCGAAATCAAATGCACATTATGTCTCGAACTGACCAAAGAGGCGCCGAATAGACGTTTATGCGATAATAATGCAAGTCACTTTGCGAATCACTGGTGTGATGTGAAACATGAATGCGTGAAGACAACTTAAGTTAACATCCCTTAGTTTCCTAGTAAATGTCAAATTTCATCGTACTATCATCACGGAATAAAGCGAAAGTGCGAGAGCGTACGAAAGAGTCGGTAGATGGCAGTCCATCTTGAAATGCACACCATCCTGAGCCATTGATCCCCAACTTGTGCTGCCAACTCTGAGTGGATTTGTTGGCTCATAGGTTTCCTTAATAATTCTTCTTTATTGCCTCGCCCGCTGTTCCGTTTCACTCGACTCACCTGTTCACTTCTTGTCTTTTTATTAGATACGCCCTTTTAATGTTCTACCTGAAGAGCGATTTGGAACCGGAACGGGGTAGGGTGGTCTTTGATCGGGGCCGATTGACGATTTGATTTGTTGCAGAAATTTTAATAGGAGTTGTTAGTTGGAGTGAATACAAAGTGTGGAAAAAACAACGTATCGTCTTAATATCCAAGTTTGTGATAATAACCATGCAACGAGCCACATTTTTATCTTATACAACTGGAATTTCGTCGCCTTTCCTCCAAAAAGAAACAACTGCCTGTCCATTATGACCAATAGTTCAGCTTTTTTCGTATTTGATGACTGATGAAAAACTATAATGTTCTTGATATGTTGAGAACTCTCCAAAACACATTTTTTTAAAGTCGTGCTTTCTACGGAAAGAAAAATCCTGTAATGTTTAAAGAACATCGTGAAAGTCGAGGAAAAGTAGGTAATAATTGAAAGAATCTAAAATTTTCAATATGTGTTCGGGTGCTGGATTCCATACATGGGAACATCATAATCATAATCATAATCAGTTGACTGGAAGTAAAATACTTTTTGGAACGAAACAGAAAACCACTTTTGCCATGGTTTTCCCATGGAAGGGTACTGCTGATGGTAACACCAAACATTGAAATCGAAGATTTCATTGGCATGGATACTCCTAACATAGTTAAGCTTTCCTAGAGGAAACACATGCTTGGGTTCTATTCGCATTGAGTTCCACCAATTTGTTGGAACCACATTCTAGAATTTTCGTCCGTATTTATTTCATTCACGATTCTGTCTCGTTCCTTTCCTCTTTCACTGGCTGATATCGGAGCTTTCTAAGAAAAAGCGGTATAAAGGGTGCTATCATCCACAAAGCTGTGAAATTAACATAAGGCAGCTCCCAACAAATTATTGCTATGGAGAAGAAACAGTGTTGGAGCTAGAATGGATCCCTTTGGAACACCAGCGGCTATTCATCAACAAGCGGTTCAATTTGTTGCCTTAAAATTCGTAAATACTTCTGCGATGTAGAGTGCGATTATGAATGAATGGGCCGTTAATTCTGCCCACACACCAAATCCGAATCTTCCTTGACTTCTGTGCTCTGCAATAGAATGGGAATTTCGCTGAGTCTAAGTATAACGCAGTGTCCTACGTGAGCGGCAACACGCGGCCGGCGCGGCCGACGCCGTGATACCAAAGCGATGATAATCATTGGCGTGTCTTCCGTAGCAACTACCGCGCGGCGAGGACACACCAATCATTATCATCGCTTTGATATCACGGCGTCGCGTCGGCCGCGCGGACGGGTGTTGCCGCTCACGTAGGACACTGCGTCAGAATTGAAGCGGTTGAAAATGCCGGCACAGCTCGCACAAGCTTCGTTTGTCCTAATACAATTTAATGAAGAATCAAGCTCTTGGTCCGTTTTCCAGGAACCACTGGCCAAGATCTATGCGGCATTCAATATCTCCTGTAGGTAGGCCTATTGATATTTTTAATTTAGTTTTGGGATTATTTTCAACAGCTCCTTAATGGACTACTTCTTCTAGCTCCCTATCCCTATTTGATGCATATAGTTTTGCCTTATCTTTCCAAATTGAGCACCAACAATTAGGTTGTGTCACAATCTCGCGAAAATGTTTCGAAAAGGTTGTCTTCTCACTGGATACCTCTTCAGGTATGAATTGCTTGCCGTCTCAGCATTTTTCCCGGTTTGTATGAAATAGATTTTTCATAATTCTCTACTTGATTGCAAATATTTTTGAAAATTCAATAAACACCACGAACTGAGGAGCGTCTTACTGCTTAAACGAAACTTTGACAGCTACCAGTAAACATTTGCATTCTGTTCTATCAGCGCCTTTCCAAAGCCTACTTGTTCGAAATGTGTATTTCAAAGTATACTTAAAGTTGAAACTCAGACAGAGCCATCAGTTTTCATCTATCTAAGTTGAAAACAGGATTTTCCCTTTAATTTTGGCCCACCCTGTACAGTGGCCACGGAAACTCATGCGATGGGACAGACAACTACCTAAATACCGACTTTTGGTATGGAATACTACGAAATGATAATAAGTTCATAGACAGGTGGCTGAAAAAAAAAAATCAACTTGAGTGGCAAGTTTCAAGAAATGCGCTAAAATGTAAAATATGCAAAAAATTCACATAAAAGTTATCAATTCCTTTCAAAGAAGAATCTACCTAGATTTCCACCCCATGAAAAAGGTCTACTCCCCCCAACTACAAGTCGAATTCCGCCAGCGCATTAGATAGGCAATTTCACCGGCAATTGATAAAAAATAATAAGCATCCCCTCAGGCATGCAGTCAGGTAGAGAGCGTCGACAAATAGATCAAACTCCGGACGATCCGCAATTGAGTAGAAAGCTTTGGTAATGATCTCTCCTGAGCCCCGGATGAGGCAGATATAAATTTGTGGCGCTTTCGCTAACTCCCGACGCTCGCGGCGGCGGCGGTGGCGCGGCGACGGCGGGGACAAAATGGCTGCCCCTTGCGAAACTCGAAACCGTTTCCATGGCGACGGCCTTCTTGGAGATGAGAATGTGAACGCTCGCTGCTGAAAATGTCGGAGAAAGGCTCCTGGCCCGAGCACATCACTGTGGAACCTCGGTCGAGTTAACTTGAAACATAATTTTCTTAGGAGCAGATACTTTGCACTATGATTATTATTATATTATTATATGCTGTTTACTCCTCACAGTGAGTTTCAAAAACTTTGCACCATTCGGAAAACTTTTATTATCAATTTGTCAGAAAACTTTATTCCTCATAAAAATTGGTGCATTACGAAAAATTCGTAATTAAAATTACATCCATGGTAGTTTAGACTTCCCCGGTACACCGTTTGGAAATTTAGAATTTTGATAACTCACATACAAATATCCCCCAATGCACCCATTCTTATTCAGAATGAAATTTTCTGACAAATCGATTATAAAAAGTTATAGAAACTTGCTGTATATGAACGCACCATCGTTGGGGTGGTAGCCTCTCATTTTGTTTACTTGTTCCGTCGAAACAACAAACTGACAAAAACAAGCTTTGTAGGAATATGTGAAAATTTTCTGTTGCTCCTCCTGGGTTATTTCTGTTTACCATGAAGTTTTGTGACACATGAAGATTTTTCGGGTTCTGAAATTTCAATTTCTATATAATTTTGTAGAAAATTGGGCGTGGTTGGCTTAAATAATATTTCATTTCTGAATTGGCTTTGATATTAGATATCAATGATTTGTTTATCGTATATCTAGAGAGTGTTTTGGGTTTAGGTATTTAGTAACTAACTAAACCCAAAAAAGCCACTGGAAATTGGCTTACTACAATTTGAAAATCGCGCCAATACCACATTTCAATGATTCTAACCGCTGGATTGGATTCTAAAGTAAAAAGCCGATTCAGACACATTCATATATCCGAATCAGCCTGAAGGCAAAGCGAAATTGTGTCTGACCGATGTCGGCAAGTACTAAAATCTAGATTTTTATAACGTCAACTAATTGACAAATTCCAAAATTCCAAAGGCTTCCTGAGTCCCATGCGATCAGTCTCGAAAATGACGCGCTAGTGTTAGCTGTTCCTCCGCCAAGCACGCGACCATTCTAGCTGTTGTCTCCTGAGAAAATCACAGGGGTGTGGGCGAACAACATGGGCGCCCTTTCTCGAGATCTCGGGGGACGTGTGTGATGTGAAGTGATTTCATTCGAACGATATATTAATGCCGGATCATAAAAGTCGAGGCCGGGCTTCATTGGGAAAAGAAGTGACTCGTAAGAATATCAGTGTGATATACCGAGGGCTTACTTATGTTCAACTCAGGAATACAGTGATAGATGCAAATAAGTCCACGCTAAGTGATCATTTCATTTGAATTGCCTCTCATTTATTCTCATTTCCATTGCCAGGATATCCATTTCAATCAAATCGGTACGTTAGAAAACGTCAATACAAGGAATCAGATCTACCTCTGATTGAAGCTTATTTCTGACCATTGACACACACATTTCAATTTGGAATCGTCAGGTGTACCACGAGAACGCAGTCTCAAATTGTTTCCATTTCAAGTTTTGTTGGGTTAAATGATCCAAAATATTCGTATCCTCAGGAATATTTCCATAGCATAAAACCCCCATAAATGTTCTTAGGCTATTGTTTGTGGATATATTTGATAAGTAATTCGAGTTGAGACACCCGAGCATCTTTAACTGTCGTCTCTGGGTTGTTTAAAGAAAAAAAATATTAATTTCAAAACCAAAGCTTATTGAATGGAATCAAGAGGTCAAATATCTGGGCCTTAGACTAGCGACACAAAACCTAATGAATTATAAACCTAAACCTCCCTTATGAATCTCTGTCCATTGGTAAAAACCATATGAAAATACGTATTGAGTTTAGTGAGGAATCACACTGATCGACCAGGACCGACCGTCCGCGACCGTCCGCGACCGTCCACCTACGACCAAAAGTAGAAGTAGATCAATGAAAACTTTCAAAGTCACACTGATCGACCATCCACGACCGACCACTAGAATAATTTTGTAAATCTGACATTAATTTGACATTCGAAAGGTTATGTGAATTGTCTGTTCATTTACTGAAAATAAGTTAAATTCATAATATCAATAGTTTTTAACAGACATTTTATTTTTCCGGTAGGATATATAAGTACCTATTTACATGAGTTTTGTTGAAGTCAAAAGTTCATCATAAATGTGTGTCAAAATGACATTACGTCAGGATAGTGTGACACCGACCAAAATTTCCAGCAGACTACAATTTCGAACATGGTCTTTGAAAAACGGTCGAGGACGGTCAATGACGATTAGACGGTGTGAGTTGTGCGATAAGAATATACGTGTTGGAAATTTTGGTCGTAGGTAGGACGGTCGCGGACGGTCGCGGACGGTCGGTCCTAGTCGATCAGTGTGATTCCTGGCTTATCGTGTCCAGGTAGACAGACAGACGCGGGGGGGGGAACTTTGTTTTATATTATGTAGCGAAGGGAAGATAGTGGTAATAAACTTATATGGAACAAACAACCAACAAAGAGTGCAGGAATGTACACGTCAATAATGAGACCAATCATCACCCAAGGAGGACACGTTTTTTTTTGGGACGTCAAAATTGATCTGGCTAGTACAAGAGGAAATCTATCGAAGGTAGCAGGTGCAATGAGAACATGCCAAACTTCTGCTTTAGAGGTTTCACGACTGTTTTTTATTATAAATAACAACAGGAAAATTGGAGGAAATTAACCTCACACAAACATCATCGAAAAACAATTTCGGACAGTTGAGCGGCATTAAAAGCACTTAGCTCGTGTCGTTTTACGTCCAAGTTAGTATGGAACTGTCAAAAAAGACTCTCCTCAATAAGAAGATTCAACAACCTGTCTCTGGTATGGATTCCTGGACGCTCTGGCATGAAAAGCAATGAAGTGGCAGACAGATGTGATGATGGAAACATTTACGCAGGCACACCCAATGAATTTTGTTTGGTAGATCTCGATAAACTTATTTTTGATGAATAATAAATATCAACAAATTCTGTGAACTGCTTATCAATCTATTCAACAACACATGAATGCCGCAATATCTAACTTGACAAGCAGATAATCGACTAGACCATCCAGTACCACAAACCCCCGCTAACTTTTCCCATCTCCGGCTCTGTCGAGCGGCAGAAGGGGATGGAAACTCTGGAACCGGTAGAACTAAATTAAGCGAAAAATCTTTTGCGTGCATAATTAGGAGCAACGAGTCGTACAGGGCTTAAAAGACGTCTTCCTCGCACTTTGCAGCTCGAGCCGCCAGTTTTGTTCGCTCTCCGCATCTACCAGGTTGATTTATGAAATTTCACATTTGACACAAAAGACGCACAAGTCATTTTGATAAATTACCCTAGAGGTCGGATGGGGATGAATAACGTTATGTAACGCTATTCTCCACAAGGTTGGGTACACTTCGGAATCTCAATTGAATAGGATCTGTGCTGAATATGGATGATGGTAGGAAGCAATCCTTCAACTCACTGAAATTAGAATGGAACGGGGGGTTTGGGTTTTAGGGGTGACTCTCATAAAGCCGACAGTTTTGACACCTATGAAACCGACACTTGAAATCCCAATAGTTCAAAAAACCGACGACAATTATTTCGATCAAATACAGTGCCTACACCTGAAAACGGTCTTGAAATATAGTTGAAACCTCATCGAAATATCACCAGTAACCGATAAATATGAGTGATATTGAAAATCAACCAAATTCTTGTGCTTGACAAAACAAATGAATTCCTTCGATAAGGTTCAGTCAGTAGTTTTTTCCACTTAAGCTCCTACGAGTCGAAACTTGAAGTTGACTCTTTGACCTGGTCCACTGCGACCCTTACAGTTCTAGCTTAGTCTCCACAGCCTTCGATTTTTCCTTCCAATACTGTATACACTTTGATCTTGTTAGACCGTCGCAATGACACAATAGTTCTGCTTCCTGACAGAACCTGTACAGGCTTTTCTCTATCGGACTCATCGAGATTAAATGACTATTGAACAGGTGTCTCATCAGCAGACCTAGATTCTTTTTGAATGAACATGTATAGTGACGATAGGTCTAGTAGGACCTCTAGAGATCCCATTGGGCTTATTCTAGGGACACCGGTAATACTCAAGTATGCTAGCCTTTGGATGTCACTCCGCAACCTGATCGTCCCGGACTGATCTAGAACTCTAGGAGTTCTACTAGGCTGCCACCTCTGCACCTGTAGATTGAACATGAAGTCATGCGTACCACCTACAGACTCGAAGGCGCAAGCCAATTGATCGGAATAGAAACGAACTATAAACATTTCCTCATCTGGAACAAGGCACAGGGGAGCTCTCCCATTCAACTGATGGAAAGGGACAACCGCCAACCGACAGTTATGAACTTCATCCCCAAGCGCGAAGAGGAATTGAATGACATAGCATCAAACGTGCCCCCTGCTGACAGAGTAGTCTGGTACAAAGACAACTCGAGGTCAGGAGATATGCCTGTAGCAGGGGTATGTGTCCAAAAAAAATCTCGACAATTGATGTCGAAGACCAATTGCAATTTGCTCGGAAAGTAAAGCAGCAATACTGGCAGTGGAATCACACAGCATCACATCCAAGCCGGTGTCCGAGTGTAGAAATGCCTGAGAAAACCTAGCAAAACGAAGGAAAGTCAGTCTCATATGGGTCCCTGGACATTCGGGTGTCCACGGAAACGAGGATGCAGACAGGCTAGCCTAGGAGGAATCGGGGATACCACCATTTGGACTATTGGAAAAAAGATTCTTGGAAAAAGTTTGTGCATGTCCGATAACCTATAAATATATTTTGACACATGTCACTTGATCGCTGGTATGGCGGCAAATTGAAAAAAATATATATAAAAAGGCAAAAAGTGGAGTAAACTGGCAAGATCTCTAAAAAATTATTTGAAAAAGTTGCTTCATGTTTCAACAGGATTTGCTTCTCTTTGAAGTCTCGTGAAACACATTTCTCTAATTGTGAATTCGTTACATGTTT
Source organism: Chrysolina haemoptera (assembly GCA_958298965.1). Lineage (NCBI taxonomy): Eukaryota > Metazoa > Arthropoda > Insecta > Coleoptera > Chrysomelidae > Chrysolina > Chrysolina haemoptera. The sequence continues at coordinate 2,389,517 of OY282602.1, read as the reverse complement.
CTTGATTCACGGTTTATGTTTTTTGATGTGCACTGACTTAAGTCTAAACGGAGAGTGCGTTTTTCGGATGTTTTCTGACAAACATTGCGGGGGGCATCCATGAGGCTATAAAAATCGTTCTCAGTCGCAATAAAAAGTATGCCAAATCAAAACAACAGTGATATGCCATCATCACCCTCTATCTAAAATCAACATAATCATTAAGCTCAATTTTACGACTGGCTGTATATTAATTATCTAATTTAGTTTTATGCATTAGCAGGGGAAGCGTTAGAGCGATGTAAATGACTTCGGTGGCAGCACATGTAATTTCGTGCGGTGGACGGGTCCGATCAATCACCGCCACCCAATTAATGCGCCCGACATTTGCCCGATCATGTGTGCGAAGCCTTATCTGGTAAACTCCGGTTTACTAACTAATAATAGGATTAAACGTACTTTGTAGTTTTATGCACCGCGTCAATTTCACTTATATTAATGGCGTTCGTGAAGATTTGATTTTTCAATTGGTTTTATAATTCGTAACATTATGACCTGTACGAAGGCGTAGAAGGGCCACACTTTTATTTTTCAAATTCCGACTTACAACTCAGAATTTTATAATTCCGACTTGGTGTCTCAAAATTTTGGCTCAGATTGGAATTTTATAATTAAGCTTGGTATCTCGGAATTCCGACTTTGTATCTCGGAAATTAATAATTCCGACCTAGGATCTCGGAATTCTGACTTTGTATCTCGGAATTTTATAATTCCGACTTGGTATCTCAGAAATCCGGCTTACTAAATCGGAATTTCATGATACCGACTTAGTTTCACACAAATTTGGTTACTAACTCGGAATTTTATAATTGCGACCTAGGATCTCAGAATTTTGACTTCGTATCTCGGAATTTCATAATCCAAAATCCGGCTTACTAACTCGGAATTTCATGATACCGACTTAGTTTCACATAAATTTGGTTACTAACTCGGAATTTTATAATTGCGACCTAGGATCTCAGAATTCTGACTTCGTATCTCGGAATTTCATAATCCCTACTAGGAATCTCAAAAATCTGACTTACTAACTCGGAATTTCATAATTATGACTACTACTAGGAAGTTTATAAATCAGACGTGATATCTCGGAATTCCTACTTTGTATCTCAGAATTTTATGATTCCGACCTAGGATTTCGGAATTCTGACTTCCTTAAGAGACTAGCCGCCGACGGATTCTACGCTCAGGCATACGCGAACGACGGGCTTGTCCTAGGTGTGGTTTGTGACGGAATGGCGTGCAGGAAAAGAAAAAGATGGTGCGACGAAGTCGGCCCCACAGTCAATCCGACTGAAACATAGATCAACAACAATGGTTGAAAGAACTCTACAGCTGACTAGAAAGGTATAAGGGATTCTGGACTTGAAGCTAACTTGGAGGCTATATGGACTTTGCGCCGGGCTGTGGGAGGGATGTGGGGCCTCAAACCTCACATCCTCTAGTGGATCTACACGTGGATAATCAGACCCAGAATCCTATACGTAGGTAGCAGTGTTCTAGTGGCCATGAGTGGACCTGATAACCACATCGAGCCTTTCGGCAGTTCTAGATGCCCTGCTGGGTCTGCCGTCGCTTCCAATTTGCATAAAGAAGGAAAAGATAGTGTCCTTTCTAAGAAAGTGGGACTCAGGGAGTTGGCGAGGAGGGGAGTACACAGGGCACACCCACAGGGGAGAGTAGTGAGAGGAAGGGGTGATCTTTTTCCCAGAAAGCCTTGTCTGTCTTACAGACGGGTTCAAACTGGAGAAAGGACAAGCCGGAGAGGAGTTTACTTGGAAAACAGAGAGGGAAGAGTATATGTTCTAGGTTCTCTAAGCAGAGATGTATGCCATCCTCGAGGCAACCAGAAAGGAAGGATTAGGGTCCGGCCCTGAAAGACATGTATATGTCTGATCTAACAGTCAGGCCGCTATCAGAGCTCTGAACGCAACCAGAACCGGATCTGGTTCAGGAGTGGAGAGGAAAAAGAATGGAGAGGGAAAAACGGCAGCAGGCAGTCAAAGCAGATGATAGCCCGACAGGGCAAGGATGGCCAAGATACTGCCTCAGGAGGCATCTGACTCTCATCAGAATTGAGGTAGACCCTCATGCGCATAATGTGATGAAGAGGACTCCTTTCACTTCCTGTGCAAATGTGGAATATGTGGCAGGCTCAGACAAAATGTCTTCGGAGCTGCCACTATCAAGGAAGAGGAATTGCACTCCTTGCAATGGAAGCATATTGTGACCTCCACAATCCGCTGTTCAATTTCTCCTCAACAGATTTTTGGGCTCTAATTATAAAATATGTCCAAAGTCTTTTCGGTTTTGTCTACTTGTTCAGAGCCTAGAAATTTAGTAGCTGATGATTATTCCCCAGTATTTCGTTATGTCCCAACGCCAGGATAGTCTCACTCTATTTCACCCTAAATTAGTTTGGACATCAGTCTAACCATTCATCTATCCCAAGCTTCAAAATTGATTATGACCTGATAAGTAACCAAATACTGATGAAATCAGTGTATTTATCAGTTACTTCCAGGGACAAATATTCTAAAATATAATTTCAAATCGAACCAACAATACAGATTATTAATAATTCACCAGTATAATAAGTGTTTCAGCATATGTCAGATAGACAAAGTTAGGATCTGAAAATTGAAATGTGTGTATACATAAGGCATATGGAGGATTAAATACATATGTTGATATACAGATTCGGGTGACAACTTTGATTAAATCCTACTATTTGGGATTGACATTATTCAATTTACTGTCAATAATAATATAACGACATTCGAGAGAAGAGCTCAACAGAGAATAATGAGAATATGGAGAATAAGAAATTTTTTTTAGCAAATTGCCAAGACCCAATACCAAAATGTCTCTAAAGATGCTCAAAATCAATACGTTCTATTCTTCAACTAATTTTTGTAAAAACATAAAATGCGAATTAACAAGTATTTCTTGTAGAAAATTTGCCAACAATCTGATTGAGGTATTTTCTGTTGACAGGTTTGATATAATTCAATACGTCACGGTATTAACCAGGCGAGTAGTTGTTTTTAGACGGGTATTTGCCAAAATAGCCTCCAGCATTGTAGATGCATAGGAGAAGAAGGGTAAACCATGGGTTTAAGTAAGTACAAAAAACTATGAGCTTTGTGTTCAGATATCTAACTTTGAATCCCTCAGAATAAAAATGCTGCTATTGGGTTACAGGGAGTACTTGTAGTTGTATCCTCTGTAATGAGGAACATTGCTAAGGATTAACGAGGTCTTACCTTTTAACGTGCGATTCCCAGCACGATCTCGAAAAGAGGTCATTGTAAGTCACCAATCCAAACCATAACCTCGCCCTGTGTTGCTTGGCTTGAGATATCGATAACCCGCGCTCTACCGTTCGACCTATCTTCAATACACGTCGCGGTAGTAGCCAAGGGAGTATTTGTTTTCAGATATGTATTTGCCACAATACGGCATTGTAGTGCTCAGGATAATCCGAGAGGATAGCTCGAATGGTAGAGCGCGGGTCATCGATATCCGAAGCCAAGCAACGCAGAGCGAGGTTGTGGTTAGGATGGGTGACTTACGGACGACCTGATTTCGAGATATATTCTCTTCGGATCGTGCTAGGAGTCGCAAAAAAACAATTTGAACAACAAATGAAAAAACAATCTAACAGAGAGGTTATATTTCGAATCCAATTTTAATTTTTTGGGTATCACAGAATTTAAAGGAAAACGTCTATTTCAATATACAAAAAAAAAATTCTGAGTGGATCATTGAGTTTCCTTTCAATACTGTTTTCGTTTTCTGTGGCAACGTTTACTTCTATTCCGTCTGTTTATCTCCAAAACAAAAATCTGGACAGATTCGACACTCACGTCCTGTATAATAAGCAACACCGACCAACAGGCAAGCTTTTCGGCGTACTCATAACGTTTAATTACAGCCCTAAGTTGAAATAATAGCCGAGATCATACACACATATGTACTAGTACAATAATATCAGCCCGGCAAATCCAATAAAGATGAATATTAGCATAATGGTAATGGGATAACGAAACGCGCACCCCTCCGAGGGGGCGGTTTCGACCCGTCACCAGCTCGCGTCCTCATAAATAACCGCCTCCGGCCCCGGAGCATATTGAGGTTGCATTGATATGTATCAGTGCGGGTTTTATTGCAAGTGTAATCCCGCTATCATGGCCCGATCAGCATAATAATAGTTTAAATGCATCCCTCGGAACATCTGGGTATCCCGGTTATGTCGCATAAACCAGTCGAGAGTCGATTCCCGGCAATCAAATGAATACTGCCTTCTTGGAGCTCTTTTATGGCGGAGTTTTCTTGATTGGAGTGGCCGTCTCATTTTGTCGCGTATTTTTAGAGTTTGCGCGACTACCATTAGGAGTGCCGAGTATTCCGGAGACGTTGCATAGAATTATGGGCGATTCATGTTTTTTTTTTTGGGAATATTCATACTACTATCTATGAGCGTTCGGAAATTTTTACTTGCTCATTATTAACGAAGGTCAACTCAAGCAATTCCGTGTTTTTGAGTCAAGTAACACTCTTAGCGGCGGGTAGACGACGGTTCTTATTTTTATTTGCCGTGGCGCTTCAGGTTTGGAGAAACAAAGGAGGACACGAGTGCCAGTGCTTACTGTAAGAAAGCAATTGAATAATGTTTTTCTGCTGCTTGAAAATGACCACCTATATTCATGCGTGTTTCAAGATTTTTGCCTCTCATCAGTGCTAGGACGGATACGTCATATCGTAATATGATATTATGGTTTATTTGACGGAGCAAGACGACTTTAATATTGGGCGACCTATCTAGCACTGATGAGAGGCAAGAATCTTGAAATATTAAGGAGACTGTTGATTTCCAACAGAAAGAACAATCCCACAATATATAGCAGAAGATACACTAATGCTGATTAAAGAAGAAAGAAGAAAGTTGAATTGTGTAACAAGCCCAAACATTCAGAGTTGTTCTGGGAGATCGTTTAATAACCTTAGCCGATGGCGACCGATATTTTACCTCATCATTCTAGAATGCGTGTTGGCTGTTACGGCAAATACCTTTCTGAAAACAAGTACTCCTCTGGCGACTGGTATTGAATTATATCAAATAGATACTTGTGCAATGTTCCTCATTGCAATATCAAGTGCTCCTTGTAAGCGAATGGCGGAATTTTGTTTCGATTGGAACAGGGGGACCAACTGCAGACTTGTCTCGTCTCTTCAGTGCAGGATAATGTTCTGATGTCTTGAAGAGATATTAATTGAATCTTGTTGCTGAGGCAGGACTTGTGGATTGTTTTCCCGATAGAAGCCATGAGATTGAATAAAATGTTATTCCATCGAAAATAATCAACTGTTCTGAAATGCCAAAACCCAGACATTAAGTAATTTATTTAAGACGGGACATTCCGCGCCTTTATGCTTTCCTTTCCCTAAGAGCGGAGGAAAACAAAAGTCTCTCCGTAATTTTTTTAATTATCGACCGTTATAAATCTCGGAAAGCGTAGCTGGAAACGGCTAGGGTGAGGCAGTAAGTGAAAAACGAAATGGCCCCGGTTTTCATTCGGGATTCTTATGTTGATTGCTTAGGAGTTGAGTACGTCCCGGAATGGCCGGAATCGGGGCAGAAACTCGTTTAGTTCGGATTAGAGAGCCAATGTCTCGAACATTCCGAATGGAACCGCGCCGGCTCTCCCCGGTCGCCTCACTCACACGGTACGCCGCTTTTAGCTAATTAAATAGTTTTATTATTCGAGGGAATTGCATTAAACATATTGCGTAATTGCCCCGACCGGGATTGCCTAGTTCGTAACGCGGAATTTTACGATGGGAAATGAACGGCGATAAAGTTTTACTTCTCTTCAATTTGTTTTTCCGGTGTCTTCCACAGTTTTCAAGAACAAGGAAATTCAAGAGACGAACTATTAGGAAAAAGAGCGGTAAGGCCGTTAGCAAAACGAATCACATTCCTTGGGCAGTAGTTTATCCACTTATAATTTTTCTACTGGACACTCGAAGAAGTTCGCCCCTGATCATTCGAAGATCGGCTGCCACACAGTGAGCTAGAGCCTAGTCAGCAGGTGCCTTGGAAAGACTGCTCCTGAGTTACCACGATTGAAACTTTCTGATCGCTTGAATATTTTCGAAGTCAAGAACTTCTGGAACGTCATATCATCTTCTGAAGGTCTGAGTGTGCGAATTTGTTTGGTCTTGATTTCCGGTGTAAGGAGCCAGCCAAAATGAACGATCCTAGGTTTCCCTCGGGATGGTTTATAGATTCGGTAGACGATGTGATCTTTTCATGATCTCATTCGGACCTTCCCACCGGCATGAAATCCTCCAGCACCGGCCTCTATTTCATAGTACTCTGTTCAAACGGGCCCATTCATGGAAGTCTTCCATCCTCTGCCGAAGCTTGCTAACGTAATCCTCTTCCGCAGTATCATGTCCTGAAGGCGTCCCAAATTTCAGATCACCAGGGAGTCGCACCTCCCGGCCCATTATGATACTAGCGAGAGTTTGGCTGGTTGACTCGTGCACTGCTGAACGATAAGCCATCAGAAACAGACGAAGGCACTGGTCCCAGTACTGTTGGTGGTTTTTCGTCATATTTACCAATCCGTCCAGTTGAAACAATGCCTCACTTTCTGCAGGTTTTTCGTCAATCCTGGCAACTCCGTCATGGATTGTAGAAACCATTTAAAAGCTGCGTGGTAGGTCTTCAACAGGTATCTCCTCTAGTACACGTATTTGCAGAAGTGCTCCTCTCTCTTGACAACAGAGAACAGCTCCCACCTGGTGACAGAATAATTGCGCTCCGGTTTTCTAAGGGTCTTGCTGAAGTATCCAGTAACCTTCTCCTGTCCTTGGATCTGAGACAGGATGGCTCCAAATCCCACTTTTTCCATTCAGTATATGATAGCTGAAAACGGAGTTGATCATAGCTCTTCTCGACTTGCTGAATGAGTCTTGGCATTCCTCGGACCACTGGATCTTTGTCTGAGCTTCCGTGAGTCTGGTCAGAGGTTGAGCGATGTTGGCAATTCCAAGTACATAGCGGCGATAGTAAGTACATTAACCTAGGATACTCCGGAGCTGGTGTACGTCTTTTAGAATGAGCCGCTCTCTCACTACTTTGATCTTCTTTTCATTTACTGCTACTGCTTTCCTAGAAACAACGTGGCCGAGATAGTATACTCCTTTTTGGAACAGATGGCATTTCTTGGGACACATGTTCTCGATCATCAATCTTACAAATGTGACTGGAGCATTACAGAGTCCGAATGACATTACTGTGAACTGCCACAACCCTGAACTGATGGTGGAAGCTATCTTTTCTCGATCTTCCGGCGCCAATTCTATTTGCCAGTATCCGCTGTACAAGTCCAGGGTCGAAAAAATCGTAAAGCCTGTTACCGTGTCTAGGGTGTCATCTGTTCTTGGAATAGGGTAACTGTCCTTCGTCAGGTTATCAAGGTGACGATAGTCTACGCAAAAACGTGTCGATGAGTCTTTCTTCTCCATTACCACGACTGGAGATTACCAGAGACTGTTGTATGATCCGATGACTCCTTCTCCCTCCATAGCATAGCATATTTTGCCTAGTTCTTTCTTCTTGGCAAGAGGAAGTCATCTAGCTGACTGCCATTCCCAGTATCGATCTTGTGCTGGACCACCTTCGTCCGACCCCATCATCAAAGTTGTTTTGGTACCTCAATTTTGACTTAGGAGCCGATCCTACGTTCTTGGAAGAGATGGTAACCAATTATCCCACTTCTGACATCAGTTTTAATGAAAATGCAATTTAGCTCTATCAAATTCATTTTCTACGATTTCCACAAGTAAATGATAATTTATTTGAACACTGATGTGTATCCAAGTCCATTTTCAATACGTGATTCAACAGCAAGATAGTTCATTCCCCATTTTGAATATTGTCCACCATTCATCTCTCCAACGCAACCAATAATTATGAAAGGCGAGAACGAGCTACCTGTGGCGGCTCCGCTATTTTAGATATGGATATAATGGCGAGTATTGAAAATCCATTAGGCTAAACATCGTGCTAATTTAAGAGTAAGCTTTAAAATGGCACAAAATTGAAATAAAAAGCTATCGGATTTAAAATACAAGCCGCGTAATGTGTCCTCAGATAATGCCCTAAATCCCAGCAGGAAGAGTTATTGGAATCGGATCGTCTATTTCCTGATGTACATCAAAGCGGCAGCTTGTCGATCACAGATTGGCTCTTTGGATCGATGGAAATCTCAGACCTTGGCAAAGAAAATTTTTACACTAGTTTACATTTGTTCTCTCAGCAACGAAAAAGAGTATGTTGCGGGTTTTTCATATTTCTAATCATTACCAATCAATAAAAAAATATACAAGATTTCATGTAAACCTAGAGAGACTTAAAAAAAAGTTTTCAATTCTGAAAAATACTAATTTGCTTCACTCCTCATGGAAACACCCCCGAATCTTTAGTATTAATTCAAGGATTAGTAGATGTACCGGCAGTGATTGTGAATCTTGTCTGGGGTTGATGTGAGTGATATACACTGCCCACCAGAGGCGATGGAAATACCGATTTTTGCGAAAATATTATTAGGGGACTATTAGACTCCAAATTTCAACGGATTTGGAGTCAAAACATTTAGTACTATACATATTTTTGCTGAAAAATTTCACTTCTAAAAAAAAAAAAAACAAATTTGTCTCACTTCTTATTGAAACACCCCCGTATTTTCCGTATTAACTGAAGTACAACTCTACGAATTCGAGGATCGGTAGATGTATCGGCAGTTATTGTAAATCTTCTCTGGGGTTATTGTGAGTGATATACACTGCTCGTCAGATGCGATGGAAATACTGATTTTTGCGAAAATAATATAATAAGGCCCATATGGGCACAAAATTTTAATTTTACATGCTTCCTTTTTTTCCCTCCATGTTATTGCATCCGTTTTTTTTGTTTCTGATTCAATTATGGAATTGAAACTATTCGCTACCTTCAGTAGAGTCGATCTATCGGTAGAGCTGAAGTTTGAAACTCTTATTTTCTTTAAGTCTTGTATATCTTGTTCATGAGCCATATCATTATTAATGTCATTTTAGACAAGTAAACTATCAAATAGCACACTAGTGTGTTATAATCCATAACTCACGTTCATATTTAAAACTTATTAATTATTATCTCATGAAAAAACGATTTCTTCCACTTGGATAAAACATTGTATGCCACTCGTGTTTTTTGTTTCCCAAGTCACTTGAGAATTTATACCACTCGGCCTGACGACCTCGTGGTATAAATATTTCTTGCGTGACTTACTTTCAACATAACACACTAGTACCATAAGTAACTATTATTCTATTCTTTGTCATAACAGTTAACCCTTTGTGGTCCAATTATATTGTCATAACCAAAGAAATGAAAAAGATTTCATTCGAAACATGCAGAAAAAAAGACACGGACAAAACGTATAACAAAAAAGTAGGAACTTCGACCAACGCTAGTGTCGGGGCTAACCTGACATCGGACCGGAACGGGAAACTGTCGGGGCATACCTGAGATCAGATCGGAACGTTACAATTTTACTGTCGGGGCTGTCCCGACAAAAGACCGCAAAGGTTTACTTAATGGTCTTTCATTTTCATTGATTTCTTCAACTACTAATATTTTATTTTCATGAAGCGGTAGCTGATTGTATAATTGACTGTGATGCAAACCCCAACTCCCTTTCCATAATCGTAGGTTTTCAAAAAACCCGTACGCGAGCAAGTATAAAGCATCCAAACGAAGGTACCTAACTCGAATAAAACCTCCATCGCCGTCAATATCGCCATCAAAGACATGTAAAAAGCCAGTCGGTGTGCAGGACACAAATTTTCTCGAAGGATCAAATGACTCCGAGGTAAAGCTCCGGGCTAAGCCCAACATTACGCCTTCCGTCTCTCTCTGGAGCTCGTCGGCCCGTCCCGCTCGCATTCTCGATGCCTGATGCCAGGTGCCATGCTAAGCCGACTAGATTCTTGCGGATTTATCTCGTGTCTCTGCTAGATCTCGTCTCAGCCAATTGATTTAGAGGAAATGTTAAAGAACGGGGTGAAATTAACGGGAGATTAGGGACGGATACGCCGATGGAAAGTGTGGTGAACGATTATGCCGCGGTGTTCGCGTCTCTATTTCAATTTAGTGATTATGTCGCAGAAAAAAAATAACCTGTTTCGCGTGAATCCACCTCCTACACTTTGCTTTTGATGTTTCGATGACTATTTTGGCGCTGGAAATAGGTAATGAAAGTAGGTAGGTAAATAATGAGAGTAAAAGGTTAGTATTTGACATAACTTAGTTGGCATGTGGCCTTGTGAGATGCCTGGGACAGTCTTGAAATCGAGTGGAGAATTTGTTCGAATTGAAATTTCTGATCCAACTACAGGTGTTGCTAGTTCATTACCTCCAATAAAACTAGTTCAAATTACCTCAAATCGAGAATTCATGTGCTCACTGATCAAGAAAGAAAGAAAAAGAAAGCCCTTTTTTTAAATCCCAGTTCTGCTCTGAAATTAGTTACTTACATTCTTACATATGTCACCTATCTTTTGCCACACAGACACAGACAACTGTCAACTAATGACATTTGATATTGTTTCCAGCATCTTGCTCCAATATTGCGATTTCAATATTCCTCTCATATCGATTTTAGAGATAAAAACAATATTGGAATGAATTATGATCAAACTTGGATAGCTTGGACAGCTGAATCACTAAAATGTTCGAAATTTTGTCCTACAAAGAAATATAATAACGTATCTTATTGATTTGTTATTCTAACGGTTGCCGAAAAAATAGCTTACGTAACACGTCCGAAAACAGTTTTTATGGACTCGCAGACTTCCAGAATGTTGTCTACTCGTCCATAAAAACAGTATTTTCCGAACTTGGTACGTAAATTACTATTGTACGTTTATTTTATGACTAAATAACTTTCGAAACGTGATCAAAATCAAAGTGCCAAAGTAAATCAACTTCGTTATTCGATTATCTTCCGAAAAATGTAACAAATGACTATCGAAAACCTGTACGTCGATTCAGCCTGCATATATTCCGATATAATTGCCGGTAAATTATTTGGGATTCGGGTCAAGTCCGCGTAAGGCAGTCGAAATTCGGAAATTCCGGACGGAGAAACGGCCCAAGCGGCCGCCGGGGCTAAAGTGGGATTAGCGAAACTCGAGCCAATCAAGACTGCCGACGGAGGGTTGTTCGTGTGTTGTGCCTTTGATTATTCCGACGGCGAATGCTGGAAACCGCAAGGAACTTCTGATGTCGTCTCCCTCTCGTCTTGTGCGATGTGTTTGTTCTATTGCCCGTTGCTGGGAACGCGGGGTGGGTCTTAATCGCTTTCTTATTGAAGGGAGCGTGAACTTCCATAAAACAAACAGCTTTCAGTCACCATTTAGTTTATCATTATTCTCATTTATTGCGACTCGAAACGATCAACCTAACTCCATTATCAAACTTCTTTTTCCGTGTGGAACTTGAACACTGTATGCTCAAACGTTTGAGAAATTATCTCAGGATTATCTACATTGTTTATGTTCAGAAATAGGACTGCAGATAGTTACACCGAAAAAAAGGTCCAAAGGCACTAGTGCACTTGACACTATTTCAATAATAGCAATACATTTTCACTTAGAGCTCTAAAGTGAAGTATTTGCTGCAAATAAAAAAAGAACCCTGACAATGAAGTATTCACAATTATCAAACTATATCCATATTACAATCAAAGGCCTGTCATAATTAAAGATATATAATTGAAGTATCATTGATAGTCATAAATAAACGAGTGTAAGTTACTATCAGTCGTAGTTTTATTATAAGCATACAGTTTAATTAGGAAGATCACGGGCATGCGCAAACTTATCACCAACGGCCAATAGTATCGCTTTCCGCGCTTGTCATACGAGTAACTGCGGTTGCATTTTGTATTGCACATCAATTTTCGTTCGGACTTCACAGTGTGAAGATGTATGAATTCATCATGTAGACCGATACATAGAAGGACGCGTCTTTACTCGAATAATGAATGTCGTGAACTATGGGATGAATTCCCGAAATTACTGAAAGCTTGGGTATTTTCAATATTTTTCGTTAGTTTCGAAGGTGAGTAGGTACAAATTATTTTATCAGGAAAGTTTTTAACAAAGTTTTGGCTTACCTACTATTATTTATGCATATACAATATTTCTTGTAGTAGATATGACAGTTATCGATTTAGTATGTTCACAGTTTTTTATATTAAGTACCTACTTGAAATTAGATATTTCACATAAAAAATTTTATACTATTTTATTAACTTATATACGATAAGAAATATTCTGTATGAATAAAAGATGGTAAGCTTATAAATTCTTATTAAAACTTTTCTGGTGAAATAACTTGTATCCACCTTAGAAATAATCGAAAATGTTCATAATACCCAAGGTTCCAGAAATTTCAGGAAATCCATCATATAGTTCGCGACAGAAATAGCTTTTTCCTTATGCCAAATAAAATCGACAATAACAGTTAATGTATTTATTAAGGGCCAATTACTTTGTGTCATTACGATAAGTACATCATTTGATTTTTAGAATCGATCTTTTAATATACTTAATACTTTTTTGTTAACAATGTCCTATACCTATCTCTGTCGGTTTTCGAGATAAAAAATAATATGTGTTAAATATGGTCCAAAACATAGCCCTAATTGAACTTAAGTTCATCAGTACTCGCAATTCATAAAAAGTTGATTTTTTTTATTATAGTTTGGACGCTCTGTATGATATGAAGTCGATCTCATGGTGTTATTTGAATACTTTCAGTTTGTCGAAACTATCATCAAAATATCACTTTCATGAACTGAGAGTTCTGATGCACTAAGTTCAATTAGGGCTATGTTTTGGATCATATTTATCACAAATTATTTTTTATCTCGATAACCGACAGAGATAGGTATAGGACATTATTAAGAAAAAATTATAATAAGAGAGCAATTCCAAAAATTTGTTAATATTTAAAAAATAAAGTTGCTAGGACTTTTTTATAGAAGTGGCAACGTCGCAAAGCTAAAAATATTTTAGATCGATAGAACAGGTACGGAAAAGTAAGATATGAAATTTTCAGAAAAATCCTGCTTTGTGTTTACCATGAACGTCTAACCTACCACCGACCGTGAGTCACACTGTATATGAATCCACAGATACATGAGCAATGTGTTAGATGCATTTTTGACAAGCTTTTAGAAACTGTATCAACAAATAATAAAAAATGCCAATTTCTGTTATTTACCAAAGCTTAGTGATGAATTTTACCGAATCCATTTCAGATACTTTAGATTTCCTGATGTTGAATTATCTGTATCGGCAGTGACGCTAATACAAATAAAATTTCCGTGAATTCCGGAAATAACGTTGAAGAAAGACTGGATCCCGTGGAAAACAAAACGAAAAATATGTATAGGGGTAGCGTTAGTTTATTTTATATTCCTATCCAAATGTTCGGAGGGAAGTTCCTCGTACAGTCGACCAGTTCACACAAAGGAAATCTGAGAATTGCTGCAGGAGTCAGAGCCAGTGTTACTTTTGCGACGAAAACAATACAGAAATCAGAAATCGCGAGTGCTATTAAAAATGAAGAGTGTAACCAAGGGAGTTTTGTCATTAAGAATGAGGTCAATAATTGGAGGGTAAATATTCGGTTAGAGAGAGCCATCGAATTTAAATTTTTTTTTGCAACTTACGTATTTCGGTCTCCTCTACAAAAAATCACAAGTCCATTTTGTTGTGGATTTTCACCATTTGACACATCCAATTTAAAAATTCACAAAGTGCCTATGCCTTTTCTTCAACCAAAAGAACACACACGCCCTTTTTTACTTGTTTTCAGTACTTTTTTGCAGAAAAAACTACCACTCTTTGAAAAATTTACCCTTCTTCAAAACGTTGATAAATAGTATAACTTTCATTGTCCAACACTGAAGTTTTGGTGTTTTTTAGTTATCACTGTTGGTGATAGATATTGTTCTTGCGTCGACTCTCGTGATATCTCGACTAACATCGTAAAGCCGGCCTTCCACACCAGCTTTATGCCACTGGCTTCTTGTCTCTAGCCAATCAGAGTATTTCAAGAGTAGCCGCCGCTTCTTCAAGGTCATGCCGCTGTTTGTTGGTTCAAGTTTTACTTTTAGCGTCATGCCATTGACATATTGACATATAAGTCATATAAATGAAACGAATAAAATGATATGTCATAAAAGCCAAACCAAATAAATCAGGAAGTGTTATCAAACTATTCTTCGGTGTTTTTGTCAAAAACTGACAATTAAATTAATTAACAATGGAGAAAAATTATTTGATAGTTGACGTAAAGCGTAGCGTTTTTCTGCCCTTGTGGAAATGGTCATATAGAGATAGCAGCACTTCTTCCGAAAGAAGTTGAAGCTGAAAGCTGGTATCGAAGGCCACCTTAATAGTTAGCGAGCGCAGTTACCAACCCACCACATGTAAAATGATAAAAATATCCAAATTTGTTGATTGTGTGTTGTCCTAAGGAAGGGTAGATTTTTTGTGAAAAAATAATGTTTTTAGTGCTTGCAATTGTGAAATGTGGGTTGATTAGTATGTAAAGAAATGGCCCATCAAAAGAAGGAAAACCTTTGAGTGATTTTTTTCTGAAAAATTCGTGTTTGAAAACGGTCAATTTTCAATGTTTGGAGAGCCATATCTCAGAAAGAAGTATAGAGCGCCGCAAAATATTTTCAGATTCGTGTTCAGGAGACAAAACTACGTAGGTAGCATCACTTTTTTTTTGATTTGCGTAGAAGCCCAATAAGCTTACTTTTACCTGACAATACACTGTAAAGGCATTTACTCACCAAAAAATATAGAATTATCGAAGCCGCGACCAGCATTCTAGTACCAGGGCACTTGGACACTTCACTAAGTGACAAACACAGGTATTTTACAAATAAACAATCATATAAGTAGAATGAAGCACTACATATGAAACTATTTCCAATAAAGCTTTTCGTGAGAATATTCATCCTCCAACACATTTCAGTGAAAAACAGAAAAAATCGTAAATTCCCAGTCACCTCACCAGTCATAAACAATCTAACCATTCTAACCTCACAAACCTCAGAGTAATAAAAGACATAGAGATGCCCTGCCTCCTGCCTATACCTACACAAAAACCTGTTTTGAAGTGAACATGAACTATCCTTTTCTATATAATTTGTTGGCGAGAGGGGTGACGGGTGGTGAAATGTTATGGACAGTTTGTTTACATTTAGAGTATGAAGGGCCATAATACAAACGAAGAACGACAATATTTTCGTACCATCGAATCGTCGGATATCGCATGCATGAAAATCCGGCCTAAGATACCAACTAGGTAAAAGTTACAAGCCGGGTATCTTAGATTAAAATTGGAATTTTTCAAAATACTGATGTCTAAAAACCCTGGTGTACAGACTGATTCGATTTTGTTCTGATTATTTTGAAAACAAAACAAATGAATTAGTGGTGTGCTTCTGTAATTGGATCCAGAGATGGCGTCTTCATAGGATTCAGTCGTTGACAGTACTAAAGGTGACTCTTCATGTGCCTAAATTTCAAGACTCCTATGTAAAATACATTATAGTTAATTCTAGTTAGTAGTTTTTCCAGAAAAATTGAATAAAGATTTTCTAAAATTGATATCAGTAACAATTGAAACTACCTGTGACAGTAATTCCGCATTCCACTTATTATGTTGTTTTTCATTTCACAGTCGTATGCAATACTTGAAATTTCTATTCATGGAAACTTACCCTAAGAAGAAAATCGACGGTGGCGATACACGAAAGTATTGCGGAACATTCTGAATGCATACCACTAGTTCATTTGTTTATTGTTTTCGGCGTTTTCGCATTAATCAAGTTGGCGAATGTCTCGCGTTTTATTCCTCAGTTTTTCAGGTATGAGTGTCTACACTAGGGTTTTTAGGCATCTACTATACCTACAATACGTTATTGAAAATACTATTCATTTGTTTTACAAGCCTTGCGCTTCTACTATTCCTTTCGATTCCGGAAAATGCATCTGGTCGACTGGAAACACACCGAGAGAAATAACATGGGATTACCTCAGTGCGTTCCCCATGATTAGATTGTAAAATACTGAAAGTGACGTGTGCAAGGGTGGATAAATAAGACACATAAAACCGAAATGAAAACAGATATAAAAATCGGAAGAATGCCGCCATAAAAATGTCTGTATCCTTTGTTCGTCATATTTCGATCGGAATTATTGCCGGCGTTTATGGTTGTGATCGGTGTTGGATGGATACTTGATTTCGAGATTCCAGAAGTGCATAACCCAACACATAAAACGACATTTTAGTAGTTGAGGTTTGATTTCGGTATTCCGAAGGAAGGAATGAAACACGCAGGAATGGTGTTCGGTTTTATTTTATTGTGTGATTTGTAATGTGATCTTCAAAAGTTCTAAAATTTGGAAAACTGTTTTATAACATTCGTTCTAGCAGCTATCTCATGCCAACTGCATAGCTTTGCGGGTGCTTTCTCCCAAAGCTCCGATTTCAATAATTATTAGCTGATGGAAACCAGGCATGTACAGGGGAGTAAAGTTAAGGATTTACGGGGTGAAATTTCACGGAAAACTGGTATCATTTTCAAATTAGAAAAAAGTCGAAATTTCGAGAAAAAAGTCGAAATTTCGAAGAAAAAGTTTTTTCGTAGTTACCTAGCAGTCCACCGTATTAGTGGAAATAGTATCATATATATGCATATTTATTATATTTTATTATTGTAATATGTCTTGTATTATAGGCCTGTGACATACTTCAAATGGTAAATAGTAAACATACTCCAGGAAAAAAAACGAAAAAAAAAGTAAATAAAAACCCATAAGAAAAAAAAACTGCGGGAAAAAAAATTTCCACGCAAACAAATGCCTACGTAAGGTTAGTTCGTTCTGGTTAGATCAGACTAAACAATTACTCCTCACAAAATGAATGTTTTTAATTTCCACGCACTCAAATGTCTACCTTAGGTTAGTTCGTTCTGGTTAGATCAGACTAAGTAATTACTCCTCACAAAATGAATGTTTTTAATTTCCACGTACTCAAATATCCAGGCAAGGTTAGTTCGTTCTGGTTAGATCAGACTAAGTAATTACTCCTCACAAAATGAATGTTTTTAATTTCCATGCACTCAAATATCCAGGCAAGGTTAGTTCGTTCTGGTTAGATCAGACTAAATAATTACTCCTCGCAAAATGAATGTTTTTAATTTCCACGCACTCAAATGTCTATCTTAGGTTAGTTCGTTCTGGTTAGATCAGACAAAATGATTACTTCTCGCAAAATGAATGTTTTTAATTTCTACGCACTCAAATGTCTACCTTAGGTTAGTTCGTTCTGGTTAGATCAGACTAAATAATTACTCTTCGCAAAATGAATGTTTTTAATTTCCACGCACTCAAATGTGTACCTTAGGTTAGTTCGTTCTGGTTAGATCAGACTAAATAATTACTCTTCGCAAAATGAATGTTTTTAATTTTCACGCACTCAAATGTCTACCTCAGGTTAGTTCGTTCTGGTTAGATCAGACTAAATAATTACTCCTCGCAAAATGAATGTTTTTAATATCCACGCACTCAAATGTGTACTTTAGGTTAGTTTGTTCTGGTTGGATCAGACTAAATGATTACTTCTTTTTCCTAGGGTTGAACTTTGTATTTAGATAAGGTTTTTTTTCAGTTCATCCATTTACAGCAATACTGTCCAGCTGTGAAGAAACGCATTAACTGCAGAGAGATGAAAATTATGTTTTTGTGTATGTATTCCTTGTATGGTGTTACACCTATTTCTGATGGAAAAAGGCAACAAATTTGAAAATACTTCCCTTTTCCATCGAAAATTGTTGTAACACCATACAACGGATATACATATGCACCAAAACATCATTTTTACCTCTCTGCAGTTCATATCTCTCCATCTCATATCTTTTGGGACTAAAATCTATAAATTATAAAATCTCGTATTTTTTTAAGATTTTCTTTGAAAGCACGTAGAAATGTAAACATACAAACAACAAGAAACACATGCAAACTATCAAATAAGTTCCTTGTCCTTGTCATTTCTGTCAGAATATACTTGTCCTTGTCATTTCTGTCAGAATATACTTGTTCTTGTCATTTCTGTCAGAGTATATCACTACTCTTTCTAAAAGCAAAGTACGTAAAGTTTAGTCTAAGCAGGGTTATTATAATTATAAAGTAGACAGGGTTACCGCGAAACCTCCATTTTGATGACGTCAGTTGTGTGCCAGAATTTGAATCTACAAACAAGTAGGACAAGGACAAGCCAGAAGAACAAGGATAGTTAAATAGGAACAACCACAGTAATTCTTATATGTTGGCAGCAGTGGCACTCTTTCATCACCTTACGACCTTACGTCTGTATCCCCCGAAATCTCAAGAAACTGTTTTTCGCGGTAACCCTAGTCTAAGTAAGTTTCTGAACGATTGTCAATGCAATTCGTTCGTTTACTGTGCCATCATGCCGCCAAATTTGTTGGTGTAAATCAGTCTGCATGTCAACAAAGCGTAGCGGCTATTGGCTAAAGTCGGTTTGTTTGCATCCAATTTGCATTTACAGATTGACTTACACCAATAAAAATTGACGGTGTGACGTCTTCAGTAAACGCGCGTATTCATAAAGCTAGAGTATGTTTATTAACGATTCGGAGTAAGCAGTCCTTACTCCGAGTAAGTTTATGAACGCAGCCCAGGTAGGTTGATTCAGTATCGCAATAAATACTGTTTTTCATGTTTTATTCTCACAAATGTGACCAACGCAAGATTTCGAGTGATGTCGATTTGCGATTAAAAATATTAAACTGATATAATTTGTTACTCAAAATTTCTGCATAATTTCTATCCGAAGCAAATCTTGGAACCTGCCGAGTTCGAATTTCAAACTCCCGGACCTAATTGTAGAATCCCAATCTTGCACTTGTGAGACATGTGCTAGTGATAAATCTTCTCGTGTGCTGTATCAGTATCGATTATTTGGTCCATTTGTTCCAGGCGATGCGGCAAGAAATAAATCTTTCTCTTCTATTGACTAGCCGAGGTACAGTTCGAGTGGACCAAAATGAAAACTAATGTCTTCTCGGAACGGACGTGGACTGGATAGCTATGGATTTTGGAATTTACAGGGCGCCTTCAATTTGCTGGGAGTTGATATTTTGCTGGTGTAGATTCGGAGTTGAACTGGAA
Organism: Chrysolina haemoptera; assembly: GCA_958298965.1. NCBI lineage: Eukaryota > Metazoa > Arthropoda > Insecta > Coleoptera > Chrysomelidae > Chrysolina > Chrysolina haemoptera. The sequence goes on along the minus strand of OY282602.1, from coordinate 2,370,140 downwards.
ATTGTCTGAGGTTTATTCCCATATATAACAGATGGACAAAAGATGGACAGAGGAAATTTTCTGTTACTTTTCAACCATAGGAATCGATGGAAAAACTTATTCTGAGTAAGAAATATTTCAAAATTTTTTTTTCTAAAATTGATATTTTTCGTGTTATTCGCGATAGAAACTAACAGCTAAAAGTGACGAAATTATTTAAAAAATGTCAACTGAATCTTGGCAATACAATATATTTCATAATAACTCTGTATTATTCAAGAAAGTCTACTACGTTGCTCCAATTTGATAAAAAGTGCTATAAATCACTCATCTAGATACACATATATAAAAGCCGCATCAAACATTTTTATCGCATTTTGATAATCAAAATATGATACGAAGGAGCTGGGATTATCTATCATAAATATTTCTCCATATCGAGATGACAATGGGGTATATGAAAAATAACGAGAATTTAATCAATCTGATATCTCACTAGTGATAATATCAATTTCGATGACTGTACATAGTATGAAACTGAATAAAATAATAGAAAAATAATCTTTCTTGAAACTGACGGATCTGTAGAGAAAAATGATAAATTATCAGATTCCTCGTGTAAAAAGATTCGGAGAATTCCGAAAGGAACCGAATATACAGGGTGTCCCAGAATAAAGGGGACAAACTCCGAGGGTAGAATCCTCACTTTTCAAGGCTGAAAGTTCCAATAAACATATAGGTACCATAAAATGAGTATTAACCACAAAAAAATATATTTTCCAGAATAACTCCATAACGGCTTAACTTTTTTCAATGAAATTTGGTATGTCACTTGACAGCATTCAGTTTCATGTTTCAAGGCAAATCATGTGTTTGTAACTCTAAACAGGGGCGTACGGCAGGTGTGTACCACTATTCGCCCCTCCTTAACTTTCACGCCATTGGATTAATATCGATTTCATCTTCTTTTTCTTAATCCCCAATATTTCCTATACAAAAAAGGAAAACGTTTCGTTTCACAAATATCAACGGTTTTCGAGATATTCGAAGTTGAATAAGTGGGTGCGTATGTGATACTGATACTCATTAGTGATTATTTGGTTAGTGGCTATGTAACAATTTTAGAAATATTAAATTTCAGTCCAATATCTTCAAAAACAAAAGAGTTCTAGGGGCGAGCCACTTTCCGTGGACACCCGGTATATAAAAATGTATTAATTAATAATGTATTAAATATGTATGATCATACATTTTACGTCCATCATAGTATAATTGAATCCTTTAATAGTTTCGTTTTTGGAATAGGTTATTACTGGTTTAACATGTGACATGATTTGATGACCTGTATTACTGGAAAACTTACACTTATGTTTGTGTTGGTATCAGAGAAACAACCGTCAGTATTTCATGTTTTCTGGTGGAATCTCTATGGTGGACTTTACATATATTTCTCTCAGTAAATTTTTGTATGACTATTGTAGATTGATGTACATGAAGTTCGATTCATAAACTTGACGTTCCGTTCTCCGTTGCCGTTTGCGTTCGTCAGTCTCAAGTGCAATTCACTAAAATGCATAAGGAGTGGTACTCTTAAACTTGTTTTGCATAGCGAAACTAAGTTAAACGAAGCACACGCTATCACTTTGTGGTGTGCCGGAAAGAGAGTTGCGAACAGCGTGGCCCGTTTTGGTAGATTTCTACTTTTTTAGTAGATTCAAGGCTTTTGTTCTGACATTTTGGTAGGTAATTTTTTCTTGGTAGATTTTGGTAGATTTTCATGTCATTGGATGAAATATAGAGTACACTACACTACTCTTACACTACATTATAGAAGTGACAACCTCTCATTTCACTTGACATATTCAGAAGTAGAAACGCAGAGCGCGGGAAAATTCAAACGAAAGGTCAACAAGCAAAGACACCTCGGACCGAGCCACGCGCACGCGCGGCGCGATCCGTACATAAAATCAAACGTCGCAACGTCACAGTATAAGGCTAAAAGTTTAGCCTTATACTGTGGCAACGTCGCCGGTCGTACCGCTGTTTCTGTTTTTGTGTTTCGAATGCGAAAGTTCGGGGGTTTTTATATTAGTTTGTTTATAACTTGTCAGAATGAAAAGAAAATATGAACAAGTTTATCGATCAGAATGGGAACAAATTCCCATGTTTTCAGCGTGGCTGTGTAAATCACAGGATGGTAATGGTGCCCACTGCAAGGCATGCAATGCAAAAATAATGCCAAGAATGGCTTCACTGAAGGATCACGAAGCAGCCGCGAAGCATAAAAAAAACATGATTGGATATTCTGGAAGCTCCCAGGTTTGTCTTTACTCTGTGACACTTGACAGTTGACACTGTGACTTCTGTCGTCTGTCGTTCTGTCTGTGAGTGTGAAGTTGAAGAATATCAATAAATCAATATCAATATACTTATTTTAGCGCCAGCCAGCGGTATGCACAGTTGAAAACGTTTTAATTTGTGTTACAGAGTGTTGGTAGATTTTTTGTATTTTTTTTTTGGTTTAGTAGATTTTGGCCAAGAGATTCGGTAGATTTGTTGAAAAAAATCTGGCCACGCTGGTTGCGAAACTTCTGTCATTCAGACATTACAGTATGTTTTGACTCTGATCATAATTTCACGTATTTTACCCTACTGCAGCTGAAAAATGTTCGCTGAATTATCGCTTCATGTTTCAAAGAAAACAGCTAACAGAAATGTCAGAAATACGAAACGAAATCAACTATATACGAAAAGAATCAAGTTGCTCGATACAAACATCCAATCCACGAATATTTCACAATACTCGATTACACACCGGTATAGGTCTATACGGCCATTATGCATCGGCGGAGTGAAAAAGTAAATATAGAAGAGCGCGTTTTGCCGAAGTCCGGAGCTTACTCTAAGAACGTGAGCCACACCGGAATCCGCGTAAAGCCCTTCGCGGAAATAATGTGCATTCGGATCGAGCAGGTCGTTTCCTGGCATTCGGTCAGAATCGCATTTCGTTAATGTAAACACATTTCGGACACAAGACGGACTTTACGGGATTCTGCGGCATGATATCGCAGGGTCTGACTGACAATATGAATCAGGAGGCACTGCAGATGAGAAGGCTTATTCTAGTCCGCCAGTTCTATGACTTAGGAAAACGCCAACAGAAGGTATATTACTTATGGCCAATCATTTCAGCAAAACTGGGGAATATATAACAAAAGAAAGGAAATTTTTCACAAAAGTTGTATTTTAGTGCACAATAAATACTATACTAATTTTCCCCTAGAACAAGCATGGCAACATTGTTGAAAAAATTATTATAAACAAGTGTAGTTATTCAATCAAAATTGGTTGACATAAAGGAAGAAAGAGGTATTTTGGCCATTAGTGCAAGAACAACGCCATTTTGACAAGCTTCTAAGGAAAAACATATCAAATTAGTCAACAATTCAATGAAACACGTAGGAATACGATGTTTTTTTAATTGTTATATATTTATTATTGCGTATTTTATGCAGTACCTACAGTACCTACCAAATAATAAATCCTGTGTTGTTTTCATTTGATGATTTTCATCACTTTATCAACCTTAAATATGTTTTAACGTTAGTATAATAAATATATAAAAATGATAAAAAATATCGTATTCATCCTATTTCATGGAATAAATTGTTTAGTTTGATATATTTTCCAATCAGAATTCACATCGGCGTTTTCCTTTAGAAGCTTGTCAAAATGGCGTTGTTCTTGCACCGGCGGCCAAAACTCCTCTTTCTTCCTCGGTGTCAACCAATTTTGTGATACCAGGGGCTAACCCACCAGTACAAAACACATACACAACACAACACACACTAAACACACACAACACACACAAAGCGAATAAACAACAATTTTTTTGAGCGCGAGTAAACAAAGGCTTTCCTTCAGTGTGAGTGTACGAAAGCTTCTTCAAATAATCTTCATCATCAAAACGTGTTTCACTGGTGAATTCCGCAGTAGTGAATGACTTAAGACCCCTTTTGAACTCTTTTGAATGAAAAAATTGAAATATTATACTCAACATGACCAAAAGGTTACTGCTCACGCAAAATGCATATCCGACTGAATTTTTACTCATCATTCACATTTAAAAAGCGTTTCTTTCGTGTAGGTGAGCGAATGCTTTTCTTCAGCTTAAGTGAGCAAAGGCTTTTCTTCAGCGTGAGTGAGCAAAGGCTTTTCTTCAGCGTAAGTGAGCAAAGGCTTTTCTTCAGCACGAATGAAGGTTTTTCTTCAGCACGAATACAGGTTTCTCTTCAGCGCGAATAAAGGTTTTTCTTCAGCGCGAATACAGGTTTTTCTTCAGCACGAATAAAGGTTTTTCTTCAGCACGAATAAAGGTTTTTCTTCAGCACGAATAAAGGAAGGCTTTTCTTCAGTAAGAAAAACAAAGGCTTTTCTTCAATGTGAGTGAACGCAGGATTTTCTTCAGTGTAAATTAACAAAAACTTTTTTATATTACCTAAAATATCAAAAAACGTTTTTTGGTGTATTCCGCAGTAGTAAATGCCTTCAGAATCCTCCAGACCAAATTTGGTAACTTTAGGAAGAATTGTATTTTTAGGTCTCTTCAAGAAAGAAGTCTAACCCCTTTGGAAATTTTTTGTTCATAAGTGAAAAATTGATTTGGTTCAAAACGTCACCAAGGGAGGATTTTGACTCGCAGAACTCGAATATACAATCGGTTTCCTTCCATTTTCAACAGTTCTCGAGATTTTCAAAAAATTATGTGGACATCTTAGCATCATAATGACCTGCCATCTCTTGTCCAATATTTAAAGTAGCTCCGATGGCTTGTTAATTTTAAGCTTGCTGTCTCTTTTGAAAAACAAAAAATGGAAATAGTGCAGTAGTGAATGAAATACACACAAAACACATACTAAATTTTTTTGTGAAAAAGTGGATTGAAAATTCAATATCCATTAAGTACAGCACGTACGTAGAATCAAACGTCCTCTAGAAGCCAGTCCTTGTTTGAAATCGATAAGACGAACCGTTTTTGAGTTATCAATTGATTCTTTCACCCTTAAAAGCGTTCCAAACGTGATCGCGTTCATGGTCTCTTGATAGTATTTGCCAGTTACTGGTCCATAGAATGACGAACATGAGACGTCTTGAATCAGTGCCGTAGAGACGTCGAAAAACTGACGTTCTCAAGACGTCTTCAGTTTCTTTAGGCAATGGAAGTCCAGAAAAACCTCACATAACGTGAAACATTGCCAACAAATAATGGAATCAGTTTCCTACGAGCCCGAACTACTCTATCTATTTCTTCGATTTAAACCCCGACATCGCCAATCTCCCACATTCCCTGTCTACGTCAACATTACTCCGGCTCCCATCACCATTTCAATTATCTCGAACAAGCATATCTACGCGAACAAACCGTCGGTGGGGTAATGTTATTTCTTGATATTTCAATTATTACGCAAGATTTGCTAACCGGATCATTCGGTTGCTTGGATACACGCGGCTGGCGCTTGCTCTCCCTCTGCCGACGTTATTTTAACGTTTCCATTCCGTTCTGTTCTAGCGCCCTCTTGCTTGTTAGCTGTCCGGTTCAGCGCTCCGATATCGCGACTCGCAATTCCGAGGGATGCTGGCACGGGGATGAGGACTCAAAACGGAATATCCTTGTCTATTTTGTACATATATCACTGTACAAAAAATAACACCAGAAAACACCATTCGGTGTCCATATAGATCATCCGATAATTAAGTGAAAAAAAAGTACCGACATATTTCACACCGATCTATGGTGTAACATAAAATACTGTACATGGAGTTGATTGAACATGACAAACACTGTATTTTCATACTGGCAATACGATTCGGTGTTTTTTTTGTATATCTTGGTGTAATTAAACACTAGTCTGAGGGTCATTTCTGGTTTATTTATTATCAAATAACATCAACCAGTGTTTCCCTTGAAACAGTCCGGTGTGAATGTACTCAACGACACCAAAAAGCACTAATAATTATAACAACGAGCTTTATTATTATATCAAAAAGGAAATACCAGTATTCCAACCAACTCTTTGGACAGCGGTTGGGCTCTGCTGTCTCGGTATTTCCTTTATTTCGGCTGGATCTTTTCTGGGCTGTTCGGATGTCTTTGTGCTGCCTCAAACATGTTCTTACGGTCGCGTTTTTTGTGTCTCAAGATCACAAGCTATGACAATGTGCAAACAACGATGTCCTGTAGAGTGAAGGCACTGCGTACTATCGGCTAATGGTGATCTGCTAGCAACTGAGCATTCTATTATATCGTGGGTTAGCTCCACTCGCTAACGCTCGTTTCGCAATATTCCCCACTCACGAAATAAAATGCCACTTTTAACACTTGTGTCATAAATTACTATTATCTAGTTCAGTTTCGAAATTTCAGGTTTTACATGACGTTTGTGAATTATGAAAGGTGTAAACCAATTCTGCGAACGCCAATCGATTCAGAATGGCCGAATTATTACATACTGAGAATTTGGACAAAAAAAGTTGACGGACAAAAAAGTCGAGTATATCATGATAGATAATTTTTTCAATTCAAAATTTTTGTCCCAGAACATAATTTGACGTGCTGATTTCGAATTTTTGAACGAAAATGTGGAAAACCCATCGGAAATATTTTTGGCGCCAAAAAAATCATTTGAAAACTGATTCTGAGCTGACCAACTCGAGAACGGTTAGAGATAGAACAATTCTGCGAACGCCAATCGATTCAGAATGGCCGAATTAGTATGTATGTTTATTTCGAGTCAATCGAAAAAATTGAAAATTTCTCGAAAAAAGTTGCAAGGGGGTCCCCTTAAAACTCTTGAAAAATACTAAGTCGTGCCATCGACTTGAAATTTGCACTGTATACGTAAAATTTCATCCTCGTTCCGAAAATGTATGATTTTTATTTGCTCAGATAGAAGATTTAGCCGGAAAAGGGTTTTTGAGGTAGAGAATCCAATTTTCTGAGATCTTTTATTTTTCATTTTTTTTATTTAAAATTTTTGTCCTCGAACATATTTTGACGTGCTGATTTCGAATTTTTGAACGAAAATGTCGAAAACCCATCGGAAATATTTTTGGCGCCAAAAAAATCATTTGAAAACTGATTCTGAGCTGACCAACTCGAGAACGGTTAGAGATAGAACAATTCTGCGAACGCCAATCGATTCAGAATGGCCGAATTAGTATGTATGTTTATTTCGAGTCAATCGAAAAAATTGAAAATTTCTCGAAAAAAGTTGCAAGGGGGTCCCCTTAAAACTCTTGAAAAATACTAAGTCGTGCCATCGACTTGAAATTTGCACTGTATACGTAAAATTTCATCCTCGTTCCGAAAATGTATGATTTTTATTTGCTCAGATAGAAGATTTAGCCGGAAAAGGGTTTTTGAGGTAGAGAATCCAATTTTCTGAGATCTTTTATTTTTCATTTTTTTAATTTAAAATTTTTGTCCTCGAACATATTTTGACGTGCTGATTTCGAATTTTTGAACGAAAATGTCGAAAACCCATCGGAAATATTTTTGGCGCAAAAAAAACCATTTGAAAACTGATTCAGAGCTGACCAACCCGAGAACGGATAGAGATAGAACAATTCTGCGAACGCCAATCGATTCAGAATGGCCGAATTAGTATGTATGTTTATTTCGAGTCAATCGAAAAAATTGAAAATTTCTCGAAAAAAGTTGCAAGGGGGTCCCCTTAAAACTCTTGAAAAATACTAAGTCGTGCCATCGACTTGAAATTTGCACTGTATACGTAAAATTTCATCCTCGTTCCGAAAATGTATGATTTTTATTTGCTCAGATAGAAGATTTAGCCGGAAAAGGGTTTTTGAGGTAGAGAATCCAATTTTCTGAGATCTTTTATTTTTCATTTTTTTAATTTAAAATTTTTGTCCTCGAACATATTTTGACGTGCTGATTTCGAATTTTTGAACGAAAATGTCGAAAACCCATCGGAAATATTTTTGGCGCAAAAAAAACCATTTGAAAACTGATTCAGAGCTGACCAACCCGAGAACGGATAGAGATAGAACAATTCTGCGAACGCCAATCGATTCAGAATGGCCGAATTAGTATGTATGTTTATTTTGAGTCAATCGAAAAAATTGAAAATTTCTCGAAAAAAGTTGCAAGGGGGTCCCCTTAAAACTCTTGAAAAATACTAAGTCGTCCCATCGACTTGAAATTTGCACTGTATACGTAAAATTTCATCCTCGTTCCGAAAATGTATGATTTTTATTTGCTCAGACAGAAGATTTAGCCGGAAAAGGGTGTTTAAGGTAGAGAATCCAATTTTCTGAGATCTTTTATTTTTAATTTTTTTAATTTAAAATTTTTGTCCTCGAACATGTTTTGATGTGCTGATTTCGAATTTTTGAACGAAAATGTCGAAAACCCATCGGAAATATTTTTGGCGCCAAAAAAACCATTTGAAAACTGATTCAGAGCTGACCAACCCAAGAACGGTTAGAGATAGACCAATTCTGCGAACGCCAATCGATTCAGAATGGCCGAATTAGTACATACTGAGAACTTGAACAAAAAAAAATCGAGAACAAAAAAGTCGAGTATATCATGATAGATAATTTTTTGAACTTTTTTATTTTACATTTTTGGAATTTCAAATTTTTGTTCTTTACCGTATTTTGACGTGCTGATTCCGAAAATTTAAAAGAGAAAGTCGAAAACACATCGGAAATATTTTTGGCGCCAAAAAAACCATTTGAAAGCTGATCCAGAGCTGACCAACCCAAGAACGGTTAGAGATAGACCAATTCTGCGAACGCCAATCGATTCAGAATGGCCGAATTAGTACATACTGAGAACTTGAACAAAAAAAAATCGAGAACAAAAAAGTCGAGTATATCATGATAGATAATTTTTTGAACTTTTTTATTTTACATTTTTGGAATTTCAAATTTTTGTTCTTTACCGTATTTTGACGTGCTGATTCCGAAAATTTAAAAGAGAAAGTCGAAAACACATCGGAAATATTTTTGGCGCCAAAAAAACCATTTGAAAGCTGATCCAGAGCTGACCAACCCAAGAACGGTTAGAGATAGACCAATTCTGCGAACGCCAATCGATTCAGAATGGCCGAATTAGTACATACTGAGAACTTGAACAAAAAAAAATCGAGAACAAAAAAGTCGAGTATATCATGATAGATAATTTTTTGAACTTTTTTATTTTACATTTTTGGAATTTCAAATTTTTGTTCTTTACCGTATTTTGACGTGCTGATTCCGAAAATTTAAAAGAGAAAGTCGAAAACACATCGGAAATATTTTTGGCGCCAAAAAAACCATTTGAAAGCTGATCCAGAGCTGACCAACCCAAGAACGGTTAGAGATAGACCAATTCTGCGAACGCCAATCGATTCAGTATGGCCGAATTAGTACATACTGAGAACTTGAACAAAAAAAAAAATCGAGAACAAAAAAGTCGAGTATATCATGATAGATAATTTTTTGAACTTTTTTATTTTTCATTTTTGGAATTTCAAATTTTTGTTATCTACCGTATTTTGACGTACTGATTCCGAAAATTTAAAAGAGAATGTCGAGAACACATCAGAAATATTTTTGGCGCCAAAAAAATCATTTGAAAACTGATTCTGAGCTGACCAACTCGAGAACGGTTAAAGATAGAACAATTCTGCGAACGCCAATCGATTCAGAATGGCCGAATTAGCATGTATGTTTATTTCGAGTCAATCGAAAAAAATTGAAAATTTCTCGAAAAAAGTTGCAAGGGGGTCCCCTTAAAAATCATGAAAAATACTAAGTCGTCACATCGACTTGAAATTCGCACTGTATACGTAAAATTTCATGCTCATTCCGAAAATGTATGATATTTATGTGCTCAGATAGGAGATTTACCCGGAAAAGGGTGTTTGAGGTAAAAAATCGACAGACAAAAAAGTCTGAGTATATCATGATAGATAATTTTTTAAACTTTTTTTTTTAAATATTTGTCCCCTAACGTATTTTGACGTGCTCATTCCGAATCTTCGAACGAAAATGTCGAAAACTCATCAGAAATATTTTTATCTCGTGGGGTTACTCCACTCGCTAACGCTCGTTCCGCAATATTTTCCATTCACAAAATAAAATGCCACTTTTAACACTTGTATCATAAATAGCTATTATCTAGTTCAGTTTCGAAAAATCAGGTTTTACATGACATTTGTGAATTATGAAACGTGAATTTTTTCAAAACTGTCACTTGATATTAGTGAAAATGAGTTGTGTAATATTCATTGCGCAACTAGTTATGTAATGGTAGAACAAGAAACTAATGATTTTATTCTTTGAAAATTTCGAAAACAGGATTTGCTGCGTCATATAGATTTTTGTGGTATTATTTCATTTGATGCCTTATTTGCCGATTCTTCTATATCAGACGCTGTTTCGTTGGAACAACTCATTTTTGACATGAGTCCGACTCGTTTGATATTGCTTATTAAATATTCATTCTGATAAGTATAAAACAGTAAACGCGATGTTTTTTTTACCAGGAGCTGAAAACTCTATAATGAAAATCGTCTTAATTTGATGGTCGATGAGGACCACATCAGGCTTGTTAGCTTGAATTTGCTTAAGGATGGGGAATGAGTAGTTTCAAATGATTCGGTACTCCTCATTCTCCACAGTAGAATAAGACATAATCCTGTCAGGACATTATGAATTTTTTTGTTCTTGATTTCAGCCTACTTGACCTGAATGCAAACGACTATGAAGATACGTCATCTTGCGAGTTTTCTGGTCAATTCCATGTGACTGTTTTCTGAAAGGAAGGGGGATAAGGATACAAAGACAACATCATGCTGATATGGATATTTTATTGTGACTAGATGGTTGAAAATGTTTGAACAGTTACAAACGATATGCAGAGTATAATTGAATTAAATAGGTACTATAGAATTTTACTTTATCACTATGGGTCACTTGTACCCACAAAAGTTCAGTTGGTACAACTGGACCTATGTACAGTATCTTGATTGAGAATAACCGCCAAGTATTTTGAGAAACAGCAATAAGTAGTTTGATAATATTCAGTTACTTCCAGAACCTCATGCAGAAGGAAAAAATCCAATTTTTTCGAAACGAGTTCACCGATTTATTCGAAAATATATGATTGTTATTTCTCTAAATAGTTCAAAGTACAGGGAGGCATATCTCAACCAAGATCTATATACGTTCTATTTTAAATATCTTATATAAATAATCAATAAACAATTTACATTCATTCAACTTTTACAATATTATAATTACATTGCACTTGCAGCCTTTTGTACTAGAGGCCTACAAAAATGGCCCTATACAATCTCAATTACCTGCATTTATTCGTACAGAACAGCGAATGATCCAGTCAGCATTGACATTTAGAAGAAAAAAAAAGTTTGAATATTCCACACTTATAATCAGAAATAAACATTTTTCAGTAAATATCTGTTTTCGGTAGCATTTAATTTCTTCATAAGACCCGTCCTAAAATTATTCAACATTCCACTGGTTTTCTGGAGAATGTCTTCAAAAAATTTGAAAAAAAAATAATGAATTGACGATTCTCCTTTGTAAATCATACCGCCGTTCTGTACATAACAAAACTCAACCAAGGTAAATAATTTCAATTGGGATAAAATCTTTGGATAAAATGAAAATATTTGGCACAATAACAATGGTTATTTTATATAATTTGTACTCGATCAAGGTAGTGCAAGAAGTTGTGTCAGTTATAATCGCACCGAAGAGAATGTTCTAGAGCAAGAAATACTTAAGTTTCTCTTATAATAATCGGGGGATTTGACTATTTCTCCTACAGTGTTCTAGTCAATGGAACATTGTGTTGTGGATTGGTTCTGATAAAACCAAATGAGATCGAGACCTGTAACACATTATGCAAACTGTACAAATGCCGACAAATTTATTTGAGATTTTTCTCCCTCGGCGCATAAAACTTCAGAACTTTTTGCATTATCTTAAATTAAAAAATAAATCAATTTGAGCGAACTAATGCTCTAAGTGAAAATAACGAGCCAGAAAATCGTCTTCAAGGAGAGTTATGGCACCTGATATATTGGGAAGTAAAATAAAACGTAGTCGTTCGGAAAAATATGGGGTGGTTAAATTTAATTTCTAAATGATTTTCAGCGGTGTTGAATACACCCCAGTACTTCATCTTCTAATTTTTACAATCGACACCAAATCTATAGTTTTATATACATTTTATACATTTCATCCGACCAAGACTTATTGTAAACATTTTGAGGGAAATGGGTATGATGATTTGTTATTCACAATTTAGATAACACAAATTTATTTCTACATTGAACGTTCATGTTGGTGTATATACTGTATGTATTTGATACAGAGATTTTTCAAGCAAATTTCTTTATTTGATCTTGTTTTTATTATCAATAAAACACAGTTACTTCGTTATTTTGTTTCTCTAAAAGTGTTGCTGTTCCTGAGCTCTCTAAACAAAAATTTGAACAACTTTTTCATTTTTTAATGAAAAAAAAAAATAAAAAATAAATTAGCCGAATAAAATTAAGAGAAAAAGGCATTAATATAAATTAAAAATTGTGATAATTCTTGAATATCAATATCACCGTTCATTTACTGTTTCGAAATATTTACATTTTATTGTTAACTCGCTTTCTTGTATGTCTGTTTGTATGTTCGGTACAAATTCTGCAATATTAGACATAACTATTATGGCATAATTCTGTTAATGATATGATCACAACAATGCTTTTAATGTTTGTGTGTTGGGTACAAATTTTGCAATTGTTTATGATGTTTGAAATCGATGGCTAAATTTCACATGCACAAGAATAAAAAACAGAGATCATTTATTTGAATAAATAATAATAATTTAATATACCATATTTTTAAAACGGGCTAAAAAGAATAAATACAGATATATATATTCTTGACCCCATACAGATTGTCCTCTGTGACTTTTGGATAGGTATGGAAATACTGGAAAATTTAAAACGGAAAATGTGAAGCGGATGCAATGAATAATGATTATAGGGAAAAGAAAGTTTTGTCGTCACAAATTTTCTGGACAATATGGCGTTATAAATCTATATGGAGCTACGATAAGTTATTTTATTAATTTTAGTCGTTATAAAAACGTGGTGGGTATATTAAAACATTTTTTCTTCAATATTTTTTTTGTGTCAGATGATATTTAAACGTATTTGAGTTTTGTTTGAATACAATACATTTTGCAAAAAACATCTTCTCCAGTGATTTTCATCCAGCCATTTCAAACGAAATGTGGAGAAATCTGGTGCTTTCGTCTAACATACTAGAAGTATTTCGAGTTTTTCCAAGAAATCATTAAGCAGGAAATTCTCAAGTTTTAATTGCATTATTAATCGATTATTTCGTCTTCCCCAATGAAAGTTTCGTAACGAATAGCATTCCCTTTCCATTCCATTTCTCTAAACATTGCACTTCTTTCAATAAAATAATATCTGATAATTATTAACTTTTCTTTACTCATTGATATCAGAATGAACTGAATCTGAATAAACACATTATATGCGTGTTTATGTATATAATCCACCACTAAATATTCTAAATGAGGAGAAAATATGGAAAGTCTCTTAATACCCCTAAGCTATTAAAAGCAGTCCAACAAAATTGTCCCCTTTTCCTGTTTTGTTTCCTCTCGAAAAGACTCAACCATTGAACAAAAATCTATTTATGTTTAAGCCCTAGAGGATTCGCCAATAATATATAGTAATGGATTATTTATGTTTTCCAGACTTCTAATCGTGAATTATTTAAATTTCGCACCTTATCTCTTTCACGTCACACCGCTAAAAATACATTTATCAGATAAAAACCATCAGACACATTTCCAACAAATTACAATCGAAAATTTCGCAGCCATTTTGGTGAGAGCTTATCATTGACACCGGATTGGACAAATGCGGGAATATTGGTCCTGGTTATAATATACGGTGAGATCATGAAAAATTGAGGGCCCAGATATTTTTATAATTGTAAATTCAAATAACAGTGACGATGATCCTGCTGATTTTCTTGCAATTTGGTGTATGATTAAGGTCAATAAAAAAGGGGATTTGGTTTGTTAAATGAACTGGCTGATGAGAGCTTGCTACTTCAGTGTTTTTGGCATCAATACAAAAATATTACAGTACGCCCATTACGAGTAACAATAAAAAAAAAACCAGATATGTAGAACTCATGGATTTCTATAGACAGGAAAATATTTCCAAACATATTTTTCCAACTAGTGAAAGGAAAATCGAAAAACCATATGAGCGATTTCTATAATATACAGGGTGGGGCACCGAAAACGAAACAGACCGAATATCTTCAAAACGCATGTGTTCTGAAAAAAATGTAAAAACACGTCGATTTTTAATCCAAGGGGGACATCTTCCTATCATAACCTCAACTGTCATACCTCTCCCCCCACCCCTTGGTCGCTATCACCCAATCAATTTGAATAGGGAAAGTACTAAGTGTGACACATCATTAAAAAGGTAATTTCATAAGGAATTCAGCCATGTCAATTTTTGCTACCTAACTTTCTATTTTGGCGCCCTCTTGCGGGAAAAACAACTGTTCCGTATTCCAAATTATGATACTTCATTTGCAAGCTAATTTAACATAAATTCGGTGACAATGAATTATGGAATTTTTCTAAGGCAAAAAACAAAATGGCGGCTTCAGAATCGGACCATAATTTCAGATCTTGCCTGCCATTCTGAAGCCGCCATTTTGTTTTTTGTCTCAGAAAAATTCCATAATTAATTGTCACCGAATTTATGTTAAATTAGCTTGCAAATGAAGTATCATAATTTGGAATACGGAACAGTTGTTTTTCCCGCAAGAGGGCGCCAAAGTAGAAAGTTAGGTAGCAAAAATTGACATGGCTGAATTCCTTATGAAATTACCTTTTTAATGATGTGTCACACTTAGTACTTTCCCTATTCAAATTGATTGGTTGATAGCGACCAAGGGGTGGGGGGAGAGGTATGACAGTTGAGGTTATGATAGGAAGATGTCCCCCTTGGATTAAAAATCGACGTGTTTTTGCATTTTCTTCACAACACATGCGTTTTGAAGATATTCGGTCTGTTTCGTTTTCGGTGCCCCACCCTGTATAATATAATATAGGATTAACGTGCATAAAAAAATTCTAAACGATATCTACTTGCAGACGAACTCTTCTGATGAGGGAATAATTTGAAATAGGTATACGTTTTTCCGTAAAAAAATATAGACTGAAGTAGATTTCATTATGAATGTTGTAGTCACACATATACCAAGTTTCGGTGCAATATCTCATATAGGGTGTTATTTATACAATACAATATGAAAGTCTATGAATTTTCCAGAAAAAGTGAAGGAGCCATTTAAATCAGAAGCACATAGAATATTCAAATACGAAATTTCATTATTGTATAACCTGTGCAGAGAAATATCCCTAGTTCAACAAAAAATTAAAAGTATCATCCATATCCTTTATTATAATGAATAGCCAATTGAAAGAATACCGACGATGTCTCGTGCTACAATATTTCCCAATCGTGTTCAAAGTGTCACTTTCCGCACTAGTAATGTAATATACTGTTTCCTACCAATGTGAGTTTTGAGTAGTGTCACTTTGCGCACGCAAAGTTAGCCACAAAAGTACTACTTTGCGCGCGCTCGTAGGTATATATACTTTTTCATTTGTTGATTTTGATGGACCTAGAGACAACTTCATGAAACGGAGAACCACGAAACGTCATCTGATTATACAAAGTAATCAATGGTTACTCCAGTTTTTTGGAAAATTTTTAGACTTTCACACAGGGTCAGTCAAAAAAGTACGAATTTGGAAATTTGTCATTGTATAACTAACACCCTATATGAGATATTGCGCTGAAACTTGGAATATGGGTGTTCACAATATGCCCGAATCGAAAAAATATGCCTAATGGTCGTTCTCGATATTTCGTCCCATTTAGCACACCATGGTAGACCTTGAAAGTATAGCTATTTGTATTACTAGGGAGGAAAGTGCCACTTTTCCTCCCGTAGGGTGAAGTTTACTGCCGACGCGAAGCGGAAGGCCGTAAACATCCAAGGGAGGAAGAGGCACTTTATTCCCATGTAATACATATGATTTTTCCTCCTACCCACTTAATGAACCTTTTTTTGTGAATTTAAAACGCATCTCAACTGCTTTTGTCTAAAACGGACCTATACTTAGACATCCATATAGGGGTAGGAGGAAAAGAATATTTCATGTATGCCTACGTCTTCGAGTAGAGCTCGTCTAGAACTATAATTTAAAAATTTTTATTTGAAAAAAGTCAATGGGTTCCAAAATAACGCAGTTTTAAATCACAGACTCTGCTTATCAGTACCAAAGTAGCAAATCTCATATTGTATAAACTGAAACTGACTTCTGAGGGTGCTCATAAAAATAACATCGCCAAATCCTACTCATCTCCGGCGGCCCTCAACGTTTCACCCAAAACTATACACTACATCGCCGGACTCGGCCCCCTTACCTAATCACTCGTCTTGGTCTTCGTTTTTCAGGTGCACCCCGAGGTGCTGCTCGTGCTCTCAGCCGGGCCTGTCACCCACGCCCAACCCGCTGCTTGCGTACTGACAGGCCGACAGACCTGCCGAAGACGACCTCACCGGACTGACGCTGGAGTAGCCCACGAACCCCGTGTGTTGCTTAGCCTTCAGCCTGAGCGAGTTGATGCTGGACGACATGACGGAGCAGGGGTCCGCGGTGGTTCTGTGGTGGTACATGGAGTAGGGATTCGCGGGGGTCGTGTAGGGGCACGGCTGGGCGGACACCGCGCCCGGCGAACTGGTCATCACGGTGCCCATGGCGCCCGGCAGCATGGAGCCGGACATGGACGCGCCCGCGCCCGTATTGAAGCAGTTCACGGGGCTCTGGTGGTGGTTGGTGGGCACCACCGGCCAGAAGGGCTTCGTGCCCAAGGGGCTGGGCACCTTGGTGGCCCAGTTGTTGTAGGTGGAGTAGGAGTAGAAGCTGTCGTCGCTGATGGTGGGCATCAGACCGTTGAATTGGGTGCCGAATCCGGTTTTGAACTCGGCCGCTGCGTTCATGGCGTTCATGGCGTTTCGCTCGCGTTTCCGCCATTTTGCTCGGCGGTTCTTGAACCAGACCTGCAACAAAGAGAGGATTTATTCAGTTTATTGTTTGAAACATATTTGAGATACTGCAAAACATTGAATATTTTAGTTATTCATTTATTTGCTGTATCCACACCAAAACAGATTTTGTTTTTATTTATTTTGAGGAAATATTGTATCATAATTATTATCATTGTTACATTTTCTTCTCAAGTATGAGACATTCACTTTTATGTTATTTTAATGTGTTCAAAAATGGTGTCCAAGTTTTATGTAAACCTATGTAAACACTTTCATAGACAATTGTTTTCCTAATATGTTAATTATTTTTTTATTTCAAAATGGTTACTTTTTAAATTCTCATTGTATTTTATATTGGGATTTCCTATTTCAAATAAATATTGCATTTCACAGGGTGGGTTAAAATGGAGACTTTTAAAACGCATATCGATATTTATCATAATTTCTGAATTACAGCATGTTTAATTTGATGTAACTTTTTTCCTGTAAAAAATTCTTTGTTTCTATGAAAACATTTCCAGGGCACTTTTTCACGTAGTATTTAATGGAGTGAGTAATTTATTTTTCCTACGAGCGTGCGGAAAAGTTACTTTCCCGCACGATTTTTACTTTTCCGTACGATTTTAACTTTTCCACACGATTTTTGTATTGTTGAAAATGAGGATATTTAGGACTAATTAAACGATCTATGTAACTATTCTGTCTTATTAGTCATTTTGTAGCATTATTATAAAAACTTGTTTATTAAAAACCTTGTTTTTTCATAAATAAGATGGACAAAAACACTCGTAGGAAAAATATTGTACCTAACTCTTACGGAAAATGTCTTTTCCTACGAGCGTAAGGAAAAGTTATTTTTCCGCACGATTTTAACTTTTCCGTACGATTTTAACTTTTCCGCACGATTTTTGTATTGTTGAAAATGAGGTTATTTAGGACTAACTAAACGATCTATGTAACTATTCTGTCTTATTAGTCATTTTGTAGCATTATTATAAAAACTTGTTTATTAAAAACCTTGTTTTTTCTTAAATAAGATGGACAAAAACACTCGTAGGAAAAATATTGTACCTAACTCTTACGGAAAATGTCTTTTCCGCCCTTAACGGCTTGCCCGAACTCCGCTCCGCGTCGTTCGTGCAACTGCCGTCGCGTGCGGAAAAGTACTAGGTACTTTCCGCACTTGTTAGGTAAATAACTATTTCGCACTTGTTAGGTGAATAACTATTTTCTACAAGCGAACGTGATTCACCCTATGACAGCACGCACTTATATTGTGAAGTGTCATTTTCCCGCACTAGTGAGGGAAAAAGTTCCCGCACGTTAAAGTTTTTTCTAGTGATTTTTTTTGCACTAGAGCGAGAAAAAATTCCCACACGCGAAAGTTTTTTTTTAAACAAATTCGTGGACAATAGGAGTTCGAAAGATGTCAAAAAATCATCACCCATTTTTTTTACATAATCGAGTTCATTTTTGTCCAATTGTGACGAATTATATGAAATAAAAATTTTTGTTTCGTATTTTTTTACAAAAAACAAATGACGGTTATAGCAGTTTTGTCCCACTACACAAAAAAAGTCATTTTTAATAGACCTGCTACAATCGTCACAAAAAAAAAACGAAAAACAGTAAAAACTGTTAATTTCCAACTAAAAACAATCCCACAAAATATAACAAAAGCAGGCGTGCCGTAGCGCTTATGACAGTTATAGCAGGCCTGTCCACGAATATGTTAAGAGGACCACAAAAATTTATTTAATGCACATGTAAAAAAATCATTATTCTTACTCATACGGGAAAATGTTTACCGCACTAGTACGAGAAAAACTCACTTAAAAAAAATTTTAGGGTACGGAAAATTGACAGTTCTCAAAATAAATTACGTGCGGGTATAGGGAGAATCACGCACGCTAGTGAAAAAAAAAATGGATATTTATCCAGACTTTCAGAACGAATCAATTCCTCAGTAATATGGTGAAAAACTGTTATTAGCATATCACACTGGGAGCTCGTGGCTATAACTTAATTTTTATTAGCCGTAAAGAAATCGATGTTCATGGGAATGCGAAACGTTGATCGTCGACGACTCAATCAGCCCCGGAAAAACTAGCGAACCCGTCGAAATGGGCATTTGATAGGCACGACAGTCGACGGCACGCGACTCGGCCCTCCTAACAATTCGAACCGTGCTAATCACTTCTCCACGCTACCGCATTCTCATGCCTCATCTACCGACGAGTATGCCTTTTTCCGTTCGCGAAATCGTTACTCATTCGCCATTCATTGAGGGCGGAGAGCATTCGGTACCGCTACGAGGGGTGGTTCGAAAGTTCTCCACAGCGAAGTGTCTTTCAAGAATCGGTTCATTTAAATAAAAAAGGTGTACCGCAAGGTTCAATAATCGGCCTGGTGAATTGGCTCGAATGGTAGATAACAGAATGATTTTGTAACAGAAAGCAGGTCACTTAGCCTCGGGTTCTGAGACGCGCTGACCCACATATGTCTTCGGTTTGCTGAGGTGAAAGTCCATCCTTCGAAAATCCCAAATTCCAAATTTTGATGAAATAGGAGTACGAAGGGAAAATATTTTTCGACTTTTCAACGATTTCTATATGACTGTTTTGTTTAGAAAGAGACTAGTAATCATCAGACAAAGCGGAAAACGAATTGGTTGAGGCGCACTCAAAAACTATTTTTGAAAATTTTGGACTATTTTTTTTTTAATCAGTTCTCGATCACCAAAGTAGCATTTCGCGTACTAGATACAGAAATAACTATTAAATGAAACGGCCTGATTTTCAATCGAAAAAGTTAGTCAACGTATTTCCAATTCTTCAAATTTATCCGTGCTCATTTTTTTCGTTGAGATGGTATGAAAAAAATATTTATTTTTGGTATGGAACGATATCGTGAAATATGCAAAAATGAAAAAAATTATAATCGATTTTTCAGTAATTTTGGAAAATATGGTCGCAAGTGTCTCATTGCAGTTGGCACGATTCCGCTTTTCTCTCAAATGTAAAAAGACAAATCATTTGAGGCTTTCAAAACCACAATGCATCACAAAAGTCTGCATCACAGAGCAATATAAATAATAAAGTCGTTCACTACGGCAACATATTATCAATAAAAATTCAGGGTAGGGTGTTCATAAACAATGATAATCAAACGATAATTAACAAATAATTAATCATTAACTAATCATTAATCATTAACTAATGATTTTTAATTATTACATCCAGTTGTACCTATAATATAAATAATGGAACAGTATTTAGTGTAGTAGGTATAGTTTCGTCAACAGTAAATAAAGTAAAGTTTGTGTTTTGAATTGCCAAACATTGAGAAGTGAGTTTAGTTCTGATCTGTGTTGAAAATGTATCGTTTACTGCCTTTTATCACTGCTTCCTGCAGTCCTTTGGTATCACTTCCCACAGAGTTATGGTCGATAACACTTCGGTAAGTTCATTTGTTACTACATTACATACAACAGATCGTCGATTTCAATTATTATTATTATTTCAACCAACTTTTATTTTTTCAGATATTTGGATCCTCTTTCGCTACTTGCCTCTACCAGAGCCGATTCTCTTTGGATGGATGTCTGTTTAGGGGATGCTGTCCTAAGACAAACGCTGCTTAAAGGTCTGGAACTTGAGAGACAAAATATTTTTAATGAAAAGATGAATCCCCGCCTCGTCATCAGTACAACCAGGGTTGATAACAGGGGCACGAAATTTTCGGAAAATGTAAAAAAGTCAGTTAGCCACAAGAGGAAGAGGGTGCCCGATGATATTTCCACTGCTATTAAGAGGAGGAAGGTTGTTCAGCTTACGTCAGTCAAAAGGTCAAAGAAGAAATCTGGAAAACTATCTTTATATATTCATAGAATTTAGTATGAATTTTTGTAATGTTTTTCATACCATTACTAGTTTCATGTTTTGGGAATATTAGAGAGAATAAATATATTAGTAATGTTCAGACTATAAAAGATAATCTGTGAGAGTCAAGTTTTGTTATAAAAATCATTATATTATGTTTTAACCATTGTCAGTGTCTCGGTAAGGAATTTAAGTATCATCAAGGCATACGATGATTGTCAAATCTCATATTTCGTAAGATATTATTGACCAGTCGTTGGGATGAATATGGAGCATTCGCAAGTCCAAAAGGCATTCTGAGGACTGATTCTGGAGACGCACAATTTTTTTTTCTTCAAGAAATTCATTTTAAATTTGCATCCGGAAACAATTTTAGAATTTCTTCTAATATACCAATGTCTTCATAATGTATTATTAAGAGCTGATATTCCCTAAGATATTATTGACCAGTCTTTGATATATAACTGGAGCGTTTGCTAGTACAAATGACATTCTGAGAAATTGAGACTGTCTGTTTGGAGTTACGAATACCATTTTGAGGACTGATTCTGGAGTCACAGGTACTTGATAATATCCTTGAGTCACGTCCAAACTTCTGATTTTTTTATTTAATAACCTGTGTAAGGTCTTCAATATCAAGTTCTTACGTACGTTAAAATCTTCGATTTTATTTTAAATGGAAACATTGGCACTCAAAAATTGTAAAGGTCACACTCTAGCCAATTTTTTTATTTGATTTTGAACGATATTTTCTTCAGAACAGATACACTCTGATATTATTTTGATCGGGTTTCTTTTAGGCTAGCGTGAATACAAAGAAGTTTTACCGGATGATACGCTTCGATAAAGTCGAGCTTGTAACATCCATTAGACCTCCTTCCAACCCGGTACCGTGCACGACTTTATCGAAGCGAGGCGCAGTTCGTCCTACTAGTTTCAAAATTCCTATTTTCGTCAACAGGCTACAACCTTAAGACCAACCCTTAGAATTCCTCGAGAGACTTGTGCGTACCTTGAATTAGCCAGCGAGCACACGACACTTTTGAATACACCATTGACAGATCGAATTGAAGGATGAGCAATGGGCTTGCATATTTCTTCGTTAATAGACAATGACGATTGTATAGTCCGTAGTGTTGTCAGTCCCGAATCATTAGGGAATGTTTTCAACCAGAGCGAAAAAGATACAACGAAAAGTGATACACGCTTTTCCACCGTTGGCACTAGGCCATGTTTTCGATCTTCCTCGAACGAAACGAGAGAAACAGCCCTCTTACAACGTTCCGACGCTTTCCCCTCTGACATAACTTCGCGCCGTCGTGACCAATAGCGCACCTCGTCGATCTTCATTCCGCCGCCGCAATTAGATGGGTCGTTGGCCACGCCGGGGGCGCAACCACCCCCGGGGACGGGCGCCGGAGATTGAAGACCGATGTAATGGAAGATGACGCAAAAATAGTGAGGATTTTTGCGAGGACCGGACTATGGTTGTTCAGTATGTTCTTGCGCAACAAGAGTATCAAGAGAAAAATATTTATATCATACTGACATCTCAATATGAATCCGACTATAGTATTATACCAGTCTCTATCAGATCTACATTAATATCTAATTATATATCAGAACATATAGAAATTTTAGTATACTGTTCAAGTGCAGATTCTGAAAAAAAAATATTGTCTACTGGCCCATTGATAATTTAGCAGGTAGATTAAGCAGGTAAGTAATCTTAGATAGAAATGTTCGTTATAAATTACGATTACATACCTTTATAACCTTCTTTTTGGATTATTAATAATTACAGGTAAAGTATTTTTCCACATGAATGTTTCCAACCTAATTACTGTAATGACACTACCTATGTCGATTCCATTGTGTAAACAAGCAGAGCATTAGGGGTCGGACTGGTAATTTATGACCGAATTTGGCATATATACTTATGAATTCCAATACGTCGGCATTGTATCAACAGTTGCAATAGTTATTTATGATGTTAGTGTTGAAAGCGCCATTTCATTTTGTTAAGAAGACAGTTTGGGACACGAGCGTAGTGAGTGGCCAATTTTTCGAACAGAATAAGAGCACTTTCAACACGAACCTCATGCAATGTTTTTTCTTCGCTATTAAAAGATCGCAAAAGTAACAAATAAAAAATATCAGGAATCCAAAATTACAATCACAAAGTTTGGGATCGCATGGTACATGGCATAATGTTACTATTTAGCAACCATTATTTATTGTTGTTAATTGCCAAAAAGCATAATAATAGTAATTTTTCAAAAAAGCGTCATATTACCAAAATTTTAATAAAAAATGTACAAGAAAATGTTCCACTTACTATGACTTTTAATACTGGTGCTTGAAATGACATTTCGAATAAAGAAAGCTGTTATAAGAAGAAGAAATTTTAATAGTGTTTGCTAATATTTTTTTATGGTATACAGTGTGACCCATTTAAGATGGAAGCACCCATATAAAACTCACATTTGTCAACCGATTGGAATGATTTTTTTTTTTCGTTAGGTACCCATTCAAAAAACCCACTAGGGTTCCAAATTTCATGAATAATTCTGCATTTCCGGGGCCAACTAATCCGATTTTTCAAGGTAAAAAATCCTTTGAATGTCCACCTAACGAAAAAAAATAATATTCCAATCGGTTGAAAAACGTTAGTTTTATAAGGGCGCTATGGGTCACACTGTATATTCAGCAGCCCTCTCTCTCTTGCAGTGCCTCCTGAATCACTTCCTAATCCACCACATGCTCAAGATCAAATCAATTTCTTCTTTTAGTGTTATGTTCGATGTACTCAGGATCGCTATAAATTATTTCCAGTCTGCAACTGATTTGTTCCAGAAAACCCGGAGCATATTAGCAGAAGCACATTCTAGAGCCGAATGCAATACTCCACGAGTCCCGGCGTTACTTCGCAGATCCGGGAAATCCCACTAGATCCTCCCGGCCTCCGTTAACGGCCTCTGCGCTCTTCGCCGGAATTTATTTTTAATGAAGTGCGGTCGATCCGGGTTGCCGGAGTTCTGCGCTCTGGAGTCTGGACGCGGTATTGTTTTGCGGATCCCAACTTCGAACAGCATACGGTGCTTGTGGTTATGCAGACAATTTTAGATGTTTCAATGAAATTTTCGAAATTATTGAGAATACCTAATTTTGACTGGCAGGTGATGTTAATCCCAGAAAATATTCAGCGAAACTGGGAGTCCCTCAAGGACCACTAATTTTCGCCATTTTTATTAATGACCTACCTGAACATATGAAGGGCCACATAACGATAAATGCTGATGATGATAATACTACAATTACAATCGCTAGCAATAATACTGACGAATTGAAAGTGGAATTAATTAAGAGTTATAGATGAATTTGTATTCTTGTGCGGAATAATAATTTGTATTGAACTTTTATCTCAGGCGCTCTATTTCGAAAACAGTTGACATTTTCAGGAGCTCATAGCCTCTGAAGATCCTTATAATAATCAAAGATGCAGAGGTAACTCGAATCTCGGACAAACTGATAAGATTAAAAAGTGACAATGAAATAATCAAGAGCAGCAGAACCATCACAAAAGAAGATGAAGATGATGAAGATGAAGATGAAGAAGATGAAGAAATAATATTCAGGATTGTGCCAGAAGGAGTGTAGGAAGAAAGTAAGATCAAAGGAACTATCAATTACATCGGAAATTTACACTGTTATTTCGACATTCTTACTATGGTAAACCAGCAAATTTTTATCCACATGAGATGTAGATATAAAATCATTAAGTGGAAATTTCTCGGCACATGACATATAATTTGACAATAATAATATTGACATTTTCCTGAAACCTAGTACGAAAATTATATGGAATCAGTGATCACAGCGGACGAAAAGTACTTGCCTTCAAGGATAGTCGATTTTCCGTCCGGAAATTAGTACGTAAAATGTCATTTTTTGTAGAGGTCGACGAAAATAGTTATTTAAGAGGGTCAAGTAGCTCAGTGGTTGAGACTGAAGCGTTCAAAACCATTGACTGCTGGTCGGCTAGGTTCGAATCCTTAGCGATTACAGATTTTTATCTGATGACCCGAGAAAGTGCTAGGAATCGCACGTTAAAAGGTAAGACCTCTTTAATCCTTGGCTCGCACAAGTTTCGACTTTTGAGGGCTGCCGTTCGTAAGGGGATGACAGCTGGTTAACGGAAAAAACAATTTAACAATGTACGAAGGACGAAAAACCGGCTATTATAGTCGAGCCTCCAAATTGATAGCTGAGGCGCAGGCGAGGCTAGCAAGCAGGTGAGACAATCGACAGTCGACCTTTACAAATTAGATACTAATTTCCGATTTTTGAATCAATAATCGACTATTTTTTTTTAGACAACTATTTTTCGATCGCAGGCACTTTTCGTCCGCAAACATTTTTCGTCCGCAGTGACCACAGCAGCCTCTGTTTTGCAGGTACGATTTAAGTGAAAGAGGCTCTTTTCACCTAATTTTGTCCTCTGCCTGTATCACTTTGATAGCAGATAGTCGGATTTCTTTCTCAGCTACCGTTGCGATTTCGGTGTGCCACGTGCAAGGAGGGGGTACCCTCCTTGCTAACTCCCTGAGTCCCGCATTCTCAGATAGGACGCCATCGCTTTCTCCTTTATGCGAGTTGGAACAGATGTATTACAAATCATTTCAGCGAAAAGTATGTTTCCATTTTATTTAGTATATTTTCCTCCTTCTGTTAATTTATTATACAGTATCGGAAAGTTTTCATCGGGGGTATGTTGGTTTCATACGAGCGTAAAGAATAGCTTGCTATTATGTTGAGAGAGCATTACAATTTCTCCTCGACTCGCTCGAGGAAGGGATATCGACGTGGCTGTTAATTCGTCGGACGAGGTAGTAGGGGAGGCGTACAGTAGTGCGTCTCTCTTATTTATGTGGTATTATCATATCATTGCGTTCCTTGTTGCTCGCAGAGATTTGTCTATACCCCGATGACAACTTTCCGATACTGTATGTATATAATGGTAGATCTCTGTCAGGACGCCATCATCAAATTTTTGACTTGTTAAATACTCGCCTGATATTCTGTAACCTGCATAACGGAAAAGTTTCCGCAATTTGTGCCACAAGACTTTCGCTTTCCCCCGTACATATTCCGAAAAGCAATTACTGCGACCGGTGCGATAAACTGAGGGGTGGCCGGCTAGTGAGATCGTTTACTTGCCATTTGGTCATGTTCGCAGTGATTGAATGGTCAAGCGTGCAAGCCAATGAACTGTGCTTAACGGAATATAAATTGAGATATTTGTCATGCCAGTTGTGGTTTTCTGTGATCGAGCGTTCGAGTAACCTCCGAACAATGAATATACTCAGATTAAGGCACCAGACCAGAATTCCAGATTAATGGGATTTCATCTGGGATGAACAGGGTTGGCCGTGAGGAAAACATCTCTCGAGCAACTGTGTAGTATCTTCTAATCAAAGTGATTATATTGGACTATTCCACTCATGCTATTCATCATTCATCAGTATTTGAAAGACATTACAGATACATATTCCTTTAATTTCTAATAGCATTTCCTAACGTGAATCTATGATAGTTGAATGTGTTTTTAGACATAGCTGTTATCTGTTTCTATTCCTATTCCTAGGATGAATGCTACATGGTTCTATGAGGTCATGCAGGTTGAAAATGGATGATAACATAATATATGAGATTTTACAGCAGTCATTTGATTATTAAAAAAAATATATATTGGTATTCTGCGAGATTGTTCCTGGCACGTTCTATCGTCCATACATATGAAGATTGAAAAAATAATCCAATGGATTATTATCTGCACATACAGAAATAATCAACTTCAACTGCTGATAGAAAAAGATGTGAATTACACATTCGTTTCTAACAGAATCGAAAAGCTGGTAGATTGGTTTAGACAGATTTGTCACGATCTGTTCCTGGTCCGTATCATCGCAAGTCGCATTATACCATGGCTGGCTATTCGTGTTCTCTGATCCCGCGCTACAAAACGTAGTCTAGGCCGCGCCATCTTCCGAGTAGAGGAATAAGCACTTCGAGTAGGTTTTCCTAGATTGTTTCATTTCGTTGATCTTGTGTCTTAGTAATCTTTCTAAAATATTTTTGAAATATTCTGGCGTAATATGATTATCCATTCGAATATTTTGGTAATATTCTTAGAAACATTTTGTTTAGAATATTCCATTTTGTTTCATAATGTTCCTTCGGTTGGATCTCATGAAATCTCATTGGATTCGCACAAAATTTGATACGGAATTCCAAATACAGATTGGACCATCGAATCCTGAACCCACTTATATAAGAATATAGATTGTGAATTTTCACACATAAGTAGGTTCTCAAGCTATTGAATGAGAATATAAAACATTATTGTGATTTAAATTGGAATACATCATCGAATTGTATAGTTTTTTTTTTAAACCAACACTACCTAAAACGAACTCTTATACTCCGTATCCTTGTTTTCTTATCGACACTTGTAAATTCTCAGTGATTCTGGGTTGTATGAAAACTTAGAGGAATCGCATAATTTCTGATAAGTAATTCCTGATCCACAAGATACCCAATAAAATTGGATAATTGAATAATATAAAATACTCGGATGTTTTCCCTTCCATTTTCAGGGTGGATTCAAATAAAGATTTTTTTTTCATGAAGGAAATTTAACAAGCAGTAACTATACAATTATTATTGGATATATTGACAATACGTAACGTATGTTGAAAGAATAGAGAATAGTAATTTAGATGAGATCGTTTTAATCAAAATCAATCTTGAAACCGATAAATCATTCGCTAGAACTAATATAGTTAAAATATTCCCAACACTGTTAAAATCGCACGTGTCGATTCCGAATTCATTCTCGGCGTTAGTTTTCCCTCTTCATGCCAGTGGTGAATCAACATGTAGGTACAGATCGAGTTACTCACAGAGACGTAGACGAAGAGACGTCAGGGAGATTTCAAAGAAAATTAAAAGATTAAATACGCTGCCTAACAATCGGATGCAACATAAATATCACACCAGCAGAGCGAAACTGATAACTGGACTCACTATTGAATGAATTCAATATCAAACTTCCAAAGCACACTTCCAAAGATATGTAATACGAAACAACTGACGGATACTGTCTGAATTAAATCGAAAATACTCTCTTCACTTTACTTTGTTTGCGTTCCTCATAACGCACCAGAATTCTAATTGAGCCTTGCGTTGGTCAGAACAACAAACTTGTTGGCTGCCTGTCAAAGAGTAGATAAATATCTAACTTTGGATTCCACGGATACTGTCTGAATTAAATCGAAAATACTCTCTTCACTTTACTTTGTTTGGGTTCCTCATAACGCACCAGAATTCTGATTGAGCCTTGCGTTGGTCAGAACAACAAACTTGTTGGCTGCCTGTCAAAGAGTAGATAAATATCTAACTTTGGTTTCCATGGTTCGTTTCAAATTGAGTTTCATCTAGAGACTGTAGATACCTCAAGTTCCTTTTCATTATGACTGTCTTTGCCGAAAGACATCAATTCAGAGTGCATTCGTTGTGTTTTCGAGAGATACCAGGAAGCTGTCCTGACGAGTAGGAAACTAGGAAACAGCTGTCGCCAGATAATGGAACTCTGATACCAT
Organism: Chrysolina haemoptera; assembly: GCA_958298965.1. NCBI lineage: Eukaryota > Metazoa > Arthropoda > Insecta > Coleoptera > Chrysomelidae > Chrysolina > Chrysolina haemoptera. The sequence continues at coordinate 2,341,399 of OY282602.1, read as the reverse complement.
AAAGCTGTTCTGACGAGTAGGAAACAGGCCAGATAATGGATAGATAGATTCTGTCTGCGTTCCTCTTAACGCATTAGATGGATTAGATGGATTGGCCAGAACAACAAAGTTGTTGATGGCTGCCTGCCAATGAGTAGATAATCATCTAACTAGGGATTCCATGGTTCGTTTCAAATTAAGTTTCAACTAGTGCTGTAGATGTCGCAAGTTAATTTTATTGTTGAGATGCCCACACTACCAATAAACAACACGCCACTGGCGATGGCGGCGCTAAATAAGCATGTAAAGTGATTTACGGCAGCGCTGGTAGAGGCCCGATGGCTGCATAATCGCCGTGATGCATGCGGCCGGGATTTGGGCCGTCCGCGGCCCAGTCGGCCAGTTATTGCGCGTCGCGGGGAGCCGCAATATATGAGCGCCCCCGGCCGGGTATGACTTGTTAATCAGCCGAGGTTTCATTACGTCCAACCCTTGCGATCTTGTGTTATTGCGTCGTGCGACGAACTTAATGGCGGTTGATTATCTGAGGACTCTGGAGGTTGGATCTGTTTGGTTAGTGTTGGGATTTTCATTCATATACTGATGATGATAATCAGGTGTTCGAAACGTGCAAGGTGGAAAATGGCCTAGTCGTTTTCCATTGAATTCAATATTATTTGATTTGGAGCCATTCTTTTCCGGGCTTAAAGAGCGTTGTTTTTTGAAATTGGTTGCTAGCGCGAGTGACTAGCTTCTTCAAAGGTCTTTCCATGTCATATTCGATGCTGGTTGAGAACTAACTCTAGTTGATCTGAGGCTATATTTATTTACGGCCCGTGGAGTTGGGGGAGTGGCTATGGAATCTGCTGTCATTCCATTGGCTGATCGATATTTAGAGGGATTTTCCTAGCATGTCTAAGGATTCTAGATTTGGTTCATTTTCAGAGTATCAAAATGAGGATGGAAAACAAAAGGTTGCACGTATATAACCCGGGTGACGAATAGAATCGAAGAGTTTTGGGAGAACACAAGAACAAAACAGTTAGTTTTCAAGCCAACGAAGAAGATCTAACCAAATCTCAGATCGGCCAAAGATAGAAGGGATCCCTTATCGGCTACCGGAGTATATTGCATACCTTGGACATGTGAGTGCATCAGAACCACTAAAAGATCTATGGAAACGAGATTGAGAGAACATGAAAGAAACTGCATCTTAGATCCAATAGACAAATCCGCAATAGCTGAATATGTGCTCAGGAAGGAAGACCACGAAATACATTTTGGAGACGTGGAACTTCTTGCCCCCACTCAAAAGTATCACAACCGACTCGTACAAGAAGCAATAGAAATTCACAAACCCATGGATAATTTTAATAGGAAGGAGGAAACCCTGAAACTGACCTAAACCGCCAGACAGTATGATGTCAATTCCACCGGCCTATAGCCTCAGATCAACTAGGAGTTAGTTTAACTTAGCAAAGCCCTCATATATTGTTATGTACATAATACCTTATGATATTTAGTTGCAGTTGTGAAAGCGAATGCGCCACCGAATGCAATTGAGCCTCCCCGGAGCGCCGATTGACTTTTTTTATGGATTTACTTTGTTAGTGTTATTTTCAATATTTTAATAAGAGTGAGTATACTTTTCATTAACTTGAAATTGAAAATGGCAATGCTTCCATATGAATAGCCCTCCTCTGTGCTCTAGATTCTGAATGAACTGAGCTATTTTCATTCATGTTTGAGTTTGCGGAGTTTTTTTCATAATATAATTTGGTGGCATTCAACAAATGATTCCTGGAAATGATCATGATCCATTTTTCTCAAACACGTTCCTCGTGATATATCTGATAAATACACACTTTCGAACAAAAGACAATCCGAAGTGAATTATTTTAATTGTACGTATATATACTAGATTCAACACCTTCACAGGACTATACCGAATCGATTTTACATAAAACTCAGACGTGAGCCAGCAAAGCCCCGAATGGCCGAAAAGACTATCATCTTCTACGCTATAGACTGCACTGTATCCAGTGGTCAGCATATTTACGGCATTCTCTAGCGAATTTCTCTCCATTTCACTTTAGCAAACATACGGAAAGTACTCTATAACGGTATAAGTAAATAATGGAAATGGATATACAGTGTGTCCCAGCTAAAACTTGTCACCCCCTAATATCCGAACTCATGAAAAAAATTGAAAATCGCTCAGACCCGTCGATTTTTATTTCAAGGGGGAACACTTTCACCAAATACACCATCATTGTGTTGTCAACCCCCTCAACCCCAGCACCCCCTACTTCAGAATTTTCAATGGGACTACTATACTTGTGATACATCGTTTTGAAGGGAAATCAATCCCAAATACATCGGTGTACTGAAATTGAGGATCGATCAAGTGTTGTTGAAGTTTTAATGAAAACTAAGTTTTATCAAGATATTTTTATTTTTCATCACCTAAAATGTTATCATCGTAAGAAAGGTTCAAAATGTGAATCATTCAGTTCCATACAGAAGTATAAGCGATTTTCGAAATGTCTTCGCATATTGCTCAACATTTCTGGAGTCACTGCACGACACTCCACAACAATTCTCCTGCGTAGATCATCAAGAGAAGCTGGCTGTGTAATATAAACTTTGGATTTCAAATGACCCCATAAAAAGAAGTCTAATGGTGATAAATCAGGAGATCTAGCCGGCCATTCTATTGGTCCTCGCCTTCCAATCCATCTCCCTGTGAAATTGTCATCTAAAAATTGACGTACAGGTGCAACAAAATGTGGAGGAGCTCCATCTTGTTGAAAGGTGAGCTGACCTTCAAGAGAATGTTATCGTTTGCTTGTCTAACAGTGCACCTTTTACATTTATCGCATTTTGCGACCATAACGAGACACATTCGTTAAATACATAGGTATATAGAAGGAAAGCTAAGAAAATTTCCTACAAGATGTTATTGTTTGCTTGTAGGTGTTATTCAAAACACCCGGCTGACGAAAAAAAAAGCTCTGGTAACTGATAAATTGTATGTTTAGCCCCCCAAAACTGAAATCTTGGCTGCGCTGATGCAAATAGTTATAAAAAAAAACGAACAATAGAATATGTGGCTCGATCATAAATATACATCTTCATCAACTCAATGGTCTGAATTCGCTCAATTTCATTCCACATCCTCCCTCAAAATATGAGTTTTCAGAATGTTTATCGAAAGAAATAGAATTGATATATCTTAATCAGTTAGTTAATTAAATCATAATCACGAAGATAATGCTACCGATTTTATACAGAGCATGTACTGTTTCAACACGTTAATCCCATTTCTTCTAGAGCATTTTGAAACATTCGATTGTATCCTACCGACTGCGCCATGGTATGATAAGAAACTGCGTACTTATTACTCATAAATATACCCGTATCATGGTTATACAATCGCAATGATGATGGGCAGTCCAGAATATAACATGGAGAAATATCAATTCTACGAAACAAACGAAAAATTTGGATAAAAATGATAATATCGATCGAAAACAGGCATCAGATGATTACACTCGAGTGAGGAATATTCAGGTATACCATACAAAATGATAATTGAATTTTTTATGAAAATTACATCGTATCATGTAGATTGTGCTTCTGTTGTAGTATTTTTATTGAACGCGATCAATTACATTATAACTACCTACCCACAGTACCATAAATGAGATATTAAAAAAATACACTATCATGCTAATAATGTTGTATGATTTATGACTATCCCTATATATCCTAAGTGAAATTAATATTAGGTAGCACTATTCCTAAATGTTCGGCTCGATGTTATTTGTATAGCTTAATGTATAGTATTATTTTAGCGGAAGGATTAATTTTAATACATAATATGGTTTTATCGTTTCATGATAGAGGATAATTGTGACAAGAAAGAATTTGTTGTAATCATTATTATATAATAATAATGAGAGTGAATGTATTTTCCTTTTAATTGGGATGCTAAGAATATTATTGGTGATACATTTGTATATCAGATATTTATAAGTTATTAGTTGCCAAAGAAAATGAGAACTGGCTTTATGACCGGATTTTGTTATTATTCGGATCTGTCACTATTGTTGCATGAAACTGTCGGTTGCCTAGCAACTGCCGTTAAGAAAAGTGCACTTTTTTAAATATTAAACGTTATTTTTTTTTTTTTTTGGTGTGTTGGCATCGACTACTATGGTCATTAGCCACGTGTTCTGGATAGGCCTTGTTATTATTATTGTTATTAATTACCAATAAATTGATTCGTTCAGAGGAAGAACCTTCGTTTCAATATTTAAAAAATGTCTTGCATAGACTGTTTGTATTGACATTACATAAAATAAATGAATTCCGATACCATCATCGAACGCCGATGTGATCGATCCACTTCATCAATGTTGTGGTTGTTTGTTCAGGTAGATGCTCGAGTGAAGACGCGGCTCCTCGTCAAAGAAGGCGAAAACAGATGAACATGTGTAAACATGTGTTGGCTAGATAACCGGTGGTTGTTCGTCCCGGTGTTGATTTTCATGTCGGACGATAAGGAAACACGTAGTCGCATTATGCGCACACAAAAAAATTTGTGTCTTGTTTGTAATCGGTAATTTATTGAAGTTCGCCGAGGAAACGATCGATCAATTCAAGAGGTGGATGCGAGGAAACGCAGACGGACGTCCTAGGAGTTGATAGTGATCCTCATGGAGGTTTCAATCATTGTTGTTTTTTGACGTGATTAACGTCTTATGAATCGATGAACGCCGGCTGCAAGCACGAAAAAGTATGACTCATTGTCACGTTCCGCCTGAGCCGAGCGTGCAAGCGAGAGCGCGAAACAAGCGATAGAGAGGCACGATCGGCCTAAGCGTTCAGCTTGTGACGCATCCACCTCTCTTCCACTTCCACTCCATCGGGCGATGCGTCCGAGTAGAAAAGACACAGCGGCAGCACACCACCTACACGTGAACTGTTTTGTCAACTGTTCATAAAATATTCGTTTGTTTAATTTTCATCTCAAGAGTGAAAAACTATCACTTTCATATACATGAGTAGGAAAAAAAAACATAAATTCTATTAGTTGCTATGGTAACGATAAAAAGTACAGGCCTTTAATTGGTCGAAAATGTTAGGTGTGGAATTTTCATAGAAACTCCATCATGCTCTGTGCCTTTTTCAGTAGGTTTTCAATGAACATTCTTTACTGTCGTATAAACTTACTGTCGTATAAACAGCTGCCTGGGTTATTTCCCAAGATATGCGTTTTGATTTATTAGGCCTTTTCATTCAAATGATTGTTTAACGCGCATGCGCTCGTTTTGAGACCCAAAGTCTGACTGGCTATTGGAAAAGTAAATAGCGATTGTTTAGGTTTTGAGCAGTCTTGGTCCTCCTAATAGAGCCTTCGATGTCGAGTTTCAATTGTCTCATGCCTGGAGCTCTTTCCATGTATTTTAAAATTTCAATTCCAGGATATCCTTCACGGTTGAGACGGTTTATGATCTAGAAACTCCTAGGATTGGTTCTGGTCCAACCATGGAGCTTTCCGCACCTTGTCTGGCCAAATAATCGGCCCGTTCGTTTCCTGGCACTCCGGTATGACCAGGGACCCAAAGAAGCTTTAGTTATTGGCGGTGGATAGCCTTTGCAGATTGTCAATATAGCCAACAGCAGCAAACTGACGCTATATGCTGTCGCCGCTTGGATGTCGGTGCCTCTGTCGATATTTTCTCTTACATCTGCGAAAATGACATAAACTCTCACCAGGCATCCCAAGGAGGGCACAATCCTTTACAGTTTGATTCCATATTCGACAATGTCCATACATTCCCTCGCCTTGGCATTGGTTGGAGGTTCTGTTGTTGAAATTGTTTTTTCCGTCCCCCTACGAACGGCAGCCCTCAGAAATCGAAACTTGTGCGAGCCAAAGATTAACGATGGCTTTTTCGGGCCATCAGAATAGAAATCTGAAGTCGATAGGATTTGAAACTACCCGACCAGCAGCATTGATGGCTTTCTATGCAGAGATGCAGTGGAGTCAGTCTATGAGTGTTTCCAGCGCCCTAGCGGCTGCTGTCCTCATTGCACTTGTCTGAAGACAGGCAAGTCTTTGTACCCTAGCTTGAGACCATAGATGGCTCCATACGAAATCATTTGATCCATGAAAGTCGTTTAGATCCAGTAGATCCCTTACATACTGCCGAATTATCTTCTGTATGTCCAGAAAGCAGCTGTGGCTTTCCAAATTTTATGTTCATGTGATTATTATGATCATTCTAAATTAGCTTGGAGTCAACGATGACTCCAAGGTACTTGACTGGCTTCATACTCAGCTCTATTGAACGTCATCATTCATCCCATTCAGTCTCACTTCCCACACCCTTGTTTGCTAACTACTTCATCACAAAACTATGGAATACAAGAAGCAGCAGTTTCATCGACTTTACCGCTTGCTGTTGTAGAATAATAATAATAATCTTGCATGAAGTGTCATCACTATCGGAGTTCCCAAGTTTTCTCAGCTAATTCATGTGCTTGAGATCATTGACGATAGCTGAATCGTATCGAACATTATCTCGGACCTTGGAGACAGACCGTTTCGAACCGACTCTAAGCAACCCGACACCGGCTAGACGCCGCCTCCGATCCGTCGCTGGCCGCCAATGAGATCGCTGGTCGCCAATGAGATCGCTGGTCGCCCGCCATAATAACTCATTCAGCATAAACATTTTCCACGCAGCGACGTGTCACTTTATCATAACACATTAATGAGATATGAATACGGGCAGGTGTGATATAGTGCCCGTCCTAATGCTGCGGGGTCAACTAGCCAGGTATATGCACACATGGATAGAGGGAGCGCGTGACTAATCCCTGCATGATTAACACCATAAATCTGACGCGGATTAGCGCGATGGCCATCGCGGACTGAGGCATACAGGGCGGGCGAAACTTTGGCAGGAAACAAAGATGGAATCTGACCACATCTGGTTAGAAACAAGATGTCCTGCACTACCAGGACGACGCTTATTGCCATAATCCTATACAATAGGAATAATTGGGTCGAAAATCCATCAGAAAACAACTACTTTCCTGGCTAATACCACGACGAACGTTGAATTACATCTAATGAATTTCCGTGCAGAGTCCTACAAGGATGTCTCCGCAATTGCTAGTTGCATGGAAATGTCCATTGAAACATTTGGACCACCTATAGATCGATTTCTGGGTTCTTGCCCTCATCAGTATAGGGTAGGTCTCTGCAGACAATAACTAATGTCTGCAACAAACGATTCAACAAAATCTCCATGTAAAGGCAGAAGCTGAGACACCGCCCGCAGCCTAGCGTTCACTAAACTACGGGCGCCATCTGAACTCCAGTCCCTCAACCAAAGCAATACCCAGAACTTGCGTGATTAATTCAACCCCAAATACAAATTAAAGAAATCTGCATGCATTGTTCACAATAAGCTTGTCAAGAGTTGTTTTCTGATGGATTTTCGACCCAATTATTCCTATTGTATAGGATTATAGCAATAAGCGTCGTCCTGGTAGTGCAGAACATCTTGTTTCTCTCTTGACAAGCTTATTGTGAACAATGCATGCAGATTTCTTTAATTCACATCTGGTTAGTTTTATGATCAATCTGGTTGTTTTTGAATAAAATCATGATTTAAATCAAAGAAATGTTTTTAAAGAAACAAAATATCCTGACTTACCAGACGTCTTCTAAGAATCAAATCAACTCCCCATGATTCTACCAATATCACGTTATTGGTAATAACTCTAAACTTTTTGCTCAAACAAATGGGGATTAAACAGAACCCTCTAAGTAAAAAAATTTAAGAATTTGAACAATATGCCAACAAGGCCAAATCTAATATGTTTAGATTAAGCACTCTTTATTCCTCTATTCAAGAAACTCTGAGTCAACCTTTCAACCAAATTGAAACACTAGATGAGAACTATATTTGTAAAATTCCTTGGGAAATGCAAAATTTTGACTTTAAAATTAAGGAGAGCTTAGGTTTATGTAAAGAGGTAATTCATTTTCAAAATAACTATGCTAGATTTTGTGACATCATAAACAATGAATGGAAAAATTATAAATTAATCTTCACAGACGATTCCAAAACAAAAGATAAAACGGCATTCTGTGTATATATTCCTCATAATAATACTTCTAAGGAAGGTAGAATTCATAAATTAGCAACCATTCTGACAGCAGAATTGATGGCTATATATTTTGCTCTGATATTAATTAGTAATTACCCAGATAATTATCTGACTGTTACAGACTCCAAAGGTTCTATTGAGGGTCTCAAAAACAAAAATTTCAACAATTCTTCAAATTGTATGTTATTAAAAATATTAGATCTGTGGTACGAGCTTCAAACAAATAATTTCAATATCGCCTCAGGATGGATTCCTGGACATAGTAACATAATAGGTAATGATAAGGCAGATCTAACGGCAAAAAATGCGACGATACCATATAAAATTAATAAAATATTCAACGTGGACCTGATACCATATCTTAAAAAGAGATTAAAAAAAGATTTTCAGGATTTTTGGAATTTACCAGTCATTCAAAAGAAACTCTGGTTTTGCGTGGGACAAGCTTTATCTAGAAAAACTTACACATCCTTAATCAGCCTGAGAACAGGACACTGTGGAACACAGGAACACCTTTGTAGAATTAATGTAAAAGATGACAATCTATGTGAATGTAGAGAATTAGGTAACGTTGAGCACTTATTTTTTGAATGTGATCGCAACAGAATCAATATCGATTGGCTGTATAATAGTCTCATCAAATTAGGTATGTCTCCTCCTTTAAATTACCAAATGATTTTAGGTGATCTCTCCTTTGACAAAATCGAAATTTTGAAAAAATTTCTAGAGGAAAGTAAGAGTAATATATAACTTTCTTTCATTTATATATATAGTATCACCAGACATAATTCTGAAATTCTTGCCCAGATGTTTAATGACTCATACTAACATTCCAACTTACTAAAAGATATTAACAATCCAATCCCTTCCTTATACGCCTACATGATCTGGTGAAATTGACGCCGAGGAGTCAGAAAACCAAGAAACTATACAAAAAAAAAGTACTCACCCTAACTCGAGCCTCGGTCAAATTCGTCCACATGGCAATCTCCTCTCTGGTGCTCATATCGGGATACCGATTCCTGGCAAAAGTGGCTTCCAGTTCTTGCAATTGCTGACTAGTAAAATGAGTGCGTTGTCTCCTTTGTCTTTTATTTTTCTTGTCGTTTTTGCCGTCGTCGCCTTCTGATGTTTCGACCGATACTCCGGACTCCGTTTTGATGGGGTCAGATAGAGATCTGCTCCCTAGAAACAAAAAACCGTTTCAAAATAAGGCTATTATTCAAATGAGCTAAACAGTAAAAAATAAATTCTTGAGATGTTGATCCTAAACAAAATTAATTTTTGTTTTGTGCTCTTCAGTTAGTAGGTACGTTTTAATATATAAATTTCCTGTGAGTTTTGAGCTATCTAACTCTTCAATGAGGCCAGCTGCTTTTGTGTGCTAGGATGCCGTAGTTCAGCGCACCTTTTACATTTTTCGCATTTTGCGACCATAACGAGACACATTCGTTAAATACATGGGTATATAGAAAGAAAGCTAAGAAAATTTCCTACGAGATGATGTAATTGTTCGCGGCCTCAAAGTTCGCTTGTAGGTGTTATAGGTGGTTTTGTGTGCTAGGATGCCGGATCCTAGCGCACCTTTTACATTTTTCGCATTTTGCGACCATAACGAGACACATTCGTTAAATACATAGGTATATAGAAAGAAAGCTAAGAAAATTTCCTACGAGATGATGTAATTGTTCGCGGCCTCAAAGTTCGCTTGTAGGTGTTATAGGTGGTTTTGTGTGCTAGGATGCCGGATCCTAGCGCACCTTTTACATTTTTCGCATTTTGCGACCATAACGAGACACATTCGTTAAATACATAGGTATATAGAAAGAAAGCTAAGAAAATTTCCTACGAGATGATGTAATTGTTCGCGGCCTCAAAGTTCGCTTGTAGGTGTTATAGGTGGTTTTGTGTGCTAGGATGCCGGATCCTAGCGCACCTTTTACATTTTTCGCATTTTGCGACCATAACGAGACACATTCGTTGAATACATAGGTATATAGAAAGAAAGCTAAGAAAATTTCCTACGAGATGATGTAATTGTTCGCGGCCTCAAAGTTCGCTTGTAGGTGTTATAGGTGGTTTTGTGTGCTAGGATGCCGGATCCTAGCGCACCTTTTACATTTTTCGCATTTTGCGACCATAACGAGACACATTCGTTAAATACATGGGTATATAGAAAGAAAGCTAAGAAAATTTCCTACGAGATGATGTAATTGTTCGCGGCCTCAAAGTTCGCTTGTAGGTGTTATAGGTGGTTTTGTGTGCTAGGATGCCGGATCCTAGCGCACCTTTTACATTTTTCGCATTTTGCGACCATAACGAGACACATTCGTTAAATACATAGGTATATAGAAAGAAAGCTAAGAAAATTTCCTACGAGATGATGTAATTGTTCGCGGCCTCAAAGTTCGCTTGTAGGTGTTATAGGTGGTTTTGTGTGCTAGGATGCCGGATCCTAGCGCACCTTTTACATTTTTCGCATTTTGCGACCATAACGAGACACATTCGTTGAATACATAGGTATATAGAAAGAAAGCTAAGAAAATTTCCTACGAGATGATGTAATTGTTCGCGGCCTAACAGTTCGCTTGTAGGTGTTATAGGTGGTTTTGTGTGCTAGGATGCCGGATCATGGGTGCTGACGAAAAAAAAAAAAGCTTTGGTAACTGATAAATTGTATGTTCAGCCCCTCCCCCCAAACTGAAATCCTGGCTGCACCACTGATGAGAGTCACAATGAAAACATGATAAATCAAGAAAATTTATTACAATCCCAATAAGAACATGTCAGAAAAAGAATTTTCTACACAAAATCATCAAAACATTCGAATTCGAATATTCTACTCAGAGTTTTCGACGTGATTAAACGAACAGTTTGAGGTTATACACTCCTGTAAAAAACGTGTTTTACGTTTCCTCTACGTGTCATCTCGAACCGTTCAAGTGTCCCATATCAAAGAGAACTGCAGAACAAAGTAGGACGTTAAACTCACACTTTCGTTCCTCAATTAATTTAAGTTTTACAAAACTTTGTCCTGTAATCCCCACATGTCAGACTAATTATTTAAGGCAGAACCGAAATAGCGCCTTTCCTCTACGACGAGGATTAACTTTATAGCATCTGTAACTTTTTTAATGTTGGTAATGTCGGGGTTCTTAGCTATATGTACAAGCCATCTTCCACAGGCGTAGCCTACAAAATCAATTAGATGGGCACTAAAGAGTTTTAACACAGAAGCTACGGGCGATTGTAACGTGATACAAACCAATAGCATGGACAACTTCATATAATTTATGATTGTTTTATCAGAGAGGAATTCGCATCAGTAAGTTATAAAAGGCTTACACTGAGAACGCGAATTCTATGAAAAGTGTTATCGGATTCAGTACACTTCATCTAATCCAGTACGATTGGGTTTTGAGACAAGAATCCATTTTAGCACCACCAAACTTGTTATGCTAGTATGGAACTAGGATAAACACGAAAAAAAATTACTTACCAAAATTCCAGGGGTGGAACATTTTTTTTTTCGTTTAAAAATAAATACACTCATTTTTGCTGTAATCTTTGAAAATTTATGATTTATCGAAAAAAACTCAATAAGGTGAAAAACAATTCAATTTTACACACAAATTATTTCTAGTAATTTCTTATGAACTGCGCTCGTTTTCTCAGCAAACGTGATTGAACGCCAACATTCAGGTTCACGCTTACCGCCACCGGAAGTTCTGGCGGAGCCGAATATGTGATTGGTTATAACTCTGTTGAAAATGATCGAAGAAGGAAAAGGAAAAGTTCATATCGTTTCTGAAGAATCCTACCTTCTCATGCAAATATAATATGTAGTATTTGAGTGCCTAAAATGTGTTTTGTCGCACTTCACGGAGATGTTTGCGGATGATCCGAAAATCATGAATAATTTAGTAAATATGAAATTATTATACTGAAGCAGCAACCCATACCCTCTTTGGACTATATGTAACAATTTTATAGTAGTGTGACAGGTCCCACTTATACATGCAAAAAAAAACTTTGTTTTACTCCTGCCTCATATCCAACTTACCCATAAAACCGGCATTCTCTTCAGTAAATGTAGAAAATAATCGCTTATTCATATCCTGCGTATATGTTTAATAACACTGTTGTGAAGTGCAAACCTCAAGCTTGAAATCACATACTTCATTTTTTATGTAGAATGTGTATGAGCGATTATTTGCAACATTTACTGAATAAACTGCCGGGATTATGATGGGTGAGTTGAAAACTGAGGCACGGGTAAAACCCAGTTTTTTCTTTGGCATGTATAAATGAGACTTGTCTCAGTAGCCTTAAATCGTTGGTATGGTCCAAAGAGGGTACTGATTCCTGCTTCAGTATAATTATTTGATATCAACTAAAATATCCATGACTTCTGATCCTCGTAAATATCGTTGAAGGGTTATGTGAAGTGGTACAAAACACATTTTAGGTACTCAGATACTCACATGTTATACTTGCATGAGGAAGTAGAAGTCTTCAGGAACGATATGCACTTTGTCTTTTTCTTCTACTATAATTTTCAGCAAAGACGAAAACCGTCCGTCGCACGAAAAAAGTCAAGAGATCATATTTAAGGGAAGATAGAAGACAATTATAAAAATAATACTTATTCGACAAAAAAACAGTAGCGTATCATTATTTTGATCAATAATATGACAGGGCATGTTTACACGGACGCTACTGACTGAAAATGCAGTAAACCTTCTTTTTTTACTTTGCATGTACCGAAATTGCCTGTTTGTGAATTTTTGGTAGACAATATAATTTTGAAACGTTGTACACTTTCGCGCATATTCCTCATCAGTAATTGAAAGTGTTGAAGCGTAATGTCGGTGACGCCATCTACGGCGCTATTCCGAAACACACGAGGAGATAAAAATACCAAAAAATCAAGTGAGCCAGCCGTACAATGTTTTCACAGGCATGAGTCACACCAGAAATTATATTAATTCTGACTTGACCTTTTTGACCCAAAGGCAACCAATTTAATGACTTACATAATGGATTAGGTGCATCCACTTGTCACGTACCACGTGCTAGATCGGGCCAACATTAGCGAATAACATCACGCCGATGCGATTGGTTATCGCTTTATTCGATTTAATGGCATCCGAATCTTGCCCGACCGAAATAATATTTGTTTGCCGCGATAACGCGAAAATATACCTTTATGATAAAACGCCTTTGATACGGTACCGCCCCGATCGATCATCGTTCGCCCATGACAGCTCGGCTATTGGATTTCGCCGACATCTTCACCTGTCAAATATTATAAAGTGATCCATTATGATCGGCGCTGCCTTGTTTCCATTAATCTATTACGAAAACGACTTGGTTCGATAAGTTTGAGTCTGTCGATATATACATACGATAACCGATAAAACTATATTGTTTGATTAGACGTGACAATTGTTTCCGACGCGATAATAGGAGCATCGTATTTTTTAGACGTTCGAGTGTTATAATTGGATTACTTATCGATAAATGTTTGTTCAGCGAGCATTAACTATTCCCAATATTAATTAATTATTTCCAATATGGGTCACTGTTTGTTCACTGATTATGGCTGACTGAGGTTTTCATTGAAACATAAGCGCATGAATATGCTATAGAACTTGTAACGGTATTGCATTTCTCTCTCATTTGTTTGTTCCTCGAACAATCTTCAAGTAAAAGCTCCAGCAGTTATTCTAAAACACCTACGCAACCAACCCTACGTACATCCTATATGAGACACACTTCGCCACATTGTTGGTTGCCTAAAAGTCAACGTCACGATGAACGATAAATAATTACCAGCAAAGAAGGCTTCTGCATTTGACATACTCAGTCGCCCTCGCCACCTTGATCAGTTGATACCTAGACTCACGCGATGTCAGAATGGTTTCGACATGTTTATATGTTGTTTTTGAGAAGGCCGTTCAAGACCTGAAGGTATCTTCTGAACCCACACCATCTCTACTCATCTATCAGTCTGCCGTGCTGGTGGAACTTTTCCATCTTGAGTAATGCAAAAAAGCTGGCGCCCAACGTGGGGCCTAAATAGAACCATTCTGCTCCCCGATGTCATCAGTTCAGAAATTGTCTTGAGAACCGGTCCGTTGGCCACATCATCACCAACTTTGATGATGGTTCTCAAACTATTTATTAGCGCCTTGCTCAATACACCCAAACGGGATTCCGTAGGCTGGTTCTGGTCCGATGAGAGTTGATGTTGCTAGGGCATCTTCGCTCTCATTCCCCTGGATGCCCCTGTGTCCTCGTAGCCAGATTCGCCTATCGGAAAGAATAAGGCGAATCGGGTCGAAATACAGAATACGGACGTGTTTCAAGTCAGGTAACACCGTTCGCTGGGCATTGACTCCAAAAACTGCATCTCCACGTGCCCTGCGAATGCGGAGAAGCGTATCTTGCAGAAACCAAGAGACCACTGAGCGTGAGACTCGCTGAACACAAAGAAACACTCAACGAGGAGAAACAACGACATCAGGGAACAGTTGAAACGTCGTGAATAAATATTGCAGACAGACAATAGAAGTCCAGAATAACCTTACTAAATGTGACTATTGATGTGTATATTATCTTGTTTACTTTTTGGAGAAGTGGCCTTGAATTCACAATAATCTGTATGACTTTTCGTGAATTTTTCGTGGTGGAGACGAATCCAGAAAATAAGACATCACGAGTTATAAATGTTGTAACTAACTCGACTCTGTTTTATTTATATAGATTTTCATTTTATGGAATCATGATCCTTCGCCAAGTATGCCAAATTCCACACGTGTAATATTCAATTATTTCCCATGATGAAACTTAATATATCTTGAAAAGGGGAACATTCTCCATGAAAATTGAAAAATGTGATTTATTTGGACATGTTTAAATTTTATTTTTGACAAGGCCGTTCAAGAACTGAAGGTATCTTCTGAACCCACACCATCTCTAATCATCTATCAGTCTGCCGTGCTGGTGGAACTTTTCCATCTTGAGTAACGCAACAAAGCTGGCGCCCAACGTGGGGTCTAAACAGAACCATTCTACTCCCCGATGTCATGGAGAATGTTTTCAACATGAATACCTCCCAAGAGGTTATCTTGAACGATGGAAAATAGCGACTAAAGTTTGTCTTTCAGTCGCAGATGATTCCACAACTGATTTTATGAATGTCCTATTCATATTTTCGAACTAAAATTAGTATATCTTGTTCCAGACTGTAAATCAAAACACTCTGTAGTAGCTTCCTGTTAGTATAATTTCAGCAGCTGAACCATTCACACGAACTCGATGTCCTAATCCTTTCGAACTACGGGAGTAAAAGAAGGCTCGAAAAACAGGAATAACTATGCGGTTTTCCATCTATCTACATGTTGAATGAAAAGAAAGAAAAATAATTGCGAAATCTTCCGATCAGGTTTCGCAGCACTTTCCGGGGCTTAGCGGCTGAATTTTTAATCAGTTTCTCAAACAGGAACCGTTTTAGATGGGCGTCGTATTATGCCGAGCGGATATTTTTCTCCCTTTATTTTTCCATCGCCGTCGGCGGCTCTTCAATTTTTACGTTTGCTCAACTCAAGTGCGGATTACGCTTCATAACATAATATCTGTGCTAGTGAGTGGATCATGATATTGATGAAAAGAGGAAACGTGAAATGGCGAGACTGCAAAATAATTTCAGCGGTTGGTATTCAAGGACAACTCTTATAGGCGTACGTGATTGTTTTATGAAAAAAAGAAGAGAGTTTGAAGCCGAAATATGTTGTTGAAAGGTTCATGTAGATTTTTCATTTCATTATTAAACTGATTCGTATTTTCGTTGTATGGACGTTAATATGTTGTAATAAACGTATTTCTCTTCATTTTTATTATACTCGTATTCCTTTTTTAAGAGATTTGTATCCCGTTAGCTGCAGATGAGTTCGAAATATTTTGATGTACGAGCAAATAATAACTTTTCGCAACATTTTTTGAATTAATTTCATAAATTTTATATTCTATATTTTCACCATTAGATGTGTAATAAACATTAAACCAAAATAACCGTACCAAAATTCACAACAAAACATCGCAACATTCATTGATTTATCTCAATAATCTTATAAAGAACCCGAATTTTATCATTTAGTGTGCCGTCCTTCCTGTTCTATACAAATTATAGTCCTTTCATTCACAGACTATACAGGTCGTATTTTTTATGTCGTACCACTATTGGCATCTCGAAAACGGTAAACGATACGAAGTTGGTTAAATTAGACAAAAGTTGCCTATTTTAGTGAACAATGAAATGATGTTTCCAAATCGGAAGTATTACAAACCGTTTTCAAAATATACGGGGAAAACTGAAATTACCCATTTTCTTTTCTTTGCGATGGCATATAGGGGCAGAAATATAGAAACAAATACCAGGTAAGATACATATCTGAAGTCGGTAAGATAAGGACTACTTAAATTCTTTAAAAAAAATGCAGGTCCGTATTCGAAAAAATAGAGTTGAGGGTGGCCCCAAGGAACGAAACGTCGTTTTGAAAATTGAAGTATAGCACGTGAAAGAAAATTCAAAACAGATAAGAAAGTTTCCCGAACACATTTCCCTATTCCTAAAAATAGGGGCGCCAACGCAAAGAAAATAAAACGGGTAATTTCGGTTTTCCCCGTATATTTTGAAAACGGTTCGTAATACTTCCGATTTGGAAACATCGTTTCATTGTTCACTAAAATAAGCAACTTTTGTCTAATTTAACCAACTTCGTATCATTTACCGTTTTCGAGATGCCAATAGTGGTACGACATAAAAAATACGACCTGTATAATATATAATAAGGATGAACTCCATGTTCATTTATTTTTTATGAAAAACACGTGGATTTCTAAACACTGCAATTGAAAAAAAAATTCTGTAGCCATCAATAGACTCCTATCCTATCAACCTCCCGACAAAATCAGTCTTCCCACCCGATCTTGGAGCTATTGGAGATATTATCATTTATAATCTCCCTAGTGCTTGAATTATTGCCGGAAATTTTTCGAGTAAATGAATTTTCTTAAAAAATTCATGTACGAGATAAATTTCCAGCAATTAATTCAAGCACGCGGGGGATTCGGTAAGAAAATTTCACACCAAAATATATTAAATTAAGGGTTAATTCAACTGACTTGTAGATTATTCCGAGAGAAAACAAGTTGTAACATCAGTGGGCCATGAATGGTTTTTGTTGATATAATGACAGTTACGCGTTAGTATTAGTGGCGGTGTTTGTATGTGAGAAAGGAAAATTCATTTTGCGACATTTTCAACCTAAAATTACATTGCACATCACGCAGAACTAAAATAGTTTTGACTGGTCCATGCGGATTGTATATTGGGAAGTGATGTGGAAAGGAATTCTTGCAAATTTCAGCCGAGTATTCACGAAAAGATAAGTTGAATAAAATTGTTTCAAATATTAATTTCATCAAGTCAAGCATAGATAGATTTGATTGATATACATTTTTTACCGATGGACCTATTCATCGTTGAAATGCAAGTTCTCAAAATATTTTCAGACACATTCGAAATATTTAGTGAATATTTAATTATGAAATATTATCTCCTTTCATATGAAAAATAACATTCCATTTGTACATAAAAGCAAAATGTTAACTATCACATGTCAAATATTTGACAGAAAAATTTCCACTTATTAATTTCGCCCAGGGTACCCAGGAGGATAAAAATTTCCGGAAATTTTTTGGGTTGACATGGCAACTAAATAAAAACCAATTTTTTGATTGGCTGAAAAAGTGAGGTGTGAAATTTTCTCCTAAATTTCCAATACAACAAAAACTCCTACCTTGGTTCTCATGGTTAGTTGGAAATATCAACATCGAAAGTTTGTTGATGAATAACGAGAATTCACTGAAATTTTTGATCTCCAGCCATTGCGAGCTATCAAAAATACTGAACTAAAATTATTTTCACGTGACAGTTAACGTTCGTGTTTTATTTAGGAATACCATTCAGACAGTTAACATCAAATTTATTCAAGGAGCATCTGTCTCACCGATAAATTATATTTCAAGAGGCGACAGAGCTTCAGGATTCCAAAATAATCTTTGTTTATATTGTGTTTATTAAAAGGCTTTGCTAGCTTTGCGGTTGGATAAATTTCACTCAAGATACAAAACTCTGACTTAAATTAACACAACTTTCGATATCTAAGCTCTTTATGTTCGCGAGATTACGCTTGATCTCTCTCAAAGTAATCAGATTTACCTCAGATCCGTACGGAATGATTTATATAAATACATGCAGGTTCTCAAATTGGTGATTTGCTGAAAGAATTTTTCAAATTTTTCATAACTGAGTAGAAAATATATGATATGGCCTTTTGATATTTTGGTTGTTTGAAAATTTAGACAATAATATTCATATTTAAAAACAAATAATATCCAATACTCCCATTGTCTTAACATATTTCACAATGTTTTTGTCGACAACAGTGTTTATCAGTCATCTGGTATCAACTGACTTCCACTGTACATTAGCAAGCGAATAGATTGGGAATGTTCTTTGATACTAGTTTTTCTAAAGAATCAAGCTTGCCCAACATTTATGAACAAATTCCGGTTCCATGTAGTTAATGATAATGATATTCACCTTTTCTGTCCCTTGTTCGACTCCTGACTGAAGCAGGAAAAGGCAGCTGAGGATGGTCCATTGTTGTCGATCCTGACATCCCTGTATGGGTGTCACGGAAGTCGCCGGTTTCGGCCCAAACTGCAACAAAATATCAAGTTGCTCGATGTCTCTCACAGTCTTAAAACTAATTATGAAAGGAGGGTGGTTTCTGAATACAGTTCTTTTTTTTATTTCCAAAATACAAAATATAGATTATCTACATTGGGCCCGTACAACTCTGTTAATAACGTATACGTATGATCATAATAAATATAATAATAATCGAATAATTTCTGAATATACCTAATTATTCCACTACAGCATCAATTATTTCCGCAGAATTTTTAAATTTAATTTTCCCCCACTTCCAGTTGTCTGAATAATCTAATATTTCCAAGAACCGATAACAATACGTGAATTTCATGAAGATAATGTGATGATAATAATAATCTTAGACTGGCGAAGGCTGTCATCCTTCATTGGGTCTACTCAGGGCACATGATTCTCGAACCAGCATTTGGGTAATTGACACCAGAGCGCCCTCCAGATGTATCGAGACAGGGCCCGACTGGGATACTTCTTATGGAAATAATAATAATAATAATAATAATACAATCATACTTCAAACAAAGAAAGAAACACGCTTTTTTTGTAATATAAACTAAAAAGTGAAAAATAAACTATAGTTCTACCGACTTAATGAACCTTTTTTTGTAAATTTAAAACGCATCTCAACTGCTTTTGTCTAAAACGGATCTATACTTTCATTATGGAAAGTATAGACAATACAGTCATGTACATCTAAGAATCTGCGGTGGTGCAATTGCTACCGTCTTGGGCTTGTAATCCGAAGGTCCCGGGTTCAGCTCCTGGCAATTGCAACTTTTTTTTAAAAAACTTTATTTCACTTTTTTCTTGTTAGTGATTTGAATTATTGGACATTTAGATAGCTTATACATTTCGGATTGCTATTGAGTGATTTTCTCATAAGTAATGTTGAGTGCTTATTTGAATGAAGTGTCGATCATTTTTTTTTCTAAGAGCTGCGCTTGTAGAAAAAATAATGTGTGTATTTCGAGCACAAAGTGTCATTGTCGTTCTCCAAAGATTAATCTTTTTGTCAAGCGACAATCAATCACTTTGCGCTCTGAATACACAAATAGCTATTAAAGAACTAAAATAGAAGTAACATTCATGTTTGATTTTTACCAGAATACAGGACATATAAGATGTTCTAGAAATTACGGAAACAATTTGATTATAATAGATTCACAAGTTTCATCGTTCACAGTTTACTTGATATGAGGGGGAGGAAAAGTACTTTCCTCCCTAGGGAGAAAAAGTATGAGTTTCCTCCCTGGTTTCAGGGAGGAAAGTGTGTACTTTCTATAGGGGTAGGAGAAAATATTCATTTGAATGGATCAAATTACGAAACGTGTACAAATAAATTTTAACTCAAAAGTACTCGAAAATATAAATTCGAAACAGTCAGAAAAGTCCTAATATGCTCTCTATAGGGACTCAGTCTGGAAAACCTTTAACCTGATAGATTTTTCCAGTTTTTTCAGTCACGCGGTCTGGAATTCCAAATCTTCAAAAGTCTGGTAAAATAATCGGAAACATGTCGAACACTGTGGTCGGAACGCATCTATTTGCAGACCCGCTATAAATCAAGCCGCCCGAGCCCATAAAAGTGTCAAGCAACTCAAGGTAGTCGATGCGTCTTCTAGAAGCATATGTTAACTTTAAGAATCATGTCTGGTGACAGGGTAGTTAGCACCAATTAATGTGGGAGGAGTTGACAAAGAATTATCACCGTCAATAATTTGTCCTCCTTGGATAAACATCTCTTGGCTCTAAGATAATAGTTGGAACTGGTAGCAATAAAATGAATTACTAAAAATACACGGAGCCCAGTAAAAAATACGGGAATGAGTAAACAGCGAAAAGACCGCTGGATTGCCCACCATAAAAACTTGTTTTTCTTCACGAAAATAACAACTGAGCAATGGCGTGACAGATTCTTTCATCATGAGTTGCATTAAATGAGCTAATGCTGTAGAAATAATGTGTCTATTTCAACATCACCCCTTATCCATCATTATTCACAAACATAAAAAATAACCCAAACATCAAAACTATGAATTTTTTACTGCGAGCGTTTCGCCAACCAACTTAGCATCATCAGGAGTAATAACTTCATCGGACACCATTCCACGATTATAATGAAACTTATAAATTTCGTCGTACGTTGTCGAGTTCTGAATCAGTTTTCATATGGTTTTTTTGGCGCCAAAAATATTTTTGATGAGTTTTCGACATTTTCGTTCAAAGATTCGGAATCAGCACCTTGAAATACTTTCGGGGACAAAAATTTAAAATTCGAAAAATGAAAAGTAAAAAAGTTCAAAAAATTAACTATCATGATATTCTCGACTTTTTTGTCCGTCGATTTTTTCTGTTCAAATTCTCAGTGTACACTAATTTGGCCATTCTGAATCGATTGGCGTTCGCAGAATTGGTCTATCTCTAACCGTTCTCGAGTTGGTCAGCTCTGATCCGTTTTGAAATTGTTTTTTTGGCGCCAAAAATATTTCAGATGAGTTTTCGATGTTTTCGTTTGAAGATTCGGAATCAGCACCTCAAAATACGTTCGAGGAAATAAATTCGAAACTCAAAAAATAAAAAATAAAAAAGCTCAAAAAATTATCTATCATGATATAGGTACTCGACTTTTTTGTCCGTCGATTTTTTCTGTTCAAATTCTCAGTGTATACTAATTTGGCCATTCTGAATCGATTGGCGTTCGCAGAATTGGTCTATCTCTAACCGTTCTCGAGTTGGTCAGCTCTGATCCGTTTTTAAATGGTTTTTTTGGCGCTAAAAAATATTTCCGATGAGTTTTCGATGTTTTCGTTTAAAGATTCAGAATCAGCACGTCAAAATACGTTCGAGGAAAAAAATTCGAAATTCAAAAAATAAAAAATAAAAAAGCTCAAAAAATTATCTATCATGATATAGGTACTCGACTTTTTCGTCCGTCGATTTTTTCTGTTCAAATTCTCACTGTATACTAATTTGGCCATTCTGAATCGATTGGCGTTCGCAGAATTGGTCTATCTCTAACCGTTCTCGAGTTGGTCAGCTATGATCCGTTTTTAAATGGTTTTTTTTGGCGCTAAAAATATTTCCGATGAGTTTTCGATGTTTTCGTTTAAAGATTCAGAATCAGCACGTCAAAATACGTTCGAGGAAAAAAATTCGAAATTCAAAAAATGAAAACTAAAAAAGCTCAAAAAAATTATGTATCATGATATACTCGACTTTTTTGTCCGTCGATTTTTTCTGTTCAAATTCTCAGTGTATACTAATTTGGCCATTCTGAATCGATTGGCGTTCGCAGAATTGGTCTATCTCTAACCGTTCTCGAGTTGGTCAGCTCTGAATAAGTTTTCAAATGGTTTTTTTTTGGCGCCAAAAATATTTCAATGAGTTTTCGATGTTTTCGTTCAAAGATTCGGAATCAGCACGTCAAAATACGTTCGAGGAAAAAAATTCGAAACTCAAAAAATGAAAACTAAAAAAGCTCAAAAAAATTATGTATCATGAAATACTCGACTTTTTTGTCCGGCGATTTTTTCTGTTCAAATTATCAGTGTATACTAATTTGGCCATTCTGAATCGATTGACGTTCGCAGAATTGGTCTATCTCTAACCGTTCTCGAGTTGGTCAGCTCTGAATAAGTTTTCAAATTGTTTTTTTTGGCGCCAAAAATATTTCCGATGAGTTTTCGATGTTTTCGTTTAAAGATTCGGAATCAGCACGTCAAAATACGTTCGAGGAAAAAAAATCGAAATTCAAAAAATAAAAAATAAAAAAGCTCAAAAAATTATCTATCATGATATAGGTACTCGACTTTTTCGTCCGTCGATTTTTTCTGTTCAAATTCTCAGTGTATACTAATTTGGCCATTCTGAATCGATTGGCGTTCGCAGAATTGGTCTATCTCTAACCGTTCTCGAGGTGGTCAGCTCTGATCCGTTTTTAAATGGTGTTTTTTGTCGCTAAAAATATTTCCGATGAGTTTTCGATGTTTTCGTTTAAAGATTCAGAATCAGCACGTCAAAATACGTTCGAGGAAAAAAATTCGAAATTCAAAAAATAAAAAATAAAAAAGCTCAAAAAATTATCTATCATGATATAGGTACTCGACTTTTTCGTCCGTCGATTTTTTCTGTTCAAATTCTCACTGTATACTAATTTGGCCATTCTGAATCGATTGGCGTTCGCAGAATTGGTCTATCTCTAACCGTTCTCGAGTTGGTCAGCTCTGATCCGTTTTTAAATGTTTTTTTTTGGCGCTAAAAATATTTCCGATGAGTTTTCGATGTTTTCGTTTAAAGATTCAGAATCAGCACGTCAAAATACGTTCGAGGAAAAAAATTCGAAATTCAAAAAATAAAAAATAAAAAAGCTCAAAAAATTATCTATCATGATATAGGTACTCGACTTTTTCGTCCGTCGATATTTTCTGTTCAAATTCTCATTGTATACTAATTTGGCCATTCTGAATCGATTGGCGTTCGCAGAATTGGTCTATCTCTAACCGTTCTCGAGTTGGTCAGCTCTGATCCGTTTTTAAATGGTTTTTTTTGGCGCTAAAAATATTTCCGATGAGTTTTCGATGTTTTCGTTTAAAGATTCAGAATCAGCACGTCAAAATACGTTCGAGGAAAAAAATTCGAAATTCAAAAAATAAAAAATAAAAAAGCTCAAAAAATTATCTATCATGATATAGGTACTCGACTTTTTCGTCCGTCGATATTTTCTGTTCAAATTCTCGTTGTATACTAATTTGGCCATTCTGAATCGATTGGCGTTCGCAGAATTGGTCTATCTCTAACCGTTCTCGAGTTGGTCAGCTCTGATCCGTTTTTAAATGGTTTTTTTTGGCGCTAAAAATATTTCCGATGAGTTTTCGATGTTTTCGTTTAAAGATTCAGAATCAGCACGTCAAAATACGTTCGAGGAAAAAAATTCGAAATTCAAAAAATAAAAAATAAAAAAGCTCAAAAAATTATCTATCATGATATAGGTACTCGACTTTTTCGTCCGTCGATATTTTCTGTTCAAATTCTCATTGTATACTAATTTGGCCATTCTGAATCGATTGGCGTTCGCAGAATTGGTCTATCTCTAACCGTTCTCGAGTTGGTCAGCTCTGAATAAGTTTTCAAATGTTTTTTTTTGGCGCCAAAAATATTTCAATGAGTTTTCGATGTTTTCGTTCAAAGATTCGGAATCAGCACGTCAAAATACGTTCGAGGAAAAAAATTCGAAATTCAAAAAATGAAAACTAAAAAAGCTCAAAAAAATTATGTATCATGATATACTCGACTTTTTGTCCGTCGATTTTTTCTGTTCAAATTCTCAGTGTATACTAATTTGGCCATTCTGAATCGATTGGCGTTCGCAGAATTGGTCTATCTCTAACCGTTCTCGAGTTGGTCAGCTCTGAATAAGTTTTCAAATGGTTTTTTTTGTCGCCAAAAATATTTCAATGAGTTTTCGATGTTTTCGTTCAAAGATTCGGAATCAGCACGTCAAAATACGTTCGAGGAAAAAAATTCGAAATTCAAAAAATAAAAAATAAAAAAGCTCAAAAAATTATCTATCATGATATAGGTACTCGACTTTTTCGTCCGTCGATTTTTTCTGTTCAAATTCTCACTGTATACTAATTTGGCCATTCTGAATCGATTGGCGTTCGCAGAATTGGTCTATCTCTAACCGTTCTCGAGTTGGTCAGCTCTGATCCGTTTTTAAATGGTTTTTTTGGCGCTAAAAATATTTCCGATGAGTTTTCGATGTTTTCGTTTACAGATTCAGAATCAGCACGTCAAAATACGTTCGAGGAAAAAAATTCGAAATTCAAAAAATAAAAAATAAAAAAGCTCAAAAAATTATCTATCATGATATAGGTACTCGACTTTTTCGTCCGTCGATATTTTCTGTTCAAATTCTCATTGTATACTAATTTGGCCATTCTGAATCGATTGGCGTTCGCAGAATTGGTCTATCTCTAACCGTTCTCGAGTTGGTCAGCTCTGAATAAGTTTTCAAATGTTTTTTTTTGGCGCCAAAAATATTTCAATGAGTTTTCGATGTTTTCGTTCAAAGATTCGGAATCAGCACGTCAAAATACGTTCGAGGAAAAAAAATCGAAATTCAAAAAATGAAAACTAAAAAAGCTCAAAAAAATTATGTATCATGATATACTCGACTTTTTTTTCCGTCGATTTTTTCTGTTCAAATTCTCAGTGTATACTAATTTGGCCATTCTGAATCGATTGGCGTTCGCAGAATTGGTCTATCTCTAACCGTTCTCGAGTTGGTCAGCTCTGAATAAGTTTTCAAATGGTTTTTTTTGGCGCCAAAAATATTTCAATGAGTTTTCGATGTTTTCGTTCAAAGATTCGGAATCAGCACGTCAAAATACGTTCGAGGAAAAAAATTCGAAATTCAAAAAATAAAAAATAAAAAAGCTCAAAAAATTATCTATCATGATATAGGATATAGGTACTCGACTTTTTCGTCTGTCGATTTTTTCTGTTCAAATTCTCAGTATATACTAATTTGGCCATTCTGAATCGATTGGCGTTCGCAGAATTGGTCTATCTCTAACCGTTCTCGAGTTGGTCAGCTCTGAATAAGTTTTCAAATGATTTTTTTTGGCGCCAAAAATATTTCCGATGAGTTTTCGATGTTTTCGTTTAAAGATTCGGAATCAGCACGTCAAAATACGTTCGAGGAAAAAAAATCGAAATTCAAAAAATAAAAAATAAAAAAGCTCAAAAAATTATCTATCATGATATAGGTACTCGACTTTTTCGTCCGTCGATTTTTTCTGTTCAAATTCTCAGTGTATACTAATTTGGCCATTCTGAATCGATTGGCGTTCGCAGAATTGGTCTATCTCTAACCGTTCTCGAGTTGGTCAGCTCTGAATAAGTTTTCAAATGATTTTTTTTGGCGCCAAAAATATTTCCGATGAGTTTTCGATGTTTTCGTTTAAAGATTCGGAATCAGCACGTCAAAATACGTTCGAGGAAAAAAAAATCGAAATTCAAAAAATAAAAAATAAAAAAGCTCAAAAAATTATCTATCATGATATAGGTACTCGACTTTTTCGTCCGTCGATTTTTTCTGTTCAAATTCTCAGTGTATACTAATTTGGCCATTCTGAATCGATTGGCGTTCGCAGAATTGGTCTATCTCTAACCGTTCTCGAGTTGGTCAGCTCTGAATAAGTTTTCAAATGTTTTTTTTTGGCGCCAAAAATATTTCAATGAGTTTTCGATGTTTTCGTTCAAAGATTCGGAATCAGCACGTCAAAATACGTTCGAGGAAAAAAAATCGAAATTCAAAAAATGAAAACTAAAAAAGCTCAAAAAAATTATGTATCATGATATACTCGACTTTTTTTTCCGTCGATTTTTTCTGTTCAAATTCTCAGTGTATACTAATTTGGCCATTCTGAATCGATTGGCGTTCGCAGAATTGGTCTATCTCTAACCGTTCTCGAGTTGGTCAGCTCTGAATAAGTTTTCAAATGGTTTTTTTTGGCGCCAAAAATATTTCAATGAGTTTTCGATGTTTTCGTTCAAAGATTCGGAATCAGCACGTCAAAATACGTTCGAGGAAAAAAATTCGAAATTCAAAAAATAAAAAATAAAAAAGCTCAAAAAATTATCTATCATGATATAGGATATAGGTACTCGACTTTTTCGTCTGTCGATTTTTTCTGTTCAAATTCTCAGTATATACTAATTTGGCCATTCTGAATCGATTGGCGTTCGCAGAATTGGTCTATCTCTAACCGTTCTCGAGTTGGTCAGCTCTGAATAAGTTTTCAAATGATTTTTTTTGGCGCCAAAAATATTTCCGATGAGTTTTCGATGTTTTCGTTTAAAGATTCGGAATCAGCACGTCAAAATACGTTCGAGGAAAAAAAATCGAAATTCAAAAAATAAAAAATAAAAAAGCTCAAAAAATTATCTATCATGATATAGGTACTCGACTTTTTCGTCCGTCGATTTTTTCTGTTCAAATTCTCAGTGTATACTAATTTGGCCATTCTGAATCGATTGGCGTTCGCAGAATTGGTCTATCTCTAACCGTTCTCGAGGTGGTCAGCTCTGATCCGTTTTTAAATGGTGTTTTTTGTCGCTAAAAATATTTCCGATGAGTTTTCGATGTTTTCGTTTAAAGATTCAGAATCAGCACGTCAAAATACGTTCGAGGAAAAAAATTCGAAATTCAAAAAATGAAAACTAAAAAAGCTCAAAAAAATTATGTATCATGAAATACTCGACTTTTTCGTCCGTCGATTTTTTCTGTTCAAATTCTCAGTATATACTAATTTGGCCATTCTGAATCGATTGGCGTTCGCAGAATTGGTTTATCTCTAACCGTTCTCGAGTTGGTCAGCTCTGATCCGTTTTTAAATGGTTTTTTTGGCGCTAAAAATATTTCCGATGAGTTTTCGATGTTTTCGTTTAAAGATTCAGAATCAGCACGTCAAAAATACGTTCGACGAAAAAAATTCGAAATTCAAAAAATGAAAACTAAAAAAGCTTAAAAAAATTATTTATCATGAAATACTCGACTTTTTTGTCCGTCGATTTTTTCTGTTCAAATTCTCAGTGTATACTAATTTGGCCATTCTGAATCGATTGGCGTTCGCAGAATTGGTCTATCTCTAACCGTTCTCGAGTTGGTCAGCTCTGAATAAGTTTTCAAATGGTTTTTTTTGGCGCCAAAAATATTTCAATGAGTTTTCGATGTTTTCGTTCAAAGATTCGGAATCAGCACGTCAAAATACGTTCGAGGAAAAAAATTCGAAATTCAAAAAATAAAAAATAAAAAAGCTCAAAAAATTATCTATCATGATATAGGATATAGGTACTCGACTTTTTCGTCTGTCGATTTTTTCTGTTCAAATTCTCAGTATATACTAATTTGGCCATTCTGAATCGATTGGCTTTCGCAGAATTGGTCTATCTCTAACCGTTCTCGAGTTGGTCAGCTCTGAATAAGTTTTCAAATGATTTTTTTTGCGCCAAAAATATTTCCGATGAGTTTTCGATGTTTTCGTTCAAATATTCGGAATCAGCACGTCAAAATACGTTCGAGGAAAAAAATTCGAAATTCAAAAAATGAAAACTAAAAAAACTCAAAAAAATTAAGTATCATGATATACTCGACTTTTTTGTCCGTCGATTTTTTCTGTTCAAATTCTCATTGTATACTAATTTGGCCATTCTGAATCGATTGGCGTTCGCAGAATTGGTCTATCTCTAACCATTCTCGAGTTGGTCAGCTCTGATCCGTTTTTAAATGGTTTTTTTGGCGCTAAAAATATTTCCGATGAGTTTTCGATGTTTTCGTTTAAAGATTCGGAATAAGCACGTCAAAATACGTTCGAGGAAAAAAATTCGAAATTCAAAAAATAAAAAATAAAAAAGCTCAAAAAATTATCTATCATGATATAGGATATAGGTACTCGACTTTTTCGTCTGTCGATTTTTTCTGTTCAAATTCTCAGTATATACTAATTTGGCCATTCTGAATCGATTGGCGTTCGCAGAATTGGTCTATCTCTAACCGTTCTCGAGTTGGTCAGCTCTGAATAAGTTTTCAAATGATTTTTTTTGGCGCCAAAAATATTTCCGATGAGTTTTCGATGTTTTCGTTCAAATATTCGGAATCAGCACGTCAAAATACGTTCGAGGAAAAAAATTCGAAATTCAAAAAATGAAAACTAAAAAAGCTCAAAAAAATTATGTATCATGATA
This sequence comes from Chrysolina haemoptera, assembly GCA_958298965.1. Lineage (NCBI taxonomy): Eukaryota > Metazoa > Arthropoda > Insecta > Coleoptera > Chrysomelidae > Chrysolina > Chrysolina haemoptera. Next base: position 2,312,676 of record OY282602.1, on the reverse strand, counting down.
TACTCGACTTTTTTGTCCGTCGATTTTTTCTGTTCAAATTCTCAGTGTATACTAATTTGGCCATTCTGAATCGATTGGCGTTCGCAGAATTGGTCTATCTCTAACCGTTCTCGAGTTGGTCAGCTCTGAATAAGTTTTCAAATGGTTTTTTTTGGCGCCAAAAATATTTCAATGAGTTTTCGATGTTTTCGTTCAAAGATTCGGAATCAGCTCGTCAAAATACGTTCGAGGAAAGAAATTCGAAATTCAAAAAATAAAAAATAAAAAAGCTCAAAAAATTATCTATCATGATATAGGATATAGGTACTCGACTTTTTCGTCTGTCGATTTTTTCTGTTCAAATTCTCAGTATATACTAATTTGGCCATTCTGAATCGATTGGCGTTCGCAGAATTGGTCTATCTCTAACCGTTCTCGAGTTGGTCAGCTCTGAATAAGTTTTCAAATGATTTTTTTTTGGCGCCAAAAATATTTCCGATGAGTTTTCGATGTTTTCGTTCAAATATTCGGAATCAGCACGTCAAAATACGTTCGAGGAAAAAAATTCGAAATTCAAAAAATTAAAACTAAAAAAGCTCAAAAAAATTAAGTATCATGATATACTCGACTTTTTTGTCCGTCGATTTTTTCTGTTCAAATTCTCATTGTATACTAATTTGGCCATTCTGAATCGATTGGCGTTCGCAGAATTGGTCTATCTCTAACCATTCTCGAGTTGGTCAGCTCTGATCCGTTTTTAAATGGTTTTTTTGGCGCTAAAAATATTTCCGATGAGTTTTCGATGTTTTCGTTTAAAGATTCGGAATAAGCACGTCAAAATACGTTCGAGGAAAAAAATTCGAAATTCAAAGAATAAAAAATAAAAAAGCTCAAAAAATTATCTATCATGATATAGGATATAGGTACTCGACTTTTTCGTCTGTCGATTTTTTCCGTTCAAATTCTCAGTATATACTAATTTGGCCATTCTGAATCGATTGGCGTTCGCAGAATTGGTCAATCTCTAACCGTTCTCGAGTTGGTCAGCTCTGAATAAGTTTTCAAATGGTTTTTTTTGGCGCCAAAAATATTTCTGATGAGTTTTCGATGTTTTCGTTCAAAGATTCGGAATCAGCACGTCAAAATACGTTCGAGGAAAAAAATTCGAAATTCACATACTCGAGTTAGTTCTTGAGTTCATTGCTTCAACATTTTTATGAATCCTTCAAACTCCATAATTATATAACTAAAAAACGTGTTTTCAGGTGAACCATTCTTCTTGAGAAACTACAGATTTTCTTGAAGCTTCAAACAAAAAAAAATTATTCTGAATTATTTTTTATAACGAACTTGGCATGGATATTTCATTCTTGAATAAAAATACTATTCTCTCATTCCGGATAGTTTATTGAAACAGATGAAATAAAAACAGCACACTCGATAGAGTCGAATCAGTGCCTCATCCGCTTAGCATTAAAATATTATATAACAGTAGGCGTGTAAACAACGCGGATTATTATTTATTTACTTATAGAATCATTGCTATAATATGTTAGGATTAGTCGACGATTAACTCTTGATTGTTCTGGCTTAACACTAACGCAACTTCATACATAATTCATCATAGGGAATGGCAAAACAGCAGGTGATTTTTCTCTTGCGAACGTATTTCGGTGTTGTTTCTCTGCGAGTGGTTTCATTGGACTAACCGGAAGATCAAAACAAATGCAGTCAGCACTTGGAAAGCTCTACACAAAGAAATACAAATAATATGCATGTATATGTTTTCCATGCGGTGTTGCCGATTTTCTCACCACGGCTCGGGAGATTAAGTCGGCTGTGATATTAGAATAATACAAAATAAAGTTAGGTCCTAAGTGTGTTCAGTCAGTGTATATCGTGAGTACTACGAAACTGCTGATGTATAGTTCGTTAACGATCGATAGTATCGATAGGGTTGAAGAAACAATCGATAGTTGCTCGATAGTTGCCTAAATGCTGCGTCTTTTGTTTGGTTGGTACACATGACAGCTCACGCTCTGTTTGGATACTTGTCGAAAAGTTCTCAGCAGAGCAGATAATGACGGAGTAGAGAAACAGACTGAAAGATAAATATCATTGTTTTTTAAACAAAATAGTCCTCTATTAGAACAATAAAAAGTTTATTTTACAAATGTGTACTATTTCTGATGTTGAATAAAACATGTTTATGTGGAGTGAGCTGACCTATAACTAGTCCTTTTTTCCGTTTGCTTACTTCTCAAACGCATTAAACAACATATTGTTGATGGTAAAATATCAACCTACGCATCCAGTGTGTTCATTCAGTCTTTAGCCCAAAATATTTCAGAAAAGTAATTATTATCCAAAAAAACTTGGTCTTCCACTTCGAGTATGGACTATTACCTTCTTATAATTATTAGAAATTCTCGCCACAAAAAACTTCACCAAAAAATTGAGTATTCTGTGGCACTAAGACTTGGTGTTCTGTGCCACAGGCATAGAGTCCACAGACTAAATTGACGCATACGTCAAACTATCGATAGTTTATCGATAGTATCGATAGCATTGATGTGAAAAATCGATAGAATCTCAAAGGCAAACTATCGATGTTTAAATCAGATGGACTGGAGATTTCCCCACGACGTTTTCCTGAGGATTCCTGAGGATTCCTGAGAAAGTATATCTTCTATAGCAGTGTTCTAAGATATCCGTTCCCATGCGAGAGAGAATTTGAACAGTATGTGGTTAATTCATTACTTCGTGTGCTGCTTGATGTCCCTGTTCAGTTGGTAACAATTCCTTTTCGTCCGTAATTTATCTTCTTCTTCTTCTAATGACTCCACAGAACACCTATTGTTCTGTGATTGAGTCCACAGAACGTATCTATGCTTCTTCTTCTTCTTCTATTGATTCCTAATAAGTATTGTGTTTTGTGTCTAAGGGCCGGTCTCACAATTTATGTTAGCGTAGTTTGACAGACAGCTAAATTTTACTGGTTAGATTGTGAGTTTATTCGTTCATTTGAGCGAATGTCATAGTTATTCTAACTACCAGTCATCATATAAAAAACCCAGAAAAACATCGTTCAATATGGAAAATTATTTTATTTTTTATATTGAGCCAGGAGGTAATTGAATTTATAAATTAATAAAGAAAGTATTTTAAAAATACCCCAATGATGGAATAATTGTCGTTCTGGTAAATATATATCTCAATTTTATAGCGGGTGTTGTAAAAAGACTATTTAATTTACAGTATTTGGGCAAGTAGACCGAATTCTTTTACAATGTTTATTAAAAAGAACAAATACTGAGTATTTGAGAAAAATAGTCCCTCTCCAGAATTTATGTTTGTTCAGATCCGTTTTAGTGGAGTAAATACCAGGCAACAATGCGACCTCGTGCTGTAGTGTACACATTGTAAACATTACGAACATTTGAATAAATACTCATTATCGTGATATATTTGTTTCTACGTTTAAATATGTAACTATGACTTTCATAATAACTGTTTTTTTTTATCAACGCTTTGGTCGAACAATGAGCAGGATTTTTATCTTTCTAAAAGATCTAAATTTGGACACGTATCAGCTTGAACGAGGAGGAAACCATATAGCAATTAAACTGTTGAAGGAATACTCATAAATCAAGTCATTCGAGAAGATGAAACAGAGTAGAAAAAAATTGGCGATAACAGAAATAAAAAACGTATTTAGAGACATGAGAATGTCTTAGTTGAAGGTTGTTTTTTTTCTGGAACGGTGATGTTTCTTCACCTTCAACAATCTGAAAGAAATCAAACATCAAAGTTATTATTGTTTTGGAACGATAATATTACCGAATTCAAGGTAAAAGTACTTCTAAAAGAAAAATTGTATATTTTTCAATAACTTCTTGTATTCATCAAATTTTGTATGTACAGTTGTGTGCATGAAAAAGTCGTACAGCAGTTGAAGGCTATTGTGAGTCAATCTTAATTAAATTATCGACTTTGACAAGTAGAGTCAAAATTCAAACCAATTTTGTCATTAACGAGCACTCAATTTTTTTTTAGCTCAATTATTTGGTGCAATACAATGTCATTACTGAAATGCCTTGTACGACTTTTTATGCACACAACTGTACGAATAAAAACTGATATTTTTGAATATGATATTATTAATATTGATATTTTGAAACTACTTGCCCAACTAATGTGACTGTCAGAGAAAAAAAATATGATGTCTGATACAAAAATTAAAAAAGATTGTTGCTCATTTCAAACAATTCAACCAACTGACAATTATTCTTTTATATTTTTTCACATAGAAATGGATAGTTTGACCTTGCGTTCAGAAAAGTATAGTTGTGTCTGAATCTTTTGATTCGTCCAAGATATTTTGAAATTGGAGATAAATAGCAAAATGATAAGAAAAGTAACACCCAACTGTGAAGTGATAGTATCGTTTACAATTTTACCGAAAATATAAACAGTGTTGAAGATATATTAAGAAGAATTTGTTTTATTTGTAACTTATCTTCTGTCAATATCTGTTGAGAAAATTCTTGCTGCTCTGGTTCGATATTTAGAACACGCTCGTTGAAATACATTGAGGACAAAAATTTGCTAATATCTTGATTATTCTCCAGTTATCTTTCCGATTTTCTCAATCATATGAATAATGTTACTATTTTGTAAATTATAAAAAAAATTACGACAAACATTATAATCTTTTACAGAACATGACATTATTATACTGGGTTATAGGAAAAAATACTTCAAAATCCTTTTATAAGAGAAATATTTTATTTTAACCTTTTGAATAAGAAGAAAGAAGAAGAAAAGAGCCCTTCGCCTCGTCGGTGATACTTCGCTCACAAGCTAGCTCACTTCTCTGGAATACCGCAGAAAGATTGGCAACGTGTCTCTATTTCAAAGTACATGCTCTTCCGAAATATCATCAATCATTCCATAGCGGTCTTATCGAGACTGACCCGTCGAGCTCAATCCTCACATCTATATGCCGTCGCTTTGGAGACACGGCGAACATTTATTTCCTAAGGCTCGTTCTTTCAATTTACGGCAAAGCTTTGAAACTCACTGCCTCGAAAGGTGTTCCCTGAGGCACACAGCATTCAGAAATTCAAGAACACCAATTCCTACCTACTTTTCCTCGGCTCTTACGATATTTTCTGAAGAATACAGGATTTTAGATATTTAATCAATAATTCAGAAAAATGAAAAAAGCTCGTCCCGGCTGAGAACCGAACCTGCGGCCTCTTGGTCATCAGGCGCGTGCGCTATCCATTGCGCTAATCTCTGCCCCAGTTCTCAGTGTTGTTCTACTCTAGGTATTTCATCAACTTGATTCAATGGTACACTCAGAGAAAAAAATTCTTATATTTTGTTTTAACTTTTTTATGAATCCAAAAATTGAATGACAAATAACGTGCAGCATCGCCACAAAAACTATCACTTTTACTCCTAATACAATAATCTACTATCATCGGCAAACGTTACAAAAGTAACGAATAATTTGGATTTCACATGCACTGAATTCCACCATTCCACTCGAGAAGAGATAGATGAAATAGTGAAATCAACAATGTAGAAGTACCCTTCTCTCCAAATATGAGGCAGAAAACAACAACTTTCCTGGCTAATACCGCGACGGACATTGAATTCTGACAGATATTTGTGCAACGTTCTTCGAAGAAGGCCCAGTTGTAATTGCTTATTGTAATTATACAGCAAATTATCTTCGACACTGTCTATTTTACTATTTCATTTATTTGATACTCTCCGGATACTCTCCGGCAAATAGCCCCGAACTCTGTTCACTTCCTGGTGTCTTTGCAACGAGGATTGCTTATTGGTTTCACCGCGGGTGGCGCTGCGACTGACTTTTACTGTAAGTCGCTGCTTCATTTGTGAGGAAATATGAGTTATACAGTGGATTATTAGTCAGGAATCACACTGATCGACCAGGACCGACCGTCCGCGACCGTCCACCTACGACCAAAAGTAGAAGTAGATCAATGAAAACTTTCAAAGTCACACTGATCGACCATCCACGACCGACCACTAGAATAATTTTGTAAATCTGACATTGATTTGGCATTCGAAAGGTTATGTGAATTGTCTGTTCATTTAATGAAAATAAGTTAAATTCATAATATCAATAGTTTTGCTTTAAATAATGAGCAGTAGTGATACTGAAGAAGAACATTTTGTTTTCCGGTAGGAAATATACCTATTTACATGAGTTTTGTTGAAGTCAAAAGTTCATCATAAATGTGTGCCAAAATGACATTAGATACGTCACGATAGTGTGACACCGACCAAAATATACAGCAGACTACAATTTCGAACATGGTTTTTGAAAAACGATCGAGGACGGTCAATGACGATTATACAGTGTGAGTTGTGCGATAAGAATGTACGTGTTGGAAATTTTGGTCGTAGGTGGACGGTCGCGGACGGTCGGTCCTAGTCGATCAGTGTGATTCCTGGCTAATTCATTGGGATGGGGCAGGACGACTTTAATGTGTTGTCCGACCTGCCCTGTCACTGACGAGCGGCAAGAACCGTGAAACGCGTCTGCAGGTAGTCTTTCCCAGCCAGATGAAGGATATTCTTCTGTATTATTACAATAAACAATTGCAACTGGATCTTCTTGGAAGAACGTTGCACAAATATCTGTCAGATATAAATAATTCAATGTTCGTCGTGGGATTAACCAGGCAAGTAGTTGTTTCATGTCAGATTTTTGCCTCATATTTTCCACATGGTGGAAATATTTGGAGACAACGGTTTTACTATTTCATTTATTTGATACTCTCCGGCGAAAATTCTCGAACTCAAGAAGAGATATTGAACAAGGACGATAAAACCCCTGAACCCGTTGAAAAAGTACCCACAGGTTTTGAGGGACCGTTCGTTCGCAATCGAGAACCGAACTCCTTCCAGCCGTTCGATTATCCGAGAATTCCGCGAATGAAAAATGACCCGGAATCATCGAAAAAATGCATGAGAATTCGAACAAGTGTCGATGTTTCAGTTATGACGAAGGCGCCCCTCGCGGTAGATTAGCGAATTATTCCGCCTCGCAGGAGCCATCACAAAAGCGCCTCCCCGGAGCGCAGCGGCCCCGACGATTCGTGATCGCTTTTTACGTGCGAATTTCGCGGACTACTTGATTGATCGGCACGGAACATAAAAGAGCCGTCAGTGTATTCAATGTTCCGTCGGTGTATTCGATGTTTTGTGAGTGGCACGCCTGAATCGGCTGCCAAAAGGGTCTGCGGATATCATCAATATGGTATTAGAAATTAATAGGCATTGTTTAGGTTGCGAGAGGGAGAGTGGATTGTTCGGCGGATAATCAAGTGTAATTGTGACGGATTCGTTATGTTTTCATTGTTTGGCGACGGGACATAAGGTGCTTTTTGGAAGACTCGCTGTGATCGACATATGAGCTTGGATACGTAGTTTTGTGGATCTGTAGTTTCGGGAAAAGTACCGAAGCTCATTCATATTTCGAACTTTATTATTCTCACGCTTCTGCAGTAATCGAAATGTACCTCTCAGGTCATTTTCTACGAAGGCGTAGAAGGGCCAGCAACAAAATATTTTTCGAAACATTTGGAACTGCCACTTTGAACTGACAATTGTCACTTTGAACTGGCAATTGTCACTTTGAACTGACAATTGTCACTTTGAACTGGCAATTGTCATTTTGAACTGACAATTGTCACTTTGAACTGGCAATTGTCACTTTAAACTGGCAATTGTCACTTTGAACTGGCAATTGTCACTTTGAACTGGCAATTGTCACTTTGAATTGGCAATTGTCACTTTGAACTGGCAATTGTCACTTTGAACTGGCAATTGTTACTTCGAACTGGCAATTGCCACTTTGAACTGACAATTTCCAATTTGAACTGGCAATTGGCACTTTGAACTGGCAATTGTTACTTCGAACTGGCAATTGCCACTTTGAACTGACAATTGCCACTTTGAACTGGCAATTGTCACTTTGAACTGGCAATTGTTACTTCGAACTGGCAATTGCCACTTTGAACTGACAATTTCCACTTTGAACTGGCAATTGTCACTTTGAACTGACAATTGCCACTTTGAACTGGCAATTGTCACTTTGAACTGGCAATTGTTACTTTGAACTGGCAATTGCCACTTTGAACTGGCAATTGCCACTTTGAACTGACAATTGTCACTTTGAACTGGCAATTGTTACTTCGAACTGGCAATTGCCACTTTGAACTGACAATTGCCACTTTGAACTGGCAATTGTCACTTTGAACTGGCAATTGTTACTTCGAACTGGCAATTGCCACTTTGAACTGACAATTGCCACTTTGAACTGGCAATTGTCACTTTGAACTGGCAATTGCCACTTTGAACTGGCAATTGTCACTTTGAACTGGCAATTGTCACTTTGAACTGGCAATTGTCACTTTGAACTGGCAATTGCCACTTTGAACTGACAATTTCCACTTTGAACTGACAATTGCCACTTTGAACTGGCAATTGCCACTTTGAACTGGCAATTGCCACTTTGAACTGGCAATTGTCACTTTGAACTGGCAATTGTCACTTTGATGTGGCAATTGTTAATTAACAAAAAACCAATATTTATGCATGCAGTTGGCGATAAATATCTTTTTTTGAGTAACAATTTACAGCCTAACGTTAGACGTGAAAACGAGCTGCGCACAGAAAATTTAAAATCTATCGGTAGATTGGTTTTACTTTAAAGTAAATCATCATCGATAGGTGCACAATTTTACTAATTTCATTAATCAAAGATGTCAACTAGTTTTGGAAGGACCTCAGAGTAATAAAAGACATACCTACCATACCATGCCCATACCTACACAAATACCGGTTTTGAAGTTTTCTATACAATTTGTGGGCGAGGGGGGTGACGTTACGGGCAGTTTGTTTACATTTGTAGTAAGTCGGACTATATTACAAACGAAAAATGACAACTTGATTATTCTTGTGAATATTCCGCTGTTCGCCGCAAATTTTTCGATTTTTGCTAACACTTGCTTAATTTATATTCGGACCATTTGTAGAACAGATATTTATAGGCTATTATTAGTTGCCACCGAAAACAAGAACTGGATCTTTGACGGGATTCGAAACTGCGAACTGAAAGATATTGACAAGAAAGTATATTATGTTATAGCGTTAACAAGCAGATGCGAACGCAAAGAAAAAGTCTGACGGCATCCTCCCTCGATTCCAAGACGCCCATTCATACGTCGGGACGCGCCTCGCTTTCAAAACACTAATAACGTCACGTTTTTTGAGACGCACCTGACGCTATTCCCGTCACGGGGGTTGATTCCGTAAGGGCGAAGGGTGGCAGCGACACGTCCACTAAGCCCTTAATCCGGCCTTCCTTTAGGATTTTAGGAAGTCATTTATCAGTCATATATTAGACCGCCAGGTGGCGGGCCCATAAACCAACACTTTTGGAACGGATTCCAGGGATTAGCGCGCGAGATTATGAAGTGTTATCTGGTTTCGGCGGCTATTTTCGAGTGCGAATGGTTGGTAATTCGTTAGACACTACTAATACCGAGAAAGAGATCTAAGAATAAAAATTGTGTAAACTCTCAGATCCATTTAAACAGGGCATTAGTCCAGTACGTGGGTTTTTTTTTTAATGCAAATGGTGGGGTAGTAGCGATTTTTTAGTATCTTGTTAGGCTTGGGGCCCTAATGAAAAAAAATCCAAAGTCCAAATCCATGCATCCTAATGTAACTGCGTACATCATGCTACGCCTCCGTGGAATGATTTCGGGGAATTCAGCCGGAATTTTTCAGGAAGGCGCGGCGCGGTGCAGCGCGGTTCGGCGCGGTTCCGCGCGCCGAGTGCTTCAACCTTTAGAGAGAATTTAACATCCTTGGAATGTTTGCCTCTTAACAGTGGATCAAGGAGTAGGTACGAAAAGTCGCTGCTTCGCAATATGATGATCCCATAATACGGGACGTTTCAATATACTTCAGTCGTCCAAAAAATGAAAAAAAAAAAGTTCTTGAATTTTGAAGCATAGTTTCAAAAATGCGCAAAGTGAAAGGGGTTCGTGTAACTTTGGCACATTCATTTTACTCCGAAAAACTTGACGTACTTTGTTTGGCGTCGAAACAATAAAACACCTAAATCATTTTCAGTTATTTGTTCTCATAATCTTATCGTCTGTAGCAAAATACATTTATTACAGTTGTAAATTTCGTGTGAAATTGTGTTTACTCATTATTGTTCTCCATTCTCATTTTGAGGTATCAAACAAAGATTTATACGTACAAAACAAAACGTCTGCTCCATTAGAGAAATTTTGTTGCGATTTTTGTTCTATAGTCCGGGTGGGGTTTGGTGTCATTTATTCGACAACATTTGTTCGACGGAAATTTGTTCGACAACATTTGTTCGAACGGAAGTTTGGCACCCTGGTAATTTGATCGAGAGGAAAGCTAATCGACTCGCATTTATTCGAACATATGTTTTTTGGTCGACACATTTTTAAATATAAAAAAAAGGCCAAATAATGTCGAAATTGAATACATACATTTTGCGAAAAGTAATTATTTAGTTTTTCGTGGCCGATGAAGTGCGACAGGGTCACCCAAGTGATTATTATATGTAATTTAACTCGCTGAATCCGAATTTGGAACGTGACAAGCCGGGAAATCACCTGAAAAATTGCTATAGATGATTTTTTTGGGGAATTGAAAAATAATTTATTTCCCTAAACAAATACATCGTGTTCGAATAAAACGTGATCGAAAATAAAAAATATACGATTTCCTCAATTTTTAGTGCTGTCTTATTCAATCACCTGATATTCTCAGGATCACCTTGTCCGAAATTATTCATAAATGTCTGAAAAAAATCATTCGAGTGGATTTCCCGGCACTTTTAATTAGCGAAGATCACGTAGCGGAAAATCGTAGAATTTTGCTTAAAAAGTAGAATTTTCCGAAAAATTCACTTTTTCGTTGAAAAAAAAGAAACTGTCGTACTATCGTAATGATGAGTTTTATTAAATTTTTTGAAGAAAACGTTCATCCATGCAGGGTAGAAGTATCGGGAAATTCAGTGCCAGGAAATCCACACGAATAATTTTTTCAGGAATGTCTTTTTTGTTATTCATAGTCGAGACGTATATGAGCACATTTTACTCGAAAACGGTGCATTTTATAGAAAAACATAAGGACTCAAATGTAACGACCTTTTTTATAGAGAACTTTATGAAAAAAATTTTGCATCATTTGTTTTTGGAAAAAATTGATTTTTCTATTTTCCTCGGAAAATCGTCTATAACAATTTTCCCGGCTTATCACCCTCGAAATTCGGTTTCAGCCGTTTATTCCGTGAGAAGAGTTTATTTCTGAGCGTATGACTTCTTGCACTGGAATCTTGAGTTACGTGACTTCTCGAGACATTTGTGTATATTTATTAATTTTCTCTGTTTGAAGATTATCGTTGTTATTTTTGGAAGTGAACTATTTTCCTTTCAAATGCTATTCTTGTTTATGAATGATACGGTTGCCGCCGTAAATACGGTCCAACGACTATTCTGTTATAAATATCAAATCTGTCAAAAGAACAAATTGGTCCACCGCCCATTCAACGTTTTAGCAATCATCTTCAGAATGGGAACCCGATATTTTTGGACCGATCATTTTTCAGTCACCGCAACATGGATTTATCGGTTGACAATAAATCTGACATAAATATCTTCCGGAAAATGCTGAATACCTCGAATAGTCTCAGATTACCGATCGAGGAAGGCGTTGGTTCCAGATGAGTTGTAGTTTATTGTAAACATTTGTATCCTTTGATCCTAGCGAGGGCCTCTTGACCAACCCATATCTCGAAAACGAATGATTTATTGATGGAAAACATTGCTTTCTTAATTAATATAAACTTTCGAGACATGTTTTATCGTCATTCAAGTCGAAAATTGACAATCATATCTAGAAATATTCAGAATTTGGCATTGCGGTAAAAAGGTTATCTGATAATTAACATTAATCAAGTGTTTTTTATTGCAATGGGCTTTGACGCTTTGACGCTTAGCATTCACAGTAAATTTTAGTGGGAAATGTTCCTAAATTTCAGTTACGCGTGTTTTCAAAAATTGTCTGATTCAAATTAAAACTTCCTAGTAGATTTGAAAGTGTTAGGTTTTCATAAGAATTCGGCAAGAAATCGATATTTAAATCGCCACATATTATAATTCTGGTTTTCAAATCTTTACTGACTATAGTTAAAAATATTCCAGGCTTCATCGAAGTTGTTCTGCAGCAAAAAAAACTGAAATTTCAATTCAATTTGGTCTGCTTTATTCTGTAGGTAGTATAGAATCGAACCGATTTTTTGTGCTACCTTTCCTACCTTTCAATATTATCAGGTTGAATTCAAAATAACATAGTGGATTTTCGGCTAATGAAGTTTTACTAGAAATCGAAATTTTCTCTTCTCCTTTTGAGCACATCGATCATACTTTGCCACCACATTTTTCTAACTTGAGCTTGGAATACACGGACATAATATTTGCTAAATTATTGCCCTATTGCCTTAGAAGTCTATAACACAACCATTCTTCATGAGTTTCTTTTTTAGGTTAGATCAACTTTTTAATTACTGGGTGTTCATAAAATGACAAGGAAACAACATTCATCTATCCAATTCCAAAATGTTTGACAGTAAAAAATCAACCGTCAACCTCAGTGAATGGAATATTTAGTGTAATCAACTACTATATTTTCCCGGAATGAAATGATACTCGAAATGATCAGTGAGAAGTCATGTTCAAAAGAGATCATTTCCAAACGGATCCAATTTGTAAAAAACTGCATTTCCAACCACATAGCACCCCGTTATATTCATGAAGTGTCACATCTAAATGATGTTTACTCGGACAAACTCCGAAAGAGATTACGGGGAACATATCGACAGATGTGGCTTATTTTCAGGGGAGGACAATTCAAGTCAGGAAAAGGGGTTGACCGCGCTATTAAACTGTTTGTGTACAGAAAGCAAAATTAATGACTTTTCGGCTATACAAGCCTTCGTGTACAAATATTAGGGGTTGAAACGAATGAGAGCAATATTGTCTGTTTTGGCGAATTCTCAAATGACAACGTATGTTCAGTCAAATACTTGAATCAGCTTAAAAGCGAAATTAAACAAAAATGTATATTATATATACAGGGTGTCCCAGAATAAAAGGGACAAACTCCGAGGGTAGAATCCTCACTTCATTTTAAGGCTGAAAGTTCTAATAAACATTTACCCTGAAACGATATGAAGGGATATCGACATGAGCTGTTATCGGTGTGTCGCGTTGCCACATGTTCCGTTAATGCGTCGGGTGGGGTAACAGGAGAGGTGCACCGTAGTACGTCTCTTTTATTTATGTGGTAGTATCATACCATTGCGTTCCTTGTTGCTCGCCTAGATTCCTGTCTATGCCCCAGATGAAAAGTTTCCGATACTGTAGATCTACTACATAGGCGAATTTGTGCAGTTGTTCTTTCGATTGGAATTGGAACCTTGAGGTCAAGAAAGTTCTGGTTGAATCTGTGGTCGGTAAAAAAGCAATGGAAAGAACGGTGAGTTGGTCTACCTACTTGAAAGTGACAGATCTTCCTTAAAGAGTTTTTCACCTGGTATCTTAAACCTTCCTTCTCGAGAATCTAATCTGTCCTCAAAATTCCCTTAATCTGTAAAAAGACAACCTCAGAAATCATCCTACCGAATACACGATTACGCAGCCAAATGTTGACAAAGCAAGAAAAATCCTCGAACAAATAAAGCAGCGCAAAATAAATTAGGAACGCTTTCTCAAAACATGCTGATCCTGGATAATCTTCGATGCGCTATCAAGTTTTATACCATAATTCCAAAGCATAATTTTGATGATCCTTCTAATCCAAAGTATTACACTTGTAAGCTTCGTCTAAGAGGAATTAAATGTTTGGCAAATTTCGCGGCATGTCTGCGCGATACTCTTTTCGAAATTGGAACGAAAAGAGACCGTTGATGTTTTTCAACTGCAGAGAGAAGGTAACGAGCGGGTCGCGTTTTCACCTGAGCGTGGAACTTGTTAACATGAAACTTGTTTCTCGATTAGTGCACATTGGAGAAACTAGTTTCATGCAATATTAAAACAGAGCACGCTACGTTTCGTGCAACTTGTTGACGAAACAATTGCTGGTCTCCTGTTTCCGAAACACCAGTGTGTATCGTTTCATATAAGTACATGGGTTTTTTGATATTGAAACGAGTTGCCTGGTTCTTGAAACGAGTTGCCAGTTTCTTGAAACGAGTTGCCTGTTTCTTGAAACGAGTTGCCTGTTTCTTGAAACGAGTTGCCTGTTTCTTGAAACGAGTTTCACGAAATTCGTTTCTCCAGTGTGTCACCCGCCTTAGTTGTGTGAAGTGGACAACCTCACTCATGTCAGTGACAGACATGATATGATATTTTCGTAATTTTATTCCAGGATCTTCAGGAGCCTCTGTTCTGGTTTATTTCATGGAGATATCGAATTTTTTAATCATGCTTCTTCTTTTGCTCCAATTTCTTCAGTCTGATCCAATAAAGGACTGAAATATGAATATATACATGCATTGTTATTTGCACATAACACATTTACAAGTAGTCAAGAAGTTAAGCAACCCATTCCCATAGATAACAAACAAAAGTGGCCCCAACTCGGGGCCCTAGGGTACACCAAATATTTTTTACTGTAAATCTAATGAACTCTTATTGAAATACACAGGCTGGATAGCACGTGGGAACATACTATCTTAGTGACGATGAACGGATATTGGGGGCAGTAAATTTGTGATTTCAAGTTTCGAACATGGGATGTTTCAAGATACGTGGTCAGTCTGGTAAAAACACCGCAATTGTTTTTCATTGAGAGATAAAAGAATAGCTGACAAATTCATTTAAAAAACCACTCGAGAACCAATTCCATCAAAAAGAGGTTATTTGTAACAACAAAATGTCCTGTTCGGGACGCTAGGGATAAGGAAGTAGGGATTATCCCGGCTAAACCAGCCATATGCGAGAGAATTTGGATCGTCATTACGGCGCTACGATACAGCAAGGGTTGCCAACGGAACAAACAGCTCTCTCCAAACCAAATGAACATCGCGGACTTTCCGTCTTCGTTGCGCGCGCGGGTATGACAAAGACGGTATTGCCAGAAGGGGTTCTTTCATTGGGTAGCCACAAGAGGTAAACGATTTCTTTTCTGATGTCATTTCGTTCAGATATTTGGCGGTAAGGTAATTACTAATCTAACGCTGGGGACCAACAAAATAATTACGGTGTCCTCGAGGGACTCGATTGGAATTAGAATTAGGGTTGAGTAAATCTGATAGCTCTATAGAAATGAGCGTGGCAATTGGTATAAGGTATAACTTTTACAATGGATAAATCACCTCTTGTAGAAATGAATCCATTTGAAGATGACGTCCAGTAGAATTCAATTCAAAAAGCATGATAGCGGTGGAGATCGAACCCGCGCCGCTTGGGTGAGAGCAAACACTCTTAACACCTCCACCACTTCACTATATCCACATCATTTTCCATATCCAGTAGGCACTAAACGCATTGACGTGTCAAAAAGTGAAATCTATAGTGATGTGGCTAATCTTAGAAATTCCTAAAATCCCTGGTGAAATACAATAGAATGTAACTGTTATAAATATTTTTATTTGTTAC
Organism: Chrysolina haemoptera; assembly: GCA_958298965.1. Classification (NCBI taxonomy): domain Eukaryota; kingdom Metazoa; phylum Arthropoda; class Insecta; order Coleoptera; family Chrysomelidae; genus Chrysolina; species Chrysolina haemoptera. Next base: position 2,296,939 of record OY282602.1, on the reverse strand, counting down.
ATTCAATTCAATTTCAGGACAAATAATAGCAATTTGAATGCAGATTTGCTCGATATTACCATGATTTGAAACCCGATCCTAGATTAACTCATATTATTTTTCTCACCCTGTCAGATGGCCACGTATTATGAAACTAAGAATCGCTGTCAAATCAATGAATTCGCCCAAGTCGTAAACATGTTTACCGACCAGACGATACGAGGTTTCTATTATCCGGTAATTCACGAACATGCCAGATGAAGAAGCGAAGGTGTCTGATTCATTAACTGCGGGCTTACCGGGGGAATTACCGGCTGATCCAGGTTTCCAAGTAATGGCCACCTAATGGGAATTATAAAAGAGGCCGTCGCGAAACGACGCCGACGTCGCTGGTTGGCGTACGCGGCGAGCAACGAGACGCTTCTCTTTCTCCTTCGCGCCGCGATGGCATCGAATTACTAGATTTGGTTATCGAGTGGGCCGTTTAAACGGGCATCACCCGACGGAAAATTTCGCTCGGGATTTATTAGTTTGGATCCTACTGGAGAAACAATTTAATAAATAGATGGATGATGAAATAACCAAGCATTTTTGCATTCCTCGGATGTTAGTTTATACCAGAAAATATTTCGCAAAAGAAAAGCAAACAATTATATATACAAAGGATTGAAATGGTTACAATAAATTAATGAGGATGTATTTTTGTATAGAATGTATCTATTCATTAATAATGCTTTATGAAAATTCACTTATTGTACAGCTCACGACATCCACAATAAATTAGACTTAATAATCAGAAATGGATGAAGATAGGTACAATTAAGCGTTGTAATGTAGATGGACCATTATTCAGCCCAAAGGCCATCCTAGTATATTGAAAAATCTCAGTTAATGCAGTTTGGGAATGAGATATGTACATTAATTCATCAAAAATTGACTATTATTATTAAACAATTGAATGTATGGTGTCAATTCATTCAACAAAAATATTCATTTCTTTCCTGATTATAATAAAGAAAAAACAGTGTTGTCTACTTCCACAAACAATCTTGCACTTGTGATTAGTTTTGGTAATTATACCATCGTTAGTATCTATTTCTTGCATCGTCGGTCTTGTTTGGTAAATATACTGCAACTTTGGTGTAGATATTCATTTTGATCATCAGTTGTTCACGAAAAAAAAAAAATCCAACATGGTCAGAACCAAAAGGAAAAAGTTATACTTAATTTTATTATATTGTTGAATTCGACATACACCACAATTTTATTAGTGGAGAATGAGTGTATTTTCATTGCTGATATTGAAGTATTTTCATTCCTATTCACGAAGTGACTTCAAGAAGACCTATTACTATTCAAGTAATTTGATTTCAGGTCAATATTGATAAGAATAGCTATAGCATTAAGAGAAAAAATCTAGTAAAAACAGTCTCATGGATACGTAATGTAGTACGTACAGTTTAGAAAACATGGTTGAAAGTGTGAAAATATGTACGTCCATGATGCGCATTAGTCGTACAATGGACTATAGTCCGTAATAAGGCAGTTAACATCAAAAATTCGCGCAAGAAGTGGGAATTTCGCATTTTCAGCTATGCTTGCGAAACTGTACGTAAATGAGTTATCTACAAAAATAATCATTCCTTCGTTTTTCATGATTTCCTACACGAAATCGTTTCTGGATAGGTACTTATAGTCTCCATAAAATAAAAATTCCCGTCGTTACTGTCCACCGTAAAATTTATTGACTGATAAAAAGTAATCGCGTATAATTGATAAACTTTATAGACAATTAGAATCCATAAATGTTTGACGACGCGACGGTCGTAAGGGTTTTATGCCCCTTTTAAAATGATGATATTTTACGTTCCACTTTTATCAATCGAAGAAGATAACAGCTGATAGCGATGATTTGATGAACAAATCCTGTTTGATGCAAATTTTCATGTGGGTGTGTTGGTAAGAACAAAAAAAATTGGTGAGCTGTGCAATCTAAAACTTCTGTAAAAAATTCCTTAAAAAAAAATATTCCTTCATGAGTTTTTTGAAGATTTTTTGGTGACTGATCTTTTTTAGAGAAGATGGGAGATGACTGAATAATTTTTTGCCATTATACTGAGGACTTGATTCGTTTAGGGTTGTTGAGTGTTTAGGCCCTGGGGATACAAAATGGACCACCAAACCTTGTTTTCTAGCATATAAAATACAGGTTTCATAATCATTCCTTGGATTATTTCATATTCATATTCATATGAATGTACAGTGAGTTTCAAAAAGTTTGCACCATATAGAAAACTTTTTTATTATGTATTTGGCAGAAACAAAATTTCTCCATAAAACTTGTATTTGAGTTATCAAAATTCTGAATTTCAACAGAAGATGCACAGGCGACTCGGTGCAGAGCTCCTCGTCGCCTGGCAACATCCCCGATTATTATAAATCACATAATAATCTCGTTACATTAATAGCTATTTCAAATACAAATGATGGCATATGTTTATAATGCATGTTTCAAAAATCTTAGAGGAACGTGTATTCCTATCAAAAAGTATTTTGAATAAACAAAGTTGTGTAGTTGGGGAATATGGTATAAATTCGAAGACATCCAAGAATATGAATATGTGTTAGGTAAATAAATTGTCACAAAGTTTAATTATCTGATAGCTGATTCGCTCGTAATTTCAAATTTATATATCGGCTTCACTGAGAATTTCTATTTTTATTGAATGCATGTTGAAATCGATAGATCCATAAAATAGAACATATCAACTTCAAACACCGTTACGTTTATCGCCTTCTAGATAAAGATTGTACTTATCTTTATAATTGTTTACTTCATACAGATTAGCAAAAATCAAATAATGACAGTGTTTCTGTGAAAAGAATTTTTTATGGCCAAAAACTGTACTAATGAAATGATCCAGATTTAGTGGAAACACTAATTGAAAAACTAAATGAACATAGAAAATGAACGCAGAAACATACCTGATTGAAAATCAAGCAAATTCCTTGAAAATCTAAATGAAATAATAATATATTTTTTTGTAATACTGAGAATTTGAACGAAAAAAATCAACGGACAAAAAATCTTATTACTTATTACTTATAACATAATAGATAGTTTTTTCAACTTTTTTATTTTCAATTTTTCGAATTTAAAATTTTTGTCCTTGGGCGTATTTTGACGTTCTGATTTCGAATCTTTGAACGAAAATGTCGAAAACTCGTTGGAAATATTTTTGGTGTCAAAAAAACCATTTGAAAACTGATTCAGAGCTGACCAACCCGAGAACGGTCAGAGATAGATCAATTCTGCGACCGCCAATCGATTTAGAATGGCCGAATTAGTATATATTGTGAATTTCGTTCAATCAAAAAAAATTAAAATTACTCGAAAAAAGTTGCAAGGGGGTCCCCTTAAAAATCATGAAAAATACTAAGTCGTCACAACGACTTGAAATTTGCACTGTATACGTAAAATTTCATCCTCGTTCCGAAAATGTATGATTTTTATTTGCTCAGAGAGAAGATTTAGCCGGAAAAGGGTGTTTAAGGTAGAGAATCCAAATTTCTGAGATTTTTTATTTTTCATTTTTTTAATTTAAAATTTTTGTCCTCGAACGTATTTTGATATGCTGATTTCGAATTTTTTAATGAAAATGTCGAAAACGCATCGGAAATATTTTTGGCGCCAAAAAAACCATTTGAAAACTGATTCAGAGCTGACCAACCCGAGAACGGTTAGAGATAGACAAATTCTGCGAACGCCAATCGATTCAGAATGGTCGAATTGGTATATATTGTGAATTTCGTTCGATCGAAAAAAATTAAAATTACTCGAAAAAAGTTGCAAGGGGGTCAAGTTGCAAGGGGGTCCCCTTAAAAATCATGAAAAATACTAAGTCGTCACAACGACTTGAAATTTGCACTGTATACGTAAAATTTCATGCTCATTTCGAAAATGTATGATTTTTTTGTGCTCAGATATAAAATTTAGCCGGAAAAGGTTGTTTAAGGTAGAAAATCCTATTTTCTGAGATTTTTCATTTCCAATTTTTCGAATTTAAAGTTTTTGTCCTCGGGCGTATTTTGACGTGCTGATTCCGAATCTTTGAAAGAAAATGTCGAAAACGCATCGGAAATATTTTTGGCGCCAAAAAAACCATTTGAAAACTGATTCAGAGCTGACCAACCCGAGAACGGTTAGAGATAGACAAATTCTGCGAACGCCTATCGATTCAGAATGGTCGAATTAGTATATATTGTGAATTTCGTTCAATCGAAAAAAATTAAAATTACTCGAAAAAAGTTAAAATACTAAGTCGTCACAACGACTTGAAATTGCACTGTATACGTAAAATTTCATCCTCGTTCCGAAAATGGATGATTTTTAATTGCTCAGATAGAAGATTTAGCCGGAAAAGGGTGTTTAAGGTAGAGAATCCATATTTCTGAGATTTTTTATTTTTAATTTTTTTAATTTAAAATTTTTGTCCTCGAACGTATTTTGACATGCTGATTCCGAATTTTTTAATGAAAATGTCGAAAACGCATCGGAAATATTTTTGGCGCCAAAAAAACCATTTGAAAACTGATTCAGAGCTGACCAACCCGAGAACGGTTAGAGATAGACAAATTCTGCGAACGTCAATCGATTCAGAATGGTCGAATTAGTATATATTGTGAATTTCGTTCAATCGAAAAAAATTAAAATTACTCGAAAAAAGTTGCAAGGGGGTCCCCTTAAAAATCATGAAAAATATCAAGTCGTCACAACGACTTGAAATTTGCACTGTATACGTAAAATTTCATGCTCATTTCGAAAATGTATGATTTTTATGTGCTCAGATATAAAATTTAGCCGGAAAAGGTTGTTTAAGGTAGAAAATCCTATTTTCTGAGATTTTTCATTTTCAATTTTTCGAATTTAAAGTTTTTGTCCTCGGGCGTATTTTGACGTGCTGATTCCGAATTTTTTAATGAAAATGTCGAAAACGCATCGGAAATATTTTTGGCGCCAAAAAAACCATTTGAAAACTGATTCAGAGCTGACCAACCCGAGAACGGTTAGAGATAGACAAATTCTGCGAACGCCAATCGATTCAGAATGGTCGAATTAGTATATATTGTGAATTTCGTTCAATCGAAAAAAATTAAAATTACTCGAAAAAAGTTGCAAGGGGGTCCCCTTAAAAATCATGAAAAATACTAAGTCGTCACAACGACTTGAAATTTGCACTGTATACGTAAAATTTCATGCTTATTTCGAAAATGTATGATTTTTATGTGCTCAGATATAAGATTTAGCCGGAAAAGGTTGTTTAAGGTAGAAAATCCTATTTTCTGAGATTTTTCATTTTCAATTTTTCGAATTTAAAATTTTTGTCCTCGAACTTATTTTGACATGCTGATTCCGAATTTTTTAATGAAAATGTCGAAAACGCATCGGAAATATTTTTGGCGCCAAAAAAATATTTGAAAACTGATTCAGAGCTGACCAACCCGAGAACCGTTAGAGACAGACAAATTCTGCGAACGCCAATCGATTCAGGATGGTCGAATTAGTATATAGGGAGAATTTGAACGGAAAAAATCGACGAACAAAAAAGTCGAGTATATCATGATAATATAAAAAAAATAAAAAGAGTTCAAATATTCACTAAGTTGAGATCTGGCGAATGAAGTCAATATCACGAAAGAACTTGTAATCTTAAAGTTGTAGGCATTGTAAAAATAAAGTCAAATACCTATATCAAGATTTATGAAAACATATTTCAAGTCTCCGTTATGCAATAAAAAAACTCAAACGAACTCACGTTTCAGCTTCTCCAGCGACTCGTGGTGGAGAATTGCGTGGTGGGAACGACTCAATAGTAAAAATTTACTAAATGATGTTAAAATAGGTCGAAATTAAAATAATCGAGATCTTGTGAAAAACATCGGCACCACAAGAAAAACCAAAATTTAAAAAAAATGATGAAAAATCAATATGTTGAGAAGGAATGTAGATTTTACAAATATATTAACATAGAAGAAGTCAAGATCTTGGTTGAAAAGTCGAGATCTTATTCAAACAAATCGAAATCTTGTGAAAAAAGTCGAGATCTTGTGAAAAAAGTCGAGATCTTGAAAAAAAAGTCGGGATCTTGAGGATCTTGATAAAAGGTTCGAAAGAGTTTAAATATTGACAAAGTCGAGATCTGGTAAATAAAGTCGAGATCTCGAAAAAACTTGTAATATTGAAGAATAAAGTTGGACACCAACTTCAAGACTTATGAAAATTTAATTTCTCCGTTCCGCAATAAAAAAAAAAAAACTCAAACGAACTCACCACGTTTCAGCTTCTCCAACGGCTCGTGGTGGAGAATTGCGTGGTGGGAACGACTCAATGGTAAAAATTTACTAAATGATGTTAAAATAGGTCGAAATTAAAATAATCGAGATCTTGTGAAAAACATCGGCACCACAAGAAAAACCAAAATTTAAAAAAAATGATGAAAAATCAATATGTTGAGAAGGAATGTAGATTTTACAAATATATTAACATAGAAGAAGTCAAGATCTTGGTTGAAAAGTCGAGATCTTATTCAAACAAATCGAGATCTTGTGAAAAAAGTCGAGATCTTGTGAAAAATGTCGAGATCTTGAAAAAAAAGTCGGGATCTTGAGGATCTTGATAAAAGGTTCGAAAGAGTTTAAATATTGACAAAGTCGAGATCTGGTAAATAAAGTCGAGATCTCGAAAAAACTTGTAATATTGAAGAATAAAGTTGGACACCAACTTCAAGACTTATGAAAATTTAATTTCTCCGTTCCGCAATTAAAAAAAAAAAACTCAAACGAACTCACCACGTTTCAGCTTCTCCAACGGCTCGTGGTGGAGCGACGGCGTGTGCGGAACGACCCCATGGTGGTGAGGCGTCTCGTGCGAGGTCACGTGATGGCCGAGGACGGACGAGGACGCGCCGCTCATGATGCCCGAAATGGCGGAACTCACCGACACGGCCGCGTCGTGCAGGTGGTGGTGGTGGTTGTGCAGGTCGGAGGCCGACGACGTGGTCACGCCGGTGACGAGGTCTTGGAGGCAGAGCGCCGAGTCCGAGAGCGATTCCAGGCGTTCCATGGTGCGAGCGGAAAGTTCGTGGAGGATTGTCGTTTACGCTGTTTATGCTCGCTGCGGTGTTTTCATAGTTCTTTGGCTGAAACTGAAATATGGGCGTTAGATGTATACCTAAATATATTTTTTCCACTAGCGTGCGGAAAAGTCCACTTTTCCGCACTAGTGCGGAAAAGTAGATTTGTTTAGTTTTTGCGGATTATACTGACATTTAAATATTGCGTCGCAGAAGGTTAAAATAGAAAGCTTACCAAGTGTGGTTGTATAGTTTAATATATATTTAATAATAAATATTCTTTATGTTAACTGTTGGGTCTTTTTTCCGCTAGTAGAAAAAAATAGTGTACCTACCTAACACCAGCGTAAAGTGTCTTTTCCGCACGCGATATCTGGCCGAACTCAACCAACGCGTCGTTCGGCCATCTGCAATCGCGTGCGGAAAAGTATCACTTTCCGCACTTGTTAGGTTAGGTTAGGTGGAAAAGTGGACTTTTCCGCACTAGTGCGGAAAAGTAGATTTGTTTAGTTTTTGCGGATTATACTGACATTTAAATATTGCGTCGCAGAAGGTTAAAATAGAAAGCTTACCAAGTGTGGTTGTATAGTTTAATATATATTTAATAATAAATATTCTTTATGTTAACTGTTGGGTCTTTTTTCCGCTAGTAGAAAAAAATAGTGTACCTACCTAACACGAGCGTAAAGTGTCTTTTCCGCACGCGATATCTGGCAGAACTCAACCAACGCGTCGTTCGGCCATCTGCAATCGCGTGCGGAAAAGTATCACTTTCCGCACTTGTTAGGTTAGTTTAGGTGGAAAAGTGGACTTTTCCGCACTAGTGCGGAAAAGTAGATTTGTTTAGTTTTGCGGATTATACTGACATTTAAATATTGCGTCGCAGAAGGTTAAAATAGAAAGCTTACCAAGTGTGGTTGTATAGTTTAATATATATTTGATAATAAATATTCTTTATGTTAACTGTTGGGTCTTTTTTCCGCTAGTAGAAAAAATAGTGTACCTACCTAACACGAGCGTAAAGTGTCTTTTCCGCACGCGATATCTGGCCGAACTCCACCAACGCGTCGTTCGGCCATCTGCAATCGCGTGCGGAAAAGTATCACTTTCCGCACTTGTTAGGTTAGGTTAGGTTAGGTGGAAAAGTGGACTTTTCCGAACTAGTGCGGAAAAGTAGATTTGTTTAGTTTTTGCGGATTATACTGACATTTAAATATTGCGTCGCAGAAGGGTAAAATAGAAAGCTTACCAAGTGTGGTTGTATAGTTTAATATATATTTAATAATAAATATTCTTTATGTTAACTGTTGGGTCTTTTTTCCGCTAGTAGAAAAAAATAGTGTACCTACCTAACACCAGCGTAAAGTGTCTTTTCCGCACGCGATATCTGGCCGAACTCAACCAACGCGTCGTTCGGCCATCTGCAATCGCGTGCGGAAAAGTATCACTTTCCGCACTTGTGCGGGAAAGTTAAATATGTCAATTTATCGTTATTATATGTACATTTTATTGATTTTACGTGTATATCAATTATAAAAAAGGCAAATGATCTGTTCAGGGCGAAGGCGTGAACACATTTTGTAAAATGACGGTAGAGATCGCTACCTACTTAGGCCTACTTAACCCAGAACGTTACACAAGTCACACTTTTAGACGATCTTTGGCAACGTTTCTACCAGATTCTGGCAGTCAACTGCTGTTGCTGGGGTTTATTTGGACGACTCCGTATTGAACAGAAGAAAACTATCTCGAATAAAATTCTTTCATTTACTGACAACTTGCAACCGATGCCATCTCCGTCATCTTCATGCACCTTGCAATCTACGAGTGTTACTCTTAACGACCAGTTACCACCAACTCACCACTCTGGACCGGTCATTCTGACTCATTTGCAGAATGCAACAAATTGTGTTTTCAACATTAATATTAACAAAAAATAGTGGATTTCCACTGAATGTTTTGTATGTTGAAAAAAAAAATATATAGTTTCAATGTGCTTTTTGAATCTTTATGCGGTCGTAGAAAAAATAATGTTCCTAATTCATGGGTAAAGTGTCTTTCCCGCACTTGACTGCTTGCTCGAACTCTGCTTCGCGTCGTTCGGGTCAACGGCAGTCACGTGCGGGAAAATATCACTTTCCGCACTTGTTAGGAAAATAACACTTTCCGCACTTGTTAGGAAAATAGCTCTGTAGGATCTAGAATCAGTTTAATCACATGTCAAGGATAAAAATCTATTATATGCATTACTACGCCAAAGGTTCCAAACAGTGCAGTGCAAGAATTTCGAAAACTAACATATTTGGGGATGGGCATTGTTACACAAAGTGAGCTCAAAATCTGCTGGGAAATTCAAAAATATATCTTTATTTTGAATGTTTCTCCATATATTTCTAACGAACGTTCGTTGTGAAAGACCCTGTATATTCAAAACATTCGAGTACAATTTATATCCCATTTCTATGTGACCATTCACGATTTATCACTTTGAATCAGTCCCCAACAGAGAAAAACAACTGATACAGTCACTAACATGATAAGTTTCTGCTCCTTACCCCTTAATCCGAAAAAAAAAAATATCTCGCAATGGTATCACCACACAAATCAACCGCCGAAATCACTCGACGAAGCGCAGAGATCACTTAAGACCCCCGAGCAAATCCAGGTGCGACGCCGAAAGTCAGCAAGTCCGCGAAAAAAGGTGCCGGGCTTAAAAACGGCTTCGGCCGGGTTTAGACCGGATCAGAGGAACGTCGCGACGGTGTCGGGCGTCGGTCTGAGAGCTTTGCGAATACTAAGCCCGCGCTTTCGTCCCCCCTCCGTCCGCGCGACGCGCCGCCATTCGACACCGAAACGGCCGCCAATCACTCGACGGTATTTAATTTCTAATTAGCCGGCCGTAATTGACCGCCGTCGGAGATGGAATCGGTCGGAGAACGGAAGAAGCTAGAAGAACGCTTGCGAAGGATCCGATCGTTTTATGGGGCAAGCACAAAATCGAGTGATTTCTTTGAGTTATCATTTGCAGTTGATTTCTTATAGTACAGTAACCACAGACAAATGAAACTTGACACATGACTTCTTGACATCATATATTGTTAGAAAAAAAAACTGTCTACCAAAATATCAGGGATGAAACCTAAAAAAAAATTATTTAAAGAAATTATAATTTTTTTTGCTGTCGTTTCGGAAAGTATAAGATAATTCAATTCTCCACAAGAAATATAATCAGTACTTAGTTTCACACAAAACGCGCGCTCGTTTTCTCATAAAACCTGATTGAATTCCGATATTCCGGCAGGACGAGAATTAGATTTGTCATAAACTTGGCTAAAAATGATAGTAGAAGGAAAAAAAAGGGCATATCGTTCCTGAAGACTTCTACTTCCTCATGCAAATATAACATGTGATTATCTGAGTACCCAAAATGTGTTTTGTCCCACTTCACATAACCCTTCTACGATATTTACGGAGGATCCGAAAGTCGTGGATATTTTAGTTGATATGAAATAATTATACTGGAGCAGGATTCAATACCCTCTTTGGACCATATGCAACGATTTTAGACTAGTGAGACACGTCTCACTTATAAATGCCAAAGAAAAAACTGGGTTCTACTCCTCTGCCTCAATTTTCAACTCACCCATAACCCCGGCAATTTCTTCAGTCTTCATACGTTGGGATAAAGTCTATTTTGCACTAACAAAATTTGAACATAACAATACACCTTGCATATCACCCCGAAAATAATTGTCTCCATCACCAAAAATGTGCAAAGCTATGCGCAGATAAATCCTTTTGATTTTTTTGCAGATATACAGATACAGATCTTTTCAGCACGATGCCATAATGGGTATTGAGGGAAATTCCAGAAGACTTCAACAGGTTTACTTTTAATAAAACAAGTCACCGGATTGATAAAAAATGTTCAAAAACTGTACATTCAGTTACACTCCATCGCCCTTGATATTAGTCCATAAAAACTACCCTGAACATCCAAAATATCACGAAATGAACGAGACTATTATTTATTCATTCCATAAATCGGACGCCTCATGATAATATTCATCCAAGCCGTAAATTAACTCATCCTAAGCTGGAGATGAAACCGGAGAGCTCATTACTTTATTATTATCAACCGTCAGAAGGCCGACTTAAGTCCTGGAGAGCGTTAAGCTAAGTCTTCCAGCTTTGCGTCGAGTCGGACAGATCGACCCGGATTTCTCCAGACTTACCGTGCTGCTTTTCTGCTTTTCTACATATCCCGACAGATTTTGCGGATCCGGTCATCGGTTTAACAGCCAAACAACCGGCTTTGCGGGCATCATTGTTTTAAACGGGCGCGCCTTTTTATTGAAACGTCACGATTATTGGCGCAGTTCGCATCGGTGAAAGTGAGCGTTTTGTTTTTGTTGGGCCGTTATGCTGACCCGAAGTTCTGCTGGACGCTGAACGATACAGGTCAGAGAACGGTGCCTTATACCTAGTTAGGGTGAAAAAATGCGCCGATCAGCTATACTCTTCGAGTTCAGGAATGGAAGTACTTACATCGAAGAAGAAACAAGGGAAAATATTTTGGTAAATTTTAGCCGTCTTCTATATTCCTTCCGTTGAGATATGTTGATCAACTATCATCTGACAACGCGGAAGGAAATTTGGTTGGGGCCGGGGCTGGAAATAAAATGCTTGAAAATTTTTCTCCCGAAAATGTCTTAGGTCATAAATTAGCCGGTCACCTATATTCCCACTTTTCAGTTCATTAGTTTCAATTTTGCCCTTAGATAGCTGAAATCGCGGTGGAACGAATTTTTAGCAGTGCCGGGTCACAGAGGGGCGGCAAAAGGGGGCACTCGAAAAACTCGCGCCGGTACCGGCTGTGAAAAATTGGAAAAATGGACTTGGAATGATGATCAAGCTTTCAAATTTTAGTGGCACTTCTTTAGAGACCAAGAAAAGCAACCCTCCAAGGGAAGGAGTTTCGGCCATATGCATGTCAATACGAAAACTCCTTCCCTTGGAGGGTTGCTTTTCTTGGTCTCTAAAGAAGTGCCACTAAAATTTCTAAGCTTAATCATCATTCCAAATCCATTTTTCCAATTTTTGAACATAGTCGGTCCCGGCGGCGCGAGTTTTTCGAGTGCCCTCTACCTACCTACCTACCTCGATTTTAGCTATCTAATGGCCAAAATGGAACTAGTGAACTGAAAAGTGAAAATATAGGAAACCGGCTAGTTTTTGACCTGAGACATTTCCCCGGCCCCAACCAAATTTCCTTCCGCTTTATCAGATGATAACTGATCACTTTCTGAACAACATATCTGAACGGAAAGAATATAGAAGACGGCTAAAATTTATCAAAATATTTTTCCTTGTGTCTCGGCTGGGCCCAACTCAAACTCAAAAATATTTTGGATTTGGTATCTTCGCTGTAAGTACTTCCATTCCTGCGAGCTCGGAAGGAGTATATACAGGGTGTTCCTTAAAGACATGCTAATATTTGAGGGGGTGATTCTTTGACTTATTTTAACGAAAAAACTTTCTATAAACGTATGTCCTAAAAGTCCTAACTTTTGAGATACAGGGTGATAAAGTTTTAAAAAAAAAAGTTTTTTAATAATAACTGAGATAATATTGTAGACGTTTTTATAAAATTTGGTACATGTCTTCTATGCATAAAGGTGCATTTTTTAATGCACAAACATTTTCATTTTCTCAATCAGTGGCGTCCGTACGGGTTTTGCATTGAATATTTTTGGAGAAAAAAATACTACGCCACTGCTTTCTCCAAAAAAAATGAGATCCTCATTTATTTTTGAGCAAATTTAATCTCTTGAGTTTTCTTTGTCCGCCGCATGGTTTTCGTTTAAAAAAATAAAAATCGTTTTACTTCAGGATCAATTCCTCAAAAATCTGATGTGGTGTGGAAATGGAGAATCAAAAAAATATGGATTTCAGCTTGTACAAAAACGAATTTTATTTTATTTTATAAAAGTAAGTTTAAATGAACGGATCAAATTCATTAATTATCAAGAACCGAGCATCTGACAAGAATTACACATTTTTTTGGATTCTCATTCATTTTGGAACAAATCTGATCCCTCAATTTGCTTTCAGTCGATGCACAAACATTTACACACCGCATCAGATTTTTGAAGAATTGATCCTGAAATGAAACGATTTTTATTTTTTTAAGCGAAAACCATGCGGCGGACAAAGAAAACTCAGGAGATCAAATTTGCTTAAAAATAAATGAGGATCTCAAAAGTATTTTTTTTTTTCAGGAGAAAGCAGTGGCATAGTATTTTTTTCTCCAAAAATATTCAATGCAAAACCCGTACGGACGCCACTGGTTGAGAAAATGAAAATGTTTGTGAATTAAAAAATGCACCTTGATGCATAGAAGACATGTACCAAATTTTATAAAAACGTCTACAATATTATCTCAGTTATTATTAAAAAACTGTTTTTTTTTTTCAAAACTTTACCACCCTGTATCTCAAAAGATAGGACTTTTAGGACATACGTTTATAGAAAGTTTTTTCCTTAAAATAAGTCAAAGAATCACCCCCTCAAATATTAGCATGTCTTTAAGGAACACCCTGTATATGCTCGGCGCATTTTTTCACTGGTGGTTAGTAGTGCTATAGGTTTTCCAGGATGTTTCCTCAGCTGACAAAATACTCTATCTTCTAATTTGACAAATTTCTGGAACAATACAGAGAAATCCTGTATTTTTCAGAGAACGTCGTAAAAGCCGAGAGAAAGTATGTAGGAATTGGTGTTCTTCTTGAATTTCTGAAGGCTATACAGCGGGTCCCAAGGCCTTGCCGTTCGTCTGAAGAACGAGCCCTGGGAGAGAGGGGAGAGAGATATTCGGCATTTCTCCAAAGTGACGGCATATGGATGTGAGGACTGAGCTCGACGGGTTAATCTCGATGGGACCGCTAACGGTAAAACGATTGATGATATTTTGAAAGAGCATCGACCATGAAAATATCTAAAAAATAGAGACGGATCGCCATCCTTTCTGCGGTGTTCCAGAGAAGTGAGCGAGCTTGACGTGAGGAATGGCTCTTTTTCGTACAGAATCTAAGAGTTTCAATGTGTGTTTGGGTGCTGCACTCCATATATGGGAACAGTGTTCTACGACAGGTCGGATTTGTACCTTTCAAATCACAATCAATTGACGGGAAGTGGAATACTTCTTGGCACGAAACAGAAAACAAAGTTTTTGGGAGGCACTTTCAGAGAATAACCTGGCCCTGAATTTGAATTCAATGCAATTCAATTAAATTACTGTTTCTAACGATATACTACATCTCATACAAATAAAAAAAAACTTTCCTACAAAAGAAAAAAAAGAGCAAAAAACACTGCATGAAAAGTAATAAATACAAAAATAGTTATTTATTATACAAGGGAAAAAAGTATTAGCTCGAGATTGTGTTGTCTCCCAAAATATTTGAGCTCTCCATGCAAATCGAGAATGGATATTGAATTGAGGTATATGAGAAACAATACAGGTACAAAAATTGAACCTTGTGGTACACCGCATGTTATATTTCTTGTCAAACTTTTTCCATCCTTCATACAAATGTACTGTTTTCTTCCAGATAAATAATTTTGAAACCGTGACTAGTGTTGGTGCGTTAGAATGGATCCTTGTGGAACACCAGCATTCATTGGTCGATTATCGGATGATTCTCCATCGACCACCGCGAGAAGAGAGAAAGCTAGATGGTAAGGAACACAACTGGGGGCAAGCCATAAGATGGAAGTTTGGCAAGGAATTCCTGGTACTAAACGCGACTAAACGCCTTTGAAATGTCCAGTGCAACGGCCAGAGTTTCCCAAATCTTAGAGCATATTTCAATTCATACGTTAGAAACTATCTGATCTGATTTAATTCTATTATACAAATTAATTCATGGCATAACATCATGCCCAGATTTGTTGGCACAAATCAATTTTAGATTCAATAGAACACCAACACGTAATTGTGAACTTTTCAGCATTCCTTTTCACTTTACCAATTATGGCTGGAATAGCAGTATATCTCGTATTATGAAACTGGGTAATCTACTCAACACAAATGGTATATGTCTGGATCATTGGAAAAGGCCTTGTTTTGATGACCCTGACATTTTGTACCTTATATATCTTCAAGCAGCTGTCGTACAAGATATGGCCAACAGGTCCGTATAGATAAGATTTTTCAACGTTCAAAACTGCAGTTCAGACTCATATAGATGAAACACCAAATTGCAGCAAAATGGTTAGGCAAATATTGGCACACAAGATAAGTTGTCAATAAACACCATAATATATTTGTAGGCGAAATTTTATGGCACATGTGGCTCCCAGATAACGGGTGATTTACAGTTGACATTCTCTCAAAAACTCCTAATTTATAACAACACGTTAATTTTGCGTGACTGCTCATTTTACATCCATTTGAGCATGGTAGATAATTTTTGATGAGTGTCCTATAATATTTCACACCAAATCTCGTTCAATTAGGGATATGTGTACCTTCACACTATACATTAAAACAAAGATAAGAACAAAGTGCTTATCAATAGCAAAATGAAAGTGCATGTCCACTTCCATGGGGAAAAAACGAAAATCTGTTCTATGGTTAAAAGCCAAAAAAACCTATAATTTTATGGAGTCTGTATCATATTCAAATTGAAAAATCAACTAGTAACCATATGTCGGTGAAAAATTGGAATGGTTTGAAAATTATTTCATCTGTAATTGATTTATTATTCTGTATTTCATCCGTTAGTATTATAATAAAATTTTGATATTGTATGATTTTATTCAGTATTCATAATAAAATTTGATTGAGAACGGATTTCATCTATCAATAAAAATATCTAATCTGATTTAGAATATCCATACATACCTATGTATGTAATCTCACTGAACTCCAGTAGAAACATGATCGGAGAAAAAAAAAATGGGTACAAAGTATTTCTACAATCATTTTTGAGGTAAAATATTGTCGCATGCCAAGTTTTCCCTTTCACTATAGTGTTATCCGACGGTTATCAAAAATCTATTGTATGCTTTTGCACGCACATTGCACATAAGTTGAATCTGTCGATAGGATGAATTGAATCCATTTTCCAGATTTTTTCATCTAACGAAATTAAAATTTGTTGACAACACATATTCCGACGCAAAGGAAGTAAAAATCTTGTATATATAACTAACAGTTCTTTTCACCCTATTTTGAATAATTCATGGGATACATTTTCATATAAATCTTTTGTCAAACTGGAATAGTTCAATTTGAAATTTGTTAATTTTCGAAATGCATATATTTCTTTCAGCAAAAGGATTTGGTCGGATTCTATCAATATATTCAACAACACATACAAAAAAAATGAGCACCACTACCTATAATACAAGAAATTTAAATATCAACTTACTAAAAGTACAAAGTATACTTATAGAAAAATTTGACAAAGACATATTTTTTCCTATGATTCATGAATAAAAGAAATACATACTTATAGGTATGCACTAGAAACAAAAACGTTTGTGAACAATATACGAATAGGTATATCAATATAAAGACTAGGTACTCTTTATATCTAAGTAATTCACTCGATAATAATTACTTCAAAAGCATGTTTACAATTTTAATTTGAAAGCATTAGGAACAGTTCCAGGTATTTTAAATCTTCATATTTTTTATATATTTCCCATCTATTTTTTTTAATACACTTTTCTTGTGTTAATATCTGCAATTCATCTTGAGATAAATCACCACAATGATCAGTTTGAAGTTGTATACCTATACCTATTTTAATATTAAACATTATTGTTTATTGTTTCTTATGTCTGTATAAGTCACTACTGCATTTTTTATATACTTATTAAAAATTTAATATTCCTTTTGTTTTTTTTTCTGGAAATACACTCTTTTCGCATATACGTTTCTGAACCTATTGTCATGCACTAGGTTTTTACCACAATAAATACAACTCTAAAATAGTTGAATCTATTATTGATATATAGGGCTAATGTTCAGACATACTACATAAAACAATGAATCTGTTGAGTATCGAGTTGATTTTTTGACATATGAGCGCTCTGTTCAAACTTGGTCGATAAATCTGTCAATATGAAGCTTATATATGTTCTAACTTCTAACATAAGATGCGAAATGGATAGGTATAAAATAAACGTAATTGTTAAATCTGTTGATGTAGGACTAGGACTAATGTTTCGACATATATCATACAATTAATCTGATGATTTTCTAACATACGAGTATTTGTCATGGGTCTGTTTCAATCGTTTAATCTGTCAGGATGAGGCTTATGTTCCAACATAATATGAGATCCACAATGAACATAAAATAAAGTATATTTCCTTCACCACAGCATTAGACATACACGACAGTTAAATATAGTTTGCCAAAATATATGAGAAAATTAGATGTATACAATAAAAGTAGGTTTTCATCGCCACGGATATATGGTAATGGTAAGGTTCAGTTATTGCATTTGTTGTAAGTATTGTCAATGTATTTTCTACACAATAAATTACAACTGAAGAACCATCAACTCTGTTGATATATTCCGACATATATAAAAGAATAATTCAGAATTTAGGTGAAATAGAATGAAAGTATATTCCTTTCAGTATAACATTGCTCACACGATCAGTAAATCTGTTGATATAACAAATTGATGTTCTAACACATATAAAAAATTATTCAGAAATTATATGTAAGTACATTCTTTAGACATGGCTTTGGCAATACAATCATTAAATCTGTTGTCAAATTCAATCGTTAAATCTTTCAATAATAGGTAAGTTTGTGTTCTTTCATATTTTAGGATCCGAAATAGGTATACTTGTATAAAATAAAATTGAATGAATTTGTAAAAACATATACATTTTTTCGACAATGTTCCAACGCTTATCTAAAGTATTGCAAATCAATACCTAACTCCTATGGAAATTTAATGAAACTGAGAAAATATTCAATCGAAATAGGTAGAACATTGAGACTTGTTATTTGATTTTTAGATAAGTAAGACATATCCATTATCTGTTTAGATAATTACAGTGTTCACTGTTCTCTTATCCGACGGAAAATAATTTTAATTGATACCTATTACGTAGGTGTGTCTGAATTAGGTCCAATTAAAATTATTTTCGATTGTGTATATCCCATTTATGGAACAATGATTACTTTCTTTTCAGATTTTTCTGAAAGTTAGGATTCAAAATCGAGTTTAACCATCACAACGGTTGACTCGGATGAGAAAATTTGCTTTTCATGGAGAGTAATAATAACATACAGTTCAGTAAATGAGATAAAAATTATTTAATAATTCCTTGAAGTCATACACATTCTTTTAGCAAAAAAAAACTATTTCATAAAACAATCGTTTATTTGATGTCAGACAACGAAAATTGTTTACTGTCTTTTTTATTTAAAGAATAGCGATTATCGATTCAAGAACAATTTTTTTCCGATTAGACATTGAAAAATACAAAAATTGCACTTACCTGTTAAATGAAGATGTCTCCAAGAAATCGTCACAAATAGAAGACACAGTCTGTCACAGTCCTCACACTACAATCCAAAACACAACTTCGAAAGTTCTCGAAAACGACTTAGATTTCCTTTAGAAAAATTCGTCAACGGAGATGTTATCTTACAAATCACTGCCAGTCGCAAAACGCAGCGGTTTTCACAAAATCCTACGAAAGTATTAAAAAGTCTTAAGTGCTTAGCGTTCGTACAGGATATCGAGTTAGGACTTGATGCTGTAAAGTCTCCGTAATCTGGCCACTTCCCAACGCGGTTTAACTATAAGTCCGCTCTCTATATATCATCATATGGCTACGCTGAACCTCAGCCGAGTGAGACTCCCTTTCGGCTACGTTCGGATTCTCCGTCTCTCTCGCTCGGACTGGGTTCATCATTTCCCCTCTTCATATCGCGGATATCGGAACATCTTTAGGAGCTGGGTGACGCCCCCGAGCCTAATTTAAAGAGCATGCGTGCGTTTGTCATGTTTCCAAACGGTTTATCCTTGTCTAATGCTTTTGACAGGTTATTTTGCATTGCTCATAGTTTTATTGACGAGAGGCGGGATCTAGAAGGCGCTAAGTCAAGAGAATCACGAAACAGAATAGTTGGCCTGCCGGGTATTGATACAGGATTAGTTTTGTTTGTGGTAATGTGAACATTCTTAATTTCGGAATTAGGTAGTTGCATTGTGTTTATAAGTTCTTGTTGTACGGATTTAAGCCCGAATTATAAGCACTGTAGAATTACTATGAATAAGAAAGAATATTGTTATCTAAGTAGGTATTATGATTTATTGACGGAACTGATGAATGGAGGTGGGTGGTTCAATACTCCACCATCATCTTTTGACTACTTTTGACCAATTCTACATAAGTATAGGTGAGCTATATGTAGTTATTATTTTTAACTTTCAAAATTTCTGAGCGAATCCTCCTTTCTCACGGAACAAAAGTTATATCGAGATTTGAGGTTAATATCTGTTTTTATTTATTTTCAGTTTGCTGAGGGGCAAACACCATTCTTGTTCTAATGCAAATAAAGCTAAAGGAAGCTGTTTGAATACGGTTGAAAATGCCATCGTTTTGTTCAGTTATATCAAGTGTTCTATGAGGGCAGAAAGAGAGCAAGTAAGGTTTTTTTGGTGTCCCGCAATTATGAAAAATAGACCATCAAGAGTCTTATAATAATCTCTTCTATCCATGTTTATCAAAGATTTGAAAGAAATTCGATAAATAACAATGATTTTTGCTCGATAAGCTTGAACGCGTGAGAAATATTTTTGATACAGAAACAAAAACGCCTCTGTTTTTGGAATGACCAATAAATAGTTTAATTCAATATTCAACTCTGTATTGCAACTGCCCAGAAAATCAAGAGCAAATAAAAGAAAAATTATTATACCAGAAAATATCTCGAAGGTAATGTTCATATTTGTTGACCTTTGTTCATTTCAATATTAAGTAAAATCTTTATAGGGTCCGGAAGGCAAATATGGCCCATCTCATTTTGAAAAGTATTTTTGTTTATGATATCGCACAACCCTTTTTTTCTCAAAAGCGCTACTACCCAGTAACCATATCTCAATTTATTTGAATTGGTTTATAATACTAGCTTGTTTCCAAAAGTATGGACAGAAAACTGAAATTTGAATTTGGGCCATAATATACTACTATTCGGATTATATGGCCCATATGACAAAAATACAAAATAAAAACAATTCGTGGTTATTTTTGTTTTATTATTTATTTAGAAAATAATATGACAGCATAAAATGTAAGCTTCGGTATATTATGTGGAAACGATCATTTAAAAAATTCTTGAAATCGAAAATTTGCAGAAACGATTAAGTATTTGAAAACATGCCCTGTACCTAGTTACCAAGAAACCCGCGGGCATTACATGTATGCTGACAGCGCCTTGGGCCATATTACCCGAAAGGTTTACTCAAAATGAATTAGGTCAAACAAACCATACAAGTTAGAACATCTCTTTTATATTTTATGCCATACCTCACTAACAAGGTGCTACTTACTTTCACCTTATAGCAGCTTCCGTGCCAATGATCAATAAAACAAATCGTAACGTCAAACTTCCCCTAAAAATTACAAAATGGCAGCAACACATGCATATTGGTTAATTTCACTTTGAGTAAGAGTGCACCAAATTGTGAAAAATGCCTTTAAATTTGGAAATATATGCACATGGCCATATAACCCGCTTGGCCATATTTGCCCCCACTACCTTATTTGTGAATTCATAGATGTCGGTCCCGATGATTATCTGTTGAAATATCAGAAGACGAAACAAATGAAAATGATAAACAGACTGATACTGAAATAACAGCTAAAGGCTTTACCAAACTTTTATAAAAGGCAAAAAGCAGGTGCATCCATTAGAATTAGAAGCGACTCGATCACACATGTTAGAATTCACGTAGAAGTAGAGTGACAGGTTGAATTTTTTAAGAAAATTCATGTATTGCAAAAATTTTCCCTGGAAGTCTATATATATATTCATCAAGAATATTGAACGTAAGTATTATAATTTCAAATTGCCTTGAGAATTGGTTCAGAAAGATCAGAAAATCAACATTTTTACTAACACTACGAATGTTCAAATGAAGGATCCGTAGCTTACATTCATCTTTTTCTATTTTTTTTTTTTCATTAAAATTGTCAACGGGTTGACCTGTTATTACATGATTACATGATTCTCGTAATTTCTTATGTAAGGATCCATTTTTGTTATATATTTGAATTTTTTTCTCTACTTTGAGATCTTAAGGATGGTTTCCTGTCTCTAGCCTGGTTAAGAAATAACAAATTTTTATCTTTATTTTTATTTCTTGTTTCCTCTTCTTTTTTCTTCTTCTCATCAATTGTACCTCGTTTTCGTTCTCCTATTGCGTTATTTTCTCTTTCGGTTATGACTGTTTCTGTTTCTTCAAGTATTTCTTCAAAAAATTCTGGATTACGTTTCGATGCTTCGAAGAAGCTAAAGTTCCCGATATGAACAAGGATCGAGCACCGACCAAGAACAAGAAAACCCAAAAAACTCACGTCTCACTTCAATCAATTCCCGAAACCGAGCCGAAACCCCGCTTCCGATCGTCCCCCTCCCCCACCCATCGCCCATCCGTTTTCCAATTCAATTTTCCGAAGACGTCGAACTGCATTCCATAAAGAACCCAAACCGAATAGAGCGAGAGCCGCGCGACCAAAATAAAACACAGAACAAGTGCATTCTTATCAAAGTCCGCTTGTCAATCAAACGGAGCACAACAAACCGAAGCGCCGCCCACCCGGATAGCTGCGTATCAGCCGCTAGGCAGCCAAAGGAGGAGCCGTCGGCCAACATGGCGTCACGCGACGCTCCCGTCAGCGCTCGGCTGCGAGTGTGAGCAGACATTGAGGTTAGGTTGAACGGGATGGGTTTGTTTTTGGAGGTTTCAGGTTTCTAGTGGTTGTGGTGGGTTTTTAGAGGAATTGGAGTTGTCGTGAGGATGGGTGATTTTCAGTCAGTGATAATATGTATAGTGATTGTCGAGAAATAGGTAAAATAGTTGGGAAAATTCCAAACGAAAAGAAGTTATAGGTACGGTCCCCTTATTGTAAAGGTATCTTTGCTGGTTTGATGAAACGATGGATGATATAGAAGAGTAGTAGGTATGTGTATGATTGAAATATAGAGATTGACGTTTGATCACTGTGAGTAGAGTCAAATAAAATGATCCCACACCATATGAAAACTTTGGATTAAATTCCCTGAATTTTTGGTAGGTACGACGTACGTTTTAGTCTATAGATTATGACTTCCTCGGCAAAGGTGTCCATGAGCACAAAAAAAAATCTTTGAAGCTTTCTGCTCAAATTTTTTAACAATTCCGAAAATTGACGAAAAACCTTTTTATTCTGGGAATACCTACTATGCCTCAGTGATGGTACAATGTTACTTTGATCACGTATAAAGGTACCTATTATACTATTTCAATATTTCAAAACAGGGCGAACAAAGGAAAATCCAACTCGATTAATTTCAAACCAACCATTGTGAGTTAGTTCTCTGATGAGAATCAAAGATTAAGTTTAACCTGGATGAACTGCTTCAATCTCGACCAAATTTGACAGACTTTTTTTTACAGGTGTTTCGAAAATAGGTGTAAGTACGTCAACCCCTCATGTTTTAATTCGGATATAGTCATTTCGTATATAAGAGGACAAATAAATAGTGTATGTCCAAAAAAGGGGAGCATGTCGTTGCACCCAAATGTCGTTATATATACAGAATGAATAAAGTTGGAGAATATCAATTCAATGAAAACAATTTTTTTGACGATATCGAAAATAATCGTCTCTCCCCATATTCCCACTAAGTGAAATGGTATTTTACGAAGGCGTTCAAGGGTTGCTAATATTTAAATTTTCATTTTTTCCAATTCCTAGATACTAAGTCAGAATTCCGACTATGCGTATCTCAGAATTAGCTAATTCCGAGAAATCAAGTCAAAATTTCTACTTGGTACTTATCTCAAAATTCTGACTCAGTATCTCGGAATTTCCTAATTTTGAGATAGTGAGTCGGAATTCTTACTTGGCTGAATTAGCTCATTTCGAGATACTAAGTTGGAATTCTGAGTTGGTATTTCGGAATTAGCTCATTCGGAATTCATAGCGGAATTCTGATAGTAGGTCGGAATTCTGACTTGGCATATCGGAATTAGCTCATTTCGAGATACTAAGTTGGAATTCTGAGGTATTTCGGAATTAGCTCATTCGGAATTCATAGCGGAATTCTGAATTAGAATTTCGGAATTTGCTCATTTTAAGATAGTAGGTCGGAATTCTGACTTGGTATCTCGGAATTAGCACATTTGAGATACTGAGTCGGACTTCTGACTTAGTATCTCGGAATCAGAAAATTCTGAGGTAGTTAGTCGGAATTTCGTCTGAGTATCTCGTCGGAATCAGCTAAATGTGAGATACTAAGTACGAATTCTGAATTGGTATCTCGAAATTAGCTCATTCTCAGCTAGTGGGTCGGAATTCTGATTCAGTATCGTGGAATTTGCTGATTCTGAGATAGTAAGTCGGAATTCCGACTTAGAATCTTGGATTTAAATAATTCTGAGATACTAAGTCAAAATTCTGATTTGGTATTTCGAAATAAGCTCGTTCTCAGATAGTAAGACGGAATTCTTACTTAGTATCTCGAAATTTGATAATTCCGAGATAGTCAGTCGGAATTCTATCTCAGGATCTGGGAATTAGATAATTCTGAGATGCTAGACGGAATTCTGACTTTGAATCTCGGAATTAGCTCATTCTGGGATATTGAGTCGGAATTTTGACTTAGTAACTCGACATAAACTAATTCTTAATCATTTCAATAATAGTTGGCCTTTTAGTCCTTCGTCATATTTTGTAACAATATACTGATTTCGAACGTAATTGGTTTTGCAATTAAGACACAACATTAATCTGGCATAGTTAACTAATTTTTTTCCGATCTCTGTTCCTCTTCTTTTTTCTTGTTTATCATGCGGACATGTTGTTTATTGTAATCAAAGTTTGAGTATTATGAAACTAGAATCTTGTAATAAGAATGTATTTTTTTATATGCAATAAATGTAAAAAAAAAAATGAAACTGTATGGCAATGACTGGCACCCCAAACACCTACCAGCCGATCCTCTCAACAAAAAACCGTTTCGCCCGACTGCACAACTGAATTGAATGAGGATATAAAAAAAGTGGCCTTTTTCGCACAAAGGCCCCCCCGTCGGGTCAGTCAACACTTCAAAACGATCAATTAGGCCTATCGGGCAGGCGCCCCGTTGTTCGAAAGATGGATGGCCGTCTAAATGTTTTGCTGCTCATACACCTGATGATGCAATTAGTCTTCATCATCGAAAACGATCGATCGCCTTTAAGGGTTGCCAATTTTTAATTTCGATCGGATTTTATTAGCGGGACATTAATTTTTTTTTATGGTCGGACGGTGGATTGCGACGGATAGGACTGAATTAAGGGTGATGGGTTTCGCTTTTTCTATCAATTTTGATCAGACTGGTGCATACAAGGGACTTGACCTACGAAGTTGACCAAGATTATTTTCACCCCACTTTTCAGTTCGAGAACTTGAAAAATTAACTGTATTAAGAAAACTCATACTAATACATAAAAAGATGAGACTGAATTGACAATTCAACTCATGGATAAAAAATTATAGTTTAAAAAACTAAGGAACACGCTTTACTTCCAACATGGACTACAGTGTAAGAAATAATTAACAATTCAATTACTCAAATAAAAAAAAACATGGGTGCTTTCGACCTATAATCAGAATTGGTGTATCTCTAACCGTTCTCGAGTTGGTCAGCTCTGAATCAGTTTTCAAATAGTGTTTTTGGCGCCAAAAATATTTTTGATGAGTCTTCGAAATTTTCGATCAAAGATTCGGAATCAGCACGTCAAAATACGTTCGAGTACAAAAACTCGAAATTCGAAAAATTAAAAATAAAAAAGTTCAGAAATTATCTCTCGCGAGATCTCTCATGATATACTCGACTTTTTTGTCCGTCGATTTTTTTCGTTCAAATCCTCAGTAAATACTAATTCAGCCATTCTAAATCGATTGGCGTTCGCAGAATTGGTCTATTTCTAACCGTTCTCGAGTTGGTCACCTCTGAATCAGTTTTCAAACGGTTTTTTTGGAGCCAAAAATATTTCTGATCAGTTTTCGGCATTTTCGTTCAAAGATTCGGAATCAGCACGTCAAAATACGTTCGAGTACAAAAATTCGAAATTCGAAATATTAAAAATAAAAAAGTTCAGAAATTATCTCTCGCGAGATCTCTCATGATATACTCGACTTTTTTGTCCGTCGATTTTTTTCGTTCAAATCCTCAGTAAATACTAATTCAGCCATTCTAAATCGATTGGCGTTCGCAGAATTGGTCTATTTCTAACCGTTCTCGAGTTGGTCACCTCTGAATCAGTTTTCAAACGGTTTTTTTGGAGCCAAAAATATTTCTGATCAGTTTTCGGCATTTTCGTTCAAAGATTCGGAATCAGCACGTCAAAATAAGTTCGAGTACAAAAATTCGAAATTCGAAAAATTAAAAATAAAAAAGTTCAGAAATTATCTCTCGCGAGATCTCTCATGATATACTCGACTTTTTTGTCCGTCGATTTTTTTCGTTCAAATCCTCAGTAAATACTAATTCAGCCATTCTAAATCGATTGGCGTTCGCAGAATTGGTCTATTTCTAACCGTTCTCGAGTTGGTCAGCTCTGAATCAGTTTTCAAACGGTTTTTTTGGAGCCAAAAATATTTCTGATCAGTTTTCGGCATTTTCGTTCAAAGATTCGGAATCAGCACGTCAAAATACGTTCGAGTACAAAAATTCGAAATTCGAAAAATTAAAAATAAAAAAGTTCAGAAATTATCTCTCGCGAGATCTCTCATGATATACTCGACTTTTTTGTCCGTCGATTTTTTTCCTTCAAATCCTCAGTAAATACTAATTAAGCCATTCTAAATCGATTGGCGTTCGCAGAATTGGTCTATTTCTAACCGTTCTCGAGTTGGTCAGCTCTGAATCAGTTTTCAAACGGTTTTTTTGGAGCCAAAAATATTTCTGATCAGTTTTCGGCATTTTCGTTCAAAGATTCGGAATCAGCACATCAAAATACGTTCGAGTACAAAAATTCGAAATTAAAAGTTCAGAAATTATCTCTCGCGAGATCTCTCATGATATACTCGACTTTTTTGTCCGTCGATTTTTTTCCTTCAAATCCTCAGTAAATACTAATTCAGCCATTCTAAATCGATTGGCGTTCGCAGAATTGGTCTATTTCTAACCGTTCTCGAGTTGGTCAGCTCTGAATCAGTTTTCAAACGGTTTTTTTGGAGCCAAAAATATTTCTGATCAGTTTTTGGCATTTTCGTTCAAAAATTCGGAATCAGCACGTCAAAATACGTTCGAGTACAAACATTTGAAATTCGAAAAATTAAAAATAAAAAAGTTCAGAAATTATCTCTCGCGAGATCTCTCATGATATACTCGACTTTTTTGTCCGTCGATTTTTTTCGTTCAAATCCTCAGTAAATACTAATTCAGCCATTCTAAATCGATTGGCGTTCGCAGAATTGGTCTATTTCTAACCGTTCTCGAGTTGGTCAGCTCTGAATCAGTTTTCAAACGGTTTTTTTGGAGCCAAAAATATTTCTGATCAGTTTTCGGCATTTTCGTTCAAAGATTCGGAATCAGCACGTCAAAATACGTTCGAGTACAAAAATTCGAAATTCGAAAAATTAAAAATAAAAAAGTTCAGAAATTATCTCTCGCGAGATCTCTCATGATATACTCGACTTTTTTGTCCGTCGATTTTTTTCCTTCAAATCCTCAGTAAATACTAATTAAGCCATTCTAAATCGATTGGCGTTCGCAGAATTGGTCTATTTCTAACCGTTCTCGAGTTGGTCAGCTCTGAATCAGTTTTCAAACGGTTTTTTTGGAGCCAAAAATATTTCTGATCAGTTTTCGGCATTTTCGTTCAAAGATTCGGAATCAGCACATCAAAATACGTTCGAGTACAAAAATTCGAAATTAAAAGTTCAGAAATTATCTCTCGCGAGATCTCTCATGATATACTCGACTTTTTTGTCCGTCGATTTTTTTCCTTCAAATCCTCAGTAAATACTAATTCAGCCATTCTAAATCGATTGGCGTTCGCAGAATTGGTCTATTTCTAACCGTTCTCGAGTTGGTCAGCTCTGAATCAGTTTTCAAACGGTTTTTTTGGAGCCAAAAATATTTCTGATCAGTTTTCGGCATTTTCGTTCAAAAATTCGGAATCAGCACGTCAAAATACGTTCGAGTACAAACATTTGAAATTCGAAAAATTAAAAATAAAAAAGTTCAGAAATTATCTCTCGCGAGATCTCTCATGATATACTCGACTTTTTTGTCCGTCGATTTTTTTCGTTCAAATCCTCAGTAAATACTAATTCAGCCATTCTAAATCGATTGGCGTTCGCAGAATTGGTCTATTTCTAACCGTTCTCGAGTTGGTCAGCTCTGAATCAGTTTTCAAACGGTTTTTTTGGAGCCAAAAATATTTCTGATCAGTTTTCGGCATTTTCGTTCGAAGATTCGGAATCAGCACGTCAAAATACGTTCGAGTACAAAAATTCGAAATTCGAAAAATTAAAAATAAAAAAGTTCAGAAATTATCTCTCACGAGATCTCTCATGATATACTCGACTTTTTTGTCCGTCGATTTTTTTCCTTCAAATCCTCAGTAAATACTAATTAAGCCATTCTAAATCGATTGGCGTTCGCAGAATTGGTCTATTTCTAACCGTTCTCGAGTTGGTCAGCTCTGAATCAGTTTTCAAACGGTTTTTTTGGAGCCAAAAATATTTCTGATCAGTTTTCGGCATTTTCGTTCAAAGATTCGGAATCAGCACGTCAAAATACGTTCGAGTACAAAAATTCGAAATTCGAAAAATTAAAAATAAAAAAGTTCAGAAATTATCTCTCGCGAGATCTCTCATGATATACTCGACTTTTTTGTCCGTCGATTTTTTTCGTTCAAATCCTCAGTAAATACTAATTCAGCCATTCTAAATCGATTGGCGTTCGCAGAATTGGTCTATTTCTAACCGTTCTCGAGTTGGTCAGCTCTGAATCAGTTTTCAAACGGTTTTTTTGGAGCCAAAAATATTTCTGATCAGTTTTCGGCATTTTCGTTCAAAGATTCGGAATCAGCACGTCAAAATACGTTCGAGTACAAAAATTCGAAATTCGAAAAATTAAAAATAAAAAAGTTCAGAAATTATTTCTCGCGAGATCTCTCATGATATACTCGACTTTTTTGTCCGTCGATTTTTTTCGTTCAAATCCTCAGTAAATACTAATTAAGCCATTCTAAATCGATTGGCGTTCGCAGAATTGGTCTATTTCTAACCGTTCTCGAGTTGGTCACCTCTGAATCAGTTTTCAAACGGTTTTTTTGGAGCCAAAAATATTTCTGATCAGTTTTCGGCATTTTCGTTCAAAGATTCGGAATCAGCACGTCAAAATACGGTCGAGTACAAAAATTCGAAATTCGAAAAATTAAAAATAAAAAAGTTCAGAAATTATCTCTCGCGAGATCTCTCATGATATACTCGACTTTTTTGTCCGTCAATTTTTTTCCTTCAAATCTTCAGTAAATACTAATTCAGCCATTCTAAATCGATTGGCGTTCGCAGAATTGGTCTATTTCTAACCGTTCTCGAGTTGGTCAGCTCTGAATCAGTTTTCAAACGGTTTTTTTGGAGCCAAAAATATTTCTGATCAGTTTTCGGCATTTTCGTTCAAAAATTCGGAATCAGCACGTCAAAATACGTTCGAGTACAAACATTTGAAATTCGAAAAATTAAAAATAAAAAAGTTCAGAAATTATCTCTCGCGAGATCTCTCATGATATACTCGACTTTTTTGTCCGTCGATTTTTTTCGTTCAAATCCTCAGTAAATACTAATTCAGCCATTCTAAATCGATTGGCGTTCGCAGAATTGGTCTATTTCTAACCGTTCTCGAGTTGGTCAGCTCTGAATCAGTTTTCAAACGGTTTTTTTGGAGCCAAAAATATTTCTGATCAGTTTTCGACATTTTCGTTCGAAGATTCGGAATCAGCACGTCAAAATACGTTCGAGTACAAAAATTCGAAATTCGAAAAATTAAAAATAAAAAAGTTCAGAAATTATCTCTCGCGAGATCTCTCATGATATACTCGACTTTTTTGTCCGTCGATTTTTTGCCTTCAAATCCTCAGTAAATACTAATTAAGCCATTCTAAATCGATTGGCGTTCGCAGAATTGGTCTATTTCTAACCGTTCTCGAGTTGGTCAGCTCTGAATCAGTTTTCAAACGGTTTTTTTGGAGCCAAAAATATTTCTGATCAGTTTTCGGCATTTTCGTTCAAAGATTCGGAATCAGCACGTCAAAATACGTTCGAGTACAAAAATTCGAAATTCGAAAAATTAAAAATAAAAAAGTTCAGAAATTATCTCTCGCGAGATCTCTCATGATATACTCGACTTTTTTGTCCGTCGATTTTTTTCGTTCAAATCCTCAGTAAATACTAATTCAGCCATTCTAAATCGATTGGCGTTCGCAGAATTGGTCTATTTCTAACCGTTCTCGAGTTGGTCAGCTCTGAATCAGTTTTCAAACGGTTTTTTTGGAGCCAAAAATATTTCTGATCAGTTTTCGGCATTTTCGTTCAAAGATTCGGAATCAGCACGTCAAAATACGTTCGAGTACAAAAATTCGAAATTCGAAAAATTAAAAATAAAAAAGTTCAGAAATTATCTCTCGCGAGATCTCTCATGATATACTCGACTTTTTTGTCCGTCGATTTTTTTCCTTCAAATCCTCAGTAAATACTAATTAAGCCATTCTAAATCGATTGGCGTTCGCAGAATTGGTCTATTTCTAACCGTTCTCGAGTTGGTCAGCTCTGAATCAGTTTTCAAACGGTTTTTTTGGAGCCAAAAATATTTCTGATCAGTTTTCGGCATTTTCGTTCAAAGATTCGGAATCAGCACATCAAAATACGTTCGAGTACAAAAATTCGAAATTAAAAGTTCAGAAATTATCTCTCGCGAGATCTCTCATGATATACTCGACTTTTTTGTCCGTCGATTTTTTTCCTTCAAATCCTCAGTAAATACTAATTCAGCCATTCTAAATCGATTGGCGTTCGCAGAATTGGTCTATTTCTAACCGTTCTCGAGTTGGTCAGCTCTGAATCAGTTTTCAAACGGTTTTTTTGGAGCCAAAAATATTTCTGATCAGTTTTCGGCATTTTCGTTCAAAAATTCGGAATCAGCACGTCAAAATACGTTCGAGTACAAACATTTGAAATTCGAAAAATTAAAAATAAAAAAGTTCAGAAATTATCTCTCGCGAGATCTCTCATGATATACTCGACTTTTTTGTCCGTCGATTTTTTTCGTTCAAATCCTCAGTAAATACTAATTCAGCCATTCTAAATCGATTGGCGTTCGCAGAATTGGTCTATTTCTAACCGTTCTCGAGTTGGTCAGCTCTGAATCAGTTTTCAAACGGTTTTTTTGGAGCCAAAAATATTTCTGATCAGTTTTCGGCATTTTCGTTCGAAGATTCGGAATCAGCACGTCAAAATACGTTCGAGTACAAAAATTCGAAATTCGAAAAATTAAAAATAAAAAAGTTCAGAAATTATCTCTCACGAGATCTCTCATGATATACTCGACTTTTTTGTCCGTCGATTTTTTTCCTTCAAATCCTCAGTAAATACTAATTAAGCCATTCTAAATCGATTGGCGTTCGCAGAATTGGTCTATTTCTAACCGTTCTCGAGTTGGTCAGCTCTGAATCAGTTTTCAAACGGTTTTTTTGGAGCCAAAAATATTTCTGATCAGTTTTCGGCATTTTCGTTCAAAGATTCGGAATCAGCACGTCAAAATACGTTCGAGTACAAAAATTCGAAATTCGAAAAATTAAAAATAAAAAAGTTCAGAAATTATCTCTCGCGAGATCTCTCATGATATACTCGACTTTTTTGTCCGTCGATTTTTTTCGTTCAAATCCTCAGTAAATACTAATTCAGCCATTCTAAATCGATTGGCGTTCGCAGAATTGGTCTATTTCTAACCGTTCTCGAGTTGGTCAGCTCTGAATCAGTTTTCAAACGGTTTTTTTGGAGCCAAAAATATTTCTGATCAGTTTTCGGCATTTTCGTTCAAAGATTCGGAATCAGCACGTCAAAATACGTTCGAGTACAAAAATTCGAAATTCGAAAAATTAAAAATAAAAAAGTTCAGAAATTATT
The DNA here is from genome assembly GCA_958298965.1 of Chrysolina haemoptera. NCBI lineage: Eukaryota > Metazoa > Arthropoda > Insecta > Coleoptera > Chrysomelidae > Chrysolina > Chrysolina haemoptera. The sequence continues at coordinate 2,265,395 of OY282602.1, read as the reverse complement.
TCTCGCGAGATCTCTCATGATATACTCGACTTTTTTGTCCGTCGATTTTTTTCGTTCAAATCCTCAGTAAATACTAATTAAGCCATTCTAAATCGATTGGCGTTCGCAGAATTGGTCTATTTCTAACCGTTCTCGAGTTGGTCACCTCTGAATCAGTTTTCAAACGGTTTTTTTGGAGCCAAAAATATTTCTGATCAGTTTTCGGCATTTTCGTTCAAAGATTCGGAATCAGCACGTCAAAATACGGTCGAGTACAAAAATTCGAAATTCGAAAAATTAAAAATAAAAAAGTTCAGAAATTATCTCTCGCGAGATCTCTCATGATATACTCGACTTTTTTGTCCGTCAATTTTTTTCCTTCAAATCTTCAGTAAATACTAATTCAGCCATTCTAAATCGATTGGCGTTCGCAGAATTGGTCTATTTCTAACCGTTCTCGAGTTGGTCAGCTCTGAATCAGTTTTCAAACGGTTTTTTTGGAGCCAAAAATATTTCTGATCAGTTTTCGGCATTTTCGTTCAAAAATTCGGAATCAGCACGTCAAAATACGTTCGAGTACAAACATTTGAAATTCGAAAAATTAAAAATAAAAAAGTTCAGAAATTATCTCTCGCGAGATCTCTCATGATATACTCGACTTTTTTGTCCGTCGATTTTTTTCGTTCAAATCCTCAGTAAATACTAATTCAGCCATTCTAAATCGATTGGCGTTCGCAGAATTGGTCTATTTCTAACCGTTCTCGAGTTGGTCAGCTCTGAATCAGTTTTCAAACGGTTTTTTTGGAGCCAAAAATATTTCTGATCAGTTTTCGGCATTTTCGTTCGAAGATTCGGAATCAGCACGTCAAAATACGTTCGAGTACAAAAATTCGAAATTCGAAAAATTAAAAATAAAAAAGTTCAGAAATTATCTCTCGCGAGATCTCTCATGATATACTCGACTTTTTTGTCCGTCGATTTTTTGCCTTCAAATCCTCAGTAAATACTAATTAAGCCATTCTAAATCGATTGGCGTTCGCAGAATTGGTCTATTTCTAACCGTTCTCGAGTTGGTCAGCTCTGAATCAGTTTTCAAACGGTTTTTTTGGAGCCAAAAATATTTCTGATCAGTTTTCGGCATTTTCGTTCAAAGATTCGGAATCAGCACGTCAAAATACGTTCGAGTACAAAAATTCGAAATTCGAAAAATTAAAAATAAAAAAGTTCAGAAATTATCTCTCGCGAGATCTCTCATGATATACTCGACTTTTTTGTCCGTCGATTTTTTTCGTTCAAATCCTCAGTAAATACTAATTCAGCCATTCTAAATCGATTGGCGTTCGCAGAATTGGTCTATTTCTAACCGTTCTCGAGTTGGTCAGCTCTGAATCAGTTTTCAAACGGTTTTTTTGGAGCCAAAAATATTTCTGATCAGTTTTCGGCATTTTCGTTCAAAGATTCGGAATCAGCACGTCAAAATACGTTCGAGTACAAAAATTCGAAATTCGAAAAATTAAAAATAAAAAAGTTCAGAAATTATCTCTCGCGAGATCTCTCATGATATACTCGACTTTTTTGTCCGTCGATTTTTTTCGTTCAAATCCTCAGTAAATACTAATTCAGCCATTCTAAATCGATTGGCGTTCGCAGAATTGGTCTATTTCTAACCGTTCTCGAGTTGGTCAGCTCTGAATCAGTTTTCAAACGGTTTTTTTGGAGCCAAAAATATTTCTGATCAGTTTTCGGCATTTTCGTTCAAAGATTCGGAATCAGCACGTCAAAATACGTTCGAGTACAAAAATTCGAAATTCGAAAAATTAAAAATAAAAAAGTTCAGAAATTATTTCTCGCGAGATCTCTCATGATATACTCGACTTTTTTGTCCGTCGATTTTTTTCGTTCAAATCCTCAGTAAATACTAATTAAGCCATTCTAAATCGATTGGCGTTCGCAGAATTGGTCTATTTCTAACCGTTCTCGAGTTGGTCAGCTCTGAATCAGTTTTCAAACGGTTTTTTTGGAGCCAAAAATATTTCTGATCAGTTTTCGGCATTTTCGTTCAAAGATTCGGAATCAGCACGTCAAAATACGGTCGAGGACAAAAATTCGAAATTCGAAAAATTAAAAATAAAAAAGTTCAGAAATTATCTCTCGCGAGATCTCTCATGATATACTCGACTTTTTTGTCCGTCAATTTTTTTCCTTCAAATCTTCAGTAAATACTAATTCAGCCATTCTAAATCGATTGGCGTTCGCAGAATTGGTCTATTTCTAACCGTTCTCGAGTTGGTCAGCTCTGAATCAGTTTTCAAACGGTTTTTTTGGAGCCAAAAATATTTCTGATCAGTTTTCGGCATTTTCGTTCGAAGATTCGGAATCAGCACGTCAAAATACGTTCGAGTACAAAAATTCGAAATTCGAAAAATTAAAAATAAAAAAGTTCAGAAATTATCTCTCGCGAGATCTCTCATGATATACTCGACTTTTTTGTCCGTCGATTTTTTTCCTTCAGATCTTCAGTAAATACTAATTCAGCCATTCTAAATCGATTGGCGTTCGCAGAATTGGTCTATTTCTAACCGTTCTCGAGTTGGTCAGCTCTGAATCAGTTTTCAAACGGTTTTTTTGGAGCCAAAAATATTTCTGATCAGTTTTCGGCATTTTCGTTCAAAGATTCGGAATCAGCACGTCAAAATACGTTCGAGTACAAAAATTAGAAAATTCGAAAAAATAAAAATAAAAAAGTTCAGAAATTATCTCTCGCGAGATCTCTCATGATATACTCGACTTTTTTGTCCGTCGATTTTTTTCCTTCAAATCCTCAGTAAATACTAATTCAGCCATTCTAAATCGATTAGCATTCGCAGAATTGGTCTATTTCTAACCGTTCTCGAGATGGTCAGCTCTGAATCAGTTTTCAAACGGTTTTTTTGGAGCCAAAAATATTTCTGATCAGTTTTCGGCATTTTCGTTCAAAGATTCGGAATCAGCACGTCAAAATACGTTCGAGTACAAAAATTTGAAATTCGAAAAATTAAAAATAAAAAAGTTCAGAAATTATCTCTCGCGAGATCTCTCATGATACACTCTACTTTTTTGTCCGTCGATTTTTTTCCTTCAAATCCTCCGTAAATACTAATTCAGCCATTCTAAATCGATTGGCATTCGCAGAATTGGTCTATTTCTAACCGTTCTCGAGTTGGTCAGCTCTGAATCAGTTTTCAAATGTTTTTTTGGCGCCAAAAATATTTCCGATGGGTTTTCAAAATTTAAGTTAAAAAATTTGGAATCAGCACGTCAAAATACGTTCGGGGACAAAAATTTGAAATTAAAAAAATGAAAAATAAAAAAGTTCAAAAAAGTATCTATCATACTCGACTTTTTTGTCCGTCGATTTTTTCCGATCAAATTTCCAGGATATACTAATTAGGCCATTCTGAATCGATTGGCGTTTAAAGAATTGGTTTATCTCTAACCGTTCTCGAGTTGGTCAGCTCTGAATCAGTTTTCAAATGTTTTTTTTGGCGCCAAAAATATTTCCGATGGGTTTTCGACATTTTCGATCGAAAATTCGGAATCAGCACGTCAAAATACGCACAAGGACAAAAATTTTAAATTTAAAAAATGAAAAATAAAAAAGTTCAAAAAATTATCTATCATGATTTACTCGACTTTTTTGTACGTCGATTTTTTTTGTTCAAATTCCCAGGATATACTAATTTGGCCATCCTGAATCGATTGGCGTTCGCAGAATTGGTCTATTTTCAACAGTTCTCAAGCTGGTCAGCTCTTAATCAGTTTTCAAATGTTTTTTTTTTGGCGCCAAAAATATTTTCGATGAGTTTTCAAAAAAATTCTCAATTACTGTACCTATTTAATTTTTGAAAATATTCGCTCACTACTTAACAAACGTTCAGACTTTGATCAAGAAGCTTAGCAACTATTAATTGAGTATCATAACTATCATGTCATAAAAATGTTTACATGTCCCATGTAACACCCTTTGTGAAAACACTGGCAAAGATCTAAAATGGATGTTGGGAACCTTTGGTGTGAATACAATTGAAGAAATAAAAGCTACTCAAAACACCAAAACTACGTCACTTTCACTCGACGCGCGTTTCACTAACAATGTTAGCATTCTCAAGAGCTATACGCTTACTGTAAGGTAAGCTTGTGCTGTAAGCTGCAGCTTCTATTTCTCAACTGGCGGTTTCAACTTTACGAGCAACCCTCAGAAGTCTTCGAAAGACGTGTGCTAGCTAGGGAAGATGAGGCCATTGCCTTTTAACATGTGATGCCTTGCACAATAGGAAGTTGATATATTTTAAACCTTTTTAAAATTCCTATTGTTTATGTCGCGGAAGGTTAGATTCCAAACGGGTTCAGTATTCATTCAATAATACCGATTGCGATCCTGTTCTGTTGAATTTCAGAGCCTGCCGACTCTTCAGTAATGAAAAGAAGTACCATGGAAAGTGACAAGAACCACTCAATGCAGTGGTACCTAACTTCTCACCATTCTTTCAAGTGAGGATACTCTTTCGTCCCCTTGAACTCGAACATAAACGTTCATCACACAAATATATCATTCATATTTGGTTTTTCCTCTGTCGGCTTCTGGTAACCAAGTGGAGTCATCAGCGGTGTTAATAGAGACGTTTATGAACGAGCCGTTTTACAGTGTCATCCTATCAAAGCCTTCGTCGATAAATAAACTGATACTTGGCTCCTGTTAGTGTTATCGTCATTAATGGCTGTCAGTAGATATACCTACACTGATCTGCTGTGAATACGTTCATTCGTGGCTGGAATGTACGGGGTGGACAACATGTAGTATTAAAAAAATTCTTTCAGTTGCAAGTTTAAAAATCATGAAAAAAACTAAGTCGTCCCATCGACTTGAAATTTGCACTGTATACGTAAAATTCCATCTTCGTTCCGAAAATGTATGATTTTTATTTGCTCAGATAGGAGATTTAGCCGGAAAAGGGTGTTTAAGGTAGAAAATCCAATTTTCTGAGATTTTTTATTTTTAATTTTTTGAATTTAAAATTTTTGTCCTCGGACATATTTTGACGTGCTGATTTCGAATTTTTGAACGAATATGTCGAAAACCCATCGGAAATATTTTTGGCGCCAAAAAAACCATTTGAAAACTAATTCAGAGCTGACCAACCCGAGAACGGTTAGAGATAGACAAATTCTGCGAACGCCAATCGATTCAGAATGGTCGAATTAGTATATATTGTGAATGTCGTTCAATCAAAAAAAATTAAAATTACTCGAAAAAAGTTGCAAGGGGGTCCCCTTAAAAATCATGAAAAATACTAAGTCGTCCCATAGACTTGAAATTTGCACTGTATACGTAAAATTTCATCCTCGTTCCGAAAATGTATGATTTTTATTTGCTCTGACAGGAGATTTAGCCGGAAAAGGGTGTTTAAGGTAGAGAATCCAATTTTCTGAGATTTTTTATTTTTCATTTTTTGAATTTAAAATTTTTGTCCTCGGACATATTTTGACGTGCTGATTTCGAATTTTTGAACAAATATGTCGAAAACCCATCGGAAATATTTTTGGCGCCAAAAAAACCATTTGAAAACTAATTCAGAGCTGACCAACCCGAGAACGGTTAGAGATAGACAAATTTTGCGAACGCCAATCGATTCAGAATGGTCGAATTAGTATATATTGTGAATTTCATTCAATCGAAAAAAATTTAAATTACTCGAAAAAAGTTGCAAGGGGGTCCCCTTAAAAATCATGAAAAATATCAAGTCGTCCCATCGACTTGAAATTTGCACTGTATACGTAAAATTTCATCCTCGTTCTGAAAATGTATGATTTTTATTTGCTCTGATAGGAGATTTAGCCGGAAAAGGGTGTTTAAGGTAGAAAATCCAATTTTCTGAGATTTTTTATTTTTCATTTTTTGAATTTAAAATTTTTGTCCTCGAACATATTTTGACGTGCTGATTTCGAATTTTTGAACGAAAATGTCGAAAACTCATCGGAAATATTTTTGACGCCAAAAAAACTATTTGAAAACTGATTTAGAGCTGACCAACTCGAGAACGGTTATAGATAGACAAATTCTGCGAACGCCAATCGATTCAGAATGGTCGAATTAGTATATATTGTGAATTTCGTCCAATCGAAAAAAATTAAAATTACTCGAAAAAAGTTGCAAGGGGGTCCCCTTAAAAATCACGAAAAATACTAAGTCGTCACATCGACTTGAAATTCGCACTGTACACGTAGAATTTCATGCTCATTCCGAAAATGTATGATATTTATGTTTTCAGATATAAGATTTAGCCGGAAAAGGGTGTTTAAGGTAGAAAATCCAATTTTCTGAGATTTCTCATTTTCAATTTTTCGAATTTAAAATTTTTGTCCTCGGGCGTATTTTGACGTGCTGATTCCGAATTTGTGAACGAAAATGTCGAAAACTCATCGGAAATATTTTTTGTGGCAAAAAAACCATCTAAAAACTGATTTAGAGCTGACCAACTCGAGAACGGTTAGAGATAGACAAATTCAGCGAACGCCAATCGATTCAGAATGGACGAATTAGTATGTATTGTATATTTCGACTCCATCGAAAAAATTGAAAATTACTCGAAAAAAAAGTTGAAAAAAAAAGGTTGTTTAAGGTAAAAATTCCAATTTTCTGAGATTTCCCATTTTCAATCTTTCGAATTTAAAATTGTTCTCCTCGGGCGTATTTTGACGTGCTGTCGATAGGATATAAGATTGGTATAGGTAAATTATTCTTATTGTTGCAGTTGGCAAATACTTATGAGGAATAATACTAGAGGACAAACACGATATATTCACTAATGATGCATCAATCCATGAAGAAATAATGGCACTGAAATAGACTTGATTGCCTCAAAAACAGATCTACTGCAAAATTCATAGGCGACGTTTACTTCGGTAATAGTATTCATCAATTTGAAGGTGGAGAAAAAAAAATGCGATTCACCTCGTACTCGCCTCGTAATGAGATACATAATAATAATAATAATAATAATAATAATAATAATAATAATAATAATTTATTAGCCCAAGTTATGCAAGTTACATTTAAGGTTGTCGGATAATACAAAGAACATAAAATATAAACGAAACCAAGTACATGTATATACAAGAAACGTCAACAATATATTAAAATTTTGAATATAGAATTAGGTATACATATATACTTATATTAAATTCAGTCATCTAAAATACGTAAAATTTAAAATTAATCAATATTACAACACAACAGAAGATACAGAGATGAAAATGTCTATTTAATCTAATTATTATTATTAAAAACCATCTGTTACGTACGCAATCCCTTTCGGTGGCAGACCCGATAAAAATTATTTAAATTTATGCGTCCATTTAAAAGACCTGTATGTTTTGTGATTTTAAAATCTCATTCAGGCATTGTCAGCACACATGATTGATTGTTGATATGGCAATTAAAAGAGGATTATTGAAATTGAACAGTTTTTGGTGACACGTGCGACGAGAATTGAAATTTGAACATATTTCGGCCGGTGAAATAATTTTGAATAGTTCACGAGTGATTGAATCGGGAACACTGTCTCAATCTCGGGGAATTTGGAATGAGTTAGGATGATGTACAGATCGGTGTCCGGAAAAAAACGAAAAAAAAAATTGAAAAAAGGAAGAAAGAGCAATGTTGCATAAGCCCTCAAGAAATATCCACACGTGGGAAATTGTACACATGGATTGAATCCTATATGAATACGCATTTAGAAAAAACGCAAACTAAAATTATGAATTTATTTTTAATGAAAACTAAATTTCCAAAAATAAGAAGAAAAGAACTATAACTATTGAACAGAAATATAAATAAGATAATTTTTCCTCTATTTCATCAGTGGCGCAGCCAGGACTTTAGTTTGGGGGGAGGGGCTGAACATACAATTTATCAGTTACCAGAGCTTTTTTTTTTCGTCAGCCGGATGTTATGAATAACACCTACAAGCGATTTGTAAAAATTGTAAAACACACGCTAAGATACGATATCCTAGCACATAAAACCACCTATAACACCTACAAGTGCACTGTTAGGCCACCAAACAATAACATCCTCGTATAGGAAATTTTCTTAGCTTTCTTTCTATATACCTATGTATTTAACGAATGTGTCTCGTTATGGACGCAAAGTGCGAAAAATGTAAAACATGCGATTAACTCCGGCATCCTAGCACGCAAAAGCACCTATAACACCTACAAGCGAACTGTTAGACCAGAAAACGATATCATCCTCTTATAGGAAATTTTCTTAGCTTTCTTTCTATATACCTATGTATTTAACGAATGTGTCTCGTTATGGTCGCAAAATGCGAAAAATGTAAAACATGTGCTAAACTCCGGCATCCTAGCACACAAAAGCACCTATAACACCTACAAGCGAACTGTTAGACCAGAAAACGATAACATCCTCTTATAGGAAATTTTCTTAGCTTTCTTTCTATATACCTATGTATTTAACGAATGTGTCTCGTTATGGTCGCAAAATGCGAAAAATGTAAAACATGTGCTAAACTCCGGCATCCTAGCACACAAAAGCACCTATAACACCTACAAGCGAACTGTTAGACCAGAAAACGATAACATCCATAGGAAATTTTCTTAGCTTTCTTTCTATTTACCTATGTATTTAACGAATGTGTCTCGTTATGGTCGTAAAATGCGAAAAATGTAAAACATGCGCTAAACTCCGGCATCCTAGCACCAAAAGCACCCATAACACCTACTGTTATAGGCATGCCAAAGACAACATCGTCTTGTGGGAAATTTTCTTTATTATTATTATTCTTTTTATGTGGATATGTAATTAACGAATGTGTTTCGTTATGGTCGAATAATGCGAAAAATGTAAAAGGTGCGCTAGGATCCGGCTTCCTAGCACATAAAACCGCAAAAAAAATCCGAAAGTTCTAGAATTTTTCCAATATTTTTTCCGTATTCTACGCCAGCCTCAAAGCCCCTCTCCCTGGTTGCGCCAATGTATTTCATAATACTTTTCTACTGAATTCGGCCATTCGACGAAAGCATACTCGAAAACCAAAAAACTAATTCATGCATTTTCAACTTGCAAGCTAGGTTCTCTTGCTCAGGTTAGCTTTGTGTGTTAATAGCGAGCGAAAAACTAATTTACTCATTTTCGACTCGCAAGCTAGGTTAGCTAGCGTAGGTTTGGTTTGGTACAAAATCTTCCACAAAAAAAAATTAAAAAAAAAGCACAGGTTCCACCGAGATTTGAACTCGGATCGCTGGATTCAAAGTCCAGAGTGCTAACCATTACACCATGGAAACTTATACTTAAAGCCACAAAATCATTATGAAAACAATCAAACACACTTTTTGATAAACTATAATATTATTCGACTTGGTGTTTTGGGTATTAACCTTCCGCAGACTGAAAAAGAACAAAAATCACCTCATGCCTCTTTGATGGTCAGATGGAAAAAGCGAAAAAATTCAGAAAATTTTCCAACGGTTCGGTCGTCGCAAATTATGACAAAAAAAATTCGATCGGCAGGGCCGTAGAGAGCTATCATTGGGCCTGGGGCGGAGTATTAGCTGGACCCCCATCTCCTTTCCTTTTCTATTTCTATGTCTTTTAAAAAGGAACACTTCTACCCCCTCCTTCTCAGAAAAAGATAAAAAAACTCGCAGAATTGAAATCGGAAAATTGGACCACCATATGATTTGATGAAAAAATACCCCCTTTTCTCTCTGACGAAGGCGTAGGAATTCGGAAAAATGAATAATTCGGACGTGGAAAATAAGAAAAAATAGGTCGCTTGGAGAGGTCGGACCTCCTGAAAAAAGGTACGAAGATTAAAATTGAATTGGAAAAAATTCTGAAAAAAATCGGTACGGTGAAAAATCCAGTACAAAAATATGTTAGGCACCCCCCTGCCTCCCTCTGCGCACCTGGAGCGTCTATTAAGACAGATAAACAAATTCTAATGGTAAAAAATACAAAAAAAAAATTAAAAAACAAGCCTTTAGTTATAAACTGTTGAAATAAAAAATTATGACTATATGATATAAAATTTCAATGCTACACAGTTTGTCCAAAATAACTTGTTATGGTATGCAATTTTTAAGGAATTTAATGTAGTTTATTCATATTCCAAACTTTTTTTATGATTATAAGCATATTTTTCAAGTAACAAGCAAAAACCTGACGAGAAACCTGGGTTCTCCACAAAGTAGGAAATTTTGGCACTTTTTCGGGACGCTTTTGCGGCTAAACCGTTTAGCCTAAAATACATTTGGATGGTGCTTTGTGTAAAACATTTCTTAATTTTTGTAAAGAGTAATCTATCTACAAAATTTTGTAGTTTTATGACTTTATGGCAAAAAACTGAAAAAAGATCGAACATTCTTATGTTTATTGTGAATTTTGTTGTGAAGCCATATATCCGTAGGAAGTGACAGAATAAAATTTAGCACCCCGAAAAACATAAAGAACGAGTTAGAAAACAATTGAGTACTATATTTTTTTTCCTGAAACATGCTCCCCCGGAGACAATTTTACTGGATCAACGTGCCAATCTTCACTGGTAAAGAACACCAAAACAGTAAAAAATCTCGAAATGGGTATACGCACGAAAAGTTTGCTTGTCAAGAATACGCCCCCTGGTGACGTGGCCTTCAATACACTTGTTGCGTATCTCCGATCCCCATACACTTCCTAAACACATTTCTTAATTTATTACCCCACAATTCCATTCGGTCACGAGGAAAGATAGTCATTACGCGTATTCATATTTCACGGCGCATTGACTTTCAAAGGGTGCTATTCATGATAACATGTGTTCGAGATGGGGTCCACAGAATCACCCTCATACTGTAATAGTAGCTTTGTTATGACATCGGTCTTGTGATATACCTATATCCAATGGTGATTTGCTGGAGTGAAAGCATTATCTTTATGGTTTTTTGGAAATGTTTCTGAGATTTTTTATTTTTCATTTTTTGAATTTAAAATTTTTGTCTTCGAACATATTTTGACGTGCTGATTTCAAATTTTTGAACGAAAATGTCGAAAACCCATCGGAAATATTTTTGGCGCCAAAAAAACCATTTGAAAACTAATTCAGAGCTGACCAACTCGAGAACGATTAGAGATAGACAAATTCTGCGAACGCCAATCGATTCAGAATGGTCGAATTAGTATATATTGTGAATTTCGTTCAATCGAAAAAAATTAAAATTACTCGAAAAAAGTTGCAAGGGGGTCCCCTTAAAAATCATGAAAAATACTAAGTCGTCCCATCGACTTGAAATTTGCACTGTATACGTAAAATTTCATCCTCGTTACGAAAATGTATGATTTTTATTTGCTCAGATAGAAGATTTAGCCGGAAAAGGGTGTTTAAGGTAGAAAATCCAATTTTCTGAGATTTTTTATTTTTCATTTTTTGAATTTAAAATTTTTGTCCTCGAACATATTTTGACGTGCTGATTCCGAATTTTTGAACGAAAACCCATCGGAAATATTTTTGGCGCCAAAAAAACCATTTGAAAACTGATTCAGAGCTGACCAACCCGAGAACGGTTAGAGATAGACAAATTCTGCGAAAGCCAATCGATTCAGAATGGTCGAATTAGTATATATTGTGAATTTCGTTCAATAGAAAAAAAATCCGATAATGTATGATTTGAATATGTTCGGACACTCGGTTCCAGAGCTATTAGTTGTGAACAAAACCAATATTCTGAACCTGTCAGCGACTACCAGCTCGCGTAATGAGTCTAGCCGAATGTTACAGTCACTGTTAGTGACGATACGGATGAGCTTATATTTTTATCCTCTCTAGTCTCAAAATTTGAGTCTCGGGGATCTGGAAATTACTGGCAGTTCTGGCCTGATGACCTGTTTATATTGCCAGCTGTGGTGTTCATGGAAAGTAAGTCGCCTGTCCAGCAAATATGTTCTTATTTTATTTTAAGTTCTGGTTCTCACGAAAAGGAAAATCCTGTATTGTTCAAAAAACATCGTGAGAGCCGGGGGAAAGTAGGTAGAAATTGGTGTTCTTCTTCAATTTCTGAAAACACCTCCCGAGGCAGCGAGTTCCAAAGCTTTGCCATTCTGTGGAAAAACAAGCCCTGGAAAGCAGATATGCGACATGTCTCCAAAGTGACGGTATATGGATGTGAGGACTGAGCTCCACGGGTCAATCTCGATGAGACCGCTAACGATGGAACGATTGATGATTTTTCGGAAGAGCATCGTCCATGAAAATATCCATGAAACAGAGACAGATTGCCAAACTTTCTGCTATGTTGCAGAGAAGTAAGCGAGCTTATGAGCGAAGTATCACCGACGAGACAAATGGCTCTCTTACGGACTCGCAATTTTTTATCCGATTCTCTAGAATCTTGAATTCTCTAGAGAGTTTCACTTCAGTGAATTTCTTTGAATGACCGACAACAAATAATATAAATGCAAGTGCACTGTAAGTGGAGACTATGAAGCTTTTGGATATTATTGTTCGTTTTGTGGAACAACTCCAATGTTGTCTGACCTATCCTAGCACTGATGAGAGGCAAGAATCTTGCAACATGCATGTATGCAGATGGTCATTTCCAACAAGATGAAGGATACTATTTTTGTAACAATTAGCACTTGCAATTGTGTCTGTGAGAAACGTTGCACAAATGGACGTCAGAAATAATTCAATTTCCGTAGGGGAAAGTAGTTGTTTTCTGTCAGATATTTGCCTTATGTGCCTTATTTCGAGTTTGTCGAAATATTTGTTTTCATTGAATTCATCTTAAACATTGTTCGCTTCCGTACCACATTTACTTCTGTTTGAAAATGTTCCGAAATATGATCTACGTAGCAATCGTACATACCAGTCAATTTTTCTCCCTATATTTGTTCATCGTTCTTGAATTCGGTATCTGCAATATTTACATTTCGCATCGAGATTCACCCTATCGGTTTCCGCTTATATGGCAATAATAGTGTGTTCGAATGCTGCGATGGGGCGACAATGTTTTATTTTACAATCATTTATCTTAAACTCGCAACAATGAGCTGTCACGAGAGGGATGACGAAATCCCCGCCGCCATCCCCTCGCCGTCTGATGCTCAGTTTCTTTTAGGGGATGAAGCACGAAACCAATCGTGAAATTGCACCATAGATACCGTTGGTTTAATTATTTTTTTAATGTTTCAAAATATTCGATATTTTTCAAATCTGGTGAAAGTAGAATCTGAAAATCTCAAAATCAGAATTTCGTTATATTTTATCCTCCAATCCGTCGAGTTTACTCAGTATGGAACTCATATCAATTCCAGAAACTTCAAACAAAAATGTTGCGGTGTCTTCATCTTCTCTATCAGTCCTTCTGCGAGCCTTTTCTGAAGCGTGGCCTCGTTACCAGTCGTTTCCAACTCCCGTTCTTCGTCCATAGGGGGCGATCTCTCAGGCCGCTGTTATCATTTCGCTATTGTCCATCTAGATGGCGCCAGGTCTGAATATTTCCGTGACAATGCCATTTCAAGAACTTTGGGACCAAGAAGAAGTAGTAGGATACCCAAACATTCAAATTTATATTTAGCAAATGACGACCCAACTTTGTACAGAGAAGCTTTTTACAGTCCCGATTCAGATAAGTGGATTCTGGCTATGAAAGATGAACTTAATTCAGTGGAGAAAAACAAAGTGTGGGAAATTGTAGAAGAGCCTTCAACTTGCAGATCTGTTAGATGCAAATGGATTTTCAAAAAGAAATTCTCTGAAATTGGGAAGTAACCAAATACAAAGCACGCTGGATTCCTCAAGTATACCCTAACGAAATTTGAACCTCCGCAACTCTATATTTAATACAGCCGACATGTGATAGACAAATATATCAATGAACAGCCAGCGTGCAGCACAAGAACCGACTTGATCCAGAGATGCATATACAGGGATTTCGAGGATTTCCTAGTAATCCTTATCTGAGTGAGGCAAGCACGAGCTTTGCCTTAGATGTGTTTGCTGCACTTCACTATTTATTGACACATGTATAGCGAGGCTTAGTAAATAATATACGTAGCTCGGGCTTCGGTAAACATACTGTATATTCGTGTATGGGTTGTCCCGGTCCGGATTAGATGTGATGCACGAGGTAGGGTGCATCGACTCCGAAGGTTAGGTCTTTCACGGGAAACATCTCTTAACGAGGAGGATATCAAGTTTTGTGCATTAGTCGCGTAGGGCAAGTGTAGGTTCGCTTGTTTTAATTTTTTTTTGCATTATTCGTTGAAAAATATTTAAATGATTCCACATTTACTCTGCGGTTCAGTCTCTTGGCCTGTCATTCTCTTCACTTTATTTATTGGTGCCATATTGGACATCTACTAATTATTTTTATTCTGATTTCAACGATGTATGTCATGTAATAACTACTTTGCTATCTCACAACTGACAGCAAATATTTCAATAAAACCAATCTTTCAACTCATTCATTATTATTACTGGTTTAATAAGCTTAACTGAAACTTTCAATGATTTTATACCACTCCCACCACTCCCATTTTTAGCACCTCCCTTTCGCACCAGTAACCAATCAGATCACGCCAAGCTATCACGTGACACCTCCCACTCTTATCACTTGCCATATGTCACCTATCATTTGTCACCTTTCTGGAAGGTCATGGAAAAGACTATCAACGTCGAACTCATGAAATACCTAAATCAATGATCGACAATATGATTTACGGTATCAGAGATCAACTGGTTATGTCTCACATATTTGGCAGCCATCTATCGGGAAATATGGTGAAACTCTGACCGTTGCATTAGATATCTTCAAGGCGTTTGATAGCTTTTGGCACCAGCAAATTCTTGGCAAGCTTCCTTTTTGAGGTTTGGCCGTCATTTGTGTTCCGTGCTATCCGGCTTTCTCTCAGGCAGATCTCTCCATATCTACCTATTAATGCTGGTGATCCATAAGGATCCATTCTAGCACCGACACTGTTTCTTCATCACATCAGTGGTTTGTTGAAAGCTTCTTCTCTCAAAGGATATCCCTACATTGGGTAACTTTACATTCCACATATTGAAAGCTCCATATTTCCATTTTATTCATCGACGACTGTTTGATTAACAAAATAATGACACCTTCCAACGAAACATCCCCCAATTCCGAATTACCAATCCAAAATCGCGATATTAATGAAATAATAACGCAGCGAAATTATAGACAGGGTCGATTCAGCATCGGAATCCCGATCTGATGAACTAAATACGAAACAGATTAAAAAGCCACGGCTCGCAAAGCTGAGCTTTCGAATCCCATTACAGGCAATAATCCTCCCATTTAAAATCAATTTCGAAGCAACTTCACTGATTTTTAATATCCGCAAAAAATTAATGCAATTCGGATTATTTACAATTCATCGATTTTGAATGAATTCGAGCCCGCCGTATCGCTGTGGTCAGGATGGCATGCGGCGATATTTGGATATTTCGTTATGAACTATTTTCGACCTATAAGGCCTTTGTGAATATTGATTATTATTGGTCGGATGATGGGTCAGTCTCCGGTTGTCACAGACGTAATTGATGAAAATACATTATGTAGATAGCGTCACGGAAATATTCAGACCCGGCGCCATCTAGGTGGAGAAGAGCGAAATGATAACAGCGGTGTGAGTGATCACGCCATCTACGGACGAAGAACGGTGGCTTAAGCCTAGAAACGCCCGGAAGGATGGCAGAGTTGTCGAGAAATCTGGAACCTATGCTTTAAGTCTGAAAATCGACTGTTGTACTTTGAAGATAAATAGAAATAGTCCAGTGAACCGTAATACATGTAAATTAGGTTTTGTAGTGTATTTATTCTGTTTTAAGTGTTGGAATAAATCTTTTTAAAGTGAAATCGAGAAAGTTCTTTACAATAGGAAACATTCCAAAGGATTTCTCTCTCGTACTGCCGCCTTAGCAGATAAAATCCTAAAACCATAAAAAAAGTTACGTGAAATGAGGAGTAGCTTCTCTTCAAATATTTTCACCATGTGGAATATATACGGCAAACATCAGACATGAAACATCTACTTCCCTTGCTAACACCACGACGGACATTGAACTGCATCTGACAGATAGTCCGGCAGCTAAGAGCTGACATGGAAACAGCGATTTGAGGCAAAATGTGACTCAACACGTGTTTTCCCTGAGGTCTTCATTTATTTGATACTCTACGGCAAAAAATCAATCAATGTCCGTCGTGGTATTAGCCAAGGAAGTAGTTGTTTTCTGTCAGATGTTTGCCTCATATTTTCCACCTGATGGAAATATTTGGAGAGAAGTGTACTTTGTCGATTTTACTATTTCATTTATTTGATACTCTCCGGCAAAAATTATTGAACACCAAAAAAAAAATAAATATATTATATAGAGATTAAAATTCGTGACTGGCTGTATACAAGTATGTAGAAATTGTGGGGTTGCTCAAATAATTTGGGCAATTCCTAAGAAAACTCTATGGTAATGTCAAGCTTTCGGCAATGTTTATTACCTTTCTCAGGACAACTGAAAATACGCAAATGCACAATAAAGAGTTGAGAAAAGATGGAGTAACGTGAGAGTGTAGAATAAAATTGACAAAAAACGAAAACAGAATAGACAAGAAGTTAAATGAAATGATTAATGTAGAAATGACAGTTAAATTGTGTTAAAAATGTGTTTTTCGTTAACCTGCTGTCGTCCCCCTACGAACCTCAGAAGTCGAAACTTGTGCGAGCAAGGATCAACGAGGTCTTAGCTGGAAGATTATATACAGGGTGATTCAAAATTCGATGTAAATATTTCAAGGGCGTATTGTTGGGATCAAAATAAGACTTTTTCTTCAAATCAACATGTGTCCTAAAATGCACCCCCTCCGAGCTACAGCCCCTGTAAGTTAGGAAAAAAAAACAAGATTATCTAAAACTGTGATTCAAATTCCTATAATTGATTTGTCCTTGAATAATGTCCTCCATGTATTTTCAATTTCTATGCTTGATTGACCGAAGGAGTTGTTGTTGGATACAGGGATTATTTAAATTTTCGTTTAAATCAATGTTTGCGAGAATACACCCCTTTCGTTGATTACGATTTTCTGGCAAACGGTTAGTTTTATGACAAAAATGCAAGACACCGAATTCTTAGTTTTTTTTATGGCCAATAAGATTATGCTATTTGAATTCGGAGTTTCTCTTTTTGAACATAAAAATTGGGCCAATAAAAGTGTGGACCCCCCTCCAACTCCCCCAAAACTGGAATTACATAATTTTTGAAGCAAAAAAAGAATAGAGTGCCTAAAAAAATAGGGGTATGCCAATTTTTAGAAGATTCGATTCATTATTATAGTCACAGTTTTAGATAAACTTGTTTTTTTTCCTAACTTACAGGGGCTGTAGCTCGGAGGGGGTGCATTTTAGGACACATGTTGATTTGAAGAAAAAGTCTTATTTTGATCCCAACAATACGCCCTTGAAATATTTCCATCGAATTTTGAATCACCCTGTATATAAAGTTTGGCCTGCAAGTATGGAACACCCTGCATTTAATCATTAGATTTCATTTGGGAGTGAAATATCTGAAGTATCTCATTATAGGATCTGAATCAACCAGCACCCTCTTGGCTTCTCCAGCCGACTCCGACTCTCGCAAGACGACATTTTTAATTTAAACGCTCTCCGCGCGAAAGGATTGAATTCGCCCGGCGCGGCGGTCAGAAGGACCTTTCTCTCACAGGTAGCTTCTAGGTCGTCGTTAGAGCTCCTAAACAAATCCCCGTAATCCCGTCCGGCAATTTACTTCAGCCGAGGCTTTGTCCGGCCGGGCTTAAGCGCCGAGTTTTATTATCTCGGCGGAGCCGGTTCTGGCCCGACGCCGCGCAAACTTGCCGTCCACAACTACCTCTGCGGGCCACTAAACCTGTCCACTAACTTTATTACGGAATTTAGTGAAATATTTCCGCGATTCGCCAGAATGCATGGGAGTCGGGAGAGCTTATTCGTTACGCAGTAATGTAGAGGACTCTCAGATTCTCGGACCCTTTCGATATATTGAGAAGGACGCGGAAACCGGAGTAGACAATGCATTCCATAAAATATATAATATAGTGAGCACGTGAAGGTTGGAACAAATTCGTTAAAAGCTTGATATGGCCATTGGGAAAAAAAGCTCAGACACGTCAATTTTATTTTTCAGTTGCGCATTTTTTGGTGTACTAATATTTTTCATGACGTCATTACTGTTCTCAAGTTATGAGGTCATATATTTTTTTTCAAATGGCAATACCCAATTTTGATAATATATTCAAAAAGAACTAATTTTTCTGTATATGGGGGTCATATTTTTTCTTATGTTTTGTTTGCACCATATAAAAAACAATTCACTGTAAATTACCACCGATATATTCAAAATTTTTCACAAAACCCCCCATAACACCTACAAGCGAACTGTTAGGCCAGCAAACGATAACATTCTCTTGTAGGAAATTTTCTAAGCTTTCTTTCTATATACCTATGTATTTAACAAATGTGTCTCGTTATGGTCGCAAAATGCGATAAA
Organism: Chrysolina haemoptera; assembly: GCA_958298965.1. Taxonomy (NCBI): domain Eukaryota; kingdom Metazoa; phylum Arthropoda; class Insecta; order Coleoptera; family Chrysomelidae; genus Chrysolina; species Chrysolina haemoptera. The sequence continues at coordinate 2,246,817 of OY282602.1, read as the reverse complement.
TGTAAAAGGTGCGCTAGGATCCTATCCTAGCACATAAAACCACCTATAACACCTACAAGCGAACTGTTAGGCAAACCAACGACAACATCGTCTTGTAGGAAATTTTCTAAGCTTTCTTTTTATGTGGATATGTATTTAACGAATGTGTCTCGTTATGGTCGAAAAATGCGAAAAATGTAAAACATGCGCAAAACTCCGGCATGCTACAAGTACCACAAACTGAGCTTTTGTCATGAATAAATAAATTTATAGTCGTAGAGAAAATATAGTCTTCTACTCGCGTATAAAGAGGATTATACGATCGTTGGAGAATATACTATTATTCAATAGAAACGACATCCCGTGAATTCTGGGTTACTTGAATACCCAAAGAGACTGCTAACCAAACGTCATACGCAATTGTTTTCTTTGGCAGTCCTGAGGGCACGTGTAGACACAAACAGGCGCGTGCCTCTCGCCGACGTTTGACGCTCTTTTGTTTGTTCTGCACAGCACGCTGCTCATTGAATTAACTGGATCATAGTGAACGTGCATGTCCGGTAGAATATTGTTCTAATCCATCATTTATCTGGTAATTCTTTGAAATCGTATTGGATTTCCATTTTGGCAAGTGGGCTACATTGAATTGCCCTTTTGTGACGTATAGGCGCTCACCCTTCGGAATATTTTTTTATTTATTATGATTCAAGAAATGTAATATTCAAGTGAAATATTCCATTCAAAATACCCAGGAGTGGAGTATTATAATTTGATATTATCAGGAATTGAATTCTTCATTCATTGAATTCAAAATTTTAATTCAAAGGTTATCGTTTATTGAATTTTATACTAATAATAATTTTCGTTTATCGTTTATCGAATCACATTCAATTCAAAAGGCTATCGACCAATTATGTTTGTTAATAATACGCATGGATATAAAAAAATATATAGCTTATCGTATTTGAAAAAAAAATCAAATAATTCATGTTAACATATAAAATTAAAAATTCAATATGATCTTGATAAATGCATAAAAAAATACTATTGTAGATTGTTGGTAGAAAAATATAACAGTTTTTCCATCAAAGTTTCCCCCTTTGTTGCACATTACAGTTTCTCCTCAAGGCATATTTGGTGATTATCTTTATGTGGTCTTGTTTTTGTGACAACTTCCTGGATAGATGTTGTATAATCAATTTCAAGAATAACGCAGATAAATTGACATTGACTAGCTTCCTAACTTTCAAATTCACCTATGATTCACTCATGTTAGGTTTTAATCCACTTGTGAATAAACCTTCAAGCAAGTTTCTTGGCATTGAAATTGTTGTTGTTAAAATTGTTTTTTTTGTTGACCAGCTGTCGTCCCCTTACGAACGGCAGCCCTCAAAAGTCGAAACTTGTGCGAGTCAAGGATTAACGAGGTCTTGCCTTTAAACGTGCGATTCCTAGCACTTTCTCGGGCCATCAGATAAAAATCTGTAGTCGCCAAGGATTGGAACCTAGCCGACCAGCAGTCAATGGTTTCGAACGCGAAAGTCTCAACCACTGAGCTACATGGCCCTAAATCATAGCTTGAAATTCTCTAGCCATATTCACACCATAAGGAATTGGCATCAGGTTGCTATGCAGTATCCAAAGAACTTGGTTTGTCAATATGTAGGGTGACTTATTTCTATTTGGTTGAATCACACCTGAGATATGTGCTAATACTTCATTCTTAAAAAAAAACTAGCAATAAGATTTGTCCCGATCTGAATACATTGCCCACCGAGAACTTTTGTTCATCAAACATAAGATTCTCACTCATTCATTCATTCGCTATCTTCATAATGGAAACCACATGTTTAGTACACACACATAGAACGAAGACAATTGATACAGAACATAATACACTTCAGGTACTAAGAAAAAATATATTTCTGTGTGGGTGGACTGTATTTGTTTTTATAGAAATCCACTTCGAATTTAACAAACGCTCAAAAAAACATCTTGAATCACTGCACTCATATACACTTTGGATGGAAATGGAATGTTTTAATGCCATCACTACCTTCTTGCATTTCACAGAACGGCCAATATTTCAGTTTCTTTGAAAAAGTACCTCATGCTCGCCAACAAAATATTATTCCATATTATTTATGGGAGCAAACATACCAAATCACTACTTAGAAAACATGACGTTTTCGGTTCAATTTGTTAGTTTCATGTAATGTTATTTATGTCGATATGCTTCAACACAGTCTCTTTGATAGATATAACTTCATTTGTATTTATTAATGAACAAACTGTAATAAATCGACCACGATAAATTCGAAGGATTGATAGGAATTGGTCAAAGCAGTCACGTCCAATTTTGTTAAAATCCGATAAATTGTGTGTCGATTAAAATTCATATGATTCATCATTTGGAAAAACGATATATTAATACTACTGATAAAATGGCATGCCAAATACATGCATTCAGTTGTATCATTGCTTAAATATTCAAACAATGGTTGTATTATTTCTGCTGGAATCGAAAGTTTGTGTGTAAATCGTGAGCAAAAAACTAATCCACGCATTTTCGACTAACAAGCTAGGTTAGCTTGCTCAGGTTAGGTTTGTGTGTCAATTGTAATTCACCCTAGTTAAGAGCGCACTACGTTTCAGTCTGGATAGCCAAAATGCACTAATAGCACTAAGCACGAAGCACTCTTGAAAGGTGCTCCGAAATCTCGAGCACTAAGCACGAAGCACTCTTGAAAGGTGCTCCGAAATCTCGAGCACTAAGCACGAAGCACTCTTGAAAAGTGCTCCGAAATCTCGAGCACTAAGCACGAAGCACTCTTGAAAAGTGCTCCGAAATCTCGAGTACTAAGCACGAAGCACTCTCGAAAAGTGCTCCGAAATATCGAGCATCAAGCACGAAGCACTCTTGAACAATGCTCCGAAATATCGAGCATTAAGCACGAAGCACTCTTTAAAAGTGCTCCGAAATCTCGAGCACTAGGCACGAAGCACCCTTGAAAAGTGCTCCGAAATCTCGAGCACTAAGCACGAAGCACTCTTGAAAAGTGCTCGGAAATCTCGAGCACTAAGCACGAAGCACTCTTGAAAAGTGCTCCGAAATCTCGAGCACTAAGCACGAAGCACTCTTGAAAAGTGCTCCGAAATCTCGAGTACTAAGCACGAAGCACTCTTGAAAAGTGCTCAGAAATCTCGAGCACTAGGCACGAAGCACCCTTGAAAAGTGCTCCGAAATCTCGAGCACTAAGCACGAAGCACTCTTGAAAAGTGCTCGGAAATCTCGAGCACTAAGCACGAAGCACTCTTGAAAAGTGCTCCGAAATCTGAAATCTCGAGCACCAAGCACGAAGCACTCTTGAAAAGTACTCCGAAATCTCGAGTACTAAGCACGAAGCACTCTTGAAAAGTGCTCCGAAATCTCGAGTACTAGGCACGAAGCACCCTTGGAAAGTGCTCCGAAATCTCGAGTACTAAGCACGAAGCACTCTTGAAAAGTGCTCCGAAATCTCGAGCACTAGGCACGAAGCACCCTTGAAAAGTGCTCCGAAATCTCGAGCACTAAGCACGAAGCACTCTTGAAAAGTGCTCCGAAATCTCGAGCACTAAGCACGAAGCACTCTTGAAAAGTGCTCCGAAATCTCGAGCACTAAGCACGAAGCACTCTTGAAAAGTGCTCCGAAATCTCGAGCACTAAGCACTTTCAGCTGTCCCATTGGGAGAAAACAACACAAGAAGACACCATTTGGTGGAATGACCACCTGTCAGAGTTGATATCCGAAGTTTGCAACCTTTTCAGTGAGGCCAAGCGAAATAAAATTATTTTGTATCAATTCTAGCTATTGCTTGTATATGGATGTATTCTCAAATGAAAGAATGAATAAATTCTACACTCGAAACAATCTACGTTGTTTCTTGTTTCATCAAAGAACGCGGAGATTATATGTTTCCAACATCCATTTCCCGACGATTCAAATAATCGTTCCGTTCCCTCTTTCCCAAGCCACTTTCGTCAAGATAGAACAACAAAGGGTTTTAAAATTCAATTATTTCGCGCCAGAGCTACAGAGCGCTCGAAAAGGCATATGCTCGAACGGCACCCTTGACGACTGAATATCTAATTTTGAGACAGTGATTTGAAAATTTTAAAATATTTCGCACGGACGCAGTGCAAATAATAACTCACACCAGCCCCTCTTTGTTTGTTTTAGCGAAACGGGGCGTAAAAATGGGCACGCTAATAGAAACGTGTCGATCTGCGGCTGGATCAGGCACTCGATTTGTTTTTTAAAATAAACAATTCCAAATTGTTGGACACGTGCGTGGACGTAAACGGGGCATTTCAGTTCCGTGTCGATGAGGCTCCCTTTGTGGGAGTCAATGAAACCACAAAAGTACTCAGTACGATTCGGTGTTTGACAAAACTAACTTGGTCTTTTGGACTTGCCCCACCCCCCTCCAAGTAACAACTTTAGTTTTGTGGTAGCTCCCAGCAGTACCAAAAGGTTCTGAAGACCATAACAATCACAGCTAAGATAAAAATTTTTTGCTGTAACAACATCCATGAAACGTCTATAAAGCTGCCATAAATATACGAGGGCCCACTCCTATAAAGGTTCTCAGGGTATTTTTAAATGCCAACATAAAACCTTTTTGGCTTCTTCGAAGGATTCTTAATAACAGGCTTGAAGGCTAAATAGTGAACGCGCAGGAATTCTAAAAAATTAACGACAGTTTTGGACGTTGAAAATAACGAAAAAAATGTCATTTGGGGTGGCTCGGACCTGCCCTCATTCTCGAGAAAAGATTCGAAAACTGTCGAGAATAAAATCGAAAAAAATCCGTAAAATAGTGAAAAACATTGAACAGTTGAAAAGTTTCGGAACTGGGAAATTACGACGAATAGAAAATGTTGGTCGGGGGGGGTCTCGAAACCCTCTCACTTTCGAAAATTTGCGAAAATAAAATCGGAAAATGGTGAAAAAAATTGGACCGCCGAATAATTAATTGATTCCTAGAAAATTCACCCCCTATCCCCCCGAATGCGATTCAACCAAAACTGTATAATCCAGTACGATTGGGTTTTGAGACAAGAATCGATTGTAGCACCACCAAACTTGGTATGCTAGTAGTTGGAACCATGATAAATACGAAAAAAAACTGTTTACCAAAATTCCACGGGTGGAACATTTTTTTTTCGTTTAAAAATAAATAAATATATTTTGGCTGTAATCTTGGAAAGTACATGATTTATCGATAAAACAACTAAACAAGGTGAGAGACAATTCAATTCTCCACAAAAATTATTCCCAGTAATTTCTTAAGAAATGTTCTCGTTTTCTCAGAAAACGTGGTTGAACGCCGACATCAACTTTCAGGTTCACGCTGACCAGCCACTGAGAACTTTCAGTGGCTAGGCCGAATATTTGATTGGTCATAACTCTGCTAAAAATGATCGGAGAAGGAAAAGGAAAAGTTCATATGGTTTCTGAAGACTCCTACCTTCTCATGTAAATATAATATGCGAGTATTTGAGTATATAAAATATATTTTGTCGCATTTCACGAAGATGTTTGCGGATGATCCGAAAATCATGAATAATTTAGTAAATATGGAATTATTATACTGAAGCAGCAACCCATACCCTCTTTGGACTATATGTAACAATTTTAAAGTAGTGTGACAGGTCCCACTTATACATACCAAAAAAAAGCTTTGTTTTACTCCTGCCTCATTTTCAACTTACCCATAAAATCGGCATTCTCTTCACTATATTTTGAAAATTATCGCTTATTCATATTCTGCTTATATATATTTAATAACACTATTGCGAAGTGCAAACCTCAAGCTTGAAATCACATACTTCATTTTTCATGTAGGATGTGTATGAGCGATTATTTTCAACATTTACTCAAGAAATTGCCGGGATTATGGGCGAGTTGAAAACTAGTCTTAAATCGTTTCATATGGTCCAAAGAGGATACTGATTCCTGCTTCAGTATAATTATCTAAGTAATAAGTTTCTAACAATACATGATGTCGAGATGTCATGTGCCTAGTTTCAGAGTGCTACAATTCATTCTTCACTTTTTGCTCGAGTTTGTCTGTCGTTACTGGATTATATCTATCAACGTTTTCGATATTCCCACAGTGGACAATCCTTATCTTGTATCCACTGTTTGCTAAACCAGCAAGTGTTAAGCCCTACGTTGCCAGTTGCGATTCTCATCGTGAGGTTTTTCCCCGACGGGCGACAAATCAAACTTTTTCATCAAAATGGGCGTAAGGGCGGAAAGTGTTTATTTACATCATAACGCCGTCCGAGCCATTATAACCTCGATGAAGCACACATAACTGCAACTCCAAACACAATATATTACGGCGCGATCTGAATTGTATGAGGTAGAAACTCCGAACTCCACAAAGGACTCCATTGTAATGTAAATGCGGTTCTGGTCAGGATATATACGTTCCTGGATAGTGAAGGGATCTTCGCATTGTTCGTCCGACGCCCCGGATTACCGCTGTTTATAACTGCTGCACTATTGTTCGTTCCACTAGTATTGTATCTTTGAGGCATTGTGCTCGAATTAATGGACATCGAATGATGTGTATTCCAGTATGAAACATAGTGGCGTTATCAACACCAAGCCAAAAACTATGCTTTATTGATTTATGTTCTTCAAGTTGTAGGTTATCTTGGATTAAATCCTTTGTTTGAATTTTTTCATCTAGGATAATCCTGGCCCAGCTCTTTTCATCTGTAAGTTCTAAAATGTCCTAATTTTGAATCTCTTGTGGGGCTTTCACTTCCACTCTGTCATGCAAACCCTACAACTTTGTAGATATGGCAGATATCCTCTGGTTCTAGGTTGGAGCAACTTCTCTCCCTCTCCCTCTCCCTCTCGCTCTCGCTCTCGCTCTCGCTCTCGCTCTCGCTCTCGCTCTCGCTCTCGCTCTCGCTCTCGCTCTCGCTCTCGCTCTCGCTCTCGCTCTCGCTCTCGCTCTCCCTCTCCCTCTCCCTCTCCCTCTCCCTCTCCCTCTCCCTCTCCCTCTCCCTCTCCCTCTCCCTCTCCCTCTCCCTCTCCCTCTCCCTCTCCCTCTCCCTCTCCCTCTCCCTCTCCCTCTCCCTCTCCCTCTCCCTCTCCCTCTCCCTCTCCCTCTCCCTCTCCCTCTCCCTCTCCCTCTCCCTCTCCCTCTCCCTCTCCCTCTCCCTCTCCCTCTCCCTCTCCCTCTCCCTCTCCCTCTCCCTCTCCCTCTCCCTCTCCCTCTCCCTCTCCCTCTCCCTCTCCCTCTCCCTCTCCCTCTCCCTCTCCCTCTCCCTCTCCCTCTCCCTCTCCCTCTCCCTCTCCCTCTCCCTCTCCCTCTCCCTCTCCCTCTCCCTCTCCCTCTCCCTCTCCCTCTCCCTCTCCCTCTCCCTCTCCCTCTCCCTCTCCCTCTCCCTCTCTCCCCCCTCATTTCTCTTTACTTTTCCTATTTTTCTTCTTTTCTATTACCTACTTAGCTGTGTTTTCATATTACTCTCCTCTTATTCCACACTTCTTTTTACTCTTTTATATTATTCCTTCGTTTCTCTATTTTCTTTTGTTGACTCTGACCTTCGGTTTTCTTCACAATAGCATTATTTACAAACATTTTTCCACTTGGTGTAAACAGAAAACTATGTGGCTACAGCAAGTGGTGTTGATCTATACATTCGAATGCAGCAAAGATGCTGTATGTTGTAAACACAATTTTTTGAACATTCACAACATACCTTGTTCGTGTGGTAAGAGTTATATAGGTGAAACATCAAGACCATTGATTGTGCTCCAGGAAGAATAACGGGTTCGAAAATATCCGAACATATTCTAACATCTGATGGCGATCATATGATGGAATGGAATAATACCAAAATTTTATTGATCATGTCAAGAATTTGATAGTCTTGTTTGAATTTTCAGATGCAAACAATGTTGCAACTACTGCAATTTTCTTATAGGAATTTATTATCTATAATAGCTAGAAGAAAATTTAAAGCGGCTGTTTATATCCAAGATGATGAACCTTCAGTCAACCCAGCGTGGAAATCAAAGATGTTTGAAAACCGCCCATTGATGGTTTCGGTGGGAATCGGAGAATTCAATGTCATGCTAATCAACAATGGACAAGTAGCAGGTAGAAAAACTGGAAACGGGTAGTTGATCACAAGAGAACTCATGCATGAACTAGTAATTGAGATTACTATGGTTTTTAAAAGATTGGAAACCTTTGGAAACTTGTCAGTAATCACCTGAAGGCGGCTGCGGATAGAAGCAGTTGAAACGTTGTGATTTATACAAATTATAAGACGAAATCAATGTACTCAAAACTATTATTTCCTAATGTTTTTATTCGACTAAAATTTTTGCGATTTATCGGTACACCACCTACCTTTCTACTGACAAACCGCTTGATAATATTTTTGGACAATAAGTCAAATTTTGATTTAATAATTCGCCCAATGCCCATGATTTCTTTTCACACCATCCTCACCCGACAAACGTACGAAATCCGCATGAATCGTAATCGCTCTTTGAATACCATTAACTTATATCGCGTCAACCATATGCGAACAAGTGAATCAGCTAATTGCCCGATAAAGATAATGATCGATTTGACGCGATGGAACGCTTCGTTGTTTTTCCATTCCCCGCCCCCTCGTACAGGCGGACGCCCTTACGTACGCTTTCGCTCCTAATCGTATGAAAACGGTGTAGCGATGTCGTCGAGTTGCAAGTATTTAGTATTCAGATAACGCGCCTCGCTGCTTCATGCATATTCATCGGCCTGTAATTAATCATCAACGTAGGGCGCGGAATGGTGGAAAATACCCCTAAATATGGACCCCGCTGCAGGGGCGTGCTGCGGAAGCACAGACGGGTTATCAGAGGGGTGCTGCTGCTAAGAAAGCAGTGAGTGCAATTTTAAAAAACGCACTGATACCCGATGGCATCGTGCTTTATTACTTTCTAAGAAACTGGCCTAGTACGAAGACGTTACAAGTAACAATCCACATAATCTGGTATATGGTTCAAAAACAGATGAGTGAGGCCAAAAAGGACCGTTATGGTTCCACTTGGAAAAAACACCGCACAGTATTCCATGCTGAGACACAAGCCATAACAACATGCATGCAGATTAATCTAGACAATGGGTATAATGAAAAACACATCTCCATTCTATCTGATGATCAGAACGTAATAGAAGCTCTGAATTCAGTACAGATTAAGTCAAAGTAAGTTTGGGAATGCTTTCAGAGCCTCAATGAACTGTCAGAACTCAACCAGTTTACACTGTGTGGGTGCCTGGACACAGGAGAATGGAAGTCAAAGATAAAGCAGACCAACTTGGAAGGCAAGCATCTAAATTTTGGAAATCCATACTTCGACAACGCTACTGAAGATGACTGCCGCAGGTGCAGTTGAAACGTTTGGAGATTTAAACCAAAGAAGACCACGGCAACCAAAACATTATCGAATTTTCTCCCTGTTTATTCTGCCGACGTTCTTCGATCACCGACGTATGAAAACAAGTTGAATTCTGGTGGGAATTACAGAAAAAGAGAAACTCTATCTGAATAAATACTCATGAATATCATGAATAGCGTATTATGCGTTATTCAGTGTTTTTCCACAACTATACAAACATCGAGCGTGTCCTTCTCTTTAAACAGCTCACCCCAGAATCCAAAAATTACCAGATTATTTACCCACCCGGCGCGAGCACAAAATAAACACATTTTATTGCTCTTCTTTTTACCGGGCGTTACATAAATCACAGCCCCTCCAAACAAAACCTACAGATAATATAATAAATAGCCAAACAAGGCCGTACAATTTCCCGCCACATTACAAGACATAAAGCGGTTTTATAGTTGGTGCGCTGTAATGAGCAGCATCTGTTGTTAAAAAGGACAGTTTGTTTGACGATGATGCTCCTACAGGGGCGATCCTCGCACTCTCTGGGGACACTTTTCGAACTTGGAGTCTCCTGTGATTCGAAGCTTGGGAATTTTATGTTTTTATCTTCTAGTCGGTGACTATCGTTTAATTTAATTCAATTACATTTGAAATATAACAAGAAATACACCCTTATAACAAGGGTTTAGTTTCATGACAATCATAATATATCATTGTCAATGAAATAATAAAATCGATATAGATGTTTGGTTCATATTTTCCACCTGGTGGAAATATTTGGAAAGATGGGTACTTCGACGTTGTCTACCTCATGAACAAAAAAAATGAGAAGTTAAAACTATCACATGTGCCGTCGATTTTTTCCGTTCAAATTCTCAGTATATACTAATTTGGCCATTCTGAATCGATTGGCGATGGTTTTTTTGGCGTCAAAAATATTTCTGATGGGTTTTCGACCTTTTCGTTCAAAGGTTCGGAATCAGCACGTCGAAATACGTCAGAGGACAAAAATTTTAAATTCGAAATATGAAAAATAAAAAAAAGTTCAAAAAATTATCTATCATGATATACTCGACTTTTTTGTGCGTCGATTTTTTTCGTTAAAATTCTCAGTATATACTAATTTGGCCATTCTGAATCGATTGACGTTCGCTGAATTGGTCTATCTCTAACCGTTCTCGAGTTGGTCAGCTCTGAATCAGTTGTCAAATGGTTTTTTTGGCGACAAAAATATTTCCGATGAGTTTTCGACATTTTCGTTCAAAGATTCGGAATCAGCACGTCGAAATACGTCTGAGGACAAAAATTTGAAATTCGAAATATGAAAAACAAAAAAAAGTTCAAAAAATTATCTATCATGATGTACTCGACTTTTTTGTGCGTCGATTTTTTTCGTTAAAATTCTCAGTATATACTAATTTGGCCATTCTGAATCGATTGACGTTCGCTGAATTGGTCTATCTCTAACCGTTCTCGAGTTGGTCAGCTCTGAATCAGTTGTCAAATGGTTTTTTTGGCGCCAAAAATATTTCCGATGAGTTTTCGACATTTTCGTTCAAAGATTCGGAATCAGCACGTCGAAATACGTCTGAGGACAAAAATTTGAAATTGGAAATATGAAAAACAAAAAAAAGTTCAAAAAATTATCTATCATGATGTACTCGACTTTTTTGTGCGTCGATTTTTTTCGTTAAAATTCTCAGTATATACTAATTTGGCCATTCTGAATCGATTGACGTTCGCTGAATTGGTCTATCTCTAACCGTTCTCGAGTTGGTCAGCTCTGAATCAGTTGTCAAATGGTTTTTTTGGCGCCAAAAATATTTCCGATGAGTTTTCGACATTTTCGTTCAAAGATTCGGAATCAGCACGTCGAAATACGTCTGAGGACAAAAATTTGAAATTCGAAATATGAAAAATAAAAAAAAGTTCAAAAAATTATCTATCATGATGTACTCGACTTTTTTGTGCGTCGATTTTTTTCGTTAAAATTCTCAGTATATACTAATTTGGCCATTCTGAATCGATTGACGTTCGCTGAATTGGTCTATCTCTAACCGTTCTCGAGTTGGTCAGCTCTGAATCAGTTGTCAAATGGTTTTTTTGGCGCCAAAAATATTTTCGATGAGTTTTCGACATTTTCGTTCAAAGATTCGGAATCAGCACGTCGAAATACGTCTGAGGACAAAAATTTGAAATTCATAATATGAAAAATAAAAAGTTCAAAATAATATCTATCATGATGTACTCGACTTTTTTGTGCGTCGATTTTTTTCGTTAAAATTCTCAGTATATACTAATTTCGCCATTCTGAATCGATTGACGTTCGCTGAATTGATCTATCTCTAACCGTTCTCGAGTTGGTCAGCTCTGAATCAGTTGTCAAATAGTTTTTTTGGCGCCAAAAATATTTTCGATGAGTTTTCGACATTTTCGTTCAAAGATTCGGAATCAGCACGTCAAAATACGTTGGGAGACAAAAATTTGAAATTCGAAAAATGAAAGATAAAAAAGTTCAAAAAAGTATCTATCACGATATAGGTACTGGACTTTTTTGTTCGTAGATTTTTCTGTTCAAATTCTCAGTAAATATTAATTCAGCCATTCTAAATCAACTGGCATTCGCAGAATTGGTCTATCTCTAACCGTTCTCGAGTTGGTCAGCACTGAATCAGTTTTCAAGTGGTTTTTTTAGCGCCAAAAATATTTCCGATGAATTTTCGACATTTTCGTCCAAAGATTCGGAATCAGCACGTCGAAATACGTCTGAGGACAAAAATTTGAAATTCGAAATATGAAAAATAAAAAAGTTCAAAAAATTATCTATTATCATATAAGTACTCGACTTTTTTGTCCATTGATTTTTTTGTTCAAATTCTCAGTATACACTAAGTTGGCCATTCTGAATCGATTGGCGTTCGCAGAATTGATCTATCTTTAACCGTTCTCGAGTTGGTCAGCTGTGAACCAGTTTTCAAATGTTTTTTTTTGGCGCCAAAAATTTTTCCGATGAGTTTTCGACATTTTCGTTCAAAGATTCGGAATCAGCACGTCAAAATACGTTGGGAGACAAAAATTCGAAATTCGAAAAATGAAAAATAAAAAAGTTCAAAAAATTATCTATCACGATATACTCGACTTTTTTGTTCGTAGATTTTTTTTGTTCAAATTCTCAGTGAATATTAATTCAGCCATTCTAAATCGACTGGCATTCGCAGAATTGGTCTATCTCTAACCGTTCTCGAGTTGGTCAGCTCTGAATCAGTTTTCAAATGGTTTTTTTGGCGCCAAAAATTTTTCCGATGAGTTTTCGACATTTTCGTTCAAAGATTCGGAATCAGCACGTCAAAATACGTTGGGAGACAAAAATTCGAAATTCGAAAAATGAAAAATAAAAAAGTTCAAAAAATTATCTATCACGATATACTCGACTTTTTTGTTCGTAGATTTTTTTTGTTCAAATTCTCAGTAAATATCAATTCAGCCATTCCAAATCGACTGGCATTCGCAGAATTGGTCTATCTCTAACCGTTCTTGAGTTGGTCAGCTCTGAATCAGTTTTCAAATGGTTTTTTTCCCGTCAAAAATATTTCCGATGAGTTTTCGACATTTTCGTTCAAAGATTCGAAATGAGCACGTCAAAATACGTTGGGAGACAAAAATTTTAAATTCGAAAAATGAAAAATAAAAAAGTTCAAAAAATTATCTATCACGATATAGGACTCGACTTTTTTGTTCGTAGATTTTTTTGTTCAAATTCTCAGTATACACTAAGTTGGCCATTCTGAATCGATTGGCGTTCGCAGAATTGGTCTATCTCTAACCGTTCTCGAGTTGGTCAGCTCTGAATCAGTTTTCAAATGGTTTTTTTGGCGTCAAAAATATTTCCGATGAGTTTTTGTCATTTTCATTCAAAGATTCGGAGTCAGCACGTCAAAATACGTTGGGAGACAAAAATTTGAAATTCGAAAAATGAAAAATAAAAAAGTTCAAAAAATTATCTATCACGATATACTCGACTTTTTTGTTCGTAGATTTTTTTTGTTCAAATTCTCAGTAAATATCAATTCAGCCATTCTAAATCGACTGGCATTCGCAGAATTGGTCTATCTCTAACCGTTCTCGAGTTGGTCAGCTCTGAATCAGTTTTCAAATGGTTTTTTTGGCGTCAAAAATATTTCCGATGAGTTTTTGTCATTTTCGTTCAAAGATTCGGAGTCAGCACGTCAAAATACGTTGGGAGACAAAAATTTGAAATTCGAAAAATGAAAAATAAAAAAGTTCAAAAAATTATCTATCACGATATACTCGACTTTTTTGTTCGTAGATTTTTTTTGTTCAAATTCTCGGTAAATATTAATTCAGCCATTCTAAATCGACTGGCATTCGCAGAATTTGTCTATCTCTAACCGTTCTCGAGTTGGTCAGCTCTGAATCAGTTTTCAAATGGTTTTTTTGGCGTCAAAAATATTTCCGATGAGTTTTCGTCATTTTCGTTCAAAGATTCGGAGTCAGCACGTCAAAATACGTTGGGAGACAAAAATTTGAAATTAAAAAAATGAAAAACAAAAAAGTTCAAAAAATTATCTATTATGATATAAGTACTCGACTTTTTTGTACATTGATTTTTTTGTTCAAATTCTCAGTATACACTAAGTTGGCCATTCTGAATCGATTGGCGTTCGCAGAATTGATCTATCTTTAACCGTTCTCGAGTTGGTCAGCTGTGAACCAGTTTTCAAATGTTTTTTTTTGGCGCCAAAAATATTTCCGATGAGTTTTCGTCATTTTCGTTCAAAGATTCGGAGTCAGCACGTCAAAATATGTTGGGAGACAAAAATTTGAAATTCGAAAAATGAAAAACAAAAAAGTTCAAAAAATTATCTATCACGATTAACTCGACTATTTTGTTCGTCGATTTTTTTTGTTCAAATTCTTAGTATGTACCAATTTGGCCATTCTGAATCGACTGGCATTATTTAACTAGACCAGATCGGTGGACAAATTGAGCATCACTGCAACATAAATATTGTAATTGACACTTCAAAATATGATTGGCATATGTTGAATGTGTTTTATTCTCTACATAATTTATAGGGTGTTTTGAATGCGGCGTTTGAATGGTCTACCTGTCTGGCCTACATATACTTTGTAGCACTATCCACAATTAAATTTTTAAATTCATGATTTTTTACTGATTAGCAAAATTTCTCGTAATATCCTGAATGAAAGAATACTACCCTATAAGTAACCCATTCCAAACTCGAAAAATTACAAAAACATATCGCAACTTCCCAATTCCACTCCAGCATCCCAATTTGCCAAAGAAACCACAACCGCACGCTCTCCCGTCAGCCGAACGGCTTTATGAAATATTGCTTTTCCGCTTTCATGTTTCCAGTGTTTTCCAATTTAATTTCCATTGAATTATTAAAGATTACCAGAATGGAAATTGGCATCGCAACACGGCGAATAATAAGAAACATACGCATTACCATGTAAATCGTGTTTGACTCGATGATAATGCTATTCGCCATTCGCCACGTCAGATGCAATTTATTGCTAATATATCTAGCAGGCCAGGCTCGGATAAAGGTCCCGACCGATACCACCCCTTATACGGACGCCTAAGCCGACTTATCTTTTATCGAATGCCTCTGTAAACCAATTATGTTCGTTGTGTAACAAATTTGGTCGTCTATGTTGTGCGTGCACCGTCTGTAGCGCAAATTTTAATCCCCGTTCCGGAGTTATTCGAAGTTTCTGATTGAAGCAGGGTTGACATCCGAATGTAACCGATGAGATGATCAATCAGGGTTGCTCAAGTCAGTACAATTGTACTAGATTCAGTACAATCATTGATATTCTAGTACTGCAGTACCCCTTTCCAATTTCTAGTACAATTTGTTGAACGGTAGAATTTTGAAATTTCAACGAATAGGTGACAGGTAAACTTGTACTACAGAACAAAATATGAGTTCGTGAGAGAGATGCTGGTCTGCAATATTGAAACTTAGGTATATCGAGGTTATTTGATATTGATCATGTAACACTTTTCTGTTCTGTGATGTCATAACCAATGACCACAAACCAATATTGTCAGATTCTCACTGTCATATGTCATCGAAGCTGTCAGAATTATGACCAACTTTGAATTTTCCCGCGTATTTCGTGTTTTCAGTACAATTGTCTCGAATCTAGTACAATTTTACGTCACTTTCTAGTACCCATATTTTGGAAGGTGGAACAACCCTGTGATCAATATTACGAAAAGCAAACGAAATTTTCGATTTGGTGAAACTGCACCATTGATGAACATTCTCCATGAAAATTGAAAAATGTGATTTATTTGTAATATCTTATATGTTTTCTGTTTGGTAATGAATACCTCCCAAGAGGTTATCCCATCTTGAAGGATGGAAAATAGCAACTAAAGTTTGTCGTTCAGCCGCAGATGGTTCCACAACAGATTTTATGAATATCCTATTCATATTTCCGAATAAAAATCAAAATGAATCATTGAATTCAATAATCGATTCAAAATCATTTTATCTTACTTATCCTACGTATATTATACCGGGTGCTAACGTTTTATTTAGACTAGCCATAGTTTCCAGTTTCAAGATTATATTTGAACTTGGCAGCAGAATTGGAATTTTTTTCAATATTTCACACCTCCAGTATCTTTTAGAGAGGCATTCCTTAGATTCTAATTTTCGCGACGAATCCATTGATGGTTTCAAATCGAAAATGGGATGGATAACAATCCTAATACACTAATTACTTGTTGAAAATCTATGAGGAAATTCGGCTTTATCGCTCATCAAGTAAACTGTGAATACAATTGAATAAAACTGAATTAAAACATCAATTTTTACACAATTTTACACAACAGAAGTTCATAATGCATTCAAGCAAAGAAGAAACACTTATAATACCAAAATTAATTAATGGTTATTTAACGAACAAATTAACAATCGAGATAATTTAACGTGTGAACTTCGAAAAAATAAAATCAACTTGTTTTTAGAAATTTCTCGTTAAATATTTTCAGAAAGTATTTTATTTCACAAATTTTGCCAACAAAATTGGGGTGTAACTATTTTGCAGGTCTGCAGGTCAGCAATATGTTCCCAGTGCAAAAACCTTACAGATCGAGAAATCCTTGCAGGTTGGACCGATTTGAGATGTAACTGGTATAAATAAGAACATTTTTGACCAAAAAAAATTCATACCCCCACTCCGAAATATGAGATTTTGCCATATATTGAAAAAAAACTTTGCAGGTCGGCAGAAATTCTTGCAGGTTGGACTGACATGAGATGAAACAAGACCATATTAACACATTTTTGACAAAAAACCTCCATACCCCCACTCCGAAATATAAGATTTTGCCATATATTGAAGAAAAACTTTGCAGGTCGGCAGAAATTCTTGCAGGTTGGACTGACATGAGATGAAACAAGACCATATTAACACATTTTTACAAAAAACCTCCATACCCCCACTCCCAAATAAGAGATTTTCCCATATATTGAAGAAAAACTTTGCAGGTCGGCAGAAATTCTAGCAGGTTGGACTGACATGAGATGAAACAAGAACATATTAAAACATTTTTGATAAAAAACCTCCATACCCCTATATTTTCCCATAGTATTGTTTAAATAAAAGAAAAACCTTGCAGGTCGGCCGAAATCCTTGCAGGTTGGACCGATTTGAGATAAAACTAGACCATAAGAAATTCACTTTTGACAAAAAACTTTCATACCACCTCTCCCGAATATCAGATATAGCCTTACTGATATCCAAAGTTGTAGAAAATTCGTGCAGTTCGGTCGAAAACCGAATTAATACAAAGTATGGATTCAAAAGAAATATTATAGCGAAGTGGTCCAGGTGTAAGGTGTAAGGCAAAATCTCATATTTGGGAGTGGGGGTATGGAGGTTTTTTGTCAAAAATGTGTTGATATGGTCTTGTTTCATCTCATGTCAGTCCAACCTGCAAGAATTTCAGCCGACCTGCAGAGTTTTTTTTCGATATTTGGCAAAATCTCATATTCGGGAGTGGGAGAATGGAGGTTTTTTGTCAAAAATGTGTTGATATGGCCTTGTTTCATCTCATGTCCTTCCAACCTGCAAGAATTTCTGCCGACCTGCAGAGTTTTTTTTTTCGATATTTGGCAAAATCTCATATTCGGGAGTGGGGGTATGGAGGTTTTTTATCAAAAATGTGTTAATATGGTCTTGTTTCATCTCATGTCAGTCCAACCTGCAAGAATTTCGGCCGACCTGCAAAGTTTGTCTTCAATACAACGGGTGTGAAGTTGTCCACATCCACAAATGTACACTGAGAAAAATTAAAAAAAAATCATAGAGGGCACAAATGGCTTGGTACACGTTTCTGCCCGGAATATGTTATGAGAAATGCTCTTTCCTTTATCCCTCATACCACGTAGGAGTTTTCCAGGCCATCCAAGGGGGTGGAATAGGGGTGAATTTCTGAAAAAAAATCATAGAAGGCACAAATTGCTTTGTAGCCGATTCTGCTCGGGATATGTTATGGAAAATGCTCTTTTCTTCATCCTTCATACCACGAAGGAGTTTTCCAGGCCGTCCAAGGGTGTGGACTAGGGGTGAATTTCCGAAATAAAATCACAGAAGGCACAAATGGCTTTGTAGCCGATTCTGCTCGGAATATGTTATGGAAAATGCTCTTTTCTTCATCCCTCATACCACGTAGGAGTTTTCCAGGCCGTCCAAAGGGGTAGAATAGGGGTAAATTTCTGAAAAAAAATCATAGAAGGCACAAATGGCTTTGTAGCCGATTCTGCTCGGAATATGTTATGGAAAATACTCTTTTCTTTATCCCTCATACCACGTAGAAGTTTTCCAGGCCGTCCAAGGGGGTGGAATAGGGGTGAATTTCCGAAAAAAAATCACAGAAGGCACAAATGGCTTTGTAGCCGATTCTGCTCGGAATATGTTATGGAAAATGATCTTTTCTTCATTCCTCATACCACGTAGGAGTTTTCCAGGCCGTCCAAAGGGGTAGAATAGGGGTGAATTTCTGAAAAAAAAATCATAGAAGGCACAAATGGCTTTGTAGCCGATTCTGCTCGGAATATGTTATGGAAAATACTCTTTTCTTCATCCCTCATACCACGTAGGAGTTTTCCAGGCCGTCCAAGGGGGTGGAATAGGGGTGAATTTCCGAAAAAAAATCATAGAAGGCACAAATGGCTTTGTAGCCGATTCTGCTCGGAATATGTTATGGAAAATACTCTTTTCTTCATCCCTCATACCACGTAGGAGTTTTCCAGGCCGTCCAAGGGGGTGGAATAGGGGTGAATTTCCGAAAAAAAATCATAGAAGGCACAAATGGCTTTGTAGCCGATTCTGCTCGGAATATGTTATGGAAAATACTCTTTTCTTCATCCCTCATACCACGTAGGAGTTTTCCAGGCCGTCCAAGGGGGTGGAATAGGGGTGAATTTCCGAAAAAAAATCATAGAAGGCACACATGGCTTTATAGCCGATTCTGCTCGGAATATGTTATGGAAAATACTCTTTTCTTCATCCCTCATACCACGAAGGAGTTTTCCAACCCGTCCAAGGGGGTGGAACAAATTAACAATCGAGATAATTTAACGTGTGAACTTCGAAAAAATAAAATCAACTTGTTTTTAGAAATTTCTCGTTAAATATTTTCAGAAAGTATTTTATTTCACAAATTTTGCCAACAAAATTGGGGTGTAACTATTTTGCAGGTCTGCAGGTCAGCAAAATGTTCCCAGTGCAAAAACCTTACAGATCAAGAAATCCTTGCAGGTTGGACCGATTTGAGATGTAGTATAAATAAGAACATTTTTGACCAAAAAAAATTCATACCCCCACTCCGAAATATGAGATTTTGCCATATATTGAAAAAAAACTTTGCAGGTCGGCAGAAATTCTTGCAGGTTGGACTAACATGAGATGAAACAAGACCATATTAACACATTTTTGACAAAAAACCTCCATACCCCCACTCCGAAATATAAGATTTTGCCATATATTGAAGAAAAACTTTGCAGGTCGGCAGAAATTCTTGCAGGTTGGACTGACATGAGATGAAACAAGACCATATCAACACATTTTTTTCAAAAAACCTCCATACCCCCACTCCCGAATATTTGGGAGTAGGGGTATGGAGGTTTTTTGTCAAAAATGTATCAATATGGTCCAGTTTCATCTCAAATCGTTCCAACCTGCAAGAATTTCTGCCGACCTGCAAGGTTTTTTTTCAATATTTGGCTAAATCTCATATTTGGGAGTGGGGGTATGGAGGTTTTTTGTCAAAAATGTGTTAATCTGGTCTTGTTTCATCTCATGTCAGTCCAACCTACAAGAATTTTTGCCGACCTGCAAAGTTTTTCTAAAATCTATGGCAAAATCTCATATTTGGGAGTGGGGGTATGGAGGTTTTTTGTCAAAAATGTGTTGGTATGATCTTGTTTCATCTCATGTCAGTCCAACCTGCAAGAATTTCTGCCGACCTGCAAGGTTTTTTTTCAATATATGGCAAAATCTTATATTCGGGAGTGGGGGTATGGAAGTTTTTTGTCAAAAATGTGTTGATATGGCCTTGTGTCATCTCATGTCAGTCCAACCTGCAAGAATTTCTGCCGACCTGCAAAGTTTTTCTTCAATATATGGCAAAATCTTATATTTCGGAGTGGGGGTATGGAGGTTTTTTTGTCAAAAATGTGTTAATATGGTCTTGTTTCATCTCATGTCAGTCCAACCTGCAATAATTTCTGCCGACCTGCAGAGTTTTTTTTTTCGATATTTGGCAAAATCTCATATTTGGGAGTGGGGGTATGGAGGTTTTTTGTCAAAAATGTGTTGGTATGATCTTGTTTCATCTCATGTCAGTCCAACCTGCAAGAATTTCTGCCGACCTGCAAGGTTTTTTTTCAATATATGGCAAAATCTTATATTCGGGAGTGGGGGTATGGAAGTTTTTTGTCAAAAATGTGTTGATATGGCCTTGTGTCATCTCATGTCAGTCCAACCTGCAAGAATTTCTGCCGACCTGCAAAGTTTTTCTTCAATATATGGCAAAATCTTATATTTCGGAGTGGGGGTATGGAGGTTTTTTTGTCAAAAATGTGTTAATATGGTCTTGTTTCATCTCATGTCAGTCCAACCTGCAAGAATTTCTGCCGACCTGCAGAGTTTTTTTTTTCGATATTTGGCAAAATCTCATATTCGGGAGTGGGGGTATGTAGGTTTTTTGTCAAAAATGTGTTAATATGGTCTTGTTTCATCTCATGTCAGTCCAACCTGCAAGAATTTCGGCCGACCTGCAAAGTTTGTCTTCAATACATGGCAAAATCTCATATTTGAGAGTGGGGGTATAGAATTTTATTGTCAAAACTGTACTGATATGGTCTATAGTTTCATCGCAAAAATCGGTTGAACCTGTAAGAATTTCAGCCGACTTGTGAATTTTCTGCACTGAGAACACTTTGCTGACCTGCAGACCTGCAAAATAGATTCTCCCACAAAATTGTCTTATGGCAATAAACTATATTCCCTGTTTATTCCTTTTTTATTGCTGTTTCTCCATTAGGCGATGAAATGAACAAAGTAAAGGGGTAGGAATATTCGAAATACTTGAAACGCTCCTACTGAATACGAAATTAAATGCAAAACGAACGGAAAGCATCCGCAGAACAAAATGAGGCTTATGTGACTTTTACTGAACTTGGTTAAATCATGAGTAATGGCGACAAAATGCAGAACTCTCGAAAACGATGATGAAACTTTAAATAAATTCTGAACGAATGGGGAGTATCTCCAATATACAGTAGATTTGCAAATTTTTGTGGAGTGGATTGAAGCATTTAGTCAGTATTGAACTTCGGAGAATAACTATTCTATAGAGTCTAGAATGTATGACGTTTTGCCGTAATATTTTTTAAGACAACAATTTTCTCGAAAGTTTTCGTAACTACGTCGTCTGGTTTGAAATGATCCACTAGTATTTTAAAATGGTTAGGGCTTACCTTGCTCAGGAGTAGATTACGTCCTTTCACCTTTGTTGGCTCGTCATCTTTCTCCAAACCATGGAGCTGTAATTCCATCTTGAATCTCTGTATACGTAGTATTCCCAATACTATCTGTCAGGAGAAAACCGATAAAACTGTTTGAAATGTTTGAGGTATTCTGTGTCTGTTGACATTGCGGAATTTTCACATTCCCTATACTAGTTATTAAACTGAACCGTAGACACTGTCTATAGTTGATTATCACACAATTTTCACGATTTTTTTTAAGTTCTCTGTTGATGATTGATTTTTTGCTTGGTGGCCACTTTCGTTCGTGCTTTGCTTGTTAAGAATATTGTTTATTCTAGGTGCACAGTTTCCTCCCCGTTTTGTTTTAGAGACATTCCGAGAGTAAGGCTTATATCAACGATTGTTATTGAGAAACTTATCATTATTGATGACAAAACGGATTTTACAGGACATTTTTATTAATGTTGTACAATGACATGTTCCATTCGCGCGCGTAGACCTCTTCTTGTCTTCTTCTTCTTCTATGTTTCCATGGATCATTTTTAGGCGTATTTTTTTTACAATAGTTATAAAAAAAATACCTTCGAACTTGACAAAATCACTATTATCTCCCAAATTCATATCCAGTTTTGTGGGGCCCATTATAAATGTCGCCATTGATACACCTGATTTGTTGAAACGGTAAGCTGTACATGTTGCTATCAAAAAATTAATTATGTGAAAAGTAGAAAAAGTTAAAATATCAAATTTTGTATTTTTTCTAAATCTCGCCTCATAAGTGATCTATTGACATCTATGAATCTGTATGCCCAACATGTTTAGTGAAAACAGTGCAGTCACAAAATCATTTAGTTAAAAATGCAACAGAGGGCAGTTCCTACCTAGATATAGCTGAGTTTATCATTGATTATTTATACAAATTACTGTGTATGGTTCACAGAACCTACTAGTTTGAGTTCTGTGGTATGGTTGCATTGAACATTAGAAAATTTTAGCGTATTTTAGATATTTTCTGCCGAAATCAATAGTATATTTTCTTATCATAATTTTTAATATAATATCGGACATCTCTCGGACTATTTTGAAACGATTTCAGCAGAAAACTATTCGAAAGTGGTTACCAGATAAATGTAAACGTTGTTTAATTAGGTAAGCATCTTCAGTCATAGACATAATTAATTTATGAGTATGCAAAATTGTGTTAAAATCACGTCTTGGACATCTTTTTCGATAAACAATGCCGAAATTTTCATAATGTTTTTATCCAATCTGTTTCAATGCGTGTCATCTATTGGTTGGTAGTCGAACTAGAGAACGAAGGGGTACGTTCGAAATTCTTGTTTGCGCCACTATGAACAAACAGTAATGGTGAACGAGCTTTTGCTACACAAACTGAACTAATGATTAGCTGTAGTCAGTTTATCGCATTATCAAAATAAACTTCAAAACTTTTCCAATAACATTTCGAATATGTAGGATAATCACATCGACATGAGGTTAATGTCGATGGATTATCGTGTGCAAATCATGAGGTTTATTCGTTTGCATCGAGGTGTAGCACTTTCCTACACCTGGTGTAATATACACTCGATTTTTATTAATATTCGTTTGCAGATTATTTCATACATTCTGTTTGAACTGCACTCAGTTACACTCGATTCAAAATGTGGTGTAAAGTACACTACACTACACAACACCTCGATGCAAACGAAAAAACCTATTGTGTGTTTCTTTGTTGTACTCTGAGTCACAAGGATGACAGTTTAAATATTCTGTCTCGCTCATTTCCGTCAAGATATATCTTTCTGTTTCTCTCCGACGGCTTTTAGCTTTTATATACTGATCAAAGATACCATGTTTCAAGAAAACAACAATTCTGCATTCTGCGTCAGAATTAAATGAGAATCGCAGTTATCAGCTGTAGTTTGTGTTTTGGTATTTGTGTTGATGATTATTAATATTAATTGAGTATTTTTGACGCTGATTCATCAATTCATTAGCAATAAGTGAGATTTGAGGGTCGAAATGAAGATACTTTTTTTCCTTTCTTTTGTGGCAATTTTTGGTAAGTGTTTGAACAATGTTTGTCTCCTTTCCGTATTACCCAGAAAGAACTTCTGTTATGATAATTAACGATAAATCGAACCAGTGGCGTGATATTTAACAATCAATTTACCATAAATTGTTGTTAATTTCCTGGATGAATTTAATTCATTAAATTAAACACTGATCTCTTTCATAATAGTCATGCCACAATATTTTCATGAATTTCTCTTGATTTTCTTAATATTGTTCGAATCATTGAAACTACGCTGTGTTCAGTTTTGCTATAAAAATAAAGTGACCTTTAGCTTCTGGCAAGATGAGCCAAAGGTCATCTTTGTTTACTCTCTAATTTAACTTATTTTTTTGGCAACACATTAGAAATGACTACTACTTCTGCCCATTTTAAGATGGCAAAATGTTTTGTTTTCAACGTTTTCCTTTCCTGGATAACAATAAGCTTTGAATGAGCCACTTGAGGATTATTTTTGCATTTGTCACCTACCTATAAAGAGGTTTGAGTTAGTAATTTTAATTTCTATTGTGATATCAAAATATTCCTATCAGTAATAGTTAAATGAGAAACATTCATAATCATTACTCAACAACATTAAGTTTCCTATTGTAGGGATATAAGGAGATATAAGAAGATTTATTAATGTTTATTCTCAGATTTCGTTCAAAATCAGTATTGATTCAATGAATAATTTCAAGGTTGTATATTCAATGACTTGATGTATATCTATTCTGTCTCTGTTGAACTTTTGGATGTGTTAACAAAAATTGCACAAGAATAATAAAAATTATTAACTACTATTGAGATCATCATAAGTACCTACCATCAATTATATGGAGTTTGTATTATTTGTAAAATGGAAGATTTTGGTGTGATATTTCTAAAAAATCAAACTAATATGGACACATAAGACTCAGTTGCATTATAGATATGTTGTTGTTTTGATATATAGCCAGGATCTAGAGAGTACAAAATATTCATCATGCTCCTAACCTGTTATTTCCTGGCTCATTTTTGTTCACAATCAGGGCCGGCATTGGGCCTGGGGCGGAGTATGCAGCTGGGCCCCTACCTCCTTTCGTTTTATATTTATTATATATATATATATATAAATTTATTTTATTTATACATTTTATGCATTTTTGTTGAGTTTTTTATTTTACAGATATTAAAATAAATGTAAACTCTTGTAACTATAAAATAAATACATGGAGCATCATAATCTTCAAAAATACAATAATTTTTGCCTTTCCACTCTTCTGGCGCCAAAATCATGTATTATTTTTTCAAATTATTTGTTACTTATCAATTTATCATATTCAGCATTTATTGTTACTTATTATATTCAAGCTAATGCATGTTTGAATTTTCTGTAATTTTAGATTACTAGTAGTTTTTCTAAGAGGAGATAGTTGGTCATTTCTTGTCATAATTTTATAGTTACTCATGGTGTTTATTTCTGCTGATTGTTATTCATGGGGAACATTTAACAGATAAATCAATTAGATGAGTAATAATGTTATTTGCTCCTCATGATTCATGTAGAATGATTGGGGAATTGTGGCCTGGAAAAATCTGAGAAATTAACGGGATAGTTGCCTTTCAATACAAAATATAATAATTGAGCCGAGGGGAAAACTACTCTTTGATTAGGTGTACATCATAACATTTTCATTAATTCATTATTAATTTTGAATAAATTCATTATTCGAAATGTCGAAAACTTGCCAGAAATTATTTTGGAGCAAGAAAAAACATTTGAAAACTGATTCAGAGCTGACCAACTTGAGAACGGTTAGAGATAGACGAAAAATCATTAAAAGTACCAAGTTGTCACATCGACTTGAAATTCGCACTGTTTGCGTAAAATTTCATGCTCATTCCAAAAATGTATGATTTTCTATGCTCAGATATAAGATTTAGCCGGAAAAAGGTGTTTAAGATAAAACATAAAATTTTTCTGAGATTTTTCATTTTTCATTTTTTGAGACTCGAGAACGGTTAGAGATAGACAAATTCTGCAGAAGATTTAGCCGGAAAAGGGTGTTTAAGGTAGATAATCCAATTTTCTGAGATTTTTTGTTTTTCATTTTTTGAATTTAAAATTTTTGTCCTCGAACATATTTTGACGTGCTGATTCCGAATTTTTGAACGAAAATGTCGAAAACTCATCGGAAATATTTTTGGCGGCAAAAAAAACATCTAAAAACTGATTCAGAGCTGACCAACTCGAGAACGGTTATAGATAGACAAATTCTGCGAACGCCAATCGATTCAGAATGGTCGAATTAGTATATATTGTGAATTTCGTTCAATCGATAAAAATTAAAATTACTCGAAAAAAGTTGCAAGGGGGTCCCCTTAAAAATCATGAAAAATACTAAGTCGTCCCATCGACTTGAAATTTGCACTGTATACGTAAAATTTCATCCTCGTTCCGAAAATGTATGATTTTTTTTTGCTCAGATAGAAGATTTAGCCGGAAAAGGGTGTTTAAGGTAGATAATCCAATTTTCTGAGATTTTTTATTTTTCATTTTTTTAATTTAAAATTTTTGTCCTCGAACATATTTTGACGTGCTGATTCCGAATTTTTGAACGAAAATGTCGAAAACTCATTGGAAATATTTTTGGCGGCAAAAAAAAACATCTAAAAACTGATTCAGAGCTGACCAACTCGAGAACGGTTATAGATAGACAAATTCTGCGAACGCCAATCGATTCAGAATGGTCGAATTAGTATATATTGTGAATTTCGTTCAATCGATAAAAATTAAAATTACTCGAAAAAAGTTGCAAGGGGGTCCCCTTAAAAATCATGAAAAATACTAAGTCGTCCCATCGACTTGAAATTTGCACTGTATACGTAAAATTTCATCCTCGTTCCGAAAATGTATGATTTTTTTTTGCTCAGATAGAAGATTTAGCCGGAAAAGGGTGTTTAAGGTAGATAATCCAATTTTCTGAGATTTTTTATTTTTCATTTTTTGAATTTAAAATTTTTGTCCTCGAACATATTTTGACGTGCTGATTCCGAATTTTTGAACGAAAATGTCGAAAACTCATCGGAAATATTTTTGGCGGCAAAAAAAAACATCTAAAAACTGATTCAGAGCTGACCAACTCGAGAACGGTTATAGATAGACAAATTCTGCGAACTCCAATCGATTCAGAATGGTCGAATTAGTATATATTATGAATTTCGTTCAATCGAAAAAAATTAAAATTACTCGAAAAAAGTTGCAAGGGGGTCCCCTTAAAAATCTTGAAAAATACTAAGTCGTCCCATCGACTTGAAATTTGCACTGTATACGTAAAATTTCATCCTCGTTCCGAAAATGTATGATTTTTTTTTGCTCAGATAGAAGATTTAGCCGGAAAAGGGTGTTTAAGGTAGATAATCCAATTTTCTGAGATTTTTTATTTTTCATTTTTTGAATTTAAAATTTTTGTCCTCGAACATATTTTGACGTGCTGATTCCGAATTTTTGAACGAAAATGTCGAAAACTCATCGGAAATATTTTTGGCGGCAAAAAAAAACATCTAAAAACTGATTCAGAGCTGACCAACTCGAGAACGGTTATAGATAGACAAATTCTGCGAACTCCAATCGATTCAGAATGGTCGAATTAGTATATATTATGAATTTCGTTCAATCGAAAAAAATTAAAATTACTCGAAAAAAGTTGCAAGGGGGTCCCCTTAAAAATCTTGAAAAATACTAAGTCGTCCCATCGACTTGAAATTTGCACTGTATACGTAAAATTTCATCCTCGTTCCGAAAATGTATGATTTTTTTTTGCTCAGATAGAAGATTTAGCCGGAAAAGGGTGTTTAAGGTAGATAATCCAATTTTCTGAGATTTTTTATTTTTCATTTTTTGAATTTAAAATTTTTGTCCTCGAACATATTTTGACGTGCTGATTCCGAATTTTTGAACGAAAATGTCGAAAACTCATCGGAAATATTTTTGGCGGCAAAAAAAAACATCTAAAAACTGATTCAGAGCTGACCAACTCGAGAACGGTTATAGATAGACAAATTCTGCGAACTCCAATCGATTCAGAATGGTCGAATTAGTATATATTATGAATTTCGTTCAATCGAAAAAAATTAAAATTACTCGAAAAAAGTTGCAAGGGGGTCCCCTTAAAAATCTTGAAAAATACTAAGTCGTCCCATCGACTTGAAATTTGCACTGTATACGTAAAATTTCATCCTCGTTCCGAAAATGTATGATTTTTTTTTGCTCAGATAGAAGATTTAGCCGGAAAAGGGTGTTTAAGGTAGATAATCCAATTTTCTGAGATTTTTTATTTTTCATTTTTTGAATTTAAAATTTTTGTCCTCGAACATATTTTGACGTGCTGATTCCGAATTTTTGAACGAAAATGTCGAAAACTCATCGGAAATATTTTTGGCGGCAAAAAAAAACATCTAAAAACTGATTCAGAGCTGACCAACTCGAGAACGGTTATAGATAGACAAATTCTGCGAACTCCAATCGATTCAGAATGGTCGAATTAGTATATATTATGAATTTCGTTCAATCGAAAAAAATTAAAATTACTCGAAAAAAGTTGCAAGGGGGTCCCCTTAAAAATCTTGAAAAATACTAAGTCGTCCCATCGACTTGAAATTTGCACTGTATACGTAAAATTTCATCCTCGTTCCGAAAATGTATGATTTTTTTTTGCTCAGATAGAAGATTTAGCCGGAAAAGGGTGTTTAAGGTAGATAATCCAATTTTCTGAGATTTTTTATTTTTCATTTTTTGAATTTAAAATTTTTGTCCTCGAACATATTTTGACGTGCTGATTCCGAATTTTTGAACGAAAATGTCGAAAACTCATCGGAAATATTTTTGGCGGCAAAAAAAAACATCTAAAAACTGATTCAGAGCTGACCAACTCGAGAACGGTTATAGATAGACAAATTCTGCGAACGCCAATCGATTCAGAATGGTCGAATTAGTATATATTGTGAATTTCGTTCAATCGAAAAAAATTAAAATTACTCGAAAAAAGTTGCAAGGGGTTCACCCCTAAAAATCATTAAAAGTACCAAGTTGTCATATTGACTTGAAATTCGTACTGTTTACGTAAAATTTCATGCTCATTCCAAAAATGTATGATTTTCTATGCTCAGATATAAGATTTAGCCGGAAAAAGGTGTTTAAGATAAAACATAAAATTTTTCTGAGATTTTTCATTTTTCATTTTTTGAATTTAAAATTTTTGTCCTCGGACGTATTTTGACGTGCTGATTCCGAATCTTTTAACAATAATGTTGAAAACTCATCGGAAATATTTTTGGCGGCAAAAAAAACATCTAAAAACTGATTCAGAGCTGACCAACTCGAGAACGGTTATAGATAGACAAATTCTGCGAACGCCAATCGATTCAGAATGGTCGAATTAGTATATATTATGAATTTCGTTCAATCGAAAAAAATTAAAATTACTCGAAAAAAGTTGCAAGGGGGTCCCCTTAAAAATCTTGAAAAATACTAAGTCGTCCCATCGACTTGAAATTTGCACTGTATACGTAAAATTTCATCCTCGTTCCGAAAATGTATGATTTTTTTTTGCTCAGATAGAAGATTTAGCCGGAAAAGGGTGTTTAAGGTAGATAATCCAATTTTCTGAGATTTTTTATTTTTCATTTTTTGAATTTAAAATTTTTGTCCTCGAACATATTTTGACGTGCTGATTCCGAATTTTTGAACGAAAATGTCGAAAACTCATCGGAAATATTTTTGGCGGCAAAAAAAAACATCTAAAAACTGATTCAGAGCTGACCAACTCGAGAACGGTTATAGATAGACAAATTCTGCGAACTCCAATCGATTCAGAATGGTCGAATTAGTATATATTATGAATTTCGTTCAATCGAAAAAAATTAAAATTACTCGAAAAAAGTTGCAAGGGGGTCCCCTTAAAAATCTTGAAAAATACTAAGTCGTCCCATCGACTTGAAATTTGCACTGTATACGTAAAATTTCATCCTCGTTCCGAAAATGTATGATTTTTTTTTGCTCAGATAGAAGATTTAGCCGGAAAAGGGTGTTTAAGGTAGATAATCCAATTTTCTGAGATTTTTTATTTTTCATTTTTTGAATTTAAAATTTTTGTCCTCGAACATATTTTGACGTGCTGATTCCGAATTTTTGAACGAAAATGTCGAAAACTCATCGGAAATATTTTTGGCGGCAAAAAAAAACATCTAAAAACTGATTCAGAGCTGACCAACTCGAGAACGGTTATAGATAGACAAATTCTGCGAACTCCAATCGATTCAGAATGGTCGAATTAGTATATATTATGAATTTCGTTCAATCGAAAAAAATTAAAATTACTCGAAAAAAGTTGCAAGGGGGTCCCCTTAAAAATCTTGAAAAATACTAAGTCGTCCCATCGACTTGAAATTTGCACTGTATACGTAAAATTTCATCCTCGTTCCGAAAATGTATGATTTTTTTTTGCTCAGATAGAAGATTTAGCCGGAAAAGGGTGTTTAAGGTAGATAATCCAATTTTCTGAGATTTTTTATTTTTCATTTTTTGAATTTAAAATTTTTGTCCTCGAACATATTTTGACGTGCT
The DNA here is from genome assembly GCA_958298965.1 of Chrysolina haemoptera. NCBI lineage: Eukaryota > Metazoa > Arthropoda > Insecta > Coleoptera > Chrysomelidae > Chrysolina > Chrysolina haemoptera. The sequence goes on along the minus strand of OY282602.1, from coordinate 2,216,664 downwards.
GATTCCGAATTTTTGAACGAAAATGTCGAAAACTCATCGGAAATATTTTTGGCGGCAAAAAAAAACATCTAAAAACTGATTCAGAGCTGACCAACTCGAGAACGGTTATAGATAGACAAATTCTGCGAACGCCAATCGATTCAGAATGGTCGAATTAGTATATATTGTGAATTTCGTTCAATCGAAAAAAATTAAAATTACTCGAAAAAAGTTGCAAGGGGTTCACCCCTAAAAATCATTAAAAGTACCAAGTTGTCATATTGACTTGAAATTCGTACTGTTTACGTAAAATTTCATGCTCATTCCAAAAATGTATGATTTTCTATGCTCAGATATAAGATTTAGCCGGAAAAAGGTGTTTAAGATAAAACATAAAATTTTTCTGAGATTTTTCATTTTTCATTTTTTGAATTTAAAATTTTTGTCCTCGGACGTATTTTGACGTGCTGATTCCGAATCTTTTAACAATAATGTTGAAAACTCATCGGAAATATTTTTGGCGGCAAAAAAAACATCTAAAAACTGATTCAGAGCTGACCAACTCGAGAACGGTTATAGATAGACAAATTCTGCGAACGCCAATCGATTCAGAATGGTCGAATTAGTATATATTATGAATTTCGTTCAATCGAAAAAAATTAAAATTACTCGAAAAAAGTTGCAAGGGGGTCCCCTTAAAAATCTTGAAAAATACTAAGTCGTCCCATCGACTTGAAATTTGCACTGTATACGTAAAATTTCATCCTCGTTCCGAAAATGTATGATTTTTTTTTGCTCAGATAGAAGATTTAGCCGGAAAAGGGTGTTTAAGGTAGATAATCCAATTTTCTGAGATTTTTTATTTTTCATTTTTTGAATTTAAAATTTTTGTCCTCGAACATATTTTGACGTGCTGATTCCGAATTTTTGAACGAAAATGTCGAAAACTCATCGGAAATATTTTTGGCGGCAAAAAAAAACATCTAAAAACTGATTCAGAGCTGACCAACTCGAGAACGGTTATAGATAGACAAATTCTGCGAACTCCAATCGATTCAGAATGGTCGAATTAGTATATATTATGAATTTCGTTCAATCGAAAAAAATTAAAATTACTCGAAAAAAGTTGCAAGGGGGTCCCCTTAAAAATCTTGAAAAATACTAAGTCGTCCCATCGACTTGAAATTTGCACTGTATACGTAAAATTTCATCCTCGTTCCGAAAATGTATGATTTTTTTTTGCTCAGATAGAAGATTTAGCCGGAAAAGGGTGTTTAAGGTAGATAATCCAATTTTCTGAGATTTTTTATTTTTCATTTTTTGAATTTAAAATTTTTGTCCTCGAACATATTTTGACGTGCTGATTCCGAATTTTTGAACGAAAATGTCGAAAACTCATCGGAAATATTTTTGGCGGCAAAAAAAAACATCTAAAAACTGATTCAGAGCTGACCAACTCGAGAACGGTTATAGATAGACAAATTCTGCGAACTCCAATCGATTCAGAATGGTCGAATTAGTATATATTATGAATTTCGTTCAATCGAAAAAAATTAAAATTACTCGAAAAAAGTTGCAAGGGGGTCCCCTTAAAAATCTTGAAAAATACTAAGTCGTCCCATCGACTTGAAATTTGCACTGTATACGTAAAATTTCATCCTCGTTCCGAAAATGTATGATTTTTTTTTGCTCAGATAGAAGATTTAGCCGGAAAAGGGTGTTTAAGGTAGATAATCCAATTTTCTGAGATTTTTTATTTTTCATTTTTTGAATTTAAAATTTTTGTCCTCGAACATATTTTGACGTGCTGATTCCGAATTTTTGAACGAAAATGTCGAAAACTCATCGGAAATATTTTTGGCGGCAAAAAAAAACATCTAAAAACTGATTCAGAGCTGACCAACTCGAGAACGGTTATAGATAGACAAATTCTGCGAACGCCAATCGATTCAGAATGGTCGAATTAGTATATATTGTGAATTTCGTTCAATCGAAAAAAATTAAAATTACTCGAAAAAAGTTGCAAGGGGTTCACCCCTAAAAATCATTAAAAGTACCAAGTTGTCATATTGACTTGAAATTCGTACTGTTTACGTAAAATTTCATGCTCATTCCAAAAATGTATGATTTTCTATGCTCAGATATAAGATTTAGCCGGAAAAAGGTGTTTAAGATAAAACATAAAATTTTTCTGAGATTTTTCATTTTTCATTTTTTGAATTTAAACTTTTTGTCCTCGGACGTATTTTGACGTGCTGATTCCGAATCTTTTAACAATAATGTTGAAAACTCATCGGAAATATTTTTGGCGGCAAAAAAAACATCTAAAAACTGATTCACAGCTGACCAACTCGAGAACGGTTAGAGATAGACAAATTCTGCGAACTCCAATCGATTCAGAATGGTCGAATTAGTATATATTATGAATTTCGTTCAATCGAAAAAAATTAAAATTACTCGAAAAAAGTTGCAAGGGGGTCCCCTTAAAAATCATGAAAAATACTAAGTCGTCCCATCGACTTGAAATTTGCACTGTAGGTATACGTAAAATTTCATCCTCGTTCCGAAAATGTATGATTTTTTTTTGCTCAGATAGAAGATTTAGCCGGAAAAGGGTGTTTAAGGTAGATAATCCAATTTTCTGAGATTTTTTATTTTTCATTTTTTGAATTTAAAATTTTTGTCCTGGAACATATTTTGACGTGCTGATTCCGAATTTTTGAACGAAAATGTCGAAAACCCATCGGAAATATTTTTGGCGCCAAAAAAACCATTTGAAAACTGATTCAGAGCTGACCAACCCGAGAACGGTTAGAGATAGACAAATTCTGCGAACGCCAATCGATTCAGAATGGTCGAATTAGTATATATTGTGAATTTCGTTCAATCGCAAAAAATTAAAATTACTCGAAAAAAGTTGCAAGGGGGTCCCCTTAAAAATCATGAAAAATACTAAGTCGTCCCATTGACTTGAAATTTGCACTGTATACGTAAAATTTCATCCTCGTTCCGAAAATGTATGGTTTTTATTTGCTCAGATAGAAGATTTAGCCGGAAAAGGGTGTTTAAGGTAGATAATACAATTTTCTGAGATTTTTCATTTTTCATTTTTTGAATTTAAAATTTTTGTCCTCGGACGTATTTTGACGTGCTGATTCCGAATCTTTTAACAATAATGTTGAAAACTCATCGGAAATATTTTTGGCGGCAAAAAAAACATCTAAAAACTGATTCACAGCTGACCAACTCGAGAACGGTTAGAGATAGACAAATTCTGCGAACTCCAATCGATTCAGAATGGTCGAATTAGTATATATTATGAATTTCGTTCAATCGAAAAAAATTAAAATTACTCGAAAAAAGTTGCAAGGGGGTCCCCTTAAAAATCATGAAAAATACTAAGTCGTCCCATTGACTTGAAATTTGCACTGTATACGTAAAATTTCATCCTCGTTCCGAAAATGTATGGTTTTTATTTGCTCAGATAGAAGATTTAGCCGGAAAAGGGTGTTTAAGGTAGATAATACAATTTTCTGAGATTTTTTATTTTTCATTTTTTGAATTTAAAGTTTTTGTCCTCGAACATATTTTGACGTGCTGATTCCGAATTTTTGAACGAAAATGTCGAAAACCCATCGGAAATATTTTTGGCGCCAAAAAAACCATTTGAAAACTGATTCAGAGCTGACCAACCCGAGAACGGTTAGAGATAGACAAATTCTGCGAACGCCAATCGATTCAGAATGGTCGAATTAGTATATATTGTGAATTTCGTTCAATCGCAAAAAATTAAAATTACTCGAAAAAAGTTGCAAGGGGGTCCCCTTAAAAATCATGAAAAATACTAAGTCGTCCCATTGACTTGAAATTTGCACTGTATACGTAAAATTTCATCCTCGTTCCGAAAATGTATGGTTTTTATTTGCTCAGATAGAAGATTTAGCCGGAAAAGGGTGTTTAAGGTAGATAATACAATTTTCTGAGATTTTTTATTTTTCATTTTTTGAATTTAAAGTTTTTGTCCTCGAACATATTTTGACGTGCTGATTCCGAATTTTTGAACGAAAATGTCGAAAACCCATCGGAAATATTTTTGGCGCCAAAAAAACCATTTGAAAACTGATTCAGAGCTGACCAACCCGAGAACGGTTAGAGATAGACAAATTCTGCGAACGCCAATCGATTCAGAATGGTCGAATTAGTATATATTGTGAATTTCGTTCAATCGCAAAAAATTAAAATTACTCGAAAAAAGTTGCAAGGGGGTCCCCTTAAAAATCATGAAAAATACTAAGTCGTCCCATTGACTTGAAATTTGCACTGTATACGTAAAATTTCATCCTCGTTCCGAAAATGTATGGTTTTTATTTGCTCAGATAGAAGATTTAGCCGGAAAAGGGTGTTTAAGGTAGATAATACAATTTTCTGAGATTTTTTATTTTTCATTTTTTGAATTTAAAGTTTTTGTCCTCGAACATATTTTGACGTGCTGATTCCGAATTTTTGAACGAAAATGTCGAAAACCCATCGGAAATATTTTTGGCGCCAAAAAAACCATTTGAAAACTGATTCAGAGCTGACCAACCCGAGAACGGTTAGAGATAGACAAATTCTGCGAACGCCATCGATTCAGAATGGTCGAATTAGTATATATTGTGAATTTCGTTCAATCGAAAAAAATTTAAATTACTCGAAAAAAGTTGCAAGGGGGTCACCCCTAAAAATCATTAAAAGTACTAAGTCGTCTCTCGAGAACGGTAGACAAATTAAAAAAAAAAAATAAAAATTACTCGAAAAAGTTGCAAGGGGCCATAAAAAACCATTTGAAAACTGATTCAGAGCTGACTTACTCGAGAATGGTTAGAGATAGACAAATTCTGCGAATGCTAATCGATTCAAAATGGCTGAGTTAGTATTATTGGGTATGTATTTGGGAATTATTTTATGACAAGGTACTAAAATGAACCTTTCTCCTGTTCTTTTTATGTAACCATCCATTCTCCTTCAATTTATTTGATACTCGTTGTCGCCTACTTACACCAAAAATCATAAGTGGGCATGAGCTTCGAACTTTCCTTATTTTTCATTAGAGATAATTACTTCACTGATTTCATTAGGTGTACAAAAAATAACTAGTTGTTCCCCCCTCGAATATTCAAGACAAATTGTTATTTATTGAATGTGTTGAAAAAAAATAATAATAATTTTTCATTTATATATATCGTGTATTTCCCGGTGTATGGAACATTATAAGTATTTGGAGAAAAGAGTAGAGAGTAGTAGCCACTTTTGTGTATTAATTATATAGTACTAATATTTTTTTTCAGCCTGCACAAGTGCTGTTTTTGTGCCCCCACGTCCAGGACACAAAAAACACAATTTGGGCACTGAAGAATGCACTTGGGGGCCAGACTACTGGTGTAAAAATTTAACGTAAGTATTTGGCAATGTCTGATGTAAAATGGAAAATATATTTATTTACTTAAAAATGTTGGGAAATGTAGTCGCACAGATATTCTAGTAGACTAGAGTTGGTTGAGGAAAAGGCAAGTGTCTAAATCTTTTCACAGAATATGAGATCAGAAATATAAGTATTTTCAAAATCCTGTGAAAATTCTGAAAAGTTCCAAACTATTTTAGTGAGTTTTCACAGAGAATTCATTTATTTACTGCTATGGTTGATTTGAATCCAGACTGCTGATATTACGAATATCACAAATGAAATAACATGAAAAGTTAGGGAAAAATACTTTTAAAATGCAATAGAGTACAAAACTTCAAAAATCAGTGAAACAAGTTTAGTTGTAAACGTCACTTTTCACTCATCTACAATGTGAGCCATCCTTCGGGAGCTTACGTTTTGAGTGGGACACGCTGTATATTTCTTAGCAGAAACCATCTGGCTTGAAATATTCAAAAATAAAGGTTAACCATCTTCAGTCTTTCGTGATAAATATTTGTATTATTATGTTTACAAAATTTTTGCGCAAAATATCGAGTATAGATCATTTTTAGTGTGTTCACAATATGATTTTCATTTCCTTGATTTTATTATGCCTTTTCTCATAACCGTTAGTTGTTCTCTCCTTGAATTTGAAGCATCTGAAATGATCAGGATACTTATCATTTTATTTAAGAAATCTAAGTCTGCAGTGATAATTCTATTTCAATTACCTTGATGAATCATCTAAACAATTTATTGTGCATGCTTGTGAATTTTTTAAATCATGTGATTTATTATCTGGATAATTAATTTAGTTAGGTTAGGTTAGGTTAGGTTAGGTTCTCAAAATTTAAATCTTACAGTTTTGGCATATTTTGTTTCTACGAACAATTCTCAATAAGTTTTATAACAACAAGGCCAAAAGAAAAATCTATCAGACAGGACAATTTAAATATTGAAATGTTTTGACTTGCACGAAATAAGCTTTCTTCATCGTAAACTACTGATAAATCTTGTAAATAATTGATGAAGATAAATCTCACTCAAAATAAACGATATTGGAATAACCTGTAAACAAAATGTGAGATTATATTGACCTAGTACCTAGTGTCCTAGTTTGAATGTATGAAATCGCAACAAAGATAGATATGTTAACTATGCTGTTCTCCTTCTGACACACTACTACTACTTACGAGCTAACGGCGGTGTTGCCAATTTGTGAATTAGAAAAGAAACGCTTTGAAATATAAAACTCAACATTTGAAAACTCATGAATGATACTCAACTTTATTTTGTTTAAACTTGCATTTGCTGTAATAACTCAATTTGAGTAGAATTCCCTATTGCGTACCAAAACTGATGAAAATATTTTTGGCAGAACTGCGTCCGGATGCCATGCGGTCCATCATTGCATTGACACGGTCTGGGTATACCAGAAACTTCCCCCAGACACCAGCAGCGTTTGTCAGATATGTCTGGATATGGTCAAACAGGCCAGGGATAATTTGGAGAGTAATGGAACACAGGTGAGTTATATGACTTTGAGACACTGGCGAAGCCAGAATTTTTCTTTAGGGGGGGGGGTTGTATAAAAAGTATAATACATAACCTGTGAATGAAGCAATTTGGATAGCCAAATCAGCAAAACTTTCAAAGATTTTGGGGTAGTGCCAGACCTCCTTGGCTTCTCTTCTTTTTTCCACAATTTTGAGAGCTTGGTTGAATTGGGTAGTACAGTGTTTACAGTCTTTTGCTTTTCGAAATTACACTGTTTTGTTTGTTAAAATGTGGAATAAATGGTTCATATAAACGAGAGTTGAAACTAGCTAGGACCAGGAAGACCTTTTTTATATTAAATTATTTATACCTGAAAGATCAGGATTACAAAAACTGTAAATAGAAGAATGCCTGTCTTAGCTTTTGAAATTTATATACATTCATTGTATTTCCCAATTATTTGGGAAGATGATTGTAAATTTTGACATGCACTCATTTCTGTATCGAACTATCCTAGTAAAATATTTCTTGACACAAGGGCGTCGATATGGGGGGGGTACTGGGGGTAATTACCCCTCCAAGAATAGTTATATACTAGTATTTTTAAATTAAATTTAAGCTTTTACTCCATCCCAAGAAAAAAAATTTAAGTCTTTACCCCCCCAAGAAAGCCTTTACCCCCCTTAGGAAAAAAAAATAGCGACGCCCCTGTCTTGACAAGGTTATGAAATGCTTTTTTCCACTACAATTCATATTTTGTTATATCAATATTCATGGAAAAACGGCAGATCCAAAACAAGGAATTTTATTTTTTCATACAATGAAGTACATTTTGATTTTGCTCTTTCAGGACCTTATCAAGCAGGTATTTGAAGGTACTTGCCGTCTGATATATATCAAACCCATCGTAAAAGAATGTGATAAAATTGCTGACAACTACATTCCGGAACTTATCGACACGCTGGCGTCTCAGATGAACCCCCAAGTTGTGTGCTCTGTAGCAGGGCTGTGTAACAACGAGAGAGTCCATGAACTATTGGCGGCAGAAAGCAGCACAAAGGTCGCCCCTGTCGATCCTCCAAATAAATGCGATGGCTGTCATAAAGTCGTAAATATTTTGGAAGATAATTTCAATAGGAAGTCCAGGGATGAGGTTCTCCATAGTTTCTTATGGGTGAGTGCGTTTGTTTATTATGATTGATAATTGAAGGTTGATGTGTTTTAAATGGGCATTTCCATCAACTTGATTTATTCACTTTTTTTCACATAACGTCATGAAAAATTGACTTATTGTTCAATATTGAAAACGTGATCCCATTATGTTTAAATTCAGAAGCTTCCCGACTCTGACGTCATTGTCTTCTTGTAATATGATTGGCTGAAGTTTGGGATGGTGGGGACATGGCGAAAGTGACCAATCAGAATCACTCGCGCACTGACGTACACGGCTTCCCGCCTCTTCTTCTACGCCCGGTAGTTTAGTTTGGCGTTTTCAATAATTTTTATCTTGATAATTGATGATATGAAAGTACTGGTAACAATTTATGTGAGAATTCAATATTTCGAATTAAATTTTTTCCGAAAATGACTGGAAAGGCTCATTGTTGTTGAACCAAGCATTTCAAAACAGGTGATTTATATCAGTTGTTTTGATTCAGCCATATTTTATCTTTGAAAACAAGTTTTTATATTAGCGATTGCAAAAAAGGTTTGGAATCATATTAATAAAAAAGAAAAACAATAATTTTTTGACATTTTAAATATCGATTTTCTGTTTTATGAGGTATTAATACAAATGTGTTGACTGAAATCTTATCTTATAATATGCAAATTGGAATACTTGTATGACTAAATTCAAATTGTTATCTGCTATTGTGGTGAATCGTATCAGAATGCCATGAATATTTCAAATTTCTTGATTAGCTATGCAGGCTATTTTTGCTTTGTAATTTATTTTGTTGATGAGTTTTAAACTATTTCAAATGATTAAAGTTATTCTCGGTTATTGTTTGTTCAAATAAGCTTGTGATTGATGTTCACCTTTTGTTCATCCTAGTGCACCATGAAGAGATTTATCTTCATATATATCACGAAAAAAACATGGAAGAAAATTGATACTGAATTAATCATAATTAATTCATCAAATGATAATGGCATTTTAGTTCGAAAATATGAATAGGAAATTCATAAAATCTTTTGTGGAATCATCTGCGACTGAAAGACAAACTTTAGTCGCTATTTTCCATCATTCAAGATAACCTCTTGGGAGGTATTCATGTTGAAAAGGGGAACATTCTCCATGAAAATTTAAAAATGAAAAATGTGACTTATTTGTAATATCTAACAGAAAACAACTACTTCCCCGGCACAAGCCACGCTGGAAATTGAACTACATCTGATAGATATTGTGAAAAGACTCTAACTGAAAAGGAAAGAAAAAAAAAAAAAAAAATCTGAAAGTGAAAATTTGCATTTTCATTCAGATAGCTGACTTTTTTAATTCTTTCTAGTTTTCCTTGAACAAATCATTAAATAAATTAGATAAGGAGAATGTTATTAAAGAAATATCACTCACAGAAATCGTTCATTTCATTGAAGCAAGGTTCGCTTCTCTCGCATTTAATCCCCAATACATTTTGGTCGACAAAAATCTATTTCGCTTTGCCAAGCTCTTCAGGAGGATTGATATAGGATTGAAATAAAACAGGCTCTTCAGAAGCATACACATCAGGGATGGATATGAGAGAAACATTTCTTCTGCGGTGACACTTTGAAAATTATTTTTTGACATAGACCTGTCATGAGCATTGTGCCGGGGAAGTAGTTGTTTTCTGTTAGATATTACAAATAAGTCACATTTTTCATTTTTCAATTTTCATGGAGAATGTTCCCCTTTTCGATAATGGCATATTAAGCTATAATTTGTTGCGAACATTGCGTGGGACTAATCCTAATTCTTGGTTTGACAAATTCTTTTCTGCAGTATTGCGGAAAAATGGGAAGTTTCTCAGACGGCTGCAGTAACATCATCATCACCTACTTCAACGAAATATACAGCCACCTCGAAGAACACTTGAATCCAAACGAAGTGTGTCTGATGTCAGGAGAATGCAGTGCTCAGTTCCATTTGCATGCTGCCAAAGTTGAAATAACGCCAATGTCCCATATCGGATATGTTCCTGTAACGTAAGTAACGTTCAAAAATTATAACATGAAAATTTTTGAAGGCGTCATACAGCAATGACTTGTTTTTTCTCTGCAGCATTTATTCACTGTGATAGATAGGGTTATGCCAAGTCTCCTTCATTTCTTATTGAAATTTATATGGGAATATGCCAAGGATCATTTCGATTTTTGTGCTCCTGCCGCCGGTGCTCCGCATATATGAGGCTATACAAAACCCTTGACGGCTTTTACCGGCTCTTGACGGCTTTTTCCGGCTCATGACGGCCTTTTCCGGGTCTTGACGGCCTTTCCGGCTCTTGACGGCCTCTTCCGGTTCTTGACGCCTTTTCCGGGTCTTGACGGCCTTTTCCGGGTCTTGACGGCCTCTTCCGGCTCTTGACGGCCTCTTCCGGCTCTTGACGGCCTTTTCCGGGTCTTGACGGCCTTTTCCGGGTCTTGACGGCCTTTTCCGGATCTTGACGGCCTTTTCCGGGTCTTGACGGCCTTTTCCGGGTCTTAACGGCCTTTTCCGGCTCTTGACGGCCTTTTCCGGCTCTTGACGTCCTTTTCCGGCTCTTGACGTCCTTTTCCGGCTCTTGACGTCCTTTTCCGGCACTTGACGGCCTTTTCCGGCTCATGACGGCCTTTTCCGGGTCTTGACGGCCTTTTCCGGCACTTGACGGCCTTTTCCGGTTCTTGACGCCTTTTCCGGGTCTTGACGGCCTTTTCCGGGTCTTGACGGCCTCTTCCGGCTCTTGACGGCCTTTTTTGACGGCCTTTTCCGGCTCTTGACGGCCTTTTCCGGCTCTTGACGGCCTTTTCCGGCTCTTGACGACCTTTTCCGGGTCTTGACGGCCTTTTCCGGGTCTTGACGGCTTTTTTCGACTCTTGACGGCTTTTTTCGGCTCTTGACGGCTTTTTTCGGCTCTTGACGGCTTTTTTCGGCTCTTGACGGCTTTTTTCGGCTCTTGACGGCTTTTTTCGGCTCTTGACGGCTTTTTTCGGCTCTTGACGGCTTTTTTCGGCTCTTGACGGCTTTTTCCGGCTCTTGACGGCTTTTTTCGGCTCTTGACGGCTTTTTTCGGCTCTTGACGGCTTTTTCCGGGTCTTGACGGCTTTTTTCGGCTCTTGACGGCTTTTTTCGGCTCTTGACGGCCTTTTTCGGTTCTTGACGGCTTTTTTCGGCTCTTGACGGCTTTTTTCGGCTCTTGACGGCTTTTTTCGGATCTTGACGGCTTTTTTCGGCTCTTGACGCCTTTTCATCATTTTCCATTCCACAAAATGAATCTATGTTATAAGCAATAAAAGTTTTTTGACTGAATATTTATGTATCTCAACAAATTTATTATTATGTTCAGTACCGTCAACGAAGATCTGCCCTGCGAGCTCTGCGAGCAGTTGGTGCAGCACCTCAAAGACCTGTTGATCGCCAACACGACAGAAATGGAATTCAAGCAGGTTTTGGACGGACTATGTAAACAGACCGGAAAATTCGCCGACGAATGCGGCAGCTTAGTCGAGCAGTACTATTCTGAAATCTACAATTTTTTGGTGGAGAAACTGAATTCCAACGAAGTGTGTAACGATATAGGGCTTTGCAACGGGACTGGAAAAGAGGTAGGTTTTGTTTGCCATTGATGGAACATGGTGTATTTTTTGGTCAGCTAATAAATTTTTGTGATAATCGATAGTATTGGCTATTATTCTTATTTGAACTTGTTCTGAAAAAAATTCGCAGAATATCTCAATTTGAATAAAATGAAAAACTCGAATGTAAAATGTTTTGATTTTCTCGGAATGATGTTCATCGATGAAATTGGTTTGAAAATTAATAGTATGAACATATCCATGAATATCCATTTAAAATTTTGAGAAAAAGTCCTTTTACTTTGAATACATTTAATTTGGTGGAAATAAAAAAAAAATGTGAGATTATTTCCTCAAAACATATTTTGTTTGGATTGAAGGTTATTTAAACATTGTCAAAACTATTTTCTTCTTTTACAACATAGCTTAGTTGGAATTGACCAAACATTCAAAATAGGATAAGGTCTGAAATGTTTAAAAAATAACCAGTTTTAATAAATTATTATTATTTGGAAAGTAAACTTCCCGAAATATTTATAATATTATTTTTTTTCCTTTTGACAATTTCAACAAAAATGGCATTCTCAAGAGCTGAAAGGAAATTCATTACTAATGCATCATAATAATATAAAAATATTTACAAATCAATTGTTCACCCAAGGAATAAACATAATAAATTATCAAGAGGAGAAACATGTTGAGTTCACACTAGATTTTTCTGATCTCGAAAACCGTACATGAGCAATGTGTTCTTTGAATCATACTTTCATGCCCCTTCTAGTTTGACCCACAAATTTCTTCTCCCAGTCCTTACAGCTAACTTCATAAATCTCCGACTTTTTTTTCCTGTTTTATCTTTATCTTTGGTATTGTAAAAAACACATTGTGAACTCTCTTTTTATGGAAATGAGTCAAGTTAAATTTTGTGGAAAACACAAAATGAATTTATTTGCCTTATAATTCATAGTCTTGGACCTGTGGAAAAATCCATCTTTTGAAATACATTTGGCCTCTTTTCATCAGTCGTTTAACAATATTTTTTCCTAGTTTCTCTGTAACCCCGAAATTTAAAAAAAATAAAAGCTTCAGTTTCCGAAACATAATAATAATAATAAAATGAAAAATATCTGTTTTACCTGTTAATTTTTCTCAGGGCGGGCTCATTGCTCCTCTTCTTCCGTATGAAACCTCAAAATTGGCCGTTTCACTGTCATCAGAACAGAAAAAACCACTGGTGCAAGTCAATATGAACCAAGACAGTACCTCAGTCAGAATCGTACCATCCAGCGCTCAACAACAACAACAACTACCCCTCGAACTGCTGCTGCCTCCCCACACTCAGATCCTGTACAACAAAGAAGTCTGCGTGTTTTGCGAATACTTCTTGCACGAAGTGCAAGTAGCTATCACTGACCCAAAAACAGAGGTAGGTAAAGTAGTTAAGAGTGAATAACGGTGAAAGAACTAATGAACAAATCGATGTACAAATCCTGTCTTTCAAAATTTCCACTACAAGGCATTACAATGACAAACAGTGTCGCAGCCAGGGTTTCAGTTTGGGGATGGGGGACTGAACATACAATTTATCAGTTACCAGAGCTTTTTTTTTTCTTTCGTCAGCCGGATGTGATGAATAACCCCTACAAGCGAACTGTTAGGCCAGCAAATGATAACATCCTCTTATAGGAAATTTTCTTAGCTTTCTTTCTATATACCTATGTATTTAACGAATGTGTCTCGTTATGGTCGCAAAATGCGAAAAATGTAAAACATGCGCTAAACTCTGGCATCCTAGCACACAAAAGCACCTATAACACCTACAAGCGAACTGTTAGGCTAGCAAACAATAACATCATTTTGTAGGAAATTTTCTTAGCTTTCTTTCTATATGCATATGTTTTTAACGAATGTGTCTCGTTATGGTCGCAAAATGCGAAAAATGTAAAACATGCGCTAAACTCCGGCATCCTAGCACACAAAAGCACCTATAACACAAAAGCACCTATAACACCTACGAGCAAACTGTTAGACCAGAAAACGATAACATCCTCTTGTAGGAAATTTTCTTAGCTTTCTTTCTATATACATATGTATTTAACGAATGTGTCTCGTTATGGTCGCAAAATGCGAAAAATGTAAAACATGCGCTAAACTCCGGCATCCTAGCACACAAAAGCACCTATAACACCTACGAGCGAACTGTTAGACCAGAAAACAATAACATCCTCTTATAGTAAATTTTCTTAGCTTTCTTTCTATATACCTATGTATTTAACGAATGTGTCTCGTTATGGTCGCAAAATGCGAAAAATGTAAAACATGCGCTAAACTCCGGCATCCTAGCACACAAAAGCACCTATAACACAAAAGCACCTATAACACCTACGAGCGAACTGTTAGACCAGAAAACGATAACATCCTCTTGTAGGAAATTTTCTTAGCTTTCTTTCTATATACATATGTATTTAACGAATGTGTCTCGTTATGGTCGCAAAATGCGAAAAATGTAAAACATGCGCTAAACTCCGGCATCCTAGCACACAAAAGCACCTATAACACAAAAGCACCTATAACACCTACGAGCGAACTGTTAGACCAGAAAACGATAACATCCTCTTGTAGGAAATTTTCTTAGCTTTCTTTCTATATACATATGTATTTAACGAATGTGTCTCGTTATGGTCGCAAAATGCGAAAAATGTAAAACATGCGCTAAACTCCGGCATCCTAGCACACAAAAGCACCTATAACACCTACGAGCGAACTGTTAGACCAGAAAACAATAACATCCTCTTATAGTAAATTTTCTTAGCTTTCTTTCTATATACCTATGTATTTAACGAATGTGTCTCGTTATGGTCGCAAAATGCGAAAAATGTAAAACATGCGCTAAACTCCGGCATCCTAGCACACAAAAGCACCTATAACACCTACGAGCGAACTGTTAGACCAGAAAACAATAACATCCTCTTATAGTAAATTTTCTTAGCTTTCTTTCTATATACCTATGTATTTAACGAATGTGTCTCGTTATGGTCGCAAAATGCGAAAAATGTAAAACATGCGCTAAACTCCGGCATCCTAGCACACAAAAGCACCTATAACACAAAAGCACCTATAACACCTACGAGCGAACTGTTAGACCAGAAAACGATAACATCCTCTTGTAGGAAATTTTCTTAGCTTTCTTTCTATATACATATGTATTTAACGAATGTGTCTCGTTATGGTCGCAAAATGCGAAAAATGTAAAACATGCGCTAAACTCCGGCATCCTAGCACACAAAAGCACCTATAACACCTACGAGCGAACTGTTAGACCAGAAAACGATAACATTCTCTTAAAGGAAATTTTCTTAGCTTTCTTTCTATATACCTATGTATTTAACGAATGTGTCTCGTTATGGTCGCAAAATGCGATAAATGTAAAAGGTGCGCTAGGATCCTATCCTAGCACGTAAAAGCACAAAAAAAAAACTTTCGAAAGTTCTAGAAATTTTTTAATATTTATCCCGTATTCTACGCCATCATTTCAACATGACACAGTATTCGAAAAATGAAAACTGATAAATTTAAAAATCGGGCAACATATATTGATTATTCTGACTCCTCAAATCAAATATTGTATACGATACTCGTATGGATAAGATAAGGTAATTGATATGTTTTATGCCTTTTGTTTTTTCGAATTTTTTCATGCTGATGCTATTTCACACTCTAGTCTAATGACTTCATCGTCTGTCCTATATTCAAACAATCTTTGAAGGTTTTTTCTTGGTCAATATTCCACCATTTTATTACTTCTAAATTGTTTTTATTTGTACGGCATTCCAGGAAAATATCAAGAAAGTAGTTGACAAAGCTTGCAGCAAACTCCCGAGTTCAGTGAACGCCACCTGCGTAGATTTCGTCAACAACTACGAACCTGCTCTTGTTGCCCTGCTTGCTCAGGAAATAGACCCGTCTCAGATTTGCCCTCTCATCAGAGCTTGCCCTTCGCCACAGAGCAGAGATGTTGAGATATTCATGGAAACCAAAGGCGACTCCAAATGTCCGCTGTGTCTTCTGGCTGTTACTAAACTCGAAAATATGGTTAAATCTTCCAAAACTAAGGTAAGTCAACAATATGAGATGCAAACATTTTATTATTATTATTTTGTTTGATCGACAGGAAAACATAGAGAAAGCTATCGACAAAATATGTCTAGATCTACCCAAAGACATGGTCCCCGAATGCGAACAGTTCATGAAGACTTACACTGATGAGTTGATAGAATTACTCATCAGCGATTTGAAACCGGATGAGGTGTGCGTTTATCTGAAACTGTGTCAAGATAACAGGCCAGCAATTCCACTGCCCACGTACGTTTTCAAGCACGTCAGTGGAAATATTGGTGAGTCAATTTTTTTACTTATTTGAAAAGGAAAGTCTCTGGTGTTTGACACTTGAAGGGATACGACATTTTATTCAATAATTGGCATTTGATTCAAGAATTCTCACTTCAATCAGTTATTGATACTTAACATTCGGAGTTGCTTTTATCTTCAAACTATTTCACAAGAGAAACCGTATTTCTAATTTGACACATGCTTTCAGACTTGACAATTTATTCCAGAATCAACACTTTATTTACGAATCGACACCTTATATCCGAATCGACAATTTATTAGACACTTCATTTTAAAGTTTACTTTATTGATATTTTTTGACAATTTCTCAGTTGACTCATATATTGAGAATCAACATAAATTCACAATTTCTCAGTTGACTCTTATATTGAGAATCAACATAAATGCACAATTTCTCAGTTGACTCATATATTGAGAATCAACATGAATTCAGAATTTCTCAGTTGACTCATATATTGAGAATCAATATAAATTCACAATTCCTCAGTTGACTCATATATTGAGAATCAACATAAATTCACTATTTCTCAGTTGACTCATATATTGAGAATCAACATAAATTCAGAATTTCTCAGTTGACTCTTATATTGAGAATCAACATAAATTCACAATTTCTCAGTTGACTCTTATATTGAGAATCAACATAAATTCAAAATTTATCAGTTGACTCGTATATTGAGAATCAACATGAATTCACCATTTCTCAGTTGACTCATATATTGAGAATCAACATAAATTCACAATTTCTCAGTTGACTCATATATTGAGAATCAACATAAATTCAAAATTTATCAGTTGACTCTTATATTGAGAATCAACATGAATTCACCATTTCTCAGTTGACTCATATATTGAGAATCAACATTAATTCACAATTTCTCAGTTGACTCATATATTGAGAATCAACATTAATTCAGAATTTCTCAGTTGACTCATATATTGAGAATCAACATGAATTCACAATTTCTCAGTTGACTCATATATTGAGTCAATATGAATTTACAATTTCTCAGTTGACTCATATATTGAGTCAATATGAATTTACAATTTCTCAGTTGACTCATATATTGAGAATCAACATAAATTCACAATTTCTCAGTTGACTCTTATATTGAGAATCAACATAAATTCAGAATTTCTCAGTTGACTCGTATATTGAGAATCAACATGAATTCACAATGTCTCAGTTGACTCATATATTGAGAATCAACATAAATTCACAATTTTTCAGTTGACTCATATATTGAGTCAACATGAATTTACAATTTCTCAGTTGATTCATATATGTATTGAGAATCGACATTTTATTTCACAATAGGCTAGTGGGCAGTTTTTAAATATTTTTTTTCAAAATCTTCACGTGAACATAATCCATCTCAATATATTTTTGTATCCATTTCAAATCACGAATAAATTCACAGCTATTTTCACACAGTCTAAAATTTGCCGCAAATAACAAGTAGTGACGTCACGATTTCACGAGAAGATGCATAATTTAGCGCAGTTGCCATATGTCAAAATGCGTCTTTAAAACCCAGAGTTTTAGAATGTAACAATGCAGAAATTCTCGATTATTGTTTACATGAATATATAAGATGTATAAAGAACTTTCCATAGTGGATCGGTAGGAGAAAAAAAAAGCAGTAAACATAACCTTTATTTTGTGTTTGTTATTATTGAAGCATAGCATTCATAAGAGGATTTCTTTGATATTGGTATTAACTTTTATGCCCTATTATCTGTTGTGTTAACAAGTTATCATGCCTGTAAAGAAGTGTTTTGTTAGATTTGTCGAACCACAACTTGATAATGATTGTAGGTTTGGCAACATTGAAAAATTAACAGACCAGTAGGGGGTTAGTATGACAAGTGACGTCTCCATGAATGCAAATTGACGTCCTGGCAGGGCTTATTTGAATTTGTACCTAACATTTCAAGATTTTTTTGAAATAATAGTCTCATGATAATTTGTATCAATCTTTATTTTCAATGGGTTGCCAAAATCAATTGCAGTAATTTTGATATACAACGTAACTAATTAATGTTATTAAAATAATATGATCTAAATATATTAAATCCATAGCAACACGATGAAGTAGTTACAAAACCAATATTCAATATCACTCCAGTTGCCTGTTAACACTTCATTCTATAATCAGCTTTCTATTTCAGAATCAATCCATTACTATCGAATCAACACTTAATTTCAAAGTTTACTATTTTTTTTTTTCATTCTGTTTTCTCCAATTCCTTGATAGTCTTAATTTCAGAATGTACACTATTCAAGAATCCATCCTTCACTTTCAAGTAGATTCCTCCCATCATATTTCAGTATTCCCTGAAAAACGGGACATATTCCAGATTGATACACTTTTCAATAATGTTTTTTCAGAAACCAATGTCATACCTGACAATACAATCAATGGTCAAATTGTTGGAATAGAAGAACCAGTCGATCAGGATAGGCCACAATGTGTCCTTTGCCAGTTTGTGATGAAAGAGATAGAAGACCAGCTGAAAAACAAAAAGACAGATGTAAGTAATAATAAAGAAAAAATAGAAGAAGAAGTTTGAAATAGAATACAATAACATCCATTAGATATCCTTAGCTATCACAAGTGAAACGCTTCTAAGGGTTGCTCTTAAGGGTGCAGCTGGTTGATGGAAAGAACAAAACTTGCCAAAAATTGAGTAACAAAGAAAGTAATAGTGCTGTACTAATTCAGCTTCATTTTCAACCATTGCTTTCATGTTTATCTCCATAAGAGAATTTAAGATTCATTCTGACAATTTTCGTTTATTTTGATTTCGTTCGGTTTTAGTTTCGTTCAATTTTGATCTAGATCCGTTTCGTTTTCGTTTGGTTCTGGTTCGTTATGGTTCCGTTCTGTTTCGTTTTTGTTCTATTCCGTTTTCGTTCCATTCCGTTTTCGTTCCATTCCGTTTTCGTTCCATTCCGTTTTCGTTCCATTCCGTTTTCGTTCCATTCCGTTTTCGTTCCATTCCGTTTTCGTTCCATTCCGTTTTCGTTCCATTCCGTTTTCGTTCCATTCCGTTTTCGTTCCATTCCGTTTTCGTTCCATTCCGGTTTGATCGGAAGCGCATCCAATTTTTTTTTAGTTCAAATGGAAAGTACCATTTTTTTTGGAAAATAACTGATTTGTTTTTTGTTCATAGGATGATATAGAAAGGATCGTTAAAAATGTTTGTAAGATCATGCCTTCAACAGTGAGAAGTCAATGTAACAAGCTTGTAGATGAATATGGAGATCTCATCATTCAGTTGCTGATTTCCTCACTTGAACCTAAAGAAATATGCACCAGAATACAACTCTGTACGAATTATTTTGAAAGTAAGTTATATAATAATTATTCAGTGTATTGAAAAGGGGAACATTCTAATGAAATGACTACTTCCCTGGCTAAAGCTACGCTGGACATTGAACTGACCCTAGCTGAAAAGAAAAAAATCTGAAAGTGAAAATGTGCATTTTCAGTCAGATAGTTGATTTTTTAATTGATTCCACAACTGATTTTATGTACATCCTGCTCATATTTTCAAACGATTTTGGCATATGTCACGTGACCACAAATATGGCGGCAATTCTGAATCATTTATTACGAATAGGCAAAAAGTGGGGTTATTTTTAAAAGATAGTAAATTTTTGAAAAAGTTGTTTACAATTTAATTTGAGGCCCATAATTTAATTTGAGGCCCATATGCGGAATTTGAAATATCTGACATATTTTTCTAAATATTTTTTTGTTGATTGTAAAAGCATTGTTTTGTATGTTGATCCAAAATTCAAGTTTATCTGAAACGTAATGAGACGTTCATATATATGATATATATATATATATATATATATATATATATATATATATATATATATATATATATATAATTTAATCTAGAATGAAAAAATACTTTAAAATAGAGGGCGTTTAAAAAATTAGATGATGGTTGATGGATAACGAAACGTCGGGCAGTGAAACCATTACAATCACGAGATATCTTATAAAAAGTTGCTGCAAAAAAATGGTTTTTATTTTTCTCCAGCTGTGATATCGCAAAAAAAATAAAAAATCAAAAAATCTATGTAAAATGTGCCAAATTTAAATATTTTAAAATGAATACTTAAAATGGCTATATTGAAAAAATGTCTACATGCTCAATGAATTTTAAAATTTTTGTGACTGAATATTTTATCTATTCCTTGTTTTTGATAGTTTCATACAAACAATGACTTCTACATATTTTTAATATACAGTAAGGACAAAAAGTCCGTCGCCTCCCCAGTATCTTCTTTATTTTACATGTTACAAAACATTTTGAAAACATAAGTTTCATTCGATCTCTTCAATGGTTTGAGTTCAATTTATACAAAGTGTGTCAAAGAGGCACAGGAAGTTTATTTTATTTATTATTATTGCATGAGTGGGAGAGAGAAACTTTTACTGGCAGTTCAATAAATTCTCTCTCACACTCATTGAGCTTATGAATAAAATAATAGGCGATATCTCCGTAGTCTTTGGAGATAACAGTATAAAACTCGGTATTATTGGATTCTTTATGATCATCTCTAATCGATGCAATGAAATACAGGGTGTCCTATTTAAAAAATAAACTTCCAAATCACTGCGCATTCTTGAGACACTCTCAAATATTGTATAATTCTCTTAATCATAAGCTCTATAAATTAATTTCAGAACCCAATATGACACCTGACTATACCCTAATTGGTCATGCTGATGTGGCAGAACCAGTAGGTCAAGATAAACCACAATGTGTCATTTGTCAGTTTGTGATGAAAGAAATTGAAGACCAGCTCAAAAACCAAAATACTGATGTAAGTGAAAAATTGAAATTGAAATTTCAGTTTGAAGGAAAAGCTCATTTAAATTTTGAGAAATGAATTATTATTATTATTTTTTTGTTTTTTTTACAAATAAATATTTTTTGCGTAATTGGTTATTTCGAGGCTAATTTTTATTCGTGAATTTTTTATTCACAGGATGAAATCGAAAAGATTGTCAGAAGCGTTTGTAATGACTTACCATCATCAATAAAAACTCAGTGTAATGATATTGTAAATGAATACGGAGATGCCATTATCCAATTGCTTATAGCTGCTCTTGAACCGAATGAAATTTGCGGCATGATCAAATTGTGCACCAGTTATTTGGAAACTATACGAGGTGAGGTTGTGTTTTATTTTAATAGTTTTTTGAAAAATAATTGACTGTCAGTGAATGAGATTTTTATCTGTAATTTACTGTAAAAAGAGATGATTTCTCATCAGCAAAGATTTTTACAAGTGAAGTTACACTGTCGGGCAGAATGAATGGAAAACTTTTTTATTATTGATTTCTTATAAAAAAATCATTCGTGATAAACACCTCTGCTTAATCCAAAACCTTAACTGAATTTTTTACAACACAATACGAGGTTAAAAAACATGCTTTGTTTTCAAAAAAAAAATATGGTCCCATTACTTTATTTTCACGGTAATATTAAAAGTCAAGAAGAAATGTTGTTTAGAATCGAATTTAAATCCAGATATTCAAATCATAGCCACCTATGAAGTATTTAATTTTTCAACTTTTTTTCCCTTTTTCTCTCGCCCTGTACGACATAGGGAATACTATGCTAGACTGATGGTAGATTCTTAGATTATGATGATATCACTTTGGCATATTTGTATCAAAAAATGTTATTCGATGACTAGAAAGTGAGAAAAAAATTGGAAAATTAAATCGATCTTAGGTGGCTATGATTTCTGGATCAACATTCTATATTTCCCCTTGACTTTTAATTCTACAGTGAAAAATAAAGTGGTGGGATCATATTTTTTCGAAAACAAAGTATGTTTTTAATCTCCCTCGTATAGGGTCATAAAAAATTCAATTCTGGTGTTTGCAATTTAAGTTTGGGATGAAGCAGAGGTTTTTATCAAAAATAATTTTTATTTTTGAGAAATCAAAAAGTTTGTGTGAACCTTATGCCAGACACTGTAAGTTGGGAGTGAAAGAGGCCCAAAACGGATCCCTGTGTCGCTCCAATAGTCGATATATGTCGTGTCATTTATGAATAAGTTTTCTAATTGGTGTGGAATAATTCTTCAGATTCTTGATTTTGATTTTCAGGCGAAATCTTGAAGTGTCCCATTTGTGAGATGACAGTTGAGGTGATGGAGAAAATACTCAACAATCCCAAAGCTGATCACGAAATCGAGCATGTCCTGGAGAAAACATGCAGGGGATTGCCTCAACAGTACAGAAGCCGGGTATGTTGAATTATATTTGTAATATATGTAGTGTGCAGTGAATTTTTAATTTCTGTTGTTTCTGCATTCTTTTTCATAACATGAAAATGTCTATTCATTTTCCTGAAGATTTTCCTAATTTTCTTGGGAATATATCTTGAAGGTTCCACAAGGAACTACTTTGGGTCCCTGTTCTGTTTTGGTGTATATCTATTATGTTTCTCTATTGTATTCCAGTGTGTATAATTATTTCCATTTCAATTTAATATCTTCTCGGCTTGAATCTGACATATTGATGATTAGCATTACAAAAAAAAAACAGTTATGAAGGGTTACTGGGCCTATTGGAATGAAAATTGAATCAGCCTTTGTTTGATTTGATGAATTATGACTGGCCAACTCAACTAAAAAATTTTTGAAGAAGAGAGAATCATACCTTTATATGCGAAAATGTTTTTTTTTGTTGATTTTTATTGAAAATAATTACTATACAAAATTAATGCATTAAAAATGTTTTGAAAGTCATTTATTTTGTAACGACTCTCCATATTTAATTAAAAAAAATCTAGACGTTTCCTGATAAATTTTTTCAGTATTGTTCCGGAGAAAATATCTTACTATTTCAGTCAAAATATCTGGATTTGTCTATTTTAACCTAAAACAAAATTTTTGGGAGGGGTTGATCATCAAATACTTGAAATTATGGAGATTCCAGCCAAAAACATTTATTCAAATGAAACATTCATCAGAAATCAAATAATAACAGTAAAATAGTAATTAATCAGGGACTGTGTTAATCTTCAATGATTATTCTTGATTTTGTTACTAACGGTAGAGAAATTTTTTTTCTGGCCAAATTTTATTCTATTGTCTCTTCCTCTCCTATTGAACGTTTTTAAGGAGTTTCCTCTTGTGTTGTGATTAGAAGATTAGAAAGAATTAATTTCTTCTAGAGAAACTTATACTTTGTATAGTATTCTTGAGTAACTTCTCGGTAAGTAGATTCTTCTGTTGATGCCCATAACTGCACATTTCTCATCCCACCTGATTTTAACAGATATGCTTAGAGTTTGGATGACTGGGTCTTTGCTTTTGGTTCATTGGTGATTTATTTATTTTATTGCATGAAAACATTTTGGTACTGCGAAATACATATCATACATACTTTATTAAGGATATGGTACTATTTATATTTAACTTGTTCGAAATTCTCAATCTTTGTTTGCAATAGAATTTTTCAAAAATTCACAAATATTGTGAACTAATAATGATGAATAAGCTGACTGGATTCACTTCCGAAGCTGAGATAAAAGAAAATAATACTAGTCTTCTAATGACCTGTGAATTTTTTGATGTTCAGAATGATTGTTATCTTTTTTTTATTGCCATTGAAGGATTTTAGTCCAAGCTCTGTAGACAAAATGTTACTAAAACCTGACAATGAAACCAATAAAAATGTTTTTTTTTTTGTACACTGGCAGTGTCTAAGGAGTACTTTAAGAAAAAAAATTGTCCTGCACGCGAGCACGTATGGAAAGTGAGGAAAATTCTTTAGACTTTGACTGAGAGTCTATTTCACAAATCAATGAGTGACATTGTTCTGAATTTTGTCCATATTATCAAATCATCCAGTAAAATACTTTTTCTCCAAATTGCATCCTGGCATTGATTGGTTTACTTTCAAAAATTATTCAATGGGCAGGGGATACTACCATCATTCAATATTTGTTCTGTTACAGTGTGTCCAGATTATACAGGAATATGGAGAAACGATGATCAGTCTTTTGATTGACTACATGGAGAAAGACAGTGTTTGCAAGTCCATAGGATATTGCAAATCCACATTCAGTCAAATACTTATTGATTGAACAAACAATATTTCCATATCCAGTTAGTAACTTCAAATAGGTAAGTAATTTTGTAATATCTAGTAAAAAAAATATCTTTTTGCTAAAAATGACTACTTGAATATTCAAAATATGTCTATAAAATATATAAATTCCAGTGGAACTCTTTTATTTGAAGAATATAATAGTTTACTTGTTTGTACTTCTCATATTGGTAATCATAAAGAAATTGTCCCACCTCTGACACCATTCATTTTCATCTGCGTTTCTTCTCATAGTGTACATTTTCTGATTTCTGCAAGCACCCAACTTGAATAATTTTTAATATATCATGTGTTTATTTTTCAGCACCCTCCATTTGAAACCAAGTTTGATTATTTCCAATGATTGAGTTGATAAACCGTCATGGACCTCTTACTTTTAGATTTAGTTTTGAACTGATACTCACAGTGTACTTTGAGAATTTTAGTAATCCTAGAGTCAGGAAAGGATTTGCCATGTGAATCGGAAACTGTGATAAGATATGTCTCTATGTATGGATTTAAGTTACTAATAAAATTTGCTTGTGATTTTGTTGTTTTTTTTGTCTTGTTGTTTACTGTATTTTATGTAAGAGTTTATGATGTACCAAAGCATTTTTGTTGTTTACTTTATGGGGAGAAATTATACACTTTGATTTTTGGCAGAGATAATTGTTAATGCTAGTATAAGCTTTGGTACAGTAATGGGTCTATTTCTCTTGGTAGATTCTGTGGGGGTGCAGGTACGGCGAAAAGGAAACGTGTGGGAGGCGAGACAAGAGAAGAGTTCCTCGTTTAGTTTTGGTCCGAGGTCAACATTAGTGTGACCTCAGGTTCAACCTTGAGAGGGGTGAAGTGTTAAAGCTCCGAAGAGCGTCTCTGAGTTTTCTGTGATGCTGCTTGATTCAAGAGAGGGGTTGGAATGTGTTTGGGAGGAGGTTGTAGTAATTTTTTTATTCCATTTATTCATTGTTTCACTAAATATTGAGGTTCCCTCACTGTGGGGATATGGGGTGCCCTCATTCTGGCTTGGTATTTGCACTCTGCTTAGATATGCTTTTCAAATTATCTCTGTCGGATTCATGTCCATCAAATGAAGATATAAATGAAACATCATTATATTTCTTCAATATTTATTAGAATATTTAACGTGAGTAGAAGAGGTTAAAGTAGAAAAAATATAGCATGCAACGCGCACAAAATGGCAATCTTGCACTTGTGCTCATTGCACAATATATTATCAAGTTCCTACTCAACAAAATTTAAAGGTCAATTATCTCAGATCAATCAAAAAAAAATTTGCAAAATATTCATTCAGTTATGATGCTAATTTCTATTTAGATAATATCAGATATAATTTGTATGAATGCTCATCAAGATTGGTATCCAATAATAGAGAGCATTGTTTCCATTACATATCTGATTAGCAAAAGCCATCTTCTTGAAATTAGACACTTATTTTTTCACTGATCATTAGGAATGACACTTTGTATCAGTTTTACTGCCTGTCATCTTTAATATACTGCATATGATCCAATAAGCATTTCTTTTTGTCTGTTATGCATTATGTATCATTCTTCAAATAAACAAGCGAATTATGTTGAATTGCTTTAATTTTTTTGCTCGTGATTTACACACAAACCTAACCTGAGCAAGCTATATATCCTAGCTTGCCTGTTCTGGACCCTATTTTCAAATGTCGACTACCCTATGTTGCATGCGACAAAATATTTCTATCACTTTTCTCGACCAAGCATTAAAAAGAGATGGAGATATTTTGTAGCATGGGACATAGGGTAGTAGACATTTGAGAATCGGGCTCCTCTGCCCTATGTCGTATGCTACTTAATATTCCTATCACTTTCCTCGACTGAGCATTAAAAAGAGCTGGAGATGTTTTGTCTCATACATAGGGTAGTAGACATTTGAGAATGGGGCCCCTGCGACAAAATATCTCCATCTCTTTTTAATGCTTGGTCCAGAGAAGTGATAGACATATTTTGTCGCATGCGATATAAGGTAGTCGACATTTGAGAATAGGGCCTATGGACGCCGAACCAACACAAACATATGACGTCTTTTTTAAGACTTACCAGAATATATGCTATATGCATATATTTTGGAAACATTACGAAATATATTGTGACGTATTCTAAAGCCGGTCCAGTCATAAACATCGTCAGCCACAGCCCGCATTCCAGTAGCATGAGTCATCACTTATGAGTTTCGATAACAGAGTAAATAGTTATCATTATCAATGGCTCCCTCTAGACGCGACTAGAATAATGAAGAATTGTCCATTCAGTTCGAAAAAAAGGCCTTTACCGTTGTTTGATAATACAGAATGTGGCCAGAGGGGCAATCAGTATATAACTAATTGTGCATTGAAGTAATTCTGGTCATATATCTCACAGAGTGTGAAATAAATTAGACAGTGCTAGTGTAAATACTTGTACAGATAAATATTTTCATTACAATATACAATCCGGGAGATCCCATAAGGACGCTCTCACAGGGACATTCTATAAGTTTTACTCATTAGGACATTGTTGAATAACTCCGGAATGTATTGATAATGTGAAAGAATGACAGAGTTGAGCGAACATTTGACAAAGTTTCATACTGTCAGATAGACTGTCAAAGTCCGATACATATTCGAATCTGGTTACCTGATTGAAATACAGAGAGTGATACCTACAGGTACATAACGTGCATCTTTAGGACATCCATACAAATTCATTCAAGGAATATCACGAAAATGTGCTGAATAGGATGTCTCAAGGAAAATTATATTGGGTCCCGGATATTCGGATATAATTTGTACCAAATAGAGACATTCCTGGGACGTGGTGTGATATGTTTATTATTACTATATTCAGAACAGACGAAAACGAGAATATGTTTCAATAAGAACACCTCTCCGTATCGGCAATGAATCCATCACAAAATCACACAACCAGGCCTTCTTTCAAACGAAAAATAATTATCTCCAACAGTTCAGAAATAAAATTAAGAATAACACATGTTTATCAACACCACACCAAGAATGACAATCAATTTTCTGTAATAAATTGAAGAAACATTTTTTCCCACAACCTTTACAGAATTTGCCAATTCTGAAATCATATTTGACAGCAGAATGGTAACATTGACGCTCTTGATATTGAATAAATATTCTAAAACACTTGCTGTCTTATGCATTTTGCGTGTATTTCATTCAATCACTTGTATAATGAATATTCTGACATTGTAGCAATAATTACGTTAGCCTTGACAGGCATCATAGTGACAAGATGTGAAATGAAACGTCAAAATAATTTTTCGTTTGCTTTCCATTTGATTATATGTGAAATTTGTAGTTGTGGAGAAAGCACAGTCTGTTACTCGTTATACTCGTGGTTCCTCGCATCGAATTTTTCATTCTAACCTTGTTACAGAATATACTATTCTTTCCTGATTTTCAGTGCCAAGCAATAATAGAACAGCACGGAGAGGATTTCATCCATCTCATAATGAAACACGCTACTGCCCATAAAGTTTGTTCACAATTTATGCTGTGCTCCTCGAAGGTTGTTGTTGGAAAACCAGTGGGAATTCATCCCTGTACTTATGGTCCGACTTACTGGTGTCAAAATGAGCAAAACGCCGAAGAATGTCACGTGAGTACATTTTGCGAAATATCCAAATAAGACGCTATTGTCACTAACTCTTGATATTCCTCGTTACTCCTAACCAATATTTCATATTTTCTAAATATCTATGTATGTAATTCATTTTAGGCTAGATCACATTGTCAAACCAAAGTTTGGTTCGGACCAAAACCAAATAATACAAAACTCTTAGGAGCTGATCATTGTAGTCGTGGTCCGGGGTACTGGTGTCAGACTGAAGAAACGGCAAATGAATGTGGACTAGGGGTAAGACTCTAAGAGTATGATCTTTCAACGGGGGCGGATCCAAAACGTGTCCAGGAGGGCAATTAGGTAGAGTTGAAGTTTGAGGTTATAAAAAACTAGGTGATGACGTAGGACTCGTTGGATTCAGACCTGTCAATTTTGCTCTCAAGGGGGGCTATTGCCCCTATTGCCCTCCGTCCTTGGATCCGCCCCTCAGTTTGGTTTCCAAAAATTGTTTCAATTCATAGAATAATTTTTCAAGCAGAATATTTTCGGTAAACTCCTTAGATTTACATTCTTGTTGCAGAATTTCCCTCTAAACGAACCAAATATATTATCATTCTTCATCATGAAAATACTTGCACTGCACTGTTTGGAACTTTTGGTGTAGTGATGAATACAGTGTAGTTTTATCCCAACACCAAAGCGCTATTTTAACACCTCGACGCGTAAAGTGAAAGATTTATCGTTTCTCTTGAAAATGATCACTTGGTCATTGGGATAAAACCACACTATTTTCATGAAAATACTTGTTTGAGATTTTTTTTCATTTCAGGCTAGATCTCACTGTCAAATAAAGGTTTGGTTTGGATCAAAGCCAAATAATGAAAAACTTGTAGGGGCTGATCACTGCACGCAGGGTCCAGGATACTGGTGTCAAACTGAAGAAACAGCCAATGAATGTGGACTTGGGGTAAGACTCAATTAGTGTGAACTCTCTTCATTTGAGGTCAATTCATAAACTTCCGTTCGCCGTTGCCGTTGTGTTTTCATTTCAATACACTATTAGAATGCATAGGTTCATTCCTGGCCTGGTAAAGTTGTCAATTTTAGATCATACACAATTCTAAATTGACAACTAAGATTGTAAATGTATGAGACTCCTAAGTTGTATTCATCCTCCCTGAGTAAACCAAACAAATTAGTATATACTCCTTCATAAAAAGGCTCTTCCAAGAATTTGTTTTATTCCAGGCTAGATCTCACTGTCAAGAGAAGGTTTGGTTTGGATCAAAGCCAAATAATGAAAAACTCGTAGGAGCTGATCACTGCACGCGAGGTCCAGGATACTGGTGTCAAACTGAAGAAACAGCCAATGAATGTGGACTTGGGGTAAGACTCAATAAGTGTGAACTCTCTTCATTTGAGGTTAATTCATAAACTTGACGTTCCGTTCGCCGTTGCCATGGTGTTTCTGATCCAATACACTATTAGAATGCATAGGTTCATTCCTGGCCTGGTAAAGTTGCCAATTTTAGATCATACATAATTCTAAATTGTGACAACTAAGATTGTAAATGTATGGGACTCCTAAGTTGTATTCATCCTCCCTGAGTAAACCAAACAAATTAGTATAAACTCCTTCATAAAAAGGGTCTTCAAAGAATTTGTTTTATTCCAGGCTAGATCTCACTGTCAAGAGAAGGTTTGGTTTGGATCAAAGCCAAATAATGAAAAACTCGTAGGAGCTGATCACTGCACGCGAGGTCCAGGATACTGGTGTCAAACTGAAGAAACAGCCAATGAATGTGGACTTGGGGTAAGACTCAATAAGTGTGAACTCTCTTCATTTGAGGTTAATTCATAAACTTGACGTTCCGTTCGCCGTTGCCATGGTGTTTCTGATCCAATACACTATTAGAATGCATAGGTTCATTCCTGGCCTGGTAAAGTTGCCAATTTTAGATCATACATAATTCTAAATTGTGACAACTAAGATTGTAAATGTATGGGACTCCTAAGTTGTATTCATCCTCCCTGAGTAAACCAAACAAATTAGTATAAACTCCTTCATAAAAAGGGTCTTCAAAGAATTTGTTTTATTCCAGGCTAGATCTCACTGTCAAGAGAAGGTTTGGTTTGGATCAAAGCCAAATAATGAAAAACTCGTAGGGGCTGATCACTGTACACGTGGTCCAGGATACTGGTGTCAAACTGAAGAAACAGCCAATGAATGTGGACTTGGGGTAAGACTCAATAAGTGTGAACTCTCTTCATTTGAGGTCAATTCATAAACTTCCGTTCGCCGTTGCCGTTGTGTTTTCAGTTCAATACACTATTAGAATGCATAGGTTCATTCCTGGCCTGGTAAAGTTGTCAATTTCAGACCATACACAATTCTAAATTGATAACTAAGATTGTAAATGTATGGACTCCTAAGTTGTATTCATCCTCCCTGAGTAAACCAAACAAATTAGTATATACTCCTTCATAAAAAGGCTCTTCAAAGAATTTGTTTCATTCCAGGCTAGATCTCACTGTCAAGAGAAGGTTTGGTTTGGATCAAAGCCAAATAATGAAAAACTCGTAGGGGCTGATCACTGTACACGTGGTCCAGGATACTGGTGTCAAACTGAAGAAACAGCCAATGAATGTGGACTTGGGGTAAGACTCAATAAGTGTGAACTCTCTTCATTTGAGGTCAATTCATAAACTTCCGTTCGCTGTTGCCGTTGTGTTTTCAGTTCAATACACTATTAGAATGCATAGGTTCATTCCTGGCCTGGTAAAGTTGTCAATTTTAGATCATACACAATTCTAAATTGACAACTAAGATTGTAAATGTATGAGACTCCTAAGTTGTATTCATCCTCCCTGAGTAAACCAAACAAATTAGTATATACTCCTTCATAAAAAGGCTCTTCCAAGAATTTGTTTTATTCCAGGCTAGATCTCACTGTCAAGAGAAGGTTTGGTTTGGATCAAAGCCAAATAATGAAAAACTCGTAGGAGCTGATCACTGCACGCGAGGTCCAGGATACTGGTGTCAAACTGAAGAAACAGCCAATGAATGTGGACTTGGGGTAAGACTCAATAAGTGTGAACTCTCTTCATTTGAGGTTAATTCATAAACTTGACGTTCCGTTCGCCGTTGCCATGGTGTTTCTGATCCAATACACTATTAGAATGCATAGGTTCATTCCTGGCCTGGTAAAGTTGTCAATTTTAGATCATACACAATTCTAAATTGACAACTAAGATTGTAAATGTATGAGACTCCTAAGTTGTATTCATCCTCCCTGAGTAAACCAAACAAATTAGTATATACTCCTTCATAAAAAGGCTCTTCCAAGAATTTGTTTTATTCCAGGCTAGATCTCACTGTCAAGAGAAGGTTTGGTTTGGATCAAAGCCAAATAATGAAAAACTCGTAGGGGCTGATCACTGTACACGTGGTCCAGGATACTGGTGTCAAACTGAAGAAACAGCCAATGAATGTGGACTTGGGGTAAGACTCAATAAGTGTGAACTCTCTTCATTTGAGGTCAATTCATAAACTTCCGTTCGCTGTTGCCGTTGTGTTTTCAGTTCAATACACTATTAGAATGCATAGGTTCATTCCTGGCCTGGTAAAGTTGTCAATTTTAGATCATACACAATTCTAAATTGACAACTAAGATTGTAAATGTATGAGACTCCTAAGTTGTATTCATCCTCCCTGAGTAAACCAAACAAATTAGTATATACTCCTTCATAAAAAGGCTCTTCCAAGAATTTGTTTTATTCCAGGCTAGATCTCACTGTCAAGAGAAGGTTTGGTTTGGATCAAAGCCAAATAATGAAAAACTCGTAGGAGCTGATCACTGCACGCGAGGTCCAGGATACTGGTGTCAAACTGAAGAAACAGCCAATGAATGTGGACTTGGGGTAAGACTCAATAAGTGTGAACTCTCTTCATTTGAGGTTAATTCATAAACTTGACGTTCCGTTCGCCGTTGCCATGGTGTTTCTGATCCAATACACTATTAGAATGCATAGGTTCATTCCTGGCCTGGTAAAGTTGCCAATTTTAGATCATACATAATTCTAAATTGTGACAACTAAGATTGTAAATGTATGGGACTCCTAAGTTGTATTCATCCTCCCTGAGTAAACCAAACAAATTAGTATAAACTCCTTCATAAAAAGGGTCTTCAAAGAATTTGTTTTATTCCAGGCTAGATCTCACTGTCAAGAGAAGGTTTGGTTTGGATCAAAGCCAAATAATGAAAAACTCGTAGGGGCTGATCACTGTACACGTGGTCCAGGATACTGGTGTCAAACTGAAGAAACAGCCAATGAATGTGGACTTGGGGTAAGACTCAATAAGTGTGAACTCTCTTCATTTGAGGTCAATTCATAAACTTCCGTTCGCCGTTGCCGTTGTGTTTTCAGTTCAATACACTATTAGAATGCATAGGTTCATTCCTGGCCTGGTAAAGTTGTCAATTTCAGACCATACACAATTCTAAATTGATAACTAAGATTGTAAATGTATGGACTCCTAAGTTGTATTCATCCTCCCTGAGTAAACCAAACAAATTAGTATATACTCCTTCATAAAAAGGCTCTTCAAAGAATTTGTTTCATTCCAGGCTAGATCTCACTGTCAAGAGAAGGTTTGGTTTGGATCAAAGCCAAATAATGAAAAACTCGTAGGGGCTGATCACTGTACACGTGGTCCAGGATACTGGTGTCAAACTGAAGAAACAGCCAATGAATGTGGACTTGGGGTAAGACTCAATAAGTGTGAACTCTCTTCATTTGAGGTCAATTCATAAACTTCCGTTCGCTGTTGCCGTTGTGTTTTCAGTTCAATACACTATTAGAATGCATAGGTTCATTCCTGGCCTGGTAAAGTTGTCAATTTTAGATCATACACAATTCTAAATTGACAACTAAGATTGTAAATGTATGAGACTCCTAAGTTGTATTCATCCTCCCTGAGTAAACCAAACAAATTAGTATATACTCCTTCATAAAAAGGCTCTTCCAAGAATTTGTTTTATTCCAGGCTAGATCTCACTGTCAAGAGAAGGTTTGGTTTGGATCAAAGCCAAATAATGAAAAACTCGTAGGAGCTGATCACTGCACGCGAGGTCCAGGATACTGGTGTCAAACTGAAGAAACAGCCAATGAATGTGGACTTGGGGTAAGACTCAATAAGTGTGAACTCTCTTCATTTGAGGTCAATTCATAAACTTCCGTTCGCCGTTGCCGTTGTGTTTTCAGTTCAATACACTATTACAATGCATACGTTCATTCCTGGCCTGGTAAAGTTGTCAATTTTAGATCATACACAATTCTAAATTGACAACTAAGATTGTAAATGTATGAGACTCCTAAGTTGTATTCATCCTCCCTGAGTAAACCAAACAAATTAGTATATACTCCTTCATAAAAGGGGTCTTCAAAGAATTTGTTTTATTCCAGGCTAGATCTCACTGTCAAGAGAAGGTTTGGTTTGGATCAAAGCCAAATAATGAAAAACTTGTAGGGGCTGATCACTGCACGCAGGGTCCAGGATACTGGTGTCAAACTGAAGAAACTGCTACTGAGTGTGGAGTTGAGGTAAGGCCACTCTCACTTCAAGAAATAGCACATTGTGTAACGAGTGATGATGATAACATTTTTTCGATAGAGCAAAAACAATATACCAAACGAGGCAAAGCAACGGAACAAGTGATCCACCATTGATAGGTCGCTACTCGATTCTCACTAACCCGACTGGGTTGAATTCAGCCGCTAACTTCGTAACTTTCATTGCCATAATCCTATACAATGAATTTACGACATTTTCGTTCAAAGATTCGGATCAGCACGTCAAAATACGTTCGGGGACAAGAATTTAAAATTCGAAAAATGAACACTAAAAAAGTTCAAAAAATTATCTTTCATGATATACTCGACTTTTTTGTCCGTCGACGTTTTTTGTCCAAATTCTCAGTATTTACTAATTTGGCCATTCTGAATCGATTAGCGTTCGCAGAATTGGTCTATCTTTAACCGTTCTCGAGTTGGTCAGCTCTGAATCAGTTTTCAAATGGTTTTTTTGGCGCCAAAAATATTTTCGATGAGTTCTCGACATTTTCGTTTAAAGATTCGAAATCAGCACGTCAAAATACGTTCGAAGACAAAAATTTCGAAAAATGAATTGCTAGTAATAGAATTTGTCAACTAACTAACTTGTTTATGATCTTTTATAGGCTATGGCATTCTGCAAAGAAGTTTGGAATCTGCGCAGGTTCAGGAGGAGTGTTAGTGAAGACGAAAACGCACAGTATGTTATGGAGGTACAACAATTTTAGAGTTCTGTACAGTCATATCAAATTGACGAACTTTTCAGATTAGACCTGGATCATCATTGGGTATGCACAACCCCCCTGTGAAGCCTGGCAACGTAAAGTCATAATCTACCTACCTGATGATATCCATAAAAAAAAATCATTCTTACAGAGATTCTATGAGTTTCAGTTTTTCGCATTCTTCTGATATTGTTATAATTTTTTCTATTGAGATACCTCAGTGTATGTAATGTATATCGCTGTCGTGTCCAAATAAAAATCATGCCAGTGTAGTTTAGTTCAATTTCCACTCCCGTAGGTTTTGATGGAATTCTGTGGGAAATTAAAGCTTTCTCGTTTTTCATATTTTATTTATACAGATTGTATTTCTTTCACGTTTTGCAGTTTATATGTTGTTGTTGTTTATATGGCATAATTGGTTGATAACCAAATACCTGAATAGTGCCAAGTCTAATAAAGCTCAATGATGCCAACTGAACACTCAGTGTAGAAATTTAGTAATCGTTGAAAATAGTTCGTTTTTACGATCAAGAGTATGTTTGAATAGTTATTTACCTAACAAGTGCGGAAAGTAGTACTTTTCCGCACGGCAGTTGCACGAACGACGCGGAGCGGAGTTCGGGCAAGCTGTTAAGGGCGGAAAAGACATTTTCCGTATGAGTTAAGTACAATATTTTTCCTACGAGTGTTTTTGTCCATCTTATTTATGAAAAACAAGGTTTTTAATAAACAAATTTTTATAATAATGCTACAAAATGACTAATAAGACAGAATAGTTACATAGATCATTTAGTTAGTCCTAAATATCATCATTTTCAGAAATACAAAAATCGTGCAGAAAAGTAAAAATCGTACGGAAAAGTACAACTCTCAAAACGAAAAATCGTGCGGAAAAGTTACTTTTCCGCACGCTCGTAGGAATAGTTATTTACCTAACAAGTGCGGAAAGTAGTACTTTTCCGCACGCGACGGCAGTTGCACAAACGATGCAGAGCGGAGTTCGGGCAAGCCGTTGAGGGCGGAAAAGACATTTTCCGTATGAGTTAAGTACAATATTTTTCCTACGAGTGTTTTTGTCCATCTTATTTATGAAAAACAAGGTTTTTAATAAACAAATTTTTATAATAATGCTACAAAATGACTAATAAGACAGAATAGTTACATAGATCATTTAGTTAGTCCTAAATATCATCATTTTCAGAAATACAAAAATCGTGCAGAAAAGTAAAAATCGTACGGAAAAGTACAACTCTCAAAACGAAAAATCGTGCGGAAAAGTTACTTTTCCGCACGCTCGTAGGAATAGTTATTTACCTAACAAGTGCGGAAAGTAGTACTTTTCCGCACGCGACGGCAGTTGCACAAACGATGCAGAGCGGAGTTCGGGCAAGCCGTTGAGGGCGGAAAAGACATTTTCCGTAAGAGTTAGGTACAATATTTTTCCTACGAGTGTTTTTCTCCATCTTATTTATGAAAAACAAGGTTTTTAATAAACAAGTTTTTATAATAATGCTACAAAATGACTAATAAGACAGAATAGTTACATAGATCATTTAGTTAGTCCTAAATATCATCATTTTCAAAAATACAAAAATCGTGCAGAAAAGTAAAAATCGCACAGAAAAGTAAAAATCGAGTGGCGAGTTTCACAACTTGTTATATAAATAGCTATTTTCTACGACCACATGGAAATATGCCCATTTCATGCGCTTTATCGATCAAGGAAGGCCGATTGTATACACTTTTTCATTTCTGCATCGCGATTTGTATTGTAATGATCATTTCAGTGCAGGATATTTCATTTCTCACGACTTTCATGAACTACTAGACTGTAATTTTTATCATAATTAATATAAGATCGAATCAAGTTTGTTAACGTTCTAATAAATTGACATGACACATCAGTATTTACAAAATTCGTTAAAAAAAATAAGTAATCGAAAATGATTTGACATGCACACCGCTAATTTCAATATAAAGATTTATAAAACTAACAAATTCTATGTTTTTGAATAGTTGGCACGGAGTTTCTATAGCAGTTGATTTCATCATATTATTATTTGAGCTCGTAGCAGCGAGTGAAGAGTGAGCGAACATTCGGATATCGGATAGTGGGGGTGAGGGTTCAAATCCAACATAAACCTCATTTTTTTTCTTTTTTGAAATCGATTAGTGTTCGATTTTTATTATAATTTTCAATATTTGTATCTTCAATTCCTTTTTTAGGTTGTTTATATTATGGGAATCATGACTGCAGGGAAGATTTTGATAAAAAGTGTTATTAAAAATATTACAGATTTGTTTATGATTCAGATGGTCGTAGAAAAAGTATAGCGTACAATTTGCATGAAATGACCCATTTCCCACTCGTAGGTATATGAACTATTGTAGTACTTGCTACGCTCGTGGGAAATGTATGCTAGTTCATGCTTATTGTGTAAAATATACTATTTTCTGAAGATTATCGTCAACATGTATTTTAGGGGGGATGTGTTTCGTGAGCAAGGTTATAAAATTTGATGTCATCATATACATCTAAAACATATCATCAACAAAGCATTGTTGACCTCAATTTTGATTGAAGATGATAACGACTTTTGAAGGATACAATGAATGTGAATTGCAAATAATGGTGTCATAAATGTTCATGAATTTCAAAATCGATTATGCTGATATGATAAAACTGAAGTACGGCATTTCTCATTAACAAAAGAACGATTGATTAGGCACTTGGCCTTGGATTTATTTGTCGCAAATATTTCAATATTCTCCCTGGGGAAATCATTCTCAGAAATTATTTGTTGTTAACAGAGATAATGAATATAATGATTTTCGACAAATTGATGTAGCCATTAATTTATAATTTATACAGTTATGACATACAGAATTTATATTATTCGTCGAATCCATTAAATTAAATAGTTATTTATGATACAAGTGCTAAAAGTGGCATTTTATTTTGTCAGTAGGGAATATTGCGAAACGAGCGTTAGCGAGTGGACCAACCCCACGAGCAAAATAAAATCACTTTTAACAAATGTATCATATACATTTTTTTGTACAACAGTTACTGCTGGTAAGAAAAAAACAAAAAAAAATCCATGAGGATTCGAACACACGATCTTTAGATTACAAAGAGACTTCAACTATAATTAACCTCAACGCACTTTATTTTTGAATGTCATTATTTGTCAGTGATGAAGGGACCTTCTACAGTTGGACTGAATACTACTTCGTTTGTAACTTTGAAAGTAAATAGTATTACCAATTGCACAAACGGCCAAATACATGTACCAACTTTTATAAATGATTCCTCTAGAGTAGGTGTTCTGATTATAATATCTGATTGAAGTGTTTCTATTAGAGAGATCTATATTACTGAGTATCCATCATCTCATCTGTCATTTTACTTTTAACACTATTGTTAAGATTCCATTGATATTGTTTTTTCTACATTAAGTTTTTTTATCCTAACACCATGTCTTAAAATTATTGCTGACAATATTCAACCTTTCTTCGAGTTCCTCAGGACTACCCCCTGATGCAGAAATTGATGTATCATCAGCATTTAGTACGATCGAGGATTTGGCGAAATACTGTTGCATCAATATGCAGCAGAAAATTTAACGGCCCAATCATAGACCCCTGAGGACTCTCAAAAGCGAAATGTCAAACATGTCCGAATCAACACCATTTCATCTAACATATACCCTGACTTTGGGCCTTATTTATATGGAAATATCCAGTTCAAAAATATTCTAGGAATTTTTATGCGCCAAATTTTTTCTTTGTCAACATTTATATGAATGTCATCTTTACCAGTGACTTCTATTCCAATTATATCAAGAAGGTAGTTAATGTGTGCTGAGCTCGTCTAAATTTTGCGTCATTCGGAGATTAGATGGCAATACGGATAGACAAATTAGCTAAGATTAGTTTCGATTTCTAGTATAAAAGGGAATCGCGATTATCAAATATCACACTAGTATTTGACTGGAGTATTTATATTGCCAAGATGAATATGTTATTCTACACCGCCTTTGTAGCAATATTTGGTGAGTTTTCATGTAATTCGTATACTTTTAATTTTTTATTTGTGGAAACAATTTATAGAAACTTTTTGTGTTATTTCTATGTCCACCAAATTTGCAAATCTCTTTCTAAATCAACATGTAAAAACGAACACTTCAACGTTGTCTGTTTTCACAGCTTTAACAAATGCTTTGCTTGTCCACCCACGCCAGGAACTGGACTCAAAGTAAGTATGAGTTCAGAATAATTTTTTTATTTTGGAGTATTCGAAGTAGTACAGAAAATAATTTTGAAGTAGTGAAAGCACCATTCAATTGTGAAGTAATTTTTCAAAACCTCCTTCATATCCTTCTGTCAACTCCTCCGAGACCTAAAAGTAATGGATCTTCGACAAATGCATGCAAAATAGATGTTTTATTTTTACATCTCAAAAAATTGGATCGTAGTGTATTGAAAATAGTCTTTAGGTTTGAATAAAACTTAAAATATTAATCTGCACAAATGTTTAATGATACTAATTTCTAATTTATTTATAACTACGATTCTGATTCGGAACTTGCCCTTTGGCCACAAAGATTTCTTTATATAGAGTAGTTTAAGGTTTCCGGAACTATCTGGAATTTCCAGTCGCGACTAGATGGCGCTAGAGGGGAAACGATTTGCTCTGTTGGTCTCGAAGGTAATAGGCGACGACTCACGCGATCGGCATGCGCGCTCGCAGCAACGAGAGCCGATTCAGGGCCGGCCTTGAAATTGTCACAATACACACGAAACAGAATATTACATAATGTACATTTTCACAAGTTAATCAATCATTCGTTCAAAGTCTTCGATGTTATTTCAAATACAGGAAAACTAATTTATTGTAATTCTTTCACAAATTTAAACATTCTTCCTCGCCAAGGTATAATAGATCGTGGCAAGTAATACTAACAAGAATTCGTTGTTACAGAGCGCTGATGATGATTTGAATGTGATTTGAAACGTCAACAAAAACAATATAGTTTTTTGTCGATTTCGGTGGTCCACATCATAACCAAACTTCTAGAAAATGATCACCAAACTTATCAGTTATTCGTAAAATTTTAATATTCATGCTTACGACTTTAGCTCATATTGAGAAAAATGTCGATTATGACTAAAAATTCTAAGGAAGAGTATTTTTTCATTGAACTGAATTGATTGATTCGTGGTAGGTCTTGCATGAATACGGGCAATTTTAGAATAATTGCCTACTTTACGACCCACGGGCGGTAAAGTGCAAATATACGACCGCTAAAGAGGGCGGTAAAGTTTACTTTACTGCCCGCTAGTGCATGAAGTATATTTTGACTTTCACATATAGCATCCAAATTTTAACCAAACTCACCCTATCCCTAGACATTCCCACACTGATTGTTACCTTGAAATTGAATTCACTCATATTTTTAATGATATTATAACTGTTATGTGAACGAACAATGATGATGAAAAATATAATACTTCACACAGTGTAATTCAGCTTGCGCCCAATAGCCATTTCAGATACATTAGTTTAATTTTATTTTTCTACGTTCATGCAAAAAACAAAACTTTATTGAACTATATTTGGTGGAAAAACTGTCTCTTTATTGCACTGAGTGCAATAAAGACTTTATTGCACTCATCTGTCATTCTACTATAGCGTTCTGCCATCATGACAGACATAAACTTTCAAATTGACACCAAATTTAGCCCATTTTCTGCGAAATTATATTACGTTTTAAATAGTTGCATGTTTCATCATATTCATTATATAATGGACTATGAAATTACTAGAAAATGCAATTTGTTTTCCTTTGAATATCATCTGAATTACACAAAATGTTTTTGAATTACTTTTAGCAGATAGATTTAAACAAACAATGTCTTCCTTACAGTTTAGTGCCACCTAAATGAAAAATGTTCTGGTTTTTGCATGAACGTAGAAAAAATATTGTATGAAACTCGTGCAAAAAGAGTTTATTGCACTCGATGTGTTGTCCAACTCGGCCTGATGGCCTCGTTGGACAATTTCACGTCGAGTGCAATAAACACCTACTATTTGCACTTGTTGCATAAATAACTATTTATGTATTTTTTTAAGAGATGTTAAGGTAAACAAGCCACTATGTGACATTTGTGAAGTAGTCGTGAAAGAAGTCGATGCTCTTCTCCATGACGGATCCACCAAGGTAAGGAAAACGTCGCAATGTAAAGAAGATTTTTTCAATGAGTTTTGTGTACTAGCTCCATCAAACATTTTTCTATTTTATAAATATTTCCGAAACATTACCTATCTGTAAGCTTGAAACATCTTATACGTTGCCGTATTGAAGATTGAAAAAAATCCAAAAATTCGCGTAAATAAAATCGAAAAAATTTACAGAATAGTGAAAAATATGAAACCATCGTATAATTTAATTTGGAAAAAATGTTACACCCCTACCCACCCCCCTAAAAAGAAAACTGTGAAAACTCGCAAAATTAATGTCAGCAAAATCCGTAAAAATAGTAGAAAAGTGGAACTAATCGTATGATTAAAAAAATTCCTCCTTGTCCCTCTGACAACCAGTGAGAGAACGACTGGGAATTCTTCTGTTTTCGACATGGAAAATTACGAAAAAAAAAAGTTGGTTGGAGAGTTCGGATTCCTTCTTCCCGAAAAAAAGTGCGGAGACTCACGAAAATAAAATCGGAATCGGAGGGGGTCGAGCGAAGCCTCACCAATCTCATGAGGGGGAGAGAGTCGGGCTCGGCAAATTTCACGTTTTTTTTTCCGCAAGAAACAGTTCAAAATCTGCGAGAAAAAATATGAAATATTCGTCTAATATTCTTAAATAAAAAAAAATTCTAAGAAAATTACCTCAGATGAACTCATTTACATTCCAAATACGCAGTTTGAAAACTCTCACGTGAGATTAGGGGAGAGAGGAGGGGTCGAGCAAAATCTCATATCTCACGGAGAGGGGCTCGAAAAATCGCCAAAATTGTCTCACGTATTTAACCCCTTAGCCTATTTTATGTATTTATCATCAGTTAAATAGTTTATAAATACATTATTGTTTTTAAAAAGATTTCTTACTTTAATTTCATTCTCTTGAAAATATTTGGCTTTGGCAGAAGTCGGCGCAATAGTTGGAGTGCCCTTTTGAACCTAGAGATGGCGTTGTTTATATATTTTAGTATTTATCAAAAAAAATTCCTAGCTTAATGCCAAAAGTTGGCCTGCGCTGATAATTGACAATCTTCATGGGTGCAGGTGTTTCCCTTTTTAAATCGAAACACAATTTTAGTTTTAAGTTTAGAGGACATTGCATAGTATAGAAAACTTTGCCAAGAATTTGACAGGTATTATTCGATGGTCATATGGGGCAGTAGTTTTGCCAGTTCTAGTTAGGTGGGTTTTTTGCACTGCACTGTTTGGAACATTTTATACCTTTAGACAATATTTTGATGTATTAATGAATACATGCAAAATGATTGCCACTCAATAAGTTTTTTCTACTAGCGTGCGGAAAAGTCCACTTTTCCGCACTCATTTTAGTTTTAAAAGATTCACTTTTCCGCACTAGTGCGGAAAAAATTTTGTGCGGAAAAGTAGATTTGTTTAGTTTTTGCGGATTATACTGACATTTTAATATTGCGTCGCAGAAGGTTAAAATAGAAAGCTTTCCAAGTGTGGTTGTATAGTTTAATATATATTTAATAATAAATGTTCTTTATGTTAACTTTTGGGTGTTTTTTCCGCTAGTAGAAAAAATAGTGTACCTTACACGAGCGTAAAGTGTCTTTTCCGCACGCGATTTCTTGTTAGGTAAACAACTATTTCCTACGGGCGTGCGCGAAGTTACACTTTTCCGCGCGCCGTGCGGAAAAGTGCGTTTTACCTTTTAATCGTAATTCCGATAGTTGTATTTCAGTTGTATTAGTTGTATTGATATTTTTTTACCTTGTCTAATGGTAAATTTGTCAAGCGTGCGTCTGTTGACTTTGACACATTGATCTGTAATTTTTTGTTGTATAGTTAGTTCTTTCTTTCAAGTTTAATTAAAAATTATTGACTAAATTACGATTTTTTTTTATTTTTGTTGTTATCTGTTATGAAGCTCGTAGGAAAAATGTTGTTCCTAACACTTGCGCAAAGTGCTTTTTCCGCACGCCAAAACTCATCCGAACTCCGGTTCGCTATTACATATTTTACAATTTTTTTTATTTGGTTTCATGTTCGTAGGCTGATATTGAACAAGTTGTCAAGAAAGTTTGCGAAAAATTACCAGTAGGTAAGGAAGCATGCGAAAATCTTGTGGATGAATACGGAGATGAAATTATCGATTCTCTGGTTAATCGTATAGATTCTTCGAAAGTATGCACCACTTTGAAGTTGTGTTAGAGTTACTAGAAAATATACCAGGTGAGTTGGTTGAAATTTACGTACAGTGGGGGAAGGATTTTTGGAATGATTGATACGTTTAAAGAAATATCAAGGCTACTGTTGAACTAGATGATTATTATGGGTTTTTTTATGCATATTTGTTGATTAGAATGCTTACATAAATAGTAGTCCGGTGGTTAGCAGGCTCGACGTGACCAAATTAGGCCAGGAGCTGAAATCATCTGTATTTCATGTTTCTTGGGTTGCTACTTTTGTACTTTCCAATTGCCCGAACCTTAATTCGAAAGAATCAAACTGTTATTGTCAATTGATACCAGGGAAAACAATAAACAATGTATTGTTTAAAGTGAAATTTGCTTTAGAAGTCACGAGGGTATATTATCGCAAGGTTTTTGGGGGCGAGGATCATGATTTTGCCATTTGTGGACCTCCCTGTCTATTATTATCAACAATTCAAAGTAATCAAATTGCTCAATCGATATTTCCAGTATTCTGGAAAGTACAAATGGGACTTATTCAATAAACAATCGCTAAACAATTCAGTTTTGTTACAGGATTGTAATGAACTAGTTCGTCTTTGGGCTGGTAGATAGTTTGAAAAAATTCCATTTGTACTTTCCAGAATGCTGGGAATATCGCTTGAGAATTT
This sequence comes from Chrysolina haemoptera, assembly GCA_958298965.1. Classification (NCBI taxonomy): domain Eukaryota; kingdom Metazoa; phylum Arthropoda; class Insecta; order Coleoptera; family Chrysomelidae; genus Chrysolina; species Chrysolina haemoptera. The sequence continues at coordinate 2,173,416 of OY282602.1, read as the reverse complement.
TATTTACTTTAAATTCGCCCCCAAAAACAAACCTTGGGATAATAATATACCCTCGTGACTTGTACGAAAATTGTACTTTAAAAAATAATTTGTTAATTGTTTTTCTCGGTAACAATTTACACTGACGGTTTGATTATTTCGAATTAAAGTTCAGGCGATTGTAAAGTACGAAAAAAAGTTCGGGTGGACGCCGGCCAGTTGTTAACTTAAAATTGTTAGTAATAATTGAATTATGTAAAAATATGGAAAGAACATTAAATACAGATGATTCCAGCTCAAGTTATTTGATGCCTCGTTTTTGTGAGATTTAATCTCTAAAGGTATTTTGGCTATTAAAAACAATTAACAACTTTTTTTTTCATTTTTCAGCACCCACCATTTGATTTGAAAAGATAAAAGGAAGGATGCTGACTCAAAGATTTATGAGATTATTAGTTGCATTATAATTCAATGCTAATAAAATTTTAATGGAATATTTGTTTATCTTGACTCCTCTTAGCGTTTATACACCTTCCACAAATGATTCGGGCAGCTATAATATATCTTTTCTGAGGCAGTGCGTAAACTAAGACTTTATACACAGTGCGTAAAGTAATGGTTTTCGGGGCAAGTGTCTAAAAACACCAAATATGCGTAAAGTAATTTTGACACATCTTTCATACCTTGACATATTATTGAAGAGAGAATAATAGATCAAATTTCATTCATCATAAGTCATCATTTGATAATACGTCGAAAATTCAAAACTTCAATAAAAATATAATTGCTGCAATTTATCAATACAGTAAGTTGAAGAAAAGTTTTTAGTCAAACACGGCTGTGCCGTTCTCAGAGTTCCTATTTAGGAAATTGTGATTTATTGCTCTTACAAAAAAGTTCTACTTTTACGAACTCGTATCATAAATAACTATTTTATCCTCGGCAATGAGGTGAGTACATATTGCACAAGTATCTAGTTAGATATAATGCAATATACTTTGATGAAACGAAAGAACACTCTTTTGTCTTATTTCCACTAGATTTTTATTGTTACGACCGGTTTCGGGTTTTATCCCATTATCAAGTATAAAAACTAACTAATACAATTGAACTCTAAACCTAGTTATATAGGAGTTTCCACAAAATAAACAAGTCATCAATCACACAAATATTATGCAATACCTGTCGTGGTATTAGCCAAGAGAGTAGTTGTTTTCCAACTGGTATTTACCATAATAGCCTACAGCATTGTAGGTTCTAGAATATAAAAAATGAAAATGTACCACAAAATCACTCATTTCTAAGCATTTAAAAGAATTCGAATTTTTTTTCAAGAGTCCCAATTTTTTTTATAAAAAACTTTACTGAAGAATATTTTAATTTCATTGGTGACGCCTCTGCATCCGAGCAGTTTTAGATATTTGGTGAGAAAATTTACAAGGCTCTTATAATCGTAATTCGACACAAGCAAACCTTGCAAAAAAATGAGTCGTTGCCGGTCGTTCTAATTATTCTTGCTGTCATTTATAGATTATAATAAAGAAACTTCGAGTCGTCTGAAAAACCCAGTATATCCCTCTGAAATCCCGTTAGTCAAACCAAAATTTCACTCTGAGGATAGAGGAGTTATACGACGCCTGTGCCCCAAACGCCCCCTAAATACGCCCACTATAGTAGGATCGGATGCTGCGTCAGTTATAAATTGATAAGCATTTATATAAAACTGTTTTGTGACATTGAGAACTGAAATGTCCAGTTTTTCAGTTTACTGTGAAAAACGCCATTTTAAAAAGTAAGTTATTTTTCGCACTAGTTTCAAAATGGCTATTTATATACCCACTAAACATTGTAAATTATAAAATATCGCAGCAAGTATGAATATTTTTACATTTGTTATACTTATATATTTCCAAACTTTAAGTAGGTTCACTCTGAATCTGTTTATCTCAGTTTTCAAATGAAAAGACACTAACTACAATCTTCCTTCCTAAAAAAAAACAAAAATGAAATTACTGCAATATTCAAACAAGTATCTTACTATAAATTCAATATGAGAGTTGGTGGTGAACATCCACATGCAATGTTGACTGATTCACGTTCACTGCAATTCTCAAAAAAAATCTTACTATAACTTTAATGTAAGAGTTGGTGGTAAACTTTCTGGCAGTGCAAGGTAAGCGATATGACACCTGGTGGACGAATCTGGAACTAAAACTAGACAGTGTTTTTGTTTACATATGAGAAAGCAGTTTGATTTCATCATTTATTAAGATATTTTTGATTTGTTTTGAAGTTTTGATCATGTTTCGGTATTATTCAGTGCCTCTTTGTGATTCCTGGGAAAAAAAACATCCTGAACTCTCGTTTCATTTGTTCCTAAACCCGGACAACGAGAGGTCAACATTGAAACCAAAATGGCACAAAGCTTCTAGTTGACCATCAGAAGATTTGGATTTTGAGGTTAAAAATTGGAAAAGCAGTTACCAAATTTATGAGAGTGTTTTACAGAAAGCGATTACTTCAATAAAGGTGAAAAGGTTCTTCAAATTTAAGTTGAAACATTAAGTGAACTTATGTTTTTTTTCAGATGAGAACATCTCCAAAAAAAGGATGTTGAAAAAAACGGCTCTTCCTAGAAGCTACCATTGCAGAGAGTTCCACCAGGATCTTCGAGTACCTACAGCAAAAAGGCAGAAAAAACGAATTACTTCGAAGGAGAAAGTTTCCAATCAACAAGAAATTCCAATTGATTTCCAGGAAAATGAGAAACCAAGCCATAGCCAAAAAGATATTGATGCTGCTGAAGGATTACTGCTAATAATACATGGACTGTTGAGTTTAACAAAATATTTCATTTTTACTTCATGTTGAAGAACTTTCAAATAAACTAAAATCTTCTTTTCGAACACAATAGTCTGTATTGAAATTTATGTTGAAGTAATGTTTGAACATAACTAGATTGAAATAAATTCTTGTTTTAATAAAAAAAATCAAAAAACAAAAAAGTCACAGAGGAAAACTTACCCCTTTAAACCCCTTCTCAAGACTAGGGTTGGTATATGACTTGGTGAGCATTGGTAGGCACCGAGAGTATCAGTTCCGGTCATACCCGGTGGATCGTACTACTTGTTTTGAATTAAAATAGAATATTCTGTTTTACAGACCTTCCCCTTGTAGTGGTGTGGACGAGGTAAATGATAGTACGATAATGATAGACAATCGGTTGAAAAACAGTTTTTCATATAGTATTACTTTTTTAATTTCAAAACACATTTTTCTGTAAAATCTCATGTTTATTCCTCATTAAGAATATTTTTCAGACAATATCTTTCCTTGCTTAACAACCAATCAGTGGATTTCAAATTTTGAAATTCAGCCAATAGAATCGGAACTACAGTGAAAATATAGCGTGTCGCTGTATTTTCACGGTGATAAACCTGCTTAGTTTTTGTTTTACTATCTGTCAAGTGAAAATAATGATTTAAATTATAAACGTCAAATTTATAAGTTTTGACTATTTATCTTTATTTATCAATATGAGCGATCGTTGGGGACAAATTCATTGGCAATCCCACTGCAAGAAAATACAACTCGTCCTGCGGACTCGTTGTATTTTCAGCTTTGGGATTGCAATTCATTAATATTCCAAAAAATTATCGGTAATAATCATACCACTTATTATATTACCCCTGAGAATAGGACTTGGTTTTGTAGTACAAGAAATTGAAAGTAACCATGAGACAAACGCAAGGATTATCTCAAATGACCAATAATAATAAACAAGTTCGACCAGAGTATTGTCTATTTCGAAATTGATGATACTTAAAAAAGCGGAAATAGATTTGACGTCTTTTGGTAACATAAAGGAAATATTTTTCAGGTGAAGCTATTTTCTTGGTATTCGAAAATACCGTATTTCCGTATCGCAAAGGAAGTATTCATGCGATATGATATGAGAATTGAAGATCTGAATTGAATCAAACCTATTTAAAGACATTGAGACCCTTGGATAATGTTTTGAAACGAACGAAACTCAAAATGAGAGCCATCATAGTTTTTTCCGCACTTTTCTTCGCAGTCATTGCCAATCCAAGTGAGTACGAAACTTCACATTCTTCAACCAAGGATTATAGACCTGAAAAGAAGTGGATCGATCAGTTGGTATTAATTCATGAAATTCACAAAATATTATTTAACCGGTATTCAACAATTTATATTAACCAAAATTATAACAATGACAGATACTTATTCATTATTTTTCATTCTCATATTATTTTTATCCCAGTCTTACAAGAAAATATTGATTTTCGAAAATTGAACTCAAATGGAAAGTGGCTCTTTCTTATTCTAGAACGTAATGATGATTGTCATGATCGTTCATCGTCATCTTGTCAAACCAGTATGAAATATCCAGTTTTCGCACGAGTTGTACACTATACTTTACCGACGACCTGCATCAAAAACATAGGTATGTCAAAACCTTCACAATTAATGCAGATTATTGAAGGATATTGATAACATTCATCAAAAACAACGATTTTGCGATACAAAACATTTATCGTGATGCAATAGAATATCGAAGAATAGTTTTTTATCGTCGGATAACATTACAGCAAAGAAAACATTGAACATTACGCACCGACTTACGACAAAACAAGAAGGCAAACTGAGTTGAAACTGCGTGAATTTGTTTTTTTGCTCGCAAATGACACACAAACCTAACCTGAGCAAGCTAACCTAGCTTGCGAGTCAGTCAAAACTTGGCGACAGCGCATTTCCGCAAAACAAAAATAGTACCACTCGAATTAGTTGCGGGTCCACAATGGCGACGTTCAATAATTTTTTTTCATATCAGATTTCCAGTAATCCGAAGAGGTCAACTCGGCAACAGCGCATTTCCACAAAACAAAAATGTGCCGTTACAATTGGCTGAGGGCCCACAATCGTGACGTTCAATTGTTTTTTCCATATCAGATTTCCAGTAAACCAAAGTTCAGCCATTCATTCTCCTATTATTTTAATGCAGTTTTCGAAAAAATATTGTTTTCATCTTGAATACGAAATATCGTAATGAAATTTCAGCTTTTTCGACGGAAAACCAGTTTCTCATCTGACTCCGTGCGGAGTTCTTTATGTATTATGGGCCACCAACATTTACATCTTGTCTGGTTGAAAAGTTATAATTCTTTCTGGGGTGCTATTCTCGAGTTTTTACGTATGCGAATTCGATTTGCTATTTCATACTAATACACATGAAACATGTATGTTTCTCTCTTTTTTTCGTATACGATTTGAAACCGAATGGTTCAAGAATAGACCCCCTGGTCAGAAGCTGAGTTTATACTAACAACGAATACATACATTTTGCAGCCACCACACCTGCTGAAAACGCCTCAGGAATCCAAGAGCTTATTATTGAAACTTCTCCAGGAGTGTACCACATTAAAAATTTGACAGGTCCTGTACCTCATTACGAAGTAACGGAGAAAGATTTGAAATTCTACTTTGCCAGCAAAGTTAATGAGAGTCATATTCGAGTCGATCTAAGAGATCCGATCTCGATTAATGAAACCTCCTTCTCACCTAACAAAGACACTTGGATCTTAGTGCACGGGTGGAAGACTAACTCTTTTGAAAATATGGAGGAAATAGTAGGCAACTCGGTCCTAGAAAAGACGGAAGCTAATGTTTTCTTCGTTGACTGGAGCAGTATTTCCGAAAAATCTTATTTAGTGGCATTTGAAGCTGTCCCCGAGATCGGAAGAATAGTGGGAACACTTTTTGGGATCATGGTGAATAATCATGGATTACAATTGAATAAAGTGTATCTTGTTGGCCACTCACTCGGAGCACATATCGCTGGCAGAATAGGATATCATCTTCAGGGAAACGTTTCTTTGATTGTTGGTAAGTTGGAAACATAATAGCCCGGGAGGTACTGTCACTTTGGAATACGTCGTTTAGTATGCAGGCGGAATTTTTTATCGTGATACTCATCACGAAATCAGTCTTCAGACCATTGAGTAGCGGTGGGTTGCACAGATACAGTGTGTTGAATATAACAAATTAAATCTATTTTTTTATTCATAACTTTCACAGTTTGATTCGAAGAAATGTTTTTGTTCTATAAGAGCTTTATTTTAAAGGAAAAATTATATTTTTAGTTGCCACCAGTGGCGTACAAAAAGGGTATATTGGCCCCTTTTCTCCCCTATTTTTTACGCCACTGGTAAAATCAGGAAAATTATTACTTCATCCAATTTTGAGTAAAAAATGTATGATTGTTTGAACCCGAAAAAAAACAATCATTTTAAAGATAATTGCGCTTTTATGAATACATACTAATAACGAAAAAAGTGTTTTGCTGAAGTGAATTGTACAATCCAAATCACCGCTTCAAATTTGTACTGGATATTCTACCAAAAATATCGATGCTATTTTCACATGCATTTTTTAACAAAGCTGCTATCTTGCAGAAACACAGGGTGTTGAAACTGGAAAATTATAAAGCATTTTTCTCCTAAGAAACATACTCACTTCTCATGGAAACAACCCCGTATCTTCCGTTAATATTTGAGAACTCTGCAAATTTCAGGAGTCTAAATCTTACCTGTAGATGATCTGAGTGAAATACAATGCTCGCCAAGAGCGAGGGATTTACCCAGTTTTGCGAAAAATTACATTAGGGGACAATATACTTAGGTTAACAATATTACCAACCAGTACCACCAGAACAGATTTTCGATGAAAAATTTTCACTTCTGAAAAACCCAGTTTGTCTCACTTTTCATGGAAACACCCCCGTATCTTCCGTATCTATTGGAGTGAAACTCTATAAATTGCAGGATCGGTAGATATCCAGGCAATGAGTCTTAATCTTGCCTGTGATTGATCTGAGTGACATACACAGCTCGCCAGGAGCGATGGACTTCTCGACCGAACTGCATTATCCAAGTTTGAGAATTTTCGGGTAAACTGAAACCTGAAAATGAAAAAAATTTTAATCCAAAGAAATCTGTACAAGTGTAGAAGGGCAAATTAATTAATTTGCCCGATAAGTTACTGCGTTCACAAGACTGCTGTCTTGAAAGAAATTAATTTTTGTCAGTAACGTACCCTACACTGAATTTGCCTATCTGAAAAAATGAGATCGAATTAACAAAGAATACTTCTCTTTTTTTGAAAATTGTTGACGTTTCGGAGGCTGTATCTGCCTCCGTTACGAAAACTTCTTGGAAAGACGCTGAAGAAACTGAATTTGAACTGCAGTTTTGGAAATAAGATCTTTCTTTGACAGAGTCAAATGAAATCTGTCATACATTCTTTTGATTGACATTTGGTATCTTGATACATAGGGTGTTCGGTATCAATCAATCACCATTCTATAAGTTCTTATTTCATCTCTGAGGAGAGGTAACCAGGTGCGGTCCATTTCGATGGAATTGGTTGAAAAGCAGTTGTTCGATAAAAGAATGCACGCAGTTTCCTTTAACTTTCTTTTTTCTTGATTTGATTCTCTCAATAAAATTTTGGTATTATTCCATTCCATCATATGATCGCCATCAGATGTTAGATTTTTCGATTTCTGATGTAACTTTTATGTTCTTCCTGGCGCACAATCAATGGTCTTGATGTTTCACCTATATAACTCTTACCACACGAACAAGGTATGTTGTAAACACAATTTTTTGAACATTCACTAGCGTTTTTGGGTTTTGTATGTGTGAGTATTGATCTCAATGTATTGGTTGTTTTAAATGTTGTTCTTACATCATACCTATGGCCAATCCGTTTTATCTTTTCAGACAGTCCAGATTGTGGAAGGTCATAAACCCAAAAAATCATGTCAAGAATCGGATCAATCGGAACTTTCAATCAATGTCTGTTTTCCTTTGGTCTTATTCTCATACTTTTGCAAATCTTTAAAAGCATTAGTGTAATGTGCAAATCAATCAATTTTCGACTGATATTAACATGAGATTTCCACGAACTCCGTGACTCTTTCTCTCCTAAGGTGGTCACGCAGAGAACGAAAACTTGTCTACTAGGGGAGATTAATAGTTATTTATGGTACTAGTGTGTTATGTTGAAAATAAGTTACGCGAGAAAGATTTATTTATAAATATAAATTCTAAAGTGACTTAGGAAACATAACACATGAGTGGCATACAATGTTTTATCCAACACATGACCCATTATTAATGTCATTTTAGACAAGTAAACTATCAAATAACACACTAGTGAGTTACTAGTCACTAGTGACTTATGGATTATAACTCACTTATAATCCATAAGTCACTAGTGACTTATGGATTATAACTCACTAGTGTGTTATTTGATAGTTTACTTCTCTAAAATGACATTAATAATGACAGTCATAACTGTCATGTGTTGGATAATAGTTATTTATGGTACTAGTGTGTTATGTTGAAAATAAGTCACGCGAGAAAGATTTATAAATTCTAAAGTGACTTAGGAAACAACACATGAGTGGCATACAATGTTTTATGACTGTCATTATTAATGTCATTTTAGAGAAGTAAACTATCAAATAACACACTAGTGAGTTATAATCCATAACTCACTAGTGACTTATGGATTATAACTCACTAGTGTGTTATATGATAGTTTACTTCTCTAAAATGACATTAATAATGACAGTCATTACTGTCATGTGTTGGATAAAATTATTATTATGTTTCAGGACTGGATCCCGCTGGTCCTCTGTTCAGCTATGAAATACCCGATCGTCTGGATCCCGCAAACGCACAATTTGTTCAAGTGATCCATACCTGTACGTACTTCGTTGGATTTAGGAATCCGTTAGGACACGCCGATTATTATCCTAACGGTGGCGAATTGCAGCCAGCATGTCCACATAATACGAGTATCGAATCATTGATTGAGAGCATTGAATGTTCTCACTCAATATCGTACGATTACTTTGCAGAATCTATAATTAGTGGAAATTTTACTGCGAAGAGTTGCACTAGCAAAGATGACTTCGAAGATGGAAAGTGCAATAATAATACGGCTTCTGAGATGGGAGGCTACTCGCCTGACAGAAAGTAAGTCTTGAACCAACACTTTTGAAGCCAAAGCCAAAGCAGCATTTAACGAGCATGAGACACTAAGGGTGGATGAGGGTTTAGTATCTGAATCACCTTGCAAATTTACTGTGGTAAATTCTGATAAATCTATCTAGGTGTTAAAATTTAAGTTGGTTAGGTTACTGGGCTCCACCACCCAGATAGCACAGAACGTCTTCGGGACGTCCGGTTTATGTCCCGAGCTATTGAAAGGACGTTTTCAGGACGTCCAGAAACGGACATCTTATGGACGTCTCTGAGACGTCCATTAGAGGTCCGACATTGTTTATTTTTCCAGAATAATTCGGAAAATATTTGTATGCATATGGAGTATTTATTATACAGGGTGTTTCAAAATTCAGTATCAAGATTTTAGGGGCGTATTTCTTAGGTCAAAGTGAGACTTTTTTTTCTTATAAACATGTGTCCACAACCGCTTCATTTCTGAGATACAGGATGTTGAAATTTAACAAAAAAATCAGTTTCTTTTCAATATCTCTAAAACCACTTTGGCTTCTCTTTTTAATTTTGGAACATGCAAAGTACACATAAAAATACACTTTTTCCATGGTGAAAGTTTTCTTAATTTCCATCAGTGGCGTCCCTGTACACATGACCTGTAATAATTTTGATCAAAATAATGATACGCTACTGTTTTTTTGTCAAATAAGTATTATTTTTATAATTGTCTTCTATCTTCACACAAACATGGTCTTTTGATTTTTTTCCGTCCGACCGACGGTTTTCGATTTAAAAAATAAAAGGTAGTCATTTGCTTGTACCTAGGCGAATTTTTGTTTGTCTCATTTTGTTATTTGAATCGAAAACTGTTCTTCGTACGAAAAAGTCAAAAGGACCATTTTTATGAGTAGATAGAGGACATTCATAAAAAATATAATATTCATTAAAAAATAAAAATTGGCGTATCATTATCATTTTTGTTAAATTTCAACACCCTGTATCTTAGAAATTAAGCAATTGCGGACACATGTTTATGTGAAAAAAAATATTATTTTGACCTGAAAAATATGCCCCTGAAATCTTGATACTGAATTTTGAAACACCCTGTATAAGATTGATGTTTACCGATATGTTTCAATCAACGAAATTCATAAAATAAAAAAATATTTGAACAAAGTGAATTTCGAATATCAACATTTTTCTGTTTAATGGGAGTTTCGACTGTCCCGAGTCGCAACGAATGGATCCGACTCCAACATTCTCGATTCAGCTTTCAGATAAGCGGCATAGCACCCTTCTAGCTGAAAAATCAATTCAATTGTGGCTGAAGAGAGCAACTGATCGGATGAGTGCTGACCAGAACAAAAAAAAAAAATTGAATTAATGAATCGCTTGAAGTGATATACCGAGAAATCGAGAAGTATACTTCTAATTTTTGTGACAATTTTATTCATTTTATGTATCATGAGTACTTACTGTTCATAAACCTGTTATTCTTCAGATAATATAGAACAAAACCTGTAATTTTTCATGTTAATATAGAACGTTTTGATCGTGATTTTCATTTTATTTGTACTTACTGGCAATTTTCGAGATCTTTTATTGATCTATCAGTGATGTGTTTATCATTTTCGGTGTCTGGTCACAAATCAACATTATTTATGATAGAATTCAAAATATTCATGAAAAATATGTTTTTGAACCTACATATGTTAAAGGTCTTTAAATAGTCCTGTTCAGACCCAAAATGGTCTTAAATCGGACGTCCTATGGACATCTGGTTTTGTAACATCGAATGTCCATGGGACGTCCGCCTAGGACATCTGTAATGTCCGAAACGAACGTCCTGAGGACGTCTATGGGACGTACTTGTGCTATCTGGGCAATTTTTCGTTTTAGCATAATAATACAGAAAAGTTCTTTTTCCTACGAGCGAGCGGAAAAGTAACTTTTCCGCACGATTTTTTGTTTTGAAAGTTGTACTTTTCTGTACGATTTTTACTTTTCCGTACGATTTTTGTATTAATGAAAATGAGAATATTTAGGACTAACTATTCTCTTATTAGTCATTTTGTAGCATTATTAAAAAAACTTGTTTATTAAAAACCTTTTTTTTTCATAAATAAGATGGACAAAAACACTCATAGGAAAAATATTGTACCTAACTCTTACGGAAAATGTATTTTACGCCCTTAACGGCTTCGTGCAATTGCCGTCGCGTGCGGAAAAGTACTACTTTCCGCACTTGTTAGGTAAATAACTATTGAATTCAATTACTTACCTAATTAAATTTGAAGATCTCATAGTGAAATGTTATTGTTCATTATCAATTTTTCTGTTACAGGGCGTCCGGCACATACTATTTGAATACGAATAAAAAACCACCATATGCAAAGGGATGAGTAAAAAAGACAGATGTAAATTTAAAAATGTGACACTAGTGTAAACTTTCCATCAATAAATGCAACAAATAAATTACTTTTTTGTACACCTGTCATTAAAAATGACGTTTTTAATTCATTTACATATGAACTAAAAAGAGACGTTACTTTGAATTGTTCATCTAATGAAGTTTTGTATTTTTGTCGCAGGTATTAACAAATTATGATTTCCGAGTAAAACTTAGTTTACGCCCTTGTAAAAAAATATGTTTCAGTTGCTCGAATCATTTGAGTAGGGTCAATAAACGATAGGGAAAGTGAAGAAAAACAAATATTTTATACAAATTTTATTAACACTTCAAATTGTAACAAACAAAGAATTTCACAATAGCTTCAAAGCTAGTAGCCTCCTGTATCTTGTTTAATTTGGGTAATCAAATGAAGGATGCTGAAAAAACAAATAGTTTAAATGTGTTTTTATAGGATGATATATAATCCAAAAGAAGTACAACAGAGTACCTCTCTCTGTCGCCGAGTTGAACTTCACCGTTTATTTTCTAAAATGTATTTCAAAGGATTATTTCCATTTAAATGTTCTGAAAGAGGAACCTCCGTATTCCAAGCAGAGATGTACGCCATCTTGCAATGCTTGAGAGAAATAAATGCACGGATCAAAATATGCACAGACAGCCACGAGTCATTGAAGGCCCTCATGAATCCGAAAGTGACATCAAGACTGGTATGGGAATACCGAGAAGAACTCAGTGTTCTCACAGAACACAACAAATTAACTTTGATGTGGGTTCCAGGACACTGTGGAATCGAGGGCAATGAAAAAGCTGATGAGCTAGCCAGAGTGGGCTTATCAACCCAGAACCAGCAGTCGGTATTGTCAAATCCGACATTCGAGGATGCATTCGGAACTGGGTCAAGCGAAAACAAAAGGAGAGGTGGAATGAAGCCCCTCTCATGCACCACGGGAAAACATTAATTAAAGGACCGTCAAAGCACAGAACTGAAGAACTACTCAAGTTGAGCAGGAATCAAGTTAGAACAATAACAGGCCTTCTCACCGGTCACAGTCCAATGAGAAAACACCTGCACAAAATAATAATAATAATAGGTCTTTATTTTCCCTACGAGTTAGTACATACATCAAAGTTACAAGAAAAAAAAAAGAAAAAAATAACAAAGAAACCAACTTTATGGGAAAACGCCGAAGATCAGATGGTATCATGTAACTCGCGTTACACGAAACCCCTGTGTCATTATTCTTGTGGGGCTGTACAACGGAGAACTTTCCTGCAATGTCGTAAAGGGACAGAAACAGCCAGGCATGTACAGTTAGAATGCGAGGCATTAGACTGCAAGAGACAGGCAATATCCGGGAAACCTAAAGTAACTCCCGAAGAATACAGGGTGCTGTAAAACTAACACGGAGAGCACAAAAAGCCCAAGAGGCTGAGGTGTAGCTGGCGAAGGTACAGCATCCGAGGAAAGAAAAACTGAAAGAGGAAATAATAAAGACGTTATTATTATTATTATAAAAATGAATCGAGGATAAATTCCACCAAAAGAAGGCATCAAATAACTTGAGTAGACAGTGAGTACCAATTCAGTTAGCAGTTCTCTGTCAAATTCATTCTGATCCACGAATTCGCATAACAAAAAGTCATAATTATCATTTTCAATAGTTGGCTCAATATCTCTCCAGGGGCACACGTACGTTTTTCAAACGTCTTATAAACGTAGCATTGATTAAATAAACGTTTCTGGTTGAAAATTTTAACAACAATAATTTAGTATAATCTTCAACGTTGAAAGAATTCGTTATAAAGATGTGTTTGCAACGTTACTTCCTCAACAACTCGTTAAATATACGTTTAACAAACGTTTCGTTAATTCAAAAAGAATGTTGTGCCATTCATTTATCAATGTTTACGATACGTTCCTTATCCTTTCATTTGGTCAAAACAATGTTGTTTTATTGAGTATTTTCAACGTTCAAAAAACCTGATTGAAACCGGCAATAAGACGATAATTAGTAAGCAATTGGTTAATATACCGTTGTTACACGCGACATTTTTCGTTGAAAAAAAAACGTTCGGTTTTCAGCCATTTCACAACGTTACTTCAACGTCCTTGTGCCCATTGGGCCTTGAAAGGTACGTATCAATAATTACCTCAATAAACACCCTTCACCCATATTGAACATTATCAACCAACTCACCTTGTATTGACAGTAAACCGGAACAAAAGTGCAAGGTGCGGCACACTTTCGTTTCATCCATAGCATGAAGCAGCATGTCGATAATCGTGTCTAAGTAATTATCCACAAAGCTATTGCATGCGTCGTCAATCAGGAAAGGAAGTTTACTACAAAGTTTCTTGACAAGTTCTTCAATAACTCCCTAGTAACAAGAAACATAACAAGACGTAATTCATTCTTCAATAACTCCCTAGTAACAAGAAACAAAACAAGACGTAATTCAATGTTCGTAGGGGGAAGTAGTTGTTTTCTCTGACAGATAATCGCCTCAAATTTTCCACTCTCAGAATAGTGTAGAGAAAAGGGAAATTCGAATTTTTTTATTGGTTAGATTTTGTTGAGAGTTTTGTGAAGGCACAACAAAATAACAGAACAACTCGAAATTAGGAAAAAAAATATCACATGTCCACTCTACGCTTTCATCTGTTAATAAAAGCGATTTTTTTTTTCCCAGCAATAGTTGTATTGCTGGGAAAAAACTCTCGTGAAATTGTCCAACAAGGCCATCTACTTTTTGCACTTGTTACATAAATAACTATTAAAGAATTAAAATGTTTTTTTTTCCAAGTGCCTAATGGAGATTGTCACTGCTTTGTTGAAACGAGTGCCTTGTTGATTTTGAATCATTTTTTGTTCTTCGCATAAATATAGCCTGATATCCAAAACTCTTAAAAAATCCTTTCTCACACCGACGTTTCTCTCTCCGGAAACATGGATAATTCTAGACAAAAAAAAATTATTGTGATGCTATTCTTACCTTTGATTTTCCTTCGCGGAGAAGATCCATAACTAATCCTACAACCATTTTACAAACTGGACATAGTGCTGAGAACTGCTCATCATCTCTAAAAGATAATCTAAAGGAAAAATTAAACTAATATTAATGAAATGGCTCCTTGGCGCATGTGCAGTCACATACTGTGGACGGGTAATATAGTTTTCCTCTTACCCCTATAGAAAGTACACTTTCCTCCATCACCAGGGAGGAAACTCATACTTTTCCGCCCTAGAGAGGAAAGTACTTTTCCGCCCTAGGGAGGAAAGTACTTTTCCGCCCTAGGGAGGAAAGTACTTTTCCGCCCTAGGGAGGAAAGTACTTTTCCGCCCTAGGGAGGAAAGTACTTTTCCGCCCTAGGGAGGAAAGTACTTTTCCGCCCTAGGGAGGAAAGTACTTTTCCTCCCACTCATTTCAAGTAAGTTGTGAACGATGAAACTTGTGAATCTATTATAATCAAATTGTTTCCGTAATTTCTAGAACATCTTATATATCCTGTAGTCTTGTAAAAATCAAACATGAATGTTACTTCTACTTTAGTTCTTTGATAGCTATTTGTGTATTTAGAGCGCAAAGTGATTGATTGTCGCTCGCAAAAAGATTAATCTTTGGAGAACGACAATGACACTTTGTGCTCGAAATGCACACATTATTTTTTCTACAAGCGCAGCTCTTAGAAAAAAAAATGATCGATACTTCATTCAAATAGGCACATAACATTACTTATGAGAAAATCACTCAATAGCAATCCGAAATGTATAAACTATCTAAATGTCCAATAATTCAAATCAACAAGAAAAAACTAAAATAACGTTCCAAAAAAAAAATAAAAAAAAAGTTGCAATTGCCAGGAGCTGAACCTGGCACCTTTGGGTTACAAGCTCAAGGCGCTAGCCATTGCATCACCGCAGATATTCAGATGGTCATGACTAATGTATTGTCTATACTTTCCATCATGCAAGTATAGGTCCGTTTTAGACAAAAGCAGTTGAGATGCGTTTTAAATTTACAAAAAAAGGTTCATTAATTTCAAAAAGTTCGTTTCAATATGGCGAGCTATATATGAGGACTTATAAACAAGTTGATGATGGTTGATCGAAACGTTGGATAGTAAAATATCACGAGAAAGCTTATAAAAACTTGCCTTGAAAAACTGTTTCTTATTTTGTGCTAGCTGTGACAGTAACATCAGAAAAAATAAAAGAAGAAATTAAAAAACTCTGGAACAACTTGAATGTTGATTTTTTTTTGGAAATGCTGTACTGTCATGTGAATAATCCAACTGGCACGCATCTTTTTTTATGTGTAATCAAAGAATAATGAAAAAAAAGCATTTGAACTCTACCCGTACTCACCTTGAATTATGAAATTCCAGTTCTTGACGAATTTGGACAAGTTCAGCGTTTTTTGTTACAGCTGCGTTTGTTGTTACAGCTGTGAAAACAGACGACAATAAAAATATATTTTTTGTACAACTGTCACAAAAAATTAAAAACACTTTTAACACTAGTGTTGAAAGTAAAATGATAGATGAGATGATCGATACTCAATAATACAGATCTCTCTGATAGAAACACTTCAATCAGATATTATAATCAGAACACCTACTCTAGAGGAATCATCAATAGTTGGTACATGTATTTGGCCGTATGTGCAATTGGTAATACTAATTCATTTTAAAGTTACAAACGAAGTAATATTCAGTCCAACGCCAACGGTAGAAGGTCCTTCATCACTGACAAATAATGATATTCATAAATAAAGTGCGTTGGGGTTTATTATAGTTGGAGCCTTTTTGTAATCCAAAGATCGTGTGTTCGAATCCATGTGCATCTTATATTTTTTTTGTTTTTTCTTACTAGCAGTAACTGTTGTACAAAAAAATTTGTGTGATACATTTGTTAAAAGTGATTTTATTCCCCACTCACAAAATAAAATGCCACTTTTAACACTTGTATCATAAATAACTATTATTCTAAAAAACGCTGACCTGTATGGGGTCGACTGGGGAAACTGTGAAAAAAGGCGCTTTGCGTTCTACCTCAAAAGTGGTGGACTTGTTAAATTAACTAATCATGAGTTATTTGATGAAAAATGTTATTTTGGCACTAGAGCAGGTACAGAAAAGCATGCCCTTCGTAAGAACCCACGAAAAACGTTTAGGAAGCGACCTTTCCGTATTATTTTCATATAGAATACCTATAGAAAAGAAATAACTCACCAAATATTGCCACAAAGGCGGTGCAGAATAACAGATTCATCTTGGTCTGGAATATATGTATAATCGTTGACGGAAATACCATGTTTGTAATCGTGATTTCCTTTTATATTCAAAGTCCAAACAAAAATTTTGTTTGCCAGTGAGAATATCTCAGTTTTTTTGAAATATTGCTGATATAACTCGATAACAAATAACTCTATAGCTGAAGTAAAATAAACATTATATCTACCCAATATATCGAAATGGAAATTTTCCTTTATAAACTGTTAGTAGAGGTCCCATATACAGGGTGAGTCAACAAGAATCCCGTTGGAAATTGCTCCGTTGTGAATCATTATTTCGATTTCATATATTTTTTCTACAACTGCTATGAAAAGTAGGATTTCTCATGGCTCACTTACTTTCAAAACCATGTTGTCCATACTGTGAGAAATATTGTTTCTCACGGCACTTTGCCCACACCACATACATTTATATGGAGAATCAACAAAAATCGACATAAACTAGTTGGCTGCTGTTCAGCTTAAAATAGTTGTCACATCCTTGTCCTCGAATCAACATAGCTTTTCGTAGTCGCGGTTTGAAAATTCAATTTCAAATTCTGCTAGATACGTACAGTACTTTTAAACAAATATATATTTGAAAGGGCTCCGTGAAGTAATGGATTGTGAATCCGCATGTCCCACAGGCGGTCGGGGTTCCATACCCAAGTTTGGACAATTTTTTTTTTTTTTATTTTAATTTACATCTTGACATTCTTATTAAGTCAATTTTAAATAAATTATTCAACTGTTGAGAGGTAGGATACTTTATTGTTATTTCAGTATTGCTAACCATAAAATAAATATTGAGTTACATTACTTGTATTCTTTAAATTTGTGCAGTTGTAGAAAAAGTATAGTGTCCAACATTAGCGGAAAGTTACTTTTCTCACTCGTTTGTTTGCGGCCTCGCGACCTTCACGCTCATACAAAAAATTACTACTTTACGAACTTGTTTCATGACTAGCTATTTGATATTTATTGAATTGAAATTGCGTTCATATAATCAATTTGACATTGGACCTGTGTGCTAAGAAATCAACATTTTGCGATAATTTTGTTGCCTCTCGAGTAAATATTATTCAAAGACATGATTTCCAAAGTCGTTCGTGATATTTGATAATGTATTAAATTTATTCAAAGTAATGAAAAATTGCGATTATTGATATTGTTTATTGAGAAATTTTGTTTAGGTACTCATCTTTTATGTGAGGTATGGTTTGACGAGACGATGATTGTTTTTTTGGGAAAGTTAATAAATACCTCATCTTCCTCCTTGCGAACGTTGATTCAGTTCTTTCGGTGGCTAACAAATGAATCCGTTTTTTTTTATATTCTGGTTTCCACGAAGAAACCACGCAGAGAAATATCATCTAATGTTAAGAGAACATCGTGAGAATCGAGGAAAAGTAGCTAGAAATTAGTGTTCTTGAATGCCCGAGGCGGTGAGTCCCCAAGCTCTGCCGCTCGTTGAACGGCACTGGAAACAGATAATCGACGGTGACGGCAAAGGGATGTGAGGAATGATCTCGATGGGCCAGTCATGATGGGACTGCCAAAGATGGAGCGGATGATATTTCAGAAGAGCATGGTCTATCAAAATATCTATAAAACAGAAACAGATAGCTAACCTTTCTGCGATGTTCCAGAGAAGCATCCTTCCGTTTCTTTAAAATAATTTATAAAGTAATTTTTAATGAAAATTTCGTAACGCAGTAATTATTAAGAAAAATGCAATGCTCGTGAACATTATTCGCGTAGCATACGAAAGGTAGGTGGCAACACTGGTGAAAAAATCGTTTAGATTAAATTGGATCTCGAGTATAAGAGGGAATCGCGATTATCAAACAATACACCATTATTTGTAATTTCATTGTTGAACAATTATTGATCAATTTCAGGAAAAAGATGAATATGTTGTTCTACACCGCCTTTGTGGCAATATTTGGTGAGTTTTTGAAGGAATTATCAAATAGGTCCATCATCGCTCAACAAGCGTAAAATTTCATATTTCAAAGATATTTTTGAAGTTCCATTGAACATATACCCTAAAATGAGTATTAACCGAGTTACAGGGTGTTGAAAGTAAAACAAAAAAATAGATTTTCTAGAATAACTCCACAACGGCTTAACTTTTCTTAATAAAATTTGGTATGTCACTTGACAGCATTCAGTTTCATATTTCAAGGCAAATCATGTGTTTGTAACTCTGAGCAGGGGCGTACGGCAGGTGGGTACCCCTATTCGCCCCTCCCCAACTTTCACGTCACTGGATTATTATCGATTTCGTCTTCTTTTTCTTAATCCCCAATATTTCATATACAAAAAACGAATACCTTTCGTTTCACAAATATCAACGGTTCTCGAGATATTTGAAGTTGAATAAGTGCGTGCGTATCAAAATCTTCACTATTTTTGAAAGAAATGTGAACTATTTATAACATTATAACCATCATATTTCACACTTTGCAATGACTATAAATTCAAATATTTCGAAGATTGTTGGCATTTGCGAGGGATTTAGTTCACAAAAATTTCCCGATATTTAAAACTTACATAGCCACTAACAAAATAATCACTAATAAGTATCCGTATCACATACGCACCCACTTATTCAACTTCAAATATTTCGAAAACGTATTCCTTTTTTGTATAGGAAATATTGGGGATTAAAAAAAAGAAGGCGAAATCGATATTAATCCAATGGAGTGAAAGTTAGGGAGGGGCAAATAGGGATACCCACCTGCCGTACGCCCCTGTTTAGAGTTACAAACACATGATTTGCCTTGAAATATGAAACTGAATGCTGTCAAGTGACATACCAAATTTCATTAAGAAAAGTTAAGCCGTTATGGAGTTATTCTGGAAAATATTATATATTATATATTTTTTTGAGTCACTTTCAACACCCTGTAACTTGTTTAATACTCATTTTAGGGTATATGTTTATAGGAACTTTCAGCCTTAAAATGAAGTGAGGATTCTACCCTCGGAGTTTGTCCCCTTTATTCTGGGACACCCTGTATATAGAATCAATTCACAAAGTTTGTATATCTGAATCTGAATCACTAGTGCTAGTGCTAGCTTGGAGTGCACACCGGCCAGCCGAGGTGGTGCTGTAGGTTTTCCGGGTTTTCCTGCAGTTGAAAAGTGAATACGCCACCAAAAATCAGTAAGTCGCCCCGGAGCGCCACGGCAAATAATAATAATAGCCGTCCTCTACCCGCACAGGTCATGCCTTTGGGTACACTCTACGAGTGTTTATGAGGGAGTATTATTATTATTATTATTATTATTATTATTATAAAAATAACATTTCTTAGACTGGAAAATAAATTTTCTGTTTTTACAGCTATTACAAATGGTAAGTTTGTCCATCCACACCAAGAACTGGAAAAACAGATTTCAACGTAAGTATGTGTTCTAAATGAAATTATCATTTTGTACGAACATGATAAAAATAATTATCGTTTTATCGATATTATAAATCGCAAGAACTTAAAGAGGCCACGCGTCTTTGTGCATGTGATTGAAATAAAGATAATATATCTTGAAAAAATCAAGGTAAAACTATGAGAAGTTGATTGATCAGTTTTTTCTTAATTATTATCATAATTTTTTCTCGAGATATTCTCAAGACAAATGAGAACATGAAGTGGAAATATTCCTGCTGAAAATCCAAGTAGCAAAAATAACTTTTCAAAAACGCTAAAAATACTTATCCATCATTTCTAATATAACCGAATTCGGTATAAATTTTTCAGCATCAACGAAGTATCTTCATCATCAGCTTCTATAAACTACGTTATAAAGATTCTAAGGTACAACATCTGTAAGAGAATAATATTCAACGTGAATATCATTATACAGTGAGTTTCAAAAAGTTGGCACCATTCGGAAAACTTTTTTATTATGCATTTCTCAGAAAAATTTACTCTTATAAAAATCGGTGCATTGCAAAAACTTGTATTTGAGTTATCAAAATTATAAATTTTCAAACAGTGTACAGAGTAGAACAAAAAATAGGAATTTTGATCAAGAGTAAACTACCCTTATTTTTGAACTTATCAATAAGGTTCTATCAGAAAAGTTATTTATAATTGAAAACAATCATCAGATTCAGAATCATGGCCACCTACGCAACAGAATATTTTTTTCCTCGTTCGAAAATTTCACGTCGTGTGTAATAAACACTTACTTTTTGCACTTGCATAAACAACTATTTTCAATTTTTTTAAGGAATGAGCTGAACGATTCACCACTATGTACTGTTTGTGAAATGGTTGTGCAAACAGCTGTGGATCAGCTACACGACAACGCCACCGAGGTGAGAATTACGTCACAATTAAAGGAATTAACGTGTTTCTTTTATTGAGTTTTGGATACCCA
Source organism: Chrysolina haemoptera (assembly GCA_958298965.1). Classification (NCBI taxonomy): domain Eukaryota; kingdom Metazoa; phylum Arthropoda; class Insecta; order Coleoptera; family Chrysomelidae; genus Chrysolina; species Chrysolina haemoptera. The sequence goes on along the minus strand of OY282602.1, from coordinate 2,152,311 downwards.
ATATATTCCAAGAAAATGTTAAATGTTGAATTTGTTTTTGACCTGAACACTATGGAAATTATTTACCACGCTGTCTGTGAAATGAAAGCTATCCTTCCACTATAAATCGCCTGCTGAGAACATTAGGCAACTCAAAAATCACCAATTTTGAGTTAAGCCTGTTAATAAGTCCGTTACATTCACCCAGGCCCGGTTTGGCTCCATTGGTGGCCCTCGGCTAGACGGTGATTTGCCCCCCCCCCCTTCGCCGGAATCGAGGACACTATGTCCTCTCACGACAAAATAGTTAGCCTATGTTTAATAGAAAGATAGATTGGATATCTAAGCTGTGGCTGAGCTGTCTGCTTGAGTCCTGACAGGACGCAGACGCGCCGCGCCGCTCTCGCGTCACTACCGCTCGCTGAGCCGAGCCGAACGGTGCAGCGATCGTTTTAAAAAAATTGTTTTTGCAAGATTATGTCGCAAACTTGTGGCCCCCTTGAGCTGGAGGCCCTCGGCGATCGCCGACCAGCCGCCCTGGCCAGACCGGGCCTGCGATTCACCTTGATGTCATGTATTAGCGACGGAAGTGTATTTCAACCTGTTGCCGCTAGATGGCGATACCACGATGCCACCGAGAATTGAAATATTCATATTTTACCAAAACTTTAAACGCATTTTGCTGGTATCTACAATTTTCAAGTTACGTCACTATTGTTCTCAGAAGGCGAAATAATGATGGATATATACTATTTTGAACTTTTTATTATTTACAGGCTGAAATCGAGAGGCTGGTTAAAAGAGTGTGTAAAATCTTACCTGGAATTTTTGAAACTGAATGTGACAGTCTCGTTGATCAATATGGTGAGAAGCTTGTCAATATGCTGGCTGATTCTGTGAATCCTCATAAAATATGTGGCCTCCTCAAAGTGTGTAAAATCGAAGGTAAGTTGAATAAAGTATTTTTTTTTGTGAATTAATATCACAGTGATCTTACAGGTAGTCCTTATTCACGTTTGAATAAGGAAAAATATCGGAGTCGGGTGGTAAATCAATTAAATGAAACCTGGCTCGCACAAGTTTCGACTTTTGAGGGCTGCCGTTCGTAAGGGGACGACAGTCTGGTTAGCGGAAAAAACAATTTTAATAAACAATTTTTTAACAATTTCATAGTACTTGAAGTAGGCGAATCATTTTAGCAAAAATGAAGAAAAAATTAGAGAAGAAAGGAAACTTTCTCAAAAGTTTTATTTTGGTGTTCAATAAAACTATACAAATTTGCCCCTTCGTACAAGCCCGGCAACATGTTGGAATAAATTATTATAGACTATGTGGCTATTTATTTATAGCGAAAAAAAAACAATCTCTCCATGTAAGCATTTCAAAGTTTTTTTTTTCACAGCTGCAACAAGTGGTATGCTTGTCGAACCACATCGAGAAGTGGAAAAACAGATTTCAACGTAAGTATGTGTTCTAAATGGAATCATTATTTTGAACGAACAGAGATATATTCATTATGCTGTTATCATTATTATAATACGCAAGAAATCAGAGAGGCCATGCATATTTGGGAATATGATTGAAATCAAGATAAGAAATAAGATAAGAAACAAATGTTCTCAAGATATCTCGATGAAATTAGTGATGAAATCAAGACGTTTATCAATAAGGAAATTTTTTATTTATATTAGAATTTTTGCTCACGTTTGAATTTGGCTGAAAGATAATGATTTCATGATTGTGTATATTCTTGAAATAAAGACACGATATCTTGAAATATCTAAGAATAGAATACAACACTTTTGTCTATTTTCCACTGAAAGTTTTAGTTTGTTGACTAGATAAAGATCATTTAAAAATCGTTCATACCTGTAACAAATATAAGATGATGAACCTGTTGGAGTCTTTGGAAATAAACAAATCAATGAAAATTCCCAATTCTGATGTACCTACCTAACGACCAACTCGATTTGTATCATAGCCCACTCTTGAACTATAAAACTTTCAGTGAAAAATAAACAAAAGTATTTTAATCTATTCTTAGCGAACATGAATTTCCATAAAATGAATTAGTCATCGATCAAGTTAGTGAATGATACATGTTTATATTTATTACACATTACATTTCTTACTTTAATGTTATTTTTATATTATATTCAAGAGATGTTGAGCTGAACTCACCACTATGTACAGTTTGTGAACTCGTCATGAAAGAAGTCGAGAGCCTCATAGATGGGCAATCAACCAAGGTAAGAAAAACGTCACAAATTGAGGAAAATGTACAAAAGGCTATCCATATCAATGAGTCATTCATTCCACCAAGGCAGTGACAATTTACATTATTTAGAAAACAAAATTTTAATTTTTCAAAATTATTTTTCTCGTGAATAGAATTTTCAGCACCACATACGTATGAAGACCAGCGAACCTATCGAACAGAGATACCCACAGCTGTACCCCAAAATTCAAAAATCATCAAAGAGGAGATGGATAAAATGCTGATCCAGGGAGTTATCGAACGATCCGGTAGACCATGGAGTTCACCTGTAGTCGTAGTGAATAAAAAGAACGAAACTCCACGCCTCTGCATTGACTTTCAAAAGGTTAATGATATCTCCAAGAAATTTTTCTACGGTCTACCATTCATTAGCGTGATACTGGTAAAACTGCGAGAAGCCTAGTATCGCTAGTTTGAACCATCGACAAGACAGCTACCTCTATCAACCAATAGCAAGCCAGTCACTGCATTCACTGTCCCTGGGCGTGGACTATTTTAGTTCACCGTTATGCCATTTGGGTTTAATTCCGCTCCTGCTACTTTCCAGATATTCATGGACACCATAATATGCTCGGATATGCAACCGTTTGCATTCGCCTGTCTTGATGATATCGTCGTCTTGAGTAAAACGTTCCAAAGACATCTCGATAATCTTGGTAATATTTTCCTTCAGCTTGGTGGAGGCTAACCTATAATTGAACCCAGAAAAGTGTTTTTTTTGCGAAAGTTGAAGTATTTGGGACATCTAGTTACCCAAGAGGGTATCAAAACCGATCTGGATAAAACTGCGTCTATTCTTCAATGGCCGGCCCCAGGACTCTGAAAGAGCTTCGACAATTTTTGGGAATGACATCCTGGTACCGGAGGTTCATTCCGAATTTTTTCCAAACTCTTGAGAACAGTTCATCGGTGGAAGAGCGATAGGTAACAAAAAGCTGCCTTCAATCTCCTCGCTAACGAAAAAAAAAAAAAATGGGTTGCTGTCGTGTGGGGTAGTGAGCAGTTGCGGCCTTATTTAGTAGGCTATCATTTTGTAGTACAGACTGACTATGTCACTGAAGTGGGTTCAACTTATCAAAACACCGTCTGGAAGAATAGCCCTCTAGGCCATATATCTCCAACAGTTCGACTTTGATTTCAATTGATAAACAAAAAAAGTTAAACAGTTTGTTTTAGGTTGTGGCTTTTTATTTTCAGAACACCACCTTCCATGTCAAGAACAATTTAAAAATTCAACTCGGCTGTTTATCGCTTGGCTGTTTATCCCTGACAGAAAAGAAAAAAATAATTATAACAGATCAAAACAATAATTTTTTTTTGTTGTTCGTAGGCTGAAATCGAAAAAGTCATGGAGAAAGTTTGTGATAAATTACCTGGAAAAGTCAAGAAAGAATGCAACAGTATTGTGGATAAGTACGGAGACAAAATAATCGACTTGCTGGCTGAAGCTGTAAAACCGGCGGTAATATGCACCATCGTGACACTGTGCTTGTAATATAGGAGGTGAGTTAGTGGAATTCAACATGTACAGAGTGGGCAAGGGGAATTAGACAGAAAATTTGCAAATATTCCCACAAAGCTAGTTTTTTCTCAGTTGGTTGTTTCGATGTAACAAATAATCAAAATGAGAGTCTACCACCCTAACGATGGTGCGTTCTGTATAGTGAGTTTAAAAAGTTTGCACCATTCGGAAAACTTTTTTTTATCGATTTCTCAAAAAAATTTATTCCTCATAAAAATTGATGCATTGCGGGATATTTGTATTTAAGTTATCAAAATTCTAAATTTCTAAACGGTGTACAGGGGAGAAAAAATAGAATTTTTTTGGTAATATGTGCAAATTTTCTGTCGCTTTTTCCCGGGCTATATAGTTGATACGTTCTAAGAAATCTGGAGGCAACTATCAAACTTGATTATTATTAAGGCTTTTTGCTTTTATGTTTGGCATATTTTTTGATCAGAAGAACTTTGAAACATGACTAGACTTACGGTCTAGTTATTAGTTAGTTATTTGATGCTTTGTTGTTGTGAGATTTATTCTTAAGGTATTTATTGATCATGACAATCTGTATCATGATATTAAAAACAAATAATTTTTTTTTCAGCACCCATCAAAGGATTCGTGCAAGATAAACGCGATGATGGTGACTCAAACGCTTTTATGGTTTTAGTAGTTGTATTATTGCAGTATGAAGAAATAATAAAATTTGCATTTAATCTTTGATTATTTTGCTTGCCCTAGTGTTTATATGCTCCCCTCAAATGATAACAACTATACCATATTTTTTCAACAACTAAGTGATTACCCACTGTTCCTAGTGCGTAAAGTGATACTTTTTAGTACAAGTACCTAAAAAATCAATAGTGTGTTAAACCATGAACTGTGCGAACAGTAATTATCTACATACCCTTTATAGATTTATATTCTTGAGAAATACAGTATCTGCATCAAATTCTATTCGGAAGCCATCATTTGGTGATGAGACGACAATTCATAATATGAATCATCCAAATCAATTTTTTTTTAAATTCTGGTTTCCATGAAAGGGAAAATCCTGTATTGTTCGAAGAACATCGTGAGAGCCAAGGGAAAGTAAGTAGGAATGGGTGTTCTTCTTGAATTTTTGAAGGCTGTATGCCTCAGGGAACACCTCCCGAGGCAGCGAGTTCCAAAATTTTGCCGTTCTTTTTCAATAAATCCAGGGAGGGGCGAATAGGGGTACCCACCTGCCGTACGCTCCTGTTCAGAGTTACAAACACATGATTTGCCTTGACATATGAAACTGAATGCTGTCGAGTGACATACCAAATTTCATTAAGAAAAGTTAAGCCGTTATGGAGTTATTCTGGAAAATATATTTTTTTGTGTCACTTTCAACACCCTGTAACTCGGTTATTACTCATTTTAGGGTATATGTTTATTGGATCCTTCAGCCTTAAAATGAAGTGAGGAGTCTACCCTCGGAGTTTGTCCCCTTTATTCTGGGACACCCTGTACATACCGTGACCGCCAAAAAGTATGTACCATATGGGAAAAAAGTTTATTATTAGAGTATTAGAAAAAAGATTCTTAAGAAAAGTTTGTGCATGTCCGATAACCTAAAAATCGATTTTGACACATGTCACGTGATCGATGGTATGGCGGCAAATTGAAAAAAATTACTATGAATAGGCAAAAAGTCGGGCAAAATGGTAAGATATCGAAAAAAGTTATTTGAAAAAGTTGCTTAGAATTCAATTTTATACACACATACGAAGTTTCAGAAAATATTGTAAGAATATTGAAAATGGCAATTTTTTTTAAATATTTTTCTAGCTATACAAAAATATCAAATTATTTTCTTATGAATAGCTTGACCATACTGAAATATTTGTATTCCGATGATAATAACAAAACTTTCTCATTTTCTCCACACCAGAGAGCACTAATTTAAAAAAACTGAATTTTGTCAGAACCCTTGCTGTTACAATGGTTCGTATCTAACAGTTATATCAAAATTCCACTATTATTGCGATGATAGGGAAATCCAAAAATATCGTGTTTTTTCGATTTTAATCAATTTTTGATGATAATCGTGCACGAACGTTTCACTTCGCACATAATCTTAAAAATAGTGCGTCACATTAAAGAGGCTTGAGTTTTCAACATTGCATGCGAAGTGAAACGCTCTGGCACGATTATCATCGAAACTTTATTATAATCTGGAAAACACCATGTTTCTGGAGTGTCATGTCATCGCAATGGTCGTGGAATTCTGATATAACAGTTAGATACGAACCATTGTAACAGCAAGGGTTTTAACAAAATTCAATTTTTTTAATTTAGTGCTTACTGGTGTAGAGAAAATGAGAAAGTTTTGTCATTATCATTGAAATAAGAATATTTCAGTATGGTCAAGCTATTCATATGATAATAATTTGATATTTTTATACAGCTAGGAAAATATTTAAAAAAAATTTATATCATCAATTTTCTCTCATTATCTTTTCAAACTTTGTATATGTGTATAAAATTTAATTCTAAGCAACTTTTTCAAATCACTTTTTTTGATATCTTGCCATTTTACCCCACTTTTTGCCTTTTCATAGTAATTTTTTTCAATTTGGCGCCATACCAGCGATCACGTGACATGTGTCAAAATCGATTTTTAGGTTATCGGACATGCACAAACTTTTCCCAAGAATCTTTTTTCTAATACTCTAATAATAAACTTTTTTCCCATATGGTATATACTTTTTGGCGGTCACTGTATAAGAAAACATAATTTGAGTAAATTTATGTATATTTCGATCGGCTTCTTGTTTTTAGAGAGGAGCAACGGCTATTCTCTCTGGGAATTTTGGCTGGTAGGGATTATTCAATAGTAGCCATTCTGCCAGAAATAAAATGGGATGTACTGGTTTCATTCGTACCACTTGTATCAAACCTTCCAGTAGGGTCGGGGATATCGAGTTTTTCATATAATCAATAACTCTTCTTTCGTCCGTCGTTATTGGTTCCAGAATACCTACAACATAAAGTTCAATTTAAAGAGACAAGTCGAAATACCCTCTTCTCCACTAATCCTAAAATATACCTCAGCAAAATAACGAAATTGCAATTCCTTTCTCTAATTAAATCAAATAAGCCACCAAAAATCAATAAGTCGCCCGGAGCGCCAGGGCAAATAATAATAATAGCCGTCCTGTGCTCGCACAGGCTACAGATTACGTGATATTGAGTTAGAATTCCGATTTGCTATCTCAAAAATATCTGAATCCGAAAAACTGAGGCCGAATTCCGATTCAATGTCTCAGAATTACATAATTCCGACATACCAAGATAGAATTCCAAATCAGTATCTTAGAATCAGCTGATTTCAAAATGCAAATCCGAATTCCGACTTGGCATCTCCAAATTAGTAAATTCTGGCTTCCCGAAATCAGCTAATTCTGAGATACTGTTTCAGAATTCTAATTTAGTATTTTGGATTTAGCTAATTCTGACTTATATAGTAACTATTATCTCAGTATTACCTAATATCGTGATACGAGGTCAGAATACCAAAAACATATCTCAGAATCAGCTAATTTTGAGATGCCAAGTTAGACTTCCGACTCACTAATTATTCAGAATTATCTAAATCCCAAATAATAAGTCAGAATTACTTATCTCAAAAGTTGCTGATTTAGAGATGCTAAGTCAGAATTGCAAATTGGTTCATTCTAAGATAGTTTGTTGAAATTCTGACTTAGCGTCTCGAAATTTGGTAATTCCGAGGTACTAATTCGGAATTAGCTAATTCGGAATTTGGCCAATTCTGGGATACTAAGTATAGGAATCATGACTTGATATTACGGAATCAGAGAATTCTGAGATACTAATTCATAATTCTGTATTGCCTGGGAATTGGATAATTCTGAGATTCTGAGATAGGCAAAAAGTGGTGAAGGTATAATGCAAGACTCAGAGAAAACCCAACGGGTGGATATATTGTTCAATTATTTTTGAACTTGCTATATACAACTTGATGAGAAAGTACTTGCAAAAAGTACTCTTAGAATTCGAGTACTTTTACTCGGAGTACTGTACTCGAGAGCATGTGTGATGAGTAAAGTACTTGGTACTCTGGTACTCTGTACTCGTTCATCAATTATTGGAAGTACCCGGTACCCAGTACTCGAGTACAATTTATCAGTACCCGGCCCAGCTCTGCTCAGAAGTAACGAATTCTGAGATACTGAATCCTAATTCTGATTGGTATCTGGAAATTAGATAATCCTGAGATACTGAGTGGAAATTCTGACTGTCTCCGATATCGGAATTAGCAAAAATAAAAATTCTAATAACAGTGTCCCTTCTGTTCTATATTCTATATTCTACCAAACTCACTCCTAGGATAAAAGTATCTGTTCTCCCACTTGGCTTCGGCGATGGTTTCCGAGGCGTGGATAACGTCCGGGATGTCCGGTTGGATTCCGAACCGGGTTCGGACGCTGTATGGAAAGAACCATTCTTCGCGCAGCTGACCGTACGGTCCTATCATGGTTTTCCATTTCTCCAAGGCGTTTCTTCCGGCTAGAGAAAGGACCAATAGAGGGGAAACGCTCATCGACACCACCAGGTTAGGGAAGGAGGGACATCCGTAGTGTTTGGCGTAAATTTCTGACACTTGCTCCGGACTCAGGTGTAGTAATCTTTGCTGAAATGACAGGTGACTACCTCAGCATGCAACATAAAACGAATTTTATTAACCTTATTTCAAGGAAAAGTTTAAAATTACCATGATTGGACTTCTCATTGTTGCTCGAATTAACAATTATAAAAGTCTGTATCGATTTCCTTCAGGGATAGGGTTAGGGATAGGCATAGGGATGGATACCATATATAGGGATAGGGATTATTGACTCCTTCCTTCAGCTACGCCACTGAGAGTATGACATGATAGTTTTATGTCGTAGTTATAAACAAAATGTCATATAATAGTTATTTATGATACAAGTGTTAAAAGTGGCATTTTATTTTGTGAGTGGGGAATATTGCGAAACAAGCGTTAGCGAGTGGAGCAACCCCACGAGCAAAATAAAATCACTTTTAACAAATGTATCATACAAAATTTTTTGTTCAACAGTTACTGCTAGTAAGAAAAAAACAAAAAAAAAATAAGATCCATAAGGATTCGAACACACGATCTTTGGATTACAAGTCAGATGCTCTACGGATCTAGCTACATGGACTTTATAATTGACAACCATATTTTGTATTTCAAATCTAAATTGCAAGCATGACAGGCAGGTAAAAAACAACTGCCTAATAATTGTTGTTTATTAGTTACCACAAATTAATAAACGATCCTAGCTTCTTTGTGTTCGTAGCTATTACTGTTGCAAATATAAATATAATGGAAGTTGGAATGGATGATTCAGATGATTTTCTTCCACCAAAAATTCAAGAAGCTGCAAACAGAGCAACTTTAGATCTGTTGCCTGAAAAATCACGGCAACAATATGATATTGCTTATAATGGATTCATCGAATGGAGTCAACTGAAGAAAGTTGAAGGCAAGTTCAGCGAAAGCGTACTTTTAGTTTATTTCGAAGAAAAATCGAAGTTATGGAAATCATCAACACTGTGGTCTAAATTCTCTATGATAAAAGCTGAACTGAAAATCAAGGAAAACGTGGATATAAGTAAATACCATAAATTAGTCGCATTTTTGAAACGAAAAAGTGTCGGATACCGTCCGAAAAAATCGAAAATTCTGACAAGGGAACAGATTGACAGATTTTTAAATGAAGCTCCCGATACCAAATATCTTATGATTAAAGTGGCAACCATTTTTGGATCATTTGGAGCGTGCCGTCGTGAAGAACTCTGCAAATTGAGCGTAGATGACATTGAAGAAACTATACAGTCATTACTAATTCATATTTCGGATACCAAAACCAACATTCAAAGAAGTTTTTGCATCGTTGGACACTACGTGAATTATTACCGTGAATATGCTGTATTACGCCCAACTTCTGTTACTCACCGTCGATTTTTCCTGAATTACTCTAACTACAAATGCACTATTCAACCAGTTGGAATAAATACTTTTGCGAAGATGCCTTCCACTATTGCTGAATTTCTGAAATTACCAGATCCGCAGCAGTTTACCGGCCATTGCTTTCGAAGATCTTCAGCATCTCTGTTAGCGAATTCAGGAGCAAATTTGACTACAATAAAACGACATGGCGGGTGGAAGTCCTCAACTGTAGCTGAGGGTTATATCGAGGATTCCATTGAAAATAAAAATAAAATAGCTGATAAAATGTTTCCTGGTATAAGTTCTAGTTCTCTCCCAGCATTATTTGATCATCCCACTTCAATAATAGCACCATCATTGATTGGCGATGAAGCTTCTGCAGTTACTTCGTCAGTTAATATCACAAATTGTACAAATTGCCAAATACATATTTATAAGTAATTTTGATTCTGATTGTTATAATAGTATTAATATCTGATTAAAGTGTTTCTATTAGAGAGATCTATATTACTGAGTATCCATCATCTCATCTGTCATTTTACTTTTAACACTAGTGTTAAAAGTACTTTTAACACTAGTGTTAAAAGTGATTTTGTGAACAACTGTGTAATTTTTTGTACAACTGACATTAAAAATGACGTTTTTAATTCATTGACACATGAACTAAAAACTGACGTTTTCACAAAATCACTTTTAACACTAGTGTTAAAAGTACTTTTAACACTAGTGTTAAAAGTAAAATGACAGATGAGATGATGGATACTCAGTAATATAGATCTCTCTAACACTTCAATCAGATATTATAAACAGAGCACCTACTCAAGAGGAATCGTTTATAAAAGTTCACACATGTATTTGGCCGTTTGCGCAATTGGTAATACTAATTCCTTTTGAAGTTACAAACGAAGTAGTATTTAGTCCAACTGTAGAATGTCCTTCATCACTGACAAATAATGACATTCATAAATAAAGTGCGTTGGGGTTTATTATTTTGAAGTATCTGTCAGTCAGCCTTGTAACCCAAAGATCGTGTGTTCGAATCCTTATGGATCTTATTTTTTTTTTGTTTTTTTCTTACTAGCAGTAACTGTTGAACAAAAAATTTTGTATGATACATTTGTTAAAAGTGATTTTATTTTGCTCGTGGGATTGCTCCACTCGCTAACGCTCGTTTCGCAATATTCCCCACTCACAAAATAAAATGCCACTTTTAACACTTGTATCATAAATAACTATTTGATGACGATTAATAATAATACCTACTAAACATTGGCCACGTTTATACCGACTCTTGGTAAGTTGACTAATGACTTTATTTTAACCAAATAGTCTTGGTCATCTTGATGTATACAGTACCCTTGTTCAGGTAACCAGCTTGGTTTGGTACCGAAAATTGTTGGGTACCAGACCAAATTAGTAGGTGACAAAGATGGTGTAAACACCTAATGCATTGTCTGTCCAGCCACTAGCAAAAAAATTTGGTTTGAATCGTACGAGTTCTGTCAGTTCTGCGCCTATGATTTTAATTTGTATCTGTGGTTCCATGATTTCATCCAAACATTCAAAATTCATACATAACGTGAAAAATTCGCGTTTAAACTCTTTCTCATTTGTTTTTGTCAGTTTTTCTCTTAAATTATGAGTTGTATTAGCGTGCAACCTACAAAAAATGTTAAAGGCATTAACTTGAAAGACGAAGAAACCAAGGAATTTTTTTTAGACAAAAAAATTATTTCCCTTTTAGATGGTAAAAAATTCAAACATCTGGAAATTTACGAAAGCTTGGGCAAGATATATTGGGCAAGGGCTCTTCGAAAACTGCCAACAAATAAAACTGAAATTGACAAAGCTGAAACAGCTATATTTCAAATGAAAAAGGGATAACCAGAAAAGTGGCAGCGATAGGAAATGCTTCCAGTTTGAACATGGGAAAAAAGCTAATTAGGAGATTTCTCTTAATTTTGATTTGACGAAATTTCCTGTTTGAACAATATATTGAAAAATGTCTTTTTTTTATTCTGAAGCTTTCAACCCAACGTGCCTCATCCTACTGTCTCAAAACTATATTATCCCAGAAGTCATAACTTCTTGGCTTCAGTGGAAGTATTCCCAAGAAAGTGTTACAAAGGGCCATGATCGAGTCCAACTGGCAAAGATAGACTATCATCAAACTGAAAAATGATAATCAGTCCTTACCTGTTTCATTCTCAATTCCTGACATTTTCTGACACTCTAGCTTTTCTCTCATTATTTTCTTTAGCAACAGTAGCAACAATTACAAAGCAACATAACCTAGAATAATAATGGCATTGACGTTTTTGACATTTTACTAACCGTTGCGAACATTTTTATAGGTTAGAGTTGTGCTGTCTGAATGATTAACCAAACAAACCAAATAAGCACCAAACTGTTTACTGATTGAACATGAAGTAAATGGCAGTAAATTATTTCTGGGTGTAACTATTTTGCAGGTCTGCAGGTCAGCAAAATGTTCCCAGTGCAAAAACCTTACAGATCAAGAAATCCTTGCAGGTTGGACCGATTTGAGATGTAGTATAAATAAGAACATTTTTGACCAAAAAAAATTCATACCCCCACTCCGAAATATGAGATTTTGCCATATATTGAAAAAAAACTTTGCAGGTCGGCAGAAATTCTTGCAGGTTGGACTAACATGAGATGAAACAAGACCATATTAACACATTTTTGACAAAAAACCTCCATACCCCCACTCCGAAATATAAGATTTTGCCATATATTGAAGAAAAACTTTGCAGGTCGGCAGAAATTCTTGCAGGTTGGACTGACATGAGATGAAACAAGACCATATCAACACATTTTTTTCAAAAAACCTCCATACCCCCACTCCCGAATATTTGGGAGTAGGGGTATGGAGGTTTTTTGTCAAAAATGTATCAATATGGTCCAGTTTCATCTCAAATCGTTCCAACCTGCAAGAATTTCTGCCGACCTGCAAGGTTTTTTTTCAATATTTGGCTAAATCTCATATTTGGGAGTGGGGGTATGGAGGTTTTTTGTCAAAAATGTGTTAATCTGGTCTTGTTTCATCTCATGTCAGTCCAACCTACAAGAATTTTTGCCGACCTGCAAAGTTTTTCTAAAATCTATGGCAAAATCTCATATTTGGGAGTGGGGGTATGGAGGTTTTTTGTCAAAAATGTGTTGGTATGATCTTGTTTCATCTCATGTCAGTCCAACCTGCAAGAATTTCTGCCGACCTGCAAGGTTTTTTTTCAATATATGGCAAAATCTTATATTCGGGAGTGGGGGTATGGAAGTTTTTTGTCAAAAATGTGTTGATATGGCCTTGTGTCATCTCATGTCAGTCCAACCTGCAAGAATTTCTGCCGACCTGCAAAGTTTTTCTTCAATATATGGCAAAATCTTATATTTCGGAGTGGGGGTATGGAGGTTTTTTTGTCAAAAATGTGTTAATATGGTCTTGTTTCATCTCATGTCAGTCCAACCTGCAATAATTTCTGCCGACCTGCAGAGTTTTTTTTTTCGATATTTGGCAAAATCTCATATTTGGGAGTGGGGGTATGGAGGTTTTTTGTCAAAAATGTGTTGGTATGATCTTGTTTCATCTCATGTCAGTCCAACCTGCAATAATTTCTGCCGACCTGCAGAGTTTTTTTTTTCGATATTTGGCAAAATCTCATATTTGGGAGTGGGGGTATGGAAGTTTTTTGTCAAAAATGTGTTGGTATGATCTTGTTTCATCTCATGTCAGTCCAACCTGCAAGAATTTCTGCCGACCTGCAGAGTTTTTTTTTTCGATATTTGGCAAAATCTCATATTCGGGAGTGGGGGTATGTAGGTTTTTTGTCAAAAATGTGTTAATATGGTCTTGTTTCATCTCATGTCAGTCCAACCTGCAAGAATTTCGGCCGACCTGCAAAGTTTTTCTTCAATATATGGCAAAATCTTATATTTCGGAGTGGGGGTATGGAGGTTTTTTTGTCAAAAATGTGTTAATATGGTCTTGTTTCATCTCATGTCAGTCCAACCTGCAATAATTTCTGCCGACCTGCAGAGTTTTTTTTTTCGATATTTGGCAAAATCTCATATTTGGGAGTGGGGGTATGGAGGTTTTTTTGTCAAAAATGTGTTAATATGGTCTTGTTTCATCTCATGTCAGTCCAACCTGCAATAATTTCTGCCGACCTGCAAGGTTTTTTTTCAATATATGGCAAAATCTTATATTCGGGAGTGGGGGTATGGAAGTTTTTTGTCAAAAATGTGTTGATATGGCCTTGTGTCATCTCATGTCAGTCCAACCTGCAAGAATTTCTGCCGACCTGCAAAGTTTTTCTTCAATATATGGCAAAATCTTATATTTCGGAGTGGGGGTATGGAGGTTTTTTTGTCAAAAATGTGTTAATATGGTCTTGTTTCATCTCATGTCAGTCCAACCTGCAATAATTTCTGCCGACCTGCAGAGTTTTTTTTTTCGATATTTGGCAAAATCTCATATTTGGGAGTGGGGGTATGGAAGTTTTTTGTCAAAAATGTGTTGGTATGATCTTGTTTCATCTCATGTCAGTCCAACCTGCAAGAATTTCTGCCGACCTGCAGAGTTTTTTTTTTCGATATTTGGCAAAATCTCATATTCGGGAGTGGGGGTATGTAGGTTTTTTGTCAAAAATGTGTTAATATGGTCTTGTTTCATCTCATGTCAGTCCAACCTGCAAGAATTTCGGCCGACCTGCAAAGTTTTTCTTCAATATATGGCAAAATCTTATATTTCGGAGTGGGGGTATGGAGGTTTTTTTGTCAAAAATGTGTTAATATGGTCTTGTTTCATCTCATGTCAGTCCAACCTGCAATAATTTCTGCCGACCTGCAGAGTTTTTTTTTTCGATATTTGGCAAAATCTCATATTTGGGAGTGGGGGTATGGAGGTTTTTTTGTCAAAAATGTGTTAATATGGTCTTGTTTCATCTCATGTCAGTCCAACCTGCAATAATTTCTGCCGACCTGCAAGGTTTTTTTTCAATATATGGCAAAATCTTATATTCGGGAGTGGGGGTATGGAAGTTTTTTGTCAAAAATGTGTTGATATGGCCTTGTGTCATCTCATGTCAGTCCAACCTGCAAGAATTTCTGCCGACCTGCAAAGTTTTTCTTCAATATATGGCAAAATCTTATATTTCGGAGTGGGGGTATGGAGGTTTTTTTGTCAAAAATGTGTTAATATGGTCTTGTTTCATCTCATGTCAGTCCAACCTGCAATAATTTCTGCCGACCTGCAGAGTTTTTTTTTTCGATATTTGGCAAAATCTCATATTTGGGAGTGGGGGTATGGAGGTTTTTTGTCAAAAATGTGTTGGTATGATCTTGTTTCATCTCATGTCAGTCCAACCTGCAATAATTTCTGCCGACCTGCAGAGTTTTTTTTTTCGATATTTGGCAAAATCTCATATTTGGGAGTGGGGGTATGGAGGTTTTTTGTCAAAAATGTGTTGGTATGATCTTGTTTCATCTCATGTCAGTCCAACCTGCAAGAATTTCTGCCGACCTGCAGAGTTTTTTTTTTCGATATTTGGCAAAATCTCATATTCGGGAGTGGGGGTATGTAGGTTTTTTGTCAAAAATGTGTTAATATGGTCTTGTTTCATCTCATGTCAGTCCAACCTGCAAGAATTTCGGCCGACCTGCAAAGTTTTTCTTCAATATATGGCAAAATCTTATATTTCGGAGTGGGGGTATGGAGGTTTTTTTGTCAAAAATGTGTTAATATGGTCTTGTTTCATCTCATGTCAGTCCAACCTGCAATAATTTCTGCCGACCTGCAGAGTTTTTTTTTTTCGATATTTGGCAAAATCTCATATTTGGGAGTGGGGGTATGGAGGTTTTTTTGTCAAAAATGTGTTAATATGGTCTTGTTTCATCTCATGTCAGTCCAACCTGCAATAATTTCTGCCGACCTGCAAGGTTTTTTTTCAATATATGGCAAAATCTTATATTCGGGAGTGGGGGTATGGAAGTTTTTTGTCAAAAATGTGTTGATATGGCCTTGTGTCATCTCATGTCAGTCCAACCTGCAAGAATTTCTGCCGACCTGCAAAGTTTTTCTTCAATATATGGCAAAATCTTATATTTCGGAGTGGGGGTATGGAGGTTTTTTTGTCAAAAATGTGTTAATATGGTCTTGTTTCATCTCATGTCAGTCCAACCTGCAATAATTTCTGCCGACCTGCAGAGTTTTTTTTTTCGATATTTGGCAAAATCTCATATTTGGGAGTGGGGGTATGGAGGTTTTTTGTCAAAAATGTGTTGGTATGATCTTGTTTCATCTCATGTCAGTCCAACCTGCAATAATTTCTGCCGACCTGCAGAGTTTTTTTTTTCGATATTTGGCAAAATCTCATATTTGGGAGTGGGGGTATGGAGGTTTTTTGTCAAAAATGTGTTGGTATGATCTTGTTTCATCTCATGTCAGTCCAACCTGCAAGAATTTCTGCCGACCTGCAGAGTTTTTTTTTTCGATATTTGGCAAAATCTCATATTCGGGAGTGGGGGTATGTAGGTTTTTTGTCAAAAATGTGTTAATATGGTCTTGTTTCATCTCATGTCAGTCCAACCTGCAAGAATTTCGGCCGACCTGCAGAGTTTTTTTTTTCGATATTTGGCAAAATCTCATATTTGGGAGTGGGGGTATGGAGGTTTTTTGTCAAAAATGTGTTGGTATGATCTTGTTTCATCTCATGTCAGTCCAACCTGCAATAATTTCTGCCGACCTGCAGAGTTTTTTTTTTCGATATTTGGCAAAATCTCATATTTGGGAGTGGGGGTATGGAGGTTTTTTGTCAAAAATGTGTTGGTATGATCTTGTTTCATCTCATGTCAGTCCAACCTGCAAGAATTTCTGCCGACCTGCAGAGTTTTTTTTTTCGATATTTGGCAAAATCTCATATTTGGGAGTGGGGGTATGGAGGTTTTTTGTCAAAAATGTGTTGGTATGATCTTGTTTCATCTCATGTCAGTCCAACCTGCAATAATTTCTGCCGACCTGCAGAGTTTTTTTTTTCGATATTTGGCAAAATCTCATATTTGGGAGTGGGGGTATGGAGGTTTTTTGTCAAAAATGTGTTGGTATGATCTTGTTTCATCTCATGTCAGTCCAACCTGCAAGAATTTCTGCCGACCTGCAGAGTTTTTTTTTTCGATATTTGGCAAAATCTCATATTTGGGAGTGGGGGTATGGAGGTTTTTTGTCAAAAATGTGTTGGTATGATCTTGTTTCATCTCATGTCAGTCCAACCTGCAATAATTTCTGCCGACCTGCAGAGTTTTTTTTTTCGATATTTGGCAAAATCTCATATTTGGGAGTGGGGGTATGGAGGTTTTTTGTCAAAAATGTGTTGGTATGATCTTGTTTCATCTCATGTCAGTCCAACCTGCAAGAATTTCTGCCGACCTGCAGAGTTTTTTTTTTCGATATTTGGCAAAATCTCATATTCGGGAGTGGGGGTATGTAGGTTTTTTGTCAAAAATGTGTTAATATGGTCTTGTTTCATCTCATGTCAGTCCAACCTGCAATAATTTCTGCCGACCTGCAGAGTTTTTTTTTTCGATATTTGGCAAAATCTCATATTTGGGAGTGGGGGTATGGAGGTTTTTTGTCAAAAATGTGTTGGTATGATCTTGTTTCATCTCATGTCAGTCCAACCTGCAATAATTTCTGCCGACCTGCAGAGTTTTTTTTTTCGATATTTGGCAAAATCTCATATTTGGGAGTGGGGGTATGGAGGTTTTTTGTCAAAAATGTGTTGGTATGATCTTGTTTCATCTCATGTCAGTCCAACCTGCAAGAATTTCTGCCGACCTGCAGAGTTTTTTTTTTCGATATTTGGCAAAATCTCATATTCGGGAGTGGGGGTATGTAGGTTTTTTGTCAAAAATGTGTTAATATGGTCTTGTTTCATCTCATGTCAGTCCAACCTGCAATAATTTCTGCCGACCTGCAGAGTTTTTTTTTTCGATATTTGGCAAAATCTCATATTTGGGAGTGGGGGTATGGAGGTTTTTTGTCAAAAATGTGTTGGTATGATCTTGTTTCATCTCATGTCAGTCCAACCTGCAATAATTTCTGCCGACCTGCAGAGTTTTTTTTTTCGATATTTGGCAAAATCTCATATTTGGGAGTGGGGGTATGGAGGTTTTTTGTCAAAAATGTGTTGGTATGATCTTGTTTCATCTCATGTCAGTCCAACCTGCAAGAATTTCTGCCGACCTGCAGAGTTTTTTTTTTCGATATTTGGCAAAATCTCATATTCGGGAGTGGGGGTATGTAGGTTTTTTGTCAAAAATGTGTTAATATGGTCTTGTTTCATCTCATGTCAGTCCAACCTGCAAGAATTTCGGCCGACCTGCAAAGTTTTTCTTCAATATATGGCAAAATCTTATATTTCGGAGTGGGGGTATGGAGGTTTTTTTGTCAAAAATGTGTTAATATGGTCTTGTTTCATCTCATGTCAGTCCAACCTGCAATAATTTCTGCCGACCTGCAGAGTTTTTTTTTTTCGATATTTGGCAAAATCTCATATTTGGGAGTGGGGGTATGGAGGTTTTTTTGTCAAAAATGTGTTAATATGGTCTTGTTTCATCTCATGTCAGTCCAACCTGCAATAATTTCTGCCGACCTGCAAGGTTTTTTTTCAATATATGGCAAAATCTTATATTCGGGAGTGGGGGTATGGAAGTTTTTTGTCAAAAATGTGTTGATATGGCCTTGTGTCATCTCATGTCAGTCCAACCTGCAAGAATTTCTGCCGACCTGCAAAGTTTTTCTTCAATATATGGCAAAATCTTATATTTCGGAGTGGGGGTATGGAGGTTTTTTTGTCAAAAATGTGTTAATATGGTCTTGTTTCATCTCATGTCAGTCCAACCTGCAATAATTTCTGCCGACCTGCAAGGTTTTTTTTCAATATATGGCAAAATCTTATATTCGGGAGTGGGGGTATGGAAGTTTTTTGTCAAAAATGTGTTGATATGGCCTTGTGTCATCTCATGTCAGTCCAACCTGCAAGAATTTCTGCCGACCTGCAAAGTTTTTCTTCAATATATGGCAAAATCTTATATTTCGGAGTGGGGGTATGGAGGTTTTTTTGTCAAAAATGTGTTAATATGGTCTTGTTTCATCTCATGTCAGTCCAACCTGCAATAATTTCTGCCGACCTGCAGAGTTTTTTTTTTCGATATTTGGCAAAATCTCATATTTGGGAGTGGGGGTATGGAGGTTTTTTGTCAAAAATGTGTTGGTATGATCTTGTTTCATCTCATGTCAGTCCAACCTGCAATAATTTCTGCCGACCTGCAGAGTTTTTTTTTTCGATATTTGGCAAAATCTCATATTTGGGAGTGGGGGTATGGAGGTTTTTTGTCAAAAATGTGTTGGTATGATCTTGTTTCATCTCATGTCAGTCCAACCTGCAATAATTTCTGCCGACCTGCAGAGTTTTTTTTTTCGATATTTGGCAAAATCTCATATTTGGGAGTGGGGGTATGGAGGTTTTTTGTCAAAAATGTGTTGGTATGATCTTGTTTCATCTCATGTCAGTCCAACCTGCAAGAATTTCGGCCGACCTGCAAAGTTTGTCTTCAATACATGGCAAAATCTCATATTTGAGAGTGGGGGTATAGAATTTTATTGTCAAAACTGTACTGATATGGTCTATAGTTTCATCGCAAAAATCGGTTGAACCTGTAAGAATTTCAGCCGACTTGTGAATTTTCTGCACTGAGAACACTTTGCTGACCTGCAGACCTGCAAAATAGATTCTCCCATTATTTCTTTGGCCTGAATTTGGTACGGTCAGCTTGGTCAGAATATTAAATTTCCGCATGGTATAAACGTGGCCATTAAATAACCTTCCATCGAAATATACTCACGTTAAGGATCTTCAGTCCCGCCTCATCGATGGCCCTCAGAATGACATCTTTGTACTCCAAGCCGTCCGGCTTTATGATAGCCAGAGTTCTCTGCAGCTGCGGTTCGTCGCAGGATATCGTGGTGGCCGAACTGCTACTAGCGTAGCCATCAGCAGTCGGGGATACGAATCCAGGTGGCAGGTCCAGGTAGTGCTGGTAGTAAGCGTCTCCTTCGTATTCCGTAAGAGCGGGGGTTGTTACAGGCGACAGATAATGTACGGTATCGTGAATTTCATTTTTCTGAAAAGAACGGATAGATGACACTATAACCGACTAGATGAGAATTCAATGAGTTCATTAAAAACACAACAGAAGCGGAATAAAAACTCCCGAAAAAAAAAACAAAACAAGAGAAACGGCTAGGAAGAAGGAAAATTCATTTACTTTTTTTTAAGAGGGTATTTTTACCCTCTACCGATATAGATAACGCCTTCACATGGATACAAGGTATTGCTGGAAGGGAGGCTTGATAAGTGGGTTCATATTTGAAAAAATTATCGAGATACATTCAAGAAACGGCGATCACGAGTTTATCCTTTGATCAGACAGCTGCGGAAGCCCAAAATCATATTTCTTTAAAAAACCGTTCGTCACAACAGCAACTATTAAAAACTATTCATTTTGAATGCCTTGAATCGGGTAATAGCTTTTTACAAAATGATACATATTTTGGGCAGATAGAACGAGGACTAAACAACAAGTACGATATAATTTAGGGAAGTTCTATTCCATTAACGCAAACAAAGCTTACTTTAAATATTGGCTAAGAGATGGCGCGTCATTAATGATGCTGAGATGTTCCACATAATTTTTTGAAAATCTCGAGAACTGTTGAGAATGGAAGGAAACCGATTGTATATTCGAGTTCTGCGAGTCAAAATCCTCCTTTGGTGACGTTTTGAACCAAATCGATTTTTCATTTATGAACAAAAAATTTCCAAAGGGGTTAGACTTCTTTCTTGAAACGACCTAAAAATGAAATTCTTCCTACAGTTACCAAATTTGGTCTGGAGGATTCTGAAGTCATTTACTACTGCGGAATACACCAAAAAACGTTTTGATATTATAGCTAAAAAAAAAAGCTTTTGTTAACTTACACTGAAAAAAATCCTTCGTTCACTCAGACTGAAGAAAAGCCTTTGTTTATTCTTGCTGAAGAAAACCCTTTGTTTATTTATGCTGAAGAAAAGCCTTTGTTTATTTGTGCTGAAGAAAAGCCTTTGTTTATTTGTGCTGAAGAAAATCCTTTGTTTATTCTTGCTGAAGAAAACCCTTTGTTTATTCTTGCTGAAGAAAACCGTTTATTTATGCTGAAGAAAAGCCTTTGTTTATTTATGCTGAAGAAAAGCCTTTGTTTATTTGTGCTGAAGAAAAGCCTTTGTTTATTTGTGCTGAAGAAAAGCCTTTGTTTATTCTTGCTGAAGAAAAGCCTTTGGGTACTCGCGCTGGAGAAAAGTCTTCGCTCACTCACGCTGAAGAAAAGCATTCGCTCACCTACACGGAAGAAACGCTTTTAAGTAAATGATGAGTACACATTCAGCCGGTTGAACATTTTGCGTGAGCAGCAATCTTTTGGTCATGTTGAGTAGAATATTTCAATTTTTCATTTTTCAAAAGACAGTAAATGCTCAAAATGGGTTAGTCCTCTTTCCTGATGAAATTTATATCCTTTGATGCTAGGCTGTTCTAAAAGGACCAGCTTCTGATTTTGAGGATGTTTTTAGACGCTTTTGGAAATACGATCAATTTTCAATTGGAAACTGTGGAAAAAATAAAACTTAGTTCTTTTTTATGACCCAAATTTCCCAAATTTTACGTATGGAATATTATTACTCACATTTGAATTAGAATACTAGCGATCCATCATTTCAAGTGACCAACTCACTACAACAATAAAAAATCACTAGAAGCCTTAGTTTATTTATTTGAAAAGTTTTGTTATATATTTTCTGATAAGAAAGTGCACGAAAAGTGAATTTTTGTGTAAAACGTTTAGTTTTTGTGCTTTTAATTGTGAAATATGAGATTATCTTCTGTAAATGATGTCATACTTAACAAGAATTGATTAATTCTTGAGCTTTCATAAATTCTTCACTAAAATTCCAAATACTACTTGGGACCTATCAGTTGATGAATGGGGTAGGCACTAAAATTCTTAATTTGATTTATAGTCTTAACATACCTTCTGAGTGGAAGAACCAGTCGAAGTGGAGACCTTGTCAGTACTAGCACTTATGGAATCCAAGTTAACCACTGTACTGATTTTTGGGGTCCAAGAATCTCCAATTGAACTGATGTTATCTCTGGGACTGACTTGAATATTCATATTGGGAAAATATATGGATGCGAAAAAAAATTATTTCAAATATGACACCTCCAAAAGGAGACAGGTTGACAGATCATAATTATCGAGATGTCTAAAAACCTTGGTTAAATCAAAAATTGGATTATTATCCACAAGATAACGTTGAAATCGCTATGACAGAACAGTGTACCCTACCTATTAATAGCCCTTTAAAAAATAAGTTATACATGATTGAATTATTTCAAAATTAATATAGAATTGAAAATACTCGTGGCGACGTTTGATATGAAACATCTCATGCGGCAGTAAAGCCGGCCTTCCACACCGGCTTTTTGCCGCTGGCTTCTTGTCTCTAGCCAATCAGAGTACTTCAAAAGTAGCCACCGCTTCTTCAAGGTCATGCCGCTGTTTGTTGGTTCAAGTTTTACTTTTAGCGTCATGCCTTTGACTATCTTTGTTTGTGAATATGTTGCCATCTCTTTTTATAGACATATAAGTCATATAAATGAAAGAAATAAAATGATATAAGTCATAAAACCCAAACCAAATAAATATAAGGAAGTGTTATCAAATATTCTTCTGTGTTTTCCCAAAAACTGACAATTAAATTAATTAACAATGAAGAAAAATTATTTGACAGTTGACGTAAAGCGTAGCGTTTTTCTGTCCTTGTGGAAATGGTCATATAGAAAAAGCAGCACTTCTTCCGAAAGAAGTTGAAGCTGAAAGCTGGTATGGAAGGCCACCTTAACACCGGCTGCCGGTCTGCGTTACCACGCGCTTCTTTCTCTCTCTCTCTCTCTCACCGCGCTGAGCTCGAACACCTATATAGTCCTCAGGCCCTATACCGGGAAAAAATAAACTACCTCACCGTTGATAATTCTTATATGTGTTCTTCATGTCGAGTTGAACAACATGCAATTTGCGGCAAATCTCGGTAGAGGGGCGTTTTTTTAGGGCCCCCGCAAACTATTGGGACTGTCGGACAACTAGAATGCCCCAAACAATTTATCCGAGGATATTACCACTTAATTTTCCATATTTTTATTACCGATTCTGAAAAAATGAGATAATATGAGGTAATAGTAGTTTACCTAACAAGTTTTCCGCACGCTAACGCGTCGTTCGGCCAGAAATCGTGTGCGGAAAAGACACTTTACGCTCGTGTTAGGTACACTATTTTTTCTACTAGCGAAAATAACACCCAAAAGTTAACATAAAGAACATTATTATTAAATATATATTAAACTATACAACCATACTTAGTAAGCTTTCTATTTTAACCTTCTGCGACGCAATATTTAAATGTCAGTATAATCCGCAAAAACTAACAAATCTACTTTTCCGCACTAAAATGTTTTTTCCGCACTAAAAAGAGTACGGAAAAAACTTTTCCGCACTAGTGCGGAAAAGTGACTCTCAAAACTAAAATGAGTGCGTAAAAGTGGATTTTCCGCACGCTGGTAGAAAAAAAATTATGCGGATCAGGTGAATACGTTCAAATTTTCTTATGGGTATTTTATCTTCCACTGCAATTTTTCATGGAGTCAAAGGTTCCTTGGCAGATCAATCGCATCGAAAAAACAGTTCTGTTGTTTTGGGTGTTCACCGCATATTTTATGAATAATATGATTTCTCCTATAAAAAGGTAAAAATGCTCGTTCCATACGAGCTACTGTTTCGGTTGGTTGGTCCAGCGGATCTCTAAATGATTATGGGTGCGCTCCAGAGGCGTCGAGATTAGATTTTGTTCATATATTTTTACGAATATGGTCGGTTCCAGAAAGTTGACTACATTTTTCAGCCATTGTTAACGTTATTCTGATTCTTATTCCTTCAATAATCCATAAATCAGTTAGTTCGGAATCAACTCCCATGGTGGTAGCCAACAGCATTTACTCGCAATGCTTGTCATTGAACTAGTTGATTCCTTTGTTTTCAATGAATAATTGCAATGCTCAAATTTTCAGGCTCATATGGATGTGTTCCTCAATATATTCAGCTTGTTTGGATTTTACCACAGTATCTGCTTGAGAAGATTCGTTCATTGCCGATCCGCAATTTCTTTCTAATATTAAGGATGAAGATTTACTTCCCCGTCATATCCAGACGTAAAGCGCATTCTTCCATTATTTCCACAAACACGGACCCATCAGGATATGTACAAGCGTTTCGCTAACGATGGGTGACGATTGTACCCTAGCGGTTTCCATAACCATATTCCTTCTTATCGGCTTCAAAGATTTTTTAAATGAGGTCTTAGCATATGTCTGATGTTGAAAATACTTCATCTATAGTGGAGGTGCATCTTTCGACTGGCATTGGACTAGTTAATTTTGTCTATTTCTTGTCAATGTCGATATCGTGATCTTGGAGGAAATATCGGGGTATCCCTTCTGGTGTTTTGGCGCCAAAAAAAACATTTGAAAACTGATTCAGAGCTGACCAACCCGAGAACGGTTAGGGATAGACCAATAGAACGTCAATCGTTTTAGAATGGCTGAATTAGTATTTACTGAGAATTTGGACGACAAAAATCGACGGATAAAAAAGTCGAGTATATCATGAGAGATCTCGCGAGAGATAATTTTTTGAACTTTTTCATTTTTCATTTTTCGAATTTCAAATTTTTGTCCTCAAACGTATTTTGACGTGCTGATTCCGAATCTTTGAACGAAAATACCGAAAATTGATCAGAAATATTTTTGGCGCCAAAAAAACGTTTGAGAACTGATTCAGAGCTGTCCAACTCGAGAACGGTTAGAGATAGATCAATTCTGCGAACGCCAATCGATTTAGAATGGCTGAATTAGTATATATTGTGAATTTCGTTCAATCGAAAAAAATTAAAATTACTCGAAAAAAGTTGCAAGGGGGTCCCCTTAAAAATCATGAAAAATACTAAGTCGTCACATCGACTTGAAATTCGCACTGTATAACTAAAATTTCATGCTCATTCCGAAAATGTATGATTTTTATGTGCTTAGATATAAGATTTTGCCGGAATAGGGTGTTTAAGGTATAACATCCAATTTTCTGAGATTTCTCATTTTCAATTTTTCGAATTTAAAATTTTTGTCGTCGGGCGTATTTTGACGTGCTGATTCCGAATCTTTGAACGAAAATGTCGAAAACTCATCGGAATTTTTTTTGGCGGCAAAAAAAACCATCTAAAATTATTTTAGAGCTGACCAACTCGAGAACGGTTAGAGATAGACAAATTCTGCGAACGCCAATCTATTTGGAATGGCCGAATTAGTATATACTGAGAATTTGAACGAAAAAAATCAACGGACAAAAAAGTCGAGTATATCATGAGAGATCTCGCAAGAGATAATTTCTGAACTTTTTCATTTTTCGGATTTAAAATGTTTGTTCTCAGACGTATTTTGACGTGCTGATTCCGAATCTTTGAACGAAAATGTCAAAAACTCTTCGGAAATATTTTTGGCGCCAAAAAAACCATTTGAAAACTGATTCAGAGCTGTCCAACTCGAGAACGGTTAGAGATAGACCAATTCTGCGAACGCCAATCGATTTAGAATGGCTGAATTAGTATATATTGTGAATTTCGTTTAATCGAAAAAAATTAAAATTACTCGAAAAAAGTTGCAAGGGGGTCCCCTTAAAAATCATGAAAAATACTAAGTCGTCACATCGACTTGAAATTCGCACTGTATAACTAAAATTTCATGCTCATTCCGAAAATGTATGATTTTTATGTGCTTAGATATAAGATTTTGCCGGAATAGGGTGTTTAAGGTATAACATCCAATTTTCTGAGATTTCTCATTTTCAATTTTTCGAATTTAAAATTTTTGTCGTCGGGCGTATTTTGACGTGCTGATTCCGAATCTTTGAACGAAAATGTCGAAAACTCATCGGAATTTTTTTTGGCGGCAAAAAAACCATCTAAAATTATTTTAGAGCTGACCAACTCGAGAACGGTTAGAGATAGACAAATTCTGCGAACGCCAATCGATTCGGAATGGCCGAATTAGTATATACTGAGAATTTGAACGAAAAAAATCAACGGACAAAAAAGTCGAGTATATCATGAGAGATCTCGCGAGAGATAATTTCTGAACTTTTTCATTTTTCGGATTTCAAATTTTTGTCCTCGGGCGTATTTTGACGTGCTGATTCCGAATCTTTGAACGAAAAAGTCAAAAACTCTTCGGAAATATTTTCTGACGCCATCTTCAGTAGAACGACAAAGTTCTTCTCTTCCCCAACTCGGATAAGTTTATCTTTCTTCGTTGCGTTTGGACTCTGACCTTTCTTTCATTAGATTTCTGAATTTTTATCTTACTCAGCAGCTCTTCTGTTTATGACCAAGTTTTGCGCAGTTAGAGCAGTGTTTCTCTCTTTCTATATCCTATTAAATAACGCTTCAATCGTAGAGAAATTCATAATTTCAGTCATATCGTTCTATTTCATTCTACCTACACATAAAACCCGAACGGAGGTATCACAGTTACCTACCTACGATCGTATCCTATCTTTTTGAACAGAACTCAAAACTACTTCTTCATCTGGTCGCAATTATATTCCTAATTAGCTGAGCTTCTTGTTCTCATCCTGAAAAAGTCATTCTAACTCCTATATTAATGGAATGTTACCACATGAGCTCCTATATTTTGAAAAAGTAACAAATTGTTACCAGAAACTTTAAAAAAGAGTTTTTCCAGTGAGATTATAGATTCCTCTGTAGAGGAATACATTGAAATAAGGGGGACCTCATTGAGGTAGTTAAAAGTCTTGGAACAAAGTAATTAGTCCGAAAAACCGGTTGGTCGAAAATTATTTTGACCTTCTACCTTGTGTACCATTGAACCCCTTAGAAATAAAAGTTGACGCCGCCACTGCGGAGCTTCCACCACTTGTTAGCAGGTTGTAGCAAACCTAATGTTATTATTATTTATCATCATGTATTTGGTACGTGAGTGAGCTTTCGTGAGTTATGCTTTTCGATTTCGCGAAATAACTCTAGTGTTAGTGTTGGATTTTGTTTTTTGGTGATTTTGCTTGGATTGGAGATTAACGGATTTTTCATTCTTATGGGGGAATGTCCGAAAAAGGACCAACGAAAGGTGAGTTTTTGCAATAATCACATATCAGGTAAAACTTTGTAATTCCATTTGAAAGATCCTCCCCTGACTAATACCACGACGGGTATTGAATTATATCTAACAGATACTATATATCGAGGCCCCTGTGGCTTCTGTAACCAAATAGAATTTTGTTTCGATTTGAACTAGTTTCAAGGTTTTTGTCTCGCAATCAGTACAGGGTAGGTCACCACAGATAACTTTGAGGACATCTGTTCCCCGTCCGAATCATCCCACAAATCTACTAGATGGCCTCAAAGCTGTCTGTGGTGACCTACCATGTACTGATGACCAAGAAAAAACCTCGTAACTAGCCTGCAGGTCGTCCCTCTGTCCGAATTAAAAAAAAATCAATAACTCTGCTATTTGGTTATACAGGGAGCACTTGTAATTGTTTCCTCTGCATTGAGGCACATTGCACAAGTGTCTGTTAGATATAATTCAATACCCGTCGTGGTATTAGCCAGGGGAGTAGTTGTTTTCTGACAGGTATTTGCCACAATTAATAAGGCTTACGTTGTAGGTGTATACGGGAGTAAAAACGGTAAAGCATCGGTCGGTAACGATCTCCTAAATAACTCTGAGCTTCGTGTTCAGGTATCTGACTTGGTATGCTTAATAGCAATATTTGGAACAGGGAATTATATTTCGCAAAGAACACTTCTGTTCCTACTGACTATCAAATCACATTTGATCGATATTTCCTGTGATAAAACAAAAATTTTCGAAAACTATACAAGAAAATAGTAATATAATAGATCTATAATAAACATTTTATTGTTAAAATCCAGCGACGACAAACTTTTTCGTACATCTCCTTAACCTAACCTAAACCTAAAAACGTATGTACTGATTTCTTTATTTTTGGTGTTCCTTGTTTAATTTCCCCAACACAAAATGTGATTTCCAATTTTAACTCTCATGTATATGAAGCACTCAGTTATCCAAAACGGACTAACAATTTTGGGTGTTAATGGGATCTTCTTCTCCTAAAATAAAAACCATGTCGATATGTTCACTCAGTTTGCCAAAACCTTTTGATCCGACTTATTACAGTCCGTTGAAAACAAATCTCAAATCGATATCAATACATTTTGCCTAAAAACCACATAGAACTGTTTCTTGATTGAAATTTAAATTGGTATTACAACTGTATTGCATCACTGTGATTTCAGTAAAAGTTTCGTTTTCTTTGAAGCCTCAATTGAAACCTTATAACCTAGTAACATTTTTTTCTTGATACGAATTGAGATACTTAATTGTGATGGTGAGAAGGTTGTAATTGTCACGAAGTAAATTACGTCAGAAACTGCATGTTGGACTTCAAAACTGAAAGCGATAGTCTCATCTTGATTCAGAGACTTGTTAAGTTGGAAAAGTAGAAATACATGGTGCACCAAAGATGGAATATGTCCTTGGTATGGAGTATAAGATAAGTTAAACAGTCTGGTGTCTTAAAAAGAAGGATTATTTTGGTCTTTTGAACGTTCTTTTTTGGAAAATAATACCGTCTACCTTTTCACTAGGCAATCGTCACACAAATCAGCAGCGTCAAACAATCTCAGTCTAATTAAACGAATTGCCCGCTCTGTTTGGCGTGACACCCGCCCGCCGTGCTCAAAGTCTGAGTTTCCTCGTCTTGACTCACAGTGGCGACCTGCAACTCTTGCAGAATGTGCGGTTTAACCTTCACGTCCGTCTGCGCAGCGGCGTCAAAAACGCTGGTTCTGCGCGACTGCTCCAAGCGTCTGCGCAGAATCGCGTAGCAGATGTCTCCTGCACCGTCGTCGTCGGCGAGTGAGAGACTCCTCGCCACTTCCGCCATATTGTGATGGCTAGGGGTCGTGAACTGAAGCTTCTTTTTCCTCTCGAGATCCAGCACGCGCATGGAGCCCTCTTTGATGTCCGCGTAGGGGGTGAATCGGAGCAAAGAAAAGAATTTCGCCGTTTCTTCGTTGGGTTTCATCGAAATCACTGATTGGTGCTTTTTGTCAGAGGTGATTTTCGCGACCTCATCGATGTGGTCGAAGACGTACGGGTAAACTCTGATCACCGTCTGTGTTTCCGCGTCCACCGTGGTTGGGGTGTTATCGGTCATGGTTTTCAGTCGATGGAATACTACTTAACGTTCTGGTTACCATCTTTTTCGTTTGAACATGGTCAATGGGTTCTGTAGGTTTTGTATTGACATTTGCATTCTCAGGTGACATTGACATTTCTGAACCAACATGGAATATCGGGTGCGAGCGCCTTCTGACGGTTCAAGTAAATGTCACAAAAGTGGTTTATGGTGGATTTATGGTCAAGTTTCAGATCGTAAGTAATAAAGTAATAAGTCATAAAAAGTTCAATCATTCGCTATCAACAAGAGGGCAACTTTCATCTTTCAATAAATGCTGTCATCTGTCAAGGAGAATAATAATATTCGAGTTTTGAATGTTATTTGTTGTTAAATATAAGTTATTTGTTTTGTGATGTTCACTAGTTTGATTATAAAATTCTCAGACTGTACAAAAGTGACCAATAATACACTCATTTTCTTATGATATGACAGAGTCTTTAAGACTTGGGCATGAATGGTCATTTTTTTCCTTACGACTTCTGACTATTACTTAAAACTTCCGACTATGACTTAAAACTTCCGACTTTTTACTTACGACCTAAAAATTTGACCATGAATCCCCCATTATGGACCAGACGATTACATCCTCAAACTTTATTTCACCAACATTTCCATACACAAACTGCTAACAAATTTGTTCGATTTCATTCATGGAATAATCTTAACGAATACAACTCGTGTTATGGATGATTATCATTAAATTCCTTCTCTTTTTACCGCTCGTTTGGCTGCCAAGCAACATAATTTGTTTCTCGAAGTCGAAGGAATGTATTTCAATAATCACCGATACACTTTTGTTGTATTACCTACGATAATAACAATAATACTAGACTACAAGCCCGCATAACAATTTGGCAATATGCCGTCAATTCTGGGTGGTGCATTTGACTATAATAATAATAATTTTTCATCTAAAGGTGTGCTTCGAAATAATTCGAAACGGCGGCCAGACGCCATTTTGAAATATAGATGATTTATTTTGGTGTCAAAAAGTAGCTCAAAAACTACCATTTCACCTGAAAAAAATTCAAAGAAGAATTCCAACCCGTTCAAAAGTTAGCAGGGGGGTTACTTTATGGACAGACTGTAGATTACTCAAGCAATATCAATAAGTCTTTCAAAGTGTCAAAATAAAAAGATATTTAAAAATAAGTATCAATCAATTTTCGAAACATATATGACATTTGTGTCAATTTCTGCACGAAAATATATCTAAGAAAAATCTTCAGTAGGCATCAGTTACCCCGACACCAATTTTCAAAAAAGTCTTCAGGCATCTAAATATGAGTAATAATGGCAATGAAGAAAACAACGAGAATAATGATAGAAAAGCTACTCCGAGTTTGGAAACCCAGAAAACTGCTGACTCAGAGTACCTTTCCGAGCAAGAAATCGATGAGCTTCAAGCTCAGATAGTCAAACACGAAAAAGCAGAGAGCAAGAAACCGAAAACTTCCAACAAACTTCCCGGAAAGCTGGAAAAGAGTAGAGCCAGTTGTGAAACGGACAATGTAGGAGACGATATCAATAAAAAAAGTGAACAGGACATTCTCTGTGAATGCCATCCCAATGTAACTGGAGCAGCAATACCTCAGATGGCCTCATTCAACAGTCTGCCAAGTACTTCGGGAAGACTATCTGATCGAAGCATTGGAAAAAGTGTGAATCCTGGAAACAAACAGGACGACCCAGAAGATGAGGATAGCCCAAATGAAGTAATAAAATCTCATGCTGCGACGAATTTAATACCTTCTGTTGATGGATTGAGAAATACATCGCTTGAAAGCATTGATGGTAGTTCTGTTGAGGATGAAGAAGCGAGCAATAGTAACCTAGAAAAAGCACCAAATAAAAATAGGATTGTTGAAAATAAGATATTACCAAGTATTTCGAAAACTCCAGAGAATACGAAACCTGCGAAAAAACCAAGCCTAATTCCAAAACTCACCAGGCCTAACAGCAGTGCCAAGCCTGTCATGGATTGCACAAATTCAGATCCATTGGTGACTTCTGTTAAAGCAATTCAGCCGAGGAAAATCGATGGGCGATCGGTGACTAAAAGAGTTGTTATTGACGATAACAAAAACGCGACACCTGGGACAAGCAAGATATCTTCCAGGATGATGGATTTACAAGAGAGATTGAAAGCAACCACATCCATGTTGCGTAAAAAGTTTCAAGACGACAAAAAGAAAGAGCCCAAGTCGATAAAGAAGGTCTCCGATGAAGTTTTACCTACACAAGAATCGAATATAAGCAAAACACCTTCAGACATGAGTATAACCAGTATGTTGGAAGGTTTGTTGGCGAACATTTCTCAAATGAAACAAACCGTTCTCAAGGTTCAGACAAGCACTACTCAGAAAATTCAAAAGGAGTATATAAAACAATTGTTTCTGAAGATATCGGAGATTAAAAATATCGCCGATAAACTGTCCGAACTAGAGATGAACCCAGAGCTTCCAGATTCTGCTGAGAGCGAAAAAGTCAAAGTACCGCAGAAAGCCATGAGCAAAAATCCGCCGAAAAATGAGAATAAAATTTATATAAAGTTCATGCAGACGAAGGATAAGAACAAGGAAATGAAAAAGAAATTGGAGGACCCCCAGACCGAGAATACAGAAGGAGTCCAAACCGATTTAGCGTTGGGATCAAAATTAACATCAGAGTCTTTGAATTCCGAAACGGATAAGATGGTGAGTGAGTAAAGGCAATCTGCCACATATGAAAATGGATATAAATTAAAATAGAAAAATTTTAATGGAGAGTTAGGTCAATGGTTGCTTATTTTTGTTTTAGATAAAAATAGATAGGTTGGGTCAAGAAGTCATTATTCGATCAGTAGGTTGAATGTTCACTAGTATGCCTTTTTCGGGAAAAATTGGCATTCTAATAAGTATTTTAGTAACAGCGATATAACTTTGTTTGGAAGCAAGCGATCTGAAACTATTTCTGAATATCCAGGGTCCATGAGGTGAGGTTATTCAGTTGTTCATGAGTTACATTGATTTCAGCACCAGAAAGAGAATTCTCTGAAAGAATCCGACTCCATGGACGGCGTCTTCATCCCATCCTGGGAACCACCGATGAACACCGAAGAAGAGGACGAAACGAACGGTCTGGACATAACTATCACTTTCCCGGAGTTTACGAACGAGCTCTCGAATCGTCCAGAATCCCACCTTTCCGTCAGGCTCTCCGATATTTCCGCGGAAGCGCTGAGACAGCTGAAGAGGTGCCCCAAGGACTTCACCCTGCGCATGGACTTCGTGCAAGGAAAAGTGCTCTTCCAGTCCGGAAAAGCGCCCGTGAACAACTTTTCCATCGGGCCGGACTTGAAGTTCGTGGAAAACCTGGTGGATAACAAGAAGTCGGACATCATCAGCATCAAGCCTTCTACGGAGTGTTCTTTCGCTTCGCAGTTGATATCGGTGGAGAATGTCAACAAAGAGCTGGGGTCGGGTAGGTCCTTGAGGGCTACCGATTCGGAGATTTTCAGCGTGGTGAATATGCCGTTCATGTACAGGAATCCTTCCACTGTCACCAAATCCTGCGTGGCCTTCAAGAACGACGGGATATTTTCCATGGTGTTTGCGGGACAGTTTTTTAGGAGCATGCCGCAGATTCCGTGTTTGTCGAATATTTTTGACGATGGGTTCATTGAAAATGTCAATAAGGCAGCTGGTGGGTAATAATAATTTGAGAAGTGATCTTTCCATTCATGAATAAGCTACGATAACTCTCCAATCTTCCAAGAATCTTCCAAAAATACTGAAGGATTCAACACCTATCGGTGTCTCACCTATGCTCTCAAAAGTCCTAGAAAAAATTGTGGATACACAAATTTAGGTGTACTTAGAAGTGCATCAACTTTCTTTGACCAATCAGTCAAGTTTTCAGCCCTATCACAGTTGTTCTTCTGTGTTCTTAGGGTTAAATTGCTAATCTCACTATGATGCGGATGTTATGCAAATTTATATCATATTTTTATGGATGAATACATCTTTAATCGCATGGAAATACCATTTTCGACCAATTGAAGTCATGTATTTTTTCGTCTTTACCATAGCAACTAATAAAATTTCCGGAAATTTTTGACTCCCCCTGAGGGTGAGGAGCATGAAATTACACTGGAAATTTTTTGACGTTTTAACAGTTAAAATAACATTTTTAAAGAGTGAGTTCGAATCCCACAGCTGGAACTTTTTTATATTATTTTTCCCCTCAAGCATTTAGTTATTCATATATAATTGTTATTCTACCTTATATTGCTTCTGAATTAATATACAGACTACTTAAATTTCAAAACCATCAAAAACCATTATTCTAGTATTTTTTTAATAACATTTTTTCTCGAACACGAATATTTTTCAGAAAATTTGTGTTCTCGAATATTTCGAATATTTTTCAGAAAATTCGTGTTTTCAAAAAAAAAATCCAGTAAGAATTGAAATAAGTGAAAATCGCTTGAGCTTTCTTGAGCGATTTCTTCTACTTCGCTAGATTTCATAATTTTTGTTTGAAGAAATACATTTTTAATACAATTTGAAATGTATTTATTTATAAAAATATGATCTCCGTGAAGTGCGACAAAACACATTTCAGGTACTCAAATACTCGCATATTATATTTTCATGAGAAGGTAGGAGTCTTTAGAAACGATATGAACTTTTCCTTTTCCTTCTCTGATAATTTTTAGCAGAGTTATGACCAAACAAATATTCGGCTCCGCCACAACTTTCAGCGGCGGTAAGCGTAAACCTGAAATTTGTCGGCAATCACGTTTTCTGCGAACACGAGCGCATTTCATCAGACATTACTAGGAATAATTTTTGTGGAAAATTGAATTATTTTTCACCATGTTGAGTTGTTTTTCCGATAATTCATATTTTTTTCAAGATTACAGCAAAAATCTACTTATATATTATTAAACGAAAAAAAAAAAATATGTTCCAGCCCTGGAATTTTGCAAAACAATTTTTTTTTCGTGTTTATCATGGTTCCAACTACTAGCATACCAAATTTGGTGGTACTACCATCGATTCTTGTCTCAAAACCCAATCGTACTGGATTATTGATCATTTGCTTAATTTTGGAAACAAAAACCATCAAATTCATCTGAAGAAACAAATGAATATTGCAGTTGATTCAGAACTGCTCGAAATCACTGATTCTGCACGAAAGATAGTAAAGTGGACTCTGAGTTGAGGTTCAGATAGCATATATTACAAAAACCCTAAGGACAGCTTTGATTTTCACTAACATAGTGTATTTATTATTCATGACTAATGAATCATGATTAAAATCGCAACAACAATAACAATCATAGGAGTCTATCTCAGATTATTTTCAATTCTTTTCTGATCTCTGGAAGTATTTCAGTATCGAAAGTAACAGAGATAGGCAACTTTGCAGCTGCATCAAATGATCTTAACGATTTTTTTAGCTTTTCAGCTTCAAGAGAGAAAACGGAAAAACCGACTCAATCAGAAGAAGGGAATTGCACCAAGTACTAATTCTTAATTATCGATGTGGAAATAGTTTCATGTGTAACATGTGAATGTAGAAAGTTATGAAATAAAAGTTTTTATTCAGAAAGTAGATACGTATAAGTATGTAAGTGTATAACATAAGGGGGGCGTTGCTATTATTTATCAATTTTTAATAGTTTTGATAGTTTACTAGTTTTAATGGTTGATTCTTACCCTGAAACACATTTTTGTTCAAGTGTTTACTCTTGAATATTTGTCTTTGGTGGTAGATACTATTGATAGTACATTCAGCATTGTGGTACGGAGCAAATCTGCTTGGTAATGGAACTTTCGGCTTCTGCCACTATTTCAAGTCGACTTATTCTGAAACTATGAACACTAAAGAATATCACTGAACTCAATTTATTTTCCAATAGTCGATTAATTTAATGAGAAAAAAATTGAGAATGATACACTACCGCTTATGACAACAAGGACGTCATCTACTTTTTATCAGTTGAACCAAATAACCTTTGCGCAGACTACGAATCATGATGACTGGTATACTCTTTATCAGTTCAATCAAATAATCATAGATGTCACCCGTTTCCGAATCAGGTAGGGACTGTAGACCAAGGATATATCACATAATCCTTGACTGTAGACATCTTTAAGAAAGCTGTAGAATTGGTAGAATACTTTTTTTATTTTTGGATAGTAATCTACCTCAAAGAATTCTAAAGAATTTCAAAGAATTTCAAAGAATTTCTGACAGTGAAAGAAAGGTACATAATCCAAGTTCGCTTCGACTAGTCACAGATAGATGCCAACACTTGACAAAAGCCAGCGTTATTATTGCAGTTATCTGACAGTCTGTCACTGTCACTGCAGTTGCCAGTTGCTGTCATTTTAGTTTTAATGGAAGTTGTTTGTTGCAATCGAAATTGTTTATATTTTCCGTGCAATTCCTGAATGATTAAACAATAATAAACGATTGAGTTTGGTGCAATGCTTCGTGTTTCGTTGAGTTAGGTAATGGTCGTTCGAAACATTCTTGATTATTGGTCGCTGACCTTGTACGGTGAAAAACTAAGAAACTTCAGTGAATTTATGTGCATAACTGAATGTCTGCAAGTTTTTGTGTGTTCTGAAAACGCTCGATGGTAGGTATGATAGTTCCTTGAAGAAATCAAAATGACCAACAGAAATTACTACAATGAAGGAGATCCTTTTTTATACACGGTAAGAATTTACTCAAATCATATTTATAGTATTTTTTATATGTTCTGATCGGACGAAATGTATTGATTGATATTATTATCTTTCAAACATTCAAAACCTCTTATTAGTGGTGCTCAACCACCCCTTCTGTGTTATTGAACAGATTACCTACCATGGCCATGGGATTAGTGAAATTAGTCATCTTGGAGAAGTTTGACAGATGTTCATATAATACGAGGGAGAAACAACTACCCAAAATATGTGCACCATATTTGAATATCTGATATCAAAGTCAAACAATGTTTAAAATATATTGAAGGAAAAAATGACTAGCGTCTAGCGACAGCCCGGATATTTTGGCTGGCGAGCATATTGACATAACCTACAAATTGGCAGCTTCTTTGGTCTGATTTCTTAAAAACACATAAAAAAGTAATTTTTCAGTTCTCAACAATTCTGCCTTCCTCAAAACCCGTAAATCGAATTTTTTCACATTTTTAAAGAAGGCTGAATGGTTGAAAAAAATGTGAAAAATTGCGATTTATGGGTTTTGAGGAAGGAAGAATTGTTGAAAACTGTGAAAAATTACTTTTTTATGGGTTTTTGAGAAATCAGATCAAGGAAGCTGCCAATTTGATGTTTATGATACTGTCAATATGCTCGCCAGCCAAAATATCAGGGCTGTCGCTAGACGCTTGTGAAAAAATGTAGTATTTAAATAATTAATATATATTTAAGTATTGAATGAAATGAAAATGTATTTAGTAAAGTACTAGAGATGTATTGAACATAACTAAAAGGGTATTGAAAATACTGGAAATGTACCTACTCAGGTTTGAAATGTAATGAAAATAGTGAATTCCGAACTCTAGAAGAATTCTACTCACACTTATACATAGTCAACCACTTTCAAAGAGTAAAAATAATTTTTGAAGAGTTGATAAAAACGTGATATTGAAATTAAAAAATCAAGGATTTCGGTATAATTTTCGCCGTGTTTTTTGAAAAAAGTACCTGAAGTGTATACAGTATCGGAAA
Source organism: Chrysolina haemoptera (assembly GCA_958298965.1). NCBI lineage: Eukaryota > Metazoa > Arthropoda > Insecta > Coleoptera > Chrysomelidae > Chrysolina > Chrysolina haemoptera. The sequence goes on along the minus strand of OY282602.1, from coordinate 2,115,318 downwards.
GTTTTCATCTTGGGTATGGTGGTTTCATAGAGCGTAAAGAATAGCTTGCTATATGTTGAGAGAGCGTTACAATTTCTCCTCTACTCGCTCAAGGAAGGGATATCGACATGAGCTGGTAATTCGTCGGGTGGGGATCACTTTTCTGTATTTTCGTTCAAAGATTCGGAATCAGCACGTCAAAATACGTTTGAGGACGAAAATGTGAAATTCGAAAAATGAAAAATGAAAAAGTTCAAAAAATCATCTCTCACGAAAATCATGAAAAATACTAAGTCGTCCCATGGACTTGAAATTTGCACTGTATACGTAAAATTTCATCCTCGTTCCGAAAATGTATGATTTTTATTTGCTCAGATAGAAGATTTAGCCGGAAAAGGGTGTGTATGGTAGAGAATCCAATTTTCTGAGATTTTTTATTTTTCATTTTTTGAATTTAAAATTTTTGTCCTCGAACATATTTTGACGTGCTGATTCCGAATTTTTTAACGAAAATGTCGAAAACCCATCGGAAATATTTTTGGCGCCAAAAAAACCATTTGAAAACTGATTCAGAGCTGACCAACTCGAGAACGGTTAGAGATAGATCAATTCTGCGAACGCCAATCGATTTAGAATGGCTGAATTACTATTTACTGAGAATTTGAACGAAAAAAATCGACGGACAAAAAAGTCGAGTATATCATGAGAGATCTCGTGAGAGATGATTTTTTGAACTTTTTCATTTTTCATTTTTCGAATTTCACATTTTCGTCCTCAAACGTATTTTGACGTGCTGATTCCGAATCTTTGAACGAAAATACAGAAAAGTGATCAGAAATATTTTTGGCGCCAAAAAAACCGTTTGAAAACTGATTTAGAGCTGACCAACCCGAGAACGGTTAGAGATAGACAAATTCTGCGAACGCCAATCGATTCAGAATGGTCGAAATAGTATATATTGTGAATTTCGTTCAAACGAAAAAAATTAAAATTACTCGAAAAAAATTGCAAGGGGGTCCCCTTAAAAATCATGAAAAATACTAAGTCGTCCCATGGACTTGAAATTTGCACTGTATACGTAAAATTTCATCCTCGTTCCGAAAATGTATGATTTTTATTTGCTCAGATAGAAGATTTAGCCGGAAAAAGGTGTTCAAGGTAGAGAATCCAATTTTCTGAGATTTTTTATTTTTCATTTTTTTAATTTAAAATTTTTGTCTTCGAACCTATTTTGACGTGCTGATTCCGAATTTTTTAACGAAAATGTCGAAAACCCATCGGAAATATTTTTGGCGCCAAAAAAACCATTTGAAAACTGATTCAGAGCTGACCAACTCGAGAACGGTTAGAGATAGATCAATTCTGCGAACGCCAATCGATTTAGAATGGCTGAATTACTATTTACTGAGAATTTGAACGAAAAAAATCGACGGACAAAAAAGTCGAGTATATCATGAGAGATCTCGTGAGAGATGATTTTTTGAACTTTTTCATTTTTCATTTTTCGAATTTCAAATTTTCGTCCTCAAACGTATTTTGACGTGCTGATTCCGAATCTTTGAACGAAAATGCAGAAAAGTGATCAGAAATATTTTTGGCGCCAAAAAAACCGTTTGAAAACTGATTCAGAGCTGACCAACCCGAGAACGGTTAGAGATAGACAAATTCTGCGAACGCCAATCGATTCAGAATGGTCGAATTAGTATATATTGTGAATTTCGTTCAATCGAAAAAAATTAAAATTACTCGAAAAAAAAAAAAAAACATGAAAAGTACTAAGTCGTCCCATGGACTTGAAATTTGCACTGTATACGTAAAATTTCATCCTCGTTCCGAAAATGTATGATTTTTATTTGCTCAGATAGAAGATTTAGCCGGAAAAGGGTGTTCAAGGTAGAGAATCCAATTTTCTGAGATTTTTTATTTTTCATTTTTTTAATTTAAAATTTTTGTCTTCGAACCTATTTTGACGTGCTGATTCCGAATTTTTTAACGAAAATGTCGAAAACCCATCGGAAATATTTTTGGCGCCAAAAAAACCATTTGAAAACTGATTCAGAGCTGACCAACTCGAGAACGGTTAGAGATAGATCAATTCTGCGAACGCCAATCGATTTAGAATGGCTGAATTACTATTTACTGAGAATTTGAACGAAAAAAATCGACGGACAAAAAAGTCGAGTATATCATGAGAGATCTCGTGAGAGATGATTTTTTGAACTTTTTCATTTTTCATTTTTCGAATTTCAAATTTTCGTCCTCAAACGTATTTTGACGTGCTGATTCCGAATCTTTGAACGAAAATGCAGAAAACTGATCAGAAATATTTTTGGCGCCAAAAAAACCGTTTGAAAACTGATTCAGAGCTGACCAACCCGAGAACGGTTAGAGATAGACAAATTCTGCGAACGCCAATCGATTCAGAATGGTCGAATTAGTATATATTGTGAATTTCGTTCAATCGAAAAAAATTAAAATTACTCGAAAAAAAAAAAAAATCATGAAAAGTACTAAGTCGTCCCATAGACTTGAAATTTGCACTGTATACGTAAAATTTCATCCTCGTTCCGAAAATGTATGATTTTTATTTGCTCAGATAGAAGATTTAGCCGGAAAAGGGTGTTCAAGGTAGAGAATCCAATTTTCTGAGATTTTTTATTTTTCATTTTTTTAATTTAAAATTTTTGTCCTCGAACATATTTTGACGTGCTGATTCCGAATTTTTTAACGAAAATGTCGAAAACCCATCGGAAATATTTTTGGCGCCAAAAAAACCATTTGAAAACTGATTCAGAGCTGACCAACTCGAGAACGGTTAGAGATAGATCAATTCTGCGAACGCCAATCGATTTAGAATGGCTTAATTACTATTTACTGAGAATTTGAACGAAAAAAATCGACGGACAAAAAAGTCGAGTATATCATGAGAGATCTCGTGAGAGATGATTTTTTGAACTTTTTCATTTTTCATTTTTCGAATTTCAAATTTTCGTCCTCAAAACGTATTTTGACGTGCTGATTCCGAATCTTTGAACGAAAATGCAGAAAACTGATCAGAAATATTTTTGGCGTCAAAAAAACCGTTTGAAAACTGATTCAGAGCTGACCAACCCGAGAACGGTTAGAGATAGACAAATTCTGCGAACGCCAATCGATTCAGAATGGTCGAATTAGTATATATTGTGAATTTCTTTCAATCGAAAAAAATTAAAATTACTCCAAAAAAGTTGCAAGGGGGTCCCCTTAAAAATCATGAAAAATACTAAGTCGTCCCATCGACTTGAAATTTGCACTGTATACGTAAAATTTCATCCTCGTTCCGAAAATGTATGATTTTTATTTGCTCAGATAGAAGATTTAGCCGGAAAAGAGTGTTCAAGGTAGATAATCCAATTTTCTGAGATTTTTTATTTTTCATTTTTTGAATTTAAAATTTTTGTCCTCGAACATATTTTGACGTGCTGATTCCGAATTTTTTAACGAAAATGTCGAAAACCCATCGGAAATATTTTTGGCGCCAAAAAAACCATTTGAAAACTGATTCAGAGCTGACCAACTCGAGAACGGTTAGAGATAGATCAATTCTGCGAACGCCAATCGATTTAGAATGGCTGAATTACTATTTACTGAGAATTTGAACGAAAAAAATCGACGGACAAAAAAGTCGAGTATATCATGAGAGATCTCGTGAGAGATGATTTTTTGAACTTTTTCATTTTTCATTTTTCGAATTTCAAATTTTCGTCCTCAAACGTATTTTAACGTGCTGATTCCGAATCTTTGAACGAAAATGCAGAAAACTGATCAGAAATATTTTTGGCGTCAAAAAAACCGTTTGAAAACTGATTCAGAGCTGACCAACCCGAGAACGGTTAGAGATAGACAAATTCTGCGAACGCCAATCGATTCAGAATGGTCGAATTAGTATATATTGTGAATTTCGTTCAATCGAAAAAAATTAAAATTACTCGAAAAAAATTGCAAGGGGGTCCCCTTACAAATCATGAAAAATACTAAGTCGTCCCATGGACTTGAAATTTGCACTGTATACGTAAAATTTCATCCTCGTTCCGAAAATGTATGATTTTTATTTGCTCAGATAGAAGATTTAGCCGGAAAAGGGTGTTCAAGGTAGAGAATCCAATTTTCTGAGATTTTTTATTTTTCATTTTTTTAATTTAAAATTTTTGTCTTCGAACATATTTTGACGTGCTGATTCCGAATTTTTTAACGAAAATGTCGAAAACCCATCGGAAATATTTTTGGCGCCAAAAAAAACCATTTGAGCCAAAAAAAAACATTTTGAAACTGATTCAGAGCTGACCAACCCGAGAACGGTTAGAGATAGACAAATTCTGCGAATGCCAATCGATTCAGAATGGTCGAATTAGTATATATTCTGAATTTGGTTCAATCGAAAAAAATTAAAATTACTCGAAAAAAGTTGCAAGGGGGTCCCCTTAAAAATCATCAAAAATACTAAGTCGTCCCATCGACTTGAAATTTGCACTGTATACGTAAAATTTCATCCTCGTTCCGAAAATGTATAATTTTTATTTGCTCAGATAGAAGATTCAGCCGAAAAAGGGTGTCTAAAGTAGATAATCCAATTTTCTGAAATTTTTTATTTTTCATTTTTTGAATTTAAAATTTTTGTCCCCTAACGTGGTGCTAATTGCGCGTTTGCTTCGAAAGGCGACGAGTTAAGAGGCAGCTTATAAAAAGCAAGAAGTAATATAATATACTTGTCGCCTCGTCGGCGACAATTATATTGCTGCTTGCTTTACGGCCTCTTAAAATTCACCGCCGGGAGCTGCTAGTCCCATAGCCCCCCCCCTTAATCCGGCACTGAGGTACTCACTGTCTACTCAAGTTATTTGATGCATTTATTTGGTGGCATTTATTCTCGATTCATTTTTATAATAATAAAAATAACGTAATTACTATTTCTTCTTTTGTACATTTTAATGAAAGTACACACTCATAAATACGTACAAAAATGTACCCCCCACCATTTCGTTCCGGGAGATGGAAATACTCGTTGCAATTTTCAATAAATTAATATGATTATGCGGCTTGTTCGGCTTCCCAGTCAAGTTTCTTGTTCCTTATGGCGCAGTCATAACCGCCGCAGACTCAATTATTTTTAATTACATTGGTCGCTGTTAACGCTGTAATATCTTTGCATATTTGTTAGCAAACATAGTACGGTCGTTGAAGTAAAATATTGGACTTTCTCGATTCCACTTTGAAATTCTTTATTCAACACGTTAATTTGTGTACACAATCGCTGGACTATATTTATTCATCTCCAAAGTACAAACAGTCGACTTCCAGACTTCCCAACAGCGACGCGCACGGCCTCTTATGGTTAGAAACGTAGGTTCCAGATATTTCGAGAACTTTGCTATCCTTCCGGGCGTTTCTAGGCTTAAGCCACCGGTCTTCGTCCATAGGTGGCATGATCACTCGGGCCGCTGTTATCATTTCGCTATTGTCCACCTAGATGGCGCCAGTTCTGAATATTTGCGTGACAATATGCATTGTACCTACACAACAAATCGGCATAGAGCTTTTTTTTATAAATTGTTAGTAGAGGTCCCATAGAGTGTGTGTAATAATTACTTTTTTGATATTTTCAACGGTTGACGAGTTTTAAACAGGCTTTTTTGACCGGATCAAAGTGGCGGTGTTTTTAGAGGAGAAGCCATGTCCCTCCAGAAGGGATTATTATGGTTTTGTGATATTATGGGATCTCTACTAACAGTTTATCAAGGCAAATTTACATGCAGATATTACGAATATTTCACTTCAGCTGCTGACTGCACTATATAATTAATATCTTTGCAAACAAGGCGGTTACGCATTACGACATACAGTTATCCGTCGTTTTTAATTATTCGCCTTATCTGATGCCTACCTGCATGCATTCTAATATCTGAAATTGCGCGACTGCCATTTTAATAAACTGTTATTAGTTTTGCCGTTGCCGGGGTCTCATCCACGAACCTACGAGCATGTTTAAGTCGATCGGTCTTTGGAAATCCACGGATAACGTGTACGTGGACGGTTAATATCGTCATTTAGTTCGGAGGGAGTTCAGTGCACGATTTCCGAACTCTGGTGACACTGGGAGAAGTTATTCCGACGTTTTTCCTTTTGCCCTGTTCAGTGCAGTGTTGCCAACACGCTACTCATATATTATCCGCGGTGAACCCCGAAATTCTCGGCTTCTATGTGAATTAATATTTTTATTGCCCTGTTGAGGCGCATGCGTATTGTTTGCAAATCCCAACCGAAATCAAGAATACAAGAACACCTAACCTACACAGAAGCGTCACTTACCCTTTGATCTTTTGGGGTCGAATTTTCGTGATCTCAGTTTAAAATTGGCCTTGTATGATGTCATTTCTGGGCGGCAAATTCAAACTGTCTGTCGGTTGAAATCATTTCAAGTGATCCGCCTTTCAAAACAATCGGATAACAGTCAACCGTGCGATACAAGAAACATGATGTTACGACCGGAAAATAAAACACTTGCGAACGGCTCAACGGTTTATTCTATACTGACTTTTACAATGCACCTAGTCAGACTCCAGCCATGAATAATACTTTAGTCACTCTTTTATCTTCTAAATACGCAAGTTACCCAGATAGCGTACAGGTACGTTGTCTATACTATTGGAACTAACATGTACAGGGTGATGACAATAATAATACTAATGATAACAATGATATTAATAGAACTAATAATGATAGCCATAAAAATAGCGGTCTGATCGGGGTTGTCAGAATGTGCAAAGGCGACATCGCATTTGAAGTCACAAACATGTATCTAATATATTAAGGCAATGTGAAAATGTCCGCCTCAAGGAAAATCATGGTGATGTCTTTCAAACATGAAATTCACAAATCGAAAAAAAAGAGCTAAAAATAATCGTGTTACTATTTTATTTGAAATGCAAATTACAACTCAATCCTCCACGATTCACTGTTAATAATTAACAGTGCTGCTCCTAAGGTGGCGTATGTAGTTAGTAGCAAGGCCTATCCAGAACACTTGGCTAAGGACCACAGAAGTCGATCCCAACACACCAAGGAGAAAAAAATTAATTACGAATGTATATGGTAGTACTATACATAAAAATATGAAATTATTTTTTTTTGCGGAAAATGTGTAACAGAGTAGTTTCAAAGTTGATATCTAAATCAATGTTATATTTTTGTACAATGTCGTGTCGTGTGTTTGGCCTCGCAGAACTATACTCACCACGTACGCAAGTGTGAATATTCGCCACTGGTAATGTAATATTCATTTAGATTGATAGAAATAACTTTCCTAATAAGGAAGCCGCAAGACGTGAGTATATTGTTTATACAATTTGTGACACTTTTTAGCGAGAATGGAAATGTTGGATATTATTAGTCTATTTTTATATTCTCATCGTTTCGAAATATAAACTGAGGTTTCAACAATTCAAAATAATTTCTTGGATCCAAAATTCAAATTCAGTCAGTATGGTGAACAACATCTATAATAATTGCCGGAGAGTATCAAATAAATGAAATAGTAAAATCGATATTGTCGAAGTACCCTTCTCTCCAAATATTTCCACTATGTGGAAAATATGAGGCAAAAATCTGACATAAAACAACTACTTCCCTGGCTAATACCACTACGGACATTGAATTACATCTGAAAGATATTTGTGCTACGTTATTCCAAGAAGGCCTAGTTGCAATTGCTTATTGTAATTATACAGCAGATTATCTTTCATTTGGCTGGGGAAGACCACCTGCAGTGACAGGGTAGGTCGGACAACATTAGAGTCGTCCTGCCCTAGCCCAATGAATCATAATCCACTGTATAACTAATATTTTCTCACAAATGAAGCAGTGACTTATAGTAAAAGTCAGTCGCAGCGCCACCCGTGGGGAAACCAATAAGCAATCCTCGGTAGCAAAGACACCAGGAAGTCTTTCTGGTGTCTTTGCTACCCACGGTAATCGTACGTTTTTAAAAAATTGAGAAAGCCTATATAAAAACCTTTAACACCACCCTAAATATTATGTAAAAGTTGATCAAGTTTGCACTCTTGCTTGCCTTTCGTGTGTCTAAGCCTGCTCTGCATTTTATTACAATTCAGGAAGTCGAATATTCTATCGGATTTTTCGAGGATTTGTTTTGCGTGTTGGAATATTTCTTAGAGACTGGTACGGTGTTGCACACATTACATTTCGTGATTCTTTCCATAATTTCAGTTCGGTATGTTTCCTCAAACTTTCACAGAACTTCCAGAGCGAGTATTCCGAATATTTATTCGATATCGTATCAGAGTGGATCAGTTGAGTAGGTTTCATTTCCTTGGGGTGCTGGAACATAGTTTTTCTACTAGTGTGCGGAAAAATCCACTTTTCTGCACTCATTTTAGTTATGAAAGAGTCACTTTTCCGCACTTGTTAGGTAAACTACTATTTTCTACTAGCGTGCGGAAGAATCCACTTTTCCGCACTAATTTTAGTCTTTCCGCACTCATTTTAGTCTTTCCCCATTAGTACGGAAATTTTTTTTCCGCACTCTTTTTAGTGAGGAAAAACATTTTAGTATGCTGACATTTAAATATTGCGTCGCAGAAGGTTAAAATAGAAAGCTTACCAAGTATGGTTGTATAGCTTAATATATATTTAATAATAAATGTTCTTTATGTTAACTTTTGGGGGTTTTTTCCGCTAGTAGAAAAAATAGTGTACTTAACACGAGCGTAAAGTGTTTTTTCCACACGCGATTTCTGGCCGAACTCCGCTAGGCCGAACTCCGCTAACGCGTCGTTTGGCCATCTGCAATCGCGTGCGGAAAAGTATAACTTTCCACACTTGTTAGGTGAACTACTATTTTCACCAGAAATTATACAGCGTTTACAAATCTTGCATTGTTTTTCTAAAATAATAGGTATACAGAGTGGGCTATTGAAAACGAGTTGACACCCACTGGTCCATTTTGTACTCGATCTGTTAATCGAAAAAACTTGCAATTTATTATCAACACAAATCACATTTTTTTAAAATTATAAGTAAAATTGTGATCAACATCAGATTTTCATTCAGCTGTTTGTACTATGACTTGTGAAAATAAAAATAGTTTGAATGTATAAATTATATGTGTATGTATTGCTACTTCTAACAGTCATGGAAAAAAATGAAAGATGGTCAGGGAAAACCTGAAAAGTCAGGGAAAATTTCCCAATTTCTTTTGTGGGAACTCTGTTAATGGAATTTATTGATTTGATCACGCCTAAACTAAGATTAGGTTCTCACTGGGAAACCGATGAAGAAATTGTATTCACTAATTCCCAAAAATCCTAACTGATAGAGTAATACCCAATTAATTCCCGGGTAATACTCCGAACTAATGCCACTAACGCCCAAGTAATTCCTCTAATACCCGAGTAATGAAAGTAATAGAAATATCGATTGAAAATTTGATTTTGTGGGGGAAACCCGATTCTTCCACAATCTGAAAATGAAAAAAAATTTAAGTACAAGTGGAGAAGGGCAAATTAATTAACTTCTGCGTTCACAAGATTGCTGTCTTGAATGAAATTAATTTTTGTCAGTAACGTATACTGTTATCTCAATTAGTATCTGAATTTGCCTATCTGAAATAATTGGATCGATTTAACCAAAAAATACGTCTCTTTTTCGAAAAATGTTGACGTTTCTGAGACTGTATCTGCCACCTTTATCAAAACTTGCTGAAAAGACGCTGAAAATTGTAGCAGAAATATTCAACCCTGCCCGAATCATGGGTTTTGTGTCAAGATCTTTTTTTTATTTAACAATTATGATTTCCAGTCGGTGTTCTCTTCCAATTCCTGAATTTGGTTCTGTGTGTTGACGACCTTTTTTTTCCTTTCGACTAATACCCGAAATTCCCCAGCGCTTTCCCGTTTTCCCCTCGGTTTCCCTTCACCCTGTATGATCATTCGCGCCTTTTTCGGCCGGTCGACTAGTGGAATGTTTGCAGAGCAACGTCGGACTTGATTGTTGAAAAAGGCAGTACGAATACGAGGAATAGGTACACACCAGTTTATATAAATAGCGTTTTCATGAAATCCACCCGTCAATCAGTCGTTCTACTTCAATAAATTTTGTGCGAGAACTAATGAAAAAGTCGACCCATTCGATGGACTTTATGCGGTTCAGCGGCTCGGCCGAGGGTCACCGGACGATGAAAAAGCCGCCAACGAGTGGAATTGGGGGATTATGGGGGCCAAAGGCGAGCTTAATTGGTATTGTTTTGCGATTCTTTAAATTTTCGTTCCCCGATAGTGAAAAGCTTCCATTTAAAAATATTTGTATGATTTACAAAACAATCTACGATTTTTATTTTGAATTGAGAGGCACGATTAAAGAACTGAGTACGACTAGGAAATATCAGATGGTGCTAAAAGGTAGCAGACACCTACCTCATTCTTTTCTGCGAACGCACACCACCTGAAATGAAAAAGCACAGACTCAAATGAACGGGATGAGTAGGAAACGCGTACTCTAAGTCTTGCACAACTAAAAATTTTGAGTCATTTGAGTAAATTTTTTGTTTTGAATCTTCGCCTCAGTCTTCGGCATTGGCTTAAGCTTGAGTCTGTCAGTCTTCGGCTTGAGTCTGTCATTCGATACTTTCAATTTTGAGTCTTTTCAAAATCTCGAGTCTTTTGTTCGAGTCTTCAAGTGAGTAATGGATTTCAGTGTTGGGTCTTATATTTAAATTTTAAGTCTTATGCCTAAGGATTTCACACCTTTTTGAGTGTACAGTTGGATTTGTTTCATTCACAAGTTATTTCTAATAATTTTTGCGTAATGGTTTTTTTGGCGCCAAAAATATTTTTGATGAGTTTTCAACATTTTCGTTCAAAGATTCGGAATCAGCACGTCGAAATACGTCCGAGGACAAAAATTTTAAATTTGAAAAATGAAAAATGAAAAAGTTCAAGAAGTTATCTATCATCATATACTCGACTTTTTTGTCCGTCGATTGTTCCTGTTCAAACTCTCAGTATATACTAATTTGGCCATTCTGAATCGACTGGCGTTCGCAGAATTGGTCTATATCTAACCGTTCTCGAGCTGGTCAGCTCTGAGTCAGTTTTCAAATGTTTTTTTTGCCGCCAAAAATATTTCCGATGAGTTTTCGACATTTTCGTTCAAAGATTCAGAATCAGCACGTCAAAATACGTCTGAGGACAAAAATTTGAAATTCGAAAAATGAAAAATTAAAAAGTTCAAAAAAAAATATCTATCATGAAATACTCGACTTTTTTGTCCGTCGATTTTTTCCGTTCAAATTCTCAGTATATCCTAATTTGGCCATTCTGAATCGATTGGCGTTCACAGAATTGGTCTATATCTAACCGTTCTCGAGCTGGTCAGCTCTGAGTCAGTTTTCAAATGTTTTTTTTGCCGCCAAAAATATTTCCGATGAGTTTTCGACATTTTCGTTCAAAGATTCAGAATCAGCACGTCAAAATACGTCTGGGGACAAAAATTTGAAATTCGAAAAATGAAAAATTAAAAAGTTCAAAAAAAAATATCTATCATGATATACTCGACTTTTTTGTCCGTCGATTTTTTCCGTTCAAATTCTCAGTATATCCTAATTTGGCCATTCTGAATCGATTGGCGTTCACAGAATTGGTCTATATCTAACCGTTCTCGAGCTGGTCAGCTCTGAGTCAGTTTTCAAATGTTTTTTTTGCCGCCAAAAATATTTCCGATGAGTTTTCGACATTTTCGTTCAAAGATTCAGAATCAGCACGTCAAAATACGTCTGAGGACAAAAATTTGAAATTCGAAAAATGAAAAATTAAAAAGTTCAAAAAAAAATATCTATCATGATATACTCGACTTTTTTGTCCGTCGATTTTTTCCGTTCAAATTCTCAGTATATCCTAATTTGGCCATTCTGAATCGATTGGCGTTCACAGAATTGGTCTATATCTAACCGTTCTCGAGTTGGTCAGCTCTGAATCAGTTTTTAAATGGTTTTTTTTGGCGCCAAAAATATTTCCGATGAGTTTTTGATATTTTCGTTTAAAGATTCAGAATCAGCATGTCAAAATACGTCTGAGGACAAAAATTTGAAATTCGAAAAATGAAAAATTAAAAAGTTCAAAAAAAAATATCTATCATGATATACTCGACTTTTTTGTCCGTCGATTTTTTCCGTTCAAATTCTCAGTATATCCTAATTTGGCCATTCTGAATCGATTGGCGTTCACAGAATTGGTCTATATCTAACCGTTCTCGAGCTGGTCAGCTCTGAGTCAGTTTTCAAATGTTTTTTTTGCCGCCAAAAATATTTCCGATGAGTTTTCGACATTTTCGTTCAAAGATTCAGAATCAGCACGTCAAGATACGTCTGAGGACAAAAATTTGAAATTCGAAAAATGAAAAATGAAAAAGTTCAAAAAATTATCTATCATGATATACTCGACTTTTTTGTCATTCGATTTTTCCCGTTCAAATTCTAAGTATATCCTTATTCGGCCATTCTGAATCGATTGGCGTTCGCAGAATTTGTCTATCTCCAACCGTTCTCGAGCTGGTCAGCTCTGAGTCAGTTTTCAAATGTTTTTTTGCCGCCAAAAATATTTCCGATGAGTTTTCGACATTTTCGTTCAAAGATTCGTCATCAGCACGTCAAAATACGTCTGAGGACAAAAGTTTGAAATTCGAAAAATGAAAAATAAAAAAATTCAAAAAAAATATCTCTCATGATATACTCGACTCTTTTGTCCGGCCATTTTTTCCGTTCAAATTCTCAGTATATACTAATTTAGCCTTTCTGAATCGATTAAATCATTTACTTCCGTGTTTAAATATTTGTTAATAAATTTGTTAATAAGGCATATTTAAAAATTTTTACCACACAACCATTTGTAGGGCAAAGGTCAATTTATATCCCTACTTACTGGATTAACAGTCGATCCGAACAAAATCCACATTTAACCTCTCCGTACCTAGCATTAATCTTCCGAAGAGAACAAATGAACAGCGCAAATTTAAACGAACGATTCCGACGACCTTGTCGCAGTCGCGATCGTGACTCGCCGCATTTTTAATACGAATTTATCTGTGGCGTGTTCGCCAATAATTCGATAATGGCCAGAAGAATCGAATGTTGCCGTTAAACTCGCTACGGGAACATAAAAACCGCGGCAATTTCGGCGATGGCACGAGAAATATTCGTCCTTTATCAGTCGATAAAGGTTCGGTCGTATAGGGCAGGGCAGGGCGGCGGCAGACACAAACAGGGGCCTCTGGAGGTTGCGAGGTTAACGCCAGTCACCTGCCAGAAAAAACCGCTTGAAACGATCGTTGAAGATACATTCAGTATTCCAACAATAGTATTGGGTTTTGAAAATATGAGTTTAAAAAACTGAAGAACACGCTTTACTTGCAACATGGACTAGAAGGAAACAAAAAATAATTGAGAATTCAATTACGCTAATGTAAAAAAAGCTCGGGTGCTTCCGATCTATATTCTCGTATTTTTTAGTTTAATTTAACAATACTGACCGTTCAAGAGCTCGAGAGAACTTTGTCAAGCACTCCACGCTTTTTTTATATTTGAGTAAGGCGTGTTCTTTAGTTTTTTTTAACTAATTATTTCAGATTCGTGATCAGGACCACTCACTACAGATACACTTTTTTCCTGAAAAAATTTCAATCCTGAACTATCCGAATTTGTCTCACTTCTCATGGAAACACCCTCTTAATTTCCGTAATTATTAAAGTAGAAATCTGTAAATTCCAGGAGCGTTAGATATACCAGCGATGAGTCTAAATCTTGCATGATGTTGATCTGAGTGACAAACACTGTTCGCCAAAGGCGATGAACCTAGCCAGTTTTGCGAAAAATTATATTAGGGGACAATATAGGCTCAACGGATTCGGAATCAGGACACCAGTTTCACCACCAATACATATTTTTGAGGGTAATACCACAAGAGGTTTTCATTTTATCGGACAAACTTTCATTTTGCACGAAAACTTGATTGCTTTGGTAATTGACGAGAACAAATAACATGATGAAATCACGACACCGAAAAAAGTGCATCTGTAGTAAGTTAGTGGTCCTGATCACGAATCTGAATTTTGAGCCTATTTTGCCCCCTAGTATGGTTTACCGTATAAATAGGTTGTTTCATCGCGAGTGGTGGGCAGTGTATATCACTTAGGCCAACCCAATTGAGGTGGTAGGTGCATTTTGACCATCTCATCTGTCCTGAGAGTTTCATCATTCTACCTCAATTATTACGGAAGATACGGGGGTGCTTCCATGAGAAGTGAGACAAATTCGGATTTTTCAGGACTGAAATTTTTCCAGGAAAAAAGTGTGTCTGTAGTGAGTTGGTGGTCCTGATCACGAATCTGAAAGAATTTTGAGCCTATTTTGCCCCCTAGCATGGTTTACCGTAAAAAAGGGTTATTCCATCGCCAGTGGTGGGCAGTGTATATCCCTTAGGCCAACCCAATTGAGGTGGTATATGCATTTTGACCATCTCATCTGTCCTGAGAGTTTCATCATTCTACCTCAATTATTACGGAAGATACGGGGGTGTTTCCATGAGAAGTGAGACACACTGTATACCAATTTTGAATAGAATCGGACCATTATCACAAATTTCGTCCGCCATCTTGGAGCCGCCATTGTTTTTTTCAGTAACAAAAATGTCATATTGCATTGTCGAAACTTGTGCGAGCCAAGGATTAACGAGGCTCTTACCTTTTAACGTGCGATTCCTAGCACTTTCTCGGGCCATCAGATAAAAATCTGTAGTCGCTAGGATTCGAACCTAGCCGACCAGCAGTCAATGGTTTTGAACGCGACAGTTTCAACCACTGAGCTACCTGGCCCTTAAAGATAGATACAGTTTCAGTTAGAGTCTCTTCATAATATCTATCAGATGTAGTTCAATGTCCAGCGTGGCTTGTGCCGGGGAAGTAGTTGTTTTCTGTTAGATATTACAAATAAATCACATTTTTTATTTTTCAATTTTCATAATTTCATCATTACCCTCCTCATAGAATATGGAAAAGAGTATATCATTGGATGTTGAATGAATGTGTGTAGCTCCTTTTCCTTCCAACCTATTTTTCCAACGATAATCTTTTGAATTGTATGAATTATTTTGTGAAAGTTCAATTTCCGCATTGCGATGTTTGACGGGAACTACCATATGTTTGCTCAAATTACCGGGGCACACGCAACGTATTATTCGTGATTAAAAATATACTAGATCGTGATAATACAACAAGGCCATTCGTGTTGTTATTTACACTTAACTAATTGGGGATTCAGCATTAGATGCCTGCGCCAAAGTGACGAAAATTGAACTACTCTCGAGTACATTATGTCAACGTAAGAACATCAGTATATTCACCAATTATATGTACCAGAATTTCATCACTTATCAATCATTATTACAATAGCCAAAATCTTGATAATTTTGACGAAAACAATAATTTCGATGTACTTATCTTTTGTTTCAAAACTCGACACCAGAGGGAGTACCCCTAACGTTGAAACTTTGGAAAGGCTGATTAGCTGATTTCAGCCATGACTGTATTCACGCTGAAAGCTTCTTCGTTGCTTGCCCGAAGAAAATGTTTTGTTGAAAAATACTTATATGGACTGATAGTGCGTCTATCAGTCTTGCCAAGAAAAATATGGAAAAGGAATGTTTTTTCGATAAAAAATATCGATAGATAAAATAATAAAAGTTGTGAATAGGCACCTTTAAACACTCTTGCGCGAATAAAATGAGCGTAAAGTACCGGCCCTTAGTTTACTGTGCATACAGCTACAGGTCCGCAGTTTTCCAGTAATATTTACCTATGCACGCCACTGACTCATTACCGCGGGCCACCTTTTATTTTATCCATGGGGCTAGATCATCAGTGAGTCAGTTTGCGACCGTGTAAATTGATCCAATTAATGACGATCTTAATCAGATTGATACGACAACTTAACATCCATGGCCTGGTTTTATTCAGTAAAACGCCAATTTTGGCCAGAAAGTAAAAAACGCGCGACAGCCTTCCGACGAGATTTGCGATCTTTATGGGCGCCTTGGGAGTGGACCAGGGCTGGGCTCGAGGCGTCCGTTCTACATCTACCGGGTGATATTGTTGATATGATCCGTTAGTATGAATAGATAGAATTAGTTGGAAAGGGGAACATTCTCCATAAAAATTGAAAAATGAAAATTTTCATGGAGAATTCAACATGAATACCTCCGAAGAACTTATCTTTAACGATGGAAAATAGCGACTATAGTTTTGTCTTTCAGCCGCAGATGATTCCACAACAGATTTTATGAATGTCCTATTCATATTTTCGAACAAAAATCATAATCCAGTATATTTAGGTTTTGAGACAAGAATCGATTGTAGCACCACCAAATTTGGCATGCTAGTAGTTGAAACCATGCTTAACAAGAAAAAAAATTGTTTACCAAAATTTCAGGGGTGGAACACATTTTTTTTTTTCATTTTAAAATAAATTGTATAGTTTTTTGCTGTAACCTTGAAAAGTATATGGTTAATCAAAAAATGGTTCCGATAGGGTGAAAGATAATTCAATTCTCCACAAAAATGATAAAAATCCTGTATTGTTCAGAAGAGATACGACTATTAAATTTCAAGATTTTATTTATCAAAACTTTTTTACTCAAGTTATGGTTCTACTAAAAGGAAATCCTGCCGTGTTCAGAGAACATCATAAAAGCCGAGGAAAAGTAGGTAGGAATAGGTGTTCTCGAAATTCTGCAAGCCGTATGCCACAGGGAACACCACCCGGGGCAGCGGGTTCCAAAACTTTCGTTGGAAGAATAAGCCCTGGGAAAGAGATATTCGGCATGTCTCCAAAGTGACGGCTTACGGATGTGAGGACTGTGCTCGACGGATCAGTCCCGATGAGACCGCTAACGGTGGAACGATTGATGATATTTCGAAAGAGTATCGCTTATGAAAATATCTATCATATATCGCCAACCTTTCTGCGAAAAGTGAAACTTTTTCTGGCTGGTCAATAAATTCTCTCTCCCACTCATTCGGCTTATGGAGAAAATAATAGGCGATATCTCAGTAGTCTTTGGAGATAATAGCATCGAACTTGGTGTTGTTGGATTCTTTATGATCATCCCTAACCGATCATGAAATGATATACCGGCTGTTCTATTTTAAAAAATTCTTGAAGATGGCGCTCAGTTGCTATTCCGAAACTTTTGGCTGTGATTTTTTCATGAAAATATAGTTTTTTTTTATCTCCAATTCTTCCAAATTTCGTTGCGCTATACCAGGTGGTTCAAAAATTAGTAGTGGGGAAACGGACTTTAGACGGGCACTGTATGTAGAGCATGAAAACACCAATTTATGTTCCCTTCTTCTTGATTATCACATGATTTTTCCTTTTCAAAGGAACCAGACCAAAAAAATCGCTCACGATATTCCCACCATATTACATGATGGCTCGTTGATTTTACGATACTCTGTATCGCGGAAATTCAAAGTGGAATATGGATACCACCACCGCGATCGCAATCATGTAATGTAAACATGCTTAACTCGTTTCGACAATGGCGAACATTTCGTAATATCAATTGGTATAGTTTCAATTGTTATTGCGGACTGCTCGATCAAGTTTCCTAGTAATTATCCGGCAGTTTTTTCCCGTATCATAGTTACCTACCTTCGTCATTTTCTGTAGTTACTTTCACTAGAGATTACAGGAAGTATTCGCGTTCTTTCTTATCCTTTCCATTCAGACTATGAGTGAATATCTCATTATTCATTATATAAATGGCCTATACTAGATTGTTGGAGGAAATATAATTTGATATTTCAACTCACAGTTGTCAAAATCCTGCACAAAAATGAGTGCTAAACACGTTGATAATTGAAATTTATTTGGTTCTCCTAACTATCCTTGAAAATATGGACATATCGGAATGAGTGGCAAAAAGGCGTTACCAGTTAAAATTTTATTGTAATTATTGTGATTACTTGAAGCCTTTCTTTAGTTAAACCATTTTAGAGAATGAAAAAAAAAATTACCCTCGTGTACCAATAGAAATAATAATAATAAAATCGTGACCGACAAACTCCGACAGATCTGGTCGTCAGAACTGTCGGGGAAGAACAAAGTTGCAACTAATATGCTTGCAACAACTCCACGTTAAAACTCGAAAAATGATGCATCTTCATAGGAGCTTGCATCCTAAATCGTCCGTTCCACGATTATACTTCCCCCCTCCAGACAACAGGGAGGACGGAAACTTTTGAGTTTGGAGAACTTTTGAGAATGGTGCTGGATGGAGCCTGTAAAGTCATCAGGAGTTCAGATCCCCTTCTCTGCATGGTCACCAAGTTGGAACCCGTTCAGCAAAAAGCTCACATCAAAGCTGCGGAGACTGAGGTCCTCCTGCAGCTGCACAAGGATAAGGCAATGCACGGGGTCTTCTTTAAGAACATTGAAGAGCTGTCCCACTCAGTTCGTTACTTGAATTTGTAACAATTCATGAAAATATGTAAGAAGCAGTATTGTTTCTTACCCAGTATTTGTGTGGCCTCCAGTGAGTTTTTGGAGAGTCCCCACTTGGTCTGGGTTTTTGGAGAGTATGCGATGGAGTCTTGCACTTTCCGAGGTTTGCTTTATATCTTCCTTCCTTTGCTCCCCTCTGTGATTTGAATTCAACAAGTACTCTTTGTTCCTGGTTGAGTCATAGCCGTTTTCGTCTATGGATTATGGTCATTATCGTGGCTGATTTGTCGACCACGGTTGGTGAAGCTGGAAAGCCTTTCATCGCTCAAAATGCTAGGAATTCGAGAGAATCTCATTGGCTGTTAGAATAGGCGTTTATCAATCGCTGAAATTTTTTCAACTCGCGATATTACTGTTGATAATCTTCAAGTAGTATTTTGTTGTCCAGTGATTTACGTTATTTCCTTTTTGGACCACTACCATGAGGAAGTAAGGGTTCTTTACGATGTGCCTGTCAGGAATCAATTAAAAAAAGAAAGAGCTGGAATGGGCTAGAATGGTATTAAAATGCAGGGCCACCTATGCCGAGAATCAACCCATAATATTTCACGTCCTACTAATATATTCGTTTCATTTATAATGATATTACGGACCTCGGCGTATATACCCGAAGAAATAAAAAGACATCGGTAGCCTCGATATTTATGACGTGCAACTCGAATTTATTAGCGGTGTAATGCGTTTAATTGCGATCTTATGCTTGCATGATTAATTGGACGGCTGCGCCAACTCTCGCAAAACCTGTATGCGTTTGAATTTAATCATGTTTCAGTAGCCAGAAGTGACCGTGATTTCCTCTTTTGTGTTTATTCTGGCCGATCGATTGGAATTTATAATTAATTGGTTCAGGGCCGCCTGACCTTGTAATAACGCTTATTTTTTTAGCTTTTTTCAGTTTCGTTTGCCTTAGCCTTCAAAATATGGACGAACGAAAAAATCAGCTGTCGCTCATCATGTTTTTTCAACAAAACAATTCCATAGAGTTTAGTTCATAAAGATTAGTTAGACAAGTTAACAACAATGTCAACAACAGACAGCTAGATGCCTATGGAAGCTTAGAAATAAGTAAACATAATAAGTCAATATTGTAAAATTAATTCAAAACACTTATATATATATTTGGGATATGCAGCAGGCCAATAAGATTCCAAGCTGGAAAGACATTTTGAGATATTGATAAAGAAAAAGAAAAACCAGGAATCAACTTACAGTGTTGTGAGGTTATGTGGCGTATACAGTGCCTTCATTTCAAAACTTCCCACCCCTATTATTTCTTTTAGCAGGGAAAATTTCCTGTGGGGAAAAAACACGTCAATTTAGATATCGAGGGGGAAGTTTAAAACCAGTGCCAGTGGTATATTAGGTGTCACCCCCTCACCCCTAGCTACCCCCACTTAATAATTTTAAATGGCACTCCCACACTTGTAATACATCATTTTAAAGATCTTAAAAATCCTCACTCAACCCCGTTTAGAAAACTGAAATTGGTTGATCCGTTCTCGTAAAATAGGGCAAAAAGAAAATAAATTATAACAAAATGCAAAACAAATTAATGAATTTATGGAACCGCTACCACTGACTCAATAACGGTATGTTTGTTCATTTTTTACACAGAGTTTTTTGGTTTAGCTAAAAGTGAGATAAGGTCTCACAGTTTCTTCTTGGGGTCAGTTAAAATTAAATGGTGAAAACATTTATCAGAATTAGTGATTCCTGATTTTAAACTGTTTGTCAAGTGGTGTCAGTTGCACTGACAGTAATACAAATCGTAATGGTGTACACTTTACAAGAAAGAACTGAAATTATTTTTATTTATGGTGCTGAAAATAGGTGTGCTCGTAGGACAGCCCGGGTTTTTAATGAAAGGCATGCAGGCCAAAATGTGAGTCACCGATATGTTCTAGACCTTGTTCAAAAATTTGAAGAGACCGGTTCTGTGTGCAACAAAGCAGTAAAGCAGCCGAGAGTTCTTACTGAAGCCGCACAGATTGAGATTTTAGGCCAATTTGCCATTGAGCCTACTACTTCAATTTCGAAAGTCGCTAAGGTAGTAAATATTTCAGTTGGTTCTATACACAAAGTTTTAAAACTAAACAAGTTCTTTCCTTACAAAATGAGTATTCTTCAGCAACTCAGTGAGGATGACTATGATAGGAGAATTGAATTTTGTGAAATAATGACTGCGAGAATTCAAAATGACCCGAATTTACTACAAAATATTTGCTTCAGTGATGAATCAACTTTTTTTCTTAATGGCTTTGTAAATAAGCATAACTGTAGATACTGGGATAATGAAAATCCACACTTGTTTCGAGAGGATCATACGCAATATCCACAAAAACTTAACGTCTGGGCTGGAATTCTGGGAAACGAAATAATTGGCCCTATTTTTATTGAAGAAAATTTAACTGGTCAATTGTATTTAAACTTATTGGAAAATGTAATCGATCCACTGATAACACAGTCCTTAGAAAGCCAAATTGACGAAGACGACAACCCGCTCTTGGATGAACAACATTTACATTTTCAACAGGACGGCGCACCGCCACACTACGCATTGCATGTCCGACAGTGGCTCGATCAACGGTATCCTGACAAATGGATTGGCAGAAGAGGCGCTCTGGAATGGCCGGCAAGATCTCCGGATTTAACTCCATTGGATTTCTTTCTCTGGGGTTATTTGAAGACAATGGTATACAAAACTCCCCCGCAGGACATTCAGGATCTAAGACACAGGATTACTGACACATGCAGACAAATTAATAAGGAAACATTTACAAAAGTCCGACAGGAATTCGAGAATCGATTGTACTTTTGCTTAGCTAACAATGGTGAACATTTTGAACACCTAATAAAGTAAAGTACATTTATTTAATTGCAATAGCTATTATTTTATTTGTTATAATAATTAATTTTCTTTTTGCCCTTTTTACGAGAACGGATCAACCAATTTCAGTTTTCTAAACGGGGTTGAGTGAGGATTTTTAAGATCTTTAAAATGATGTATTACAAGTGTGGGGGTGCCATTTAAAATTATTAAGTGGAGGTAGCTAGGGGTGAGGGGGTGAAACCTAATATACCACTGGCACTGGTTTTAAACTTCCCCCTCGATATCTACATTGACGTGTTTTTTGTCTACGACAAATTCTCCCTGCAACAAGACGTAATAGGGGTGGGAAGTTTTGAAATGAAGGCACTGTATGTTAAAATTATTCATAATATATGGACAGAACTGGGAATAAAACTTCATTGGTAACACATAGAGTTAATTTGGGTGCGAACACATTACTGATGATACATTTTAAAATGGATTTAAAAATTTTTTTTGTTTGTTAGTACTAAAAGCACGTGCTGTACCTTGAGGAGGCAAACAACCGCGTAAGAGAATATTTTCAAATAAACTGACACATGTGACATGTGACACATGACATGACCCTTCACGGAATCGTGCCATGTTGCCACGTGAAGTGGGGGTGAATTGTTTCAACAGGAAGTGACTCTATGCCTACTGATACAGTTTTGTGATGGAGATACACGGAACATTAATCTATGAAAATTGTGAATTATTTGAAAAGATTGCTCTTATTATGAGAAAATATTGCACCTGACAGATGACATGAAACAACAAGGAATCTTGTTGGCATTTTGATGTGATTCGCCGTAAATACCTATACTTATTATCATATCCAACTTTTCCGCATTCGAAAATTTAATCAGTTTTCAATTTCACGAAAAACCGACCCAAAACTGAATACACTTCCGTAAAATTTGACCGGTTTTCTGACAGATCGATGAATACTCGTATTATTTCATTTATTTTGACGCTTTCATGGCCTTCTTTATATTATGCCATAAAGTTGCTGTGGTGCATCAGAATCGCAAGGGGCATTAAAAAATCCAGGGTGCCATTCAAAAAAGTTGGCGCCAGTGTCGCGACGCCCTAACGGATGACGCCCATTGATGACGTAACAATAGGACCCTTCTACATCAAAAACATGTGCTTTCACAAAATATAAATATCCTCTTTAATTTTCCAGATATTCGCCCGCGAAGTTTTATATTGGACACCCTGTATATTGATTGCCCAAATAAAGTTGAACTCTCGATTTGTTTCGTTCAATTCAGTTAATTTGTTTGAAGGCATTATTTTGCAAATAATGTAAATACATTTCTTCGTTTCCTTTGACTCCTGTTTACAAAATGAAAACGTTTCAGTTGAATGTTTGCTTGAATTACAAAAACGAGAAATAATTTCGCTTCAATTAGAGTGCAATTATTAAAAGCAAAGTCAAGGCGATATTGAGTTATACAACGGACTATGTCGACCAGTTTAATGACTAATGTGTCATTGAATTTCATAATAGTAGAACTTCCACCGTGCTCTAGAACAAGCAAAAAATTATGTTTAGCAGAGCAGGAAATGAACGTTACGAAACAGCAAAGTAATCACCGTGAAGCAGTAATTATAACATTATCAGGGAGCGATATGACATGTTCGTTTTCTTAAAGAAAGTCACATTTTTTCATATTTTGTTTTTCATTTATTGTTCTTCATTCCGTTGTAATATTTATTGAAAAAAAAAATACTACCTATACATATAAAGTGATCGAGGGCATATTAGTAACATCTCTAGTTTGTACAATGATCTGAGCACTTTTCCCGTTAATTCGTCCTTTCAAACCCACTTGGGAATCTTCCGGATGTGCTTATATTGTTTGCTATACCATTCCAGTTGTTGACTGTTTTTACTTTTCAACATTCTATACTTCCAACATTTCTGACTTAACACTTAAGTGTTCAACTGTATCAATCTTTCGGGTGTATCCAATTTCAAAATCAAGACACATGAACCTATTTATCTTCATTCAGTTGGAGAACAGAAAACCAAATTATATCGTCGAAATCAGAAGTAATGGAAATAAAAAGTTGCTCAGTTACCATAACGACGAAAAACCAACAGTGGTACTTTATTTCAAACTTTTTTATAGGTTTGATGTCAAGAACCAACCACAAAGATTACTTGTTTTTTAAAATCACAAATCATGCCACTTAGATACGTATAGATTCTCTAGAATTCAGCAAACTACGAAAGCGCAGGAGGGCCACAAGAGGTTTTTGTTTATTCATTTCGACTTTCATGTTGAAATTTCGATGTCGAAATTTCGACTTTATTCTCGAAATTTCGAGTTTAATGTAGAAATTTCGAATTTCATATCGAAATTTCGACAATAAAGTCGAAGTGAATAAATTTCAACCCTTGTGGTCCTGCGCTTTCGTAGCAAACAGTACCAGACCAGGGTGCTATTGGTCTTTTTTAATCATATGCTGTCGACTGCGTTTGAAATTTTGGAAACATTCAGTCAAAAACACGAGATATAGGGCATAGGCAAATTCAACCCGTTAGAAGACCTCTCTGTATATTTTTCATCGTACATTGAAAGCACTTTGGGTCGTTCTTACAACCGAATAGCAGTCTTTTGAATTCATAGTATAGCAGTTTTCCTAACATGCGTGTGTGTTACTAATATACATATAGCAGTGGATATTTGTCATTAACTTTTTTATAGTCATTTTGGTTATTTTCAGCTTCACCTCTTTGTTGTTTTACATTAGGAATGTTATTAGCAAATAGAAAGAAAAACTAACTTTACTCACGACTTTCATACAGTATTTTTTCTACAACTGTGAAAAAATAACCAACTTTTTTACGCTTTTCCGTTTAATAATGAAATCGTATGTTGATAGTGAAATATTGTAATACTTTACGCACACAAACCAACAAAAAAGTGGACTTTTTTCGACAGTTGTAGAACACGTTACGAGCACGTTCTATAACGAACAGTGAGAGTATATGTTTCGAATTAAACGGGTTGCATGAAAGCAGTATTTGAACATAAACATACCTAATCATTGCATTTTTTTGTCTTTCAGGTGAGTAGGCTACGCGCCTCTTCCGGTGATGGATGATGAGACAACTTTCTAACAAATGCGCATCAAACTAGGTAAGTAGGCAATAAATGAGTCGATAAGGTCCTGTTGATTGACTTCAATGGACGTTTTATCCAGGTGGGATGTGTACTATACCGTGTGTCTCTTCTTTATTGGAATTATTGGAAAAAAATTGTTTACCAAAAAATCAGAGGTGGGACCCAAAAAAATTAAAAAAAATTTGCGGTGGTTTCGGAAAGTATAAAATTTAACAAGAAACAATTTCAACAAGGTGAAAGATAATTCAATTCTCCACAAGAAATATACTTAGTAATATCTCACAAAAAGCGCTCGTTTTCTCAGAAGTTCGCGTTAACCCGCCACTGCCATTTCCCGCAGGGCCAAAAATAAGATTTATCATAACTTTGCTAAAATTATAGTAGAAGGAAAAGAAAAATTGCATATCGTTTCTGAAGACTTCTACTTCCTCATGCAAATATAACATGTGAGTATCTGAGTACCTAAAATGTGTTTTGTCCCACTTCACATAACTCTTCTACGATATTTACGGAAGATCCGAAAGTCATGGATATTTTAGTTGATATGGAATAATTATACTGGAGCAGGAATCAGTACCCTCTTTGGACCATATGCAACGATTTAAGACTAGTGAGACAAGTCTCACTTATACATGCCAAAGAAAAAACTGGGTTTTACTCCTGCCTCAGTTTTTAACTCACCCATAATCCCGGCAGTTTCTTCAGTAAATGTTGAAAATAATCGCTCATAGAAATCCTACATAAAAAATGAAGTATGTGATTTCCAGCTTGAGGTTTAAACTTTACAACAGTGTTATTAAACATATACGCAGGATATGAATAAGCGATTATTTTCAACATTCACTGAAGAGAATGCAGGATTTATGAGACAGGAGTAAAACAAATTATTTTTTTTTGGCATGTATAAGTGGGACCTGTTACACTACTTTAAAATTGTTGCATATATTCCAAAGAGGCTATGGGTTGCTGCTTCAGTATAATAATTCCATATTTACCAAATTATTCATGATTTTCGGATCATCCGCAAACATCTACGTGAAGTGCGACAAAACACATTTTAGGTACTCAAATACTCGCATATTATATTTGCATGAGAAGGTAGGAGTCTTCAGAAACGATATGAACTTTTCTTTTTCCTTCTCCGATCATTTTTAGCAGAGTTATGACCAATCAAATATTCGGCTCCGCCAGAACTTTCAGTGGCGAAGGGTGAACCTCTTTGATGTCGGCGTTCAATCACGTTTTCCAAGAAAACTGGAGCATTTTCGAAGGAATGAACCATATACTTTTCAAGATTACAGCAAAAAACCATTCATTTATTTTAAAATAAAAAAAAATGTGTTCCACCCCTGAAATTTTGGTAATCAATTTTTTTTCTTGTTAAGCATGGTTTCAACTATACTAGCATGTCAAATTTGATGGTGCTACAATCGATTCTTGTCTCAAAACCTAAATATACTGGATTATGATTTTTGTTCGAAAATATAGATAGGATATTCATAAAATCTGTTGTGGAATCATCTGCGGCTGAAAAACAAACTACAGCCGCCATTTTTTTGTCACCGAAACGAGTATAAGGAAACTAATCATTCAACATATATATTGCTAAATACAGATCTTGAACACAATCAACGATTCAGAAAACTATTTTATCTAGTTTTGAGGTAATTAAGGTCATATTACAGCCATATTTCAATACATTTATTATTTACAATCCTAATCTTCGGCAAGAAGCACTTGAATAGGCACTCTGGGGCTACCACAATCTATTTCACACCGGATTGATTCGATTGTAGATAAAAAGCCATTTTCGCTATGTAATGTCCGTTGAAAGTATAGTTGATTTACGGTTGTGGTATAACGTTTATTATAAATGGGTATATTTCGTTTGTTCTGAACATGAGCGGTCGCAGATCCACGATATTATTTACATCAATAAATATTGGAAAGGGAAAGCGTTATCATTGCGCTCTTCCTGTATAACAAATCATTCTTATATTTTTCTGGATTTGTTTGATTGAATATTTCCATACGCCATTAGGTCGACAAGCAGGTCAGCGAGATGATTGAATGCAGGAGAAAGACGAAATTGAAGTCATTAGGATATGAAACACGGAATAATTATGGTGCTTATATCTGTAATGGCCAGAGACTGTGGGCATTGCTAATTTCATGTCGTTTATTAAAGTAATGCACTCGCTCTTTTATGATGGTATAGATCATTTATAATAATTCATAAACAACGTTATGTAAAGTACATTCGCAGAAAGTTAGCAAAGACACAGCAATGTCGCAAATGATATGTTACAAACAGGTGCGAGAGTATGTGGAATATACATTGAGTTTCAAAAAGTTTGCGCCATATGGAAAACTTTTTTATTATGCATTTGTCAGAAAATTTCATTCTTCATTAAAGTTGCATTGCAGAAAATTTCCAAACGGTATACAGGGGAGAATAGAAAATGGAAATTTTGACCAAGAGTAAACTAAGTACCTTTATTTTAGATCGTATCGAAGAAGTTTATTTAGAAAAGTTGTTGAGAATAAAAAACAATATTCAGATTTGGAATCACAGCCAACTACGCAACAAAAAATTCTTTTTCCAATTTTTTATGGTTCTAGCTAGGTTTGCGAGTGGCATATATTATTATTATAATTTTTTTTCATCCGGTTGGATTTTACCAGTCGGGCCCTGTTGCCGGAGCTCCGACACATTCGGAGGGCGTGCTGGTGACATTTACCCAGATAGCTACTCCCCACGTCCGTGGGGTGAGCAACTACTGGGTCCGAGAATCATGTGCCCTGAGCAGACGGAGTGAACCAAGGATGACTGCCTTCGGTATTCGTCCGGCTAAGATTTCTGCCATATTACGGCAAGCAGATCGATGGTAAAAAAATCAGGAACGTGAGATCAGCATATGGAAAATCCAGAGGCTTAGAACGCCAAGATATACAATTAGGAAAAACCGTTTTACAATTTCAAAGTATTGGATGTAATGAATTAAAAAAGCAGCACTGAACTCTTTCTTGAGAGTATAACAGTTACTATCATTATTCGATTGGAGATCCGATTATATTTTTTGTTGGTGAAATTATTACACTTCAATGCTATGACGAGTCAATAATGTAGGTACATTCAATATAAATGTAATTAGAATTGTCAGAAGTCAAAACCGTATAATCACCTTCAAGTAACGCAAGTACTTGAGATTATGCAATAGTTTCTCGCTACTAGTAATACTCTTAGAGTTATTGCAAAGATCAAGTTGAATATTTCAAATTATTCCGTAAAGGTAGCCGTATTACCTTGGGCGGTGCTGATGTCGACTATTTTTTGCTACTACCAGAACTGCTATGATTCATAAATTTAGATTACATAACAAGTATATTTATATATCCTGCCTTCGCGATGGTAAAATTATTATCATTGAGCTCTCCGATTCGCTTCACAAGGTTTAAAAAACGAAACGTCCATTAGAGACACTTTAAATGTACGCAGAAGCACTTCAAGAAATGTCGGAAATCGATGTTGAGAGTCCTTTGTATATGGAGGATGATAGAATGACTGCGAGAATCGCTGGATTGGAAAATGAGATGGAAATAACTGGGCATAGATATAATAATAATAGTAATCGTCCGTTCCACGGTTATACTTCCCCAGATAACAGGAAGGCCGGGGACTTTTGAGTTTGGAGTGTCTACATAACAGAATGGTGCTGGATGAAGCCTGTAAAGTCATCAGGAGTTCAGATCCCCTTCTCTGCATGGTCCGCGACCATGAAAAAGCAGGGATTGGAGCATTTCTTTTCAAGGCAGCAATCCGGGCAGCTGATGAACTTGGTCTCGTATTCGACACAGAAGGGGCGAACCCAAACTCTGTCACTGAGTTGGAACCCGTTCAGCAAAAAGCTTACATCAAAGCTGCCGAGACTGAGGTCCTCCGGCAGCTGCACAAAGATGAGCCAATGCATGGGATCTTCTTCAAGAACATTGAAGACCTTGGCTTATCCAACAACCTGACCTTTGCTTTCCTCAGGTCAAGTGAGCTGAAGTCGGAGACCGAGGGATTCATAATGGCTTGCCAGGATGGTGTCTTCAACACCCTGGTCTACCGTAGCCGCGTGATGGGTATAGAGATCTCCGAAACTAGATGCAGAGCGTGTCGTTGGGCGCCTGAGACCATAATGCATTTGCTGTCAGCATGTCCAGCATATGCGGTCTCAGAGTATATCCACAGGCATAACGCGGCTCTACGAGTGTTGTACTACCATCTACGACACTCGTACGGTATAGACGAGACACCGGTGTTGCCTTATGCTCCGGGGGATATTGAGTCCGTTGTGGAGAATGATAAGTGCCGAATATATTGGAACTACTCATCCCCTACCTTCAGGCAAATACAAGCCAATAAGCCTGATGTAGTCCTCCTCGACCGTCAGAGTAAAACGATTTTCGTCATGGAGTTTTTGGCTTCTGGTAAAACGAACATCGTTCGAAAAGAGGAGGAGAAACGGACTAAATATCGACACCTGACTCTTTGAACTTCGCAGGCTCTACCCAAACCATTCTGTTGAAATGGTGGTTCTGATTATAGGGGTCCTTGGTGGTATGATGGACACACTGCTCTCGAACTTAAAAATCATACCGGCTTGCCGTAATATGGCAGAAATCTTAGCCGGACGAATTCAGAAGGCCGTCATCCTTGGTTCACTGCGTCAGCTCAGGGCACATGATTCTCGGACCCAGTAATCGCTTACCCCACGGACGTAGGGAGTGGCTATATGGGTAAATGTCACCAGCGCGCCCTCTGGATGTGTCGGAGCTCCGGAGACAGGGCCTGACTGGAATATCCTTTTAGGAAAATAATAATAATAATAATAATTTTCATATTCTTCGATGGTGTAGAAAAAAATCAAGGAGTAGAAATGAGATTGTTGTCAGAGTTCCCAAGTGGGACACTGTATGAAACAGGATTGGTTGTGATATTGGCTTTCGACATCAGGAATGTGTGTAATAGCGAAGGCGTCAGTTTGACAACCTTCCTCATTTTCAATTATTACAAAAACATGTGAAATGTATGAAACTTTTTGGATTTAGGACAATTAATAATATAGTTGAAACAAATGAAGATATATTATAAATGGTGTGTTCTACATACCCTCTCAGGTACGAATTATTTTCGGATACACCCTGTATCTTTCCTGATATGAATGGTGAATGGGCACAAGTCATTTCCGATAGTTTTCGAAACACGATCTGTTTTCTACATTGGTTACAAAAATCTATTTGCCGCAGGTCTTCATTTTTAACTCAATGAACAATAATAGGTACCTACGCAATAATAGTGCATCTGCATCAGTGCCATATTTTCACTTTCTCCAAGAACATAATGCATATACTTTGATCGTAATGTGCGAGGCGCATTCGATATCCAATCGATTCCATTGATAATTAGTTCACTTGTGTATAATTATCACAGTAACTGGAACACACATTTTAATAATAGATAAGCCGTGTAGGTAGATATCGAACGCAGTGAAATTTTCTTTATCTGGAAAAATAAACGAAGGAAGTCTTTTCAGAAAAAAGGTTTTTTCGTCAACCTCTACAAAAAATTACATTTCACGTACTAATTTCAGGATGAAAAATCGACTATTTTTTAGGGCAAGTACTTTTCGTCCGCAAACACTTTTCGTCCGCACATACTTTTCTTCCGCAAACGCTTTTCGTCCGTTGTGGGGTCACTATGCTACGGCATAGTGACCCCACACTATGCTACACACTATGCTACGGCATAGTGACCCCACAACGGACGAAAAGCGTTTGCGGACGAAAAGTGTGTGTGGACGAAAAATACTTGACTAAAAAAATAGTCGATTATTGATTCGGAAATTTCGGATTTAGCCGGATATTTTTTGTGGTTGTTTTCGATCTGTTCTGACAAATCACTCGAGCTACGCTCTCGAGATTTTGTCAGAACAGTTCTCGTTAAAATGCCAATGAGAGTAAGATTTCGAAAACAACCACAAAAAATATCCGGCTAAATCTGAGCTCTTGTGGTATCTATCACCCCCGATAATTTATGTGAAGATTTTTCTCTGTAGATTTTTTCGCGTTGTCCTGAAATGCCTCCAATTAACATTTCTGCAGACGTACAGGATTAGTTTGTTAACGATCGGGCTATTAATAATAAGTCTTGTTAAGCTTTGAAAACTTATTGGTATAACCAGTCAGAAGAGTGATTTATATATTTGCATCTGGTGCATATCGTGCAAATGGAAATGAATAGTTTATAAAAGCTCTATAATAAAGATTTATCGCACTAGAAAAAGTATTTGTGGATTTATATATCTGAAATCAGTACCATGAAATCGAAGAAAGTTTGTCATATCATTCAGGTGGTTCAATTATTGAAAGATGAATTCATCCACCGTGGAACTTTCTTGAAAAATATTGTGCGACACAATTACGCTTAGTATTTTTTTCTTTTAATCTTCAATCCGCCAAATTTTCATCTGGTAATATAAAAGAGAAAACAAAACATTTTTATCGAATTCCTATCTAAGTTCCATCTTGTATCTTCCATTTTTTATTTAGAGAGCCCTGTGAGCACCAAGGGTGGGAGAGAAAAGGGGATGAAAATTGATATGTTCAGATGTAGGGGAAATGAAAACAGAACAAACAGAAAATGGGAATGGATTTAGGACAATTAATAATATAGTTGAAACAAATGAAGATATAATTATTTGAAAAGAAAATTTAAAAAAAGGGTTAAAGAGAGATAAGTACACATAGAACGGCTAGATAGAGAAATGAGACATATTTTGACGTGCTGATTCCGAATCTTCGAACGAAAATATCGAAAACTCATCGGAAATATTTTTGGCGGCAAAAAAACCATCTAAAATTGTTTTAGAGCTGACCAACTCGAGAAGGGTTAGAGATAGACAAATTCTGCGAACACCAATCGATTCAGAATGGTCGAATTAGTGTATATTATGAATTTCGTTCAATCGAAAAAAATTAAAATTACTCGAAAAAAGTTGCAAGGGGGGTACACTTAAAAATCATGAAAAATACTAAGTCGTCCCATCGACTTGAAATTTGCACCGTATACGTAAAATTTCATGCTCATTCCGAAAATGTATGATTTTCATGTGCTTAGATATAAGATTTAGCCGGAAAAGGGTAAAAAGGGTAAAAAAGGGAAAAAGGTAGAAAATCCAATTTTCTGAGATTTCTCACTTTCAATTTTTCTAATTTAAAATTTTTGTCCTCGGGCGTATTTTGACGTGCTGATTCCGAATCTTTGAACGAAAATGTCGAAAACTCATCGGAAATTTTTTTTTGCGGCAAAAAAACCATCTAATAACTGATTTAGAGCTGACCAACTCGAGAACGGTTAGAGATAGACAAATTCTGCGAACGCCAATCGATTCAGAATGGTCGAATTAGTGTATATTATGAATTTCGTTCAATCGAAAAAAATTAAAATTACTCGAAAAAAGTTGCAAGGGGGGTACACTTAAAAATCATGAAAAATACTAAGTCGTCCCATCGACTTGAAATTTGCACCGTATACGTAAAATTTCATGCTCATTCCGAAAATGTATGATTTTCATGTGCTTAGATATAAGATTTAGCCGGAAAAGGGTAAAAAGGGTAAAAAAGGGAAAAATGTAGAAAATCCAATTTTCTGAGATTTCTCACTTTCAATTTTTCGAATTTAAAATTTTTGTCCTCGGGCGTATTTTGACGTGCTCGAATTACAGAATGGTCGAATTAGTGTATATTATGAATTTCGTTCAATCGAAAAAAATTAAAATTACTCGAAAAAAGTTAAAAATCATGAAAAATACTAAGTCGTCCCATCGACTTGAAATTTGCACCGTATACGTAAAATTTCATGCTCATTCCGAAAATGTATGATTTTCATGTGCTTAGATATAAGATTTAGCCGGAAAAGGGTAAAAAGGGTAAAAAAGGGAAAAAGGTAGAAAATCCAATTTTCTGAGATTTCTCACTTTCAATTTTTCTAATTTAAAATTTTTGTCCTCGGGCGTATTTTGACGTGCTGATTCCGAATCTTTGAACGAAAATGTCGAAAACTCATCGGAAATTTTTTTTTGCGGCAAAAAAACCATCTAATAACTGATTTAGAGCTGACCAACTCGAGAACGGTTAGAGATAGACAAATTCTGCGAACGCCAATCGATTCAGAATGGCCGAATTAGTATGTTTTGTATATTTCGAGTCAATCGAAAAAATTAAAAATTACTCGAAAAAAGTTGCAAGGGGTTCACCCCTAAAAAGCATGAAAAATACTAAGTCGTCACATCGATTTGAAATTTGCACTGTATACGTAAAATTTCATGCTCATTCCGAAAATGTATGATTTGTATGTGCTCAGATATAAGATTTAGCCGGAAAAGGGTGTTTAAGGTAGAAAATCCAATTTTCTGAGATTTCTCACTTTCAATTTTTCTAATTTAAAATTTTTGTCCTCGGGCGTATTTTGACGTGCTGATTCCGAATCTTTGAACGAAATTGTCGAAAACTCATCGGAGTTTTTTTTGGTGGCAAAAAAATCATCTAAAATTGTTTTAGAGCTGACCAACGGTTAGAGATAGACAAATTCTGCGAACGCCAAGAATTAGTATATATTGGGTATGTATTTGGGAATTATTTTATGATTTTCTGGATCTTATTTTTATACATAAGAGTTAAATTATGTTCATATAACGTATCCGCGTAGTTTAATCGAAATTATCTTTCAATGCCCCCTAAAACTTTTTCATTATTTTTCATTAGAGATAATTACTTCACTGATTTAATTAGGTCTACAAAAAATGACTAGTTGTTTCCCCCTCGATCAATTCATATGGTGTGCTTCCAGTAAAAGACGATCTCGCTGCTTCTAGTTGAAACTCCTGAAGCTCTTCCGTTTTGCTATCCTGATTTCTTTGTAGAAACTAATAGAAAAGTAATTTTCCCGGAAATAAAGGCAGTTCTCCACTTCATCTATGTATAATGCTTCAATGATTCCACCTTGCGCGTTTCTCAGAATACGGCAATAAAATGAAGCAATTAATCAAAAAATGTCATAATTAATCGCGTACATACCTAGGTAGATTATTAAAGCTAGTGAGAGTACTTTGTCGAACATGATACTGGTTATTAAAATAAAGAAAGTGAGCAATTACTTCACAGACAATGTGCATTATCATTAGGTAACCCATCAAAGGGTAATTACTATTGTTCGATGGAAAATGTAGAATGGAATCGACTGAAAACCTTTCGAAAAAGAAATCACGGGACGAATATTATTTTCCCACGTTGCGCCTTCTCCTTACGTGATTTTCATCGTATATCAATATTGTATTAGGCCACGTCCACATTTACGTTTAACCGCTGATACGCAGTCGTTCCTGGTCACACATTTTATGTCCGGATCACATTATTATTATTATTGGTATGGGTATGGGTCTTGCGGACTCGTGGTGTTTTCTCAAAACAATTCAGTTGAGTTCAGAAATAAAAGAACAATGTATGACAGTCATAAACAAATTATTAAAATCGTCAATATTTTAATGTTTCGTTTCATAACTTCATTTGAATTTGCAGTGAAGCGACTCAATCTGACATATCCAGCTATATTTTTTATTGATCGAACTGTCAAACGTATTCGTTTCGTCATGGTTACGTCGCTGAAAATACCGAAGCTGATCCTCCAATCAGAATTGAAAGACAGCTGGTGTTATCGGGGGTAATACCACGAGTGGTCGCAATACTATCGATAATTCTGTCAGAAATCAACGAGATCAAATTGCTTGAATGTAACACCACGAGTCCCGTAGGCAAAGCAATTTGATCGAGTTAAAGATTTCTGACAGAATTATCGATTGTATTGTGAGCACGAGTCGTATTTATTGAGATAATTTCACGAACCAACCAAGTTATTATTTGAAATTTGATCGAGTAAACAAAGAGAATTCTTCAATAGTTGCAACTAATAAATAATAAACATGAAGTCTGTCAACCTGGCGTTTATGTCATATTAGATTACAAGATGTATCATTGCTGTTTATATTTGTGGTTGACTTGACGACGTGGTCTTTCCGGATCGGAAAGAAAGGAAGCGAAAGGAAGCGTGTACTTTCGCGAAATCCCATTCTGATTGGTCCTCATATCGCAGGAGAGGCGACTTTCATATAGTGAGTGAAATTGTCGTGATAACACGAGTTGTTTAGGGTTTCGATTGGTCAGATTAGGTGAGAATTTTAAGATGAGTGAAATAGTCTATGTAATACCCCGAATTTGTTGCTAAACAAGTTTTTTCTAACTCTACTTTATGTCACGATGACACGTACCGAGTTTCACATCGCTATTTCATTTGTCTATGGTCAGCTGACAAAATGGACTTTGCGGATGTTCCTTTTCCTTCATTTAAAAGTCACGGACCTATTAAACAATCCTCGTACATCGAAAACCCATACACATATTTTTTCAGAGCGTGAAAATAACGATAACGTTCGAACGTCCCGTTATCAGAGATGAAACGTATCGAAGTACCAATTACAAACACCTCGAAGGTGCGTTAATTACGATTATCATCCCATCGGATATGAGGATGGTTCATTGTTAATCACCTCCTTGTTACACCAGCATTACGAATGGGCCAATTTCGAATGTGTGCGAACAGTTCTGGGATGCGTAACTGGGTTAGATGGGTGCGATAACGGATTATTCCGAATTCTGAATTGCATCGTTGGCGAGCAATTATTCCTAGGACAGAGAAAAAACAGTATAGTTAGGGAGCCGCCAGTGAAAAAATGCGCCGAACAGATATACTCCTTCCGAGCTCAGGAATGGAAGTACTTACACCAAATACAAAATATTTTTGATTTTGAGTTCTCTAGTTGGTCAGCTCTGAATCAGTTTTCAAATGTTTTTTGGGCGCCAAAAATATTTCTAATGAGTTTTCGACCTTTTTGTTCAAAGATTCGGAATGAGCACGTCGAAATACGTCTGAGGACAAAAATTTTAAATTCGAAAAACGAAAAATAAAAATTTCACAAAATATTTTTATTATGATATATTCGCCTATTTTGTCCGTCAATTGTTTTTGTTCAAATCCTCAGTAAATACTAACGCGGCCATTCTAAATCGATTGGCGTTCGCAGAATTTGTCTGTCTCTAACCGTTTTCG
The DNA here is from genome assembly GCA_958298965.1 of Chrysolina haemoptera. Classification (NCBI taxonomy): domain Eukaryota; kingdom Metazoa; phylum Arthropoda; class Insecta; order Coleoptera; family Chrysomelidae; genus Chrysolina; species Chrysolina haemoptera. Next base: position 2,079,538 of record OY282602.1, on the reverse strand, counting down.
AGTTGGTCAGCTCTGAATCAGTTTTCAAGTGGTTTTTTTGGCGCCAAAAATATTTCTGATCAGTTTTCGACATTTTTATTCGAAGATTCGGAATCAGCACGTCAAAATACTTTTGAAGACGAAAATTTGAAATTCGAAAAATAAAAAATGAAAAAGTTCAAAAAATTATCTCTCACGAGATCTCTCATGATATACTCGACTTTTTTGTCCGTCGATTTTGTTCGTTCAAATTCTCGGATAGTACTAATTCGGTCATTTTGAATCGATTGGCGTTCGCTGAATTGGTCTGTCTCTAACCGTTCTCAAATCAGTTTTCAAATGTTTTTTTGGCGCCAAAAATATTTCTAATGAGTTTTCGACCTTTTTGTTCAAAGATTCGGAATGATCACGTCGAAATACGTCTGAGGACAAAAATTTTAAATTCGAAAAACGAAAAATAAAAATTTCAAAAAATATTTTTATTATGATATATTCGCCTTTTTTGTCCGTCAATTGTTTTTGTTCAAATCCTCAGTAAATACTAACTCGGCTTAAATCGATTGGCGTTTGCAGCTCAGTTTTCAAGTGGTTTTTTTGGCGCCAAAAATATTTCTGATCAGTTTTCGACATTTTTATTCGAAGATTCGGAATCAGCACGTCAAAATACTTTTGAGGACGAAAATTTGAAATTCGAAAAATAAAAAATGAAAAAGTTCAAAAAATTATCTCTCACGAGATCTCTCATGATATACTCGACTTTTTTGTCCGTCGATTTTGTTCGTTCAAATTCTCGGATAGTACTAATTCGGTCATTTTGAAACGATTGGCGTTCGCAGAATTGGTCTATCTCTAACCGTTCTCGGGTTGGTCAGCTCTGAATCAGTTTTCAAACGGTTTTTTTGTCGCCAAAAATATTTCTGATTAGTTTTCGACATTTTCGTTCAAAGATTCGGAATCAGCACGTCAAAATACGCCGAGGACAACATTTTGAAATTCGAAAAATGAAAAATAAAAAAGTACAGAAATTATCTCTCGCAAGATTTCTCATGATATACTCGACTTTTTTGTGATTCGATTTTTTTCGTTAAAATTCTCAGTATATACTAATTTGGCCATTCTGAATCGATTGGCGTTCGCAGAATTGCTTTATCTCTAACCGTTCTCGAGTTGGTCAGCTCTGAATCAGTTTTCAAACGGTTTTTTTGGCGCCAAAAATATTTCTGATCAGTTTTCGGCATATTCGTTCAAAGATTCGGAATCAGCACGTCGAAATACATCTGAGGACAAAAATTTGAAATTCGAAAAATGAAAATAAAAAAAAGTTCAAAAAATTATCCATATGATATACTCGACTTTTTTGTGCTTCGATTTTTTTCGTAAAAATTCTCAGTATATACTAATTTGGCCATTCTGAATCGATTGGCGTTCGCTGAATTGGTCTGTCTCTAACCGTTCTCAAATCAGTTTTCAAATGTTTTTTTTGGCGCCAAAAATATTTCTAATGAGTTTTCGACCTTTTTGTTCAAAGATTCGGAATGAGCACGTCGAAATACGTCTGAGGACAAAAATTTTAAATTCGAAAAACGAAAAATAAAAAATTTCAAAAAATATTTTTATTATGATATATTCGCCTTTTTTGTCCGTCAATTGTTTTTGTTCAAATCCTCAGTAAATACTAACGCGGCCATTCTAAATCGATTGGCGTTCGCAGAATTTGTCTGTCTCTAACCGTTTTCGAGTTGGTCAGCTCTGAATCAGTTTTCAAATGGTTTTTTTGGCGCCAAAAATATTTCTGATCAGTTTTCGACATTTTTATTCGAAGATTCGGAATCAGCACGTCAAAATACGTTCGAGGACAAAATTTTGAAATTCGAAAAATGAAAAATAAAAAAGTACAGAAATTATCTCTCGCAAGATTTCTCATGATATACTCGACTTTTTTGTGATTCGATTTTTTTCGTTAAAATTCTCAGTATATACTAATTTGGCCATTCTGAATCGATTGGCGTTCGCAGAATTGCTTTATCTCTAACCGTTCTCGAGTTGGTCAGCTCTGAATCAGTTTTCAAACGGTTTTTTTGGCGCCAAAAATATTTCTGATCAGTTTTCGGCAATTTCGTTCAAAGATTCGGAATCAGCACGTCGAAATACGTTTGAGGACAAAAATTTGAAATTCGAAAAATAAAAAATGAAAAAGTTCAAAAAATTGTCTCTCACGAGATCTCTCATGATATACTCGACTTTTTTGTCCGTCGATTTTGTTCGTTCAAATTCTCGGATATTACTAATTCGGTCATTTTGAATCGATTGACGTTCGCAGAATTGGTCTATCTCTAACCGTTCTCGGGTTGGTCAGCTCTGAATCAGTTTTCAAACGGTTTTTTTGTCGCCAATAATGGCATCTGATCAGTTTTCGACATTTTCGTTCAAAGATTCGAAATCAGCACGTCAAAATACGCCCGAGGACAAAAATTTGAAATTCGAAAAATGAAAAATAAAAAAAAGTTCAAAAAATTATCTATCATGATATACTCGACTTTTTTGTGCGTCGATTTTTTTTTTCGTTCAAATTCTAAGTAATTACTAAATTGGCCGTTCTGAATCGATTGGCGTTCACAGAATTCGTCTATCTCTTACCGTTCTTGGGTTGGTCAGCTCTGAATCAGTTTTCACATGGTTTTTTTGCCGCCAAAAATATTTCCGATGAGTTTTCGGCATTTTCGTTCGGAAATTCGGAATCAGCACGTCAAAATACGCCCGAGGACAAAAATTCGAAATTCGAAGAAGTAGAGTAAGATCGAAACGGCAAGCATATTTTCAGCGGCAACTCTTTTCTTTCTCCACAGTTTTGATGACCAGATCTGTCTGAGTTTTTATGTTGATACTTGTCGCGGAGAGAGTATTTAAATGTGGTTATGTGGTTCATAGGATGTTTCCGTGTATGAGCTGGTCGTCTTCTCCGTAATCTTCGCATCCTCCTCTGCTGAAATGAACCGTGGCACATTTGTCGTTTGCAAACTTGACAAACTATTATAATTATTATTATATGCGTGCTTAAGGCACGGAGTTCTCCAATATCATCTGTGCCGTCGGTGATTTTTCAATTGACTATACCCACAACCTCATACCAATTGTGAAACGCTCCATTGAATGTGTTGTTACATTGTTCGTAGGTATTTGTTTTTTCTTTGAAAGCAAATTACATGTAGGATTTACGGCGAATTATCGACAATAATTATTGTATTGTACGGAACGAGAGGAAACATACTGTTTTGCGAGTATATGTCAACTGGATATTGTGAAACATTCGATGATCATACAAGGATGGAATGTTGATGTCGAAAAGGTGGTTCTGAAGATGTGAATTCGAAATCGAATTGTTTTTGGAGGAGTAAACTTAGTTTCAACCGGTTAACCGTGAGGTTAACTTCTGTTTGAAAAAAGTCTAAGGCCGGTCCGTCAAAGGTTCAGCTGCAGAATTTATCTTGCAGAAAGCGGTTTATTTTCTGGAGTTGTTACAAGTCTAAAAACTATCCAGCTGAATCTGGCGTTCTCCAGAGTTCGAATTTGGGAACACTGTTGTCCTGCAAGTGGAAATCTGTTGACCTTAAAGGGAGAAGTAGTAGTTTCTTGTCCTGCAAGTGGAAATCTGTTGACCTTAGACGGGGAAGTAGTAGTTTCTTGTCCTGTAAGTGGAAATCTGTTGACCTTAGACGGGGAAGTTAGTTTCTTGTCCTGTAAGTGGAAATCTGTTGACCTTAAAGGGAGAAGTAGTAGTTTCTTGTCCTGTAAGTGGAAATATGTTGACCTTAGACGGGAAAGTAGTTGTTTTCTATTAGATATGATAAAAAAAAGAACACGTTTATTCTTCATTTTCATCGTAAAATTTTTCCATCTTCGAAAAAATCATATTGATCAATTTATCGTACGTCAAGGATTTTATATTTTCGTTAGGAACAACTTGGGTATATTAAGTAGTGAGGTAGCTAAGCAACTTCTTATCAATATCAATGCGTTGTACGTTCTTTACGTCAGGATAAACTAGATACTCATCAGAACCGGCTAATAATAATTAAAATAACAACGCACCGCGTACAGTTTCTCTTTTTTACCGGCGTTGTAATAATGCACTTTCGTATACGATAACTGTCGCAGTTATGTCTTCATAACTGCTTGTAAATTCCACTTTAGAAATCCTCAAATCAGCAGAAGGAAATGATTATTTTTTAGAGGACTTGTTCGTCGACATATTTCGTTCCAGCGCTGCGGTTCGCTGTTGAGAAATGTACATCGTTGGAGCACTTGCCAACAACTGTATAACGACTCAATAAAATTCAATATTAACAAATCTCACCGAAGCGCTATACTGCGGAAAATAGCGTCATAAATAAAATAAATGTTGATATCCGGCCACAAAGCAAATAATAATAATGTTTATTTGCCCAAAAACAAAATAATGACAATAGTTGAACAACAATACCATTAGCAATACTATAACAGTTATAACAAGAAGAAAAAAAAAAAAAAGAAAATTTATAATATATATCTAGGATATAATGGTACAACATACAAAAATGATAACAATAGTTGAACAACAATACTATTAGCAATCCTATAACAGTTGTAACAAGAATTTTTTTTTTTTTTTATTTTTTTTTATATGTATCTATAATATAATGGTCACAAAAATTCCGCAAATTCGGGAATATAAACAATTTCATCAACCCACAAAAATTTCTGTACGTGGGTTTCATTCAATTATTTATTCCAGTTTTTGTTTTCCAATTAATTTTTATACATATAAATACTTTTTTTAAAACTTCTTACGAATACGATTTTGACATCCATCTCATCTCCTATCAGCTATTTTATTTTTTTTTTATTTTTTATATATACATGTATATATACACGCACACATATACACCCATACACATATATATGGATCCAAGCATATACACACATATACATATATACACACCCTCATACAAGTCCATTCATATCCACACACACACCCATGTCATACGTCGATGAGCTCTGCTATTTGTTTCCTGTCTCTCTCCTTCAGAAATAGTTTGCATTTTTTTTGAATAAGATTTTTGACTGTAAAGTCCTAATTTCAACTGGCAGGCTGTTATAAAGTCTTGTTGAAAGAAAGTTATAACTTTTTTTCCCCTGTGATTTTTTTGCTGCTGCCGTTTTGGCTTGTAAATCTATTTTTTTTCTTGTGTTATGACTATGGTCGATGTAACGTTTTATGTTGAAAAGCAACTACAGCCAAAAAAAAAATCTGTTTGCTATCGAAAAGCTGAGCTTCTTCATACAACTCGTCAGAGCCGTATGTTGCTTTTTTTTTCAACATTATTTTTAAAAACTTTTTTTGTATCACTTCCAGTGTTTTCAAGTGTACATTGGCTACCCCTCCCCATCCTATTATTCCGTAAAATATTCTGGATTCAATGAGGGCATGGTATATTATTTTTATCTGTTTAAGACCCAGAAAAGTACAGAGAAATGGAATTTATGTAGTAGGCTACAGAGAGTGTGGGATACTTTTTTCACGTGGAGGTTCCATTTCAAGTGGCGATCTATAGTCAATCCTAAGTATTTTACCGATTCCGATTCTTTTATTTCGATATTATTATTTATGAGCAGTGAAGAAAAGTTCGGTAGCCCACTCCTATAACTAGTGAAGGAAAGGTAAGTTGTTTTATCATAATTTATTGTTAGTAAATTTTCGTTGAACCAATCGCAAATCATATTCATATCCTTTTCTACCATTTGTTTCAGATTTTGCCATGTTGACGATTCGTAAAAGATGGCAGTATCATCCGCAAAACTGATAGCATGGCCTGTTGCTTCCATGGTAAGTAATTCATTGAGATAAATCGAAAACAGTATGGGCCCCAAAACAGTTCCCTGTGGAACTCCGTATTGGATTTCTTGGTATTTGCTGAGACTGTCATTTATCTGTACACACTGTCTTCGATTTTTCAAGTAAGACTCCATCAAATTGTATGTGATTCCTCTGAATCCATAGTCTTCCAAGGCATTCAATAATTTGTCATGACTGACAGTATCGAATGCCTTGGTTAAGTCAAGGAATATACATATGGATGGGTTATTTTGGTCGATCTCCATTTTTAAATAAAGGTTTGATTATTGCAATTTTGAGTATCTCTGGAAATTTACCAGAGTCAATCATTCTATTGAATAGATATGCGAGTGGTGCAGCGATTTCCTCTTTAACCTCTTTTAGCGTTTCCGATTTGATGGAGTCATGTCCTGGTGCCTTATTGGGTTTTAGAGATTCAATTATTTTCATTACCTCTTGCTCATTTGTTGATTCTAGATAAATTGATTTGCATGTTCTTGTGCGGCTTCTGGGTACGTTTTCAGTTTTTTTTATTTTAGAGGCTAGATTACTCCCGACATTGACAAAATAGTTGTTAAAAGAGTCTGCTATTTTTTTATCTTCTATTATCATTGTATCACTATCCAAGGTTATTGCCTTTATCCAATTTCCTTCTGATTTCTTACCAATGTTGTTAATAGTTTTCCAAATGTTTTTTGGGCAATTCTCATTTTTTTCAATTTGTTTTTTATAGAATTCAGTTTTAGCTTTCTTTAATAAAGAATCCAACTGGTTTTTATAATTTAGGAAGTCACTTTTCAGGGTATTATTTGTTGGGTCTTTTTTATATTTTTTGTATATGCCTTCTCGCTTATTGATCGACTCTACTAATCCGGTAGTGATCCAGTTCTTTCTTTTACAGTTTTTACGTTGTTGGACGATTTGAACGGTACATTTTTGGATATTTTCATTGAGCGTTTCATTTATTATTTTTGCACATTCATTCACGTCTCTTTCCGCGAAAAGTTCATTCCAATTTTTTTCCCCAAGTTTGTTTTTAAGATTTTTGTGGTTGATATAACTGTTTGTTCTTCTTATAAATTTTTTTTTATATCATTTTTTTGTTTCAGCTTCAGAAAGACTATGGTTGAATAATGGTCCGTGATACAGGATAATGGAAATATAAATAGTATTTGCAGGAAGATGTCTTCCTTGAAGTTTTGATGCTGATATCCTCTAATAAGTTTCGAAACTTAGTAGCAGAGAAGTGGTTGTCGAGAGCATTGAAATCAAAGGAAATACTGAAAACAAATAATATCGTCAATAATTGGATTGAATTAGGCTGGCGACGCACCAAGAAATCAAAAACGTTTTAACGCAAAACATTTTTGACTAATTTAGGCTGACAATACACCGATAAATCAAAAACGCCTGAATGCAAAACATTTTGCATGAAACCGTTTTGACTTTTCGGTGTGTGGTCAGCCTTAGACATTAATTGACGATACTCCTACGAAAGGCAGGCCCCAAAAACTTGTGCGGTTGTAACGAGGTTTTATCTTTTTACGTGCGATTCTTGGCACTTTCTCGGACCATCAGAAAAAAATCTGCAGTCACTATGCTTTGAACCCACGACCGACAGCAAGTTGTGATTGAACGTAAGTACCAATGGTTTAGATGTGAATGACTTCATTAAATGATGTTCTGAAGATTCACACAGTTCGCTTGTAGGTGTTATAGGTGGTTTTGAGTGCTTGGATGCCGGAGTTTAGCGCATGTTTTACATTTTTCGCATTTTGCGACTATAACGAGACACATTCGTTAAATATATAGGTATAGAAAAAAAGCTAAGAAAATTTCCTACAATAGGATGTTATTGTTTGCTGGCCTAACAGTTCGCTTGTAGGTGTTACAGGTGCTTTTGTGTGCTAGAATGCCGGAGTTTAGCGCATGTTTTACATTTTTCGCATTTTGCGACCATAACGAGACACATTCGTTAAATACATAGGTATATAGAAAGAAAGCTAAGAAAATTTCCTGCAAGATGATGTTATTGTTTGCTGGCATTACAGTTCGCTTGTAGCTGTTAAAGGTGGTTTTGTGTGCTAGGATGCCGGAGTTTAGCTCATGTTTTACATTTTTCGCATTTTGCGACCATAACGAGACACATTCGTTAAATACATAGGTATATAGAAAGAAAGCTAAGAAAATTTCCTATAAGAGGATGTTATCGTTTGCTGGCCTAACAGTTCGCTTGTAGGTGTTACAGGTGCTTTTGTGTGCTAGGATGCCGGAGTTTAGCGCATGTTTTACATTTTTCGCATTTTGCGACCATAACGAAACACATTCGTTAAATACATAGGTATATAGAAAGAAAGCTAAGAAAATTTCCTATAAGAGGATGTTATCATTTGCTGGCCTTACAGTTCGCTTGTAGGTGTTATAGGTGCTTATGTGTGCTAGGATGCCGGAGTTTAGCGCACCTTTTACATTTTTCGCATTTTGCGACCATATTAATGGTTTCTGGGCTTGGAAGCTTGGCAAATCTCTGAAGGAATATAAAATCGGCACGCCTATTGATGCGCGGTAGAGCTCAGAATACATTCTGAATGTACAATTTATCCTCTTCATCGTCCGAATACTTTCTCATTCCATTTCGCGCATCTTTTACGTTTATCGACATTCCTCGAGAGATTTGCGAAGCTATAAAATAATACTGGGGTATCTCAAAGCTTCAGTTTATGTTCAGAACAACAACTCAGATCTGTGCCTTCCAATTCCACGTGAGAATAAAAGAATAAGAGTTGTCGATCGGCACAGTGTTATTCACAAGATTCAGGACATCGAATTTTTTTTCTATGAATGAATTGATCAGGATAGATGAAGTTTCTGTAAATATTTTCCGGAGATGTTCCAAACACCTTGTATTGAATTGAGAATGTGTTCAAAAGCCTGAAATTGGGTAATAGCTGTACGTGAAACTCAAACAGGATGCTATTATAGATTGAAACATGACCTTGCGCTCCTTTGGAATAGTTTTGAATTCAAGAATTATTTCGTAAACTCTTTTACGGTTGTTCCCTACTCGAAATAATGAATTGATAGGTGTTTACCTCATAATCAGAATAAAATGTGGTGTATATGAGCGGATGTGAATATAATGTTTCTCAATATTGTGGCAATCATTGCTACATTAGATTGAAAGCTTTCAATTACCAATAATTGACTGATCGATGTAAACCTTCAGCATTTAATTTTATGAATAGCTGGGAACACAATAATAATTATAATAAATAAAAGAGGAGGAAAAACGGTCTAAATATTCAGATTTACTCTTCGAACTCTCCACGCTGTCCACCAAACCATTCTGTTAAAATGGTGGTTCTGATTATAGGGGTCCTTGTTGGAATGATGGACACGCTGGACTCTAATCTAAAAATCATACCGGCTTGCCGTGATGCGGCAGAAATCCTAGCTGGACGAATGCCGATGGCTGTCATCCTTGGTTCATTCCGTCTGCTCGGGGTACATGATTCTCGGACCCAGTAATCGCTCACCCCACGGACGTGGGGAGTGACTATATCTGGGTAAATGGCACCAGCGCGCCTTCCGGATGTCCCTACAGGTATAATCCAAACGGATAATTGACAATAATAATAATAATAATTTTGATAAAAATAAAGCATTTATTAGTGGCAGTGAAATGAAAGATTTATAAGGATAGCAGATCTTGCTTACGAATTGTACTCAGCAGATTTCTTAAAAATCGAAACTGTTTTGTTGTCCTGACCAAAAACTAGTTGGACCAAAGATTTTATGAAATTATACGGAGAAAAAGACACCTTTTCGGATATTTGAAGTCGTTTGAACCAATGTTTCAGTTCCCATAATAATTGGGAAATACTATTGTTGTTGGTTAACATGTCGTCTCCTCTCATAATTAGTGTTTATAAGACGTTATTCATATAGCAAGTCTTTCCCAACCAAATGAAATCTGCATTGTTCACAATAAGCTTGTCAAGAGAGAAACAAAATGTCCTGCAATACCAGGACCACGCTTATTGCCATATTCCCATACAATAGGAATAATTGGGTCGAAAATCCATCAAAAAACAACTACTTTCTTGGCTAATACCACGACGAACGTTGAATTACATCTAATGAATTTCCGTGCAGAGTTCCTACAAAGATGTCTCCGCAATTGCTAGTTGCATAGAAATGTTCATTGAAACATTTGAACCACCTATAGATCGATTTCTGGGTTCTTGCAGACAATAACTAATGTCTGCAATAAATGATTCAGCAACCTCTCCATGTAAAGGCAGAAGCTGAGACACCGCCCGCAGCCTAGCGTTCACTAAACCACGGGCGCCATCTGAACTCCAGCCCCTCAACCAAAGCAATACCCAGAACTCGCGTGATTAATTTAACCACAAATACGAATAAAGAAATCTGCATTGCATTGTTCACAATAAGCTTGTCAAGAAAGAAACAAGATGTCTTCTAGTACCAGGACGACGCTTATTGCCATAATACTATACAATAGGAATGATTGGGTTGAAAATCCATCAGAAAACAACTACTTTCCTGGCTGATACCACGGCGAACGTTGAATTATATCTAATGAATTTCCGTGCAGAGTTCCTACAAGGATGTCTACATAGAAATGTTCATTGAAACGTTTGAACCACCTATAGATCGATTTCTGTTGTAGAGATTTTCGATGTCCCAATAAGAGAACATGGACAAAATGTTTCATTGATGAAGTTTTAGGGAATAAGATGTACTTTTGTGATCAAATCGTACAAGATGAGGAGTATAGGCTAGTCAAGTTCAGTTGCGGGGATATTGTTATGTTATGATACATTCCGAGATACATTCTATGTTACGTTGCTATATGATAGTTTTTATTATGTTCAGAAATAAGGTTTTTGAGAAGAGTCACTGCCAAACATTTTTCTTAAGAATATGCAAATTTCAACTTTCCTGTTTAATATAATCTTTTCTGTCAAAGTAAGATATAACAATAACTCAAATAGTATTGCAATAATCTGCATACTTCATTGAAAACTTATACTACTCCATAAACTTCAACTTTAACTCCAACTTGTCTGTCGACTGGAATCGCCTTGCTTATATAATCCAATGGAAGTATCGAAAACTTCCTAGACTCGTCCATTTTAGAATGCATCGACCGATATTGAAGTTCTATCGGCGTTCCACGCATAAATAACTCGTACTGACCGGCGTTGCTTGCTAAATTCCCGGAAGTAGATCATAAATAGTTTTCATGGTCCTAATAAACATCTAGTTAATATCTCCATCACATTACTTCGTGAAGTGATGAAGATCTAAAGAACCTCCATTGACTCTAACAGCAGACCACCTTAAAAATAGGGTCTAATCGCGTTGGTAATTTCGCTCGTAATATTCCATCTTCAGCTGTTAGTGTAATTATAATGTCGGAAGGGTTCCTTAAGATTTATGCAAACGACCTTTTGTAATACTCCCAAGTGTTCGTTAGCTCGCTAGCTTCATTAAAACAATTAATTTTCATACGTGTTAACAGCGTTCCTACAATGTATACACATTCGAATATACGCTTTACTTCCTGAAGAGATCGTTATGTAAATACTACCGTCGATTTCCGTAATAACGAGCATGACGTGTGTTGTATTTTTTCGTGTCGACGCGGTTTCCTCGTTGGTTTTCGAAAAAATGCCTCGTAAATGTTTCGAACGGTGTCGATTTTACCCTGTGACGATATGAATTTGATTAACGGCAAATCTAATTTTTAACACCCTGTAGCTCGATAACTATATACGCATATTTTGAAGCCTCTACTGAAAATTCACCCCTTCCATCACCCTGTACATATTTTTATTATTATCCGAAAGAGCACGCAATTTTTGATAACACCGTTTTTCAAAATTGAAAATCGGTTGAAAAATGGCGGAGATACAGTTGATTGTTCAATCGAACAAAGTTTGCCGTGAAACTCAAATTTAAATCATCACAACTAACAAACGACATCAGAAGTTGCCAGAAGAAACGAAACAGTTGAGAACTGAGGTTTTCATGCAATTGCAGCTCCCATATATTCCTACAATTATCAAAAACTACCTAAAAACGGAATGGTATCCATAAAGAAATGCTCACAACTGCCATTTCTTAAATGCCAACATGTACTTTTCAATTTATCATGATAAAACAGCATAAATTATCAGTTTACTCGTGTGAAAAGTTTTGGAGAATCCTAAAGGAAACGAAGATACAATCAGGTTTAATGATGAGTGTTGAATGTTTTTCAACGTAGGCGGCTTAGAACATAATTAAAAAAGCAATACACAAAAGCTCATATTATTTCAGTGAAGTCGAAGTTTGTTCTACTTATTTAAACAATGCACCTTTTTTGTTTCGCTTTTTTATGTTCATTGCCGCCTTCGTTGAAGAATAACTAATTTTGAGAACACTCATAATAAAACATCTTGTATATTTGTGATTTCTTTCGGAATTCTTCAAAATTTTTCACACGAGTAATCTGATAATTAATCATTTTTCATCATGACGAAGTGAAAAGAACATGTTACCATTTGAGAAATAGCACTTGTGAGTATTTCTTTATGGGTACTATTCCGTTTTTAGTAAATTTTTGATAATTGTTGGATTATGTGAAACTCAGTTTTCAACTGTATCGCACTTCGAAGCCTCCTCTGATAACTTCTGATGTCGTTTGTCAATTGTTATGATTCAAGTTTGAATTTCATGGCCATCTTTGTTTAACTGAACAATCAACTGTATCTCCGCCATTTTTCAACCGATTTTCAATTTTGAAGAACAGTGTTATCACAAATTGCGTGCTCTTTCGGATAGTGAAAAAATATGTACAGGGTGTCATAAAAAAAAATTAGGGTCACTTCCGGTTAAACCTGAAGTGGTGAATTTTCAGAAGAGTGGTCAAAATATGCGTATTCAAGTACTATAGCGACATACCAAATTTGAAATCTGTTTCTTCGAAACTATAGAAAAATTGGGGGCGTACATCACCTCGTGGTCACCCGGTATATCAAAATTTCAGCAAAATAAGCAAAAAGCCATGTACATAGAATATGTGCAGGGGTCCTTCATTCAATTAGAGATCTCGTTTGTCATTCTCCAATCAGTTCGCTATCATATATGGCATAATGAGCACTATGAGATTTATTAAAAATCTATGGTGGATAATAATGTAGAGAGACAAAAACATAATTTTCAGTTGAAAATTATCGCAAATAGATATGTAAATTAGCTTGTTAACTGGTACTCAATTGCTTCGAATGTGAATATAATTGTTTGAAAACCGTAAATTATGGGACACTAGTTTTTATATTCCAACAACCGCATGACAGTTATATTACAGTAATAATATTGAAATCACGAATGGTGTGATTATTCATTATGGGTTTTCATTCAGAACTGGCTTTATAAAACATTATTTTTTATTTCCATGGAATTTTACGTACCCTGTACTAAATGGTACAGCGTCAGGTCTCACGGCTGTTATTATTTGTTTAGGGGCGACCTAAGAAGGGCATTCACTTCTTAGCTGTCGGAAAACTCTAAAAATCTCAAAACACCACCATGATGCAAGAAGACCCACAGGAGCCTGATACACTTAAAACCTATGTGATGGAGGATGTGTCGCCTGAGAAAATACAAATAAGATGCTGGAATTGTGGAAAAATTGAGCATATTCGTAGCAAATGTCCAACATTCAAAGAATCGACACCTACAAAGGAAAACTAAAGGAGCTCGATAAAGGTGGGCGATCGTTGGCCTGTATCCATAAAGCTCTGGCAAACAATACATATGTCGCTATCCTTTAACGACAAAACAAAGGTAGAAGGTCTCATCAACAAGAAGACTTGCACCACGTTTCTAGGTATAGGTGCGACTAGGTATATTCTTGGACCTGAGTTTGCCAAAACACAAGCAAAAATCGTACCGTCGCGTCGGCGTAGAAGCTGCACACAGCAACAGGAGAGCAGCATTTGGTGAACTGACTGGTTTTAGGGGCGGCACTAATAGCAAATATGAAGGATGATGCAATTAATGGAATGAACATAATGAATTCCAAAGGGTTCTGGCTGAATTTCGAAGAAGGCGCCTTACCTGTCAATGAAGAAAGGCTGGTGTTCCAGGAAAGAGGTGAAGAGTTGATCCGGGTTATGTTGGCTTAAGATGCGGGCGTACCTGAGAGGGCAGAAACCATCCTGGAGACTCATTTGGACAGGGGTGCGACTAATTGAATCGCTGAACCTCTTACTAAACTTACGGAAGGTCGGACGCAGTGACAGTGGTTCTAGGAATGCCAAAACTTGTCAAATAGAGCTCTGATCAATGCACCTGTTCTAAACTATCTCCTGCCGAACGGAAAATTTATTTTGGACACGGATGCCAGCAACGTGGGATTTGGAGCGGCCTCAGATCCAAGAAGGACATGGGAAAAGTCATCGGTTATTTCAGCAAGACCCTTAGTCGGAATAACTGTCACCAGGCAAATTATTCGGGGGCTGTTGAATCCTAATGGACCCAATATAATTCTCTTACCCTGAGCAACGAGGTCCTGAAACGTGTGTTGGAGTCGAAGGATGGCAGGGAAAAAAGACGTCAGACAGTTGTACCCATCACATAAGTTTCAAGTACAGCAGGCTCCTGTGGGTCTTCTTCCATCATGGTAATGATTGAGATGTTCCTTGCTCGCACAGGCTCTGCTTCTGGGGGGGTTTTCTCTGGAAACCTAGGAGATTCGTAAAAATATTTTTTTTTTACTTCGTACATGTCCAATTTTCCCGCAGTTCCAGCATCTTTCTTCATCGCTTTCCTTATGGCAGCTTCAAGAGTAGCAGGCTCCTGCGCGTCTTTTTTTGACTACACCAATGGATTCAGGAGGTTTCAACGTATCATTGTTCAGAATCCCATCGAGATCTATCCATAAATAAAAAAATGAAAATTGAGATTCTCAAATATGTTGTTTCAAAGAATTTTGTTGTTTTTTTGTTTTATTCCTTAATGATTCTTTTGTTTATTAACAGATTTCGATGAAATTCTGATCGGTAATGACCACCTCATGAATGAAAAATCATTTCATTCAGTTGAAATAATGTTTTATAAGCGGACTTCCGTTTTAAATGGTTCACAATGTATATCGCCTCAAATCACACATCGGAAATTACTAATGAGGTTTCACCCGATCTTGTCCTATCTTGTCGAACGTGATTTGGGTAAAGATGTTATTTTTTTATAACTGAGAAAAAATTACTCATACCTTTTTCTGAATTATTCCTAATTTCTTGAAATTCTGCTACAAACGCAGTCTCATCTAGAACTAGAACTAATCAGACCCTGTTGATGCTTCATGGCGGAGAAATCGATTTTGAATTTTTTCGTCTATGATATCGACGGCGAGGATTTCTCAACTTTCGAACGGAGTATTTTTTTCAGCGAGTGAATTATTTCAGTTAATTTTCAAGCATATCTGATTCACCGAAGTGGATCACAATTGAAGAGAAATCGCATTTATTTAGATTACAAGTAATGGTATTACTGCTTGTTTTTATGGTAATTCCTAACATTGCAATATACATACGAATTACATTGTAAAAAATTTAAGAGGTTCGAAAGCTGGAATCTCTCTCGGATGAAATATCTCGCTTTTCCTTCCACGATAACACGTGCGCAGGATGATAATTTTGTCATAAATATTGAAGTAGAATGTGAATGGCATGGTGGATATTCTAAAAATCGGCATGCTCAGGCAGAGTTTCCTTTCGACCATGCCAAATAAAGCACTGGCAATATAATGGCGGGTGAAATGGATTTGCAATGCTTCAGTTGTTAGGAACATGTTTCCACATTTCTTATCCTGGGCGTTATTTCATCAATAATACCAAAAAAATTACAAATTTCACTTTAGCTGATCACTACGGTTCAATAATAGACATTATGAATCAGCTGAAACCCAAGACAAAGATGCATACAGTCTTTCAGTTTGATTCGACTGCAAATCAACCTATATTTTCAAATAACATGTAAATATCATCTTTCTAGAAGGAATACATTGTTGTAAGGTATTTTGCGGAGTGCTCTCCAGAGAACGTCTACTTTTCGCTTTCAAATGGAAACACAAAGTATCAATTTTCCGTAAATGTAGAAAACAAATAACTTCAACAATATTGAAAATCCATATGAACTTTTTTTTTTATTTTCAGGTAAGTTCTGGCCTTGAGTGAATCACAACAGTTGGCAGTTTTTGGGTAAGATCCCATATTCTAGTGAGAGAGACCAAGATCAAGACAAGACCAAGACCAAGACCAAGACCAAGACCAAGACCAAGACCAAGACCAAGACCAAGACCAAGATCAAGACCAAGACCAAGACAAGACCAAGACAAGACCAAGACAAGACCAAGACAAGACCAAGACAAGACCAAGACAAGACCAAGACAAGACCAAGACAAGACCAAGACAAGACCAAGACAAGACCAAGACAAGACCAAGACAAGACCAAGACAAGACCAAGACAAGACCAAGACAAGACCAAGACAAGACCAAGACAAGACCAAGACAAGACCAAGACAAGACCAAGACAAGACCAAGACAAGACCAAGACAAGACCAAGACAAGACCAAGACAAGACCAAGACAAGACCAAGACAAGACCAAGACAAGACCAAGACAAGACCAAGACAAGACCAAGACAAGACCAAGACAAGACCAAGACAAGACCAAGACAAGACAAGACCAATACAAGACCAAGACCAAGACAAGACCAAGACAAGACCAAGACAAGACCAAGACCAAGACAAGACCAAGACGAAGACAAGACCAAGACAAGACCAAGACAAGACCAAGACAAGACCAAGACAAGACCAAGACCAGGACAAGACCAGGACAAGACCAACGAGACAAGACCAACGAGACAAGACCGAGACAAGACCGAGACAAGACCGAGACAAGACCGAGACAAGACAAGACCAAGACAAGACCAAGACAAGACCAAGACAAGACCAAGACAAGACCAAGACAAGACCAAGACAAGACCAAGACAAGACCAAGACAAGACCAAGACAAGACCAAGACAAGACCAAGACAAGACCAAGACAAGACCAAGACAAGACCAAGACAAGACCAAGACAAGACCAAGACAAGACCAAGACAAGACCAAGACAAGACCAAGACAAGACCAAGACAAGACCAAGACAAGACCAAGACAAGACCAAGACAAGACCAAGACAAGACCAAGACAAGACCAAGACAAGACCAAGACAAGACAAGACCAAGACAAGACCAAGACAAGACCAAGACAAGACCAAGACAAGACCAAGACAAGACCAAGACAAGACCAAGACAAGACCAAGACAAGACCAAGACAAGACCAAGACAAGACCAAGACCAAGACAAGACCAAGACAAGACCAAAACAAGACCAAAACAAGACCAAGATCAAGACCAAGGCAAGACCAAGACAAGACCAAGACAAGTGCAAGACTAGTCTCTTGGCCTCGCAAAGCCCTAAGTAATACACAAGAGAATCGAAAATAATCAATTATACTTTCACGAGACGCAGTTATGCGAAACACCACGAAGCGTTAGCTCCAGTGGTGTTTTAAGGAATACGTCGAGTTACGAGGTTAGTATAATCTATTATTTTTGTTTGCACGAGTGGTATTCGTTACGATTATATATCGAATAAACTTTGATGATTCTTGTTTGACGTTGATTGACAAACATCAAATAATTGTCACAATGATAGAACTGTCATATTTGGAGGAAGTGATCTTTTTTAACGTTTATTGATAAACGCCAACAATACGTTACTAATGGCAACATTCACTTGGTTGCGAAACACCAAATCGATTCCACCACGTCGTCAATGGGAATATTCAATCAATGCGTGGTAACTAAGTAAAATTTGTTGTTGCTATTGGCATATTTCATAATGAGTTGTATAATCACTAAATATGCATCATCAATGCGCGGCATCCTTACACACTCACTGCCTATTTTCTTTATGAATTCAATGATTGTTCCTTCAGCATCTGTATAAAACCGCTCATTCATTCATATACGACATCGTTTAATGGAAACGGAAGCTCAGACATGATCAAGTTACCAATTGTTCTGTTAGTTCATTGTTTAGTCCAGTCATTCGAATTTCATTTATGTACCTGCAAGGTCCCGACAATACTATGTCTGTCCAGACTAGGGGCATCGGCCGAAACTAAAAGGTCTTTCGTCTCGCTGTAGGTTTCGTATGTGCTCGAGTCGGAATTGGGTGAAATGAAGAATGTCCTAGTGTCCCGTTTCTTCCGGTATAGGAGTTTTAATATTCATATACATAGAGAGGCTCGACGATGTTGAATTATTGACGTAAATCTCATTAAATTAAATTAAGAACTAATAAATAAGAAGGTTCTTTTCTTGCAATATTATACATACGTACTTTCGACAGAAATAACAATTTCAACAAACAGAAAGAGTATCTAATAAAAAATACTTTCTTCGATGACGGTTAGGTACATAGATATATTTCTTACAGATATCTTAGGGCCTGTCTTTTCACCTCACAATAAAGTATCTGATAACTATCTATCGGATAAACTCGACAGGTTCACATATCCTTATCTGATAGATAGAATTATATGGGAAAAGATCGGCCCTCATTGCCATAATCCTTAGGAATAATCCGTGATAGCAAAGGCCTCAGTTTGGCGAACTGCCTCGTCTGTTTTTTTTTTTTTTTTGGAAAATGTAAGCCTATTAGAGTTGAGTTCATTGAAATCTCCCATTATGATGACTTCAGTTATTGGATGGTTTTGCTGGAAAAAGTCTGATTGATAAAAACTCGGAAGAGGTTGCTCTAGTATGGTTAAGGGAGCAGATAAATTTGGTCTGTTTGGTATTAACCAGCTCAAATCATATCACTTCAAAGTCGGCTCCAAACTTTTTTCGCGTTCGTATGATAGGTTAGTTTTAGAGTAACCAAACACCACCTTCGAATCTGAACTGAGAATGGAGTTCGTAACCATGACAAATCATGTGGACCTTTTTAGGAAATTACGCTTAAGTGAAAGTCTTGTGAGAATAAGTTCATTATATTGGATGGTAGGATGGACCAAAGCTTCATTTCGTGTTTGCTGTGAATTGTATGATTGGTATTCGTATTCGTATTCGTAGTAACTACTTAAAATTCGCAGTCGCTATTGGCCACTTATACACAGATACATATATTTATGGATTTGTTGACAGCAGTGAATACATTAACATGAGCATTGCGTACAACTCATGTCAAGAGGTTATAAATCCGAATGGTTTAATTACAATTGAACAGAAAAGCAACTGATTTCACTGGATTTCTACGACTTCACGGTCTGACCTTTCAGGATTTATGGTAGTTAGTTTTTAAATACCGGAACACCTGCAGTTGGCTATGAAATTATTGATTTTACAACCAACAGGTCATCAGAAGTTTATCACAGGGTCGCTATTGTTGAGTCTGGTCATTGCGCAACATTATACAGTGTGTACATAAAGTAAGGAATAAATTCATTATCT
The DNA here is from genome assembly GCA_958298965.1 of Chrysolina haemoptera. NCBI lineage: Eukaryota > Metazoa > Arthropoda > Insecta > Coleoptera > Chrysomelidae > Chrysolina > Chrysolina haemoptera. Next base: position 2,060,115 of record OY282602.1, on the reverse strand, counting down.
AGAAAAGGAAAAGCTTTTCGGAAAAATCCTTGGACACGTCAACTTTTGTTTCAAGATGCGCATCTTTTGGAGTCCTAGTCGGAACGGTGACGTCATTACTCTTCCGGAAATGTCATCATCGATTTTTTTTTCAAATGGCAACCTATTATTTTGACAGTGCCATTTGAAAGAGCATATTTTTCTCCACACAGCACAACAAAAGTTTTGTCATGCTACATAAGGAAATTTTCGAGAAAATTAATATTATCATGATTTTATAGTAATTTATTTTACACAGTTGATTGCACAAACTAATTGATCAAATGTTCAAACTGAAGTCGTTCCTGAGCCTGGCAGTATCCAAGACGGTCAATAAATTCTCGTTGGACCTTCGTGATAGTTCGTGGAGTAATATTGTTACATTCATTTGTAATCCTAGTTTTCAATTCCTCGATATTATCTGGTCTAGTTTTGTACACAACATTCTTTAGATGGCCCCAAAGAAAAAAATCTAATGGAGTAAGGTCGGGAGATCTTGGGGGCCATTCAATAGCACCACGCCTACCTATCCATCTATTGGCAAAGACTTGGTCAAGATACCTTCTAACATCAGCTGCGTAATGCGGCGGTGCACCATCCTGCTGGTACCATAAGTTTTCATTTGGTATAGCAGGGTTATTTGCGTTAGGAAATAAGATCACCAGACTGGGTATAACATAATCCTGTAGGAATTGAAGGTATCTTGGACCATTTAAGGTTTCTTCGAAATAGTGGGGTCCAATAATTCTGTTTTCTACAATCGCCGCCCAAACATTTATTTTCTGAGAATGCTGTGTGTGATGTTCTCTCATCCATTTTGGATTCTCCTTCGCCCAGTACCTGCAATTCTGCCGATTTACTGTTCCTGTTAGTGTAAAGGTAGCTTCATCAGAGAAAGCAATATTTTTTACTAGCAAAGGGTCGGCATTGCACAAATCCATTAACGTTTGGCAGAACTGCATCCGTCGGTCTGGATCGTCCTCGGAAAGTTCTTGGGTCAGAGTCATCTTATAGGGATGCCACTTTTCCAATTTTAAAATTTTATGTGTACTTGTAACTGGGATATCTAGATTTTGACTCAGGCTTCTTAAGCTGTTGTGTGGATTTTCCTCTATTGCTAATAAGACATTCAATTTGACCTCCTCATTGATTTTAGGACGCCCAGCTTTAGGGAGATCATCAGCACTACCAGTGTCTCGAAACTTTATCTCAACTTTGCTCACTGCCGATTGAGTTATGGGCCTATCCGGGTATTTAGTATTAAACAGTCCAACTACTTCTTGTTGCGTTCGTACTCTATCACCGTATCCAATCATCATCAGAATTTCGATTCTCTGGGTAACAGAAAGGCGCATTGTATTCTTAATTGTTTCGAAAAGAAGTGAATCAATGAAATATGAACTGTTAAATGTGGCATACGTCAACTAAACGTCTAAATCAGCAAGGTATCACAAACAGTAACATGTCTTTTTACGATAATAAAAAGGGTGATTTTTTTAGGGCTTTGCAAAAACGAACACAACAGTGGCGTGCTGACAGAGAACTTTACAAAGCTAGGAAGAACTTTATTTTGAACTCTTCATTAATTAGTTTGTTCAACTAACCGAATAACGTAAGTTAACTTAAAATCAATGAATAATTCATTTTCTCGAAAATTTCCTTATGTAACATGACAAAACTTTTGATGTGCTGTGTGGAGAAAAATATGCTCTTTCAAATGGCACTGTCAAAATAATAGGTTGCCATTTGAAAAAAAAATCGATTATGACATTTCCGGAAGAGTAATGACGTCACCATTCCGACTAGGACTCCAAAAGATGCGCATCTTGAAACAAAAGTAGACGTGTCCAAGGATTTTTCCGAAAAGCTTTTCCTTTTCTAGATAATGAATTTATTCCTTACTTTATGTACACACTGTAGATGTGCATTCATATCATATAAATTGTATAATTAGAGGTTTCTCTAACAAGCCACACAGGAAAAATGCTTGCACGGATGACATATGACGGACGTTAAGTGGCTAATGACAGGTGACAGATGATAGCTGAGGGATGACAGGTAACGAGTGGCATGATAGGTGATAGGTGGCAGCTGATATTACAAATATTGTCAAGAAAGCTTTTTTTTATGTCGATTGTTCGAGAGGAAATATTTCCTCATCCTGCAATAAGAAGCTGTATTTCTGCCCTTTAGGTAAATGGTTCTTTTTGAAACGAGGTCCACTTCTTCCTTAAGATGGAATAAGGTTATTCTCGTTTTTTATTCTGATGTCATACACTATTCCATATGATATTTTAAGTGCATCTTCCACTCTTTAAAATACAGTTGAAAAAAAGTTCTGGAAAATCTTTCCATTTTTACCAGGCCAAGATGGTAAAGGTCCTCCATGTTCCATGCTTCCTTCGAAATAATAATTTTTTATTTTTATTATAAGAGGCGTTTAGCTTCGAAAAAACGTTTTGTGATAATCGACTGCAAAACAAAAGGAATATAATAAAACTCGCGAAAACAACACCCCCACTGCAGCGTCAAGACAAATTCATTAAATTCAATCAAAACCAATAATTTCGCTAGTACGTCTATCTCTTTTTTCTGCTTTAAGTGTTAATCGATCATCGAAATACTATAATTCCTCGCTGTAAAGATTAACGTTAACGAATTTTGAGCTGCTTATAGCGGTTGATAGAAACAGTTGTTACGTGGAGGGTATGTGATTTTTGTGATTATAAATTGATGCCGCAAAGGAAAAGATATAATAGCCCAACTGTACATAGTGTACATACTCATCGGTGTTAAGTTTTTGTGAAGAATGAACATCAATTTGGCACTCTCAGAGCAATGATTATATTCTTTGTTTCTCAACTCCAGTTATAGACGAAATAAATTAAATTGAGTTAGTCAGCGCAAATGGCGGTTTCCTCATTGACTGAGATATTTCGTAACTTTCATAATTGAAATCATCTCTGCCGACACCAAACGTGTTTAATATACCGAAACGTGCTAGTATTACTCAAAAAGGCCAATTAACAGCTTGCGTTAGAAAGTTACCCAATTTTCGTTTCGCAACCACTGACAATAACTACAACAATCGCAAAAACTGCAGCTAATCACGTTTTGATTGAATTAGTGCGGATTGCGTCTTCGTAGATTTCTTGTCACCTTTATTGGATGGCTTAAAAACTGGTTTCAGCTTCTCGATTCGATCTACTTTGGTTGTCAGCGTGACTTAGTTGCAAGTAGCACAATGAGACGTTTATCGACCATAACTTTATATTATTACCTTTATCAAATTTGTATTTGTGCATATATTGCAGCAGATATTTATGAACTAACTGGGTGGGGTTTTGATTCAAGTGGGTTCGATGTTCTACAGATGTATGGCCAAGAAAACGTGGTTCAAGTTAGGTCAGTCATCTGTAGTTTATATTGAACGTGATTATTTTATTATTTCCAACCGCTACTTCCGAAATTATGTTATTGAAATTCAAATTCTAGTCCATCCGCCAGATGTGACGTGAACTCAGTCATACATGCCAGTAACGATCTATTCCGAGGCATCCAAATCCACCTAAAAGCCCAAATTTTGAAAGCCTAAATTTTAGTGTATTGTGGGAAAGAGAACATCATTTAGTTGAATTCAATCCTTCTGAGTTCATGGAATATCCACTACTCGACAAAGGAGAGTTCAGTGTATGTCTTGTAGCAGAAGCAATCAAGAGTTCAAGGACTGTAACCCCTACAACTCCTGACCATTTTCTCACCTTGCAACCACTAAATATTCCTCTTGGAGCAAGTCTCCTCATTTTATAAATCTTCCACATTGGTGGTAACTGCTCCGGTTGGTGCATTAGCACTGTTAGCAACGCTAGTCCAGTTGTTATGTGTTCGGTAGAACATCCATGTTCTTATTGATATTTTTCTCTATTTTTTTATCGTCTTCAGGCGTATGAATCATTACAACTTACGTCCCACTCGATATGATATTTCCAATTCATGAAAATAATTCCGAACGTTGTACGATGCTCCTTAAGGCCCACTGTCTCATAATTCATTCTTGCAAGTACAATAAGATACACCTCTATCACCTACCTAGCAGATTGCAATCTCTTCCCTAAAAGGAAGCGTAAACCGAACCGAGAAATATGATGACACACGAGATTTCGAATCTACATGTGAATGCCGTTGTGTCTGGCGAATTGTATCGAATCCACTGAAAGTATGTTTGTTGAATAGTTAATAGACTGCATTCCGTGAATATTCATCTGTATGTACAGTTGAATTACAAGAAGCTTCTGCAATTTTGCTTTCGAAAAATTGTTTCCACGTGACAAAAATTGGTGAAGAATTTTTAACAAAAATATAGGTGAGCGGAGGAGTACTGCAAGGCAGTGTATTGGGACCTCTGCTCGTCATAATGTTCGTAAATTATATTTTTGTCTATAATATTTCAATATCGAAATACGATTTATTATTTTCAACGGTTGTTGCCAGGCGACAGAAAAATCCGAATAATATCCTATCAGAGAGACAGTCCTTATTTTCTGTGGCAACTAAAAGCTTATAAATCTATCTAATAAAAATGAATCGCAAAATTTCTTGCTGAGCGCAAAACTCAAGAATGGCTCGACCAACTCAGCTAATTTTCTCTGAGATATTCCTTGAAGTTCGATGAAGGTTCTTTACGATGAGAACATTTATGCATTGTGAAATCTAACCTCTTGCACTCCGAGAGGATAGCTCGAACGGTAGGGCGCGTGGGTCATCGATATCTCGAGCCAAGCAACGCGATGCGAAGTTATGGTTTCGAGATCTATGCTTCTCGTATCATGCTAGGAATCGCACGTCAAAAGGTAAGACCTCGTTAATCCTTAGCTCGCACAAGTTTCGACTTTTGAGGGCTGCCGTTCGTAAGGGGACGACAGCAGTTTAACGGAAAAAACAATTTCAACAATTTCAATTTCAACTCCCGTAAAGGACGGGTATGTAATGCAATTTTATAACGAATGGCAGGTGTGCAAAATTCGAAAAAAAATTGTGGAAATTTTAAATTATGTTGGAAAATTCGTCGAAACTGTGTAATTTCGAACAGCGGTGTCCAAGATTTTCCGAATTTTCCAACAAAATTTGAAATGTCCACATTTTTTTTTCGAATATTTCACACCTGCTATTCGTTATAAAATGACATTATAAATTCGTCCTTCACGAGAGTGCAAGAGGTTAGATTACAATACAGCTGATTATGTTTTTGAAATCGGCAATTTGAGCAACGTTTGAAAACGTTTATGTTTCAATATCGTTCACCAGATGTTACAATTTTTAAGATATCGAAAAATTACGACCCAAATGAACGCACTGTATATCATGAAAAGTTATCATTCATTGAAGTTTATTCAAATCATCCAACCATTCGAAAATAATCGGAGGATGCGATTCTGCCTCTAACATTTTTTTTTATTTCACTTCTAGTGAATATCACGCATGATATATTTGAAAGTGAATTTTAATTGCCTTATTCAGAATTTTCTCACGTTGTGTGGCGTAATATCGCGAGCAAATCGTTCAAAATTTCTATTGGCCGCGTGCGATTCAGGAAGAATGGATGGTTCACATCTCGGATCGGATCTGGAGATTGATTATTAGATAACTGACCTTCGACCGAGCTACTAATTGATAGAAAGCTTTAATCAATCAGGTTCTCATACGCTTTGCGAATTGGAAAATGTGAAGTAGATCTATGGAATTACCTACCAGAGAAAAGTTCGATGAAGTAGAAATTAGTTCAACTTGACTGCAGATAAGGTTGCAGATACAGAAACTAATGATGCAACTTTGAAAACAGTTTTGAGGACTGTCGGGAATGAAAATCACAATTGATGAACCAACAATCTTCAGTTGATTTATTCTTTTTATTGTATATTATAGCGTTTGATGAAAAGTTTTATATATTTGGACACTGAATCACATCTGACATCCATTTGTGCAATTATAATAAAACATTTAATATCCCAGGCCATTTTGGTGCTTTCGCGCTAATTCTCCGTACAAAACGGTCCATTAGCAGTTTCCATACGTTTTTAATTTCCACGCTCGGTTCACTGAAGGCACCATTGACTTCTATATAGGCGGTTTCAATAAATTTGCGCTTGTACCTCACCAAGGCGAAACCAGAGAAAAAAACAGAATCCAGCAAAAATTGTATTTCCGAGGTCCCATGTGAATGTGAAGATTCCTATGTTGGAGAGACCAAGCGGCCATTATCTGTAAGAATAGCTGAACACAAAAAGTTGACTCAACGAGGGGAAACATCTTAATCGGGAATTGCCGACCACGCGTGGTCAGAGCACCATCGAATTCTTTGGGACGAGGCTAATGTTCTTCATAGAGAAGAACACTGGTACAATTTATTGAAACCGCCTATATCGAACTATTCAAGTAATCAACACCAAAAGGTCATATCAACTCGAAAATTTCCAAGGAATCCAATTCAATCAAAATCAACATGCGGGGTAAAGGAACGCAGATAGACCAGTGTCTCCATCTCATCAGTAGTTTTCGTTTACATTATACAGAAGTGCAGTGATAACTTGGAAAATCTGCATATTGTATGGAAATATACGTGGAAAAAATCAGATCAAAAATTGGTTCCATTTTTGCGCTTAGTTTGCGCTTTCGATCAAAATAACATGAACTACAAAATACCCAAAATTCATTCAATTTACTGAAAGTAGTTTCCCGTACGATCGTTTTTCATTTTCTTTTCGCGAACTCGGAATTTTTAGCATTTTTTTTTGTTGTTGGCCTGTAGGTGTAACATTAAGTGAATATTTGAATGAAGACTAGTCTGGAAGTATACCTGCACGATCGCAGAACCTTCATTGCCGCTTGCCTATCTGAAAGAATGACTATATTTCGCTTTATTTCACATAATCTCTTTGTTTTTCCTTTCAGAAACCGCATCTGATAATCGGATCCTGGAGGAACTCGAAGATAAAATGAAAACAGCCATCCACCTACTGCCGCGCCACCGTATCATAAATCTGACGTTAATCGCGATGCTTTATCAAAGCACATGACCGATCGCCGATGATAAGATCTCAATTAGCGAGAGTAGAAAGTGAACAAAGAACGTCTTAAGTATACGTGTGAATGTTCAATGCTGTCATTAGAAGGTGCGCAGAAATCAATCTGCTGCGCCGCGGGCATGACGGTTGCTTACGAGAAAACAACGAACGAGGAAGCGGCGGAACTTTTTCAGGGAAAACTATCATCACTTATGCATTATTGAAATCGTTTGTTTGGAGTTGATTACTTCCGAAGTTACCTCGTTCGTCATTCCTCACAAGCTCCTCATCATGCATTCTACTATGTCTTCGACTGTATCACAATGTGTGTTAAAAAAGTTGCTGCAACTCCTTTTATTAGTGAAATAGACTCGGAACAAGCTGCGAAAACTCCACATAAAAATTCGCAAAATTATGAATGAATCTTCAAAGAAGCACGGTTATTTTTCTTCAAAAAACAAGGGGGTCATGGACTTTTAGGTTTGGAAAGTCTCCATAACATAATGGTACTGGATGAAGCCTGTAAAGTCCCCAGGAGTTCAAATCCCCTTCTCTGCATGACCAGGAAAAAGCAGAGATCTGCAGTTTTACTCGAGTTCATTTTCACACCGCTTCAGTCAAAGTAAAATTCGAAGATTCGCACCTCGTTATATTGCCTGCGCCCAGCATTATACTCAGGAGCTTTTAAGATTCCTGCTGAAGAGTCTAGATGAAGACGTGAATATAATTACGGAGAAGCCTGTGAACATCTTCGATGAGGAATTGAGCGACAATGAAAAAGCTGAAGAGTATGGACAACTTGTTGTATATTTGATCCTTTCTGAGACCTTTCTCGGCAGATTCCTATATGGCCAAGTGAGTCTGTCACAATGTTTGGATTCTGCTACTAGAGAAGAAATTTTGGGTAGTGACGAGAAATATATTTGTTCAAAATACAAACAGCACAAGAGTGTACAAAAACCTTATCGATTTCTAAATTTCTAGAACCTCTTGGTAATCTATTTAAAACGGATTCTCCAACAGAGAAATTTTTCTCCATCAGAGAGAAATGGAATGTTGCCATTAATATTCGTTCTGGATTGGATAGGAGCAACTATGCAACAGAAAATGCAACCTCTTATACAACCTGTATGCTTTGTCCAACCACAATAGAATTCTTAATAGAGGATACCTTCTGGCTTACTGCAGATACCCCTATGCAGACACGTCTCAAGAGTACAATGGGAATTTCCCAAAAAGGAAAAACAAATGCCACATTTTTGGTTGATTTTCACAAGCTCTCCATATAATCATAGTCAAGATAACATCAAATTCAGATTTTACCATAATACAACAAGAAAACGAGCTTCTCTCCGTACAGTTAGTTCACTCTGTTTTCAATAAACCATTCTATAATTATGCATTGATCAAGTACTTCACGCTCGAAGAAAACAGGTAAAAACAAATCGAATAAATTGAATTGGCTTGTTTAACATGCACTGATATCGACATTATCGACCTAAAAATGGGAAAAGTGAAATTATTCAATTACGCTCAATCAAGTCAAAACAAAGAAACTCCAGATGTTTAAAAGAAAACGAAAATAGAAATGTCGCAACATCTGCGATCGGAATAATAAACGAACGGAACCCAGTTGATTTCGATTGTTTTGTAGCTAGGTGAAAGTTGGGAGAAATATTTTTTGTTATTTTATTATTTTGAGATTTCAATCTGCTAGCTTTGAGTTTTGACCAATGTTCCAATGTAACTGCTATGCCAACAAGGAATATATTCTTAATTGGGGAAAAATGGAATACTTACAGCTTCAATTTTATCATTATCCTATGGTTCTTGGTTATGGACGAACTTTTGGGAACTGATATACAATAATGTTACATATCTTCAAGAAAGAGAAACAAATAAAATAATGCGTCAAACTTGCGATATGCACTTCAGCTCACAATGGATTTAGACAATACTGGTGTGACAAGGGAATCATTGAAAATGGATGTTTGGAACCTTTGGTGTGAACACAATTCAAAAAACGCGCGTCGAGTGAAAGTGACGTAGTCTTGGTGTTTTGGGTAGCTTCCATTTCATGAATTGGAAGGGAATCATTATACGCGTTCCATGAGCCAGTGTAGGGGTTTCTGCAAAACAGCTCAAATCCAAACACTCCAAGGGAAAATCGATCGTGACATCCAACTTTCTCCAGAATCTTCTTGTAGAAGAAAACCGTTTCAAATGAATCACTAAAACTTTTGGGTAAACTCACAGATTGAGGTTTCCAGGCACAAGCATACGCGGACGATAGAGCTGTCCTAGACAACTGATTCATTGAAGTCGCCTGCGATTGTATGCAGGCCGCATGGATTCCAAACGCAACCAAACGCAAAAAAAAGGATTCAGGCCACCCATCAGGTTTGGACAAGAGCTGCAGTTAGTCCAGCAGGTAAAATACCTGGGTGTTGTTCTGGACTCCAAACTTCCATGGAGGCTACATGTCGTTAAGGTATTCAAACGTCGATAGCAGTCCTATGGCAACTGAGGAGAGTTGTGGGAAAAAATTGGGGAACCAATCCAGAGATTATGCGCTGGCTATTCACGGCGGTCGTAAGACCAAAGATCCAATATGGGTCTGCTGTATGGTGGCCAGGAGCAAACAGAGTAGCAGATTAGGCCAAAAGCTTGGTGAGGTCCAGATGTTAGCCTGATTGGTAATAACGGCTGCAGTGAGAACGACCCCAACCGCATTATTGGAGGTACTATTGAGGCTGCCGTCCCTCCCATGGATCAAGACTTAGGCAATGGCAGTCCATTTGAGGATAAATCGGAGGTCTGGGGAAACGAAACAGAGATTATAAGGCATGCGGAAAACGAAAAGTGGGCGGAACAGGAAATTCCCATTTCCGCCCACTGAGTGAAAAGCGCACAAGATAGGCTGCTATGGAATAGGAAGTTTACCCTTACTATTCCGAGTAGAAAATGTGCGGACGGTTTCCGTCTGACCGGCAAACAGGCGAAGGCATCTTCCAAGAAATGGTGTACGAGCAAGCTACGCTTTGGGAAGATGCACAACAGTTTTCCAAGCCGAAGTATGCGCTATTCTAATCGGCAAGAGGTGAAAGTAGGGCCCGGTTGATGGGAATTTCATGAGAGTCTGTTTTGATCCGATGCAATCTTCACTCACAGACGTAACTACAGACTTGGTGCATGAGGGATAGGAAGAGAAAAAAATCTAGAGACCAATAGACTTCTTCGAATCTTTAGTGAAAACCTTCAATTGTCGGTTGACTCAAAATACCTGGGGTTGAACACGGAATCACGGCTCACCTGGAATGAACATCTGGAAAAATGTATGACAACGCGCTCCTCCTTGGCAGAACGTTGGGACTTGGATCCACACTTGGCTGTACATAGCGATAGTTAGGCCCTTGATAACGTGGAGCCCTGCTGCGGTGGCCAAAGGTAGAATAAGTGATAACCAGAGAAAGGCTAGCTAGCTTACTGAGTCAGAACATTAGTCTAAGCCTCAACACTTAAGTTTTAGATTTCAACCAGGGATAACGGCCACATCCGCTTACATGAGACAGATTCTGAGGAGGAATCCTAGAAACAAACAAAAGGTCGAATCGTAATTTGGTAAATTCGTACAGTTTGCGACCTTGGGCGACCGCCGCTCGGGCCGCCAAATTCTTCTCAGTTAATAAATACGACTAGGGAGGCATTGCTTCTAAGAAGGCTCATCGTGTTCTCGACTGACTTACTTTACGAATGCATTCATGTTTATCATCGTGAAACAACTTGTTTTCGAAAAAATTATATTGAATCGATTCAGACTAAACGCAAATCAATAGAAAAGTACTTCGTAAAAAATCGATTAAAACAATTATGAACACTTATTGTCCGGCGGAATGGCAGTGAAAGTGTACGTGATAATGATCGATACAGTTTTTGAACGTCTCGAGGATTTCTTGCGAAAATTTTTCCACCTGCTTTTCGAGAACATGTATCGCTAATTGCGGCAGCTTGTTTACACGTATAATGAACGGCGTGGTAGAAATTGTAGCAATTTGTGCGCATATCACAGAGGAAAGTATAAAAGTAATTAACATCGTAGGCAGATGATTATAGCAATTTTCCGTTTTTGTCCATTATCTTGTCGTCGGGATTTATTATTGTGCCTTGATTGGAAACCGCATCGAAAAATCGCCATGACATCGAATGGGCTCGTAAAATTAGAAATTATTTCTGCGGTCCGAGGATCGGCATTATATTGAGTGAAAAGTTACCATCATAAGGAGGACAAGCTGATGCATACGCGCCGTACGAAACGATTATTATCAGTGATTATCTTGTAATTTCAATAAGTGCTTGTTATTTTCTGTACCACCTGTTGTATTCTTTCAATCTAGGAAACTTCCGTACACAGTTGGTTTTCTAGTTTGATATATGTGGAAAATAAGGGTAATTGGTATATTTGCAATTGATGATTCCAATTTTTATGTCCATCAAAACAAAAGAACGAGATGTTTTGATATTTAGTTAGTCTAAATCTACACAGACCTAATGAAAAATATTCTGAGAAGACTTCACAGAAACTAGCCGTGATTTCGGATGTATTTTCTTCCTATTTCCTTATATTGTTTGTGACTAGCATAGCAGTCACTATAAATATGTTTATAATTAAAAAAATATTTTATGCAACGACTAGTCCGGAAAGTACGTACTTCCCGGACGGTTGCCGAAAAATGATATTCCACTTGAGATACCTCCCCACTCCTTGAACGAGTGTCCCCTTTGAAAATGAAGTTGACTTTTCTTTCGAATTTTTCAAATTCCTCACTGGGATGAAGATATTAAGGGGGGTGGGGTGAAGTTTTCAAATTGACACCCAGCATCAATTTTTGATATTTGTATAACAAAAGTTTGCAAAACCACGATCTAAGATTTGTATGCAAAGGAAGTAACCTCCTTCATAAACAAAACTATGAAAGAGAGGCAAAGAAATGTTAGAAATTTTGAAAGTTGTGAAACTCTTGAAAATAGTGTGGAATACTCGAACATAATGACTAATTTGCGGTAGACTCGCTGCCTCCAGTTTATAGATCATATCGAAAAAATTGCATAGGAAACAAGATTCCTGCAGACCAGATTGCTGCTAATTAATTTCGCTAATTGGAGAGAAATCATGTAATCGACATTGCACAATGGGAGGGTAGAGATACCCGAGCAATTATTGTTACATTGCCGTCAATTATTTATAGCGAATTGTTTCGCCAAAATACTTATTTGTTGGTAAGACAATAGAATGAAATACTGTATGGTCTTTGTTTTCGTTCGTGTGCTAGAATACATCTTCGATTAGATAATTGGGCGCTTCTCTAATTGTTTTCTAAGTTGATGCACGCTACGAAATTTTCCATGAAAAAGTGTAGGCATATATATCGATATTACGACATTGGCAATAACAGTAAGAAAACGGTTCTAGAAGAAATAAGAAGAGGTCGAGGTAGATAAAACAAAAGAAATGGGAAGTAGGCCGGAAACATTCTGCTTCTCTTTTGTTCGCAATTGTTCCTCTCATCCATACACTGATGCGAGCTTGAGGATAACTTCCAGTGTGCGGACTCTAACCCGAGAATACCTGAAGGATACGCCATTTATTGCTTCTATGCAAAACAAGCAATTCAACCGCCCAGCTCTATGTGGTCGTAGGCACGTAGACTGGCTGTCATAAATATGTCATTATCCTTTCCATTGCGCTAAAAGGATTTCCTCAGTTATTGCCGATTACCCTTTTTTCCGAGTGATTTCTTAATGGAATAATCGCCTCTTGGTACATCAAGAGTGCTCGGGCCGTTAATCTCTTCGGATGTTTCTTAACGGCTTGTGTGATGCGCGCAATCACTTTCGTGCGTTTGACTGGTAATGAAATTACCTTCTTTTTCTGCTGAAAATGAATGTAATTGAAAAGAATTGTGCAAGATGAAGATTGATTGGGAATTATATAACTAATTACCAGGACATTTTAAATTCCCAGAACATTGGAGATATAGAGTGAACAAAGAGTGAACCATTGAAAGCGAAATAAGATTTATAAGACTTTATCACGTCAATACAAAATAAAGTTATTGTTACAAACGATGCCATTGGCAATGTCAATATCTTCGACAACATCAAAAAGTATGCAGCTTGGAGACCAGCGAGCATGGATCATCATTGTTTTTTTTTAATTTATAGAAATATAGTTTTTTATTATTTAAGGGAAAAAAGTATTAGATTTTAGCTCGAGGTTGTGTTGTCTCCCGACGCGAAGCCCTTTGGCTGAGGACGGCAGTTTATACAATAAGAATCAATGCTTAAGGAAGTCACACTGCCTATTATGGTAAGCACAATACAGGAGGAAATCAGCACAGACACCGAATCAGTCAGTCACAAACGAACGACAAGAATGCTTCGTCCGTTACCGCACCGCCTTTGCAAATTTCTGCCGCAGATATAGACAAAACGTCAGGAAGAATTACCTCAAGACCACGACGAAAACAAACCCGAACACCACCAAAAGATTACCGGTCGTGAAAGTTCATCTTTTCAGAATAATGATGATATTTTGACACATTCTTAAACTCGTTCTCCCCATTAATCTTCACGAATGGTCGTGTCCTCTTACCTAAGATTGAAACCAAACCCCACTTCCGCCAGCCGGCAAGAACTTCTTAATTGAACATGAACCGTGAAAGTTACACTCCAGAACCCCTTTTCCGTTTCTGTTCCTATTTTTGTGTGATTGGAACTAAGCGGTGCTCTAGATTTATTGCTCTCCACCCTCCGCTTGATCGATAGAAATGAAAGCGAGCCGATTTGTCATTGTTGAAAGGTTTTATTTTTCGTTCTTTATGTAGGTTAATTGTTTGGGATTCGAGGTGGCTAAGGATAATGTTGTTGCTCAACTGTCGAAAGGACGTCGTCCGTAAGTCACCTAACCAAACCATAATCTCGCATAGCGTTGCTTGGCTCGAGATATCGATGACCCACGCGCTCTATCGTTCGAGCTGTCCTGTCGGAAATCTATTGAAGCTATCACTCAATCTAGGAATAGGAGAATTTTGGCCTAAGTAACTTCAAGAAAAGGCCCATTTCTAGTGTTTTTGGAAGACACGAGAAAACCCACTAAAGCTAGAAGATGGGGGACAGTCATACATATTTTTGAGAATTTTGAAAAAGTAGACCGAGTCTATTATTATTCTTCTTTGCTCAAATATCAAAATATTGAATAAAAGTGTTACTGAATGTACATTTTCAATATAAAAGACACCATTTACCGTAAAGTTCAAAAATCTTATGAACCTACTTTGGATTCTCTCAAGTCTTACCTTGTATAAGTTATAAGATTCCAGATAACACTAACAAAGCTCAGTCTGCTATAAATGAAGGCAAAATAGAATGACTGAATTGCCTTTTTATTTTTGGAATTCTTGCATACTATACAGGGTCCAGGGTCTATCTCAAATGATGTCATAAATTGGTGATTCCTTGTCATATTTCAAGAATATAAGTTCATATAAACGTATGTCCTAACTTGCTTCGTTTCTTGTGTAACGGGGTATCAACTGCGACGCCACTGGAATTAAAATTCATAATATAATTTTATGAAAAGAAGACCCTTTTTGCTTTTTACTTTTGATACCTCGTTCCTCAGAAACAAAGCAAGTTATGACACACGTTTACATGAAGTTTTTTATATTATTTAACAAAAAATCACCACTTGGAATTAATGACATCGTTTAAGATACACCCTGTATATTTGAGGAGCTTATGAGGAATATCTTCTGGTTCTTTAACGCGCTTCACACCTGCCCTGTCTAGGTGAGGAACTTTTTCGTTGATTCTTACCTGCGAACAAAAAAATCGATCATAATGAAATTTCAACAATAAGAATTATATTAGTCAAGTTCTACAATCGAAATCGTAATATTGGCCGATTGAGTCAATGTTTACCTCGATTGTTTCCTAATTTCAAATGTTTTCTTTCGAACTGAAATCGAACAACGATAATTACTCTCGATTGACGCTACCGGAATAACTAACTACCTGTGTTTACTGTTAAACACGACGAAAGGCGTGTAGTCTGCGTAAACAAAAGACTGTCTTCATTCGAAATTAGCCTACTTATACTTCCAGCGAAATAGCGGCAATGAATCATTGTTATCTCAAATCGGAATCACCTATGAATGCAGGCGCATTAAAAATACGTAATTTAAATGATGCTTCGTGCAGTAATTAACGCAATTGGGGCGGATTGACTGTCTGCTAGCGAGCTACAACTGGAACGAGATAAGACATTGGCGTGCGTGTTGTTTTTGCAGAATGGGTCTCAAAGGTCGTCATGTCCTCTAGAATCCTATCCTTGGTTGAAATCGATACGGCAAACCGTTTTTGAGTTATCGACTCTTTTGCCTTGAAAAGGGGTGAAAATATGATCGCGCTCATGGCCTCTTACGAATTCCATCTGTTCATGGATTCCCATATTTTATCTGCGCCTAGATAATAATACTATCTCTACCATAAACACTGGCATGAGGGTACTTTGAGACCTAAGCCTGTGCACGTATGTGAAAGCTATTATTATTATTTTTTGAACACTCTCAACCACTTAATTCAAATAAATACAAGACATATAATTCTTGTATTTATTTTCATTCCGAAGCAATTTCCGAGAGCGCCGCCCCTGGCACGGAGTGGTTTCACTACGTGTAACAGGAGTAACGAGTGACAGTTGCTAATTGCGAGCATCTCGTGCACCTAAAATTAGAACCGAATATTACATTTCCGCAATTCCGAGTATGAAATTCGTTCTCGCCATTCGCCAGGTGTCAAGTCGTCGGAGAAAAGCTCCTTCAATGCTGCAGTAGCGTTACTAACGCATTTGTCATCTTGGCGGTGCATTACCCTTCTACAGGGTTATTCGCCGAGTTAAGGCGCGTATTTACAAGAGCATACGTTCCGCATGAGCACCGAATTGGCACGTGAGATGCTCGGTTCAAGCTCAGGCTGCGTAGTCTCCTGGCACACGAGCACCGATCCGCAGTCAGTCGCGTACAAATATTCGTACTCATCAATATCCCAATTACATTCGAAACATTTGTCATAACCACAAACAGAAAGTCGAGCACACTTTCACGGATCGTCCCGAGCACGGCACGCGCATTCTGTTCGACGGAAATTTCGAAAATAAGCTTTCTATTGGCGTTACTACATACGCATGATTCCGATAGTTATTGTAATGATTTAGCACTAGAACTTTCGAAAGTGTTTTTTTTGTCGGTTTTTGGTGCTAGGATGATTACCTTTATCGCATTTTGCGACCATAACGAGACACATTCGTTAAATACATATGCATATAGAAAGAAAGCTACGAAAATTTCATATAAGAGGATGTTATTGTTTGCTGGCCTTACAGTTCGCTTGTAGGTGTTTTGTGTGCTAGGATGCCGGAGTTTAGCGCATGTTTTACATTTTTCGCATTTTGCGACCATAACGAGACACATTCGTTAAATACATAGGTATATAGAAAGAAAGCTAAGAAAATTTCCTACAAGATGATGTTATTGTTTGCTGGCCTAACAGTTCGCTTGTAGGTGTTATAGGTGCTTTTGTGTGCTGGGATACCGGAGTTTAGCGCATGTTTTACATTTTTCGCATTTTGCGGCCATAACGAGACACATTCGTTAAATACATAGGTATATAGAAAGAAAGCTAAGAAAATTTCCTACAAGATGATGTTTGTTTGCTGGCCTAACAGTTTGCTTGTAGGTGTTATAGGTGCTTTTGTGTGCTGGGATACCGGAGTTTAGCGCATGTTTTACATTTTTCGCATTTTGGGACCATAACGAGACACATTCGTTAAATACATAGGTATATAGAAAGAAAGCTAAGAAAATTTCCTACAAGATGATGTTATTGTTTGCTGGCCTTTCAGTTCGCTTGTAGGTGTTATGGGTGCTTTTGTGTGCTAGGATGCCGGAGTTTAGCGCATGTTTTACATTTTTCGCATTTTGCGACCATAACGAGACACATTCGTTAAATACATAGGTATATAGAAAGAAAGCTAAGAAAATTTCCTACAAGAGTATGGTATTGTTTGCTGGCCTAACAGTTCGCTTGTAGGTGTTATAGTTGGATTTCTGTGGTAGGATGCAGGATTCGTGCGATAGATACAATTTAGACCGATTTTGAAATGATTTGTTTTTCATTATTCGGATACTGTGTCATGATATTCTCGACTTATTTGTCCGTCTATTTGTTTCGTTCAAATTCTCAGTAAATACTAATTTGGCCATTTTGAATCGATTGGCGTTCGCAGAATTCGTTCCTAACCTAACCTAACCTAACCTAACCGTTTTCAAGTTGGTCAGCTCTGAATCAGTTTTCAAATGTTTTTTTTGGCGGCAAAAATATTTCTGATGAGTTTTTGACATTTTCGTTCTAATGTCCGGAATCAGCACGTCAAAATTGAAGACAAATGCAGGTGATGTATGACAACTGAAATATTGATAGATGGCGGATAACAAGTATTGGTAAAGGACAAGTGACAGCTGAAATGGCGGATGACAGTGTTGCCGCGGATGACAAGTGTTTCCGTAGATGACAGCTGACACAGTGCTGCCAAGAGAAGAAGATTGAACAAATGACATGAAAAGAAGAACTATTGGCAAATAACAGGTGGAGAAGAAACATTGACGAATGACAGGAGGAGGAGGAGAATTGACTGAGGACTGGAGGCAAATGAGAGATGACAAGTGAAGTGGTCACGTGACCATTTGGAGAGCTCTGATTGGTCAAAGGTGGTGGGGGGCGGGGCTAGTTGTGGGTAGGTTCAAAATAACGCAATAGCTAAGGTAACTACCGATAGGCAATTTAATTATTGTTTTGATCTATGAGTAACCGAGTTGTCTTCTTGATCGTGTCACCGACCCAATTCGACCCCGTGGTGATTAGTTTCTTGTGGTGTGAATAATCGACGTCGATAACCAACGATCCGGCAAATACGCACGACGACGTGAGCCGGAGGAGTGAAATCGGATGATTTAGCGTCCGCCAAACATGACCCGACGGGTTGGAAGAACTGCAGACCGCTGACTCATCCGGTTAAAAGTCGGTATTGATGATGGCGGTGTGACCTTTGCGTCTAATTACGTTCAATCTGGCTAATAATAGTCGTGAAATGCTTCAGAACTGCCTCGTAACGAAAATAGGAGGATTATACTTTCGGCAGCTCGCTAAATCACGACTGTTTTGATCATTGTGTCGTCAACGGGAATTACCGAGTGTGATTGTTGGAGTTAGTCATGATGAATACATGCCTATAGTCCCAAGGAACTCATTATTTTCGACATTTTTTTTTCACACGATATTTAAGTATTAGTTTTGAATAAGCTAAGTTTGGTATATCTATTACAGTTAAAACTGACAAAGAGAAGACCCTGATATAAAATCACCAACACGATAATCAGAAATAATACCCACACGTGTCATTTCGTAATAATTCTTGAAATGAAGTATACTGATTATTTACTTCGGTCCTTTGGCGTGCTCATCATAGTCATCGTTACCTTTGACCCAGACTTGAGGCATGGAGGAGTAAATCAAATTAAACAGAGATTAGGTGTACCACGACATGTTGTTAACTTCACGAAACCAATTTAGAAGATAATTATTATCATTTGTTATGTTGTTGGTAGTTATATAATTTTCTTGTAATATAACCGTAACTTGGGTGGGACGACGAAAAATCTGCTTTGTTTTTAATATTGCGATTTAATTATAATCTGTCCGTTGTTGCGTGATAAGTTTATTGTTTTTTATCAGTCCTAATTCTTGGAAGGTGGTGTCCTTGTCGATTCTTGGTCGATTATTATTGGTGATTCTTATTACAGATACCAAGTGATTAACAAAAGACGCATTCACACCAGAGATTCCAAATATTTATGAATAATGTTACTCTTTAGAGTTAGTTGTACAAGACAAGTTCAAAACCGGTTCAAGTGAACCGAGTTCGGTTGCTAAGGAACCAGAAATTTCATTGGTTAAATCCATACTAGGGATAAAGCTGTCCTGACGAGTTATACTCAACGAAACGGCCGTCGGCAGATGATCTAATTCTCGTTATCAAATCGAATATACTCTCTTCACTTTATATTCTGTTTGCTTTGAAATGATGCCACACATTTACTATCAAAGCAAATGTGTTTTTGATTGCTTCTTTGCTCGGTACTTCACGTCGATTGATTTGTATGTTTGTTGTCTTCTGAGTCATTGGAATTGCAAATGAGATCTTTCAATAACAACCTTGAGTCTTGCAGTCAATGAAATTTGACGTTAAGCCGTTTCATTCCCGATATTGGGTCTTTGAGTTATTGAGATTTGGCTATGAGAGTTTTCAGTTATAATATTGACTCTGTCAGTCGATAGGATTCGTCTTTCAGTCATTTAATCCGCCATCTTAGGTCTTTGAGTCACCTTCAGTCCCAGTCTTGAGTTTTTAAAACATTTTGAATCTTGTGCACATAGCTAGATGTTTCTTCGACGATTCCTGCTGCACTAGGGCTGAAAATATTGAAAACTGTTGTCGAATATTGAGATATTTTGAAGATTCACTTATTGAAGTCTCAGTTTCGATGTATTTTATTCTTCTCAGCATCTAAAAAAATATTCTAGAGTTGATGTAAGTTTGAATAACGAGAGTGTATAATAATATTTTGAAGGCTCAAACCTAATGGTAAGTTATTTTCGCAAATCCATATCTCTACGATCTTGATATTTATCTAGCTAGACAATGACTATGCAAGGTCATGCGAATGTCGACATCATCCACAAAAAACGTATAGTCTCAACGTAATAGGCATATCCTACTAGAACCTTCCATTTGGCTGACAACGTCTGCCTCCAGCATCTTTTTTTTTTCACTATATTAGAATAATGTATCGTGCACGATCCTAGTTGAGATCGCGTTGAAAAAAATCCAGCGGCCTTCGCAACGCTGAACGTGATTACACATCAGAAAAGAAACCTATTATTATTGTTACACACTCATTCCTATCCTCTTATTTACTAATTTCCGTTGTGAATTAAAAGAGAATTGGGAACAGATGACGAGATGGAGTGTGGGATGCCGGTATTTTTATACATTTCAGGGAAAAACGATGTAGCTAGAGATGATACCATATGTTGAGTTCTAATACACGAATCTCGTAGAATCGAAAATTCATCGGAAATATTTTTGGCGCCAAAAAAAAACATTTGAAAACTGATTCAGAGCTGACCAACTCGAGAACGGTCAGAGATAGATCAACTCTGCGACCGCCAATCGATTCAGAATGGTCGAATTAGTATATATTGTGAATTTCCTTGAATTGAAAAAAATTAAAATCACTCGAAAAAAGTTGCAAGGGGGTCCCCTTAAAAATCATGAAAAATACTAAGTAGTCCCATCGACTTGAAATTTGCACTGTATACGTAAAATTCCATCCTCGTTCCGAAAATGTATGATTTTAATTTGCTCAGATAGAAGATTTAGCCAGAAAAGGGTGTTTAAAGTAGAGAATCCAATTTTCTGAGATTTTTTATTTTTCATATTTTGAATTTAAAATTTTTGTCCTTGAACATATTTTGACGTGCTGTTTCCGAATTTTTGAACGAAAATTTCGAAAACCCATCGGAAATATTTTTGGCGCCAAAAAAACCATTTGAAAACTGATTCAGAGCTGACCAACCCGAGAACGGTTAGAGATAGACAAATTCTGCGAACGCCAGTCGATTCAGAATGGTCGAATCAGTATTTACTGAGAATTTGATCGGAAAAAATCGAGGCACAAAAAAGTCGAGTATATCAATGATAGATAATTTTTTGAACGTTTTTATTTTTCATTTTTCTAATTTCGAATTTTTGTCCTCGAACGTATTTTGACGTGCTGATTCCGAATCTTTGAGCGAAAATTTCGAAAACTCATCGAAAATATTTTTGGCGCCAAAAAAACCATTTGAAAACTGATTCAGAGCTGACCAACCCGAGAACGGTTAGAGATAGACAAATTCTGCGAACGCCAATCGATTCAGAATGGTCGAATTAGTATATATTGTGAATTTCGTTCAATCGCAAAAAATTAAAATCACTCGAAAAAAGTTGCAAGGGGGTCCCCTTAAAAATCATGAAAAATACTAAGTGGTCCCATCGACTTGAAATTTGCACTGTATACGTAAAATTCCATCCTCGTTCCGAAAATGTATGATTTTAATTTGCTCAGATAGAAGATTTAGCCAGAAAAGGGTGTTTAAAGTAGAGAATCCAATTTTCTGAGATTTTTTATTTTTCATATTTTGAATTTAAAATTTTTGTCCTTGAACATATTTTGACGTGCTGTTTCCGAATTTTTGAACGAAAATTTCGAAAACCCATCGGAAATATTTTTGGCGCCAAAAAAACCATTTGAAAACTGATTCAGAGCTGACCAACCCGAGAACGGTTAGAGATAGACAAATTCTGCGAACGCCAGTCGATTCAGAATGGTCGAATCAGTATTTACTGGGAATTTGATCGGAAAAAATCGAGGCACAAAAAAGTCGAGTATATCAATGATAGATAATTTTTTGAACGTTTTTATTTTTCATTTTTCTAATTTCGAATTTTTGTCCTCGAACGTATTTTGACGTGCTGATTCCGAATCTTTGAGCGAAAATTTCGAAAACTCATTGGAAATATTTTTGGCGCCAAAAAAACCATTTGAAAACTGATTCAGAGCTGACCAACTCGAGAACGGTCAGAGATAGATCAATTCTGCGACCGCCAATCGATTTAGAATGGCCGAATTAGTATATATTGTGAATTTCGTTCAATCGAAAAAAATTAAAATCACTCGAAAAAAGTTGCAAGGGGGTCCCCTTAAAAATCATGAAAAATACTAAGTGGTCCCATCGACTTGAAATTTGCACTGTATACGTAAAATTCCATCCTCGTTCCGAAAATGTATGATTTTAATTTGCTCAGATAGAAGATTTAGCCAGAAAAGGGTGTTTAAAGTAGAGAATCCAATTTTCTGAGATTTTTTATTTTTCATATTTTGAATTTAAAATTTTTGTCCTCGAACATATTTTGACGTGCTGTTTCCGAATTTTTGAACGAAAATTTTGAAAACCCATCGGAAATGTTTTTGGCGCCAAAAAAACCATTTGAAAACTGATTCAGAGCTGACCAACCCGAGAACGGTTAGAGATAGACAAATTCTGCGAACGCCAGTCGATTCAGAATGGTCGAATCAGTATTTACTGAGAATTTGATCGGAAAAAATCGAGGCACAAAAAAGTCGAGTATATCAATGATAGATAATTTTTTGAACGTTTTTATTTTTCATTTTTCTAATTTCGAATTTTTGTCCTCGAACGTATTTTGACGTGCTGATTCCGAATCTTTGAGCGAAAATTTCGAAAACTCATTGGAAATATTTTTGGCGCCAAAAAAACCATTTGAAAACTGATTCAGAGCTGACCAACTCGAGAACGGTCAGAGATAGATCAATTCTGCGACCGCCAATCGATTTAGAATGGCCGAATTAGTATATATTGTGAATTTCGTTCAATCGAAAAAAATTAAAATCACTCGAAAAAAGTTGCAAGGGGGTCCCCTTCAAAATCATGAAAAATACTAAGTCGTCCCATCGACTTGAAATTTGCACTGTATACGTAAAATTCCATTCTCGTTCCGAAAATGTATGATTTTTATTTGCTCAGATAGAAGATTTAGCCAGAAAAGGGTGTTTAAGGTAGAGAATCCAATTTTCTGAGATTCTTTATTTTTCATTTTTTGAATTTAAAATTTTTGTCCTCGAACATATTTTGACGTGCTAATTCCGAATTTTTCAACGAAAATGTCAAAAACGCATCGAAAATATTTTTGGCGCCAAAAAAACCATTTGAAAACTGATTCAGAGCTGACCAACCCGAGAACGGTTAGAGATAGACAAATTCTGCGAACGCCAATCGATTCAGAATGGTCGAATTAGTATATATTGTGAATTTCGTTCAATCGCAAAAAATTAAAATCACTCGAAAAAAGTTGCAAGGGGGTCCCCTTAAAAATCATGAAAAATACTAAGTGGTCCCATCGACTTGAAATTTGCACTGTATACGTAAAATTCCATCCTCGTTCCGAAAATGTATGATTTTAATTTGCTCAGATAGAAGATTTAGCCAGAAAAGGGTGTTTAAAGTAGAGAATCCAATTTTCTGAGATTTTTTATTTTTCATATTTTGAATTTAAAATTTTTGTCCTTGAACATATTTTGACGTGCTGTTTCCGAATTTTTGAACGAAAATTTCGAAAACCCATCGGAAATATTTTTGGCGCCAAAAAAACCATTTGAAAACTGATTCAGAGCTGACCAACCCGAGAACGGTTAGAGATAGACAAATTCTGCGAACGCCAGTCGATTCAGAATGGTCGAATCAGTATTTACTGGGAATTTGATCGGAAAAAATCGAGGCACAAAAAAGTCGAGTATATCAATGATAGATAATTTTTTGAACGTTTTTATTTTTCATTTTTCTAATTTCGAATTTTTGTCCTCGAACGTATTTTGACGTGCTGATTCCGAATCTTTGAGCGAAAATTTCGAAAACTCATTGGAAATATTTTTGGCGCCAAAAAAACCATTTGAAAACTGATTCAGAGCTGACCAACTCGAGAACGGTCAGAGATAGATCAATTCTGCGACCGCCAATCGATTTAGAATGGCCGAATTAGTATATATTGTGAATTTCGTTCAATCGAAAAAAATTAAAATCACTCGAAAAAAGTTGCAAGGGGGTCCCCTTAAAAATCATGAAAAATACTAAGTGGTCCCATCGACTTGAAATTTGCACTGTATACGTAAAATTCCATCCTCGTTCCGAAAATGTATGATTTTAATTTGCTCAGATAGAAGATTTAGCCAGAAAAGGGTGTTTAAAGTAGAGAATCCAATTTTCTGAGATTTTTTATTTTTCATATTTTGAATTTAAAATTTTTGTCCTCGAACATATTTTGACGTGCTGTTTCCGAATTTTTGAACGAAAATTTTGAAAACCCATCGGAAATGTTTTTGGCGCCAAAAAAACCATTTGAAAACTGATTCAGAGCTGACCAACCCGAGAACGGTTAGAGATAGACAAATTCTGCGAACGCCAGTCGATTCAGAATGGTCGAATCAGTATTTACTGAGAATTTGATCGGAAAAAATCGAGGCACAAAAAAGTCGAGTCTATCAATGATAGATAATTTTTTGAACGTTTTTATTTTTCATTTTTCTAATTTCGAATTTTTGTCCTCGAACGTATTTTGACGTGCTGATTCCGAATCTTTGAGCGAAAATTTCGAAAACTCATTGGAAATATTTTTGGCGCCAAAAAAACCATTTGAAAACTGATTCAGAGCTGACCAACTCGAGAACGGTCAGAGATAGATCAATTCTGCGACCGCCAATCGATTTAGAATGGCCGAATTAGTATATATTGTGAATTTCGTTCAATCGAAAAAAATTAAAATCACTCGAAAAAAGTTGCAAGGGGGTCCCCTTCAAAATCATGAAAAATACTAAGTCGTCCCATCGACTTGAAATTTGCACTGTATACGTAAAATTCCATTCTCGTTCCGAAAATGTATGATTTTTATTTGCTCAGATAGAAGATTTAGCCAGAAAAGGGTGTTTAAGGTAGAGAATCCAATTTTCTGAGATTCTTTATTTTTCATTTTTTGAATTTAAAATTTTTGTCCTCGAACATATTTTGACGTGCTAATTCCGAATTTTTCAACGAAAATGTCAAAAACGCATCGAAAATATTTTTGGCGCCAAAAAAACCATTTGAAAACTGATTCAGAGCTGACCAACCCGAGAACGGTTAGAGATAGACAAATTCTGCGAACGCCAATCGATTCAGAATGGTCGAATTAGTATATATTGTGAATTTCGTTCAATCGCAAAAAATTAAAATCACTCGAAAAAAGTTGCAAGGGGGTCCCCTTAAAAATCATGAAAAATACTAAGTGGTCCCATCGACTTGAAATTTGCACTGTATACGTAAAATTCCATCCTCGTTCCGAAAATGTATGATTTTAATTTGCTCAGATAGAAGATTTAGCCAGAAAAGGGTGTTTAAAGTAGAGAATCCAATTTTCTGAGATTTTTTATTTTTCATATTTTGAATTTAACGAAAATTTCGAAAACCCATCGGAAATATTTTTGGCGCCAAAAAAACCATTTGAAAACTGATTCAGAGCTGACCAACCCGAGAACGGTTAAGATAGACAAATTCTGCGAACGCCAGTCGATTCAGAATGGTCGAATCAGTATTTACTGAGAATTTGATCGGAAAAAATCGAGGCACAAAAAAGTCGAGTATATCAATGATAGATAATTTTTTGAACGTTTTTATTTTTCATTTTTCTAATTTCGAATTTTTGTCCTCGAACGTATTTTGACGTGCTGATTCCGAATCTTTGAGCGAAAATTTCGAAAACTCATTGGAAATATTTTTGGCGCCAAAAAAACCATTTGAAAACTGATTCAGAGCTGACCAACTCGAGAACGGTCAGAGATAGATCAATTCTGCGACCGCCAATCGATTTAGAATGGCCGAATTAGTATATATTGTGAATTTCGTTCAATCGAAAAAAATTAAAATCACTCGAAAAAAGTTGCAAGGGGGTCCCCTTCAAAATCATGAAAAATACTAAGTCGTCCCATCGACTTGAAATTTGCACTGTATACGTAAAATTCCATTCTCGTTCCGAAAATGTATGATTTTTATTTGCTCAGATAGAAGATTTAGCCAGAAAAGGGTGTTTAAGGTAGAGAATCCAATTTTCTGAGATTCTTTATTTTTCATTTTTTGAATTTAAAATTTTTGTCCTCGAACATATTTTGACGTGCTAATTCCGAATTTTTCAACGAAAATGTCAAAAACGCATCGAAAATGTTTTTGGCGCCAAAAAAACCATTTGAAAACTGATTCAGAGCTGACCAACCCGAGAACGGTTAGAGATAGACAAATTCTGCGAACGCCAATCGATTCAGAATGGTCGAATTAGTATATATTGTGAATTTCGTTCAATCGCAAAAAATTAAAATCACTCGAAAAAAGTTGCAAGGGGGTCCCCTTAAAAATCATGAAAAATACTAAGTGGTCCCATCGACTTGAAATTTGCACTGTATACGTAAAATTCCATCCTCGTTCCGAAAATGTATGATTTTAATTTGCTCAGATAGAAGATTTAGCCAGAAAAGGGTGTTTAAAGTAGAGAATCCAATTTTCTGAGATTTTTTATTTTTCATATTTTGAATTTAAAATTTTTGTCCTTGAACATATTTTGACGTGCTGTTTCCGAATTTTTGAACGAAAATTTCGAAAACCCATCGGAAATATTTTTGGCGCCAAAAAAACCATTTGAAAACTGATTCAGAGCTGACCAACCCGAGAACGGTTAAGATAGACAAATTCTGCGAACGCCAGTCGATTCAGAATGGTCGAATCAGTATTTACTGAGAATTTGATCGGAAAAAATCGAGGCACAAAAAAGTCGAGTATATCAATGATAGATAATTTTTTGAACGTTTTTATTTTTCATTTTTCTAATTTCGAATTTTTGTCCTCGAACGTATTTTGACGTGCTGATTCCGAATCTTTGAGCGAAAATTTCGAAAACTCATTGGAAATATTTTTGGCGCCAAAAAAACCATTTGAAAACTGATTCAGAGCTGACCAACTCGAGAACGGTCAGAGATAGATCAATTCTGCGACCGCCAATCGATTTAGAATGGCCGAATTAGTATATATTGTGAATTTCGTTCAATCGAAAAAAATTAAAATCACTCGAAAAAAGTTGCAAGGGGGTCCCCTTCAAAATCATGAAAAATACTAAGTCGTCCCATCGACTTGAAATTTGCACTGTATACGTAAAATTCCATCCTCGTTCCGAAAATGTATGATTTTAATTTGCTCAGATAGAAGATTTAGCCAGAAAAGGGTGTTTAAAGTAGAGAATCCAATTTTCTGAGATTTTTTATTTTTCATATTTTGAATTTAAAATTTTTGTCCTCGAACATATTTTGACGTGCTGTTTCCGAATTTTTGAACGAAAATTTCGAAAACCCATCGGAAATATTTTTGGCGCCAAAAAAACCATTTGAAAACTGATTCAGAGCTGACCAACCCGAGAACGGTTAGAGATAGACAAATTCTGCGAACGCCAGTCGATTCAGAATGGTCGAATCAGTATTTACTGAGAATTTGATCGGAAAAAATCGAGGCACAAAAAAGTCGAGTATATCAATGATAGATAATTTTTTGAACGTTTTTATTTTTCATTTTTCTAATTTCGAATTTTTGTCCTCGAACGTATTTTGACGTGCTGATTCCGAATCTTTGAGCGAAAATTTCGAAAACTCATTGGAAATATTTTTGGCGCCAAAAAAACCATTTGAAAACTGATTCAGAGCTGACCAACTCGAGAACGGTCAGAGATAGATCAATTCTGCGACCGCCAATCGATTTAGAATGGCCGAATTAGTATATATTGTGAATTTCGTTCAATCGAAAAAAATTAAAATCACTCGAAAAAAGTTGCAAGGGGGTCCCCTTCAAAATCATGAAAAATACTAAGTCGTCCCATCGACTTGAAATTTGCACTGTATACGTAAAATTCCATTCTCGTTCCGAAAATGTATGATTTTTATTTGCTCAGATAGAAGATTTAGCCAGAAAAGGGTGTTTAAGGTAGAGAATCCAATTTTCTGAGATTCTTTATTTTTCATTTTTTGAATTTAAAATTTTTGTCCTCGAACATATTTTGACGTGCTAATTCCGAATTTTTCAACGAAAATGTCAAAAACGCATCGAAAATATTTTTGGCGCCAAAAAAACCATTTGAAAACTGATTCAGAGCTGACCAACCCGAGAACGGTTAGAGATAGACAAATTCTGCGAACGCCAATCGATTCAGAATGGTCGAATTAGTATATATTGTGAATTTCGTTCAATCGCAAAAAATTAAAATCACTCGAAAAAAGTTGCAAGGGGGTCCCCTTAAAAATCATGAAAAATACTAAGTGGTCCCATCGACTTGAAATTTGCACTGTATACGTAAAATTCCATCCTCGTTCCGAAAATGTATGATTTTAATTTGCTCAGATAGAAGATTTAGCCAGAAAAGGGTGTTTAAAGTAGAGAATCCAATTTTCTGAGATTTTTTATTTTTCATATTTTGAATTTAAAATTTTTGTCCTCGAACATATTTTGACGTGCTGTTTCCGAATTTTTGAACGAAAATTTCGAAAACCCATCGGAAATATTTTTGGCGCCAAAAAAACCATTTGAAAACTGATTCAGAGCTGACCAACCCGAGAACGGTTAGAGATAGACAAATTCTGCGAACGCCAGTCGATTCAGAATGGTCGAATCAGTATTTACTGAGAATTTGATCGGAAAAAATCGAGGCACAAAAAAGTCGAGTATATCAATGATAGATAATTTTTTGAACGTTTTTATTTTTCATTTTTCTAATTTCGAATTTTTGTCCTCGAACGTATTTTGACGTGCTGATTCCGAATCTTTGAGCGAAAATTTCGAAAACTCATTGGAAATATTTTTGGCGCCAAAAAAACCATTTGAAAACTGATTCAGAGCTGACCAACTCGAGAACGGTCAGAGATAGATCAATTCTGCGACCGCCAATCGATTTAGAATGGCCGAATTAGTATATATTGTGAATTTCGTTCAATCGAAAAAAATTAAAATCACTCGAAAAAAGTTGCAAGGGGGTCCCCTTCAAAATCATGAAAAATACTAAGTCGTCCCATCGACTTGAAATTTGCACTGTATACGTAAAATTCCATTCTCGTTCCGAAAATGTATGATTTTTATTTGCTCAGATAGAAGATTTAGCCAGAAAAGGGTGTTTAAGGTAGAGAATCCAATTTTCTGAGATTCTTTATTTTTCATTTTTTGAATTTAAAATTTTTGTCCTCGAACATATTTTGACGTGCTAATTCCGAATTTTTCAACGAAAATGTCAAAAACGCATCGAAAATATTTTTGGCGCCAAAAAAACCATTTGAAAACTGATTCAGAGCTGACCAACCCGAGAACGGTTAGAGATAGACAAATTCTGCGAACGCCAATCGATTCAGAATGGTCGAATTAGTATATATTGTGAATTTCGTTCAATCGCAAAAAATTAAAATCACTCGAAAAAAGTTGCAAGGGGGTCCCCTTAAAAATCATGAAAAATACTAAGTGGTCCCATCGACTTGAAATTTGCACTGTATACGTAAAATTCCATCCTCGTTCCGAAAATGTATGATTTTAATTTGCTCAGATAGAAGATTTAGCCAGAAAAGGGTGTTTAAAGTAGAGAATCCAATTTTCTGAGATTTTTTATTTTTCATATTTTGAATTTAAAATTTTTGTCCTTGAACATATTTTGACGTGCTGTTTCCGAATTTTTGAACGAAAATTTCGAAAACCCATCGGAAATATTTTTGGCGCCAAAAAAACCATTTGAAAACTGATTCAGAGCTGACCAACCCGAGAACGGTTAAGATAGACAAATTCTGCGAACGCCAGTCGATTCAGAATGGTCGAATCAGTATTTACTGAGAATTTGATCGGAAAAAATCGAGGCACAAAAAAGTCGAGTATATCAATGATAGATAATTTTTTGAACGTTTTTATTTTTCATTTTTCTAATTTCGAATTTTTGTCCTCGAACGTATTTTGACGTGCTGATTCCGAATCTTTGAGCGAAAATTTCGAAAACTCATTGGAAATATTTTTGGCGCCAAAAAAACCATTTGAAAACTGATTCAGAGCTGACCAACTCGAGAACGGTCAGAGATAGATCAATTCTGCGACCGCCAATCGATTTAGAATGGCCGAATTAGTATATATTGTGAATTTCGTTCAATCGAAAAAAATTAAAATCACTCGAAAAAAGTTGCAAGGGGGTCCCCTTCAAAATCATGAAAAATACTAAGTCGTCCCATCGACTTGAAATTTGCACTGTATACGTAAAATTCCATCCTCGTTCCGAAAATGTATGATTTTAATTTGCTCAGATAGAAGATTTAGCCAGAAAAGGGTGTTTAAAGTAGAGAATCCAATTTTCTGAGATTTTTTATTTTTCATATTTTGAATTTAAAATTTTTGTCCTCGAACATATTTTGACGTGCTGTTTCCGAATTTTTGAACGAAAATTTCGAAAACCCATCGGAAATATTTTTGGCGCCAAAAAAACCATTTGAAAACTGATTCAGAGCTGACCAACCCGAGAACGGTTAGAGATAGACAAATTCTGCGAACGCCAGTCGATTCAGAATGGTCGAATCAGTATTTACTGAGAATTTGATCGGAAAAAATCGAGGCACAAAAAAGTCGAGTATATCAATGATAGATAATTTTTTGAACGTTTTTATTTTTCATTTTTCTAATTTCGAATTTTTGTCCTCGAACGTATTTTGACGTGCTGATTCCGAATCTTTGAGCGAAAATTTCGAAAACTCATTGGAAATATTTTTGGCGCCAAAAAAACCATTTGAAAACTGATTCAGAGCTGACCAACTCGAGAACGGTCAGAGATAGATCAATTCTGCGACCGCCAATCGATTTAGAATGGCCGAATTAGTATATATTGTGAATTTCGTTCAATCGAAAAAAATTAAAATCACTCGAAAAAAGTTGCAAGGGGGTCCCCTTAAAAATCATGAAAAATACTAAGTCGTCCCATCGACTCGAAATTTGCACTGTATACGTAAAATTCCATCCTCGTTCCGAAAATGTATGATTTTTATTTGCTCAGATAGAAGATTTAGCCAGAAAAGGGTGTTTAAGGTAGAGAATCCAATTTTCTGAGATTTTTTATTTTTCATTTTTCGAATTTAAAATTTTTGTCTTCGAACGTATTTTGACATGCTGATTCCGAATTTTTTAACGAAAATGTCGAAAACGCATCGGAAATATTTTTGGCGCCAAAAAAACCATTTGAAAACTGATTCAGAGCTGACCAACCCGAGAACGGTTAGAGATAGACAAATTCTGCGAATGCCAATCGATTTAGAATGGCCGAATTAGTATATACTGGAAATTTGAACGGAAAAAATCGACAGACAAAAAAGTCGAGTATATCATGATAGATAATATTTTGAACATTTTTATTTTTCATTTTTCTAATTTCGAATTTCTGTCCTCGAACGTATTTTGACGTGCTGATTCCGAATCTTTGAGCGAAAATGTCGAAAACTAATTGGAAATATTTTTGGCGCCAAAAAAATCATTTGAAAACTGATTCAGAGCTGACCAACTCGAGAACAGCCATAGATAGACCAATTCTGCGAACGCCAATCGATTCAGAATAGCCGAATTAGTATATACTGAAAATTTGAACGGAAAAAATCGACGGACAAAAAAGTCGAGTATATCATGATATATAATTTTTTGAATTTTTTATTTTTCACTTTTCTAATTTCGAATTTTTGTCCTTCCCATTGGCGCCGCCGCATGAAAAGGAGAGGAATACCAACTTGACCATGTATAGATGTAGCTGTTGACTCTATGGGGCCATTACCCAGTGGTGACTACATTGTCGTGATAAATGATTATTTTAGTAGGTTCAAGGAGATCAAAATTATGAAGAATATAGGCTCAACAAACACAATAAATTTCATAAAAGAGATATTTTCTAGACTTGGATTTCCGGTTTCTATTACAGCAATCATCATCGATTCATTGCGTCTATTCAGGGCACATCATTTCCTGACCAATTAGCTGCGTAGTATGGGAAGTATTTATTGGTTTAGTGATAGTTCAGTGCGTATTTCGAATATTAGAATTTCGGAAAAAGGGTCCGACTGGGATAATAATATCGATTTCATCGACAAAAATTGAACCATAATCGAAAACAGTTGATAATTAATATATTATCTAGCGTTGTTGTGAACGTTTGTTTTTTTTATATTGTTTATGCATGCTTTCGTATACTACAGAACACCGAACATGCATTATGATTATATTAACATCTTTATCTCCTTACGGAGCACTTGGTATGCTGAATTGGCATGGCGATTTTCCCGTCTGCATTGTTATCGGACGCGAATACCTACTTCGACATGACTTAGATAATTCTCTGAATCATCGGAATTGTCTAGGCGGAAAGAACAATAAACTATCGATACGCGGACGACCCAAGCCAACTTATTTGTGAAATTTCTAGAGATAACCGGAGAGTTTATTGGAATTGTTGCCGTTATCGATACTGATCCTTTAACATTTAATGACAGCTAATGTCTTGTTTACCTTCGTGAAATGTTTACAGATGTGAGTCGGATCAGTGTGTTGGCAAACAGTGAGCCTACCTCAAGAAAGTGATTCAGACTGAAAATGAAAATAGTTTGCTACGGTTTTTTTTACGAAAATTCTTGAAACCTATCATTACTTGGTATTGCGCGTTTCAGTACAATATAAACAATCAATTTGTGATCTTGTGGTTGCAAGGCGTAGACTCAAACTCTGCTTGACAGTTATCAGTGCCGATTGAAGAAATATTAATAATGAAACCCTGATATAAGGACTGAGGTAAGGATAAGACTTTTGAGTAAGTAAGAAATCTACTTTGAAGAGATGTCTGCAAATTATAACTTTGCACCATAGAAAGATACTAGTCATCCTAGTCCAAATCATTGTATTGGTTTGACACGTTAGAATTAATAGCAGTTCTCATAAAAGAAAAACGAAAGACTGATAGACATCAACGTGTAAATGCTATCTTGCTCTTACCAGATTTGGATGACTTACACAGTTGATGTGCAACATTATTGCATGCATCTTTGTAATTTGTCGTTTTGTTGGGGTGTCGTGTGGTATTTTATGTGCATCTTGAGGGGGCGTTGAAACGATCTTGTATGGAGAGAACTGCTGCTGAGAGTATCGCTATAATCGTGATTTATATTTGTTGGCAAATCCTCGTCTATATGTATCTTAGTGGGTAATCAACTGGGTGAACAATAAAAAATTCCTTGAATAATAAATTGCTATTAGCTTATATGGTATCTCTTTTCAGTCTAGGTTATCACCGAACGTTTATTTTAATATAAAAATAATTTAATTCCTGCATAATCATACTTATATACTGACACTCTTGTTTACATGTTTTTGAATAGTGCTAATTATTGGTTCACATAATTAATTATTCTTCCTTCCTTCCTTCCTTCCTTCCTTCCTTCCTTCCTTCCTTCCTTCCTTCCTTCCTTCCTTCCTTCCTTCCTTCCTTTCCTTCCTTCCTTCCTTCCTTCCTTCCTTCCTTCCTTCCTTCCTTCCTTCCTTCCTTCCTTCCTTCCTTCCTTCCTTCCTTCCTTCCTTCCTTCCTTCCTTCCTTCCTTCCTTCCTTCCTTCCTTCCTTCCTTCTTCCTTCCTTCCTTCCTTCCTTTCCTTCCTTCCTTCCTTCCTTCCTTCCTTCCCTTCCTTCCTTCCTTCCTTCCTTCCTTCCTTCCTTCCTTCCTTCCTTTCCTTCCTTCCTTCCTTCCTTCCTTCCTTCCTTCCTTCCTTCCTTCCTTCCTTCCTTCCTTCCTTCCTTCCTTCCTTCCTTCCTTCCTTCCTTCCTTCCTTCCTTCCTTCCTTCCTTCCTTCCTTCCTTACTTCCTTCCTTCCTTCCTTCCTTCCTTCCTTCCTTCCTTCCTTCCTTCCTTCCTTCCTTCCTTCCTTCCTTCCTTCCTTCCTTCCTTCCTTCCTTCCTTCCTTCCTTCCTTCCTTCCTTCCTTCCTTCCTTCCTTCCTTCCTTCCTTCCTTCCTTCCTTCCTTCCTTCCTTCCTTCCTTCCTTCCTTCCTTCCTTCCTTCCTTCCTTCCTTCCTTCCTTCCTTCCTTCCTTCCTTCCTTCCTTCCTTCCTTCCTTCCTTCCTTCCTTCCTTCCTTCCTTCCTTCCTTCCTTCCTTCCTTCCTTCCTTCCTTCCTTCCTTCCTTCCTTCCTTCCTTCCTATGTAACGTAATTTACATTGATAGTTGGTTTTTTGTACATCGATACTGGAAAAATATGACTGTTGTATTATAATAATATGTTATACAATATTCTAACATGTTATACAATATTCCACCCTGTTTTGTGAAACTTTCCACATGTGCAATACAAGATTCGTATCTCACTAGATACGATGAAGATGTTTTCTTAAATAGATTCCTTGTCACGCACATCTTTTGTAATGAGGGTTGACGTAAATCAAGAGTCTATTCAAATAAATATACATCCATTGTCTGTCTCATTTGAATTCGAAGCATATGTTTGACTGTCTAAATAACTAAATACCGTTCGTTTCCGGCATAATTTCTACGTTTGTATACATTCTTCAGCTTCTATGATAACAAATGTTGCATCTTTGCGTTGGGGTCATGGTGAAATCAATGTTTACCAACAAATTTTAATCCTCTGATAAACGATTTCTCCGTCTGTTACGTAATGTTTTCCTTTCTCATATCGATTGTGTTTATCTAATAATAGATTTCCTTAAAGCTCTACTATGTGATATCCATTATATACAGGGTGACCAGGGTTGAACCGCCAAACATTCAGTATCGCTCGATAATATTCACGGCTACTACCATTATGATCCTCATATTATACTATCTATTAACGTCCGTGGTACGAATATGATTGTTGGAATCAATTTTTTATTATTTTCAAAAAATGTTCCCTCTTCGCTCAGTTTGAAACCAAAATAATAATCAGTGATTGAGATTTCGTTAGTGACACCTTTCCTTGGCTTACTGGTCCAGTTTTTCGTCACTTGGTAAACTTGGTTGGGAAGGGAAGAACAATTGATTTATTCTCGAATCTGCTTTAGTTTTCAGTACCTACTGTGTCAGTCATACTTCTAACACCCTGTATATCAAAATACTGAATTCAGTTCTGACAGGCAAGTTTTATAGCAAGATCTTTCTCATTCATTTGAAAATAATTTCCCACTTTGATGACGTCGATACTCTAACTGATACTCGTATTCTGAAAAAGACAATGCAGGAGGCAAATCGCGATACAACCACCGTTATAGTAATAAATTATTAATCGGCCGGTGGCGACACAGTTACATAACCTCGGCGTTGGTGTGTATACCTGGGCAACGACAATCGGCTTTGCTAATGTTCCAGCGATCAAGTAGGCGATAACGAAAACAATGCAACTGGTTGTCAATTCAGCAATAATTATAATCCTTATATATGTGGGCTAGTTTTAAGGACAACAGACTCTTATCGAGATAGGAAAAAAAAACAAAGGGAATGTTGCATTAAAATTATCCTCGATTTGGTGGACCTTCGAATCAATTTTGAAAGATGTGGGAGAAAGGATGGGATTCTTATTCATATGGTGATATTTTCATTGAAACCTCACATCTCTCGACGCAGAACTGAGCCCGCCACAACAAAGAAAATTTTGGTGAAAGTGCAACGACTACCATGTCTTTGTATAACAGCAGCAATGAGGTCGACTCCAACAGCAGCAATAGAGGTCATTCTGAACCTCACTCCTCTCCATATCATGGTGAGAAGAACCGCCTGGGATGCAAACCTCAGGTTAGCTAAAGTCGGACTCAAAGGGGCAGCACACGGTGTAAGGCGCTCAATCTCCACCGACTGTGCACACCTTGCCGATCTCCCAAATGACGAAATCACCAGGAAATTCAGTTTCGAGGAATTTTTTTGAACTGAACTAAACACCAAGTGAAAATGGGACATAAAATCCATTCGAGCACTGGGAAAGATTACCATAACATGATACACGGAGGGGTCCAAAACTCCCGATGGAGCAGGAGGCATTGCAGACTCAAAGAACACCTAAGGAAGCTAGGCTTAGAGGAGGACAGCACCTGCAGATTATGTGGGGAACATCTAGATATACCCCACCAAAAGACCCCTCAAAATCCTGAAATTCCTGAAGAAATTGAGGCTTGAAGGGCTGCTGTAAACAAAAACACCTTGCGATAGCAGAAGATATTGAGCACAATAGACTTACCAATACCAATACCACATTGTTAGCAAAACATATGTGGAGTATACATTAAAGTGATTCGGTGAAATGGTTGTCAAACTCGTGAGGTTCTAATTACATACATATGGGCTGAATGCAAAGATATCCCATCTCGGGGCATCGCCCTTTCAACTTGCGTGTTGGAAATTGGCATCACTTTCTCCGTAACTTATACAGATATTATACCAATCCTTGTTATGAACATCGTTTCCTACTTTTTCTGCTGAAAATCAGAACCGGATGTTATGATTGTTCAATACAAACAAAGCGTACCTAATGGATACTTTCGTTAGTTATATGTTTTAATCATCTCCAAGTTTCATCGCATTGTCTCTTTATTATATACCAATCAATTGTAAGTAATTACTCGAATTGAAAATAAACTAATTGGCGTTTGTTACTGATACACTGATTATGAAAAAAATATGGTGAAATTCCTGAAGTAGAAGAGGGCAATTGAATTTTCCCATGTGCTCGACAACTGTTTGTTACTGTTCAATAAGGTTGGTTGTCATAGTATAGATGACAATGCATTGACAAGATTATCTATAATCCTATTCTAAAAAAAAAACTTCACCTGACTACTACGTGCCTATTACATTATTTGCATATCTCAAAAGTGACGGCCTATGGATGTGAAGACTGAGTTCCACGAGTCAGTCTTGACGAGACCGCTAACGGTGGGAACGATTGATGATATTTCGGAAGAGCATCGTTCATGAAAATATCTTTGAAACAGAGACAGATCGCCAACCTTTCTGCGGTGTTCCAGAGAAGTGAGCGAACTTGTGTGCGAAGTATCACTGACAAGACGAATGGATCATTTTGGACATAGTCTAAGTTTTAATGTGTGTTTGGGTGCTGCACTCCGTATATGGGAACAGTATTCCAGAGCATGTCCGATTTGTGTCATAATCAGTTGCAGGGAAATAATATAGTTCTTGGCACGAAAAAAAAACAAGATTCTGATAAGTATTTTTGGAAAGGGACATTGTTTTTCCATGGTTTTTCCATGAATGGGTACTGCTGCTGGTAATGCCGAACATTGACATAGATTTCATTGACTTGGTACTCCTTATGTAGTTACTGGCCACAGTGAGAGAATATATGCTTCGTTTTTAATCGCATTGAATTCTACCAAGTTGTTGGTTACCCATTCTAGAAGAGAAAGTGGTATAAAGGGTACTATCATCCGCGAAGCTGTTCACTGGACATGAGGTAGCTCCCAACAAATCATTGATGTGAAGAAAGAACAGTGTTGGTGCTAGAATGAATCCCTGCATTTATTGTTAGAGTATCGTATGATACTCCATCACGTGGAAAGATCGGTCTGAGAAAAAGCTAGATAGTAAGGAACAAAACTGGGGAGGCAAGTAATAAGATATCTAGTGCAACGGCCAGAGTTTCACCATATTCTTCAATAGATTTCCAGGATTCACCCACAAAACGCAGCGCTGTGTCATCAGCATAAGATGTCGGTAACTATATTATCTATCATTGATGATTCCTAAGATATTTCATGAGCTCGATATTCATGAACTTCGAACTGACAGATGTGAGTGCGATAGGTTTGTAGTTGCTGGGTAGGGTTTCTTTCCCCTTTTCTCAGGACTGCAATTTTTCAGTTGGACGGATATACCCCCAAATTATAAGAGAGGTTGAACAACTCGCAAAGAACTGGTGTTAGTTCACATTCCTCCTCGTGCTCCGAGCTGGCTCTTTTCGGAGCTCTTTGGATGTCTCTGAGCTACCTGAAACACGCTTAGTCGTTCGTTGCTGTTTTCTTTGGGCCGCTAGTCCTGTGCGAACAACGATGTTGCACGGATTGGCCCGTCTATCGATGTATCCACCTTGTACTACCAAATATAGCGCTGACCTCCCGGCAATGAAGCATTCAATGAGATGGTTTCAGCTGAACGAATGCCTCAGAAATCCAGGAGCTTTGATACTTTATCACGAGGTGGACTTGGCCGACATATTATAAGACTTTCGGTATCTCCTCAGGGATCAACTACAACAAAAAATAGAAGACAGACTTATTAATAACGGAATTATAAAATTAGAAAAAAACTGTTTCTGTCTGCTTAACAAAACTGGGAACTTCATTACAGTCTGCAACTGAAAAATAAAAACCTGTACCATCACTGAATGAATAAAGTAATGCTTCGAATATTGTTCCGAAACGTTATTTCGGACCTTATTTTTACAATATCCTGTTGAACATAGGGTGAGCTATCGGTCACGCACAGTTCCTCGTTACCCACAAGGGAGTCACGGTACCCGTTGTTTAGATATACGCAATTTTTTTGGTCCTTCGGACCGGACTCCGCCGACTTCCTCGAACGCCACCAGTGGTGAAAGAGCCATCCGGCCGTCGCGCTCGGTTCCCCACTAGGGAGTCGCAGAGCGCTGCCCGGAGAGATCGCGCTACGGCTTGACGAGCACGCGTACCGTCGACTCAGCCGCGACTCGGGCCGACTCTTGCGATCAGTATACGTTCGACTCGAATCGAGTTAGCGTGCGTCGTGTTTTGTTTCAGGCTCAGGCCAACAACCTTCGGCGAATCTGGAAGTTCACGGAGTACGACTGACTGTTCGGTGTGGTTTTTTCGCTTGTCGTTGTACGGGATTGTTTGACGTTGTTTTCGTCACGTGCGAATGAATGTTGTGGATGTCGCTGGTGGTTCCTGTCGCGGTTTTTTCGATTTTGGTAGTGTTTGGATGATGGTGTCTTGCTTTTGTTTCTCTCGGATTGAACCGTCGGATAGCTGATGCTCCTGGTTTGTTGATGTGGAATGAGGTGAGGGGATTTTTTTTGTGCGAATTGCACATACGCGAGATAGAATGGGTTACTTTGATTCAGCAACTCCTAAATATCTGTGTGTAGACGTTGGTAGTATGAACTCACGTTGATTGAGATAGTTCAATTTGGTTACATCAAGTTTACTGTAATCTGTACTGTATCTTATCTGAATAACCTAAAATCTGTTACTTACAGTTGATATTGGTCTTTACATGAAATGATGTATCAATTTGGAGAAAAAATTGATAATGGAAACTATTCACGGTTAAAATGAGTGTGATTGAAAGTTAAACGTGTGAGGGAGTTTTGAAAATACAAACAGTACAAATCGGTTCGCAAAAATGTACACCCCAGAAAATCATCTGTGGAATGCCTCAGGGTAGTATTCTCGGGCCATTATTCTTTACTTTGTATACGTCACTCTTTTTTCTCAAATCCTGTGACTATCACCTGTATACAGCAATTCAGTGCGTCAACAAAGAACTTGAGGAAATATCCAGTACTTTGAGATTTTACTGTTTGAAAACAAATCTAAAACAATCAACAGCTATCTTATCTTGCAATGACGATGTCCCTGACGATGACGATGGTCCCTGCTTAGACAGTTATGACTCTGAACGAATTCAAAATTGTGTAAGAAATATCACCACATTTCAGGAAAATTATTTGGTTGAATAATCGTCAAACTTTACATTTTGCATATGGTCCATAAAAGGTACACGACAAGAACATCCTACTCACATACATAACAAACTCACATTCAGAACACATGTTCATAATCAGAATATTCGCCTATACAGCGGTTTGGTGTTGGTATAAAAAAACTTGAATACAAATCCTTGCACCTTTGTTGACTTTTCTTATAGTCCAGTTCAGT
This sequence comes from Chrysolina haemoptera, assembly GCA_958298965.1. Classification (NCBI taxonomy): domain Eukaryota; kingdom Metazoa; phylum Arthropoda; class Insecta; order Coleoptera; family Chrysomelidae; genus Chrysolina; species Chrysolina haemoptera. The sequence goes on along the minus strand of OY282602.1, from coordinate 2,020,285 downwards.
ATCAGTAATATCGTTTCGGTAAACCTCTTCTTTGAAGGTGTCCTACAGCAAAAAACAAGTGGGATGAGATCTGGTCTTCCTGGTGGTCTCACGATATTCACGATATTCCGCGATTTTCCATCCACTTTCCAGGAAATTACTCATTCAGATGTTATATGGTTATGTGGTGGTGCTCCGTCATGATGAAACCATAGGCTCTTCAGATGCCGCATATTACAGACTTGTACGGTGTCACTTTTCTCAGAAATGGGAATTATATCCACTCCCGATATGTGCATTGTGTCTGCACAACGTACCACAATTATTTATGATTTTACATTCAGCTGTACAAATAATTTGGGATGAAACAGCTCGAACCTCTCTAATTTAAACTGTCAACCAATTATAATATTGCAAACGTCTTTTTGGATCTCCTAGGTGTAATTATTGTTCCGTCGATATTCGGTTGATTTATGGAAATGTGTCATCCAATTCTGCTGTATTTCGTGCAAATAGAACTAAAAAGTTTTTTTGAAATGAATGAAAGGTTTCAGATTGATATTTGTACTTCCTTTGAATGTGAGAAAACTTCCGATGAACTCTCAATGCATATTGAAAGCTCTTTTGGAGCATGTTCATTGTTCATTGTTTTTCCAAAAACAATACCACGAAGCTCTTTGCTGACAGTGACGTTTAGAATAAAGTACCTTCAACAATACTTCGTGCAGGTTATATAGTTTGGTGGAGAAGAAAACCTATTATTAGACCCACTACAATACATGTATTAACACAAAAGAAACCGGAGCAGACAGGTGGAAACATATTCCATATTCAGAGCAGTTGTTTTGTCTCGATCGGTTTGAATTAATTTTGTTGAGCATCTCGATACAATGAACCTTTCCTTCCATTCATTATTAGAAAAAATATATTGAATTCTCATATAAGTCGTATCCAGTTTTCAATTGTTCATTCCATAAATGTATCCAGTTATATATTATTGAAAACTCCAAACTAAACTATCGAATTCAAACGATCAATCGCAGAAGAAGAGGCGGGAAGCAGTATGACGTCAGTGCGCGAGTGATTCTCATTGGTCCCTTTCGGCCACGCCCGCTCCATCCCAAACTTCAGCCAATCATGTTACAAGGAGACAATGACGTCACAGCTGCGGAGCGTTTGAATTTACATGTAATGACATCACGTTTTCAATATGGAATAATAAATCTTTTCCTTTTTTAAATGTAGGGGGTACAAATGGTTAGTACTATTTTATAAAGTGACCTTCATTACGTCATGTGAAAAAAGTGCATATTTTAAAATGCTGGAAATGCCCATTGTATTATTTATTGAACTGATTGACTTTTAGATTTTGTTGTTACTTTGTTTCATTCGATGAGTTTTAATATGTTGGTATTCAAAAGTCGGAAATTATATTGTTCAATCGATTTTTTTTAATTATTGCATGATACACTCAAGTAAGTACAACAAAAAGTTCGGAGTGCTGCACTGCGTTTCATTGTGAAGACTTTGAAAGTGATTGTACAATTTTCTTAATTTTCTTGGAAGTTCGAAAATTCTGCGAATCCTATAGTCTTATTTTTTTGCTTGATAATCTGACTACTTGTTGATTTGTAAGTAGAACCTCTTGTTTCATATTTTGTTTTTTTGATAGTCATTATTAACGAATCAACCATTTCCAGATGCGGATCGACTTGCAAATAAATATCAGGATATGCTGTAATTTGGACCATTATTATCTCATTTGAACATGGAGCTGAGCCAATTATCGTCGGCAACTGGTTATCAAATTAGTCTTCTCTAATCACGAATGAAAACAATTTATTATCAGAGATAACTGGAGAATTATAACTATGTGAGTTTACAAGCTTTTTTTTTTTTCGTTTACCAGCTGTCGTCCCCTTATAAACGGCAGCCCTCAAAAGTCGAAACTTGTGCGAGCCAAGGATTAACGAGGTCTTACCTTTTAACGTGCGATTCCTAGCACTTTCTCGGGCCATCAGATGAAAATCTGTAGTCGCTAAGGATTCGAACCTAGCCGACCAGCAGTCAATGGTTTCGAACGCGAAAGTCTCAACCACTGAGCTATATGACCCTGTACTTATATATCATATAAGATCTTTGTAGTTTTTATTATAGAATATTAATTGATATTCATAATCGAATAAAAATTATAGTATTCGAGAAAATCGAAACGGAGAATAGTCCGTTATTGGACTGACGGCAGTAATATAAAAAAACAAACAGTTCAGAAAAACATGGCAGCTCCCTATATCCGGTAGTTTTTTTTTGTGGGTTACTTGATGATGGAAATCCATAGTATTTGACACTGACGTAAACACGATTAGATTTTCACAGATTTGATTTAACTCGCGACATGTTTCGCTACACCGTAGCTTTCTCAAGTAGCAGCAGCTATTTGTCACACTTGTATGTATGCTCTGGACTTCAAATTTTAGACTGCAAGGTGATGATAGTTATTTATGCAACAAGTGCAAAAAGTAGGTGTTTATTGCACTCGACGTGAAATTGTCCAACGAGGCCATCACGCCGAATTTTATTTTTCTACGTTCATGCAAAAAACAATACTGAGTGCAATAAAGTCTTTATTGCACTCATCTGTCATTCTACTATAGCGTTCTGTCATCATGACAGACAGAAACTTTCAAATCGACGCCAAATGTAGCCCATTTTCTGTGAGATTGTATTACGTTTTAAATAGTTTCATCATATTCATTATATAATGGACTATGAAATTACTAGAAAATGCAATTTGTTGAAAATAAAATTATTTCCTTCGAATATCATCTGAATTACACAAAATGTTTTTGAATTACTTTTAGCAGATAGATTTAAACAAACAATGTCTTCCTTACAGTTTAGTGCCACCTAAATGAAACATTTTCTGGTTTTTGCATGAACGTAGAAAACATATTGTTTGAAACTCGTGCAAAAAGAGTTTATTGCACTCGACGTGTTGTCCAACTCGGCCTGATGTCCTTGTTGGACAATTTCACATCGAGTGCAATAAACACCTACTTTTTGCACTTGTTGCATAAATAACAAATTGCATTTTCTAGTAATTTCATAGTCCATTATATAATGAATATGATGAAACATGCAACTATTTAAAACGTAAAACAATCTCACAGAAAATGGGCTCAATTTAGCGTCGGCATCGATTTGAAAGTTTATGTCTGTCACGATGACAGAACGCTATAGTAGAATGACAGATGAGTGCAATAAAGTCTTTATCGCACTCAGTGCAATAAAGAGGCAGTGCAATATAGTTCAATAAAATTTTGTTTTTTGCATGAACGTAGAAAAATAAACTTTCCTTCACAAACTCAAGCTTTCCATCAATAATTACAAAGAGCTATTGTTAGACAAAAACCCTCTACTTCATAGGAATCAATGTCCTTTTGTATGCTCTAAATTCCATAATGGTCAACTCGATAACAACTTGAATGTCGCAACGGGTCGAATATAAAGAAATGCACTCATTGACTCGGGGCCAGACTGTGTCAGACTAAACGAAATTTTTATTGTGGCCCATTAAAGTGGCCCATTCAGAATACGAGTTGCATCTAAGCGAGCGCTCGTATTTATTCAATTCTGACTTTCAATTAATATTAATTTATGATAATTGTCGGTTTGAATGGTGTCTTTCACCCAGGCAGGCTCGAGAGAGTCAGATACGTGACATATAATGCAAGCGTAGCTGGAACTATTTATTTTGATTCAGAGTGGTCGGAATGCTCGATAAGATAAGCGTATTAGACTTTGATGTTTGCGATATCGCTAGGAATCTTTTTGTTGTAGGAAATTTCGTTAGTTTCACGAGATTTGTTTCAATAACTGTTCTCTTTCTCTCTCTGGTTTTTTTTGGACCTTGCTTCCCATAGGCGCACTTATCCAGCTCTCCCTCTATTACTTTGAGTTGAATAGAGTCTTTGTCCGGTAGATGCACAGGTCTTGCTCGAAGCAATCATGCATCCATGTAAATTGTAATATAATTGTTGTGTGCTTGTTTCCTCGTCTATTCTCTTCCATATATGATTGGGTTTCTTCTTCTGTGCTAGGAATTAGGTGTGATGGTACGTCGGCGCCACCTCGTGGTAGACTGCCTAATTATAGACCTTGCCTTTTTCCATTCTTCCGGTTTGAAATTTGTACATTTAACCAACTTCGAAAGCGAAAGAAATAATATACGAGAAAGGTTAAAGGAAGAGAGAAGAACATGTCAGGCGTCAGCATCTAATTCACTTCAATATGCTGGCACAAATGCAGTTAATGATGAATTCATTAAAAGCATTTACTACGATCTACAATTTTATTGAGTATGATGGATTCAGCCAAACTAGCTCGGGATAAACGAATATTTATTGAACGAACACTTGTTGAATACTTAATACTTGTTGAACGAATTTGATGAAGGACGAAACCTTCGGTGAATGGTGATTTCAAAGAAATCAATGGCTTGGAATAATAGTACATTGCTTGAATTTCAATAATAGTAATGGTAATTGTGGGGACGCCAATGCAAGTAGACCCACATGGACCCATTTTGCCATCTCCTGTTCTCCACATATCTCCATTACTAATCTTCCTGTTAGAATCTTCGTGAACTTCTAACGAAGGTCAGTATGTCCGTCCGTTTGAGTCAATTAGTTTCTCTTGTTGACGTTTCACTACTCCAAATATGTCTTCGTCTTCTTCACATTTGCGGTAAGTTTCTATGCCTATCAGTGATAGAGGTGTATGTCTAATTTGTTATGATCTGTTAATTAAGGAGGCGTAGTGCTTGGCAATCTCTGCTCGAGATCCATTCCGTCCTTGACTTGCTGGAGATCACAAAGTCTTTCGTATGTCGGCAGCCGAACCGGTTCTAGCAAGTTCGTCTGTCACCTCACATCTTCCGTTTAGCTAGTTTCTCGAAAGCATATCAGCATTTCTGCTGAATCGATTGGCGTTCGCAGAATTGCTCCATCTCGATCCTGTCGTCGGTTGAAAATGTTATCTAGAGGTTGCAGGTGCCGTTTTCCCGCCAATAATTTTTTAAATTTTTTTCTGTTACATTCGTTAAATTCAATCTTTCTTCTTTACGCTGCCCGAATTTGAAATCGATTGCTAGTCAACCATAGATTTGGTGGGCGTTTTTACGAACGTGTGCACTTTGAGTTGGGCCAATTTTTAAATTTATTATTTTCCATTTTTCGAATACTGTGTCATATTGAATTGATGGCGCAGAATATGGGAAAAATATTGAAAAAATTCTAGAATTTTATTTTTTATGGCGGTTTTATGAGCTAGGATAGGATTCTAGCGCACCTTTTACATTTATTGCATTTTGCGACCATAACGAGACACATTTGATAAATACATAGGTATATAGAAAGAAAGCTAAGAAAATTTCCTATAAGAGGTTGTTATCGTTTTCTGGCCTAACAGTTCACTTGTAGGTGTTATAGGTGCTTTTGTGTGCTAGGATGCCGGAGTTTAGCGCATGTTTTACATTTTTCGCATTTTGCGACCATAACGAGACACATTCGTTAAATACATAGGTATATAGAAAGAAAGCTAAGAAAATTTCCTACAAGATGATGTTATTGTTTGCTGGCCTAACAGTTCGCTTGAAGGTGTTATAGGTGCTTTTGTGTGCTAGGATGCCGGAGTTTAGCGCATGTTTTACATTTTTCGCATTTTGCGACCATAACGAGACACATTCGTTAAATACATAGGTATATAGAAAGAAAGCTAAGAAAATTTCCTACAAGAGGATGTTATCATTTTCGGGCCTAACAGTTCGCTTGTAGGTGTTATAGGTGTTTTTGTATGCTAAGTTGCTGGAGTTTAGCGCATGTATTACATTTTTTGCATTTTGCGACCATAACGAGACACATTTGTTAAATACATAGGTATATAGAAAGAAAGCTAAGAAAATTTCCTATAAGAAGATGTTATCGTTTTCTGGCCTAACAGTTCACTTGTAGGTGTTATAGGTGCTTTTGTGTGCTAGGATGCCGGAGTTTAGCGCATGTTTTACATTTTTCGTATTTTGCGACCATAACGAGACACATTTGTTAAATACATAGGTATATAGAAAGAAAGCTAAGAAAATTTCCTACAAGATGATGTTATTGTTTGCTGGCCTAACAATTCGCTTGTAGGTGTTATAGGTGCTTTTGTAGGATAGGATGCCGGAGTTTAGCGCATGTTTTACATTTTTCGCATTTTGCGACCATAACGAGACACATTTGTTAAATACATAGGTATATAGAAAGAAAGATAAGAAAATTTCCTACAAGAGGATGTTATCATTTTCTGGCCTAACAGTTCGCTTGTAGGTGTTATAGGTGCTTTTGTATGCTAGGATGCCGGAGTTTAGCGCATGTATTACGTTTTTCGCATTTTGCGACCATAACGAGACACATTTGTTAAATACATAGGTATATAGAAAGAAAGCTAAGAAAATTTCCTACAAGATGATGTTATTGTTTGCTGGCCTAACAGTATGCTTGTAGGTGTTATTCATAACAACCGGCTGACGAAAAAAAAAGCCCAGTATTAGGGTGGATGAACACAAACACTGGACTGAACGGGGAGAGACGTCGAAGTGGGGAGTCGCAGAACACGCATGGATGGAACACCACCGCATCCTGTGGAAAGCTGCCAACGTCATAGACAAGGAAGAAAACTGGTTCAAACCTAAATTTGAAGAGATACTTCAAGTCCAAGCAAACAACGCTTTCTGCAGTTTCGTACTGGAACTGACAAATCTCCGTCTGCTTTGAAAATCAATTTTTTTTTTTAGTACTCGAGAAAATCACGACTTTTATCGTTTCTGTGACAGTCCATTGCGTCAGTTCGCTATGCTTTGTTCTGACTGCAATATTTATTAATAGCTCGTTCACAGCGTACGGCCGCACATATGCCCACGCAACACCGATTGAACTTGTAGGTCGCAGACGAGGTCGATACTTTCATATTTCCGATCGATTGATGCGAGATTTGCGCCAGAAACCGTAAACATGCCGACACTTTTGTTCGGTAAGATTTTGTGTACTTTTGACCCACTTCCAGTCAGCGTATGTATCAGATAACTAGTCACCCCGCTTCGTTATGCCAAAATAAACACGTTGCCAAGGATTCGCTCTAATCGACTTCGACGTCGTCGATCGATATTGGAATCCGATCAGGGGTCGATCGAAGGAGGCTTCTTGAATTTCCCTAGTGTGGTTCGAATGACTTGATCGGAGATAGAATGCAATGCAGTATCATTCATCCATTATTTCATCATGTAGAATAAATGAATATTCCACATGTGGAATTGGGCATACTCACAACAAGGTCCACAAGCTCTGTCCTGGTTACGATCTCCATTCTCGGTTCAGGTTCAACGGTGGCGTTTGTTTTTACTCTAGGTCTAACCTAAGATGTCTAAAAACTCTGGTGTATCGACTGATTCAATTTTGTTTAGATTATTTTGAAGACAAAACAAATGAATTGGATCCAGAGATACTAAAAGTGACTTTTCATGTACGTAAATTTGAAGACTCCCATATAGAATGCATTCTAGGTAATTATAATGAGTTGTATTTCAACAAAAATTGAATATAGTTTTTCTAAAATTGATATCAGTAACAATTAGAACTACCTGGGACAGTAGTACCGTATATTCCACTTGCCCTGCTGACTAAAGGTTGGTATAGCCCATTGTACCCTCCTGTTGGTGATGATCTCTTTCGGTATCTCCCAGGATTCCCTTGTTCAACGTTTAGCGGTAAACTAAATGGCACAGCCTGTAAAGCGATTTTTTAAATCTTAATGTATTTATTCTAGTTTCACGTACACGACGAGTAGTTTCCTGTACAGCACTTGCTGAACGGAATCCACCGTAATTGCGTATACTGAATATGTCACAAGACATCTCTTTCACCCATAACGGTGGACCGTAATACCGGTGGCACTGCACCGCACCGCACCGTACCGTCTATAGCCGTTCTGGAACGATGGATCTAAATTGTGCGGAATTAGCGGGAATAATCGACATTAACGCAAGGCATTCAAAGCACTCGTAATCATAATGCACCTTCTTGCCGACTTCCGTTTTCCGTCCCACAAACGACGAAAAACATGTGCAGTGCCGTTTATAGAAACGTTTACAGTGCAAACCAGAGGTACGGTAATGTTTACAGTTGATGTGTTTTCATAAAACTGATTCGAAAAAGATGCAAGTCGGCTTGCTTGGGTCTCAGTTTCGTTGAATTCTACTGCCGTATCTTATTTTTCAATTTCGAAATGCTTTCGATATGTCCGCTGAAAGCATTTTTTGAAACGCGAAGTACTCATTCAGTTAGACGTGCCAAAGTGTAGTAGCACACTATTCGCTCCGCCAGATTATGTATTTGAAACAGTTCAAAGTGTTGGATTAAAATAGGTTGTGGATTCCATTGTGCCGAAGGTAACCTACAACATTGATTTTCAACTCTATTCGAATCATGTCAACCAGAACAAAGGCAGAAATAGCATCAATCATAAGATTCGATGAATGAACTTCAGGGATATTAGCCCTATCACAGATAAGATTGAACAAAGACTTGAGAAACAATATTGAGCCTAGCACAGGTCTCTGTGGGACACTAACCTACACATTACCTAACGTTTTATCGTTGACTCAGACGCTGTGAGATATTTGATTTGAACCAATCATTAGACGATACTCTAATTCAATAGTACTCTAATGTCTCCCAGAGTAAATTTCAATTTATGCAGTAGAATGTCTTAGAGGAATCTGAAAATATTCCAAGTGGGTATTGTTTCGATTCTGAAAACTCATGTATTCATGATAAGTGCAATGAAACACTCAGACAAGCATTATCAATAGGATTAGAATATACTTATATTGTACAGTTTTTCGTCAACCAATTTTCTTCTTCCATCATGAAAATGATAAATTATCTGTAATCTAGCAATATATCATTCTTGTTCTCGTATATACAACTATTTGTATTATTTCCATAGCAGACATTATTCGTCTTGTAAGAATAAAGAAAATTCAACTGAGAAACCATACTTCATCAATACCAAAGTTGAACTTGAACTGAAGCCTACAATTTTCGTAACCAAGTTCAAATCAACTGGGCAATACGTCTTATACTTGGTCATGACCCTTTTCAGAAACCATAAAATTTTTATTATACCGATGTTGAACATCGTAGTTTTCGAGTATCCTACAAAAGAAAACAAGTATGATTTGAATACTATCTTGTTAACGATAAGATAGTTATGCTGTATAGAAATATAAAGGAGTTACAGAATAAATGTTAAATGAATAAACTATGCAGGTATATGCCTAAAAAATAGATGGATTAAGAGTATATGGTTGAAAGCAAGGTCCCTATCCAATAGTTATTTGTAAACGCTGAAAAGTGATATTAATAGATATTTTGAGACTAAAAGGCATTGGATTGGCTAGAAGCAAGTTTTAAAGCTTCATGAAAATTTGTTTGATATCACATGTGAAAGGGTATGCGCAGGTTTCCGGTTTTTGTAAATTTCTGGAAACTGCGAATAATTTTATTTCATCCAACACATGACAGTTATGACTGTCATTATTAGTGTCATTTTAGACAAGTAAACTATCAAATATCACACTAGTGTGTTATAATCCATAGCCGGAAATTGCAGTGGCGTGTTAACGCAAGCCTGAAATTTGATATCGGAATTCAATCAGGTTTTCTGAGAAATCGAGCGCATTTTGTGAGAAATTGCTCACTATATTTCTTGTGGAGAATTGAATTATCTTTCGCCTTGTTGAAATTATATCTTTATAAATCTAATATTTTCCGAAACAACAGCAAAAAAATTGCTACGATTCATTCTTGACTTGTGGCTTACATTTGTCTGTGCTTACTGTACCATATTATGAATCTCCATTTTTGAAAGTGTGTACATTTTGTATCGATGCTCTCGTTGATGTTTTGCATTTGGAAGCGACCGACGACCTTTTGTGCATCACATACTTTCTTAGACCCCACAGATCCAACCGACATTTGTTCGATGGTCGACGTGTTTTTATCATCCGAAGTGTAGATATGAGCTTTTTCCAGTTGCCTCGCAGTTACAAACGGTTTCGCTTTCGTTGCTAGAAACTTGTCGCTGGTGGTTTTGGTTTTGTCGGCGGTTTATCCTACTCTCTCGCCTCGTAAAAATGGCGACGTTAACCTAGTTTGCTCGGATAAAACAAGTAGTTGTAATTTCATCGGTGTTTTTCTGTGGAAATTGATATTTTACGGTTGATGGAAATGTTCACGTCACGGTTCCACGGTTAGCATGGTTCTCTTGATCGGAGTCAGAAATATGAAAGACTCGCTATTGTATCGATGTTGAAAGGTTTTTTATAGGTCATCGAACAAATGAGGTTTCAAAATGCGATTTGGTGTCATTCAGTTTTAAATTGCTCAAGAATTTTATTTTGTTAAGAAACTGTAAAGAGTGTACAACATTTTCTCTGATGAAATGGATGAGAGCAAGGTGTGTCGCAAGGTTCAGTGTAAGGCCCCATTCTTTTTTACATTTTTGCTCATGATCTTATATAGTTTAAGCAAAGGTTCAAAATTTCTATTTTACTTTTCATGACGACGATGCGAATATTTTGGCTGATGTTGAGGATCTGACTGAGCTGAAAATTACTCCTGAAATACATTAATAATCTACAACTTGGTCGTCATCATCATCTGCGGTTGAAAGACAAACTTTAGTCGCTATTTTTTGAACGATGAAAAATAGATTTTATGAATATTCCATCCATATTTTCGAACAAAAATCAAAACTGTAATAGATAATTTAACATAACTAAGGTTGCCCAAACTTGGAGTTGGAAGGCCAATCAAACTATGTGAAAAAATATTTAGTAAAGTAATATAATTGGTAGCCATAGTACTGAAAATATTTTAGATTGAACGCATTCAAAGTTGTAAGTTAAGTTTTAAGTTTTTAATCAAACTGCAAGTTGAAAAACTGATCACCCTGTATATCATTCTAGTTTCTGCGTCAACGGTATAGGTATCGCAGGTTGTTTCTTGGAACCTCGTTTATTTCAGTATCTTTTGTTCATTTTTGTGGCGCTTTGTTCATGCTCTCCTGAATACCGAAGTGATAATTATTTTTCGACTTGAAAGCTAGGATTTCTACGGTAAATTAAGCCCGGAGTTCTTATAACAACATCGTCCTTGAGAAAAAGGATTATTTCATAGAAGGTTATAGCAAAAAACTAATTACCTTCGTTTCTGCCGGTTTCGGAGAACGTTCCAACTCGAACTGCCGACGGTGTCTTTGTAATCGAGGTAAATTAGCAATAAGAATGCCTTCTAGGAGAGATAATTTTATACAGATTTGAAAATTTGGGAACAGACTCTTGATAGACATCAGAATATAGATCAGAAGAGTTCCCACCTTCTCTTTTGATGATTTGATATTAGTTTGAGTTTGGTTGTTTCGATTTTGTTTTCTCAGGCAAAAGAAGTTTGTTTTTGTATTAATTTTGTTTTAATATAGCTGAAGCTGCTGACAATATATGATAAGCTGATTTAAATTTGACAGAGGTGTGTTTGGAATCAGTTTTTAACAAGGATGGCATTGGTGCCTCATCTATTACGTTTCAATTATTAACTGTAGATGTCACAAGTTACTATTCTTTACAACTGTCTTTGCCCTAAGGTATTAATTCAGAGTGCAGTCCTGATGAGATTGTAGACAACGAAACAGCTGTCGGCAGAATGATGGAACTCGCTTCACAGCTAGATATGGCTAAGTTCATATCTATACGCCTACTATAAAAGACAATATTGTAATAATGAATCCCGTAGTAATTTTTTTTTTTAATCCAATTTTTTGAATGAATAAATTATTTCTACCGAAAAACTTAAGTTACCTCGAGTATTGACCATTCAAGCCTCTAAACCAGTAACTATTAATTTCAGTTCTGATAACTTTAATTAATAGTTCTTGGTCGAATTCGGGTTAGCCGGAAAAGAAACTAGCTCATGAGTGTTATGTTGGCCCACAAATTTTATTATACAATTAAATGATGTATAATAACTAATAAGAAATCACCGGGTGTAGAGAATTACCATTGCAGTATGCAATACCTCGGAATTGGGTTGGTTGGTTGAACAATGGTGTGGGTAATTATTCTTGGGATTTAATCCTTGATTAGCAGACAATGAAAGATTAGGTATCATTATGATGAGCAGGTGATTAAAGTTGAGCGTCAGTCAGAATTGTTGTGATAGGGGGTAAATGGATTTTTGCAAGCTGGTGATTGTATTATTTTATATATTGCGAAAGTACTTTGACGAAAGAGTATTCAGGCATATTCACAGAAGGCCATTGAATATATAAAAAAAAATTAATATGCTAAGTACCAAACTTCTGCTCATAATGACCACTTGCGAAGTTGTTCTGCTTTCCAGAAGTCTGAGGAATGTAAAGAAGGATTCATTATCAGAGGAATACATCGGTCCAATCAAAGTGCACACATTCGTAAAAACGCCCACCAAATTAGTATATGCTGTGATTTTCGAGTCGATCGGCACAAAATGAATTTTCAGCCGTAAAAACATCAAAGTCATCAGAATCACTCGAAATTTTCACCGATATACTCAAAATTTTATGCTGATTCCGAAAATGTATGATTTGAATATGTTCGAATACACGGTGTACCATAAAACAATAATAAATGTGCAACAAAAATTGTATCGTACGAATCCGTCATCCTAGCACACAAAACCATCCATAACACCTACAAGCGAACTGTTAGGCCAGCAAACATTAACATCCTCTTGTAGGAAAATTTCTTAGCTTTCTTTCTATATATCTATGTATTTAACGAATGTGTCTCGTTATGGTCGCAAAATGCGAAAAATGTAAAACATGCGCTAAACTCCGGCATCCTAGCCTACAAAAGCACCTATAACACCTACAAGCGAATTGTAAGGCCAGCAAACAATAACATCATCTTGTAGGAAATTTTCTTAGCTTTCTTTCTATATACCTATGTATTTAACGAATGTGTCTCGTTATGGTCGCAAAATGCGAAAAATGTAAAACATGCGTTAAACTCCGGCATCCTAGCACACACAAGCACCTATAACACCTACAAGCGAACTGTTAGGCCAGCAAACGATAACATCCTCTTATAGGAAATTTCCTTAGCTTTCTTTCTATATATATATATGTATTTAACGAATGTGTCCCGTTATGGTCGTAAAATGCGAAAAATGTAAAACATGCGCTAAACTCCAGCATCCTAGCCTACAAAAGCACCTATAACACCTACAAGCGAACTGTTAGGCCAGAAAACGATAACATCCTCTTATAGGAAATTTTCTTAGCTTTCTTTCTATATACCTATGTATTTAACGAATGTGTCTCGTTATGGTCGGAAAATGCGATAAATGTAAAAGGTGCGCTAGGAACCGGCATCCTGGCATATAAAACCGCCAACAAAAAATACTTCCGAAAATTCTAGAATTTTTTCAATATTTTTTCCGTATTTTACGCCATCAATTTAACATGACACAATATTCGAAAAATGAAAAATAAAAATTTAAATATAAATAAAAATAAATTTAAAAATCGGTCTAACTCAAAGTGCACACGTTCGTTAAAACGCCCACCAAATCTATGTTTCACTAGCAATCGATTTCAAATTCGGTCAGCGTATAGAAAAAAGATTGATTTTGACGAATATGGAATAGACACAAATTAGAAAAATGTTTGGCGGGGAAACGGCAGCTGCAACCTCTAGATAACATTTTCAACCGACGACCGAGTGGAGATAGAGCAATTCTGCGAACGCCAATCGATTCAGCATGCCGAAATTAGTATATGCTGTGATTTTCGAGTCGACCGGCACAAAATGAATTTTCAGCCGAAAAAGCATCAAAGGATAACCCTTAGCACATAAAACCGCCAACAAAAAATACTTACGAGAGTTCTAGAAGGTTTTCAATATTTTTCCCGTATTCTACGCCATCATTTAATAGTCATTTGGTGGTTTGGGGGGGGGCTGCAGCCCCAAAGCCCCCCTTGGCTGCGCCAATGTTTCATTTACAAGAATAATGGGACAATATAATTATTGAAAAGGGGAACATTCTCCATGAATGTCCTATTCATATTTTCGAACTTAAATCAATATCATTATTGTTGGTCAAAATGTCTGCCTGATATGTCATAAAGTTTCCAAAGACTTGACTGGCAGATCATGAACAGCAACATCTCTAACTGAACCATTCTGCATGCGGTAGTCTATCCTTGCTAGTAAAGTGGAATCTTCTAGCTAGTCTTTGTAACACCTTCATTTTGTTGTGATGAAGAAATATTTCTAATTTTTGACTGTTCTAAAAAGGAAAGAGAACCAACAGTCAGAAGTTCATCATACACTGATTGCCTCATCACACAAAGAGATTTCGTTTCTTCCATATAAAATACATAAAATAGGCCCTAGCACTGAGCCCTGCGGGACTCCAATTCCGATTGGGACACATAAGAAAACGTCAGTAAAATTTACCGAAAGCCATTTACATATAAAATGTGTGGGGTTACCTATATCTACCTAAGAGCATATAAGCATATAAGTATAGCATATAAGTCGCAACAAACTTGAGTTGATTAAAGAAGCTGTTAGCCGTGTACTGTGTTAATAAAACCCAGATGGGCTATTGCCAAACTTTAATAATAAATTTATGCATTTATCTTTTTTGTCCGACAAGTGATAATGACTGGGGTGGCAACTGTTTCAGTTCCCTCCAAAATTAGACAATGTTAATGAACCTGTATAAAAAACAATTCGCTTCAATTTCTCATGCAGATGTCTGTGTCTATTTCAAGCGATTTCAAGTGGAACCTGCAAAGCGATTAGATAAAAGTATAGCAATTCATGGGAAAACCTTGAACGACGTAAGTAATTAAAATAATCTAAGAATTGGTGGTTCGGCAAGTTTTGTAATTTTTTATAGATCGTCAACCTTTGCCACTAATTTTAACTGAAAAGCGACATTGCGTTGCGGAATACTGTGTGTGTGTTAACTGGCGCGTTATTGCATATACAAAATAACATCCTTATGAGTGAGTCGTACGACGGTTGTTATTATTAGAACGTCAGATGTGTTTTTGTCTCCCTCAAATCATCCTGAATGGTCTTAATGACCCCGTATAGCGTTAGATTGATCGTATGTAATGATCCCAGCTCTCAGTGATGCAAAATGCAATTGAATTTTATCGAGAGGCTATTAAGATAATTTTGTTACATAGTGTAGCCAGAAAGTAGGACGCGTAAGATGATAATTATAGATTTCTAAGAAAAATTTATTCTTAATAATGAAAAATGTATTATATAATCCAGTCTTCCGCAAAAAATTTAATACAATAGGTAATTCGTCGGCAAGTTGCCAACAGAAAACAACTACTTGCCCTTACGACTGTTAAATCTTATACAGTGCGGCTTTTTATAGTCCCCCCCCCCCCTATTAACTTTTGAACGGTTCGACGTAGAAACATAAGTGAAAAACCGTTTCGAGGGTTTCACCAATACTACTTTTTGAAATAAAACAATTGGTGATTGCTCAATAAGGGGCGCGGGGGGGGGGCATCGACTCAAAATTTTTAAATGGCAGGGGGGGTCAAGTAGCACATCGTTGAAAAGATAATTCAATTCTCTTCACAACCATCTAAATATTTTTGAATTTTGTTCATAATTTTCTTCCCCATTTCGATTTTTATGTCTTTCGATTTTTTTTTAGTAAATGTTCCTCCAGCGCCATATGTCGAGTAATTACAATGTTTTCTCTCTCAAAAAGAAGTATCGGTAATACCCTTTAAAAAAATTTTGGTTTCATTGTTCTACATCAAACCGTTCAAATTTATCGAGGTATGAGTAGTATTCAGTTCCACATTTATGATTGATATTTCCAATTAAAATTGCAAAAAAAATAATAACGAAATTCAAAAAAATTCAGATGGTTGTAAAGAGAATGGAATTTCCTTTTCGACGATGTGCCACTTGACCCCCCATGCCAGTAAAAAAATTTGAGTTGATGGGCCCCCCCGCACCCCCTATTGGGTAATCACCATATTTTTTATTTCAAAAAGTAGTATTGGTAAAACCCTCGAAACGGTTTTTTATTCATGTTCCTACGTCAAACCGTTCAAAAGTTAACAGGGGGGGGGGCTATTGAAAGCCGCACTGTATGTTTGTACTTGGCGAAGTTTTAATACATAACTGAATTTATTTTTCGATTTAAATGGGGAACATCAACAGGAGGTAAAAAAATAATTTATCCCCTTACAAGATATGACGTCATCGATATTTTTTTAAATTGAAGGGGATATTTCATATCAAAAATTGACAGCCCATATTTTTCTGAGTTCAACCGTATTACATACGTCATATCTAACACTTGAAGTTACAGTATACTGAGTATAAAAGAAACCAGTTTTCATATTTTTTTTTTCATTATTTATTTGTAATGAAAATATCATTGGTGAGTCGTGAATATGAATAAATAAAAAATCTACAGCAAATGCTCGAACTGAGGTCCTTGGGTTAGTTGACAATAATGAAATTTTTTTTTGAGAAATATGAACACTGGTTTCTTTTAGACTCAGTATACTGTAACTTAAAGTGTTAGATATGATAGATGTGATATGGCTGAACTCAGAAAAATATGGGCTTTCAAGTTTTTACAGTTTCCGCGAAGAGCAACTTGAAACTTTTTTGGTCGGTTCATTGAATTTCGTTGAAACGTTTTTAAAATTTTATTCCATGAGAATTTTTTCAGTAATAGCATTCATATCTGAAATTCACACACCAAAAAATATCTGACATTATTTTCGAAGGTTGGCGCTTTAATTGGATTTCTCTTAACAGAAAATGAGTTCATAGGCTCCAAGCGCTTGTAATCTGGTTTGAGAAGTTTAGCTCAAGGCATGTGTCTTTTTATCAGAATTTGCATAGTAATTATCGCCACACTGCAACCAAAAAAAAAAATGACGACGCCGACTCAATCGAGTTTTCACTTTTTTACGAACTTGCAACACCTACCTATTCGTTTTGGTATTTTTTCATTTGTTTTCTTTGCTGGATTCGCTGGTAATTGCCTTTTTTATCGGTTCGAATGAACCTTGCCTTGCGTAATTCAAAAACTACTAAAATGGAAAAGGTTCGAATCAATCCGTTACGATAATACATCGGAATTGGGCATGGGCACGTGGGTGACTGAGAATTGGATGGGTTGACCAGTGGCGGTGCACTTGTAATCCTGTAACGACAGACAAACTCGAGTAAAAAGTGAAGAATGAATTGTAGCACTCTGAAATTCGGCACATGACATCTGGACATCAAGTATTATTAGTAAAAAAATTGTTTACCAAAAAATCAGCGTTGTAACCTAAAAAATTTTTCATTTAAAAAAAAATATTTTTTGTTGTTATTTTAGAAAATATAACATATATTAGGTTGAGATATAATTCAATTCTCCACAAGAATGATTATTAGTAATACCTTATGAAATACGCTCGTTTTCTCAGAAAACCTGGTTTAACGCCGACGTCACATTTCATGCCGAAAATTAGATTTGTCATAACTTTGCAAAAAATTATAGTACAAGAAAAAGAAAAAGTGCATATCGTTCCTGAAGACTTCTACTTCATCATGCAAATATAACATGTGAGTATCAGAGTACCTAAAATGTGTTTCCCACTTCACATAACCCTTCTACGATATTTACGGAGGATCCGAAAGTCATGGACATTTTAGTTGATATGAAATAATTATACTGAAGCCGGAATCAGTACCCTCTTTGGATCATATGCAACGATTTAAGGCTACTGAGACAAGTCTCACTTATACATGCCAAAGAAAAAACTGGGTTTTACTCCTGCTTCAGTTTTCATCTCACCGATAATCCCGTAAATTTCTTCAGTAAATGTTGAAAATAATCGCTCATACACATCCGACATAAAAAATGAAGTATGTGATTTCAAGCTTGAGGTTTGCACTTCACAATAGTGTACTCAAATACTCGCATATTATATTTGCATGAGAAGGTAGGAGTCTTCAGAAACGATATGAACTTTTCCTTTTCCTTCTCCGATCATTTTTAGCAGAGTTATGACCAATCAAATATTCGGCTCCGCCAGAACTTTCACCGGCGGGTAAGGGTGAACGTGAAATATGATGTCGGCGTTCAATCACGTTTTCTGGGAAAACGAGGGCATTTTATAAGAAATTACTAGGAATAATTTTTGTGGAAAATTGAATTGTTTTTCACCCTGTTCAGTTGTTTTTCCGATAAACATCTATTTATATATTTTTAAACGAAAAAAAAAATACGTTCCACCCCTGGAATTTTGGTAAACTATTTTTTTTCGTGCTTATCATGGTTCCAACTACTAGCATACCAAGTTTGGTGGTGCTACAATCGATTCTTGTCTCAAAACCCAATCGTACTGGATTAAAATGAAATTTTGCATTTTATTCTGAACAGATGATTATTCGATGAAAAGAACATAACACCGATTATAAAATAGTGGCGCTACTGAACTACACCCACAATGTCGCGGGTTGAAATTGAACGAGCGCATGTTTGAATAACTTTTTACCAACTTTTTCATATTGTTTCTCAGATTAACGCCAACGGATATTGTTCTTGATGAATTTTCTTCGTAATCTTCTTCTTAAAGGCCATTGACTTTTAGTGAAACCGATGAGTTTGTTACCTACACGTGGTAAACTATGGTAAAAAGTTCTGAATAAAACTAATACGTATTGGATTATCGGGGGTAATACCACGAGTGGTCGCAATACTATCGATAATTCTGTCAGAAATCAACGAGATCAAATTGCTTTGAGGTACCAAAGCAATTTGATCTCGTTGATTTCTGACAGAATCATCGATTGTATTGTGAGCACGAGTCGTATTTATTGAGATAATTTCACGAACCAACCAAGTTATTATTTGACATTTGATCGAGTGAACAAAGAGAATTCTTCAATAGTTGCAACTAATGAATAATAAACATGAAGTCTGTCAACCTGACGTTTATGTCATATTAGATTACAAGATGTATCATTGCTGTTTATATTTGTGGTTGACTTGACGACGTGGTCTTTCCGGATCGAAAAGAAAGGAAGCGAAAGGAAGCGAAATCCCATTCTGATTGGTCCTCATATCGCAGGAGACGCGACTTTCATATAGTGAGTGAAATTGTCTGTAGAAAACAACTTGACCAGTAGGCGTAGTTTCATTATCAGATTATAACAAATATGAAACATTATTGAAAGTTCAAATTATGTTGCTAAATTGCGCGAAACCTGTCTCCTGCCCCATTCTAAATTTTATTTTTCTTCCAGGACGGTGACCCAGTGGAACCGGGGGGCATGGACTGCCTGCAGCTGCGCCAACCAGCCGGGCCGTTCCACTACCTCATCAGCGAGCAGGCCAAGTCGCTGGTGGCCCTCCAAGAGCTGCAGCATGAGGTGGGCGCCCTGCTGGAGTTCCGCGACCTCGTCATGGAGACGTTCCCCAACCTGCGCACCAAGCTGGCGGCGTCCTCGACGCCGGCCACGATGATGACGTCGTCGCACCACCACCACCACCACCTGCACCACTCGAACTCCAACATTCCGGTGTCCATAAGGCCGGGCGACTGGACGCCCGGCGTCAGGGTGAGGAAGAAAATCGGCGGAAAGGACGAGGGTAGGAGTAAAAAGGGGGATATTACGATCCAGGACTCGGGGTTCAGCACGGAGACGTCGTCGAGCAAGGAGACGCACAGCGCGACGTCGACGGTTCCGCATCCGTCGTCTACTGCTGCCGGTGAGTACTGTGAGAACGAAGAATAGCAGAAGCTTTTGAATGAATCGATCTGAAACGTATCGTGATAATAATAATAATGGGTCTTTATTTCTCATATGAGTTGGTATGTGGGCATATTATAATACATAACACAATCGAAGATAAAAAAATTGAACCCCTGTTACCGTTCTTAGAAGCGTGACTTGGAAAATCTTACTTCCAAGAAGAACTCAATAAAACTGAAGAAGCAATGAGAGCAATATACTGGCAAAGACTTCCAGGGCTAAGGCAGGCCAAAGATCTCCTCGGCAATTTCAACCGAGCAAGATCGAAAACACTGATAAACCTCAGCAAAACTAGTCTGAAGACAATCACGGGATTTCTAACGGGGCCTTGCAGACTCAAAGAACACCTAAGGAAGCTAGGCTTAGAGGAGGACAACACCTGCAGATTCTGTGGGGAACATCCTGAAACACCTCACCACATATTGATGGAGTGTTATGCTATACACCACAAAAGATTAAATATACTGGGATCACACCAGCTGACTGTGGAAGAAATACCACAAATGGACCCCCTCAAAATCCTAAAATTCCTGAGGGAACTGAGGCTTGAGGGGATGCTGTAAACGAGAACACCTTGAGATAGCAGAAGAAGATGGGGCACAATAGATCTAACTAGGTCACAGCGCATCAGTCACCACCCATACCAACCAATACCAATACCAATAGAAGCGTGAGAACACAAAAAATAAGAACGAAAAACTGAATATTTCTGAACCAAAATATCATTAAAGAATAGATTAATATATTTTTCCCAGCTTATACCTAGATACATATTACAGAAATTTAGATAGTAGAGTAATTATTATAGTAAATATATATATATATACGTCCAAGGAGAAGCAAGGTCCGTGACACACAGACTAATGCAGGGTCAAGCTCCAATAAGCCAGAAGCACGGAGCTGACTACCGGAAGCTACATGAGGAACTGAGGGCAGACCCAGTAATGGGAATGCCAACGGACGCGATGGTTCCCAAATACAGCTTCAAAAAGAACCTCAAAATACTAATACCAGACAGAAAGGATTGGCAGAATGGGCCACCCGTGAATGCAAGATCGGTCTGGTATACAGACGGGTCAAAGACAGATAACAGAGTTTACGGGGCAAAGCCAAGGATTAATATCCAGCTTAGCCTTGGAAAAAACGCCACAGTGTTTCAGGCAGAGGTAACGGCTATACAACACTGTGTCGGAGAAATACTGAGACGAGAGATAAGGAACAAAACAGTGGCCATCTACTCCGACAGTCAAGCTGCGCTCAAGGCAATCGGACTGTTTGTGTGATCTGACCGAGCTGGGTAGTCGTAACAGTGTGACCCTAGCTTGGGTGCCAGGCCACGAGGGACACCTGGGTAATGAGCGGGCCGACACACTAGCCAGAGAAGGCTCTTCGGCAGCGCTCATTGGGCCGGAACCCTTCTGCGGCGTAGCAAAATCCACCACAAAAGCCCACACCAAACAGTGGGTACAAAACAAATCTCAAGAGTGGTGGGAAACCCGACCAGGATTGAGACAGGCCAAGCAGTTCATCAAAGGGCGCTCGCCAAAATTCACGACAGAACTCCTCAGCTATAAAAGGAGGATCGTCAGACAAGTAGTAGGTCTGCTGACAGGCCATTGTAGGCTTAACAGACATATGAATATTATAGGTCTGACGGAAGAAGCAATTTGCAGGTTCTGCCAGGAAGAAGAGGAAACCGCAATACATGTAATGTGCCAGTGCGAAGGACTAGCAAGGGTGCGGTTTCTACAACTTGGAGATGAAAAACCAGGAGCGGAAAGCTATCTCGAGAGGCCATTATCAAATCTGCTCAGTCTGATGAAATGGACGAAGCTAGATGATGTGCTATAAGCAATCGGAGCCTCTACAATAGATCTGAAAAGGTCGCAGTGGATTAGGCCAAGGGGCCAGCTCCCTTGTAACATCTAACATCTAATTATTATAGTAAAGAAAAATAAAGAAAAATCGATCAATTCTACAGCTATATTAGTTCCAAATTTTTAATGGATAAGTTAGTCATAGGGCTTCGCAGACCAAGACCAAGAGCAAGACTGATCAGAGGCAAACATCTGACAGAAAATAACTACTTCCATGGCTAATACCACGACGGATATTGAATTATATCTGACAGATATTTGTGCAACGGTGGAAATATTTGGAGAGAAGGGAACTTCGACATTGCAGATATCAAAACTTACTTAAACTGCCAATTTTAGTTTGCAAAGGTTCGCTTCTTCTTCCTATTTGCATCTTCGCCATTTCAACCTTGGAGCAGGAGGGCAAACAACATCTATTATTTGTATAGGAAATAGTGAACATGTCGTCTTAGTTATTACTCGAAAGGCCCATCTCCAACTTCAATGCAATAAAATTGTATATTGAGGGTTCCACCGTGAAATTATGTTCAGGGGTACCTTCGGTTTCTCTGGTGAAATTATGAACAAGATTGTGCCTGAATGACAAATTCCACACACACTATCGGTGGTATTTATCCTTTCTTTATCATTGCAGGATCGACCGAGAACGACGAAGCAGAAGACGAGCTCTGGAACCTTCTGGACATCATCCACCGCAAAGGCACGCGTCTCAAACACGAGGCCGAGGCGCTGCAGGGAACCCTCCGACAGCAGGGCGAGAAAGACGGCGCGTTCCAGCGCGTTCTCTTCCATTCGTCGGCGGACGACGTGCGGCAACTGCGCCAGGAGCGCGACGACCTGCTGGACCGGCTGGCCGAGATGGAGGCCGAGGTGCAGGCCGGCAGAGTGCACACGTGCAGGCTGCAGGAGGACCTGGAGGCGCTGCTGAGCGCCAAGCAGGATCTGGAGGAGCAGCTGAAGGCGGTTGTGACGCAAAGAGGTGAGTGGTATATCATGAGAGAGAATTTTGCTTGTTCGCACTTCGGTGGATGAGGGTTCAGTCATATTATGACAGAAAGTACATTTGTGAAAGACAGCGTTATAAGAGAACTATCTGATGAGAATGAGGGAACTATCGCTATATCTTGTCTTGTCTTGTTTCAGGCGAGGTGAACTCCAGGATCCACGACTTGCATCTCCAGTTCGTGACAAAAAGTGCTTCGACGGACAGCGAGAAAATCAACAGATATTCGGTCGGCGACAGAAGGGACTCTTCGTCTTCTTCTTCTTCTAGTCAGAGGACTAACCGGAAAAGTGTTGTTAGTGAACTCGATAGTGCGCTCGGCGATAAATTGCCCAAAGTTTCGACCGCGCCGGACGGCAAGAAGATATCCGCCATACTGAGAGAACACGATCCGCTGGTGTTGCAGAAACACTTGCTGACGTCTACTGTACAGAATCAGGTAGGCAAATTTACGATTATGGATGTGGAAAACTCTTTTTCTACGACCACATGGAAATATGCCCATTTTATGCGCTTTATCGATCAAGGAAGTAGACCGATTGTAAACACTTTTCTACATCGCGAGCTGTACTGTAATGATCATTTCAGTACAGGATATTTCATTTCAGTACAGGATATTTCATTTCTCACGACTTTCATGAACTAGTAGACTGTCATTTTTATGATAATAAATAATATAAATATTTACGAAATTCGTTTAAAAAAATAAGTAATCAAAAATGAGTAGTTATAGTGAGGATGATTTGACATTGACATCGCTAATTTCAATATAAAGATTGATGACAATGGAATTCTATATTTTCGAATAGTTGGCGGGAAGTTTCTATAGCAGTTAATTTCATCATATTTTTATGTGAGCTCGTAGCAACGAGTAAAAAGTGAGGAAACATTCAGGTTTTGGATAGTGGGGGTGAGGGTTCAAATCCCACAAAAATCATATTTTTTTTTTTTTTTTTAAATTGGTTAGTGTTTGATTTTTATTATTATTTTCAATAGTTTTTAGTAAATTATATCCTTTCTTTGAATCTTTTTTCAAATTTCAATAATTTTAATGAATTATTCAGATATTAGATCAATCAAAATTTATTGATGCGCTATACCTACGTACGGTAAGTTCGTTCTGGTTAGATCAGACAAAATGTATTTACCAACATGAGGTTAGATTGTTTTGGTTAGATCAGACGAAATTTACATTAGGTTAGTTAGACAAATGACAGGTGACTGAAGCAACTCTGACAGGTGACTGTTGCGACCCTGACAGTTGAAGGTTAGTTCGGTCTGGGTAGATCACACAAAATTTATTGTTTTTTTTGTGGTACTATGTAAGGCTAGTTCGTTCTGGTTAGATCATACAAAATGTATTGGAATGATCAGACGAAATTCATTTAAAAATATAAGGTTAGTTCGTTCTGGTTAGATCAAACAAAATTTATTGGTGCGCTATACCTACGTATGCTTAGTTCGTTCTGGTTAGATCAGACAAAATTTATCTACCAACATGAGGTTAGATTGTTTTGGTTAGATCAGATGAAATTTACATTAGGTTAGTAAGACAAATGACAGGTGACTGAAGCGACTCTGACAGGTGACTGTTGCGACTCTGACAGTTGAAGGTTAGTTCGTTCTGGTTTGATCATACAAAATGTATTGGGTTTTTTGTGGTACTATGTAAGGCTAGTTCGTTCTGGTTAGATCATACAAAATTTATTGGAATGATCAGACGAAATTCATTTACAAACATAAGGTTAGTTCGTTCTGGTTAGATCAAACAAAATTTATTGGTGCGCTATACCTACGTATGCTTAGTTCGTTCTGGTTAGATCAGACAAAATGTATCTACCAACTTGAGGTTAGGTTATTTTGGTTAGATCAGACGAAATTTACATAAGGTTAGTTAGACAAATGACAGGTGACTGAAGCGACTCTGACAGTTAACAGATGACTGTTGCGACTCTGACAGTTGAAGGTTAGTTCGTTCTGGTTAGATCACACAAAATTTATTGGGTTTTTTGTGGTACTATGTAAGGCTAGGTCGTTCTGGTTAGATCATACCCCTTTTATATCTTTAGCAATTTTCTCGAACGGAACTTCATTTTTTTCAAAACTCATCTAGACGCTATTACGAATCGAATGACACCTCATTCATATTTTTTCGAGACTGCTGAAAGTTGAAAAACACTTGTGAACCAGACCAATTAGACAAAATTTTTCGCAATTCTTCAATATCAGCTCTTTTTCTCGTTAAATTACTGATTGGCAGAATCATTATTTGAAAAAATAAATTTATCCAATAAAAAAACTTATTTTGTTTTTGCTATTGACAAAAAATTCGACTTTGTTCAGTTCTCTTGGAATAATCGTCGTAGACTACGTGATGACTCATGGAGTTGGTAGGAAAATAAATTGATGAACACATAAAAATGCGTGTAATTTCTAACGAGTAGATCTAATTACCAGTTGTACAACTTCGATCAATCAAAACGAGGCTTGATTGAAGTGCACGTGTGAGAGTGGTGACAAAATAAAACTGACGACGCGAGAAACCAATGAAATTCTCTTATGAATGTAAACTGCACTTGTATTACTAACGCGAAGCGGAATTATAGTTGACTTTATGCCTTGTCCTTTGTTCTGGGATTATGAGTCAACTTGCTTACTATAGGGAGTCCATGAATGATTTGGATTGTTTTAGATATTGAACTGAAATTATTTTTAAAAACTAAATATTCAAGTTTCTCTTGAAAAGTATTCCATGATGTTAATAAGTTTTAGCAGGTTATGGGCCCAGTATCCTTTTTGTATAGATATCTAGAAATTGAGGGTTGCCAACTGAACCTAAATGACATAGTGTGAGAACAGCACTTCTCAGGACTGGTTTCAAATAACATATACAAATGCTTGTATTTCACCTGAATGATAAATGTGAAACAAATAACCCGTCATAGCTGAAGTGAATCGAGAGGACTCAACAACGTTGATTTATTTCCATGTTCCAATGACAGAACAGTAAACGTCATATCGTGAAATTACTTCTTTCTCTCCTGCAGATTGTTTTGTCTCTCTCTCTCTCTCATAATTTATTGTCCTCAGCTTCCTTTACGGCGCTATATGGACATCCCCAACTGCGGCAAATCCGTTGCCATCCGGCCTTCAACCGGCGTAGACAGTTGAGGTGTATCGGGGGAATGCAGTAGTCTGGCTCGAAGCCATACTGCATCACAAGTGTATTTTTCAAACATCACATATTATAAATATTTTTCCTGAATATTGCTGGCACGTCGTAGACGGCGGACATGTGTCACAACATATAACCCATTCATACAAGTGTTCTGGCTAGGCCTTGTTACTAACTCCTTGCGCCACCTATGGAGCAGCATGATTATTCGTGGTCCCGTCAATCATGAAAACGTGGGAAAGGTATTCTTCAATAACCCAGAGTTAATTTCTAATGAAAAAAAGTCTGGTTCATTGGAGAATCGAACTCAGGACCCTTGGATCATGAGACTAGCGCTAAACCACTGCGCCACCTCGCCTACAGATTGTTTTGTCGTTTAATATTTCCTATGTGCGTGTTGCCTACATTATCGGAACTTGAACACTGTTTTAAATAAAAGATTGGATGGTAGAGTGAAACAAACCTAGGAGACGTGAAAACGTGCTGCGCACTTGTCGACAACGGACTATAGTCCGTAATATATCCAGTGATAAGGCACTCACCATGAACGTACGCGCAGTTTCACATGTCAGGTTAGATTGGTTTCACTGTACTCTTCACTTGCAATTTTCGTTTATGAAATTAACAGAGACTATAATACATCTCAATACACCTTTTCTTTTAACAATTCATTCCCATCTTTCCTGAAACGAAAAAGTGATAGTTTTAATTTTTATCAAAAGTGTTTATCACCGTGTTCATCGAGAGGTTGGCCTAAAAGCGTTTTTAGTATAACTAATTTCAAGGATTGGTGGAACTCTGCTAATATAATTAAAAAAATATCTCAGTGATGTTCCCAACTTTGACGACAAATAAAACGGTTATTGTTTTTTTGCAGGCTTTTCAAGAACAGCTCGATTCTGCTGTCAGTTTGGAAATAGAACTCAGAGATAAGCTCGACAAATTCAGAGAGGAGAATGATGACCTGCGATTTCAGGTGAGTGGAATATTTTCAATGATGTCACCATGATATTTGAATGTGACTAATTCGAAGCAGTTTGGGATTATGTGGGATATTTATTTCAACTATTCAGTCAATATATATCATATATTATGTACAAATTGAAAACTTTTTCATTACTTACTGATTTACTCCAGATAAAAAATTCTTTTTCTACAACTGTCAAAAAAAGTCCACTTTTTTGTGTGGTTTGTGTGCATAAAGTATTACAATATTGCACTGTCAACATACGATTTCATTATTAAACGGAAAAGCGTAAAAAAGGGCAATTTTTTTTATGGCTGTTGCTAGGCAACCGACAGTTTCATGCAACAACAGTGACGATCCGAATAATAACGAAATCCTGTCATAAAGCCAGTTCTCATTTTCTTTGGCAACTAATAACCTATAAATATCCGTTATACCAATATTTCACCAATAATATTCTTAGCATTCTTACTATTGAATAAGTATTATCAAAATTCCAAACTATCGTGGCGAATATATTCAAAATAATAGCATATACCTCTAAGGAACTATTGGACCTAATCTACACTAGGTAATCCAAGGTAGCTATGGCTGTTTGGAAGTCGGAAACTAGTTGACAACAATATTTAATGAAATTTGTGAAATTGGGCATTTATCCAGATAACGAATTCTTGATAACTATAAATTTAATTTAAGTAGAAATGAAAAGTGATGAAGATTGAACGGAGAAAATCGTGGATAGTGCAAATATGAGATTTCCTTGACATAGTTCAAAGAAAGAAAAAGGTATTCGTTGCTTCACGAGGATTTTTTATTCATTTTGAATACAAATCTAAGAAAATGAAAAGTTACTTCGATGGAATAGTTATTCGAAAGTCAAGTCAACATTAATAATAATAATATTGACCTTGATGAATATGTTATTTTAATATTCGCGTCAAATTTTTCATTTTGCGGGATAGTGTGAAGAGAAAGGGATTTCGACTCTGTCGAAATTATTCGTTTCATTTTTTCGATCGGACCGCGACGACTATCGTTACTCTGTGCAATGTCAGTTGTTTTAGTTGTACTAGGGGCGCAGAGGGTAAAGGAACCACTGAATTGACGTTTTAGGGTATTGTTGAACTTTCCAAATATAGACAATTCTAAAATTCTAAACTGAAAAAAGAACTCGAACATTCTTAGTGAAGTTTAATAAATTTTTTGCTGACTTTTATCGGTCACTACTTTACATTGGCCTACAAACCTACCAACTCTACATACTAGAGAAGTATACAGAGTAAATGTATTCTAGAATACTCGATGGGGTTGTCAATAACCGGAGTTCGATTGCAATCGATATACTGATATTCAAGTCAACATCGAATATTGATATCTGAACGCATCGTACATATCCTATCGTACTCGACTAGCATGCGGCAACCCGCTTGCTTTGTTGTAATGGCCCGAAGGAAAACAAAGTAACACTCCGCCGGCATTCTTTGTCCCGATATCTGGGCCCGCAATCATACTCAAAGAAAAACGTGACGCGTAGAATGCGGAAATTGTAATTTAGGATCGGTTTGAGTTTGAGATGAAGTGTTTACATGTAGAGGGTCGCCTGGAGCTATTACACGTTAACGCAAATGGTCGTTTAAAATGTTGTACACGGAACGTCGGAACGTTAACATATTCCTCAGTTTTGAGAAATGAGGTATGCTAAGGCTCTTGCTGGTAATGGCGTTTCTATATCCAACAAAAAGGCATCTGAAATTTGGTGACATACTCCATTGAATTCAAATGGAAGGGACATCAGAAATTGTTTATTCTCACAGGGTCCGTTTTCCGTATGCTGGCGCGTTTTGGGTAGGGCCAGGTAGTCGAGTGGTTGGAAGCGCCGTGCTTCAATCATTCTGGCTGCCGGTCGTGTGGGTAGCGAAGGCCGAACTGTTTTCTGATGTCCCGAGAAAGTGCTAGGAATGGCACGTCAAAAGATAGGACCCCATTAATACTTGACTCGTACAAGTTTCTACTTCTGAGAGCTACCGTCCGTAGGGAGACGACAGCTCGTTAAGGGAAAAACAATTTTGGTAGCGCCGGGGCTTCGTGATCGAAAGGTCGCTGGCTCCCCA
The DNA here is from genome assembly GCA_958298965.1 of Chrysolina haemoptera. Lineage (NCBI taxonomy): Eukaryota > Metazoa > Arthropoda > Insecta > Coleoptera > Chrysomelidae > Chrysolina > Chrysolina haemoptera. Next base: position 1,991,228 of record OY282602.1, on the reverse strand, counting down.
GACAGGGCAAGATTTTTTCAGTTTCAGATGTGAATCTGAGTAATTGAATCTTGTTACTGGCTGGGGACCATTCACTGTTGCGTTAATAATCAACAGTGCTGCTCCTAAGGTAGCGTATGGAGTTAGTAACACGACCTATCCAGAACACGTGGCTAATAACCATAGCAGTCGATGACAACACACAAAAAAAGAAAAAAAACACCTTATCTATGAATTTTTGCCACGTTGCTGGAGCGTTATGTTAACCCATAGGCATTCTTTTGAATTGAAACAGTGCACGTTTCGGCACCCCAAAAGCAGTAAATGGCTCAGTCTGTCGTTAAGTTTTAACATGGTGTGTACAACAGTCCTAAATCGAATATCATCTTTTATTCCACCAACAATGAATCACTTTTTATATAGTTGAAAGGCAACTATATACATATCTGCTAGTTTCCTTACAACATTTTACCGTCTTGTAGTTCCTGTCTATTCAAACATAAACTATTCCGTCCGAAATAAACTATCTCACAAATCATTATTCCAGCTCGAAGACAAGAGCATCGAACTGGAAGGTACCAGAGCGAGGGTGCGCCTGCTCGAAGACCTCCAGAAACCGTTGAACAAGAGCAGCTCCCCCGACATCATCCCCATCACGTTGGACACGACCCCGCCCGGCCGGCCTCCGTCGCGGACGGAAATCTCGACAGCCAGCATGAAGGCCATGAGTCCGCTGACCTTGAGCAGCATGAAGGCCATGAGTCCGCTGACCTTGGGCAGCATGAAGGCCATCGACTTGAATCTGGACCACTCGAGCAGCACGGAGTCTGCGCACGACCAGTCCGCCGAGAAGGAGAGGAGGGACAGCACGGGGGGCAAGTCGAGGAGGCCCAGCAAGATCCCGTTGAAGAGCTACACAGCGCCGAAGCCTCCGGGAGGTGAGATTGTTTGGTGTTTAATGGGTTTTATTGGGTTTTGGCAAAAATGCGTGAAGGCCGCATCGAAGATAATGGACGATTCCAGTATCTTCAACCAGCGTTGCCACAAACGAGTTTCTGACTAAATCTACTGATATTTTCTAGGCCCCTTCTAGTATGATTCAGGAACGAAATGAATAAAAAAATTATTTTAAAGATTCTTAGAAATTCTCTGATAAATGAATCAAAGTATTATTGATGATATGGACAAATAGGGACAATAGGGGATTTTGTTTTTTGACAGAATTTCAACAACCTAACAAAATATAATTGCCTAGGATATTTTATTTTTGTCCATATCATCATCAATATTTCGATTCGTATATCCGGGAATTTCTAGAAATCTTTAAAATAAAAAATTGTATCCATTTCATACTGGAATCATGCTAGAAAAGGCCTAGAAAATGTCAGTAGATTTGAGCAGAGAATTGGTTGTGGCAACACTGTTTAGGGGTACTGGAATCGTCCATTTGTTGGAGTTTTGGCGAAGATGTGAAAAAGCCTCAATGGCAGAGTTCGTGGAAAATATTTTATTTTTCAAAGTGCTCTTCAAACAATGTTACAAGGCATTCAATTTGATTCAAAACAGTTTTTAGTTTTCATTGATAAAAACATGTTTTTAAATATTGATACATTTTTGTGGAGGATATAACAATGTTTCTGTTTTTATTGTCCTTCTGGGCCATCAAAAAAATGTATAATTGAGAGCAGCTATATAGAATTTTGAACTGATTCAGATTTTTAACGTTTATGTAGTTCAACATGATTTCTAAAACAATAATTTCTTCTGGAATTTAGTAATAGATACAATCAGTGAAAACAGTCATATCAAGGTGTTTGCTATTCTATTGTGACAAGATTGACAATATTATCAATAACTCAATAACTGTTGATTAGCAATTTTAACATTTTAAATTGATAGGAGTCTAAAGGTGCAATGTAAATAATTAATTCGATGGGTTAATAATCATTTTTTTTATGAACTTTTGTTAACATTCATTCGAAAGTTTCGCAAACCCAGTGGCGTAGTCCGATTTAATTTTTTTTATGGTTATTGGCGATGAAATTTGTGATTTTATTTCAAAGTGTTGCCATTACTTCAGAGCTTTAATGCTCTATTATTCATGAGCAAAAATACTCAAAACCGATCATAAAATTAAATTTCTATTTTATGTTGTCGTATATTGCGTCAAAAATCAAATATGATAATATTTATTGCATCAATGGACAAATTCGGTATGAACCCTCAGTAAAATGCAGTGTTTTCAATGTTTGTTTTTTGAATTTTTGACTAAACAAGTCTCTGAGGTAGACATTAACTATTTTTATATGACATTACTGATCAGCTTGATTTTATTATGTAATATGAACTTTGGTGAGCATATATTCATTGAATATCATTCACATTCCATAAAACACATCATATCACATTGTTGGCCAATTTTTATTTGATACACGTTTTCTTGCTTTCACAATAGGCTAAGTTATTACTTGTAGTGTAGAATTGACAACTCCAGTGGATCACGTACTAAAAAAAAAATAATATTGATTGTAATGGGATATTCTTTACAAAGAAAAAGAAAAGAAAAATAATATAATAATTTACAACTGTACTGTACTGAGAACATTACAAAAACTAAGTATTGGTAGATCTCGTCAAAATAAACAACTTTTTTTCTATAAAATGTTATCGAAAAATGATTCATTGATTGTTGAAATTTTTCTCAGCAATTTCACTTAGGCCCTAGGAGCTGAGTAACATGCATCGATATAAAAAATTGTAAATATCTCGAAAAAGATCACCTCCAGCGTTGTTGAGGAAGTATAACTTTTTAAATTGGAAAAGGTGGGGGGATAAGATTTTTTCATAAAAAGTGCCAAAAATTTACTGTCAAAAAGGTTAGGGCAATTTGAAATAAATAATGACAGCGTACGCAGCGCCCTCTAGATGTTACATGAAAAATAATACGAAATTATGATTTTCCACGTCAAAAAAACCCAGGGTCGCAAATTTCTTGCAAATAATTAATTTTTTGCAAAAGTTATTTTTAAAAAGCATACAAAAAAATTCAATTTCAACGCCCTGTATGTCCGAAACGAAGCATTTCCGGACACAAGTTTATTTAAACTTTTTTCTTAAAATTGTCTCGGGAATACGTCACTTGAATATTTTAACGTACTTTGTTACACCCTGTATATAACCGTTTAAAATTAGGACAGCAGCCAGCTGAAAGTCCGTACTCAAAAGTAAAATTGAACTGAATAAAACACTCAAACAGAACTCAAGAAGTCGCTATGAATAACTAAATTATGTAGAATTAAAGTCCTTCAGTATCAGTAGAGTTTAAATTCGCAGGAACGAGACTAAGAAATAATTTATTGAACTTATGAAGTTGCCGACGTTTCGACGTTCTTCAAACAATTCGAACGTTGTGAAAAATTTAAAGAAGTAGAAGTCTTTCAACCGTTAAGTGAGGAATCACACTGATCGACCAGGACCGACCGTCCGCGACCGTCCACCTACGATCAAAAGTAGAAGTAGATCAATGAAAACTTTCAAAGTCACACTGATCGACCATCCACGACCGACCACTAGAATAATTTTGTAAATCTTACATTAATTTGACATTCGAAAGGTTATGTGAATTGTCTGTTCATTTATTGAAAATAAGTTAAATTCATAATATCAATAGTTTTGCTTTAAATAATGAGCAGTAGTGATACTAAAGAAGAACATTTTATTTTTCCGGTAGGAAATGTAAATAGGTATTTACATGAGTTTTGTTGAAGTCAAAAGTTCATCATAAATGTGTGTCAAAATGACATTACGTCAGGATAGTGTGACACCGACCAAAATTTCCAGCAGACTACAATTTCGAACATGGTCTTTGAAAAACGGTCGAGGACGGTCAACGACGATTATACAGTGTGAGTTGTGCGATAAGAATATACGTGTTGGAAATTTTGGTCGTAGGGGGACGGTCGCGGACGGTCGGTCCTAGTCGATCAGTGTGATTCCTGCCTAAGACTATGGTCGTCCGACATGAGAGTAATCAAGTTAAAAAATTGCCCAAAACCTTCAAATAAACGTTGTAAAAGTGTGTTGTAAGAACAACATATAGTATTCTTTTTATATCCTATTTCACTAATCCCTCAGATCCACCAGAGTTGTCAATTACAATAGAGCGGTATCTTTAGGTAAACACAGCCCGGCACCAGGCACTCGTAACCGTAGCGGCGAATCACCCGGTAGACCGCACTCTGCACAGTCGTGGAGGAACGCCAAGAGCAGCGAGAGCAACAGCAGCCTGAGCGGATCGAAGAGCAACACGTCCTTGTCCAAGTCGAGGAACAGCTCCTTGGTGACGGCCAAGGATTCGCTGTCCAGCAAGCTGCGCAACGCCGATTCGCTCTCGAGCAAGATGCGCAACACGGATTCGCTGCCGAAGAAGGGCGGCCAGCACGCGAAGAAGGACACCAAGGACGCCGCCGCCAACGGCGAAAAGGTACGCTCGAAAACCACTTCAAGCATTATATGGAGTTTCTTCAGGCGCGACAACCAGTCGTAGAAGGCGGCCGTCGCATTTTTATTTAGTTGCGCTCTCTCGCCGTCCGCCCCCTTGGGGACGTTTGTGCAGTAAGTGAGGCTTGTTTTTTATTATTTGCTTTCCGCTTCGGAGGCTTGAGTCTGTGGAGTAGTCGGTTGGTTGGAGCTTGAGTAGAGCTTGTGGATTAGAGCTTGGAGTAGACAGTGAGTAAGTAGTTAGCAGTAGAAGTAGCTGTAGTGGTGTGAGTTGCTTTGGAGCTTTTGATATTTATAGGCGGGATTTGGGTGTTGGATGAGGGGTATTTTACTGTAACGAGGGTCACCTTCGCACCATTATCATTCGTTCTCCCATGTGTTTCATATTCAAGATATTTTTTTTCATGTAACTAGTTATTTAAAAATTTACTAAATTCATTCTGAGAATCAATTCAGACTAAGGAAAGGTAAGTCAACACCAGGTGCCATCAGTCAACGAGAATCGTCAACACATGTGGATGAAAAATCCAGATCCAGATCCAGAATAATAGTGGAAAAATGCGAAATATCTGGTTTGAATGACGGTTGGCTAGCTTTAAAAAGCGAAATTTTAGTACGAATGAAAATGTGCAACAAAGAGGTCCGAGCGAACTATTCCGTGCGATAGAAGTGGACGCAGCATTGCAGCTGCGCGGCGCATCCGCCGGGTTGAAGAGAGTGTGCATGTTATGCGCTCGTGCAATTGAGAAGGATAGCGATAGACTAGTTAATGCTGAGCATTCTGGGCTGAGAGATCTCGATCTCGTTTCGTTGATGATCTACCTTCCTTTCCTTGGATTTTTGTATCTTGGCCTAGAGCCCAGCAGCTACTCTGTAAATGTCCAGTTTTTTCGCAGTTATAGCATCATCTCTGTTTGTTTTTCCACAGAAGGCATTTATTTGCCTTATGCTGTCCGTAATTAGGACCTCTTGATGCTATTAGCGCTGCGCTTATGGTTTGAAGACGATCTAGTTCTGCTGCGTGTCAGTATTTTGCAATACATCGAAGAAGGAAACATGATGTCCTGCCCTACCGGGACCGCTCATGGCCATAACCCCATACAATAGGGCTCATTGGGTCAAAAATCCATTAGAAAACAACAACTTTCGAAGAACGTTGAATCACATCCTTGCAGAGTTCCTAGAAGGCTTTCTCTGCAATTGCTAGTTGCATGGAAATATTCATCGAAGCATTTGGACCACTTTTAGATCGATTTCTGATTTTGCCTCATCAGTATAAGGTCTATACAGACGATAACTAATGTCTGCAATAAATATTTCAATCACGTTTCCATTTCAAAGCCTCAGCAGTACTAGACAGCAGTTCAGTGGAGTTTATGTCCACCAGTGAACAATACAAACTAAATGATGATGAACTACCAGCATCAAGATTATCAAGAATACATATACTTTACCTCATTTCGGAGGTGTATAAAAAGTATTGCCACTGTTATAATCAAGGGCGTCGCAATTTTTTTTTAGAAAAAGTTTCAATATTTTCTTGTGGGTAAAGGTTTAAATTCAATTTAAAAATACTGAAAATACTAGAATGTAACTATTCTTGGGGGGGGGGTATTACCCCCACCCCATATCGACGCCCTTGGTTATAATGCAGTCCTCTTCATGTGAATATATATCCCAACCGTACCTATCATTGAATTGTATTCGCAAATGGGTCACTATAACAATTCCAACATATACCTCGCTATTTTTAGAATCCATACGGTAAAGTAAATTGCATGAAGCAACTTCCTGCAATGTTCTAACGAAGCTCTTTGTTTACTGACCTTCTTCATACCCCAATTTGTGATGTATAATTTCGTACTGTTAGCATTGTGACGTATCCTCTCGTGAATTACTCATTCGATAAATATATTTTGGCTTATCACCAAGGATGCAACCGGCAACCGAACATTCCGTATCTTATCTTTTCAAGAACAGTAATATTTTATGAATTCTGTTTTTTTTTTATCTGCTCAAGGAGCAAGGCGATTGTGAAGTATGCATATGTTGATTATATCGAACTGGTTACGAAGTTCATGGGATTCGTGATGTCACGCCGGCTTCATACATTGGTCCAATGTTGGAACCAACGTTTGGACCAACTTGACTACGTTAACGCCGGCTGCACACATCGGGGCCAGTGTTGGGGCCAACAGCATTTGTCTTGTATGTGGATGAACTAAATAGGGTTGGCGCCAACTTTGGATAACGTTAGCCCTCGTGTTGAGAGTCAACAAGGTCACGTTGGTCCAAACGTTGGCCCCAACATTGGCTCAAACAATGGCCCAAACGTTGGCCCCAACATTGGCCCAAGTGTGTCGAGCCGGTGTAACTTCCAAATATCAGCCCTCAATTCGCAATATTTAATTTTCAATAAACAATTAAAGTTATGACTGCCAGCTATTCATTTCAAACGACACGAAACGTGCGGGAATGGTAGTGACGACACGCTGCTCGGTCGATCGGAAGGCAGTAGGGCGGTCATTTTGAATGTTTAGTTTTATGTAATAAAGCACACACACTTTACAAACCATCTAGAAACTGAGACTGAGAAGACTAAAACCATTCTCTGCCGCCAGGCGCCATGTCTTAACGAGCTGTATGACGTCATAACCACCTCGCGTCTGCCTGGTCCTTGATAAAAACTGTATTTCTCGCAAAACGACCAATTTTTTCACGCTTGTTACACTTTACTGTGCTGATGATCCCCCACAGCAAAAAATATGCGCTAGGTTCCCAGTTTAATCTTGTAGGCTGATATCTGAACGAACTTTTGTGTTATATGTCACTTTATCAACTTCTGAGGCTTATCTGCCCTGCATACCTTTGCTACATTGCATATCTATTTTGTTCTCTTGAGATTCAATTTAGGCTTTTCAAATAATCTATTTTTCATCTGTTCATCTTGAATGCCAAGTACTTCCTGTCTTTGATGAAAGTATCAGTGAGTTGTCCGAATCTACATGTAATGCGGAGATGTCGCAAATCATTGATGTATTGATGTATCGAGAGCTCGTTCAGATTTCATATTTCTCGTAAAGGTAACGTCTTATAGCATTCAGAGGTAACATTCTTAGCAGATATAAAATGATCATAAAATGTTTCCATGAGAGTGGTGGACATTGTACTTTGGCGAAGAGAATGGTTGAATAAATGACAGCAGAACGAAGAACTATTTGATATTTTTTATTAAACATGAATATATTATGTAGTTCCGGCTGTATCAAAATTATGTGAGAACATGAATAAATATAACGAGAATGGGCATTTCTTGCCTTTTAATGTTTTTTTAGGCAGATAATAATTATAACTAATGTTTATAGACTTTCATTTCTATCCATTATAAATCGTAATTGATATCAGAATTATATTGTTATAGTAATAATTATAATAATTGACAGGATGGTGATATTCACATTAGGTTAATACTCGAATTATGATTATTGAAAAAATTTACACAAATTCAAAAACAAATCTGCAACATTGATTGTCCCATTAACCTCGTTTTTACTCAGAATCTTATTCCAGGATGTCTCGATTCTAGTTCATATTAGAATTTCCGTAGATATTTATTTCCCGAAACTTTCCATGGTCATTGTGAGGGCTATGAATACATGATTAAATGATTATTTTAATATAAAAATTATACACGAAATATTTCTTTAAGCAATAAACTTTATTTTTTCCTTCAATTTTGACGTTTCATAATTTTGCTAAAAGCGCATTTGCGAGTCCAATCATGTCTTTGCATAGTATTCATAAAAATGGTGTGGTTTATAGAAAATAAGTTATGACTCTGATAGTAACATGTAAATGAATCGACAGGATTAGATAAAATGAAAATAAAAACTGGATAAAAAGTTGCCACCATAAGCCGACGGTTCCCACTTCAAATTAACACACTAAACGGGAAATTAGGAAGTCCTTGGTTCGAATCATGGCTGGTCCACATAATATTTTCAGTATGAATTTTTCTCTCATATTGCAAGAGACCGTTTTCAACGTTATTCAGAACACACGTTGGAAAAACTTCAACGTATGATACATTTTTTTTAAGTTCTGCTTTCCACGAAAAGAAAAATTTTGTATTGTTCAAGGAACATCGTGGGAACCGAGGGACAGTAGGTAGAAATTGCTCTTTTTTTGAATTTCTGAAGGTTGTATGCCTCAAGGAACACTTCCCGAGGCAGATACTCCAAAAGCTTTGACGTTTGTCGGAAGAACGAGCTCAGGGAAATCGATGTTTGGCATGTCTTCAAAGTGGCGGCATACGATGTGAGGATTGAGCTCGTGCATGGTAATGCACGTTAAAAGGTGAGGGCTGCGTCTTCCCTAGCTCGCACAAGTCTCTCGAAGACTTCTGAGGATTGCTCGTAAGGGGGCAGCTGGTTGATGGAAATAACAATAACAACAACAATAACAATAGCTCGAAGGGTGAGTCTCGAAGCCCAATGAGGAAAATTTAGTCGATGTGACAACAGAAATTATTAACCAACTGGATTAAAATGAAGTAAATTCAACTCCACGTAATTTAATGCTGAAACATTTATTTTATCTGGAAATAAAAAATGTGTATGTGGTATTCGTCTTTTGATATGTACTGTCACTTTGAGGCTGCTATTTCATGGGTAGACAGAAGCCTTTGAAATGATTCACATATACTTTTCATGTCTCCGAAGTATACGCTACTTTCGAAAGTTTTTTACTTTTACCTTTTACTGAATATGTCCAATTTTTTATATGGCTTTAACGATATAAATAAACCACTTCTCCCTGAGCACTATATTTATGTAATTGTTCTATTCTGACTAGAAGAGAGAGTATTCGACCAGGATATTCGTTTTTATTTTCCTGCCTGTTTGTTTCTGCTAATTTTTATTGCAAAAACTAATTGCTCTTCGTTTTTTCTTAGTGAAAGTGACATTAGGTGCCTGTACATGCTTGTGCATAAGGGAAAATCGTAATTACAATGAATTATGCTTTATCAGATGCATTAGTTCTTGAAGACCATAAAGTGTGTTTTAGATTCGATTCCATTTGATCTAAAAGGTGTAATAAAGATAGAACTACCCAGCCGACCGAAGTTAATTTAAATTTTTCGTTGTTCGGTTGGTTGTTTTCCATGCTGTGAGCAAAACCTTGAGATTTCGTTGTGAAATTTAATTACAATTCCTCGACTTTTATTGCCTGGTAACTACTTGCAGCGAAACTGGATTTTATAATTATTGTGCTCGGTAATTAACCCTGCTTGGTTTTTGCGTGAAAAATTCATGGTCAGCGACGTTCAATTTTGATGGACAAATGAGGACTCTTGTTAAATCAAGAGAATCGAGTCAGAGTGAGAATTTTTATAAAATTGGCGTAGAAGGAATTGGAGAGGGAATTCCTAATCTCAGTTGAACAGCTACTCCTAGTAGCAGGGAAACATTTCCCAATACTGTCTAGGAGGTCTGAAGGAAATTTTCAGTACTAATAACCCAAGGACATTGATAATTATAGCAGATTTCGAAAGCTTGTTGTTGCTTATTGTTACTTGTTGCAACAAGCTTGAGGAAGTTGTTATATTTATCAATGTTCGAGGGTTCTTAGGATAGACAATTTTTTGCTAACAGATACTTTTTAACATTGCAATAGTCTATAAATGATTTCCATACAAATTTATTATTGTAAACAGTTTATTTTGATATATTTGATAAGAAAATTTCATCAATCTTCTCGTCAGTATTACAACCAAATCATCATGACATCACTGACGTTTTGACGTTATTGAATATTTGAAACTTCAAAATCAAATAAATCAAAATATGTATATCCAGAGCAACGTGCCTTACAGTGAAAACTGGCCGTTGGGGTCTGTTATCAGTGAAATGTTGTTCTTATGGGTTGTATTCAATCATATGACCTCAATTTAACCAATTTCATTGGATTTCTGCTTGAGCAAAAAATTTTCAGTACTAATAACCCAAGGACGTTGATAATTATGGCAGATTTCGAAAGCTTGTTGTTGCTTATTGTTGCTTGTTGCAACAAGCTTGAGGAAGTTGTTATATTTATCAATGTTCGAGGGTTCTTAGGATAGACAATATTTTGCTAACCGATACTTTTTAACATTGCAAAGTCTATAAATGCTTTCCATACAAATTTCTCATTGTATACAGTATGTTTTGTTACATTATATACGAAAATTTCAACTTTTCGTCAGTATTACAACCACATCGTGACATCACTGACATTTTGACATTATTGAATATTTGAAACTTTAAAATCGAAATAAATCAAAATATGTATATCCATGCAGCGTGTGAATGAAAACAGTCCTATAGGGCTGTTTTCAGTATAATGTTGTTCTGATTGTTTGTTAAAATTGTTGTTAAAATTGTTTTTTCCGTTAACCAGCTGTCGTCCCCTTACGAACGGCAGCCCTCAAAAGTCGAAACTTGTGCGAGCCAAGGATTAACGAGGTCTTACCTTTTATCGTGCGATTCCTAGCTTGGTGAGCAGTACTATGAAGTGTGTTGCTGTCTAGGACTGAACTTGAATGAAACAATAAAATGCCAATTCATAGAAATTCCTTCCACGTCTATTGAATAATTCGTACCCATTTGTTTTGGTACTAGCTGAACTGGTCTATACCCTGGGATTAATGTATATTCTTTCAATTTTCTCCAATTCATTATGATTATACAGTGAGTTTCAAAAAGTTTTCATTGTGTATTTGTCAGAAAATTTAATTCTCCATTAAAGTTTGTTCTCCCCTGTACACCATTTGGAAATTCAGAATTTTGATAACTTAAATACAAGTTTTTCGCGAAGCGCCAACTTTTATGAGGAATAAAATTTTCTGACAATTGCATAATAAAAAAGTTTTCCATATGGTGCAAACTTTTTTAAACTCACTGTAATAATTTATGTATGAAACGTAACCCTGTATGTCCGCTAATGACTTATACTGATTTCGACGATTCTCCGAATGTTAAATAAACATTGGTTTCGTAAATTCTGCTGCATATGCTGACGGGAACATTGTGATGATAATCAACACGATTTATCTACCGGCAATATGTGATTGTTACCCACCGGATATAAGCGTGGGAATCCGAATGCAAATAATGCACAATACAGATTTGTTCGGGTAGGTACTACCTATCGTTTGTAATAGAATGGCCAGACCGGAAGATTTTGTCGATTGCTTTGCCCAACAAACAATAAGGTGAATTCGGTAAAAACGAATTCGATAATTTGCATGCAATAGTGGCGTCTACATATAGACAGCCCGGATATTTTGGCTGGCGAGCACCTTGACAGCTTGGGTTTTGAAAATATGTTGGTGGTTTGAAATGCTATCTGAAAGTTTTAGACGATGACGTAAAATGATTATTTTATAGAGCACTGTCAGTGACGTAATTTGACAGTTGTCAAACATTCGATGGGGGGACAAAGCCATTTTCCATGGGACTACGCGTGTCCTTTTTGTGGATCTCGACTTTGACGTCTCTCCTCGTTGAGCCCAGCGTTTGTGTTCGTCAACACTAACGAAGAGCAGTCTTTTGGTCTCACCGATGTAGCGGCTTCCACATTCGCAAGGTTTTTTTTTTAATTTTCGCATGAATTTTCAGGCTTAGTTTGGCCAGAAGGCTTCTCAATGTACAAGGCAACAGTAAAACCAAGCATCAACAACCAAGCCATGTTGAGAAACCAAAACTAAGCCTGGGAATTCATGGGAAAATTAGAAAAATTGCGTTCACAAAATACCTTGTAAAGGTGGACGCCGCTACATTGGTCAGACCAGAAGGCCGCTCAGTATCATGGTAGACGAACACAAACAGTGGACCCAACAGGGGGAGACAGTCGCAGAACACGCTTGGATAGAATACCATCGCATCCAGTGAAGAATACTGGTTTAAACGAAAATTTAAAGAGTCTTTTTACATTCAAGCCAGCAACGCTTTCAGTCAACCCAGCTTGGAAATTGAGAATGTGTGGAAAACAGGCTGTCTCCATAACATTTCCAGTAGAATAAAATTTCGCCAACAACGTTTGTATCACAAGTATCAATTGAGAATGCCATTGACATAAGTCCCAATAGATATTTATTGGCATTTTGGGCAGAACCGCTACTGCTTCGTACTTGGAAAGTTCCGAAGAGTGCGAGATGGCAATTATTCAGTTTATTGTTATTCGGTCTTGCTTGATATTTTTCATACATATGAACACCGTAATTTTCTTTATGGTTGCCTCTCTAGTTTCGGTCTAGTTGCAAAACCGTTCGAAGTTTTCTATTAGTTTATGAAATAGTTATGGTCATTGACGTTGTACTGTAGGTGTGACATGGTTGTTTTTTTTTAGGCATCGGAAGTCGTAGCTGAATACAAAATTGTCAAAGTGAAAAATGGCGTTGTCCTTCCACCCAGCTGGAAATGTAATACTTTTCCCCTGGTGGAAAATGTGACCTTTTTAGCCTGGTGGAAAGTATGACTTTGGCATTTTGAACTGCTATCGCTGATACTCCTGTCATAGTTATGCTGGCCACTGTGAGATCGGCCTTTCTGGAGAAAAGACATACTTTGGTTTTATTCGCATTTAGGGTGTTTTTCTCTTTTTTGGGGACTGGTTGTACTCTTGCAATTTTCCAGTTGGACGAAAATACCCCAAATTATAAGAGAGGTGTTGAAATGTATCACGATATTGAATTGTCAGTGGACGACTATTTCCTAACAGCAACTTCGAAACTTTTTAATGTCAGAATTTATGAATAGCACTCTAGAAATACAAGAGAATTATTATTTAAAATTTTTTGTTTAGGTATTCGTCTTTTTCACCTTACGCCGCCTATGGCAGTTCGCAATGTATTATACGAACATTGCACACAAAGTTAGAGTGAAACTATTTTTAGAAATCTCGTTACATCGCCTTACTGATAAAATAGTAACCTAATTGTTTATTGGATGTTTATTAGGAATGAAGAAGTATTTGAAACTAAAGAAGTAGAGATAGAGATCAATGCCGTAGAAAATGTCATTATACTTTTGTAGCATAATGTAGGTACCATTTCATTGAGTAGATAGAAATTTATTTCTCATTTATTAATTTTGTCTCTTTTCTTGTTCTATGCAAAATGTTCGGTTGCTTGGCAATTACTTCATTTGCTTTCATTTTATAAACTAGTAATATACTCTGATTACATGATCACTTAAAATATTTTTTATAATTAAATAATTCATTGCCCAATGCCGAAATTGAAGCGTGAATTCCGTGATGGTCCAATGCTATCCAAAAAACAAAAGGAGAAAGTTTTGATTGTTGATATTTTACTTGACTAGATAGTGAAAAAGTGTCCGTTACTAATTTCTGGTCATCAAAAAATCTCGAGTGAGTGTTTTTCGTTGGTAATTAACTCAGTTGCATAAATGTTACCAGTTCAGTTACGGTAGATATCGTACAGTTATTCGTTTATATTTTTTTCAGCTACAGGTTGTTGTAATGAAGTGATTGTTGCAAAATATGACACGCTGCATTTTCAATTAGACCAATTGACCAATCACAACTAAATAAAAAAGGGCGGCCGAAAATAAATGAGGCATAATTTCATTGTGCACTTACTTACTAGTAATAACATAATAGTAGAATGTTCATTATATCGGTTTTGGCTTAAGTTCTCTGAAAGTTTTTTTTTATCGATCCTTTTTTCAAATACTGAACTGCAACTATTCTACTATTCCACTAAAGGAGTGAAGTAAAAGAAATTAACGAAAAACTGTTACAAAGAGAAGGCTCACTTTATAGAAATTAGTCATGACACCAAGTACGTTTTCGAGACTTTCACCAGTATTCTCGATATCATTATATCAATATTTCTCGCATTTTGATTGTGGAAATAATTTGAAAATGCATGGAAATATTTTGGGGTGAAGTGCCTCTCCCTGTCTCGAGATAAGATTCCGCCCAGTTCACTTTGAGCATCAATGTCTACATCTAGTGCATTCTACCACATACCACTAAAAAAAAAAGAAAAATCTGTATTATGCACGTTCTCAACGCCATTTGGTAAATCCTGATTTAAAAGACTACCTTATGGGATTTATTGTGCACCAGTAATATTTCAGCAATATATTAATATCTTATTGTAGGATTAGATGAGATAATAGCATTCTTCGATGTTATCCTGGTGTATGGCAAAAATATACAAGAACATAGAGAAGCTATAATCGAACAAAGTTCGAAAAGTGTGCCAGAGAGTTTCAAGAGAATAAACGAATAATTTCGACAAAGTTGAAATACCATTCTGTCCACAGACTCCCACAGAGTGGAAAATATAGACAAATATATAACAGAAAACAACTACTTTCCCCTACGGAAATCGATTTACATCTGACATCCATTTGTGCAATGTTCCTCAAGGAGGACACTGTTTTAAGTGCTGATTGTAATAAAACAATGATAATTTTCCGTCATTTGTTTGGGAATGACTACCTGCATACAGCGTATAACTGTAAAAAAATCACTTTCAGCAGAATACCAGTTACGAACGAAAGGTTTTCGCAACTTTGTAATTTTAATGCCGCCCTGTATATAATGCTTTATTCGCTTTCAACAATAACATTCCAAGTGGACATTCAATTTCAAATAAATTTGTAAAGCTCGCAGGTAGGTAGTATTTATGTGTATATGTTGAATGTGACTTACAACAACATTTGAATAGGTTTCCTCGAACATTAATTTTGAACTAACATCAAAAGCTAACCTAAGGCAGTGCAGCAACATAAACATTTTTTAGGTAAAGGATATCCTGAAAATAAGGTGAGTAATTGGTAATAAAAGTTTTTCTGAAATCATTAAAATTGAAAAAAATGTCTTGAACTTTGGACAATATTTAGGAAGCATACTAAAATAGTAAGTGATCTAGTTGCAATAAGTCCTGTTTAGCGTTTCTTTATTTTGTTGTTGTCATATATAGAACAACAAATCATGGAATTCTGGAAGAGACTATTTCGCACAATGCGAAAAAAAAATATTGGATTTCAAAAACATTTGATTTTCTCTCGACTGGTTCCAGTACTTCGCCCTGTATCATTTCAAATATTTGATCCCCTCTGCTGATACGACACTGTATGAATTCTTGCATGTTGCATGTATGCGTCTTTGAGCAATAGACCTAATTTACCGCAGTTAACTTTATTTTGCAATGAATAGCTTACCGACTGTATTACCAATCAACTGATCATATTACGTACAGATCTCGAAAGTTTTGCTTCGTATTTAGTTTTACCTCCGTATTATTATTACAATATTTCGCCAAGCGTAAAAGTTTAGTTTAATCGTTGTTGATGACTCACAGTTATCCGATATCCGGAATGACGTAAAACTTTTCGATATTTGTATAAGCAGTACTTCTTGTTCAGTTGGTTTGTTCGTACACTCGCGTTTCGTACACCTCAATTTTTTTTCTAAAATATTCTTTCTTGTTTTGTACGTTGAAATAATTATGATGCGCAAATGTTTCCTTTTTTTCACCGTGAAAAAAAATCTTTTTTCTGTGACGGGAAAAAAGTATGATATTTTATCTCTGTTGACAGGTACTAAAATATAACTTTTTATGAAATTCTTTTTTGACCCGAGAACATGGAAAAAAGAGAGTAATTTTGTCCCAGATATATATACACATAGGTTAAGGTAGATATTTTCTCCCGTCACAAGAAAAAATAGTGTATTATACACCAGAAAAATAATAGATTTTAGCTTTCGGTTCTTTGTCTCCCAACGCGAAGCGAAGCGACAACACAACCTCGAGCTAAAGTCTAATACCTTTTTCCGCTGTATAATAAATAACTATTTTTTTCACCGTGAAAAAATGACCATTTTTCACTGCCAAAATAATTCGCAAAATAAACATGAAATTTTACTTTTTGAAGGATTTATTTTCAACTGAGTCAATTATTAATTGATTATTCATCATAAAACAATTTCATTTATTGGAAATAATTGGCAAAAAAGTAAACATATTGGGGTGTTCCATTTGAAATTCCCAAGTTGACTCCAACTTGTTCCAGTAAAACCAGAAGTAAGGATCATGAAATATTGAATTTTTTAACAAGTCTTGAATCTTATACCCCTGTCAAGTTTCAATCTCCTACTCTAGAAACTCTGATTTGTCCCAAGAATAAGTCGACACCTGGTATAGAGTGGTTTTGGAAACTTTCTAGATTGGTTCATTTTGTCGAATTTGAATAAAAAATTTGCTTTCATAAAGCTATTGAAAAAATTGGGCCTATCTGAATTAGTTTGGATTAAAAAATCACCCCGCTGATTATCAGCGACTTATAATTGAAAATTACTTTTGAAAAAGCAATATTTCCTTTCAATTTTGAATTGTTATGTTGAATGAGGGTATTCAAAATAAGTTGAGAGGTTTATAATTATGTTTATCCAACACATGACAGTTATGACTGTTAATCCATAACTCACTAGTGACTTATGGATTATAACTCACTAGTGTGTTATTTGATAGTTTACTTGTCTAAAATGACATTAATAATGTGTCATAACTGTCATGTGTTGGATAAAACATTGTATGCCACTCATGTGTTATGTTTCCTAAGTCACTTAGAATTTATACCACTCGGCCTAACGGCCTCGTGGTATAAATCTTTCTCGCGTGACTTATTTTCAACATAACACACTAGTACCATAAATAACTATTAATACTATTGCCTGTGGCAAATAGTAACCTAATGCCATCTCGCTCCCTGACATAAAAAAGTTTGACCCTTATTTTCCACAGTTGTTTCATTATGAATTGTTTTTTTTATATATTTTTTATTGCGTTTAGAGTAACTACTTTCAATAACACTTTTGCAGATACCAGACTCAAGCTCAGCAAAAGGAAAATCTCTGTCTCCATGGATTCTCTCTTCATATAACAGCGACCCGGAGGCCAATTATCCGGATTCGTTGGACAAAAACGACTCCATCCAGCTATCCATCACAGAGAATTCGGGCAGTCATCGTTTCCATACGGCCAACACGTTTTTGTGGACCGTCGGCAGCTCTCGCGCCAAAGTAGAATTTTACGATAGCATAGACACCAACATGGCTTCCAGCTTGTTTCACCTCAACGGAGAGGAGTTGGCTGAATGCGATTCCTTGGAGAGGCACCTTTCGGATTTTTCCGACAAGAAATAGTTCTCGGCTTTGTTTCGAGGGTTGTGGTTGTCGTGTTGTTTTGCTTTGGGATTTTTCGTGGTTGGTTTCAGCGTGTTCTAAGAGATAAGGTCTTGCGGATGATTCAAACAGGCACGTCAATATCGTTCCTAGCTCTTTGGACCTTTAACGGTTCTTAGGCGTGTTTCCACGACCATAACGAATTTTCATTCTAACCGAGTAACAGACTACTTTTTCCACGATCAAGAGTTTTATTTGAATGAATTCAACTCATAGGGTATGGTCCGTATATATCCTTGGTTACTCTGGTTAGTAATTTGGCGGTCCGTATATACCAAATTCCTGAAAATTTAATGACTATTTCCTGAAAATTCGGTGATTTATCAGAGCAACCGTACTTTTTCCTCAGTAACTTAAGAACCGCTTGTCAATTTTCAAGTGGAATCATTTTATTGAGTGCCAGATTTGAAAAACTTTGGATCAAAAATCTAATATTTATCTCAAAAAAGGTTTTATCATATCGCCATATTTTTTCATCACCAAATATAAATTCAGTTGAACAATAATTTGATGAGAAGAAATATTTACCAGCAATCTCTTTTTTTTTAAGTAATCATAGAAAATACTTTGATTTGTGGAAAAAAGAACTTTCACGTATTAAAAACGCAACTTCAGTGTATATATATATAACTTTTCCCACGATCAAAAATGTCGATTAAAAGAAATGGAAAGCAATCAAAAATTCACAAGAAATTGGTCTGGGTTAACCGCACCTATTTATTTATGACAAAAATAGATGCAAATTTTCAACCGGATCGTGTGTAAGTTTGCAAATTTTTGAATGCATCAGAAAAGATGTTTTCAAAATTTGCAACAATGTTTCAAAATTTTTGGAATTATTTCGAGACCACCTTGATAAAAAAAATTACGAAGAATTAAAAAACATTGGTCGATGTAAAAAGTTGCAAATCTGCAGAATTGTTCGGAAAATATTTCCGATGTATCTGCTAAGTTTGCAGAACTTTTGCAATTATCTCTTATGGTAGGGACCGAGGTGTTATAGAATATTGCTTCAATCTCAAGAGAAAAAATTTTAGTACTTTGTTATCAAATTTAATTTCTTTTAAAATTCTGCGATGCTCGTGGAGGAAAGAAAGACCGATAGCTTATTTTTTATTCAGAACTGCTTATAAAAAGTTTCCAATTATGAAATATATATAGATATGAAGTTGAATTCTATTAAAAAGAAGCTCTTAAAAATATTTATCCAGCTTTTTTAAACCATCTTATCAGTATTAACTGTTTGGATTTGGAATATATATGAATTGCATTTCCAACAATCAAAATTACGTCACAACCGTTTTTAATTTGATCAGTTTAATCATCTCTGTGTTTATCCTGGATTCAACCACATTGTCTCAAAGCAAAACTATATGAAACTAGATTAGAGAGTTCGTGATACAATTCGATGAAACTGGTACTTATAAAAATTTGGTCCTTGTTCATCAATTAATGATGTGAATAGTTGAAATAAGCTTCGTCAAAGCTGTAACGGTAAATGTTGTAATGCTCTTAATCAGATCAAGAAAAACTTTCTAGTCTACATTCATTCACGATACTTTATGATTTTCAGAATAACTGATAATTCGTCCGATATCATTGTCTTTATGATATAGATTAGATTTGTATTGCATAATGGTTCATAGTTTATTATCCTAGAAACACATTTTTCTCCTTGCCTCTTATGTAAATAGACCTCATTTGACTTCAAACATATGTCAATACATAGTTCGTGATGATATTAAGATTCAATTGTAATACTCAGTCAGAACATTCGTTATCTAATATGCTGTCCGCTGAAATATTAATAGAAAAACATTATTATCTCATGTCTCATCAAATATTCCATGTAATAGTTTCTTTAGGTAAATATTTGTATTTCTTTTTAAAATCCATTATAGAGTCACCGTTTCCTAATGTTTAACTAACTGAAAAACTATTTCATATTGTTTTTTAAATTTTGAAGGAAATGAAGTGTATTTACTGTTATGGGTGGAGCAGTTTCTGAAAGAAAATTCGTTATATCTAAAATATTGCGTAAAGAAAACAAATCATTCTGAATGGATATTTTATTGATTTTTACGAAAATTTCAAGAGTAATATATTTTTTATTGAAACAATCACAACTTGAAGAAGAACCAGACGGGAAAAATTTTCTCTTGTCACATAATCTTTTTGAATTCTGGTGGGGATACACATTCCGTTTCCGGTGTATAAATAATTTTTTAGTGTAAAATTCAAGGATAAATTTGGCTGTAAGCAAATTTTGTATTTCTTGAAAAAACGGTGCTTGTGGATACTGTACTGATATTTTTATTTTTTGTCTCCTTTGCATTTTAAAGCATTTTGATGATAATTTATGCAAATAGCTGTATTTTATAAACTGTAAGATATTGTATTTTTTTTATAGCTTGTGTATATTTAGAAATATTTTTTACGGACCTTTGATTTTTTTATAGACAATTATTTATTTTGTATGTTTTCTAGCTATCCTACTTTTAAAATGTGAATATATTTTGATTTGTTTTTGCTGTAGAGGACTGTGATAAGTAATATGCAAGAGATCAGAAAGTGGCAATGGTATTGGAGATATATATCGGGTGATGTTTTTAAAACATTCACAATATTAACGGTAAGAAAAGAAAAGTTTTAAAATAAAAATCCATATCATTGAAAATTAAACATGATTAACTTGCAAGAGTTTTTCTCTCAGATTTCACTTGAATACAATTTTTCACATGATAGGAGAAAAAATTGTACTAACACATTCCAAATTTTTAAATGATAGCAAATCTCATTTTTTTCTCTGTTTTTGGAATAACAAAGTGTGCATCATTGAAAGATCACCCCGTATATCAAATACTATTCTTATGACTGATTTCTAGTTTGACCAATGTTCCCAAATTAATATGGTTTCTGAATGATTGACATATTTTGGCAGCTTCTAGAAAAAGAAATGTTGATATTCTTAACCTTGGTTTTTGATTATGATCCAAACTCTGTAGACAAAATGTTACTAATACCTGCAGAAAAAACCAATAGAAATGAGTTTTGCTACACGGGCAGTTTTTGAGGAGTATTTGAAGATAAAAATAATGTTCTGCACGCGAGCAACTATGGAAAGTGAAAAAAAATTCCTGGGAGAACTAGAAAAATCTGTACTCCACGATAACTTGGAAGGAATTGAAAATTTTGATATAAGATATAGGAACAAACTTGTAGAACATAAAAATCTTCATAAAGAAAGTTTTCATATGTTTTTTCGAAAATTGCTTCCTATGAAAGATAATGGAACAATAATTTTTGAAAAATTATGTGGAGATCTTTTTTAAGATTTTTACTTTCTACAAGTTCATTCCTATACATTGTATCAAAATTTTCAATCACTTTCCATATTGATGGAATATCGATTTTCCGAGTTTTCCTGGAAATTTCCACAATTTTCCATAGGTGCCCGCGTGCAGATTTTTTTTTTAAGTACTCCTCAAAAACTGACGTGTGCCAAAAATCATTTCCATTGGTTTTAGTGTCAGAATATAATTGTTGACAAACAATATATCCCATTCAATGAAATACTTGATGAATCAAATTATAGAGAAATATATTGGTTGACCAATGAAATGTTGGGATACAACGATAGTATTTGTATATTTATTAAAGTAATTATTTGCTGTATACTTTGTATAAGACTGTTCCTATGTACGAATCAGTCTGTAAGCCACATTATTTGTGATATATATTGAATGCTCATCACATGTAAAGCTCATTCTAATTGTGAAGTTGTGAGTTTCAGAACTGATATCAAAACATCATTATTTGGAAAATCTGGTAAAACGACAAACTTTTTTGGAAAAAGATTTCTAAGAGATTAATTTCAGAATTTTCACACAGCACTAGACTCTGAATTGTTCAGTTCTGAAGTAGATATTTATTTATATATTTTGAGTAAGTTCATTTTTTCTGCTAAATATTGTTCTGAAAAATCACATTTATAGTTGTGAATATTCACTATTGATATTGAATATTTTAGGCAATGATAAATAAGTTTGTTGTATACAAAGTGAAAGTCAGATTTATAAAATATGTTGTTTTTTGTATTATTTTTTTTTTTTCAATTGCTTTTTATTTCGTCTTGACTGATTTCATACTATTTTATAAATCTGTTAGGTATCGTGAAACCTGCTGTATATATAATCTGTTTGTATTACAAGAAGTCACTTATAAATAAATGAATAATAAAAAAAAGTTACATTTTACATGTTGCTGTTTCTCATTATTCGCACGTTGTCTATCTTTTCCAGTTTTTTGAGAAGTATTTTGACTTGTTCCACTAGTTGGCCTATAGTTTGGTCCATTTGTTCTAATCGCTCCTGTTGACTAAAACAAAATTATTATTAGTATTATTATTTTCAATCCAAATACGATTAACAGGTTTATAGTCAAGAAAACTTCTATGCGTTTTTCAGACAATTGATATTTCACAATTTTCATCTGGAAAATTATTGACCTCAAGTGTGTGTCGTAAGAGGTCTAACAACTCTGAAGGTTTTTTTGAAGCTTGTAGACGATGCAGTAACTTGATTACTAGCATTTCGGACTTCCATCTTCTTAATGGTTGGAAGATTTCTACTTCTTTCAATTGTTTCACTACGTTTCAATTGCTTGAATCTGCAATAGTCTTAAGGTGAATACTGACTGACAAATTAGGACTCTATACTATATTTCATAGATCTGCGAGTGTGGTGTAATTACGATGTAATTACGCGCGGTCTTGTCAGTATTCACCTGAAGACGATTGCAGAATCAATCGACACGTAGTGGAAAAATTGGAAGAAGTAGAAATCTTTCAGCCATTAAAACGATGGAAATCCAAAATTTAAGTGATCAACTGTGAAGGTGTAGCGTTTGAATATAAAAAAAATTTAAAGCCGGTGCGGGACGCCTGACGGATGTAAAATATCGAAACTATTTTGTATAGAAAGAATACATGAAAGTATGGTTTATAAAAATAAATGAATATGGCATAATCAAAATATTCAGATTTTTTAAAGTTATTTCTATATTAAATAAATACATGCTGCCAAGATGTGGTGACTGCCCCCCCCCCTTGGATTTTAGCCTTTATAGTCCAAACTCCAAACGTGATAAATGTAAATTGCATATGTTTTAAATAACAGCTGAGCTTTAGTTAAAAAAAAAACGGCCCCTCCCTGAAATTTTTACTGGCGGCGCCCATGTAAAATCGCTTTCTTTCAGGAAATATTTAACATTGATTTGAGTGCGTGTTCGGATAATGTCATGTAGCGCCATCTCACGAAGAGTAGGCTAACATCCAAGAGCTACACAATGCACGTACCTCAAAAATTTAAAAGATGGCGCTTTATGACAAAATTTTTTGGGTTTTCAGCAGGGTTCTTATGATGGGAAGGGTTATGAAATAAGTGAGCTTTTGGACAAGGGGGTACCTGAAGAAAGGGAGAGATTACGTCATTGGAGGGAAATTAAGTTGGCTATCCTGAAAGTGGTAACTTTGGTTATATTTTCCACAAAATAAATATCCCTAATATTTACGAATAATTAAATAAAGCCCGTTGCTCATATCATATTCGTAAATTGTTGTATTTTTGCATTCCTAGTTGTTTATTACTTGTTTTATCGTAGCTTTTATTTCTGAAGTTAAAAAATGCCGGGACACTTCAAGTGCTGTGTTAAATATTGTGGTAATACATCTACGTGCCCTAATACATTGACTTTTCATAGATTCCCCAAGAATAATACAGCAAAGCAGGCAGGGTACCTAATGATAGTGCAATTTGATAATTGATGCATATATTATAAACTACGACCAACATTCAGAATCTATGAAAAATGATCAAAATTTGTTCTTTTCGTCAACCGGCAACCGGCTGCACCCACGAGAAATCTTCGGAAGTCTACGAGAAACTTGTGCAAGCTAAGTTAGGTAATGTATTAATAACAAATATGCATTAATCACACGCACATATTAATATTATTGTAATTCAAATTTGGCGCCTTCCCTCCAATGACGAAACAAGATGCCGGACAAATACGATGACATTTCATAACCCCCCCTATCACAGGAACCCTGGGTTTTCAGGAAAATAAAACGTTATTCGATTATTCTGATATTGCAACCTTGCCAATTAACTCCAAATACAATCGATTCAACTATATATATTTTCCATCGAATATTTGCAATGTGCGAGCCGTTATATTTTTGGGAAAATCCTTTGGGTTACTATTGTAGGAATTATTTGGCTATCATTCCGCAAATTGATAAACATCGTGACAAGTATATCAGCTGTATACGTGGAAAAGTACAAAATTACTCACGCAACAAAATCACTTAGCCGAACGGCAGAACTCTCTTTCATTTCACTATCTCCTGAAAATAAAATTGTTGTAAAGAATAATAAATTCTCATGAAGAATTATTCTTACTTAAAACCCCCTCCAATTCGTCCTTTAATTTGTCTATATCTGTAACGGCAATTTCAGCAAGAGGATCAATGTTATATCTCGCGAAAAACATTTCAATTTCGAGGTCATTGAAACCACATCTAAAACAAAAAATAGTATTAAAAACATCACTGACCAAAAACTTCAGAAAGGCAATATAACGGAACGCAATCAATAATATTTCTATTGAAATTAGATGATGACATACTAAGTAACAGGTTACAAAAATCGGTCGTAGAAGCCAAAAATATGGCCAAAATATTTAGGCTGGTCATTAATAAGTTGTCAAACATGGTGATTTTCACAATTATTACTTTTTCAAGGCGTCCCGAATTTGCCTCAGCGTTGCGTTAATTTCGCTCTTCACTTCAGATTGTTCCGAAATGCACTTGCAACCCAATTTCCTCAGTACTTTCCTCGCTCGTTTGGAAAGATATTCTGACATTTGCATTTCATCCGGTGCTATTGCTATTTCTGTTTTCACATCTGCGTAGGTGTCATTGATGATTGCCAGGAACATGTTCAACAAAACGAAGAAAACTAAAAAGACAAGGTTTTAATAAAGACACAGATCTCCCATCCTCTCTCTCTCTTTCACTGTATCTCTGCTAAAATTGGAAATAGCCATGAATACCATTTCTAATTTTCTCTTCTAATCAGTTGCAAATCTATATTTGAGAGCTATGTGAACTGTTTCACGTCGAATTCTGTCACAAAACTGATCCCTCTCTATCTGGATTTTGGGAGATTCAAGTGCTCCCTAAGCCAATCATAGCTAACCCCAATTGAATGTTCAAAATTAGTGCAACCTTTGCCCAGCCAACCATGTGATACAGGAAACATGTAAAGCGCGACATCACATTGTGACATGCGACATCGCATTTGAAATCACAAACATGTATCCAATATACTTAGGCAATGTGCAAATGTCCGCTTCAAGGAAAATCATTGTGATATCTATCAGACATGAAATGCGATGTCACATAGAAAGTCACTAACAGGTGTTATACAAGTACACATTTCATAAGCAAAACCCCCTTATCTACAATAACGCTACAATGGAGTAAATGGGGTTTTTACTTAGGAGTGAATTGTTTGGCATGACAGGTTCTTTCGAAATTTCACGGAAATTATAACAATTTTAAGACAGAAATTCACAGAGAAAGTCACTAACAGGTATTATATAAGTCCACATTTCATGTCACAAATAGGTCACACTGTGATACTAACTGTTTTTCTGCAATTTCTCATAGTTTTCTAGATTTAGATCTTTATCTACTTACTAGAATAGGCAAACCAAGAGTGTTGAATATCTCTAGCATTACCTTCCAAAACAACCAATTTGTTTGAACATCGAAAACAATCTTACATTCATCCAAACTTCTGACAGGTTCTTCCAAAATTTCTGAATAAAGTCTTTTGAATGTCCAGAAAAGAGTCCATTCAGGCCCATATTAGACATAAACTGGACATTCGAAAGATGTCTTTAAGACGTCCCGATCATGTCCACATGGACGTCTCAAAGACGTGTTTAAGATGTCCCGTTTTGTAACAATGGACGACTTAACGATGTCTTTTGGACGTCTTTAAGATATTACTGGACGTCTTGAAGACATCCCGAACATCTTAGGGTGGACGTCTTCAAGATGCTTTCATGTTGTGTGGGACGTCGCATATAGGTAAAGACTGAACGTCGCATTGGTGCAATATTGTTACATCTCATAATTCTTAATGTTAGACGATGGTTGGCTGGGTGTATAGCAGAAGTGAAATAAAATAATTGTAACTTACTTGTCAATTTAGTATACCGTACCTAAAAATATATATGATAGAAAATACAGAGGTGCTATAATTCTGTTCGCAGCTTCTATTTCTGGATAGTCGAAATCCCCCAGGATGGTTCTCAGTAAGGTGAACATTGCCACGCCAAAACTACTAAAACTCTCAACCTGAAATTTCGTTTGGCCATTATACGTATTTCCTGTTCAAGTTCCAGTGAATGATTGAGGCTGTTACCTGACTTTCGAAAAGCAAATAACCAAGTTCAGCGAATGCAAAAAAAATTATGATGAACATTATGGAAAATCCAATTATGTCCCTTGCGCACTGAAAAAAAAGTATTGAGTTGATGCTTGTTGACAATCCATTTGTAGCATTTCTGAAATAAATTGCAACAACTCGAATAACTTACTTTTCTCAATGTATTATTGAGTTGTCCCATTGTTCTATTGAAGTTGAGAAATTTGAAAATCTTCATGTAGACGAAGAACAAATCAATCGCAATTAAATCGTTATACAGTGCATGCAACCAGGCCATATATTCCAGATTTCCATATTTGTCTTGATTATCTATTATATTATATACATCTTTCTTGATCCACAGCATTTTCATTAACGATATCACACCAGTTATAATAGTTAACTGAAAAAAGTAAATGAAAATAATAAGATCTCTCTCACAAAAATTGCTGGCAATTAACTGAAAAGTTTACACTTATACGATGCTGTCAGCCAGTGCCAATGAGAAAACATTTCAAGTCGACCAATAGTAGTTATCAAAATTACACTGATTATTTTTTAGTAGCAGATATTTGTTTAAATGAATGCACAAGAAAGTTAGCCATTGACTTGGTTATTGTCAAGATGACGCTGACAAATGTCCTGTAAAAAAATAATCATGCCGAATTACATTAATTCCGCCGTTACTTGATAAAGATCCACAGTAATTGTAATTGTATGATTTTCATAAATTTTTATTTAACTTTTATTTATTATTCAGTTGAATAAAAGTTTGTGAAGATCAAATAGCCCCTTTTCTATAAAAATGATGAAGGTACAAACAATATCAGGAATATTCAGACGTTGTATGAGATTACCCATACAACGATTCAGAATTTAACGGCTGACGCCACCTATGAGACAATAGCAGTATTAGCGGTGGCGCGAGTGAGGAGCTAGCAGTCCCATAGACTGGAAGCGAATGGAAAATTATAGAAACCTTTCGAAACGATGAGAAGAAATGTTTCTTGCCATATAAAGAGGCCGTGCGTGTCGCTGATTGAGGAGTATTGAGTACTAAGTGTTGAAAGTTTGAATATTAGCATAAATAGCCCAGTCATTACGACTGTATTCTGGAAATATTTTTTTTTAAGTGAAGTTGTGATAATTCTCAACAATAAGTTTGATTAGTGACGTTGTGTATTCATTTTCATTACCGTCAACGGGGTAAAATGAAACCTATAGCGCCTAAACGACTAAATTTCTTTAAATAAAATCGAAAACGGAGATATCTTAAACAATATTCCATTTGATAAACCCATTTTTATTTTTTTAAGTTTTACCATTAAATTTTTATTATGCTAAAGAGTCGACTTTGAACTCACACTGAACGCATACTGTCTCACAACTTACAGCAATCCAACTCCAAACTTGCAACTTAACTCACACTCTCAAATTTACGAAAGCGCAGGAGGGCCACAAGAGGTTTTTATTTCATCACTTCGACTTTAAAATTTCTACTTTTTTCTCGAAATTTCGACTTCAATGTTTTTCTCGAAACTTCGACTTTTTTTCGAAAACCAAGCCGTTTGGGACACACGTTTACATGAACTTTTCGTCCTGAAAACTTTCAAAGAATCTCCTCCCGAAGTTTGTCACCGTACTTAATTAACACCCTGTATATTTTATGAAGCTCTCGGTTTCACTGAGTAATTTTTTTTTCTGAAGCAATTACTTACTTTTACTTATTCACTCACCACTATAATAGCCCAATCAACGTAATTCCAGAATTTCCTAAGATATTTCAGCTTAAAATACATGATTTCCCGAACTTCCTCGAATATGTAAAACACGAGAATCATGTAACAAAAGCATTCGCAAATCAGCACAAACCAATCGTAGAAGCTTCGTAGTCTCAATAGGATAATACTCTTGAAATCTGCCGAAGGGATGATGCCTCCTGTAGTCGGAAACTCGAAAATCAACTTACAGACCGAGAAAATGTTTTGATTGGCGTTGTAGATACTGAAATCGACGAAAATGGCTCTCGTGCCTCTCCTAATCCACAATTCGTCTTTCAGTTCGTTTATTAAAGCTATGGTGGCCTCTCTATTTTTGGGGAAATCCGCGTAGAATCCACCTCCGCCGTAAGTAGAAACTTTACCCCAATACGAAATGCTTCTGGTTTCTTCTTTGGTGCTATAAACCCACCTGAAATAACACATACCACGGTAATTCTTTCATTTCAGATAAATAATCAAATAATCATAAATAACAAAACGGGACATCGGCTATTACCACAGCCGAAATTGCTTTCCATGCAGTGTTGCCGATTTTCTCACTACGGCTGGGGAGATTAAGTTGGCTGTGGTATTACAGAATGCTGATATTATATTTTGTAGAGATATTTCTATCCACAAATGCTGACAGTGTTGCCAAATTAAAAAAAAATCATTAGTTCAATTATATAGTGTGTCCAAAAAGTAACCCCCCTTGTTAACTTTTGAACCGATTGAAATTTTTCTTTGATCTAATGATGGTACATAAACTGATTTTTGACATTAATAAAAAATGTCTATCTTTCAAAATGGCGGCCAGGCACTATTTTGAGAGATTATTTTTAAATGCATGAGGGTTGAATGATAACTCATTCGAATCGCCTTTCGATTCTCTATACGACAAAAAAATTTCAGACAGAAATAATCATCCAAAACAAAATGGCGTTACATGATTTTATTACTCTCATACGAGGATTATTTCGATTAAACGGCTATTAAAGAGCTTTATTGCAATGATAAAATATTTTTTGATTTTTTAAATGGCGCCTGGACGCCATTTTGAAAGATAGACATTTTTTATTAATGTCAATTTGCGAGGGTTTATTTCTTCGCCATTATATCCCAGCCCTGGCTATAACTAAATATTTTCTGGAACTGGAACAAATTTTGATTCATTGAAATGTTGGGTAGTGATGGAAGTGCACGAAAGACCTCCTCATTTAGAAAGTTGTCGGTTAACACCTGATGATGAATAATCGTGTCTGCCGAAACGTCGCATAATATAAATAAACTCCAACAAGGAATACCCGGATATTACTGATACTTGAATAAAACGAGTCGATAGTACCATATAACATCATGAATTAAGATTTTTCGGTATTGGTTTTCTGATTAATACTCACGCTGTTCCCGTTCCAGGCCCGAATGTTTCTCTGTCCTCAGCTAACTCAGAATACGAATCGTAACAGGCCAGAAATAAACGACGAAAGTATTCGTGGACAACACAGGAATCATTTCGAACTTTCACCTTGAATTCACATAAACATTAAATCAGAAATTACTAAAAACTGAAACGTATATATAGGATTTTTTTAATGTGTAACTGAAATCAATAATCAAAATTGAAATTCATTGCTTTCTTCAGTCTGATATCAATAGGTCACCATATATTGGGTGGGTGAGGTACATCCGCAATTTTTTTATATTTTTAAAGATACAGGTTTCAAATGCAACTCCCATATTTTCCAATGATTATCAAAAATTCCTCAAAACTAATCTTTCAAATGTATCTTTGTTAAAGTTATTGTTTTACTCGTTTTATGGCGAAGTTACGGGTGAAAGCTACTCGTCCTTTAAAAAATTATTTTTGCAATAAAAATATTGAGGGTCACTTGACGGGAGAAAAACTATCATACAGTGTGACCCACTTAAGCACCCTTATAAAATCTACATTTTCCAACCAATTTGAATGATTTTTTCATTGGGTAGACATTCAAAAAGTCTACTAGGACACCAAATTTCATGAACGAATCTCCATTTCCAGGGCCAACTAATCCGATTTTTCAAGGTCAAAAATATAAAGAAATTACTAACGATTTTTGCGACATTTTCAAATGGTTTAATTATTGTGAATTACGTTCAAAAGTTCGAAAAATATGCTGAATAATCAACCAAGCAATTCAATTTCAGAATTTTTATCAAAATTCGGAATACACTACAGTGGTGCCAGTGGTGTCAGGAGGTCTTGATATATTATTCAGATTAGTAGGCCATGGATATGGAGATTTATTCATGAAATTTTGTGTCCTCGTCCATATTTGAATGTCTACCTACTGAAAAAAAAATCATTTGAATCGGTTGGAAAATGTAGATTTTACAAGGGTACTCCGGTTTTAAGTGGGTCACAGTGTATATATATATATAGAGTTGGACCAAGCAATACATATTTACAAAATTCCATCAAAATCGGTCGGGTGGCTTCGGACGAACCTCGTGACACAGATCTTTCAAAAACGCGCGTTTCTTAAAGTAACCGAACATTGACCGAACATTGACCGAACTTCGACCGAACATTGACCGAACATTGACCGAACATTGACTGAACATTGACCGAACATTGGCCGAACATTGAAACAGGATTTTATATTTTTCTTACTTTTCTGACGGGCATTACTGGTATTACTTGGGGGTATTACTCGGGAATTACTTGGGTATTGAAGGCATTACTTAAGATTTTTGGGAATTAGTGTACACAATTTTCTTGGCGGTTTCCCCCTCATCAGTGCAAACTTTTTGAAACTCACTGTATTGCTTATACAGAAAAAAATGTTGAAAACAGATACAGTGGCTACATACCAAATTTCACATCTTTATAACTATGGAAAAATGAGAAGCGTACATCACCTCGTGAAAACCCGGTATATGAATGATTTATATGTTTTTTTCTGATATCTTTTACGGATTCAGTTTCTACAGAAGAGTTATGTAGTAATGAAAATGTATTTACTTGTCTTATCCTTGGTACCCCCAGAACTCTATTTTCACCTAATATGTTCATCGCGTTCTCGTCCACATTTCCTGTACTATAAGTGTGTTCCCAGAAAAAACTGTCCATCATGAGACCCTCTGCATACTGAAAAAAAAAGAACCGACATTCTCATTATTCATGTTATATATATATAGTTCAATCAAACGGTGCTTTTAGCCAGGAAAAAATAATAGCTATTTGTATTACTAGGAAGGAAAGTGTCACTTTTCCTCCCGCAGGATGTAAACATCCAAGGGAGGAAAAGGCACTTTACTCCCATGTAATACATATGATTTTTCCTCCTACCCACTTAATGAACCTTTTTTTGTAAATTTAAAACGCATCTGAACTGCTTTTGTCTAAAACGGACCTAAACCTGCATGACGGAAAGTATAGACAATACAGTCATGTCCATCTGAGAATCTGCGGTGGTGCAATGGTTACCGTCCAACATCCACTTTCCGAGGTCAATTCATACAAAAATAAAGAACATTAAATCTCCTACAAAAAGCATACCCCAAATGTATTATTTGCTTGAACGGTTTTGCTACTAGAGCTCGCAGAAAAAAAAGCCAAAATTAACTCATTCGAAGAAAACCTAGTTTGGCGTTTAGAAAATTTAGTTATTAATTAAATATATAAAAAAGGAAGTACTAAATTATTATCTGTAAATAAAAATAAATTGACCGTTTTTGTAGACGTTGGTTTGTAGTTTTCAAGGGCCAATGTCCTCTAAATTTGGTATTTTTTTATATGTACAATTGAAACATTCTCATTTTTTATCTTAGAATGCTCTGAAAATGTCGAAATGAGTCAGACGAAACGTTGGAGTTGAAAAAAATATCGTTTATTTTCAAGACTGCAAATTTTAAAGTCTTCACTCGTAAAAAAAAAGGAAATTTATTCATCGATGTAATTGAGTTGATTCAAAATGTCAGGAATGCTCTATATAGACCGGGAGATGATGACAGATTTTAGGTGACAATTTTCTCGTTCATGCCTTCGAGAGGAATGAAAGATATAAAGTGCTGATCAAAATGATGGAAAATTTAAGTGGTCCCCGCGTGGCATTTATATGTAAAATTCAGTTTTAATTTTTTTAAAAAACTTAACACCTCACTTCGGCATTCGCATACCTTATGCCATTTGTTTTATGAACATTTCATGAGAAAACTTTTATATTTTCAGTTGTCATAAGGGTTGCAAGTGGCCAAAGGGTTGAAATGATGGGGTGAACTTGTGACAAGAAATGGAAATTTTTGGTTATTTTCTCGTTGCTGCCAATTGAAAATATGAAAGTTTTCATCGTGAAATATTTATAAAAAAATTGGCATAAAAATCTGTCATCATCTCCCAGTCTAATATTTGTAATTCTGATTTATCGATACTTACCAACCAAAAATCTGCCGCAGTTGTTATGTCTTCGAAAGTGACCTCGGCATCATGGACTGTGTGAAATTCACGTTCTGCAAACTGTATTTTCAGTCCTTTGGTTAAGTAGTAGGAATTTCGATTGTAAGTTCCTGTTATATCTGTTAACAACAATATGAGTATACAGTACTAGTCTAAAGTCCGTTCCCCCCTACTAATTTTTGAACCACCTGATATATCGCAACGAAATTTGGAAGGTGATAGAAATTTACTGATAGATACTCTCTCCAAACTTTCTGTATGGATTCTCTGGACCAAGTCTGCCATCGTTTTCCTTTGTGACTTTTTTTGTTTCGGGTAAGTTATTCCAAAAAAAATTATCAGTATCTATCAGTAAAATTTTTGCCGGTGGGCAGTCTAACTAATAGGTATGAGTACTCTGTGGAAGATGATAAAAAATTGAATATAGGGCAAACTTACATAATGTCATTAATATCACGAAAGTAGCATAAATGACGAATTCATTGATTGTTGTTCGCAAAATTTCCTCCCTTCCTTTTTCTTCAGCCATGTCTCTGGTGACCCATATTGCTGAAAAAAAAATATTGAAATTTTATGCTATATTTTTGTTACATATCTACATGGCAATTCTCGAGAGTCATGAATATCATAAAAGCTCAATTTTTTTTTTCGAAATTATAGGGAATAGACTGATATCTGGATAAAGCACGACTTGAACTGCACTATATATAGGCCAATCATTTTAGCATTGAAAATTAAACATGTAGAAAAACTTACAAACCAAAGGAAACTTAATTTTAGCGCTAAATAACGCTATGCAAATTTGTTATTTCGTAGTAATCCAGTAAGGACAGACAAACTCGAGCAAAAAGTGAAACTCGGCACATGACATCTCGACATCATGTATATTATTAAAAAAAAAATTGTTTACCACAAAATCAAGGGTGGAACCTACAAAATTTTTCATTTGAAAAAAATACAATTTTTTTTGTTGTTATTTCAGAAAAAATAATAAAAAAACGATTTCGATAGGTTGACAGATAGTTCAATTCTCCACAAGAATGGTTTAATAATACCTCATGAAATACGCTCGTTTTATCAGAAAACGTGGTTTAACGCCTATATCACATTTCATGCTTCGCGCAAACTGAAGCCGGTCAGCTGTTAAGGTAAATTTTCCGGCCGGAAAATTTTGTGAAATTTTTTTTTATATGCCTAGCACAGGTTGGATCGCTAAATTTTCATTGTTTGAGCTCAACATTAACATAATTTTCAGTGATTAAAATCCCAGAAAAGAGAAAAATCTGTCATTATCAGACGGTCTAGATGTTCTCTGAACATAACTCGACTTTCCTTTCGGTTGAAACTTGTAGATAAGGAAAGGGGTCCCCTTTATTCGAATACCCATAACGACTTTAATATTTCCTAAAAATATACTGACATAAATAAGTATTGAAAAACATACTTTCTTTTTCATTTCTCTTCTTTGGTACTTCAGAGAACTGGGCAGCTTTTCCATGATACTTTGCTTCGTTCTCTTGATTCTTTTTGTCTTTGAAAGTCTCAATGGTATTGTTTTCCGCCATTATTCGAGGAACAATACTTTTATCAATAATTTGATTGATTGTCAAATTATTTATATTGAACTGATCGACTGCAACTAGAATAATAATTGATACATTTGAAAGACATTTTTCATTGTACAGGGGGCTAGACAGAATTTGAATTAAGTTATTTTTGGAGGCAGACGTTCTCTTCCACTGTCATCCATAGAAAGATGACGTGAACAAGTTTCCATACAACGTTTAGCCCGGTAACCTAGTACCTACATCCTAAGTTGCATAAAATGATGGTAGTAAGTTTTTTTTCTTGTATGGGATGTGACTGAGATGCAAAATTTTTTGACCTCGGCGCCTCCCGAATTATTTTTTGAAAATTTTTTTTTTCGTCTTGTCCTATCAAAGGATCATATTTTTGACAAACACCCTTCCATACATTTTTGAACTAGATAAAATTTGCTTCGATGTGATATCAAAATGGACTTGGTTGACCTAATAGTTTCCGCGATAGCTACATCGTTTCAAAACTTGGCAAATTTTCCAAATAGGTACAGTTTCCCCTTCCCCCTGCCAGCCCTGCCCCCACCTCTCTCCAGGCATGCCTATGGGACGACCACTAACAGTTTATGAAGGAAAATTTGCATGCCAATCAAATCAAATTTTTTCTCTATGGACGCTTTTGAGTAAAATCAATTGCTCATTTTTGTATACAAATGTTTCAAAGGGACTAGCGTGCTTTCTCAAAAATAAAGCAGATCAGTTTTCAAATTTCCTTTTCGGACCAAAATATTCCTAAGGGCATCTTTCTTTCTTAAAAAATGTTCCGTGAAGCGAAGCATACTTCAACTACTGTTCAGGAGATGGCAGACCATCCGTGCTAAGTTTTTCCACACAACTTCGAACTTGTTTATTTTCAGTGGGATGTGGAACGTTGAAATCACAAAAAAAGCAATTTTCATATAAAAGCTTGAAAACAATGATATGAGCATTGTTTAATGAATTTTCTTTCATCATTACAATAGTGATTCCAGTTTTTCACAGGGCAGCGACATCTTTTGAGTTCCTGATGGAAATAAAAACCTATAGAAGACTAATTCAGCTATTGTCCAGTAGATGGTACTTCATTGTTGAATACAAAATTCGAAATATGAAATAATCTGAGAACCGAACCAATAAAACAACTAGAATAGGAGAAAATCACCAACCTGCGGCATTTTGAAGAAAACGAATTTTATGGTTGAGTTATCAATACATGTCAATCGTCACACTTTCATTCCTTGCATGCTATTCGTCAAATGTCAAACGTAAAATGTCAGAGTGTCATCCCATGACAACAATGAAATCATCTGACGTGCATGTGTAATTAGGAAATAAGCATTTTAATTTACGATAATTATGTTTTATTTTTGTGTTTGTTGTTAGTTATTATTTTCACTATTTTATTTTATCATGTGGAAATGTCACAAGTGCCACAAACCGGTGTATTTCGGTGAGTTTTAATTGACGTTTATTTGTTTAAACAATTAGCCCGGAAATCCATTTCCAGCTGAAAGAAAACAGTCACTAGGCTACAATTGGCACCCTGAATGCCTGAGATGCGAAGAATGTGGAAAGCGATTGAATCCTGGTCAGCATGCCGAACATAAAGGTGTACCCTACTGTCATGTGCCTTGCTATGGGGCCTTATTTGGCCCCCAGTTATTTGGACACGGGACACGCGTTGAATCTCACAAAAGTTTCGGAGCTCAAAAGGAATTACCCAAGCTGAATAATGGCCCTGTCTTGCCAAGATCTACATTGGAATCTAAAATAAAGGTGATAGTTGCTCAACATGTATATATATGGCATTCCTAATGGTTATAATTATTAAGTAGCTTTATTTTTTTTGTAGGATTATGTTTGCAAGATTAATTTCTATCTTTAAAAAATCAATATCTTTACTGAAGCAAGCAGATATTCAGATATCTCATACAGAAGCCATTGTTTTCTCAATAATTATCAAGATCCTTACATTGAAGTTAACAAAATGACAGTGCCTGGAGCCAGGATGTCAATTATCCAAGAAGAGTTTGAGCACAGGGATTTTATTTTCTCAGTTTTTTATTTGTTCTAATAAGAGACAAAGGACATTGACCCTTTATATTCATTGAATAAACAAAATATATGGTGATAATTATTGTGGCCTGACTTAAAATTATTCACCTACTTCAATTTTCATTTATAAAAATTGTGTCTGTGGCATCTGATATTCTGACACACCACATATATAAAGTTTTTATTCTTACACCTCAAGAAATGCAGTAACAGTTGAATATTGCAACACTAATAATTGAAAGAATTTGGCAGATTCCTCTAAAGATCATTCACCTTTACAGTTTGTCCTGTTTTTGATTTTTTTTTTCTTATTTGTAACAAAGTCAATTATATAAAAAGTCATTGATTTCACACCTCAAAATATATACTTTAGTGATAGTAAAATATTGCAATACTAATACTTGAAAGACCTTGGCAGATTCCTTTAAAGATCATTCACCTCTACAGTTTGTCCAGTTTCTGAATTTGTCTTTACTCTCACATGTCAATAATATTGAAGTCTATTTGGGCTGAGATATTTTCATGTATAGAAGAAGTCTTTGTTGGGAAGGCCTTCTTTCTATTTATAGATTTCTTGAATACAGAATCATTATTCATACTTTATGACTTGGATTGATTTTGTAAACATTCTGACCACATCCTGATATGCAAAAAAGAGAAGAAGAAGTAATTCAACTGGAACTAAGTGTTGAATGATATCTGGCGAATAAAACACATATTTCTATTACCTACAGTGTTTGAATATTCTTGATGGAGATTCAAAAACCCCTGGATGAAACTGTTTAGAATAATTTATGATTCCTTTGTTATTTTAACATGTATGTAGACCTCTAGAATTCTTCGATTTACTAGAAGAGTTATTTTGTATACAAGTTTTTCAGATGTTAAATATCTTATGCCAATAGGTTGTTTTTATTCCATTATCTAATTGGAATACAGTACATTTTACCCTAACTACTGAGATAAATATGTCAAAAATGAAAGAATAACACTCTGAAGCCTATGATCATATTATTTTATATTTCTTCTATGTCAGAACAACTCTTGAATTTTCGATAATCATTGTTTTTACCTCTAAAAAGTCTAAGACTACAGCTTGACTTTTTTTTTTGTTGAGAGATGTTATTCCGAATTTTTTCCATGGAGCACTGAGTAATAACTAAATTCATTTTTTTTCTGAAGGTGTACAATCAGTTTTATGAAGGTAGAAGTGGGGAGATCCGTTGCCGAGAAGTTAACGGAAGATTCATATTAGAAGGCTCTCTACGGATTCATTGGGGAGTTCACGGAGTTATCCATCTCAAAGAGAACGATGATCAGAGAACTGTGGTGACTGTAAGAAAAAGAAATTCGTACCGGTCTTCCAGTCCAGAGTATGACACTGATGAAGACATTCAAAACATATCACGGGACACAAGGTACTTGGTATGATTTATCGTTATATGTGGGTTTATTATACTGTGCTTAAGTCACTTTTGGTCACATGAGGTTTCTTAACAGCTTTTCAAACAAAGGGGCCGATAGCGGTGTTGCCAAGAGTGAGAAAATTCTGGTAACCTCTATTATTTCATTAGTTGGAAACGATTTATATCTTCTACTTAGAAGATTGTTTTTTCGCCTTTTTGGTAATAAATATTCCTCTAGAATATTCAGGGGTAATATAATAAGTGGTATGACTATTACCGATAATTTTTTGGAATATTAATGAATTGCAATCCCAAAGCTGAAAATACGAGTCCGCAGGACGAGTTGTATTTTCTTGCATTGGGAATGCCAATGAATTGATATTCCAAAAAATTGATTTTATTGATCTGAGCTCTGTTGACATACCCAAAAAATCTTTTCTCCTCGACATACCCAAAAAACCTTTTCTCCTCAACTATACAACACATTGCGATGTTTTTGTAACTACCGCATTGTTTTATTAGAGGTTTTCACCAAACAAAAGGATTCACATATAACATCTTGTCATTAATAGTTACAACGACATATCTTCATGTTCAGACGACATAACGACAGAAACGGATGCGACCAAATCCGACACTGGTATCGAAAGCGGAACCGAGTCGGTAGACACCAGCATAACGGAGAGCTCCTCCCTCTCCCCGCAGAATAACGTACCGAAGAGCGTAACTCTACCGTCGAAATTGGATATCAAAAACATGGAATGGGACGAGCTCGACGAGCTGCTGCAGGTGGAGCGAAAAATTGATGTGTCCGAGAGCATTTACCAGACGATGCCGGTGTCTCTGCCTTCGCAAATCAGTACCGAGAGCGCCGGCGGATCTAGCCAGAGCAATAGTAGCAGTACCAAGACTGAAAGGTATGACGAATCGATTGAAGTTGATAATAATTGTAATTATGGGGGACATAATCGTTTTTTCTTTTCGTAAATTTTAATCGTATATGCAAATTAATAAGTAATTTCTTTGAATTTTTCAGTATTTCCGAACCAACAGAACACATCACGATGACTGACGACTCTAGTCAAACCCTGCGAGCTTCCATCGCTAACGGTATCAGCGAAGACAAGCTTCCTCTGCTGTCTTCCTCCACGAGCAAAGACGACGAGTGGATGTCTCAGAGCAACCACCTGAACAGATCGATGTCGGGCCCGGATTGCTTGGGGCGCTTGAGGGATCCCCACTCTCCCGAGTTCGACAGAGTCAGCGTGACCAGCAACGATGTTACCACTATGTCGGAGCAGCCCGACGAGGTGGTGCTAAGGAGGCCTCATAAGGGTTTGTATATAAAAAAAACTGCGAATTTAATTCTTGTCTTGTTGAATTGCCTTATTTTTCTACCCGTTTTCGTTATTTTTTCTCATCTCATTTTTTTATCCAATAATACTTTTTGGATATTTGGATTTGGAGAGTGTTTTCGATACAATTTCAAGAGTTCCATCATCTGCCAACAGCAGTTTCGTTGTTTACAACTCGTCAGGACAGCTTTATGGAAGAAAGTTTTAATGAAAAGTAACTTGTGACATCTACAGTCGTCACTGGTTGAAATTTAATGTGAAACGAACCAGGGAATCCAAAGTTAGATGATTATCTACTCATTGGCAGGCAGTCAACAATTTTGTTGTCCCGACCAATCCAAGGCTCAATCAAGTTTCTAATGCGTTAGAGGAACCCAAACAGAATCCAACGTGATGAGAGTGTTTTAACTCGGAGTGCATTTGTTTTCTTTTCGAGATATTTCATTATCAGAAACATTTTTTTTTTGTTTATCTATTTAATTTAATATCAGCAGCATATGTTTCTTGGCAATAATAGAGTTATTACAAAGCTGACCAGACGAGTTTGTAAACAACGAAACAGCTGTCGGCAGATGCTGAAATTGAATCGAAAACACTCTTCATTTTATAATTATTATTATTGTAGGTTCCACTGCAATCAAGAGAAGGACCGGTAAGAGGTTATCACGCAGCAAAGTCAAGAGGAGGTGCTCCATCAACGGCCATTTTTACGACAGGGAGACCAGTTTTTTCACGCCTCCTCACGGCAGTCAGATGAGCGTGTGGGTGAGCTCTCTCGTCAGCACCAATGAGGTCATCAACTTGATGCTGGAGAAGTACAAAGTTGAAAGCGAGCCGCATAATTTTGCCTTGTTTTTTATTAGGGATAATGGAGGTAAGTTCTCGTAATTGGATATACATTTTCTATCTCTCGCTTCGAGGTAAAACTTCTTTCTCATTCCAAAAAAAAAAATATTTTGTTTTTATGGTTTTCTGAGGATGTTGAAGCTGTGTTACGGTAGTTGAAATTTTTCGTAAAATTGTTTGAATTTTGGTGATAATTTTGATAGCGATCAACATGTAGCGATCAACATACATTCGAGTTTTGCATGTCCTGTTCTAAGACAGTTGCTGCAGAGCATATGTTTTTTTAATTTTTAATATATTTTTCGGATAGCGCTAAACTATTAAATTTCAGACAATGGTAAATAAACTGATGCTCATTATAAAATATTCCAAGTTTCACAATATCCATTTCAATTGTTGACTCAATGCATCTTAGGATACTTGCATGCTACAGGATTTCCATGATGAATTTCTGTTGATTTCAGAGCAACGAAGATTGAAAGATGACGAATATCCGTTGCTGACGCGTGTCTTGTTGGGCCCTCACGAGGATGTCGTGAAGTTATACATCATGGACGGCCATAACACGCCTGAAGTTAGCAGCGAAGTGGCGCAGTTTTTGAATTTGTCTCTCGCCGAGTGTCGGGCTATTTTAGGGCAGTACTATTCGCAAGAGGAGAAAGAAGTCGCCAGAATAAAAGAAAAGTAAGTGTTTCAATGACGAAATTCAGGAAGGGAAGCACTCCTGTTGGATAAACCCCAAACCCTATTATAGTTTACACGAATTTTATTTAACTCAAACTTGTTTTTAACATGTCGTAAGGTGTTTCTCATGTGCTAGCTTTTATATTGTTTCATAAGACATTTTAATACGATTTCAGTGACTTTTTTTCCACTTCACCTATTTTATGTGTATTTTATTTTATTTTAAGGTTAGTTTCAGGCCCTCACTTACCTAACGTTGAAACAAAATTTGAAAAATACTCATAAAAAATTTGAAAAACTAAAAGTTAAAATTAGTGCATATAAGCTAAGCCTGTTTATACTACATACGTTTTTTGCCACTTTTTCTATGGATTTGAAAATGAAATTCTCAAGAGTTATTGACATTTCATTATGTAGTATGGTTTCTCATAATTCTCCCGATTTTCACATTTGCTCTTTTATTTCAGATATGAGGCGATGAGGCGACGAATGTCCTACATGTTGAATCGATCGTGTTAATGCTGCATCATGATAATCTGCAATAACTTTTCTCATTTTTGTAATTCGTTTAAGTAGTATTTATTTCTATTTAACATCACTTGACTTTTTTTTAATGAAGTTCAATTACTTACTCATCTAAATTGATTTCAATTTAAAGGTATTTTGTCTTTTTATACTCTGTTATATTTATATTTTATAACTTTTTTTTAATGTTTGTGCTATATATTGTTTTAATGTCGTATGAAATACGAGTCGATTTTATGTCGAGCGTGTTTATTTCTCAGATTTCAATGAACTGAAATTTAAAAAAAATAAAATAATGTTTATAATTCGAAAATTTTTGGCATATAAAATTACTCAAAACTCGTTTTCTTGTTGGAAGGGAAATAAACGTGGTCAGTTCAGTTTTACTTATTGTGAGCAATATTTCCTTATTTTAACATACTGAATTCTATCAGTTATAGTTGTTTTAGATTATGATTAATGAAGACTGTAATTATTATTATTGATTGTGAGGGTAACTAAAAAACCTGCAATAAAATTCTAAGAGTCGAGTCAGTGGTTTTATTCCAGTAATTTTTATTAATTAGTTTTGAACAGTGATCTATGAAATGAAAATTCTACGCAATCTTTACTTGATATATTTTTTGGGAAAACATCTCTGAGTTATTCGAATAATAATAATATTTATTGACCCCAAGAAACGTAAAATAAATGTTTATAGTAGGGGCCTAAATCTATAAATAATAATAAACGTTGAAAATGACTGCATCAGTGTAAAGAAAAAAATAAAAGGTATTGAAAGCACCATTGTAATAAGTATTTATTTAAATTAGACCAGGGCCAAAGCAATTTTCAATTCCCGAATTCATAAAAAATTCTTAGCAGTATATGGATGGTCGGTAAAGTTAGAGTAAGTTATAAGTAAACTAAGAAAAATCAAGACCCAGTAAAAGTCATTTTTCATGTCTCGAAATTACCGAGAAAAACGGTAAAAAACTTTCTTTTTCGTTTTTTTTTGTTTTTAATTTTTATCTTCCTCAAAAAAACCTATTTTTTATGAAACTTAGTGAAAACGTTCTTTTCAGTGTTATAAATGAACTGTAATTTTTTCAGAGCAAATATGACAGGGCGGAATTCAGTCGCCTATATCTGAAGACATCGGAAACTGTTTTCTGCGAGATAACTAAATCTTTCATTCTCTAAAAATCAGATTCGTGGCGCTCTGAAGTACTTACCTACTTTCGAGTTATGTCCTTCTGAATCGACCATTTTCACAAAACGCTTTCTTTTTGTCTTCCTTGCGTTTAGACACTAATGAACTGGTATTTCACAAATACAAGCCCAAAATACAACAGATTTACTCAAAAATTCGACCTTCTCATAAAAATAAATCTATATTAACTGAATTTTTTCTTTTTCAAATAATTTCCTCCTCGCATGTATTTGCCGGTATTCGATTTTGAATAGTCGGCGGCGCATATTGCAGGGAACCAAAACACAACAAAAGAATTGAAGTTACTGTCACTGTGGAATGTGTTTATTTTTTCAAGAAAATCGAGTTTTTGTGTAAAACTGTTGTTTTTAGTGCTTGCATTTATGAAATACCAGTTGATTAGCATCTGAGAAAAGGGAAGACAAAAAGAAGAAGGCATTTTGGGCGATTTTTTACTGAAAAAATCTTGTTTGAAAATGGCGGATTTTTGATATTCAGAAGGGCATACTCGAAAAGTAATGGAGAGCGCCAAGAAAATTTTCAAGATACTTACTTGTTCAGATCAAACTACGTAAGTAAAATTCCGTTCATTGTCCGCTACATGTTATTAAAAAATGTTTTTATGAAACTTACGTATTTTTGTCTCCTTGAAAAAATCCAAATGAAATTTTTG
Organism: Chrysolina haemoptera; assembly: GCA_958298965.1. Lineage (NCBI taxonomy): Eukaryota > Metazoa > Arthropoda > Insecta > Coleoptera > Chrysomelidae > Chrysolina > Chrysolina haemoptera. Next base: position 1,948,480 of record OY282602.1, on the reverse strand, counting down.
GTGGTCTCAAGTAATTTCGGAGAAACAGCACACGTTCCTACCGCGGAAAAATAAATAAAAAGGCATCGTTCATTGTTCATTTCACCAGCACAATCTACACATCCGAATTCACCGTTTAACACTCTTTTTTTATTGATAAATCAATTCCCGTAGAAAGAAACCCATTTAAATTTGAAGTGTGAGTCAATTTGACAGCTATCGGCGCGATGAAAATATCTGTTCTTCAGAACCAGACTTCATCTAGTAAGCGGCCGTCAGTTCAATTTCTGTCATGACAGCAATGATTGTTCAATATTACTGACACGATGTGAATTGTTTTAGGAGAGTTTCATCTCAACAAATCGCAAAAAGGATTATTACAATTGTGTTGTTGATAACTGCCCCGTCAAATAACTGTTTTAAGACATTTATCCGATAAAAGCTCTTGTATTTTTATTTTGATAATTTAGCTCATGTATAACATCGTCCATAAGATACGTCAGTTTTGGCAGTTTGATATCGGATAAATAGGAACTAGGATGCCTATAAACAGGCATCTTATAGGAACTTTTAATCTTTTTCAAATAATTTCCTCTTCATGTATTTGCTCGTATTCAATTTTGAATAGTAGGCGGCGCATATTGCAGGGAACCAAAACATAAAAGAATTAAAGTTACTGTCACTGTGGAATAGGTTTATTTTTTACAAGAAGATCGAGTTTTTGTGTAAAACTGTTGTTTCTGGTGCTTGTATTAGAAAAATATCAGTTGATTAGCATCCGAGAAAAAGGAAGACAAAAAGAGGAAGGCATTTTGTGCGATTTTTTACTAAAAAAATCTTGTTTGAAAATGGTGGATTTTCAATGTTCAGAAGGGCATATAACTCGAAAAGTAATGGATAACGCCAAGAAAATTTTGAGGATACGTGTTCAGGAGATCAAACTACGTAAGTAACACCACTCTTTTTTAATATAAAAGTGGAACTCGTTTTGGGTAAAATTCCGTTCATTGCCCGCTACATGCTATTAAAAAATGTTTTTATGAAACTTACGTATTTTTGTTTCCTTGAAAAAAATCCAAATGAAATGTTTGGTGGTCTCAAGTAATTTCGAAGAAACGGGCCTATTTTTCAATGATATGACTGACTTTTTTCCAGCACACGTTCCTATACCGCGGAAAATAAAAAAAGGCATCGGTCATCGTTCATTTCACCAGCACGATGTACACACTCGAATTAACTCGTTTTATACTTTTTTTTATTAATGGATCAACCCCTGTAGAAAGAAACCCACTTAAATTTGACAAAAAAGAATTCACCTATTTTATCGCCATGAAACATGCCAGTGTTCCTCAAAACCAGTCTTCATCTAGTAAGCGGCTGTCACAATTTTTTTCACGTCAACTTTTCTCGTGAAATGACTGATTCGCAAAATAATTTCGTTGAAGAAAGACATTTATTCTTCATCTAGTAAGCGGCGTCCCTTCAATTCCTGTCATGACAGCTATAATAATTGTTCAGTATTGTTTACATATTAATCGTTTTGGGAAAGTTTCATCTGATCAATTGTGTTGTTAATAACTGCTCCTTCAAATAACTGTTTCAGTCAAGGTGATTATTGTGGTGTATTCATTAAAAAACACTCGAACTTTTTTTATAGAATAAATTTCTTTCAACTCAAAATTTTTCCAGTTTTCCTGACAGAATTATTTCATTGATGAAAGAAATTTGTCCGATGAAAAAAAAGCTCTTGTGCTTTTACTGTTGGAAAACTTTATCAAAAAATTCTGCGTTTTCATAATCGTAGCTGTCGTGGTCCGGTATAATTTTTTTTTTATTGCGTGTAGCAGGATTCTTACAATGTTATCCTGTTTCAGTTTTCGAGTCGAATATTCATTGAAATAGATGCGAATGTGGATTTGATGGTAAAATCTTGCTAATCTTGCAAACCTGGACTCATGGCCTGCTGTGGGTTGTGGCTTGTGTCCTGCTTGGATCACATGCAACGATATTTTTTCTATGCTGATGGTAAGTATAATTTATTGAATATTATATGAAGATACATTTTCATTTTCAAAACACTCGAACTTTTTTATTTTTAGGCAAAAGCATTCAAACAAACCGAATTAGATAAAATCACGAGTCCGCAGGGTTTGTTTTCATACTTTTGCCAAATAGAAAAGTTTTCGTGGAAAATAAAAATGTATCGATAAAATTTGAAGGACTCGTGGTATTACCTTTGATAAAACGTGTTGTTTACCTTTGAACTGTCAAAACTATAACACTAGGTTTACCGCGTTGATTGTATTGAACTGGCTTATAAGCAAGGTTGAATAAAAAATATCATGAATGAAAAGTTACCTTATTATTAATAGTCATTCACTTTTCACTTTTTCAGCATAATAATAACATAAACGACACACTTCAATAAACACTCAAATTTCACACACGTAAATAGCTCATGAACATTACCAAGTGGTTGACAAAATTGTAGCCGGTTGTAGACCGATATTCCTGAACTCAAAAAGCTACGGACGATTAATTTTCGTTAAATTCAATTTGTTTTTTGTGGTTTGAGACGAAACCGTTGTATGAAGATCTTCGTACAACGACATAACGAATAATTTTATGTTCCTTCTGGCGCGATTTTCAATTCATAGGAAGAAATTTTCAATTATCGATCTAGTACAATGGAGAGGTGTGGCGCCATCTCTTGGTATCGTCAGAAAGCATTGGGTAGTAAGGTTTGCTTTAAAATATCATAATTTCTAGATATCTATATCATATGCACGCGTAAGTATCATAGCTCTTCCGGATCATAGAAGGCCTACCTATATCGTTTAATATTTGAAATGTACATTTTCTAATAATTAAATTTCCTTCTTTTCTCGTCAGGTTAATGAAATACTAATGAATCAAATTGTTCTTCCTTTGATTTGTTCAATAAATAATCTCTCCATATAAAACTCGTTCTTCAAATTTCATGAGATTAATTTGATTTGAGCTGGTTTATTTACTGCATGGTTCCTTCAAATTTGTGAGATTACATACGCAGAATCTTTCTATTCCGAAAATTTTTACTTGTTGAAACAACTTTTCGAACTTCTTTATCTCACTCACTAGGAAACCAACTTTTTTCCTATCTCAAATTGACCAATCACTTTCTCCACTCAAGTATATGAAAATGATAATTTTTCAACCGGGTACCCTACATGAAAGTGATAGTTTTTCACTCTAGAGATGAAAATTGATTTTTATCACTAATGACAGTTAATCTCACTACTTGGCACTTGAATCAGCAAACGAACACGTCACTTCGTTTGACAGTTTATAAACATTCAAGTTATAAAAATTGCAATCCAGTATTTTATAAACATCTATCGTAGAAAATAGTATATTAAAGTATGAGTGGATAAAAAAGGTCTTTAAAACACGCACAATTTTTCGAGCACGACGGCGCAGTCGCGGAGTGCTCGAAACAGAGCAAGTGTTAGATCAGTTATATCCACGAATACTTTACGATATTTTTGTCAATTGGTGCCCTTGGAAATAATAAATACTGGTCTCATTTCATTTCATGTGGTTAAAATAATTGTATTGTCTTGAACTTTATTGAACATTCTGTTGATGATTTCAATTTCAAAAATTTCTTCTCCTGTCAAACTTCAAAATCATAAAATGTAATATATTGTATATTGTGTACCTGTGTGTATATTACATGGTTAACTTTTCATTTGGCTGATAAGTTTGCCAATATTTTGTAATCTTCAACTTCATTGTCGTTTCCTGGTGATTTGCTTCCATTACAATTATGATAAATTAGTTCAAATTTTTTCTTGTAATAGAAATGAATTGTTGAAATGGTGCCTAGTTTGAATGGAAATTCAACTCAACAACTTTGGTAATCGTAAAATAACCATGTTTACTATCAATTTCGACAGATTCAAATAGAATAGGGTATGAGTAAAGTTTTTCTTGACTTCCATTGTCTAAAATAACAGATAAATTCAATTATCTGCAGTTTTATGTTGCTAGGTAAAAGGCAGTTTTCCTGTTAATAGGTGAAAATACCATTTACCGTCGCTAGGCCTCTCAGGTATAATACCAATATTAATTTATTATCAAAATTTCAGCAGACTAATCGGGGATTTCCAAAAATTACGATTCTCTGTGCTTCGTTGACAATGAACACGCTGTTGGTCAGAATGTATGCAGACTCTTTAAATTTTCTTCTTCACCAGTGCTTTTCTTTACGGATAATTTCGGATTCAGTCCATCTAATATTATGCTGAATCAATAGTCCAGACATGTTCTGTTTCTCTTCTAGTTAGATTTTTTTTTTGGTGAACATACATGCAAAATAGCTAAATCGATTTTCGAAATGACTCTTCGACTCAAATGCAATACGTTTTCACTTTAAGAATACAGATATATCCATCCTGAAACTTTTTCAATTTCAGCTCGGCTACACATAAATTCGTTTTCTCACCTTACACGTGTGTTCTTACTCAAAGGGAACGACTGAATAGATAGCAATTCCCATGAGAGTGTTAGCGGATATTGAATTCGATAGACAGCTCCGAGTCCTTTGATTATCTTGCATAGGTGTGAGAATAAAGTGTATGTAGGGAATTCAAAATTTACAATATCTCGGGGCGTCAGGAATACATCAGTTGTGAGACAAGATATAGATTACTGGAAAAGAGGGAAAATACAAAGGATATTGCATGAAATATCTATTATTCAGTATGAGCTCCAAACGTAATGGAAATTTTTTGTGGGTGGAATAAATGAAACGGGTGATGCTTCACTTCTTTATGTATACCGTACGGTAAAGCGTTTTCATGGCATAGGCAAATGCTATGTATTTATAAACATTTGACAATACGGGTCATAAACAACAATTCAGTTTCAATTTTTTTTTATGAGAATATTATGGTTTTCAGGAGGAATCAGAATGTTGTGTCCATTGAAAATTGTTTCAAAATCGCATTGATTCATTATCTTCCCTTATTGAAAATTGACCAAGAATCGGTAATTGGGATATATCCACAGGTCTTTTTCTTCAAATCTTTGGATTTGTTTGTGGCCTCGACTTGTAGTATCTGGTTGTACCTTGGTTTGCGCCGGTCGGGGCATGAGGTTGCGTGTCATCTCTCGGAAGGGCGAGGGTGGATAATTTGAGGCAGAATTGTGATACCAGCTGGCAACATTGAAGGGTTGTTCTGCCGTTGATCTGAACCCACCCTGAACTGACTGCCTTGAGTGTCATAAATGAAACATCGACTGATGCGTAACAAGTACAGCCTGATGCTGTCAAATGATCGAGTCCTTGGTTAGTTATTTTCTGATTATTATTTCGATATATTCCACCATGGGAACGGTTTAGGACTTTTTTATGAGAATATTATGGTTTTCAGGAGGAATCAGAATGCTGTCCATTGAAAATTGTTTCAAAATCGCATTGATTCATTATCTTCCCTTATTGAAAATTGACCAAGAATCGGTAATTGGGATGAACCCACAGGTTTTTTTTCAAATCTTTGGATTTGTTTGTGGCCTCGACTTGTAGTATCTGGTTGTACCTTGGTTTGCGCCGGTCGGGGCATGAGGTTGCGTGTCATCTCTCGGAAGGGCGAGGGTGGATAATTTGAGGCAGAATTGTGATACCAGCTGGCAACATTGAAGGGTTGTTCTGCCGTTGATCTGAACCCACCCTGAACTGACTGCCTTGAGTTTCATAAATGAAACATCGACTGATGCGTAACAAGTACAGCCTGATGCTGTCAAATGATCGAGTCCTTGGTTAGTTATTTTCTGATTATTATTTCGAAATATTCCACCATGGGAACGGTTTAGGACTTTTTTATGAGAATATTATGGTTTTCAGGAGGAATCAGAATGTTGTGTCCATTGAAAATTGTTTCAAAATCGCATTGATTCATTATCTTCCCTTATTGAAAATTGACCAAGAATCGGTAATTGGGATGAATCCACAGGTTTTTTTTCAAATCTTTGAATTTGTTTGTGGCCTCGACTTGTAGTATCTGGTTGTACCTTGGTTTGCACCGGTCGGGGCATGAGGTTGCGTGTCATCTCTCGAAAGGGCGAGGGTGGATAATTTGAGGCAGAATTGTGATACCAGCTGGCAACATTGAAGGGTTGTTCTGCTGTTGATCTGAACCCACCCTGAACTGACTGCCTTGAGTTTCATAAATGAAACATCGACTGATGCGTAACAAGTACAGCCTGATGCTGTCAAATTATCGAGTCCTTGATTAGTTATTTTCTGATTATTATTTCGATATATTCCACCATGGGAACGGTTTAGGACTTTTTTATGAGAATATTATGGTTTTCAGGAGGAATCAGAATGTTGTCCATTGAAAATTGTTTCAAAATCGCATTGATTCATTATCTACCCTTATTGAAAATTGACCAAGAATCGGTAATTGGGATGAATCCACAGGTTTTTTTTCAAATCTTTGAATTTGTTTGTGGCCTCGACTTGTAGTATCTGGTTGTACCTTGGTTTGCACCGGTCGGGGCATGAGGTTGCGTGTCATCTCTCGGAAGGGCGAGGGTGGATAATTTGAGGCAGAATTGTGATACCAGCTGGCAACATTGAAGGGTTGTTCTGCCGTTGATCTGAACCCACCCTGAACTGACTGCCTTGAGTTTCATAAATGAAACATCGACTGATGCGTAACAAGTACAGCCTGATGCTGTCAAATTATCGAGTCCTTGATTAGTTATTTTCTGATTATTATTTCGATATATTCCATCATGGGAACGGTTTAGGAATTATTTATGAGAATATTATGGTTTTCAGGAGGAATCAGAATGTTGTCCATTGAAAACTGTTTCAAAATCGCATTGATTCATTATCTTCCCTTATTGAAAATTGACCAAGAATCGGTAATTGGGATGAATCCACAGGTCTTTTTCTTCAAATCTTTGGATTTGTTTGTGGCCTCGACTTGTAGTATCTGGTTGTACCTTGGTTTGCGCCGGTCGGGGCATGAGGTTGCGTGTCATCTCTCGGAAGGGCGAGGGTGGATAATTTGAGGCAGAATTGTGATACCAGCTGGCAACATTGAAGGGTTGTTCTGCCGTTGATCTGAACCCACCCTGAACTGACTGCCTTGAGTTTCATAAATGAAACATCGACTGATGCGTAACAAGTACAGCCTGATGCTGTCAAATTATCGAGTCCTTGATTAGTTATTTTCTGATTATTATTTCGATATATTCCACCATGGGAACGGTTTAGGAATTATTTATGAGAATATTATGGTTTTCAGGAGGAATCAGAATGTTGTCCATTGAAAACTGTTTCAAAATCGCATTGATTCATTATCTTCCCTTATTGAAAATTGACCAAGAATCGGTAATTGGGATGAATCCACAGGTCTTTTTCTTCAAATCTTTGGATTTGTTTGTGGCCTCGACTTGTAGTATCTGGTTGTACCTTGGTTTGCGCCGGTCGGGGCATGAGGTTGCGTGTCATCTCTCGGAAGGGCGAGGGTGGATAATTTGAGGCAGAATTGTGATACCAGCTGGCAACATTGAAGGGTTGTTCTGCCGTTGATCTGAACCCACCCTGAACTGACTGCCTTGAGTTTCATAAATGAAACATCGACTGATGCGTAACAAGTACAGCCTGATGCTGTCAAATGATCGAGTCCTTGGTTAGTTATTTTCTGATTATTATTTCCCATGGTGTATTTATTAGTTTAGGAGTTTTTTATGAGGAATCAGAATGTTGCCCATTGAAAATTGTTTCATAATCGCATTTTCTCCAGATTTTTTGAATTTTCTTAATGTTCTTCTTTCAGACTATTCGAGTTTTTCTTCAAACCTTTCTTTGAGACTCTTCAAACTCACCTTATTTTGTTGAAGTTCTCCTTTCAAACTCTCAGAATTTTCTAGATGTTTATTTATTTTCCAGTGATTTGATATTTTCGTCGAGTTTATTCATTATTGTCTTTGAATCTAATTTACACAAAGGTTTATCGGTAAAGGCAATTGTTTTGCGAAAAAATCCTATATGAGTGACCAGTAGTTACTAAAACAGGGGAAAAGAAAGGACCAATTAAGTGATTCCCAGTTACACCATCTCATACATTAAATGAGAACTGCTCTTAAGAATGCGTTTCTACAATTCCGTGTAAATTTTCTTGAGCTCATATGCGGTTGTAATTAAAAATTATGTAAAAGTTATGAAATTTTAACAATTTTCGAATATCCTAAGATTGCTCTCTTCATCCATAATGGTTCGTAAGTGAGCATGTATAATTGGAATCGCACTTTGTTTGTTTCTAATCATCACTAAATAGCAACATGGTTAACGAGGATTGTGGCTCACTCAGTCTGATACCCATAACACCGTAGCTGTTATACTGGTAACAGAATATTCAGTGCGCCAAAAGCGTATACTGGCACTCAGTGATTTAAATAATTGATTGCAGTTGCCTTACCTATTCGAGCATTCGAAATACTCTATGCATTCCGAGTATCCAAAATCATATAGCCTTGAACTGTTAATCGATCAGAATAGATAAATCTTGTTGGGAAATTGGGTGTCAGGTGTGGGATATTCATCAAAATAGAAATAAGGAGAGGTGAATCAGAATAGTTAATAATAATTTATATGTTGTATGTTTATTGAATATATTTCTAGCGGCTTTGGTTTCACTGAATCACTTTACCCACCACTCAATTATCATTTGAACTGCTAAAGGTGAAACGAATCTATCGATGATATTTCGGAATAGTATACTTTAATAATAGATTAATAGTGGTGAGTATAACTAAATGATTGCACATTTACAGTGCGTGTTGTTTACTAACTAGACAAAATAGTAATCATAACAACCATCAATGTCAACTGTCACTTATTGCAATTTAGCAACATAACCTAACTCCAAATTATTCCTCTTCCTTTATCATCACTCCCGTGGGTATAACACGGCTTGAAAACGGGTAAAAAGTTTCACGAACTTTATTATTTGCAATAATCCAACTAAATGTCCTTTCATGAAGCCTCTTAAATCTTTGAGGTAATTAACAAAACGTTTTCAGTGCTGGATGCATTATTTAACTCGTTCTATATTAAACGCTGACGTCAGAAAGCACACAGCTCCACGAGATCGAAAAAAATGTTTTATTAAAACCCGTCAAACGAGTTGATGACCCAGTCATATGCCTTCCAGGAAAACAAACACCTGAAAGTTTGTTTACCTGCCAATCAAAGTATTGATTCAGGTTAGGGAAACTTTTCGGGGTTCACCGGGCATAGGAAAAATTAATAGACAGGTCGAATCGCGCTTTGATCGATGAGTGGAAACTTCGTGAAAGAGTCCATAAAGGATTCCAAGTGAATGCTTTCATAACAAAACGTTTGTTTCTACAGATAATATTTGGCTTGGCATACGGACATAAGGGCGAACTTAAGTTTTTAGTAACCAGTCATCGAATTTGAAACCTATAATCGGGTGAAACTGTAAACCAAGTTTTAAAAAAAATATACAGTGTCACCGTTAAAGTCTGCAGCATATGGGATTTTTTTAAATTTTAGACTTCATATTTTTTCTACACTCATGCAAAAAGCAAAACTTTGTTGAACTATATTTAGTGAAAAAATAAGTTTTTTCTTGCACTAGTTCAAACCCACTACATATTTAGCAGATATTCTGTGAGATTAGCAATACGTTTTAAACAGTTACATATTTTATATTATTTTGTATTAATGTTAGCAGCCAGAGCTAAACAAACAATGCCTTCCCGAGAATAACTCCATAATCAAAACTGATCCGCTTTTTTCTAAACCGTCTACCTGCATCTGTACTATATATGACCATATCTCGTGATCAAGAATTAATTCTGACAATTACAAAACTTAAACTTTTAGAATGAGTATTATTAATGGAAAAATAGATGATGGTGATCTGTTTCAATGCAAATCGATAGTAATAATTAATTATTTAAGTTGCGTTTTTCATTTTCCTTCACCTAGTGCCGCACATTAATAAATAATTTTTTGCATGAACGTAGAAAAAATGTTGTATGCAACTCGTGCAGAAATTGCAGTAAAATGTACATTATATTCACCCACTAAATTGGCTTGGAAATTTTCCTTCATAATCTGTCAGTAGGGGTCCCTTATAGGATAGGGGGCTTTAAATTTGAATTATCAGTTAGGTGAACTCACTGTATTTATTTCTATTCAGTTATACACGCACACTTGACGAAAACTGTAAAGCGACTGACTAATATAAGATGTAGTCTGGCGTATCATCCGCATAAAAATGACAATTCGTTGATGAGAATATTTTTTGAAAATTAGAAATATACAGCGTGAAAAGTAAGGGCCCTAAAATTGCTCCCTGGTGTACTCCGGAGGATGTCATTAAAAAATTTTACATAATATTTTTACATTGTACTGCCTGTAGGCGGTATATGAGGTAATCATTTGCGGTTTTTATTCGTTTTCGGCTGTTGAGGAATATACGGATAAGTTTTTGTAATGAATGAAACAACTCCAGATCTAGTTGATTATTTTTATTATACTTCAAATTTCACTTACATTGTCGTAATATATTTACAGAAACGCTCACTATAAATCTACTAATAGTAAAATTTTCCCTTATTGTTATTTAAATCTATCTACCAGTTAATCATGAATTTCTTGAAACCTCGCAAACGATGAGTATTAATTATATGCATTATAGTTAGGGTAGTTAGGAAAAACAACATGTCAAACAAAAAAAAAACAAAATTAAAAACCTACGATATGAAAAATAAATGATTGAAATAAAATGCCATAACATTTTCGTATCGTTTCTTTGACACCCTGTATCTCAGAGGGGATGCATTCTAGGACGTATGGGAACTAATTAAAGACCATTGAAAGTTCTTGTTTGTAAAAAGTTTATATGCACTGTTTCGCGGTTATTCGGTTTCTAAAGTTTTGTGAGAAGTGGATTTAAAAGTTCGAAAATCGGAGAAATAAAATCTTTGTGCACTGTTTTCGATATTTGCAAAGTTCTGCTTGAATGGTGAATGAAAATACCTTTTTCTGTGGGAGTCTTCTGTTAAAGTTCTGAAATTGAATTGGTGGGTTGAATAAACGGCATATTTTTCAAATTTCATTTCCTTAAAACTTTTTTTATTGATTGGCGCATTTTAACGTAATTCACATATGAACCATTTGAAAATGTCGCGAATCCAGTGGTGTAGTCAGATTTTTTCTAAAAAAATCACTAGTATTTGAAAAATAATATTAGTTGGCTCTGGAAATGGATATTTAATCATGAAATTTGGTGTCCTAGTAGACTTTTTGAATGTCTACCTAACGGAAAAAAAATCATTCCAATCGGTTGAAAAATTTAAGTTTTATAAGGGTGCTTCCATCTTAAATGGGTCACACTGTATATTACATATTACTTCGTCTTGATAAGTAAGGTAAAATCTTGATGCTGTCTGTGTATGAATATTTTTCGAAGGTATTAGCTGATTCGAGAAAAAATGTACAAATGAAATCCAGATGGAATTATTTAACAGATGCCACTGTTTTTTTTTTAATTCCTTTGATTTGTAACGAACACTATTCAATATGAAGCACTCGGATCACATTGCATAAATCTCAGTTATCCAGTTGTCAATAATAAATTACGTGTTGTTTCGTCCATAGCCGTCTGGCAATCATTTGAATAACGAGCAGAACGCAGAACTGCGATGTATTTTCATGTCGCATTTCCGAATTTCAAATACATTCATTCGGATTATATTCCAAATGTACGAAATTTCGTCTTTTTTGCAACTGCTGACGTTTACATTTATTCTGGAAACTTCGTCGAATTTAATTGAAAATAATTCGAGTCGAAACAAACTGACAGTTGGAGTGGCACTGGAGAAATAAATTGAAAACGGGTCCATTGTTACTTCAACTACTCGAAATGTTTCTGAATAAAACTGTGAACAATGTAATTGGAGTTTACTAATGGTGCATCATTGTCTGTCATTCTCTCGAGTATTACTGCAATTAAAGGGGAGAATGGTTTTGATGAAACTGACGTGTCCACTGTGGTAGCAGCTTTCATATCCCGCTGATCCAGTATTAATTATTGACCGTCTATTTTCCGCTATGATACCGTTATGATATTGGCGTTTGTACTCCAAAACTACACTGAATTCTGAAAAACCAATTATACAACTCAAATATACTGATAGAATAATCTTCCTACTTCACTGGATACGACTTATAATTCGTAAACTCCTATTTCAACTTGGACTTGTCTACTCCATCTCTCTTTTACTCAACTCTTCCGTCCGTACAAATCTCCTTCCTTATATAATCCAATGGAATCATCAAGAACTTCTGCCGTGATGAAAACGCCTAGAATCGTCCAGAATGCTAGGTCTGTCGCTGTTCCACTCTTGATAACGTTCCAATAGGGTCAGAATTTTCTGAATGAGTGGAGGTATGAGTAGCAAAGTTTCTACTTTTGAATTATTATCTACCATTCCACTGTTGAATTTATTTTATTTTATTTTTAAGACAGGCAATGAAGACCGAACGATTCGAGTTGAGAAAAGTTCTTTACTATAGTTTGATGTTCGTTGACATAAGTAAAATTTTACTTTTTCAGAAGTACAGAAAACTTTCTCTGGAGTTTGTCAGAGAATACTAATATATAACGCAGTGTTGGTACACTACTTAATTGTTATTGAAACGAGAGCATTTCCAAAGCAAAACAAGAAAGTTATAAATAAGCAATGAGTTTCAAATTGTTATCCAGTTTAAACTTAGTGAAATAGGATAACTTTTTCATATTGAAGTTTAATTTGAAAAGTTTCCGTTTGTTTCTACCAACTTGCCGGTGAGCAAAAAGTCCTTTAATTGAACATTATAGGAGTAATTATCATAACATTTCCATAAGTTTCGGAGGGATTCAGTGAATATTATCCAACGAGATCAAACTATTATTTTAATGTACTATTCCCGATTTTGTTAAAAAAACATTATCTATTTACCTAGGAGACTTTAACATACTAAAAAGTTAACTTTCAAAATGTGGTCATGTGGCAGAGTGGTTAAGCCATTCATGCCGCTGGTCGTGTAGGTTCAAATCCTAGCGACTACAGATTTTTTTTGTGATGACTCGAGAAAGTGCTAGGAAACACACGTTAAAAGGTAAGACCTCGTTAATCCTTGGCTCGCACAAGTTTCGACTTTTGAGGGTTGCCGTTCATAAGGGGACGAGAGCTGGTTAACGAAAAAAACAATTTTAAACAATTTTCTGAAACAAATTTCGGAGGGACCGATAAATTATTGAAGATGAATAGAACGTATAGTAATATTGGTTTGATGAATGACTTAAGCTTTGGAATACCTACTTGAAAGCTCAAATTATTCCATAATACATAATCGGAGGATAGAAACACACACAATTGTAATTACTTCAATTTTTATGATGGTCAGCTATTTAGAAGCGAGATTCTTTAATTTTAGTGGGCTGACTATTATTCACGAACTTTCTGTCCACGAGTAGTATTTGTAATATCAAAGAATTTGTTATACCACCATAAGAACTTCCATGAAAGACAACATTCTCAATCTTCACTGCTTATCTTATTAAAAGCGTCACTACCTTCCAACTAAACTGAGAAAGTTTTCTGATATGAATCAACAAGTCTTGTTAGTCCAAAACATAAGACTACAGTTTTCACTCAACAACTCATTGTTTCTCCTGTATTACTCCATACTAAGAATAAATTTCTGCTCAAATACTGAATACTGAATGAATTTCGACCGAGCTCTATTGAAACTTATGGTCCAGTGGGTATTCCTCAAAAATGTTTTTATTGTATCCAAATACATTAATTGCAAATTAATTGCTTACTAATTTAAGTTTGAAAACAGAATATGCTGACAGTTCGTTTTTCGGAACTATTCGGTACAAACACCTTCAATTTTGATGTAAACGACAAGACAAATAAGGGCTTTTCGGAAACTTACTCTGGGTTACCAACTCGATCCGAAGTTGTAAACGATGAAACTTGTAAATCTATTATAATCAAATTGTTTCCGTAATATCTAGAACATCTTATATATCCTGTATTCTGGTAAAAATCAAACATGAATGTTACTTCTACTTTAGTTCTTTAATAGCTATTTGTGATTTAGAGCGCAAAGTGATGGATTGTCGCTCGACAGAAAGATTAATCTTTGGAGAACGACAATGACACTTTGTGCTAGAAATACACACATTATTTTTTCTAGAAGCGCAGCTCTTAGAAAAAAAATGATCGACACTTCATTAAAATAGGCACATAACATTACTTACGAGAAACTATTACTACTTATGTAATCTTATGTAAACTACATCCTGAGGGAGGAAAACTGGCACTTTCCTCCCTAGTAATACAAATAGCTATTATCAACACGAGTAAATTTCCGAAAAACCCTTCATTCAACCTGAGAGGTCGATCACGAATTCCAATACTGTTTCTTCATTAATCATTCGTAGCTACCCCCTAACTAATACCCTAGAACCGCCACTGTCTGTAGATGTAACCTCTGAAACTGAAAAAGGATATGACCACTCGGTAAAGTTCATGGAAGTCCTTCCACGCAAAGAATTAACACTATTCCCTCACGAACACGAACTCATTGTAGTGGTTCCAGCGATTTTCCTCCGCGTCTACTCCCGGTTTGAGTTCGGCCGCCCCTCCGGCTGTTCCGGAGCCGCAGCTGCCGGCCATCTTGAAACCCTGCTCGATGAGCATGTCGAAGGCTTGCTCCAGGAAGAAGTGTTTCAGGAAAAATCTGAAAATGAGAAAAATCTGCTTTTACACGGTGTCGTTTTCAAGCAAGTGCGAACGATTCAATATTCCTCAGTACAAAAGAAATTCCATCAGGTGATACCATGAACACTTCTCGAGAAAATACTCAACCGAACACTGCAGTTTTTTGTAGGAAAATATTGTTTAATAATACAACAATAAAGTGGCTTTGGGAAATGCCGATCAATAACATATGAACATCTCAAATAACACAAGATGTCCATTGGACATCGGTATTATGTCCAGTATATATGTCCGAGCTATCTATGGATATGTTATAGATTACATTCCATGGACAACCGCCGAAGATCCGTTTGACACACTAGCTGAAAATGTCAACATGAACGTCCGCGCAATTGCACTTGTTCAGCTAGTTTGTCGAACTGTAGTTCCATATGGTGTCCATTCCATGAAATATCTCACGCACATTTCAATGACTTTGATTTTTATCTTATCTCTAAGTCAAGGGCTAGTTTTCTTAAACGTCAAAATCTGATCTAATCATTATATTGAAAGAGAAATTTCATGAAAGATTCAAAATTGGACATCGAATCATTGAAACCTATGCGGAATATCAAAATATATAATTTGTACTGGATATGATTAATTTACAGAAGATATGAATGCATTGTCATTCATCCTTGATTTAAGTTATATCCACCAGGTGATTTGCAGAAAACGAATGTAACTGAAGGATTGATATAATACACTAAATGACAAAGCTTATATAATAAAATTGATCCTACAATAATAAGTTTTAAAAATAATAAAAATCAGCCAACAGATGTGAACAATATAAAAGAACTAACGAAAACAGTAGAATTAATTTGGAAGCCCTAAAGGACTCGATGAAAGTACTGAGAAATCACATGTATAAAAAATTATTGTTCATTTCATAAGTTTTTTTGGTTATTTTCCTCAGTTTTCATCTTTGCTCTTTTTAATATTTTTTTGTATTAACTTTAGTATTTCTCGTATTTCTAGTATGTATTTCTTGTTTTTATAAAGATCTCATAGGTGGTAGGACGATTATTAATTCAAATAAATATAATATGAAGAACCTTCAATTTACCTGGAAGTGTATCGTTCTGACTGACCATGATCAGGATCTCGACTCTCATTGAGTGTCTCTCCAAAAACGCTTCGGCAGAGGTCGACTTTTCCAGATATCAGAATTCTGAAACAAAATAATATATTTGTTTGCATTTAGTATCGGTGGTTAGTATTTGTTGTATATTTCTAGTCCGAATATTTTTTCGTTGTGTAACTTGAATTATTTTTGAGCTCGACAACAACAAAATACATGATTTCTCCCAATAAAACATAAATATAAATAATTTGATATAAAATAGGTAAACGTGAAAATCGTTAAAAAAACCATTTGAATATTCTATTCATCTGATATTCACAGATAATGTCTAAAACTAAAAACTACCTCGAGAGTTAAATAATTTCTTCTACAACAGTGCCTTAACTAAGTTTTTGGGCACTGTTAACAGTGTGGAAAGTGACCCTTTTTTGCACAAAAAGATCATACCTAAGAAAGGCGGCAGAAGTGTGTTCTGACATGTTCAAGAATTGAATTGCAGTAGTAGGAAGTAAATTAACGTTCAAGTAAATCTTTTATATATAATTTTTTGCTATTTGTGATTGAATATATTCGTAGAAAATAATTTTCAGAGTAGATGAGCAATCGAGGTTAGGATTTTATATTTGAATTTATTGAAATCATCACTATCTCGAATTGAATTTTAGAGTTTGGTACTGATGTGGTATATTCCCGTTTAACTGATGAACAATATATATTTCTGCAATACTTGGTCACAAATTTAAGTCTGCAACTTATCACGAAAATACAGTCATAGTCATAGTAATGTCATAGTAGAAGGAAAAAAAAAAGTGATCTCAATGTATTGGTTGTTTAAAATGTATTATCTATTGAATGAAATCTGTCATACATTCTTTTGATTGACATTTGGTATCTTGATACATAGGGTGTTCGGAATCAATACAAAACCCAAAAACACTGATGAATGTTCAAAAAATTGTGTTTACAACATACCTTGTTCGTGTGGTAAGAGTTATATAGGTGAAACATCAAGACCATTGATTGTGCGCCAGGAAGAACATAAAAGTTACATCAGAAACAGAGAAATAACGGGTTCGAAAATATCCGAACATCTGATAGCGATCATATGATGGAATGGAATAATACCAAAATTTCATTGAGAGAATCAAATCAAGAAAAAAGAATGTTAAAGGAAACTGCGTGCATTCTTTTATTGAACAACTGCTTTTCAACCAATTCCATCGAATTGGCCGCACCTGGTTACCTCTCCTCAGAGATGAAATAAGAACTAATAGAATGGTGATTGATTGATACCGAACACCCTACTGACAAAAATTAATTTCTTTCAAGACAGCAGTCTTGGGAACGCAGTAACTTATGGGGCAAATTAACTAATTTGCCCTTCTACACTTGTACAGATTTCTTTGGATTAATATTTTTTAATTTTCAGATTGTGGAAGGTGATAAACCCAAAAAATCATGTCAAGAACCAGGATCAGATAATCAGATTGTTTCTTTTTGTAAATGTTCTGAATTTTAAACTACCAGCTGTTTCTTCTTCAATTTGAAAAGTACTAGCCCTCAGCTAATATACTGTTTTCCTTTGATCTTTATGTACTTATTAAAGTTGTTAATTGTTCTTCGCCTATTTGTTCTGCCTTCCCACCAAAGCTAGACATATCATATTTATCTCTTCCATCCAGTGGTTTAGTCAGAATTTTGATAAAATTTCTGAAATTGAAGTGGTGGGTTGATTTATTGACCTAACTTTAGAATTTCATTCCCTAATAACTTTTATAATGATGGACGCATTCCTAAGTAATTTTTACATTTACCATTTTAAAATGTCGTGAATCCAGTGGCGTCGTCAAATTATATATAAAAAAATCGCTAGTATGTATTAAGTAGGCCTTGAAATTTTCATTTTTATTTCGGGTTTATGGCAATCAACTAGAACTATTGGTGCTTTATCTACTGAAAAAAAAAAACTTCTGTATCGGATAATAAATAACAATTTTAGAGAGGTGGCTAGCTTTCAAATGGGTCACTCTGTATAACTATTTTGACGTTAATTTTTTCGGATTGAGATTGAACATATTATTCTTTCATTGCGAAGTAATGTGTGGCCAGCACTCAAACAAATATCGGACCGTTGCTCCTTCTGTCCTTTCAATGCATCACTCTGTACCTCTGAAAATGCATTTCTAGTGCTTGCGTCAGCGTTTTTTATGATTTCCGGAAATGAGCTTAATTTTAATTCCTAATTCTCTATCAGCCAATACGCTAAAGCGTACTGGTGTGTTATAGCTTGAAAAGTTTAAACTTCAATTTCCTTCCATGAACGAGTTTTACGAGAAACGTGGTTATCTCTAGAGACATTAAATCTGAGTGGGTAGGCCAATCGATTTTTTACTGGCATTGCAGTTGGATGTTTGGATAGTTCTTGAATGTTCGAAACTCGATTCCCAGACAACAAGCATATAACATTCTACGAATATTTTGAGAACGTTCGAATATTAGGCCAATGCCGAAGCCTTTGAAAATGGTAGATAGTAGAAAAAAATTAGAACAAGATGATACCCATTGGAAAAGTGAGAAAATATAACAACAACGAAAGGAAGAATAATTTACGGGCGATTTGAGGTCGGGATGGCCCTTCTCGAGGGGGAGATTTTAAGGGTGGAAAACGGTGTGTTACGATTTAGGCAAAACTACGAGTCCTATTAAAAAAAGTTGAATAGCAAAGATGTAGGTATTCACAACTTTTGTATCGACACTGTTTTCGCATAACTTCGAAATTTATACGAAAAATTCAAATGGATTTTTATTTTTATCTCCCACAAAAGTTTTTAATTTTTCACGAAATTTGGTAAAAGCTTACTTTTTCATGTCCCGAATACACTGTAATACACTCATAATCAAGGAAATGAAAAACAGTCTTGAAATATGTAGAAAAAAAACAGGGGCAAACCCAAAACAAGCAAGTAGCGACTTCGACCAAAGCCAGTGTCGGGGCTAACCCGACATCGGACCGGAACGTGATACACTGTCGGGAATTGCCTGATATCGGACTGGAACCTTAAAATTTTACTGTCAGGGCTGTCCCGACAAAATGTTAATATCGAAAAAGCACCCTAATTCTCAATCTAAAATTATTCCGTCAAATATCAGTGATTTAAAAAAATTGGTGTGCTTTTTGTTCGTTAAAATATCTGCTTTGGAAAAATACCAGAAATGTTTAATTAGTTTATTTATTTCAAGTTTCATTAGTTTTTCATTTGAGAATCTATTGAATATCATTAGAAAGAAAACCGACTTTGTTTTGGTGAAAATAATTCAATTTTGAATTCAATGATCTTTTATTATTGCAGTATAGATACAGAGATATTTTATGTTCATTCTGAAAATATCCCCTAAAGATGCCAGGAATATAATTAATTTTGGATTTAGAATATACCTATTATGTTTTGAGAATATTCTATTATTCTCGAATAATACCTATCCTATGACCGTTTATAGAAAATTTGAGGAATATTCTCAGAATATCTGAGACAGTCACAGAAATGTATTCCTCCATTTCGGTTTGTTTCGGTCATCTACTTCCTACTTCATTTATCGCTCCAATTTCGGAAAAACCTTGTATATGTACACCATTCGAAATTATCTGCGATAAATGTGTTTTTTCTGTGACTGGAAAAAAGTTTGACATTTTATCTCTGTTGACAGGTACTAAAATATGACTTTTCAAATTACTTTTTTCCCCGGGGAAAAAAGTGAGTACTTTACCCCTTATTATTGACATTATCAAAAAGTTCATTCAAAGAACTGAAAACAATATTAAAATTTGGAGTCACAGCCAGCGTAGTTTACTCTTGATCAAGGTTATATTTTGTGTTCCCCCCTGTACACCATTTGGAAATTCGAAATTTTGACAACTCATATGCAAGTATTCTGCAATGCACAAATTTTTATGTAAAATAAAATTTTCTGACAAATCGATAATGAAAAAGTTTACCATATGATGCAAATTTTTGAAACTGACTGTATATAGTCTGGACCACATTTTGATAGGCAACCCATTTTAGACGTATTCGTCTATTTATGAAAGTTCATAAGAAATTAGAAGTATGTTTCATCCGTTAAACAGAACGGTGAAGATCGACCTCTCTTCTTAGGTCTTAGCCGTAGACATTTGATTTTTTCATTATTAAATCGTCGTTTTTCTTGTCACAGAAAAAAATAGTGTGTATTATACACTGGAAAAATAATAGATTTTAGCTTCGCGTCGGGAGACAACACAACCTCGAGCTAAAATTTAATAATTTTTCCCTTGTATAATAAATAAATATTTATCGGATGTTATGTGGTTCCTATAATCTTTATAATGATCTTTACGTACACACAATCATAGATAGCAAGAATTCAATTTCTCTAATTTGATATGGGAATGTTTGCTAAACTGAGGAAAGGGAGAGGTGGAGGCAACGAAATTTCATCAAATCAAATCTAATTCCACTATATCACGAATTTGGAATGGCAACAGACATTCAATTAAACCAAGTTTAATTTTCCGACAATATTGTAACTCTTCTTTTTACCACAGCCTTTTATAATGAGAGATGAAACGAGAACTGTATCGATCTAGAATAAATTTGGAAAGGAATAATTGGAAATACATCCTTATTTACATACCAAACAGTCTGCAACTGTTCGGTGAGAGTGTGAATTTTTATACGAGAATAGTATATTACTTTACAAGGGAAGTATGTGTTTTAAATTCATGTTATGTATGTAGAGTGTCATCAATTTTTAATGTTGATTCATGGTAGGCTTGTGATAAATGATCGGTAACACTCTATTTATTTTCTCGCAAATATTTAGCATGGAAATGTTCGCGGAAACGATTATTCGTAAATCTCTTCGTTTGACCTATACATTATTGCAATTTTGACAGCTAATTTCGTCAACTCCGGATCTATCTTGAGTAGGGATTTTGTCTTTCCGATTACCCAATAACATTCTGAGATTGTTCGTACTGCTCTGTACAGGATGGGACAAATTGGACAGTTTTAAAGGAAAAGTTCTGTTTTCGAACTGGATAGATAAATGAAGGATAATCTGCTGTATAATTACGATAAGCCTTTGCAACTGGGTCTTCTTGGAAGAACGTAGTACAAATATCTGTCAGATTTATTCCGAAGTCATTTGATATGAAAAAAATTAATTACTTACACCATTATACCAAAATGAATTACTTACACCATTGAATTCTACGCCTTTGGAAATGTTTCTACAGAAACAAAGAATTTTTGACAGGAAAAAAGTTACACCTACTTTTCCAAAAAGGGACATCTTCGAAAAACATGCTGTAACTCAGAAACGATGGTAGATTTGAACATCAATTTGTTATAAAAAGTAACCCTCAGACACAACCATCACCTTTCATCTATCTAGTTTGAAAGCATCTAAAGAGTTTGTAAATTGCAAGTTTTGAAGTAAATTTTTATGAAGAAAACTAACTCAAAAATAGATAATATTTTATGATTTATATATCTGAAAACAATATCTCTTGATAGGCCAGAAGGATTATTATTGCAAACCACATGATTCTTGCCTTCCTATGAACTGATCAATTATAATTACCGGAATAATTGTTAAAATTTCTCAGATAGATGTTACATCTTCAATTGTTTCAAAAATGCATGCGCTTTCCTTCATTTCATCTGTTATTCTCGGCACTCCTTAAGTAATTTATAACAAAGGGGTTCGTCTTCATTGCGTCGTGCTTTTATAAGGCCATAAAGAATTCCTTCTCGTTCCCCATCCATTTGGAGACTAGACCCAACAACAAAAAATACTTAGGGACGCATCTGGGTCAAAGTTGAAAATGAGTCTGAAGCACGAGAGAAATTTCATTAAGGAAGCGAGGAATTAAATGGATTTTATTACGGTTTAGGCGTTTTCATGATACTTGCCCAAGTTGTGAGCTCGAAAGAAAACTTTCAAGGACTTTCGCATTTGTTTCGGAAGTTTTCGGATGTTCCATGACCAAGTACCAAGTTTTGTGCGTGAAAAATCTCCAGCGAATCCTAAAATATTTTTATTCGTGTACAAAAAGTGGATATTTCTTGGAAAATATCGAAAGATCATTAAGCCCATTGTCAAGAAGGTGATAGCAATATATTTATAAAATAAAAAAAAAATTAGATTTTAGAGTTGCGTGTCAAACATATTTCGGTAGAAATTGTGTTGTCTGCAATGAGAAACAAGTTTCTTCAGGGCATAATTAAATACCCGTCGTGGAATTAGCGAGGGGAGTAGTCGTTTTCTTACATAAATTTGCCATACGGACATTACTGTACTCCAAAAGGCATACTGAGTAAAATCGTATCCTAAAATCTGTTACTATACTTTCTCGGCTTATTCGGAAAACTAGGAAAAACATAAGAGATTGAATTTTTAAAGAAAAGAACGACGGTTAATGTGGTTATTTAATTTAATTAATGAGTAGAACGTCAAATTGCTTTCCATGCGGTGTTGCCGATTTTCTCACCACGGCTCGGGAGATTAAGTCGGCTGTGGTATAATCGATTGTTTTCAACCCTCTCATTATATTACTATTGATTATACTTAACTCAATAAGTTCGGCATTTAGCATTTTCAATATAATCTTTGTTCCATAACCTGGAGAACTTGCTTCGCCCAGTTCTGCCAGAGAACCCTTTTGCTGATATCTGTAGTGTGATCTGCTTTTGATATTACAACATTAGCGAGTTCAAAATACTAGAATTATCATGGAAATTCAATGTGTTAAAACTAACTTCACAGCGTCGAGGGTTATCTGGAATTTGATCTGCTTTTAATGGAACATAGTTGGCGAGTTTGAAATCCCAAAGTAATCATGTGAATTTAATCTGTTAAAACTCACTTTACAGTGTATCGAGGGGCAGAACCTTGCAGTCACGCAAGCAAAACACTTTATGATAATTAACTTATTCGAAATGTTTTCGTTCAGAAGACGGAATCTTTTGAAGGAAATTGTGAGGTAATCAACGTATCAATTAATTGGAAGACAAATTGCTAGTAGGATAATGGATAAATGAGAACTCGAAAACTTTACGAATTATATACATGAAGCCATATACAGTGTGTCCCACTTACCATGCTCACCATGGGTATCTTTTTTACGGTGAGAGACACGAGGTCGGTTAAATGACCCCAAATGTAGAGTTTATCAAGGCCAACTATAATGTGAAAAAATATTTTGATAAAATTTATTCGTTTTTGTTTTATACGCAAAAAAACAGATTTTGATCATTTCCATGTCTCCTCTGTAACTTCTTTACGAAAATATCAGAATAGGAATTCATAAAATCTGTTGTGGAATCATTTGCGGCTGAAAGACAAACTTTCAATATCCTATTCATAATTTCGAATAAAAATCAAAATGCAATGCCCATGACAGGTCTATGTCAAAAAATAACTTTCAAAGTATCACCGCAGAAGAAATATTTCCATCAATTTCCATTCTTGATGTGTGAAGAGCCTGCTTTTCAATTCTATCAATCTCTCTGATGAGCTAGTTCCAGCAAAATTAACTCGTAATGTCACTCTCGTTTTGCCATCTTTGTCACAGTCGTTGCTCACTTGTCTGACTCCGCCAATGGATTTATTTCTCTACTTTGAAGAGTCAAACTATTCTCCCTTTTAATCTTGACAGGACGAGGTCTCAAAAACCAACGGGGCGAAAAAACGTTAGTCATATCTGTACGATTTCCACACGGAAGACATATTGAAAGGAGAATGTGTGAAAAATATGTTACATGCCCCGGCAAAAGCTAGGCCATTAACGGTGAGAGTGGAGATAGGGAATATGGGGATTGGCAGCGGTTTAAGGGTCGGGTAGCTTTTACTTTAGGAAATGTGGGTTAACCGGCTGTCTGCTTGTGTTCAGGAAACCGCTCAGGTAGGTCGAGAGTGCAGTCGGGAAATGACAGAGACGTGCTCAGTCTGGTTAATCAAAAACTCAAAAACTTGGTGCCAAAAAGTATTCCACTTCTCGTCAACCGTTTATGATTTAGAAGTCACAAATCCGACCTGTACTGGAATACTGTTGCCATATATGAAGTGAAGCATTCAAACCCATAATGAAACGTTTAGATTCTGTCCGAAAAAGAGCCATTCGTCTCGTCGAAGATACTTCGCACACAAACTTGCTCATTTCTCTGGAACACCCCAGAAAGGTTGGCGATTTGTCTCTGTTTTGAAGATATTTCCATGAACGGTGCTCTTTCGAAATATCATGACTTGTTTCACCATTTACGGCCCCATCAAAACTGACCCGTCGAGCTCAGTCCTCACATCCATATGCTTCCCCAGGGCTCGTTCTGAAGCTTCTGCGTGTAGGAATGACTTAATGTCAATCCTAGCAAAACAGTACTGGTTCTATTCCCTATAGGAGGACAAATCAAGAACATTCTTTCCAGGTCTGTCTCGGCAAGCTGGATGTTCAATTTGAAAACATCATAAAGGTCATGTTCACAATTATACCGATATGTATTACTGACTTTAATGGAATGTTTGATGAAGTTTAATTTACTGCCATTACTCTACATGATAGGTGATTAACATTGCGGTCAGTGCCGGACCGAGACAATTTTATGGATGGAGATCCAATCATGGCGCCCCTTGCTGGGGCGTAGCCAGAATTTTGGCGGCCGCAAATTTGTTCGTGTATTTTCGCCATCCACCCAAGTCGGTGCGGTGCGATTTGATTGTATTGGGTGACAGCTGAACCGGGTCCGTCTGCAGCAGTACTACAGTGTTGATTTGACGGTTTATTTGATAGTGTATGTTCCTTTTCGATTTCCAACAAAATTGTACTACAGAATTTGATCGTGAGTAGGACCCTTTATGGTAGGGCCGGCTCTGATTGCGGTGTGAGTTCCTGTAAACTTAAAAACATATTATCTGAAATTGTGGTAGGTATTATGCAGATGATAAAACTGTGGTAATTTAGATAGGGAATTTCATTTCACGTCATGATATTACCTATCATGTTTATCTATACGATCACACTAGACAGTGCTTTTATTTGATAACATACTCTCTCATAAGCACTCTTAGGATGTACCCGAACGCAAAGCCTGTGCGGGTGTAGAACGGCTATTATTATTATAATTATAATATATATTATAATTTTCGATAGCGCATTTACTGTAAAAAACCGGAAAACCTACAGTGACACCTCGGGTGGTCCGGTACATATTCCAGGCAAGCGTTTACTCTTATACAAAGCAAAATAAGCTTTCGAAAACTTTCAAAATTGTGTACGATACTTTTATATTTTATTTGCATTCGTTCATGAGAATTGTTGTATTATTATATATCTCGATTGATTACAACAAAAAAATCCTAAGAGAATATACGGTAATGATTGGCATAAGCATACAGTCCACAAAGAAATTGTTGAAAGTTGAAGCTTTTTCGCTGTAATATATGTTTTCAATACTTCAATAGACGATTATATACTACATATACATGTACATAATAATTTCATATGCATGAGAATAATGTTTGTTTCATTGATTTAGAACGTGATTTTTCAGTATTTATTCGTAAGTGAAATTGTAAATGTTAAATTAATATAGTGTAACACATAAGTATAGCTCTTATGGTATAGATCCATGTTATTGGACTTTTTGGTCTCTTGGATTTATGATTAAATGTAGGAATGTAACTACATGATGAAAGAAACGGCTGGAAGGGTATTAATCGGGAAGACGTTTGTATCTCTGTACCAAAACTGAGCGTGCATTTTCGAAAAGCATTCAAAATTCATTCCGTCACAGCATCGGAGAAAAACAGTACAAACCTGGAAAGCTTCCTGAACTTGACGTCCGCCAGTCCATCCTTTCCGAACTGGAAGCTGCCCCGATACCCCACGGTGATGGCGCCGGTGGCCCTGTTCCTGCTCTCGCTGCAAATAGCCTCGACCATGCCGTGCAGCATGTACTTCTCGGCCTCCCTCTTCAGCCGCTCTCGCTCCCTGAAGCACTCCGGCAACACCACGTTCCCGTCCCGCAGGAAGTCCAACACGTACCGGAACAGCACGCCGTCGCGGTCCAGGAAGTAGCGCTGCTTCGCGTCCTTGGAGACGGGCTCGCGTCCCGTGAAAATGGCGTGCAGCAACGAGTCCGGCTGACTCGTCAGCGTCTTCAGCGTCGTCGAGTACGAGACGCCGCCGACGTTCAGTTCGACGACGGCGGGAAAATCTTCTCCGTCGGACATGGCGGCTCTGAGCGGACTGACTGAATCGAGTGGCTGCTGCTTCCGCGATGGAGCAGAGCGCCGGGTCCTTCCCCTCCCGTCGCGGCGCGTCGGTCACGGAAAACGGGAAAGTTGGCGTGGAAGGCGAATGCGGGCGATGCGCTCGTCTATAGGAGAGATCGGGAGACGACTCCTCACTTGATTAAAGGTTATCACATTTTTGTCATATTCAAGTTCAAATATAAGGGTACGAACTCCGACCTTAGATCTCAGAACTCTGACTTGGAACTTGGAATTTCGACTTGGATCCGAGAATTCTGACTAAGATCTCAGAATTCCGACTTGGAACTCGGAGTTCCGACTTGGATCTCAGAATTACGACTGAGATCTCAGAATTCCGACTGAGATATCAGAATTCCGACTAAGATCTCAGAATTCTGACTTGGAACTTGGAGTTCCGACTTGGATCTCGGAATTACGACTGAGATCTCAGAATTTCGACTGAGATCTCAGAATTCCGACTGAGATCTCAGAATTCCGACTGAGATCTCAGAATTTCGACTGAGATCTCAGAATTCCGACTGAGATCTCAGAATTCCGACTGAGATATCAGAATTCCGACTAAGATCTCAGAATTCTGACTGGGATCTCAGAATTCTGACTAAGATCTCAGAATTCCGACTTGGAACTCGGAGTTCCGACTTGGATCTCGGAATTCCGACTGAGATCTCAGAATTTCGACTGAGATCTCAGAATTCCGACTGAGATCTCAGAATTCTGACTGGGATCTCAGAATTCTGACTAAGATCTCAGAATTCCGACTTGGAACTCGGAGTTCCGACTTGGATCTCGGAATTCCGACTGAGATCTCAGAATTCTGACTGGGATCTCAGAATTCTGACTAAGATCTCAGAATTCCGACTTGGAACTCGGAGTTCCGACTTGGATCTCGGAATTCCGACTGAGATCTCAGAATTTCGACTGAGATCTCAGAATTCCGACTGAGATCTCAGAATTCTGACTGGGATCTCAGAATTCTGACTAAGATCTCAGAATTCCGACTTGGAACTCGGAGTTCCGACTTGGATCTCAGAATTCCGACTGAGATATCAGAATTCCGACTAAGATCTCAGAATTCTGACTGGGATCTCAGAATTCTGACTAAGATCTCAGAATTCCGACTGGGATCTCAGAATTCTGACTAAGATCTCAGAATTCCGACTTGGATCTCGGAATTCCGACTGAGATCTCAGAATTTCGACTGAGATCTCAGAATTCCGACTGAGATCTCAGAATTCTGACTGGGATCTCAGAATTCTGACTAAGATCTCAGAATTCCGACTTGGAACTCGGAGTTCCGACTTGGATCTCAGAATTCCGACTGAGATCTCAGAATTCTGACTGGGATCTCAGAATTCTGACTAAGATCTCAGAATTCCGACTTGGAACTCTGAGTTCCGACTTGGATCTCGGAATTCCGACTGAGATCTCAGAATTTCGACTGAGATCTCAGAATTCCGACTGAGATCTCAGAATTCTGACTGGGATCTCAGAATTCTGACTAAGATCTCAGAATTCCGACTTGGAACTCGGAGTTCCGACTTGGATCTCGGAATTCCGACTGAGATCTCAGAATTTCGACTGAGATCTCAGAATTCCGACTGAGATCTCAGAATTCTGACTGGGATCTCAGAATTCTGACTAAGATCTCAGTATTCCGACTTGGAACTCGGAGTTCCGACTTGGATCTCAGAATTCCGACTGAGATCTCAGAATTCTGACTGGGATCTCAGAATTCTAAGATCTCAGAATTCCGACTTGGAACTCTGAGTTCCGACTTGGATCTCGGAATTCCGACTGAGATCTCAGAATTCTGACTAAGATCTCAGAATTCCGACTTGGAACTCGGAGTTCCGACTTGGATCTCTGAATTCTGACCGAGATCTCTGAATTCTGACTCTCAGAATTCCGACTTGAAACTCGGAGTTCCGACTTGGATCTCGGAATTCCGAGAAGTCAGAAGTCGTAGTTTCGACTTAGAACTCGGAATCCCAACTTAGATCTCAAAATTTCGACTACAGACCGTTTGTGCCAAAATTATGGAGAGAATAATTGTAAATAATCTCCTACCCTTTTTGCTTGAAAACGATGTGATCCCTCTACACAATATTGTTTATTACTGGAAGATCAACAACAACGAACTCTAATGCCTGGATAAATGGACCAGATTCCTAGACTCTTTGTCCCCCGTTGATATAATTGGATCAAATCATTTCTTTCTGACAGGGTTTTTAAAATATGGGTTGTTTCAGTCATTCTAATCGACATCAAGTCATCTCAGGAGTTCCACAAGGTTCTGTTTTGGGACCTGAGTTTCTTAGTATATGTCAGATCTGCCCACTGTACTCCATTCAGAACTCCACAACTAGCCATGCTGATCTTCAGTCTCAGATCAGCAGAACTCATTTTCTTGCGGAGGTGGTATGAAACATTTGTATTATTTCTACTACACGATGATGGTAGGTTGCGTGGACATCCTTTGAAATTGAGCCAGGAATCCTTTCGATAAACTCAAAAATGCTTTACAAACAGAGTTTTCACGAAGTGGAATACTCTACCTCCAGACGTCGTGACAGCCCCAAGTACAAACAGTTTCAAGAACCGTTATGACTATTTTTCACAAACAGCGAAACGTTAGAGATTTAAACAAAAAAAACGTTGACGCCAGTCGTAAAAGCCTACGTTCCTACAAACAATTATTTGTCAGAACTACTAAGCAATTGACTGTTTTCGAAAACAGATTTTCGATTTTTTTTTTTTGAATGTCATCAATTCCAGCACTGGCAACTTCTATATTTGACGCATTGTATAATTCCTATGAATCAATCATCTGAAATACTATAATTTCGAAATCACGTACGCTGAAGCCTTCCAGGTCGTAATCAACGTTAAAGCGTTAATTGGGGTTTTCCTAATCGAATGAATCCCAAGGAATGCCTTTTGGGCAACAGCTATTAAAATCAATTAATTAATTAATTTCAGTCCCCCTACGTACCTTTGCTGAAATGTAATTTTATTGCTTAGTGAACCCTAAGATTGAAATGATATTGGTGTATTATATCGAGTAATATTGAGATTCTGAGAACTGTTCAGTTTGAGTAAGGAATATTTCTAAATAATAAGTGATGTTTGATGAATGGAATTCATAAAAGTACTGTAGTAGAAGTGCATGAAATCTTTAGCAATTCAAAAATTCCCGAGGATTTTAGTATTCCATTTGAAACGTTTTTCCTTAACAGATAGACAGTAGACAATGTAGCTTCTTGTCTTAAAAGTCTGTATGCATTGTCTAATCATTGGTATTGGTGAGTATGGTTGGTGACTGATGCGCTGCGACCTGATTAGACCTATTGTGCCCCATCTTCTTCTGCTATCACAAGGTGTTCTTGTTTACAGCAGAGCTTCAAGCCTCAATTCCTTCAGAAATTTTAGGATTTTGAGGGGGTCTACTCGTGGTATTTCTTCCACAGTCAGCCGGTGTGATCCCAGTATATTCAATCTTTTGCGATGTACAGCGTAACACTCCATCAATATGTGGTGGGGTGTTTCTGGATGTTACCCACAGAATCTGCAGGTGCTGTCCTCCTCCAAGCCTAGCTTCCTCAGGTGTTCTTTGAGTCTGCAATGCCCCGTTAGAAATCCCGTGATTGCCTTCAGACTAGTTTTGCTGAGGTTAATCAGTGTCTTCGATCTTGCTCGGTTGAAATTGCCGAGAAGATATTTGGTCTGCCTCAGCCAAGTCTTAGCCAGTATGCTGCTCTCATTGCTTCTTCAGCTTTATTGAGTTCTTCTCGGAAGTAAGATTTTCAAGTCCGCAGAATGGTTCTGGCCCGATCAATGGCGTTGCTGCGCCTTTCCGTGCCAGGTTGTCTGCTTGTTCATTGCGCTCCACTCCGACGTGCCCCGGCACCCAGAGGAGGGTCACCTTGTTGTTCCTGTCTAGATCATTAAGTTTGTCTAGGCATTCCCAAACCATCTTCGAGTTGATGTTAATCATAGTGGGACTACCTCGGACACTACACAGCCTACTGTAAACATCCATATGCGAGGACGTGTCCCCAATCTCATCTAAATCACTCGTGAGCAGTGAGGCCAATGTTCTTTTCTATGAACAGGAAGGCCCCTTTGTGATCACTTTTAGTTTTATTTCATGTTTCATATTTTTAGTAATCTATTGATTGAACTGTATTTATGTCTATTGATGAATTTTTTTTAATATACACCACAAACTCGATTCCTCACCAAAGACTGGTTCTGGGAAATTAATCATTATATGTTTTCTGGAAACTGAAATTGTATCAGAGGAAATTAATCGAAGGAAGCTTTGGATATGCCCATGCCATTATTCATCGGTAATGACTAGAAGGTAAACAGGAGAATATTACTGAATAACCGATTATGTCTCAGCGGGTGAATATTAATTGGAGAGTTATGCAGCAATATAGTTACTCTATGTTGCCTGAAGCTTGGTTATGTTGGAATGAGAAACGCCCATCCATAAATCTAGGAAGTGATCAAGTTTCCTGCATTGATCAATTTTCCTAAACTTTTAAAGTTACGAGATATACAGTATCGGAAATGGAATGATAATACCACATAAATAAGAGAGACGCACTACTGTGCGCCTCTCCTGTTACCCCTCTCGACGCATTAACGGACCACGTGGCAATGCGACACACCGATTTACTTTTACTTTCGTTTCCAGCTAATTAACAAAAAAATTAAATATATCATACCACGCTCAAGTTTCACTCGATCATAACTGACAGAGTAATACAGTGTAATATTAAAAATAGTCCATCAAGATATTTCCGAGGTTTGTACCTACATCGATTCAACTGATATGATGGCGTATAAAAACACAGTCGATAATAAATGTTTCTATTACTGCCAAGCGATAAACTTGTCAGATATAGCTTTTATATATCCATGCTTTTTAACGAATCTCTCTTGAATTATTCATGGAGGGATATTTTTCCGAAATTGGTCGATAAAGGTCAAACGGAGAATTTATTATTGTCATCAAAAAAGGAATGAGTACAGAGTAGATTATGTGGTAAGGGGGGATTGGGGGGAAGGGGGCATCTTCGAAAAATACCAACTGCGAGTACTTTCGAATGAGCCTGTACAGAACTAATCCGTGGGGAGTGACTCGAAATCGCTCCCCCCACCCCCAGCAATCCTTTCTTTTGACGACTTGTGCATTTCAGATTACTGGTTATTTTTCATCACTTCGACTTTAAAGTCGAAATTTCGAGAATAAAGTCGAAATTTCGAGAATAAAGTCGAAATTTCTCTCATAACTTTTTTATTAATTGACGCATATCAACACTATTCACGATTTAACCATTTCGCAAATCCAGTTATGGAGTCAGATTTTTTCTAAAAAATCGGATCAGGTGGCCCTGGAAATGGAGTTTCATTCATGAAATATGGTGTCCTAGTAGACTTTTTGAATGCCTACCTAATAAAATAAAATCCTTCCAATCGGTTGGAAAATGTAGATTTTATAGGGTGTTCCGGTCTTAAGTGGGTCACGCTGTACAATATTTTTTGACACGGAAGTATAATTAAAAATATTCAAACAAAATTCCAAACCAAGTTCTTTGTATTACTATTTTACTTTTCACATTGGTGATTTACTTTTCGCACTGGTGATACACTTTTGGCGTTGGTGAAACGACAACATATTTCACTTGTCAGTGTCAAAATAGTTATTTATGTACAAAGGACGAAAAACTGTCTATTATAGTCGAGCCTGCAAATTGATAGCTGAGGCGCAGCCGAGGCTAGCAAGCAGACGAAACAATAGACATTGTTTCGCCGAGGTGCATATTAAATTTTTTCGAGGCCGCTACAAATTACCTTCTAATTTCCGATTTCCGAATCGACAATCGACTGTTTTTTAGGCAAGTATTTTTCGTCCGCAGACACTTTTCGTCCGCAGACACTTTTCGTCCGCAAATACTTTTCGTCCGCAAACGCTTTTCGTCCCTTGTGGTCACTATGATACGGCATACTGATCACAGCGGACGAAAAGCGTTTGCGGTCAAAAAGTGTTTGCGGACGAAAAGTGTTTGCCTTCAAAAATAGTCGATTTTTCGTCCGGAAATTAGTACGTAAAATGTAATTTTTTGTAGAGGTCGACGAAAAAAGCTATATATGAAATATATTCAACGAAGATGGTAGCTGCAAAACTTAATTTTTGTGTTTTTATTTTTTTCTAGTGTTCACAAGGTCCCATTGACTCAGCGCTTCTATATTTGAAGAATACATTAGTTATCCCCCTGTCACATTTTATGTGTGTGTGAATATGAGGATTATTTCATGCCTAGCATTTTCCACCCACCCTTTGAATTTCTCACAACTTCCAGTTGATGACGAGCAGCTGTTTTTCATGACACATTATCGAAAAAAGGGTACAGGTTACAAGTTATTTATAGTGCATCGGTCGCGGAAAACGAGCATAGTACAATGAGGAATTGGAGATGAACCGAAAATTTGATCTACAAGGGCGCTCTCGATATAGGCTTTTCCTTTGGAAGATGTGGCTTCTGTGTCATTTTCTCCGTATTTCCGTCATCTTTGCGCGGGCGTGTGCGCTACTCAGGGTCTTATTGATCATATACATACAACCCTTGCATATCTACTCACTGAAGTGTCATTCGGAAAAGAATGAATGTTGTGTTGCTTGAGGATTTTGTTGAAAATAACAGGTGCTTTGCTTGGAGTCGAAATGGCTAAGTGAAAAAAAGGTTATTTATGATACAAGTTCGTAAAGTAGGATTCTTTGGTATGAGTGTGAAGTTTGTTGAATGAGGCGCAGCCGAGTTCAACAAATACGCGAGTACAGAAAATAACATTACGACAGTATATCATACAATGTTTTTTCGTCGACCTCTACAAAAAATGACATTTCATATACTAATTTCCGGACGAAAAATCGACTATTTTTGAAGGCAAATACTTTTCGTCCGCAAACACTTTTCGTCCGCAAACGCTTTTCGTCCGCTGTGGTCACTATGATATGAAAATGGCATTTTAAGTACTAATTTCAGGACGAAAAATCGACTATTTTTGAAGGCAAATACTTTTCGTCCGCCAAACACTTTTCGTCCGCAAACGCTTTTCGTCCGCTGTGGTCATTATGCCGTATCATAGTGACCACAGCGGACGAAAAGCGTTTGCGGTCGAAAAGTATTTGCGGACGAAAAGTGTCTGCGGACGAAAAATACTTGCCTAAAAAACAGTCGATTGTCGATTCGAAAATCGGAAATTAGAAGGTAATTTGTAGAGGTCGACGAAAAAAATGTAATATGCACCTCGGCGAAATACTGTCTATTGTCTTGCCTGCTTGCTAGCCTCGGCTACGCGTCAGCTATCAATTTGCAGGCTCGACTATAATAGGCAGTTTTTCGTTTTTGGAACATAAACAACTATTTTCGTCGACCTCTACAAAAAATGGCATTTTACGTACTAATTTCCGGACGAAAAATCGACTATTTTTGAAGGCAAATACTTTTCGTCCGCAAACACTTCTCGTCCGCAAACGCTTTTCGTCCGCTGTGGTCATTATGCCGTATCATAGTGACCACAGCGGACGAAAAGCGTTTGCGGTCGAAAAGTATTTGCGGACGAAAAGTGTCTGCGGACGAAAAATATTTGCCTAAAAATAACAGTCGATTGTCGATTCGAAAATCGGAAATTAGTAGCCTCGGCTGCGCCTCAGCTATCAATTTGCAGGCTCGACTATACTAGACAGTTTTTCGTCCTTATGTTAGAACTTTTATACTCGATTTCTATATAATAAAATAATGAGCTTTCTCAAAATCATTATTCTTTCGGAAAGAAAGGACAAAAAAATCCAAATTTCGTATTTTTATATTTTGTTTTGCGAAACATATTAAGCGGTACATATTTTTTTCTTTATCCGATACCGTAGACATTTTATAACGAATAGCAGGTGTGAAAAATTCGAAAAAATGTATGGAAAGTTTAAATTATGTTGGTAAATTCGTCGAAATTTTGGGAACCGCTGTCCGCCGAACGTCAGCTGACCGGAGCAGAGGTGCTATTCTCGAGTTTGTACGTATGCGAATTCGATTTACCATTTCACACCAATACACATGAAACATGTATGTTTTTCTCTTTTTTTCTAATACGATTTGAAACCGAATGGTTCAAGAATAGACCCCCAAAGCCTCAATAAGACTGGAACTGCCGGATGGAAGAAACTGTATAATTTCAAACAGCGTTTTACAAAATTTTCCGAATTTTCCAACAAAATTTAAACTTTCCACAATTTTTTTTTCGAATTTTTCACACGTGCCATTCGTTATAAAATGGCATATACACCCGTCCTTCGCGGGAGTGCAAGAGGTTAGATTACACCCTGTATTGCAGCAAAATTATTTTACAGTGCCAATAGTTGTCATGGCAGAAATTTATTCTATAGCTCTGTATGATGTATTCATAAAATGCAAATGAGAAATGATTGGTTCAGAACATCAAAGAAAAATTAATATTCGCTGAATGTGGCTTTATTGGATGGCACTGCTCTTTGCCAAGCATTCAGGTCTGCCATTACTGAGAGACAAAGGCCTTTGAATTCAGTTCTGGAGTATTCCATTATACGTAAAATGATGCATGCCTTGTCATTTAATTGCCTTTTGTATCAAATTGCTGTTATTCTATGATCAACTCAATAGGGTGATTTGGAAATTACAATTATTTGAATCGAAAGAAAACCATACTGTTAATGATAGTAGTTAAAATAGAGACTGCCCAATCCTAGGTAGTGTAAATGAATATCATCTTTTGGATGAAGAAATAATTATGAATATTCCAGAAATGTATGGAGATTCTCATTTATTCTCACTATTTTGTTTTACCATTGGGATAAACCGAAACTTTGTGCAATTGTTCAATATTCTACAATATCGGAAACTTTTCATCTGGGGTATAGACAGAAATCTACGCGAACAACAAGGATATGGAGGAATAATATGATAATACCACATAATTAAGAGAGATACCCCACCCGACGTATAAACGGACCAACGACACACCGGTCACAGCTCAAGTCGATATCCCTTCCTCGAGCGAGTCGAGGAGAAATTGTAATGCTCTCTCAATATTATAGCAAGCTATTCTTCACGTTCTCATGAAACCACCATACCCAAGATGAAAACTTTCCGATACTGTATAACTGACAATAATACTAAAACAAATAAATAGGGAATTTTGTATGAAAGTGTATAATTTCTTTAAAAATGCAAAGTGGTTTCGACTTTGGTCATCTTCAGTGCTCTCTGAAATTAAATACTCAGATTGTGTGAGAAATTCTTGAATTTGAAATTATTTTAACAAGTAGGTTATGAAATTAGGAAAAATTTTAAATTTTCATGTGTACTTGATAAGTTGGCTTAATTCCATCGAAAATCACGTTAGAAATTCAAACGCAATGTAATTATTTCTTTTGTCAAAGTCAATGAGTAAAACTTCACAGAATTTTCACAACGAGTATACTGCAAAATTCAAGTTAATTGCCATTTTGACAATATTGCGTTCTTCGGAAGAGGTTGCAAATTGAGTTTTATTGCCTTTTCAATGTACCATTCACTTGACAAAAGTTTGAAAACTTTCGGAATTATTGTGAACTGATTGTTTATTTCTACTGGTCTACAATACAGCACAACGATAATTAGTATACTAACGCAGTGCTCGGATAAAAATTGTAAATCGAATCGATCACGAACATTAATGAAGATAAATTGTCAAACAACATTTTGCCCTTCGGGGCATAAGGCCATTTGTAATTTATGACCTTTAATTCGTGATGGATGCGCTTTTCCGGTAAAATTTACAGCCTATAAGAATATTTTATTGTAACTGGTGTCATGGAATTTTATCGATATATAGGCCAGTAGAATTAGACAATCAATTCATAATAATTCCAAAAGTTTTAAAACAGATTTGCAACCTTTTACGTTGACCGGAAAGTATAGCTTTTCAATTCGTGGTAATTTTTTTGATCAAGGTGGCTCTAAATAATCACTTTGTCGCAGATTTTGAAAGCATCTATTCTGATCCGGAAGTTCATACAATTTGCAAAAATCTGATTTGAATTTATTAGATTTTTCAAAATTGCATGAACTTATAGTTTTATCATAGAAAACAGTAAAATAACACCTGTATGGCTCGTTCCATTTCATCATCGAAAGTCAAATTCCATTTCATCTGATTGATACTCTTCGTCTGTCAGGTGAGGGAAATAACCATTGAATTATATGATTAGAATGTCAGGAACAGACAGTATCATTATTCAAATTAGTCGGAAATGGGGTTCGCCTCCGACAAAGGACTGCTGATAATAATTATATCGGAGAGTGACTTTGAGAAGTGAATCATTTATCAAGTTGTTGACAAGGAGAGTTATCGAGTGGGTAACTTGCGAGTTGATTAAAGTTCGGGATTATTCCAAATCTGAAGATAATCGATATACAGCGTGTCCCTAGAAAAGCATATGAAAAATTGAATTTTTTCTTAAATACTTTACCAAAACTAGTTGACTTGATATAAAGGAAAATCAAAGTAGAGCAGCGTTGATCAAGGATAAACAGTGGCGGCTAGAGAACAATTGTTTATGTCTGATTTAAGTGATTTGTCCGTAATGGAATCGGAACGTTTTCAAAGCTCAGAATAAATCGTAGATAAAAAAGTGTCAGAAATTGATGACATCGAAACAGAAGTAGAAAGTGCAGGGTCGGCACCATCAAAGGCCAAACGAGTCGAAGTTAATAAAAGTGTATCTAATAAAACGAAAAAAAAAATTATAGTAATTTCCACATGGGCACTCATTAGCTATGCAGGTGGCGTGGTTTCTGTCAGCTGCCCCTATGATTTTGTCAAATGGCAGACCCAGCGTTATTACTAGTGCGGGGGATGACAGCTCCCTCTAACGAGAACCCGCGGTACTGTGGCAGGGGCGACAGGGCGATCTCCTGCTCTCCTGATACGAGGGCGGGGGAGATGCTACTTCTGCGTCATTTTCTCCATGTTCCCTGTTTCCTAGGGTTAGGATGGCATGACAAATTGAAATGCTATATACGAGAACATGAATTTAATGTGAATTTCATGGAATGAACCTTATTTATTCATTTTTCGAAGTTGGAAGAAGTTGTAGCGTGAGTTCGAATCCCATTGCTGATTTTTTCCAACATTATTTTTTTCCTCGAGCATTTATTCATTTATATATAATTTTTTGTTCCAACCTGAGATATGGGATTGTTTTTATCCTGATAGGTAAAACTTAATATTTTTTTTTCGCATTTTGTCTTATAATGTGCTATTTTACTGAATTCAAAATCGTTTAATAAAGTGGCATTTTACCCCACAAAACTGTCACTTTACTGCAAAGTACTGTCACTATCAATAAAATAAAGTTCGATAGACACTTGTTCATTTGATATTGGAAATAAAATTATTATTTGCTTATAATTACTGACAACAAATTCGAAATAGTGTATCAAACAACAAGTTTGGAAAAGCAAAGTTTTACTAAATCAGTATAGCTTTTGCGAGCGAGCACAGCGAGCAAGTGTTTATACAGCAGAGTAAAATAATATAAGAAATAAGAACCTGCCAATCAAAATTTGGAATTTTATATTGGCACCACTGCAAAAACACTCAGCCTCTTCTTATTTCTATTCAAAGGTCCTATTCAAAATCGACAGTGCCTTGCTTTATTCATTGAAAAATAATCCCTCATTTCTATCGTTAACCTTTACTAGGCTACAGAAGTTTAATGGCAATTTTCAATATTGGCAATACAATTAATAAATAATGCAATGAGAAAATAATCAAAAACGAGCACTCAGCCATATTATTTATATGTATGTGCTCTGTCATCTGTCAATTGTATTGTCAATTTAAAATTAAATAAAAGATAACCTTGTTTTATTTCTTATATCTTATTGTATTTTCTGCATGAACTTGTTATGGGTGTGGTGGAGTTTTATCTTTTTATATTATTTTATTTTATTTTACTTGCCGTATAAACTCACCATTCTTGAAACCTTTCTTAGGAGGTTTGTTCATACTATTTTTTTTTGCGTATTGTGTTAGTAATTATAAATAAATAATCATAGATATAAAAGCTTTACAGAGCTACAAAGTAACTTGGGTGTGTGCTGGAGCAGGTCACATAGGAATAAATGTGAGCGTGATCCTTCATCCCGTCAATTTATATAACGTTCAAACCTCTTTGCCCATAGCTATGCGGAATTTCCCAAGAGTGAAATGGAGAGAAGGTAATTTCGAAGGAAATTGGTGTGTGAAAAAATCATAAAGCAACAATGAATCTGGGAATACCTCGAGGGTACTTACTCACTTCGTTTTACATTATTCCTACTTCAATTTCTTCTCGTTTAACAACAGTATATCGTTCCCATTAAAACTTTATTCATCCAGCAGCATGATTGAAATAAGGGGTGATTATTAGGAAAATAGGGCTCATTATAGAAGTGCCCGCAATCAACAAACTGATAATCAAAACGACCTAAACGTGCAAACGAAAAACATAATATTTGAAGAGCTATACTCACTCAAAGATGAAATGATTTCCATAAAAATTACATTTCAGAAGAACGAAACCGTGTAAAGTGATTTCGTTACCAGTTACCACCTCTGTTGATTTTCCAAAAATGATTTTGGAAATTTTCACGTTGAATATGGCAAGTTATTACTGCTGACGTGCGATGGGATGTTTTCATGCCATTACCATAAATTCTCTGGGCCTTGGAATTAATGGAAGTGAAATAACGAAGTTCGAGCAAAAAAGCTTTCTAGTTAGTTCTCTCTACGAAAACAAAAACATTGCGATTATGTAATGGGACGAAGTCTACGAACTATAAAGGGCGTTAAAACAGTTTTTCTACGACTACAACAAATGTCGATAAAGAAACCTCCAACATTTCTAAATAACTTTTTGTTTTCTACGGGTAGGTGTATCAAAATGTCCATTCTATCTATCTACAGTGTCACACATAAAGTTCGCTACATATGGAAGTTTTTTAAAAAACAACCTTTTTCCTGTCATGTGCTACTCTAAAACTGTCAAATTTGACAATTATTTCGAACATCTTCAAAAGTTTTTTTTTATTTTGAAAAAATTCTCATTCAAAGCGACTGGCCATATTATCTGTGTCTCTCAGAGTAAATATTGCCTCTGCGTCTCAGTCAAAAGGTCGTACGCGTATTTCCGACCCAGAATAAATGGGATCGTGCCTTGAAATCGTTTGAGAACTGTATTTATTTTTCCTCGCTTGCCACCAGAAGTGTGATATATCGAAAACAGTTAATACTTTCGGTGGAATTGTGGAATTAGCGCCGTTTTGTCAGCGATTTCAATCTATTTGATTAATTGTGTCACTAGGGAGAATTCGCAGTGCTACAAAAATTCCGGAAAGTGCTTTGGCAAGCCTTTGGGATTGTAAATTTTATGGTTTTGTGTTCATTATGCAAGTCCTCATCAAATATCAACTTGAAAATGGAGTACAGGGTGATTCTTTTTGGGGATTGATTAGACATATTCCTTTAAAATTCAATTCATTCTGCTTGTGGACAATTCTATATATCTACGGGGTGGTCCTGAATGTCATGTATTTACGGAAAGGGATAATTCTTTGACTTATATGTCGGATGTGATTCAATGTAGAGAATTCGTTTTCTCTCTTTCATTATTTTATTTTTCAGCCAATGAAAAGTCCATAACAACTTTACTCAAACTGGAGCATTGTCTGCCAATCTCAAACTACCTGCAATTTGTTCGGTTGGAAGTTTTGACGCAGAAGCTTCAAAATATTCTCCTTGCTGGAAATAGGTACTTCCATCTTGTAATTTCCAACCTCTTACAGCCTTCCCAAATAATTTCGTTAATTATTCACGGTCACAAACTCTTTAAAATTCAATATTCCCTCGAATTTTCATACCCGATTTCCCAGCTCTTGAGGCAAGATAAAATCTTGATGTAACGGGAAATATCCTTCAAACCCCTTGTCTGTAGAATCGTTGATGTTGTGGAAATACGTTCTGGGTATCAAACCCAAATGGAAAGGTCTTGAAATATTCGTTGATGGAAAAATATCTTCGGAGTGTTTCGTACTTTTCAGCATGAAACTTTGATAAAGGAACAGAGGAAATGTAGCAGAGTGTCTTAGATATAAATTCATGATCACAAGTTACAATGCCGGTATCTGTTTCTTTTTAGGGGAAGTTATATATACTACAGGCTACAGTGATATATTTCTCACCATTTTTATCCTTCCACTCGCATTTGAGAAGAGGACGTTTTATTTGACTCGGTGCACGTGTGTGTCTGTGTCTATTGTCTTTTATACAGGGTATAAGTTGACAACTTCCTTTCCTCAATATAATTCTTCCAGCAAAAGGAATTTGAAAAATCGGAGACACGTATTTTAAATGCGATTTTCAACGGTGCAATTGCTTCTTATGCCGCAAAATCATCAATATTTCATTAAGAAATAAGATAATATCTTCTATAGAATCACAAATCATAAAAATTGAACTCCGCCTTTCATTCTCCATTGTATATAACCATTGTAAATAATAAAATTATTATTATTATAATATCAATATTTATATTTAAAAAACTAGACATATAAAATTAATGAAACTAACACGAGAATAGCGTAATTCACTTTGAAGTAGAACTGAAAAATATGATTCAAATTGGCTAGTCCATTAAAAAGTAATGAACAAACGGGTGCAAAACCTATTTCAACTAATATTTTTAAACACCCCCCGTAAGAAGTGTAATGGTAACTTTCTCTAGATAATCATGCTCAGCAATTACTATAAGTATTTCTCAAGTAGTTTTCGCCTCAAATCAAGTATATAACTATTGATATATATACAGTGTGACCCATTTAAGATGGAAGCACCCTTCTGAAACTTACATTTTTCAACCGATTGGAATAATTTTTTTTCGTTAGATAGACATTCAAGTACACCAGAACACCAAATTTCATGAATAAATCTCCATTTCCATGGCCAATTTATTAACAATCTAGTGGTGTAGTCAGTTTTTTTATAAAAAAATCACTGGTAATTTTTTTACATTTTTTACCTTGAAAAATAAGATAAGTTGGCCCTGGAAATGGAGATTCATTCATGAAACTTGGTGTCCTGGTGGACTTTTTGAATGTCTACCTAACGAAAAAAAAATCAATCCAATCGGTTGAAAAATGTAAGTTTTAGAAGGGTGCTTCCATCTTAAATGGGCCACACTGTATATATTGTTTGATGTAAAGAAGTTAAAACTTTTGGA
This sequence comes from Chrysolina haemoptera, assembly GCA_958298965.1. Classification (NCBI taxonomy): domain Eukaryota; kingdom Metazoa; phylum Arthropoda; class Insecta; order Coleoptera; family Chrysomelidae; genus Chrysolina; species Chrysolina haemoptera. The sequence goes on along the minus strand of OY282602.1, from coordinate 1,906,907 downwards.
GAAAATATTCTTGAAATTAAATCCCAATGAAGATTTTTTTGATGAAAAAATCTCAGTCTCACTGATGGGACCCATTATAAAGATTGGCAAAATATGCTAAATGTGGCTATTTTTCATCCACCCTGTATAATAGGTGTCTTCTTTCGTCTTCACGACCGATTGACTGACATGTCATTTGACTTTCTTGCAACCAGCAATGATTTTATTTTGTGACTAATCATCTAAACAGTAATACTTTTGGATAAGTCAACTTCAGTTTCAGTAATACAGTCATTTTTACGAATCTCAAAAATTCATATCTCCGAAACTGGACATAGAAATCAATTTTAATTTGCACCTTCAACTTCTAGCGACTTGTATACAAAATCCCAAAAAAAAAATTCAATATGTAATGTATTTTGTGCGGGGTCCTTTCTACGCTTTCTCTATCGAGCTTTCGGGGGATAGGATGGATGTGATTTGAAACTTGAATGGGGAAAACTCTACTGTCTTTGGGACCAATTTGTGTTAACTGTGGGACAGACAGTGGCATAGATTGATTGGTTACAAAATACAGTTGACATTCCAATTGAAATAACCTTTTGGTTGATAGAGTTATCCAGAATACCGTCTCAAAGTATGTTTTGAAGGTTGTAGACGATGTAGTAACTTGATTACTTGTGCTTCGGACTTCCATCGTCTTAATGGTTGAAAGATTTCTACTTCTTTCAATTTTTCACTACGTTTCAATTGCTTGAATCTGCAATCGTCTTCAGGTGAATATTGACAAATTTTGAATCTACACGATGTTTTATAGGTCTGCCGGTAATTACGTTCTAAATTACGCGCGGTCTTGTGGCGCGCGTGTTTTCGCGCTAATTCTCCCTCCAAAACGGTTCATTAGCGGCCTCCATACGTTTTTGATTTCCACGCTCGGTTGACTGAAAGCACCATTAACCTCGATATAAGCGGTTTCAATAAATTTGCGTTTAAACCAGTGTTCTTCTCTATAAAGAACATTAGCCTCGTCCCAAAGAATTCGATAGTGCTCTGTCCTGCTCTGTCTGGCCGCTAATGAACCGTTTTGGAGGGAGAATTAGCGCGAAAACACGCGCGCCACAAGACCGCGCGTAATTTACAACGTAATTACCGGCAGACCTATAAAACATCGTGTAGATTCAAAATTTGTCAATATTCACCTGAAGACGATTGCAGATTCAAGCAATTGAAACGTAGTGAAAAATTGAAAGAAGTAGAAATCTTTCAACCATTAAGACAATGGAAGTCCGAAGCACAAGTAATCGTCTTAAAGTATATTGGAACCATCTAGATATCTATAACTGAATATTCATTGAAAATAAAAGCAGCTAACGTGTTGAACTATGCGATGAATCAAACTCGAAGATTCAACAGCCACTTGGGAATATCGCAGATTTCATTAAATTTCACACGTGCATGTGACAATCTGCTTAAAAATACAAAACCCATTTACACGACGAACAATACATCATCCTGCACGCGGTCGCAACATTAAAATGATTCATTTTGCTCAGCAGGGAAGATAACCGCAGAGCCGGAGTCGGGCTACAATTATGTATGTCGTGCCAATTTGGAGCTGTTTTGATATTTAGCAGCCCTTTGTTCCTCTGCGTCAGCAGGAAGCACCTATCCATGTTGATTCATGCGGAAACTGAGGTGGCATAATAATTATGCAAATACAGACAGAGTGAAGGTAAATTAGGATCAGTGTTTCCAGTGCCTTGTGAAAATTCACCGGGATGTGGAATACACACGGAATAAAAATAAAAATGTGAGTTACGTGATGAAAACGCGACTTTCTCCACCAATAAAGTGAACTGAAAAGCATTCCGGTGATTTTAGTTTCTTCCCAAGAATTCTTCAACTATGGCTCTGAAAAAGTATGTCCATAATTAGTTATATAAAGTAAACGAAATAAAATTCAATCCATTTTTTTCTTTAAAAAATACAGGGGTCAAATTTGAAATATATTAAAAAATCATAAAGTGAATAAAATATTCAGTCGAATTTTTCCCAGGTATCCTTGCATATTTATTTCTATAGGCTTTTTAGTCCGCACTTGTATGAATTTTACTCCTAACTTTTTTGTGACGGTATTGCTCTTCCTTTCTTTCTTATGATTTTTTTCATATTATAACATAAATAAATATAATTCAAAATAAATAACAATAACAATAATAAAATGTATAAAATAAAACTAAATATAATCTCAAAAATGTGATTAAGTGCCTTCCTGCTCATAGAAGAGTACACATAGTGTTATTGACCTTCCCCTTTTCCAGATTCTAAAAATGTTATTTTTAAATTTTCTTCCACTACATCTTCCGTTTCAATTCCACAGAGTTATAATCATGATATTCAACATCTTCCTCATCCGATCTTGATGATTCATCATCGATATCAATTTGTTTTCTGCCTATTTTCCATAGAGCCAAATAAGGAAACTGCTGAAAGAGAACTAAAAATCACAATAAAGCAAATCAAATCAAGCTATAGAAAACTACACAAGTTATCAGATATTAACTAAGTATACATTGTTTAATGAAATTTCAGGGAAACTCGCAACTCGGTTAATACTCATTTTAGGGTATATATTTATTGGAACTTTCAGCGTTTAAAATGAAGTGGGGATTCTACCCTCGGAGTTTTTCCCCTTTATCCTGGGACACCCTGTATAAATATGCAAGCTAAACTCAGAAAGCACTAAACCGATTTTAGAGAAATTAAATGGGTATTGCTTGGTCCAACTTGAGATATAGGATGGTTTTTATTCCGATATGTGCCCCTCAATATTTTTTATTGCAAATTCATGGATTTTTTATAAAACAACTAGCTTCTGTCACGACTCCGCCATTAGTTGAGTCCGACAATAATAGTAACAACAATTTATTGGAGGGATTAGAAAAACAAGTCCATGAATAATTGACGCTGTTTCGACATATTCATTTTGTTCAACTTCTGGGCAGGACATCGTTAATAAATTGTCACCTTCGACAAACAATAATTGATTCAATGAAAAAGATTTATTATCCATAATGGCTTGAAGAGAGGGAACTGAAGAGAAAAAAGAATGAGCAATGAAGCGAACGAATAGAATTCGGTTCAGTCAGTCGTCACCAATAACCATGATCACTCCAAAAAACGCGAAATCGGGAAATACTTTGGTTTTCCGAACGTATTTGACCATTGGAAAATATGTAGCAATAACTCCACGTGGCCGGAAACAAGATATACCTTGGAAAAAGCTGTTGTCGAATTCATCTTCTATAATATGGGTTTGAATGCATATTTTTATCAGTATCCAGAGAGTTCATAGAACCTTTAACGAACACAGCTCGAAAACAAAACATGCAAATTTGGGAAAAGTAATCATATACTTGCAAGAAATCACAGGATTTTTGTTTGTGGCCGTATTGTTTATCAATAGTTATTACTTTGGTGATACTTGGAATATGATTTTAAAAGCTATGCCTACAAGAATATCCGGTATCCATGAGAAAGAAAAAGTACCTGGAATTTGGAAAATATTTTGTCGGCATTTTCTGATGTTCATTTGGACGTTGGGAGAACTTTATGTTTGGATTCGACAAGAGACTGATATCTCTCTAATTTATATTGTGACAACTTCAGTTCTGTTGAAACATTATTCTCAGTTCGTTGCAGTGAATATAATATGGGAAATGTCGAACATTCTCAAAGTTCGTTATGATAAATTGAAATGTTCTATAACAAATGCATTTTCTATTGAATCGATCAATATAACTGATGAAAATCAACTGAAGATCAGAACGGGTCATATCAAATCTAGGTATAGAGAACTACAAACGTTATCGGCAGGAGTTGACAGCATCTTTGGACCAGCTCTTCTTCAACTGATTTTATTTACAATATCCGTAATGCTGGGTTGGGTCCACTGGAGTTTGTATTTTGATTATGCTGACAGAAGAACATTCCAATCAATTTGGAGTGCTCTATGCGGTTCATTATATTTTGTGGTGAGTCAAAATAATCTACTCTTACTTTGAATAAAACAATGTGATCAACATATAGTACAGTAGCCACAGACAAATGTATTGTTAGAAAAAAAATTGTTTACCAAAAAATCAGGAATGGCACCCAAAAAAAAATTTATTTAAAAAAACATTTTTTTTTGCTGTTGTTTCGGAAAGTATGAGATTTATCAAGAAACAACTTCCACAAGCCGAAAGATAATTCAATTCTCCACAAAAAATATACTTAGTAATTTCTCACAAAATGCGCTAGTTTTCCCAGAAAACCTGATTAAATTCCGATATCAAATTTCAGGCTCGCCTTAACCCGCCACTGCAATTTCCGACAGGACAGTAAATTAGATTTGTTATAACTTTGCTAAAAATTATACGAGGGCGAATTTACTCTTTCATTAGGTGTTTCATTCATTAATTCATTATTAATTTTAATTAAATTCATTATTCGAAATGTCGAAAACTCGCCAGAATTATTTTTGCGCAAAAAAAAACATCTGATTCAGAGCTGACCAACTTGAGAACAGTTAAAGATGGACGAATTCTGTGAACTCCAATCGATTCAGAATGGCCGAATTAGTATATACTGAGAATTTGAACGAGAAAAATCTACGGACAAAAAAGTCGAGTAAGCCATGATAAAATTTTTTGAACTTTTTAAATTTTAATTTTTCAAATTTCAAATTTTTATCCCTGAACGTATTTCGACGTGCTGATTCCGAATCTTTGAACGAAAATTTCGAAAACTCATCAGAAATATTTTTCGCACCAAAAAAACCATTTGAAAACTAATTCAGAGCTGACCAACTCGAGAACGGTTAGAGATAGACGAAATCTGCGAACGCCAGTCGATTCAAAATGGCCGAATTAGTATGTATTGTTATTTTCGAGTGTATCAAAAGAAATTAAAAATTACTCGAAAAAGTTGCAAGGGGTTCACCCCTAAAAATCATTAAAAGTACCAAGTTGTCACATCGACTTGAAATTCGCACTGTGTATGTAAAATTTCATGTTCATTCCAAAAATGTATGATTTTCTATGTTCAGATATAAGATTTAGCCGGAAAAAGGTGTTTAAGATAAAACATTAAATTTTTTGAGATTTTTTAAGATAAAACATTAAATTTTCTGAGATTTTTTATTTTTCATTTTTCGAATTTAAAATTTTTGTCCTCGGACGTATTCTGACGTGCTGATTCCGAATCTTTCAACAATAATGTCGAAAACTCATCAGAAATATTTTTGACGGCCAAAAAAACCATCAAAAACTGATTTAGACCTGACCAACTCGAGAACAGTTAGAGATAGACAAATTCTGCGAACGCCAATCGATTCAGAATGGTCGAATTAGTATATATTGTGAATTTCGTTCAATCGAAAAAAATTAAAATTACTCGAAAAAAGTTGCAAGGGGGTCCCCTTAAAAATCATGAAAAATACCAAGTCGTCCCATCGACTTGAAATTCGCACTGTGTATGTAAAATTTCATGTTCATTCCAAAAATGTATGATTTTCTATGTTCAGATATAAGATTTAGCCGGAAAAAGGTGTTTAAGATAAAACATTAAATTTTTTGAGATTTTTTATTTTTCATTTTTCGAATTTAAAATTTTTGTCCTCGGGCGTATTCTGACGTGCTGATTCCGAATCTTTCAACAATAATGTCGAAAACTCATCAGAAATATTTTTGACGGCCAAAAAAACCATCAAAAACTGATTTAGACCTGACCAACTCAAGAACAGTTAGAGATAGACAAATTCTGCGAACGCCAATCGATTCAGAATGGTCGAATTAATATATATTGTGAATTTTGTTCAATCGAAAAAAATTAAAATTACTCGAAAAAAGTTGCAAGGGGGTCCCCTTAAAAATCATGAAAAATACCAAGTCGTCCCATCGACTTGAAATTCGCACTGTGTATGTAAAATTTCATGTTCATTCCAAAAATGTATGATTTTCTATGTTCAGATATAAGATTTAGCCGGAAAAAGGTGTTTAAGATAAAACATTAAATTTTTTGAGATTTTTTAAGATAAAACATTAAATTATCTGAGATTTTTTATTTTTCATTTTTCGAATTTAAAATTTTTGTCCTCGGACGTATTCTGACGTGCTGATTCCGAATCTTTCAACAATAATGTCGAAAACTCATCAGAAATATTTTTGACGGCCAAAAAAACCATCAAAAACTGATTTAGACCTGACCAACTCGAGAACGGTTAGAGATAGACAAATTCTGCGAACGCCAATCGATTCAGAATGGTCGAATTAGTATATATTGTGAATTTCGTTCAATCGAAAAAAATTAAAATTACTCGAAAAAAGTTGCAAGGGGGTCCCCTTAAAAATCATGAAAAATACCAAGTCGTCCCATCGACTTGAAATTCGCACTGTGTATGTAAAATTTCATGTTCATTCCAAAAATGTATGATTTTCTATGTTCAGATATAAGATTTAGCCGGAAAAAGGTGTTTAAGATAAAACATTAAATTTTTTGAGATTTTTTAAGATAAAACATTAAATTTTCTGAGATTTTTTATTTTTCATTTTTCGAATTTAAAATTTTTGTCCTCGGACGTATTCTGACGTGCTGATTCCGAATCTTTCAACAATAATGTCGAAAACTCATCAGAAATATTTTTGACGGCCAAAAAAACCATCAAAAACTGATTTAGATCTGACCAACTCGAGAACGGTTAGAGATAGACAAATTCTGCGAACGCCAATCGATTCAGAATGGTCGAATTAGTATATATTGTGAATTTTGTTCAATCGAAAAAAATTAAAATTACTCGAAAAAAGTTGCAAGGGGGTCCCCTTAAAAATCATGAAAAATACCAAGTCGTCCCATCGACTTGAAATTCGCACTGTGTATGTAAAATTTCATGTTCATTCCAAAAATGTATGATTTTCTATGTTCAGATATAAGATTTAGCCGGAAAAAGGTGTTTAAGATAAAACATTAAATTTTTTGAGATTTTTTAAGATAAAACAATAAATTTTCTGAGATTTTTTATTTTTCATTTTTCGAATTTAAAATTTTTGTCCTCGGACGTATTCTGACGTGCTGATTCCGAATCTTTCAACAATAATGTCGAAAACTCATCAGAAATATTTTTGACGGCCAAAAAAACCATCAAAAACTGATTTAGACCTGACCAACTCGAGAACGGTTAGAGATAGACAAATTCTGCGAACGCCAATCGATTCAGAATGGTCGAATTAGTATATATTGTAAATTTCGTTCAATCGAAAAAAATTAAAATTACTCGAAAAAAGTTGCAAGGGGGTCCCCTTAAAAATCATGAAAAATACCAAGTCGTCCCATCGACTTGAAATTCGCACTGTGTATGTAAAATTTCATGTTCATTCCAAAAATGTATGATTTTCTATGTTCAGGTATAAGATTTAGCCGGAAAAAGGTGTTTAAGATAAAACATTAAATTTTTTGAGATTTTTTAAGATAAAACATTAAATTTTCTGAGATTTTTTATTTTTCATTTTTCGAATTTAAAATTTTTGTCCTCGGACGTATTCTGACGTGCTGATTCCGAATCTTTTAAAAATAATGTCGAAAACTCATCAGAAATATTTTTGACGGCCAAAAAAACCATCAAAAACTGATTTAGACCTGACCAACTCGGGAACGGTTAGAGATAGACCAATTCTGCGAACGCCAATCGATTCAAAATGGCTGAATTGGTATGAATTGGGTATGTATTTGGGAATTATTTTACTAAAATGAACCCTTCTCCTGTTCTCCTTATGTAACCATCCAATGTCCTTCAATTTATTTGATACTCGTTATCGCCTACTTACACCAAAAATCATACGTGGGCATGAGTTTCGAACTTTCTGGATCTTATTTTTATACATAAGAGTTAAATAATGTGCATACAACGTATCCGCGTAATTGAATGGTAATTATCTTTCAATTCCCCCTTAAACTTTTTCCTTATTTTTCATTAGAGATAATTACTTCACTGATTTCATTAGGTGTACAAAAAATGACTAGTTGTTTCCCCCCCTCGAAATCATAGTAGAAAAAAAAAAAAAAGAAAAAGTGTATATCGTTTCTGAAGACTCCTACCTTCTCATAAATGCTTTAGTAAAAATGAAATTATTATACTGAAGCAGCAACCCGTACCCTCTTTGGACCATATGGAACAATTTTAGACTAGTAAGACAAGTCTCACCGAAGAGAAACTGGTTTTCACTCCTACAGTAAAATCTAAATATATCGAGATCTCACAGCCCCACTTGAATCTATTTCACCACTTCAAAAGAGCAGAGTAGGATATTACTATTAATGAATTTACTTCGTATAGTTTTTTCAAACTGTACTGTTATGCAGTCTTGTTTTTACATGAAACCTCAGCCATCTCCGATTCAACGATTCATCCGTTTTGTTTCAACAATGAGTAGTTTCTTCGATTACAGTTTTCTTAGTCGTCGTTTCAAATGTACCATTAGGAACTCTTAAATAATATTATTAAGTTGTCAACTTCGACAAACAAAAATCCTTTCAATGAAAATGATATATTATCTTTAATGGCTCCGAAAGAGAAGGAACATCACCAGAACAAGAAAGTTATATGCTCAATACGAAGCGAATGGATGACTCAGTCAGTCAACTTGAATAACCATGAACATTTCTAATAACGAAAACTCGGGAAACACATTGGTATTTCGAACATATTTTATCATTGCCAAATTTATAGCAATCACTCCGCTTGGTGGAAAACATGATAAATCTTGGAAAAAGCTGTTGTCGAATTTACCTTCCATGATATGGGTTTGCATGAATATTTTCTACGGTATCTATTCGGTATATGTAATTATAAATATGCAAAGCAAAAAAGCAGGACATATCGTGCTGATGAAAATAATAAAATGTGTGCAAGCAATCACAGGAACTGCTTTTGTGGCCGTATTGTTTGTGAATATGTACTACTCTTGGGCTACTTGGAAAATGGTCCTAAAACCTGTTCTATTCCAAAGCATATTCGATGACCACGAAGAGAAAAAAATGGCTAGCGTTTTGAAAATATTTGTTTGGCATCTTCTGATGATCATTTGGATATTTTGTGAATTTTATATTTTTTTCCCACCACAGTTCGATATTCTCACAATTTGCGATATGATTACTTCCATTGTGACACAATATTATTCCCAATTCGTGGTAGTTAATATGATATGGGAAATGTCCATTAATTTTAAAATTCGTTATGATAACTTGAAATTTTCAATCGCGAAGGCCTTCTCTATTGATTCGACTAACGACACCGGTAAAAAACACCGGAGAAATAAAATAAGGCAGATTAAATCCAAGTATAGAAATCTACACGCATTAATGGAGGGAATCAACAAAATCTTCGGACCAGCATTTCTTCAACTGATTTTATATACAGTGGTAGTTGTACTGAACTGGGTTTACCACAGTTTGGGTTCTGATTATACTGACAGAAAATCGATAGAAAAAATTTACACTGTACTACCTGGTATTTGCTATTCTGTGGTGAGTTGAAATAATTTACTTATACAATGTCACACATAAAGTTCGCCACATATGGAAGTTTTTTTTTTTATTAACAAATATAATGAAAATTTGACTCCGCAGTTAGTTGTGCTTGAAAAATGTTTTAAAAACAGCATCTTTTGACGGATTAACTGTCATTAAAAATGACGTTTTTAATTCGTTTTTAATTCATTGACATATGAACTAAAAACTGAGTTTTTCACAAAATCACTTTTACCACTAGTGTTAAAAATACTTTTAACACTAGTGTTAAAAGTAAAATGACAGATGAGATGATGGATACTCAGTAATATATCTCTCTAATAGAAACACTTCAATCAGATATTATAATCAGAACACCTACTCAAGAGGACTCATTTATAAAAGTTCGCACATGTATTTGGCCGTTTGTGCGATTGGTAATACTAATTCCTTTTAAAGTTACAAACGAAACAGTATTCAGTCCAACTGTAGAAGGTGCTTCATCACTGACAATTAATTCATAAGTCACGTGCGTTGGGGTTTATTATAGTTGGAGCCTCTTTGTAATCCAAAGATCGTGTGTCCGAATCCTCATGGATCTTATAGTTTTTTTTTTCTTACTAGCAGTAACTGTTGTACAAAAAAATTGTATGACACATTTGTTAAAAGTGATTTTATATTGCTCCACTCGCTAACGCTCGTTTCGCAATATTCCCCACCTACAAAATAAAATGCCACTTTTAACACTTGTATCATAAATAACTATTTTCATACAGCATCAAAATAAACGATGGGCATTTTAGTCTGGAACGAATGGAACGTGTTCACAAAACCGAATCTCGCAGTGGTGCAATCGTTTAGTTTGTGTCAAAACACAAACCATTTAGTTGCTCAACTTTTCAGTTGCATCTTAGTTGCAGGTGGGCGCGGAGTAATATAAATGAGTACTCATTTCTGCGACTAAACTGTTGCTCACAAAAAGATTAATCTTTCGAAAACGACAATGACACTTTGTGCTCGAAATACACACATTATTTTTTCTACAAGCGCACTTTTAGAAAAAAAATGATCGACACTTCATTCAAATAGGCACATAACATTACTTATGAAAAAATCACTCAATAGCAATCCGAAATGTATAAGCTATCTAAATTCAAATCGCTAACAGTAAAGTAAAGTTCTTAAAAAAAGTTGCAATTGCCAGGAGCTGGAACCGTAACCATCGGATTACAAGCCCAAGACGCTAGCCATTGCACCACCGCAGATTATCAGATGGACATGACTGTATTGTCTATACTTTCCATCATGCAAGTATAGGTCCGTTTCAGACAAAAGCAGTCGAGATGCGTTTTAAATTTACAAAAAAAGGTTCATTGAGTAGGTAGGAGGAAAAATCATATGTATTACATGGGAGTAAAGTGCTTCACGTCAACTACATCCTGCGGGAAAAAAAGTGGTACTTTCCTCCCTAGTGATACAACTAGCTATTCGGCTCACGACGAAACTTTGTTCTCATGAGTAACAAGCGTAAATAATCGCTTGTTGAATGATAATTTTTTAATTTTTATTATCTGCATTACAATGTTTTTCAGTGAAAATATTCATGCAAATAATTCTTTCATTCAATAGAAGGCAGTTTATCGTTTTTTTTGTTTCAGATGCAATTAACATTCTTGATAATGGCATGTGACAGAATAGAATGTTGTGGATTGGAAATCGTCGAATCGTGCTACATATTGCAAAGGGATATGGTAATATCGCCAATTAGCGAAGAACTGGTATACCTTACAAATTATTTGGAGAAACTGGCTCCAAATATCACACTGGTTGGCTGTATACGTGTCAATAGATACACTTTGTCCTCGCTAATTTCAACAATGACTTCCTATGTTATAATAATGCTTCAACTCAAATAATCCAGTACGATTGGGTTTTGAGACAAGAATCGATTATAGCACCACCAAACTTGGTATGTTGGAACAATGATAAACAAGAAAAAAAATTCAATTTTCCACATAAATTATTCTCAGTGATTTCTTATGATATGCGCTCGTCAGAAAACGTGATTGAACGCCGACATCAAATTTCAGGTTCACCATTAGCCGCCGCTGAAAGTTCTGGCGGTACCGAATATTTGATTGGTCATAACTCTGCTAAAAATGATCGGAGAAGGAAAAGGAAAAGTTCATATCGTTTCTGAAGACTCCTACCTTCTCATACAAATATAATATGCGATTATTTGAATACCTAAAATGTGTTTTGTCGCACTTCACGGAGATGTTTTCGGATGATCCGAAAATCATGAATAATTTAGTAAATATGAAATTATTATACTGAAGCAGCAACCCATACCCTCTTTGGACTATATGCAACAATTTCAAAGTAGTGTGACAGGTCCCACTTATACATGCCAAAAAAAAAAAATTTGTTTTACTCCTGCCTCATTTTCAACTTACCCATAAAATCGGCATTCTCTTCACTAAATGTTGAAAATGATCGCTTATTCATATCCTGCATATATATTTAATAACACTATTGTGAAGCGCAAACCTCAAGCTTGAAATCACATACTTAATTTTTTATGTAGGATGTGTATGAGCGATTATATTCAACATTTACTGAAGAAATTGCCGGGATTATGGATGAGTTGAAAACTGAGGCAGGAGTAAAACCCAGTTTTTTGTTTGGCATGTATAAGTGAAACTTGTCTCACTAGTCTTAAATCGTTGCATATGTATAATTATTTCATATCAACTAAAATATCCATGACTTTCGGATCCTCCGTAAATATCGTAGAAGGGTTATGTGAAGTGGGACAAAACACATTTTAGGTACTCAGATACTCACTTATTATATTTGCTTGAGGAAGTAGAAGTCTTCAGGAACGATATGCACTTTTTCTTTTCCTTCTACTATAATTTTTAGCAAAGTTATGACAAATCTAATTTTTGGCCCTGCCTGAACTTGCAGTGGCGGGTTAGCGCGAACATGAAATGTAACGTCGGCGTTAAACCACATTTTCTGAGAAAACGATCGTATTTCAAAAGGTATTACTGAAAATCATTCTTGTGGAGAATTGAATTATCTCTCAACCTATCGAAATCGTTTTTTGATAAATCTTATATTTTCTGTAACAACAAAAAAATTATACTTTTCATTAAATGAACATTTTTTTAGGGTCCAAAATACATGTATGTGCCGAGTTTCAGAGAGTGCTACAATTCATTCTTCACTTTTTGCTCGAGTTTGTCTGTCATTACTGGATTAAAATGAGTAGTATGAGTTTTAGAGTGCACTATTAATAGTATGTTGTGTAACAAGTGTTATATACACCCTTTTTAGGTCAGTAGAAATAGACAACCAATTCATAATGATTCCAAAAGTTTTTGAACTTTGGTCAAGTGAACGGTGAATCGAGAAAGCATTTTGATTCTCTAGACTACGAGGAAGCCCTAATTCGAAAAAGAAACACATTACGGATAAATGCAGCACGTCTTTGATAACTACCAACCGATCAATAATTAACCGAAGGAGTAATTTGTAGGGTAGAGATAATTCACTTACGGATACCGGATCTCATTTCCGGTTTGCGCACCGGAAAAGCATTCGACCAGCAAGCTTGCTTCATTCGCTACAAAAAAAAAATACAAGATGCTTTCGAGTGGACCGAAATCTGAAAACTCTTTTATGTACCTTCACATTTTGGAGTGTTGTTGATAGCGTAGCTCTCCGACCATAAAGTGAATTGTACCTACACCGAGAGAAATCTAGTTACACAAGAGTTCTTTTTCAAAAAAATCTTATACAGTGTGACCCATTCAAAATGAAAGCAGCCTTATAAAATATATATTTCTCAACCGATTGAAATTATTTCTTTTTTCATCAGGTATAGACATTAAAAAAGTTCAGTAGAACACCAAAATTATTTAATAAATCCCTATTTCCTGTGCCCACTAATCTGACTACACCACTGGAATCGCATTTTTTTTTTCATTTTCAGATTCTTGATTGTTGTCAACTCTATCCCCGAACATTGTTATCCATTCGATATATATCAAGATATGGAAAAAATTGTAAGATTTTCCTATAATAAATGTTGATTTATTTAGTTGCGTTTCAATTTTGATCCGTTTATATTCTACATTGATAACATATTGATTAATAGTATTCTAGAATTTTTTCAGTATTTTTTCCGTATTCTACACTATCAATTCAACATAAAACAGTATTTGAAAAATGAAAAATAATGAATTTAAGAATCGGTCCAAATCAAAGTCATTAGATTCACTCGATATTACCACCGATATTCTCAAAATTTTATGGTGTTTCCGGAAATGTATGATTTGAAAATGATTGGATACACGGTATACTATAAAACAACGATAAATGTGCAACAAAAATTGTATCGCACGAATCAGGCATCCTAGCACACAAAACCACTTATAACACCTTCAAGCGAACTGTAAGGCCAGCAAACGATACCATCCTCTTACAGGAAATTTTCTTAGCTTCCTTTCTATATATCTATGTATTTAACGAATGTGTCTCGTTATGGTCGCAAAATGCAAAAAATGTAAAACAAGCGCTTAACTCCGGCATCCTAGCACACAAAAGCACCAATAACACCTACAAGCGAACTGTTAGGCCAGCATTCAATAACTTTCTCTTATAGGAAATTTTCTTAGCTTCCTTTCTATATACCTATGTATTAAACGAATGTGCCTCGTTATGGTCGCAAAATGCGATAAATGTAAAAGGTGCGCTAGGATCCGCCATCCTAGCACATAAAACCACCTATAACACCAACAAGCGAACTGTTAGGCCAGCAAACAATAACATCCTCTTGTAGGAAATTTTCTTAGCTTTCTTTCTATATACCTATGTATTTAACGAATGAGTCTTGTTATGGTCGCAAAATGCGATAAATGTAAAAGGTGCGCTAGGATCCGCCATCCTAGCACATAAAACCATCTATAACACCAACAAGCGAACTGTTAGGCCAGCAAACAATAACATCCTCTTGTAGGAAATTTTCTTAGCTTTCTTTCTATATACCTATGTATTTAACGAATGTGTCTCGTTATGGTCGCAAAATGCGATAAATGTAAAAGATGCGCTAGGATCCGCCATCCTAGCAACATAAAACCACCTATAACACCAACAAGCGAACTGTTAGGCCAGCAAAAAATAATATCCTCTTGTAGGAAATTTTCTTAGCTTTCTTTCTATATACCTATGTATTCAACGAATATGTCTCGTTATTGTCGCAAAATGCGATAAATGTAAAGAGTGCGCTAGGATCCGCCATCCTAGCACATAAAACCACCTATAACAACAACAAGCGAACTGTTAGGCCAGCAAACAATAACATCCTCTTGTAGGAAATTTTCTTAGCTTTCTTTCTATATACCTATGTATTTAACGAATGTGTCTCGTTAAAATTCATGAAGACAGAAAAAAAAATTGTTATGCAAAACCATATTACGGACATCAAATTGGATAACAGCTTTTTCCACGGTTTATCATGTGTTCTACCACGTGGAGTGATTGCCAAAAATTTGGCGATGGTCAAATAGGCACGGAAAACTAACGTATTTTCCGACTTTCCATTTTCTGATATGTTCATGGTAGCTGCTGGTGCCTTACTAAACCGACACCGATATTCATTAGCTTCATTCATCATACAACTTTCTTGTTCTGTTGATGTTTCTTCTCTTTCTGAGCCATTATAGATAATCAATCATTTTTACTGATAGCACCTAAAAGCGAACACGAATCAAATGATGATCAGGTCAGCCCAAATCATTTTCATAATGCAGTCGTGTATTATCCAAAACAATTTACAATTTAATAAATCAATGAATGAGAGATTGCTGAGGTTTTCTACGAAAACAGAACAGCATATTGGCACTTTGGAAAAGGATGAACTGCTTGTGATACGAAAACATCGATTAAAAAAACAAATAATCAAATGTAATCTCTGGCTTAGTCTTGGTGGGAGATATTTGCATGGTACTGTCCAATTTTTTTTTACCAAGAATTTTTTTCCATTGTCTACTAGTATAGGTAATGATGGATAATATGGAAAATACACTTTTTTAGTTTCAATTAAAAGAGAATATGTCTAATTCAATGACTTCAATTCAGGACTCAATCATGAAATAAATTTATTGCTGAAATATTTTAAAACAGTTTTAACCCTTCACAAAACAAAGATGAATCGCGCATTTTATACAATTTACATGAGTTTTTTCCTTACAGCCGGCTTAATTACACCTAGAGGCTTCCTTGTCTTCATACATGTCTAACATGTGATCTGTATGACCAGTTTGGATTTCTCGTACAGGTCTCACTTCGATATGAGCTTTTCTGGATTGCATAGAGGCACTCGGAGATCTAGGTCGTCCAGTGTAACAAACCCCTGGCCTTGGCATAAAACCATTGTACAATTTAATGACTTTTGTTTTTCTTATTTCGAAGTATTTTTTACTTTCCTTATATCATCTTTTTACCGTATCCATATTCCCTGTAAGTGATCACTGATAGCAAGCAAGCAAGCTTGTGTTTTCATCAAACAAACTAGTTATTCTAATCCCAAATATTCAAATGTAATAATAGATTATTGCAAAATGCTAATTTCGTGACACTTGACCCCCATGCTAATAGAACCTTTCAAGTTGATATGCCGTCCACACCACCTAATGTATTCATTTCGAAAAGTAGTGTTGGTGATCATTCAAAAAGGTTTTTGTCCAATTTTTGTACGTTGGACAGATCAAAAATTTACGGAGAGGTGGGGGGGGGGGGGCTATAGAAAGCCGCACTATATATTATTATTTATTATGCACTCTAAATCTCATACACTTATTAGAGTTCTATAATGATTATGATGTAAGAAGCAATGGTGGAAATTATCGACACCAAAGTATATCTGTTGATATGTAAAAAGCCGACCACTGTGATTTTCGGAGCCAGTTTCTTCAAATAATTTTTGAGGTATACCAGTTCTTCGCTGACTGGCGATACTAACATATCCATTTGCAAGCGATAGCACCTTTCGAGAACGTCCAGTCCACAACATTCTATCCTGTCACAGGCCATTATTGTGAATGTTAATGGCACCTGAAAACATTTTTTTTTAAATTATCGATTATAAACTCATCACTAGTGATATTGCTCACTAGAATATTTTTGCAAATTATTGCCGGAGCAGATAGTTCCCGACATGTAAGCTAATCCATAACAAAAAACAAGGGTAAAGAGTCTGTCTGGATAGAATTTGTTTTTTTTAAGCGTGTATGAACGCTGTTCATAAAATAGTCTTTCTAAATATCACTCGACCATGACAAATAGAGACTATTATTTTCTTTAATTCGTCTCGAGTGACTTGTATGACAATTCAGTTCGACCATAATATGAACTTTAATAATCATCAACTAAACGAACTAAAACCAACAATACATCATTTTTACTCACCAAGAAATTGAGAGAATGAACTGCTGCTATCAAAACGGAGAGGCCTAGTGATTGGTCAGCAATTCTACCATGTAAACAGCCGTAGAACCAAGCCAGTATGGCAAGTATAATGCGTGAAAACAGGAGAGGGAATTCTGGTCCAAAGATCTTGTCAACTCCCACCGCTAATTTGTGTAATTCCGTATATTTCGATTTGATTCGCCTTATTTTCATTCTCAGGAGTTTTTTACCAGTTTCATCAGTTGCATCAGTAGAGAATGCATTCGCTATTGAAAATTTCAAGTTATTATAACGAATTTTCAGAATGTTGGATATTTCCCATATCATAAATATTTTCACGAATTGAGAATAACTTATCATCACATCGGGAACTAACATGGCGTAAACTACAGGATTATAGAAGTTATTTTTATACGCAAAATATACTTGTTCTATTGTGGTGGTAATCAAAATAAAATGCATTCCATATATTTTCAAAATGCTAGCCACATTTTTCTTCTCGTAATGAAACCCGTGGATACCGAGTATGCTTGAAGGCAGAATACCTTCAATAATTATTTTCCAAGTAGTACCACAGTAGAATCGATTTATAAACGACAAAGCAACACAAGCACATCCTGTGATGATTGGACCCAGGTCGACTACTGCATTTACCATCATATTTATATTCCAGAACTGTTGATCATTGAGTAATAAATAAATTAAATAAACACGTAAGGAAATTACCAAGCAAAACCATATTATGGATGGGAAATTCAATAAAAGTTTTATCCACGGTCTGTCATGTTTTTCAGCGCTTGGAGCAATGGCTATATATTTGGCGATGGTCAGATATGCTCGGAAAACTAACGTATTTGCCGATTTTCCATTTTCAGAGGTATTCATGGTTATTGCTGATGACTAACTGAACTGAATCACATCCAATCGCTTCAATATTCATACAACTTCTTTGTTCTGTTGATGTTTTCTCTCTCTAATTCTATGAGCCATTATACATAATAAATCATTTTCATGATAGCACCCTATACAAACATGAACCAAATGAAACCAAAATCGAGTCAGCCTAAGTCATTTCCATAATGCAGACTTCCATTCCATCAATTGAAAATGGGAAAATAATAATCCAGCCTTTTGTAATTTTCCAATTGGAACTTATAATCATCTCTGCCTAAAGGTGTGTTTCTGTCTGACGCCTAGTACTGCTCATATGGTAATTTATTTATCGGTTTCTTTTCGAGCGTCAAACGCTGGCGGCTGCAGATCCCGCGGCCCTGCCCCTCTCGAGGTTTCGAGACAGTCAAACGTCAGTCGCCGTTTGTGAAAGTCGTGCCTGTACGATGTCGAAAGTTTTATTTACTGCAGAGGAAGATTTCTCTGCAATAAATTCTTTTTCATCTTAATCTCAATAAATAGTTTGATTAAAAAAAATTAAAGATTGAAAAAAAAACAGTTCTGGATTTAAATAATGGATGAACTTGTTAATTTTCTTTGCATATGCTTGTTAGTACAGTTCTACCAACATAGCTGAACATGTGAAATTCTAATGTAATGCGCGAACGCTGAACGCTCATGTTGAGTGTCTCATCACTGGATATATTACGAATGCGCATTATGGGCGTGCATGTTTTCACGTTTTCAGGTATTTTAGTACAATTTGTGTGATCGCGACGATGTGTGATTAGAATGCGGGGAATGCTCTGCAGTATATACAGGCCAAACCGGTAGAAATTTTGACGTAAGGTTCCGTGAACACGTCGGTTTAGACAAAAAATCAACAATGTACGAACATCTACAAGAATCCAAACACAAGATAAGTAAAGATAACCTCAAAATTCTATACACATGTAATAAAGGGAAGACAATGAATCTGTTGGAAGCCATGGAAATTAATAAATCACTTAAAAACCCGAAATTTAGAACCCTCAACGAGCAACTCGATTTGTGTAGGTCTCCACTTTTGAATTTATAAATTTGACAACCCAGGTAATTTCCATCACCTCCAGGGTTTAAGTTTATATTGTTTCACCCTTGTTCCCTTAATTACCTCTCCATCCAGCCTACCTGCAAACTCCCTATATAACTAGGCTTAGAGTTCAATTATTGTATTAGTTAGTTTTTATACTTGATAATGGGATAAAACCCGAAACAGGTCGTAACAATAAAAATCTAGTGGAAATAGGACAAAAGAGTTTTCTTTCGTTTCATCAAAGTATTTTAGTACAATTGTAAAATTTCTAATAGCAAATCAAAAAATATATATATTTTTTTGTTTTCACACATTTTTAACTTAGAAAATGGTACTTTTTTGGCAACAGATCACTTTACGGGAAATGGGCATACTGGCGTTAGCCGTTTGAGTCAGACGCTGTGCGGCAGCCGCGTGCGTCAGCCGCCCTATAGGAAACTCATTTCAACACCTCATGCCCAAAATATCACATGAAATCTCATGAAAAAATATAGACGAATTATGACAATTTATAACCGAATAATACATGTCATACGAGTATCAGGCGGTGGTTGTTCAAAGAAACTATACAGTATCGGAAATTTTTCATTTTACTATACAGTGTGTCTCACTTCTCATGGAAACACCCCCGTATCTTCCGTAATAATTGAGGTAGAATGATGAAACTCTCAGGACAGATGAAAATGGTCAGCTCAATTGGGTTGGCCTAAGTGATATACACTGCCTACCACTCGCGATGGAACAACCCATTTTTACGGTAAAACATACTAGGGGGCAAAATAGGCTCGAAATTATTTCAGATTCGTGATCAGAACCACCAAATTACAACAGATATACTTTTTTCCTGAAAAAATTTCAGTCCTGAAAAATCCGAATTTGTCTCACTTCTCATGGAAACACCCCCGTATCTTCCGTAATAATTGAGGTAGAATGATGAAACTCTCAGGACAGATGAAAATGGTCAAAATGTACCCACCACATTAATTGGGTTGGCCTACGTGATATACACTGCCCACCACTCGCGATGGAACAACCATTTTTACGGTAAAACATACTAGGAGGCAAAATAGGCTCGAAATTCTTTCAGATTCGTGATCAGGACCACCAAATTACAACAGATACACTTTTTTCTGAAAAAATTTCAGTCCTGAAAAATCCGAATTTGTCTCACTTCTCATGGAAACACCCCCGTATCTTCCGTAATAATTGAGGTAGAATGATGAAACTCTCAGGACAGATGAAAATGGTCAAAATGTACCCACCACATTAATTGGGTTGGCCTACGTGATATACACTGCCCACCACTCGCGATGGAACAACCATTTTTACGGTAAAACATACTAGGGGGCAAAATAGGCTCGAAATTATTTCAGATTCGTGATCAGAACCACCAAATTACAACAGATATACTTTTTTCCTGAAAAAATTTCAGTCCTGAAAAATCCGAATTTGTCTCACTTCTCATGGAAACACCCCCGTATCTTCCGTAATAATTGAGGTAGAATGATGAAACTCTCAGGACAGATGAAAATGGTCAAAATGTACCCACCACATTAATTGGGTTGGCCTACGTGATATACACTGCCCACCACTCGCGATGGAACAACCATTTTTACGGTAAAACATACTAGGAGGCAAAATAGGCTCGAAATTCTTTCAGATTCGTGATCAGGACCACCAAATTACAACAGATACACTTTTTTCTGAAAAAATTTCAGTCCTGAAAAATCCGAATTTGTCTCACTTCTCATGGAAACACCCCCGTATCTTCCGTAATAATTGAGGTAGAATGATGAAACTCTCAGGACAGATGAAAATGGTCAAAATGTACCCACCACATTAATTGGGTTGGCCTACGTGATATACACTGCCCACCACTCGCGATGGAACAACCATTTTTACGGTAAAACATACTAGGGGGCAAAATAGGCTCGAAATTATTTCAGATTCGTGATCAGAACCACCAAATTACAACAGATATACTTTTTTCCTGAAAAAATTTCAGTCCTGAAAAATCCGAATTTGTCTCACTTCTCATGGAAACACCATCGTAATTTCCGTAATTATTGAAGTAGATGTCTGTAAATTCCAGAAGCGTTAGATATACTAGCGATAAACCTAAATCTTGCATGAAGTTGATCTGAGTGACATACACTGCCCGACAGGGGCGATGAACCTAGCCAGTTTTGCGAAAAATTATATTAGGGGACAATATATGCTCAACGGATTCGGAATCAGGACACCAATTTTACCAACAATTCATATTTTCGAGGGTAATACCACAAGAGGTTTTTATTTTTACGGACAAACTTTCATTTTGCACGAACACTTGTTTTTTTTGCAATTGACGAGAACATTGATAGAATTTCGAGCCTATTTTGCCCCCTAGTATGTTTTACCATAAAAATGGGTTGTTCCATCGCGAGTGGTGGCCAACCTAATTGAGGTGACCATTTTCATCTGTCCTGAGAGTTTCATCATTCTACCTCAATTATTAAGGAAGATACGGGGTGTTTCCATGAGAAGTGAGACAAATTCGGATTTTTCAGGACTGACATGTTTTGAGTGGCCCTATGTGAGAGTCAAACGAAGGCCCTCTAGGATTAAAAGACCCAATCTGAAATATTATACTGCCGCCATCTATTCGGCAATTTCAGTACTAATGACTTTGCTTCGTTCCCATGTTGCCATATGCTCGAACGTGTCACAAATCGCGTCGATTGCGCCATCTCTTGACGACATAAAATAGATCAAATTTATAAATATATGAGACTTCACGTTTTTGTATATTAGTAACACTTGAAATGTAAATATATTGTGTTTGATCGAAAATAAATATATCGGCACGCAAAATAATATATATTGCTACAATTAATAAAGATATTGACAGAAATTATTTATATTTGCAAAAATACTTTTTACCCGAACGGCGCCTCATAGGTATGTAACACGCTGATACGTTTTTCAACACTTGTTACATAATGTACTATTGTGAATGTCATTTACACCTTTGGGTCCAAATTTCATTAACAAAATTCCTCAATTACTTTTCGAAATTACTAATTTCATAATTACATTTCATGGACATAAAATTCAATCGCAAAGGCGCCTGCCGTAATAGCAATCTCATTATATCAGGGAGGGGCTAAAAGGAAGCCATAAAATGAGGAATTGAATTATAGCAGACGGAAAAATAATGTGCCAACCTATTTTAGAATGTCGAGCGAAAGAACCGGCGATTAATTTCTAGAATCCTGGAAGTCTCGGCATAGTTTTCTTCAATATGCAACTAAGAAATTACTTGAAGCGGAAAACATTAAAGAAATTAATGAATTTCTGAGTTTTCGTTAAAACTTATTTAGGATGATGATGCTTGTCAGTTATTTTTGCTCGAAATGCTTTCAATTCAATTATATTTTTCACTCGGCGTTCTCAAATTATTGTGATAAGATCATATTGGAAAACATTATTCTGATTAAATGAGAAATGTAGAATAAAACTTCCCATGTTCTATATTATTTTTTCCTCCTACCCCTATAGAAACTACACACTTTCCTCCCTCAAACCAGGGAGGAAACTTATACTTTTTCTCCCTAGGGAGGAAAGTACTTTTCTTCCCTAGGGAGGAAAGTACTTTTCCTCCGCCTCATTTCAAGTAAGTTGTAAACGATGAAACTTGTGAATCTATTATAATCAAATTGTTTCGGTAATTTCTAGAACATCTTATATATCCTGTATTCTGGTAAAAATCAAACATGAATGTTACTTCTACTTTAGTTTTTTAATAGCTATTTGTGTATTTAGAGCGAAAAGTGATTGATTGTCGCTCGACAAAAAGATCAATCTTTGGAGAACGACAATGACACTTTGTGCTCGAAATACACACATTATTTTTTCTACAAGCGCAGCTCTTAGAAAAAAAATGATTGACACTTCATTCAAATAGGCACATAACATTACTTATGAGAAAATCACTCAATAGCAATCCGAAACGTATAAGCTATCTAAATGTCCAATAATTCAAATCATTAACAAGAAAAAAGTAAAATAACATTCTTAAAAAAAAAAAGTTACAATTGCCAGGAGCTGAACCCGGGACCTTCGGACTATAAGCCCAAGACGCTAGCCATTTCACCGCAGGCTGTAGACCTCTATTCAGTGATTACCAAAAAAGTCTTGAAAACTTCAAAATTCAATATCTCCCAAAATATTTTTTTTTTACAAAAAAATATTCCTTCATTTCGTTTTGTTTTGTCATCTTCTACTTCCAATTTAATTTATTGCTCCAATTTCTGAAACACCCTGTACATTCAAAAATAATTGCAAAGGTGTTCCAGTAGAAAACTTTGCAAAGTATCAAACAGCTATAACTCAACGGTCGTAGGGGCACTATTTGTTTTCTGTTGGATACTGATATAACTGTTAGATACGAACTAATGTAACAGCCAGGGTTTTAAAAAAATCCAATTTTTTAATATAGTGCTTACTGGTGTAGAGAAAATGAGAAAGTTTTGTCATTATCATTGAAATACAAATGTTTCAGTATGGTCAAGCTATTCATATGATAATAATTTGATATTTTTATACAGCTAGGAAAATATTTTAAAAAAATTTATATTTTCAATTTTCTCTCATTATCTTTTCAAACTTCGTATATGTGTATAAAATTTAATTCTAAGCAACTTTTTCAAATCACTCTTTTTGATATCTTGCCATTTTACCCAACTATTTGCGTTCTCATGGTAATTTTTTTCAATTTGCCGCCATACCAGCGATCACGTGACATGTGTCAAAATCGATTTTTAGGTTATCGGACATGCACAAACTTTTCCCAAGAATCTTTTTTCCAATACTCTAATAATAAACTTTTTTCCCATATGGTACATTGGCGGTCACTGTATAATCCATTTTTCATTATTGATTATTGGTCTATCGTCAAGTAGTGTGTGTCGTCAATTATTCTTGTATAAACTTCTGGATATTGAAAAAGGTGGACTCGGATAACATGAAAAAATCCCGTTAAACCACTAACTCAATCGATTTAATTCCCAATTACCAGAAATACCGACCCGAATCCCAAGGAATGACCGTCCAGTACCGTTGCCATTCAATTAATTATGCCCACCCCTCAGTTATGAGTTTCATTAGTCTGCAATTGATTAATACCATCGTTACATTCAGCCTGAACCATTTCAAAGCGATTATAATCGTATTCATTTGGTAATGCAGGTACAGTAATGCGTTAGAGGTTAATTTCTCTGAGGTATCGATTTTAGTCGAAACGTTCAGTTCACGCACACTTTAACAAATAGTCGCAATAATGGTAATGTATCAGGAGAGTCCTAGACTCGGAAAAAGGATTTTTTCTTAATTTCTTCTTCTTCGTTTTGTTTGAGTTCGATGATTCCACATTAGTTACACCGGTATTCTTATGCGTCTTACTACTTGCCATAGTAGGAGGAGAGTTCAAGAATTTTTGCCGAAGAGTATTAAATAAATGAAATAGTAAAAATGGCCAAAAATCGAAAATTATCAGATTAACTCGAAATTACCACCGATATACTCAAAATTTTATGCTGATTCCGAAAATGTATGCTTTGAATATGTTCGGATACACGGTGTACCATAAAACAAAGATAAATGTGCAACAAAAATTGTATCGCACGAATCCGGCATCCTAGCATACAAAACCACCTATAACACCTACTAGCGAACTGTTAGGCCAGCAAACAATAACATCATCTTGTAGGAAGTTTTCTTAGCTTTCTTTCTATATGCATATGTATTTGACGTATGTGTCTCGTTATGGTCGCAAAATGCGAAAAATGTAAAACATGCGCTAAACTCCGGCATCCTAGCACACAAAAGCACCTATAACACCTACAAGCGAACTGTTAGGCCAGCAAACCATAACATCATCTTGTAGGAAATTTTTTTAGCTCTCTTTCTATATACCTATGTAATTAACAAATGTGTATCGTTATGGTCGCAAAATGCGAAAAATGTAAAACTGTTAGGCCAGAAAACGATAACATCCTCTTATAGGAAATTTTCTCAGCTTTCTTTCTATATACCTATGTATTTAACGAATGTGTCTCGTTATGGTCGCAAAATGCGAAAAATGTAAAACATGCGCTAAACTCCGGCATCCTAGCACACAAAAGCACCTATAACACCCACAAGCGAACTGTTAGGCCAGCAATCGATAACATCCTCTTATAGAAAATTTTCTTAGCTTTCTTTCTATATACCTACGTATTTAACGAATGTGTCTCGTTATAGTCGCAAAATGCGAAAAATGTAAAACATGCGCAAAACTCCGGCATCCTAGCACACAAAAGCACCTATAACACCTACAAGCGAACTGTTAGGCCAGAAAACGATAACATCCTCTTATAGGAAATTTTCTCAGCTTTCTTTCTATATACCTATGTATTTAACGAATGTGTCTCGTTATGGTCGCAAAATGCGAAAAATGTAAAACATGCGCTAAACTCCGGCATCCTAGCACACAAAAGCACCTATAACACCCACAAGCGAACTGTTAGGCCAGCAAACGATAACATCCTCTTATAGAAAATTGAATTCATGAATTCATGAATTCATGAATTCATGAATTCATGAATTCATCTTGAGCTTTTTTATATTCTTGAATTGCTATATGTCATTCATTTTCAAGTTGCCAATTAATTATTGTGAATTTACTTCGAAGAGAATTTGAGATACCTGCAAGATACCCTCAGTAAGTCTATAGTAACTCTCAGGCAAGTTGAATTATAACCTAAAAGATCTTTCATAGATGTGAAAGCATCATGGAAAAATTTGAAGTGCTTGAGACATACAGGAGAATCAGAAACTGAAGCGCATTTTTTGAATAAGTACCAGACCATTCAATTTCACATCGTTACATCGAAAAGGTCTCAATGTGCATTCGATTTCGAAGTATAAATGGAATGTCACAATGGGCTAATTTCGAGTCACATTTTGCATCACATTTTGATGTCTCGAACTGACCAGCGGGGCACTGGATAGACGTTTATGCGATAGTAGTAGTGGAATGTGAAGCCTATGCCACCATCTCTGAGACCATTCTGTGTTGACTGGGAGTCCCCATTCTGTTATATTTCACTTCCCCCCAAGGTGCGATCCATTTCAACCCAGTTCGTTGAGATCCACGAAAATCAGCAGATATCTACAAGATAACATGAAAATGTGGCAAGTAAAGGGGGCATTGGTACCCTTTAGTCGAGTACAAGCAAACTGAAGATGAGTACTGCAGCTAAACGTCTAAACGTTTGGAAGTTTCAACCAAAGACGAGCACGGCGACAACCGAAAACCGAAAACAAGAGCAATCACATAAATTATTCTCGCGTCTCATTCAAAGTCCTATGCCATCACTCTTTTGCCTTGATCGAGTGCTGACACAAAACAACTGGTGTATTTCGGTCTGGATATGCATACAAGGCCGACCCAGATTACTGAAGGCCCGAATACGATTATGGCCCGAATACGATTATTCAACAATACATTTGGCTTCGGTTTTTGCGTAATGCGCCCCAAACAGCAGGGCGTACTTATGAATATATGATGGTTTGCTCGCTATTTCGGGGGAGTTACGGGATGTGGAGTACAGAAATAGCCCGTTTTAGTGGAGTTTGAGATACGAGTACATTTCGTTCTTGTCTCCCTTATGGGAACTTTGCAGCTTTCCTCAGCTGCAAAATTGCGTTAATATTAAAGTTTCGGTTCGTCATCTTTGGATTTTATCATTTTCCAATTTTCCTTTATCTGTTGTACCTACAGGGTATACCACGATGAGCTGAGTCGACATGTATTTTTCTGAAAATGTATATATAATCCAGTAACGGACAGACAAACTCGAGCAAAAAGTGAAGAATGAATTGTAGCACTCTGAAACTCAGCACATGACATCTCGACATTATGTATTATTAGAAAAAAAAATTGTTTACCAAAAAATTAGGGGTGGAACCTAAAAAGATTTTATTTAAAAAAAAATATAATTTTTTTTGTTGTTATTTCAGAAAATTTAAGATTTATCAAAAAACGATTTCTATAGGTTGCGAGATAATTCAATTCTCCACAAGAATTATTTTCAGTAATACCTCATGAAATATGCTCGTTCTCTCAGAAAACGCGGTTTAACGCCGACGTCACGTTTCATGCTCGCGCTAACCCGCCACTGCAAGTTCAGGCAGGGCCGAAAATTAGATTTGTCATAACTTTGCTAAAAACTATAGTAGAAGGAAAAGAAAACGTGCATATTGTCCGTGAAGACTTCTACTTCCTCATGCAAATATAACATGTGAGTATCTGAGTTTTGTCTCACTTTACATAACCCTTCTACGATATTTACGGAGGATCCGAAAGTCATATGGATATTTTATTTGATATGAAATAATTATAATGAAGCAGGAATCAGTACTCTCTTTGGACCATATGCAACGATTTAAGGCTACTGAGACAAGTCTCACTTATACATGCCAAAGGAAAAACTGGTTTTTACTCCTGCCTCAGTTTTCAACTCACCCATAATCCCGGTAATTTCTTCAGTAAATGTTGAAAATAATCGCTCATACACATCCTACATTAAAAATTAAGTGTGTGATTTCAAGCTTGAGGTTTGCACTTTACAATAGTGTCGAAGTGATTAACTTTCGGGATAAAAGTCAAAATTTCAACATTAAACTCGAAATTTCAAGAAAAAAGTCCAAATTTCGAAATTTCGACTTTTTTCTCGAAATTTCGACTCAAGTGATGAAAAAAAACTGCTTGTGGCCCTCTTGCGCTTTCGTAGGAAAACAAATTTATGCCTTTTCATTTTTTGGATTAGATAGAAAATCAAACTGGCTATGAGTAACGTAAATATGTTCGTTGCATCGAACTTCAAGTACATCTTTTCTGTTAAAGGCATGAAATAATGTATGAAAACTGAAAGATGAATTTTTTTATGTTCTTCAACTTTTGTTCGAATCATTTATTTGTATTTCCAGCAGTTAGTGAAATATAGTCAAAAGGGAGAAAATTTGCCGACATTTTCCAAGATGGCGGCCGTAGCACAGCATGCACGCGTGTTGATTTTTGATATGTTGTTACTGGGTGCTATTACTACACACATGCAAAGTATCCGGTTTAAAGGAATTATTTTCACCTAAAACCTAAATGTGACTGGACTAATAATCGCACGATATTTCACGCTGTAGGGGTTTTGCAGCGTATCATCCATCACCTCTATGTTGTACAATGAAATTTAATAGGCCGCCACACGAAACTTTATTTACGAGAAAGAACTTGAGGTAGTAAGATTAATAATTACTTGGAAGGTACGTGAGACATGTATTTTTCGCCTATGCGGAAAATAAACAGATTTATATACGTCGAGTGATATACGAGAGCTATGCTGGGGGTGATAACACTTGAACATTCACTCAGAGAATAACTCAACAAAAACTAAACGCTTTCATAGTATTTTGGACCGAAAGAGTTATTTTTCTACATTCATGCAAAAAGCAAAACTTTATTGAACTATATTTAGCGGAAAAAGAAGTTCTTTATTGCACTAGTGCAATAAAGTTTTTATTGCACTCATCTGTCATTCTACTTCAACGTGCTGTCATCATGACAAACATAAACATTCAAACCCACTACATATTTAGCAAATATTCTGTGAGATTATCAATACGTTTCAAACAGTTACATATTTTATTTTATTTTGTATTGTTAGCAGCCAGAGTTAAACAAACATTGGTTTCCCGAGAAATACTCCATAATCAGAACTGATTCGCCCTGTTCTGAACCGTCTACCTGCATAGATCAAACTGTCTGTACTATGACCACACCTCCTGATAACATACGCGCTCACGGCTACTATGATTTTCATTTTCATAATGCAACTGTGATTATAGAAACGTCGGTCAAAAATAATTTCTGACAATTACAGAATTGAAAGTTTTAAAATGAGTTACGCTTTTCATTTTCCTACACCTAGTGCCGAATCTTAATGAACCATTTTTTTCTTTTTGCATGAACGTAGAAAAAATATTGTATGCAACTCGTGCAAAAATTGTTTATTGCACTCAACGTGTTGTTCAATTCGGCCTAACTTTTTGCACTTGTTGCATAAATAACTATATTATGCAACAAGTGCAAAATGTTAGTGTTTATTGCACTCGACGTGAAATTAACAATTTTTGCACGAGTTGCATACAACATTTTTTCTACGTTCATGCAAAAAGCATAAAATCACAACACAACCTCGAGCTAAAATCTAATACTTATTTCCCTTGTATGATAAATAACTATTCTTCTTTCTAGTCCATATTGATATCAAAGGCGGTTCTTCTGTTTTTCAGACTAAACTTTATTTTCTCATTATTTTTGAAATACTATTGGCACGTAATGCTATCGTATTGTCTCCAGTTCTGAGCTATGTGTAATAGATATTTACGATATAAATGTCGTAAAGATTCATATTACGATATGAGATGGAACCAGTGCGGTAAAGTATCTCATTACGAAACTCATATCAGTATCGTAATGACTGACATTACATATTGATAGTAGGTCAAGTTAGTTTAAAACCTTCATTATTTCCTAAATTGAACCAATACAGATAATGAGTTTAGAATTGAATGTCAAATTTAAAATCCTAAAGACTGTCAAATTCCGGTAAAACCGGAAGTGGAGGAGGTTCAAAATATTTCATACCTACTGATAGATTATAGTCAAAAACCCTCTGTTCCAAAATTTTAGCTTTCAATTCTGATTACTCGTCAAAATACATCTGATAAGCCCTAATCACCAATCACCCTGTACTAACCAGTAATAATTTTCCAATTTAACGGCAATTTTCCCTCAGGAAATTTGTCTCCACTCTGCGCGATTGTAATTCTATATCCAAGCAATTTATTTTTTCTTCTCCGATTACCAAACAAGATTGATAGGGGAAACTGGAAGCCAAGCTAAACAAAGCATTAAAAGTACAAAATAATTATTATAAAAGCGACGATATCCAGTAACACCCTGTCATTCAAACACTTTCGGAAGGAGCACAGATTTTCTTAAAGGTGATCTAACAGGTGTTCTGACACTATCGAAAGATTGAGAGGATGGAAGAAAAATAATGAAGTTAAGATCCAGGTCGAGGTCTTACATTTTTACGTGCGATTCCTGGCACTTTATCGGGACATCAGAAAAAAAATTGCAGTCGCTGGGCAGCCAGAAATGATTTAAAGACGGCGCTTTCAACCACTCGGCTACCTGGCCCTTAAAATAAAGTTGAAATAATTTTTGGAACTGCTGAAAATACAGAAGAATATTGAAATATCAGTGCATAAGAGAGTAGAGAATGTTTTAAAGATAAACTGTACCACTTGCCAGAAAAACTCGAAAAATACGAATGTTGTCTGTAAATTCATAATCAAACAAATTAGTTGGTTAGAAAACAAAATTTATTTTTTGATGACTAATAAAACATTACTTTAACCCCAACGATTATTTTATCAAGTGTTTGAAGTGGTACCCACCTAAATTTTGACAATAAAATGCCCTATTAAAAACAGCTCCTCTCATGTTGATGAAAGACTGTTCATCTAAGTATTTCTTTACATGTTTCTGTTATTCCGCGTTCCAACTCTTCTACTGTTTGGCATTCAGTGGCATAGATTGTTGACCTCATATACCCACAAAAAAATCTAAAGGTGTAAGATCTGGAGATCTTGGTGGCCATTCTGTACTTCCCCTGTGACCTATCTACTGCTCAGGAAGTCCTCGTTCTGCGGAAGTACGATTTCAAAATTTTTCAAACTATTCCTGATTGTTTAACACAATTTGTCTCATTCCATTTCAGTTTTTGAAAGAAAGCACGCAAGATTTTCATATTATAGGGATGAAACTATTCTTTTTCAAGGACTCTTAGGACTTGCTCCACAGGATTCAGCGACTGCAGATCTTGAAGCATCTTTGAACGTACCAGTTGTTTGGAGCTTATATAAAAGTTTGCCCAAATATGACCTCGAAATAGGGTTTTCGGGAAAAATATCATCAAACATACGTATTGCCAGATGGAAATTTTTTCCACCTCCAAAAATCAAAATTGCTTCAAATTTGAGGTCCAAATTGCGAGTCATGGTCACACTTTCCAAAAAATAAAAAAGCGCTTAACGGACTATTTGACATTTAACAGTTAGGTTTGACAGTACACAAAATTTGTTTGAATGAATTTTTGGTTTGGTTTGGAATTACCAAAATCTCACTTAATCTCAATTAATTAATTTGCCCTTCTACACTCGTACAGATTTCTTTGGATTAACATTTTTTTCATTTTCAGAATGTGGAAGATTACAAACCCAAAAAATCATGTCTAGAATTGGATTTCCCCACAAAATCAAACTTTCAATAGTTCCTTTCATTTGGACCACACCGTATATGTTTCAGTGGAAAAAATAGTGAGCAGTATCTAATAAATAAAGCCAAATGTATTGAAAGAAATTACCTCATGACTTTGCTTCACATCAATTATTTATTTGATCTTACTTGTATTGAATAATCAATAACTAATCATCTAATTCAAAAATAATATTGTGTCATATGCCTTAACTCAATTGGACGAATCATTCACTCTTCAAACAGCACAAAAGGTGTTTCATGTTCAGTACTGCTCAAACATCCACCGGAATGAGTTTCATCGACAACAATAACAACGAAGGTATCCTTCTATCGAGTTGTTTCAAATTGGGAAATGTTTTGGGCTTGTTTCCATTGGTATCCACTAGCTCGAAATCTAAATGGCTTTTCCGGTCCTATATTTTCGCTTTGTACACCATTTTGGGAGTCAGTGCGGTACTTTGTTCCAACGAAGCTCTAAAAATCGTAAACTTCGCAAACGCAGACGGAAATCAAGCTCTCAATATTTTCTTTAAAGCTTATTGTGTTTGCATGTATTGGTTCCTGATTAATGGAATTTATGGTAGTGCGACCAAGGAAACGAACTGGCGAAAACTAAAGGGGAACATCGCTCGAATTGATGACATCCTTAATCGAAGAATTTGCTTCAG
Source organism: Chrysolina haemoptera (assembly GCA_958298965.1). NCBI lineage: Eukaryota > Metazoa > Arthropoda > Insecta > Coleoptera > Chrysomelidae > Chrysolina > Chrysolina haemoptera. The sequence goes on along the minus strand of OY282602.1, from coordinate 1,874,869 downwards.
AGATATTGGTTTCATCGCAAACGTCTTGAAGCCGTTGTTGGGTTATGTGCTAGTTTCATCCTCGATAATGTGTGAATGTTTGGCCAGTGGATGTTTGACCAGTGAATGGATCATACCAATAACGATGAACATAGCGATGAGGGTATTTTGGTGGCTTATGGAAAGTCAATGGTTTTTCATAACAATCATCATATATCAGTTCAGCAGCTTCATCATGAAACGTTATGACTACTTGAGTGAAATTGTCGATGATATTAGCAATGAACCAACGAGAATGGTCGACGTAAAAACCAAAATACAAGAAATCAAGCGTATCTGTATGCTTTTACACAAAAGTGTGGGACACCTCAACAGTATTTTTGGAGGGTATTTTTTATGGAATTTATGTGATTCACTTTTCATGCTCATTTGGACATGCCAAGCTGTTCTTGACAACAGCCTATTTAGAGGTGTACCATGGTACAACTTGATATACCTTTTTCTACAGAAAGTAAGTACTAATAAATATTTCTTCTATGTTACACTGAGAGAAAATGTTGAATACAGCAGAACATCAAACAAGTCTTATACTAATTCAGTATGATTGGGTTTTGAGACAAGAATCGATGGGAGCACCACTAAACTTGGTGTGCTAGTAGTTGGAACCATGATGAACACGAAAAAAAATTGTTTACCAAGCAATTTGATCTCGTTGATTTCTGACAGAATTATCGATAGTATTGCGACCACTCGTGGTATTACCCCCGAAACTCATTCTTGTGGAGAATTGAATTATCTCCCAACCTATCGTTTTTTTAATAAATCTTATATTTTCTGAAATAACAACAAAAACAAAACTTTTATTAAATGAAATTTTTTTTAGGTTCCACCCCTGACTTTTTGATAAACATTTTTTTTCTAATAATACATGATGTCGAGATGTCATGTGCCGAGTTTCAGAGTGCTACAATTCATTCTTCACTTTTTGCTCCAGTTTGTCTGTCGTTACTGGATTATATTGCTTATATGGATATTGCTCGATTCGGATAATACATAACAATTTTAGAGAGATGTTATTTTTTCACAAGAAGTGATAAATAAAACCAACTGCATGTGTTCAGATAAATTACCTTATGACTTTGTTATTTATTTGATACCAGTAACATAATGTAACTAATCGTAAACTTATAAAATGATTTATTATATGGCATTTGACGAATCGATTACTCTTTAGAAAAAATGAGTTTTTTATGTTCAGTTCTGGTCGTGCGTCCAACGCAATGAGTTTCATCGACGCCAATAATAACGAAGGTCTCCTTCTATCGCTTCATTTCAAATTGGGAAATGTTTTGGGATTGTTTCCTTTGATATCTACGAGTTCGATATCGAAATGGTTTTTCCGCTTGTATATTTTTGCTTTGTTCGCCGTTTTGGGATGCATCGCCATGGTGGGTTACATTGAGGCAATAGAATCTGTATACGCGAACGGAAGCAAAACTTTCATATTTTTGCATCGTGCATATACTTTCATCGTGTTTTGTTTCCTCACCATTGGAATTTATGGTGGTGCTACACAAGAATCAAACTGGCGAAAACTGATGGAAAACATAGCTGGAATAGATAATGTTCTTGGACAAAGAATATGCTTTAGAGGTATTGGTTTCATCTCAAACGTCTGGACACCATCGATCGCTTATTTACTACTCACCTCTTTGATTATATTTGAACATATAGCCTCTGGATGGTTCGTACCAATAACACTAAGAATAACGATGTGTGTATTTTGGATGCTCTTAGAAAGTCAAGCATTTTTAATAATAATCATTATACATCAGTTTAGCAGCCTCTTCAGAAAACGTTATGATTACTTGCATGAAATCGTCGATGATATTAGCAACGAACCCATCAGAATGATTGAATTGGAAACCAAAATACAAGAGATCAAACGCATATGTACCATTCTATTCGAAACTGTGGGAAATTTCAACATTATTTTTGGAGGATATTTCCTATGGTTTTTTTCCGATGCGTTTACGTTGCTCATGAAGACTTGTGAGGCGGTTCTTGATGGCCGAGTGTTTGGGAATTTGGATGAACAATGGACCAACTTGGCATATGTTACTTTAGACACAGTAAGTATGTATGATAAACACGAAAAAAACATTGTTTATCAAAATTCCAGGGATGGAACATATTCTTTTTTTCGTTTAATGATATATATTTGTATTAATCAACCAGCCTCAATGGAAGAACGAAAGGATCGCATTAGTCGAGAATGATGAAATGTTTCCCGCAAAATTTTCGCGAATGTGAGAAACAAAAAAAAATGGACTACCTCAGGGATTACTTTTCATATTTGGTTAGTACTGCAGGAAACATGATATGAGTTGTTTTGACGTTTATAAGATTTTTGAAAGGCCATTATTCACGAAAATACCCTAATGGCTTCCACAATGAGATTACCTAATAAGAGACAGTATCAGAAGGAAGGGGTGAAGCTACCCATTAAACACAAATACATCTCAGAGATGTTAGTGGACCTCACATTCACGTTCCACATCACACCCGTGAGTCGACTTGTGACTTATATTGACCATGTCCAAAACTTGTCAGGCCCTTTTGGTCGTTTTTTGATTCACATTTCGATGCCAAGTGTTACTCGAATGTAGGTGAATGTGACATTTATTTGAAATCTGAATTGGAGTCACATTATAATCACAATGTGAAGTTGAGTAAAACATCCCTTCGAAAATCAAAACTGGATGTTTGGAACCTTTGGTGTGAATAAAATTCAATAAATAGAAGCTACCCAAAACACCAAAACTACGTCACTTTCCCTCGACAAACAAAGTTAGCATTCTGAAGAGCTATACGCTTACTACCTGTAGTAACAGCGCCGTATTATTATGTATCGCTGTCGTAACAGTTAGTGACATGAATGCGACATCTCAAAGATGTTTGTGTTAACTGGGTACTGATATTTTTGGGTTTTTTCCACACAGCCAAAATTTGGTTCTACTGAAAAGCATTTTTAAAGATCTTTCCCATGACGGCACACATGAGGGATTGCCATTTAAACTTCTGTATGGGGTGAGGGGGTTGACGGGGGTTGAGGGTATCTAGGTTCGCTCAAATGATATTTCAGTTTTTCCGATCTTTCTTCGAAAGTTTGGTCGTTTCTTGATACCTTTATTCATTTCCATAATGCTCCAACTGGAAACTTTTGAATTGTCACCCTCAATTCGTTTTATTTACGCACATCCATCATATAAGTGAACAACAGTGACAAATGAAACAAATTGTGTTAAGAAAAATTACCACGTGTCTCAATTATTGTTTGTCAGTTTTATGGAATAATCAATAACCAATCATCTGATTCAAAAATAATAATTAGTTGAATGCCTTGAGTCCATTGGCTGAATCGACTTCTATTCTAATAATAATAACTTTATTTTCCCAAGAAACATGTTTATGAATAGGGATACAGACTGTAATGTTCATTTCTGGTAGAACGACCAAGGAAATGAGTTTCATCGACAACAAAAATAATGAAGGTTGCCTTCTTTCACTTTATTTTAAACTGGGAAACGTTTTGGGATTGTTTCCATTGATGTCCGCTAGTAAGAAATCAAAATGGTTTTTCCGGTGCTATATTTTTGCTCTGTTCACCTCATTGGAAGGGTTCGCTGTACTGGTTTTCATCGAAGGAACAAACTCCGTTATCACAAATGGACAACAAATTTTCAATATTTTCATACAAGCATACATTGCACTTCTGATGTGGTTCTTGATTATTGGAATTTACGGTGGTGCTAGCAAGGACTCAAACTGGAGAAAGCTGATTGAGAACATAACTCGTGTTGATGACGTTCTCAGACAAAGAATATGCTTCAGAGACTTTGGTTTCATCACTAACATCTTACCAGCGTTATTTGGTTATGTGCTACTCACATCCTTAGTATTATATGAATTCTTCACCACTGGATTGAATTTACCAACAATACTGAAAATGTCATCAAGTATACTTTGGCTGCTTGTGGAAAATCAGGTTTTTCTCATAACAATCAGCATTCATCAGTTCAGTAGGCTCATCAAGAATCGTTATGACTACTTGAATGAAATTGTCGATGATATTAGCAATGAACAAGTCAGAACGGTTGACGTACAGATCAAAATACAGGAAATCAAACGTTTATGTATACTTTTAAACGGAAGTGTCAGTAACTTCAACACTATTTTTGGAGGATATTTTTTATGGTTTTTGTCCGATTCGCTATTGAGGCTTGTGTGGACGTGCGAAGGATTTCTTGAAGGTCAAGTGTTTCGTAATTCAAGCGAAAAATGGTGCAGCTTGTTCTATGTCGTTATCCAAAACGTAAGTATTGGCCCCTCCCAGGAACTTAATCCTCTTGCAAAAAAGCGCTGGGCATTCGCAAAGTAGATGTTCTGCAGTTTCCGCGAAGTTCTCACAGGTGTATAACCCCAGAGCTTTTATAACTTATTGATAACTAAGGCCCATATGTACTGTTTATATAGAATTATCCTATAGCTCACTTCATCTTTATCCAGTGAAATATACTGTGAGCAATTCAGTGGAATGATTCAAAATTATTTTTTTTTACGACAGAGCGTAAGTTTACGCACTGAGACAGTGCGTGAAGTGACACTTTTGCGCACAAGTGCTTAAAAAAATCACCTGTGCACTGATCATACTTATATTTATGCATTTTCGAAAAATACACACTTTTGCGTCAAATATTACATAAAACATTCAAATTAATGTTGCAATTGCTACAATTTGGCAATGAACTTGTATCATAAATAGCTATTTCCTCCTACCCCTATAGAAAGTACACACTTTCCTCCCTCAAATCAGGGAGGAAACTCTAGGGAGGACAAGTAATTTTCGCTTCGCGTCGGGAAACAAAAACCGAAAGCAAAAATCTATTGTTTTTCCCGTGTATTATACACAATTTTTTTCTGTGACGGGAAAAACGACGATGTAATAGGGGAAAAAAATCAAGTGTTTACATCTTAAGACCTTGCGGTTCGCGAGATCTTTCACATTATCTCTTATGAACAACCATTTCATCTACAAACACGGTTCATAGCCGCATCGATAGGATTGCGGTTTACTTTACTAAGGTACGTGGTTCAAAGCGATAGTTAGGCATCTTTTTTTCATTTTATCAGCTTTTCTCGAACTCAGGAATAAATGCCGGTTAGGTTAGTAGTGTGCAGGTTGAGTGTTTCATTGGTATGGATGATTCTGCTGACATGCTGGCTACTGTGAGATCGGTTTTTTCTAGTGGAAAAACTAGCTTGACTTTTAGTCGTATTGAACTATACCAAGTTGTTGGATCTCCATTCTATAGTTTTTATAATTATAGAAATTTAAGTCATATTTACAATGGTTTTCTTCGTTATCTTTGGCTGTCATAATGACCGGAATAGAAAAAGATCGATCACCCCGTGAATTTTTCTCTCCTGAATCGTTTCATTTCAGTAATGACAAATAATCAATTGTCCGAAAGGAAACACATTAATTATCCGAACGAATTGATATGTCACTTACCTTTGCGGTTTACAGTCTATTTCATCCAGCAGTCCTACCAACATGGCATCGGTTGACTCTAAAATTTCATTCAATATCAAATTGGGAAAACTGTTAGCCATGATTCCCTTGATTTCTGAGAGTTCTCGATTGAAAAAGTATATTTTCGTGTTGTACCTTGTTTGTTTAGTCAGCTTCGTACTGGTCTGTGATGTGTTCACGTATAAATTAGGAACATTTTTATTTACGACAGAGGTGATAACGTTCCATTGGATTTTTGTGCGTGTGTTTTTTGTAACCAACCTCACCTTGACAATTATTGGATTATATGGGGTTCTTGGAAATGAATCAACTTGGAGGGGGTGTCTTGAAAACCTATCTCGAATTGATGATAATCTTCGACAATGGACTGATATCGACGATGCTGCTAATATTTGTGGTGTTTCAACAATCGCTTTATCGTATATTATTGTAATATACACAACATCTGCTTCACTTAGAAATTTCGTACTAGGTTTAACAGAAATTTCAATTTATGCAATTTATGCAAGTAATTTCATGATTTACAGTCGACGACTTTTATTTGTACTCACCATATATCAGTTGGGTAGTCTTCTAGAAAGACGTTATGACTACCTAAACGATATTATTGATGGAATTCCTAATGAACCAATCAGAACCGCAGTGTCCAGACTACAAAATATCATAAGAATATGCCCCCTTTTACATGAAACTGTGGATCAAATCAATACCATCTTTGGAGTGTATTTTATATGGTTTTTGTTTTCTACAATTACTCAACTTTTAGTGGCATGTCAACTGATTTTAGAAAATGGACAAATTATCTGGAGCTATTTACCGACATGCATCACACTAATCGCAAGTATTCCTAATTTTGACTGATTTGAAGTGGTTATTTGGCAATTCTTTGGTAACACGTCATCAAAACTATACAGTGCTAGTCCGTTCCCACCCTACTAATTTTTGAACTACCTGAACGAAATTTGGAAGTCTCAAATAGGAGATAAAAACCTACTTGAAATTGTTAAGCTGTGTGCACGCTTCAATATACTTGAAGGAAGAAACTTTGTATTTCGTGCAAAATATTTTTATTTTAAAAATTGTAGCAAAGCGCTTTCGACTGTTAAGTCATCATCAGTGCGTACCTGCAAGTAAGTAATGATTGAAAATGAATTTGATAAAATTGAAAATTTTTGAAATTTGAAAGTTATGAAAAGTGAGGTTACTTACTCGTCAGGTGTACAAGAAGCCATATAAAAACATCATGTCCATGGACCAAATTAAAATGTTACAAAATATAAAACATATTTAAAATTGAATAATTTTCATCCTGTTTAAGGATTATTAAAGATAAAGATATGGGATACTACATCATATCTGTCTGAATGTTGAAGCGGAAGTGGAAAAGAAATTTAAATTGACAATGTATGCCAATGACACTATTGACAAGTGACAGTGACCATTGACATTTGTGACATAGATTCAAAGAACTCAAATAGAAATTGAACTAATCCAGACATGAGTTTAAAAAGGAAACGTAAATCTGAAAGTGATTAGTCTAATGGGAACGTTTCGTTTTTCAAAAATAAGCCACCAAAGAAAACTCTATCAAGAATACGAATAAATTATCAAATTTAGTAATGGGTGAAAAATAATGAGTAATAATCAGAAAGAAAATAGAGTTTTCTTTGGTGGCTTATTTTTGAAAAACGAAACGTTCCCATTAGACTAATCACTTTCAGATTTACGTTTCCTTTTTAAACTCATGTCTGGATTAGTTCAATTTCTATTTGAGTTCTTTGAATCTATGTCACAAATGTCAATGGTCACTGTCACTTGTCAATAGTGTCATTGGCATACATTGTCAATTTAAATTTCTTTTCCACTTCCGCTTCAACATTCAGACAGATATGATGTAGTATCCCATATCTTTATCTTTAATAATCCTTAAACAGGATGAAAATTATTCAATTTTAAATATGTTTTATATTTTGTAACATTTTAATTTGGTCCATGGACATGATGTTTTTATATGGCTTCTTGTACACCTGACGAGTAAGTAACCTCACTTTTCATAACTTTCAAATTTCAAAAATTTTCAATTTTATCAAATTCATTTTCAATCATTACTTACTTGCAGGTACGCACTGATGATGATTTAACAGTCGAAAGCGCTTTGCTACAATTTTTAAAATAAAAATATTTTGCACGAAATACAAAGTTTCTTCCTTCAAGTAAAAAAACCTACTTGTTCATGAGAAAATTCCAGCTAAAAGTTTCAAAATGGCAGCTGAGCGCCATCTTCAATCATTTTTTTAAATGGAACACCCGGTATATCATTGCATGATCGGTTAGAGACGATCATAAGGAATCCAACAACACCAAGTTTGATGCTATTATCTCCAAAGACTATGGAGATATCACCTTATTACTTTCTCCATAAGCCGAATGAGTGGGAGAGAGAAACTTTTTCTGGCGGGTCAATAAATTCTCTCTCACACAACAATTTTAAGATAATATTATTTCCTTCCATACTATGTTTCTTGTATGTCTAAGATTTTCGGCTAGTATGAGTAGAACTTTTAATAAATTTTTGTCTCGTGAAAAAATAACATGATTTGCAGAACACTTAAGTTCAAATACTGTAAAATATTCACGTTCATGAAAAAAAGAAGTTTTCCTTTCATATTCAAATACAGTACCCCTTTCATACGGGCTCCACCATTAAACTGCTAGGCCATTCGATATACCGGGTGACCACGAAGTGAGGTACTCACGCCCCCCAATTTTTCTACTTCAATTTTTTGATGATACAGATTTCAAATTTGGTATGTCGATTTAGTACTTGGATACGCATATTTTAATCCCTCTACTGAAAATTCACCACTTCCTGTTCAACCGGAAGTGACCCAATTTTTTTTTTTTTTAATGACACCCTGTACATATTTTTCCATTATCCGAAAGAGCACGCAATTTGTGATAACACTGTTCTTCAAAATTGAAAATCGGTGGAAAAATGGCGAAGATACAGTTGATTGTTCAGTCAAACAAAGTTGGCCATGAAATTCAAACTTAAATCATCACAACTGACAAACGACATCAGAAGTTGTCAAGGGAAGCTTCGAAGTGCGATACAGTTGAAAACTGAGTTTCTCGTGTAATTGCAGCTCTCATATAATCCAACAATAATCAAAAATTTCCTAAAAACGGAATAGTGCCCATAAAGAAATGCTCACAACTGCGCTATTTCTCAAATATGATGAAAAATGATTAATTATCAGATTACTCGTGTGAAAAGTTTTGAAGAATTCCGAAAGAAATCGCAAATACAAGATGTTTTATCATGAATGTTCTCAAAATAGATATTTTTCAACAAAGGCGGCCATGAACATAAAAAAGCGAAATAAAAAAGCAGCATCGATGAAATACGTAGAACAAACTTTGACTTTGTTGAAATAATTATGTTTTAAGCCGCCTACGTTGACGAACATTCAATTTTAGGAACACTCTTGAAACGTGATTATAACTTCGTGTCCTTTAGGAAATCTCCAAAACTTTTCACACGAGTTAACTGATAATTTATAACTTTTCATCATGACAAATTGAAAAGTACATATTGCCATTTAAGAAATGGCAGTTGTGAGCATTCTATTCTGTTCTATTTTGGAAGATAACTACAGCTTAATTCACTTAAACGTTGGATAAAATTGATTTATGTATCTAGGATTGTATAATATCGGGGGTTTGATAGATAATTCAATTTTGACTCCGATGATAATCTATTTGTAATAACAAATCATTAGTTTACTAGTTGATCATTTGTCAACCGGTTCACAATAATCGAATATTATTCGATTATACTTGGGTATTTGTTGAACAGTCTCGTTCAAACATGAGTTCGGTCAACGAAAACCCGAAAGATGTTCCCTTCTTGCCATTTTTGATAAAAATGAGCTGCGCGTTCGGCTTGATTCCTTCGGTTTCTTCGTACTGCAGGGCAAAAAAGTGGTTTATCAGATGCTATATTTGTACAGTCTACATTGCATCTGTCATTAGTGCAACGATGTGGTTTATGGATACTAATGGTTATTATGGTACGAGTTGGAATATGATTTTTCATCGCGCATTTTTCGTAGTATTGTCGTACTCCTTCATCATGGGAATACACGGCAGTGTTAGATACGATTCAAACTGGCAAGTCTTGTTCGAGAACATATGCCAGACTGATAACGTTCTTCGGAGCCGAATTTCCTTAAAACACACTAAAATTGCTGGTCATGTCCTGGTATGGGCCTGCTCTCATATGTTTGTTATATTCTCGACGATTTATACAACATCATCAAATCTACAGAAAATTTCGTGTTATATGGGTTGCTTGATTACGCAGAATCGATTATTCCTAGCTACAGCTACCTTTCATCAACTCAGTAGTGTTATCAGAAGAAGATATGATTACTTGAATGATATTGTTAATGTTGTTCTCAATGAACCGACCGGAAAAGTTGAGGTGGAAACCAAATTAACAGAAGTCAAACGTGTGTGCACCCTTCTATATGAAACTGCTGGACACTTCAACACTATCTTCGGGGGATATTGCATATGGGCCTTCTCCAATACGTTTCTGATACTTTTGGTGCTTTGCGAAGCGAATCTTGAAGGCAAACTTTGGTTAGGTTATCGTAATGGCAGCTTCATGCTTTTTCTCATTCTGCAGAACGTAAGTTATAGCATCCAAGTATAATAGTTTCTTCTGTGTCGGAAAAAAAGTTTGATATTTCATCTCTGTTGACAGATAGTAAAAATGACTTTTCATGAAATTACTTTTATCCCCGGGAAAAAGGTTCCCCGGGAAAAGGTGAGTACCTTTTTCTTCCCCGGGAAATGGTGAGTACCTTTTTCTTCCTCGGGGAAAAGGCGAGTACCTTTTTCCCGGATATATATACACACAGGTAAAAGTGTTTTATTGTTTTCATAATTCAAACATGGTTCACGTATGCGGCTTTTAAATGGTCTACCTGTCTAGCCGATATATATATATATATCGATTGGTTTTCACAGAATTGGTCTATCTCTAACCGTTCTCAGGTTGGTCAGATCTGAATCAGTTTTCAAACGGTTTTTTTGGCGCCAAAAATATTTTCGAGGAATTTTCGACATTTTCGATCGAAGATTCGGAATCAGCACGTCATATTACCTTCGAGGACAAACATTTTAAATTCGAATAATTAGAAATAAAAAAGTTCAAAAAATTATCTATCATGATATACTCGACTTTGTTGTTCGTCAATTTTTTCCGTTCAAATTCTCAGTATATATTATTTCAACCATTTTGAATCGATTGACGTTCGCAGAAATGGTCTATCTCTAACCGTTCTCAGGTTGGTCAGCTCTGAATCAGTTTTCGAATGTTTTTTTGGCGCCAAAAATATTTCCGATGAGTTTTCGACATTTTCGATTGAAGATTCGGAATCAGCACGTCAAATTACATTCGAGTCCAAAAATTTTAAATTCGAAAAATAAAAATAAAAAAGTTCAAAAAATTATTTATCATGATATACTCGACTTTTTTGTTCGTCAATTTTTTCCGTTCAAATTCTCAGTATATACTATTTCAACCATTTTGAATCGATTGACGTTCGCAAAATTGGTCTATCTCTAATCGTTCTCAGGTTGGTCATCTCTGAATCAGTTTTCAAATGGCATTTTTGGCGCCAAAAATATTTCCGATGAATTTTCGACATTTTTCATCAGAGATTCGGAATCAGCACGTCAAATTACGATCGAGGACAAAAATTTGAAATTTGAAAAATTAAAAATAAAAAAGTTCAAAAAATTATCTATCATGACAACTCGACTTTTTTGTTCGTCAATTTTTTCCGTTCAAATTCTCATTATATACTATTTCAACCATTTTGAATCGATTGACGTTCACAGAATTGGTCTATCTCTAACCGTTCTCAGGTTGGTCAGCTCTGAATCAATTTTCAAACGGTTTTTTTGGCGCCAAAAATATTTCCGAGGAATTTTCGACATTTTCGATCAAAGATTCGGAATCAGCACGTCATATTACGTTCGAGTCCAAAAATTTTGAATTCGAAAAATTAAAAATAAAAAAGTTCAAACAATTATCTATCATGACAACTCGACTTTTTTGTTCGTCAATTTTTTCCGTTCAAATTCTCAGTATATACTATTTCAACCATTTTGAATCGATTGACGTTCGCAGAAATGGTCTATCTCTAACCGTTCTCAGGTTGGTCAGTTCTGAATCAGTTTTCGAATGGTTTTTTTGGCGCCAAAAATATTTCCGAGGAATTTTCGACATTTTCGATCGAAGATTCGGAATCAGCACGTCAAATTACATTCGAGTCCAAAAATTTCAAATTCGAAAAATAAAAAATAAAAAAGTTCAAAAAATTATCTACCTATCATGATATACTCGACTTTTTTGTTCGTCAATTTTTTCCGTTCAAATTCTCAGTATATACTATTTCAACCATTTTGAATCGATTGACGTTCGCAGAAATGCTCTATCTCTAACCGTTCTCAGGTTGGTCAGCTCTGAATCAGTTTTCAAATGTTTTTTTTGGCGCCAAAAATATTTCTGAGGAATTTTCGACATTTTCGATCGAAGATTCGGAATCAGCACGTCAAATTACATTCGAGTCCAAAAATTTTAAATTCGAAAAATAAAAATAAAAAATTTCAAAAAATTATTTATCATGATATACTCGACTTTTTTGTTCGTCAATTTTTTCCGTTCAAAATCTCAGTATATACTATTTCAACCATTTTGAATCGATTGACGTTCGCAGAAATGGTCTATCTCTAACCGTTCTCAGGTTGGTCAGCTCTGAATCAGTTTTCGAATGGTTTTTTGGGCGCCAAAAATATTTCTGAGGAATTTTCGACATTTTCGATCGAAGATTCGGAATCAGCACGTCAAATTACATTCGAGTCCAAAAATTTTAAATTCGAAAAATAAAAATAAAAAAGTTCAAAAAATTATTTATCATGATATACTCGACTTTTTTGTTCGTCAATTTTTTCCGTTCAAATTCTCAGTATATACTATTTCAACTATTTTGAATCGATTGACGTTCGCAGAAATGGTCTATCTCTAACCGTTCTCAGGTTGGTCAGCTCTGAATCAGTTTTCGAATGTTTTTTTGGCGCCAAAAATATTTCTGAGGAATTTTCGACATTTTCGATCGAAGATTCGGAATCAGCACGTCAAATTACATTCGAGTCCAAAAATTTTAAATTCGAAAAATAAAAATAAAAAAGTTCAAAAAATTATTTATCATGATATACTCGACTTTTTTGTTCGTCAATTTTTTCCGTTCAAATTCTCAGTATATACTATTTCAACCATTTTGAATCGATTGACGTTCGCAAAATTGGTCTATCTCTAATCGTTCTCAGGTTGGTCATCTCTGAATCAGTTTTCAAATGGCATTTTTGGCGCCAAAAATATTTCGGATGAATTTTCGACATTTTTGATCAGAGATTCGGAATCAGCACGTCAAATTACGATCGAGGACAAAAATTTGAAATTTGAAAAATTAAAAATAAATAAGTTCAAAAAATTATCTATCATGACAACTCGACTTTTTTGTTCGTCAATTTTTTCCGTTCAAATTCTCATTATATACTATTTCAACCATTTTGAATCGATTGACGTTCACAGAATTGGTCTATCTCTAACCGTTCTCAGGTTGGTCAGCTCTGAATCAATTTTCAAACGGTTTTTTTTGGCGCCAAAAATATTTCCGAGGAATTTTCGACATTTTCGATCAAAGATTCGGAATCAGCACGTCATATTACGTTCGAGTCCAAAAATTTTAAATTCGAAAAATTAAAAATAAAAAAGTTCAAAAAATTATCTATCATGACAACTCGACTTTTTTGTTCGTCAATTTTTTCCGTTCAAATTCTCAGTATATACTATTTCAACCATTTTGAACCGATTGACGTTCGCAGAAATGGTCTATCTCTAACCGTTCTCAGGTTGGTCAGCTCTGAATCAGTTTTCGAATGTTTTTTTGGCGCCAAAAATATTTCTGAGGAATTTTCGACATTTTCGATCGAAGATTCGGAATCAGCACGTCAAATTACATTCGAGTCCAAAAATTTTAAATTCGAAAAATAAAAATAAAAAAGTTCAAAAAATTATTTATCATGATATACTCGACTTTTTTGTTCGTCAATTTTTTCCGTTCAAATTCTCAGTATAGGTATACTATTTCAACCATTTTGAATCGATTGACGTTCGCAGAAATGGTCTATCTCTAACCGTTCTCAGGTTGGTCAGCTCTGAATCAGTTTTCGAATGTTTTTTTGGCGCCAAAAATATTTCTGAGGAATTTTCGACATTTTCGATCGAAGATTCGGAATCAGCACGTCTAATTACATTCGAGTCCAAAAATTTTAAATTCGAAAAATAAAAATAAAAAAGTTCAAAAAATTATTTATCATGATATACTCGACTTTTTTGTTCGTCAATTTTTTCCGTTCAAATTCTCAGTATATACTATTTCAACCATTTTGAATCGATTGACGTTCGCAAAATTGGTCTATCTCTAATCGTTCTCAGGTTGGTCATCTCTGAATCAGTTTTCAAATGGCATTTTTGGCGCCAAAAATATTTCGGATGAATTTTCGACATTTTTGATCAGAGATTCGGAATCAGCACGTCAAATTACGATCGAGGACAAAAATTTGAAATTTGAAAAATTAAAAATAAATAAGTTCAAAAAATTATCTATCATGACAACTCGACTTTTTTGTTCGTCAATTTTTTCCGTTCAAATTCTCATTATATACTATTTCAACCATTTTGAATCGATTGACGTTCACAGAATTGGTCTATCTCTAACCGTTCTCAGGTTGGTCAGCTCTGAATCAATTTTCAAACGGTTTTTTTGGCGCCAAAAATATTTCCGAGGAATTTTCGACATTTTCGATCAAAGATTCGGAATCAGCACGTCATATTACGTTCGAGTCCAAAAATTTTGAATTCGAAAAATTAAAAATAAAAAAGTTCAAACAATTATCTATCATGACAACTCGACTTTTTTGTTCGTCAATTTTTTCCGTTCAAATTCTCAGTATATACTATTTCAACCATTTTGAATCGATTGACGTTCGCAGAAATGGTCTATCTCTAACCGTTCTCAGGTTGGTCAGTTCTGAATCAGTTTTCGAATGGTTTTTTTGGCGCCAAAAATATTTCCGAGGAATTTTCGACATTTTCGATCGAAGATTCGGAATCAGCACGTCAAATTACATTCGAGTCCAAAAATTTCAAATTCGAAAAATAAAAAATAAAAAAGTTCAAAAAATTATCTACCTATCATGATATACTCGACTTTTTTGTTCGTCAATTTTTTCCGTTCAAATTCTCAGTATATACTATTTCAACCATTTTGAATCGATTGACGTTCGCAGAAATGCTCTATCTCTAACCGTTCTCAGGTTGGTCAGCTCTGAATCAGTTTTCAAATGTTTTTTTTGGCGCCAAAAATATTTCTGAGGAATTTTCGACATTTTCGATCGAAGATTCGGAATCAGCACGTCAAATTACATTCGAGTCCAAAAATTTTAAATTCGAAAAATAAAAATAAAAAATTTCAAAAAATTATTTATCATGATATACTCGACTTTTTTGTTCGTCAATTTTTTCCGTTCAAAATCTCAGTATATACTATTTCAACCATTTTGAATCGATTGACGTTCGCAGAAATGGTCTATCTCTAACCGTTCTCAGGTTGGTCAGCTCTGAATCAGTTTTCGAATGGTTTTTTGGGCGCCAAAAATATTTCTGAGGAATTTTCGACATTTTCGATCGAAGATTCGGAATCAGCACGTCAAATTACATTCGAGTCCAAAAATTTTAAATTCGAAAAATAAAAATAAAAAAGTTCAAAAAATTATTTATCATGATATACTCGACTTTTTTGTTCGTCAATTTTTTCCGTTCAAATTCTCAGTATATACTATTTCAACCATTTTGAATCGATTGACGTTCGCAGAAATGGTCTATCTCTAACCGTTCTCAGGTTGGTCAGCTCTGAATCAGTTTTCGAATGTTTTTTTGGCGCCAAAAATATTTCTGAGGAATTTTCGACATTTTCGATCGAAGATTCGGAATCAGCACGTCAAATTACATTCGAGTCCAAAAATTTTAAATTCGAAAAATAAAAATAAAAAAGTTCAAAAAATTATTTATCATGATATACTCGACTTTTTTGTTCGTCAATTTTTTCCGTTCAAATTCTCAGTATATACTATTTCAACCATTTTGAATCGATTGACGTTCGCAAAATTGGTCTATCTCTAATCGTTCTCAGGTTGGTCATCTCTGAATCAGTTTTCAAATGGCATTTTTGGCGCCAAAAATATTTCGGATGAATTTTCGACATTTTTGATCAGAGATTCGGAATCAGCACGTCAAATTACGATCGAGGACAAAAATTTGAAATTTGAAAAATTAAAAATAAATAAGTTCAAAAAATTATCTATCATGACAACTCGACTTTTTTGTTCGTCAATTTTTTCCGTTCAAATTCTCATTATATACTATTTCAACCATTTTGAATCGATTGACGTTCACAGAATTGGTCTATCTCTAACCGTTCTCAGGTTGGTCAGCTCTGAATCAATTTTCAAACGGTTTTTTTTGGCGCCAAAAATATTTCCGAGGAATTTTCGACATTTTCGATCAAAGATTCGGAATCAGCACGTCATATTACGTTCGAGTCCAAAAATTTTAAATTCGAAAAATTAAAAATAAAAAAGTTCAAAAAATTATCTATCATGACAACTCGACTTTTTTGTTCGTCAATTTTTTCCGTTCAAATTCTCAGTATATACTATTTCAACCATTTTGAACCGATTGACGTTCGCAGAAATGGTCTATCTCTAACCGTTCTCAGGTTGGTCAGCTCTGAATCAGTTTTCGAATGTTTTTTTGGCGCCAAAAATATTTCTGAGGAATTTTCGACATTTTCGATCGAAGATTCGGAATCAGCACGTCAAATTACATTCGAGTCCAAAAATTTTAAATTCGAAAAATAAAAATAAAAAAGTTCAAAAAATTATTTATCATGATATACTCGACTTTTTTGTTCGTCAATTTTTTCCGTTCAAATTCTCAGTATATACTATTTCAACCATTTTGAATCGATTGACGTTCGCAGAAATGGTCTATCTCTAACCGTTCTCAGGTTGGTCAGCTCTGAATCAGTTTTCGAATGTTTTTTTGGCGCCAAAAATATTTCTGAGGAATTTTCGACATTTTCGATCGAAGATTCGGAATCAGCACGTCAAATTACATTCGAGTCCAAAAATTTTAAATTCGAAAAATAAAAATAAAAAAGTTCAAAAAATTATTTATCATGATATACTCGACTTTTTTGTTCGTCAATTTTTTCCGTTCAAATTCTCAGTATATACTATTTCAACCATTTTGAATCGATTGACGTTCGCAAAATTGGTCTATCTCTAATCGTTCTCAGGTTGGTCATCTCTGAATCAGTTTTCAAATGGCATTTTTGGCGCCAAAAATATTTCGGATGAATTTTCGACATTTTTGATCAGAGATTCGGAATCAGCACGTCAAATTACGATCGAGGACAAAAATTTGAAATTTGAAAAATTAAAAATAAATAAGTTCAAAAAATTATCTATCATGACAACTCGACTTTTTTGTTCGTCAATTTTTTCCGTTCAAATTCTCATTATATACTATTTCAACCATTTTGAATCGATTGACGTTCACAGAATTGGTCTATCTCTAACCGTTCTCAGGTTGGTCAGCTCTGAATCAATTTTCAAACGGTTTTTTTGGCGCCAAAAATATTTCCGAGGAATTTTCGACATTTTCGATCAAAGATTCGGAATCAGCACGTCATATTACGTTCGAGTCCAAAAATTTTAAATTCGAAAAATTAAAAATAAAAAAGTTCAAAAAATTATCTATCATGACAACTCGACTTTTTTGTTCGTCAATTTTTTCCGTTCAAATTCTCAGTATATACTATTTCAACCATTTTGAATCGATTGACGTTCGCAAAATTGGTCTATCTCTAATCGTTCTCAGGTTGGTCATCTCTGAATCAGTTTCCAAATGGCATTTTTGGCGCCAAAAATATTTCCGATGAATTTTCGACATTTTTGATCAGAGATTCGGAATCAGCACGTCAAATTACGATTGAGGACAAAAATTTGAAATTTGAAAAATTAAAAATAAAAAAGTTCAAAAAATTATCTATCATGACAACTCGACTTTTTTGTTCGTCAATTTTTTCCGTTCAAATTCTCAGTATATACTATTTCAACCATTTGGAATCGATTGACGTTCGCAGAAATGGTCTATCTCTTACCGTTCTCAGGTTGGTCAGCTCTGAATCAGTTTTCGAATGGTTTTTTTGGCGCCAAAAATATTTCCGAGGAATTTTCGACATTTTCGATCGAAGATTCGGAATCAGCACGTCAAATTACATTCGAGTCCAAAAATTTCAAATTCGAAAAATAAAAAATAAAAAAGTTCAAAAAATGATCTACCTATCATGATATACTCGACTTTTTTGTTCGTCAATTTTTTCCGTTCAAATTCTCAGTATATACTATTTCAACCATTTTGAATCGATTGACGTTCGCAGAAATGGTATATCTCTAACCGTTCTCAGGTTGGTCAGCTCTGAATCAGTTTTCGAATGGTTTTTTTGGCGCCAAAAATATTTCCGAGGAATTTTCGACATTTTCGATCGAAGATTCGGAATCAGCACGTCAAATTACATTCGAGTCCAAAAATTTCAAATTCGAAAAATAAAAAATAAAAAAGTTCAAAAAATTATCTACCTATCATGATATACTCGACTTTTTTGTTCGTCAATTTTTTCCGTTCAAATTCTCAGTATATACTATTTCAACCATTTTGAATCGATTGACGTTCGCAGAAATGGTCTATCTCTAACCGTTCTCAGGTTGGTCAGCTCTGAATCAGTTTTCAAATGTTTTTTTTGGTGCCAAAAATATTTCTGAGGAATTTTCGACATTTTCGATCGAAGATTCGGAATCAGCACGTCAAATTACATTCGAGTCCAAAAATTTTAAATTCGAAAAATAAAAATAAAAAATTTCAAAAAATTATTTATCATGATATACTCGACTTTTTTGTTCGTCAATTTTTTCCGTTCAAAATCTCAGTATATACTATTTCAACCATTTTGAATCGATTGACGTTCGCAGAAATGGTCTATCTCTAACCGTTCTCAGGTTGGTCAGCTCTGAATCAGTTTTCGAATGGTTTTTTGGGCGCCAAAAATATTTCTGAGGAATTTTCGACATTTTCGATGGAAGATTCGGAATCAGCACGTCAAATTACATTCGAGTCCAAAAATTTTAAATTCGAAAAATAAAAATAAAAAATTTCAAAAAATTATTTATCATGATATACTCGACTTTTTTGTTCGTCAATTTTTTCCGTTCAAATTCTCAGTATATACTATTTCAACCATTTTGAATCGATTGACGTTCGCAAAATTGGTCTATCTCTAATCGTTCTCAGGTTGGTCATCTCTGAATCAGTTTCCAAATGGCATTTTTGGCGCCAAAAATATTTCCGATGAATTTTCGACATTTTTGATCAGAGATTCGGAATCAGCACGTCAAATTACGATTGAGGACAAAAATTTGAAATTTGAAAAATTAAAAATAAAAAAGTTCAAAAAATTATCTATCATGACAACTCGACTTTTTTGTTCGTCAATTTTTTCCGTTCAAATTCTCAGTATATACTATTTCAACCATTTGGAATCGATTGACGTTCGCAGAAATGGTCTATCTCTTACCGTTCTCAGGTTGGTCAGCTCTGAATCAGTTTTCGAATGGTTTTTTTGGCGCCAAAAATATTTCCGAGGAATTTTCGACATTTTCGATCGAAGATTCGGAATCAGCACGTCAAATTACATTCGAGTCCAAAAATTTCAAATTCGAAAAATAAAAAATAAAAAAGTTCAAAAAATGATCTACCTATCATGATATACTCGACTTTTTTGTTCGTCAATTTTTTCCGTTCAAATTCTCAGTATATACTATTTCAACCATTTTGAATCGATTGACGTTCGCAGAAATGGTATATCTCTAACCGTTCTCAGGTTGGTCAGCTCTGAATCAGTTTTCGAATGGTTTTTTTGGCGCCAAAAATATTTCCGAGGAATTTTCGACATTTTCGATCGAAGATTCGGAATCAGCACGTCAAATTACATTCGAGTCCAAAAATTTCAAATTCGAAAAATAAAAAATAAAAAAGTTCAAAAAATTATCTACCTATCATGATATACTCGACTTTTTTGTTCGTCAATTTTTTCCGTTCAAATTCTCAGTATATACTATTTCAACCATTTTGAATCGATTGACGTTCGCAGAAATGGTCTATCTCTAACCGTTCTCAGGTTGGTCAGCTCTGAATCAGTTTTCAAATGTTTTTTTTGGTGCCAAAAATATTTCTGAGGAATTTTCGACATTTTCGATCGAAGATTCGGAATCAGCACGTCAAATTACATTCGAGTCCAAAAATTTTAAATTCGAAAAATAAAAATAAAAAATTTCAAAAAATTATTTATCATGATATACTCGACTTTTTTGTTCGTCAATTTTTTCCGTTCAAAATCTCAGTATATACTATTTCAACCATTTTGAATCGATTGACGTTCGCAGAAATGGTCTATCTCTAACCGTTCTCAGGTTGGTCAGCTCTGAATCAGTTTTCGAATGGTTTTTTGGGCGCCAAAAATATTTCTGAGGAATTTTCGACATTTTCGATGGAAGATTCGGAATCAGCACGTCAAATTACATTCGAGTCCAAAAATTTTAAATTCGAAAAATAAAAATAAAAAATTTCAAAAAATTATTTATCATGATATACTCGACTTTTTTGTTCGTCAATTTTTTCCGTTCAAATTCTCAGTATATACTATTTCAACCATTTTGAATCGATTGACGTTCGCAAAATTGGTCTATCTCTAATCGTTCTCAGGTTGGTCATCTCTGAATCAGTTTCCAAATGGCATTTTTGGCGCCAAAAATATTTCCGATGAATTTTCGACATTTTTGATCAGAGATTCGGAATCAGCACGTCAAATTACGATTGAGGACAAAAATTTGAAATTTGAAAAATTAAAAATAAAAAAGTTCAAAAAATTATCTATCATGACAACTCGACTTTTTTGTTCGTCAATTTTTTCCGTTCAAATTCTCAGTATATACTATTTCAACCATTTGGAATCGATTGACGTTCGCAGAAATGGTCTATCTCTAACCGTTCTCAGGTTGGTCAGCTCTGAATCAGTTTTCAAACGGTTTTTTTGTCGCCAAAAATATTTCCGAGGAATTTTCAACATTTTCGATCAAAGATTCGGAATCAGCACGTCATATTACGTTCGAGTCCAAAAATTTTAAATTTGAAATTCGAAAAATGAAAAACAAAAAATTTCAATATCATGATATACTCGACATTTTTTGTCCATCAATTTTTTTGGTTCAAATTCTCAGTATATACTGAATCGGCTATTCCGCGAAAAGCGTCTGCAGGTGGTCTTTCCTAGCCAAATGAAGGATAATTTGCTGCATAATCACAATAAGCATTTGCAAATGGGTCTTCTTGGAAGAGCGCTCTACAAATGTCTATCAGGTATAATTCAATATTCGTCGTGCTATTAGCCACGGAAGTAGGTGTTTTCTGTTAGGTGTTTGCCTCATATTATGAGTTGACAGAAAATGATCACAGATGCAAGCAATCGACACGCAGTGAACAACTTTCAATCCATTGAATCAATGGACATCCAAAACTATGGTATTCAAAATACCTTGCTATGAATTCTATTTGCGCTATCCACTGCGCTAATTATGCCTCAAATTATGATTTTTATTATTATTATTACTACTCTTGTTTTGTTACAACCATTCAATATCCATGGACAGACAGTATCAAACTGAAAGTAAAAATTTTGCATTTTTCTATACTTCTAGCTATAAAGAAAATTCAAAAATGGAAAGAAACCAAATTTCTGGTAATAAACATGTTGAAAGACGTAATGATTACAATAGTAAGTTACGTAACAAGTCCGGAAAACACTGTTTTTTTGGACGAGTGAACAAAAAAACTGTTTACGGACGTGTTGAGTACACAATTTTTTCGGCAACCGTGTAGAATAACAAATCGAGACACAATTATTTTTTTCATTTCTTTGTAGAAGAAAATTTCGAACATTTTAATTCTTATTTGTATTAAATATCGAAATTCTAATAGAAGATAGGCACTAACAGAAACATTCTAATCCTCATTTACATAAATATTTATATTGAAATTCGAGCATTTCCCGGACTAGTCCGGAAAGTACTTACTTCCCGGACTAGTCCAGGAAGTGATACTTTCTCAAAGAAAAATCGTCCGGGAAATAGGTACTTCCCGGACGGTTGCCGAAAAAAAATTTTTTGTTTCAGTTATACAGCTTGATAATGATCATGTCATGTGACAAAGTCGAGAAAAGTGCCAAGAAGCTTCTGAAAACTAGTCACTATCTACGAGTAGAAACGGACGACCCAACCATTAGAGCCGAGCTTTTACATTTATCAGAAATCATCGAGGAACTATTGCCAGAGTTTTCAGCTTTGGGATTTTTCCGGATCAATCAACGCCTGATTCCTGCATTCCTGTCGTCGATGACATCGTACGTTATTATTCTCATACAGTTCAAAAATCCCTAACTATAGTGAAAGTGAGTGATCAATTTTAATCTTTCTCCTGGAGATGGTCTCTTGGTGAATGAAACATGTATCAATTTGTTGATGATGGTTTTGTATCGAAAAGTTTGTTGTTTCTATTACTTGTTCAAGTTTGTTTCGGCATATTTTCAACTCATATTGGTCAAATGGATATGCGTGTCTAAATAGCAACATTTCAAAATGTCTTAACTTTGTGTCGGTTTGGATTCTTCAAATATACACGGTGTATCTCAAATGATGTCAATAATTTCAGGTGTGGTGATTCCTTGTCACATTTTATGAAAAAAAGTTCGAAAAAAGTTCATATAAACGTGTGTCCTAACTTGCTTCGTTCCCGAGTAACGGGGTTTCAAAAGTTCAATCGGTTTTTCATGAATTACTCTGATTATTTTTTTCACATGTCAAAATGTGATGTTTTTAGTATTTCAACCAATACCAGCTTGTTATTCTGGCTAATCATTCGGTTTTATATTGATAAAACATTGTTTACCTTTGAACTGTCAAAACTATTAGGTTTACCGCGTCGATTCTATTAAATTGGCTTATATACAAGAATAAAATAAAAACTATCATGAATGAAAAGTTACCTTATTATTAATAGTCATTCACTTTTCACTTTTTTAGCATAATAATAACATAAACGACACATTTCAATAAACACTCAAATTTCACACACGTAAATAGCTCATGAACATTAACCAAGCAGTTTATGGCAGATATCGCCGAGTTCTAAACAATTGAAATCGGTCACAGCCTACTATGCTTTTAATCGGTGGATATCGCAAACGACGACTTTTCCGTTTTGGACAAATTTGTAGCGGCTCGTAGACCGATATTCCTGAACTCAAATGAAGATGGCGTACGATTAATTTTTGTTAAATTTAATTTGTTTTTTGTGGTTTGAGACTAAACCGTTGTATGAAGATCTTCGTACAACGACATAACGAATAATTTTATGTCCCTTCTGGCGCGATTTTCAATTCATAAGAAGAAATTTTCAATTATCAACCTTGTACAATGGAGAGGTGTGGCGCCAGCTCTTGGTATCGTCAGAAAGCATTTGTAAGGTTTGCTTTAAACTATCATAATTTCTATTTGGGTGCATCTTAAAGCAAATACAGTGTGACCAAAAAGTCATGTATGGGATTTTTTAATGGATTTATTAAAAAATTAGGTTTTGCATCAATTTCTGCTTCGATCGAGATGAAAATTAACCAAAAAAAGAGGTCACGTTATTCGCGTTAGGTAACTATAATTTTTTTTCCAAGAGAATCCCAATGGTTTTTCAACATATCGAAAATAGCTAAAAAAAAATATATTCCTAATGCGATTTCACCACATATGCAAAATTTCTGGTTTATAAGATAATTTTGATTGTTTGCCAATTTTTTGTAAATTGCATCACTGTTGCAAAATAAGATTCAAGGCAACCTACATAAAACTTCTTTGTTTGGACAAGGCTTTATTCCATACATATTTTCTTCAAAGGTGTTCTACAAAATCCAAATACTTAGGAGTATCAAAATTTTGTCACGTTTAGTTGTTTTTGGCCCTGTATAAGGTAACTGCATGAAAAAATCTATTTCTGAAATCCGGAAATTGTTCGTAGCTAAAAGTAAAACATTATAATTGAGAAAAACAAGCACACAGTGTCATCAGTAAAGTCTGCATTGAGTGGAAAATAAAGTTACGTTTAACTTTACGGAAACTTTATTTATATGTATAACAGAAAGGAATCTATTATTTAACAGTGAGCTTATAAAGTTAGAAACTAGATGTCCTGCCATACCAGGATGCTCACTGCTATTTTCCTATACAATATATAGGAATATATTTGGGTCGAAAATCCATCAGAAAACAACTACTTTCCTGGCTAATACCACGACGAACGTTGAATTCTATCCAATTTGTTTTGGAATTGTTTCTAAGTTGATAATCAAATACCAAAAATGGATTGTCAATTAAATAGGTGGAATTTTAAATGAGAATTGAATTTTTTAGAACAAAATTGCAGTGTAGCAGATGATGCGAATCACATGACTACTATTTTCTTGATTATTTAAAACTATTGATTGAAAAAAAATCCCGTATGATGCGGACAATACTGGTCATACTGTATACAATTTACTATAATGTCTACCAACCACATCACCCGTTTGCCCATCACTGTAAAAAAATTGCACTGCACTGTTTGGAGCCTTTGGTATAATAATGAATATACTTGAGATTTTCTCAACAGCAAACCGCAATTTTTAAACCTCAACACTTGTTTCAATCAACAAGTGATCATCTTACATAGGGAAGATTGAACCGTTTATATAATCTTCCTTCGAGAAGATAATCACTTGATGATGATTCAGATGATTGAAACACCTTTCGAGTTTCAAAAATATCGGTTCGTTGTTGGGATAAAACTCCAGTATATTCATCACTGTATATGACAAAAATATCTCATTGTATTGAAGAAATAAAGTTATTTAAATAGATTTGATTTTTTTCTTGGAAACCTGCATGCCATAGGAGAAACATTTTTGAAACACCGCTCACCAGTAAGCTGAGAAAAACCATCAACACACGAACTTGGGAAGGGATCCAGGAATACAGGGTGTTTCCTAACAAAACTGTTTCTGTTATCAAAACCTTCAAAACAACGATTTTTTTCATTATCGAGTCAAACTGTTATTTCTTAAACCTACTTAAACCAACCCAACCTAAAACGTAAACAGAAATAGGTGCACGCTGCGCTCGCCGTTCATAGGCTCGCTTTATTATTATTATTATTATTATTATTATTATTTTCGTACCATCGGATCGTCGGATATCGTATGCATGAAAATCCGGCCTTCCTTCCTGACCTAACTGCACAATTTTTTCTGGTTAATGTGATTGGATCTAGAGCTGTCACAAGTGTCAAACCGCAGCTATTATTCGCTCACATTTAAATCAGAAAAGTTGGCAATAATTGATTTCAGTGTTACCAACCATACTACAATATACAATTCACTAATAATTATCTGTCATATTCGCTAGTTTATTGTCTCTGACATGATTAGAAAAAAAGTGCCGTTTCCAATGGAAAAAAAGTGCCGTTTCCAATGGAAAAAAGCGTGAGACGAAGGAAGCAGGATGTGTATATCGGGCTGGTGAAAAGAAGGAGACTTATTGAGTGTTTTTTTCGCGGTAGGAACGTAGAAAATGTCAGTCAAAATCCAAAAATAGGCTGTATCTCCGAAATTACTTGAAACCGACGAAATTTTCTTTTGTTTTTTTGCTCAAGAGACCAAAATACGTAAGTACCAAAAATTTTCTTTTTTAATAGTTTGTGGCGCTTGATAAACGGAATATTACGAAAATTATTAATTAGTCTCGGTGTTCAGTGAAATGAAGAAAGTTGGCTCTGATAAAATGTAGTTATACACAATAGCACCTTGGCGCGAAGAGACGCAGGTGTCCGGAAAGTCCTATGAAGATGTCAGTGAGGTGTGTTTTTCGTGGAACAAATTAATTGTTTGGACCTACCTTGTGTTGTGCAATTTATTAGGCTCGCAGCAGGTTACCAGGTGCTCAGTATATCCCGTAGACTCGAGTAGCACTTTCTTACGAAAACGATCACTGCACTCTGCACTGGATTCACTCAACGTTATCACATCATCTCGTACGAGTTATCTGACCTACTATATTGAATTGACCCCCTGCCTCACTTCCTTACTAATGTAGCATTTTTAACCTCACTTTATCGCCTCTCACCCTTCACTCTCACCCGACTACCAGGCGTCAGAACTGTCCTTCGCCCGCAACGGCATTCTTCTTCTTCACAAAAACCAAATACCAACAAAAAATGCACCATTTCCTACGCAAGTGGCGTGGACATTGCAATGGTAACCAATCTGAACCAAGAAAAGATTGAACAAATGAAGCGGGTAATCTCAAATAGGCGCGGCACAGTGGTTACTTGATGGAAATCCATAGCACTAGACTGTTAGAAACGTGAGTAACTGAAACTTGATTTAGCACGATAAAGTCGGTTTTCCACTAAAGGGACAATACGAAAATAAAACACAAATGTGTCGAATAAAACAAAAGTTTTCGGCAGCTGTAACATCAAAAGGTTTCGACGTGTTTTGAAACTCATGTCTGTTTAGTACGAAAGCGCAGAGGGCCACAAGAGGTTTTTATTTCATCACTTTGAAGTCGAAATTTCGACTTTTTTCTTGAAATTTCGAGTTTAATGTCGAGATTTCGACTTTTATGTCGAAATTTACTTAATAACTTCAAATTTTTTTTTGAAATTTCGACATTTTTCTTGAAATTTCGAGTTTAATGTCGAAATTTAATCACTTCGACTTTTAATTCGAAAAGACGAAATTTCAACATTACACTCGAAATTTCGAGAAAAAAGTCGAAATTTCGAGAAAAAAGTCGAAATTTCGAGAAAAAAATCGAAATTTCGACTCTGCTAGAAATTTTGACTGAAAAGTCGAAGTGATGAAAAAAAACTGCTTGTTGCCCTACTGCGCTTTCGTACAAGTCTGTTTAGTGGAAACGGTCATGTTGTGTTTTCTATTTCCGCCTTGCTATAGTCTGAATATGAATTTGGTACCAAATTGGTAAAAAAATTAGTTGATAAATTATAGCTACTAAAAATATACAGTGACCGCCAAAAAGAAGGTACCATATGGGAAAACGTTTATTATTAGAGTATTAGAAAAAGATTCTTGGGAAAAGTTTGTGCATGTCCGATAACCTAAAAATCGATTTTGACACATGTCACGTGATCGCTGGTATGGCGGCAAATTGAAAAAAATTACTATGAAAAGGCAAAAAGTGGGGTAAAATGGCAAGATATCAAAAAAAGTTATTTGAAAAAGTTGCTTAGAATTAAATTTTATTCGCATATACAAAGTTTGAAAAGATAGTGAGAGAAAATTGATAAATGACGGCCTTCTGCATTCGTCCGGCTAAGATTTCTGCCATATTATGGCAAGCCGGTATGATTTTTGAGTTCGAAAGCAGTGTGTCCATCATACCACCAAGGACCCCTATAATCAGAATTATTATTATTATTATTATTATTATAAAGTAGTTCTGAAATATAATAGAGATTGTGCCAAGCAACGATTCCTGTGAAACTCTACAGTTTATATTCGCCACCGTAAGAAATAAAAATTCCTACTTATATTTTTTTACTATTTTATATATATGAAAAAAAACATAGGATT
This sequence comes from Chrysolina haemoptera, assembly GCA_958298965.1. NCBI lineage: Eukaryota > Metazoa > Arthropoda > Insecta > Coleoptera > Chrysomelidae > Chrysolina > Chrysolina haemoptera. Next base: position 1,847,305 of record OY282602.1, on the reverse strand, counting down.
TTTTCTCATTTTATATGATGATCTCCTACCTCGTAGTACCGTCTACATCTATCAATACATCTTATAACATTTTATCACTTTCTGACAAATTTTTCAGACTTTCAATCGATAGTTTTCTTGTGTCGATCGGGTAGGTGAGTTAGAATATAATTCTTTTCTTTGTTCCCTTTGAACGCATTGTGCTTTGACAGCATTGGGTTTTCCTATTTTCTTCCTTCTTTCACGATGTTTACAATGATAACCTCGTGCAATGAAGCATTCATAATTTCTCACTTCAGTAATGACAAATAATCAATAGCAAATGTTTATGTGTTATTCCATCGGATAATTCATTGGAACGAAGCAACACCTGACACTTTTATGCTTCACCTACGGTCTAGTTTCAATAGCACCTCGAACAAGATGACATCGGTTGACAAAATCCTTTCAATCAGCATCAAATTGGGGAACCTCTTCGGCATGATACCCATCGTACCTGAGAGTTCTAGAACGAAAAAGTGGCTTGTCGTCTGGTACCTTGTTTGTTTTTTCAGCTTCGTACTGGTCTGTGATTTTCAGAAGCATAACTCGAACAAACAATTATATTATACCAAAGAGAAAACGATCTTAACGGCGTTTTGGTATGTATTGTTTGCGATTGACATAAGCTTCTCCCTGGTTGGAATATACGGAGTTGTCAAAAATGGATCAACTTGGCAAGTGTTTTTGAAAAAAACATCTCGAATTGATGATATTCTCTGTCGAAGGACAAATGTCGAAGAAGTTGGAAATATAGGTTATGTTATAACCATGGTCTTCTTTCATTTTATAGCTATATATACGACATTTTATGAAGTTCCGTGTAAAGAGGTAATCAGTCTACCAGAAATTTTATCGTATATAAGTGAATTAATGGGTAAAAGCCGACAGATAACAATTGTACTCATTATATATCGGTTTGGCAGTCTTATAGAAAGACGTTATATTCACTTGAATGACATAATTGAAGGTGTTCTCAATAAACCAATCAGAACAGCTTTGGTTAAGAGCAGACTACAAGAAATCAAGCGAACATGCACCCTCTCGCATAAAACTGTGGGACACTTCAATACTATGTTTGGAGGTTATTTCATATGGTTCGTCTCCACAGCACTTTTTCTACTCTTGGTGGTGTGTGAATTGGTTCTAGAGTTTCCAGACCATCCGGTCTGTAAAGAATGGGTGTACCTACTGACTGTTGCCATACAAATCGTAAGTACTTGTTAGGAATAATTTCATTTCGAAAAGGGGAACATTCTCCATAAAAATTGATAAATGAAAAATGTGACTTATTTGTAATATCTAACAGAAAACAACTACTTCCCCGGCACAAGCCACGCTGGACATTGAACTACATCTGATAGATATTGTGAAAAGACTCTAACTGAAAAGGAAAGAAAAAAAAAAAAAAATCTGAAAGTGAAAATTTGCATTTTCATTCAGATAGCTGACTTTTTTAATTCTTTCTAGTTTTCCTTGAACAAATCATTAAATAAATTAGATAAGGAGAATGTTATTAAAGAAATATCACTCACAGAAATCGTTCATTTCATTGAAGCAAGGTTCGCTTCTCTCGCATTTAATCCCCAATACATTTTGGTCGACAAAAATCTATTTCGCTTTGCCAAGCTCTTCAGGAGGATTGATATAGGATTGAAATAAAACAGGCTCTTCAGAAGCATACACATCAGGGATGGATATGAGAGAAACATTTCTTCTGCGGTGACACTTTGAAAATTATTTTTTGACATAGACCTGTCATGAGCATTTTGATTTTAGTTCGAAAATATGAATATGAAATTTATCAATTTTTATGGAGAATGTTCCCCTTTTCAACATGAATACCTCCCAAGAGGTTATCTTGAACGATGGAAAATAGCGACTAAAGTTTGTCTTTCAGTCGCAGATGATTCCACAAAAGATTTTATGAATTTCATATTCATATTTTCGAACTAAAATTTCATTTCATTTCAAATTATCGTATAAACAGGGTAATCCAGTAACGACAGAAAAACTCGAGCAAAAAGTGAAGAATGAATTGTAGCACTCTGAAACTCGGCACGTGACATGAAAAAATTGTTTACCAAAAAATCAGCGGTGGAACTTGAAAATTTTTTCTTTAAAAAAAATTTTTTTTTGTTGTTATACAGTGACCGCCAAAAAGTATGTACCATATGGGAAAAAAGTTTATTATTAGAGTATTGGAAAAAAGATTCTTGGGAAAAGTTTGTGCATGTCCGATAACCTAAAAATCGATTTTGACACATGTCACGTGATCGCTGGTATGGCGGCAAATTGAAAAAAATTACTACGAGAACGCAAAAAGTGGGGTAAAATGGCAAGATATCAAAAAAAGTGATTTGAAAACGTTGCTTAAGTGTAAGCGAGCCAAAATCATAAAAAAATCATAGACATTTCCAATTTTGATTTTTTTCTGAAGATAGATTACCTCATGACCTTGTAGACTTCACAATTTCTCATTTCAATAATGACAAATAAACAAATATAGTTTTTCATTAGATAATTCATCGAATTACATCTATATCGATCGACCCGACAACAATTTACCCAGTTCTAGACTTTACTTGGTAGTTTTAATATCACATCGAACAACATGACATCGGTAGACAAAATACTTTCATTCAATATCAAACTGGGAAACCTTTTTGGAATAATTCCGTTAATTTCTGAGGGTTCTCGGTCTAAAAAGTGGCTCTTCGTATGGTACCTTGTTTGTTCCTCCAGCTTCATACAGTTCTGTGATCTACAGAAGTTTACCTTCTCTAAAATCTATTTTGCAGACTCCAAAGCGGTCTTAATGATTCTTGTGCACGTGTTTTTTGTGATTGATCTGAGCTTCTCCCTCATTGGATTATATGGCGTAATTAAAAATAGATCAACTTGGCCAGTGTTTTTGGAAAATATATCCAAAATTGATGATATTCTTCGACGAAGAATGAATATCGGTGAAGCTGGTAATATGGATTATGTCATAACAAAAGTCTTCTTTTGTATGATTGCTGTATTCTCGATATATGGTGAAATTGTGGAAACTGCACTCAGTCTACCGAGTATTTTAACGTTTTTAAGTCATTTTATAACTAAAAGTCGACAGATTTTGATTATACTCCTTATACATCGGATCTGTAGTCTAATCGAGAAACGCTACGTTTACGTGAATGACATGATTGATGGTGTTATCAATGGACCAATAAGAGCTGCTGTTATTGAGGCGAAACTACAAGAAATCAAGCGAATATGCACCCTTCTTTATGAAACTGCGGGACAATTTGATACCATGTTTGGAGGATATTTCATTTGGTTTATCACAACAGCACTTTTCTTACTTTTAGTGGTATGTGAAATGAGTCTGGAAAATACACCAAATTTGATGTATGCTGAATGGGTCTACCTACTGGATGTTATTTCTCAAATAGTAAGTACTTGTGATTGAGGATGATTATTTTGAAGTGATTATTTGTTGAATAAGGAATGTATTTACAATACAGTCCATTATACTGGAGAATTAGATTAGATGAAAAAGTATGATTGACTCGGCCTTTAGGTACTTCATGAAGATCCATTGTAATAGAAAGGAAACGATTCGATTCTTCACAAACTTTCATTCAACACCACAACATGTTTCGATAAAATAATAGCTTCCTCAAGTAACATCACATAGTCACTTGAGGAAGCTATTATGTTAGCGAAACATGTTGTGGTGTTGAATGAAAGTTCGGGAAGGTCAAATCGTCTCTTGTTTATACAATATCATTGGTATAATATATTTTATGATGAATCGGTCCAGAGGGGACCATTTTACCGAATTTTGTTCGAGGAGAGGAATTTTTCTTCACTTAAAATAAGCACTGTCTCCTTCACAAGGCCAGGTTTAAGTTGAGGTTTGAAGGTAAGGTTGAGGTATAAAGCTGTCTGAATTCATTTAATTCACTATCCAGCCTTCCACTGGTTGTAACACATTCAACCTTTACGTTATCGAGCGCCTTACTATTACTGTGTACAGCCAAATGGACTATAAGAGTTCAAGTCCCCATGTTTTGTCAATGGAGCGCCTAGCCATCATTAGTGATGCCCTTGTCCAGCACTTTTTCCAGATGTTCTTCTTCTTGGTGAAGGGAACAATCGTGGTTATTGTGTTTTGACTTTGAGGTTCTCTCTCATACACTGGCTGATTGCATCAGATCCATATACTTCCCATTGACCATTATGACGATATTGTTAGCATAGCCCTGGCCATACATTTTTCTTCGGTTCAGGTCTGTGAGGAGTCTATCTACCACGAGGTTCCACAATAGTGGGGATAGACCTGCCTCCTGAGGGGTAGCCTCCTCAGGCTTCCACCTGCATCGTGTATGGCCAATATCCACATTTAATGTTATGTTTTTTATTCCTTCAATAGAAAACAGGATATTCGAGATTGCAAACGTCTCTAAGGAAAATCAATTTAGGAAATTATGGAACTTAGATGTTTTCCAAAAGTTTCTAGGTTATGTTCAGGTTGAGGTATGAAGCTATCAAAATTAATTCAGTTTAGTGGGGCAAGCCACTGTAAGAGCATACATTTTCTACCTGTTGTATTATTATTATTTTTGCTCACGAAGTTTCGCTGATGATTTTTTCAAGAATGTCTCTTTTGTCATTCAAAGTCGAAACATATATGAATAATTTGGGACAAGGTGATCCTGAAAATATCATTATGTGACGGAATGAGAGGGCACAGAAAATTGAGAAAATCGCATTATTTCGAATTTTGAGTACGTTTTATTGGAAAACGGTGCATTTTCAAAATAAACTTGTAGATACCTTTTTCGTAGAGAATTTTATGCAAAATATTATTTGTTTTTGGAAAAAATGGATTTTTCGATTTCCCTCGGAAAATCGTCCATAAAAATTTTCCGGATGCTAAATTGGGTGATCCCGTCGCGCTCCATCGGCTACGAAAACCCTCCCTGCCACCGGACTATATTAATCGATAACTAATCATCTAATAGAGAAAAAATTATGTAGGTATCATTTGCCTCACTTTATTGGAATAATCCAACAATGTTCAAACACAAATGGTTATTTTTTTTTCAGTTCTAGTTGAGCATCCAACAAAATGACTTTCATCAATACCAAAAATAATGAAAGTATCCTTCTCTCATTTTATTTCAAAATGGGAAACGTCTTGGGGGTGTTTCCATTGATATCGGCGGGTTCAATATCGAAATGGCTATTCCGTTTCTACATCTTCGCTCTGTACACTTTTCTGGAAGCCTGTGCCGTACTGAATTTCATACAAGGAACATATTTCGTCTATGCCAATGGATCTCAAACTTTCCATGTTTTCATGCGAGCGTATTTCGTTCTCGTGTCATGGTTCTGGATTATTGGTGTACATAGCGCTACGCAAGAGTCAAACTGGCTAAAGCTGATGGCGAATATGGCGCATATTGATGATTATTTCGGGGAAATATGCTTCAAGGATATTGGTATCTCAGCTAGAGCCTCAACTATATCCTTCAGTTACGTGCTTATTGTATCCCTACTACAATACGAGGATTTCGTTGCATCAATGCCCGCACCAGCAATATTGAGAATTTTTTCAGGATTATTCTGGTTCTTTGTGGAAAGTCAAGGTTTTTTCCTAATAACCTTCGTCCATCAATTCAGCAGTCTCATCTTGAAACGTTATGACTACTTGAATGAAATTGCCGACGCTGTTGCCAATGAACAAACCACAATCAAAATACGGGATATCACACGTATTTATCCCCTTCTATACGAAAGTGTGATAAACTTCAACAACATTTTCGGAGGGTACTTTATTTGGTTCCTCTCCAATTCACTGATGGTGCTTTTGTGGACATGTGAAGGATTTCTTGATGATACTGTATTCATGGATCCCCTTGATCTATGGGGCAACCTGTTTTATGTATCCATACAAATAGTAAGTATTCACAAATGTAGGAATGTAGGCTTTCAAGGCTGGCGTCAATGTTTTGTTTGGGTTTTGCCTTGATCTTCTTTGATTAAAATCTCAAATCGTTTCAACTGCAACTTCGGCATGTCATATACAGTGATGATTTTGGGCGCACTTTCGGTAAAGGTGGGTTCACGCGTACTTTCCGCGCGATTCGTGTGACATGGCTTCGTTTTGGCGGCTTTCAATGCTGTGCGCCAGATCTTTTGTAGATATGTTCTCTGTTCCTTTCTGTTGATGTTCTCCTGGTGTTTGTGTATTTCTATCGCGTATGTGTGCATGAATGTATTTGCAATATTTCCCACATAATGAACTGCAGTAATTTAAATAGCGAATGTTACAACACCCAGTGCTGTTGAGCCCCAAAGGCAGAAACAGCTGTCCCCTGACGATCAAATTAAAGGAGAATTGTTGGAAGGAAACGTTGGATTCCTCAATTATATTCAAGCTGCATTCGTCTGGCTAAGATTTATGCCGCATCAGAATAGACAGCAACATGTCCGTCATTCCACGAAGTACCCCTATGATCATAATCAGGCAGATATCTGAACACAAAACTCAGAGTTCTTTAGGGTTATCGGTTAATAACGATAGTCGTTACCGATCGATGATTTACTCTTTTTACTCCCATGTATACCTACAGCGTAGGATCATTGCGCCAAATACCTACTCACCTAGCTAAAACCACGACGGGTATTGAATCATATGTAGCAGATATTTCTGCAATATATATCAATGCAAAGGAACCAAACAGGCTTATTGCAGGTAACTGCGATATTATTATTATTTTATCCGTAAGGAGTATCACAGTCGGGCCCGCTAGTGTCATTCACCCTCTCTCCGTCCGTGGGGTGAATAATTACTGGGTCCGAGAATAATGTGCTCTGAGTAGACGTAGTGGGGATTATTATTATTGTTATTATCATAATTATTATTGTAACTGTGATAGTTCATTTAAAAAAATGTTTGTTACAGGTATACAGCTTGATAATGATCGTATCATGTGACAGAGTGGAAAAAAGTGCCAAGAAGCTTCTCCAAACCAGTCACTATCTACAAGTAGAAACTGATGATCCATCCATTAGAGCTGAACTCATTCATTTGTCAGCACTAATCGAGAAACTCTTGCCGGAGTTTTCAGCTCTAGGGTTTTTCCGAATCAATCAACGTTTGATTCCTGCCTTCTTATCATCGATGACGTCATATGTTATTATTCTCATACAGTTTAAAAATACATAACTTGGTATTGGAATGAATTAGTTCCAAATATTTCCACCAAGTACCCAATTTTTGAAATTGTAGGAAAAGATTCTCTAAAGAAAATGATGTCAGTTCCTCTCAATACGTAATTTAAAATCACGTATTGCGAGGAAACGACGTCGTAATGACGTCATTTTCTCGGGAGAATCTTTTCCTACAATTTCAAAAATCGGGTCCCAGGTGTGTTTCCCCACGGGTGGCGCTGCGACTGACTTTTACTGTAAGTCGCGGCTTCATTTGTAGGGAAATATTAGCTGTAAAGTGGATTATAGTTCATTGGTTTGGGGCAGGACTGACGAGCGGCAAAAACCGCGAAACGCTGCAGGTGGTCTTCCCCAGCCAAATGAAGGATAATCTGCTGTCTTCTTGGAAGAAAGTCGTACAAGTATCTGACAGATGTAATTCAATGTCCGTCGTGGTATTAGCCATGGAAGTAGTTTTTCTGGCAGATGCTTGCATTTTCCACCTGATGGAAATATTTGGCGAGAAGGATTTTACTATTTCATTTATTTGATACTCTCCGGCAAAAATTCTTAAACTGTATTGGAAATGAAGATTTTTGTTACATACTTGAAGCATATCGATACTTGGATCGCCGGCGTGTTGATATTTCAGTTCATTAATATCAGTACAGCAAAAACCTGCAAACATACAATACAAATTGACATGATTTGAGTTGAGATAAACTTTGTCATCAAATTCACCGTTCTGTGATTTTATTAGGTCTATCAGAGAAAGGGCATGTTGAATTTATATATGAATATTTCTAACACCAAATTGTTCAAAATATATTGTCCATTCCCAAGCAGTGATTGGTTAGCTGAACCAATAAAGAGGCCACGTGAAAATGGTACATAATTCAAAACTGAACATAAATAGCTGATATATCTTTGGCCTCCTTATCACAATTTCTCAATGAGATTGTTACCTCGCCATCTCGAAATCTAAGAAAATGTCTTTCTCTCTCTTTCTCTCTCTGAATACACCTCTCGTTCCTACGCACAACTATTCCCCATATTTTTCTCAAGACAGTTCAATTATCTCAATTTTTTCCTGATTTGATGCAAATTATAAGCAAATGTAACATCAATCATCATCGGATATGTTTCACCATAGCGCACACATTTGTTTCTTTTCAAACTGTGCTTCTTTTATACAGTGTGACCCATTTAAGATGGAAGCACCCTTATAAAACTTACATTTTTCAAGCGATTGGAATGATTTTGTTTTCGTTAGGGAAACATTCAGAAAGTCTTCTAGACACCAAATTTCATGTATAAATCTACATTTCCAGCGCCAACTAATCGTATTTTTCAAGGTCAAAAATAAAAAAATTGCGATTTCTTTAGAAAAAATATGACTACACCACTGGATTCGCGACATTTTCAAATGATTCATAGGGAATGAAATTTGAAAAATATGCCGTTTATTCAACCTACTAATACAATTACACAACTTTCAATGAAAATTCGGAATACACTACTGTATTCATGAAGTGTCAATACTTATATCTTTGGTCGAAATTTCATTGACGTCTGTTCATATATAAGAAAATCATGAGATAATAAAATTTGAAAAATATATTAATGGAATTTCAGGAAAATGTCATTTTATATCATAATTATTAGTTTTTTTTTTATCTATCCAAAAGATTTTGACAAAAAATCTTGGTCAGTGATATTTCGAGAGTTTCTGCATCCAGTGGTGTAGTCAATGTTTTGATAAACGTATTGAAATTGAAGTGGTGGGTTGATTAAACGGCATTTTATTCCCCTATAACTTTCTTATTGATTGATGCATTTCAACGCAATTTCAACACGAGTCATTTCAAAATATCACAAATCCAGTTGTGTAGTCAGATTTTTTCTAAAAAAATCGCTAATAATTTTTTTCGATTTTTGATCTTGCATGGAAAATAAGATTAGTTGGCCCTGGAAATGAAGATTTATTTATGAAATTTGGTGTCCTGGTGGACTTTTTGAATGTCTACCTTATTGAAAAGAATCATTCAAATCAGTTGAAAAATGTATATTTTATAAGGGTGCTTCCATTTTAAATGGGTCACACTGTATGTATAATGTGTGAAGATTTCGCTATGAATTCACACTCTTCCGAAGCACTGATGCACAACTCAATTTTGGAAAGTTTGTTATAATGCGTTTTACATATATATCCTCACAAGAAATATCAAAATTGAACCCAATAATAATCTACGAAATTGTTGGGATTTTTACAATACTAAATGTCACTTTATCCCACTTATAAAATGTATGATCATTGGATTAACTCTTGTGCTTACCAAAGTTTGATTCGTGAAGAATGTGATTGATTCTTTATCAGTGCATTTTTTTTGAACAATTCATAAGAATGTCCCATACAATTTTGTGCAGTAAAATCCTAGTATTGATTGAATTATATGTTGTCTTGAAGGAATAAATTCATTTGAATTGATTTCATTTCTTTGGTCCTTGGAATCCTCCTTGCTACTTTTTTTTCAGTATGATTTTATTTGGTAAGATTGATGAAGGTGACACCACAAATTCTGGAAAATAATTGTTTGAATTGTTCATATTATTTTTTAAATTTTTTCAGAAACAAGAGAAAGTTTTTTTTGTCCTAGAAAAATATATCAGCGCCATCTGTGAGTTTGTCGAGACAGCATTACAATTTTTCCTCTACTCGCTCGAGGAAGGGATATCAACTGAGCCGTTAATTCGTCGGGCGAGACAACAGGAGAGGCGCGCAGTAGTGCGTCTCTCTTATTCCTGTGGTATTATCACATCATTGCGTTCCATGCTGCTCGCGTAGATTTCTGTCTATAACCCAGATGAAAAGTTTCCGATACTGTATACTCTCATCAAAAGACAGATGTTTACAGCAAGTTTATTGGTAGTGCTGATCTAGCCGACCATGACCAATAGTTATCCTTCAATTTCACACTTTCAAGTAAAGTGATTTGGTCTTGGTAATATTCCAGACAAGCCTATTAGACTCTCACCATTTCTTAACGTTTATTGAATTGCTTTGGATTGTTTCCTTCAACGCCAAAGAGACTCTTTCGTGGCATAAGATAGTGGTATCATCAGCAAAGAGAGTGAACTAGCCTTGAACATTAAAAAACGCCAGATCATTCAAGTATAACAAAAAAGGGTACTGGTCCCAAAACTGGTTCCTGTGGACACTTGGGTATCCACGGAAACGAGAAGGCAGACAGGCTAGCCAAGGGAATCAGGGAAATCACCAATTGGGCCAGAACCCATCCTAGGAATCCCCAACAGCTGCAATGGAAGAACTGTTACAAAAACAGTTAACAAAAATCAAGATTTTCCTAGTGGAATTTTGGTTGGTTGGAGAGTATTACTCAAACATGTTAGATTATTTGAAAGGTATCCTACAATTTTGAAGAAAAGTTCACATCATGGTTGGTTTAAGGTTTAATGTGGAGTCAATACAGTCTTATATATCTTATATTTATATCGTCACATCCTGCTGAATTCGTTTCAGTTATCGCAGTAGAAGTTGCAAAGGCCTTGACGTCAGTTCTCTTTGGCATTGAATGATTTGTTGAAAAAAGGTTAATTGTTTTCACGGAAAACAGGAACTGGTCCCCGCCGGCTCCTCTTTGAATCCAGTTCTACAGTTCACGATTCAACGGCAGCCATTATATCGTATGTTACGATGGGAAATCCCGAAAAATATCAGCTGCAGGTACTTTCTCGAAGAATTTGTGGGCAATACCGTAAAAAATTTTACCATAGGCCTCTTCGAAATTTTTTTTGGAGTCTGCCCAGATGACTTGCCAATTATCGTTTACAACTGCATGGATCCTGTTGGACAATAATTTGTTTCCATTGAACAAATTATCGAATTCGAATTTCATATGTTTTGGCTGCACTGATACTACGTAACTTTTGAGGGTTAAATGTGCGCCCACTTGAGCTTCAAACTGTAATTTGTGTATCACTGTGACGTTTGCTGAAAAAAAGAAGAATTTTCAATTAAGGATTTTGAATAGTGAATTCATTGGGAAGACTACAAAACAAAAACTCATATGTTGGTGGAGTGAATGGTAATGGAAAAAAGAGAGGTTTTGCGAAAACTTTGTAATGAATACCAAGCACAAAAGAGTATATATAATAAATTAATGGCTCAACCCTTATTGATAAACGGTGATAAATAATATTCGTGAAAAAAAAAATCGGAAAAAATATATAAAGTCGGAAAAATCTCGAAAAAAATGAAAAACATCGGAACGTAGAAACTATTAACTTCAAAATATATATATATAATACTCTTATCTAAGGGTTTCTTGCGATATGAGGTTAAATTCTAGGTTTGAGCTCTCTATGACAACTCCCACCAAGTTGAAAATATCATCACAGAGAGTGAAGTAAAAAATAGAATCTGCTTCTTCTCTTAAAGCAACTAATTTTTTACTCACATTGTACAATTCTTGATTGTCCATTGCCAAAAATGGGAAAAACCAATAATCTTCCGCTCATATCGTACTTAGCAGTTTGCTTCAATTCTGGTAGAACTGCTGTGAATACAAGTAGATTTTCTTTGGTGACGAATCTGAAAAAATTTGAGTAATTTTCCCACTGATTTAAATCTTTCAGCGCCTAGAAGTTATCTCTCTTATACTCTGAAAGACTTTCCAGAGCCTCTGTTATGGTTAATTTTCTCGAACTTTTCACAAACTTCCTGAAGCTTCGAGAACATTATAGAATTTCCTCCTATATATTTCGGACATTTCTAGTAAGTTCCCAACCTCACGTTCACTAAACTATAAATGCAAAAATCAAATGTTTTTACGTTTTTTTGGGAAAATTTTCCAATTTTTCTCTTCAATAGAACTGTCCTCGATCTTCAAGAAATATTTAAAAAAATGGGTAATATATAATCGCACGTTCGACAATTCTTTCAAATTTGTGTAGCTTGAGTAGCTATAAAATCATACAGTCGCACTTCGGACTGGGTACATTTGAACTGGAACTTGACCACCAAAGAATAACACAATTGGAATGGGTACATTATGTCTACGTGAGGTTATGTTAGGTTAGGTTTATAAACTACTACTAGGCACTTTCAACTAACGATAATCACTTTTGTGCTTGCAGACCCACTCAACAGTCAATAGTCTCAGAGATGGTAGTGGGCTTCAAATTCATATTTGAGATCACACCAGTGGATCGCAATGTGACTTCCATTATCATCGCATAAACGTCTATTCGGTGCCCCGTTGGTCAGTTCGAGACATCAAAATGTAATGCAAAATGTGACTCGAAATCAGCCCAATGTGAGATTCCATTTATACTTCCCAATCGAACGCACATTAAGACCCTTGCGATGTAACAATGTGAAATTGAATGGACTGGTACTTTTGTGAAAATGCGCTTCACTTTCTGATTCTCCTATATGCCTCAAACACTCAGTCGATGGGGCTTTCACATGTATGAATGATTTTGTAAGTTATTACCTACGGAGAGCATCTCAAATGATCTTTCAAACTAATTCACTACTAGAACGATAATTAATTGTCAACTTGAATAAATATAAAACAAAAAGCTCACCATGTTTCAACATAGTTTGGAATTATACCACAATATTATTAGCCTTACTAATTATAGTTTATATAGAATGGAATGCTAGAAAACGAATGCGTGAGTTGATTCCATAGTACATACTTTTTCAATAATAATCAAGAGAGCAACATCTAGACGTTTGTGTTAACTGGGTACGCAATTTGTCGAGGTAATAATTGGTCGCTATAGGATGTTTCATTGGATCATAAGCTCATTGGATAATATGTATAGTTGACCTCATATACTGACTATGATACTTACCGTGAATTAATAATTTTGGCCTTCCTGTAGCCCTTGAGATTCACGTCAAAATATTCTTGCGTAACATCTAGAGCGTTTGCTTTTGTACCAATATTTATCTGAGGTATCTCAATTGGATCTAGTTTCGGAATGTTCAGGTCAGGTAACCCTGCAATTAAATACGTTTTTATTTCAAACGCCAAAAACCATTCGCATATAAGTTGCAAGGAGTTAGTAGATACAAAAAAGAGGCACCAGTAATCATTTGCGAGTGCTTAATGTCCGCAAACACGCACATCACTAGTAATTACCCAGAACGTCGCGAGGGGTATATTTTAAAAGTTTTATAGACAGTCACAATGCGATTTCGCAAAGCATCGGTTTTTTGAAAGATTATAAATATGCAAATAGAATTAAATTCACCTCCCATGGAGATGAAATTAATGTACACATCTGTAATTACTGCAGCAGCCTTTTAAAAGCATTCCTTTAATATTTGTCAATTTGATCAAATAAATGTAGGTTTTGGAATTCCTATGGAATGAATAAATGGAAAGTAATTTGAATTTGTACTAAACGCTGGTTTCCGAAATCAAAGGGTTAACATTTTGGGCATATTATGCTGCCTTTACCGATGTTCTTTTGTTCCTACCTTTTTCGCTCAGATAATGAATAGCTTTTTCTATCGCTTGGTTCAAACATCTTTCGTCATCTGGTAAGCATCGATCTAATGATATTTCAGGATCTGAAATTAAACATTATATACACTGTATTTTCGAAAAATTTGCCTTCAGCCCCCAGATCTGGTAGGGCAATGTATTCTCAATCCATACACTTTCTGCGAGCCTCCAAACTCTTTGAATATATAGTTTTATTTAATGAGTTCCTAACAGATTGAGAGGAAATAAAGAAACTTTCAATACGCACAAAAAACATACTGCAATAAAAAGATTAATATTCAAATATTCGATACGGACGGTTGTATTGAAATTGAATGCCTTGACTTTCTTTCAATTACTTGTCAATTATTTAAATCAGGTGCAGATTGTGTCGAAAATAATCCTTTATTCGGAAATCGCTGACGTATATGAGATACTTGCGTTTTTCTTTTTTTTTTAGATTGAACACAAATTATTGAATAACATAAAACACAATGAACCAGATCCACAAGCAATTTGTTTAACTCTCTGGATATACTCACAAACTTCACTTGCTATTGTTAATGAGAATAAACATAAGAGAATCAATGCGATTCTCATGTTTTATTTCAAAACGAGTCGGTCGGATGAACACTGGATTTTTATATAAATACCACCTCTTTTATAATACCCCGATTGATGAAATAATCAGAGCTGACAATTCATTATACAATACAAACTTATAGGGCGAAACAAGAAATAAGCGGAAATATAAAGACTCTCTTATTTTGACTCTTGAGAGTTCATGGAATCTGACATATACACATATATATAGTAGATAGAAATGGGTTTTTAGTCAAATATGGGAGGTATATAATTTGACTCAGAGATATGTTTAACTATTTTAAACAAATAATGATTTAGCGTATTTGAGAAAAGAGTTGGCAAGTATCTAATTATAATTGAAACTATTTCCCTGGATATGATTAAATTTTGAATTATGTAACTTGACATAACGTTCGGGATCAGTTATTTAAGTTTTGATAATATGTTGAATTTCTCATTATTGGGCTAATTGGATCAGCTAAAGAATGTCTAGATTAGATAGGTATGACTGATCAGTGGAAGTTGAAAAACTAATTCAAGTTAGAGTCCATGAAAAACCGAATGCACTTTCAGTTCTGGGGCAGGATTCTGTGTACCATAGAATTCTATTGTCGACAGTTTTGTCTCTTTCTCTCTCATGAATTCAACCATAACGTCATCTCACTTTTTCTATCAACAATAGAATTTTATGATACACAGAATCCCACCCCAGGTCTTTAGTACGGGGGAATGTTATATATTGATCAAAAGGCTACCTTGGATTACCCTTCAGTTTTTTGACAGATGTTTCCATGCTCGATAATAAGATAATAAAAATACCTCGGAGAAAAAACCCTGGAAAATAACCCTACGAACAATAATAGAATTTCCACGCGCTCAAATGTCTACGTTAGGTCAGTTCGTTCTGGTTAGATCTGACTGAAAAATTACTCATCGCAAAATGTATGCATGAAATTTTCACGCACTCAAATGTATACGTAAAGTTAGTTCGTTCTGGTTAGATCAGACTAAATAATTACTCCTGGCAAAATATAGGTATGTATTAAATTTCTACGCACTCACATGTCTCCATAAGGTTAGTTCGATCTGGCTAGATCAGACAAATGATTACTCCATCTCTTTCTAGTTTTTTTCCAGGTTTTTTGGATGAGTTTTTTTCCGTTTTTTTTTCACGGTTTTTTGGATGAGTTTTTTTCCGTTTTTTTAACGGTTTTTTCACATTTGACTGATGGTTGAAATGTGAGTTTATTTCTTCTTTTGAGCAAATGTCATATTCACTCTAACCACCAGTCAAATTTATCTGTCATTCAAACTACGCTAACAGGATATTGAAAAACCGGCCAAGACTGAGTTCACTCATTAAGGTAGAAAAAACCGCCAAAGTGGTTGCTCATTTGCCATCATTTTCAAATAATATATAAAATGTTCAAAAAGTAAGAATTTTTGTTGTTGTAGTTACATGTTTCATCATATTCATTATATAATGGACTATGAAATTACTAGAAAATGCAATTTGTTAAAAATAAAATTATTTCCTTCGAATATCATCTGAATTACACAAAATGTTTTTGAATTACTTTTAGCAGATAGATTTAAACAACCAATGTCTTCCTTAGTTTAGTGCCACCTAAATGAAAAAATATTGTATGAAACTCGTGCAAAAAGAGTTTATTGCACTCGACGTGAAATTGTCCGAGGCCATTACTTTTTGCACTTGTTGCATAAATAACTATTTTGCAATTGAATATAATGCAAATTTGGGTATAGAATTGTCGTTTTCATTACATAGTATTATTTTGCTATTTTACTATTTTGGGGAATTATCCCACTTGCATATTATACTCATACATGTAAATCAACAATTAGGTCAATATTTCACATATTTCAATTTCAAATATTATTTTTAAGCTCCTGTATATATTTCAAATTTAATCCTGCTGAGGTGTCATATCTTACAAACAAACCTCATAACATTTTACCAGTAAACAAATTGCAGTAAACAAGTACCTACGCTTACCTTGCTTGGTTTTCACAATTTGTAAATGATTGGAGTTCCAGACAAGTTACAGTCAGTCAACCGAGAGACATAGTTCATTCCTCGACTCTGAGTTCGGTCGTTCTTCAACCAAAACCTCACATCTACATAGTGCCTCGGCTGAGATCCATCGTCATTTCAATAAAATTATGCCGTCAATTAAACCGAGCTACCTTGTATACTGTTACTTGTGCTATTAGATTTAATTTTGTACTTTGCATTCTTCTAAAGTTATAATCGCTATTTTGTTAGCTAAGATATTCGGCTGTTTATTACGACGTACAACAATTTCAAATTGTTGTAATCTGTTATAGAGGCCATAACCCGCTGTATTGAAGTATCAATTAGTAGAGAAAGCATCGATATGAATTATATAACGCTTCTGCAAGTGGGCGATCACTTTCTCTTGGATAATTAAAAACACTGATCAACAAATGGAGTGGATATTTCACAAGATGTACTGAATTTTTTCCGGTTTAAAGAAAAGAACAAAAACAATAATAAAATACACTTTTGATGATGATAAATATGTAGGCATTTTGATCTTTCAAGTAGAATAAATGTTTATTCCTTCTCATCATGATCCGGCCAGACATCAAATGAATATAGAATTTAGGCGTGGTCGAAATTATCTTGACTTATCAACTGAAAGAGTTGATTATCAAAAACTCCATTATGACGTGGCAACTAGAATAATTTTTATCACTTCATTTTTCATCAGGATTTCCAGCACTAATCAAAGGCTTCAGCTAGTCCCGCCTGGCAGCAATCTATTTTTTCTCCGTCGTATCAATAAGGTCATTACTACATTATCGATGGCTAAGAGGACAAATATTGTTTGTCCAAAAAAGTTGTTTCGAGTAAAATCAATTTATGTTTCTGCTACTGGCAAAGTCTCTTTGTCATGTCAGTAACTTCAGTAAACAAGTAAACAGTTTCAAGTGGATGTACAATATTAGGGAATCATCAAGATTTCCCCGTGATTGAATTAATAGTCAAAATATTACATTTTCGACAATGGATATTTTGTCATTTGACCACTGTAATGGATAAGACGGGTAATTTAAAGTCAAGTCACGAGTAAGCGTGGTTAGTTTGTGTAAGGGTGAGTTATCAGTTGTTTTGGGATCGCATGTTAAAAAGTGACGCCCCCGTTTCCGTCCAATCTAATGAATTGAGGGGCACACGGACAAAAATAACACATTGAAAATAATTCAATATCAACATCAAAAAAAAATGTTCAGTGAAGGGAACAAATGAATATTCAAACAGTTTTAATCATAATAGAATATAATAAATGTTATAATTACATAAAAAATAGGTACACAATTCTCGAAAAATGTTGCGAACTCATACTAGTCGGAATTGAATAGGGTTTTCCTATAAAGATAAAAATAATGAGTTAACTTATAATATAGTTGAAAAATATCACTTTCGAACTCTGAATCAGATCAGACATTGTGGCTTTGTGAAATCAATATAGTAGGTGATACTGGTAGAAGAACGTTGAAACCCCCATGCAAAACGCACACTTTCTTCACATTGCACTTCAGCAAAAACGTCGGAAACTAAAAACAAATAAACAGAATAATGGCATATTCCTTGATCCAAAGCTTAAAATTCTCACCAATTCTAAATCAGTTTCTTCATCTCCGATTACCACTACAATTTTGTCGCCAGTATTTTCTAAAAGTGAGCCATGCTGCCCAACATTCTCCAGTTTCCTCTCACTGAAAGACACGCTAGAAAAAGGTATGTTGATACTACCTATTACACTGCATCTGTTGAACCTAAAACAAAATGGAATGAGATTTATTCCAAATCGAGTGGAAGTTTCATAAACTCACTGTGTCAAATTACGAATATCCACTACTAAAATGTTTTCTGGCTGATAACGAACCAAGTGTATTACATCATTGGCACTTATTCTAGGGTATTTCTCTTTTTTCAGTTCCTCAAGAGTGATGTCTGTAATATCCTGTAGATAACAGAAAAATGTGCAGTAATTGATGAACATCATCATCGAAAAATATTTCCTAAAAACAACATATTTAGTGTGCCACTTTGAGCAGCACCATCTTGGTATTTTCCTACTAATGGCCGATTTGAAGAAAATTATAAATGGTCAATGAGATGCGAGAGAGTATATCCGACATACTTCGCAGCACAAGAATCCACAAGATTGTCTCTAGAGAGAAGAGTATTCATCAGGTCGTTGAAACAACATTGATGACCTCTAGAAAAGAAACGTTTGAGCATTTGATACAAAATCACTCTCCTGGAAGTCTGACTCTGAATAATGGTCGATCTCTCATCTTTGAGGGCGCTAGGCGACCATAAAAGAAAGACTGAGAGATCGTTCAAAAAGTTATCACAGCAGTTGAATGGCCAATCAAATCATTTTTCCTCCTACCCCTATAGAAAGTACACACTGTCCTCCCTCAAACCAGGGAGGAAACTCAAACTTTTCCTCCCTAGGGAGGAAAGTACTTTTCCTACCCCTCATTTCAAGTAAGTTGTAAACGATGAAACTTGTGAATCTATTATAATCAAATTGTTTCCGTAATTTCTAGAACATCTTATATATCCTGTATTCTGAAAAAATCAAACAGGAATGTTACTTATACTTTAGTTCTTTGATAGCTATTTGTGTATTTAGAGCGCAAAGTGATCGATTGTCGCTCGACAAAAAGATTAATCTTTGGAGAACGACAATGACAGTTTGTGCTCGAAATACACGCATAATTTTTTCTACAAGCGCAGCTCTTACAATAAAAATTATCGACACTCCATTCAAATAGTCACATAACATTACTTATGAGTAAATCACTCGATAGCCATCCGAAATGCATGTAAGAAAAAAAGTAAAATAACGTTAAAAAAAAAAAGTTGCAATTGCCAGGAGCTGAACCCGGGACCTTCGGATTACAAGCCCAAGACGCTAGCCATTGCATCACCGCAGATTCTCAGATGGACATGACTGTATTGTCTATACTTTCCATCATGCAAGTATAGGTCCGTTTTAGACAAAAGCAGTTGAGATGCGTTTTAAATTTACAAAAAAAGGTTCATTAAGTGGGTAGGAGGAAAAATCATATATATTACATGAGAGTAAAGTGCCTTTTCCTCCCTTGAATGTTTACTGCCCGACATGCTGCGGGAGGAAAAGTGGCACTTTCCTCCCTAGTAATACAAATAGCTATATCCACCCGCTCGGACATAACTTTGTGAGCCTAACCTAACCTAACATCTGATGGGGATGGGCAACGTATGGAGGGGAGGGAGTTCGTCATATCACGAAATAAAAAATTCAGCAATATCTCAACCAAACTTACATAATCGGTTTTTGTTCGGTACTCATCATTCTCGTGTTGCCTCTCAGTTACACTCGTTGGCGTCATCTTGAAAGTACTGTTCGAAAGTACAACACATTTTTCTATGTCGACCTCGGGTAGATCGGAAAACAACAGGATGCATTCGTTGAAACCCGATGTCAGCAATCTGTCTCTCAGCTGGGTCAGAATCGACAGACCAATATGCAGAGAGTACGAGGAGTTTCCCAACAGCACCTTGTCCCAAAGATGGAGAATTTTGTAGAGCGGGAAAACATCTGAAAATGGTCAAGATGGCGACGTGAGTGGAACAGTCATGAACCACAGAATAGTGCTTGAAAGAAACAGTAGTCTCAGTCTTTGATTTTCATGTCTCATAGTTCCATAATTTTTAGGACCACTGCACAGTGACGTAATATGACAGTTCCGGAACAATGTCACTCAATGTCTGTAAAGTTTATAAAAATCGCAATTATCCACTAACACCCACAAAAATTCGATTTTCATGTCATCAAATGTCAAATGATTTGTTTGTCCCCCCATGACCGCCATGTTGTGACGTCAGTTGACAGTGCTCTATTCCACGAATACACTGCTCAGCAAGTGAATAATAGATATAAACTGCTCAACAGTAATACAAATTTTATGGAAAACCAAATGTGTGTTTTGTAAAATAATAATTTGTATTATATAAGGCATTGAATTTTCCAATCAAGCTTCTTTACACGACCTTACTCACTTCTGTCCGTGAATCTGTTCGCTAAAAATTTTGCAATCGATTATAAACTTTTTGCTTGATGAGCTAGAGACTATAAACATAGATAGCTCAGATTCCGATGATAATAATAATCTTTTCATACCAAAAAGTGGAAATACTGACTCTACTGGTTCTTTACAGCATTATTCTGTTCATGAACCGAATTCCTCACGTGAAAATAACGTCAAAAACCAAGGGATGGCGAACAGCTGAGGATAAAAATTGATGTCGTACAAATGATTAGCTAGAGCTGGGTCGTGGAAGGCTATGAGCTGTGAGAATTTTGCCAGATACTCTTCGATCACTGCCGAGTTGTCTTTCAGGAAGAATTTGTGCAAGAACTTTGGTACGAATGCTGACAAACAGGCGAATGCTTTAGCTAAAACGTAAAGGTATTAGTGTCGGTCCAACAGGTTTTCAAACAAATATTCATAATTTTGGGTAACAGGCAATATACAGCTACTGAGAACAAATAATATATTCCTCCTTTACCACACACTTTTACATCCTTTCCATTTCGACGCCCACTTGCCCTGAAGTACTGTTAATATAATATATAAGCTCAATCAGTGGGAGAGAGAGTTGGATTGACTCGCCAGAAAAAGTTTCTCTTTCCTACACATTGAGCTTATGGAGAAAATAAATGGCGATATCTCCGTAGTTATTGAAAATAACACCATCATACCTAGTATCGTTGAAATCCTCATGACTATGCCTAACCGATCATGTTAATTGTAAACTGGAAATTGAAAGTTGATGTCATTTCTAATTATTATTACTTTTGAGAAATTTGGAAATCAGGCTGCTGAGTGAACTGTGAATGATCGCATAGTACGTCGTATAAAAATGTTAGGGTAAGTATTTGAAATTCATTTAAGCATTCTCCAACCTTCGTCATTGAAATTGAGGTAGAGAAATGGAGCAGTTAATGAGTCAAGTCCTTGCCAGTAAACGAACTGAGAATTCTTGTATACCCATGCTTTGAGAATCCTCTTCAGTTTTTTGTGACCTTCTGCAGACGACAACAATTCGTTGTACTGGTGACATCTAGGGATGTCAACTTCGATCTGAAAACAAAAAACCATCGAACTCGAGAAGATAATAAAGAATGGAAGCAACGACTTAGTTTTTATATCTTTTACCTGTCGGTCTGTGGACGTCAAGGTATATTTGTCTATCCTCATATACTGGGACTTGTAATCTCCTTTGATATTGAGCAATGCTGCCCATATTTCTCCTCTGAGCAACGGGGGTATATCTTTTTCTGCTTCTTTTACAATTAGTTCTCTAGTAAATGGATAGCCCTGTAAATTGGAAATAAAAACGTAACACTCCATTCAATCAACAAAATTATATGTGAAGGACCCCACATAGATCTTATGGAAAATGGCTTTCGGTCAAATGGGTGAATTTTGGATTCAGCGAGTGTGAAATTCAAGTAAATCACCGTGTATACATCTAAAATACGACCAAGTTTTTTCTCAAAGGTATTTCGATTTCTGCTTATAAACTATCCTAGAGATTGCTAGGGGCGGCCCAAATGAGTGTGAAGAGACAAAGGGAGGTTATCATTAAAAAAAAATGATGTTTTTGAATTTTTGAGAGAGCGAAATTCGGCGCCAATTCTATGATATTGACTTGGCTAGTTGTGAACAACCCTGTGAATTTTTTGTATATTTGCTTCACGTTTATACATATAGCCAGATACGTATGTAATTTCCACCCCTATGTAATAAGGATCTAGTGAACACAATTCGTAAAACAATGTTTTTGAAACTGCTTGTATAATGCAATTGTTCTCGGATGTTCATTATTTTTTTTTCTCAAAGGAAATCGGAAATGTTTTATACAAAAGTGTAGTATATAATATCAGTAACATTCAACTCACATGCAATAACCTCCTGAACAATATCACTCGGTGGAATTGATACTCGGGATCCCTTTCTTTGATTATGAGTGGCAGTCCGGTAGCGTCGTATGGTGGAGGTTCTGACTGAGCTATGATGTCAGACTTGATTTGGATCAACGGGTAGTAGGAAGCAAAGGGTATGTTTTCGAATCTTTGATACAAGGTGCCTAATGGCATTTCAACGATTCTTGGGTCGTATAAAGTGGCAGGATTCCTTTCTTGTCCCAAAATACTGCCTTCGATGAGAACTAAGCTTGAAACGGAAAAAAATCAACGTTGGGTTTCCAACTATCACTACCTACTATCGGTTAATTATGTATTTGTTTCTCTGTTTTGAAAAAAAAAAAAAAAAATTGCGGAGCACAACACAGCACAACATGAAAATTATAATAAAGAATTTTGTCCAATAATCTTTCCGTGAGGGAGTACACAATGTTCTTTAGAGCACACGTTATATTCGAACCATAACCATAACCATAATGCTGTTCAACAATACCCCAGATAGCACAAGTACGTTCCATGGACGTCCGCAGGACATCCGCTTCGGACATTACAGATGTCCTAGGGACGTCCATTTTTCGTCCGACGGACGTCCCATGGACATCCTATGGACATACGATGTTACAAAACCAGATGTCCATAGGACATCCGATTTAAGTCCATTTTGGGTCTGAACAGGACCATTTAAAGACCTTTATCGTATGTAGGTTCAAAAACATATTTTTCATTCATATTTTGAATTCTATCATGAATAATGTTAATTTGTGACCAGACACCGATAATGATCAACACATCACTGATTGACCAATAAAAGATCTCGAAAATTGCCAGTAAGTTCAAATAAAATGAAAATCACGATCAAAACGTTCTATATATTAATCTGAAAAATTACAGGTTTTGTTCTATATTATCTGAAGAATAACAGGTTTATGAACAGTAAGTACTCATGATACATAAAATAAATAAAATTGTCAAAAAAATTAAAAGTATACTTCTCGGTTTCTCGGTATATTACTTCAAGCGGTTCGTTAATTCTATTTTTTTTTTTGGTCTTGTCCGCACTCATCCGATCAGTTGCTCTCTTCAGCCACAGTTGAATTGATTTTTCAGTTGCAGTATAATTCTGCGACAATCCTGCTTTATCTGCAGCACCTTAAACAGGAAAGTTAGTAAATTGTCTTGTGTTTTTGGAGGTTATGTTTTATCATGTTCTTCTCTAAAGTAGGTATACCTATTATCTATTTTCTAATTCAATCTCTACTCACCCATAAATACAACGTGACTGCCCGAGATCTACAAATAAAAAACACATTCATCATTTACACTATTTCGCACTTTTAACTTTACACACCGAAAAATCCAAAGCCAGTTTTCTTGACAGGGTGTTTGACAAGATTTTAGATTTTATTGAAACAAGACAACTGTTGACTGTTTACTTACTACAATATAATGATTGTACCTAGAACTATACAATAATATTAAACGTGTAGAACGCAGAACACAACAAACAAACCAGTAGAAACGCTAGATTAGCTAGATGCTATGCTGCTTATCTGAAAGCTGAATCGAGAATGTTGGAGTCGGATCCATTCGTTGCCACTCGGGACAGTCGAAACTCCCATGAAACAGAAAAATGTTAATATTCGAAATTCACTTTGTTCACATATTTTTTTATTTTATGAATTTCGTTCATTGAAACATATCGGTAAAAATCAATCTTATATAATAAATACTCCATATACATACACATATTTTCCGACTTATTTTGGAAAAATAAAGAAGGTCTGACCTCTAATGGACGTACCAGAGACGTACATGTTTGGACGTCCAGAAGATGTCCGTTTCTGGACGTCCTGAAAACGTCAATAGCTCGGGACATTCGGACCAAAACTGGACATAAACCGGACGTCCCGAACACGTCGTGTGCTATCTGGGACATTAACAAAAATACGTCGAAATAATGTCGCATAAAACCGTAATGAGTAAAGACATATTCATCTATTTTAAGTCGTCCTTGGGTGTCAAGATAAGTGACTCAATTGATAGAATATAAATTATTCGGAACGTATTTGAGAAACCAACCGGATTCATGCCCAATTTTGAACGAGGTCGATGAATGAAGTGAGAACTTACTGTGGTAATGACAACACAGGAGGACTTGATCGAATTAACCCTTGTTTCTTTAGCTCCTGCAAAACGTCACCTCCGGCCAGTTGCCACCAATGATACAACTCGTGTATGGTGAAAATCTCAAATGGTTCACTTAGTCGCTTCCTGGTAGTGGTCAACACGGCGGAATTCCTGAACTGATTGAAAAGGTCTTTCTCGAGCAGTTCTTCACAGGTAGGCCTTTTCTCTGGATATATATTCAGACATGATTCTATCAAATCCTTCAAATCATCATCTAAATTCTGGAATGAATAAAAAATTATATTTTTAATATCAGCTTCTATCACCCTATAAAGTGGTGTAACATTTATATCTACCCTTACATTTAAAATCATAACGACAACGTTGCCGACCGATGTTTTACTCATTTTTACTCGTTTCAACCTACAATAATGCATGTAGACGATTATGGCAAATACCTGCCTGAAAATAACTACTCCCCTGGCTAAGACCGCGACGGTCTACGAGTTTGTCCAATATAAAATATTAGACAATAAGCAAAATTGGTGAAAGTCAACATTTTTTTTATTATAATCGTTAACATGGATTTTCATCAAGTATCATCTGTATTGATTCAAAAAATGAACAAAAATTACTTTTTATTGGTACTAAATACGAACCGTGTATACGTCATAGCAGTTATGCTCCCTCGCAATTCGCTCAAAAATTGATGTATTCGACTGGAGCAGACTCAAAACCTTTCTTATTCGGTGGTCCAGCTTCAAAGAGCTCCATAGAAACCTTTTCATAACAAGTTCGGTCAAAATAATCCCAACCGCCCAAATATCCACTTTCGGATTTGGCAAACTGGCTCCCATTTCGTCCAGGTATATTTCTGGAGCGGCGTACAGCAGTTGTCTGAAAACGAATCCATCGACGATTTCGTTACATTTGGCGAGTTTTTAAATTCATCGTGCTGATATTGTCATTTTCCGTTAGTTAAATAAGGAGACAATGCTCATAGATGGATCCATCGATGAATTTAAAAACTTGCCCAAACTCAGGAGATTCATGGTGAACGTTACATCAGACGTTTCAAAAATTCAGAATATCATTTTGGAATTTCAGTTTATTTTAGTACAAAATTGGAGTTTATGGCTACAGACTGAAAACTGGGCAGTTATTCCTCGTTTATTTACAGCTCCAAAATCAACAAATAACTCCAATAAACCAATTATTGTTACCCCATCGGAGATAGACCAATTCTGCGAACGCCAATCGTTTCAAAGTGGCAGAATTAGTATTAACTGAGAATTTGAACAAAAAAAATCGAGGAACAAAAAAAATCGACGTACAAAAAGTCGACTTTTTAGTTTTCAAAAAAAAAAAAATCATTTGAAAACTGATTCAGAGCTGACCTACTCGAGAACGGTTAGAGATAGACCAACTCTGCGAAAGCCAATCGGTTCAGAATGGCCAAATTATTACATACTCAGAATTTGAACGAAAAAAATTGCATAACAAAAAAGTCGAGTATATCATAATAAATAATTTGTTGAACTTTTTATTTTTCATTTTTCGAAATTGAATTTTTTTCCTTGAAGGTATTTTGACGTGCTGATTTCGAATCTTTGAACGAAAATGTCAAAAACTCTTCGGAAATATTTTTGGCGGCAAAAAAAACAACTAAAACTGATTTAGAGCTGACCAACTCAAGAACGGTTAGAGATAGACAAATTTTGCGAACGCCAATCGATTCAGAATGGCCGAATTAGTATGTATTGTTTATTTCGAGTCAATCGAAAAAATTGAGAATTACTCGAAAAAAGTTGCAAGGGGTTCACCCCTAAAAATCATGAAAAATACTAAGTCGTCACATCGACTTGAAATTCGCACTGTATACGTAAAATTTCATGCTCATTCCGAAAATGTATGATATTTATTTGCTGTTATAAGATTTAGCCGGAAAAGGGTGTTTAAGATAGAAAATCCAATTTTCTGAGATTTTTCATTTTCAATTTTTCGAATTTAAAATGTTTGTCCTTGGGCGTATTTTGACGTGCTGATTTCGAATCTTTGAACGAAAATGTTGAAAACTCATTGGAAATATTTTTGGCGGCAAAAAAAACAACTAAAAACTGATTTAGAGCTGACCAACTTGAGAACGGTTAGAGATATACAAATTCTGCGAACGCCAATCGATTCAGAATGGCCGAATTAGTATGTAGTGTTTATTTCGAGTCAATGGAAAAAATTGAGAATTACTCGAAAAAGTTGCAAGAGGTTCACCCCTAAAAATCACGAAAAATACTAATTCGTCACATCGACTTGAAATTCGCACTGAATACGTAAAATTTCATGCTCATTCCGAAAATGTATGATTTTTAGCCGGAAAAGGGTGTTCAAGGTAGAAAATCCAATTTTCTGAGATTTTTCATTTTCAATTTTTCGAATTTGAAATACGTAAATTTCAAATTTCAATTTTTTTTTTTTCGAGAATAACTAACAATATGTTAACCAGGTCCTGTATTTGATAAAAAGAAACTGAGTTTTGTCTAAATGAAATGTTTATATTGAAATTCATTTAATAATTTTGAAACACTCCTGAATAGGGCAAAGTAGGTTTGACAAAAAAAACAAAAAAAAACAGATGACCCCGACGTGATTTGAACACGCAACCTTCTGATCTGGAGTCAGACGCGCTACCGTTGCGCCACGGAGTCTGGTAATAATAAACAAATATACATGGTATAAGAATGTCATAATATAACCTCAAAATTTTTCAACAACTAAAATCAATATTTACTCACATAATGGGAAATGAAACAAGTTTTCCGTTATCAGTTAAGTGATACAGACCATAATTGAACATCTTTATAGTGTCTCCTTGATATAAAATATTCTCACTGCTCAAATTACGATGAACTATATTTCTCTTATGAAGCTCTTGTAAGCCTTCAAGTAGTTGAAGTGCGATTTTTTTTATGTCATTCAAGACCATATCTCCTTTCTCTATGAAATTAGATAACGGTGTTCCACAATATTGCGATACAACTATGGTTCGCTCTGAAATGAAAATTCATCTCAATAAAGAGCTTATAAATGAACAAGTTCTTACCGTGTTTTCCGCGGATTATGTCTAGGTAATTACACAAATATGGACTCTTTATTGATTTTAGTATTTGAGCTCTTCCGTATATTATGATTGAGTTTGGGGTAAGAGGCAAGCCGTTACTTCCACACATATCCTCTTTGTGTTGCTTCGCGAAGAATGTTATTGCCCCAAAGCGCATTTCAGGGTTTTTTAGTAAAGTCACAGTCATGGTTTTCGTGTAATAATCAGTGAATCTCGGTTTGTTTGGGGGTGTACACTACTATGGTGAGATCTACATTGAACAGATTGAATAAGCAACTCAAAACTGCGGTAAATGTATCATTCTGTAATTTAATTAACTATTTTTTACAGATTTTCAAAATACAATTAGTAAACCTTATTCAAGAACAATAATGTTGATAAAATTTTGTTCTGTTGATTCGTTTTTCTTAGGTTAAGTTTCACAAGTTACTTTCCTACTTCTTCTTATTTTCAGATTTGCTTCCATATTCGCAGTCTGCGCAAAAGTTGCGACATCTATAATTATTTGGCAGAACTGATAAGAAGTAGATCAGGGGCCCGATTCTCGAATGTCCACTACCCTATGTCGCATGCGACAAAATATCTCCATCTCTTTTTAATGCTCGGTCGAGAAAAGTGATAGAAATATTTTGTCGCATGCGACATTAAGAGGTAGTGACTCTATTTTAATTGTTTTCTCATTACTATTAGATTTTGGAAAATAAATTGAATTCACTGATTATTCTTTGGTGTGCATAGGTTCAGAATCAGTCAACTTGAAATGTCGGCAGAAGTCTAAAGTTTTATTACTAAGCGTATTTGCTCTGTGCTGCAATGCTGACTGTACTATCAATAGAACCAAGGACAAAGTTTCTTTACATTATTTAGTACATATAGCATTGCAGCACTGAGCAAATCCAAACTCAATGTATTATCCAAAAATCCATTACAGCCTATGTCAAGATAGACCTGATCTACTTTTTATCAGTTCAGTCAAATAATTATAGATGTCGCATCCTTCGCGGAGACTGTGAATAAAAGAAGAAGAACTGGAAGGAAATAGAGCATTCGTCTTTCGTCGGCTCATCTCGTTTCTGCATTCCCTTTTCATCGTTTATTGACGTTTGTCGTTTATCGTTATTCGTCGTTTGTGTAGTTGTGTTTTGTGATCTGTAAAGTGGAGTTGTTTCGTTTTATTAAACGGATTTATTTGTTGGTGTGTTGGGTAAGTCGCATCTCTTTATTCTATTGCAATCATATTATTAATATTATTTTTTTCAAATCTCTAAATAAATTATGCATATTTGGAATTGAATAAACTTGATATTTGTGGCAAGCCTTCCAGGGTTTCTGCTTTTACGAGCCGAGCGCCTGAGCAGCCATTTTTTTTTATTTCTGTAGCGTGGTTTCCAAGATGCATGCGTGGATTCTGATGCAATTTACATTTGAAAACGTATGTGTTGCGAACTGAGCATTAAACAAAAACCATATCAAAAAATACGTGTTGTCGTTATTTTTCATATATAACCACTAATAATGGAATTACCTGAAAAATGCCGGTCGGTGCACATGTGACAGTAGGTCAAACGGTAGCAAATAATGGTTGGTTTATACCAAGGACGGTTTATACAGCAAGTAAAATAATTTAAAAAGATAATACTACTACACATCACTACAAACTTACACAGAAATTAAAAATGATGACATTTTTTTTAATGTTTTCCCTGAGAAAACATCAAATGTCTATTGTTGGGATGAAAATTGTATAATCCACCATTCGTTATTATTAATTTGAATAAATATGTTTGGTTTACTTATATATTCAACTAAACTAAGAATAAAACCAACAACTAAGAATGTTGAATACAAAAAATTATATGTACTTACAGATACATTAAGTAATATTTTTTATGACATAATTAGTTTACTGTTTCCTAAACTGGCGTTCGTTTCAGAATCTCTAAATTCTAAAACATGGCTGATGCAGATGATCTATTAGATTATGAAGATGAAGAAAATACCGAACAAACTACTACTGAGACTACAGCCTCTGAGGAAAAGAAAAAGGGGGTCAAGGGCACATACGTATCAATTCACAGTTCAGGTTTCAGAGATTTTCTCTTGAAACCAGAAATATTGAGGGCAATTGTTGACTGTGGGTTTGAGCACCCTTCTGAAGGTATTTCGATTGAAACGTTCCGCTATGAAAGTCTCTAACTTGATATTTTTTTCCAGTTCAGCATGAGTGCATTCCACAAGCTGTAATCGGCATGGATATCTTGTGTCAGGCAAAATCCGGTATGGGCAAAACGGCGGTATTTGTACTGGCTACGCTCCAACAGTTGGAGCCTACCGAAAATGTGGTTTATGTACTGGTAATGTGTCACACCCGTGAACTGGCCTTCCAAATCAGCAAGGAGTACGAGAGGTTTAGCAAGTACATGCCCAATACGAAAGTGGGCGTCTTCTTTGGAGGATTGCCTATTCAAAAAGACGAAGAAGTTTTAAAAAGTAATTGTCCACACATTGTAGTTGGTACTCCTGGGCGTATCCTCGCTCTTGTCAAGTCAAAGAAGCTCAATCTCAAACATTTGAAACATTTCATTCTTGATGAATGTGATAAAATGTTAGAACTACTAGGTGAGTGATTTTTTTAAAATTTATGGTGTGTATGCATGGAATTATCAAGGCTAACGTATGGTTTCAATATTTTTTATTGTATGTAGAATGTGTATATTTGTTTATTGTTATCAGTTGAGAGAGTAGGTACTGTATATATAAAATAAGTAATACAGGACCAAGGACCGAACCCTGTGGTATCCCATAATTGACTTTTAATGGTTTTGATATATCATCGTTAAATTTAACACGTTGCTGTCGGCCCGCAAGGTAGGATGTAAATAGATATAAGGCTTTTCCTCTGATCCCATAATGTTCTAATTTTTGTAATGATAATTGGTAAGATTATACCTTTACTTGGGAAAAATATTCCTGAAAAAATTGCAATTGCAGACCTATCACTGTACCATCTGGATTATCAATAAATTTTGAACACTGTTACTTGGAGTGTGTTAGTTGTTTTCTGAATTATCAGACTTTCTAACAATCAACCCTGTTTTGGCTGCTGTGAATTCTGTGTAATTTTCATTTACACACTTTGTATATTTATATTTTAATGGATTTGTATATGTTTGTTCGTCTTTTTGTAAATATCATGCATTTTAAAAATAATCTAATCTTTTTCTTTGTGAATAAGTTTAATTGCTTGGACAACATTGCAGTATATTTCTCTCTCATATCATCATTACTATTATTATTATATTGTTATTATTATAATTTCAGATATGAGACGAGATGTCCAGGAAATCTACCGAAACACTCCACACGGCAAGCAAGTGATGATGTTCAGCGCCACCCTTAGCAAAGAAATCCGGCCAGTTTGCAAGAAATTCATGCAAGATGTAATTGAAACTTCTTTAACCTCGCATTTAGTGCCCTCTCGCAATCCTCCTACCATCAAGTCAAGATGATCTCAAATAAAGTCAATAATTTCACTGTGAATTCAGAAAAAAAAATTCTAAGAAAAGTAAAATGGGTGATCGGGTATTCGGTTAGTGCATTGTAGCCCAACGAGTAGGCAAGGGGTTGGGCGGGGCCAAGAAGAGGAGAACGAAGGTCTTCGGAGGAAGATTCATAATCGTTGGGGAGTTTCGCGATACACTTTTCGGCCGAGCTACAATGCAGAAAAATTCAACACCCTTGTAAACGAGAGCAGTTTTGTAATGTAAAAATCGTTTCGTCCAAAACGGAATTTGGTTTGGTGGAGTTTCTCTCTGTCAATGGGATGGAAAGTTTCTCGAACAGAGGACCATCGGTTGTATGGCGGCATGTGATGGTGGAATGCGAGATTTTGGCAGATTGTATGTACAACGGATCGATGGCGATACCTTTGTAACTATTGCAGTTCATTTTATATTATCAGCGTTTGTATCGGAGCATTTTCTCAATGATCATTTGGGGATAGACGGCTTTCTGCAGGTGATCTGACTGTTGAATTTAATGAGTAATTGCTTGAGTGAAAAAAATTTTGATATTGTTTTCTTACTGCACTTCAAATTACTTAGATCAGGAAATATCTAAAATATTTGACCAAAGTAATTAATTTCAACTATTGAAATTGAAATTCTTTATTTGAAAGAGGAAATCCCACTATAAATACAGTTCCAATATAACAATAAAAAATATTTTCACAAAATATAACTGTAATAAAAATAAAAATATGTGCTTGAGAATATTGTGAAATATCAGAAAGATGTGTATTGGGTAAAACTTTCTGAGAAAATTGAAGCCTGATTTGTTACTTTCAGCAATTTGATTCATACTTTCAATGAAAGTATTGCCAGTTACTTTTTTCAAAACATTTTATTCATTGTAAACTTTCGTACTTCGTCAGTTTAAATTTTGCAAAATGGTTTGAAATAATGAAATAGATTAAATTATTTTCAGTGTTTTGAGGCTATCCTAAATTGAAATTTCCTAGCATTTTGCAGCATCTTCCATCTCCAATGTTGGTACTTGACGCCAAAAGTTGTTATATTAATGACTGGTTGATGGGGGCAGAACTAAATTTTCTATTTTCACATTTAGTTCTTTTTTTGCAAGTGAATTTTGACTCGCTTCTTGTCATCTGATTAATTGAAATTTGCCAGTTGTTCATAATTCCGGTAACAATCGATGCATTATGGAATTTTTGTTAGGAAAAAGACAAAATGGCGGCTCTAAGATGGCGGAAAAAATTTGTGATTATGGTCCGATTTCATTCCAAAATTGGTGTGGTGGTTTTTGAGGTCGGAGGTTATGAATTTGGTGATTATGGTCCTATTTGATTTAGAAAATGTTTGTCAATTCATAATTTCAACGATTTTTGTGATCATGGTTTGCTTGTATGAAAATTTAGATTTTTGAGGTCGAAGTTGATTTTTTTTTGATATTTCATTCTAAGTAATTAATTTGCCTAGATTTTTGTGTGAATTGTTTTGTAGCATCAATATTTTCTAAATGAACTCGTATTGTTTACCAAGTGTGTCATGTGGACTTCTTTTACTTCAATTCTGGTAATGCCATATTGTAGGTAAACCCTGTATTGTGACGTATACACTCTGTTAAAGTTAGAACTGCAGGAAGCTGTCTAAATGATTCAGAGTGGCCATTTTTTTTAGTCATCTCTGTTTAGTTGATATTTTCTGAGTTTGTTTTAATACTAAATGTAAACTACCAAGTCTAGTTTTCACAATATAGACTAATTCCGATGCACATACAGGGTGTCTTGTGAAGATCACTTCAGACTTGGGGAGAATGTAGATCAAAGAGTACGTTGCTATGAAAAAATCCCTGCCAACTTTCCTAAAAACCCCTATTGTTCCTTACACCAGGAAGTGAAACCTAGATACCAGCAGAGCTCTTTGAATCTTTGGTGAAAACTTGCAGATGTCAGGGGCTAATCCTAGACCTGAAATTCACTTGGAACAAACGTCTGGAAAAGTGCTGACAAGGTCAAGAGCATCTTTAATGCCTGGCGCTCCTTTTGCAAAACAAGGGGACCTAAACAATTCCTTTGGGTATACGCGATGATAGTAGTGAGGCCCTCGATGATATATGGATCCCTGCTGTGGTGGACAAAGGTTGAACAAGTGTCCACCAGAGGGAGGCTGGCTGGTTTACAAAGACTGGCCACGCTCAGGGTCACAGGTGCTATGTCCAGCAAATCTACGATTAGCCAATTTGGAAAATTTTTTGCACATGCAATCCAATGTGACCTCCAGGAGAATATAAATCAAGCATGGTGTGTCTCAGGGTTCAGTCCCGGGGCCACTGTTGTTTATAATCTACCCGAATAATCTGCCATCCTTCTTAGATATAGCAGATGTATTCATGTACGCAGATGACGATAGATAGAATGTCTGGTGAGACACTGTCACGAAGTGAGGCTTATTTCAATGCAAATATTCTATCCTTGAATAAAAACAAGGCCAAAGGAATAACTTTCTCACAAAATAGGGATATAGCAAATGATTCACAGCCTCATAGTGTTTTAATGCAAAGTCTCTACGGGACATCCTGTATTATGACTATTAGGTTGTACTAAATATTATATTTCTCTTGGATTTATATAATTGTCTGTAAATAACAAAAGACAAAGTTGATCAACTGAAAGTTATATGGTCGCCCTGAATCATTAATTTCTATAATCTTCATTGCTTTTTTTAAATCTATTCCATCTGCATGGTGCGATAGGTTTTTGAATTTTTTTGAAGACCAGATTGCATTTTTGTTTTGTTTGTTCAGCCTATGGAAGTATACGTAGACGACGAGGCCAAATTGACGTTGCACGGATTACAACAGCATTACGTTAAACTCAAAGAGAACGAAAAGAATAAAAAATTATTTGAGTTGCTCGATGTACTCGAATTTAACCAGGTAAGGATCTTTTGTATATAGAGAGGTGAATGGATCATCTGGTGATAATTATTCTTGATATTAAAAGGCTTATTCATACTGAAAAAAGTGGGTATTGAAATTTTATTGAAATTATTTTTGATATTACAATGCTTATTCATGAAAAAAGGGGGCATGGAAATATGTTTGATTGAAAGCAAATCTTGGGTGTTTGTTGTACATTTTTTATTTTGGGTCTCCAGGAGTAATTCAAAAGTAGCTAGTCAAAAATGTTATTTTTGGTTTGAACTACCAAGGTCCATATTGAGGCTCGATATTGCCAAAGATTTTTTAATTTTCATTCATTAAAGAGTTAGTTATTCCAATGATGAACCAAGGCTTTATATGAATTTAATGATTTTAATTCATTGAACTCTCTCACTGATTTTGTTACTACTTTTATCGATTCTTTTATTTATATTTTCGTAGATCTGAATTTTGGTATTTGTTGTAGGTTGTAATTTTCGTGAAGTCCGTCCAGAGATGTGTGGCTTTGGCGCAGTTATTGACGGAACAGAATTTTCCAGCTATCGGAATTCACAGGGGGATGGACCAGAAGGAAAGGCTGTCGAGATATGAGCAGTTCAAAGATTTCCAGAAGGTTTGTTTTTGTATTGATTTTTCTTATAGTGGAGTATAATATCCTTAGATCGTCAGGAAAAATTAAAAAATCAAAAATTATACCCAGAACTAATTCACCCCCCCCCCTGTATCTTTGGTGTTATTTATTTATAGATGTTTCAAATTTGGTACATCCATTTGATATTATGAATGTAAAACTTAGCAAGTGTCAGACCAAATATGACGTTTCCGGTTTGACCGGAAGAGCGTCCAATTTTTTTAGTTCAAATAGAAAGTACCATTTTTTTTTTCAAAATTACGTTTTTCTACAAAATTGCCTTTCCAATGGTATATCATAATAATACTTCCATTTCACAAACTACTGATATATTTGGGACAACAAAAATTTGATGCCAAGGTTTCACACTATGATTTGTATGCAGACCTAACTATTTTCCCGATTTTTGTTTTTCTTTATTTTTCAACATCAATGAACTCATTTTTAGAAACTGCTATCTACAGTGACCCATTTGAAAGCGGGCCACCTCTCTAAAATTGTTATTTATTATCCGATTGTTTTTTTTTCAATAGATAGCATCAATAGTTCTAGTTGAGTGACAAAAATTCGAAATGAAAATAAAAATTTCAAAGCATACTTCGAATTTTTTTCAAGGTCAAAAATCCAAAAAACACTAGCGATTTTTTTACATAGAATTTGACGGCGCCACTGGATTCACGTCATTCTCAAGTGATTTGTGTGAAAATTACGTAGGAATGTGTCCATGAACAAAAAAGTTATATGGGAATGAAATTTGAAAATGATGTCAATAAATCAACCTGACTACACCACTGGATTTAGAATACTTCGAAATACATTTGGTCAGAATTTTATCAAAATCTGTTCATAAATAAAAAAATTATAAAATTTGAAATTAGTAGAATTTTAGAAAAATTTTATTTTATAATTTTTTTATTTAGGAACAGATTTCGATGAAATTCTGACTGGAATTTTTGTTATTTATTTAACGTGATGAAAAGTGTGTAGGGACAAATGAAACCCTGATTATTTACCAAGTGGAATTATTTCTGAAACGAACACTCTTATACCAGGTCATTTAATAAATCTCCCCACTTTGGTGCTGAATTTTTTTTAAATTTCCTTTCAGAGAATATTGGTAGCAACAAATCTCTTTGGACGTGGTATGGACATTGAAAGGGTCAACATCGTCTTCAACTATGACATGCCAGAAGACTCCGATACGTACCTGCATAGGGTAGCTAGGGCAGGACGGTTCGGTACCAAAGGTCTTGCCATTACCTTTGTCTCTGAAGAAGGAGACGCTAAAATCCTGAACGAAGTACAAGATAGATTCGATGTGAATATTACTGAATTGCCCGACGAAATTGATCTCAGTTCATATAGTGAGTATTTTGTTTTCTATTGTTTCTTTCTCTCTATCTTTCTCTCTATCTTTCTTTCTCTCTCTTTTTCTCTTTCTCTATCTCTATCTTTCTCTAATTTCTCTCTCTTGCTTTCTCTCTATCTTTCTCTCCCTCCTCTCTCTCTCTCCCTCCTCTCTCTATCTTTCTCTCTATCTCTCTCTTTCTATCTCTCTACCTCTCTCTTTCTATCTCTCTACCTCTCTTTTTCTCTATATCTCCCTCTTTTTCTCTCTATCCCTCTCTGTGTCTCTCTCTTTTCTATCTATCTCCCTCTTTCTCTCTCTCTCTCCCTCTTTCTCTCTCTCTCTCCCTCTTTCTCTCTCTCTCTCTGTGTCTCTCTCTCTCTCTCTGTCTCTCTCTTTTCTCTCCCTCCTCTCTCTATATCTCTCTATCTCTCTCTATCTCTCTATCTCTCTTTCTCTCTATCTCTCTCTCGCTCTCTCTTGTTGTGAAAGGAAAATAATTTGCCATCCTTGATTGTAACTTGTTTTTTTTTCAGTTGAGGGTCGATAATGTTACGAAAACACCGCCTGACAGAGTGGGTATTGATTTACTTGTATTTTGTAATTATTTTATACGTGAATGATGTAAGTTACTTTTAAAATGTGATTCAGTTAATTTTAAGAAACATGATTAAAATAATATAGACAAGCTATATTTTTACTTGAATCGATTAAAAGAAAGATTTGTGTAAGTTGCAGTTTTATTCAGTCAACTAAGTTTCAGTTAAGATAATATGTCTGACATAATTTGTCATAAATCGTTTGACAATGGTGGACAATGTATCAGTACCAGTAAAAATTTTCTGGACTTCCTTTGGTTGGAAACAAAGAAAATTCCACAGATCTACTATGCCTTACCTGATGCTCGAATTTGATAAGGTAAGAATATTAAGCTGTATTTTCTGTTTGTATTAGTTGATGAAAATATTTGATGGGTTACATTTTCAAAAGTAAAAATATTTTTATTATATAATTGCATTTTTGCAACAGTAGCACGTATTGTTGTGTCTTTTTTGGAACACATTTGATTTTCGTACTTCTATTTTGTTTATTCAAAATTCAAAACAAACATGTACCTCAATTTGTAAAAAGTGAATGAACGGTTTTATTATACTCTTGAAGTAAAAAAACTTTTTGAGTTTTTTTTTTATTGAGTATAAAAAAAATGTCCGAGTTAACTGAAGTGAAAGATATCAATGGTTATAAAGTTTCCAATTGAAGTCTGATCAGTAGTAATTTTGAATGAGCTAGTTGAAAAGTTTGATTAGTACTTTTTGGTGTGAAGTAACAAGTTTTGTTTAGAGACCTAATATTTTTAAAGATTTTTTTATTACTTCAACGGAATTATTTCAATGATGAACTAATGCTTTATGAATTTAATGATTTCAATTTATTGAACTCTCTCACTGGTTTTAATTTACTTTTAACGATTTTTTTAAATTAATATTTTCGAGGATCTGTACTTGGATGCTTGTTGTAGGTTGGAATTTTTTTGAAGTCAGTTCAGAGATGTGTGGCTTTGGCGCAATTGTTGATAAAACAGAACTTCCCAAATTAACAAGGGGGCGGACCAGAAGAAAAGGCTGTCAAGATATGAACGTTCCAAGATTTCCAGGTTTGTTTTTTTTTTTATTCTTTTAGTAGAGGAAAAAATCGAAAATCATGAATTATTTAACTGAATTGAATGTTTTTATTATCATAATATAAATATAGTTATAGCTGAATTTTGATTATCAAAATGTTGATAAATATTATTAGTCAGATGGCAGATAGCATCATTGGTAAGAATATCATTTCTAAATACAAAATCAAATAACTTTTTCAAATCCACTCTATTTAGAGATTTTTTTCAAAAGTTTTAGCTAAACTTGATTTTTGAAACTGTAATTTTTAGCTTCCACTTTTATCACCACATTTATACAGTGTGACCCATAAAATGGAATCACCCTTAATGAACACATTTTCCAACATATTGGGTAGAAATTCAAAAAGTCGACTAGGACACTAAATTTTACGAATGAATCTTCATTTTCAGGGTCAACTATTCTTATTTTTCAAGGTAAAAATCTGAAAAATAAGAAAAATCATAAAATAACGAATTAAATTTTTTTTTTATTATTTTTTCTTAAGTTTTTATAAATTTTTTCCCCCATAACTTTTGTGTGTACGAACGAATTCCTACGTAACTTATCATTTTGAACATCCAGTGTTGTAGTCAAATTTTTTTCTGTAATTTTTTTTATTCTTGTCATTGAAAAATGAGAATGGCCCTGGAAATTATACTCATTCATAAAATTCGTTATTCTAGTTGACGTTTTGAAGGTCTACCTAATTGAAAAAATCTTTCCAATTGGTTGAAAAATGTTTCGTTTTGTACGGGAGCTTTCATTTTAAATGGATCACACTGTATATGAAATTCAACTTGAAAATTAGTATTTTGTGATGTGGTTTTTGCATTTTCTATTTACATGATGAAAACTACGTAGGGACATATGAATACCCTGATTATTTACTAAGTGGAATTATTTCTGAATCAAACTTTTATACAAAGCTTATTTGATAAATCTCTCCAAATTTGGTGAACACAGTTTTAAATCCTTTCAGAGAATATTGGTAGCAACAGATCTCTCTGGACACTGGATAGATATTAACTGGGAATATTATCTTCAGCTATGATGTTGCTCTGATACGTACTTGAAGAGGAAGAGATTACTTTGGCACAGTTATTCCATAACACAATTTTTCCATCGTGAAATTCACTGTCAGGATATGAACCGTTCGAAAATTTCCAAAAGGTTTGTTTTTTTAGTTTAAGTGGATTTTGTATGTATTTTTCACAAACTTCCTTGAAGACAGACATAAAGGATGAACTAATTGATACTAGAAAAAAATTAATAGTACCCAACCAAGATCTTCATTACAGTGTATGCAATATCTCCCATCACCAATAATATCAATCTCAAACACTCAATCTCAGCTGAAACACTCAAGCTCAAACACTCAATCTTAAGCTCAAACACTCGATCTTAAGCTCTAACACTCGACGTCAAGGTCATAGCCACACAATGGCATCTCTATACCAGACAGACTTCTGAAGGTTGCCAAATGGTCAACGATGACGTCATAGTGGTGGGGGAGACCGAGAGCCGGCTGTAATACTCTACTAAACCCCGAGCAAACGTAATTTTTCATTGCTCATTATTTAACAAACTTGCAGTACCATATGCGAAAGGTCTCTGAAAAAATTGCACGTGTGTTAAATGATAGATAATCAAAAATAGCGTTTGCTAGTGAAATTACAATTGGAAAACGATTCTTCATACAACAAAAAACTAAAACTCATATGGAATGCAGTTCCGGGACAAAAGTATAGCTCTTCCACCACTACATTTTTTTTTTTTTTTTTTTTTTTTTTTTTTTTTTTTTTTTTTTTTGCTTTGGTTTTAAACCTTTAGCCACACACATTACGTTAATTCTACTGTCACTCTGATAATCTGATAACTGTATGACTTAATTTTGTTCTCTATAACAAATTCTACAATAAGGTCATATATAAATTTATCCTCTGTTGCTAATAAGTTCTGAATACTGGTCGGAAATTGCATATTCAGTTGTTGGAGTTTGTGCATGAAATTATTAATTCCAGGTATGTTCTCACCACTATATCATACTTTATAAAATCGTATCATTTATGAAAACTTCGGAATTCTTTGTCAAAAATAATGTTATTGAGCTGAATTATTTAGAATTCTTGGAAATCAATAAACTGACCAGTTCAAATTGTTTTATCAAATACTAATTGGATCATAATAATTCTCTTTTGTTGAATTTATTGCTTTTAATCAACAAGATTTCCAGACATTGTTATCATCAATTTATGTAAACTTTATTGATAAAAAGGGTCAAGTATGTTATCCGCAATATAGTGAAACATGATGCGAGTTTAATAAACTCTGTGGAAATCTAATTTTTTTTAGTGTCATATACTAAACATGTTATCTTTTTTCTAAATTTTGTTTTTTTTTGATGGTTTTTGTTTTATTCACATGATGAAAAGTGTGTAGGGACAAATGAAAACCCTGATTATTTACCAAGTGGAATTATTTCTGAAACAAATTCTTATATAAAGCTATTTAATAAATCTCTCGGACTTGGCGCTCAAAACAATTTTTAATCCTTTCAGAGGACATTGCCGTTGACACTGGTTGGATATTGGACAGGAATAGTCTTCAATCAACTATGACATGCCAGAGGACTCTGGATGTACACTTCATGGAGTTAAGTGTAATATGATTTGGTACCAAAGGTCCGTCTGGTCATCATTTTCATCTGTGAAGAAGATGCCTAAGTTCGAAACGAAGTTCAAAGCAGATTTCATTATAATGTGGAAATTGGAAAATATTTTCAATTGTTTATTCATTTTATTTTCAGTTCTGGGTCGATGATCCATCAATAACTTAAAATTTGCATGTTTAACCTATTTTATTCTTGTTTGGTTTTAAAACGTACTGATCTATTTTTGCAAAGGTGATTAAATGAAATATTTGTTATTTAT
Organism: Chrysolina haemoptera; assembly: GCA_958298965.1. NCBI lineage: Eukaryota > Metazoa > Arthropoda > Insecta > Coleoptera > Chrysomelidae > Chrysolina > Chrysolina haemoptera. Next base: position 1,806,662 of record OY282602.1, on the reverse strand, counting down.
TATTGTGTTTTTATATTAAAAAAAATTTGTTTTAGAAGAACCTATACAATGCTAGATGAAATTCCAACTGCCAACACTTGAGGGTCGATTTTTCAATATCCTTAGGTCGAGAGTAGTAGAGAAATGCAATTTTGGGGTTGTGATTTAAAGCAGTTGAAGCTTTTTTTTATATTATGTTATCCTATGAGCTTTTTGTTCTCGGTTACGCGGCATCTGATTCAAAATTATCAATGGGACAACCTGTATATTTTGGCATTTCTATGTTCCGATAGAACGATTCCAACGAACTATCACACTTCGTCTAAAAATTGTGGAATTCGTAAGGGTATGATTTTGCCTTAATGATTTCTACGCCAGTGCATTGACACAACCATTAGGTTTATTCGTTTGCAGGTAGCACTTTCCTACACCTGGTGTACTTTACACTTGATTTTTAGTATTCGTTTTCAGATTATTTGTTATATTCCTTTGTTTAAACTGCACTTGGCTACACTTGATTCAAAATGTGGTGTAAATTACAGTCCACTACACCTCGATGCAAACGAATGAACCTATACAGTACGGAATTTTTTATTGTTCTGTGACAACGTTGACATATGACAAGGATGAAAGAATGACAACATTGACAACTGACAAATGAAACATGACAAAATAACTATAAGCAAAAATCCACTGATGGTCGATGATCGGGGTAGGAAAACAAATTTAAAGATTGAATTTATTTGAAAATGGCTTCATTTATTCAAAAAACGATTTTAACTGTAGGATTCATATCATTATTTCATTCTGCGTATTCTGCAGCACAACGTAAGTTATCCATTCGCACTTAAAGATGTTCAACTGATTAAAATTTTATTTCAGATAGGTCATATCTTAGGTTAAACGAACTGGACTTCACGCATTTACCACTAGACGTGAGTTCGTTATTCTGTTAACTACTATTTTTCAATGCTTTTTCTTTCCAGATCCTCATTCAAACAATCCTTAGCTTATTCACTATAATGTATGGCATTCTACAAGTAGTTGGCAATTTCAAAGAAATAAAGGCATCTGCTGAACTGGACAACAAGTCCTGGGACACCTTCAGAAACATTCCTTCGTTTTATACATTCTCCCACAGGGGTGGAAAATGTTCACCAATTGTTTCTAAAACAAGTTTAGAAGAAATTGAGTGATTTTGCTAGACTGAACTGTATTAGAGTTGTATAAAATAATTGGTAATTTTTGTTTGGTCAGGTGAGCACAAATCTAGACTCCGTAGTTTCAAGTTCTAGTTATGCAACTGAAAAATGCAATAAGTGTACATAAGAAATGGGTATTTTTGTGCTAACAGTTGGCCAAAATAATTACTTTAGTTCTTTTAATTGCCCTATCTTCTATAGAAAATCATGGAGTTTTGACTACATATTTGTATTGACTATGGAGGCCACCAAACAAAAAAATCACAAAATTATTTTTCATTTTTGATAAAGAGTTGATATAAAGTTACCAAACTAGGTTGAAAGTAATATGTTGATTTTGTTTAATAGGTGAAATAAGTACAATTTTGTTTGTATGTAGGATATTCAATAAATATTTATTACAAATTGACTCTATTTGAAATCAACAAAAGTGCTAAAAATGTGTGCTAGACTTTGTATAACACTCATAGCTGGCTCATAGACCATTTATACACTGCTCTTAAAATTAATGACGCATGTTAAGTTTAGCATGTTTCGATTTAAAAGGATTCTGTTTTTTTTTAAGATCGAATTATAACTTTTGACTAATCGAATCGGTGCAATTACCTGAAAATGACTTGAACTTAGCACCAAAAGAATATTTGTAGGAAATACATCGTCGTGTACAATATAATTTTTGTCGAAGTCGTGAACAAAAATCCTCCAAAAAATCTAATTTTTTAAATTGCGGAAAAATATTCTTAAATTAGCAATAAAAATTCTTTTGGGCGAAAATTAAACTATACTTCTGGAAGATTCTGGAAGAAATCAAGCCCTCAAAAAAAAAAATCAATTACCAACATTTTCTGTAATTTACAGTGTATTTATTGAAATATTGTTTGTACAATGTAATATATACATTACATCAGAAAAAAGTATAAATAAATAAAAACTGGTGCAACAGGAATCACAATGAACAATGAACGGCCGACACTAAGTGCCTTATCAGTGCAGGTTGATATTAATTAGGACAGGATTTTCAACTGCTCATAAGTTAAGAAAAATATTATATTCCAAGGACCCATACGGAACAAGGTAGGCACAAATCCTTTGTAAAATGCCCAGATGCCTTCATTTTTGTAAGTCTGGATGAAGCAATCCAATGTACCCGAGTAGAAATGAGAAGGAAGAGAGCCTCCACAAGTTTTCAGTTTTCTTTGGTTCATAAGTCGAGTCTGCAAAATAACAATCACTGTATAGCTGAGTAACAGGAAGTACTTCAGGTCCGGAGAGTATCAAATAAATTAAATAGTAAAAACATCTGGCAGAAAACAACTACTTCCCTGGCTTAATACCACGACGGACATTGAACTACATCTGACAGATATTTGTGCAATGTTCTAGGAAGACACAATTACAAATGCTTATTGTAATTATAACAAGAACCTCGAATCGTGTCTGCAGGTGGTCTTCCCCAGCCAAATGAAGGAATATCTACTGTTTAATTACGATAAGCATTTGCCTTCTTGGAAGAACGTTACACAAATATCTTTCAGATGTAGTTCACTGTCTTGGTATTAGCCAGGGAAGTAGTTGTTTTCTGTCAGATGTTTGCCTCATATTTCCCACATGGTGGAAATATACTTCCACTTTGTTGAGTTGAGTACTTCATACTCGGTGTTTATTTATCAGTTTAATTCTTAATAAATACTATTAAATTATTTCACCGATTTTCATCTAACTAAACTTACCCTAACAACGTCAATAGGAGTTGAACCAATAGCGCTTCCAAAACTGGCAATTAGACTAGATCTGAAAAGAGAACACACCTCAATTGTGATAATTTTTAAAATAATATTGAAACTCACATAAAATGATTAGAAGCATTATCACCAAGTAGAGTCATCAAGTGACTTTTACAAAAATCATATACTGGCAGTTCAATAGCAGCTATTACAGCGGCCCTTTGGGCAGTGGGATTAACACCCTGAAAAAAAAAAAGAAAAAAATTCAGGCGAGTGAATTTGGATCAGGTTCTAACAGAATATTATAAACTTTATTATTTAAAATAAACAAAAATTGTCGGCATGCAGACAAATTTTAAAATCCTAGAAAAAAAATTCTCCTCGAGCAGGATTTGAACCCACGACCTCTGGATTACTGGTACAGTGCTCTGCCAACTGAGCTACCAAGAAGACATGCATTACAATCTGTAACTCTCCAACACCTTACAAACGCCGTAGTTTGTAGGTGATTTACTAACATCAAAATTCTAGGCCGATATGCAGTGGAACGCATGTCTTCTCAGTAGCTCAGTTGGTAGAGCACTGTACTGGCAATCCAGAAGTCGTGGGTTCAAATCCTGCTTGAGAATCTTTTGTTTGAATTTTAAAATTTGTCTGTATGCCGTTAAATCACCATTAAATGAAATATCAGTAATGGATGGAAAGCAGGCTTGTGAATAAAACAGTTGCTATTCTCAACAATCTCAACTCACCCTCCACAATCCCGAGATTCCTTCGTGAGTATAAACATCCTTAAAACAATCCAACAGACCAATGCTACCGTTTCCATTTGTCCCGGAAATTTGCATCCGCACTTTAAGTACGTCAGTAGGGTTGGCAATGGCGCTGGAGATGGCCCCAGCTATCACACCACACAAAACATTTACAGTGATACTCTCTCTGCCATTTCTGTGCTCGAGTATTGTTCTTTTGAGAGAGTAATAAGTCCCAAATTTGATGGTTCCATAAGTTGCTTGTCGCAAAACAGCTGGACCAATACTGAAACAACCAAAATTCCATGATAGATATGTGGATTATTCCAACTTCGTTTTTTAACAAATATTTATAGCAACTCACAGGTAAACATATAATGTAAAACTGAAACATTAATTTGTTCTTGCCGTCATCTTGCTGCATAAGTCGCCCTCGTCTTCAGGTGACTTGTGAGAGCTAGGCATTTATATTCAATCTATAAAAATATACTTTATTTTCCAAAAGAAATTCTTACTGACAAACCTTTATGAAAAAGAATTGGAAACAGTCAAATTAAAATTGAAAAATTCACATAAATATATACAATTAAATATACAAGAAATAACATTAGCAATCTTAAGAGACTAAGAGTCATTTATTTGATAACTATAATCTATTTTGTAATGTTTAAAATCTGAATGAATTTCTTGTGGCTAGTTTTATAATGTTGATTTTATTTATAATTATAATTATTTATGATTTATATTATTTACCCTAAACTGTATACTTGTAAAAGGTTTATATGTTTGTATGCAGTTTAAATAATAAATAAATAAATTATGGTAAGATATTATATTTTGATGGCCTTTCAAGAATTTAGGCAAAATATTAAAAAAAGATATGCAATAAAAAGATGTGGATTTTTTTAAGATGGCTGAGTTATATTTTGGTATGTCCAACATGAAATATCAAACGAGTTGGGTGAGAAAGAAAATTAAAATTTCCATCAGAATTTGTTAATACCTTTTTATATAAATACCATCAGTACAACTCAAGTATATTTGATAGCTGATGTTTGCAGTACTCCAAAAACATGTATTACAAGCCTTAAACGAAAATTATATAAAATTAGCATAGTCAAATTATCATTGGTGAAAAATTATCTCTGAATAAACATGAAGGTCAGCAAGGCTATTAGGATTTCAAGGATTTCAACATAATTAACAAAAATACTGGTAGAAGAATCCATAATACCTATATAAAGGTATAATTATTTGTCAAATATTCATTACCAATTCCAATAAGTTTAATGTTTTAATAATGTTGTGATCACTTGGATATTTATTTACTTAATGTCATCCACATCTTGTATGGCTGGTTGTGCATGAAGAAGAAAAAATTACTTAGTCCTTGTTGTTTTAATTCTGAAATTATTTAAATTTATCAAAATGTAACATGAATATGTGTTCAATCAAATAATACAGAATGTATGGGTTGTTTTCCAATATATAATACTTAAAGGAAACAAATGATTATATTGTTTATCAAGATATGATTTTGTTTGGTAGACAACATGTTTTGATAAAATTATCAAGTTCTCGTCAAATTACAAAATACGTTTTTGTTATACTTACCCTGAATACAATGATGCAAATCCTTCTTGTTTAGCTATTTTAAGAAAGCAATCTACCATTCCCTTATACTTGAGCTGGCAATGCTTTTTGTCTAATTTTTGTCCTTGCACTTGCAATCTCGTTTTGGTTGTATCAATGGGAAATGTGCCTAAAATGAAAAAAATATACAGGTACTTTAAATTACAGCAACAGAGGTTTCTGTAACCCGTACACAAATCAGAGGTAAAAGATGATATTACCAATTATAGACTGTTTGCACCCGATCAGAAATACACAAATTTTTTGACTTTCTAGTAAACAAGCATATGACTTGGCAAAGCAAAAATCTAATAGCTCCTCAGCAACATGGATTTGTTGCTAATAAATCAACTATGTCCAACCTACTCTTTCATGTGCTATGGAGAAAAGAATACAGGTCTACCTATACAGATTTTTTGTCAAACTGTCTTTGTTGGGTTTTTGCTGACCAATGTCACAGTGGATCCAGAGTTTCTTATCCACATAGTGAAAATAGAAGGCTGTGCATCATTCAAATTCCTGTACCTTCGGGTGTTCCTCAAGGATTCCACTGTGGACCTTTGCTATCCAACTTATTTATTAATGACCTTGTTTCAATTATAAAGCCTAGTGAGGTACTCATTTTTGCTGACGATGTAAAAATATTCAAATCAATTTCTTCTACAAAAGAACTCTCGCTCTTGCAAAAAGATTCGTCCCAGTTTTATGACTGGTGTGGTATGAATCACATGGAATTGAATATAAACAAATGTTACTGCCAAACATTCTCTAGAGTTAATCACCCTGTTCTACATGACTAGGGAATCAACAACACATCAATCAATAGGAATTCAGTGATAAAAGGCTTAGGAATTATGTTTGATTCAATTGGTTAGGAGTGGTAGGTATTTGTAGTTTTCACCAGTTTCATCAGGGAATAGGTATAATCACATGACATAACATTTAGCACAAGTATTTTGTTTCTTTTACAACCCAAAAAACAAATGCTTCCATGTCATCACCCTACGACACAAATTGCTCCTTTTGGAAGCTATTTTTGTTTCTGTTTACAGAGGCTCCCTGGATGTGGGAGAATAATTACCTATTTGAGGTTATAACTTACCAAATTCAGCAACACAAGATGCAATCCCACCATATATAAAAGGTTTCCAACCTCTATCTCCCATTCCACTTTAACTTGTTGATGTATCCTCCTTTGGTCGTGAAACTGAGATGATTTATGTCTGATCCACCGCAACAAAATTTTTGGTGCAAAACCGTACCATTAGCGGCGTAAAAATCACAAAATTAGGTAGGTACGAAAATGCCAGCGAAAACTGTCGTAACTAAAAATATGCGCACAGAATTAACTTCAAACAACAGAGACTAGTTGCTCTTATTGCCTCTTATCAATAATTAAAAGGATCGAGAGACATGTTACCACTGACGATGAACCAACAATTTATTCACAAATCAAACAAATATCCCATAAATAAATTCAGGACTAGTTCGTATCCGTCATGCGTAAGGCACGTGCACAAATATTCGCAAATCATCAATAAATACTGTGGATTGTGGACGGGGTTGTTCGTTGTCAGATGTCTAGACATAAGCGCACAGTGCGCATTCCCAATTTAAGTAGTTTAACTGTCAATGTCAATCATAACTTCCTTTCTCTTGTTTGTGTCGCAGTGTTGCCGGCTTAAGAATAATTCCTGGGAGTTAACGAAAATGACTAATTATAGATATCTAAGCCGATACAATTGAAATAAAAATTGTATATTTGACAGATAGGAATATGCCAACATAATCTTAGAAATTGCATGGAACACTATACTAAAATTATGCATAAAATCAGGATAAATTTTCATAAAAAAAATAAAAAATTTATAAAATATAATATTCCATAAGCTCTTCAATGTATTTAAGTATGTCCGCTAGGTATGAATAGGACATCTGAATAATAATCTCAAAATATCTAGCCACCCACAGGTACTTTGCTAATTCAAATCCGCATTTACATATACTTGATATTTGGAATGCGAATTGCAAAAATTTTTTAACGAAATTTAATAAAAAAAATGTAAATGGTTGGTTGATACCGCCAAACGTTTTGTTCCCCATGTTTGTACGTCCCTTTTCAAAAGTTAACGGAGGGAGGTCTATTGATAGCCACACTGTATATCAGAAAAAACAATTACAAAAAATGGCACAGTCAGTAGGATACGAACCTACGGTCACACTGGCAGAATTGGTAGAAACAGAATGAATTAAAGTGGTTTTTTAAATGTACAGAGTAACAGTGAAAAAGAGGAAAGAAGCAAACGTATATCAGAAATAGAGAATACTGATGATGAATATTATATATTATAATGAAGCATATATAGTATATTATAGTATAGAATTTCGAGAGACTTAGTTTGGAATTCGGATTAACAAATACAAATACAAAGCTGCTCAGTATTTACATATATTACGAAATTATTAATATATGTATTTCCCACAATTCTGTTTATATGTACAAATAAAATAGTTGCATCGTTAAACATCCAATCATCCTCAAGAAAAATTACACTCGAGTACCATATTACGGCTTGTTGGGTAGTGTTGTGACAGTTTCATGGATAGCCTTTCCAACATATTCTACGTTTTGTGGGGTTAAACCGCACATGCTAATACGCCCAGATCGAAGCATATAGACATGATGTTTCTTCACCATATGTTCAGACTGAATTTCTGAAAAAACAAGATATACCTATCATATTTGTCTAATGGATGCTTACACTTCAATATTGGTGTTTTATTCCGAAAGATTTATACGTACCATTCAAGCCTGTATATGAGAACATTCCAATTTGATTGGTGAGATGACTCCAGTTCCCGGGTGTCCCCATACTCTCGAGGGCTTCCCTCAATTGTTTTCTCATATCAATTATCCTCGATGACATTACTTTAATGTGTTCTTGCCTGAAAATTCAATATGTATTCTATAGTCCAATTCATATTGAGATGGCAGTATTGCTTACCACAGACGATACAACTCTTGATTACTGAGAACAAACGCCACTATCCTAGCTCCATGGCTTGGAGGATTTGAGTACATTCCTCTTATGATCAAAGTCAGTTGTGACTTTGCTGGTATTATTAAATCAGGATTATTCACGACTACAGTCAGATTTCCCACACGTTCATCTAAAAAATGAAAATGCTCAAAAAAATTATTTCACCTTACCCCAATGTTGTTCATCAACAGTGCGCTATGTTTAAAATCTTGGATAAATTCTGATTTCAGCTGTCCAACCTCGTCAAAGTCAAATACTTACTGTACAGACCGAAATTCTTTGCAAAACTTTGTGCACAGAAGAGCTCAAAGTCCTTTTCTACGAAGTATCTCACAGCAGCTGCATCTTTGACCAAATCACCCGATGCAAATCCTTGATAAGCACAATCGAAGAAAGGGAAAAGATTTTTCTCCTTCATGACTTCAGCGATTTGGGCCCATTGTTCCAGAGTAGGATCACACCCTGTAAATGATGTTTCAATGAGTGATACATAATTTTTATTGGAATCATTTGGGGTGCATTGCGATTTTATTTATTTTTATTCTCTAATTCTCTAACCTATTGACTAAAGCATTACCATTATTTGTTATGCACACCATTTTTTTAAATGAATAGATTGGTGCATACTGCATACTATTTCAAAGTAATTTAAGAAATGAATCATGGTTGAGGTTTATGAATTTCTTGCATTTTGTGGAAACAGTTTTCATATTTTTAATATTTTTGTGGAGAACCGTTGGATTATGTTTCTGATCTGAGATTTATCAAATTTCATTACTATTACTATTTCTGACCTGAGAGAAAACTAACTTGTTACTCTAAATTATTCTTTTTCCTAATGGAATATTCTTTTATATATCAATAAACATAAAAATCATTTAAATATAGGGAAATTCTTAATTCAACTCAATACTAATTTAAAATTATAATTTTTTATATATTAGGTTCCAAATTTTACAAAATTTTACTTCATAACAAATCATATCATAACAATATATATAAGTTCAATCAATTCATTTTCACTCACTTGCTCGAGATAAATAGACGCCATCATATTAGATGATTCAATTTGAGGTTACTTTTTGGATTCACAATTAGTAGTAGTTTGTCTTAGTTCTGCCAAAGAAATTTGTAGGCAGAATTATTCAACTTGACTTTGGTCAACGTTTTCAACTGAATCTTAAAGCATACGGTGGATGTTGTAGAAATACCACATAATGAAAATTGTCAAATATAAAAAGCTTAATACCTGTTGGATTGTGAGCACAGGAATGCAGTATAATAACAGAATGTTCCGGAGCATTCTTCAAGTCTTCTAGGAGCCCAACGAAGTCAATAGTTCTTGTAGCTCTGTTCCAGTAACGATACTCTCTCCCTTCTTCAAATCCAGCATTTTTGAACACCAGTTTGTGATTTCCTGTAGAACATTATCATCAATGAAAAGTTACACACTGTTGTGGTTTTCTTACCCCATGTAGGATTGGAGTAGTAGAATATCTTTTTGTCCAAAACTTTCGACAGAAACTCTGCACCTACTCTCAGGGCACCTGTTCCTGAGAGACATTGTACTCCAAAACTCTGTAATTGAAAATATTTGATGAGTCACCATGAAGAACTAGAAGGCTCCTAAAAATTTCATGTTTTTTGTTTCATTCACTTTTAATCAAAAACTATAAGTTTCAATGGTAGAGAAACTTCACAATGATTATTGAGAGTGCTGAACTTGGAAAAACATCAAGTCAAGTTCATAAGCATAATTACAAATCAACGAGTTTGTTTAGATTCAAATAATGGTACAAAAGACTTGTTACTCGAACTTTGGGGAGTCTCTCTCACTTTATTTTGAAGAACAGCAGGACTATCTTCACCTAGTAACATCCTGGTAGCTGCTGTACTGAAAGCTTCAAGCCCCAGAATAGGGAGGTACTCTTTGTTGAGTGTATTATCATCTGCTAGGGCTCTTTCAGCTGTTCTAACAACTGGTAGAACCCAAGGTTTGCCTTCAGCAGTGCGATAAGCTAAAAATATAGGTAATGAAAAATTCGTTTATGCAACCAAGTTATCAATATTCCTACCTCCTACTCCCAAATTCACTTTCTGTTCAAAAGTATCATCAGCATATGCTTTTCCTAAAGCGAACACCTCAACTGGGGAGGCCACTGGTATATCAGAAAACCAAGACATTGCTTCTGGCACTTGGATAAGGAACCTAATGAAATAAGTATTCTTAAAAATACAAGTTTTAAATACAGATACTATATTTTAATTTTAATTCTTTTATCTCAGGCCTCAGCTGACCTTTTTGACTTTTAAACGACCTTAAGGTCGAAGGTCAAATAATTTGAAATACCCATAGAAATATAATATACACAGGAAAAATCTATCTGTCAGAATTTGAGTTCTGTGGTCTGTGGCCGTGTGGCCGAATGACAAGTATCCAAGCAGGGGTGGCACTAAGATGTCTAAAAACCCTGGTGCAGCGACTCAATACATGGGCCCGATTCCCAAATCCTTATTTAACTAATGGAAAATAACAATGACAGCACGAATGCGCATTATCGATCGATGAATTTGAAACCTCGCCCTATGTCGGATGCGACAAAATATCTCCATTTCTTTTTAATGGTTGGTCGAGAAAAGTGAAAGAAATATTTTGTGGCATGCGACATAGGGTAGTCGATATTTGAGAATCGGGCCCCATACCTGTAAAACTGTGGAATTAAACGCGAGACATTCGCCGACTTGATAATTGCGAAAACCAAATGAATTAGTGTTATGCTTTCCGAATGTTTCGCAATACTTTCGTGTATCGCCACCGTCGATTTTCTTAATGCATTTTACCTATATAGGAGTCTTGAAATTTAGGTACATGAAAAGTCACCTTTAGTACTGTCAACGACTCAATTCCATGAAGACGCCATCTCTTGATCCAAGTACAGAAGCACACTACTCATTCATTTCCATTTGTTTCGTCTCCAAAATAATCAAAACAAAATCGAATCAGTCGATCGATAGTCGATACACCAGGGTTTTTAGACATTTTAAATGCAGACTAATTTATTCTTACTTGTCAGTTATTTTTCTTTCCATAGCACACCTATTTTTAATAGGTTTTTCAAACAGTTGTAATTCTTTGATAAGAATGAGAATGAATCTGAAAAAAAAAATGAACTCAAAACTGATCAAACCTACTTGGAGATGTTTGCTGAATTTTAAAATGTACAACTAGGTAGGTATTCAGAGCGTTTCATCAAGAATTTTTCGAAATGTTTTATTTATTTAGCAATTGTTATTTCACTTTGAAAAAAAAAAAATGTAGCATACCTTTCGTTTTGATCGTAAATCTGAAGTTATGATTCCGGTTTCTTCAAATTTTGTATCCAGAGCATATGTACTAGATATAAACGAATATAGGTACCCGAATTTGTATTGCGATTGCTATCGATCTGATTTTCGACTATCAATGGATTCTTCCTGAAAATTAGAATCTAAGGAATGCGTATTTAAAACATATCATTTGAAAAAACTGACCTTTTCAATAATAAGTTGGTAATATTATGGGAATCAACACGTCACAAGATACTCAACTTGGTGTAAAAAAGAGTTTATAATAATTCATCATTCATGTCCATCACATTGGTTAAAGTGCATCCAACACACTCTATATTCAAAAATAAAAATTGTTCTGAAAACCCAAGTGTGTAAAATTTTTGTCTCAAAACTAAGTTATCGTACTCAGAATTGTCTCTAGAATTAAAAAAATTCCAAAGTTAAGGTCGTTTTCAGTGAAACCGGTAGCGATAGAGAGAATGAAATATCGAAAAAAAATCTAATTCTTGAATCTAAAACCCCTCGACCTCGAGCTTCAAAGTTGGAATCCTGAGAATAATAAGGTCCTAGATCTAAAGTGTATTAAAACAGCGGCAGACAAAATGATGATTTTTTTTTGTTGGTTGACATGTTTGATTCTGATTTTTGATCTTGACAGTAAACGCCTAAATCAACTACAATGAAAAAGAATTTAAATTGCATACTTACATTCTGAATATATTTTATCACCTGAAAAAAACTTGAACTACAACACCAATCTCTTCAGAAAATGGGGGCGACTAGAATGAAAATATAGGTAGCGTCTATTTACTTTTATATATATCTACCAACGAAGTTGAACGAACTCACGAGAAACAAAATATTTTGGTACATCCTGTTTGTCAATTTGTATCAAAAACAACGATAACGAAATTCGCGTAAATAATTTTAAGTATACAGGCATCTAGGTACATATTCTTTGATCGTGTGACTAACCAACTCTCTTATTTCACCCTATATAATACTGTAACGACAGACAAACTCAAGCAAACAGTGAAGAATGAATTATAGCACTCTGAAACTCGGCACATAACATCTCGACATCATGTATTATTAGAAAAAAAAATTGTTTACCAAAAAACGATTTGGATAGGTTGAGAGATAATTCAATTCTCCACAAGAATGATTTTCAGTAATACCTTATGAAATACGCTCGTTTTCTCAGAAAACGTGGTTTAACGCCGACGTCACATTTCATGCTCGCGCTAACCGCCACTGCAAGTTCAGACAGGGCCGAAAATTAGATTTGTCATAACTTTGCTAAAAATTATAGTAGAAGGAAAAGAAAAAGTGCATATCGTTCCTGAAGGCTTCTACTTCCTCATGCAAATATAACATGTGAGAAAAATATCGGTGTCGTGTTTTTAATTTAGTTGACAGTTATTCTCGTCGAATTGCTATGAAATAGTTTCTCATTAAATAACCCAAATTTACCCGATAAAATGCAAAGTCAACTCGTATGCCTACACCTTGAATACATTCAACAATATCCATTATTTAGTCAGTGTATATTTTGTTTTCACAATCGTGCAACTAGGACACCAAATTTGTTAAAATCTTGATAATAATGTGATATAGATAATTGAAGTGTTATTTGAAAAATACGACTGTCAAGTATTTGTTCACTCAGATGTGCATTTCAAGTGGTTCTACAGGTCCTGACTGGGATTTTTGAATCAAATTTTTTTATTTAATTTCCCTGAAAATACATTGTAATGTTTCGTGTAATTTTTTTAAATCAAGATCAAAATCGGTAGATGGAGTTGAATTTATTTTTTCGTTTATTAAACCAGTTTATGTTAAGTTGTTCGCGTTTCAAAAATTCTACCCGTCTGCCCGAAGTGAAATTGAAACAAACGCTACCATTAAATACATTGACTTCATCATTCTGTTTTCTCGATTTTATTCGTGTTGTTCTCAATGGTACGATATTATTAAGCAATATTAGAACAATAGAAAGTCTATTGTATATGTCGCATGTAAATAATAAATAATTTTGCACAAGGCATTTTTTCAATTGGGCTCTTATGAAACATCATTTTTTTGGGAACCATAGAGAACGCTTGAACAGGAGTAGATAAAAGGTGCGACCACCAAAACAGCAAGAAACAGGATTCCAAACAGTTTATTCGCTTTCTGCTTAAATTTCATAAGTTTGTCGGAGTTTTCGAAATCTGAAAATATCGTAGAAATCAACTTCACGAACTCACAAATAATTCAATAAAATTACAAAATGGATAAATATAAGTACAAAAGTTTTTCTTACCTAGATCAGGCAGCAAAACCCATCATAAATGTGATTCAACAAAAACCATTCAGGCCCTAGAACTGTCTTACTCGAACGATCAAACGAAAAAGAGTGCTTTTCTCAAGGAATTCAACTTACTGTCTTCCTTAGGTATTTTTTTATAAAAAGAAGTTTTTGTACAACTGACATTAAAAATGACGTTTTTAATTCATTGACACATGAACTAAAAACTGACGTTTTCACAAAATCACTTTTAACACTAGTGTTAAAAGTACTTTTAACACTAGTGTTAAAAGTAAAATGACAGATGAGATGATGGATACTCAGTAATATAGATCTCTCTAATAGAAACACTTCAATCAGATATTATAATCAGAACACCTACTCAAGAGGAATCGTTTATAAAAGTTCACACATGTATTTGGTCGTTTGCGCAATTGATAATACTAATTCCTTTTGAAGTTACAAACGAAGTAGTATTTAGTCCAACTGTAGAATGTCCTTCATCACTGACAAATAATGACATTCATAAATAAAGTGCGTTGGGGTTTATTATATTTGAAGTATCTGTCAGTCAGCCTTGTAATCCAAAGATCGTGTGTTCGAATCCTTATGGATCTTATTTTTTTTTGTTTTTTTCTTACTAGCAGTAACTGTTGAACAAAAAATTTTGTATGATACATTTGTTAAAAGTGATTTTATTTTGCTCGTGGGGTTGCTCCACTCGCTGACGCTCGTTTCGCAATATTCCCCACTCACAAAATAAAATGCCACTTTTAACACTTGTATCATAAATAACTATTTTTCGTATTTACTACGCATCGTTCAAAACATTTAAATTTTCCCAAAACTCAATGCTGGCGACATCTATTGGGTGGAAGAAAAACCCACCGAGGTTAAAAATACAGATTCCCACCAAGTACTTATTTAATAATTTAGTGCAGTTGATTCGTGACTACGAACGCAGATGGCGCCCCGACAAAAGTGGAAAAAAAATGTCAGATTGGGACGGTCAGTACGCAAATCAAACAAATTGAGACATAAATCGGCCGGTATGGCATCCAGCATTATTAATAACTCTAATCCTAACGGTTATGCCACACGCTCTCCTGAAAATTATTGCCAAAGTGACTTTGCACTTTCGTTCCCTGAGGTACTCATTTGCTAGTTAAAGGAAACAATGCAAATCATGTCCTTGTAGAAAAACTTTGCCAGATGTTGGGCAGAGGTGATTTCACAGTCGCATGGGGTTGTTGATTGAATTTTTTTTTTTTTTGATGCCTACTGTCTGGTTTATTCATATCTTTTCATGTTATGAAATTCGTACACTCATCGATTGTAGGTTCAAAAAAGTTGAAATTTCAAGTGACATATATTGGATTGGGCCAGTTCTAATCTGTTATCGGGATTATCTGAAAAACATATGAATATAACAAAAAATTGCGCCTCAATGATGAGTTTTTATGATTTGATTTGTTTCACCATCACGATAATAACTTGTTTTTTTTTAATACCAAAAATATGAAGAATTCAGCGTTATTTTTCTTGCTTGCCCTGTTTGGATTTGTGCTGGCATCTACTGAATATGAAGGTAAAAGATATCGTTTCTACATTATTTTCTATTTTGAAAACTTTGAAAACTTCCAAAGATTAGGTTTATTTGAACTTTGACAGTTTCATCTGATAAGAATCCTTAAACGTTATCGAATGAAAACAGCCGAATTGAAGAATGTTCTTGTAAATGATACTTTACTGCATATTGTTGACGATATTATTGTAGCAAGAATCAGAACAGAATTCTAGTTCTGCTTCATTTCAGTATATAGACTTCAATGCCATTTATATCGAAGTTGTTGATAATAGATAAGTAATGAAGGAGTCTATAAATTATATACCTAATAAGTGTTACTTTTTGAATCGTACCAAACAATTGCGATACAATTTAGACCGTTTTGAAATGTTTTATTTTTCATTGTTCGAATAATGTGTCATGTTAAAATGATGGCGTAGAATACGGAAAAAAAAAGAAAAAATTCTAGAACTTTTGCAAGTATTTTTCGTTGGCGGTTTTATGTGCTAGGATGCTTGGATCCTAGCGCACCTTTTACATTTTTCGCATTTTGCGACCATAACGAGATACATTCGTTAAATACAGAAGTATATAGAAAGAAAGCTAAGAAAATTTACTACAAGAGGATGTTATTGTTTGCTGGCCTATTAGTTGATTTCAAACCATCCTGACGTCTGGAAGTGGGTGAAAATCGCGTTCAAAGATTCCGTTACATACATACATAGATCCTGCTTTTTTTTCAGACTTTGAACGAAATGAAAACGTAAGAGATCTAGTCAGTGACATGATTAACAAAACACTTAATGATATAGTGAAAAATATGTCAGATCCTATGACTATTGAAAGTATGAGCCTTGAATTCAACGATACTACAATTTTGAGGTGAGCAGTGTTTTCTTAGGTAGGTAGGTATATGTGATACAAGTATGGAATTCATGTACTTCAATCTTAAAAGTCGTGTAGTAAGTATATAGTCTTTCAATCAACATTCACATTGGTTTTCCTATAGCGAAAATATGTTTCAGCTTCACAACTATCTCCTTTCAAAAATAGTGACAGATATAATACCTATCGAAGTCAATAACATAGCGGAAATGGCGACATAATCATTATAATCATTATTATCATTATAATCATGTCTCAGATTATTTCAGTTTAATTTCCTTATTCTGCAACTTATTTTGTTTTCTGATCCACAGTGGAGGAGCAAACATATCGAAAGCTAAACTGAGCGGACTATCAGGAGTAGTGGCATCTTTCATTAAAATCGACATTTTTTCTAAAACACTCAAAATGAGAATAGAAATACCCGATATTCTTGTCGCTTTCAACTACTGGCTGGACGTCGTGCTTGCAGATTTGATTCCTTTGTATGGCTCAGGATTCAATAGGTAAGTTCCTTACACATCCGAAACATAAATCCGACTGGACATCGAGTGATGATTTTATAGATTGTTCTCGAAATTTTTGTTAAAAAACATTTTTGGTCCGTGGCCCGTGTACGTTTGTTGATTGATAGTAACATTTTTTTTTCAGCATAACATTGGACAACATAGCTCTAAACATTTCAGGTGGCCTGAATATGACTGGTGGAATGCATGTGCAAGGTATTTCACTTATTCCAAGCATTGGTTCTGCGACGGTGAGTATTTTTAAGATAAAGTAAAAAAATGTTTTCCTAGGTAGTCAATTTATTTGCTTGAATGCGTATAGGCAGTAATAAAAGCTACCTACCCAAAACACCAAAACTACGTCACTTTTACTCGACGCGCTTATAGCTTTTGAAAATGCTAACTTTGCTGGAGAAACGCGCGTCGAGTGAAAATGAGGTAGTTTTGTTTAATGTACAGTGAAACCAATCTAGCCTGACATTTTAAATTGCCCGTACGTTCATGTTGAGTGCCTTATCACTGTATATATTACGAACTATACATAATCCTCTGTCCGACAAGTGCGCAGCACGTTTTCAAGTCTCAAGCTAGCTTGGTTTCACTGAACATTACGAGTATGTCAAAATGCCATTTGGTTTAAAAAATAACCGGCTACATTTCAAGATACGGATAACGCGTTTTGAATGATTTCGACACCTAATATGCCTTGTATACATGGACGACATAATTATATTCTCACTCTGTCTTCGGGAAAATACCAATAGTTTGAGACAATCATTCAAGAAATGGAAAGTGCTTGAATCAAAAGTACAATTGAACAAATTTGAATTTCTCTGTGAAACTTTTGAATTTTGGGGATATTTTATGAACGCGAAAGGAAAATTCCGATATTCCGAGATTGTTACCCTCCTACTATGAAGCCTTAGTCAGTAATAGATGTATATATTCTGATTTTTCTACCAAAAAAACGGTAAATTCTATTTCTAATGAGTTTATCTGATTAACACATAAAAATAAATCATCTCTATAGGTGATAGATTTCAAAACAATTGTTTCCTTTTCAACTAAACTCATACAAAAATATCATCTGATTTTGTTTTCAGTTCAACTTCAATGGATTGATCGATGACCCCGAGTTCAGCGCCCTTGTTAACACTGTTCTCGATGACACTTTCTGCGACTTCATCAGTAACAATGCTCAGATTATATCCAGAGTACTCAGCGTTCCTATTGAAAAAATTATAAACGATGCGTTGGAATATAATGATACCCTTCCTGGATTATTTTATGAAAATGATTATGAGTAATTGTTTGATGCCACCAATGAGAATAAAATATAAAATTTGATCACCGATTCGAAGTTTCAATATTATCGAATAATTTTTGACAATAATTTGAGTAATTTCTAGCTTCAATTGAAGTCATCTAACACCTCGATACTTGTCTCAATCAACAAGTGATCTTCCAGAGAGAAAAATAGAACTTTTCAGTCTTTCCTCTTGAAGATGATCACTTGGTGATTGAAGCACGTTTCGAAGTGTTAAAAATAGTGGTTTTGTGTTAAGATAAAACTCTAAACAGGGGCGTACGGCAGGTGGGTACCACTATCCGTCCCTCCCCAACTTTCACGCCACTGGATTAATATCGATTTCGTCTTCTTTTTCTTAATCCCCAATATTTCCTTTACAAAAAGGAATACGTTTCGTTTCACAAATATCAACAGTTTTCGAGTAGATTTTTGACTATACCCCAGATGAAAAGTTTCCGATACTGTATTTAGCCGCTCGAGTATGACTTCCTATGAGCATTTCTGGATGTTTCTGAACTCATCTGACGTCATCTAATTTGTTGAAAAATGAAACAACCCCAATGAATATTTCGATATAGTGGTATAATACTGTACACATACTTTTTTATTCTATTACAAAAAAGTATTTCATGTTATTCAAGCTATCATGCCAACTATGGCATACTCCTGTAGTCTCTGAAGGCATTCTCGATCAACATTCTAAAAGTACTGAGTAGATCTATGATGTATAGGGATTTCTCAGTGGCCATATCATCATTCATCTGAAACTGAAAATAAAATAAATGAAGAGGGAATATTCGTAAAAAAAATAATTGTTGAGTACTTAGGAGTCAGGTAATAGAAAGTTTTACAATTTGTGAAAACATCTTAAATATAATTTAGTAACATTTTGGCTTGATTCCAACGAAAAACATGTTAGAAATTCAAAGGCCATGTGGATATGCCAAGTTATTTTTGAAAGACAGCTAATTATTACAAAATCAATGAATAAAATTTGATGGAAACTTGTGGTAGTAATAAACTGAAATGTTTGATTAGTAAAAGCGTAGACAACATGATGATAATATTGAACTAGTATTGAATTGATTTTGAAAGTTTCTGAAAAAAAGAATGAATATAATTTTAATGAATAATCCTTTGCTGAAAGGGAAGGGAATCTCTGTCCAAGTTTACTTGCGAGTTCAAGCAGTTTTCATTATTGAAACGTTCTTTTGACAAATCTAATCTAAAATAATTCTTATTATCATTTTGGTGTAAAATTTTAGAATTTCTATTCGGGCTAAAATTATGATTGTTGAATTTTAAATGATCTTCAAATGCTGACCTGTCAGGTGTTTTCAAGTGTTCGTTGATACGAGTTGTGAGAGGCCTGCAAGTTAGACCTATGTAAGAAGCAGAGCAATCAGAACATTTAGGCTTATAAACGCCACATCTTTTGAATTTGTAAATTTTATCTTTGGAATTTACTAGTGAATGTCCTATTTTCATTTATATATCTGTCTCGTGATTCTTGATATTGGATTTGAATTAGAATGCCCCACTTACTTCTTCAGGCGAAACTTGGGCAAGACTTGTTTTGTTGACTAAACTTGCAATAAAAGCATTTAAAACATTCTGAACCAGTGCGGCAAAGTCATCAGAATTGACCGTTGATTGAATGCCTGCTGTTAGGTCTTCAGAGAGTTCTTTGCTGAAGTCCGGATCATCCAGGAAGCCCGTGATGACGAACTGAAATTAAAAAAATGTATTGGCCGAGTTAGTAGTGAGTTTTCTATCGGAAATACAGGGTGTTCCGAAATTGGAGCAATATATGGGATGGGAAGTAGAAGATGACAAAACGAAACGAAATGAAAGAATACTTTTTTGTCGAAAAAAAATATTGTGGGAGATATTGAATTTTGAAGTTTTCAAGACTTTTTTCGCTAATCACTGATAAAAGGTCTGCAGCCTACGCAAACCACGCTGACACACAGCCAGAGGGCAGACACGCTGTAGACTGCTGAATCAAACCAGTGTCTCCCAAACAAAGGTAAGCGATTTCATTAAACTTCAAAAAAAAATCGTCAAAAACGAAAATTCTTGCCATTTATTGATACATTATGTTCCATACAACAACCCATTTTTTTATTGCTCCAATTTTGGAAACACCCTGTATGCAGGAAATACGGTAATTTTTCTAGGCTCAGAATTTTGTCATGGAATCTATGAACTGAGAATATATTTATAATGATAATGGCTATGAAAATCCTTAATTTTTCTTCAAGGCAAAAGAAATGCACAGGAAAAGTAGAAATCATCTTCGAATTTCATTACATTCGAAGTATCCATTGGTTTTAGATGGAGATCCTAGCAGAAAATAATGGTGACTTCTTATTTATTATGGACGGAAGAACTTGATGAAATTCAATCGTTATATTGTTTTTAACATTCCAAATAATCTTGCTCTGCAAAGTGTTTTCAGTCGTTGGGACATCTGATAAGTTTCAGACTGTAGATGTCACTAGTTACTCTTCGTTATAACTGTCTTTGCATTGAGCTGCCAATTCAGAGTGTATTCGTTTTGATTTCGAGAGTCGCCATAAAGCTGTTCTGACGAGTTGTAAACAACGGCACAGCCGTCGGCAGATGATGGAACTCTCAGGGGATTTAATCGAAAACATTCTCTTCACTTTTCAGGGTATTCTGAGAGGAAAATATATACTCCCCGTTCATTTCGAGGAAGGTTCTCATGAAGAAAAAATTGACCGGAAAATTATAGAAATTTCCGAAGGCGGATACTTACTTGTGCGGCTCCTAGGCTTAACTTCAGGTTTGTGAACGGTGCAGTGTAATTTTTCTGAAAATCGGCATTCAAACTGAAATCAGACAGCGACAAACTGGAATAAAAAAAATTACTTGAAACTAGACAGAAGAATAAATGAAAGAACCTGGAATTCTGAACCAACCAAAAATATCGATATATAACCCTAATATTTTGAAGCACTTATAGCATTGTTTAAATATATGGAGGATAGTTGGTCAACCTTATGGGATTCATATTGGATTCAAATGGAGGCGACATGCAGATGGCGCCAGTGGTGTTCGCATCCAAGTCATGTCGCAACTTGAACGGCAGAATACGTAATTTGGCAGTCACGTTGAATTTCCGTAAAGTAGATGGCGGATCAGTGATGAATTGTAAATAGAGTAGGTAGGTGGCACCAATGACTGCAATAATATTAGAAATATGGTTCAATTCAAAATAGCTCTCAAAACTTCTTCAGGATCATTAGGCAAGTCCAACTCTGCTTCCACTGCTTTAAAATAAATGGTATAAACATGTATGAAGATGTGTTGAAATTGTAAAGAAGGAGACTTTAGGAAGTGTTTTGTTTACGTGTAGAAACCTTCTACAATATTTTTGTAGTTCCTCTCAATGTCCACATTTCTTATAGTGGGCGCATCAGTATAGCACTAAAATGACGTCACATATTCATGTTAGCAAATAATTACGCTAGATGGCACTCGCGTTTGGCTCCAATACCAATTCCACAGGCATTGACTAACTATCCCCCTTATTTAAACAATGCTTATAGTATTACTACTGAGAATATTTTACGTTTGAGTGGAAAAAGACTTACTGCACATTTCCCCTTCCGAATAACTTCAGGAAATTCAAGTTGAATAATGGCATCTGTAATAAAAAATCTGTATCCAGCTCCAACTTCTGCAGATTTAGAGTTAATCGATAAGGAATCAAGCCAAGAGCAAACTTGACTTTCAGGTCGAATGCTTTCAGCCCAGTTACATTGAAGTGGCTCAGGTTCAAAAATCCTCTGGAAGAATAAGTGACAGACTGAGTAATTCAACACTCAATCAATTCTATGACCATTATGTCTATTATTATTATTATTATTTTCCAGAAATTTCAATTCAGGCTTCCTCATTGAGATTCACAAATTTTTGCGGTGCTCACATTGAATTTATCAAGATTCTGTCGACTAAATCCGAAATTTCAGTTATTTTTTTTTCATTTACGGTTTCTTACTATTTGTTTTTGAAGAAATAGGTATACAGGGTGAGATACCACCACTAACCAAAAATTTAATGGGATACTAGTCCATCATGCGAAATTTCAGAGAAATCCGATATCATTTCTATAATTTTTCAATTCGCCAGCCGTCGCAACCGTGCCAATGAATGAAGCCTGTTCACTCAGATCTACGATGTCTGTGGTTCCACGAGAATTAACAACTTCAGTCTGTTAGGTTCAATTCATTACTCACCATTTTCACTTTGAAACATTTATTCCAATGTATATTTGTTAATCGATCGTTCAAAATGCAATTAATACATCGGATTTCGTGTTCTAAAGTACAATGCATATAAGCAGATCCAGTTTGATCAAAGAAGAAGAACTGAGAAACACTTATTCTGCATTCCCAAGTGTGTTCATCCAGGCGCGGCGCTTTCCTAAACTTTCCTGTATGATTTTTGGTAAGTGGTTATAGTTCACCCTGTATATGAATACTGATTCTATTCTCAATTTACTTACGAGATGATTTGATTATCCGGCACAGTAATATTAACTTCCGTAATATTGATAGGTTCCGGTCTAGCATCCTGGATTTTCTGGATTAACGCTTGCACATCACTTTCAATTGACGATAGTGCTGAAAAATTTAACGGGGTATACCTAATAAATTTCTCAAAAATATCAAACAAACTTACAAGGGTATATACAGATTGAAAGCACAGATAAAATGAGAAACCGACACATTTTCTGATTGGAAAACAAAGTACTTCACTATCTTTGGAATAATGGCTCATGCATTTCAAGTTAGAATATTTATGTAATTTTTTTATCTGATATCGATAACACCTGGCAAGTTTATAAAATAATATCGCACAAATAACAGAAGTAGGTATACCTATGATTTTCGAAAAATGCGACGTAAAAGTAGGTGTAGAACGTATTCCCAATTCATGATTATTATTTCTCAAGTAGCTTCATAGCTGTACAATTTAAATATTAATCAACTAATCTCTGAGATTTTTTTTTTATTTTCCATACAGCAAGTTAACATTCTGTAGTTTTTTTTATTTACAGCACACGATATGCCTCTCAAGTTTTCATCTGCACTGAACCCTATATCACGCGTTAGAATTTGTAGTAATAAAAAAATTTTGAACTCAAAGTACATGCCTCTTCAAATGACTTTGTCACTGTGTTTCCTAATTTTTCTACGACCGGATAAAGAACGGTTAATATTATATGTTGATTGTGAAGGAATGTTAGTCGATTTGATTGGTTTTCGAACAAGGGTAAATCAACTGCAACTCAATGGCCTTTATCGTTATTTGTTACCATTCTAGATGAAACAACAATAAAAGTAAGATAGACTCAATTAGAATATCTGTAGTTTTCTGTTCGTTCACTAGCAAGAATTCCTGAAAACACTTCAAAGATATTACTATTGTTTTGCAGGTGCATTCGGATTTTTTCTATTTCTCGTTCGTCTTATCTAGGAGGTATCGTTGGACTATCGAACAAATATTTGTTTGAATAATCGAAAACACATTGTCATTGTTATGATATAAAAGCAAAATAGAGCATTAGTTCTACAGACATAAACAGATAATTTTACAGCTTCTTTTCAAGTGCTTGAAAAATATGAGTACCAAAATATTGCCATGGTTATACTTTGTAGCTTTCAGTGTAGCAGCTGCGATTCCAAAGGAAAATGAAGGTGAGCTGTGTACAAAATTATGGTTGATTAAATGATGTATGTTTTGTTGCTTTTGGAGTACTGAATATGAAGTTACGAAAATAATTAATTCATTAATATAAATGATGACGCTGAATTCTGACAGTCAATATTATCCCCTTCATTTGTGAAATACGAGAATAATTGGTTGAAACGTATGTGAGTCTAAGTAAATATAACTTATGGACTTTCCGGCAAGTATTGAGCTATAACGAAAAAACTATTTTGGAAATTATATATTTACCAAGCCAAACTAGAAACTGTAAAATATATTCAAACTTGTTAATCGTTCAATATTCTAGGAATATAATTTCTCATATTTTCAGATATTTATCAGCAGCACAAGTATGGAGATTTTATTGGTGAAATTATAAACTCAACTTTAAACGATATATTAAAGAATATATCAGATCCCTTGGTGTTTTCAAAAATATCAGATGATTTTGAAAATAACGGTCTAATTAGGTGAGGTGACAAAACTGACTTTTTTTTATTAAAATCCTACTGATAAAGATAACTTGGTGTTTTTTCTTATTGTTGGATTCAAACAAAGAAATTCAATAATCTCTGATTGATTCTCTATGATCATCAAGAATGGAAGTCCCATATCAAATATGCAAATATTACAGTTAATGATATACAAAGTGTACAATCTCATAAATGTATGATGAGGTCTTGAAAAGATGCGTTTTAAATTTACAAAAAAGTTTGCTGAAATGTTCCACATAATTTTCTGAAAATCTCGAGAACTGTTGGGAATGGAAGGAAACCGATTGTATATTCGAGTTCAGCGAGTCAAAATCTTCCTTTGGTGACGTTTTGAACCAAATAAATTTTTCATTTTTGAACAAAAAATTTCCAAAGGGGTAGACTTCTTTCTTGAAAAGAAATAAAAAATAAATTCTTCCTACAGTTACCAAATTTGGTGTGGAGGTTTCAGAAGTCATTTACTACTGCGGAATACAACAAAAAACGGTTTGATATTAAAGGTGATTTGAGACAGATTTTGTTAACTTACACAAGAAAATCCCTCGTTCAAACTGAAGAAAAGCCTTTGTTTATTTTTACTGAAGAAAAGCCTTTGTTTATTTTTGCTGAAGAAAAGCCTTTGTTTATTCGTGCTGAAGAAATGCCTTTGTTTATTCTTGCTGAAGAAAAGCCTATGTTTATTCTTGCTGAAGAAAAGCCTTTGTTTATTCGTGCTGAAGAAAAGCCAGTCTTTGTTAGCTCCCGCTGAAGAAAAGCCTCTAGTGATTCGTGCTGAAGGAAAGCCTTTGCTCACTCACGCTGAAGAAAATCATTCGCTCACGGAAGAAAAACTTTTTCAAATTAACTATAATATCAAAACGTTTTTTGGTGTATTCCGCAGTAGTAAATAACCTCAGAATCCTCCAGACCAAATTTGGTATCTGTAGGAAGAATTTCATTTTTAGGTCTTTTCAAGAAAGAAGTCTAACCCCTTTGAAAATTTTTTGTTCATGAATGAAAAATTGATTTGGTTCAAAACGTCACCAAAGGAGGATTTTGACTCGCTGAACTCGAATATACAATTGGTTTCCTTCTATTCCCAACAGTTCTCGAGATTTTCAGAAAATTATGTGGAACATTTCAGGATCATAATGACCCGCCATCTCTGGGCCAAAGTTTAAGGTAAGTTCCGATGGCTTGTTAATTTTAAGCTTTTGCTGTCTTTTGAGAAACAAAAAATACAATTCACTTTAGTGTGTTGAATAAATATATTTGTTGTGGCCATCTTTGTATATAAAAATCCTCTGTGCATCCATATCACCGTGAACTCCTCCTAAACGGCTGGACCGATTGCAATGAAATTTTTTTTGTATGTTGAGTGAATTCGGGAATGGTTTGAAGTCACAGTTCGGTTCACTACAAAATGTTTTTTTTGGTTAATTGTTAATTTATAAGTTGAAATCTGATACCAGCGCATTCGCCACTTACTTCGTCATAAAATGAAATTTTGAAATTGATATTTTTGCGTTGGTTGTGAGATTGTTACGTAAGAAGATTTATTGGAAAGATTTGGTATTCAATGAATGGTGTTTTAGTAGTTCAGTTTTGTACAGACAGTATCGGAAACAATTCATCTAGGGTATATACAGAAATCTAGACGAGCAACAAGGAACGCAATGATATGATGATACCACATAAACAAGAGAGACGCACCGCTGTGCGCCTCTCCTGTTACCACACCCGACGCATTAATGGACCACGTGGCAATGCGACACCGCGCACGCAGCTCACGTCGATATCCCTTCCTCGAGCGAGTAGAGGAGAAATTGTAATGCTCTCTCAACATATAGCAAGCTATTCTTTCCTGCGGGAGGAAAAGTGGCACTTTCAATAATTCAATGCTCGTCGTGGTATTAGCCAGACAAGTTGTTGTTCCCTTGCATATTTTTCGCATTGCAAGATTATTGGAGTATGTTTTTGACAAAATTGATAAATTTCGTATTTTATTTTACTTTCAGAGGCGGATTCAATATTACAAAGTTGAGGATAGAAGGCTTGAAGGGAATTGTAGCCTCCAAAATAAGCTACAATTTATTCAGTACCATCTTGAATGTCACGATTAAAGTTCCAGATATCAATATAAACTTCGCGTATTGGGTGGATGTGGTTCTTTATGAACTCTTGCCAATTTACGGATCTGGTAGAAACAAGTGAGTATGCTTGAGAAACTAATTATACCTACTACGATCTCTACAGAAGTAGTATTCCTACGGTTCTTCAGGCGGACACCAACTTTTTCATTTGAAGAGATAGACCCATGGTTACTAAAGAGAAAATGATCCCCGTCGAAAAATAATTTTTTTTGAAGAAGTATGTCTGTCCGTTTGTCTGCCTGTCGTCTCCAGAAACCACCGTATATTTCCGGAACCGTTGAAGATATCGAGTTAAAATTTTAATCACGTCGACGTACGACCCTCGAAAAAAGTCGAACTTGCGTTTTTTCAAGTGGATATTTTTTTGAGAAGTACTCCTGAATATCGTCAGGGTCTGTATTGTTTTGGAAGAAAAAAGGAAAATTCATAACGATTTTCCGAAAAATGTACTTTTTTTTAGCCTCCATTGTGGCAGATATGCAGTACTTAGAGATCCAAATCTCGTATGGACCAGTCTTCGAAAAGAACGATGGGAAAAGGGTGAAAAACCAATTTTTTCCGAAAATAATAATTCACATTTTTTTTAATATCCAATATTTCGAAAACGACTGCAAATTCCGAAAGTTCACAACAAATCTTTTTTGATTGCCTTCAATAAAGCTGCAGAAAATGTGATTGATTTTTTTGCATTGAATCAATAGTGCAGTAAATATTTGACAAAAATAGAAAAATCGATATACCTCCCGAACTAACAAAAAACTTCAAAATTTGTTTTTTGCAAAAATTACCTCTCGATGAACTCTATCTACCCTCCAAATATGTTTTTTTGAATTCATTATGAGAGCGGGGAAACAATAAAATCCAAAAAAACTGCTGGACTTGGAATTTTTTTTTATAAAATCACCAAAATCTCAAAAACTTAACGAGATATAGAAAAGTGTGTACGAAAAATTTCATTATACTCGATTAATACTACAAAAAGTTTCGTATGAAATTTGTTCATATATCGAAAAAAAAATTATAAAATTTGTACTTCTTGAAATCACCAAAAACTCAATAACCAAACACTATATAGAAAATTTTTATATGAACTGTTTTATTGCGCCCAATAATGAGTCTACAAAAATGTTCCATGAAGTTTCTTCATTACTTTAAAAACAGACCAGAAAACAGTTGATAAACTTGAAGAAATTTGGAATTTATGATGAAAAAAAATTCAAAAAATCGTCAGAAACTCGAGAACAAACAGAATATCAGAAAATTTCATATGAAAACACACCTCCAATATCCTCTTTCATTCACACATTGTATTCACATTATTGGTGTCCAATTATAGTTTCAATCTTTTTTTTATTTCCATTCATGACTAATATTTTTTTTAATTTAAATTGTTGGAAATTTTTTTGATATATCTGTGTTCCAGTCACGTATTGATCGTAGTTTTCACATTATTGGTGACCAATTATAGTCAAACGGATTCAATGATAAAGACAGACACGCATTGATCGTAGTATTCAAATTATTGGTGATCAAATATAATTTCAACCATTTACAACAACTTCTAGGCGTAGGCGAATCCCGCGTCCAGACTTTTTTTATTCTGACAAGATGCCTCAGAATGTATTGTAACCACATTGACTATCATGTCAATAATACTCATAAGCGCATTACTGAAGTTGAAGCAATGATTCAAATCGATACCTATAAATTGATATACGTGAATATAATTATTTTAATTTCTCATAACCACATACTTTTTCAGCATTTACTCAGAAGGAACCGAAATCTTGGTTAATGGTTGTGCCCAGCTCGTTTCAGATGGACTCCATTTTCATGATATCCGAGTAATCGTGAATTTAGGTCCTATAACGGTAAGCTCCGTGATGATTAATTATAATCTAACTGGATGAAAGTTTTCATCTTCATCGACCCTACGTACAATCACCCTCGTTTCAGCACTCCTTTTTGGGGGTGGCCCAAGCCAACCTGATTCACTTGGTATTCCTGACCCGACCCAAATTGTACGTCAGCATTATGTCAAGCTTGGAAGAAATTATTTCCAATACCAAAGGAGTTATAATTGTTTTATTTTAAATTGAGAGATATGAAGAACTAGTACCGGGAAAAATGAGATATTGTTTTGAAGTTTTGACAGAAACGTCTTCTTGCAATGGCTTTGACAACTTTGTCGTTAGTTGAAAGAGAGACGTGGCAAAGTGACTTTTCATAAAGGAATCTGTAATAATAATGTTTCATATTCTCATTCAATGGCTTGAGAACCTGATATGTGTGGAAATTCACAATCTATAATCTCAATCGGTATCGTATAAAAAAGTGGGTTCAGGATTCGATGGTTCAATCTGTACTTGGAAATCCGTATTAAATTTCATGCGAATCCTGAGATTTCATGAGATCCAACCGAAGGAACATTATGAAACCAAATGGAATATTCTAAACAAAATGTTTCTAAGAATATTACCAAAATATTCGAATAGATTATTACTACCATATTACACCATATATTCCAAAAATACTTCAGAAAGATAACTAAGACACAAGATCAACGAAATGAAACAATCCAGGAAAACCTACTCGGAGTGCTTATTCCTCTACTCGGAAGATGGCGCTGCTTAGACTACGTTTTGTAGCGCGAGATTAGAGAACACGAATAGCCAGCCATGGTATGATGCGAGTTGTGATAATACGGACGAGGAACAGATAGTGACAAATCTGTCCAAACAGATCTACACGCTTTTCGATTCTGTTAGAAATGAATGTGTAGTTCACATATTTTTCTATCAAGAGTTGAAGTTGATAATTTCTGTATGTGCATATAATAATCCATTGAATTATTCATTCCATCTTCATATCGATGACACGTGCCAGGAACAATCTCGCAGAATACCAATGCTTTTTTTTAAATAATCAAATGACTGCTGTAAAATCTCATACGTTCCATTTTCAAGCTGCATACCTCATAGAAACATGTAGCATTCATCCTAGCAATCGCTTATAGAAACAGATAACAGTTATGTCTAAAACCACATTCAAATATCATAGATTCACGTTAAAAAATGTCTTTTAAATACTGATGAATATCGAATATGGCTCTATAGGGATATACTTGGATCTCATTAAATTCTCATATATATATTTTTTGTATCAGTCTCTATGAGACATTATTAGCAGGGTGAAGTGGTCAATCTGATCTGTAGGGATAGAAGTGTATCCTACTAACACATGGCACATGATCCTTGTATACATTCATTGATATAACCAGTATTGAAACATTGTTTTTATTTTTTTAGTTTGACCTGAATGGCCTCCTCAACAATCCTGAATTCAGTGCCCTGGTGAGCTCTATTCTGAACGACAATCTCGTAAAATTCGTTAATAATAATCAAGAACTTGTCACGAATCTTATAAGCCCCATTGTTGAAGTTACCTTGAATGATATATTTAAAACAAAATCGAATCAATTGACAAAGCCGTATTATATAAAAGAAAATGAAGTATACTAAATGCATGTTAATTTCGAATAAGAGAAAGTGAAATTTTGCTGAAGTTTGCTGGGTACTAATTGTTGGCGAGCACCCACAGATAACTTTATAAGGAATGTTTTGTTCTACATTTTATAAGTGTGTTAAAATTTCAAAAATACATTATGTTTTTTCCATCAGTGATTTTTATTTCAAGATGTAAAGGGCGAGTCCAACTGACTAACGAAAACATAAAATTACGTCTTGAGATAGTTACCAACGAAACCATATAAACAAAAATTATTATCAGATTTTCGCTAAATTACGTCATGATGCCATTCATGAAGCCAATACTAGAACATCTCTGAGGAACATATAGCTCATAAAAAAACTGCAGATATCTTGTGGGACAAACTGAACACGAAACGGCCCCAAGACTGGTCTCTATTGATGTTACCAGGCTCAACCTAGGAGAACTCAAAAACTTTCTAGTATTATCTCTGCCTGGTCTTGAATGTGAAGTACCTACATCCTGTTAACAGACCAGTTTCATAGTCATATTCGTTTTCGTCGACATCTACAAAAAATGACATTTTTACGCACTAATTTCCGGACGAAAAATCGACTATTTTTGAAGGCAAGTACTTTTCGTCCGCAAACGCTTTTCGTCCGCTGTGGTCACTATGCCGTATCATAGCTTGCTAGCCTCGGCTACGCCTCAGCTATCAATTTGCAGGCTTGACTATAATAGGCAGTTTTTCGTCCTTGGTCCATAAATAACCATTTCGGAACTCCTGATTCCTGACGAAAGGTCATTTTTACTATTATAGTGTGCAACGTCATTTCGAATATTAATTTTCATTAATGTGTTGAAAAATCTGCCGATCACTGTATATGAGTGCAGTTAACAAAATATCTAGTTTTTCATTATTTTCTACTCATCATAACTATCTACTGTTCATAACCTTGCTCTGCAAAATAGCAAAATATTGTAACAGAAATGTGGTCGATACCTATCTATCGATATCTCTCTCTATCTATCTATCTACTAGCCAGTTGAACTTCCAAGTAATATCTTATATCATTAACTATTCAGAACTCATATTGTACTGGATATATATTTTTGAAATAATCATTCGCTTTCCTTTAAAGAGTTCCAAGTTCTTCGCAAGAATCCAATTTATTTCTGGAAATGCAATTACAGAGATGATGAAATAATTTGATTAACTTGGAAAATTAGGTTGGCTGAGTCATATATCTTCTATCTAGTGATTGAAAATGAAAGAGACTCCTTGCTTTCCCAAATGCCTTCAAATTGATAGTAAGGTTTGTCAGTGGGGCATAACAATGACAACAATAACGAATCAAATAAAACTAAGTTCAAACTGGCTAAACTGCCTGATTCTACTCTTACTTTATCTATAGAAACAAAATATGAACCATTCATTTACTCGACAATCGACAAGATTTTCCGTCTCAATATAAGCACGTTTCGTAACGATAGCAAATTGTTATTATGAAAATTTAACGAGAAAGAATATTCTGTATTGGGTTTATGAGACAAAAATTATTCGCTTACATACAAGGCCGTTTTAAGGTTATTATTAAATAAAATGGCCCATATAGGACTCAATAATTTTTATCGATTTCTTAAGAAAAGCAATAGCCAGTGTTACACTATGTTATAATCTAGAAACTGACGCACCACCTTCCTGATAGCTGAACTTTCGATAAGTTCACTCGGGTCTCTTTTCAATACGTTCCAGAACTTTTTAAAATGTAAGTAATCAAGTTATTATTACATCATCTACAACCTTTAAAAAAAAGGTAAGAAAATTTTCAGTTTTCTACATCAATATTTAGTTTTTCTGAAGAGAGAATAGAATAATACAATGTTTCAACTGTTTGTAGAGCCTTTGTGATACTTTCACGATTGAAATACAATACTCCTAAAACTGGGAAACCATGCACCGCCTATAATAAGATCACAACTGTGTGAGTGATCAAATTTAAGAAAATTATAATAACAAGTGAAATTCAAATTCGACCTTATAGTCATCTAAGTACTTAACAATGCTGAAAAGTTCTGTTCCCAAACGAGCTTTCTCTACTAATTGTCGACGATTACGAACTCTCGAAAATAACCCAGCTCGTGACATTTTAAAGTTACCTACAACTTACTAAAGTATTTTACTAAATGAGCTTTCGTAATGACAGTTAATTTGGGGTAAATCGAGAAAGTTTCTTGAAGTTCCTTCAACTTCCTTACATCTATTAAATTTTCTCTCATGTGTAACAAAGTGAATAATTTACCGCACATGGAAAATATGACTGGGGAAGAAATGAGAAATCGAGGGACTGGTTTGCAGTAATGTCACATCTCTGTCATTTTCAGGGTCGGTATTTTGACGCCGCTACTGAAAATTCACTGGTTTGACCGGAGGTGACCCCAAACTTTTTTTATTCAAATGACACCCTGAACAGATTTCTCTATTATCCGGAAGAGCACGCAATTTATGGTAACACTGATCTTCAAAATACTGAAAAAATGTATTCCCTCTACCCAGGTGCAATTGAAACATACGGTGTGTTTGGACCACATGCACTAGAACTATTAGAAGAAATTGGAAGAAGAATGTTGAAGTCTACTGGTAATTCTAGATCATACACCTTCTTCATTCGGCTTCATCAGCATAGCAATCCAAAGAGGCAATGCTGCATCAGTCATGGGTACACTTTCTACCTCTCAAAAATTGGATGAAATTTTCTCGCACCCACTAACCCCATC
This sequence comes from Chrysolina haemoptera, assembly GCA_958298965.1. Taxonomy (NCBI): domain Eukaryota; kingdom Metazoa; phylum Arthropoda; class Insecta; order Coleoptera; family Chrysomelidae; genus Chrysolina; species Chrysolina haemoptera. Next base: position 1,773,810 of record OY282602.1, on the reverse strand, counting down.
CAGGCAACAGCTAATTTTCTTTGATAAACCCAAAGTCCTTCTATTTCCAAAAATTTAGACGAAATTTTCTTTCGACCTCAAAAATCTGCTGAATTTCACGTCAACAACGAAACTCTAACGGACGATAACGGTAGCTCAAAAACCATCGGGCCCGTAGTGCATAGTACTTTCAAAACTCTCGGTCTCGAAGGGTTGAGAAATATTGGTAATACTTGCTTCATGAACTGTGCTATTCAGTGTTTATCGAACACAATATAGTTATTGGAATATTTGACTAGAGACGCCTACACAAGGGATTCAAACACAAGCACATCTAGAAATTTGCTGAGGTGATCAAGGAACTTTGGTCAGAAGATTCGTCAGATCTATCTCCTTGGGTCAGAGTTGCGTTAGATATCCATTTAGTAAAGTTTATATTCTCCAGTAGTTGAAACGGATCATGAGATCTTCAATACATCTAGAAGACACTATAAATATTTCAATGTTTCAACAAGAGTAGCTAGATATCTATAATCGATAACAATGGATGTCTCTAATAAGTACAAATCTTCAGAAAACTTTGAAAATCTGAACATAAAAATACGCGTATCTGAAAAACAGTACAGAAAAGAGTGAAAAGCAAACAAATCTGAGTACTTAGAATTTGTTCATTGAAGGATGCCTCTTGCCTCGTTTCTTTCGCCAATATCGAGTATTTTCGCAAGCTAGTTAGTGTTCAAACACTTCTACCTTTTTGTATCGCTATTTGCAAAACTCCAAACAAATACGAATACGAAAAGGTGAACAAAAATGTAAATATGAAATATCTTAACGAAATAAAACACGTCTGTCGACAAACATCGTAATATTTTCCTTGTTTACAGAAAACATTTTCAATTCAAGCATCACTGCATTCCCGAACGTACAGAACGGAATTCGGTATACACAACGAAAACTTGATAATCAGAGCATATATAAAACATATTCTCGTATTCCGGGTATTTCGGTGCTTTTCGGAAATAAATTCCGAGCTGCTGTTCAGCATGTTTTCTCGACATGACCCTCTCGTCCATTGAATAATCCCGAATGAAAATGAACGAGAATTTTCTCGACTAGACACAATTTAGACGAACAAAGAATTTGATGTCGTTTCGGAACGGAAACTGTTCTGGAGCTTCTTACTGTGCCGTTGCAAATCGGTTGGAGGAAAATGGATTTGCTTTGACTGAAAACCTTGAAATCATTGAAAACTGCATTCTTGCATTCACTGGATTGATAATTGCCTTCTCTCTGTGAATTATTGTTATTAATTCTAAAAACTAACCAGTTTCGAATTAGGGTTGACTGAATTGAAACAGACATAAAGAGTAATTTCTTCAAAATTCTTTAATTTTTGCAGTCGGCGTAGAAACTTTCTGTTCTTTCATCATAAGGGGGCATAGCTTCGCCCTTGAAAAACCCCATTTTTTTGGTCTATTTTTGGCTAAAACTCGTCAAAAGTATTCATTTAAAAAATAAAGCTTGATAAATTTCGTAAGAGAAAGTCTTCAACTAATTTTTCTGTGAAAGCCATAGTTCACAAGAAAATAGCTGTCGAAATTTTGTCAAGATTCCCAATATGGCATTGCGCGCGAATTTGTAAATTTAAATTCAATTCAAATTGCTCGAAAACCACCAAAATTAGGATGAAACATCGAATTGTGTTCTGGAAGTAACGAAAAATAATTGCAATCTTTGCCATTTTCAATGTTTATAACTGCATACAGCATACGAAAACTAAAGAACCTGTCGCGTTCAAAACCATTGACTGCTGGTCGGCTAGGTTCGAATCTTAGCGACTACAGATTTTTATCTGATGGCCCGAGAAAGTGCTAGGAATCGCACGTTAAAAGGTAAGACCTCGTTAATCCGTAAGGGGACGACAGCTGGTTGACGGAAAAACAATTTCTACAACAATTTCAATCCTGAAAATTTTTCCTGAGTGTTTATTTTTTACTAAAATATTTAATGAAAAACACGTAGACAGGAAAAATAAATTCGGTATTTTTCTCTACGTTATATTATCAATCGATTTCTAGTGAATTTTTTTTTCTCTATTTTCGTGTTCTTCCAACATTTTAGTAAAAATTCCTCAGTACAATGAATTTCAATAATGAATAACAAACGGAAAATAACAGTTCATAAATTAACTTGTGGAAGTCTTGCAATGTTTGATTTTGGACAAACTGGTAGAAATTTCTAAAAACGCCCAACTGAACATAGGAATCGCTATGTAAACGGCAACACAAATTTAACTATTCCTGCACATGTACTCCCAGAAAATCATAATTTTGAATATGAATTTGAAAACAGAGGAATGAAATAAAATCCGTTAGAAAGTTTGGAAATTAACGAGGAAAATAATTCTCAGGTTTTAAAATGACCAAACAGAATTCGATAACTCGCCCCTTTAGAATTTGTTTTGCATGTACCTATAATAAATGATGTATTTATGTCAATAACCAAAAAAGCAATAGTTCTTTTTCGTCAATTGATTGCAGATCGTATGAAAAACTACCCCCTTATCAATCAAAAGTATACGTATTTGGACTGCTTTACCGTTTAAAGCAGCCAATACACGTTTAAAGCCGTCCACACTGGTGGCAGCTTTATACGTGTATCGCCTGCTTTATAGGTTTAAAGCAGTCCATACACAAAAGTATGAGTATGGGAGGATAATGTCATATGATTGTAACGTAGTATACTGTCTGGAGGAGCCTTTGCGAGGTGAAATGAATGATGCGTTTTTTCAATCAAAAAGTTTCTGAAAATCCAAACTGAAGTTTCTTTAAAAAGTTAACATGGATTCTATTGAAGCATCGGCTACATCGATTAAAAAAAGTAACTATAAGCTTATATATAATTCCGCATGACTTTTTTTAGATCGATACAATGAATCCTAATAATGCATACACCACACGCGTACTGTAAGTGAGAAATCATGTTAGCTGACAAAGAAACCCTAACCCCGATCGAAAAAGACTTTCGTATTCCACACTGCCCCTCTTTGTCGCTATACAAAAACATCCCAGAGAAGAATGAGCCACAAAGTATTCAGACTGAGTAATCTTCCCCTGGCCCTTGGGACCATTTTTCGATGTCTGACGGGAAAATTATCCACTTTTGAAAAATGGAGATTTTCCGAGCCATGAACCAAGTCCATCGAAGTTTCGACGGAACGGAAGTTCGATTGATTTTACGTGTTCCTTTCACATATTGATGGGAATCACAATTAGTCCAATCAAATGGTTTTTAGCCAGAAAAAATATACGTAGTAGTTTTTTCTCAGTCGTTGTGTATGTTTTTTTGGTGTAATACGAATATCAACTCTGCTACTCCTCACAACGAAAATTTTGAAAAAAGCCTGAATATTTTTGAAATTTTTTCAGTTTTTCGCCAGAATGTCAAAAAATCTATGCACTTTATGAGGTAGCCCATTTCATATAACAATAAAGTACATAAAATTTCAAGAAATTGTAATTATACAATAAATACATGTACATCAATTCAAAGTATCTACTTATTATAATTTGGACAAATATAGTTATGATTAGTAGTGATTGTAAAGACCAAATAAATAGTTTTTTAATAAGTGAATAGTAATAATATATAGTACAGTAACCACAGACAAATGAAAGCCACAAGTAAAAAATTAATCGTAGCACTTATCTCGGCACATGACTTCTTGACATCATGTATTGTTAGAAAAAAAAATTGTTCACCAAAATATCAACGGTGGAACCCAAAAAATTTTCATTAAAAAAAATTATAATTTTTTTACGGTTGTTTCGGAAAGTATGAGATTTATCAAGAAACAATTTCAACAAGGCGAAAGATAATTCAGTTCTCCACAAGAAATATACTCAGTAATTTCTCACAAAATGCACTCGATTTCTCAGAAAACCTGATTGAATTCCGATATCAAATTTCAAGCTCGCATAACCCGCCACTGCAATTTCCGGCAGGGCTGAAAATTAGATTTGTCATAACTTTGTTAAAAATTATAGTAGAAGGAAAAGAAAAAGTGTATATCGTTGCTGAAGACTTCTACTTCCTCATGCAAATATAACATGTGAGTATCTGAGTACCCAAAATGTGTTTTGTCCCACTTCACATAACCCTTCTACGATATTTACGGAGGATCCGAAAATCATGGATATTTCAGTTGATATGAAATAATAATTATACTGAAGCAGGAATCAGTACCCTCTTTGAACCATATGTAACGATTTTAGACTAGTGAGACACGTCTCACGTATACATTCCAAAGAAAAAACTGCGTTCTACTCCTGCCTCAGTTTTCAACTCACCCATAATCCCGGCAATTTCTTCATGTACTTTCCAAGATTACAGCAAAAAACTATTTATTTATTTTTAAACGAAAAAAAAATTCTGGAATTTTAGTAAACTATTTTTTTTGTGTTTATAATGGTTCTAACTACTAGCACACCAAGTTTGGTAGTGCTACAATCGATCCTCGTCTCAAAACCCAATCGTACTGGATTAATAGGTCTCGACTTAATTTTGGTTAAGGGCTATGGATACGACATAAAATTTTAGTTTAGTACTAAATTTTGGTATTTTTCCTGCGCGCTCTAGCGTCCAATCCGGTCAACTAAAAATACATCTGAGGGGTGCATTCTGTGGAAAATTTAATGTTCTTTCTTTTTGAATAGAATTGTGCAGTTCGAAAATTGCTTTAGTGTTATGACTTTACCAAAAATACCTCGAAAATTTCGAGTTTTTCTGCAAAGTTGTAATTTGAATTCAGGGCTCTAAAAAACATATAGAGCCGGAAAAAACTATTATTTTTTTTCTGATACAGGCACTCTCGGAGACGATTTGACTGGATCAAAAACCATAAGGTCTTGTAGATCAACCCTCGGTCTAGAAAATTGGTTTGTAATTTCATTTTCCCTTCGTTAGCTAAATAATGTCCGCTCCCAAGCGATAACCACTCATGCAATTTCCCGGGGTTTCCCCCATCTAATTGAGTAGTTTCTCTTCGTTTGAGTGCCGAATTATTGCACATGGCTTGCATTCGATTGCATCGGGAGCTTAATATTTATTTAGGAGTTGCTACTAGAGTTGAAACAACATTCAGACGAAATACTGTTGCAGGTAGCTGGAGAGAGGGCGGGTTTCTTGCAATTTGGCGAAACTGAGGAGTGTTTTTGATCTCAAATTCACCGACGGACGTTCCTGTGGGGTATCAGCAGCGTTTGTCGTTCATTTTCGACATACATTGGTGGAATTACATGAAACGTTACAGTAAAATCTTATTAGCCTTGGACTGGTTCAGTGACAGGACTGAAATTGATAATTTGAATGTATCCATAGCCTTCTAGATTGAAGAATACCTGCATTAAAAAAAAAGACAAGTGACGGTTCTGAGACGCCTGAGACGTCTGAGACGCCTCGTCTCATTCAAAAATCGGTGAGACACTTGTTAGAAAATGCAGTTTTATTTCCCATACATATTCTCAAAATTTCATTTCAATATCTTAAAAAAAATGTTTAGCGTATGACCGCGTCGTGAATACTGTCAGTACCGTTAATTGTCAGTATTGTCATGTCATATGCATAAATACATGATGAAAAATAATTGTGTTCAATAGACTGACCAAAGTGACATATGACAAAACAACGACAATTGACGTGACACATGACAACTGACTAGTGGCAAGTGACAACTATTCAAGTGATATTTAATTCAAATAATAATCCGATCATAAACAACACTTTTATAGAGGCGAGCCATTTTCCACGGACACCTAGGATATTCACAAATAATGTAATTTTTATAATGGATAAATCATCACCAATTTCGAATAAAACAATTCCTATATGATCCCCATGCATTTTCATTTCCAAATAATATTTGCCAAGCTAATTTATTTCAGAATGTCAGTAGGTTTTCCATATGATGAATTTATTCATGCATCCTTGAGATCCAGAATGTCAGAACTTAATCTCATATTTCATCACTCGTCGTGTATGACAGCTGGAGTATTAATTATTCTCTGTGGGTCCTCGCCTAATTCCTCAAAATATCAACAAACTTATTCGCGCGAAGTACTATTAAAATACAACTCCATAACTCATCCTGACTGACACTGTATGGATTATATTTTGCAGTTTGTTGAAAACTGTTATCAGCGTCTCTCTTTCTAGATTTCTACAACAATTCCTGGAATATAGTTTTTACTTTTTTTTTCATTTGAAAGATCTTAAACTTTATTTCGTATGAATTTGAACAAAGTCTGTCCGTTGACACTTGTTAATATTAATATTATTAGAAATTCCATTGCATCTGACTCATTATCGACAAAATAGACTTTCATGATGGAGGTGAAGCATCTTCCAACGTACATTTGGCCATGGTAATGACGCTTGTACTGGATGGGTGTCGGCCAAAAAATGTGTATTGAAATGTCTCTATCTTTTTCTCACACATTGTGTTGATGAATAGAGGTTCAGATTTTTTCAAAAAGTTCTGAAATGTTCGGGAAAATCTAAAATGTACAGACACGATCTATAATGATCCTAGCGCACCTTTTACATTTTTCGCATTTTGCGACCATAACGAGACAAATTCGTTGAATACATATGCATATAGAAAGAAAGCTAAGAAAATTTCCTATAAGAGGATGTTATTGTTTGCTGGCCTAACACTTCGCTTGTAGGTGTTATAGTTGCTTTTGTGTGCTAGGATGCCGGAGTTTAGCGCATGTTTTACATTTTTCGCATTTTGCGACCATAACGAGACACATTCGTTAAATATATAGGTATATAGAAAGAAAGCTAAGAAAATTTCCTACCAGATGATGTTATTGTTTGCTGGCCTAACAGTTCGCTTGTAGGTGTTATAGGTGCTTTTGTGTGCTAGGATGCCGGAGTTTAGCGCATGTTTTACATTTTTCGCATTTTGCGACCATAACGAGACACATTCGTTAAATACATAGGTATATAGAAAGAAAGCTAAGAAAATTTCCTATAAGAGGATGTTATTGTTTGCTGGCCTAACACTTCGCTTGTAGGTGTTATAGGCGCTTTTGTGTGCTAGGATGCCGGAGTTTAGCGCATGTTTTACATTTTTCGCATTTTGCGACCATAACGAGACACATTCGTTAAATATATAGGTATATAGAAAGAAAGCTAAGAAAATTTCCTATTAGAGGATGTTATTGTTTGCTGGCCCAACACTTCGCTTGTAGGTGTTATAGGTGCTTTTGTGTGCTAGGATGCCAGAGTTTAGCGCATGTTTTACATTTTTCGCATTTTGCGACCATAACGAGACACATTCGTTAAAAACATATGTATATAGAAAAAAAGCTAAGATAATTTCCTATAAGAGGCTGTTATTGTTTGCTGGCCTAACAGTTCGCGTGTATATGTTATAGGTGGTTTTGTGTGCTAGGATGCCGGATTAGTGCGATTCAATTTTTGTTGCACATTTATCTTTGTTTAATTGTACACCGTGTTATCTAACATATTCAAATCATACATTTTCGGAATCAGCATAAAATTTTGAGTATATCGGTGGTGATTTCGAGTGAATCTGATGACTTTGGATTTTTGGTCATTTTTAAGGTATAACCCTTTGATGTTTTTTCGGATAAAAATTCATTTTGTGCCGATCGACTCGAAAACAGCATATACAAATTTTGGCATGCTGAATCGATTGACCTTCACAGAATTGCTCTATCTCGATTCGGTCGTCGCGTCGGTTGAAAATGTTATCTAGAGGTTGCAGCTGCCGTTTTCCCGCCAAAAATTTTTTTTCTGTTATATTCGTTAAATTCAATCTTTTTCCTATACGCTGACCGAATTTGAAATCGATTGCTCGTCAAACATAGATTTGGTGAGCGTTTTTACGAACGTGTGCACTTTGAGTTGTACCGATTTTTTAATTTATCATTTTTCGAATAAAGTGTCATGTTGAATTGATGGCGTAGAATACGGGAAAAATATTGAAAAAATTCTAGAATTATCGGGGGAGTATTTTTCGTTGGCGGTTTTATGTGCTAGGATACCGAATATTTTATATGAATAACCAGTTTAAAACAAACAAGACGCAGGTATTAAGCTGAGATATCTAATGGGTATAAATAAGGACAATTCTGTACCTAAATTTGATTTAATCTTCCTCTTGTGATTGAAACACGTATCGAGGGGTTAAAAATAGTAGATTCGTGTTGAGTACAGTATATTCATGAATAACTAATTTCGAAAAAATTCCAAATATTTGTTGATATATAGTTCCTCTTGTGATTGAAACACGTGTGGTTAGTGGAAATATCGACCCGAACAGTGCCGATTAAAAACATAATAACTTCTCTCTAGCAGGTGCACAATATTAAACGTGATCGGACTAATTGGATCTGCACTACTTTTTCATTTGATGCATACATTGAAAAACTGCTCGCTACGGTCTGGCGAAAAATTATTATTGGAAAAATGCCGGGGTAAGTGATATTAGCTGGGGAAGTTGTGGTTGGTATTTCGTTCAAAAATGATGAACAAGAAGCTCGTATAAGTATGAATCGTAGTGGAACGGAATTGGTGTAGTTAAAAACTATTACTTTGATGAAAATTCACTAATCATCATTAACTTTGATTTTTGTAATTTCGGTCTGTTTTTGGTACACTCCCAATTGACCAAATATCAGAATCATCGAATCACAAAGAAGGAGCATTGTTTTTTGGGATATCACAGTTACATCACCAGCTTAGTCCATTCATAGTACTGGTTTAGGGATATATCTGCCTCAACTGAGTATTGTAGTTATATCTTATAGCCATCAATATAACGAGATTATGCGATTTATAATAATCGAGGATATTTCCAGGCGACTCTGCAACTTTCGAGATTTATTTAACAATAACATAAATTAACAAAGTTAATTTGTTGTGTTCTGTGAGAACACTGAGTTCTTCTCGGCATTCTCATACCAGTCTTGATGTCACTTTCGCATTGCAAGATGGCGTACATCTCTGCTTGGAATACGGAGGTGTTCCTAGTGAGACGCTCATTTGGGAGCCGGTGGAAGAGTTTGTCATTGCATCGATACATCTAGAAGATTCTGTTAAACGAATACTATAAGCAGCAACAAATATATTGCCGATCAGTCACAGACAATTGTATTTTATTCAGTTGTCGGGTGGTAATAGCTGGTATGGCAGAACATTTTGTTTCTCTTCTCAAAAAGGAGTTGCTCTTAGAAACCATTTAAATGGCAACGCTTTGATTTTTACACAAATTCCCATAGAAATCATCGTGTATAAGTTAGAAAAGCATGATAATTCCATCCATGCATCAGCCCTTACAGCTTCATCATTTTCTCTGCTTCTACGTGTCTTCTACATTTCGAGAGGTATCAGTCGCCGTGCCGGAGCATAAACAGTAAACTGAGATTTTTCAAGAGCGACATATTCGTATCGTTCGAAGAGCTCGTTGGAAACAATAATTATCCACCCCATTTGCTCTAATTGATACTAGAAAGACTCCTGCAACTGGCTTATAGTTTACATTTCGCTGAGAAAGTGGGGAATTGTACATTTTTTTCATGGATTGGAGGGTCGTTGGACTCTCGTCATGTTTAATAATTTGATAGTGAGTAGAGCAGGTTTCTTCTTGCTGTTTGGAATACAGGGTAAGATCATTGAGATTCTTCCGCAGGTAACGGCAAATGTTACAAATAGAGTTGAAGATAAAAGTCACTTTAGGGAAAGTATGAGATAAACATTTGTTTGAATCATCATTTAAAGTACATTCAAGTCTTGCCAGTCTTCGAATCATATTTGGTGAAGAATATTTTTTATAATGAGATAATGAGTCTCAAACCCAAGAGCTTCTGTGAGATTCTTCGATACCTACCTCAGAGCAACTCACTAAAACCTCGATATCTGTGAAGATCCGTGAGGCTGATGCCCCTGGTGACACTTAGGTCTATTGCCCTATTGTATCATGCCTATATCATATTCTGTCAAGTACCTTGGTACCTTGTACGAGTTTGTACAAGTTCTTTACTGGGTGGGACCAGTATAGTTCTGGATCGTCCGATAGCTGCAGGAAAATGTCCTGTCTTTTATGGTCTACTGCCTCGCAACAGCGCAATATGTATGTCACTATTTCTAGATACTCACTGCACAGTGTGCAGGTCAGGTCTCCATTATACAGTCCCAATTTGAAAACTGATTCAAAGCTGACCAGCTGACCAGAACGGTTAGAGATAGACCGATTCTGCGAAGGCCAATCGATTCAGAATGGCCGAATTAGTATATACTGGGAATTTGAACGTAAAAAATCGACGGACAAAAAAGTCGAGTATATCATGATAAATAATTTTTTGAACTTTTTCATTTTTAGAATTCCGTATTTTTGTCCTCGAACGTATTTTGACGTGCTGATTTCGAATCTTTGAACGAAATTGTCAAAAACTCATCAGAAATATTTTTGGCGCCAAAAAAACCATTTGAAAACTGATTCAAAGCTGACCAGCTCGAGAACGGTTAGAGATAGACCGATTCTGCGAGTGCCAATCGATTCAGAATGGCCGAATTAGTATATACTGGGAATTTGAACGGAAAAAATCGACGGACAAAAAAGTCGAGTATATCATGATAGATAGTTTTTTGAACTTTTTCATTTTTCATTTTTCGAATTCCGTATTTTTGTCCTCGAACGTATTTTGACGTGCTGATTTCGAATCTTTGAACGAAAATGTCGAAAACTCATCAGAAATATTTTTGGCGCAAAAAAAAAAACATTTGAAAAGTGATTCAGAGCTGACCAGCTCGAGAACGGTTAAAGATAGACAAATTCTGCGAACGCCAATCGATTCAAAATGGCCGAATTAGGATATAGTGGGAATTTGAACGAAAAAATTCGACGGACAAAAAAGTCGAGTATATCATGATAGATAATTTTTTGAACTTTTTAATTTTTCACTTTTTGAATTTCATATTTTTGTCCTCGAACGTATTTTGACGTGCTGATTTCGAATCTTTGAACGAAAATGTCGAAAACTCATCAGAAATATTTTTGGCGCCAAAAAAACCATTTGAAAACTTATTCAAAGCTGACCAGCTCGAGAACGGTTAAAGTTAGACCGATTCTGCGAACGCCAATCGATTCAGATTGGCCGAATTAGTATTTACGGGGAATTTGAACGTAAAAAATCGACGGACAAAAAAGTCGAGTATATCATGATAGATAGTTTTTTGAACTTTTTCATTTTTCATTTTTCGAATTCCGTATTTTTGTCCTCGAACGTATTTTGACGTGCTGATTTCGAATCATTGAACGAAAATGTCGAAAACTCATTAGAAATATTTTTGGCGCCAAAAAAACCATTTGAAAACTGATTCAAAGCTGACCAGCTCGAGAACGGTTAGAGATAGACCGATTCTGCGAAAGCCAATCGATTTAGAATGTCTGAATTAGTATTTACTGAGAATTTGAACAAAAAAAATCGACGGACAAAAAAGTCGAGTATATCATGAGAGATCTCGTGAGAGATAATTTTTTGAACTTTTTCATTTTTCATTTTTCGAATTTCAAATTTTTGTCATCAAACGTATTTTGACGTGCTGATTCCGAATCTTTGAACGAAAATGCCGAAAACCGATCCGAAATATTTTTGGCGCCAAAAAAACCGTTTGAAAACTGATTCAGAGCTGTCCAACTCAAGAACGGTTAGAGATAGACCAATTCTGCGAAAGCCAATCGATTTAGAATGGCTAAATTAGTATTTACTGAGGATTCGGACGAAAAAAATCAACGGACAAAAAAGTCGAGTATATCATGAGAGATCTCGTGAGAGATAATTTTTTGAACTTTTTCATTTTTCATTTTTCGAATTTCAAATTTTTGTCATCAAACGTATTTTGACGTGCTGATTCCGAATCTTTGAACGAAAATGCCGAAAACTGATCAGAAGTATTTTTGGCGCCAAAAAAACCGTTTGAAAACTGATTCAGAGCTGCCCAACTCGAGAACGGTTAGAGATAGACCAATTCTGCGAACGCCAATCGATTTAGAATGGCTGAATTAGTATTTACTGAGAATTTGAACGAAAAAAATCGACGGACAAAAAAGTCGAGTATATCATGAGAGATCTCGTGAGAGATAATTTTTTGAACTTTTTTATTTTTCATTTTTCGAATTTCAAATTTTCGTCCTCAAACGTATTTTGACGTGCTGATTCCGAATCTTTGAACGAAAATGCCAAAAACCGATCCGAAATATTTTTGGCGCCAAAAAAACCGTTAGAAAACTGATTCAGAGCTGTCCAACTCAAGAACGGTTAGAGATAGACCAATTCTGCGAAAGCCAATCTATTTAGAATGGCTAAATTAGTATTTACTGAGGATTCGAAGGAAAAAAATCAACGGACAAAAAAGTCGAGTATATCATGAGAGATCTCGTGAGAGATAATTTTTTGAACTTTTTCATTTTTCATTTTTCGAATTTCAAATTTTTGTCCTCAAACGTATTTTGACGTGCTGATTCCGAATCTTTGAACGAAAATGCCGAAAACCGATCCGAAATATTTTTGGCGCCAAAAAAACCGTTTGAAAACTGATTCAGAGCTGTCCAACTCGAGAACGGTTTGAGATAGACCAATTCTGCGAACGCCAATCGATTTAGAATGGCTAAATTAGTATTTACTGAGGATTCGAACGAAAAAAATCAACGGACAAAAAAGTCGAGTATATCATGAGAGATCTCGTGAGAGATAATTTTTTGAACTTTTTCATTTTTCATTTTTCGAATTTCAAATTTTTGTCCTCAAACGTATTTTGACGTGCTGATTCCGAATCTTTGAACGAAAATGCCGAAAACCTATCCGAAATATTTTTGGCGCCAAAAAAACCGTTTGAAAACTGATTCAGAGCTGTCCAACTCAAGAACGGTTAGAGATAGACCAATTCTGCGAAAGCCAATCGATTTAGAATGGCTAAATTAGTATTTACTGAGGATTCGAACGAAAAAAATCAACGGACAAAAAAGTCGAGTATATCATGAGAGATCTCGTGAGAGATAATTTTTTGAACTTTTTCATTTTTCATTTTTCGAATTTCAAATTTTTGTCATCAAACGTATTTTGACGTGCTGATTCCGAATCTTTGAACGAAAATGCCGAAAACTGATCAGAAGTATTTTTGGCGCCAAAAAAACCGTTTGAAAACTGATTCAGAGCTGTCCAACTCGAGAACGGTTAGAGATAGACCAATTCTGCGAACACCAATCGATTTAGAATGGCTGAATTAGTATTTACTGAGAATTTGAACGAAAAAATCGACGGACAAAAAAGTCGAGTATATCATGAGAGATCTCGTGAGAGATAATTTTTTGAACTTTTTCATTTTTCATTTTTCGAATTTCAAATTTTTGTCCTCAAACGTATTTTGACGTGCTGATTCCGAATCTTTGAACGAAAATGCCGAAAACCGATCCGAAATATTTCTGGCGCCAAAAAAACCGTTTGAAAACTGATTCAGAGTTGTCCAACTCAAGAACGGTTAGAGATAGACCAATTCTGCGAAAGCCAATCTATTTAGAATGGCTAAATTGGTATTTACTGAGGATTCGAAGGAAAAAATCAACGGACAAAAAAGTCGAGTATATCATGAGAGATCTCGTGAGAGATAATTTTTTGAACTTTTTCATTTTTCATTTTTCGAATTTCAAATTTTTGTCCTCAAACGTATTTTGACGTGCTGATTTCGAATCTTTGAACGAAAATGCCGAAAACTGATCAGAAGTATTTTTGGCGCCAAAAAAACCGTTTGAAAACTAATTCAGAGTTGTCCAACTCAAGAACGGTTAGAGATAGACCAATTCTGCGAAAGCCAATCTATTTAGAATGGCTAAATTGGTATTTACTGAGGATTCGAAGGAAAAAAATCAACGGACAAAAAAGTCGAGTATATCATGAGAGATCTCGTGAGATAATTTTTTGAACTTTTTCATTTTTCATTTTTCGAATTTCAAATTTTTGTCCTCAAACGTATTTTGACGTGCTGATTCCGAATCTTTGAACGAAAATGCCGAAAACCGATCCGAAATATTTCTGGCGCCAAAAAAACCGTTTGAAAACTGATTCAGAGTTGTCCAACTCAAGAACGGTTAGAGATAGACCAATTCTGCGAAAGCCAATCTATTTAGAATGGCTAAATTGGTGTTTACTGAGGATTCGAAGGAAAAAAATCAACGGACAAAAAAGTCGAGTATATCATGAGAGATCTCGTGAGAGATAATTTTTTGAACTTTTTCATTTTTCATTTTTCGAATTTCAAATTTTTGTCCTCAAACGTATTTTGACGTGCTGATTCCGAATCTTTGAACGAAAATGCCGAAAACCGATCCGAAATATTTCTGGCGCCAAAAAAACCGTTTGAAAACTGATTCAGAGTTGTCCAACTCAAGAACGGTTAGAGATAGACCAATTCTGCGAAAGCCAATCTATTTAGAATGGCTAAATTGGTATTTACTGAGGATTCGAAGGAAAAAATCAACGGACAAAAAAGTCGAGTATATCATGAGAGATCTCGTGAGAGATAATTTTTTGAACTTTTTCATTTTTCATTTTTCGAATTTCAAATTTTTGTCCTCAAACGTATTTTGACGTGCTGATTCCGAATCTTTGAACGAAAATGCCGAAAACCGATCCGAAATATTTATGGCGCCAAAAAAACCGTTTGAAAACTGATTCAGAGCTGTCCAACTCGAGAACGGTTTGAGATAGACCAATTCTGCGAACGCCAATCGATTTAGAATGGCTAAATTAGTATTTACTGAGGATTCGAACGAAAAAAATCAACGGACAAAAAAGTCGAGTATATCATGAGAGATCTCGTGAGAGATAATTTTTTGAACTTTTTCATTTTTCATTTTTCGAATTTCAAATTTTTCCTCAAACGTATTTTGACGTGCTGATTCCGAATCTTTGAACGAAAATGCCGAAAACCAATCCGAAATATTTTTGGCGTTAAAAAAACCGTTTGAAAACTGATTCAGAGCTGTCCAACTCAAGAACGGTTAGAGATAGACCAATTCTGCGAAAGCCAATCGATTTAGAATGGCTGAATTAGTATTTACTGAGAATTTGAACAAAAAAAATTGACGGACAAAAAAGTCGAGTATAT
The DNA here is from genome assembly GCA_958298965.1 of Chrysolina haemoptera. Taxonomy (NCBI): domain Eukaryota; kingdom Metazoa; phylum Arthropoda; class Insecta; order Coleoptera; family Chrysomelidae; genus Chrysolina; species Chrysolina haemoptera. The sequence goes on along the minus strand of OY282602.1, from coordinate 1,758,636 downwards.
CATGAGAGATCTCGTGAGAGATAATTTTTTGAACTTTTTCATTTTTCATTTTTCGAATTTTAAATTTTTGTCCTCAAACGTATTTTGACGTGCTGATTCCGAATCTTTGAACGAAAATGCCAAAAACCGATCCGAAATATTTTTGGCGCCAAAAAAACCGTTTGAAAACTGATTCAGAGCTGTCCAACTCAAGAACGGTTAGAGATAGACCAATTCTGCGAAAGCCAATCGATTTAGAATGGCTAAATTAGTATTTACTGAGGATTCGAACGAAAAAAATCAACGGACAAAAAAGTCGAGTATATCATGAGAGATCTCGTGAGAGATAATTTTTTGAACTTTTTCATTTTTCATTTTTCTAATTTCAAATTTTTGTCATCAAACGTATTTTGACGTGCTGATTCCGAATCTTTGAACGAAAATGCCGAAAACTGATCAGAAGTATTTTTGGCGCCAAAAAAACCGTTTGAAAACTAATTCAGAGCTGTCCAACTCGAGAACGGTTTGAGATTGACCAATTCTGCGAACGCCAATCGATTTAGAATGGCTGAATTAGTATTTACTAAGAATTTGAACAAAAAAAATTGACGGACAAAAAAGTCGAGTATATCATGAGAGATCTCGTGAGAGATAATTTTTTGAACTTTTTCATTTTTCATTTTTCTAATTTCAAATTTTTGTCATCAAACGTATTTTGACGTGCTGATTCCGAATCTTTGAACGAAAATGCCGAAAACCGATCCAAAATATTTTTGGCGCCAAAAAAACCGTTTGAAAACTGATTCAGAGCTGTCCAACTCAACAACGGTTAGAGATAGACCAATTCTGCGAACGCCAATCGATTTAGAATGGCTGAATTAGTATTTACTGAGAATTTGAACAAAAAAAATCGACGGACAAAAAAGTCGAGTATATCATGAGAGATCTCGTGAGAGATAATTTTTTGAACTTTTTCATTTTTCATTTTTCGAATTTTAAATTTTTGTCCTCAAACGTATTTTGACGTGCTGATTCCGAATCTTTGAACGAAAATGCCGAAAACTGATCAGAAGTATTTTTGGCGCCAAAAAAACCGTTTGAAAACTAATTCAGAGCTGTCCAACTCGAGAACGGTTTGAGATTGACCAATTCTGCGAACGCCAATCGATTTAGAATGGCTGAATTAGTATTTACTAAGAATTTGAACAAAAAAAATCGACGGACAAAAAAGTCGAGTATATCATGAGAGATCTCGTGAGAGATAATTTTTTGAACTTTTTCATTTTTCATTTTTCTAATTTCAAATTTTTGTCATCAAACGTATTTTGACGTGCTGATTCCGAATCTTTGAACGAAAATGCCGAAAACTGATCAGAAGTATTTTTGGCGCCAAAAAAACCGTTTGAAAACTAATTCAGAGCTGTCCAACTCGAGAACGGTTTGAGATTGACCAATTCTGCGAACGCCAATCGATTTAGAATGGCTGAATTAGTATTTACTAAGAATTTGAACAAAAAAAATTGACGGACAAAAAAGTCGAGTATATCATGAGAGATCTCGTGAGAGATAATTTTTTGAACTTTTTCATTTTTCATTTTTTGAATTTCAATTTTTTGTCATCAAACGTATTTTGACGTGCTGATTCCGACTCTTTGAACGAAAATGCCGAAAACCGATCCAAAATATTTTTGGCGCCAAAAAAACCGTTTGAAAACTGATTCAGAGCTGTCCAACTCAACAACGGTTAGAGATAGACCAATTCTGCGAACGCCAATCGATTTAGAATGGCTGAATTAGTATTTACTGAGAATTTGAACAAAAAAAATCGACGGACAAAAAAGTCGAGTATATCATGAGAGATCTCGTGAGAGACAATTTTTTGAACTTTTTCATTTTTCATTTTTCGAATTTTAAATTTTTGTCATCAAACGTATTTTGACGTGCTGATTCCGAATCTTTGAACGAAAATGCCGAAAACCGATCCAAAATATTTTTGGCGCCAAAAAAACCGTTTGAAAACTGATTCAGAGCTGTCCAACTCAACAACGGTTAGAGATAGACCAATTCTGCGAACGCCAATCGATTCAGAATGGCCGAATTAGTATATGCTGGGAATTTGAACGGAAAAAATCGACGGACAAAAAAGTCGAGTATATCATGATAAATAATTTTTTGAACTTTTTCATTTTTCATTTTTAGAATTCCGTATTTTTGTCCTCGAACGTATTTTGACGTGCTGATTTCAAATCTTTGAACGAAATTGTCAAAAACTTATCAGAAATATTTTTGTCGCCAAAAAAAACCATTTGAAAACTGATTCAAAGCTGACCAGCTCGAGAACGGTTAGAGATAGACCGATTCTGCGAACGCCAATCGATTCAAAATGGCCGAATTAGTATATACTGGGAATTTGAACGCAAAAAATCGACGGACAAAAAAGTCGAGTATATCATGATAAATAATATTTTGAACTTTTTCATTTTTCATTTTTAGAATTCCGTATTTTTGTCCTCGAACGTATTTTGACGTGCTGATTCCGAATCTTTGAACGAAAATGCCGAAAACCGATCCAAAATATTTTTGGCGCCAAAAAAAACATTTGAAAACTGATTCAAAGCTGACCAGCTCGAGAACGGTTAGAGATAGACCGATTCTGCGAACGCCAATCGATTCAGAATGGTTGAATTAGTATATACTGGGAATTTGAACGGAAAAACTTGACGGACATTAAAGTCGAGTATATCATGATAGATACATTTTTGAACTTTTTCATTTTTCATTTTTCGAATTCCGTATTTTTGTTCTCGAACGTATTTTGTGCTGATTTCGAATTTTTTAACAAAAATGTCGAAATTTCATCCGAAATATTTTTGGCGCCAAATGGGAATATTATTATACATGAGTGGGATTGTCGTACAAAAAGCACTTGTTATCCAGACTATTTCGCTGATGAATAATGTTTCAATCAAAATCCCATCAGCAGTTGTTGTTATATTTCCGCTTTTCGTAGCGCAAATTGCCTTTAAAGTTTCATTATGAGTTGTTTATGCCTCATCATGTCAAGCGTAAAATTCAGTTAGAGAAATCACAATGCATGAGGTAACTTGAAGCACCCTGTTAATTAAAAACTTCGTATTTTATTTCGTGCCAACAGCGATGCTTTTGATACTACAGCTTTATTCGGAAAGAATACCTCGAAAACCCAGTGTACTCGACGCATAATAATAGACCCTGGAGTTATTCTTTGAAATAATTAATTCCACATAATCCAGGCAGATGTTTTGGAAACGCTGTCTCAGTTTCTGCAACTATATCGTGCAGATCAAAGCTTTCGTCTAACCAAAGGAAATTTCGTGAAATGTTTCCGATTTTGAATTTTGATTCAGAATAGCTGAATGGCCTCGGAGTTGAAAACAACAATCGATAATCGTTGGAAGGATTTCCACTTAACAGTACATTATGTTCAACGAAATTCCAGCATAAAACTTTGCTTCAATTTCATAAATTGGAAAACTTATGACAATCGAGTTTGTATTAACAGCTGCTTCAGGTTTGGGAATTGTAAACACAAATTTCCGTTTCAATATTTACATTAATAATAATATATACATTGTTACCTAACATTTGTATTTTTCCTCCGATTTTGACAAACTTATTTTACAATTGTAGATCTCAAAAACCTGCACTTTGTGCCAGAATACCATTTATTTTTCTTTCTACAAAAACCGAGGCATACTGCGTTATTTTTCAGAGGTTGAAATTTAAGTAATCCTATTGATGGATTCTTCATTTAAAATCCAAAATAAATCAGCTTTGGATCCGAATCAACATTCACATTGTCATCATGATAGAATTTTGACTGCCCACCCTTTAATTGGTTTTTAAATCTGGATGAGTTGGCTAGAAACAGCGCGAGGATGAGCACAATGGCAGGCATGGACAATTTTGCTCCCGCCAGAGGCGCTATTGTAAGTGGAGGTCCTGAGTATCAAGTAAATATTAGCATATAACTTAAATTATCGCTAATATGGAAAAATACGATCATCTGAGGGTGAGAAGCTTCATATTGGGATCGAAACAGAAAGGAGCAAAAACATGCGGCCACAAAGAGCCGTTGATTCGCAGTAATGGCTTTGCTTAAAGCAAATAAACTCTCATCAATAACTATAGGTTAGGTATTTTGTTTGTTCTCTAAATCTACTCTAAAACGAAATTATTCTGAGGCAAGATCATAAACGAAAATTATACGATCTCAAATTCCTATAAGCACCAACCTACACTTTTCAATAATGCCAACAGGATCTTCACTGGTAGCAGCGCCCCCCACTTTAAGCTTGCGAGAATACATGCCATCGCCCTCTTTTCATTCGGCGCTAGGAACAAAAGACGATTGTTGACAATTACCACCGATGTCAAAAAAATTATGCCCATTACAATTATGACAAAGTGTGAGAGAATAAGGCTGTGGCTACAACCCCGATACCAGTACCAGAACTCGTATTGATAAAATATGTGTAATTTTCTTTTAACTGTCTGAAATATTAAAAAATAGAGTAGCAACGCAGGATTAGGCGAAATAAGTACTTGATATTTTTTAAAAGTCTATTTTTATTACAAATTACAAATATTGAAAACATTCTTGATAACCTTTTCCTGGAATTCTGGGATTGAGAGTTTTTCATGTTTAGAGCACCGACTGTGAAGTAAAGAACCTGAAAAGAGAAAGAAGAGGTAAAAACTAAAAGAAAGAGAGTGAGTATCTAGCCCGGCAATCTGAAAAGCTATTTGACTACTATAATTTATCCACCACTTACAAATTTACCATCTACTTCAACTATCAACTACAATTCTACTATCAATCTATCAACTTCAGTCCAGATTAACAAAAAATTGTGTTCTACAAAAACTAAAAAAACAAAAATGTTTTATACAACGAAAAATCACTACTACTACTACAACACTCAATATGTAATAGTATACACTTGAACGAGCTATATCGTGAAAAATCACCCCTGAAAGGACAATTAGTCGAAAGATTTCTGTTACCTCGAGATGGGAGTGGCGTCGCGACGCACCCCTCATGTGATCGCGGTTCTGCTTTAACAGTTTCCGTGCGGCATCCTGAAAGACAGGACGTTGTGAGACCGGTGGGATTTTCCGCGGGAAATTTCACTACGGAATAAGTTCATAAGTTTTGTAGACGAATTGCGACGTCGGTGTTTTTTTCCTGATGAGCTCGAAATTGTTAAGAGGTTTTCGTTCTGGGTTCTTTTTTTTCCTTGATGAAAATTAGAATCATCTTCATGTTTGGTAGAAGTTGAATTTATGTTCGCGTATTGAACGAAATGACAAAATTTATAAATCCAAATTAAATCGTAACAAATATTTCTATACCTGGAATTGAGTCTGTTTTATAGATAAAATACTGTGTAAACTGATTACCAATTATTTCATATTTTTGGACAAACTCAAATACTGATTTTGTAATTAGAAACATCATCATTTAGATTTTCCATACTTATGCTGTTGGGGTCGTCACAGATATAAAGTAAAATTATTTTCCTGATAAAAATCAAATATATTGGATTTCTTTCCGAAGTATTGCATTTTTTTCAATATATTGGATTTTTTCAATACATTGAATTTTTTTGAATTACTGGATTTATTTCAGCAGTAGTTTCTTGGCAAAATTATTAGAAATCTTGTGAACCCTGATTTGAAAACATCTTTATACAGAAATTTGAATGAGACAGGGTCGTAAACTTTTCAAGCCCCATATACTGGGTGAGTCAACAGTATTCCCTTGGTCAATTGATCTATTGAACTCCTCATACTTTTTGCCACCTAGGACCGTCTTCCAAAATGTTTTCTTTCATACAGGGTGCATCACTGAAGAGTGAATAACTAGGTTTAAAATTTCATATAAAACGACCAGTATATTATATAATTGAGTGGGTTTGACGTAGATATATATATATATATATATATATATATATATATATATATATATATATATATGCATGTTTCAAGGTTCTTGTCTCTCATCAATGTTGGGATAGGTTTAGAAGAAAACAATTTTGGAAGATGGTCTTAGGTGGTCCCTTTGGCAAATAAGTATGAGAAATTCAAAGAGTGATTCACAATGGAGCATTGACCAAGGGAATACTGTTGACTCACCCTGTACATGGGGTATTCCACTAACTTGATTGGAGTAATGAGTAGAATCGATTTTCTGAATATTGAGATTGAATATCTTATGCCGACATTTTTTCAATATTGTAATCTTGTAGTAAAAACAAAAAGGGCATATTTTATCGTTTCATGAAAAAAGCAATAAAAGCAATAAAAATGCTTAGTCTCAACAAAAGTCTATAAACATTTCGTTAAAAAAATTATTCAAAAAAAATGCTATCATACCTACTGATGTTTATCAATTTAGGTATAGATAGTATGTAAAATTTTTAAATTTGATAATTTATTTTCATTTTGAAATTCTCAAAAGTTTACATTCAATGTTTTCTTCCATATACCAGAACTTGTTCTGTTTGGTATGTGCATTATCAACGATAAAACAAAACAAAAAACTCAGAAGTACTGATATTTCTATAATGATTCATTTTTATTTTGTTATAACAGAAAATATCTGACTTCGGATTGATCGTTGTCACCAATGCATGTATATTGCTACTACAATTTTGATAAAATGAACAAAACATGACCTCTTACATGACCTTATCGTGCAAACTTCAAAACAGTGTGAGAATTTGAAACATCAATCTTACGTGAACTGCAGGAGTGGTGAAAATGGGACTCTATCGAGGATTTTCGGGAATTCCGGCAAATCACATTTTCACGTTGTTTGTCATCGGAATTATTATTAGTGGTGAGTATTTCTGCCGTTGTAGTATGAAAAGGTACGTTATTTCTCACTAGTACGGAAAAGCGATTAAAAATATTGGTTCACCCCTAATCAGCAGGAATCTTCTTATTCCTCTCTCGTTGGGTCCTTCGTTATTAATTTATATGTTTTCTCATATTACAGACTCATTTAATTTTATGCAAGAAAGTTTTTTCATTAACTGTTTTATTTGTTTTACTTTTGTTACTATAATATCTGTATGATTTTTCTGGTGGAATTTTATATCTCTGATATTTTTGAGAATGTTCTTACTTTCAAATAATTCTGTAACAGAGAGAAAATTATTATTATCGGAAAACTACGTAGAGATAATAATCAGGGGTCTACGACTGTAAATATATTACAAAAATATCATGCCAAAAATCTCCCGTTCAATACTAGTCTTAGAAAATAATACTGGGTGTCAACGTATGCTTCAGACAAGCGACAGTTTTCAGAGTTTCAAGAGTATGAGTTTTAAACTTGGCAGGGATATTGGATTCAAAAACTCAAAAACGAATCGAATGCGGTTAGAAGGTTGACCTTTTTTCAAACCGTATTATTTGACAGTCAGATAATTCACAGTCACTATTTTTACAGGTTTTTTGGATTTTTATTTTGCGAGTTTTCCCAATTTTTTCGTGACAGGGAATAGTGGCGAGCACCCCGATTGATTTTTTTTCCTAATTATTTTCCTTGTCCGAAATTGAGGGTATTTTTTTTTAAACCAAATTCACCGACGATAAGATGCTTTTCACTATTTTTACGGATTTTCATAATTTTCATTTCGCGAGTTTTTGAACTTTTTTTGAGAAAAGAGAAGGGTGGCGAGCACCCCCTACCAATTTTTTTTCCTTCATGATCAAATTCGTCAAAAAACTTTCGAAGCCCTACTCATTCTGTATCCAGCTTTCGGGGAGCAGGGGAGGATAATTTTTTTGACATTATGTCATCGGAACTGAAACAACATGTGAAATTTCAATTCCGAAGGATATTATGATTTCCGACGTGAATTCTATCGGGTCAAACTAGAAAGTGAGGTGAAATATACTTCGAAAACCAAATGAGTTATCACAAATTGTCTTTGACCATTTTGTTCAGAAAATTATTCCGCTACTTCGTCTTAATTCACGTCTAATCTTTTCCAAAATTCCCCAATTGTTATATTCTGAAGACAATATAGGCAAGGAGGCTGCCCAATTCTCTCTTCTCAATTTTCGATATTTCCTGGTCTATTTATTTCGGGATATATTTCCCAATTTCCTAACCAGCTGCAGTGTGTTGTTGCCATTACTCTGGATGTAGTAATTTTTGTGGTTTGAAACATTCCGACTTGTGTTAGTTTTCCATCAACTTTGTAAGACGCGTTTCTTCTATACAGCGTGTTATTTGAAACAATGATTGCATTTGGCCCATGGTGCTATGATATAAAAGTCTATTGGGAAGTAACTTTGAGTCCAATTATCTCCGATATCTCCTAAACGGACGAAAATTCTCAAAAAAATTCTGCTGATGTAGTCACTGTCGAGAAATATAATTTAAAATTTTCATTGAATTTGTAAGAAAACGATTCTAGAGTTCCAAATATCTTAAAAGATAAGATACATACTTCCAGTTCACCCTACTAACCCCGTGCAGTAAAATATTTGGAGAAATTTCCCCATCAAACGTCCTTGCAGAAAACCTGTCAGACGAGCGCTTTATACGAAATATTCAATATACAATTTTATGAGCGAGCGCGGATTTTCTGCACAATAAATTTTCCATTTAACTGAGATTGACGAGCAGTAGGAAACAATAAAAATTGTTGATCCACGTCGGCGTGAAAAAATGGAGCCTTCCCACTGTTATCTGTCACGTAGTTTATGATAAATCACTACAGGGCGTGCTGCGCGCCCAGTTACGGTTTCATTAGGAAAATGTTTCTTTCATTTATGTGAACCCATTAACTTTTATAGACCACTTGATCATCATTCTCTGGCTGCATAGAGGACGGTTTTCTTATTCTTTTGATTCTTCATGAAATAAATCTAACTAGGAGTTCAAATTGCTCATGATGAATTTGGCACATATTTCGAAACGACAATAGTTATTTACCGTGCCGAAAGTAGTACTTTTCCGCACGCGACGGCAGTTGCACGAACGACGCGGAGCAGAGTTTGGGCAAGGCGTTAAGGGTGGAAAAGACATTTTTCCTACGAGCGTGCGGAAAAGTAAGTTGTACTTTTCCGTACGATTTAAAATCGTGCGAAAAAGTTACTTTCCCGCACGATTCTTACTTTTCCGTACGATTTTTACTTTTCCGCACGATTTTTGTAATGTTTTGTAACTCTTACGGAAAATGTCTTTTCCGCCCTTAACGCCTTGCCCAAACTCTGCTCCGCGTCGTTCGTGCAACTGCCGTCGCGTGCGGAAAAGTACTACTTTCCGCACTTGTTAGGTAAATAACTATTTCGTAAGAGTTAGGTACAATATTTTTCCTAAGAGTGTTTTTGTCCATCTTATTTATGAAAAAACAAGGTTTTTAATAAACAAGTTTTTATAATAATGCTACAAAACGACTAATAAGACAGAATAGTTACATAGATCATTTAGTTAGTCTTAAATATCCTCATTTTCAATAATACAAGAATCGTGCGGAAAAGTAAAAATCGTACGGAAAAGTAAAAATCGTGCGGTAAAGTAACTTTTCCGTACGATTTAAAATCGAGCGGAAAAGTTACTTTTCCGTACGCTCGTAGGAAAATACATTTTCCTCCTGAATGTGTCTCATAGTTATACGAGTTCACAGTCAACGTCCTTTAAGAATTCATTGAAAAAATTACTACTTATGTGTTATCTCAAATGCATCTTTTTTTTTCGTTGAACTGCAATCATGCAATGTAACAATATAGTGATATAACTGATAAAGTATTTGTATATAGTCTATTGTTTTAATAATGGGTTGGTTGATAAACGCAAATACAGTAATAATAATAATAATAATGCATGTTTCATTTAAGAAACAACAAAAATAATAATAGAGTCCAGCCATGTTCTTCCACCATTGCCAGTGGAATGGATCAAAGATTTATAAGAGTAGCAAAAAAATATTGAACGTGAATGTGATGAAATAGTATGTTTAGGAAGAAGAGAAGACTAAGATAGAAAAGAGAAGGAAAGATGAAAAAACTAACAGTTTCAGGATAATTTTTGTTGTAGATGGTAGATATTTTTTAGACTTGAATTTATAATATTTTGGTAGAATGTATTAAAAATATAGGATCTAATGTGTGCAGGTTGTTGACATAGACCGACACGCTGTAAGAGAAAGAAAGATCTTTGAAAAATAGATTATGCGTACCTCAGTACACGTAGCGGAGTTTTCTGGTGGATATACAAATTAAGGTTGCCATACACAATTTTTTTAAAGCATCACAGATAGCTCTAAAATTTTCCACGAGAGAAAAGTATCCCATTTAATTTTCAGTTAGAGGTGGTAGTTCGACACCTTCACTGATAAAGAATTATAGCTATGATACTGACTCTCTCTCTCTCTTATCGATGGTAGTTGTTGGATGAATAAATAATTACTCAAGCCGATCTTCCGTTGAGGCAAATTCATATAAAGTTTATCCGCTGGCAACTTTCGCGTCATCTCGTCATGCTCTAATGAATTTTTCAGTTTTTGCTCAATTTGACGCGCTTTTCATGGTGCCGTTAGTCTTCCAGATATTTTAAAACTGCTCCGAGCGTCACCTTTTATTAAACTCCAATGCCCAATAACTCCTCGAAGGATAAACGTCGCTACTTCTTTTCTTTCATCTTGAATAATTTACCGAACTTGGTCGTTTGATAGAGACAAATAACTGCTGGGAAATATATTGGGTGCTCGGGGTTGAGAACAGTATTGATTGTTCCACGAAGGATATTTCTGGAGATTATGAACGGCCTAAATATGGAATTTGCTACACTCTGCGTTCTCAGATAACATAATCTGTATTCAGCTCAGTTTTGATTGGGATTTAATTTCAGCTCATCGCAGAATCCAATAAATCTGAGCTCGGATCCGGGAAAATAATAATTGATGATGATTAATAAATTTTCCTCAAGTACACTGGTGTTACGATTAGTTTAAATTCTTGAAGGGAATCTGGACATATCTTAGCAACCAACGGTTATTTTTGTATAAATCAGTTTTACTATTAAAAATACTTTTTGTGGTTCCAAAGTTATGGAAAAGTTTCATATACTGAGAGTTGGCAAAACACTGAGATACTTGCAGGATCAGATTTTACTTTACCGTCCACTCAGAACTCTGCTGCCTGCCAGCGGCCTTTTCTTCTACTCTTTACGTAACTTCAAAACACATATACAGTATCGGAAACTTTTCATCTGGGGTATAGACAGAAACCTACGCGAGCAACAAGGAACGCATGGATATGATAATACCATAAATAAGAGAGACGCACTACTGCGCGCCTCTCCTGTTACCTCGCCCGACGAATTCACAGCTCAGAGGAGAAATTGTAATGCTCTCTCAACATATAGCAAGCTATCCTTCACGCTCTCATAACACCACCATACCCAAGATGAAAATTTTCCGATACTGTATTGGGGTTAGAGTGGACACTTTCTTCAACATTGGTCTTCATATGTATTATTTATATCAACTTTCAACTCCAAACGCAACCTTTTATAGTTATTAACGTGGAAAATCTTTTGTTTGAGCTCACGCCTGATTTCAGAAGTGAACCAAGAAGGAGAGGAATTCCTAGGTTGTTGGAAGCCATAAAAAAAAACTGAACTTTAATCTCGGGGGTCCGACTTCAATCTCGGGGATCCGACTTTATTCTTGGGGATTCGACTTTAATCTCGGGGATCCGACTTTAATCTCGGGGGTTCGACTTTGAAGTCGGGGGCCCTACTTCAAATATTGGGGATCCGACTTCAATCTCGGGGGTCCGACTTTAATCTCGTGGGTCCGACTTTAATATCGGAGGTCCGACTTTAATCTCGGGGATCCGATTTTATTCTTGGAGATCCGACTTTAATCCCGAGGGTCCGACGTTAATCTCGTGGGTCCGACTTTAATCTCGGGGGTCCGACTTTAATCTCGGGGGTCCGACTTTAATCTCGGGGATCCGACATCATTCTTGGGAGTCCGACTTAAATCTCGGTTACCCGACTTTATTTTTGGGGGTTCGACTTTAAAGTCGGGGGCCCTACTTCAAATCTTGGGGGGTCCGACTTTAATCTCGGGGGTCCGACTTTAATCTCGTGGGTTCGACTTTAATCTCGGTGGTCCGACTTCAATATCGGGGGTCCGACTTTAATCTCGGGGGTCCAACGTTAATCTCGTGAGTCCGACTTTAATCTCGGGGGGTCCGACTTTAATCTCCGGGATCCGACTTTAATCTCGGGGATCCGACTTTAATCTCGGGGGTCCGACTTTAATCTCGGAGGTCCGACTTTAATCTCGTGCGTCCGACTTTAATCTCGGAGATCCGACTTTATTCTTGGGGGTCCTATATTGTGTTTTAGCTACAAACACGTTTTGCCCAACGACAAACCAGTCCGAAATGAGTTGGACTCCATTTAGGTATTACTATTATTATCGTTACCCTCAACTTTCTATCCGATGGTAATTACCATCGATTTGGAAACCACTTACTCTGTTTCCATGAACATGTAGCAACAACTTGCCTCTGAGCTGGACATGTTGCAAACTACAATCGAATAACCGACCGAGAACTACAAATACAAAACAACTTTCTTCGAAACTCCGGAACATTCAAGTTGGGATAAAGATTTATCACTTACAAAGTACATTATCCAGATGGCCTTTATTACATGACCAGCATAGTACTGTGGCAAAAGTTAGTCGTCAAAATTACGTGAGTTTCGAACAATAAATCTGCCTGATTCCAATTCACAACTTCTGCAACTTCCGGCCCTTCTCGTACAGTGACATAAATTGAAAATTATAGTGTATCTCCGGAGCAACTTTGTCTTGGTTAAGGAGTTATTCGATCTCTATTATACGCTTCCATACTAGTATGAAATAGAATGACCTTCAGTTAGAGATGTCGATAAAACGAGTCAGAATTTGAGAATCGCACATAAAAAAAATGATAAGGTACTATGGCCACACAATAGACCTTCGGAAGGAATTGTGTGTTGCTACCTTTGTAATGATTACTATTCATCGTTTACAAAAATTAATCTTTTGTAGGAGCTGAAAGTTTTCAAGGAATTTGTTCTCAAATCAAATTTCAAACGCCACATTTAATATAATTGAGCAAAAAGTTAAGCAAAAATTCATAAAAAATGGAAACGAACTCGAAACCCTAATTATTATAATGAATTCAAATATCTGAGACGTCAAGTTGAACCTCATTTCATCACACTATAATTCAGATCGGGCAACATTGGATATTTTAGATGACCAGTCAACTAACTACAAGAACAAATATTACTAACATTGAAGGTTATGTTTATGATTACAAAAAGGTCGAATATTTGTGTAAAAGGGTTTCGAAAAATTCAGAATGGCATATCACGCAAAGTACCGTCACGAATATTCAGACTTCAGAATGGCTGGCGCCATCTAGTTGAGAGTAGCAGTAATAGCGGTGACATTAGAATCTCTAGTCTGGACTAAGATGGCAGAATTCTGGTATTATCCAGAAGATTTACCTCCATGCCGTGCGTGTCGCTGAAGTCAAGTATATTTGTACACTGAAGAAAAATAGTCTACTGGAAGTTTAAAGTTTAGCATAAATAGCCCAGTCATTGTTTCGAATGAAAAAAAAAACCCCTAGTGGCCCTCCTGCGCTTTCGTACCTATTCCATCTAGGACCTCTAATGGTTGATGAATGGTTAATGTTTTTCTTAATTTTTGTAATACTCATATACTAAATCGCGTCTATTTTGTGTTCTGAGAATTGCATTCTGAATGGTTTTCAGTAGAAAATAAAACAAGTTTGATACATTTTTGGAGTTGGTATATTGGAAACTTCGTGGTAATTGATAGTTCAATCAAGTCTCTTGAATTCGATTGTATATCCATCTAAACCAGTTGTCTGTCGTTTGCCATCGATTAGCAATTCGTTCATGCTGAAAGTAGTGGCAATTTCCCAGTCCAAGGTCCTACCCATTTTCCTCGTGAATGGCGATGCGAATATAGCAGCTACAATCTTTGGTGCTGGTTCCAAAGCTAACTCCTTCCCGTCTATGGATTGTTTCACGTTTTCACCAGCGAGTAATCTCCCTGCAAGTTCCACTGTAACTTTACCCAAAGTTGTAGCGATCCTTCGGTTTCTGAATTCTGGTAGAACACCCAAAAACACCATTTCCATCAAGCAGTCGACTTGGCAATGTTCGAAAAGGTTACATTGAGCAATTTGGTATAACTTGACATTGAAGAAGTTCTTGGATGCAGAGTGTGTGCAGGATTTTCCAAAGTTTTCGACGAAAACATTTCCTTCAGGGTAATTTTTTGCCTGAAACACGTTGTCAGAATCAAAGGATATTGAAGTACCTGTAGTTCTTAAACTAATCGTTTTAGACCACAAGTTTGTTGGAATTGTTCTATCGGGAAGAACATAGAAATGCCAAAATATACAGGTTGTCCCATCAAGAATTATTTTGAATCTGATCGAGAACAAAGAGCTCATTGGGTGACATACTATCAAAAAAGCTGCACCAACTGTTTTAATTCACAACCCCAAAACTTCAATTCTGTATTACTCTCGAGTTCAGAAATATTCCCTGGGAAAAACCTCGTGGGCCACCCTGTATAATCATAAAGATTGAATTGTATCGCAAAATAAAATGGATTGGATTCATCAATCAACTAACATGTCTTCAAACCATAAACGCTGTAACTGCTATAACTGCGGAAAAACTGGACATCTTCAAAAGGACTGCTGGCTGAGATTGAGATTCAGCTGTTTAAGGAAAGAAAGGTCATAGTGTACAAGTAACGAAGCGAAGGAGATGGTCGATCCACCAGAGGCGGCTTGAGACGGTTGTCCCCACCAGAAAAGAAAACTTGAACACCTGAGGAAAGACTTTGAGGAGTAAAGGAGAAAGTCTACTAGTCCAAGGTCATTGGGAAGATTAAGTATTCACCTTTTCCATAATAACAGAAGCTTCAAGATTTATCCAGGCTTCATATAAAAATATCCATCCTTAATATAAAAAAGAAAAGTTTGATGATTGCAAATAAAGAAATAAAGACGATGAAGGTAAACGGTATCGGAAACTTTTTATCTGGGGTATAGACAGAAATCTACGCAAGGAACAGAGAACGCAATGATATGATAATACCACATAAACAAGAGAGGCGCCACCTCTCCTGTTACCCCACCCGAAGCATTAACGGACCACGTGGCAATGCGACACACAGCACACGTCGATATCCCTTCTTCGAGCGAGTAGAGCAGAAATTGTAATGCTCTATCGACATATAACAAGCTATTCTTCAGGCTCACATGAAACCACCATACCCAAGATGAAAACTTTCCGGTACCTAATGTTGTAGAAAACATCTATGTTCCGAAAAACTTCGAAACCATCAATATTAATCTGACCGATAAGTTGGTGATCCAATAAATAATTATGTCGGAGGTTAGTTGGTATGGGGATCCCAACTGACAACTGACAACTGACAAGATGACATTCTGAGTGCCCAATGTCTTGTCATCATGGAACGTAAAATTCCTGTCAGGGTTGGCAATACTATAGATAACAAAGTCCTTCTACTTCCACAAAACTTGGCTTCGGTCGAGAAAAATGTTTTGTGGATTTTAAAAAGGTATGAAAAAATCAAACGAATTTGGAAGATATGAAGCATTGCAACAGCAAGAGTCATACTAAAACCTAGTTTTTGAAATTTTGAACTACCATTTTGGATATTTCAAATTCCGCATGTGGACCCAAAACCAAATTATAAACAACTTTCTCAAATAACTTTTTATGCTTACAAATAACCCCACTTTTGCCAATTCGTAAT
This sequence comes from Chrysolina haemoptera, assembly GCA_958298965.1. Taxonomy (NCBI): domain Eukaryota; kingdom Metazoa; phylum Arthropoda; class Insecta; order Coleoptera; family Chrysomelidae; genus Chrysolina; species Chrysolina haemoptera. The sequence continues at coordinate 1,742,761 of OY282602.1, read as the reverse complement.
TAAAATTTTCCGGATTGCCGCCATATTGGTAGTCACGTGACGTATGTCAAAATCGATTAACAGGTTTTCCAATATGCAGAAACGATCCGCTACAACTTATTTTTTGTAACTCTAATAATAAAAATGTTTCTCATATGCTGCAAACATTATGGCCTACACTGTATATAGAACATACCCTGATTTTATTGAAAGCAGCCCCGCAAACTATATTAGTTTCTCTCTCCACGGCTATAATGGATAATCCTTGTTTGATGATTCTCAAGTTGAACTCGTCCAACTCTAACATGGCACCTTCTTGTTCTGGAAGTCCGATAGCTTTGCATGTATAACTACCATTATAAACCGTTCTCATAATTTCGATGGTTCCTTTCGTGTACTCGGGGGTGAAAGAAATGAAATCAATTTGGTCTGAAAGTAGAAAAATAATATACAGGGTGTCCTATTTGAAATATCAAAATCGTTGCTATTTTCAGTATAAGCGGAAACGCCGCAGCACTGAAAATATTTCACATCGATAGATCAAGTTCGAAATACCTTGTATATTGTCACAATTACATCCACACACATATTAGACCGGGAGATGGTGACAGATTTTAGGTGACATTCAATTTTCATTTGCACCAAAAACCTATCCTCACTTCGGCATTTGCAGACCTTATGCCAATTTTTCTATGAACATTTCATGATGAAAGGTTTCATATTTTCAATTGGCAGCATTTTTTTTTCACAAGTTCACCTCATTATTTCAACCCTCTGGCCACTTTTAACCCTTATTCCTATAGTTTTTCGGTTCTAGAATCTATCCTAACATTCTGTTGATGAACATGGCAGCGACGATAAAATCGTCCCAAAATTTTCAAAACTCATACTTTTCCTCCCCCTCATTTCAAGTAAGTTGTAAAAGATGAAACTTGTGAATCTATTATAATCAAATTATTTCTGTAATTTCTAGAACATCTTATATATCCTGTATTCTGGTAAAAATCAAACATGAATGTTACTTCTACTTTAGTTCTTTAATAGCTATTTGTATATTTAGAGCGCAAGATTAATTTTTGGAGAACGACAATGACACTTTGTGCTCGAAATAGACACATTATTTTTTCTACAAGCGCAGCTCTTAGAGAAAAAATTATCGACACTTCATTCAAATAGGCACATAACATTACCTATGAAAAAATCACTCAATAGCAATCCAAAACGTATGAGCTATCTAAATGTCCAATAATTCAAATCACTAACAAGAAAAAAGTAAAATAACGTTCTTAAAAAAAAAGTTGCAATTGCCAGGAGCTGAACCAGGGACCTTCGGATTACAAGCCCAAGACGCTAACCATTGCACCACCGCAGATTCTCAGGTGGACATGACTGTATTGTCTATACTTTCCATCATGCAAGTATAGGTCCGTTTTGGACAAAAGCAGTTGAGATGCGTTTTAAATTCACAAAAAAGGTTCATTAAGTGGGTAGGAGGAAAAATAATATGTATTACATGGGAGTAAAGTGCCTTTTCCTCCCTTGGATGTTTACTGCCCTCCGCTTTGGGCAGGAAACTACATCCTGCGGGAGGAAAAGTGGCACTTTCCTCCCTAGTAATACAAATAGCTATTTTGTGCAAATGCGAAAATTTAACTTTCTATATGAAAGCCACGCGGGAACCGCTTAAAATTTCCATTATCTTCATTTGCACTTTCATATCTTTCTGTCCTCTCAGAGGCATAAACGAGAAAATCGTCACCTGAAATCTGTCACCATCTCCCAGTCTATATTTATGCGTAATCATCAGTCTATACCACTGATCTGGATGAGCATGCCCGTTTCGTCCCATGGCGTCAGGCGTCCCATGGCGTCAGGACGCCATTGTTATCAGTGTCGTGTGTTCTTATTGTTTGTGTTTATAAAATTTGTGTCCAGTTATATTTGTGAAAATTGCTGAGTTGGAGTCGAAGACAGTTTATTACTATAATTTGCGAGTCCATATTTTATTATTGTTATTTTTAGAGTACCTCACAATTTTTTTATAGTTAATAATTTTCATTGAGATTAAAATTGTCCCTTAATTTAACCTTCACAGGAGACGCCTCTGTTTGACATATCCTCAACGCGCATGTGTGGGTTTCAAAATGTCATATACTAGTTGGCGTAATTTTCTCAAATGGGAGTGCTCATCCAGTTTGATTATAGGTCAGTGGTCTATACGCAGAAATTACCTCATGTTGTAGGTATGTTGCCCGATGCACGTTTAATAGAACCTTGGTGTGCGACCTACCTAGCTTTAGAGAAGTCAGATCAATATGGATATAGATATTAATTGCACTCACCATCATCACTAGTAGCCCATACTTTTGATGACATCATTTGATACTTTAAAAAATACTGCAGATTAGTGCACAATACGTAACTGAGTTTCATCAGGCGAATATTTTTGCTTTAAGTTTTACGAAGTGAGACATTCACACGATCGAGAATGATTTCATTGAGTACGCGATATATAATACATGAGCGTAACAACAGCACTCATTGTATCATTTTTCTTTCAGAAGAATAATTTCATATTTTATATAATTTAACTTTATGAAAACGCTGTACTAATGTTGAAAATGGGTACATTCTCCATGAAAATTGAACAATGTGATTTATTTGAAATATCCAACAGAAAACAACTACTTCCCAGGCTAAAGCCACGCTGAACATTGAGCTACTTCTGATAGATATTGTGAAAAGACTAACTGAAAATAAAAGATGAGTCCACAACAGATTTTATGAATATCCTATTTATATTTTCGAATAAAAATCAAAATGTACTAATGCCTCATAAACCCTTGATCTTTTTTACTATCTTAATTGGCAAGGAGTCCCTGCTGCCAAACGCGATCAAACGCCTCGGAGATAATTTTCGATAAATTCCTGTCAAATATGTTGATGGCATTTTCCATGACCTTCGAAATAACATATACAGTATCGGAAAGTCATCGGGGGTATAGACAAATCTATGCGAGCAACAAGGAACGCAATGATACGATAATACCACATAAATAAGAGAGACGCACTACTGTACGCCTCCCCTACTACCTCGTCCGACGAATCAACAGCCACGTCAATATCCCTTCCTCGAGCGAGTCGAGGAGAAATCGTAATGCTCTCTCAACTCAATAGCAAGCCATTCTTTACGTTCGTATGAAATCAGCATACCCCCGATGAAAACTTTCCGATACTGTAGTAGTGCGATAGGTCTGTAGTTGCTGGGTAGTTTTTTTTTCCTTTTTTAGGGACTGGTTGTACCCTTGCAATTTTCCAGTTGGGCGGAAATACCCCCAAATTATAAGAGAGGTTGAATAACTTGCAAAAAATTGGTGTTAGTTCGAGAGCACGTTTCTTGAGAACGATCTGCGGAATTCTGTCAAATCCACTAGCTTTGTTTGTACACATCGTCTATCTATACAGTGCGTTCATAAAGTGTGGAAATGCTTTATTATCTTACGAGTTGATCATTTTTGGAGGAAAATCTCGGACAGGTCGATTTTGTATTTAAGTCTTCCATCTTTTTTACAAAAAAATTATTTCCCCCCCCCCCACCTTACAAGATATGACGTCATCAATATTTTTTTTTTAAATTGAAAGGGTATATTTTTATATCAAAAATTGAAAGCCCATATTTTTCTGAGGTCAACCATACCACATACGTCATGTCTAGTACTTCAAGTTACAGTATACTGAGTATAAAAGAAACCGCTGTTCATATTTCTCAACATTCATTTAATTATTTATTTGCAATGAAAATATCATAAGAAGTAGTGAAAATAAACAAATAACAAATCTACAGCAAATGCTCGAACTGAGCTCCTTGGGTTAGTTGACAATATCCAAGACGCCTGGTGAATTCTTGGGTTACGTACGTTTGACAACATATCTGGTGTAATTCCTTGAATTTCAGTTCGAATTCTCTCTTCCAAACTGGGGGGTCGGTTTATGTACACTTTACTTATCAAGTAACCCCAGAGAAAGAAGTCCATGGGAGTTAAATCTGGGGACCTAGCAGGCCATTCAATCTGTCCGCGTCGTCCAATCCAGCGATTGGGGAACGCTTCATTGAGAAAATCTCTAACAACTCGAGCATAATGTGGACCTGCTCCATCCTGATGGAATCAAATAGTAGAAACTATTCGATCAGGTTGATTGATATCTGGAAATGTCTCAGTTAAATATGGAACTACATAAGTTTCCAATTAATTTTCACCCGTCTAACTAATTAACGAAAAATCCAGCTTTAATAAACTCCGAAAAAAATTTTCGGATCTGGCTCTTGGAATATGAGGATATTTCTGCCAAAAATGGAGACAGCAAGCAAAGTGAGTTAAGGGTTTTTTAATTTTTTTTATTGCATTAAAATAGTCCCTTTTATTCAATGATGCGGTACGCCTTTCGCCAAAACAAAATAATTTCGAGTTCATTTCAGAGACTGGCCAACCAAGATAATGAAATCCAAGAACAAGAAAATGAACACGGAGTATACTAAGTACACTTGGGAAATAAAAAAGCGGTTGCGCTTCGTGAAAAGCGAAGTCGATGGAATAGATTATGCATTTAGGGTTCTTATGTAAATGAAACCGGTTTCAGTGCTATTATTCTACCGTCGCGCCATGGGCGTATCCTCGGGGAACACTTTTCCGGATATTTATTGAATTCGATTGAATTTCATATTTTCGCTAAGGGGGCGTCCATAAATTACGTGAGGTGTTTTTTTTTAATTTTCTGTACCTCCCTCCCCCCCTGGTGAGATGTCGTAAGATTTTATTCAACCCTCTCCCCCATCCCCCAATCTCACGTGAGATTTTTCAAAATATGGGTTTTTTACGTAAACGCGTTGGATTGTTTTATTGTAAAAAGAAAAAAAAATTGCTTCGTGCTTATAAATATTTACGACTAGTTTTTAAGACTAGTAATCAATATTGCTGAGAGTTTAATTATAAGTGTAATAAAAATTTAACAATCGAATACTTAAATCGTAACTACTGTAATTAAAAAAAAGAATTTCTACTCTAATTCAGTCCATGGAGAATGATGCGCGGTCTCAAGACACTGACTATTGGAACCAACATGTTCATATGATTTTCAGTGAAATCATCTGCTCCTTCAACTTCGTTCTGATCTTTACACAGAAATATGCCTTCTTCTTAAAGGTTTTATCAAAATAGGGTTTTGTCATTCAAAAAAACTATAATGACGTCATATCAAGCTTTTAACGCGTTCACTGTATATCTTTGTCTATATTTAACAACAATTCTCGAACATAAGTAATTCATTTGTCTCAAGAATTTTTTTTTCTTAGTGTGTTGGCATCGACTGCTATGATCATTGGCCACGTGTTCTGGATAGGCCTCGTTACTAACTCCATACGCCACCTTAGGAGCAGCACTGTTGATTATTAACGCAACAGTGAATCGTGGAGGATTATCTCCAGCCAGCATCAAGAAGTCTCAAATATTTTTTTTTTCAGGATCCATCGCTCTCAAGAACGTTCGCGTCATCATCCCACCAGCAGTGAAGAGCTGGGATACAGTCCTACTTGAATGCGACTACGATTTGGAAGAAGAGCCTCTCTATACTCTGAAGTGGTACAAGGGCAACAGAGAATTTTACAGATATATACCGAAGGAGTTGCCTAATAAAATGGTGTTTGCAGTTTCTGGAATTCATGTTGATGTGAGTAGGTACTACTATCAAATTCCTGGACGTCAAGGAACTAACTCAACATTTGAATTCATAATAACAAATAGAGTGATCTTATGACTCAGGTTGAACAGTGGAGCTCATGTTCAATTGTCAGACATAGTAGTTGAGATTTCCTTGTCTTGTCTCCGTCTCTTCCCGTATATTTCAGCCTCTACCCCATTGCTTATCTCAGAGTTCCATGCACCCCTCTTGACAGCATTAGTAGGTCGTTTGATGCGATTTTCCCATCTTGTGTGCTGGCCTTCCGAAGGCTAGCGGATAAGTGGATAAAAATATAGCGCAATGGCTTATATTTATACGAAAGCCGTACATTTACGTAGGCCAATAGGAGGCCGAGCCACCAGTGGGCGGGGCCTATCGGAAAGTACATCCTAGACAGAGCTGTTCCAAAGCACAGTGCTTAGTGCTCGTGAAGTGCTCGAAGCACTTTCGTGCTTAGTAGATTATAAACTCTTGCGAAAGTTCGAAATAGATGAACACCTTAATCTATCGGACCACTATTATAATCTGTATGCAGTCATTTTTCAATATCAGAGTAATGTAGTGTAGTGGAGTGCAGTGTAGTGCAGTGTAGTGAAGTGTAGCGAAGTGTAGTGTAGTGTAGCGTAGTATAGTGTTGTGTAGTGTAGTGTAGTGAAGTGTACTGTAGTGAAATGTACTGTAGTGTACTGTTGTGTAGTGTAGTGTGGCGCAGTGCAGTGCAGTGCAGTGTAGTGTAGTGTAGAGTGGTGTGGTGCAGTACAGTGCACTGTAGTGTATTGTAGTGCAGTGTAGTGTAGTGTAGTGTAATGTAGTGTAGTATAGTGTAGTGTAATGTAGTGTAGTATAGTGTAGTGTAGTGTAGCGTAGCGCAGTGTAGTAAAGTGTACTGTAGTAAAATGTACTGTAGTGTACTGTTGTGTTGTGTAGTGTGGCGCAGTGCAGTGTAGTGTGGCGCAGTGTAGTATAGTGTAGTGTAGAGTGGTGTGGTGAGGTGTGTTGTAGTGTAATGTAGTGTAGTGAGCGAAAAAATCCTCTTTTTCGCACTCATTTTAGTTTTGAAAGAGTCACTTTTCCGCACTAGTGCGGAAAAGTTTTTTTCGTACTCTTTTTAGTGCGGAAAAAACATTTTAGTGTGGTAAAGTAGATTTGTTTAGTTTTTGCGGATTATACCTACTGACATTTAAATATTGCGTCGCAGAAGGTTAAAATAGAAAGCTTACCAAGTATGATAATGGTTGTATAGTTTAATATATATTTAATAATAAATGTTCTTTATGTTAACTTTTGGGTGTTTTTCCGCTAGTAGAAAAAATAGTGTACCTAACACGAGCGTAAAGTGTATTTTCCGCACGCGATTTCTGGCCGAACTCCGCCAACGCGTCGTTCGGCCATCTGCAATCGCGTGCGGAAAAGCATCACTTTCCGCACTTGTTAGGTAAACTACTATTGTGGTGATTGAGTTGAAACGTATGATGACATTCTGTTTACTATAAACTATATATTGAAACAAATGTTTTATAGCTTAACAGGAGTAGCGACAACAAATTGGTTTTGAAAGGCGTACAGCCCGAAGCTTCAGGCAGGTATCAATGCGAAGTGTCATCGGATGCCCCATATTTTGACACTCTCATGGACTCCGGATATATGTTTGTCGTGGGTGAGTCACAAATTTTATTCGTTTTTCATTCAACAATTCCATCCTTCAATCATACAATGTTTCATATAGGAACAACCAATATGAATATCGAGTAACACTTGACTATAATAATTAGTCCGGTGGCAGGGAGGGTTTTCGATGAAGCGCGACGGGATCACCCAAGTTATTCTTGGGTATTTTGACCCGCTGAATCCGAATTTCGGGGGTGATAAGCCGTGAAAGCATCCGGAAAATTTTTATGGACGATTTTCCGAGGGAAATCGAAAAATCCATTTTTTCGAAAAACAAATGATGTCATAATATTCTGCATGAAATTCTCTACAAAAAAGGTACCTATCTACAAGTTTTTCTTGAAAATCCACCGTTTTCCAGTAAAACGTGCTCGAAATTCTAAAAAATGCGATTTTCTCAATTTTCAGTGCTCTCTCATTCAGTCACATAATGATATTTTCAGTATCACCTTTTCCCAAATTATTCATATATATCTCGACTATGAATAACAGAAGAGACATTCTTAAAAAAGTCATTCGTGTGGATTTTCCGGCACTGAATTTCCCGATACTTTTACCTTGCATGGAACCGGCATTTTTTTATTCGAGAAGCTCACGTGTAGCGGACAAAATTCTTCTAGTATCAATAAAAAAAATTTCTGCAAAAAGTGGTTTATAAAAATCGCAATTATCACTAACACCAACAAAAAACGAATTTTCATTCCATCAAATGTCAAATGCTTTGTTTGTCCTACCATAACAGCCATGTTGTGACGTCAGCTGACAGTGCTCTTTTCAATGAAAGTGTTTGTTGCAGATATTCCCGTTCAAGATCCAAGTCTTGACGTTGAGAAGGAACTTTTAGAAGTGGGTGCTATTCTGAAGGGAAACTGTACGTCACCTCCGTCATATCCAGCGGCCAATGTTACATGGTTCCTTAATGGAAAAGAGGTAAGAAAAGAAGAACCACCGGGTTGGAAGCAAATCGATGGTATATTTTTCGATATTTTCTGTTTTTGTGAGTAACATTCATTTTTGTCTGGAGAATGAATGTAAAATGTCCAGAGAACAAAACAATAATAACAATAATAATAATAACAATAAAAACAATAATAACAATAACAGAATGGTACTGGACGGAGCCTGTAAAGTCATTAGGAGTTCAGATCCCCTTTTCTGCATGGTCCGCATCCATGAAACAGCAGGGATTGGAGCATTTCTTCTCAAGGCAGCAATCCGGGCAGCTAATGAACTTGGTCTCATATTCGACACTGAACAGGCGAATCCAAACTCTGTCACCGAGTTGGAACCCGTTCAGCAAAAAGCTCACATCAAAGCTGGGGAGACTGAGGTCCTCCTGCAGCTGCACAAGGATAAGCCAATGCATGGGGTCTTCTTCAGGAACATTGAAGACCTTGGCTTATCCAAAAACCTGACCTTTGCTTTCCTCGGGTCAAGTGAGCTGAAGTCGGAGACCGAGGGATTCATAATGGATTGCCAGGATTGTGTCTTCAACACCCTGGTCTACCGTAGCCGCGTGATGGGTATAGAGATCTCCGACACTAGATGCAGAGCGTGTCGAAGGGCGCCTGAGACCCTTATGCATTTGCTGTCAGCATGTCCAGCATATGCGGTCTCAGCCTATATCCGCAGGCATAACGCGGCTCTACGAGTGTTGTACTACCACCTACGACACTCGTACGAGATACACGAGACACCGGTGTTGCCTTATGCTCCGGGGGATATTGAGTCCGTTGTGGAGAATGAGAAGTGCCGAATATATTGGAACTACTCATTCCCCACCCTCAGACAAATACAAGCCAATAAGCCTGATGTAGTCCTCCTCGACCATCAAAGTAAGACGATTTTCATCATGGAGTTTTCGGCTCCTGGCGAAACGAACATCGTCCGAAAAGAGGAGGAGAAACGGACTAAATATCGAGACTTACTCTTTGAACTCCGCAGGCTCTACCCAAACCATTCTGTTAAAATGGTGGTTCTGATTATAGGGGTACTTGGTGGTATGGAAAAAAAAATACAATAATTCAATAATTCAGTCAAGCGAGCATAGAAATCCGTAATGTGTGGAAACCCTCAATTAGTGGTATGAGTCAATTGAAATTACGATAAAAATTAACAATGCTGATTTCTTCACATGTTGAGAGAAATTGTAAGCTCAAAATGAGACTGATCTTGATTGATTCTTAATCCTCTGAATTGTTTATCCCCAGGTTAACGAGTCCTTCGTCACACGCTCGCAGCGCCAACTTCCCCTGAACAACCCCAAAACAAGCCAGGCCATCAACAGCCGCCGATCGCCGCTAATAACCGATTCAGCCCTAGAGCTAGAAATAGATGGGGATGCGTTCAGCGGAGGGAAGGCTAAATTATCATGCAAGGCCAGTATATTCGATCTGTACCAGAAGGAAAAGCGGATTATTCTCGAGGAGGAGAGACCGAAGCCCAGACCGTCGTCGGTGTTGAGCAACCGTGAAGCCAAGTCAGGTGAGAAATGATGTACAGTGTGTCTTTTTGGAAACGGTATTCGTGTCTTGTACATTTTTTACCTGCGAAAATACCGATTGTAAACGTTTATGCGGAAGATTGAATTGCTCGGCTTTGCCTCGGCTCTTACTCGCTCACCTCGAATGTTAACACGTCTTTACATTCCTTTTTACTTAAATATCTATTAATCCATCTTCATAAACCAGTTGAGGTGTCTTTCAAGATTGTTGGTACTATTTATAATGTTAATGTATATCAGGAAAAGTTTCGGGCCTAACACAGTGCTCTGAGGCACACCTAGGGATGGTTCACTGATATTGTTGCTAACTTTCACATATTTTCCTCTGTCTATTAGGTGATTCAGTAGATTTTTAATGCTAGATCAAGAATTCCTTATATACAGTGAGTTTTAAAAAGTTTGCACCATATGGAAAACTTTTTTACTATCCATCTGTCAGAAAATGAAATTGGTGCATTGCGAGGAACTTGTATTAGAGTTATCGAAATTCTTAATTTTCAAACAGTGTATAGGGTAGAACAGAAAATAGGAATTTTGATTTCAATTTTGAGTAAACTACCCTCATTTTTATACTTTTTGTGCTCACCTGTATGGAAATTTGTAATTTTGACAACTGCAATACACCAATTGTTATGTTGAATAAAATTTTCTGACAAATGGATAATGAAAAAAATTTCCATGTTATTATGGTGCAAACTTTTTGAAACTTAGTATAAAGCTTGTCAAAAAGTTTGTGAACAAGTGTCAAAAGCCTTGGACAAATCGAGAAAAAAATGGCACTTATCTGAGTTGTCCAAGGCCATTGTTGTTCTATTGTTGTTGATGAATCCGAATTGCCTGTTGGTTATTACGTTTTTTTTTTTCAAAAAGCCAGTTAGACGGTTTTTCAGGCAACCTCTAGAAATTTTGCAAATGTACAAATCGCTGAAATTGGACGATAGTTCGCGGTTCATATCAATAACCTGAAACTTAAACTCCAAAAACTTTTAAATGAAATATTGTAGATCTCAATAAAATGTTGCTTATTACATAACATTCATTTGTTACAGGCGCGTCAAAAATAACTGTTTTTCTCGGTCTTCAGATGTTTCTGCTCATCTTCAGGTTTCTGACGCGGTAACAATGGTTACCACCCTTTCTGGAAGTATCTACAGTGTGCTCATACAATTGAGAATTATTATTATTTCCGGAAGTGTCATTCATTGCTATATTCTACGACTGATTGATTGATATGACAAGTTTAGACAAAAATTGGTGACTAAAATATACGAGGAGTGAAAATAATATGAAAGATATTTTTGTGATAGGACAATTGAAAGTGTATTACAAAGAGATGATCTACTGTAATATTATTGTGTATATATATGAGGAAAATTTTGACATTATTTCATGGTGTGCATTTTCAGTTGAAAATATACTGAAAAAATCTTATGTATGTTTGAAGCGAAACATATTTATTTTGGTGTCAATATTGAGATAGCAAAGTAGTTCTTGAGGAAACGTTATCACGAATCCACCAGATATAATTCAACTGTTGTAGTGGGTAGTAGTTCTTTTCTGTAGGAAACTCATCCAAGTATTGTTTGGGTAGTGTTATTATATTCTCATAAATCTTATTTACCCACAAGAAAATATCAATTACTTGAATAAAAAAATGGAATAATTTGAAGCAAAAAATTGTGATTATTATAACATGGGTCAAGACTAGAAAATATTCTGTAAATTTACTTCAATGAAATGAAACACTCTTGAAAATATGCGAAAAATAATTGTCCAATTGAATTATTTGCTTGAGATCTATTTTCCAGTTGTATTTCTATTATTTTCGATGTACTTGCCTATAAAATTATTTTTTTCATTTTCTATACAGCTTTCTAGAGTGGTACTTACTTTTTGGAAAATATTTTGCCATAGTCGTAAATATTGAAATGTGTATAATGCAATAGAAAAATATGTTGATTAAGGTCTAGATTGAATGGAAATCCACTAATTTCTGTAGGAAAAGAATTATTGAAAAGTTTATTTCATTTGTATCAACCACCCTTCAATCCATCCATACGAAAAACCCTTCAAATGAGGATTTATATTGTATTTTTGTGTTAATGATGTAAGTTAGAATACCCAATAAAGATGCGTTTTTTATAACTAATTCAAAGTTATTTTCTTTTATCCTTCTTCTGATTCCTTCAATGTTTTTCGGCTGAAAATTCATTTTGTGCCGATCGACTTGAAAATCGCAGCTTATACTAATTTCGGCATGCTGAATCGATTGGCGGTCGCAGAATTGCTCTATCTCGATCCGGTCGTCGGTTGAAAATGTTATCTAGAGGGTGCAGCTGCCGTTTTCTCGCCAAAAATTTTTCTGATTTTTTTTTATATTATATTCGTTATATTCAATCTTTTTTCTATACGCTGACTGAATTTGAAATCGATTGCTAGTCAAAAATAGATTTCGTAGGCGTTTTTACGAACGTGTGCACTTTGAGATGGACCGATTTTTAAATTTATTATTTTTAATTTTTTGAATACTGTGTCATGTTCAATTGATGGCGTAGAATACGGGAAAAATATTAAAAAAATTCTAGAAGTTTCTGAAGTATTTTTTTTGCGGTTCTATGTTCTAGGACGCCAGATCCTAGCGCACCTTTTACATTTTTCGCATTTTGCGACCATAACGAGACACATTCGTTAAATACATAGGTATATAGAAAGAAAGCTAAGAAAATTTCCTACAAGAGGCTGTTATTGATTGCTGGCCTAACAGTTCGCTTGTAGTTGTTATAGGTGGTTTTGTGTGCTAGGATGCTGGATTCGTGCGATACAATTTTTGTTGCACATTTATCTTTGTTTTATGTTACACCGTGCATCCGAACATATTCAAATCATACATTTTCAGAATCAGCATAAAATTTTGAGTATATCGGTGGTAATTTCGAGTGAGTCTGATGACTTTGATGTTTTTTCGGATGAAAATTCATTTTGTGCCGATCGACTTGAAAATCGCAGCTTATACTAATTTCGGCATGCTGAATCGATTGGCCTTCGCAGAATTGCTCTATCTCGATCCGGTCGTCGGTTGAAAATGTTATCTAGAGGTTGCAGATGCATGCCCTGGCTACCAATAACTTCAAAAATCTAATATAAATGTTTCACCGAAAATATTCAAATCGTCTTAATAATTAAGTAATTTTTATGGAAAATCGCGGAATATCATTCACAACAATACTTACAGGAACTATTGGACCTTATTCACACTAAGTATAATCCGATGTAGCTATGGCTGTTTTGTTTCCAGAAACTAGGTGGTTAACATTATTAATCATTGAGTGAAATTTTTCATTTTTCGAGATAACGAATTCTCGATAACTATATGAATTCAATATAAGTAGAAATGGAATGCGATGAAGATTGAGCGGAGAAAATGGTGAAGAGTGCGATTATGAGTTTTTCTTAACAAGAAAACCTATTCGTAGCTTCACGAGTATCTACCTATTGATTGTTCCGAAAAAAAATCTAGGAAAATAAAAAGTTTTGCAGTTGTAGAAAAAATATTGTAGGACAATCGTGAGTAAAGTGATACTTTTGTTTTCTTATAGGAATTGCCGCACACTTCGTTCACTGCGTCCTACTCGTAAAAAGATTAAAACATGATACTCAAATATCTCGATTTCACCAAAAGTAAAATTCACGAAAGTGGATGTGTACACTTTTCAAATAATGCTTCCTTACATGACAATGAGTTGAGTTCGAAATTTTCGAATCGGAATTCCGCCATTAGTGCAATACAGTATACAAGCGGTATTATATCAAACGATTTCATCGTGAGGACCATTCGGAATATAATCCGGAATGCGAGAAACTCGCAGCATCATTAGCAACTGCGCCACCTAGAACTGATAACCTTTCTGGTGACCCATAAATACGCCGTTCTATCGCCAAACGGAAATCCGAAACACGGCTAATTTACTGCGGTTGATGATTCTAGTACATTTATTATCATTATATTAAAAATTCAGGACGGAGTACGAATATGCAGAAGTTTCAAAAAATACTTGCACCTTGCTGTTACGAAAACTTTGGTGCTCAGATCATCGAAAGCTTGTTCGAGTGTTGTTTTGTAAAGCAATATAGTTTGAGTGTTATAAAACCTTACGAAGACTCTGTTCTAGTTTATCACACGGAGATTTCGAATCTTCTAGAACTTTCCAGAAGCTTCAAGAACATTCTATAATTTTCTTTCTGATATTATAGAAATGTCATTTTCATATTCTAGAATATTCCAGAAAGTTACATCACCATGCGCTCTCCCTGATGGCCAAACTTCAGAAAACCCACTTGAATGTATTTTCAGTATATTCTAGAACATTACAGAGACTTTGTTCTAGCTTATTTCACGAAGATCTGGAATTTTCTTAAAGTATCTAGAAGCTTCGAAAACATTCTAGATTTTTCTTTCTCATATTCTAGAAATTTCAGTTTTATATTCTATAGAGATATCCAGAAAGTTTCTCACCACGATCTCTCCCTGATGGCCGAACTTTCGAAAACTGCACTTAAGGGTGTTTTTAGTATGTTATAAAACATTACGAAGACTTTGTTCTAGCTTATTCCACAAAGATCACGAATTTTCTAGAACTTTCCAGAAGCGATTCACTGATGCGTTAATAATAGTGCTGCTCCTAAGGTGGCGTATAGAGTTAGTAACAAGGCCCATCCCCAACACGTGGCTTATGATCATAGCAGTCGATGCCAACACACCAAGGAAAAAAAAATGTTTCTTTTACTTTTGTTTTCAATCGCTTGATATTTTTTTATCGCACCAAAACCCTTGAGCTCTTTCACAAAGGTCAATTTTTAATTTATAGTTTTCATACAAATAGGGCCCGGCGGGCCTAGGAGACTTTGCTCCCCCTGCTCCCCCTGCTCCCCGTCTGGTCGGCCCTGATGCAATGTTGCCAATTTTGATGAACGAACGAAAAAAACCACTGTTTTCTTCATTATTGAGAAACTGACAGTCAGAAACAAATGAAAAATCTCGAGTTATATCAGCGTGTAGATACATTTTCTAATTACAATCAATCGACGCAAAACAGAAAATAAGGAAAGTTCGGCAAGAAATAAAAAATCATGGTCGTTAGGTTTTGATTTGAAAAGTATGAAAATTTGGTCGAAAATGGTCGAAATTTAGTCAAAAACTTGGTCGGGGTTATATCTATATGACATTAAACTCCAACCAGGCGACAAATTCAAAGAATATCAGGGTCATCCAATTTATTATCGAACTTCCCGGTCAGCATAAACTATAGAGACTCGCGCCGAACTTGTTTTCTAACAACTTCTTTGCGATTAGATACTTCTTTAACTGCTCAACTTTCCGCCTGGCGGTAAATAAGAAATCCGCTAAACATAAATTCTGCAAGAAGTTGTGCCAGAAAGGAACGTGAAATCTTTATTTTCAAAGTTATCCAATGAGAAATAAAATATTGGTAATTCCGTGTTTCAGATTGTCTTCGGATTCGCACTTCACGATTTTTATGTAGTATGTGCCTGCGTTGATGTTTTTGCGTAGGTTTTGAAGGATTTTATCAAGAATTTGACAAACTATGTTACGGCGGCGATAAGACAAAATACCTACTTATTTAAATCAAAAGCAACTACGACTACCGACTACCTATTCAGACTAACAATGTGCGGAATCTTTTTGCATTCCACGAAATGACTCAGTTCAGTTCGGATATGAAGATGAAGGATAGTCTATGTTTGCGCAACACTGCCTTAGAGATCGAGTTAGCGGAATTGAATTTATGAATATCGGTAGAATGGAATATACTTACAGAGTATCTGACCAATTCCGTGAAACTAACACTACTGGCACTCTGGAATCCGGTCGCTTTTTGTGGTTGTATGTGATAAGTGCACTTTGAAGTTCAGACATCGGTCACTAACCTCACTTTTTCAACAGATGTTTACACTTTGATGTAGGTCGTAGGTCATCCCACTAGCCAGTAGCCAGCCACTACTCCGCTCCCAGCGCAAGAGTTTATACCCCAACATTAGATTAAAAACCCTGGTGACCCTGGTGTACCGACTTATACCTGCAAAACTAGTGAAAACTGTGGGATAAAACGAAAACTAACGAAAGACATTCGCCAACTTGATTACGATAAAACAAATGAGTCCGTGGGCTGTTTTTCGAATATCCCGCGACCCGCGACACTTGAGTGCACCGTCACCGTCGGTTTTCTTGTGAGGGTTAATTTTCATGAACAGAAGTTTGAAGTTTTGCCCACGATTCACGAACATGAAATTAATAAAACAATATAATTATTGGAATATTCGGAATCACTGTCCCCAATCAGTTCTATTTGTTACATTTTCGACATATTTATTAATTTTTTTGCTAAAATATAATTAACTCACATTTCACATAGAAGTATTGCAGTACAGCTGCATCGCATGGAAATTCACCATTAGCACCTGTCAATCTTATGCGCATGCTCTCGCGGCCTCGCGCTATCTGTGCATTTGTTTTGTTCCTGAGTTTTCTCTATAAACTTTTTTGAAGAAATAATGAATAATTTTGTGGCTTTGAGTTTAATTGCATTTGTGATTTGATATTTGTGATGAGTTAATGTTCTTCCACTTTTAAAAAACCATTCAATATGACATGATATAGTGAAAATATTTCTATTGTGCAATTTTGTTCGACAGAAAAGTGTATTTTTATATCAACTACACTAAAAAGATTTCACCAATTCAAAATAAAAGGAATGCATGAAAAATAATCAAAACCTTAACAAGCTTACTGAAGACAAAACATGATGGATTTCAGTGGGAATGGAGAAAAATTTATATTTTTTACTTTATCCCGGACTTTCGCTACTTATGGAAGATTTCAAGAAACGGTGCATCCAGAGTTGATTGAAGTGATTAGAAAACATTTTTGCCATAAAATATTGTCAACATGCATGGCATTTTGAAATAAAATGTCTGTTTCAAAGTATGTTACAGATTCTAAGTGGTGAGTACTCAATTTCTGTATTGAATATAAATTAGTTACCTACTTTGTTCATCTTTCTGGATTGTCGGCACAAAAACGGAACATGATCAAACTATTAAAATACCTATAAGGAAAATGAAGAAACACATCAATAATATAAGAAAATTGCACATTTTTTTATTACACCACAAAACTATTGACTTAAAATGGTTTTAAGATTTTTTTTTAAATTACACAATTTTGGTAGTATTATTTTTTCAATAAACTTGATATTCCACTTCGAGTATGGACTATTACTTTCGTATGGCATACAAAAGTTTAATAAAATTTCTTAAAATTCAATTAGCAATCACAATCACCATGTCCTTGGAATGTTGACAGTGTTGACACGAGAAAGAGGACGCCATCTCTGGAGTCGATTACAAAAGTAGACCACTAATTCATTTGTTTTGTCTTCAAAGAATTCTAAACAATTGAAATCGGTGGATATCGACTTTTACATCTTGGACAAAATTGTAGCCGCTTGTAGACCGATCTTCCTGAACTCAAAGGAAGATGGCGTATTATTAATTTTTGTTCAATTCAATTTGTTTTTGTGGTTTGAGACTAAACCGTTGTAAGAAAATCTTCGTGGTTCATCCAACGACAACGAATAATTTTATGTTCCTTCTGGCGCAAATTTCAATTCATAAGAAGAAATTTTCAATTATCAACCTTGTACAATGGAGTGATGTGGCGCCATCTCTTAGTATCGTCAGAAAGCATTAGTTAGGTTTTGCTTTAATCTATCATAATTTCTAGATATCTATATCATATGCACCGCTTAAGCATCCATATCTCTTCTGGATCATAGAAAGCCTATATCGTTGTTTGATATTTTGAAATGTACATTTTCTAATAATGAAATTTTCTTCTTTTCTCCTCATGTTAATGAAATCTAATGAATCAAATTGTTCTTCCTTTTGATTTCTTCAATAAATAATCTTTCCAAATACAACTCGTTCTTCAAATTTAATTAGATAAATTTTCATTTTCAAAACACTCAAAACTTTTGTATTTTTATCAATCGGGTTGTTTTCATACTTTTGCCAAATAAAAAAGTTTTCGTAGGAGATAAAAATGTATCGATAAAATTTGAAGGACTCGTAGTATTACCTTTGAAAAATGAACAAGAAGTAATTCTGGGCGATAATGGATTAATAAGAAATCTCAGTGGCTGTCATGATGGTCATGTATTAACCGGTACAAAACTAGAGTTTCATTCGAACTCGTCCAACATTATTCTCCAGATCTGAGCACGCGGAAATGCGGGACCGAAGAAAAGAATCCATTATCGGTCCCATAATAGGGTGAACTGGAGAGGCGTCACCGGCACTCGCCGTTCGAGCGATAATTCGAAGAACGAGTGTTATATGACCACTATGAAGTAAATTGAATTTCGCGCACGCTTGCACTTGCAACTGAACCTAATTGGTTCTGGAGTATCTCGGAAAATATAAATTCTGGACCGAGGAAATCTATTATAGACTGGGACAAGTGATTTAGTATGTGTGGGCATCAAGCGACTGATCGATAGTTGGATTCTTTCGTGATATAAGGGAAAAAAGAAAGAAACATATGAGGGTCTTTATTTTCCGAGTTTCATTTACTTTTTTCCGTTAACCGTTAGGTGACACTGTAGAGAAATTGATTGCGTGAAACTTTTTCATGAAATATGTTTACATGAAACTAGTTTCTCGTTGAGTGCACATTGTAGAAACTTGTTTCATATTTGATATTATTAAAATAACCAGTTGCAAATAATATGCCTTTCGATGAGAAAGATGTAGTTTTATTATGGTGGGCGAACCACAAACGCCGAAATGGAGTAATTAGGGAAAAAATACGCTTCTGGGTACATCCTAGTGATTATAATAATAATAATAATAATAATCGAAATGGGTTTTTTATTTTGGCATTCTGGTTGGGTTTGTCTTGTATCTTGGAAATTGATTGATTAAAATAAATCTAAAACTTTCCATTTATTCCAACGTTTCCATTTTTTCTTTTGACTCATTGAATAATAATTGTCTGCCACAAACTATAGTTTTATTTTGAAAAGGGGAACATTCTCCATGAAAATTCAAAAATGAAAAATGTGATTCATTTGGAATATCTAACAGAAAAAAATACTTTCCCGGCTGAAGCCACCCTGGACATTGAACTACCTCTGATATTGTGAAATACTCTAACTGAAAAGAAAATATCTGAAAGTGGAAATTCGCATTTTCATTCAGATACTTGACTTTTTTGAGATCAAAGTATAGCAGATGTAATCGTGAAGTTAATTTTTTATTATAATTCACCGGGTTTAATAAATAATCGATATACAGGGTGTTTCAGAATTCAGTATCAAGATTTCAGGGGCGTGTTTGTTAGGTCAAAAAAAAGACTTTCTTTCTCATAAACATGTGTCCGCAACCGCTTTATTTCTGAGATACAGGATGTTGAAATTTAACAAAAAATCAGTTCTTTTTCAATCTCTAAACCACTTTGGTTTTCCTTTTTAATTTTGGTACATGCAAAGTACACATAAAAATACTTTTTTTCCATGGCGAACGTTTTTTAATTTTCATCAGTGCGTCTCTGTAAATATGCTCTGTCATTTTTGATCAAAATAATGATACGCTACTGTTTTTTTTTGTCAAATTAGTATCATTTTCATAATTGTCTTCTATTTTTCCACAAACATGGTCTCTAGACTATTTTCCGTCCGACGGACGGTTTTCGATTTAAAAAATAAAAGGACGTCATTCGCTTGTACCTATGCGATTTTTTGTATGTCTCATTTTGCTTTTTAAATCGAAAACTGTTCTTCGTAGGGAAAAAAGTCAAGGGACCATTTTATGCATAGACAGAGGACATAAAAAAAATATTCATTTAAAAAAAAACAGTAGCGTATCATTATCATTTTTGTTAAATTTCAACACCCTGTATCTTAGAAATTAAGCAGTTGCTGAAATATACGCCCCCCAATTCTTGATACTGAATTTTGAAACACCCTGTATAGTAACTCAAAAATCAAAGTTTTGCAACTATCTTCTGCACATACTATGTTTTGCAACCAAAACGCGGAAATACAGGTTAAATACAGGGTGTGACCTAACTTCTAGCACTCCCGTGAAGAATGGGTGTATAAATGCCATTTTATAATGAAGAACAAGATTGAAAGATTCGAAAAAAATTGTGTAAATTTTAAATTTTGCTGGAAAATTCGGAAAATTTTGGAAAACGCTGTTTGAAATAACACAGTTTCTTCCAAGTCCATAATCGAACAATTGTTATCAACTCTACCTGCCGTTTGCACCAACTTGAGTGATAATTTGGCCTAACTAATAGTACTTTTATTCATTACACTCACCTTCCTGTTAAAATATTCCGAAAGCTCCGTTTTGATAAAAGAGCCCGTAATATTTGAACTAAACTCGGTTTCTCGAAGAATTTCCCCGTTCGTAATTCTTATGAAAGATAGGAAAGGACAGGTTGAAATAAAATTCCGAATTAGGCGGCGCGAATTTGTACTTATTACAATCTGGAAGTTGAGGTACGTGATACTTTTTCGGCAGTTCAGTTGAATAGGAATTCCGGATTAAAATAAAACCAAATTAAGTTCGTCGCGTTTCTCCTTGATTTTCTCTACGTGTTTTGCGCTGGGTTGAATTTCCACAAAAATGGCGGTCAGAGTCATGGGGAAAGGTGAGGTAAGACGGGGCAAGCGGCAAAACGGGGTATATGGATTTACTATCCTGAATGGAGCCGAATTCAAGCGACAATTATTAAATAAAACGAGAGAAAAACAGTCCGAGGACAAGTCCCAATAAAATATAGAGCCCAATCTGGCCACACTTGACCCCTCATGATCTCATAGGGCAGGTGTCAAACAGAGTGTACATAGCACCAAGAAGCAGAGAGCAAGGGCTGCGAGATGTGCAGGAAAATATGGAGGCAAAGGGCAGAACCTGATTAAAGACAAGGATGTGCCTCGAACCCAGGACAACCCTCGTGCCAGCGGAGCCAAAGTGAAGCTAAAAGCCCATTCTGAACCCACAAAAAAATTCAACAAAATCTCAATTAATTCTCTCCAAATAAACTTACGATATTCAAAAGCGGCCACGAGTGTGCTTAGAAGACGTTTTCCTGGAGCCTGGAAACACGACAGACTTATACAGGGATTCAACATTAAATCATTCAAGTAACAGTATTGTACTGTTCACGAAAAACTACGAGCAGCCAAATTGCTCACACCTATAATATTGAATTTTTTCATCACTGGTGACCTGGTGATTTGGCGTCCGCTATCATACAAGTGCCAACTGATGCAGGTAAAAAATTGGGTTTGCTAGGGAACCAGGGGTGTATTTTACAACACTCATATAGAAAATTGAAAGTTTGTGAAAAGTGTTTGTGGGAGCATGAAAAAATTTTGACAATATGTGAGGAATTGCGTCTTCTTCTTCACTTGCTATTGAAAAAATCCGAATTTTCTAGGGAACCAGGTGGTGTATTTCACAACATTCCCATCGAATGAAACAATTTTGACAATATGTGAGGAATTGCGTCTTTTTCTTCACTTGCTGTTGAAAAAATCCGAATTTGCTAGGGAACCAGGTGGTGTATTTCACAACATTCCCATCGAATGAAACAATTTTGACAATATGTGAGGAATTGCGTCTTTTTCTTCACTTGCTGTTGAAAAAATCCGAATTTGCTAGGGAACCAGGTGGTGTATTTCACAACATTCCCATCGAATGAAACAATTTTGACAATATGTGATGAATTGCGTCTTCTTCTTCACTTGCTGTTGAAAAAATCCGAATTTGCTAGGGAACCAGGTGGTGTATTTCACAACATTCCCATCGAATGAAACAATTTTGACAATATGTGAGGAATTGCGTCTTCTTCTTCACTTGCTGTTGAAAAAATCCGAATTTGCTAGGGAACCAGGTGGTGTATTTCACAACATTCCCATCGAATGAAACAATTTTGACAATATGTGAGGAATTGCGTCTTCTTCTTCACTTGCTGTTGAAAAAATCCGAATTTGCTAGGGAACCAGGTGGTGTATTTCACAACATTCCCATCGAATGAAACAATTTTGACAATATGTGATGAATTGCGTCTTCTTCTTCACTTGCTGTTGAAAAAATCCGAATTTGCTAGGGAACCAGGTGGTGTATTTCACAACATTCCCATCGAATGAAACAATTTTGACAATATGTGAGGAATTGCGTCTTCTTCTTCACTTGCTGTTGAAAAAATCCGAATTTGCTAGGGAACCAGGTGGTGTATTTCACAACATTCCCATCGAATGAAACAATTTTGACAATATGTGAGGAATTGCGTCTTCTTCTTCACTTGCTGTTGAAAAAATCCGAATTTGCTAGGGAACCAGGTGGTGTATTTCACAACATTCCCATCGAATGAAACAATTTTGACAATATGTGAGGAATTGCGTCTTTTTCTTCACTTGCTGTTGAAAAAATCCGAATTTGCTAGGGAACCAGGTGGTGTATTTCACAACATTCCCATCGAATGAAACAATTTTGACAATATGTGATGAATTGCGTCTTCTTCTTCACTTGCTGTTGAAAAAATCCGAATTTGCTAGGGAACCAGGTGGTGTATTTCACAACATTCCCATCGAATGAAACAATTTTGACAATATGTGATGAATTGCGTCTTCTTCTTCACTTGCTGTTGAAAAAATCCGAATTTGCTAGGGAACCAGGTGGTGTATTTCACAACATTCCCATCGAATGAAACAATTTTGACAATATGTGATGAATTGCGTCTTCTTCTTCACTTGCTGTTGAAAAAATCCGAATTTGCTAGGGAACCAGGTGGTGTATTTCACAACATTCCCATCGAATGAAACAATTTTGACAATATGTGATGAATTGCGTCTTCTTCTTCACTTGCTGTTGAAAAAATCCGAATTTGCTAGGGAACCAGGTGGTGTATTTCACAACATTCCCATCGAATGAAACAATTTTGACAATATGTGAGGAATTGCGTCTTCTTCTTCACTTGCTGTTGAAAAAATCCGAATTTGCTAGGGAACCAGGTGGTGTATTTCACAACATTCCCATCGAATGAAACAATTTTGACAATATGTGAGGAATTGCGTCTTCTTCTTCACTTGCTGTTGAAAAAATCCGAATTTGCTAGGGAACCAGGTGGTGTATTTCACAACATTCCCATCGAATGAAACAATTTTGACAATATGTGATGAATTGCGTCTTCTTCTTCACTTGCTGTTGAAAAAATCCGAATTTGCTAGGGAACCAGGTGGTGTATTTCACAACATTCCCATCGAATGAAACAATTTTGACAATATGTGAGGAATTGCGTCTTCTTCTTCACTTGCTGTTGAAAAAATCCGAATTTGCTAGGGAACCAGGTGGTGTATTTCACAACATTCCCATCGAATGAAACAATTTTGACAATATGTGATGAATTGCGTCTTCTTCTTCACTTGCTGTTGAAAAAATCCGAATTTGCTAGGGAACCAGGTGGTGTATTTCACAACATTCCCATCGAATGAAACAATTTTGACAATATGTGAGGAATTGCGTCTTCTTCTTCACTTGCTGTTGAAAAAATCCGAATTTGCTAGGGAACCAGGTGGTGTATTTCACAACATTCCCATCGAATGAAACAATTTTGACAATATGTGAGGAATTGCGTCTTCTTCTTCACTTGCTGTTGAAAAAATCCGAATTTGCTAGGGAACCAGGTGGTGTATTTCACAACATTCCCATCGAATGAAACAATTTTGACAATATGTGATGAATTGCGTCTTCTTCTTCACTTGCTGTTGAAAAAATCCGAATTTGCTAGGGAACCAGGTGGTGTATTTCACAACATTCCCATCGAATGAAACAATTTTGACAATATGTGATGAATTGCGTCTTCTTCTTCACTTGCTGTTGAAAAAATCCGAATTTGCTAGGGAACCAGGTGGTGTATTTCACAACATTCCCATCGAATGAAACAATTTTGACAATATGTGATGAATTGCGTCTTCTTCTTCACTTGCTGTTGAAAAAATCCGAATTTGCTAGGGAACCAGGTGGTGTATTTCACAACATTCCCATCGAATGAAACAATTTTGACAATATGTGAGGAATTGCGTCTTCTTCTTCACTTGCTGTTGAAAAAATCCGAATTTGCTAGGGAACCAGGTGGTGTATTTCACAACATTCCCATCGAATGAAACAATTTTGACAATATGTGAGGAATTGCGTCTTCTTCTTCACTTGCTGTTGAAAAAATCCGAATTTGCTAGGGAACCAGGTGGTGTATTTCACAACATTCCCATCGAATGAAACAATTTTGACAATATGTGAGGAATTGCGTCTTCTTCTTCACTTGCTGTTGAAAAAATCCGAATTTGCTAGGGAACCAGGTGGTGTATTTCACAACATTCCCATCGAATGAAACAATTTTGACAATATGTGAGGAATTGCGTCTTCTTCTTCACTTGCTGTTGAAAAAATCCGAATTTGCTAGGGAACCAGGTGGTGTATTTCACAACATTCCCATCGAATGAAACAATTTTGACAATATGTGAGGAATTGCGTCTTCTTCTTCACTTGCTGTTGAAAAAATCCGAATTTGCTAGGGAACCAGGTGGTGTATTTCACAACATTCCCATCGAATGAAACAATTTTGACAATATGTGAGGAATTGCGTCTTCTTCTTCACTTGCTGTTGAAAAAATCCGAATTTGCTAGGGAACCAGGTGGTGTATTTCACAACATTCCCATCGAATGAAACAATTTTGACAATATGTGAGGAATTGCGTCTTCTTCTTCACTTGCTGTTGAAAAAATCCGAATTTGCTAGGGAACCAGGTGGTGTATTTCACAACATTCCCATCGAATGAAACAATTTTGACAATATGTGATGAATTGCGTCTTCTTCTTCACTTGCTGTTGAAAAAATCCGAATTTGCTAGGGAACCAGGTGGTGTATTTCACAACATTCCCATCGAATGAAACAATTTTGACAATATGTGAGGAATTGCGTCTTCTTCTTCACTTGCTGTTGAAAAAATCCGAATTTGCTAGGGAACCAGGTGGTGTATTTCACAACATTCCCATCGAATGAAACAATTTTGACAATATGTGAGGAATTGCGTCTTCTTCTTCACTTGCTGTTGAAAAAATCCGAATTTGCTAGGGAACCAGGTGGTGTATTTCACAACATTCCCATCGAATGAAACAATTTTGACAATATGTGATGAATTGCGTCTTCTTCTTCACTTGCTGTTGAAAAAATCCGAATTTGCTAGGGAACCAGGTGGTGTATTTCACAACATTCCCATCGAATGAAACAATTTTGACAATATGTGAGGAATTGCGTCTTCTTCTTCACTTGCTGTTGAAAAAATCCGAATTTGCTAGGGAACCAGGTGGTGTATTTCACAACATTCCCATCGAATGAAACAATTTTGACAATATGTGATGAATTGCGTCTTCTTCTTCACTTGCTGTTGAAAAAATCCGAATTTGCTAGGGAACCAGGTGGTGTATTTCACAACATTCCCATCGAATGAAACAATTTTGACAATATGTGATGAATTGCGTCTTCTTCTTCACTTGCTGTTGAAAAAATCCGAATTTGCTAGGGAACCAGGTGGTGTATTTCACAACATTCCCATCGAATGAAACAATTTTGACAATATGTGAGGAATTGCGTCTTCTTCTTCACTTGCTGTTGAAAAAATCCGAATTTGCTAGGGAACCAGGTGGTGTATTTCACAACATTCCCATCGAATGAAACAATTTTGACAATATGTGAGGAATTGCGTCTTCTTCTTCACTTGCTGTTGAAAAAATCCGAATTTGCTAGGGAACCAGGTGGTGTATTTCACAACATTCCCATCGAATGAAACAATTTTGACAATATGTGATGAATTGCGTCTTCTTCTTCACTTGCTGTTGAAAAAATCCGAATTTGCTAGGGAACCAGGTGGTGTATTTCACAACATTCCCATCGAATGAAACAATTTTGACAATATGTGAGGAATTGCGTCTTCTTCTTCACTTGCTGTTGAAAAAATCCGAATTTGCTAGGGAACCAGGTGGTGTATTTCACAACATTCCCATCGAATGAAACAATTTTGACAATATGTGATGAATTGCGTCTTCTTCTTCACTTGCTGTTGAAAAAATCCGAATTTGCTAGGGAACCAGGTGGTGTATTTCACAACATTCCCATCGAATGAAACAATTTTGACAATATGTGATGAATTGCGTCTTTTTCTTCACTTGCTGTTGAAAAAATCCGAATTTGCTAGGGAACCAGGTGGTGTATTTCACAACATTCCCATCGAATGAAACAATTTTGACAATATGTGATGAATTGCGTCTTCTTCTTCACTTGCTGTTGAAAAAATCCGAATTTGCTAGGGAACCAGGTGGTGTATTTCACAACATTCCCATCGAATGAAACAATTTTGACAATATGTGATGAATTGCGTCTTCTTCTTCACTTGCTGTTGAAAAAATCCGAATTTGCTAGGGAACCAGGTGGTGTATTTCACAACATTCCCATCGAATGAAACAATTTTGACAATATGTGATGAATTGCGTCTTCTTCTTCACTTGCTGTTGAAAAAATCCGAATTTGCTAGGGAACCAGGTGGTGTATTTCACAACATTCCCATCGAATGAAACAATTTTGACAATATGTGATGAATTGCGTCTTCTTCTTCACTTGCTGTTGAAAAAATCCGAATTTGCTAGGGAACCAGGTGGTGTATTTCACAACATTCCCATCGAATGAAACAATTTTGACAATATGTGATGAATTGCGTCTTCTTCTTCACTTGCTGTTGAAAAAATCCGAATTTGCTAGGGAACCAGGTGGTGTATTTCACAACATTCCCATCGAATGAAACAATTTTGACAATATGTGATGAATTGCGTCTTCTTCTTCACTTGCTGTTGAAAAAATCCGAATTTGCTAGGGAACCAGGTGGTGTATTTCACAACATTCCCATCGAATGAAACAATTTTGACAATATGTGATGAATTGCGTCTTCTTCTTCACTTGCTGTTGAAAAAATCCGAATTTGCTAGGGAACCAGGTGGTGTATTTCACAACATTCCCATCGAAAATTCAAAGTTTGTGACAAATTGTTTTGGGAGCATGAAGGAATTTTGACAAGATGTGAGATTTTCTTCTTGTTCAGTCACTGATGAAAAAATTGGAGTTCGTGACGGAATCAGGAGGAGTATTTTATAGCATTCATATTGAAAATTGAAAGTTTGTGAAAAGTGTTTGTTGGAGCATGAACAAAGTATGACAAGATGTCTTTCACTAAAACGAATATCTATTGAATTACAAAGTAGCATCTTTGGCTTAGCGGTTTACAGACAGACGACGCGCGCGCTTCATTTAAAAAAATCAATATCTGAAAAATGAGTTCCAATAGAAAAAAAAATTTCGATATGGTTTACAACTCTTATTCCGCATAAGTACAGTATCGGAAACTTTTCATCTGTTACCCCATCCGACGCATTAACGGACCTCGTGGCAATACGACACACCGCACACAGCTCACGTCGATTTCCAAGAGAATTTGTAATGCTCTCTCAACATTATAGCAAGCTATTCTTCACTCTCTTATGAAACCACCATAGCCAAGATGAAAATTTTCCGATTCTGTATGTGTATCCAATGATCAAAAAAGTTCCTTGATGCCAAAATACTAAAAGTAGATTTTGCACGGTTACTTCCAATTTTGCTCTTGCTTCAATTGGATAGATACTGATTAATATAACTATTAATGCCCATATTCTAATTCACTCTTGTTACTGCTGGAAAGTTTCGAGTATTTTTTTTTTTGGATTTTCAAGTGTTCACACCTGGAACGTATTCAATTAATTCTGATATTGGTTTGGTATCGTATGACCTTGAAAACCCATATATGGGTT
This sequence comes from Chrysolina haemoptera, assembly GCA_958298965.1. Classification (NCBI taxonomy): domain Eukaryota; kingdom Metazoa; phylum Arthropoda; class Insecta; order Coleoptera; family Chrysomelidae; genus Chrysolina; species Chrysolina haemoptera. The sequence goes on along the minus strand of OY282602.1, from coordinate 1,714,890 downwards.
TCACCGATGACTAGATATATGTAGAGATAGTGAGTTATCTTCTCAAAATAATACCAGGAATCGATATGGGACTACATAAACGATGATTTCATCTACCGACCTGCATGGAGCGCAGTTCTAACATTTTATTACCGTGAATAATAGTAGCTTCGTAAATATGGGTGGTGTCACCACAATAGGGTTAATTTTTCTGCTTAGCAGGTGAGGAAATAGCGTTTTTATAGTTTTATAGTTTATATTGCATTGAATTGTTGGCCCAACGAAAGAAAACCACGTACTACTATTGAAATGTTTTGAAAATGATAAACATATCTCATTTCCTATATAATGAGATATTTTTATAAAATATCTTGCCTGCATGGATTTGTGATGATCTTGACGACGAAATTTAACCGTCATGAACGTATTTGTGCAGTGTAATGCTGGGTAGTTTCATAATACCTCAGAATATGATCAGTTCATAAGTGGAAAAGGTGGATCCATTTGTTACGTTTTACGTATTACGTATTTTTTGCATTCTTTGTATCAACCCTTAACGCTACACCACGTATCGACAGCCACTTTGCGAGTCTTTGCCATAGAAAGATCCTATGCAGATCTAAAAATTCTCAATGAGAATTTCACAGCAAAAATTTATTCATTTATTTTTGAACGAATAAAAAAATATGTTCCACCCATGGAATTTTGGTAAACTATTTTTTTTCGTGTTTATCATGGTTCCAACTACTAGCACACCAAGTTTGGTGGTGCTCCAATCGATTCTTGTCTCAAAACCCAATCGTACTGGATTATAGAGGAATATGATTATTATTATTATTATTTAAATGAACTTTCTCAATATTTCTGAACTTCGATTATGGCTAGAGTATGTTTGATGAATTTAATATATTGTCCAAATGCTGGCTTTCCACGCGTATTCAGATGTTCATTTATCCGAACCTTTAAAATTCTACTTGTCCTCCATATGTTATTCTTCTAATCAAATATCATACCTACTAACAATAATCCTACACGTTCACTCAGAAATAATACTCGTGTTTTTTTTTCAATTTGTGATTTAATCGCATCTTGTGATAAGTATATTTCGTAATTTTATCCATTGTATCAGTTACGAAATTATTGAGTAAAGCCCAGCTATTGCCAGAGCTGATTTGCGTTATCTATGGAAAAATTATTGAAAATAATTGTTTGTGATATCATTCAGAATGATACGAAATTATCTTCGTCTGAGTTCTGACAAGTATTTTTTTTTCTTCAATATATGAATAAAAAATACATAGGTACAAAGGCAGAGTTACAGCATTCTGAAATAGAGAAAATGTGGTGATGGTGATAGCAGCCGGTAGCGCCGGGGTTTCGTGATCGAAAGGTCGCTGGTTCCATCCCCAGCCAGAGCAGGATTTTTTCTGTTTCAGATGTAAATATGAGTGATTGAATCTTCTTGCTGGCTGGGGATAATCCTCCACGATTCACTGTTGCGTTATTAATTAACACTGCTGCTCCTAGGTGGCGTATGAAGTTAGTAACAAGTCCTATGCAGAACACGTGGTTAATGACCATAGCAGTCGATGCCAACACACCAAGGAAAAAAAAATACAATGCTTTATCTTGACATTATTCCAATTCTTTCAATAATATTGGGTACAATTTTTGGGAAATCTCTTCCCTCTAAACCTTGTCATGGTTATTGCATACATCTTAATTATTTGTGATAATTTCCTAGCTCAACCTAATCTTTAACCATAATGGAACCAAAAACAAAAATACTTTTTGAAAAATGATACAATCGTTTTATAAAAACGAAGAAGTTTTCTCGCCTTCAGGATAGGAGGGGGTGAGAGTTTTCAAATATAATTATTCTCCGGTCCGATATTTTTCAATATTTTAACAGATTTTTCCGAATTAATTTTTTGTTTTGAGTTTTTGAAACTTGCTTCGCGTGGTTTACATTTTTTACAAAGAGTGATAATCTAGAATTATCGCTGGAGGTAGTTAATTTTTCTACTCTTCAGGCCTCCATGGTTAGGTTAGGTTAGGTTAGGTTAGGTTAGGTTAGGTTAGGTTAGGTGATAATCTAGAATTATCGCTGGAGGTAGTTAATTTTTCTACTCGCTAGGCCACCATGGTTAGGTCTGAAAAAATTGCAATTTCTGGTGAACTTCCCCTTTAATGAATAAATATTGGATTTTCAGTTGCGTTCAATCTTTGGACAGAAACTCCTTCCCAGATAAATTCATGTTTGGAGTAGCATCTTCTGCTTACCAAATTGAAGGAGCATGGAATGAAGACGGGAAGGGGGAGAGCATATGGGACCATTATATGCATGGAAATTCATCGAGAATCCAGAATGAGACTGAGCCGGGTGCTGCTGCCGATTCCTATCACAAATACAAAGATGATGTGGCACTTATTGCGAGTATGAATCTCAATCATTACAAGTTCTCGCTTTCCTGGACTAGGTAATTGATATTAGACCGTCAGCTATTGACAGATTTAGGTGCCCCATTTTCGCATACAAGCCTCGAATAGGGTTGAAAAGTATATCGATTTGGAGTAAAATGAAGATATTTTTACAAGTGGCTCCTGGAGATAACATACCGAGAATTCGATTTTTCAGAACAGTGCTTGTTTCCCTCGTGTTTCTATTTACGGTACGAAACTACAGAGGGTGATTCGTTAAGTCGTTTTGAGAAAAAAGTTTTTATGAACATATGTTCGGAGTTGCTTCTTGTCTGAGATACAGGGCATTGATTTTTTTTTCAAACGCCTTTGTATCTCAGAAACGAAGCAACTCCGGGCATATGTTTATAGGAACTTTTTTCCTTAAGGCGACTTAACGAATCACCCTCTGTAGTTTCGTACCGTAAATAGAAACATGAGGGAAACAAATAAGCACTGTTCTGAAAAATCGAATTCTCGGTATGTTATCCCCAGGAGCCACTCGTAAAAATATCTTCATTTTACTCCAAATCGATATACTTTTCAACCCTATTCGAGGCTTGTTTGCGAAAATGGGGCACCTAAATCTGTCACTAGCTGACGGTCTATATACGGTAGTATTTCAACACATTCGTGGACAGTAGAGTTCGAAAGACATCAAAAAATCATCACCCATTTTTTTTACAGAATCGTGTTCATTTTTGGCCAAATGTGACAAATTGTATGAAATTAAAAAACACAGATGGCGGTTATAGCAGTTATTTCAGCCTAGTTACTTTGGCAATAAAGTTCAGCAATCATTTTTTTATTTTTTTTATTTTTTTAGAAACGAAGTAGATCACCGAATTGAGCAAAATAAGTATTTTTTTTGGGATTCTAGCACTGGTAATGATTTTTCACGTTTCCAGGACCGTTATGGCCCAGATAATAATTCATAACTTCCTCATTATGAATTCTGCCACTTTCATATTTCAGTATAACAATTTCAATCAGTTGATAAAAGAAACCACATATTCGGAATAATTTTTCCGGGCGTCCAGGGCCGGCTTCACTCCAGCAATAAATCTTGACTTTCTTATTAGGAACTCTCCCAGTTTCATATTTCAGGGTAGCAATCAAGATCGGTTGAGAAAAGGATCCTCATGTTCAGAATAATTTTTCCTGGCGTCCAGGGCCGGCTTCACTTCAGCAATAAATCTTAACTTCCTTATTGAGAACTCTGCCAGTTTCATATTTCAGGGTAGCAATCAAGATCGGTTGAGAAAAGAATCCTTATGTTCAGAATAATTTTTCCGGGCGTCCAGGGCTGGATTCACTCCAGCAATAAATCTTAACTCCCTGAAATATGAAACTGGCAGAGTTCCTAATAAGGAAGTTATGATTTATTGCTGGAGAGAAGCCGGCCCTGGACGACCGGAAAAATTATTTTGAACATGAGGATTCTCTTCTCAACCGATGATGATTTCTACCATGAAATATGAAACTGGCAGAGTTCCTAATAAGGAAGTTATGATTTATTGCTGGAGAGAAGCCGGCCCTGGACGACCGGAAAAATTATTTTGAACATGAGGATTCTCTTCTCAACCGATGATGATTTCTACCATGAAATATGAAACTGGCAGAGTTCCTAATAAGGATGTTAAGATTTATTGCTGGAGAGAAGCCGGCCCTGGACGCCTAGAAAAATTATTCTGAACATGACGATTCTTTTCTCAAACGATCTTGATTTCTACCCAGAAATATGAAACTGGCAGAGTTCCTAATAAGGAAGTTAAGATTTATTGCTGGAGAGAAGCCGGCCCTGGACGCCTGTAAAAATTATTCTGAACATGGGGATTATTTTCTCAACCGATCATGATTTCTACCCTGAGATATGGAACTGGCAGAATTCCTAATAAGGAAGTTAAGATATATTGCTGGAGAGAAGCCGGCCCTGGACGCCCGGAAAAATTATTTTGAACATGAGGATTCTTTTCTCAACCGATCCTGATTGTAACCCCAAAATATGAAACTGGCAGAGTTCCTAATAAGGAAGTTAAGATTTATTGCTGGAGTGAAGCCGGCCCTGGACGCCCGGAAAAATTATTCTGAACATATGAATTATATTCCTCAAGGATTCTCTTCGTTATGCTGAAATATGAAACTGGCAGAGTTCTTAAGAACGAAGTTAAGATTAATTGCTGGAGTGAAGTTGGCCCTGGATGCCTGGAAAAATTATTCTGATTATGTGGATTCCTTTCTCAACCGATCCTGATTGTTTCCCTGAAATATTAAACTGGCAGAGTTCCTAATAAGGAAGTTGAGATTTATTGCTGGAGTGAAGCCGGCCCTGGACGCCCGGAAAAATTATTCTGAACACGTGGTTTCTTTTATAAACTGATTGAAATTGTTTACTGAAAGTGCCAGAATTCATAATGAGGAAGTTATGAATAATTATCTGGGCCATTACGGTCCTGGAAACGTGAAAAATCATTACCAGTGCTAGAATCCCAAAAAAAATACTTATTTTGCTCAATTCTGTGATCTACTTCGTTCCTAAAAATATAAAAAAAAAATTATTGTTGAACTTTATTGCCAAAGTAACTAGGCTAGTTATTTCGACTAACAAAACATTTTTTTCATGGTCAACCCTACTCTACTACGCCTTTTTTAACCACTTATTATATCTCGAAAACGACACATAAAAATTATTAAAATTCACACATATTTCTTATGACACGTCCCACTATAAGATTATAAAATTTCAGCCAATTTAACCGAGAGCCAATAATATCCCAACCATTTTCGTGAGGGGACCTTTTATAATTTTTTTTTCTCCAGAAACCTGTCACATATAGGTATGGGAAATTATCATATGGAAAAATAATTTTTCGTTCCGTTCTCTACATAATTCTTATGTTCTATCCACCATAAAACACCTGGTATACTTTCCAATACCCTTATTTTCAGGTTACTACCCACGGGTTTCAATGATTCCATCAACGATGCTGGCATAAAGTACTACCAAAAGCTGATCAGTGAGTTGAAAAAAAAGGGTATAACCCCAATGATCACTCTTTACCACTGGGACCTTCCACAGTCGATCCAAGATCAAGGAGGCTGGACGAACGAAAAAACTATCCAAAATTTCGTAGACTATGCAAGAGTTGCTTTCAAATCCTTCGATGGTATCGAATATTGGATAACAATACACGAACCTAAACAGGTTTGTAGAGGAGGATATGGTAATGGGAGTTTGGCCCCCTTCATTCCTGACACTGGGAGATCTGATTATAAGTGTGCTTATATTATTTTGAAATCACATGCTGCTGTTTATCATATGTATAAAACCGAGTTCCCAGATTTGAAAGGTTAGTTCCATCAATACTTTTAGGTTAACATATCAACATTCGTCGAATAGATTGAGTGTTTGATTACCGAAAATAAATTTGAAAGATTTAGAAGGGATTCTTGTCGAAGTAGGCCAAGCAGGTTTTCTTGATGGATTGCCAGTATCTGCTTTTCAGAGCCAACGCTGGATGATGTGTTCAGACGGGTTATCCTTTGATCCTTTTTTCTTCTCAATATTATCGCTTTGTGACAACATTTTTTATACCACCTTATTTTATTTTTTGACGTTTGTAGAATAAATTTTGTTTGCATTGTATTTTTTGAGACATGTTTTGGGATATGTGGCTTCAAACCCAGCGTCTACCAGGGAGATAATTTGAGCAGTAGGTTCCAGTGGCGCAGCAAATATTTCAGTTTGAGGTTTTCGTTTTGTCAACAGGCTGTTGGAGGAAAGGCTGCAGCAATAAAACTGCCTACCTCTGGCTGCGCCTCTGGTAGGACCCAAAACTTCCATCCTCGCACAGTTCTGAGATGATAGGAGTTTCATCAGTTACCTAGGGAATCCATGTGAACATATTTCACCTTTAAAAATTCAAGAAGAACACCTATTCATAACTACTCGCCCTTAGCTCTCACGATGTTTTTTTAACAATAATACAGGATTCTTCCTTTCGTGGGAACCAGAACTTGTAAAGAAATCGTCATGAATACTCAAGATTAATGTTTCTCATCAACACTTCATTGTTATTTGCATTTTCAGGAAAAATCTCTATTGCCCTCGATGGATCCTGGTCTGAACCACACACCAATGCCAAACCAGATCAGAAAGCAGCCAAAAGAAGGAATGATTTTGAGGTATATATAACCTATACTTTCATTAACTGATTAGAAATTTATAACTAGTTCGAAATTTTCCATCAAATTCCCAAAAACGGAAAATCAATATTTTTGTTGTACTTTTGACATCCTGTATCTCAGAGGGGATGCATTTTAGGACATACCCTGATAGGAACTTTTCCTACGAGCGTGCGGAAAAGTAACTTTTCCGCACGATTTTTTGTTTTGAAAGTTGTACTTTTCCGTACGATTTAAAATCGTGCGGAAAAGTTACTTTCCCGCACGATTTTTACTTTTCCGTACGATTTTTACTTTTCCGCACGATTTTTGTATTTTTGAAAATGAGGATATTTACAACTAAATAAATGATCTATGTAACTATTCTGTCGTATTAGTCATTTTGTAGCATTATTATGAAAACTTGTTTATTAAAAACCTTGTTTTTTCATAAATAAGATTGACAAAAACACTCGTAGGAAAAATATTGTACCTAACTCTTACGGAAAATGTCTTTTCCGCCCTTAACGGCTTGCCCGAACTCCGCTTCGCGTCGTTCGTGCAACTGCCGTCGCGTGCGGAAAAGTACTACTTTCCGCACTTGTTAGGTAAATAACTATTTCACCTCGAAATCTGGTGAGGAATCTACGAAAGCGCAGGAGGGCCACAAGTAGTTTTTTTTTCATCACTTCGACTTTTAAGTCAAAATTTCGAGAAAAAAGTCGAAATTTCGACATTAATGTCTTTTCTCGAAATTTCGACTTTTTTTTGAAATTTCGACTTTTTTTTGAAATTTCGAGTTTAATGTTTTAAAATTTCCATTTTTATGTCGAAATTCAATCACTTCGACTTTATTGGCGAAATTTCAAGAAAAAAGTCGAAATTCCGAGAAAAAAGTCGAAAAATGTCGAAATTTCAACATTAAAGTCGGAATTTCGACTTTTTTCTCGAAATTTCGACTTTTTTCTCGAAATTTCGACTTTAAAGTCGAAGTGAATAAATTTCGACATTAAACTCGAAATTTCAAGAAAAAAGTCGAAATTTCGAGAAAAAAGTCGAAAAAAGTCGAAATTTCAACATTAAAGTCGGAATTTCGACTTTTTTCTCGAAATTTCGACTTTTTTCTCGAAATTTCGACTTTAAAGTCGAAGTGAATAAATTTGGACATTAAACTCGAAATTTCAAGAAAAAAGTCGAAATTTCGAGAAAAAAGTCGAAAAAAGTCGAAATTTCAACATTAAAGTCGGAATTTCGACTTTTTTCTCGAAATTTCGACTTTAAAGTCGAAGTGATTAAATTTTGACATAAAAGTCGAAATTTTGACATTAAACTCGAAATATCAAGAAAAAAGTCGAAATTTCGAGAAAAAAGTCGAAAATAGTCGAAATTTCAACATTAAAGTCGGAATTTCGACTTTTTTCTTGATATTTCGACTTTAAAGTCGAAGTGATTAAATTTTGACATAAAAGTCGAAATTTTGACATTAAACTCGAAATATCAAGAAAAAAGTCGAAGTGATGAAAAGAAAATCTCTTATGGCCCTCCTGCGCTTTTGTAGGAATCTGTAGTTGAGGTTTGTTGGTCTTATTCTGACTCACCCTGTATATATAAAATATGAAAATTTAACCATTGCTACTCATACTTAACTGACTGGCGCGGCGTCACGACTCTTCTTCTTGTCTTCTTGTTTTTGGTTTTTAGCTTTGACAGATCGGTTTCGAACATTGCATACAAGGAGTTTTTTCAAATTTTCCCCAGAACGTTTCAAGATTTGAACATTGTTTATTTCAATTTTCAGTTCGGGCTATATGCGAATCCAATTTTTGTAAGAGATTGGCCGCAAATGGCGAAGCAGATAGTGGACAATAACAGTAAACAACAATTTTTCAACTCTTCCCGACTACCTGCTTTCACGACCGAAGAAATTTCAGAAATACAAGGCACGGCTGACTTCATGGCTTTGAACTATTATGGAGCTCGAGTAGTAGCGAATTCAAAAGATTACGATCCAGATCATTATTATGGATATGATACCGACTTGGAGGTCAAGTACTTGAAAAATACCTCTTGGATTGAAATGGCTAATGGACTATCAGTGAGTCAATATTCAGATTGATGATGACAATTAGCATCTACTGCTTCTACTTTTATAGATTGTTCCATGGAGTATTAAAAGTTTTACGGGATATATAAAAGATACATATGGGAATCCAGAAATAATAATAACAGGAAACGGCGTAGCAGACGAAGATCTCATTGATGATACCCTTAGAAAGAACTACATCGGCGTAAGTATTCAGAATCAACAGTTTGTTTGTCCAATCATTTTTCGGTATTAAATCCACTTCTAAATCATGACATTTGTTCTTGAAAAAAAGTGGCGCAGCCAGGATTTTTCGTCAGCCGGATGTCATGAATAACACCTATAAGCGAACTTTTAGGCACGCGAACGATAACATCCTCTTAAAGGAAATTTTCTTAGCTTTCTTTCTATATACCTATGTATTTAACGAATGTGTCTCCTTATGGTCGCAAAATGCGAAAAATGTGAAAGGTGTGCTAGGATCCAGCATCCTAGCACATGAAACCGCCAACGAAAAATACTTCCAAAAACTCTAGAATTTTTTCAATATTTTTCCCGTATTCTACGCCATCAGTTTAACATGACACAGTATTCGAAAAATGAAAAATAATAAATTTAATAATCGGTCCAACTCGGAGTGCACACGTTCGTAAAAACGCCCACCAAATCTATGGTTGACTAGCAATCGATTTCAAATTCAGTCAGCGTATAGAAAAAAGATTGAATTTAACGAATAACATAGAAAAAAGGCACGCGAACGATAACATCATCTTGTAGGAAATGTTCTTATATTTCTTTCTATATACCTATGTATTTAACGAATGTGTCTCGTTATGGTCGCAAAATGCGAAAAATGTAAAACATGCGCTAAACTCCGGCATCCTAGCGCACAAAAGCACCTTTAACACCTACAAGCGAACTGTTAGGCCAGCAAACAATAACATCCTCTTATAGGAAATTTTCTATGCTTTCTTTCTATATACCTATGTAATTAACGAATGTGTCTCGTTATGGTCGCAAAATGCAAAAAATATAAAACATGCGCTAAACTCCGGCATCCTAGCCTACAAAAGCACCTATAACACCTACAAGCGAACTGTTAGGCCATAAAACGATAACATCGTCTTATAGGAAATTTTCTAAGGTTTATTTCTATATACCTATGTATTTAACGAATGTGTCTCGTTATGGTCGCAAAATGCGAAAAATGTAAAACATGCGCTAAACTCCGGCATCCTAGCGCACAAAAGCACCTTTAACACCTACAAGCGAACTGTTAGGCCAGCAAACAATAACATCCTCTTATAGGAAATTTTCTATGCTTTCTTTCTATATACCTATGTAATTAACGAATGTGTCTCGTTATGGTCGCAAAATGCAAAAAATATAAAACATGCGCTAAACTCCGGCATCCTAGCCTACAAAAGCACCTATAACACCTACAAGCGAACTGTTAGGCCAGAAAACGATAACATCCTCTTATAGGAAATTTTCTAAGCTTTCTTTCTATATACCTAAGTATTTAACGAATGTGTCTCGTTATGGTCGAAAAATGCGAAAAATGTAAAACGGGTGCTGAAATCCGGCATCCTAGCCTAAAAAAGCACCTATAACACCTACAAGCGAACTGTTAGGCCAGAAAACGATAACATCCTCTTATAGAAAATTTTCTAAGCTTTCTTTCTATATACCTATGTATTTAACGAATGTGTCTCGTTATGGTCGCAAAATGCAAAAAATGTAAAAGGTGCGCTAGGATCCGGCATCCTAGCACACAAAACCACCTATAACACCTACAAGCGAACTGTTAGGCCAGCAAACAATAACATCTTCTTGTAGCAAATTTCTTTCAAAAGATGAGGGCGTATTAAATTTCAACAGACTTCTATTCTTGACATACAATAACTGAACTATATCTGAAACAGGAAAGATTTATGCAAGGGAGTAGTTTTTAAAACGAATACTTTCATGGTATATCTTCCCTGAATGCCATTTTTTCTAAGAAAAATGTCGGTTCATTCGGAATTATAAAAGAAATGTCTGATGAAGGGTGATTAATTGAATCCTGAACCTGTTTTTTATATCAAGCCATTTCATCTTCGGTAAGGTGTTAGAAGTGCGCCGAAGAATGAGAAATAAAACAACCTGATTTTTTCACCACTTTTTATTATCAATATGGACATTTTCCAACTATGTTTCAAGCTGATGGAAAACGTTTTGCGGAATTCAAGCAAGGAGGAAAAAACTGCGAGCACAACGAAAAATGTGACAGGAAGAGTTTCAAAAATATTTTAATTTGAATGTTTCAGGATCACCTGGAATACATCCTCAAAGCAATCAACGATGATAATGTCACCATTACTGGCTACACCTACTGTAATCTGTTGGACAGTTTTGAATGGGACGAAGGATACAGGTAGGAAATAATCTTTTCATAAATTGTTTTAAAAGTTTTACCTTACTAATTATCATTGCGAACAGAAATCACCTGCACTACAACAGAACTGGTCTCTCAGACCACTGAACATTTAGTTACCAGAAATAATAATTGGAACGTACAAAACGAATACTAGTTGAAGTTAATGGTTCTCACCCTTATATTAGTCTAACAGTAGATAATTCTAAAAATCGGAGATACATATCAATTTTATTTTGAGCAATAGAAAATTACACTGCAATAAAAAATGACGTTTTATGTATAACAAATGATCTTATCTGAATATACGATGCATATAAAACCACACCACGACCCTATTAATCTATTTCATATCGACTACAATTCACTTCAAAACTATTCTAAATTGCGATAGATTCAAATGCCATATTCAGTATTGTTCTACAAAAGTTTGTCCTTGAGTCCTCTGAGAATGCTTTCTGCACGAGAAAGAGTTGTTCGTTGTTCCCAGTTTGAATCACAGTGTACACCAGATTAAATTTCTCTCGAAACTATTCGTTGAATTCAATGGAAAGGCACACTTTGTTTTGATTCCTGACGTGCAATATATGGAGAGACTTTGACGTCATCTATATTCGTCCAATGAAATACCGGCAATAGTTCGCGCGAAAATAGGTAGTGTTTGAATTCTCCTGCAACGATCTTTTTTTCTGGATCAATTACAATAAAAAAAGTAGAAAATCTTTTTTCATGCAGTTTGACTTGTGAATATTTGAAAAATAAATGTAAAGAGTGAAAAAACCAAACAATGAGAGCATGATTCTTAAGTGCGGTTTCCACCAAAAAAGTGAGAATAGTATAGTGGCATTTGGTTTCAAACTTAGCAATATTGGGCTAAACAAAAATGACATTTCTGATATCTACATACTGCAAAAATAACAGATCGGTACTTTCATTCGCACAAAAAACTAAGGGAGGCTAGAGAGAGTGGGACAGAAAAATAATTCTGTGGTAAATTTTCTGTGAAAAGTGATTTCCTAGGAAAAAGTTCTTTGCATCATTGTGATAATTAATTCATCAAATGTCAAATGCTTTGTTTGTCCCTCCATGACCACCATGTTGTGACGTCAGCTGACAGTGCTCTACTGTCTTCTATCGGTAAAATGTGCTCACCGCCTCGATACCTAATATAATATAATTCAAGCTTGGTAGAAGGTTCAAGCTGTGTACCAGTGTTGATTGTTATTCATATGGAAAAAGCGTTGCATTACTATATGTTGTTCAAACTTTTCAGCCAACATTTTGGCCTGTACAGTGTGGATATGAGCAGTAAAGCCAGGAAAGCTAAAGATGCAGTTGACTTTTACAGACGCGTTGCAAAGGATCCAAACACTCCTAATGAAACTTCCACGCCAGCTATAATAACAACTTCTTCTGTAACAACTATAACAACAACCTCCACAAGTATACGCACTAGTGGTATAACTACTACTAGTGTTACTAGTACTACAGCCAAACATTCTGGATCGTTGGGTTCTCCTGGAATGTCTGTAAAATTGATGATAGCAACTTTGTCACTTGTTATTCACTTGGGAATGTTTTAAAATTGGACGAATATAAAGGCGATGAAATATTTTGAAAGTCACAGGTAGATAAAATCACTGGTATTGTCCAATCTGATATTCAAAATGGAAGATGATTTCACCTGATGTGGAACTTTGAGTAGTAGAAATAGTTGCAGATGACTGTTTGTACTAATGATTTCAAATAAGATAACTTCTCCGTCTTATAACTAACATGAAATTGTTTTCATTTGATTACCAGTTTCATTTTAAGTGTCTGTAGTCCTCAGGATATACTGCAAATTGAACACTTACTATGTAATTTTTATTATGTCACATATTATATTAACTCCTCGAAATCAGTTTAAACTCCTACCTTGTTCTTTTCCCCACTCACAATAAGGGTATTATTATCGTATTTATAAACTAATATTTCAAATGACTGTTTCTGGATTTTGTCTGAAATAATTCCTATGAAGAATAATATAAAGACTATTATAATATTTTCTTTTTTATATGATTATTATTAACACATTTGAATAATGTATCTTTGTGAACCGGTCGGTATGTATGTTAATCACTTCAAAAGGGTTTTCAAGTTTTCTATTAGGCTAGTTTTCGATATTTAAAACTACTTGAACTACCTAGTAGAAACCAAATCGACTATATATTTTATGAAAACCTTTCTTAGTGGCTACTCAGATAAATATCGAAATATAGGGTGTTCCATTTGAAAATGTGGAAATTCATGTTAATTTTAGTATTTATTAATAGAGTAAAAAAGCAAACTCTTGTTTCAAAAAGTCTGAACTTATAACAGGGTATCCCAAAACTCATCCTTAGGAGGTCTGATAATCCAGGTCATGACTGACAAGAATATTACAATATGATCTTAGTGAAATATGAATAGTTTTGGAGATATTGGCACTTCTATGAATTTTTCAAAAATCGAAACTTTTGATCAGTATTTCGAGTCCCGCAGGTACAAAACTTCATAGTTTAAGATTCCAATTTTTTTATGCAACCTTTAATAATCCTTCTATCGATTACAATCAAAAATAAATATTGGTGCAATACCTTTGGAGAAACAAAAAAACATATTTGCCCGACTCACGAGTTAACAGAGAGGAATCTTTTATTTAACAACGAGCTTTCAAGTTAGAAGGTATGGCAGGCCATCTAGTTCCTGAAAATTAAAATCTTAAACTATGAAGTTTTGTACTTGCGGCACTCGAAATACTGATCAAAGGTTTCGATTTTTACAAAATTCATAAAAGTGCCAATATCTCCAAAACTATCAATATTTACTGGGGTCATATTTTAAAATTCTGGTCAGTCATGAACTGGACCATCAGCCCACCAAAGGATGACGTTGAGTTTTGGGACATCCTGTATATGGTAACATTTAACAAGACAACAAATTTAATTGATAAACTATAAATGTTTCTACATATATGTAAAAGTGTCATAATTAGTATCAATAAAAAACATAAATAAAATCTGCGCGGTGTCTTTTTCTATATGGTAATAAATATTGATTGAGAGTTCCTTGGAGGTTCGCATCTGGTGTACATTTTAAAGAGTAGTGAATTTCTCATGCATTCGTCTGAATAATATAATTGAACAGACAAACGATCCCACAGTGATTCCTGAAAAAAAAAAAACGGTATGAGCTGCTGAACGTGATTTTCTCAAGAGCTACCACCAGCAGATGGCATGCACAAGTTACTATTTTTTATAATTTTTCCTAATACTGCTAATGTTGGATTAAATACTCTGAATTGAGCATTACCCAATTAGAATTTCATATTTTCTGGAAAAGATTGATATAGGAACGATTATATACTCATACTTCATTTTTTAATGAACAATGATAGAATCAAATTGCTTGGTAGCACCTCGAGCCCGATATGGCGAGTAATGCAAGTAATTATGGTGGGAGAGGACATCTAAGAGTAGTGTAGCAAGCTAATTTCATAAGCGAAACGCGCGTCGAGTGAAAGTGACTCCTTTCTTGAATTGCAATCCATTCGTCCTCTCCAGAAAGTCAGTTGGTAGCTGATACCCAACTGAACACGAATATTTAGAGCCAATCATATCAATTCCTGGAACACCTGTAGCAATGTGCAGCGGAAAGGTTGTCTGTAACTATTACTCTGATGTCCTGATTATCAGATTCAAGGACACGTCCATGTTTCCTACTGAAAGTGTTCAGAAACTTCGGATTTCTCAAAACACGACTATGCGCATACTCAGTCATAAGGCGAGCTTTCTGCAATTCGAAATTGATCTTCGTCAAGACAAAAATACTTGACAAAGGTAGTAAAACTACCTTTAAAGAACCTATGAGGACGCTAGCCACTAGTTTTAGCGTAATGTTAGGATAACCTTTGAGTCAGACGCAGAGACAATGTAACTTTAGTTCGAACTCAGACCACGAAAGTGCATACCCAACATTACCTAGCTTCTCACCACTCTAACGCTTACCTGCGACTAGTATATACAATGGAGTATACGCCCAGAAGTTGTAATCGTAGTTCAGAGTCTCCATACCGGAGTTGCCTACTATAAAATATATCGAAAGGAATACGATTTCGAGGCCTGCAATCAATGTGTGCGGGAGTAGCAGAAATGGTTTTTCCTGAAATAAGAAAAAAAGATAATCCGTAGAAAAAATGTTGTATTGGAGATAGGAATGAACTGTTCAGGAAATACTGAGACATACCAGTATAACATGACTGAGTAGGTTTGAAAGACCTTGAAATATCATGAATTTGAACAATAAGTGTTGGACTCACTTTGATAATTCCAAAAACAGAAGCAGTATTCGTTGCTAGAGTGAAAACACAATAGGAGAATATTGATAATATGAGTATGGTTCCTATTCCCTTAGGGTCGTCATCGATTTCTGCCATTTGTATTATAGCCAGTAGTATTAGAATTAATCTAAACATCTGAAAAAAAAAAATGAGTAATAAACAATAGTAAAAATAGGAAACTCTTGCTAATAATTAGTTAAAAATTAACAGGGGGGGGGTTACTTTATGGACAGACTGTATAATGCCTTCTGTTGATTGTCTTTTAGCTGCTATTGGATAAAAGTAGGTATAAAAAAAATACTATTTTCAATTCTTAAATACAGTAAAGACTTTTTCCAACAAGAAATTCTGAAAAAATTACACTGAGTTTATTGATATGACGATATCAGCAAAGTTCTATGGAGACAAATATAAAAAAATCACTTACCACACCAATTACACCACATATCTGCGCCGTCACTCTGAGGGAGCAATTACAATGATCCCTTATAAAAGTTCGACTTGCATACATCCTGCAGGAATCTACGGACTCGGTGGAATTTCTAGAAATTACTTTCGTAGGATATAAACATTGAAAACCAATTCGTGATCTATAAAAACAGATTACATTTTTAGTGATATTTGAGCAGTGATAAGTTCAATCAGCGATAAGAAGTATTATCAGCTACCTGTGATAATTATTTCCAGTATCGGATCGAACCAGCTAGAGGCCCTCAATGTAGCACCAACTTCATTCCTTTGTTAATTCTTGTCAATATTTATAAAATAGGAGAAGTCCTTTTCACTAGCATAATGACATTTTTGGTAGTCACAAATCATTCTAGGAGGATTAGTAATGAGAACTACACAGCAGGCAACTAAGACACTTGCCCACAAGGAGGGGTACTATCACCTCTGATGTGGAGTCTCGTAGTAGACGAACTCCTGGGAACACTGACCGGGAACGGAGTCACTTGCCTGGAATATGCGGACGGCCTAGTCATTATGACCAAAGGCAAATTTGAAGGAACCTTCTGCGATCTCATAGAAAGAGAGCTAGAGACAACCAGACGGTGGTGCCTCTCGGTGGTGTTGGGAATTAACTCATCAAAAACCGCAGTAGTACCATTCACTAGAAGAACAAAGTTTTAGCACCTATAAGGACTGTTCGCATCGACGGAGCAGACTTAAAATGTCGAAAACCCATCGGAAATATTTTTGGCGCCAAAAAAAACCATTTGAGCCAAAAAAAATATTTGGAAACTGATTCAGAGCTGACCAACCCGAGAACGGTTAGAGATAGTCGAATTCTGCGAACGCCAATCGATTCAGAATGGTCGAATTAGTATATATTGTGAATTTCGTTCAATCGAAAAAAATTAAAATTACTCGAAAAAAGTTGCAAGGGGGTCCCCTTAAAAATCATGAAAAATACTAAGTCGTCCCATAGACTTGAAATTTGCACTGTATACGTAAAATTTCATCCTCGTTCCGAAAATGTATGATTTTTATTGGCTCAGATAGAAGATTTAGCCGGAAAAGGGTGTTCAAGGTAGAGAATCCAATTTTCTGAGATTTTTTATTTTTCATTTTTTGAATTTAAAATTTTTGTCCTCGAACATATTTTGACGAGCTGATTCCGAATTTTTTAACGAAAATGTCGAAAACCCATCGGAAATATTTTTGGCGCCAAAAGAACCATTTGAAAACTGACTCAGAGCTGACCAACTCGAGAACGGTTAGAGATAGATCAATTCTGCGAACGCCAATCGATTTAGAATGGCTGAATTACTATTTACTGAGAATTTGAACGAAAAAAATGACGGACAAAAAAGTCGAGTACCTATATCATGAGAGATCTCGTGAGAGATAATTTTTTGAAATTTTTCGTTTTTCATTTTTCGAATTGCAAATTTTCGTCCTCAAACGTATTTTGACGTGCTGATTCCGAATCTTTGAACGAAAATGCAGAAAACTGATCAGAAATATTTTTGGCGCCAAAAAAACCGTTTGAAAACTGATTTAGAGCTGACCAACCCGAGAACGGTTAGAGATAGACAAATTCTGCGAACGCCAATCGATTCAGAATGCAAGGGTCCCCTTAAAAATCATGAAAAATACTAAGTCGTCCCATCGACTTGAAATTTGCACTGTATACGTAAAATTTCATCCTCGTTCCGAAAATGTATGATTTTTAGTTGCTCAGATAGAAGATTTAGCCGGAAAAGGGTGTTCAAGGTAGAGAATCCAATTTTCTGAGATTTTTTATTTTTCATTTTTTGAATTTAAAATTTTTGTCCTCGAATATATTTTGATGTGCTGATTCCGAATTTTTTAACGAAAATATCGAAAACCCATCGAAAATATTTTTGGCGCCAAAAAAAAACCATCTGAGCTAAAAAAAACATTTGGAAACTGATTCAGAGCTGACCAACACGAGAACGGTTAGAGATAGTCAAATTCTGCGAACGCCAATCGATTCAGAATGGTCGAATTAGTGTATATTGTGAATTTCGTTCAATCGAAAAAAATGAAAATGACTCGAAAAAAGTTGCAAGGGGGTCCCCTTAAAACTCATGAAAAATACTAAGTCGTCCCATCGACTTGAAATTTGCACTGTATACGTAAAATTTCATCCTCGTTCCGAAAATGTATAATTTTTATTTGCTCAGATAGAAGATTTAGCCGGAAAAGGGTGTTTAAGGTAGAAAATCAAATTTTCTGAGATTTTTATTTTTCATTTTTTGAATTTAAAATTTTTGTCCTCGAACATATTTTGACGTGCTGATTTCGAATTTTTTAACTAAAATGTCGAAAACCAATCGGGAATATTTTTGGCGCCAAAAAAATAATTTGAAAACTGATTCAGAGCTTACCAAACCGAGAACGGTTAGAGATAGTCAGATTCTGCGAACGCCAATCGATTCAGAATGGTCGAATTAGTATATATTGTGAATTTCGTTCAATCGAAAAAAATTAAAATTACTCGAAAAAAGTTGCAAGGGGGTCCCCTTAAAAATCATGAAAAATACTAAGTCGCCCCATCGACTTGAAATTTGCACTGTATACGTAAAATTTCATCCTCGTTCCGAAAATGTATGATTTTTAGTTGCTCAGATAGAAGATTTAGCCGGAAAAGGGTGTTCAAGGTAGAGAATCCAATTTTCTGAGATTTTTTATTTTTCATTTTTTGAATTTAAAATTTTTGTCCTCGAATATATTTTGATGTGCTGATTCCGAATTTTTTAACGAGAATATCGAAAACCCATCGAAAATATTTTTGGCGCCAAAAAAAAACCATTTGATCTAAAAAAAACATTTGGAAACTGATTCAGAGCTGACCAACACGAGAACGGTTAGAGATAGTCAAATTCTGCGAACGCCAATCGATTCAGAATGGTCGAATTAGTATATATTGTGAATTTCGTTCAATCGAAAAAAATGAAAATTACTCGAAAAAAGTTGCAAGGGGGTCCCCTTAAAAATCATGAAAAATACTAAGTCGCCCCATCGACTTGAAATTTGCACTGTATATGTAAAATTTCATCCTCGTTCCGAAAATGTATAATTTTTATTTGCTCAGATTGAAGATTTAGCCGGAAAAGGGTGTTCAAGGTAGAGAATCCAATTTTCTGAGATTTTTTATATTTCATTTTTTGAATTTAAAATTTTTGTCCTCGAACATATTTTGACGTGCTGATTTCGAATTTTTTAACTAAAATGTCGAAAACCCATCGGGAATATTTTTGGCGCCAAAAAAACAATTTGAAAACTGATTCAGAGCTTACCAAACCGAGAACGGTTAGAGATAGTCAGATTCTGCGAACGCCAATCGATTCAGAATGGTCGAATTAGTATATATTGTGAATTTCGTTCAATCGAAAAAAATTAAAATTACTCGAAAAAAGTTGCAAGGGGGTCCCCTTAAAAATCATGAAAAATACTAAGTCGCCCCATCGACTTGAAATTTGCACTGTATATGTAAAATTTCATCCTCGTTCCGAAAATGTATAATTTTTATTTGCTCAGATTGAAGATTTAGCCGGAAAAGGGTGTTCAAGGTAGAGAATCCAATTTTCTGAGATTTTTTATATTTCATTTTTTGAATTTAAAATTTTTGTCCTCGAACATATTTTGACGTGCTGATTCCGAATTTCTTAACGAAAATGTCAAAAACCCATCGGAAATATTTTTGGCGCCAAAAAAAACCATTTGAGCCAAAAAAAATATTTGGAAACTGATTCAGAGCTGACCAACCCGAGAACGGTTAGAGATAGTCGAATTCTGCGAACGCCAATCGATTCAGAATGGTCGAATTAGTATATATTGTGAATTTCGTTCAATCGAAAAAAATTAAAATTACTCGAAAAAAGTTGCAAGGGGGTCCCCTTAAAAATCATGAAAAATACTAAGTCGTCCCATAGACTTGAAATTTGCACTGTATACGTAAAATTTCATCCTCGTTCCGAAAATGTATGATTTTTATTGGCTCAGATAGAAGATTTAGCCGGAAAAGGGTGTTCAAGGTAGAGAATCCAATTTTCTGAGATTTTTTATTTTTCATTTTTTGAATTTAAAATTTTTGTCCTCGAACATATTTTGACGAGCTGATTCCGAATTTTTTAACGAAAATGTCGAAAACCCATCGGAAATATTTTTGGCGCCAAAAGAACCATTTGAAAACTGACTCAGAGCTGACCAACTCGAGAACGGTTAGAGATAGATCAATTCTGCGAACGCCAATCGATTTAGAATGGCTGAATTACTATTTACTGAGAATTTGAACGAAAAAAATGACGGACAAAAAAGTCGAGTACCTATATCATGAGAGATCTCGTGAGAGATAATTTTTTGAAATTTTTCGTTTTTCATTTTTCGAATTGCAAATTTTCGTCCTCAAACGTATTTTGACGTGCTGATTCCGAATCTTTGAACGAAAATGCAGAAAACTGATCAGAAATATTTTTGGCGCCAAAAAAACCGTTTGAAAACTGATTTAGAGCTGACCAACCCGAGAACGGTTAGAGATAGACAAATTCTGCGAACGCCAATCGATTCAGAATGCAAGGGTCCCCTTAAAAATCATGAAAAATACTAAGTCGTCCCATCGACTTGAAATTTGCACTGTATACGTAAAATTTCATCCTCGTTCCGAAAATGTATGATTTTTAGTTGCTCAGATAGAAGATTTAGCCGGAAAAGGGTGTTCAAGGTAGAGAATCCAATTTTCTGAGATTTTTTATTTTTCATTTTTTGAATTTAAAATTTTTGTCCTCGAATATATTTTGATGTGCTGATTCCGAATTTTTTAACGAAAATATCGAAAACCCATCGAAAATATTTTTGGCGCCAAAAAAAAACCATCTGAGCTAAAAAAAACATTTGGAAACTGATTCAGAGCTGACCAACACGAGAACGGTTAGAGATAGTCAAATTCTGCGAACGCCAATCGATTCAGAATGGTCGAATTAGTGTATATTGTGAATTTCGTTCAATCGAAAAAAATGAAAATGACTCGAAAAAAGTTGCAAGGGGGTCCCCTTAAAACTCATGAAAAATACTAAGTCGTCCCATCGACTTGAAATTTGCACTGTATACGTAAAATTTCATCCTCGTTCCGAAAATGTATAATTTTTATTTGCTCAGATAGAAGATTTAGCCGGAAAAGGGTGTTTAAGGTAGAAAATCAAATTTTCTGAGATTTTTATTTTTCATTTTTTGAATTTAAAATTTTTGTCCTCGAACATATTTTGACGTGCTGATTTCGAATTTTTTAACTAAAATGTCGAAAACCAATCGGGAATATTTTTGGCGCCAAAAAAATAATTTGAAAACTGATTCAGAGCTTACCAAACCGAGAACGGTTAGAGATAGTCAGATTCTGCGAACGCCAATCGATTCAGAATGGTCGAATTAGTATATATTGTGAATTTCGTTCAATCGAAAAAAATTAAAATTACTCGAAAAAAGTTGCAAGGGGGTCCCCTTAAAAATCATGAAAAATACTAAGTCGCCCCATCGACTTGAAATTTGCACTGTATACGTAAAATTTCATCCTCGTTCCGAAAATGTATGATTTTTAGTTGCTCAGATAGAAGATTTAGCCGGAAAAGGGTGTTCAAGGTAGAGAATCCAATTTTCTGAGATTTTTTATTTTTCATTTTTTGAATTTAAAATTTTTGTCCTCGAATATATTTTGATGTGCTGATTCCGAATTTTTTAACGAGAATATCGAAAACCCATCGAAAATATTTTTGGCGCCAAAAAAAAACCATTTGAGCTAAAAAAAACATTTGGAAACTGATTCAGAGCTGACCAACACGAGAACGGTTAGAGATAGTCAAATTCTGCGAACGCCAATCGATTCAGAATGGTCGAATTAGTATATATTGTGAATTTCGTTCAATCGAAAAAAATGAAAATTACTCGAAAAAAGTTGCAAGGGGGTCCCCTTAAAAATCATGAAAAATACTAAGTCGCCCCATCGACTTGAAATTTGCACTGTATATGTAAAATTTCATCCTCGTTCCGAAAATGTATAATTTTTATTTGCTCAGATTGAAGATTTAGCCGGAAAAGGGTGTTCAAGGTAGAGAATCCAATTTTCTGAGATTTTTTATATTTCATTTTTTGAATTTAAAATTTTTGTCCTCGAACATATTTTGACGTGCTGATTTCGAATTTTTTAACTAAAATGTCGAAAACCCATCGGGAATATTTTTGGCGCCAAAAAAACAATTTGAAAACTGATTCAGAGCTTACCAAACCGAGAACGGTTAGAGATAGTCAGATTCTGCGAACGCCAATCGATTCAGAATGGTCGAATTAGTATATATTGTGAATTTCGTTCAATCGAAAAAAATTAAAATTACTCGAAAAAAGTTGCAAGGGGGTCCCCTTAAAAATCATGAAAAATACTAAGTCGCCCCATCGACTTGAAATTTGCACTGTATATGTAAAATTTCATCCTCGTTCCGAAAATGTATAATTTTTATTTGCTCAGATTGAAGATTTAGCCGGAAAAGGGTGTTCAAGGTAGAGAATCCAATTTTCTGAGATTTTTTATATTTCATTTTTTGAATTTAAAATTTTTGTCCTCGAACATATTTTGACGTGCTGATTCCGAATTTCTTAACGAAAATGTCAAAAACCCATCGGAAATATTTTTGGCGCCAAAAAAAACCATTTGAGCCAAAAAAAATATTTGGAAACTGATTCAGAGCTGACCAACCCGAGAACGGTTAGAGATAGTCGAATTCTGCGAACGCCAATCGATTCAGAATGGTCGAATTAGTATATATTGTGAATTTCGTTCAATCGAAAAAAATTAAAATTACTCGAAAAAAGTTGCAAGGGGGTCCCCTTAAAAATCATGAAAAATACTAAGTCGTCCCATAGACTTGAAATTTGCACTGTATACGTAAAATTTCATCCTCGTTCCGAAAATGTATGATTTTTATTGGCTCAGATAGAAGATTTAGCCGGAAAAGGGTGTTCAAGGTAGAGAATCCAATTTTCTGAGATTTTTTATTTTTCATTTTTTGAATTTAAAATTTTTGTCCTCGAACATATTTTGACGAGCTGATTCCGAATTTTTTAACGAAAATGTCGAAAACCCATCGGAAATATTTTTGGCGCCAAAAGAACCATTTGAAAACTGACTCAGAGCTGACCAACTCGAGAACGGTTAGAGATAGATCAATTCTGCGAACGCCAATCGATTTAGAATGGCTGAATTACTATTTACTGAGAATTTGAACGAAAAAAATGACGGACAAAAAAGTCGAGTACCTATATCATGAGAGATCTCGTGAGAGATAATTTTTTGAAATTTTTCGTTTTTCATTTTTCGAATTGCAAATTTTCGTCCTCAAACGTATTTTGACGTGCTGATTCCGAATCTTTGAACGAAAATGCAGAAAACTGATCAGAAATATTTTTGGCGCCAAAAAAACCGTTTGAAAACTGATTTAGAGCTGACCAACCCGAGAACGGTTAGAGATAGACAAATTCTGCGAACGCCAATCGATTCAGAATGCAAGGGTCCCCTTAAAAATCATGAAAAATACTAAGTCGTCCCATCGACTTGAAATTTGCACTGTATACGTAAAATTTCATCCTCGTTCCGAAAATGTATGATTTTTAGTTGCTCAGATAGAAGATTTAGCCGGAAAAGGGTGTTCAAGGTAGAGAATCCAATTTTCTGAGATTTTTTATTTTTCATTTTTTGAATTTAAAATTTTTGTCCTCGAATATATTTTGATGTGCTGATTCCGAATTTTTTAACGAAAATATCGAAAACCCATCGAAAATATTTTTGGCGCCAAAAAAAAACCATCTGAGCTAAAAAAAACATTTGGAAACTGATTCAGAGCTGACCAACACGAGAACGGTTAGAGATAGTCAAATTCTGCGAACGCCAATCGATTCAGAATGGTCGAATTAGTGTATATTGTGAATTTCGTTCAATCGAAAAAAATGAAAATGACTCGAAAAAAGTTGCAAGGGGGTCCCCTTAAAACTCATGAAAAATACTAAGTCGTCCCATCGACTTGAAATTTGCACTGTATACGTAAAATTTCATCCTCGTTCCGAAAATGTATAATTTTTATTTGCTCAGATAGAAGATTTAGCCGGAAAAGGGTGTTTAAGGTAGAAAATCAAATTTTCTGAGATTTTTATTTTTCATTTTTTGAATTTAAAATTTTTGTCCTCGAACATATTTTGACGTGCTGATTTCGAATTTTTTAACTAAAATGTCGAAAACCAATCGGGAATATTTTTGGCGCCAAAAAAATAATTTGAAAACTGATTCAGAGCTTACCAAACCGAGAACGGTTAGAGATAGTCAGATTCTGCGAACGCCAATCGATTCAGAATGGTCGAATTAGTATATATTGTGAATTTCGTTCAATCGAAAAAAATTAAAATTACTCGAAAAAAGTTGCAAGGGGGTCCCCTTAAAAATCATGAAAAATACTAAGTCGCCCCATCGACTTGAAATTTGCACTGTATACGTAAAATTTCATCCTCGTTCCGAAAATGTATGATTTTTAGTTGCTCAGATAGAAGATTTAGCCGGAAAAGGGTGTTCAAGGTAGAGAATCCAATTTTCTGAGATTTTTTATTTTTCATTTTTTGAATTTAAAATTTTTGTCCTCGAATATATTTTGATGTGCTGATTCCGAATTTTTTAACGAGAATATCGAAAACCCATCGAAAATATTTTTGGCGCCAAAAAAAAACCATTTGAGCTAAAAAAAACATTTGGAAACTGATTCAGAGCTGACCAACACGAGAACGGTTAGAGATAGTCAAATTCTGCGAACGCCAATCGATTCAGAATGGTCGAATTAGTATATATTGTGAATTTCGTTCAATCGAAAAAAATGAAAATTACTCGAAAAAAGTTGCAAGGGGGTCCCCTTAAAAATCATGAAAAATACTAAGTCGCCCCATCGACTTGAAATTTGCACTGTATATGTAAAATTTCATCCTCGTTCCGAAAATGTATAATTTTTATTTGCTCAGATTGAAGATTTAGCCGGAAAAGGGTGTTCAAGGTAGAGAATCCAATTTTCTGAGATTTTTTATATTTCATTTTTTGAATTTAAAATTTTTGTCCTCGAACATATTTTGACGTGCTGATTTCGAATTTTTTAACTAAAATGTCGAAAACCCATCGGGAATATTTTTGGCGCCAAAAAAACAATTTGAAAACTGATTCAGAGCTTACCAAACCGAGAACGGTTAGAGATAGTCAGATTCTGCGAACGCCAATCGATTCAGAATGGTCGAATTAGTATATATTGTGAATTTCGTTCAATCGAAAAAAATTAAAATTACTCGAAAAAAGTTGCAAGGGGGTCCCCTTAAAAATCATGAAAAATACTAAGTCGCCCCATCGACTTGAAATTTGCACTGTATATGTAAAATTTCATCCTCGTTCCGAAAATGTATAATTTTTATTTGCTCAGATTGAAGATTTAGCCGGAAAAGGGTGTTCAAGGTAGAGAATCCAATTTTCTGAGATTTTTTATATTTCATTTTTTGAATTTAAAATTTTTGTCCTCGAACATATTTTGACGTGCTGATTCCGAATTTCTTAACGAAAATGTCAAAAACCCATCGGAAATATTTTTGGCGCCAAAAAAAAACCATTTGAGCCAAAAAAAACATTTGGAAACTGATTCAGAGCTGACCAACCCGAGAACGGTTAGAAATAGTCAAATTCTGCGAACGCCAATCGATTCAGAATAGTCGAATTAGTATATATTGTGAATTTCGTTCAATCGAAAAAAATTTAAATTACTCGAAAAAAGTTGCAAGGGGGTCCCCTTAAAAATCATGAAAAATACTAAGTCGTCCCATCGACTTGAAATTTGCACTGTATACGTAAAATTTCATCCTCGTTCCGAAAATGTATGATTTTTATTTGCTCAGATAGAAGATTTAGCCGGAAAAGGGTAATCAAGGTAGAGAATCCAATTTTCTGAGATTTTTTATTTTTCATTTTTTGAATTTAAAATTTTTGTCCTCGAACATATTTTGACGTGCTGATTCCGAATTTCTTAACGAAAATGTCAAAAACCCATCGGATATATTTTTGGCGCCAAAAAAAAAACCATTTGAGCCAAAAAAAAACATTTGGAAACTGTTCAGAGCTGACCAACCTGAGAACGGTTAGAGATAGTCAAATTCTGCGAACGCCAATCGATTCAGAATGGTCGAATTAGTATATATTGTGAATTTCGTTCAATCGAAAAAAATTAAAATTACTCGAAAAAAGTTGCAAGGGGGTCCCCTTAAAAATCATGAAAAATACTAAGTCGTCCCATCGACTTGAAATTTGCACTGTATACGTAAAATTTCATCCTCGTTCCGAAAATGTATGATTTTTATTTGCTCAGATAGAAGATTTAGCCGGAAAAGGGTAATCAAGGTAGAGAATCCAATTTTCTGAGATTTTTTATTTTTCATTTTTTGAATTTAAAATTTTTGTCCTCGAACATATTTTGACGTGCTGATTCCGAATTTTTTAACGAAAATGTCAAAAACCCATCGGAAATATTTTTGGCGCCAAAAAAAAAACCATTTGAGCCAAAAAAAAACATTTGGAAACTGTTCAGAGCTGACCAACCCGAGAACGGTTAGAGATAGTCAAATTCTGCGAACGCCAATCGATTCAGAATGGT
This sequence comes from Chrysolina haemoptera, assembly GCA_958298965.1. Lineage (NCBI taxonomy): Eukaryota > Metazoa > Arthropoda > Insecta > Coleoptera > Chrysomelidae > Chrysolina > Chrysolina haemoptera. Next base: position 1,688,254 of record OY282602.1, on the reverse strand, counting down.
CGAATTAGTATATATTGTGAATTTCGTTCAATCGAAAAAAATTAAAATTACTCGAAGAAAGTTGCAAGGGGGTCCCCTTAAAAATCATGAAAAATACTAAGTCGTCCCATCGACTTGAAATTTGCACTGTATACGTAAAATTTCATCCTCGTTCCGAAAATGTATGATTTTTATTTGCTCAGATTGAAGATTTAGCCGGAAAAGGGTGTTTAAGATAGAAAATCCAATTTTCTGAGATTTTTTATTTTTCATTTTTTGAATTTAAAATTTTTGTCCTCGAACATATTTTGACGTGCTGATTCCGAATTTTTTAACGAAAATGTCGAAAACCCATAGAAAATATTTTTGGCGCCAAAAAAAAAACCATTTGAGCCAAAAAAAACATTTGGAAACTGTTCAGAGCTGACCAACCCGAGAACGGTTAGAGATAGTCAAATTCTGCGAACGCCAATCGATTCAGAATGGTCGAATTAGTATATATTGTGAATTTCGTTCAATCGAAAAAAATTAAAATTACTCGAAAAAAGTTGCAAGGGGGTCCCCTTAAAAATCATGAAAAATACTAAGTCGTCCCATCGACTTGAAATTTGCACTGTATACGTAAAATTTCATCCTCGTTCCGAAAATGTATGATTTTTATTTGCTCAGATAGAAGATTTAGCCGGAAAAGGGTGTTCAAGGTAGAGAATCCAATTTTCTGAGATTTTTTATTTTTCATTTTTTGAATTTAAAATTTTTGTCCTCGAACATATTTTGACGTGCTGATTCCGAATTTTTTAACGAAAATGTCAAAAACCCATCGGAAATATTTTTGGCGCCAAAAAAAAACCATTTGAGCCAAAAAAAAACATTTGGAAACTGTTCAGAGCTGACCAACCCGAGAACGGTTAGAGATAGTCAAATTCTGCGAACGCCAATCGATTCAGAATGGTCGAATTAGTATATATTGTGAATTTCGTTCAATCGAAAAAAATTTAAATTACTCGAAAAAAGTTGCAAGGGGGTCCCCTTAAAAATCATGAAAAATACTAAGTCGTCCCATCGACTTGAAATTTGCACTTTATACGTAAAATTTCATCCTCGTTCCGAAAATGTATGATTTTTATTTGCTCAGATAGAAGATTTAGCCGGAAAAATGTGTTCAAGGTAGAGAATCCAATTTTCTGAGATTTTTTATTTTTCATTTTTTGAATTTAAAATTTTTGTCCTCGAACATATTTTGACGTGCTGATTCCGAATTTTTTAACGAAAATGTCAAAAACCCATCGGAAATATTTTTCGCGCCAAAAAAAAAACCATTTGAGCCAAAAAAAAACATTTGGAAACTGTTCAGAGCTGACCAACCCGAGAACGGTTAGAGATAGTCAAATTCTGCGAACGCCAATCGATTCAGAATGGTCGAATTAGTATATATTGTGAATTTCGTTCAATCGAAAAAAATTAAAATTACTCGAAGAAAGTTGCAAGGGGGTCCCCTTAAAAATCATGAAAAATACTAAGTCGTCCCATCGACTTGAAATTTGCACTGTATACGTAAAATTTCATCCTCGTTCCGAAAATGTATGATTTTTATTTGCTCAGATTGAAGATTTAGCCGGAAAAGGGTGTTTAAGATAGAAAATCCAATTTTCTGAGATTTTTTATTTTTCATTTTTTGAATTTAAAATTTTTGTCCTCGAACATATTTTGACGTGCTGATTCCGAATTTTTTAACGAAAATGTCGAAAACCCATAGAAAATATTTTTGGCGCCAAAAAAAAAACCATTTGAGCCAAAAAAAACATTTGGAAACTGTTCAGAGCTGACCAACCCGAGAACGGTTAGAGATAGTCAAATTCTGCGAACGCCAATCGATTCAGAATGGTCGAATTAGTATATATTGTGAATTTCGTTCAATCGAAAAAAATTAAAATTACTCGAAAAAAGTTGCAAGGGGGTCCCCTTAAAAATCATGAAAAATACTAAGTCGTCCCATCGACTTGAAATTTGCACTGTATACGTAAAATTTCATCCTCGTTCCGAAAATGTATGATTTTTATTTGCTCAGATAGAAGATTTAGCCGGAAAAGGGTGTTCAAGGTAGAGAATCCAATTTTCTGAGATTTTTTATTTTTCATTTTTTGAATTTAAAATTTTTGTCCTCGAACATATTTTGACGTGCTGATTCCGAATTTTTTAACGAAAATGTCAAAAACCCATCGGAAATATTTTTGGCGCCAAAAAAAAACCATTTGAGCCAAAAAAAAACATTTGGAAACTGTTCAGAGCTGACCAACCCGAGAACGGTTAGAGATAGTCAAATTCTGCGAACGCCAATCGATTCAGAATGGTCGAATTAGTATATATTGTGAATTTCGTTCAATCGAAAAAAATTTAAATTACTCGAAAAAAGTTGCAAGGGGGTCCCCTTAAAAATCATGAAAAATACTAAGTCGTCCCATCGACTTGAAATTTGCACTGTATACGTAAAATTTCATCCTCGTTCCGAAAATGTATGATTTTTATTTGCTCAGATAGAAGATTTAGCCGGAAAAGGGTGTTCAAGGTAGAGAATCCAATTTTCTGAGATTTTTTATTTTTCATTTTTTGAATTTAAAATTTTTGTCCTCGAACATATTTTGACGTGCTGATTCCGAATTTTTTAACGAAAATGTCAAAAACCCATCGGAAATATTTTTGGCGCCAAAAAAAAAACCATTTGAGCCAAAAAAAAACATTTGGAAACTGTTCAGAGCTGACCAACCCGAGAACGGTTAGAGATAGTCAAATTCTGCGAACGCCAATCGATTCAGAATGGTCGAATTAGTATATATTGTGAATTTCGTTCAATCGAAAAAAATTAAAATTACTCGAAGAAAGTTGCAAGGGGGTCCCCTTAAAAATCATGAAAAATACTAAGTCGTCCCATCGACTTGAAATTTGCACTGTATACGTAAAATTTCATCCTCGTTCCGAAAATGTATGATTTTTATTTGCTCAGATTGAAGATTTAGCCGGAAAAGGGTGTTTAAGATAGAAAATCCAATTTTCTGAGATTTTTTATTTTTCATTTTTTGAATTTAAAATTTTTGTCCTCGAACATATTTTGACGTGCTGATTCCGAATTTTTTAACGAAAATGTCGAAAACCCATAGAAAATATTTTTGGCGCCAAAAAAAAAACCATTTGAGCCAAAAAAAACATTTGGAAACTGTTCAGAGCTGACCAACCCGAGAACGGTTAGAGATAGTCAAATTCTGCGAACGCCAATCGATTCAGAATGGTCGAATTAGTATATATTGTGAATTTCGTTCAATCGAAAAAAATTAAAATTACTCGAAAAAAGTTGCAAGGGGGTCCCCTTAAAAATCATGAAAAATACTAAGTCGTCCCATCGACTTGAAATTTGCACTGTATACGTAAAATTTCATCCTCGTTCCGAAAATGTATGATTTTTATTTGCTCAGATAGAAGATTTAGCCGGAAAAGGGTGTTCAAGGTAGAGAATCCAATTTTCTGAGATTTTTTATTTTTCATTTTTTGAATTTAAAATTTTTGTCCTCGAACATATTTTGACGTGCTGATTCCGAATTTTTTAACGAAAATGTCAAAAACCCATCGGATATATTTTTGGCGCCAAAAAAAAAAACCATTTGAGCCAAAAAAAAACATTTGGAAACTGTTCAGAGCTGACCAACCTGAGAACGGTTAGAGATAGTCAAATTCTGCGAACGCCAATCGATTCAGAATGGTCGAATTAGTATATATTGTGAATTTCGTTCAATCGAAAAAAATTAAAATTACTCGAAAAAAATTAAAATTACTCGAAAAAAGTTGCAAGGGGGTCCCCTTAAAAATCATGAAAAATACTAAGTCGTCCCATCGACTTGAAATTTGCACTGTATACGTAAAATTTCATCCTCGTTCCGAAAATGTATGATTTTTATTTGCTCAGATAGAAGATTTAGCCGGAAAAGGGTGTTCAAGGTAGAGAATCCAATTTTCTGAGATTTTTTATTTTTCATTTTTTGAATTTAAAATTTTTGTCCTCGAACATATTTTGACGTGCTGATTCCGAATTTTTTAACGAAAATGTCAAAAACCCATCGGAAATATTTTTGGCGCCAAAAAAAAACCATTTGAGCCAAAAAAAAACATTTGGAAACTGTTCAGAGCTGACCAACCCGAGAACGGTTAGAGATAGTCAAATTCTGCGAACGCCAATCGATTCAGAATGGTCGAATTAGTATATATTGTGAATTTCGTTCAATCGAAAAAAATTTAAATTACTCGAAAAAAGTTGCAAGGGGGTCCCCTTAAAAATCATGAAAAATACTAAGTCGTCCCATCGACTTGAAATTTGCACTGTATACGTAAAATTTCATCCTCGTTCCGAAAATGTATGATTTTTATTTGCTCAGATAGAAGATTTAGCCGGAAAAATGTGTTCAAGGTAGAGAATCCAATTTTCTGAGATTTTTTATTTTTCATTTTTTGAATTTAAAATTTTTGTCCTCGAACATATTTTGACGTGCTGATTCCGAATTTTTTAACGAAAATGTCAAAAACCCATCGGAAATATTTTTGGCGCCAAAAAAAAAACCATTTGAGCCAAAAAAAAACATTTGGAAACTGTTCAGAGCTGACCAACCCGAGAACGGTTAGAGATAGTCAAATTCTGCGAACGCCAATCGATTCAGAATGGTCGAATTAGTATATATTGTGAATTTCGTTCAATCGAAAAAAATTAAAATTACTCGAAGAAAGTTGCAAGGGGGTCCCCTTAAAAATCATGAAAAATACTAAGTCGTCCCATCGACTTGAAATTTGCACTGTATACGTAAAATTTCATCCTCGTTCCGAAAATGTATGATTTTTATTTGCTCAGATTGAAGATTTAGCCGGAAAAGGGTGTTTAAGATAGAAAATCCAATTTTCTGAGATTTTTTATTTTTCATTTTTTGAATTTAAAATTTTTGTCCTCGAACATATTTTGACGTGCTGATTCCGAATTTTTTAACGAAAATGTCGAAAACCCATAGAAAATATTTTTGGCGCCAAAAAAAAAACCATTTGAGCCAAAAAAAACATTTGGAAACTGTTCAGAGCTGACCAACCCGAGAACGGTTAGAGATAGTCAAATTCTGCGAACGCCAATCGATTCAGAATGGTCGAATTAGTATATATTGTGAATTTCGTTCAATCGAAAAAAATTAAAATTACTCGAAAAAAGTTGCAAGGGGGTCCCCTTAAAAATCATGAAAAATACTAAGTCGTCCCATCGACTTGAAATTTGCACTGTATACGTAAAATTTCATCCTCGTTCCGAAAATGTATGATTTTTATTTGCTCAGATAGAAGATTTAGCCGGAAAAGGGTGTTCAAGGTAGAGAATCCAATTTTCTGAGATTTTTTATTTTTCATTTTTTGAATTTAAAATTTTTGTCCTCGAACATATTTTGACGTGCTGATTCCGAATTTTTTAACGAAAATGTCAAAAACCCATCGGAAATATTTTTGGCGCCAAAAAAAAACCATTTGAGCCAAAAAAAAACATTTGGAAACTGTTCAGAGCTGACCAACCCGAGAACGGTTAGAGATAGTCAAATTCTGCGAACGCCAATCGATTCAGAATGGTCGAATTAGTATATATTGTGAATTTCGTTCAATCGAAAAAAATTTAAATTACTCGAAAAAAGTTGCAAGGGGGTCCCCTTAAAAATCATGAAAAATACTAAGTCGTCCCATCGACTTGAAATTTGCACTGTATACGTAAAATTTCATCCTCGTTCCGAAAATGTATGATTTTTATTTGCTCAGATAGAAGATTTAGCCGGAAAAGGGTGTTCAAGGTAGAGAATCCAATTTTCTGAGATTTTTTATTTTTCATTTTTTGAATTTAAAATTTTTGTCCTCGAACATATTTTGACGTGCTGATTCCGAATTTTTTAACGAAAATGTCAAAAACCCATCGGAAATATTTTTGGCGCCAAAAAAAAAACCATTTGAGCCAAAAAAAAACATTTGGAAACTGTTCAGAGCTGACCAACCCGAAAACGGTTAGAGATAGTCAAATTCTGCGAACGCCAATCGATTCAGAATGGTCGAATTAGTATATATTGTGAATTTCGTTCAATCGAAAAAAAATTAAAATTACTCGAAGAAAGTTGCAAGGGGCCCTTAAAAATCATGAAAAATACTAAGTCGTCCCATCGACTTGAAATTTGCACTGTATACGTAAAATTTCATCCTCGTTCCGAAAATGTATGATTTTTATTTGCTCAGATTGAAGATTTAGCCGGAAAAGGGTGTTTAAGATAGAAAATCCAATTTTCTGAGATTTTTTATTTTTCATTTTTTGAATTTAAAATTTTTGTCCTCGAACATATTTTGACGTGCTGATTCCGAATTTTTTAACGAAAATGTCGAAAACCCATAGAAAATATTTTTGGCGCCAAAAAAAAAACCATTTGAGCCAAAAAAAACATTTGGAAACTGTTCAGAGCTGACCAACCCGAGAACGGTTAGAGATAGTCAAATTCTGCGAACGCCAATCGATTCAGAATGGTCGAATTAGTATATATTGTGAATTTCGTTCAATCGAAAAAAATTAAAATTACTCGAAAAAAGTTGCAAGGGGGTCCCCTTAAAAATCATGAAAAGTACTAAGTCGTCCCATCGACTTGAAATTTGCACTGTATACGTAAAATTTCATCCTCGTTCCGAAAATGTATGATTTTTATTTGCTCAGATAGAAGATTTAGCCGGAAAAGGGTGTTCAAGGTAGAGAATCCAATTTTCTGAGATTTTTTATTTTTCATTTTTTGAATTTAAAATTTTTGTCCTCGAACATATTTTGACGTGCTGATTCCGAATTTTTTAACGAAAATGTCAAAAACCCATCGGATATATTTTTGGCGCCAAAAAAAAAAACCATTTGAGCCAAAAAAAAACATTTGGAAACTGTTCAGAGCTGACCAACCTGAGAACGGTTAGAGATAGTCAAATTCTGCGAACGCCAATCGATTCAGAATGGTCGAATTAGTATATATTGTGAATTTCGTTCAATCGAAAAAAATTAAAATTACTCGAAAAAAGTTGCAAGGGGGTCCCCTTAAAAATCATGAAAAATACTAAGTCGTCCCATCGACTTGAAATTTGCACTGTATACGTAAAATTTCATCCTCGTTCCGAAAATGTATGATTTTTATTTGCTCAGATAGAAGATTTAGCCGGAAAAGGGTGTTCAAGGTAGAGAATCCAATTTTCTGAGATTTTTTATTTTTCATTTTTTGAATTTAAAATTTTTGTCCTCGAACATATTTTGACGTGCTGATTCCGAATTTTTTAACGAAAATGTCAAAAACCCATCGGAAATATTTTTGGCGCCAAAAAAAAAACCATTTGAGCCAAAAAAAAACATTTGGAAACTGTTCAGAGCTGACCAACCCGAGAACGGTTAGAGATAGTCAAATTCTGCGAACGCCAATCGATTCAGAATGGTCGAATTAGTATATATTGTGAATTTCGTTCAATCGAAAAAAATTAAAATTACTCGAAAAAAGTTGCAAGGGGGTCCCCTTAAAAATCATGAAAAATACTAAGTCGTCCCATCGACTTGAAATTTGCACTGTATACGTAAAATTTCATCCTCGTTCCGAAAATGTATAATTTTTATTTGCTCAGATTGAAGATTTAGCCGGAAAAGGGTGTTTAAGATAGAAAATCCAATTTTCTGAGATTTTTTATTTTTCATTTTTTGAATTTAAAATTTTTGTCCTCGAACATATTTTGACGTGCTGATTCCGAATCTTTGAACGAAAATGCAGAAAACTGATCAGAAATATTTTTGGCGCCAAAAAAACCGTTTGAAAACTGATTTAGAGCTGACCAACCCGAGAACGGTTAGAGATAGACAAATTCTGCGAACGCCAATCCCATCGACTTGAAATTTGCACTGTATACGTAAAATTTCATCCTCGTTCAGAAAATGTATAATTTTTATTTGCTCAGATAGAAGATTTAGCCGGAAAAGGGTGTTTAAGGTAGAAAATCAAATTTTCTGAGATTTTTATTTTTCATTTTTTAAATTTAAAATTTTTGTCCTCGAACATATTTTGACGTGCTGATTTCGAATTTTTGAACTAAAATGTCGAAAACCCATCGGGAATATTTTTGGCGCCAAAAAAACAATTTGAAAACTGATTCAGAGCTGACCAACCCGAGAACGGTTAGAGATAGTCAAATTCTGCGAACGCCAATCGATTCAGAATGGTCGAATTAGTATATATTGTGAATTTCGTTCAATCGAAAAAAATTAAAATTACTCGAAAAAAGTTGCAAGGGGGTCCCCTTAAAAATCATGAAAAATACTAAGTCGTCCCATCGACTTGAAATTTGCACTGTATACGTAAAATTTCATCCTCGTTCCGAAAATGTATGATTTTTATTTGCTCAGATAGAAGATTTAGCCGGAAAAGGGTGTTCAAGGTAGAGAATACAATTTTCTGAGATTTTTTATTTTTCATTTTTTGAATTTAAAATTTTTGTCCTCGAACATATTTTGACGTGCTGATTCCGAATTTTTTAACGAAAATGTCAAAAACCCATCGGAAATATTTTTGGCGCCAAAAAAAAACCATTTGAACCAAAAAAAACATTTGGAAACTGATTCAGAGCTGACCAACCCGAGAACGGTTAGAGATAGCCAAATTCTGCGAACGCCAATCGATTCAGAATGGTCGAATTAGTATATATTGTGAATTTCGTTCAATCGAAAAAAATTAAAATTACTCGAAAAAAGTTGCAAGGGGGTCCCCTTAAAAATCATGAAAAATACTAAGTCGTCCCATCGACTTGAAATTTGCACTGTATATGTAAAATTTCATCCTCGTTCCGAAAATGTATAATTTTTATTTGCTCAGATTGAAGATTTAGCCGGAAAAGGGTGTTTAAGATAGAAAATCCAATTTTCTGAGATTTTTTATTTTTCATTTTTTGAATTTAAAATTTTTGTCCTCGAACATATTTTGACGTGCTGATTCCGAATTTTTTAACGAAAATGTCGAAAACCCATAGGAAATATTTTTGGCGCCAAAAAAAAAAACCATTTAAGCCAAAAAAAACATTTGGAAACTGTTCAGAGCTGACCAACCCGAGAACGGTTAGAGATAGTCAAATTCTGCGAACGCCAATCGATTCAGAATGGTCGAATTAGTATACATTGTGAATTTCGTTCAATCGAAAAAAATTAAAATTACTCGAAAAAAGTTGCAAGGGGGTCCCCTTAAAAATCATGAAAAATACTAAGTCGTCCCATCGACTTGAAATTTGCACTGTATACGTAAAATTTCATCCACGTTCCGAAAATGTATGATTTTTATTTGCTCAGATAGAAGATTTAGCCGGAAAAGGGTGTTCAAGGTAGAGAATACAATTTTCTGAGATTTTTTATTTTTCATTTTTTGAATTTAAAATTTTTGTCCTCGAACATATTTTGACGTGCTGATTCCGAATTTTTTAACGAAAATGTCAAAAACCCATCGGAAATATTTTTGGCGCCAAAAAAAAACCATTTGAACCAAAAAAAACATTTGGAAACTGATTCAGAGCTGACCAACCCGAGAACGGTTAGAGATAGCCAAATTCTGCGAACGCCAATCGATTCAGAATGGTCGAATTAGTATATATTGTGAATTTCGTTCAATCGAAAAAAATTAAAATTACTCGAAAAAAGTTGCAAGGGGGTCCCCTTAAAAATCATGAAAAATACTAAGTCGTCCCATCGACTTGAAATTTGCACTGTATACGTAAAATTTCATCCTCGTTCCGAAAATGTATGATTTTTATTTGCTCAGATAGAAGATTTAGCCGGAAAAGGGTGTTTAAGATAGAAAATCCAATTTTCTGAGATTTTTTATTTTTCATTTTTTGAATTTAAAATTTTTGTCCTCGAACATATTTTGACGTGCTGATTCCGAATTTTTTAACGAAAATGTCAAAAACCCATCGGAAATATTTTTGGCGCCAAAAAAAAACCATTTGAACCAAAAAAAACATTTGGAAACTGATTCAGAGCTGACCAACCCGAGAACGGTTAGAGATAGCCAAATTCTGCGAACGCCAATCGATTCAGAATGGTCGAATTAGTATATATTGTGAATTTCGTTCAATCGAAAAAAATTAAAATTACTCGAAAAAAGTTGCAAGGGGGTCCCCTTAAAAATCATGAAAAATACTAAGTCGTCCCATCGACTTGAAATTTGCACTGTATACGTAAAATTTCATCCTCGTTCCGAAAATGTATAATTTTTATTTGCTCAGATTGAAGATTTAGCCGGAAAAGGGTGTTTAAGATAGAAAATCCAATTTTCTGAGATTTTTTATTTTTCATTTTTTGAATTTAAAATTTTTGTCCTCGAACATATTTTGACGTGCTGATTCCGAATTTTTTAACGAAAATGTCAAAAACCCATCGGAAATATTTTTGGCGCCAAAAAAAAACCATTTGAACCAAAAAAAACATTTGGAAACTGATTCAGAGCTGACCAACCCGAGAACGGTTAGAGATAGCCAAATTCTGCGAACGCCAATCGATTCAGAATGGTCGAATTAGTATATATTGTGAATTTCGTTCAATCGAAAAAAATTAAAATTACTCGAAAAAAGTTGCAAGGGGGTCCCCTTAAAAATCATGAAAAATACTAAGTCGTCCCATCGACTTGAAATTTGCACTGTATACGTAAAATTTCATCCTCGTTCCGAAAATGTATGATTTTTATTTGCTCAGATAGAAGATTTAGCCGGAAAAGGGTGTTTAAGATAGAAAATCCAATTTTCTGAGATTTTTTATTTTTCATTTTTTGAATTTAAAATTTTTGTCCTCGAACATATTTTGACGTGCTGATTCCGAATTTTTTAACGAAAATGTCAAAAACCCATCGGAAATATTTTTGGCGCCAAAAAAAAACCATTTGAACCAAAAAAAACATTTGGAAACTGATTCAGAGCTGACCAACCCGAGAACGGTTAGAGATAGCCAAATTCTGCGAACGCCAATCGATTCAGAATGGTCGAATTAGTATATATTGTGAATTTCGTTCAATCGAAAAAAATTAAAATTACTCGAAAAAAGTTGCAAGGGGGTCCCCTTAAAAATCATGAAAAATACTAAGTCGTCCCATCGACTTGAAATTTGCACTGTATACGTAAAATTTCATCCTCGTTCCGAAAATGTATAATTTTTATTTGCTCAGATTGAAGATTTAGCCGGAAAAGGGTGTTTAAGATAGAAAATCCAATTTTCTGAGATTTTTTATTTTTCATTTTTTGAATTTAAAATTTTTGTCCTCGAACATATTTTGACGTGCTGATTCCGAATTTTTTAACGAAAATGTCGAAAACCCATCGGAAATATTTTTGGCGCCAAAAGAACCATTTGAAAACTGATTCAGAGCTGACCAACTCGAGAACGGTTAGAGATAGATCAATTCTGCGAACGCCAATCGATTTAGAATGGCTGAATTACTATTTACTGAGAATTTGAACGAAAAAAATGACGGACAAAAAAGTCGAGTATATCATGAGAGATCTCGTGAGAGATAATTTTTTGAAATTTTTCGTTTTTCATTTTTCGAATTGCAAATTTTCGTCCTCAAACGTATTTTGACGTGCTGATTCCGAATCTTTGAACGAAAATGCAGAAAACTGATCAGAAATATTTTTGGCGCCAAAAAAACCGTTTGGAAACTGATTCAGAGCTGTCCAACTCGAGAACGGTTAGAGATAGACCAATTCTGCGAACGCCAATCGATTTAGAATGGCTGAATTAGTAATTACTGAGAATTTGAACAAAAAAAATCGACGGACAAAAAAGTCGAGTATATCATGAGAGATCTCGTGAGAGATAATTTTTTGAACTTTTTCATTTTTTAGTTTTCGAATTTCAAATTTGTGTTCTCAAACGTGCTGATTACGAATCTTTGAACGAAAATGCCGAAAACTGATCCGAAATATTTTTGGCGCCAAAAAAACCGTTTGAAAACTGATTCAGAGCTGTCCAACTCGAGAACGGTTAGAGATAGACCAATTCTGCGAACGCCAATCGATTTAGAATGGCTGAATTAGTATTTACTGAGAATTTGAACAAAAAAAATCGACGGACAAAAAAGTCGAGTATATCATGAGAGATCTCGTGAGAGATAATTTTTTGAACTTTTTCATTTTTTAGTTTTCGAATTTCAAATTTGTGTTCTCAAACGTATTTTGACGTGCTGATTACGAATCTTTGAACGAAAATGCCGAAAACTGATCCGAAATATTTTTGGCGCCAAAAAAACCGTTTGAAAACTGATTCAGAGCTGTCCAACTCGAGAACGGTTAGAGATAGACCAATTCTGCGAACGCCAATCGATTTAGAATGGCTGAATTAGTATTTACTGAGAATTTGAACGAAAAAAATCGACGGACAAAAAAGTCGAGTATATCATGAGAGATCTCGTGAGAGATAATTTTTTGAAATTTTTCATTTTTCATTTTTCGAATTGCAAATTTTCGTCCTCAAACGTATTTTGACGTGCTGATTCCGAATCTTTGAACGAAAATGCAGAAAACTGATCAGAAATATTTTTGGCGCCAAAAAAACCGTTTGGAAACTGATTCAGAGCTGTCCAACTCGAGAACGGTTAGAGATAGACCAATTCTGCGAACGCCAATCGATTTAGAATGGCTGAATTAGTATTTACTGAGAATTTGAACAAAAAAAATCGACGGACAAAAAAGTCGAGTATATCATGAGAGATCTCGTGAGAGATAATTTTTTGAACTTTTTCATTTTTTAGTTTTCGAATTTCAACTTTGTGTTCTCAAACGTATTTTGACGTGCTGATTACGAATCTTTGAACGAAAATGCCGAAAACTGATCCGAAATATTTTTGGCGCCAAAAAAACCGTTTGAAAACTGATTCAGAGCTGTCCAACTCGAGAACGGTTAGAGATAGACCAATTCTGCGAACGCCAATCGATTTAGAATGGCTGAATTAGTATTTACTGAGAATTTGAACGAAAAAAATCGACGGACAAAAAAGTCGAGTATATCATGAGAGATCTCGTGAGAGATAATTTTTTGAAATTTTTCATTTTTCGAATTGCAAATTTTCGTCCTCAAACGTTTTTTGACGTGCTGATTCCGAATCTTTGAACGAAAATGCAGAAAACTGATCAGAAATATTTTTGGCGCCAAAAAAACCGTTTGAAAACTGATTTAGAGCTGACCAACCCGAGAACGGTTAGAGATAGACAAATTCTGCGAACGCCAATCCCATCGACTTGAAATTTGCACTGTATACGTAAAATTTCATCCTCGTTCAGAAAATGTATAATTTTTATTTGCTCAGATAGAAGATTTAGCCGGAAAAGGGTGTTTAAGGTAGAAAATCAAATTTTCTGAGATTTTTATTTTTCATTTTTTAAATTTAAAATTTTTGTCCTCGAACATATTTTGACGTGCTGATTTCGAATTTTTGAACTAAAATGTCGAAAACCCATCGGGAATATTTTTGGCGCCAAAAAAACAATTTGAAAACTGATTCAGAGCTGACCAACCCGAGAACGGTTAGAGATAGTCAAATTCTGCGAACGCCAATCGATTCAGAATGGTCGAATTAGTATATATTGTGAATTTCGTTCAATCGAAAAAAATTAAAATTACTCGAAAAAAGTTGCAAGGGGGTCCCCTTAAAAATCATGAAAAATACTAAGTCGTCCCATCGACTTGAAATTTGCACTGTATATGTAAAATTTTATCCACGTTCCGAAAATGTATGATTTTTATTTGCTCAGATAGAAGATTTAGCCGGAAAAGGGTGTTCAAGGTAGAGAATCCATTTTTCTGAGATTTTTTATTTTTCATTTTTTGAATTTAAAATTTTTGTCCTCGACCATATTTTGACGTACTGATTTCGAATTTTTTAACTAAAATGTCGAAAACCCATCGGGAATATTTTTGGCGCCAAAAAAACAATTTGAAAGGAGTCTTTGGGCCTCGCACCAAATATTCGGAACCCATGGGCCAGTTCCCCAGCATTTTTTAAGCGGAAATTCACGCCATTAAAAGGTACATTCAGTTCAACCTCAACAGGAAATACCGGAATAAGGAAATCGTGATCCTCTCCGATAGTCAAGCAGCCATCAAAGCGTTGAGCTCTTCTAACATCAACTCGAAGATGGTTTGGGAATGCCTAGAAAAACTTAATGATCTAGGCAGGGACAACAAGGTGACCATCCTCTGGGTGCCGGGGCACGTCGGAGTGGAGGGCAATGAACAAGCAGACACCCTGGCACGGAAAGGCGCAGCAACGCCATTGATCGGGCCAGAACCATTCTGCGGACTTGGAAAATCTTACTTCCGATAAAGCTGAAGAAGCAATGAGAGCAGCATACTGGCTAAGACTTGGCTGAGGCAGACCAAAGATCTTCTCGGCAATTTCAACCGAGCAAGATCGAAGACACTGGTTAACCTCAGCAAAACTAGTCTGAAGACAATCATGGGGTTTCTAACAGGGCATTGCAGACTCAAAGAAAACCTAAGGAAGCTAGGCTTAGAGGAGGACAGCACCTGCAGATTCTGTGTGGAACATCCAGAAACACCCCACCATATATTGATGGAGTGTTCCGCTGTATATCATAAAATATTGAATATACTGGGATCATACCAGCTGACTGTGGAAGAAATACCACGAGTAGACCCCTCAAAATCCTAAAATTCCTGAAGGAATGGAGGCTTTAAGCTTCGACGTGTCTCCTGTAGTTTAGGAGATCCCAATGGGGTCGAATTTGAATTACCCAGTATAATATAAAAACCTATTGTTTCCTGTCTATCTTGATGACATCTCAAGTGGATGAATCAATGAAAGAAAACGCTTCGTTTCGTTTCCTGACAGTATAGTCTGGTAGTCCAGGCAGTGAGAAAATTCAGCTATTTGGTTCTGGAAAAATAATTCCATCAACATATTATTTCAGTTGAAACGTGATCGAACGAGATTGAAATTTTTTATATGGAATTTAAAAGTGTTAATATCGTTATTGAATAAGTAAATAAGTGAAATATAACTTCCATTGTTCAAAAATCAATTATGAGGGGTATCGTTGAGAGATAAGATTAAGAGAATTCCGTTTGAAGATACTAAATTGAATTATTGAGTATTGATTATTTTGATTTCGAGATATGATCTGTCAGTTTGAAGATGTGGTCATAAAGTTGCGATCATCATGCGGTTGCTCCGTGTCAAAAAATGCACAAATTGCAGGATGGTTTGGAATGGTGAGTGACCGCATTGATTTTTTATTTTTTATTTTATTTATTATTATTGTTATCGATATTCTATTTCTCATAGGTAATATTATGTGACAATGTTGGATAAAGTATAAAACGTTTTTTGTCAAAAAGTAACGTTTGTAGAAAAAAACTTGTGTGTATTCTGAGCACAAATTCTCATTGCCGCTCAATGTGAAGCCTTTTTGTGACAGAATATATGATCAAAATAAACTCTACTCATTGCATATTGCTTTCAGGTATGGAGATCAATTATCAGCGTATTGGTAGCATATTATTTTAAAAGGGTGAGGCTTGGAGATCCAACTATCTATGGAACAGTACTAATAGCATGCTTGTCCTATTTACTTGTTAGCTTCGCAGTAAATGTATTTTTTCTGGTCGCAATTATAAAGGTAAGCAATTCATTCTTAGTCTATTAAATGAAGTTCAACAAATTGCAAAACCTCGCAATTTTTTCGTCCTGCATCGATTTGCATAAAAATTTGGAATTGATGTCGTCTTACCCTTTACTTCAAAATCTATATAATTCCGATGGGTCCTGTTTATTTTTTAGGGGCGAAAACTCCTCCTGATTGTCAAAACTTAAAATAACATTTCAAAGCTTACGATGGGTAAAATTTTGTTTGGATAGTTGAATAATGATTGTTTTATGTCTCGGAACACAATATCAAAATATTTTCACCCTTAAAAATCAACCCTTGTTAGAGCTTAATATAAAAAAATATTTGCATTAAAACTTTAAACTTAATGCTGTCAAATGACATACCAAATTTTAACGAAAAAAGTTTGGCCGTTATGTAGTTATTCTGGAAAATATATTTTTTTGCTACTTTCAACACCCTGTATCTCAGTTAATACTCATCTCAATGTTAATAGGGTGTTTCAGCCTCTGTCATCATTAGATCTGTATATTCAAATAATAATAATAATAATAATAAGTTTATTCAGTAAAAAATGTTACAGTAAAACGTTGTAATACATGGGATTTCTATTTTACTCATATTCTGCAATAGAAAATTCAAAATCATATGTTTCCGTTTTTTTTTCGAATTACAATTTCTTAACGATAGGTATCTATGGTTTCTTTTTCAGAGCTGGTTGTATGTTCTACTTCCCTACATAATAATTCAAGGGATAGAAGTGATTATTTACGTCTTCCTCTGTATAGTGCTAGCAACGGTTTTGAATGCCCTGAATGTTACCGCTCCCTTTTGGCTTGTAGAATCATCATTGATTGTTATTTTAGGTAAGTATGGAAAAAAATGCTGGAAAATCACCCAGTTCAAACTTTTTGCGCCTCCGTTTCAGATATTTTCTTGTACTTTCTTGCATGGAAAGATCCTCATCAGATGT
This sequence comes from Chrysolina haemoptera, assembly GCA_958298965.1. NCBI lineage: Eukaryota > Metazoa > Arthropoda > Insecta > Coleoptera > Chrysomelidae > Chrysolina > Chrysolina haemoptera. Next base: position 1,671,588 of record OY282602.1, on the reverse strand, counting down.
CTTAGATTAACTGAAGTCTCTGAAGACACCTTAAGACTCAATTGAAATTAGTGTTACTTTCGAGTTAACATTCCAAATCGTCCTAATTTCGAATTATAATTAACTCATTATACTTTACTAAAGATATATCTTGATTTCAGCATTGAATTCATACTTCTTTGCCTACTCTTTGATAGAACTCAAGGATACTGAAGCCAGAATTCTAAAAAAGATGGAAGATGACAAAAAAGCAGCAGAGAAAGCAAATTTTACGAAAGTACCTAGAAAATCTCTTAGAGCTATCCGCCAAGGAAGACATAGGACTTCACAGTTATGAATATTCCCTTTGATATCAACGATGAAGGGACAATTTCAAATAGAAATATTTTTAATTGTCGTACAAGTCATTTTTCTAAAATTCACATGTGATGATAAAAAGAAAGTTTTTAGATGCCAAATCATCAGTATCATGCGGATAATCAATCTATTTGATGTTTTGAAGACTTAAGGAGATCTTTCATGAAAATGTACATTGTTTTTTCATGAAGGATGTTGTTAAAATATATAATTGTTTTATTCATGATGTTTATTCCCAATTCCCTCGTTTTCAGTAGATTAGAATCTATTAAAATGGTATTTTAATTTCCCAAAAATATATCGACATTATTCTATGGATACGATGAGGCAATGTACAGAAGTGCTGAAAGTACCATTTGCCAAAGGTGGTGTTAAACAATACTCAAAGAAGAAAAAGAAACTATATAAACAGATTTTAAAGAGATGGTGAAATTATCGTTTGAATGAAATAGTAAAATCGACAATATCGAAATACCCTTCGCTCCAAATATTTCCACCATAAGGAAAATATGAGGCAAACAGACAGAAAACAACTACTTCCCTGGCTAATACCACGACGGACATTGAATTACATCTGACAGATATTTGTGCAACGTTCTTCCAAACAGACGCAATTGCAATTACAATAAGTAATTGCTTATCGTAATTATACAGCAGATTATTATTATTATTATTAGTTGTTTCCTGTCAGATGTTTGCCTCATATTTTCCATATGGTGGAAAAATTTGGAGAGAGTGTACTTCGTTATTATCAATTTTACTACGTTCACTTCTTGGTGTCTCTGCAATCGAGGATTGCTTATTGGTTCCACCACGTCTGGCGCTGCGACTGACATTTACTGTAAGTTGCTGCTTCATTTGTGACTAAATATTAGTTATACAGTGGATTATAATTCATTGAATTCGGCCATGACGACTTTAATGTTGTCCGACCTACTCTGTCACTGTCGAGCGTCCGCAGGTGGTCTTTCCAAGCCAAATAAAGGATAATTTGCTGTACAATTACAATAAGTAACTGGGTCTTCTTGGAAGAACGTTGCACAAATATCTGTCAGATGTAATTCAATTTCCGTCGTGGTATTAGCCAGGGAAGTAGTTGTTTTCTGTCGGATGTTTGCCTCATATTTTCCACGAGGTGGAAATATTTGGAGAGAAGGGTAGATAGTTTTCTGAATACTGATTCACTATATCTTTATGGGTATAGATTATAGTTGCATATTTTGAAATCATTATGATACTAGGAATATCTCACAGAGACATTCAGGGTATCGATAGTACAAAACTAGTATTATTACTATGACGTGCAAAATCAGTCCAATTTGATGAAATAAATGAAGCTATTTATGAGATAGAATACAAATGCAGAGAGGAGGGGTTGAATGTGGAGTTCCTCAAGGTGCCGTTCTCGGCCCCATTTTCCTCAATATTTATTTGAATAACCTATATAATTGGGCTGATTCTGTAGGTGATGCAACTATCCTTTACATAGACGATTCATGGGACGAAAAAATTCATTCTTTCACTGTATCTATGTGGCCAATTATACGATAACCATAACGGTCATTCAGATATTGATATGAATGATACTAAAATAACCATTTTGTAAATCATTTATTTTCGGGTTTAAATTACATTGGCACTTAAATAGCCACCATTTTATTACAGAAAAGGAAATATATACACAGTTTCATTGCAAATGTAGTCTTTTATTGCACTATCTTGACTAACCGAATAAAAAATGTGGTATTATATTGTGACACTGGCAATATATTGGGTATATACTGTAACATGTATATCTGTTTCAGCTATGAGTATCATTACAATCATCGTTACAGATACTATAATTTACTGCGGCTTCTATCATTTAAAAAATATTAGTCTTTAGTCTTTGGCATGTTATTTGGTTTTGTCTGTTGGTGAAACTATTTTACGAAACACGATCCAGAAACAAGTCTAATAAATTGTTGGTGTGTGAGGAACGAAAGTTAGCATATGCGTCATTGAAAATGGTCACAAATTATCTTTTCCGTCTTCCATTCAATGTGCCATCAAACAAGTGCGAAAAGACATTTTCCGTAAGAGTTAGATACAATATTTTTCCTACGAGTGTTTTTGTCCATCTTATTTATGAAAAAGCAAGGTTTTTAATAAACAAGTTTTTATAATAATGCTACAAAACGACTAATAAGATAGAATATTGAAAAGGGGAACATTCTCCATGAAAATTGAAAAATGAAAAAAATGAAAAATGTGACTTATTTGTAATATCTAACAGAAAACAACTACTTCCCGCAGAAGAAATGTTTCTCTCATATCCATCCCTGATATGTATGCTTCTGAAGAGCCTGTTTTATTTCAATCCTATATCAATCCTCCTGAAGAGCTTGGCAAAGCGAAATAGATTTTTGTCGACCAAAATGTATTGGGGATTAAATGCGAGAGAAGCGAACCTTGCTTCAATGAAATGAACGATTTCTGTGAGTGATATTTTTTAATTTATTTAATGATTTGTTCAAGGAAAACTAGAAAGAATTAAAAAAGTCAGCTATCTGAATGAAAATGCAAATTTTCACTTTCAGATTTTTTCTTTCCTTTTCAGTTAGAGTCTTTTCACAATATCTATCAGATGTAGTTCAATGTCCAGCGTGGCTTGTGCCGGGGAAGTAGTTGTTTTCTGTTAGATATTACAAATAAGTCACATTTTTCATTTTTTTCAGTTTTCAATTTTCATGGAGAATGTTCCCCTTTTCAACATGAATACCTCCCAAGAGGTTATCTTAAACGATGGAAAATAGCGACTAAAGTTTGTCTTTCAGTTGCAGATGATTCCACAAAAGATTTTATGAATTTCCTATTCATATTTTCGAACTAAGATAGAATAGTTACATATATCATTCAGTTAGTCCTAAATATCATCATTTTCAAAAATACAAAAATCATGCGGAAAAGTAAAAATCGTGCGGAAAAGTAACTTTTCCGAACGATTTTAAATCGTACGGAAAAGTACAACTTTCAGAACGAAAAATCGTGCGGAAAAGTTACTTTTCCGCACGCTCGTAGGAAAAAATCTGTTCTTTATGATCACTTAAATCATCATAATTTTATTTAGCGACCCACAGAGATGGCAGAAAAGTATTCATTATAAAAGCACTTTTTTGAATGAAGATGCAGAACTGTACTCCAAGAGCAATATAAAATGGCTTTTTACTTTTCAACCATTTACATTTTTTTGAATTTCTTTAATACCTTTGCGATTCGCATTCGAAATTTCAAGTATAAGGCGGATCTGAATCAATGATACTCATACCTCAATAAATTTGAACGGTTCGACGTGAAACACTGGAACCAAAAATATTGTAAAGGGTATTACTGATGATACCTTTTGAGAGGAAAAACATTGCAGTTACTCGACAGATGGCGCTGGGAGCACATCAACTTGAAAATTCTGAAAGGCATAAACATCGAAATTGTGAAAAATTGTATTCACGAAATTCGAAAATATTTAGATGGTTGTAGAGAGAATTGAATTATCTTTTCAATAATGTAACACTTGACGCTATTTGAAATTTTAAAAGTAATCTACCCCCCGCGCCCTCTGTCGAGCAATCTTTGATTTCGAAGAGTAGTATCGTTGATACCCTCCAATCGGTTTTTTCCCATGTTTGTACGTTCAAAAGTTGAAAGGGGAGGGGTGCTATAAAAAGCTGCACTGTATATAAGTTGTAAAAAACACACTTTTTGCTTTGGTAGGGGTAATTTTTCAATAATATCTAAAATGAATCTTTTCACAAAAATATACGTATTCACAACTAAAAGACGACAGACCAGAAAGCATAATTTGTACCAAAAATACAAATACTTCCCAATAACGAGCAACAGCTTTGATACATTCTGTATGTGGAAACGAAAACGGAATATATCTGAACATCGACTATTACATGATATTTCCATTTAATATGTACATTGACTGGTATATATGGAACAGTGCTAATGTTTTGCAAAATTCAAAAATTTTTATTTTTTATTTACAGTGTGATGATAACGTGAGTGCGCACATTTTGCTAATTTGATCCTTGAAACAAATACGTTTTTTTGATATTGCAACGTGACGTTCCGAGAGGTTCCAAAGTGCTTTCGTCCTATCGGTTGAAGGAGAAATAATGATGATAATTCGTAACGAAAATAATAAAGGGTGCTCGAAAATTACCTACATTCAACTTCTGTCATAAATGAGGGGGGAAGTATGCCCCCCCCCCGCCCTTTGCAAAATGTCGTTCTTAGCGCCCCTTTCGATTTCAGATATCTTACAAATATAGTGTCACAACGATGTGAATAACAAATTTTTTTCACCAAAAGCACGAAAAAGCAGTAAACTTGGCAACATTTGCTTTTAATATGTGAGAGAGAATTTATTGACCCGCCAGAAAAAGTTTCTCTGTCCCACTCATTCGGCTTATGGAGAAAGTAATAGGTGATATCTCCATAGTCTTTGGAGATAATAGCATCAAACTTGGTGTTGTTTGATTCCTTATGATCGTCCCTAATCGATAATGCAATGATATACCGGGTGTTCTATTTAAAAAATGATTGAAGATGGCGCTCAGCTGCCATTGTGAAACTTTTAGCTGGAATTTTCTCATGAAAAAGTAGGTTTTTATCTCCTATTTGAGCCTTCCAAATTTCGTTGCGATATACCAGGTGGTTCGAAAATTAGTAGGGGGAAACAGACTTTAGACTAGCACTGTGAAAATACAGTTTTTCAGAACTATTCTAGAAGTTTCATCACATTAGCCATGCGAAAGGGATGAATATTTTTGATTCACAACTACGACAAACGAACCCTTAAAAAATTAGTACTATAAAAGTTTCAACCAATGAATACTCGAGAACTCTACTATACTGAAGTTCTATCATCGATTTGGGTCTGTTGACTTGATAAATGTAGGACTCTCGTTCTTCTAGGTACAATAGCACTTTGGAAACAACACCACGTCCATCACCGACACGAATATTTTACCCTTAAACACCTAACATCCAACAATGAAAAAAAAAAAAAAAAACAATCCAGTATCGTGATATGAGGTTAATAACTGTGCAAACTTCTCAACATACATATTGCAATCTCATCTCAGTAGGTCACAGTATGTCCGTCTCGTAAACTTTGTTGGTCTGCGTATTCGTATTATTTTTGTTATTTTGTTCGTCTACGTTATTCGTCGTGATAGAACTAATGGGATTAGAATTGGTGTTAATCAGCGAAGTTTTGGTGGTGTTGGGCAAGTTGGTGAGGGATCCGGTGATCTGCGATGTCGACAGCTGCAACCCCATCTTCTGCAGCAGATTCGACTCGCTTCCTGTCTTCTTCAGCAGCTGATCGGGAGGCGGCGGAACCACAGCGATGGTGTTGTTTCCCCTCTGTAGCTGCTGCAGCCTAGCGTATTGCTCCTGCAGCGCTTTCTGCTTCTTCAGCAGCTCTTGGTGTCGGTGCTCCAACTCCTCCTTCCTTGTTTTCTTGGAGCCGTCCTGGGAATTGACACTCTCGCAGCTGCTGCTGTTGCTGGCAGAAATAACCTCGGCTTCCGCCGGTATTTGGAGGTTCGAACCGATATTTCTGGGTAGCGTTTGCGACTTTGATGGGTCCTTGATACTCGACCTGTTGGGGATGTTTCGACGCAAAGTCTGGAGGCCTAGGTTCTGCGTTGCCTGTTCGAACTGCGACAGAGGTTTTTCCACCATATTCTGCACGTTCTGGATATGTTGTAGACCCGCTGCGGGGGATTTTGGAGGCAATTTCGGCGACGTTGGGGAGGCAAGGGGAGATTTCGAGCTGGTTCTCGGAGGTGGCGGCGGTGGCACCCTCTTCCCAGCCACCACCTGGTGCAGCAGTTCTTGGTTTCTTTCGGGCAGCGGAGGCTTGGCCGTAGTTTTGGCGTCCCTCTGCAAGGGTTGTATGGGAGGGCTGTTATCCGTATCGGACCCGCTGGGATACGAGTGCAGCCTTCTGAGACTTCCGGTGGTCGTGCTCACGGACAGGTTCTGCGTCGGGAGAAACGAGGCAGAGTCCATGCTGCCCTTCCTGCCGATTTCCGAAATTTGGGGAGGTCGCGAGCCTTTGGCGGGGATGGCGGGGGCGTCGGAGTTGGAGGCTTCCGGGGTTTGAGCAATGGGGTGGGGTTTCGAGAAGGTCTGCAGCTCGTCTAGCAGAGCGTCGAGTGCGTTCTCCGGACGTTGGCTACTGTCGGAGGGGCTGTTGTCTCCCCCGACGAGGACCGACCCCACACGTGGAGCGGCAGGGGGCTGAAAAATAAAATGTATTAAGGTGGTGAACAGATTTGGTGTCTTCACTGTTATGACTGTATGGAAAGACTAAAATAAATGGGATCCGAATGTGTATACATTGTCAATAATTATTTTGATGATCCAGCCAAATGGTCTCTGGGGGAGCCTGTTCCAGGAAAAAATATGGTGTTCTATACAGTGCGGCTCTTAATAGTTCACCCCCCCCTGTTAACTTAGGGACACATCAACTCAAATTGTTTTAATGGCATGGGGGTCAAGTGTCATATCTTCACAACCATTTTTTTTTTTATTTTGTTAATATTTTTTCCGCAATTCAAATTCAAAATATCAAATATAAATGCGGATCTGAATACCACTCATATCTCGTTAATTGGATCGGTTTGATGTGGAACAATGAAGGGTATTACCGATACTACTTTTTGAGAGAAGAAACATTGCAATTACTCGACAGATGGCGCTGGGGGCACATTAACTTTAAAATTTCGAAAAGCATTAAAATTGAAATTGGGAAAAAATTATGAACAAAATTCAAAAATATTCAGATGGTTGTAAAGATAATTGAATTCTCTTTTCAACGATGTGACACTTGACCCCTCATGCCATTTAAAATTTTCATGCCCCCCCCCCCTGCTTTTTATACAACAAATATCATTTTACGATTTCTGTGAGTGATATTTTTTAATAACATTCTCCCTATCTTATTTAATGATTTTCAATGAAAACTAGAGAAAATTAAAAAAATCAAATATCTGAATGAAAATGCCAATTTTTACTTTCAGATTTTTTCTTTTCAGTTAGTCATAATATCAATCAGATGTAGTTCAATGTCCAGCGTGGCTTTAGCCGGGGAAGTAGTTGTTTTCTGTTAGATTACAAATAAATCATATTTTTCAATTTTCATGGAGAATGTCCCCCTTTTCAAAATAAATATTATATTCGTACCTACTATATTTAAAATTTTCAGTATACCTCGTAAAGAAAGAATTTTAGTATCCTAATTAAAAATATCAAAACGGCCCTATATTCATATTTTTACTTCGATTTCTCTGAATCACAAGGACACGTACATTATCAAATTCATCCATGGCAAAAAAAAGAAAAGGAATGAAAGTTTCTCGAATGTCTAAGAACGACAGTTCTAGTGGAAATTTTATGTTACTTATATGCAATGAAATATTCTCTATATGTACAATTATTATACAATTTTATTATCTTCAGTAATCATATCAAATCAAAATTTCACAAATTACCATTTTGAGGTTTAACCTGATTCCCATGAATAAGTACATATTTGAAAAAAGTATGTATTTAAATATTAAAAAATATGTCAAGACATCGAACCGAAAATTTTTTGGAGTTCAATATACCCTGTTTGAAAATTTTGTTCGATGTTGGTTCATTCTCCTTAAAAAACTTACTCAGAATTATCTACAGTCAAGTATAACTATAAGTAAAGATTTTTTTATTACCTCAACACAAAAACGTAAATGGGTGCAAAAATAAACATCAACTACTGAAAACTGGGTAAGTCCAACTAAAAAAAAAAAAAGAAAACAATTAACACCAATTAACACACAATATGTCGTACTCAGTATTTACAAGCCTGGAACATGACCAAAGAAAAAAGCGAAAGCGCAGTATATACAAGACACAAAATCTTTCAGAAGAAAATCATCATTCATTTGTTCATGCTGAATTACTGTATTTTGACTCAACATTGTGAATATAATGATTGGTGGAAATGTAAAGTTTATTCTTAGAAATTTAAGACCTTATTCTTGAAGTATAAATGGTACCGACATTATCAAACTTATGCATTATGGGCATTTTCAAAGGCAATCCAAACAGAAAACAACTACTGCCCCCTGCGACCGTTGAATTATGTCTTTTACATTTTGTTTAGATTTTGCCAAGCAAGTTTAATTCAACGATCGTAGTGGGCAGTAGTTGTATTCTGCTGGCGAATTTCTGTAGAAAATTTCCCTACTAATGGGTTTATACGGACGTCGGAATTTTTTATAAATATTTTTTTTATGTTCAGAAAAAGACGTAATTTCTGCTCTGAAGGAAGTGCTCATATTCTCCTGAAAGTTCCTAAAATATCACCTTATAATCAAATATTACCCAGAAATATGTTCGAGAATCGAAAAAGCATGAAGCTTCAGGGGTAGTTGAAAATGACGTTTGTCTGCATTGAGATTCAGTACAGATTCTCATTTAATTCAGTTGGGACATCAACAGGCGAAATAGTCATCAAATTAGTTTCGTTAACGGAATTTCTTTTAAAAGAAAACAGATTTCCCAATTTCAGAACTCTATATTCCATGTGGCTCCTGATCAATCCAAACGGAGTCTTTCTGTTCCCTTGTTTTGCTATTATTGAATTTTTTCTGACAGCATTTTCCTTGTTTTCATTAGTGTCTCCTCATTATACCATTCTCAGCCACATTAATAAATTGAAAAGTTATCAGAACGGTATAATTCCTATAAAAATTGTCCTTTGGAAGATGGAGTCCATTTATTCAGAGCATTAGTTTTTTAAAAAAAGTCGTATTAACATCTAACCAATATGTGATAATGTTGGTCATTATATTTACAGTTGAGTTGAAACTTTTGGATCATTTCGGCAAATACCGAAAAATAAAAAATACTGTACACTTTATACAGGGGAATATGGAAAATCACACAACACAAAATAAGGAAGACAAAGAGAGTCCATGCAACAACCAACATTTACAGAAAGCAATACACATGCATTTTCAAAAATAAAACTTCCCCTTATAGTAAGGTTAGAGTTTGCCAATCGAAAATATTTGTCAACTACCTACAAACCTTTTGTTACAAGGTTAGTAAGCGATAAGCTACATTCTAAGCTACGTAGGCACTTTACAAGTACATTCATTTACAGGAGAAGCCAAATACTCTATACCTGTGGCCATTTTGAGTACAGAGACTAAGTGGTAAGTACGCAAATCTACTAATATACAAAATGTACTAGTAAAGTTCACTCAAGTGAAAACTGTGAAATCAAGCGTTATCGAACTACAAAAATAAAATTATAGAATAAAAAAGGCAACTGTGTATACTCATTTATCGTTTATCTTCAACTTCCTGTCACAGGAGACATTTTAATGGTATTGCGATGATTACCGGGCGGTGTAAAACTCGAGGCTGGCACAGCCTGAGTTCAACATTTCCAATGACACCTTACTATAAGGAAAAGGTAAAACGTTTCTATACACTTCCATAATAATCATATTCAGACATGTTTTTGTTATAATTCATTGGTCATAAGCACAACATTTTCACCTGACTCCTCGCTGTGTATAGGTACATGAAAAGGTTATTATTGCAAGAATTTGAAAATGCTCTATTATTTTGGTGCCATCTTCAATCTAAGGGTGCCATGTATCCATTTGTTTCACTAATGGAGATAATTTTTTGTTGGCACTACCGTTATCCAACTCAATTTGATGATATTTGAATTGAAATTTAATTTGATGCCATAATATTGATTCGAGCAAAATATTTGCAATTTCAAAGTTTTTTTTACGTAATATTGAAAGCACAAATTCGAATTGAAAAGATCCGCCCTCCAAAACTGAATACAGGGTGAACCAACATGGTACTATACTGAGGGCCTATACTGGGTGATGGTGATGAAAAAGTTATGGCCAGTTCTTCGTGGACTATTTCCAAAATCGGAATCACAATAAAATTTTGTATGTAATAAAAAACATTTCTTGATACTGTCTCGATAGTTGTTGATAATTTGCTGTTGGATTCGAAAATGAAGAATATTTTCTTCAACCTGAAGAGTTTAGAAACCTAAATTGATAGTTTGTAATGTTTGCGGACAAGATTTTGCAGAAGAATCAACTGAAATATTCTCTGGGACTGCTTGGAAGTCCTAAAAAAGCTGGACTGTCAGAACAGACTATACTCAGCTTTATTATCAACGCATACAGATTACAAGAGTAATAAAGAACTGGGAGAAAATAAAGTATGAAGGCGTGCTAACAAATTCAGATTATACCAAATCTAGTGATCTCATACAGACTGTACCAACTGAAACTAGCAACATGTATAATTTTAAAACGAGCTATTATGTTTGTGAAGAAATTATAAACACGTTGAATACTATTATAAAGAGAAACCAGTTGAACCCTGGATTCCCATTCTAACCCCTCACTATCATAGCCAGTCACCTCGTCAATCGATTGGCGTTCGTAGAATTTGTTTATCTGCAACCGTTCTCGAGTTGGTCGGCTCTAAATCAGTTTTTAGATGTTTTTTTTGCCGCCAAAAATATTTCTGATGAGTTTTCGACATTTTTGTTAAAAATTTCGGAATCAGCACGTCAAAATACGTTCGAGGACAAAAATTTGATGATAGATAATATTTTGAAAACTGATTCAGAGCTGACCGACCAACTCGAGAACGGTTAGAGATAGACGAATTCTGCGGACTCCAATCGGTTCAGAATGGCCGAATTAGTATATACTGAGAGTTTGAATGAGAAAAATCGACTGGCAAAAAAGTCGAGTATATCATGATAGATAAGTTTTTGAAAACTGATACAGAGCTAACGAACTCAAGCGGAAATTTTTGTCCTCGACCGTATTTTTCATCACACAATTTACTTGACGAGAGTAAAAATAAGGAAGTAATGTACTACGCAAGCGCTGATATTTTACCCCTGTTATTAATGAGACAATAATATTGGGACATCATTAGGACATACCACCAAGCCCAATATTTCCATTAAACCCTACAAACTACTGCTCATTCCAAAACCGTTCACTTGAGCTACAGTTTGATAACCCTTTCAATTCGAAGAGGTGGCTGTCTATGAAAAAGGGTTGAAGAGTTCAACTGACGTATTGGAATAATAGATTTTGAGGTATTTTACAAATTTTGAATTGAGATTATCCCCCCAAAGTGATCGTTGGTTAGGCACAGTTGAGACACCATAGATATTTCTTCTGCGTGTTAAAACAATCTTTTATGATGACATGAATATTCAAATCACAGTTCTACTAATTTTACTATAACGAGTTCAGGTATTATTGCCAACCTGGTAAATAGTAAAAAAATGTAATTCTAGTGCAATAGTCATTCTGACATTTACAGGGTAGACAATAAATTTCTGATCTCGTCTAGTATGGTTGCACAAAGTTTTTTCTGAATACTAACAAACCAGTGTATCATTTATTATCGTATCGTCATAATAATCGATTATTTCAAATATCAGTCGGAGTCGGAGTTTGACATTTAGAATATTCTGCCTTGGCAAATGAGTCGAGGGCCAAGTTTTCTTCTTTTTGGTGGAAATAGCGCGAACATTTCTGAAAGAACTCGATAACAAACCTACTATCAAATTGCATGCTAAATGGGTAAACACCAACAAGACAATGAAAATAGTAACCTGTTGGAGAATTCTGAACCATTCCCTAAATCAAGAATGTTTCAGAAAATCAGGTAGGTATGAAAATCTATTATCGCCAATCATTTGTCTGTATTAGATGTTACCCGACACAAGAATAAAAAACGTGTCGAAGAAAATATAACTGTGGAGTGAAAACCTTTGAAGCCAATTGTATTTACAAAGATGAATATTGTGCATAGGATAGGTTCTACGTACTTGTAAGTGCTTTTCAGTGCGGATTTTTATAGACCAATCAATTATAAAGATATTTGTGTCCACACCATTCGCATATTCCCAAAGTCTCGATTAATTTCCAATAATCCCTTGCGAAGCTTTTGTACAGAGGGACATTGAAAAGGTGGGTGCTGTTTGGGAAACAAGGGTATTATTTTATTAATACGAACTAAGAGAATATGTTTACAGCTTTGACTGGTTTTTCCAAAGACCTTTTCTCATATTTTTGGTACCAATGAAATATTTAGTGTTTTTTTAGGATTCCACCAAGAATTAATTATTTGTTATCCTAATCGCAGAAGAATGACGTTGTACTCAATAGATCTGCAAGAACTCCAAGAACTCATGATAAAAAGTTCAGTGGAGTTGAGTAATTAAGATTCGTTTTTGGTTCTAATTTGTATAAAAGGTAGATTTAGCTGATTTGCGTGCCAGAGCTCAATTTTTATCTCGTGCCTGGATACCATTCTACAAATGTAAGTACAGCGAGCAACAAAAATGTTTGCATGAAATGGAATTATTATGTAACCCGAATAGGGAAATCGTAGCATGTGTTTTATTTCATATGCGATATTCGTAATCCATAATTTGAGGTTATACTAAACTCTTTACTCCAAAATGAAAAAGCACAACATTTCTTGTTTAGTTTAGTACAGAGGGCTGTATTTTTTGAGACTACCAAGGTATTTTCATTGTTATGCTTTCAAAGGATTAAACTATACATGCAACGAAAAAATTGTGATCTCCGGATAATCCCTAAACTGCATTTTCAACCATAAAGATGACTGATCCGAGACAGGATATCCCATTGTTGTCATAAGACATGTATCCTGAGGACACCTTAAGGGAGCAGGGTTTGGTAACATTTCCATCTCTCAGGGACAAGTTTGGGATACCTATAAATATCCCCGGGCCGTCCCAATCATGCAGAAATTCCTAGCTGTAACCCTGCTTCATCCCTATGACTTGCATGGGACATCCTGAGGACATCCTAACGAAGCCGAGTTTGGTAACATTTTCATCTCCCAGGGACTCATTTGGGATACCTAGGAACATCCCTCGGACAAATTTGGAACCCCATATATTGGTCCCATCATGGTCATCGTCTTATCTGGGTTGTGTTATCTATATTTACCATATTTCCGAAATAATCAGATTGACATTTCCCGAATGACGCTAAATGGAATCTAGGCGTGAATATATCTGGTTACCAGTCCAAACAACGCTTTGCAATAGTCACCTAGAACTCCAAGAAAATGTCTTTGGAAAAATCAAAGTCAATCAAGCTGTCCCGAAAATGGTGTATAACGAAGGACACATATCCAAGCAAAAATAGATCTGAACAATCCATAGAACCAAAAACATTTCACGTAATAATGATGGCAAGCATTATATTGAAAACGGAATTTTTACTCGTGAGTGGTTATAGCCTCCTTGAAGTTGGAGCTCCACTTCCAGTCGTACTATATGGAAATATAACAAAAATAGATTTCATCAATGCCATGTTATACAGCGGGTATGGTTAGCATGTGGTAGGGGCGTAGTTACAGCATTGTTGTGGCCAAAAACAAATTAGCGTGTGATCAGTTTCGTGTGAATTTTCGAGATACTTTCAACAATTTCAATTACGATCATTTCAATCATCATCGAATTGTTTTTCAAAAAAGTCAATATCTTCATTGAACAAGAAGTTCATCAACGCTTTTATCTTTGAAATTAATAAACTACCGTCTAATGTTGGTCGATGTCCAAACATATCTTTGGTACCTACTAGTTCCGATTGGTTCCTAGTGATCATTGTGGATATCTTAGTATATCTCCTGTTCAGTATTTCTGCTTCCAAACTGTCCAAAACTTTACTTTCCCAACAAAGATACGTAGGTGTCCCAAATTAAGTGCCCATAATTAGTTCCGGATTTTACTTGGTACCATTTATGAAAATCTCAGGGAAGATGAATATTTTTAATTAATGAATATCATACACTATCATAAATCAGGAGATATTATTCCCCAATAACGTATCATTATTCTGGAACAAATAGCAACTGAAAGCATTTTTAGTTCCATACAACATATTTTATACTTTTGAAAGAAATATGAGCAGAAGAAATTATTCTAGGACTAATTTGAAATTGCAATCTGAGAGTATCCTTTCTGAATCAGTATTTACTTGACATGCATAGAGGGGTTAACAACAATTCATCAGATATGCATTATAAAGCGAAATAGTCACTGAACTTTGCTCATTGTTGAAAGTATCTCAAAAGTCTACTTGTAGAGTTTCAATGTTTGTGATATAACTTGTGGACATAGGATACAATAAGCCATGGAATACTTAAAACAGGTTTTATCTAAAATATCTAACATTTACAACTCGATATACAGTTACTTCAATAATATACTCAGTCATGGTACAATTGTTACGATAATACCTTCTGGGGGTTGATACATGTTATACAAAAGGTTCAAAACAATAATGTAAGAAAAAATTACATGGTTGAGAACTGGGAAGAAGGCTTATATGAAACAAGATGCTTTCTACAGCAAGGAAAGTACTATTCTATTCAAGTGGATCATATCTGTGAGGAGATTCAAATTTGACTGTTTTTATCAGTAGTTCGGACATATCTACTTGGTTTGTACAAAGACGAAGTATCTAAATGCATTAGCCTCGTTCACTGCTAACTGATTATTGGACAAGTGATAATCACAGAAAATATTTCCGAAGCAATGCCAGTGATTGAATGAACAACATCAAGCCAGTCTCAAAAATATGATCTGAATGGATGGAAGGGAGGTAAATAGCTAAGGTAACATTGGAAATGCTTTTACATTTTTTTAAATCACCTTATTAGAATCCATTGATTTTTATGCATTCTTCTGTAATGAAAACGCTGAGAAAGGAATCAATTTATATTTTTGTGATTATAACTAAATGTTGATGCTTTTCAGTTGTGAATCCTTAGTTACACCGATGGTAACATTATTGAACACTATCAAATATTATTGATTTTGCAAGTATCAGAATGATAAAAGTTGAGCAGCATTATTGCAATAATTATATTCCAGAATACTAACAAAGTATCACAGAGGTTGAGTATTACCAAAACTTCCGGTATGTCTGTTATGGATATTCCAGGTGAGTGAAAATCTTTTTGAACAACATCATTTACATATTGAACAAAATGATCACAAGTCCGGGGCAGCACAAGGTTATTTGCAACACAACATCAAGATAATGATGATGTTGACATTTTTTTGATGAAATTTTGTGCATGTATTGAAATTATAAAACTGATACAATGCAGTAGTTGTAGTGGATATTTTGTTACCATAAGGTAGAGAAAGAAAGAAGAAAAGGAATATGATCACATGTCTAACACTGTTTTTTGTCCAGTATATTCCAGTTGCTTTGAATGCCCCTAAGGCATCAAAGTCCAGTTCTTGATGGAGAATTGAGAAACATGTTCTTGGAGAATGCTGACGGGTAAAGGTCTCAGCAACTCTACTGTGAAACCAATTATCCATTTCATTTTTCCAATATCTCTGTAATTTGGATAGAGAATCCTGATAGATGTACAGCGCTTCGATTTTGTCGAGATATTGGTGTTCTGTTCCGGATCACATCATTGTATATGTATAACCTATACTTAGATTTTTTTACAACTTCTTCATTTGGATCAATTTCATGAGATTACTTATTTTTACTTCAAATAACTTTTTTCGATATCTTGGCATTTTATCCGACTTTTTGACTATTCATGGTAATTTTTTTCAATTTGCCGCCATACCAGCGATCACGTGACATGTGTCAAAATCGATTTTTAGGTTATCGGACATGCACAAACTTTTCCCAAGAATCTTTTTTTCAATACTCTCATAATAAACTTTTTTCCCATATGGTACATACTTTTTGGCGGTCACTGTATATCTAATACCAAACCGACAAATATGTACATCACATAAAGTATATACAGAAGTAGGCTGCTTACAGAGGGTATAAATAGACATACAATACTATTTTCAAAATTGTCCTAAAAGGGTTACACAGGACATTGTTTATCATCATAGTTTGCTTATTTCGAATAAGTTGTATTATCACCATGGAAGGACCACAACTGAAAAAACATCCACACTGGATAATTTTTGAAGAACAATTGATTTGAATATTACCCAAATTCAATAAATACACCCAAATTGACCTACAATCCACAATTCATGAAATCATATAAATTGATTCAATACATCAAACACATGCGGGTTAGTAAAGAGATTTCTGTCGGAAATAATATCCTCACCTTGCTGTGCGTCGAAGATGGAGTTACAGGTGGCGTTTCAGTCGATGTTGGTGACAATCGGCCATCACTAGAGTTGGAGCATGGAAGCCTTTGTTCTTGAACACTAGCCAGTCTGGAGAATAAACGCATTATTAAAAAATATGATCGTTGAATACACAATACTAGTGGGCAAATTTTTTTAATTTAGTACCACTGGAACTCTGGAGACCATGACATGTTTAAAGAACACGTTGACACCTGGTATAATCAGTCTGATACAAATTACTTTCTCACTTCTCAATATTTGCTTCAAGCAGATAAAAAACAATGAAATTTGTTAAAATTGTACCCGACCATTCACTGTCAAAATTGTTGAAATTGGGAGAAAAATAACATGGCATCATTTCTTTACTGGATAAACTCTGAAGTTCTGATCTGATGTTGAAACATGTTAACAGAAATTATATTCACTACTTTCGAAAACTCCTTTTGAATTTTCCAACCTATCATATCCATTTGTTATTGAATTCTCACCTTTTGAGTGTGACCAGAGTACCAGTAAGCTTTTTACACCGTCTCAGGGCACTTTCTAATCGTTCAGGTTCTTCTTTCAAGAATTTTTCTTCTCTCATAACTTTTTCCATTTCGGTTGTCAAAAAAGTCTTCATCCCATCTTGAAGACCAGGAAACCTAAATAAAAGATCCGACTTCAATAAAATTAAATATTGTTCTGTATCATTGAATGATCTCATTAGTAACTAATTGCTTCATATGATAATAATAACAATAATACTCAGGAAGAGCTGCGACAACTCGACGTTAAAACTCGAAAAATTATGCATATTTATAGGAACTTGCATCCCAAATCATCTGTTCCACGGTTATACTTCCCCAGACAACAGGGGGGCTGGGTTCTTTAGAGTTTGGAGTGTGTACATAACAGAGTGGTTCTGGATGGAGCCTGTAAAGTCATCAGGAGCTCAGATCCCCTTCTCTGCATGGTCCGTGACCATAAAACAGCAGGGATTGGAGCATTTCTTTTCAAGGCAGCAATCCGGGCTGCTGATGAAATTGGTCTCGTATTCGACACCTAACGGGCGAACCCAAACTCTGTCACCAAGTTGGAACCCGTTCAGCAAAAAGCTCATATCAGAGCTGCGGAGACTGAGGTCCTCCTGCAGCTGCACAAGGATAAGCCAATGCATGGGGTCTTCTTCAAGAACATTGAAGACCTTATTTATCCAAAAACCTGACCTTTGCTTTCCTCAGGTCAAGTGAGCTGAAGTCGGAGACCGAGGGGTTCATAATGGCTTGCCAGGATGGGGTCTTTAACACCCTGGTCTACCGTAGCCTCGTGATGGGGAAGGGGACGGGTATTATTACTAGTTTTTGGTGGCGTATTTACTTTTCAGCTGTAGGAAAACCCGGAAAACCTTCAGCACCACCTCGATTGGTCTGTGTGTACTCCAAGCTAGCACTAGGCGAGATTGGCATCTAGTGCCAACAAAGTCACAAATCTGATTGAATGGAGAAATGTTAACTTGATAACTGTGTCGAAAGAAAGCGGTTCTACCGACATCTTGTAATTTGCTTCTTATAAAAATCCAACTTACCGCAGTTTCAAATCTGCCACAGTCTTTGAGCTCTTACTCAGGATAAGCGCCATGTTTTCCACGTCAGACATGTTAACTCGTGTTTTTCGATTGATCACATTTCCTCTGAGCTCTTCAACGGTGGATTCGAGTTCACTCAGGTCATTTTCCAACCTCAACATTTCCTGTTTGTACAGATCTTCTTCTCTAGTAAGTCGGACCCGTTCTTGATCCATACCTAAAAGTAATTGCAAAGAATGAACAAATTCTGTCTTTTAATAACCTGTTGGTTTGTCCAATATTTTCATTCGAGCAGTTAGAGCAAGGAATACAGTAGACTACATGTGATTGATGGAATAAAGGAATTTTGTCTAGAATAAAAGCTGCATTGCCGTTGAAAAACGTCCTGCTCTAAACATCAGATATGTAGGAACCATCAATGAATCTCACCTGCTTGCCAAACTTGTTCTCCGCCAGCCATCAACATGGCCCTGATCTTGATGAAAGTATCTCGTATGGTTTCCTTCACAGAATGCGCCTGCGCCTGTGACATTCTCCTCAAATTTCTCATCTCCGCGCGTAGATCTTTCGCCTTTTTCTGAAGCCCCCTGAGCTGGTTGTACATTTCAGGAGTCAGTGTAAGATCTCTGTAAAGTCTGCTGTCGTAGCCCGGTGAAAGTGATGGTGATGGTTTGGGTGGGGGACAGGGCTTGAGACGGTCTCGCTCTGAAACAAAATATGGTATTCATCATGGGCAGTTTTCATTAATTCATTTGAAAAACAATTTTTTTTTCAAAAATTTCGGTTGATATACATTTACATTTTTATTAGAAATCTTTTTATAAATGCCTAATTATTTATTTATACAGTGCGGCTTTTAATAGTCTCCCCCTGTTAACTTTTGAACGGTTAGACGTCGAAACATAAAAAAAACATTTTGTTTCACCGATACTACTTTTTGAAATAAAAAAATTTGATTATTGCTGTACAGGAGGAGCGGGGGGCCACATCAACTCAAAATTTTCAAGTGTCACATCGTTAAAAAGGAAATTCAATTCTCTTTACAAGATAGGTCTCTGCAGATAATAAATAATGTCTGCAACAAAAAATATTCCAGTCATTAATCCATTTCTAAGCCTCAGCCAAAATCACGCCCACAGATCGGTGCAGTGGCGCAGTCAGGATTTCAGGTTTTTTTTTCGTCAGCCGGATATTATGATTAACACTCACAAGCGAACTGTTAGGCACGCGGACGATAACATCATCTTGTAGGAAATTTACTTAGCTTTCTTTCTATATGCATATGTATTTAACGAATGTGTCTCGTTATGGTCGCAAAATGCGATAATTGTAAAAGGTGCGCTAGGATCCTATCCTAGCACATAAAACCACCTATAACACCTACAAGCGAACTGTTAGGTCAGCAAACAATAACATCCTCTTGTAGGAAATTTTCTTAGTTTTCTTTCTATATACCTATGTATTTAACGAATGTGTCTCGTTATGGTCGCAAAATGCGATAATTGTAAAAGGTGCGCTAGGATCCTATCGTAGCACATAAAACTACCTATAACAACTACAAGCGAACTGTTAGGCCAGCAAACAATAACATCCTCTTGTAGGAAATTTTCTTAGCTTTTTTTCTATATACCTATGTATTTGACGAATGTGCCTCGTTATGGTCGCAAAATGCGATAATTGTAAAAGGTGCGCTAGGATCCTATCCTAGCACATAAAACTACCTATAACAACTACAAGCGAACTGTTAGGCCAGCAAACAATAACATCCTCTTGTAGGAAATTTTCTTAGTTTTCTTTCTATATACCTATGTATTTAACGAATGTGTCTCGTTATGGTCGCAAAATGCGATAATTGTAAAAGGTGCGCTAGGATCCTATCCTAGCACATAAAACTACCTATAACAACTACAAGCGAACTGTTAGGCCAGCAAACAAAAACATCCTTTTGTAGGAAATTTTCTTAGTTTTCTTTCTATATACCTATGTATTTGACGAATGTGTCTCGTTATGATCGCAAAATGGGATAATTGTAAAAGGTGCGCTAGGATCCTATCCTAGCACATAAAACCACCTATAACACCTACAAGCGAACTGTTAGGTCAGCAAACAATAACATTCTCTTGTAGGAAATTTTCTTAGCTTTTTTTCTATATACCTATGTATTTGACGAATGTGTCTGGGTATGGTCGCAAAATGCGATAATTGTAAAAGGTGCGCTAGGATCCTATCCTAGCACATAAAACTACCTATAACAACTACAAGCGAACTGTTAGGCCAGCAAACAATAAATTTTTACTCTTGTAGAAAATTTTCTTAGCTTTCTTTCTATATACCTATGTATCTAACGAATGTGTCTCGTTATTGTCGCAAAATGCGAAAAATGTAAAAGGTGCGCTAGGATCTGGCATCCTAGCACATAAAGCCGCCAAAAACATACTTCATTTGGTTACTTGGGGTAGGCTGAAGCCCCAAAGCCCCTCCCCTGGCTGCGCCAATGGATCAGTTTTCACCAAACTACGAGCACCATCTCAACCTCAGCCTAGCCGCAGTAACAATGAAAAGAATCTGTAATTGTTGGAATGGAAATGATTGGAATGAAAAAATACTCACCTTGGGACGATGTCCTTGGAAGTGTTGAGGACTTTATGGCAGGTTTTGCAGGTTTAGTGTCCGCTATCAAAAGCAAAATCCAATTTAGGAAAGTTAGTAACAAATAATGAACATGCAAAAAGAAGGTACTTTTGTATAATTTTTTTTTGTCGGTTATAAAACATTTTTATTTCAGAATATTCTTTTACTATTTTCACGAATTATTTCGGACGATTGCAAAGGATATTACAGTTATCATTTTAAATATGATAATCATCAAAAAAATTATTCATGAAGTAAAAAAAACGTTTACATGAAATTTTCTAGAAGTAAAAAAAAAATAAGAGATTTTTCGAAGGATGCGCTTTAAATTTCTTCAGTCTTCCTCAGGGTTATCTTAAACTGGGGTGAGTCGATTTTAATGTGGCAAATTCAAAATACTGTATTATGCAGTAAGTACAATATTTAAGGTTCATTTTGCATGTGTGAGAAGGTTTACAACTGTGACAAGGCGGTCAGGTCCCTCAGCACGTAATGGTTCTTAATGCATATCTTCCCAGACAACGGAGGCAGTATGAACCACAACGTGTCAGGGGTACAATTTTTGACCGTTCGCAATGATAACGTGCACTCGTATCGTCACATTCTGATGTTATCCACATGTCATTCACATAATATCCATAACTCAGACTGTAACGATACTTGTCTTCGTTAATATTGCGAACGGTCAAAAATAGCCCCCCAGGTCCGTGCAAAAGGTATAGCTATTCATAATTGAATGTACGGCTGATTTGCGCACATATTTCAATTTTGTCGAAGAAAATAGGATTTGCGCATTAGGCGACATGATATGTAATATTTTAGTCACATTTGATGAAGATGTATGGTTTCAAAAGTCAGCAGCTAAATCAAATTATAACACATATCAGCAAGCATCGAATTACCCTGTATGATATTGCAGTTGGGACTGACCAAAACTTTCAATCGGGAAGTATTATTCTTCGTGATTACGTATACATGGTGGAAACCGCTTTGAAATGAAATTATTCAAGGCTCTATCCAAACAATTATGTGAAATGCAAGCCCGTTTTGTTTATTTTCTTAAATGGACCACCCTGTATTTTTTTATATTCAGGAATTCTATTTCATGAGCTCGATGTTGTTGGCTTTCTCCATGACCTTCGAGCAACAGATAGATGTGCGATAGATCTGTAGTTGCTGTGTAGGGTCTTTCTCCCTTTATTGTGGACCGGTTGCACTCTTGCAATTTTCGAGTTGGACGGAAATTTTTCAGTTAAAAGAAAAAACAATGCACTGTTGCTATTTTTATTACCCTCTTGGGAGTGGGGAAGAAAAAGTCCTGAGAAACTCTATATTATGAAAATCATTGACTTAACCTTGCAAAAAAAATTCTGAACAATATATACAGGGTATCTCGCAAATAAAAAATCATGAATAAAGTATCTTACCTGCATGTTGTGGACTGTGCTGCTTGGGCGAGTTCATATCTGGGGGCTCATCACTGAATGAAACCGATTTCTCAAATGACACCGATTTATCTAAAAATCATACATTTTTCAATTTTTGCCAAGTTGACGATAATTTTGTGTATCTACAATCAAGAGCAGAGGAAGATGCCTTCAGATATGGAATCTGAGTTGACGTGGTACTTTTGATAGTCGGTGCGATCTCATCAGAAGCAATCCAGCTATGATTGCTGAATGGGAATCAACTTATGTTACTTTCGAAGAAAATTGTAATACAGTAAGTGCGGATTGCCTTGGATGAGAAAACATATTGAATACCTGAAGCCATGTAACAGCATATTTTGGCAAATATAATGCAACAGATTTGAATTCAATGCAAAAAAAGTATGCACATGCATCAGATATTTCAGTTACTGCAATATGAAGTTTTTTCAAAACAGGTTAAAAGCCTAACACATACAATGAAAAAGTTAGTTTCAGTTAGCATGGGGAGGTTTCTTTATTAACTGGCTAGGACATTTGTATGTACCTTCAGTATTTTCTACGATTTTTTTAAAATAAAATAGTTGATTTTGATGGATGTGTAGTGTAATGAATAATTTTCATTCTGAAACGAAAAGTTAACACGGGAATAAGAAATAACCGAGAACAGAATGTCTCATTCAAATATTATTCAAAAATGCTTATGCAGTGGGGGTTAAAAGTCGCCTCCTCACCATCACTTCTTTATTTGCCAAATTACAAAAAAATGTTGAATACAAAAATTGTATTCAATCGCCCAAGTTGTATTCTAATAAGGTGTCTCAAAAAAGCGAAGGGACTCAGTTGTTTATATTTTCAAATGAGACACCGCATATATTTGGATTTATAATTCTGGGTGAATTCTATGCAGATTTCTGGTAGCATACCCTAAATCTAAGCATACATGTTTGGAATACGTTTGAATAATGATGTCCGATCTCTTACGTTAATGAAGTAGTCTAAATGTTTCTAAAACATCGGTATGGAGGATTTTAAAAATACAAATTTTGCACCAATTTCTTGAGATCATCCAGACCTGCGACTTTGGCGACACCATGGCAAGAAGAATTATTGCAAAACCCACATGAATACAATTTGTATGTAACATTTGGGCAAAATGGATCCCTACCACACTATTTTTGGGAAATGAGAAATTACTCAGATGACCGGTGTCTGGGCTGGTGGATTGGACGCCAATATCAAACAGAGTGGCCAGCTCACTTACCGGACCTCACACCTCTTGATTACTTTCTTGAGTTCATAAGGAATCCGTAGTTTTAAGACGGTGTATTGGTCGTTAGATGAACTACATCGTCGAATAATTAAAATGTGTTCAGAAATAACTCATCGAGCCTTGTATAATGTTAACGAAGAGTTTTCAACATGACTACTTGAAAGTCAAGAAATGCAAGGTGGAAATGTCGCCCATATTTTGGAATAACGTTTTTAAGTCAAATTGCTACTTCAGTATTCAATGATTCTTCATTGAAATTGAAATTTTATGTTTCAAATAGTACATCTGCAAAAAATTAGAATTTTTCACTCCTTATAATATTCTCCCTTAAATTGATAGTTGAATGTGGCGTTCAGAGAAACGGGGCGTGGCCAAGCGTGACGTCACATCAGTCGACGAAATTAATATGAGGTTTTCCTACCAATGGCATTTTTGAGTAGTTTTACTTTTCCGCACGGCGCGGCGTACGGAAAAGCTCAACTTTGGGCACGCAAATGTATGCAGTATAAGTAACCATACAACTTTGCATTTCATATTTTGTTGTAATATGTTAGGTGACGGAGGGTGACAGACTTTTGATATTTAATGTACAAAATGGCAATACATTTCGCTTGGCTTTCAGTTATTTTACATAAATAAGGCATCCAATGAAAAACATGCTTAAAAATAAACGTCACTTACGACAGCCACTTTTGCCCAATTTGGGCGCTTTACTGTCTGATCGAAGATACGAGTCATCTGCCAACATATACAAATAATGTGTTTCTCAATTTTGTTTCATTTATTATCTATCGCGAAATCAAGGAAGGCTAATTTTTTTAAATGATAAGTATTTATTAGATAACTAACGGAACAGTAAAATAATGCGAAAGTAACAGTTAATAATTTCGCCACTGAACTGAGGGCATTTAGAGATTTTCATATTTCACTGTTCCATGAAAATCAGAGTACAAACTTGGATATTGAATTTTCCAGTGTATCCAAACTGCACCAAAATATCCCCTTTCATTCCTTAACTCTATTGCACCACTCGATAAAAAATTTCCTGGCGCCCGAATGTCTACGTTTAGTAAGTTCATTCTAGTTAAAACAGGCTAAAATTACTTGCCACAGAATAATTTATGTATTTAATTCCATCACGCCCCAATGTCTGCGCAAGATTAGTTCATCCTGGTTATAACAGACTCAAAAATTACACAAAATAAATGTGTTCAATATCTAAATGTTTACTTGAATGTACTGCGTTCTGGTTGGAACAAATTAAAATGTACGTAAAGTAAGTTCGTTCTGGTTAAAACAGAATAATGATACCTCACAGAGCTTATCTATTTAATTTCCTCGCGCCAAAATGTCTACGTGAGGCTAGTTCGTTCTAGTTGGAACAGACTCCACACAGAATGTATGTGTTTAGTATTCTCGCGTTCAATCGCTTACATAAAGGTAGTTTATTTTTGTTAGAAGATATCATACTAAAAACTCACTTCTCACAAAATGGTTATTATTATTAGCCACATTTGGTTGGTATAATGGTGCAGTTCAGTAATTTGAGGCATCCGAACTGACCCTGAGCAGTTCAGATAGAGGGAATATCTACAGGTTGAGTCAGAATAAGACCGACAAACACCGCGCATAGAATCCTCACGTTACTTTGAGGTTAAACGTTTTTTACCAATGTATTCTAAAATGCAAATCTGATGATTCAAAATACTCCGATATGTTATAACAAATTGGATTGTGGTGATTGATTAAATTCTTTTCGTGTTTTCGACAACTTGTTTCTCAGAAAGGATGCATTTTAGGATATATGTAAACTTTTCGCCTTGAAATAAGTTAAGGAATCTGCATTCGGAGTTTGTCTTTCTTATTTGGACACTCTGTATTACCTATAGAGTTGTTCAAACATATTCAATCATTCATATCAAGATTCTTCAAATGATGAAGTTTCGAAGTTTGCATTCGATTTTTGACTTAGTATAAAAATAAGTCGTGAGGTACGTGCAATGTGTAATGTGGAAAAAGAAGCAAAATAAGCCGAGTGAGTACAAACCTGGTAATGAGGCAGAGCTGGAACTGGAGTTCTTATCGAACTCATCTCCTGCAGAGTACAAACGAAGGTGGAGTTAGCAACACACTATATACAAGCTTGCAACATTGGGAGTATTGCAACATCTTCAACATATAACGAACGATGGTTGCTTTTGTCTTGTTCGAATGGTATTAATGGCAAAACAATAGAGAAAGTTAGATGAGACAATAACAACCATCGGATCGAAGCTCTAGAAGCTTTTATATTTGGGTGTGATCAACTTGTGAGGGATTCGTCAATGACATATGACACTTCCTGAAAGGATTTAACATATTCAGGAAGTAAAATAGTTGAAAAATATGCTGGACTTATTATCATCAGCATATTTTTCCTAAAAAATTACTAAACATCAAAATAAGTCTTGCATAATTCGGTCAACTCTTGTTGCTTTCTATACTAATTGAACGATGGTATATAAGCAATTTTGGTTTCGAGCATCATGATCTTGGGATTTCAACTGTTGAAGATAATATTCTACAGTTATTCAACAAACTTTGATATGAGGGTTATTACATTGAAAATAATCAAGCAAGTGCCATATATCATCAACGCCTTTATCTACAATGTTTTGTTGTTATGTATTTGAGTGATTGATTTTTAATTAATTGTCTCCTTCAGTTTATTAATTAAAACACATGGAGTAATAATTCTCCCTCTCTCTCTTGGTAATGGACCTGACATGGTTCTTCCATGAAAAGGTACTACCGACAATTGAAATGGAAGATTTCATTGGTATGGATACTCTTGATATAGTTACGCTCGCCACTGTGAGATCGGCCTTTCTAGAGAACAACAAATCATTGATGTGAAGAAAGAATAGGGTTGGCTCTAGAAAGATACCCTGCGGAATACCAGCACGTGTTAGATGGAGAAAGCTATATAGCAAAGAACACCTCTGGGGAGGCAAGACATGAAATTGAAGTTTGCCTTGGAGTCCTTGGTGCCAAACACGATCAAACGCCTTGGAAATATCTAGTGAAACGGTCAAAGTTTCATCATATTTTCCGATAGATTGCTGCCAAATATGTGAGACACAAGCAAGCAGGTCACCAGTTGATCTCTGATTCCAGCCGATCATTGATTATTCCTGAGCGTTCTAGATATTTCATGAGCTCGATGTTGTTGGCTTTCTCCATGACCTTCGAGAAAACAGATAGTAGTGCGATAGGTCTGTAGTTGTTGGGTGGGGTCTTTTTCCCTTTTTTGGGGACACCTTACGCGGAAGCACGATTGTGTTTCTATATATCTTCCCGATTCGTCTAAACCACTGCACTTTGAGCTGAAATGGACTTCTCCCAAAGATTGAAATTGAAAAGTCGAAACACATTTCAAACGTAACTTGTTTAAAGTTTCTAAATAATGCAAATTATCTGTGGTAACATTCGAAACGAAAATGTTCAGTGAATTCCAGATATTGAGGAGATGCTGTTTTACGAGAAAGGTGTTTTGTATGTCAAGTACCACACTGTATTCGTTAGTACCTCCAAATAAATGTTAAATCATTATTCAGTTCTAATATAACAAATGTTTTCTTTCTGAATAGGAAAACAAACAAAAAATTATCGATGAAGGCAAGATGCCATATTGCGATACCTATTGAAACAGTTGCTATTCATAATCTGAACGGAAAAAATATTCATTACTATTGTTCAGAGACCATCTGTCATTGTGAACGTAGAGACACTGCAACTGGCAAAGTGGCCAAGTGTACAGAGCGATTCAAATTGGTCACTTTTGGGATGTATAAGGTATTTTCACGAGAGACAGAAAAAAATGCACCCTCATTTTCCAGGCTTGCTTTTCAAAAAAAAGTTGAAAGGTGAAAATCGCATCTTGTCGAGGCGTCTTCTAGCTACGAGTGGTGTTTGAAAAGTTTGAATTTTGAGATGGTGTCTATACATTTTTTATCTGTGAAATTTCTATTTCGCGCAAAAAGTTTTTGATGGACTTTTTCCTGGTGAATTCAAATGTAAAACCCAATTTTTCTCATACTTTTTATTTATGAGATATTACCTAAAGATGCCATTTTTCTCACGGTACACCCTGTATTTTGTTTAGTTTTTCTCATTAATATTCATTCTCATTAATAGTTATTTATGCAACAAGTGCAAAAAGTAGGCCTGATGGCCTCGTTGGACAATTTCACGTCGAGTGCAATAAACTCTTTTTGCACAATCAATCAATCAATCAATCAATCAATTTATTTACCGTATAAAAAATTACAATATATAATAGACAATGTGGTAGCAATGGTGGTAAATAAATACAGAGCGCCCAAAAAAAGGTTTCCCTTGTGCATGGGCGTAGGTAACATTTTTATATTTTACATTACATTTCATGTTTCACATTTTATATTTTAAATTTTACATTTTACTTTTTTTTTTACATTTTACATTTTGCATGTTACATTTTATATATACACATATATACACTCATATATATATACACATATATACACATATACATATTTTACAATGGGGTGGTTAGGTGTAGTGTGAACAGAAGGATATGGTGACAATTATACATTCGTAAATATTAGAAAAAATAAAAATGAGTAAAAAAAATTATGTGATAATCCATGTTTAAATACAGTTAATATGGTCAAGAGGCATAGTG
Organism: Chrysolina haemoptera; assembly: GCA_958298965.1. Lineage (NCBI taxonomy): Eukaryota > Metazoa > Arthropoda > Insecta > Coleoptera > Chrysomelidae > Chrysolina > Chrysolina haemoptera. The sequence continues at coordinate 1,643,367 of OY282602.1, read as the reverse complement.
AATCTCATTTCAAGTTTTTCCTATCAATTGCTCGATGTATTTCACCTCTTGGGTAAGTATGCAGCCAATTTTTTAGTTTTTTTTTCAGTAGGCCTAGCGATTGAATTCTCCTTAAGTCATCAGGTATATCAGCATATAAGACTGGACAAAGGTAAGTAAATGATCTTTGACATTTTTTAGTATTAACTCTTGGAATAAAAGTTGTTTTGGCTTTGAAGCGTGTTTCATGTTTGTGCTGTATGTGCTCGTGTTTGTGTTTGTTTTTATGATGGTGGAGGATTAAAGATTGGTAATACAGTTGACGGGCATCTAGGGCTTTTGCTTCTGTGAGTAGTGTTTCAGTTGGGTACCTATAATCTTTGCGGTGTATAATTTTCAAGATCCATTTTTGTGATATCTCTAATGGTTTCAAGTAGACGTCTCCGATTCCTCCCCAGACCTTTATACCGTATGTTATGTGTGTCTGGATTAATGAGTTATATAGAATTGTCATGTATTTCAAGTCAAATATTTCTCTGTAAACTTTAAATCTGTTGGCCATGCTCTTTAGTTTTTTTGATACATAGTCTGAGTGGTAGTTCCATCTGAGGTGGCTGTCTATAATTACTCCTAAGTATTTAATGTGAAAAGTTAGGGGGATCTTTATAAGGCCGTTATTGAATTCCAGTTGGCTGTAGTTTGGGAGAGTATCGCTGTAGCAAGTGAAAGGTATAAAAAAGGTTTTCTGGAAATTTATGGTAAGTAATCGGTTTTGGAAGAAGTTCATTACATTCGTGAAGTCTTTTTCAACTTTATTTTTTAGGGAATGCCAGGTTGAATCTTCGTAGAAAATCGCAGTATCATCAGCAAAGCTAATGATGCTGCCTTGTGTTGATGCTTGGAATAGTTCATTGATGTATACATTGAATAGTATAGGTCCCAACACAGTACCTTGTGGTACGCCGTATTCCAGTGTTTTTTCTGAACTTATCGTGCCATCAATGTTGACCACCTGCTTTCTTTCACTAAGGTAGCTTTCCATTAGCTTGAGTGTCATTCCCCGGAAACCTACAGCTTCAAGTGTTCGAAGAAGCTCTCTATGGTTGACCGTGTCAAAGGCCTTTGCCAAATCAACAAAGATGCAGAGACATGGTTTACTTTTATCCATAGCATTATAGATTTGTTCTAGCAGGGCCATCATTGCGTCTTCAGTTGATTTGGATTCCTTGAAGCCGTATTGTTTTTCGGATATGACGTTGTATTTCTTAAAGAAGCTTTCGAATCGTAGTTTCAGAAATTTTTCAAAGATTTTTGCAACGCTGTTTATTAAAGAAATTGGCCTGTAATTTATTACCAGTTTTTTGTTTCCTGCTTTGTATATAGGTTTTATTGAAGCATTTTTTAATATACTAGGAAATGTCCCTGTGTCGATGGCTTTGTTTATGATGTAGGTTAGAGGAGCTGAAATGAAGTCTGAATGATCCCTTAATATCTCGGATTTTATATTATCCAGTCCTGGAGCTTTACCTATTTTGAGCGATAGAATAATTTTTTTGATTTCATTGACGGTTGCGGGTTCTATGGATATAGAATTAGGTATTCGAGTTGTTTGATTATTAATTACCGGTCCCGGGGTGATTTTTTCTGCAAGTTTTTTACCTATTGTAGCGTAGTGACGAGCAAAGTGTTCCGCGATTTCTTTTTTGTCTGTTAGTTCGTTTCCGTCCTCTGTTGTAATGGATTTCAGTTCACTGTGATCTTGTTTACCGTTTATAATTTTAAGACTCTTCCATAGCCCGTTTGGATTGTTTATATTTTGTTCAACCTTCTTTTCGAGAAATTTAATCTTTGAGTCTTGTATTAGTTGATTTAACTTATTTCTATATTTTTTGAACTCTTTTCTAATATTTTCGTTATCCGGTTCGTTCTGCAGTTTTCTATATAAATCATTTTTTGTATTGATTGAATTCACAAGTCCGTCCGTGATCCATTCTTTTCTTTTGATGTTTTTTCTTCTTAATGCGACTTTATGCGTGGCGAGTTCACTTTTTTGTTTCAGAGTTTTTATAAAATTGTTTGTCATTATGTTCACGTCATCTTCTGAGTATATATTGTTCCATGTTTCCTTTGTCAGTTCATCCCGAAGCTTTGTTTTGTCAATGTATATTTGGTATTTTTCGTTCTGAATTTTTTGTTCCTGTTTCCTATCATCTTGACATTTAATTTGTAGGATTACTGGAAAGTGATCAGTGATGCACGATTTGACGACGAATGGTCTTAGCCACTCATGCGGAGAATCTGTCTTCACGAATATGTGATCCAGGCAAGACCGTGCTCTGCCTAGGATCCTAGTATGCGTGTTAATGGTCGAAATAAAGCCCCATTCACTCAGAATATTGAGATATTCCTCGCTTATGTCACTATTATCCAAAATGTTAATATTTATGTCTCCTATTATTATTTTGAAATCAGATTTGCAGCTTTTTCTTGTTTCCAGGTGCTTTGCGAGACTACTATTGAACTTCAGAGGACACGTAGAAGGTGGCCTGTATATTGCGGTTATGTCAATATTATACTTGTTATATTTTAACTTTAATTCAATTATTTTTATTTTTTCAAGATCGATCACTTCGTAGGAATACTCGAATTGATTTTTTATGTAAATCAGCACTCCATCATTTTGATTCACTATACCTCTGTTATATATCAAATCGTACCCTGCTAAGTCTAATGAGAAAAAGTCAGAGATTTTCCATGTTTCACTGAGAACTATGACATCGAATTCATCTTCATATTCATGTAAGACTACTTTTAGTTCATTTATATTTTTTACGATACTACGGATGTTAGTGTGGAATATTCGAAGGTTTCGTTTAGGTTGTTTTTTTACTAGTATGTTATACTCCATTGTGTTTTTTGCTATCTCAGTTTCAATCTTTGGCAGTTTGAAATTATCAATATAAGGATCCATAATTACTATATTTAGTGCGGGAAAGGAAAGTAGAACAGGATAAACTTTTTTATACTTATTTTGAAGTTAAGTTAAAAAAAAAAATATTAAGTAACCTACGTTGCGTTTCTTTGGGTAGACCTAGTTTTTATCTCTTTTGCTGAGTTTTTCCTTTCTCTGGTCTCCGGCCTGCTTTGTGTGAAACTGCCTTCAATATTTCGGGTGACTATGTTTTTCTTTTTTACCTCTTCTGTCTTCTTTGCAGATTTTTCTGGTTCGCTTTCTTCTTTCTCAGTTCTTTCTAGGAGCGGCTTCGAAGGGGTTTCTGGTGCGCTAGTGGGTTTTGGGATATCTTTTGGTTCAATACTTTTTTCAAAATCTAATATCTCTTCCGCTGTGTATCCTATGTTGTTTCTATAGAGCTTTTCTCCTCGTATGTAGCTGCCTTCTTCACCACTTTCCCGTATTTCCTTCAGGTATCTTCTCAATATCTTATTTGTTTCCTGTTGTTTTTTGGTTAAGTCGGCTGAGATAGATATGTTCGTACCTTTAAGTTTTTTGCAATTTCGTAGTATATTGTTTTTTGTAAGGGTTGATAGAAGTTCAATTTTTATTGGGCAATCTTTAGACTTACCGAGTGGATAGATGTTACTTATATCAGCTCTTGTTATATTGACATCAAGTTTGGAGTTTAATTGGTTACATACATTTTCTACAGAGGATTCCTCTTCACTTTTCATCAATCCAAATACTACCAAGTTATTTTTCCTGCTATTTCTGTCCAATAACTCGATCTGTTGTTTCAGCTCCGTATTTTCTTTTTCTAGCTTCCTTATTTTTTCACTAAATGATTCTATTTTTAAGAGCAATCTCACTTCACTTGCTTCAATTGCGTTTTTAATTTCTTGTTTGCTTGCCAGCACTTCTTCATACAATATTTCCATATTTTATATGCGATCTGGCAACGTTGTAGGGTCGTCCTATCGCAAGGTACGGGATTTGTTGTGGTCCAAAGGTCAAATCTCAATGGATCTGTGCTGCTTTGTTGTTGCTTTATATCATCAAATGAAACAGTTTACTGGGTTTTATACACTTACTCAGATGTTGTAATGCCTTGGTACAGGATCCCAACAATTTTGACTTTTTTCAGCATATATTCACTTAAATTATTTGATTATTTTATAGCTCGGACATAAAATACGAAGTGTCGACAATGTTGCCACAAGTTTCATACAATATTTTTTCTACGTTCATGAAAAAACCAGAAAATGTTTCATTTAGGTGGCACTAAACTGTAAGGAAAACATTGTTTGTTTAAATCTATCTGCTAAAAGTAATTCAAAAACATTTTGTGTAATTCAGATGATATTCGAAAGAAAAGAATTTTTTTTTTAACAAAATGAATTTTCTAGTAATTTCATAGTCCATTATATAATGAATATGATGAAACATGCAACTATTTAAAACGTAATACAATCTCACAGAAAATGAGCTAAATTTGGCGTCGATTTGAAAGTTTATGTCTGTCTTGATGACAGAACGCTATAGTAGAATGACAGATGAGTGCAATAAAGTCTTTATTGCACTCAGTGCAATAAAGAGACAGTTTTTCCACCAAATATAGTTCAATAAAGTTTTGTTTTTTGCATGAACGTAGAAAAAAATATTTTTCGCACTTGATTTTAATTCAGCCGTTTTTGAGATAATCAATATTTTCAATTTATATCCAGTACGCCATGCCTTTTTTCAGAAAACAAGTGGGTCTAACAAACATGATAGTTTGTTTGACGTTGATTTATTTGTTGAGTCTAACAAATCTGCTGGATTTCGGTATTTATAACTTTTGTTAAAATGTATAGAAACAAAAACACGTGCAGATGAGTTTTCAAGACCTCGTCAAGCCCTGAACTTGGCTTACCAACCGTTCAATTTATTGAATAATATTTTTTTCAGCCATTGTTATAAAGACTGTCTACAGAGACTGGCTCTGAGAATGAGATACTTTATCAGAATGTCTGTAGATGGCTTCCAAATGACAATTTTAATATAATTGTTTTATTCTCTCTGCCATAAATTGAATTTCTAGGAATATTTTTGGTTTCATTCACCAACAATCGTAACACGACTCTTGCAATAAGAACCGAATCAACGAAAAAACCCATCAACCACCACTTGCCTGGGGTTTTTTCTTTTCCAAATATGAGTATAGTTTCAACAACCATGAACAATGGCAATTCAGTATTGAAATGTGAGAGTAGTAATGTGATAATTTACTTGTGTCGTTACTATCACTAAACTGTATGCTTGATTATATACCAGTGCAAATACAGATGCAAGCACAGATAGAAACGAATACTGAGCAATAAATACCTCTATAATTCTCCCTTCCTGGCACCTGCAGATGAGTGGTAGGGGGTTGAGTGAGAGCCTTCTGCACCAACCCTGTCAGATTAGCCAGCTGTCTCTCCATATTCTCCACGCGAAGTCTGAAAAGCCAATGGACTTGAGTATCAGCTAGAAAAAAAATTGCAACGGAATTGATGCAAAAACACCCACCTTGTTGCGTCGTAAGGAGGTCCGGTAGTAGGCTGAGGAAAGGGCGATCTGGGGGCTACTCTAGGTCCAGTTCCTGGGGGTAGTTTCACTCCATATAAAGAGTATGAGTCGTCTAGCAGTTCTGTGTCGCTGAAAGATGGAATCTTAAATGAACTTCAACGTGAGGAGACTTATTGAATGATGATTAAATGAACATGGAACTTCCTGACGAAGCATCTACCCAATTTTATTGAATTAGAATAATACTGATGCTTTTTTTATCAATACACAAATTATATTATATGCAAAAAACTTGTTAATATTCAAATATGAAATATAGTTCTTTTTTTTTTCGTTGTTACTAGACTTGACAGAATAGAATTGATTTGAAATGGATTTGTTTGACCGCGCTACAAAAATGTTTTTGGCAAGTCAGTACTAAGTACTGTTTTCCTATGCATTTCAAAAACTCTAAGAGTGTGACAAGAATTCCCCATACGAGAATGCTATGCTTTATTGAGCATGGAAAAATAGAAAATAACATATTACTAAAGGCTTTCATGACTCTGGACAATGTTCTGGATGGCTCTTTACTTGAAAAAAGTCAGTGGTAGGTACAAAATCATTCCTTGTTTTTTTTTTTAAGAAATAATGGAGAAACTTCATTTGACCTTTTTGTAGGCCCGCTTCAGTTGAATGGAAGTTTCTGGAAATGCTTACCTTATTTCTTCATCTATTACAGGTGTAATGGATCCTGACCTGGTAGTATATTGGCTGTAGTAAGGATCTTCGAATCTTGAGCTCCTTTCAGGTGATGACATGTAACCATCTGTGAAGAAACACAATAATCTTTCATCAATACATATTTTAAAAATGGTTACCACCAGAGGTTTCTCAAAAATATATTTCGAAGACGGTCTCTTCTGAACAGTGTCAAACGCTGTTACTTTTTGTAAAACCAATGAGTTTCTTTTCCTAGTACTTGAATTTCACAACATCCAAGTTTGTAGCTACATCTACTGACACATTGAAAAACATTGATGACTATAAAAAACTAGGATACTACGAAAATGCAGTACCACATCAAAGCGGTCAAAAAAATGCTTTCTTTATTAGTTGATTGAGTTCTGCCAACATCAGATGCAGTCAACCTTCAGTTCAACTGACACAATGTTCGTAAAATACAGAGTGTTTCAAAATTAATTACAAATATTATTAGGGTCAAAATAAGATTTTTTTTTCATGAAAATGTGTACTGAAATCCAGCCCCTTCAAGCTACAGACTTCGCAAAAAGTGAGAAAAAAATATTGAATTTTTATTTATGACTATAAATTATGCATCAAAAACTAACAGGTCCTTGTTTCTTCGGACACCCTAGTCATTTCTTGTTTCAAAAATAAGGTAACTCTATTTCTAGGGGTAAATGAACATTGCGTACACCTTTGATGGCCAAAATCTTCAGTTTCGCAAAAAAAAAATTACATATCACCATTGAGTTGGCCATGGAAAAACCTGAACATCTGCCATTTTTTTGAATCAGTTAACCATTTTCGTGAAAATCGATGTTAGAGGAAAGGGAAAAATTGAAGTAAATAAAATACGTTTAAATTGCAAAATATAGCACTCAGTAAGTTTGACGTTTCCTGAACGGTTTACATCTTTTTGTGTTTTTCGGTTCAGAGTAAGTTTTATGTTTTGTCTGTAGCTTGGAGGGGGGCGAATTTCAGGACACATGTTCATTGAAAAACAAAAAAAAGTTTAATTTTGTCCCCACCAATAGGCACTTAGATTTAAACAAGATTTTCATTCTTTTACCAAAGAAGAATAAATTTTGTATAACTGCATTGATAATTGAAAGAGTTCAATCTGATTGAAGTGATGGCCGTGTTGACCCACCTGGTATATTGTACAAGGGGTTGGCAGGCCTTTGGAATGGAACGAATCGATCTGGAGGTCTAGGTGGGCCATCACTGGACCGGGGCGCCCCATTGCTGTACACTCGTTGGGGTTTAGGGGGCGCACCTTTTGGAATTTAGGGAATGATTACAATATTTATTTATAGGTAGGTTTCAAAGGAACAAAAAAAATCATTCAAAACAGGCAAGGGAGGGGCCGATTGGAAATGACGAAAAATAAGAAGATATCAAAGTTTCATAATCTGAAATACTTCAGTATTTCCATTTCCAAGTCCTAAGCGGTTCATTAGAACTATGAAGGATTTTAGGGTTATACCTACACTGAGAGAAATCTGGAGAATATACTGTATTAAGAGTGAAATTAATTAAATTCATAAATTTTGTTATATATTATATGATTATATGATAATTTATGGAAGAATACACACGCATTGAATATCTCATCAATTTTCTGTCATTTCCAATGACCTGGGTGAAATATTTTATTATTTTACGTTCAATCAACAGGTTGGACGAACTGAAAGTACAATTTTTGTATTGTAGGGTCTTGGTTGCGCGCAGGAAGTGTTTCTGCTTGCTATGCCAAGGTACGCGGGTTCGAATCACTGAGCCGTCACCGGCCTCGTGCATGGCATCACACGTTAAAAGGTAAGGGCTGCGTCTTCCCTAGCTCGCACAAGTCTCTCGAGGACTTTTGAGGGTTGCTTGTAAGGGGGCAGCCGGTTGATGGAAATAACAATTTCAACAATTTTTAACAACAACTATAGTTGAGTATTAAATTATCGATTAACATAGTTTGGAAAATTATGTAAAAAATGGTCACTTCGAACAATTCCTAGTGATATAAAAATTGTTGTTAAAAAAAAATACAGAAATTTAAAACGGAAGTAAATATAGTTACCCAATGATTGTACTATTTCTAATAAATACTCAAACGTACGTAACCAATAGCCCTGGTGTGCAAAACTTTGAAAAAAAAGTTTGTCAGTATTTCCAACACGCCCGAACACCATCGCAAATGTTCAGTAATTGAAAATGATCATTAAAGCTTTATTTTCGTTTTATTCAAAACAAGTGTAAGAGATTGAATCAAATGAACAGTTCACCCAACCTGTGCAAAGAAATTTAATCGATCAATTCGGACAGTCACATGCATTAAATACACACACATACTCTCACAAGTGTTTTTAAACAGGAATTTTTTCTGAAAAAGCTATTTTTTTTCTGAAAATAAAGCATAAAAATGACATTTTAAAAAGAAACACTCATTTGAATATGAGAAATTAAATAAAAAATTATCGTGCTGCAATTTATTTATTTTTTTAAACTGGACTGCAAACGTTTTCATTTTCAACAGCACAACTTATTAGTCAACCAGCATTCTGTGAAATATTGTAAAACTCAGTTATACGCCTATCAGTATTTTCAATTATTTAGTTGCAACGAAACACTTTTTTGGAAATATTTCTTTTATACTCATGATATTAATTCGAAACCACAGAAAATCACCCAAAAGGAAAAACTGCGGTACATATTGGCAAATCTAGCTATGAATGTCAAGGAACGAATGAGATGCGCGAATTTAGAATTAGAAAGGTTCGGACGATAAAGAAGGTTGTACATTCAGTAATCCAAAAATTACTTTCCGTTTGACCAGAGATCGTCCATGCTTTGTACGTAAATGGACTGCTTTATATGTTTATGGAACACTTATACGTGTATGAAGCAGTCCATATACGTGGAAGTCTTTCTTTTATACGTGTATGGACTACTTCACACGGACGGTTTCATGTATGGACTACTTTACGAGTGCTAAGCCACACATGGACAGCTTTATACGTGTATGGTCTGTTTTATACGTGTATGGACTGCCTTACACGTATGACGCAGTCCATACACGTATAAAGCTTTCCACGTGTATGGACTGCTATATACGTTTAAACCAGCCCATACACGTATAAAGCTGTCCACGAGTATGGACGGCTTTATACACATATACACACCTGTAAAACAGTCCATACTCGTGGACAGCTTTATATGTGTATGGACTGCTTTAAACGTATGAAGCAGTTCACAAACGTATAAAGCCGACCACTTCATACTTGTAAAGCAGTCCATACACATGAGACACTCCACGTGTGTGGGTGGCTTTATACGTGTAGTGACTGCTTCATACGTGTATGGACTGCTTCATACTAGCTATAAAGCTGTGCACGTGTACGGATGGCTTTATACGCGTATGGACAGCTTCACACGTGTATGGACTGCTTCATACGAGTAAAGCAGTCCGTACACGTATAAAGCTGTCCACCTGTATGGACTGTTTCATCGTTCAAAGCAGTCCATACACTTATAAAGCTGCTCACGTGTATGGACTGCTTCATACGTTTAAAGCAGTCCATACACTTATAGAGATGTCCACGTGTATGGACGGCTTTATACGTTCCATAATTTTCTCTAAACAAGAAATCTCAATCATTTTCGAAAAGTTTTCGAATTCGTTCATTATCCTTCACTGATTTGGTCCCAACTTTGAGTATCTATATTCTTGATTGCTATTCACGAAACCACTGGCGGTATCAATGTGGTCGTTAGCAAGACTTCAAATATATTTTTTAGTGGGAAATTTGAAGAAAATCAATTGAAATTTGTAGTAACTAACTTCTCGTTACTGAAACTAATTCAAATATTGATACCAAATATATGGTTTACAACATACCAAACTCATCAATATTTAATTGCTACAAAACAGTCATCCAAGAGATAAAAAGGAACGAAATGGACCTTTATTAGTTTTACGTGTTGATTTACATGAGAAATGAGGCTGAATCTGCAAAGCCATATCTCTGACTCATCATATGGGATGCTGTTGAACATTATTCTTCATTGCAAACGAAAATTCATTTAGGCAGGTTATATTCGCATTAAGCAATATTCACAGGATACTGAAATCAGTCATTTGACATCTTCATGCAAAACACAATCCAGTCGCAATTTTCATTGTTATTTCCTGCAATATCCGACAGCAGCCCGTTATCATTCCACTGAAAGCGACAAACACATCACTCGATTGCTCTACATACATTCCCCATTCCCTTCAAATGCTCCACCGAAATATATATGGTTTGACAGCATACCCGTCGGCAGGGGTTTCATGCGGTCCGATGACAGACTCGCGACCGCTGGGGAGTAGGTCCTCAGGAGGGTTGCGCCGCGGGGCAGACTGGCAGTGGACCCCATGTAGTAGGGGGCGCCCTTTCCTCCACTTCCCTGGAAGAAAAAAATTGGTTAGTATTTGGATAATTATTCTCCTAACGAAATGAACTATAGTGTATTTAAACATATAAAGAATATAAAAACGGTCACACCATTGCAAATAAGACGTGGACAGTTTTATACGTGTATGGGCTGCTTTACCGTTTAAAGTTTCCACGTGTATGGATGGCTTTATACGTGTATGGACTGCTTTACCGTTTAAACTGCTGTGTATGGACTGCTTTAAACGGTAAAGCAGTCCATACACGTATAAAGCTGCCACCAGTGTGGACGGCTTTATACGTGTATGGACTGCTTTAAACCTATAAAGCAGTCCATACACGTAAAAAGCTGCCACCAGTGTGGACGGCTTTATACGTGTATGGACTGCTTTAAATCTATAAAGCCGTCCATACACGTATAAAGCTGCCACCAGTGTGGACGGCTTTATACGTGTATGGACTGCTTTAAACGGTAAAGCAGTCCATACACGTATAAAGTTTCCACGTGTATGGACGGCTTCATACGTGTATGGACTGCTTTACCGTTTAAAGCAGTCCATACACGTATAAAGCCGTCCACACTGGTGGCAGCGTTCTACGTGTATGGACTGCTTTATAGGTTTAAAGCAGTCCATACACGTATAAAGCCGTCCACACTGGTGGCAGCTTTATACGTGTATGGACTGCTTTACCGTTTAAAGCAGTCCATACACAGCAGTTTAAACGGTAAAGCAGTCCATACACGTATAAAGCTGCCACCAGTGTGGACGGCTTTATACGTGTATGGACTGCTTTAAATCTATAAAGCCGTCCATACACGTATAAAGCTGCCACCAGTGTGGACGGCTTTATACGTGTATGGACTGCTTTAAACGGTAAAGCAGTCCATACACGTATAAAGTTTCCACGTGTATGGACGGCTTCATACGTGTATGGACTGCTTTACCGTTTAAAGCAGTCCATACACGTATAAAGCCGTCCACACTGGTGGCAGCGTTCTACGTGTATGGACTGCTTTATAGGTTTAAAGCAGTCCATACATGTATAAAGCCGTCCACACTGGTGGCAGCTTTATACGTGTATGGACTGCTTTATAGGTTTAAAGCAGTCCATACACGTAAAGCCGTCCACACTGGTGGCAGCTTTATTCGTTTATGGACGGCTTTAAAGGTTTAAAGCAGTCCATACACGTATAAAGCCGTCCACACTGGTGGCAGCTTTATACGTGTATGGATTGCTTTATAGGTTCAAAGCAGTCCATACACGTATAAAGCCGTCCATACATGTGGACAATTTTATACGTGTATGAACTGCTTTGAACATATGAAGCAGTGCATACACGTTTAAAGCAGTCCATACAGGTATAAAACAAGTATGAAGCAGTCCATACACGTATAAAGCGTCTATACTCATTTCAGTATCAATTCTACGTGTATGTTCGTAAATGTTTTTGCATTTCATTTATAAATAACAATTCTTACTTTCTTACTTTTACCTGAATTCTTAGTGAGCTCATTTGCGTGAGAGCTGCAAAATTTTGACAGTTGAAAACTGGTTTAACAACCTAAACCTACAAGTATACCGACTGTACAATGAATGATCTCATACCATTATGTACTCTTCGATTGAATCAGAGATAACTATATGGCTCCATAAAAACACACAAGTACAAATACAGGAACTGAAAAGTGTCTTCATCCCATAATGAAAAAAGACATTGTTTGATATGTCAGGATTGATTTCCTTTTTCTCTTTGAATTATTATACTCTTATATCATCATAATCTGAAATTTTTCTCCTAATTGACGCAACATTTTCCAACCGATTGGATTTTTTTTTTATTAGGTAGATATATGAAAAGGACACCAAATTTCATGAATGAATCTCCATTTCCAGGGCCAACTAATCCGATTTTTCAAGATCAAAAGTCCAAAAAAATTATTTACGGTTTTTTTAGAAAAAATGTGACATTTTCAAATGGTTAACATGTAAATTACGTTGAGATGCGTCAATCAATAAAAAAGTTATAAGAAAATGAAATTTGAAAAATATGCCGTTTAATCAACCCATTATTTTCCATACATCCATCAAGTAATGGCAAGTCAATCCAAAATACCTCAGTGATTAAATTATTGAATTTTTCTGTGTCATAATCAGACATAGCCATTCATTTGATTCTTTATCAGTCACCGCCACAATATAAACTCTCAATTTTGACCTGGAATATCATCCTATTGAACAGAGTTCAACAATAATGGAACATACTTATTTCACTATTTCTATTCAAGATCCTTCCCGCTTGTCTGTCAGCTGTTACTGGAGCTCGACTCCACATCTTCGATGCGTTTTATTGAGATTACTAGGTCAAGTGTAGCTTTGTTGCGTATATACTTCACAAAGGATGCGGTTAATTAAAATAAATGTACCTATCTATAGTTAATGAATCTCTCATAATACATATCAGATATTCAACGCTTGTTGTTTGTGTTACTCCTGACAGAAGTGGAAATATTAGAAATTTGTATGATTTAACGAATTCGGCTATGAAGCAATCCATACATGTATAAAGTCGACCATACACGTATAAAGCTGTCTACGGTATGGACGGCTTTATACTTGTAAGCAGTCCATACAGGAAACCGCCCGTGTGAAGTAGTACATACACGTATAAAAGGAAGCCTTCCATATATAAATGTACCTATAGTTAATGAATCTCTCATAATATGTCTCAGATATTCAACGCTTGTTTTTTGTGCTACTCCTGACAGAAGTTGAAATATTAGCAATTTGTACGACTTAGATTTCGATATATACGAGTGAATAAATAATTTATATTAAAACGTTCGAAGTGGTTTTGAATAGCTTTCATTCAATTCTCATTCTCGAGAGTGCCACAATAAAAGGGTAAAATCACAGTTTATACAATTATTTGTATTTTCCTCATAGACTACGAGTGGTTTGGAGAGGCCTTCCAGAAAAAAAATCAGTTTCATATATAGCTTTGTTGAAACAGTCAACAATCAACAAATAAACATACTTAACATGGAAACATTTCTGAAACATTTCCCAATAGCAGATCAATATTTATAAAAATGATAAGAAAGAGCACGCCTTTGTTCAGAAGGAATAAAAAAGAAATCACTAATTGAAATTGAACGAGAGGATATTATTCGTTTATTTCTGGAAACCCTCTCGAAATGTTCATCTTCAAGTTCCTTTGAGAAATGGAATTCAATATCGACAAAGAAGGCGCCACGGTTCATCTCAAAAGAGTACGTTTTGGAAAGGATGAAAAGAATAGTATGTTCTGTAACAAGGTTAGAATGAAAATTCGACGTGAGTCGAGCATAACGAATTTTCATTCTAAACGAGTAACAGACTGTGCTTTCTGCACAATCACATATTTTACATGCAATTAAATGGAATGCAAACGAAAAATTATTTTTGACATTTCAATTCACATCTTGTCACTATGATGCCAGTCAAGGCTAACGTTATTATTGTTACAACAGTATATAAATTCATTCCTCAACAAGAGATGGAATGAAATACACGCGAAATGCATGAGACAGCAAGGGTTGTAGAATAATTTGTGTGATTGATGACTTGTTTATTTTGTGGAAATTCATGATCACTTTGATGAAACGAAAGAACACTCTTTTGTCTTATTTCCACTAGATTTTTATTGTTACGACCGGTTTCGGGTTTTATCTCATTATCAAGTATAAAAACTAACTCAGTTAGTTTTATATCAAGTATAACTGAGTTAGTTTTTATACTTGATAATGAGATAAAACCCGAAACCGGTCGTAACAATAAAAATCTAGTGGAAATAAGACAAAAGAGTGTTCTTTCGTTTCATCAGAGGTTGTAGAATACTTGTTCAATATCAAGTTGATTACAGTAAACACCACGAAAATTTTATATCAGAATTTTTTGCCTTTTCCAGCATCTTTACTTGGATTATATTGCGGAATACTAGCAACAAGAACTAAGAAGATCATTAATCACCAGAGATAAACATCCTAACGGATGTTTCAGTGTATTAATCAGCCTTCTTGGATTTTGTTACACAAGGCCTAGATTTATTACCATATTCGTATAGAAAGAGTGGAAGCTTCTGAAAATAACGATGAGTTATCATTAATTTAGATTTATTTCGTAAGATAGTTATCAATTGCCGCATATTTCAACCCTTCACTGTATGTCTGGGATAAGGCGGAACATGTTGAATACTTCTGTTCAGAGTAATGGTGGTATTAAGGACATCTGTTGATTTTTGTCTTCAGCTACAAGAACAGAGGATAAGAAAGTCTTGCAGAGAAGGAATGCAGTTTATTTTGGCTTCAGGATACATTGTTTGTTTGTTTTTTTCCCATTAAACAACTGTCGTCCCCTCACGAATGGCGGCCCTCAAATGAACCTACAATTGTGAATAATCTTAGTTGGGAAGGAGGGGTAGAAAAATTATGCTTTCTGTTTACTTTACTCATGGTCAAATCTAGGAAATTGATTGAGTTTGAGTTTTCTACTTTGATTTCGAAATTTATGTTTCTACGAAAATTATTAATGATAATTTCTTTCACGACCCAGCAACACGCTCAGATGGAGGATGGCTTGGAGGACGTTAATCCAGATGAGGTGCCTTTGCAGATGTGAGGTATGATTTTCTCATCGGTACTGTACAGAATACAAGAGGAGGTTGACGACGATGTGTGAGGTGCATGATTTTCAGTGTCTTCAAGATCTTACTCAAATTTGTAGAAATTCTTGTACACCTGTCGTTCTTTCAGAAAATGAAAAATCTCAGAAAATTGGATTTACTACCTTAAACACCCTTTTCCGGCTAAATCTTATATCTGAGCACATAAAAATCATACATTTTCGGAATGAGCATGAAATTTTACGTACACAGTGCAAATTTCAAGTCTGTGTGACGGCTTAGTATTTTTCATGATTTTTAGGGGTAAACCCCTTGATGAAATTCACAATACATACTAATTCGACCATTCTGAATCGATTGGCGTACGCAGAATTTGTCTATCTCTAACCGTTCTCGAGTTGGTCAGCTCTAAATCAGTTTTTAGATGGTTTTTTTGCCGCCAAAAATATTTCCGATGAGTTTTCGTCATTTTCGTTCAAAGATTCGGAATCAGCACCTCAAAATACGCCCGAAGACAGAAATTTTAAATTCGAAAAATTGAAAACGAGAAATCTCAGAAAATTGGATTTACTACCTTAAACACCATTTTCCGGCTAAATCTCATATCTGAGCACATAAATATCATACATTTTCGGAATGAGCATGAAATTTTACGTATACAGTGCGAATTTCAAATCGATGTGACGACTTAGTATTTTTCATGATTTTTAGGGGTGAACGAACCCCTTGCAACTTTTTTCGAGAAATTTTCAATTTTTTCAATTGATTCGAAATGAACATACATACTAATTCGGCGATTCTGAATCGATTGGCGTTCGCAGAATTTGTCTATCTCTAACCGTTCTCGAGTTAGTCAGCTCTAAATCAGTTTTTAGATGTTTTTTTTGCCGCCAAAAATATTTCCGATGCGTTTTCGACATTTTCGTTCAAAGATTCGGAATCAGCACGTCAAAATACGCCCTAGGACAAAAATTTTAAATTCGAAAAATTGAAAATGAAAAATCTCAGAAAAATGGAGTTTCTACCTTAAACACCATTTTCCGGCTAAAACTCATATCTGAGCACATAAATATCATACATTTTCGGAATGAGCATGAAATTTTACGTATACAGTGCGAATTTCAAATCGATGGGACGACTTAGTATTTTTCATGATTTTTGGGGTAAACCCCTTGCAACTTTTTTCGAGTAATTCTCAATTTTTTCGATTGACTTGAAATTCACAATACATACTAATTCGACCATTCTGAATCGATTGGCGTTCGCAGAATTTGTCTATCTCTAACCGTTCTCGAGTTATTCAGCTCTAAATCAGTTTTTAGATGTTTTTTTTGCCGCCAAAAATATTTCCGATGAGTTTTCGACATTTTCGTTCAAAGATTCGGTATCAGCACGTCAAAATACGTCTGAGGACAAAAATTTGAAATTTGAAAAATGAAAAATGAAAAAGTTCAAAAAATTATCTCTCACGAGGTCTCTCATGATATACTCGACTTTTTTGTCTGTTGATTTTTTCCGTCCAAATTCTCAGTATATACTAATTCAGCCATTCTAAATCGATTGGCGTTCGCAGAATTGGTCTATCTCTAACCGTTCTCGAGTTGGACAGCTCTGAATCAGTTTTCAAACGGTTTTTTTGGCGCCAAAAATATTTCTGATCAGTTTTCGGCATTTTCGTTCAAAGATTCGGAATCAGCACGTCAAAATACGTCTGAGGACAAAAATTTGAAATTTGAAAAATGAAAAATGAAAAAGTTCAAAAAATTATCTCTCACGAGGTCTCTCATGATATACTCGACTTTTTTGTCTGTTGATTTTTTCCGTCCAAATTCTCAGTATATACTAATTCAGCCATTCTAAATCGATTGGCGTTCGCAGAATTGGTCTATCTCTAACCGTTCTCGAGTTGGACAGCTCTGAATCAGTTTTCAAACGGTTTTTTTGGCGCCAAAAATATTTCTGATCAGTTTTCGGCATTTTCGTTCAAAGATTCGGAATCAGCACGTCAAAATACGCCCGAGGACAAAAATTTTAAATTCGAAAAATTGAAAACGAGAAATCTCAGAAAATTGGATTTACTACCTTAAACACCATTTTCCGGCTAAATCTCATATCTGAGCACATAAATATACATTTTCGGAATGAGCATGAAATTTCACGTATACAGTGCGAATTTCAAATCGATGTGACGACTTAGTATTTTTCATGATTTTTAGGGGTGAACGAACCCCTTGCAACTTTTTTCGAGAAATTTTCAATTTTTTCAATTGATTCGAAATGAACATACATACTAATTCGGCGATTCTGAATCGATTGGCGTTCGCAGAATTTGTCTATCTCTAACCGTTCTCGAGGTAGTCAGCTCTAAATCAGTTTTTAGATGTTTTTTTTGCCGCCAAAAATATTTCCGATGAGTTTTCGACATTTTCGTTCAAAGATTCGGAATCAGCACGTCAAAATACGCCCGAGGACAAAAATTTTAAATTCGAAAAATTGAAAATGAAAAATCTCAGAAAATTGGAGTTTCTACCTTAAACACCATTTTCCGGCTAAATCTCATATCTGAGCACATAAATATCATACATTTTCGGAATGAGCATGAAATTTTACGTATACAGTGCGAATTTCAAATCGATGGGACGACTTAGTATTTTTCATGATTTTTAGGGGTAAACCCCTTGCAACTTTTTTCGAGTAATTCTCAATTTTTTCGATTGACTTGAAATTCACAATACATACTAATTCGACCATTCTGAATCGATTGGCGTCCGCAGAATTTGTCTATCTCTAACCGTTCTCGAGTTGGTCAGCTCTAAATCAGTTTTCAGATGGTTTTTTTGTCGCCAAAAATATTTCCGATGAGTTTTCGACATTTTCGTTCAAAGATTCGGAATCAGCATCTCAAAATACGCCCGAGGACAGAAATTTTAAATTCGAAAAATTGAAAACGAGAAATCTCAGAAATTGGATTTACTACCTTAAACACCATTTTCCGGCTAAATCTCATATCTGAGCACATAAATATCATACATTTTCGGAAGGAGCATGAAATTTTCCGTATACAGTGCGAATTTCAAATCGATGGGACGACTTAGTATTTTTCATGATTTTTAGGGGTACCCCTTGCAACTTTTTTCGAGTAATTCTCAATTTTTTCGATTGAGTCGAAATATTCAATACATACTAATTCGGCGATTCTGAATCGATTGGCGTTCGCAGAATTTGTCTATCTCTAACCGTTCTCGGGTTGGTTAGCTCTGAATCAGTTTTCAAATGGTTTTTTTGGCGCCTGTTCGACCAGAACTTAAAAAAAAGGTGAAGTACAAAAATGGAATAGAGTTCTCTCAAGAATGAAACATAATAAAAAAAATACCGAAGGCCTGAAAAGCGAACGTGAAAGGAAATTATAGGATAGGAGTCCAAAATGTTAAAGAAGTTACAACTTTTTTGGTGATATATGCCCGATACAACTTCTAATGGGAAAAAGAATGTAGTTCTATAAATCATGAGTAATTCATAATTTATAATATTTTTCCATATCTGTTGAATATCGATGTTTGACAATGTGACAAATGTTAGATATGGAACACCTTGACACAGATATCAATTGCAGACGTCTCTATTGCGAATAGTATAAAATACGCAATTAGTGTTCCATTATTCCATTAAGAACAGCTTTCGTCAATACCCAACTGAAATATCTCGGCACGAAACCTAGTTTCGAGCAACATTAGGAAGAAACAACCGCTGGACATATGGTTCTCATATCTTCATTTCAGTGTCAATATTCATCGAGGTCATATATGTACGCAGATTATCATAAAAAATATGAAAGTACGCCGGGTAACTTGATTTTAGAGTTCCTGTCGTAATTGCCAGTTTCTCGTGGGAATGAGTTTTTCCTAAGAGTCGACAATTTTTTATTCAGTACGATTGGGTTTTGAGACAAGAATCGATTCTAGCACCACCAAATTTGGTATGCTAGTAGTTGGAACCATGATAAATAACGAAAAAATTTTTTTTACCAAAATTCCAGTGGTTGGAACATATTTTTTTCTCGTTTAAAATATATAAATAGATTTTTGCTGTAATCTTGGAAAGTATATGATTTATCGGAAAAACAACTCAACAGGGTGAAAAACAAGTCAATTTTCCCAAAATATTATTCCTAGTAATTTCTTATGGAATGCACTCGTTTTCCCAGAAAACGTGATTGAACGCCGACATCAAATTTCACGTTCACCCTTACCCGCCGCTGAAAGTTCTGGCGGAGCCGAATATTTGATTGGTCATAACTCTGCTAAAAATGATCGGAGAAGGAAAAGGAAAAGTTAATATCGTTTCTGAAGACTCCTACTTTCTTATACAAATATAATATGCGAGTATTTGAGTACCTTAAATGTGTTTTGTCGCACTTCACAGAGATTTTTGCGGATGATCCGAAAATCATGAATAATTTAGTAAATATGGAATTATTATACTGAAGCATCAACCCATACCCTCTTTGGACTATAGCAAGAATTTTAAAGTAGTGTGACAAGTCCCACTTATACATGCCAAAAAAAACACCCTGTATTTTGAAAACGAAGCTGCGACATATGTTTGTATGAAGAAATAATCTTATTTTTGCCTAAAGAATCGATGCTGAATGTTTGGCGGTTTAACCCTGGGTCACCCTGTATATATTCAATTAAACTAAAGTGAAGTGCAAACATCTAACTTGAAATCACATTTTTCATTTTTTATGTAGGATGTGTATGAGCGATTATTTTTAACATTTATTGAAAAAATTGCCGGGATTATGGGTGAGTTGAAAACTGAGGCAGGAGTAAAACCCATCAGTTTTTTCTTTGGCATGTATAAGTAAGACTTGTTTCACTAGTTTGAAATCGTTGCATATGGTCCAAAGAGGGTAATGATTTCTGCTTCAGTATAACTATTTCATATCAAATAAAATATCCATATGACTTTCGGATCCCCTGTAAATATCGTAGAAGGGTTATGTGCAGTGGAACAAAACACATCTTAGGTACTCAGATACTCACATGTTATATTTGCATGAGGAAGTAGAAGTCTTCAGAAACGATATCCACTTTTTCTTTTCCTTCTACTACAATTTTTAGCAAAGTTATGACAAATTCAATTTTCGGCCCTGCCTAAACTTGCAGTGGCGGGTTAGCGCGAGCATGAAATGTGACGTCGGCGTTAAACTACGTTTTCTGAGAAAACGAGCGTATTTCATAAGGTATTACTGAAAATCATTCTTGTGGAGAATTGAATTATCTCTCAATCCATCGGAATCGTTGTTTTCTTATCTTATCTTCTTTTTCTTCTTCTTCTTATCTTATATTTTCTGAAATAACAACCAAAAAAAATTATATTTTTTTTAAACGAAATTTTTTTTATGTCATGTGCCGAGTTTCAGAATGAATATTTGGAACCTTTGGTGTTATACTCTCCATTGGCAGTAGTAGATATATATGAATTAGAATAGGGTTAACATAGTATAGTAAGCTTATAGGATGCTAACTTTGCTGGTGAAAGTAACGTAGTTTTGGTGTTTTGGGTAGCTTCTATTTCTTGAATTGTATTTTGTTTTTGTCCAAATTTCCCATTGTTTCCCACTTCTTCTGGTGAGTAAAGCGCACTGAATAATTTCCAGTGATTCGGAGTAGTATACATAGCCAACTGAATTTTTTTGTCTCGTGATGCTGAAAATTAAATTATCGATCATCAAAAAACGTAATCATGAACGACGGTAGTATTTCGTAAGTGTTAACTAAAACATGTCGCGAGCGAAACATCACCACTTTCTTTCCCTTTCTCGAAAAATTACGTCAACAGAGCACAGATGAACTTTTTCATTACGAAACACCAAATCAATATTGTTCATTAAGAGTCTCACGTTGCGATTTTGTATTCGTTGAGAGAAGAAGCAATAAAAAACAGTGGCTGAGTTTGAATCGACAATGAAATATTTCCATCCATGAATATATTAACACTTCTCACATAAATACATACTTGCCTTTTGCCGGAATATTCAAGGCATTAACCTACTGAACTGCGAATTGATCTAGTTCTGTTCACTTCCGCTGTTGAATTAGATTATACAGCGATAACGCATGTAAGAGTAATTTATTGGTACAGGAAGCTAGGTGATATTTGATCTTAAATGGATTGTCCCTGAAGGAAACTAAATCACGCATTTTCTCAGAGGTATTTTGACTTATTTTGTCTTATAATTTTTAATTTCCTGGTTCCCACGAATTCGAAAATTCCGTGATGTTCAGAGAAAAAAGTATGTATTTTTTTATCGAATCCAGGATGCTGTATGAATCCAGGAGGCTGTATTCGCTGGAGAAAGAATAAATCTTTTTTTTTATTGTTATTTAAGTTGGTTGAAAAGGGTGGTCTGGTGGTATTGATTCATTTAGTAAGGTTATTCTGGACTTCCTTTGCCTATACGGACAAAGAAAAGAAAAAATTCAATTCTCTGCAATTTTTATTCACGACGTTTCAACCGTTGAGATTTACAGTCATTTTCAAGTGTAATGCGATATTCTCAAGTAAGCATATCAGCTTGGTAATCCAACGAGCTGAGGCTGCTATATAAAGGACATATCCGTTGATAGCTAGGGATACCAGGCTGGCCATGGGGACCAAAGTGTTAATCTACAAGCAAATCATCAGGCCAGCGATGGCATATACATGTCCAGTGTTCTGCAGCGTCCCCAAGACAACCATGTTGCGCTTGGAGAGGATGCAGAACAAAGTACTCCGTATCGTCACGGACAGTGACAGATACATTCGGCTAGACGCACTGAGGGAGCTGGCCGATATTCCAACCATCGAGGAATTTATCAAACGACAGTGTGATAAGTTCTTCAGATACTTTATCCTTGGAAGTTCGTTGACTAAGGATCTCACAGCAGTCAGAGCACACCACAATGGGCAAAAAAGCACGGTGGACTCATTTACCAGGAACTGGAGGTTTCCCAGGATGTCCCAGAGGACGAGGGATAAACCTCCCGCTTTAGGATGATTGTTCAAACCCGGTTTTTTCGTTGTTTTTCCGGGAGATCACGAAAACCCCAACAATACATGGTCCTAATCATCTGATGTCTCACACATAAAGTAACAATACTCAATACCTAACATACTCTGACTTACAAGCACGACAAGTAAGCAGCCTACACAACATCGTAAAGTCTGCCCGTGGGCAGGTTTTGCCCGCCCGCTGACATCCCTCAGCAGGGCAGGATGAAAAACCCATCACCTCCTAAAGTGCAACACTACTCCCTCTCAAACCCTCCTGTGGCTTAGAGATAGTTTTAATGCATTTTATAGATTTATTTGTTGTGCCGCTGTATACACTTTTATTGATGCGTAGATATTAAACATTTTTTGATTTTGATATTCTCAAGTATAATTCGCGCGGTCCACCAACGATCGAATAATATTGTACCATTATGGTTCGATTAAGTTCAGGTATTGTCCTGTGTGAGTTGGCTTTCTGTACACTGGCACCTATCATTGTTCTTCTGACCTTTCTCGTCTAGAAAAGGTGAACCGTCTTGGGTCTCCTTTTCCATTGTGAATTTTATGGACTTTGCGATGTTGTTAAGATGTTCTAGAAAGTTGTCCAGTTTCTTGTCTCCGTGATTCCATATGGCCAACATATCTCAACTACGTCTGAGGTTTCTTCTGGGCTGTGTCTGTAGCAAAGGTTTCAAACCATTCCATATAGATGTTTGCTACTACGGGAGATAATGAGGAACCCATGGGAAGTCCGTCCTCCTGGGAGAAAATCGGTATTTTTCTTGAAAGTAGCAGTTCCGCAGGCAGCATTCTAGCAGGTTCACTCTGTGTCAGAGTTGGAAAACAGGACAAACCTACCGGTACTGAGCATTAACGTTGGTTATGGTTTTCAGTAAAGTACTTGGATCAATATTATAACTTCACAATTAGAGCTGTTAGTTGGTCGTGGCCGAAAATGTTATTCAAGCATAAATCATCCCCTCGAAACTCAAAAGGGACCAAAGTCTATGTATGAGTAAGTATTTCTGGCGCAAGAAATGAAAGGCAACCAAAACGGGATGGCGTCAAAAATTAGGCAGATGGATGAGGTCATGTATCATCATTTTATGGCTAGGAGGATTGCTCTTCGTTTGCACATTTCTATTCGAAAAATCATTGATTATCAGGGTTACATCTCTGGCCTATTGCAGTTACATTAGTTCAATGGTTTATTTATGAATAGAAGTTTGTTTTTAAAAATATTTTCCCGTTTTTTTCTCATCTCACGATGTCTTGATCCTTCTGAAAATGCATACGTGCGACCATGGTAATCTCCGTGCCATCAATCAATACCAACGAATGAACTCTTTTTAATTAATTAGTTATAACATCAAGCGGCGAGTATAATCGGCAGGAAACCCTCACCAGTTCAAGAAATTTCGATCATTACCCAAACAACTCGACTTGTTGCTCGTCGAATTTTTGAAACCGGAGCAAATGAAACCGATACACAGTTGCAACAGCAATAAACCGTTCTTCACGCTCTCCGTCAACACAATCGGCCGCTATAAGAGGTAAACTCTTCTGGAGGTTGCAGTAAAGACTTCGACAGGTGGTGAGGCAGGAAAGCCCAGAGATAGTTTTTGGTGTTCGTGGTATTTTGGAGTTCCGCTGGAGTGACGGTGTTGATGATGTGATGATGGGATATTAGTGATAGTGAATGATGAGTTTTGGATCGTATTGTTACACGATAAGGTGAATATCTAGAATAAGTACAAAGTGTTTCGAGTAATTGGGTTTCAAAGAGAAATAATTTAATGATTTTGGATTCTCAACTAAGTTGAACAGTTATAGTGGAGAAGTGCTATACAACTCGGAACCAGTGAAAACTACTTCAATTCTGATGTTAAAAAAAGGCGCTCTTCCTTTCACCTTAAACAAAAATCCTGACTATCACGAGATTCACTACTTGATTTTCTAACTACTTGACTTAAAATCAAGACAAGCTCAAGTCAAGTATTTATTTTTGAAATTCAAGTCGAGTCAAGTGGTTACACATCAAGTACCTTCGTGAAAAACTACTACTTTTTTGTATTAATCTGATTAACTGCCAAAACGCAATAACAATAACAATATGTGGATGCAAAATAAACAAAACTGGAGTTAGTAAAATACAGTACAATAATATTCACTTCATAATGTCCCACTCTTAAATGGCGGAGATGGTTATATTTTGAAATGCCCTGTATAAAAATGTATAGCGTGTGCCACAATTTTTACTAGATTGCTTGAATCCTATAGATATTCAAAATTTAAAAAAAGCAGCCACAAATGGAAAATTATTGAAGAAAATAACTACTACATAGTTATAGGAAAAATTTATTTATTGTTTTACCTTCTCAAGCCAACTCGAAACTGAAATTGTGCTACACCTATTCGAACCTATAGAGGTATTTGCCCCGGAATTAGGTGGGCTGGATTACCAAATTTTCAAAACCGCCATATATAGGGTACATTTGCCTTGTTTTTCATTATTTTTATTACTATTAGGATCTTGTTCGACACTGAAGTAATCCGAATTTTTTTTCGTTTTATCAGATACACTTTTATTAACTTCAACTCGTTTGGCCTTTGATCTACGATATACTTTGGGTCGCTGCTTTGGAAATGTTCCGATTCCATTACGGACAAATCACTCAAATCAGACATAAACAATTATTCTCTAGCCGCAATCGGGGGCCTGCTTGCTGTAACCTGTAACCGTGTCGATACGGAAAAGTTCGTTGCTTAGCAACGGACTAAAATACTAGATTAGTGTATTTTGGGGTCTGAAGTTGCCCCGAGAAAGTACGCATTCTTGTCCGACTTCAGAAAAATAATATAGTTTGAATT
The DNA here is from genome assembly GCA_958298965.1 of Chrysolina haemoptera. Lineage (NCBI taxonomy): Eukaryota > Metazoa > Arthropoda > Insecta > Coleoptera > Chrysomelidae > Chrysolina > Chrysolina haemoptera. Next base: position 1,618,157 of record OY282602.1, on the reverse strand, counting down.
TTCAAACGGTGAAAAAAAAAAATTTATGCGTAAACGACCCAAATGAATTCAACTCAAAAAGAGATGAAACTGGGAATGCATCTCGACACAAAGCTCATCAGGTGTCTTTGGGATGATCGCTAAGTAACGATTGCCGATTGCCACGCATGTATAAGCTATTGGGTCAAATATCTGTCTGAAAGCAACTACTCCTCTGGCTAATATTGTGACAGGTATTGAATTATATTAAACAGGTATGTACTAGTGCAATGTTCCCCATAGCAGAGGACACAATTAAAAGTGCTCTCTGTAACCAAATAGTAGAAATGTGATTGAAGAAAACTCCACGAACACATCAAATTAAACGTGTTATTTACTGCGAAGCTAGAGGTTGTTATAATCCTGACAAAGCTAACTTCATTTCAGTCGTTATCTTCGTAGTTTGAATTAACTTTTTTCGATTTTTTGCATCGATGGGCCCACCGTCGTTGCATTTGAAAAAAAAAATACTAGGAATCTCATTTGTGGTTGCTTGGAAAGCCAATTACATGGGCGACAGTTGTGGAATAATATACTTCGAATTTTTTCTATGAAAATGTACGGTAACAAAATCAGTTTATAGCAGTCACAGCCACCTAGGTACGATTCCATAAATTCAGTTAAAAAGTGACATCAATGAAATATACTCCCGTAAACAATACACTTATGTAGAATAATCTTCTTCAGAATATGAAAATATACAGGGTGTTCCGTTTGAAAATCGAACGTTGAGGACATTAATGGGTCATGTAGCTCAGTGGTTGAGACTTTCTCGTTCGAATCCTTAGCGACTACAGATTTTTATCTGATGGCCCGAGAAAGTGCTAGGAATCGCACGTTAAAAGGTAAGACCTCGTTAATCCTTGGCTCGCACAAGTTTCGACTTTTGAGGGCTGCCGTTTGTAAGGGGACGACAGATGGTTAACGAAAAAAACAATTTAAAACAATTTTTTTTAATCTTCGATGAAACTAAATATCAGTCATTGCGAAATAAAAGGCATTACTCGAAAGCTTTAAGGGCAGTACGGTCTACGTGATCACCCATTAGAATCTAGGGAAAACAAACGAAAAAAAAAGGGAAAAAACTTTCCTAAAAAAAGTTACTATTTCTTTTTTTTTCTTTTTCTTTTCTTTTTTTTTTTCTTTTTTCCGATTTTTTTTCCTGAGGTATTTTTACCGTATCCCCCATTATACAGTGCAATAGGTTGAGACTGTCCTGTCTAGTTTCGAAAAGGAAATGAAGAATTGTCTGAAATTCCAATGCCCAGTACTTACCCAGTATATCCAAATGTGTAACTAAGTTCTAACGAATGCTAAATTGGAAAACAATTATTTATTTTCACCGATAAAAGTCAATCCATCTGCCAGACTCCTTATGATACTGTTGAAACATTCGTTTCCAGTTACCGCTATCTGTTATGATAATTTGAAGATTGACAAACATGATATGCCATATGTACAATATGACATACTTTGGTCATAAACATATAAACGCTATATTAATTCAAAATTCCACAACCAAACTCGTATTCCGTATTCTTAAGCACACTCGAACGTGACAAGCAATCTAAATGAATTCAAAAAATCAGTATCTAATCGCAAACTTTCTATTATTGCTAATCAACGCATATTTCAATTGAAAAGCAAATTCGCACAGCCTTCAATTATCCGTATGGGAGATCATGCGAGTGATTGAGATTGCTCTTTCTCGGAAAAATAATAGAAGGGGACAAGTTCAAGGTACATATTCCGAATAAAAAAAGGTTTTGTTTTTTCGTTTCGATATGGCGACTGTATTTTAACATTTCGAATACGCTCGTGTTCCAATATTCACGTCTGCTTACATTTGAGTTCCAACGTTTAATATAAATAGCTAATATTGCTCACACTGTTCTGAAATAGTTATTTATGTACCAAGGACGAAAAACTGTCTATTATAGTCGAGCCTACAAATTGATAGCTGAGGCGCAGCCGAGGCTAGCAAGCAGACGAAACCATAGACAATATTTCGCCGGGGTGCATATTACATTTTTTCGTTGACCTCTACAAATTACCTACTAATTTCCAATTTTCGAGTCGACTGTTTTTTTCGGCAAGTATTTTTCGTCAGCAGACACTTTTCGTCCGCAGACACTTTTCGTCCACAGACAACGGCATAGCATAGTATCATAGTGAACACAGCGGACGAAAAGCGTTTGCGGACGAAAAGTGTTTGGGGACGAAAAGTGTCTGCGAACGAAAAATACTTGCCTAAAAAAACTGTCGATTCGAAAATTGGAAATTAGTAGGAAATTTGTAGAGGTCAACGAAAAAATGTATGCTATGCCGTATCATAGTGACCACAGCGACCACAGCGGACGAAAAGGGTTTGCGGACGAAAAGTGTTTGCGGACGAAAAGTATTTGCCTTCAAAAATAGTCGATTTGCGTCCGGAAATTAGTACATAAAATGTCATTTTTTGTAGAGGTCGACGAAAATAGTTATTTATGACACAAGTGTTAAAAGTGGCATTTTATTTTGTGAGTAGGGAATATTGCGAAACGAGCCTTAGCCAGTGGAGCAACCCCACGAGCAAAATAAAATCACTTTTAACAAATGTATCATACAATTTTTTTTGTACAACAGTTACTGCTAGTAAGAAAAAAACTAAAAGAAAATTAAGATCTACAAGGTTTCGAACACACGATCTTTGGATTACAGGCAAATGTTCCAACTATAAATAAATAGTGTTAAAAGTGATTTTTTGAAAACGTTAGTTTTTAGTTCATATACCGATGAATTAAAAACGTTTTTTATTGGCAGTTGTACAAAAAATGTGTTCTAAAATTTGTACTAACCTTCACCGGCTGCACGTCTACGAGCAACCCTCGAAAGTACTCTGAGGGTTGCTCGTAGCAAAACGCCATCTACACCGATTTCAACGAAGTATATCTGTTGAAGAAAGTCATAAGTTATTGTATGAATATAAAATGCATTGTGTTGATATTTCTGTTGGCTGTATAATCTATATGTTCTATACGTTTTCAATTTTCTATATTTTTTTTTCAGCCCAACATGGTACGAAAGTTGCTGGCCCTCGCTTTTCTCCTATATTCTTTCACCGAATCAAGTGGAATAATTCGCAGCAATCCTAGAAGTATAGCAAAACCTCACAAATACTCTGATCATGGACACACCATCAGTAAAGTTTCTCTCACGCAAAGGGGTTATATACAGGTGAGAATTATTTAGTTGAAGAAAATAATTGTTTCCTCCTACCCATATAGAAAGTACACACTTTCCTCCTTCAAATCAGGGAGCAAACTCATAATTTTCCTCCCTAGGGAGGAAAGTACTTTTCCTCCCCCTCATTTCAAGTAAGCTGTGAACGATGAAACTTGTGAATCTATTATAATCAAATTGTTTCCGTAATTTCTAGAACATCTTATATATCCTGTATTCTGGTAAAAATCAAACATGAATGTTACTTCTACTTTAGTTCTTTAATAGCTATTTGTGTATTTAGAGCGCAAAATGATTGATTGTCGTTCGACAAAAAGAACAAACTTTGGAGAACGACAATGACACTTCGTGCTCGAAATACACACATTATTTTTTCTACGAGCTCAGGTCTTCATTCAAATAGGCACATAACATTACTTTTGAGAAAATGACTCAATACCAATCCGAAATGTATAAGCTATCTAAATGTCCAATAATTCAAATCACTAACAAGAAAAAAGTAAAATAACGTTCTTAAAAAAAAGTTGCAATTGCCAGGAGCTGAACCCGAGACCTTCGGATTACAAGCCCAAGACGCTAGCCATTGCACCACCGCAGATTCTCAGATGGACATGACTGTATTGCCTATACTTTCCATCATGCAAGTATAGGTCCGTTTTAGACAAAAGCAGTTGAGATGCGTTTTGAATTTTCCATATAAGGTTCATAAGTGGATAGGAGAAAAAATCATATGTATTACATGGGAGTGAAGTAATACAAATAGCTATGAATGAAACTACAATTAATGACGATTAATCATGTACTGATTGAAAAATGTATTTCCTTTTCAGTTTCTGAAATATATTAGTGAGGTTCCCCCACTAACGGAATATACATTCTGTATATGGATACGAAGCCACAATCTAACACACAATCATCCCATTCTTTCATATTCTAGTAAGTATATCTTATTCTCCAATGTCTGCATATATTCTGACATAAAAAAAATCTTTGCTTTTGGTATAACTTTTGTTTCTATCAAACATCGAGTTGGAATAATAGCATAAGTCAGTTTGTAAGCCTCACAAGAATTATGTAAAAAACTAAGTGTCTTATGGTCTCATTTTTGCCATCTTCAGCATCAATATTAATTGTGAAATTGGCTTCTGTTTAGTCTGTTTTCAAAATATTCCATGAAATGGTATTTTTTTATTGAATACCTAATATATATTTCGATTCTAAACAAAAAATCTCCAATAACTCTTTTTCCTATTAACTATCTCATTCTCAACTTTCATGTCATGTCTGGTAAGCTAACAATGGAAAAATATCCTAAATCATGACACTGGAGAATATTTAGCTACATGGAAGTAATATTAACGATGTTCGAAGACAACTTGATGGCCTGAAAACTTCAGTTCAACCATTATTCAAAGTTAATGTAAATAGTTTCTTTAAAACCAATGAGTAGTCTTTTCATTTTTCGATTTGTTATTTGGAATCTATAATTTGTACATATATTTCGATTCTATAGCAACCAATAGTGACTTTTCGCTTGTATTTGTTGTGTTTGATTTCAGAGCACGAAGAAGAAAGACTCATTCGGGTTTGGATCAGTGAACAAGGAAAGAACGTGAACTTGGAAATTCTGAACCAACATGTTTTTGATGTACCCATTAATACGGTAGAGAATCATTGGTACCACATATGCCAATCTTGGTCTTCTTATCAAGGAGCTTGGAATCTTTATTTCAATGGAAAACTGAAGTCTGGTGGATATTTTCCAAAGGTAAATATAAGAAAAAGTATTTTATTTATGGCTTTGATATGTTATAAAAATACAAAAAAAACATTGCCATTTATTTCTGAGTTATATAGTGATTCAACTAAATTGAAGATGATTGGAACAGGCATCATTCACTAGACCTTAGGTTTCATTGAATTTTTACAACTTTTCAAATCTCGCTAACTTCTTCCTTCTTCCTTCTTCCCTCTTCCCTCTTCCCTCTTCCCTCTTCCCTCTTCCCTCTTCCCTCTTCCCTCTTCCCTCTTCCCTCTTCCTTCTTCCTTCTTCCTTCTTCCTTCTTCCTTCTTCCTTCTTCCTTCTTCCTTCTTCCTTCTTCCTTCTTCCTTCTTCCTTCTTCCTTCTTCCTTCTTCCTTCTTCCTTCTTCCTTCTTCCTTCTTCCTTCTTCCTTCTTCCTTCTTCCTTCTTCCTTCTTCCTTCTTCCTTCTTCCTTCTTCCTTCTTCCTTCTTCCTTCTTCCTTCTTCCTTCTTCCTTCTTCCTTCTTCCTTCTTCCTTCTTCCTTCTTCCTTCTCTTCCTTCTTCCTTCTTCCTTCTTCCTTCTTCCTTCTTCCTTCTTCCTTCTTCCTTCTTCCTTCTTCCTTCTTCTTCTTCCTTCTTCCTTCTTCCTTCTTCCTTCTTCCTTCTTCCTTCTTCCTTCTTCCTTCTTCCTTCTTCCTTCTTCCTTCTTCCTTCTTCCTTCTTCCTTCTTCCTTCTTCCTTCTTCCTTCTTCCTTCTTCCTTCTTCCTTCTTCCTTCTTCCTTCTTCCTTCTTCCTTCTTCCTTCTTCCTTCTTCCTTCTTCCTTCTTCCTTCTTCCTTCTTCCTTCTTCTTCCTTCTTCCTTCTTCCTTCTTCCTTCTTCCTTCTTCCTTCTTCCTTTCTTCCTTCTTCCTTCTTCCTTCTTCCTCTCTTCTTCCTTCTTCCTTCTTCCTTCTTCCTTCTTCCTTCTTCCTTCTTCCCTTCTTCCTTCTTCCTTCTTCCTTCTTCCTTCTTCCTTCTTCCTTCTTCCTTCTTCCTTCTTCCTTCTTCCTTCTTCCTTCTTCCTTCTTCCTTCTTCCTTCTTCCTTCTTCCTTCTTCCTTCTTCTTCCTTCTTCCTTCTTCCTTCTTCCTTCTTCCTTCTTCCTTCTTCCTTCTTCCTTCTTCCTTCTTCCTTCTTCCTTCTTCCTTCTTCCTTCTTCCTTCTTCCTTCTTCCTTCTTCCTTCTTCCTTCTTGCTTCTTCCTTATTCTAAGCCATCAGATAGGCGAGTGTCAAATTTTCATACCATATCACGAATGATTTGAAGGAAATAGAAGCAGTTGGTGAGATTATAAATAAAAATTCCCCTAAAAAATAATATTTATTTTTTTGAATACATTTTTTTGTTTTACTTGAACGAAATCTTCTTTTGTGAAATTTTCTTTTGTGAGCTATCCTAGAGAGTTGAAAGAATGAACCGTGTAGAAATCGTTATAAATTATGAGAAGGTTATAGTCCATACTCGAAGTGGAAGACCAATTTTTTTTTGGAAATAGAACACGAAGTCGTCTCCACAAAGATTTTAATAAGAACAGGATAGAAATCCTATCTTAAATAAATTAATTTTCTAACGATTAATATGCACACACGAATAAAGTAATGTCCTCAATTATTTATATAAATACGTTGTCAACACTTTCATCGTTTGATTTTGCTTGAACCCATGTCATTATTTATGCGTTGAACGACTTTTATAGCATGCGATACCACATCGAAAGCAATAATTGGGCAATCTGTGAAACATATCAATTTTCCATTAACGCTGAAAGTAACTGGAGCAAATGAAAGTAACTACTTTACACTTTCATCGAAAGGTTGTAATAAAATCGTACAAATACAGAAATTTGATACCTGAATTAACAACTGCTTACCAAAGTGGCCTTTGACGCTTTTAAATTTTAAGGCAAAATTGACGTTTTTCGGAATATGTAATATTGTTACAGCATTACCAGTCTAAAGCAAAAATATTGAAAAAACGCTCGATATGCACCGATTTTGTGAATATTCACTTTCAGATTTTTTGTTTTCAGTTAGTCTTTTTACAATATCTATCAGATGTAGTTCGTCCAGCGTGGCTTCAGCCTGGGAAGTAGTTGTTTCATATTTCAATTTTTATGGAGAATGTTCCCATTTTCAACATAAATTGAAGTTAGGTATCCTAATTTTCTCCGTAGATCTCTTTTTGCTCCGAGATTGTTTCGAAGGAGTAATGTGTCTCTAGATGTAGTTCCTGCAGGTTCACTGGGAACCATTTCACTTTGCTAGTTTTTGGTGGCAATAAAGAGGATGAGAGAAGTATTTTGTCCTCTTCAAGAGGCAAGTCTTGGCCTGGAGTTTCTCCTCTTTCTGTCCCTGCCTTTGCCTCATGATTTGGTTTCGTTGATCTTCCACTTGTTGCCTTCGAATATCAGCAAAAAGCTTAAACAACTCCTTTGGACCCTCTTTAGGTGCTGGACGATGGTCTGACTTTGTCATTTGGGGTTATCTCCAGGCGCATTCCTCAGCTTTCGTCTGAGGGGGCGGTTCCTTCTTCCTCTTGGTATTCGCTCCTAACTCCTAAAAAAGATTGCCTGCTTGGAAAGGGTGCTTTGGCTCCCGTTGGTATCTTCGGGTCTTTCTGACTCAAATCGTAATGAATTCATCTCTCAAACGTATTTGAAACTCTAAATAATTACCTATTTACGTTTTCAGTTGCGAGGCGCCATCATCAAAGGTGAAGGTGACATCGTCATTGGTCAGGAGTACACCGACTTCGACAAAGGTCTAGAAGATGGAATAGAAGGCGACATCTTCGGTTTTAATTTCGTGCTATCAGCAACCTCCATTCCTTCAAAACAAGCCAACTTCATCTCCAGAAAGCAATATGAACTACCAAGAAGAACAAATCCGTATGGAGAGAGGGCATACCAAATCCCTTACCAACAGTACCCTCCAAGTCTACCAGTAGAAGTTACCAGTGAAGTTACCTCACAGAGCCCATATGATGGGGGGGCGTACGAAATTTCTCACCACCAGTACCCTTCAAGTCTACCAGTCGACGTTACCAGTGAACTTACCTCACAGGCCACGCCAACCAACCTAGTGCAACCAGATGACGTACCAGACGTGATGACTTACCTCAACGCCCAAGCCCACCGGAGCCCCAAGGGCTTGCTGGATGTGTTCCAGAACGCTTTCAAGTTTTTCGACGAACCTTCCGAAATCAAAGTTGTATTGCAGCCAAAGCGACAGACTTTTTACAATCCCCTCCAGAGGTCGGGTCCTTCGAGAGTTCTGAATGATATAAGCGAAGTCAGGAAACCTCTAGGTTTGCTTCTAGTGGAATTGAGTTTTGATTGTGCTTACCGGAAAGGGGCGCCTCTCAGTGGTAAAGGGGTGCTGATAAGTTGGACTAAGTCACCTGTGAGGGTGTTCGGTGGTGCTATGTTGAAAAGTGTGCCCCCTTTTTGTACATGAGGAGCATTTAGAGCCCTTGAGTGAGAAGACAAATCGTTGACTTGTTTATTTTGTTGTAGGTACCAAAATTAATAGATTCAAGTCAATTTGGAACAGTGTTTCGAATTTTTGGCGAGTATCATCAGGAGATGTGGTTATTATTTTTTTGCCGTAATATTCTCATGATCCTTGTCTTCGAGACTATAAACGATTGATAAAAAATCATGAAAGTATTTTGTGGATGAGGGCCGAATAATGTTTTAATGCATTAATATCAATATTGAAATTGATTATTACACTCAATCGAATCCAATCTGGTTCATGATCGAATATACCGGGTGACCAAGAGTTTCCTAATATTTCTATAATTTTGAAGTTACAGATTTGAAATTTGGTATGTTGCTCTATAATTTGAATAAGCATACTTTGACGCCACTACTGATAACTTGCCACTTCCAGTTTTTCCGGGAATTACATCAGCTTTCGATGTTCATATGGGACACGCGGTATATTATTGATCGGTACCAAGTTTGATTGTGTTATCGCCATATATTTTATCCATAAGTTCAATGGGTACGAGAGAGAAACTTTTTCAGGCGGGTCCATATAACTCTCTCTCTCCCACTCATTGGATAAAATAAACGGCGATATCTCCGTAGTCATTGGAGATAAATAACACACTATTAAACCTGGTATCGTTAAATTCCTCATGATCATCCCTAACCGATCATGTAATAATATAAAACGAAAGTTGATGTCATTTCCGGAAAACCCGGAAGTTGATTATTTCCTCCAAATATGTCAAAAAGTGGCGTCTAGTGAGCATATTCAATGTTCCAAATTGCAGAAATATATTTAGGGAAACAACGGAAAAAACGGTATTTTTACAAAGATCTACTACTCTTTTCTTCTGTTGGTATCCTCATGAATGGTTAAGTTTTTGTTATTTTTTTAGGAACAATTTTAACTCTGTTATTATTATTATCTGATGTAGATAAATTTCGTGTTAGTTTTATCGTTATCGTGTGAGAATTGTGAAGTATAATTTAGCGATCGTTAAAATTGACTGTTCAGAATCTCTAACATCAATAAAATATTTATTATTTGAGATGATTCCATTATTTTACCACGACTTTTCCATTTAATTATATATTTTTTTTCAATAGCATACGCTTAATCATTAATTAATTGAAATAACTCATCGACAAACTATATCAAATATTCTCGGATTTTCTGTCCAATAGAATGCAACTTTTTTTTTTTGAAGCCATGCGGGATATATATGTGAAAAAATTTTGAACTATCTTCCATATAACGACCAATTTTCTTAATCGCACCAATTTGGGAAACACCCTGTATAGCGCCATCTCTCGAAAAAGTATTTGCTAATATGTCAGGACCGTAATGGGAACATTTTTGTTGGTGGGTTTTGTATTTTCATGCATGTTCTGGAACTCTGAGTCTTCTTTTCGAAATTAGATATTAACGATGTGCCCGAAACAACTTGGTCTACAAACAAAAAAAGACCCAAATTCGAAGAAGAATGGCGCAATATCCTTCTGGTGTCCCTCTCCTGTTGATAATCATGGAAAGAAATATGTGATGGTAGCCATGGACTATTTTTCCAATTGTCAAAAAGTTGTACCTATTCCAAATTAGGAAGAAGAGACCATCTCAAAAGCATTCATGGAAAATGTGACAGCTAGACATGGAATTTTCCTGGAAATCCATTCTGATCGAGTACGAAACTTTCAAACTGAGTTATGGCCCAGAATGAGGAACATTTTATACTTCAAATAATAAATCAATAAATGAAAACATGTAACGGAATATGGAATAGACCTCAGGGTATGATATCCAACTGGATGAAGTTTCCTCCTAATTTTGTTGTAGTAGCTGACGAGTAATACAATTCTGCTCACCCTTCAGCTTCAGAGATATAATCAGTGATATCTCTCCTGCCAGAAACAGAACCCACACACGCAGCACTCCAGTTATTTATCAAACTTCCTCGGAGTAGTGATCAATAGAAAACGACGAAGAAATCTAAAAATAATCCGTGAGAATCTGTTCGTCGAGCCATTGGAGGAAACGCTTCCATTCAGGATTCAGGAGTTATTGATCAAACTCAAGCGAGCGATGACGTGAATGCATCCATTCCAGAACTGGTTGATGATTGCGAAGCGACATGACGTATGATTTCTGTAGACCAAACATCACCTGACGCCGAGCTGAATCGAATTGGGCGATAAAACTCGAAACTACGCTGATTAACTTCCTGGGGTCAGGAGCTGCTCAGAATTGACGATTTGGCGTATGACGGCTAGCAATCGTTTATACCTATTACTTCTCGTAGAGGTACTATTCATCAAAGACAGAGCCAAACTTTTCTGTTGATATTTGATTGACGCAATGCTAGGAAAAGGAGTCTCGTTTGGAGTTGTTTCCAGGACGCTATATAAATAAAACTGAACTACTAACCTTAGGCTGCTGGTGACCTGTTTGAACTGTTATGATTAGATTATTAGATTAGATTATATATTAGGGACTTTCGTGCTACAAGCCTCTACACCGCGACCTTTTCAGATCTATTGTGTTTGTCCTCCAGATCATTTTAAGTTCTTTGTCTAGCCCTGTCTTCTTTACGAGACTCCACAGGCTAGTTTTTAGAACTCCCGTGAATATGGAGCTCTTGGTTTTTCTTCTCCCAGCGTTAGAAACCTTTGCCTTGACAAGCCCTCGCAGTGGTATAGTATGTGTACTGATGTTTCCTCTTCTTCCTGACAGAACCTGCATAGCATTTCTTCTGCCAGGCCTATTGTACTCATATGTTTGTTGAGCCTACAGTGCCCTGTGAGAAGTCCTACTACTATTCTTGTAGTGTTCCTCTTCTGGCTTAGTAGATAGTCTGTCTCATCCCTGGTGCATTGTTCCACCATTCTTGAGACTTCTGTTAAATCCATGATTTGGTGTTTGTTTTTAGTACAGCTTTTGCTATACCGCAATACGGTTCTGGGCCATTCAGGGCCTTACTTGCTCCTTCTCGGGCTAGTGTATCGGCCCCTTCATTGCCTCTATAACCTGTGTGTGCTGGTACCCAGGCTAGTTTCAGTCTGTTCTGATTGCCCAGCTCTTTTAGGGCTTCTATGCAGTCCCAAACAAGTTTTGAGGTAACTTGCATTGAGTTGACTGCTTTTATCGCAGCTTGGCTATCTGAGAACTGTTATGATACTACTTAACTGACCTGTCAACTGTTACAGACGGACTATTTGTCTTCGTACGTGGTTCATGTACAATCCATTACCTGCCTAGATAGCAAACATTCGCCCAAGTCCATCCTAAATGTGTCGCCATCAGAAGCCTGGAGAAATAGATTAAAATTGTTAAAATTGTTTTTTCCGTTAACCAGCTGTCGTCCCCTTACGAACGGCAGCCCTCAAAAGTCGAAACTTGTGCGAGCCAAGGATTAACGAGGTCTTACCTTTTAACGTGCGATTCCTAGCACTTTCTCGGGCCATCAGATAAAAATCTGTACTCGCTAGGATTCGAACCTAGTCGACCAGCAGACAATGGTTTCGAACGTGAAAGTCTCAACCACTGAGCTACATATCTCCAAGGCGTTTGATTGCAATTGGCAACAAGGATTTCTTGCCAAAGTTCCTCCCCAGTTGTGTTCTTTGCTATCTAGCTTTCTCTCAGACCGATGTCTCCACGTGGTGGTCGTTGGAGTGTCATCCGATACTCTACCAATGGATACTGGAATTCCACAGGGATCCATTCTAGCATCAACACTGTTCCTTCTTCATATCAATGATATGTTGGGGGCCAGTGAATTCTCTTTTCCACAAGTTGAAATCATTATTAGGCTCGCCATTTGCGCTTTCATTGTTCCAGATTAGCTCTTTCAGCAACAGCCTGAGGATGTTGAGGATTTAGGGCCTAATGTCATCCAGGGGCACGAAGAGGACGTACTGTTTTCCATAACCTAAGAACATTCATTATTATATAGGGTCTGCGTATGCGCCATATTTGTTCCAGATTGATCCCTTCAGTGACATACAGAGGATGTCGAGGAATTCGGGCAAGTGAATAATGTCAAATGCCATCCATCGTATGTCATACTGTGTCATTCTTGGTTGTTATTTCTTTATTCAGTTATCTTTTTATTTTAATGCATTTTGCTGGGATTTTCTACTTTACCATTTTCGCGACAGGTCTTTCATTATTCTGAGATTCCTATTGATATGTGATATTCAAATGGTGACAACTGAGAAGTGTAATTATTGAGGTAATTATACTATTTCAGGAATTTCTCAAAATAGCACTGGGCATTTTGTATAATTATATTGCTCATTTCTTTTGACAGTTATGACTTTCATTATTAATGTCATTTTAGACAAGTAAATCAAATAACAAACTAGTGAGTTATAATCCATAACTCACTAGTGAACGCAACCAATTTTTTTTTTCAATGTATGCCATGATGAATAGCTCAGAGAAGATCGTGGGGGCCGAAGGAAAGTAATTAGGATTTGGTGTTATAGGATTTCTGCAAACTGTATGCCTCAGGGAACACTTTCCGAGGCAGTGATTTCCAAAGCTTCGCCGTTCGTCAGAAAAACGAGCCCTGGAAAAGAGATGTTGGATATGTATCCAAAGTAACGGCATCTGGATGTGAGGACTGAACTCGACCGGTCAGTCTCGATGGAACCGCTAACAGTGGAACGATTGATATTTCGGAAAAGCATCGTCCATGAACAGATCGCCAACCTTTCTACCGTGTTCTAGAGAAGTAAGTGAGCTTGTGAGCGAAGTATCACCGACGAGAGGAGTAGTTCACTTTTGGACAGAATATGAAAGTTTCAATGTGTTTGCGAGTTGCACTCCATATATGGTAACATTGTTCCAGGACACGTATCCTTATAAATGATAATAATGAGTCGACGGAAAGTAAAATACTTCTTGGCGCGAAACAGAAAACCAAGTTTTTGTGAGATACATTTGGCAATGGACCTCACATGAACCTCCCATGAAAAGGTGCTGCTGATTCGGAAAATAAATTTTGAATATTTGAAACTTCAAAATCGAATTAAATCAAAATATGTATATGCATAACCAGGTAAAGCAGTCCATACACGTATAAATCTTTCTACGTGTATGGACTGCTTTATACGTGTATGGTCAGCTTTATACGTGTATGGACTGTTTTTTTTTGGCAATGGACCTCACATGGACCTCCCATGAAAATGTGCTGCTGATTCGGAAAATAAATTTTGAATATTTGAAACTTCAAAATCGAAATAAATCAAAATATGTATGTGCATAACCAGGTGCCTGAGAGTGAAAATAGACCGTATGTTCTGCTATCAGTATAATGTTGTTCTGATTGGTTGTATTCAATCACATGACCGTAGTTTAACTAATTTCATTGGATTTCGGCTTGAGCAAAACATTTTCCATATACCAGAAGCTTCTTTCTGTAAAGAGCCACAAACAAACTGGCCTGGTTAAAATAATAAACCGTTTTATGATCCTGTTTATGTCCTCATACTCGGTACTTCCAACACAATGATTCAATGTTTAGTCATCATACCAAAGTCAGCGTCAAATGCAGTGCTATTTTTGAATGCCAGTCTTACATTGCAGTATGGGAAATTCACAGTCTACGTAAAGCAAATATATTATGTTGTGCATGACCTAACAACTACGACGACTGCTGAAATAATATGTTTGCGGTATTCCCCTTTCCTATGCGATCGTAACAGGCCGTGAGCAACGCGATAAGCAATGTTGCCACAATGCAGATTTTTACCTACAATTGCCATTATTAGGATAAATCACTAAAATAGGACATTAAACATATGACAGTGTGTCATGAAACTGAGTGAATATTTTTTGCAAATATTAAATGAATTTGGCATATTTTTATTGATTCATTATTCGACCAAAGTTCGAAGAGTATGCCGGAGAGTTGAGTTTCAAACAAATGAAACGAATAATTTCGACAGAGTCGAAATCCCTTTCTCTTCACACTATTCCGCAAAATGGAAAATTTGAAGCGAATATTAAAATAACATATTCATCGAGGTCAATATTATTATTATTAATGTTGACTTGACTTTCGAATAACTGGTCCATCGAAGTAACTTTTCATTTTCTTAGATTTGTATTCAAAATAAATAAACAATCCTCGTGAAGCAACAAAAACCCTTTTCTTTCTTTGCACTATGTCAAGGAAATCTCATATTTGCACTATCAACGATTTTTTCCGTTCAACCTTCATCACTTTTCATTTCTACTTAAATTAAATTCATAGTTATCAAGAATTCGTTATTTGAATAGATACTCAATTTCACAAATTTCATTAATTATTGTTGTCAACTAGTTTCTGACAGCCAAACAGCCATAGCTAGCTTGGATTACCTAGTGTAGATTAGGTCCAATAGTTCCTTAGAGGTATATGCTATTATTTTGAATATATTCGCCGCGTTAGTTTGGAATTTTGATAATACTTATTCAATAGTAAGAATGCTAAGAATATTATTGGTGAAACATTTGTATATCAGATATTTATAGGTTGCCAAAGAAAATGAGAACTGGCTTTATGACAGGATTTCGATATTATTCAGATCTGTCACTGTTGTTGCATGAAACTGTCGGTTGTCTAGCAACAGCCGATGAAAAAAGTGCTCTTTTTTTACGCTTTTCCGTTTAATAATGAAATCGTATGTTGATAGTGAAATATTGTGATACTTTACGCACACAAACCACACTTTTTTTGACAGTTATAGAAAAATCAATTTTTCATAAATAACATATATGTCATTCCTATACCAATACCACTCATTAGATTCCTTTACACTCACATTCTTTCGCGTGGATTCTGCACTTGGGAGTTCCAATCGTGCGCGCAAGAACGGTAATGTAAATGCAAGTCTTGTTGCGATTCTTGGAACGCCGCGGTCTTGGAGCGCCGCGTTCTTGGAGCGTGCATTGAGCGCACGATAGGAACGCCACGTTCAGATCCCACGTGAAAGACTGTAAGTGTAAAGGTACCTATTAGTTTAGTAGCGGAAATGTTCGAGGAAGCGGCTACATTGGAAACGGTATCGACTGGGATCGCACAAAGTACTTTGCGCTCGGCGCGTAGTTTCCCCTCGGCTGCGGCGTCATGTCTAGCACAAATTCCATCGATTTTGTGAGTAATATTAATTCCACGTGCACTATGGACGCATGCTTCGCGGCTTTTGACAAGAACTGGTAAATACCTAACACTTCTTACTCTCAATGTAGTTCGATTGTTTTTCGATTTGCTTGCACAGGCGACTAGTTCTGATTTTCAGACAAGGTTGGTTTCACTGATAGTCGATATCAGGTTTGGCGCAAAGTTTGAAGTAGGACTAGAGATTATCTTGTATCGCTTTCTGCTAGTGTCATTATCTCAGAAAATATAGCTATTGATTGATTTTATTGCTGAATTTATGTGATGGTTTGATATATGTTTGATTTTGCTCTATCAATATTATACCTAATAATTTTTTATAATGCCATAGTGAATAACGGACAGTGCTAAGTGTCAATATATTTTTCCTACGACACTGCGTAAAGTGATACTTTCAAGCACAAGTGCGTGAAAAAGATCAACAGTGAATTCAATCAATCAATATTTGTGAATTTGTGTATATAGTAGCTTTTCACATATAGAAGACGGGAGTTAGCGTACTATATGATATAAATATACCGAAGATAAGATTTAGCCGAGAAAGGGTGTTTAAGGTAGAAAATCCAATTTTCTCAGATTTTTCATTTTCAATTTTTCGAATTAAAAATTTTTGTCCTCGGGCGTATTTTGACGTGCTGATTCCGAATCTTTGAACGAAAATGTCGAAAACTCATCGGAAATATTTTTGGCGGCAAAAAAACCATCTAAAAACTGATTTAGAGCTGACCAACTCGAGAACAGTTAGAGATAGACAAATTCTGCGAACGCCAATCGATTCAGAATGGTCGAATTAGTATGTATTGTTTATTTCGAGTCGATCGAAAAAATTGAAAATTTCGAAAAAAGTTGCAAGGGGTTACCCCTAAAAATCATGAAAAATACTAAGTCGTCACATCGACTTGAAATTCGCACTGTATATGTAAAATTTCATGCTCATTTCGAAAATGTATGATTTTTATGTGCTCAGATATAAGATTTAGCCGAGAAAGGGTGTTTAAGGTAGAAAATCCAATTTTCTCAGATTTTTCATTTTCAATTTTTCGAATTTAAAATTTTTGTCCTCGGGCGTATTTTGACGTGCTGATTCCGAATCTTTGAACGAAAATGTCGAAAACTCATCGGAAATATTTTTGGCGGCAAAAAAACCATCTAAAAACTGATTTACAGCTGACCAACTAGAGAACAGTTAGAGATAGACAAATTCTGCGAACGCCAATCGATTCAGAATGGTCGAATTAGTATGTATTGTTTATTTCGAGTCGATCGAAAAAATTGAAAATTTCGAAAACAGTTGCAAGGGGTTACCCCTAAAAATCATGAAAAATACTAAGTCGTCACATCGACTTGAAATTCGCACTGTATACGTAAAATTTCATGCTCATTCCGAAAATGTATGATTTTTATGTGCTCAGATATAAGATTTAGCCGAGAAAGGGTGTTTAAGGTAGAAAATCCAATTTTCTCAGATTTTTCATTTTCAATTTTTCGAATTTAAAATTTTTGTCCTCGGGCGTATTTTGACGTGCTGATTCCGAATCTTTGAACGAAAATGTCGAAAACTCATCGGAAATATTTTTGGCGGCAAAAAAACCATCTAAAAACTGATTTACAGCTGACCAACTAGAGAACAGTTAGAGATAGACAAATTCTGCGAACGCCAATCGATTCAGAATGGTCGAATTAGTATGTATTGTTTATTTCGAGTCGATCGAAAAAATTGAAAATTTCGAAAACAGTTGCAAGGGGTTACCCCTAAAAATCATGAAAAATACTAAGTCGTCACATCGACTTGAAATTCGCACTGTATACGTAAAATTTCATGCTCATTCCGAAAATGTATGATTTTTATGTGCTCAGATATAAGATTTAGCCGAGAAAGGGTGTTTAAGGTAGAAAATCCAATTTTCTCAGATTTCTCATTTTCAATTTTTCGAATTTAAAATTTTTGTCCTCGGGCGTATTTTGACGTGCTGATTCCGAATCTTTGAACGAAAATGTCGAAAACTCATCGGAAATATTTTTGGCGGAAAAAAAAACCATCTAAAAACTGATTTACAGCTAACCAACTCGAGAACGGTTAGAGATAGATTGAAAATTACTCGAAAAAAGTTGCAAGGGGTTCGTATGGAACGTTCATAGTCTGTGGGGGAAAACTTGGGGGTGTATTCGAAAATGCCCCATAGACGTTATAAAAAATCTTTTGACCCTTTATTTTATACGTGTATGAACTACTTCACACGGACGGTTTCCTGAATGGACTGCTTTAGAAGTATAAATCCGTTCATACACGTGGACAGTTTTATACGGTATGGTCGGTTTTATTCGTGTATGGACGGTAAAGCAGTACATACACGTATAAAGTTTTCACGTGTATGGACGGCTTTATACGTGTAGGGACTGATTTAATTCTATAAATCCGTCCATACACGTATAAAGCTAACACCAGTGTGGACGGCTTTATACGTGTATGGACTGCTTCAAACGGTAAAGCAGTCCATACACGTATGAAGTTGCCACGTGTATGGACGGTTTTATACGTGTATGGACTGCTTTAAACCTATAAAGCAGTCCATACACGTATAAAGCTACCACCAGTGTGGACGGCTTTATACGTGTATGGTCTGCTTTAAACGGTAAAGCAGTCCATACACGTATAACGCTTTCCACGTGTATGGACGCCTTTATACGTGTATGGACTGCTTTACAAGTATAAAGCCGTCCATACACGTGTACAGTTTTATATGTGTATGGTCAGCTTTTTAAAGCAGTCCATACACGTATTAAGCCGTCCACACTGCTTTACCGGTTTAAAGCAGTCCATACACGTATAAAGCCGTCCACACTGGTGGCAGCTTTATTCGTGTATGGACTGCTTTACCGGTTTAAAGCAGTCCATACACGTATAAAGCCGTCCACACTGGTGGCAACTTTATTCGTTTATGGACGGCTTTAAAGGTTTAAAGCAGTCCATACACTTATAAAGCCATCCATACATGTGGACAGTTTTATACGTGTATGGTCTGCTTTGAACGTATGGAGTAGTGCATATACGTTTAAAGCAGTCCATACACGTATAAAACAAGTATGAAGCAGTCCATACATGTATAAAGCGTCTATACTAATTTCAGTATCAATTCTACGTGTATGTTCTGAGAAATGTTTTTGCATTTCATTTATGAATAACAATTCTTACTTTCTTACTTTCACCTTTATTCCTAGTGAGAGTTGCAAAATTTTGACAGTTGCCATGCCAGGGGGGTTTGAATGCAAAGCTAAGACCTATAGTGTGAAAAAAGTTTTTTCCGAACTAGTGCGGAAAGCGTATCTTTGAACACTAAATGAGTGCGGAAAAGTGGACTTTTCCGCACGCTAGTATAAAAACATATTATCATCTCCTACCGTGATGAGTGAGACGATTTATTATTTTTGATCTATATATTAATGCCATCGAGTTAAATATAGTATCGACAATATCACTGAACTTGTCCATTGTTTTGTTCCAGTGATGGAAAATTAGACTTAGACGAATTCAGGGTTTTATGCCAAGCCTTGTTCAGAAACAACAAAGGAGAGACCTACGAACTCAAAGACTATGAATTGCGGGACATTTTCGCAATTTTTGACAGTAATCATGACGACTTCATCGACAGGGATGAGTTCACCTATTGCTGGAACAACTGGATCAAAGTGGTAAGATTTCACTGGTAGAAGAAACAGTGCATTTCCTGATTTCCATAGATGTAATGAATACTATTGAATAATGGGAAAAAGATAGAGTTCAAGGTTTTAGCAAGTAGCCGTTTTTTTACTTTTTATATACTCGGAAGTAATACATGATTGTTGCATACTATATCAATTTTATGTTCCATTGGATGACTCGGAAACTTTTCAGCTTCATGAGCCACTGAAATATTATCATTCATTATTATTTCGTTATTATTTTTTTTTTCATTACCATTTCGGTTTGGATATCGTGTTCTACTTCCGAAACTAGCCCGTGCGACTCTTCGAACCAGTTTAATCAAACTTCGTAATTGGTGTTGCTGTTTGGCATTCACCCTTTGATGTATAATTAGTTTGCCAATATAACTTTGGAGAGAATCGGTTTTTGTACTCGAATCCGAAATGCGAAAGGTCAAAATCGATAGTTTCGCGCCAAAACTAACGACCTAAATACCACTTAAGAAGCGGTACAAGGAAAAAACAATATCGCCCGCATATACCGGAGTCACGCCAAAAAAATGGCTCGCTAACATTTGCTTCAATCAATAGTTGTCGTGATTCGGAAGTATTTTTCATTCCTCACGTATCTGGATGTATTTCAAGGCCTGCAGAGACTATGCAATGAGAAATTGAATGCCTAATGGGGGTGGTTTTCATACCAAGTGCTGAGTGGAGATATTACATTTTACTAGACTGATCCTTCGAACCATTTTTTTTCAAGTCCTGATTCCCACGAAAAGGAATGTTGGAAGGACCAGCTCTGGGAAAAAGAGATGTTGAAGATGTCTCTAAAGTGACGGCATATGGATGCGAGGACTGAGCTCGGCGGGTCAGTCTCGATGCGACCGCTAATGATGTGCGGTGGAACGATTGATGATATTTCGGAGAGCATCGTCCATGAAAATATCTATGAAACAGAGACAGATGTCCAGAGCAGTCAGTGGTCAGAGAGAAGTATCATACCAATTATGCTTTAAACGATTTGATGCATCGTTTTCTGAAGCTGGGAAAACAATATCACAATAACTCAAGTTTATTGCAGGTCTCCAAAACTTTTTCTGGCGGGTCAATAAATTCTCTCTCACACTCATTCGGCTTATGGAGAAAATAATGGGCGATATCTCCATAGTCTTTGGAGATAATAGCATCAAACTTGGTGTTGTTGGATTCCTTATGATCGCCCATAACCGATCATGCAATGATATACCGGGTGTTCTATTTAAAAAAATGATTTAAGATGGCGCTCAGCTGCCATTTTGAAATTTTTAGCTGGATTTTTCTCATGAAAAAGTAGGTTTTTGATGATGTATTTGGTACAAGATGAATTCCCTCAAAATAAAACTCGACAGGTCTAAGCGATTTTCAATTTTTTCTACGACTTCGGAGATAAGGGCGGGACAAGTTTTAGCTGGGACACACTGTATTCTTCTATCATTATGAAATATGTATAGATTATCGAATTCTAGCGAACAATTGTGGTTCCTCTTTCAGATCGTTCGCCCAATATCAGCCCTCTTGATCATCGACGTGCAGAACGACTTCATCTGTGGCACCCTCGACATCAGCAAATGCCCAGCGAAGCAGAACGCCGAAGAAGTCATCCAGCCCATCAACAACCTACTGGACACCATCGAGTTCGACGCCATTTTCTACTCCTACGATTGGCATCCGAGCGATCACGTTTCCTTCCTGGATAACATCAACTTGAGGAAATTGCACGCGACCAGCCAGAAAACGGATCCGGAGTCGGTGCAGTTGTATGACACCGTGGTTTTCGAAGGGGAACCCCCTGTGACCCAACGGATGTGGCCAAGGCATTGTGTTCAAAACACATGGGGTAGTGAGCTGCACAAGGATCTCAAGGTTAGAATTTGTCCACTATCGATCGAAAATGAATATTTCGAACCTTTGGCGTGAATGCAATTCAAGAAATATAAGCTACCCAAAACACCAAAACTACAATACTTTCGCTAACAAAGTTAGCTTTTTCAAGAGCTATACGCTTACTATGCTTGTGAACACTATTCTAAACCTATTTATACCTACTACTTATCAGAGTGGTTAATTGTACTCGATATCAATTTTTAATGACCCTCTTTTCTACCTACCTCAAATTATCTACTCGAAAACTTAAGTCTCTATTTTCCATCGTTTTTTTTTTTCTTTTCTGTTAGAGACTTTTCACAATATCGATCAGATGTAGTTCAATGTCTAGCGTGAATTTGGCCGGGAGGTAGTTGTTTTCTGTTAAATATTTCAAAAAAAATCACATTTTTAATTTTAATGTAGAATTTTCATCATGATACCCAAGAGGATATTTTGAACGATGGAAAATAGAGACTAAAGTTTGTCTTTCAGCCGCAGATGATTCCACAACTGATTTGATGAACATCCTGTTCATATTTTCAAGCAAAAATCAAAATTAGTTCCTTGTTTTGATTAGGTGTTCATATTTTCTATACAGGGTCCTGCATCTGGCCATGTATCCTTCTTGGGAGAGTCTCTTTGGAAAATACAGTATACAAGTATACAAGATAACCCAGAAAATTGCACCAATCCATGGTTATGTTTTTTTGTAATGGAACACCCTATATTTCATCCCATGGTTGAATAGAGATTACTTCGACTATTTCTCACCTATAACGAAACGAATGGCAGGCTTGGACGATTTCGCACCCGCCAGAGGCGCTATTGTAAGTGGAGGTCCTGAGTATCAAGTAAATACTAGCATATCACTCAAATTATTCGCTAATATAAAAAAATACGGTCATCTGCGTGTGAGAAGCGCCATATTGGAATCGAAAGAGAAAGGAGCAAAAACATTCGGCCACAAAGAGCCGTTGATTCGAAGGTAGTTGCTGGAATCGACGTTGAAATATCGGTTTTTTGGTTACCTCTTCTGTAGTTTTCATATTTCGTCTGCTCTCTTCAATAAAAGTGATAAAGGTGCTCCACTTCACTGATTTCTAGTTGGTACAGCTCCTTCATTCAGTACTGGCCTTGCTTAAAGCAAATAAACTCTCATCCATAATTATAGGTTAGATATTTTGTTTATTCTCCAAATCTACTCTAAAACAAAAGGCACGATTATAAATGAAAACTATATGTTCTCAAATTCCTATAAGCACCAACCTACACTTTTCAAAAATACCAACACAGGACCTCCACTGGCAGTAGCGCCCCCTACTTCCAGCTTGCGAGAATACGTGCCATTGAGGAGCTACGTTTGCAAAAGTTTGAGGAGGAACGTTCTCAAAAGTGGAAGGAAGATATGATTATAGAACCTACATAAAACTTCGCAGGATCGGATGAACAGGAAGATGCAGGAAAATTAATAATAGAACAAAAACAGAAAGGGGGAAGACAAGGATAAATACCAGATGAACGTTACCAATTGTAGGGAATTTATATACAAAATCAGAGGCTATGTACGATTGAGGAAGGACGCTATAGGCAGTCTTGACGATTCGAAGAAACTAAGAAACGCAAGTTCAGAGAAAAGTTACTGTAATTTATTGAAACCAATACAGCATGTGATCAGTTCCTCTTAATAAACCGTCAGTCATAGCACAGCTGTCGTTTCCTACAATTCGTTATCAACTAACTCTCTTTGTCACACGGCTTCTGGAATCATCGAAGTTAAGCTAATTGAAAAACCAGAAAATTAATACTAAGAACTTTCGTGTACTCTATCCGAGTGCTCATCTAACTTTTCTGTGAGCGTTGCGTGTGAACGTGAAGTACATGACACCTAAACTACAACAAACCTCGAACTTCAAAGTCTTCGTCGCTGTTCGCTATGTATTACACGAAATCAATGTAACCGAAACACGGAAATTTATGGCCGCCCGTGAAAGTTTACGACGACTCCTCAACGAACTTACAAACTGGATTAGGGTATCTATTATACAAATCCACGCGACGCTCGAACTAATTTGAGTTTCAAGATTATGAACTTCCACAGCTGTCATTCCTGCTGTTCTGGGAGTTGCAAATGACTAAATCTACGTGGATGGATGGAGTGTGTGTGACTGTGAATCTTGGAGCGATTTGTCAATTCCTGATTTCATGTCTTCCTAACCCAGAACTTGGGCAAACTGAGTGGGTAGGTAGTTTGAACTTCCCATGTGAAAAATATACGACGCCGGAAGTTGTTGGGTAGAGTTTTGTGGAAATTGCCCGTTCATCATAACATTATTTTAGAAACGTCGAAAAGTTTTACGATGAAGAATTTCATAAGGGGGTTGCTGAGCCAGCCATCCATCTCAATAACGGAGTGATTTGAATTCTAAAGTGGGGTATAAAATTAAACATTGAAAAACTCATGATTATATTCCAGAAATAAAAAATACCCAGACACTAAGACATCGTTATGTAGAAATGTCTGAGAAGTTCACAAAGAATAATGATATAACTCTTCGGCACACGTTTTGAACTTTGAATACAAATACGCGCGTTTAGCCAACAAAGTTCGCATACTCAAGAACTATAAACTAAGCTCGGTTTTAACCGAGCGCATAGTCACTTATAATCTCCCTAGTGCTTGAATTATTGCCGGAAATTTTTCGAGTACATGATTTTCTTAAAAAATTCATGTACAAGATAAATTTCCAGCAATTAATTCAAGCACGCGGGGGATTCGGTAAGAAAATTTCACACCAAAATATATTAAATTAATGGTTAATTCAACTGACTTGTAGATTATTCTGAGAGAAAACAAGTTGTAACATCAGTGGGCCATGAATGGTTTTTGTTGATATAATGACAGTTACGCGTTGGTATTAGTGGCGGTGTTTGTATGTGAGAAAGGAAAATTCATTTTGCGACATTTTCAACCTAAAATTGCATTGCACATCACGCAGAACCAAAATAGTTTTGACTGGTCCATGCGGATTGTCTATTGGGAAGTGATGTGGAAAGGAATTGTTGCAAATTTCAGCCGAGTATTCACGAAAAGATAAGTTGAATAAAATTGTTTCAAATATTAAGTTCAACAAGTGAAGCATAGATAGATTTGATTGATATACATTTTTTACCGATGGACCTATTCATCGTTGAAATGCAAGTTCTCAAAATATTTTCAGACACATTCGAAATATTTAGTGAATATATAATTATGAAATATCTCCTTTCATATGAAAAATAACATTCCATTTGTACATAAAAACTATCACATGTCAAATATTTGACAGAAAAATTTCCACTTATTAATTTCGCCTAGGGTACCCAGGAGGATAAAAATTTCCGGAAATTTTTTGGGTTGTCATGGCAACTAAATAAAAACCAATTTTTTGATTGGCTGAAAGAGTGAGGTGTGAAATTTTCATTGTAATTTTTATGTGAAATCGCAATAGACTCGGTGTTCCCACATGGAGCATATTTTGAGATTGCGAGGTTAGATTGGGTTAGGTTAGATCACTTCCCCTTCTCTAAGCCATGAGATATCTTATCCGTAAAGATAAATTGAAAATTTAAATGGCACTAATATGATGGAATTTGATGAAATTTTACATCGCATTCTACTCTTTCTTCAAATTCTCTTGTCTATCTTTGACATCTTACAATATAATTTGTGTCAGACTTAAGAAATTTTAATAATTTGAGAGCATTCTGCATATTTTTGGTATACTAATCGCTTTTGTATGGCTTGAAATTATATTTTCTATTTTCCGGCTACATATGAAAAATTTAGTAAAAAGTTTGATTAAAGCGTTTGTGTTCATGTACTTCTACATACCACTACTTAAGAAAATGACTATCTTCCAGGCATTTTCACAAAAAAATGTGTTTTTGTCATTTTAAAAGTGTTCTTAATAAAAATTTCGTCAAAATCGGAAATGTTACCGTTTTCGTAACTTTACGTTTTCGTAACCTAACCTAACCTAACCTAACCTCAGCAAGCTAACCTAGCTTGCGAGAAAAAATTGCGTGATTTAGTTCTTTGACAGCGCTTTACACACAAATCTAACCTGAACAAACTAACCTAGCTTGCGAGTCGAAAATGCGTGAATAAGATTTTCGCTCGCGCTTGACACACAAACCTAACCTGAGGAACCTAACCTAGTTTGCGAGTCAAAATTGTGTGAATTCGTTTTTGGATTGCGCTTGACACACAGACCTAACCTGATCAAGCTAACTTAGCTTGCATGTTGAAAATATGTAACATATTATTTAATGCTTTTGGTGTTTATGTATTACATTAGGCGACTTTAATATTTATGCCAACTTTTTGACAAATCAGGTGGTCATGAATTCTATTTCTGGTTGAAGTTTTTTGGTGTCCCTTCATTACTTTTGGTGGCCAAATATTATTTTGGAGACAGTGTATAAAACTTGGCACTTAATGTTGTAGCACAATAATTATTTTGGTGCTAATTTAAAATATACCCTTTAATAAAATCTAATGTAAGGATGCACCCAAAACTTTCTGGATTTTCTCTTTCTTATCCGATGACGAACTTAAAGGAAAAACTCAACTTCTTCGTCGCTCGACATATTCATTACTTTTAATTCAGTTCATCTTTTTCATCTTTCCCTCTTTGCCAAAAACTCATTTTCGAATTTAATAACTATTTCAATTTTATAACTATTTCAGTTTATTTTCGTAGGTGGTTGAAAATGCAACAAAAATTTACAAGGGAACGAATCCTGAGGTGGACTCCTATTCAGCATTCTGGGACAACTCCAAGTTGACAGACACCAAGCTGGCTGCCCAACTGAAGATCAGGAATATCACGGACGTGTACATTTGTGGGGTGGCTTATGACGTGTGTGTGGGTGAGTTAATTGCAACATTTTATGTACAAACCATAGTGAGGGACATAGACGAAACTCTAAGATAATGGAAGACTTCAGAGAATCTGTCTCCCTCCCTATCGGTCCTCATAGATTTGCCAAAGTAATGACAAACTATGAGGAACTGACGGAAGTCATAAAAAGGCTTCCGACGAATAAGGCGCCTGGGCTGGACGGCTTGGATGTCACTTTACTACGGAACGCGCCGCGGAAAGTCCTCGCCCAGCTTATCCACTCAATAAACACCATTATCAAATGGGGGTGTTACCCAGATTGTCTGAAGAAGGCACCGGTGATACCTATTCTGAAACGTAAGGATGGCCATAAGCTCGACAGCTACCGCCCTATCTCACTCTTGAGTGTGATCGCCAAGGTGCTGGAGAAGATCCTCTTGAGACGGCTGTCGAGTCACGAGGAGAAACTCAAAATGATCCCCGATGTGCAATTAGGCTTGAGAAAAGGTCATAGTACCACCTCTCAGGTCGTAAGAATTGTACACGGGGTGAAAGAGGCAGCTCAGCGTGGACTCAACACAGTAATGGTCCTGCTGGACATGGAAAAAGCCTTTTACTCTGTATGGGTTGAAGGTCTGATCTCTAAATTGCTGTTGGATATGACCTCCTGATACCTTCACAGGCTCCATCCAGTATCATTCTGTTATGTAGACATTCCAAATTGGAAAGTTCATGGCCTCCCAGTTGTCTGGGGAAGTTCAACCGTGGAACGGACGATTTAGGGTGCAAGCTTCTATAAAGATACATCATTTTGCGAGTTTTCATCATCATTATTGTTATCAATAGTATCACCGTTATTATTGTTACAGGTGCAACAGCTATTGATGCAATTTCCAGTGGTTTTCGCACCATATTACTGGATGACTGCTGCAGAGGAGTAGATTTACTTGATATAGAAAAGACGAAAAATACTGTGATAAAGAACCATGGAGTTGTGGTCAACTCAGATCGGGTGAAGAATATGGTTGAAGGAAATGACCGGCGACCGGAATTAGGATATAAGCTAGCGCTAAATCTGCAGGAACAGAAACAGAAACAAATTTCTGCCTAAAAATTAACAACGATGTACTTAATGAATCTAGAATAGTTTCATTGTGTTTGAATAAGTCTATAGTTTTGTGATAATCCATGGGATCACAATTGGGTTCTGAAGTTGTACTTATAGATTTAGTGTTCCTAAGATTGCTGTCGTAGGATTACAGTCACATTGTCTTACATAGCTTCTTTGGTAAATAGCAGAGTATTTCTGGAAATAACTATTGGAGTTTTGTTCTTTATGGTGAATTAACCGATCTTCAATAATCATACTACATACGCAAAAATTGTTACAAATAAAACACGAATGGTAATAATTTCCTTTGAAATATGGTCAAAGAAGTAGTGGAATAAGAATCTCCTTAGTGAAAAAAAAAACGTGTGTTTGTGGAGACTTCGTTTTTCAGATTTCAGAATTGTACAATTTTCTTAGTAAATTTCTGAGTTATTCATCACTGAATATCGTACCAGTTAATATCACCATGAAGAATATAACATTGCCAGAGTAAGCTATGAAATGAATTTGTTGCATTGTGGACAACTTTCAGATTTAATTTTTTAGATGAATACTCCTTTGAGGACATGAATACTGATTTTTGTTGTTCAGCAGTTTTTAAAACCCTCCTCAAAATTAATCCATCTTCTTGAATTGGTTGGTCATCAAATAGTTGTTATTCTCCATTCTTACTTGTAATAAATACAATATTATTTTGACTTTTATCTTCATGTGGAATACTCCGTCTCGCTCCAAATATACCGAATATTCATGTAAGTTAACAAGTAATAATATCTTCTATTTCTGAGTTTAGTCTTCTCCTGAGGCATTCAAATACTGTTCTCAATCTGACCATGTCCTCTTGAAGAGAGATGTTGCAATACACTAAACATATTTCACTCTGCATTCCTTTCAGTATATTATCCATAAAGCTTTGGAAGCACGAGGGAGCACTTTTCAACCCAAAAGGCATTCTATTCAACTCAACAGGCATTCTATTCGAGTCAATATGGCTGTAGAAAAAGCAGTTTTCAAGGTTCCATTTTGATTTGACGAAACTTATTTAATCTATGCTGCTGAAATATTGACTTCCTAGCTTGTCAACTATTTCAGTAATTTACCTACAGTATTATTCTCTTAATTTTTTCTCTGATTCATAAAACTTTTCTTTGATACAATATTTAATTCGATCTTTACTATCAGAATTGTGGATTTTCGAATATCGATGGGCTTTGTTAAAATCGATTTTTCATCAGGAATATTTATATTGTGTTTAATTCAAACAACTTTTTTTGTTGATAATTTGTTTCTCGGACCTTCAATTGTTTCAACACTAGAGTTATTCGCGAAGTTATCGAAAAGACTTGTCGGATATAGATAAATAAAACAAAAACTGAATTTGGCATAACTTTTGCTTCATTGATCGATGGTGATATTTTAGTGTGATTTCGGAATTTTCTTGCAGATGAAACTATTACAACCAAATTTTGTGATTCTATTTGAAAAAGTGTTCTGAATTACTGATATTTTTTAATTTCGCCTATATTTGCATTTTCTCGCCATCTTCACTTTCTTCACTTTCTTCAAAAATTGTTTAATTTCTTCTTCAACTATCCTTTCAAAATCCAGATGAATAATTTCCAAAAACACTCTGCCAGTAGTGAACTGTTTCTAGAGTTTATAATGTAAAGACATTTCATATTACTTAAGAAATTAGTTATAATTTTTGAAGCTATAGTTGCTTTAAGTATTACGTTATAAATTTTCTAACTAGCATACAATGACCCGTTCAGTCTGTTCAAACTTGCATTATCGTTCCTACCTCTTTTATTTTTATTTATTTTTTGATAATAAATAGTTGTGGTATTTTTTGCTAGTTTTCAATTTTATCTGTTCCCTTCCTGCCATGTTACCTTTGTTCCAATTAACAAAAAATATATTAAAATGGGAGTATTGAGTCTCATGATTAATTCTTCAATATTCAGGGTTTATAATAACAAAAAAAATGATGAAAGAACTCCAGCAGAATAAAAGGATGTGTCAGTTCTGATTAATTTCAGTTTGTTAATATTATGTTTCTACACAGAACGTAAAATTGCATAAAAACTTCATTCAATATCTGAAAAAAGTCTATGAAATCATGTCTTTTATCGTGTTTGGTTTGTAATAGCGTTTATTGCATACTGAATTGTACAAAAACAATGCTAGATTCGAAAAATTATGGAATGTTGTTATGAAACGAACAGTTGGCAAATATATTTTATCTATTTGCATATAAAATTAAATCAATAAATAATTGCATGACCAAATGAGTAACCAATGAACCTTTTTGATCGGTATGCTCCCAATCGTTGTAATCAAAATGTTGTAAATTGGTTGATTGCCCATTCATGTATATTGATAATGTATAATGATAATTTCACATACCAGCATCTATTTTTTTACCACGTAGGTACAGTTTTTCATGAGACCATTTTATTTTTGGGCAAGGAAGAATATTTGTCTTCGTCATTCTTCAATACAACGATTTATATACTTTAGAACAATTTGAAACAATCGAGTTATTTTACTCAACCAATTTTATTCCTATCAGTTGCCAGTAATTTGAGAGTAGAACTTAAGTTGAAGACAAAAAAAAGTTGTTAGTCTACTTCAACCTAGTAGCTAGTACCTAGTAGTAGGATTCGTTTCAGTAAATTACCACAGGCCTCAAAAAGCAAACGGAACCTAATCGTATGGGACAGTATTCGTTTTTTGTTAATTTCATTCAAATACATCGACTCAATATCCATTCGATGTTTCTTGATATCTTATTCAGGTATTTCAACCTTTTAAAAAAATCAATGTCAAGAAACGAATTTTCTTCACAATACCAAATTTTCAATCAATGCTAGCAATGTTTCAATTTTTTTATTTTCATCAATTTTTTTTTGCTTTCTGGCTTCGTCCTTCATTCATGAATATCTCTAGCAATTATTTGATTGGGTAATTATTCGTATGAACTTGTCCTCAAAAGAAAAATGCAGTTAACCTTATCATTATAATGAATAATAATACACGAAGCTAATTATAGAAAGTATTTTCTGTTTTTTTGGTTGGCACTATAAATACAAATGCATGCAATAACTGATATTATGAAAACAAAAGTAAAAGGCGATTATTTCTACATAGTTGTAGCGGTTTGTTTATGTCATATCCAAATCGTTTAAGCATGCAATATTCAAGTGATTACAAACGATGGTTATTTCAATGTTTCAAAAATGTGCTGAAAATTATTTAGACTGATATATGATTATGTTTGCCACGAAAAACATTGTTGTGTTAAGAGTACGCCCATTGGTTTCACTTCGGTAGGAAGTAAAGAAAAAAGAATAGAAAAGAAAAGAAAAACTTAGTCGACTCGAATATAGTTCTCAAAACACCGTTCAATGCTGAACGTTTACAACAAAAAAAAGTCATTAGTATTAGTAAATAATAAATTTTCCGTTCAAATGGAACATACTTCGGACTAATCGTGCTAAACAATTTCATATTGGGTATGTAAAAAATGTTGTATTCCAGTTACAGCTGGACTGAGCATATTAATCATACATATACATATATGTAATTGCAACTTGCGTTTGCCAAGCTAATGTGTAACGATACAAATTATGAAAAGCTAAGTGAAAAAATATAGGTATATAGGCCAGTGGAGATAGACATTAGAAATCGAAAATTGAACAATAATTCCAAAAGTTTCGTCAAATGAATGTTACCTCGAAAAAGCAATAAATCTCAGTATGCGCAACCTGTTCCGAAGTCAAAATGGCAGTTGACTTGAATTTTGCTGAATACTCGTTGAAAAAATTCCAAAAGTTCTGCAAACTTGGAGTATAGTATTGAATATATTATTTCATATCACTAATCAAGTTTGCAACCACTTCAAGTGTACGGAACCTTTTTTTTTATCAGAAACTAATGTTTTTCTTTGATATACCATAAGAAAAAATTGCAAAAGTTCTGCAAACTTGACAAATACATCGGAAAAGTATTTTGTATTTTCCAGTTATAGTTAAGAATATAATTAAAAATATTATTTTAAGTTATATTTACTTTTTATTTTAAGTATTATTATTAAAATCAGTTCTGTGCCGGTTTTTCGTGAAATTGAAAAACGGTTCGAATGCAGAAAAGTTGGATATGATAACATATGTATTTATAGCGAAACTAGAAGAATGAAAAAAAGCATTTTTCAATTTTACGAAAAACCGGAACAAAACTTAATAAACTTCGTTAAAATCTGATAGGTTTTCTGACAGATCGAGGAATATTCGTATTATTGCATTCATTTAGACGCTTTCATGGCCCTCTTTATAATATGCCATAAAGATGTTGTGGAGCATCAGTATTCAAGGAAAACTATGCCATATGGCTGAATTCAGAATTAGATACAGAATCGCAAAAAGCATTAAAAAATCTCGGGTGCTATTCAAAAAATTTGGCGTCGGTGTCGCGACGCCCTAACGGATGACGCCCATTAATGAATCTCTACGTAAAGGAGAGGAGCCGTTGACATCAAAAACATCTGCTTTCACGAAATATAGATATTCTCTTCAGTTTTCCAGATATTTGCCCGCAGAGTTTTATATGGGACACCCTGTATATAATCATACATGAACACAAGTTTTCAATTGTTTATCATCTGGGACGCTTTTGTCGGGAATTGTCGGTTGCGCTTATATCGAGGCGCCTTTGTCGGGGCGATGTCAAGGCGCTTATGTCGGGGCGATGTCGAGGCGCGTATGTCGGGGCGATGTCGAGGCGCGTATGTCGGGGCGATGTCGAGGCGCGTATGTCGGGGCGAGGTCGAGGCGCGTATGTCGGGGCGATGTCGAGGCGCTTATGTCGGGGCGAGGTCGAGGCGCTTATGTCGGGGCGAGGTCGAGGCGCGTATGTCGGAGCGATGTCGAGGCGCGTATGTCGGGGCGAGGTCGAGGCGCGTATGTCGGGGCGATGTCGAGGCGCTTATGTCGGGGCGAGGTCGAGGCGCTTATGTCGGGGCGAGGTCGAGGCGCGTATGTCGGGGCGATGTCGAGGCGCTTATGTCGGGGCGAGGTCGAGGCGCTTATGTCGGGGCGATGTCGAGGCGCGTATGTCGGAGCGATGTCGAGGCGCGTATGTCGGGGCGAGGTCGAGGCGCGTATGTCGGGGCGATGTCGAGGCGCTTATGTCGGGGCGAGGTCGAGGCGCTTATGTCGGGGCGAGGTCGAGGCGCTTATGTCGGGGCGAGGTCGAGGCGCTTATGTCGGGGCGAGGTCGAGGCGCTTATGTCGGGGCGATGTCGAGGCGCTTATGTCGGGGCGATGTCGAGGCGCGTATGTCGGGGCGATGTCGAGGCGCGTATGTCGGGGCGATGTCGAGGCGCGTATGTCGGGGCGAGGTCGAGGCGCGTATGTCGGGGCGATGTCGAGGCGCTTATGTCGGGGCGAGGTCGAGGCGCTTATGTCGGGGCGAGGTCGAGGCGCGTATGTCGGAGCGATGTCGAGGCGCGTATGTCGGGGCGAGGTCGAGGCGCGTATGTCGGGGCGATGTCGAGGCGCTTATGTCGGGGCGAGGTCGAGGCGCTTATGTCGGGGCGAGGTCGAGGCGCGTATGTCGGGGCGATGTCGAGGCGCTTATGTCGGGGCGAGGTCGAGGCGCTTATGTCGGGGCGAGGTCGAGGCGCGTATGTCGGAGCGATGTCGAGGCGCGTATGTCGGGGCGAGGTCGAGGCGCGTATGTCGGGGCGATGTCGAGGCGCTTATGTCGGGGCGAGGTCGAGGCGCTTATGTCGGGGCGAGGTCGAGGCGCTTATGTCGGGGCGAGGTCGAGGCGCTTATGTCGGGGCGATGTCGAGGCGCTTATGTCGGGGCGAGGTCGAGGCGCTTATGTCGGGGCGCTTATGAAGGGACATCAGAAAGAGGAATATTTTTGAACGATTTTGACGAGAAACACAACGCACTCTAAAAAATCGATATTGGTTTTCTTAATAGGACTTATCGGTAGGTAATGCGATGATTGTTTATCACAAGGAAGGGAAGTGAACGATATAGAAAATAATATGTTCTCATTTAACAGCAAATGAAAAGTTTCTACCATATCATGCGTATGAACGCATCTAAATCGACGTAATCCAATTATGTTTATTGGTCACGGGAAATTGCGTATTCGAAGTAATGGGCTATCCAAACTGTTTATGGTCATCCGTAATATCGAAGAAGAACGTAATATTCCACGGAAGACTGGTTTTCTGCAAGTGAAATGGATTACACAATGCTCGAGAACATCTGGTACGTTCAAGAATTTCGAATAACGCGGAATTTCGCGATGAATGCCCCCGAAACGATAACTTGAAATGACAGTATCCTACGTGACCATGCAAGCGAAAGAATTCAATATTCTCACCTACGTAAAACTAATCTAATAGTCCAAGAGCTGAGGGACCAAAAATGCAACAGTTTTATAAAGGCTGATATTTTGATATTAGGTCATAAATAAGTTGAATATCAAGAGGTTCTGATTGTGTCTTGATGGTTTCCTCACCGGCATATCAAGACAAAAGAATTAGCAATATCTATTTTCACCACAAAGTGCCCACAGTTTGTAACCAAATTGAATTGGCTTAACTTTTATGAACTGTTTTATTAATAATCCAGTACGATTGGGTTTTGAGACGAGGATCGATTGTAGCACCACCAAACTTGGTGTGCTAGTATTTGGAACCATGATAAACACGAAAAAAATTACCAAAATTCCAGGGGTGGAACATGTTTTTTCCCGTTTAAAAGTAAATGAATAGAGTTAGGCTGTAATCTTGGAAAGTATATGATTTATCGAAAAAACAACTCGACAGGGTGAAAAACAATTCAATTTTCCACAAAAATTATTCCTAGTACATCAAATTTCAGGTTTACCCTTACCCGCCGCTGAAAGTTCTGGCGGAGCCGAATAACTCTGCTAAAAATGATCGGAGAAGGAAAAAGTTCATATCGTTTCTGCAGACTCCTACCTTCTCATGCAAATAAAACATGCGAGTATTTGAGTACCTAAAATGTGTTTTGTCGCACTTCACAGAGATGTTTACGGATGATCCGAAAATCATGAATAATTTAGTAAATATGGAATTATTATACTGTAGCAGCAACCCATACCCTCTTTGGACTATATGTAACAATTTTAAAGTATTGTGGCAGGTCCCACTTATACATGCCAAAAGAAAAACTTTGTTTTACTGCTGCCACATTTTCAACTTACCCATAAAATCGGCATTCTCTTCACTAAATGTTGAAAATAATCGCTTAATCATATCCTGCATATATATTTAATAACACGATTGTGAAGTGCAAACCTCAAGCTTGAAATCACATACTTAATTTTTTATGTAGGATGTGTATGAGCGATTATTTTCAACATTTACTGAAGAAATTGACGGGATTATCGGTGAGATGAAAATTGAGGCAGGAGTAAAACCCAGTTTTTTCTTTGACATGTATAAGTGAGACCTGATTTTTTGGTAAACAATTTTTTTTCTAATAATATATGTTGTCGAGATGTCATGTCCCGAGTTTCAGAGTGCTACAATTCATTCTTCAGTTTTTGCTCGAGTTTGTCTGTCGTTACTGGATTATAGGTGGTTGTCATAATATCTGATGATCATCCCATCTATGGAACGGTTTTTTAGAAAATACCAAATATTTCAGAGTTTGCATGCAAACCTTTTATACAAAAATGTCTGAACAATCATTGCTGTCATGATAGAAATTGAAGGGGCTTCCGCTTACTAGATGAAGTCTGTTTTTGAGGAACAGGCATTTTTATAGTTGCCATATGTCAAAATGAGATGTGAAGATTATGTGATATCGGCTATTTATATTGATGAAGAGTTACGCAGTTGTCAGTATTTTAATCAGATGGAGAAATATGATCCAGTTTTCAGAAGATGGCGATATTTAGAGAGTAGATCAGTTACCATTTACATAAAAGTGACACCTATCCAATTAAGAGAATTCATAACATATTGCGATCACTTGGAAATAGATATATATTTTAATTTTCTACGCATCGTAGATAAATGAAAGTTACATTCATTTTCTACTAAAAGATCATCGAAATGATTTCGCAGTAATTTGGAAAGGTGTAGAATTTTTAATTTGGATTAGATAGTTCGTATTCGTGTTGAGAATGATCATTTGCGTATTTCCAAATATAGTATTTGAAATCAGAATATATTCTGGGTGCTTTATGTAAGGAAAAATAACGAAACCTGGTAGTTTTCAGCATTAGTTCGAAGGAACAAAAAATAAATGTATCATTATACTGAAAAATAATTCAGTGAAGGACGCAAATTTTGTAAATGTGTGTTGCCTGATCCAACTTGAGGTATTTAATAGTTTTTATCCCGATAAGTGATCATTCATATTATTCATTACAGATTTAGGGATATTTTACAGGTTTTATAGATACTCTCTTCAAATTTTCTGTATGGCTTCTTGGGGCATAGTTTGCCCCCGTTTTCCTCTGTGACATTTTTGTTTAGGGTGCGTTTTTTCAAAATAAAAAAAACCTTGTCCCGTCTGGGAATCGAACCAGTGTCCTTTCGATCACGAGCCCCGGAGCTAACCACTGCGCCAATTCCCGCTCAGTTGGCAATTAAAGGGACATGACAACGTCTGCTGCGGGTCTGCTAGTACAATATAAAAATCCCATTATATAGAACTGTCACTTGGTGTATAAAGTTTAATAAAATAATTAAACTCCACATACGTGCGTGAAATTATACCCAAACACTAAACCAAAATAATATCTGTAGAATCGACAAATTTAATTAAATGATCGTGAAAACCCAGGAAAAAATATTATAGCAACTGTATACGTATACTATTGCCTCAGAATTCACATCAAAAAAGGCACTTGTCTCGGAAGAGGCTGAACAGTATCACTCTTTTGAATGGTCACTGTGAAATTGCTCAGTCACATTTCATCATCATTACTCATCCTAGGTGTCTACAGGAAAAAAATCGAGTGGATTCATATCAGGTGACTTTGACCCATCCAGCAGTGGGATTTGGTGAAGATGAATTCAATAACGTAATGTTAATGGTCACTAGTGGATTCAGAAGGCAGGAAATGGGTCTCAATGAGAAATTACATACAATTCCAACCCAAACATTCACAGACAACCTGTACGGAAAATTATTTTGATTTACGGCATTTGAGTTCTCATCAGATGGAAATAAATTATAGCCTCATGGAAAAAAGTATCTCTAGCGCCTAATAACACTTGAGATAAAAAAACCTGATTTCCTCACGAATTTATTTGGAATCCCAGTCTCTTTGGAATATCTTAAATAAAAACAATTCTGATCACCCTGTGTCTCGAAAACCAACCTTTCTGAAGCAAGCCACGTTCCCATTTTTGTCACACACTCTCCACTCCATCATTGATATAATTTATTTCAGATTATGCCAAAATATCAGTCTCACGAGAGAAAGAAAACGATAATAATGATTTAGTTGCCAAGTAAATCCGTCAAAAAATGAAAGTTGAACAGGCTTCATCCATTAACAGATGGAAAGTACCATGTGGTTATGTAAACGTTGTGCCCTAATTTTGATTTGCACAATCCACACTATCGATCATGGTATGTGGAATAATGATAATGGTTTATTATACATGAGCACACGACAATATAAGTCTGGGTAAAAGTAATTAACTGTAAAAGGTAACTGTCGACTCACCTCGTAGTGAATGTTTTATGTAGACATACCTGAAACAAGACAACTGAATTAAAATTTGTACGGGAAATTGAGATATGTATCAATGAATCAGGATTATTTCACATAAAAAATGTTTTCTACAAAAGTGCGAGAACTAAGTGTTTACACACTGTTTTCCCAATCGGCGACTACCTAATCATAACACATTTTCTTATAAGTATTGATTGAAAGTTTGAATTGGTGGAGGTAGTTCAGTTCTTGATATGATTTGTTTGGGTATTTTACCTTCTACAATCTGAGAATGTGAAATGTTAATCCTAGGAAATCTGTACAAGTGTAGAAGGGCAAATTTATTGATTTGCCCGACAATTTCACTCACTATATGAAAGTCGCGTCTCCTGCGATATGAGGACCAATCAGAATGGGTAGTACACGCTTCCTTTCGCTTCTTTTCTTTCCGATCCGGAAAGACCACGTCGTCAAGTCAACCACAAATATAAACAGCAATGATACGTCTTGTAATCTAATATGACATAAACGTCAGGTTGACAGACTTCATGTTTATTATTCATTAGTTGCAACTATTGAAGAATTCACTTTGTTTACTCGATCAAAT
The DNA here is from genome assembly GCA_958298965.1 of Chrysolina haemoptera. Lineage (NCBI taxonomy): Eukaryota > Metazoa > Arthropoda > Insecta > Coleoptera > Chrysomelidae > Chrysolina > Chrysolina haemoptera. The sequence continues at coordinate 1,580,567 of OY282602.1, read as the reverse complement.
TTCAAATAATAACTTGGTTGGTTCGTGAAATTATCTCAATAAATACGACTCGTGCTCACAATACGATCGATAATTCTGTCAGAAATCTTTAACTCGATCAAATTGCTTTGCACCACTCGTCCCTCAATTTGATCTCGTTGATTTCTGATAGAATTATCGGGGGTAATACCACGAGTGGTCGCAATACTATCGATAATTCTGTCAGAAATCTTTAACTCGATCAAATTGCTTTGAGGTAGGAGTGAAACCCAGTTTTTTCTTTGGCATGTATAAGTGAGACTTGTCTCATTAGCCTTAAATCGTTGCATATGGTCCAAAGAGGGTACTGATTCCTGCTTCAGTATAATTATTTCATATCAACTAAAATATCCATGACTTTCGGATCCTCCGTAAATATCGTAGAAGGGTAATGTGAAGTGGAACAAAACACATTTTAGGTACTCAGATACTCGTATGTTATATGTGCATGAGGAAGTAGAAGTCTTCAGAAACGATATGCACTTTTTCTTTTCCTTCTACTATAATTTTTAGCAAAGTGTGCCGGAAATTGCAGTGGCGGGTTAAGGCGAGTCTGAAATTTGATATCGGAATTCAATCAGGTTTTTTGAAGTGTTTCACTTGTACGACTTTACCAGAGAACTAAATCAGCATGGATAATTACAATCACATTTTATCAGGCCTCAAGCACTCAATTATTAAAGTAATAATAATTAAAATTGAAATGTACTCCACTCTCCTGAGCCGACATTGCCCAACTTTTCGATACAATAACTTGAAACTATTGATTCGGACCAAATTCGAAAGTAGTCCGGAATATTTTGTTCGGAATTAAACGCCAATTAGAATTTCAAATTCTCGCATTTGGCAATGTTTGCATTCATTAATCGAATTTCTGTTCCGAATGATAAATACCCGCCAACGTGATATCAGTAATGTTTCGAAATACATTTTCAAATTTTTAATTAATGTGAGCTCGCGGAAGTGGACTTTTTCTGTCAGGTGGAAACAGGATTTAATGGTGGCCTGGATACGGAGACAAAATCGGGCGTTTCCACGATCGGATTTGTGTTTTCACAAAAACCGAAATGGCTAATATGATTTTCGTTTAAACTTAGTCATCATCGGATTCACTCAAAATTACCACCAATATGTTGGGATACGCATCGCACTAATCCTGCATACTAGGACACAAAACCACCTATAACAACTACAAGCGAACTGTTAGACCAGAAAACAATAACATCCTCTTGTAGGAAATTTTCTTAGCTTTCTTTGTATATATATATATGTATTTAACGAATGTGTCTCGTTATGGTCTCAAAATGCAAAAAATGTAAAAGAGCGCTAGAAACCGGAATCCTAGCACACAAAACCACCTGTAACACCTACAAGCGAACTGTTAGGCCAGAAAAAAATTACATCTTCTTGTAGGAAATTTTCTTAGCTTTTCTATATACATATGTATTTAACGAATGTGTCTCGTTATGGTCACAAAATGCGAAAAATGTAATAGGTGCGCTAGGATCTAACATCCTAGCACATAAAACGGTAAAAAAAAAATTCACAATTCATTTTATTGATTACTGTAAAAAACAGAACGGATAGTGATTGCACTAAGATCCTAATGGAGGCCTTTGAATTTGAATCAACTAGAATGATATCCATGAGCTCTTTCTCCGAAAAAAGTTGATGAGTAAGGCAAGATACGGATCAACCCTCGTACCGCCACCATCCAAAATATACAAAACCCAATCAAAACAAGAACTCGAGCATGCATGTGTAAAACGGATCACCGAGACATGACTAAGTGGTCCGAGATGAAGAAGGGAAAGTGAAAGCCCCCACTTGAAGAAACTGTTGTAAGAACATGCCGATCAAGACACGCGACTAAGAGGAAGCCGACTTGTAGATTCAGTTCTTTGCCAACGTTAGTCTAGGTGGCCGTGGTAGACGCGAAGTGCGTTTTCTGGTGCAGTTTGTTTTCGGATGAGGTTTTTTTGGATGTGAGTAGCTTTTTTGTATTATTTGAATGGAGTGAGGTAAGTGATTTGACTGATGAGAAATTGAAATCGATTGTTGAAAGTGAGGCAGATTTCCATTTCGACGTACTGTGGAATTCCATTCAACCTCATCAACAAAAAAGTAATCAGAAAAAAGTAATAGAATCGTACTATCAAAACCTTCAAGGGCCCCATGATATCTATGACTTCGGATATAACGCGGTTGGCAAAAGTTGCCTTATTTTCCATATTCATAACAACGAGGTTTTCCATAGCACGGTATTATTTTCTTTCTACCTAGCGAAGCACAACCCTCTGGAGGCCAAAACCGATCTGAAGAGGCGTCGATTGTTACCGCATCCAATTTTCAGAGGCAGAGCTAGTTTGATAGACCACATGGAATTTTTTCGAATGAATTTCTAAGCGACAAATTGCACCACGTTTGAGTCTGTATTGCCAAAATACACCTGTGTTTGATCACAAGCAATCAGACAGCTAGAATATCTCCCATTGACTGAAACATGGTGTTGCTCATATGCCTCCGAAGTATGGTCAACTGCGCATCTAATTTTAAGAGGAAGAGTTAGTTTGGTAGACCTGTACATTGTTTTACTGTCGGCCATAGGACAGTGAAACAATGTAACTGCCCCCTCCACTAATAAGGTCCACATGCTCTGTCCTGGCTACGAATTCTATTCCCAAAAAAGTATCAAAGGCAGCCTTTGGCTTTCTTTTCTTGGCGTAACCTCCACATCAACGTGAAGAAGTTTCGAGACTATAATAATGATAAAATATTTTTTGAATGCTAATAAGCCTATAACCTTATTTTCGTAAATCATTCCTGTCATTGGGCAATTTGCCCGTTGGCTGAATAACTAAATGAAAAAAATTAAAAGTGTTAACTGCAACCAGCAACCAGTTATATTATACTTATTGTTTACTGCACCATTGATTACCTACCTAATATAAATGTCATTGACTTTTTACTCTGAAACACAAGATCTACAGTTCAATGGCGTGAGAAATTAAATAAAAGATTATTTTAACCCATTCATGAGAAAAAAGCAACAGTGATTCAAGAAATAATTCGTACTTAATGTCGAAAAGAGTGACAAGAAATAGTTATTTTATACTTATTGCACAAGTCTATAAAAAATTTATGACTTTGACTTTATATCAGTCCAATGAAGTGAGTAACAAAATAAAAGAGTATTAAAACGCATTCATGAAGGAATAGAAACTGTTACAATTTTATTCACCTAACTAACATTTAAGTCTCATTTCTTTTCGACAATCGGACCAAAACGTTATCGAAGATAATGAGATTGACGAAGTAAAAAAATGGACGAAGGAAATACAGTTAATTGATTGACACTGAACCGAATAACTGCAATGGAACACAATAGGTGCGTTTCATTAGTCTAGTTCCCACCAACAGTATCGTTATTTTTTTAGGTTTATCTGCAACTTTTAATATTCCAGCTGCTATTTTTCATTCCGTCTCTATGTGAGGAATGATCGGATTGTATGTCATCCGCGACTGCATGAGTAATTTTTGTTTCATTTGTATACAGGGTGTTAGAAGACAAAGTTGCCCGGTGTGTATTATCTACAGGGTGACCCAGGGTTAAACCGCCAGACCGACAGTATAGGTTTCCTAGGTGAAAATGAGATTTTCCCTTCATATGAGCATGTGACTCAACTTGCTTCGTTTTCGAGATATAGGGTGTATTTTTTTTAAATCAAGTTTTTTACACATGCTTGTACAAAGTTAATTTCATCTAAGAAACCGATACTGAAAGTTTGGCGGTTGAACTCTGGGCCACCCTGTATTATTATACAATCAAGAATTTCTGAGCCCTTGGGTGATATCACCCTCGAAACCTCGGATATTAAAAATAGTTTTCAATGTTTACCTCGAATCCAAGTTAACGTAGAAACTTTGAATTTTGGAGATTATCTATTACATTGCCTGTGAAGAGATAAATAAAGGTTTTTTGAGTATTACCAATTTTTTTAGAGGAAGCGAAAAGACCAGCCGTTATTATATTTGATGTCAGAACTTTTTGGTGGGATTGAATTTCAAAATTCCTTTTGTATTCTTAACTTTTCTGCCTTCCGTTTCTTCACATAGAGGGGCTAGTGTGGAGAGGAAGGAATTTCGAATTCATCGAAATTGTTTTTCATTTATTTAAAACTCTCTAGCACACTTTTCCAACCTTGTTCGAATCATGCATTCTCTTTCTGGCGTCTGTGATGAAGAGAAGTACTTCTTTCTGTTGAGTCTTGGGTGTTGTTGATTGGGTGGGCCAGTACCAACGATTATGCACTACAAAGAATGACCCAGTTTGGTGATTTCATCTGCCTTCCACCCCGCTTCCACCAGCTCTTTGTGACCAGGGGCGTTTTATCCATAAGGCTGATTAGGCTGAAGCCTCAGGCGCCGCAGATTTTAGGGGCGCCAGCAGATCCTAGAAAAAAGCCAAAAGTTGGCAGCGCTGGAAACGAAGTTTACAGGCGCCGATTAATTTTCAGCTACAAGCGCCTGTAGCCCTTAATACGCCCCTGTTTGTGACGTCGCTGGGCCACCACTATTGTTGGTTTGCTGTAAAAGCTAAAGCATTTTTCAAGGTTTTCAAAACCTTTTATCTCGATATTCATGAGGCAAACCTGTTGATTTTTTGGATGTTCCTGGTTGGTGTAATTGTCTTCTGCTCCGTTGAGTTTTTAGAACTCTACTTGCCTTAGTTTGCTGTGGATGACCCATACATTGAACTAACACCAAGTGCTTTTTGAACGTCATTTGATCATGATTCACTGACGTTTGTGGAAAATTAGATTTTGGAAGATAGGCACATTTAAATGTATAGGAATTATTGAGTTTTTTCTTTTTTTTATGGGTTGAAAATTTGGATGGAGTTCGATTAAAAGAGAAGTAATAATAGTTTAGTTGATATCGATTTATTTGAAGAAAAACCGCTGTCGAAATGAATAATGGGCTTTTATGACAGGCTAACAGTTCTACAGGCCTGGTGACGCCACTGAAGTCAAATGACGCGCTGGAATTTGTCCAATGTACGGAGATAGAAAATGAGCCATCCTGTGTAGTGTATAATCTTTGGCCAGGACAACTCTAACGTTGTTGACCTACCCCAGCACCAAGAGTAACTCATAATACAATGGACTGGTATGATTCAAACATCAGCTTGTGTAAAGAGACTAGCAGAATTATTTCTAAGGTCAAAAATTCAAAACGGGAAGTGTTCTTGACATTGAACCTCCGTTGATAATGATATTCAGTTGCTGTATTAACATAATTTGCTTCGATACCCAGTTACCCAGTTAGACTATAGGTTGAAGAAAAGTCAAATGAAACTATCGCTAATACATAATAACAGAAAAAACAAAATTAATAGACCTGATATAACTTCTGTGTATATATGTATGAGTGTTTTGGTTTTATTTCAACTCCTATTGCATCTTTCACTTTTGAATTAATTAGTGATCATTATACAACCTACAAATCAATTTAAATTCTCACATTAATCAGGCGGAGACAATTTATTCACAATGTCATCGATATTGACCGTTCCATGATTAATTTTTTGCAACTGGAATTGAAAACTTGTCAAGAGAACTGGGTTATTTTTTTATGCTCTAGTTCAAACGAAAAAGAAATTCCTATGATGCTCAAATGATATCGTCAGAGACAAAGGAGAGTAGGAAGGAACACAGCCTCCGAGTGTTCTACAAATTATCAAGATCAGGTTTAAAAAAAATTCTGTACGCAATTCTTGATCAATTGAATCAATAATCCTACTGCGACTTTGATGAGTCTGACGATGAAGATCTACTACATGCAATATCTGCAGAAATTCTGGAAACTCTAGCGATATAAATACGATTGCATTGTCATGTCAAAAACTTTTTTTGCAGTATATCATGGTTTGATAGTTCCCTCGATACCCCAATTGATGCATGTGATGCAGTGGGTGGTATTATGGAAACTTTTAACAATTTAGAATAACTGTTAATGACCATGAAAAATATATGACCTAAGAATGGATCCGCTATACTGCATGGAGTCTCACCCATGATGCTATTGCATATTTCCATTACTCTGTTTTGTTTGACACATCTCAGCGATATTTCTCTAGTACCTCAGGATGAACATTATTTAGAATATCCATCATCCATCCGACTTTTTGTCCGTTGATTTTTTCCGTTCAAATTCTCAGTATATACTAATTCGGTCATTCTAAATCGATTGGCGTTCACAGAATTCGTCTATCTCTATCCGTTCTCGAGTTGGACAGATCTGAATCAGTTTTCAAATGGTTTTTTTGGCGCCAAAAATATTTTCGATGAGTTTTCGACATTTTTAATCAAAGATTCAGAATCAGCACGTCAAAATACGTCATAGGACAAAAATTTGAAATTCAAAAAATGAAAAATAAAAAAGTTCAAAAAAATATCTATCATGATAAACTCGACTTTTTTGTCCGTCGATTTTTTTCATTCAAATTCTCAGTAAATACTAATTTAGCCATTCTAAATCGATTGGCATTCGCAGAATTGGTCTATCTCTAACCGTTCTCGAGTTGGACAGCTCTGAATCAGTTTTCAAACGGTTTTTATGGCGCCAAAAATATTTCGGATCGGTTTTCGGCATTTTCGATCAAAGATTCGGAATCAGCACGTCAAAATACGTTTGAGAACAAAAATTTGAGATTCGAAAAATAAAAAATGAAAAAGTTCAAAAAATTATCTATCACGAGATCTCTCATGATATACTCGACTTTTTTGTCCGTCGATTTTTTTCGTTCAAATTCTCAGTAAATGCTAATTCAGCCATTCGAAATCGATTGGCGTTCGCAGAACTGGTCTATCTCTAACCGTTCTCGAGTTGGACAGCTCTGAATCAGTTTTCAAACGGTTTTTTTGGCGCCAAAAATATTTCTGATCACTTTTCGGCATTTCCGTTCAAAGATTCGGAATCAGCACGTCAAAATACGTTTGAGGACAAAAATTTGTACTTCGAAAAATGAAAAATGAAAAAGTTCAAAAAATTATCTCTCACAAGATCTCTCATGATATCCTCGACTTTTTTGTCCGTCTATTTTTTCCGTTCAAATTCTCAGTTAATACTAATTCAGCCATTCTAAATCGATTGGCAATCGCAGAATTGGTCTATCTCTAACCGTTCTCGGGTTGGACAGCTCTGAATCAGTTTTCAAACGATTTTTTTGGCGTCAAAAATATTTCTGATCAGTTTTCGGCATTTTCGTTCAAAGATTCGGAATCAGCACGTCATAATACGTATGAGGACAAAAATTTGAAATTCCAAAAATGAAAAATGAAAAAGTTCAAAAAATTATCTCTCACGAGTTCTCTCATGATATACTCGACTTTTTTGTCCGTTGATTTTTTTCCGTCCAAATTCTGAGTAAATACTAATTTGGCCATTCTAAATCGATTGGCGTTCGCAGAATTGGTCTATCTCTAACCGTTCTCGGGTTGGACAGCTCTGAATCAGTTTTCAAAGGGTTTTTTTGGCGCCAAAAATATTTCTGATCAGTTTTCGGCATTTTCGTTCAAAGATTCGGAATCAGCGCGTCAAAATACGTTTGAGGACAAAAATTTGGACATCGAAAAATGAAAAATGAAAAAGTTCAAAAAATTATCTCTCACAAGATCTCTCATGATATACTCGACTTTTTTGTCCGTCTATTTTTTTCCGTCCAAATTCTCAGTAAATACTAATTTGGCCATTCTAAATCGATTGGCGTTCGCAGAATTGGTCTATCTCTAACCGTTCTCGGGTTGGACAGCTCTGAATCAGTTTTCAAAGGGTTTTTTTGGCGCCAAAAATATTTCTGATCAGTTTTCGGCATTTTCGTTCAAAGATTCGGAATCAGCACGTCAAAATACGTTTGAGGACAAGAATTTGGACATCGAAAAATGAAAAATGAAAAAGTTCAAAAAATTATCTCTCACAAGATCTCTCATGATATACTCGACTTTTTTGTCCGTCTATTTTTTCCGTTCAAATTCTCAGTAAATACTAATTCAGCCATTCTAAATCGATTGGCGATCGCAGAATTGGTCTATCTCTAACCGTTCTCGAGTTGGAAAGCTCTGAATTAGTTTTCAAACGGTTTTTTTGGCGCCAAAAATATTTCTGATCACTTTTCGGCATTTTCGTTCATAGATTCGGAATCAGCACGTCAAAATACGTTTGAGGACAAAAATTTGGACTTCGAAAAATGAAAAATGAAAAAGTTCAAAAAATTATCTCTCACAGGATCTCTCATGATATACTCGACTTTTTTGTCCGTCTATTTTTTCCGTTCAAATTCTCAGTAAATACTAATTCAGCCATTCTAAATCGATTGGCTATCGCAGAATTGGTCTATCTCTAACCGTTCTCGAGTTGGACAGCTTTGAATCAGTTTTCAAACGGTTTTTTTGGCGCCAAAAATATTTCTGATCACTTTTCGGCATTTTCGTTCAAAGATTCGGAATCAGCACGTCAAAATACGTTTGAGGACAAAAATTTGAAATTCCAAAAATGGAAAATGAAAAAGTTCAAAAAATTATCTCTCTCGAGATCTCTCATGATATATTCGACTTTTTTGTTCGTTGATTTTTTCCGTCCAAATTCTCAGTAAATACTAATTTGGCCATTCTGAATCGATTGGCGTTCGCAGAATTGGTCTATCTTCAACCGTTCTCGAGTTGGACAGCTCTGAATCAGTTTTCAAACGGTTTTTTTGGCGCCAAAAATATTTCGGATTGGTTTTCGGCATTTTCGTTCAAAGATTCGGAATCATCACGTCAAAATACGTTTGAGAACAAAAATTTGGAATTCGAAAAATGAAAAATGAAAAATTTCCAAAAATTATTTCTCACGAGATCTCGCATGATATACTCGACTTTTTTGTCCGTCGATTTTTTCCGTTCAAATTCTCAGCAGATACTAATTCAGCCATTCTAAATCGATTGGCGTTCGCAGAATTGGTCTATCTCTAACCGTTCTCGGGTTGGACAGCTCTGAATCAGTTTTCAAACGGTTTTTTTGGCGCCAAAAATATTTCTGATCACTTTTCGGCATTTTCGTTCAAAGATTCGGAATCAGCACGTCAAAATACGTTTGAGAACAAAAATTTGGACTTCGAAAAATGAAAAATGAAAAAGTTCAAAAAATTATCCCTCACAAGATCTCTCATGATATACTCGACTTTTTTGTCCGTCTAGTTTTTCCGTTCAAATTCTCAGTAAATACTAATTCAGCCATTCTAAATCGATTGGCGATCGCAGAGTTGGTCTATCTCTAACCGTTCTCGGGTTGGACAGCTCTGAATCAGTTTTCAAACGGTTTTTTTGGCGCCAAAAATATTTCTGATCACTTTTCGGCATTTTCGTTCATAGATTCGGAATCAGCACGTCAAAATACGTTTGAGGACATAAATTTGGACTTCGAAAAATGAAAAATGAAAAAGTTCAAAAAATTATCTCTCACAAGATCTCTCATGATATACTCGACTTTTTTGTCCGTCTATTTTTTCCGTTCAAATTCTCAGTAAATACTAATTCAGCCATTCTAAATCGAATGGCTATCGCAGAATTGGTCTATCTCTAACCGTTCTCGAGTTGGACAGCTTTGAATCAGTTTTCAAACGGTTTTTTTTGGCGCAAAAAAAAAATTTCTGATCACTTTTCGGCATTTTCGTTCAAAGATTCGGAATCAGCACGTCAAAATACGTTTGAGGACAAAAATTTGAAATTCCAAAAATGAAAAATGAAAAAGTTCAAAAAATTATCTCTCTCGAGAACTCTCATGATATATTCGACTTTTTTGTTCGTTGATTTTTTCCGTCCAAATTCTCAGTAAATACTAATTTGGCCATTCTAAATCGATTGGCGTTCGCAGAATTGGTCTATCTTCAACCGTTCTCGAGTTGGACAGCTCTGAATCAGTTTTCAAACGGTTTTTTGGCGCCAAAAATATTTCTGAACAGTTTTCGGCATTTTCGTTCAAAGATTCGGAATCAGCACGTCAAAATACGTTTGAGAACAAAAATTTGGACGTCGAAAAATGAAAAATGAAAAAGTTCAAAAAATTATCCCTCACAAGATCTCTCATGATATACTCGACTTTTTTGTCCGTCTAGTTTTTCCGTTCAAATTCTCAGTAAATACTAATTCAGCCATTCTAAATCGATTGGCGATCGCAGAGTTGGTCTATCTCTAACCGTTCTCGGGTTGGACAGCTCTGAATCAGTTTTCAAACGGTTTTTTTGGCGCCAAAAATATTTCTGATCACTTTTCGGCATTTTCGTTCATAGATTCGGAATCAGCACGTCAAAATACGTTTGAGGACAAAAATTTGGACGTCGAAAAATGAAAAATGAAAAAGTTCAAAAAATTATCTCTCACGAGGTCTCTCATGATATACTCGACTTTTTTGTCCGTCTAGTTTTTCCGTTCAAATTCTCAGTAAATACTAATTCAGCCATTCTAAATCGAATGGCTATCGCAGAATTGGTCTATCTCTAACCGTTCTCGAGTTGGACAGCTTTGAATCAGTTTTCAAACGGTTTTTTTGGCGCCAAAAATATTTCTGATCACTTTTCGGCATTTTCGTTCAAAGATTCGGAATCAGCACGTCAAAATACGTTTGAGGACAAAAATTTGAAATTCCAAAAATGAAAAATGAAAAAGTTCAAAAAATTATCTCTCTCGAGATCTCTCATGATATATTCGACTTTTTTGTTCGTTGATTTTTTCCGTCCAAATTCTCAGTAAATACTAATTTGGCCATTCTAAATCGATTGGCGTTCGCAGAATTGGTCTATCTTCAACCGTTCTCGAGTTGGACAGCTCTGAATCAGTTTTCAAACGGTTTTTTTGGCGCCAAAAATATTTCTGATCAGTTTTCGGCATTTTCGTTCAAAGATTCGGAATCAGCACGTCATAATACGTTTGAGGACAAAAATTTGAAATTCCAAAAATGAAAAATGAAAAAGTTCAAAAAATTATCTCTCACGAGTTCTCTCATGATATACTCGACTTTTTTGTCCGTTGATTTTTTTCCGTCCAAATTCTCAGTAAATACTAATTTGGCCATTCTAAATCGATTGGCGTTCGCAGAATTGGTCTATCTCTAACCGTTCTCGAGTTGGACAGCTTTGAATCAGTTTTCAAACGGTTTTTTTGGCGCCAAAAATATTTCTGATCACTTTTCGGCATTTTCGTTCAAAGATTCGGAATCAGCACGTCAAAATACGTTTGAGGACAAAAATTTAGACTTCGAAAAATGAAAAATGAAAAAGTTCAAAAAATTATCTCTCACGAGATCTCTCATGATATTTTCGACATTTTTGTCCGTTGATTTTTTTCCGTCCAAATTCTCAGTAAATACTAATTTGGCCATTCTAAATCGATTGGCGTTCGCAGAATTGGTCTATTTCTAACCGTTCTTGGGTTGGACAGCTCTGAATCAGTTTTCAAAGGGTTTTTTTGGCGCCAAAAATATTTCTGATCAGTTTTCGGCATTTTCGTTCAAAGATTCGGAATCAGCACGTCAAAATACGTTTGAGGACAAAAATTTGGACATCGAAAAATGAAAAATGAAAAAGTTCCAAAAATTATCTCTCACAAGATCTCTCATGATATACTCGACTTTTTTGTCCGTCTATTTTTTCCGTTCAAATTCTCAGTAAATACTAATTCAGCCATTCCAAATCGATTGGCTATCGCAGAATTGGTCTATCTCTAACCGTTCTCGAGTTGGACAGCTTTGAATCAGTTTTCAAACGGTTTTTTTGGCGCCAAAAATATTTCTGATCACTTTTCGGCATTTTCGTTCAAAGATTCGGAATCAGCACGTCAAAATACGTTTGAGGACAAAAATTTAGACTTCGAAAAATGAAAAATGAAAAAGTTCAAAAAATTATCTCTCACGAGATCTCTCATGATATTTTCGACATTTTTGTCCGTTGATTTTTTTCCGTCCAAATTCTTAGTAAATACTAATTTGGCCATTCTAAATCGATTGGCGTTCGCAGAATTGGTCTATCTCTAACCGTTCTCGGGTTGGACAGCTCTGAATCAGTTTTCAAAGGGTTTTTTTGGCGCCAAAAATATTTCTGATCAGTTTTCGGCATTTTCGTTGAAAGATTCGGAATCAGCACGTCAAAATACGTTTGAGGACAAAAATTTGGACATCGAAAAATGAAAAATGAAAAAGTTCAAAAAATTATCTCTCACAAGATCTCTCATGATATACTCGACTTTTTTGTCCGTCTATTTTTTCCGTTCAAATTCTCAGTAAATACTAATTCAGCCATTCCAAATCGATTGGCTATCGCAGAATTGGTCTATCCCTAACCGTTCTCGAGTTGGACAGCTTTGAATCAGTTTTCAAACGGTTTTTTTGGCGCCAAAAATATTTCTGATCACTTTTCGGCATTTTCGTTCAAAGATTCGGAATCAGCACGTCAAAATACGTTCGAGGACAAAAATTTGAAATTCCAAAAATGAAAAATGAAAAAGTTCAAAAAATTATCTCTCTCGAGATCTCTCATGATATATTCGACTTTTTTTGTTCGTTGATTTTTTCCGTCCAAATTCTCAGTAACTACTAATTTGGCCATTCTAAATCGATTGGCGTTCGCAGAATTGGTCTATCTTCAACCGTTCTCGAGTTGGACAGCTCTGAATCAGTTTTCAAACGGTTTTTTTGGCGCCAAAAATATTTCGGATTGGTTTTCGGCATTTTCGTTCAAAGATTCGGAATCATCACGTCAAAATACGTTTGAGAACAAAAATGGAATTCGAAAAATGAAAAATGAAAAATTTCCAAAAATTATTTCTCACGAGATCTCTCATGATATACTCGACTTTTTTGTCCGTCGATTTTTCCCGTTCAAATTCTCAGTAGATACTAATTCAGCCATTCTAAATCGATTGGCGTTCGCAGAATTAGTCTATCTCTAACCGTTCTCGGGTTGGACAGCTCTGAATCAGTTTTCAAACGGTTTTTTTGGCGCCAAAAATATTTCTGATCACTTTTCGGCATTTTCGTTCAAAGATTCGGAATCAGCACGTCAAAATACGTTTGAGTACAAAAATTTGGACTTCGAAAAATGAAAAATGAAAAAGTTCAAAAAATTATCCCTCACAAGATCTCTCATGATATACTCGACTTTTTTGTCCGTCTATTTTTTCCGTTCAAATTCTCAGTAAATACTAATTCAGCCATTCTAAATCGATTGGCTATCGCAGAATTGGTCTATCTCTAACCGTTCTCGAGTTGGACAGCTTTGAATCAGTTTTCAAACGGTTTTTTTGGCGATTAAAATATTTCTGATCACTTTTCGGCATTTTCGTTAAAAGATTCGGAATCAGCACGTCAAACTGCGTTTGAGGACAAGAATTTGGACTTCGAAAAATGAAAAATGAAAAATTTCAAAAAATTATCTCTCACAAGATCTCTCATGATATACTCGACTTTTTTGTCCGTCTATTTTTTCCGTTCAAGTTCTCAGTAAATACTAATTCAGCCAATCTAAATCGATTGGCGATCGCAGAATTGGTCTATCTCTAACCGTTCTCGGGTTGGACAGCTCTGAATCAGTTTTCAAACGGTTTTTTTGGCGCCAAAAATATTTCGGATTGGTTTTCGGCATTTTCGTTCAAAGATTCGCAATCAGCACGTCAAAATACGTTTGAGAACAAAAATTTGGAATTCGAAAAATGAAAAATGAAAAATTTACAAAAATTATTTCTCACACGAGATCTCTCATGATATACTCGACTTTTTTGTCCGTCGATTTTTTCCGTTCAAATTCTCAGTAAATACTAATTCAGCCATTCTAAATCGATTGGATTTCGCAGAATTGGTCTATCTCTAACCGTTCTCGAGTTGGACAGCTTTGAATCAGTTTTCAAACGGTTTTTTTGGCGCCAAAAATATTTCTGATCACTTTTCAGCATTTTCGTTCAAAGATTCGGAATCAGCACGTCAAAATACGTTCGAGGACAAAAATTTGAAATTCCAAAAATGAAAAATGAAAAAGTTCAAAAAATTATCTCTCTCGAGATATCTCATGATATATTCGACTTTTTTGTTCGTTGATTTTTTCCGTCCAAATTCTCAGTAAATACTAATTTGGCCATTCTAAATCGATTGGCGTTCGCAGAATTGGTCTATCTTCAACCGTTCTCGAGTTGGACAGCTCTGAATCAGTTTTCAAACGGTTTTTTTGGCGCCAAAAATATTTCTGATCACTTTTCGGCATTTTCGTTCAAAGATTCGGAATCAGCACGTCAAAATACGTTTGAGTACAAAAATTTGGACTTCGAAAAATGAAAAATGAAAAAGTTCAAAAAATTATCCCTCACAAGATCTCTCATGATATACTCGACTTTTTTGTCCGTCTATTTTTTCCGTTCAAATTCTCAGTAAATACTAATTCAGCCATTCTAAATCGATTGGCTATCGCAGAATTGGTCTATCTCTAACCGTTCTCGAGTTGGACAGCTTTGAATCAGTTTTCAAACGGTTTTTTTGGCGATTAAAATATTTCTGATCACTTTTCGGCATTTTCGTTAAAAGATTCGGAATCAGCACGTCAAACTGCGTTTGAGGACAAGAATTTGGACTTCGAAAAATGAAAAATGAAAAATTTCAAAAAATTATCTCTCACAAGATCTCTCATGATATACTCGACTTTTTTGTCCGTCTATTTTTTCCGTTCAAGTTCTTAGTAAATACTAATTCAGCCAATCTAAATCGATTGGCGATCGCAGAATTGGTCTATCTCTAACCGTTCTCGGGTTGGACAGCTCTGAATCAGTTTTCAAACGGTTTTTTTGGCGCCAAAAATATTTCGGATTGGTTTTCGGCATTTTCGTTCAAAGATTCGCAATCAGCACGTCAAAATACGTTTGAGAACAAAAATTTGGAATTCGAAAAATGAAAAATGAAAAATTTACAAAAATTATTTCTCACACGAGATCTCTCATGATATACTCGACTTTTTTGTCCGTCGATTTTTTCCGTTCAAATTCTCAGTAAATACTAATTCAGCCATTCTAAATCGATTGGCTTTCGCAGAATTGGTCTATCTCTAACCGTTCTCGAGTTGGACAGCTTTGAATCAGTTTTCAAACGGTTTTTTTGGCGCCAAAAATATTTCTGATCACTTTTCAGCATTTTCGTTCAAAGATTCGGAATCAGCACGTCAAAATACGTTCGAGGACAAAAATTTGAAATTCCAAAAATGAAAAATGAAAAAGTTCAAAAAATTATCTCTCTCGAGATATCTCATGATATATTCGACTTTTTTGTTCGTTGATTTTTTCCGTCCAAATTCTCAGTAAATACTAATTTGGCCATTCTAAATCGATTGGCGTTCGCAGAATTGGTCTATCTTCAACCGTTCTCGAGTTGGACAGCTCTGAATCAGTTTTCAAACGGTTTTTTTGGCGCCAAAAATATTTCGGATTGGTTTTCGGCATTTTCGTTCAAAGATTCGGAATCATCACGTCAAAATACGTTTGAGAACAAAAATTTGGAATTCGAAAAATGAAAAATGAAAAATTTCCAAAAATTATTTCTCACACGAGATCTCTCATGATATACTCGACTTTTTTGTCCGTCGATATTTTCCGTTCGAATTCTCAGTAAATACTAATTCAGCCATTCTAAATCGATTGGCTATCGCAGAATTGGTCTATCTCTAACCGTTCTCGAGTTGGACAGCTTTGAATCAGTTTTCAAACGGTTTTTTTGGCGCCAAAAATATTTCTGATCACTTTTCGGCATTTTCGTTCAAAGATTCGGAATCAGCACGTCAAAATACGTTTGAGGACAAAAATTTAGACTTCGAAAAATGAAAAATGAAAAAGTTCAAAAAATTATCTCTCACGAGATCTCTCATGATATATTCGACATTTTTGTCCGTTGATTTTTTTCCGTCCAAATTCTCAGTAAATACTAATTTGGCCATTCTAAATCGATTGGCGTTCGCAGAATTGGTCTATCTCTAACCGTTCTCGGGTTGGACAGCTCTGAATCAGTTTTCAAAAGGTTTTTTTGGCGCCAAAAATATTTCTGATCAGTTTTCGGCATTTTCGTTCAAAGATTCGGAATCAGCACGTCAAAATACGTTTGAGGACAAAAATTTGAAATTCCAAAAATGAAAAATGAAAAAGTTCAAAAAATTATCTCTCTCGAGATCTCTCATGATATATTCGACTTTTTTGTTCGTTGATTTTTTCCGTCCAAATTCTCAGTAAATACTAATTTGGCCATTCTAAATCGATTGGCGTTCGCAGAATTGGTCTATCTTCAACCGTTCTCGAGTTGGACAGCTCTGAATCAGTTTTCAAACGGTTTTTTTGGCGCCAAAAATATTTCGGATTGGTTTTCGGCATTTTCGTTCAAAGATTCGGAATCATCACGTCAAAATACGTTTGAGAACAAAAATTTGGAATTCGAAAAATGAAAAATGAAAAATTTCCAAAAATTATTTCTCACGAGATCTCTCATGATATACTCGACTTTTTTGTCCGTCGATTTTTTCCGTTCAAATTCTCAGTAAAAACTAATTCAGCCATTCTAAATCGATTGGCGTTCGCAGAATTGGTCTATCTCTAACCGTTCTCGGGTTGGACTGCTCTGAATCAGTTTTCAAACGGTTTTTTTGGCGCCAAAAATATTTCGAATAGGTTTTCGGCATTTTCGTTCAAAGGTTCGGAATCAGCACGTCGAAATACGTTTGAGGACAAAAATTTAAAATTCGAAAAATGAAAAATGAAAAAGTTAAAAAAAATTTCTCTCACGAGATCTCTCATGATATACTCGACTTTTTTGTCCGTCGATTTTTTTCATTCAAATTCTCAGTAAACACTAATTTAGCCATTCTAAATCGATTGGCGTTCGCAGAATTGGTCTATCTTTAACCGTTCTCGAGTTGGACAGCTCTGAATCAGTTTTCAAACGGTTTTTTTGGCGCCAAAAATATTTCTGATCACTTTTCGGCATTTTCGTTCGAAGATTCGGAATCAGCACGTCAAAATACGTTTGAGGACAAAAATTTGTATTTCGAAAAATGAAAAATGAAAAATTTCCAAAAATTATTTCTCACGAGATCTCTCATGATATACTCGACTTTTTTGTCCGTCGATTTTTTCCGTTCAAATTCTCAGTAAATACTAATTCAGCCATTCTAAATCGATTGGCGTTCGCAGAATTGGTCTATCTCTAACCGTTCTCGAGTTGGACAGCTCTGAATCAGTTTTCAAACGGTTTTTTTGGCGTCAAAAATATTTCTGATCACTTCTCGGCATTTTCGTTCAAAGATTCGGAATCAGCACGTCAAAATACGTTTGAGGACAAAAATTTGGACTTCGAAAAATGAAAAATGAAAAAGTTCAAAAAATTATTTCTCACGAGATCTCTCATGATATACTGGACTTTTTTGTCCGTCGATTTTTTCCGTTCAAATTCTCAGTAAATACTAATTCAGCCATTCTAAATCGATTGGCGTTCGCAGAATTGGTCTATCTCTAACCGTTCTCGAGTTGGACAGCTCTGAATCAGTTTTCAAACGGTTTTTTCGGCGCCAAAAATATTTTGAATAGGTTTTCGGCATTTTCGTTCAAAGATTCGGAATCAGCACGTCAAAATACGTTTGAGGACAAAAATTTGGACTTCGAAAAATGAAAAATGAAAAAGTTCAAAAAATTATTTCTCACGAGATCTCTCATGATATACTGGACTTTTTTGTCCGTCGATTTTTTCCGTTCAAATTCTCAGTAAATACTAATTCAGCCATTCTAAATCGATTGGCGTTCGCAGAATTGGTCTATCTCTAACCGTTCTCGAGTTGGACAGCTCTGAATCAGTTTTCAAACGGTTTTTTCGGCGCCAAAAATATTTTGAATAGGTTTTCGGCATTTTCGTTCAAAGATTCGGAATCAGCACGTCAAAATACGTTTGAGGACAAAAATTTGGAATTCGAAAAATGAAAAATGAAAAAGTTCAAAAAATTATCTCTCACGAGATCTCTCATGATGTACTCGACTTTTTTGTCCGTCAATTTTTTCCGTTCAAATTCTCAGTAAATACTAATTCAGCCATTCTAAATCGATTGGCAATCGCAGAATTGGTCTATCTCTAACCGTTCTCGAGTTGGACAGCTCTGAATCAGTTTTCAAACGGTTTTTTCGGCGCCAAAAATATTTTGAATAGGTTTTCGGCATTTTCGTTCAAAGATTCGGAATCAGCACGTCAAAATACGTTTGAGGACAAAAATTTGGAATTCGAAAAATGAAAAATGAAAAAGTTCAAAAAATTATCTCTCACGAGATCTCTCATGATGTACTCGACTTTTTTGTCCGTCAATTTTTTCCGTTCAAATTCTCAGTAAATACTAATTCAGCCATTCTAAATCGATTGGCAATCGCAGAATTGGTCTATCTCTAACCATTCTCGAGTTGGACAGCTCTGAATCAGTTTTCAAACGGTTTTTTTGGCGTCAAAAATATTTCTGATCACTTTTCGGCATTTTCGTTCAAAGATTCGGAATCAGCACGTCAAAATACGTTTGAGGACAAAAGTTTGGACTTCGAAAAATGAAAAATGAAAAAGTTCAAAAAATTATCTCTCACGAGATCTCTCATGATATTTTCGACTTTTTTGTCCGTTGATTTTTTCCGTCCAAATTCTCAGTAAATACTAATTTGGCCATTCTAAATCGATTGGCGTTCGCAGAATTGGTCTATCTCTAACCGTTCTCGAGTTGGACAGCTTTGAATCAGTTTTCAAACGGTTTTTTTGGCGCCAAAAATATTTCTGATCACATTTCGGCATTTTCGTTCAAAGGTTCGGAATCAGCACGTCAAAATACGTTTGAGGACAAAAATTTGGACTTCGAAAAATGAAAAATAAAAAAGTTCAACAAATTATCTCTCACAAGATCTCTCATGATATACTCGACTTTTTTGTCCGTCTATTTTTTCCGTTCAAATTCTCAGTAAATACTTACTCAGCCATTCTAAATCGATTGGCGATCGCAGAATTGGTCTATCTCTAACCGTTCTCGGGTTGGACAGCTCTGAATCAGTTTTCAAACGGTTTTTTTGGCGCCAAAAATATTTCTGATCAGTTTTCGGCATTTTCGTTCAAAGATTCGAAATCAGCACGTCATAATACGTTTGAGGACAAAAATTTGAAGTTCCAAAAATGAAAAATGAAAAAGTTCAAAAAATTATCTCTCTCGAGATCTCTCATGATATATTCGACTTTTTTGTCCGTTGATTTTTTCCGTCCAAATTCTCAGCAAATACTAATTTGGCCATTCTAAATCGATTGGCGTTCGCAGAATTGGTCTATCTTTAACCGTTCTCGAGTTGGACAGCTCTGAATCAGTTTTCAAACGGTTTTTTTGGCGCCAAAAATATTTCGGATTGGTTTTCGGCATTTTCGTTCAAAGATTCGGAATCAGCACGTTGAAAGACGTTCGTGGACGAAAATTCGAAATTCGAAAAATGGAAAATAAAAAAGTTCAAGAAAAATATTTGTCCTAATATACTCGACTTTTTTGTCCGTCGATTTTTTTGTTCAAATCCTCAGTATATACTAATTCAGCCATTCTAAATCGATTGGCGTTCGCAGAATTGGTCTATCTCTAAACGTCCTCGAGTTGATCAGCTCCGAATCAGTTTTAAAAAATTATCTATCATGATATACTCGACTTTTTAGTCCGTCGATTTTTTTTGTTCAATGGGAACCGTATGATGTAAAAATTGTAACTGGTCACAAATTATAAAACTCCTAGTGACAAGTGACAAAAGTAATTATAATATTAATATCCTATTGATATCTGTTGCTATACATTCAAAGACAATTTCAATGAACACAGTAGATCAACCATTCTGGTTTCATGGACGAACATGTTCTTCATGGATTTCGCTTCCATTTCTGTGAAGTCAATTGAATGGGAAGCCAGCTTTATATCAGACAGCTGTGTTGTAGCTCATTAACTTCCTGTATGAGGAATGTTGCAATAGTTTCAGATTCACGTACAGGAGTATTTCTTAATTGATCGAGAATATTCAAATCTACCTACTTATTTATTTTTCCTTAGTCATTGCATTATATGTAGATGTAGGTGCTTGAATTCAAGGCTGTTTGTAATAGTATTCATGGATATTAATTAATGCTTTTCAATATCACATTCATATTGTATAATTATTAACTTTCTCGAATCGCAACTAGCTCAGATGATTTATTGGAGAGTATTTTGATTGGATGATCACTACGACCTTTCTGGTGGCACGAAAGGGGTCAATAACATTCCTCATGTTGAAACTGTAATTTTTTTAAACGGTTAATTCAAAAACATATTTTGGTTTATGTAATGGATATTACCGAATAATTTTCAGACTTTCACATACATATCGAGTGGTATTTTGTCGGTGAAGTTCAAACACTTCAGTAAGCGAGAAATACGTATTGCAAGTTCCAGTGGAAAGAGTATCAAAACATTTTATCAAACTACATTTCAGCAAAGACAACCGAATACCGATGAAACAACTGGGGATTTACACCCTTAGGATATACTGATGACCCACCACAATACCCATTACAAATTTTCCTTTCAAATCAGTTTCTCTTTCCAAAATTTCTATTTATATTTTATTCCATTTTTCATTTCTATCTCAAGTAGAGGAAAAACTCACTGTTGTATAATTATCACAAAATTTCACCAAAATTGACCTGATTTGGTACTAGTTCTTCTGCGCATGCTTACGTGTGTCCCATGATAACCAGGAGTATCAACTGATTTGTTATTCTAGAAGCCTCATGACAGGTTGAACAAGGTAAGCCAGAACAGACCCTCAATAAGTAGGCAAATGCCTTTCCACCACTACTCGGGCTAAAATCAACCTTTGAAATCACTTTCTTCTTTCTATTTTATCAAAAACGAATGAGCATAAGGAATCCACATTTTTTTATATATCCTCATTATTCTCCAAATCAGAAGACATTTTTGTCCAGTGAAATATAATAATAAAGAAAACTACTCAAACATGAAATGATGACATGTGACATGTGACATTTTGGGATGTAGGTTGTAACACCGAAACAATAAAATAGCACTAAAACGAGCGTCTTCTAACTAAAATCTGTGTACTAGCGAAAAGTAGCAATTTAGCGCGAAGTAGCGATTTACCGAGAACAATTTTCGCGCGAATTCGCGTTCAGAACACTTCCAACCCAAAAGCTTTCTCGCGATATATGCCAATTCGCGAGAAACAATAAAACCTGACAAACAAAGGCAGGTGGTAATCGTTTTCTTTTTCAGTCCAAAGTTTGAATGAACTCATACATAACGAATGAATATTTTCGACGTAAGAAAAACACACTGTCTCTGATTTGAATATTCAAACATTTCATCACAAGATTTATTCGCTATTCCGTTATTCAAATCGGAGAGAAAATGGAACAACTCGATCGAACTACGGACAAGTCGAAAAGACGGTAAAATATAAATATATTAGAAAGTGAACCGCGTTCTAGAGTACAAGTCCGCGTTATATAACGAGCTAAATCATTATCAGTTGTTCGGAAAAATATACACAATTTACGCTAATCAGGTCAACTATCGACCGCTGGAATTTTTATTGGCTAGAGTGTTGAGGGAAATTAAATGTAATTAACCAGACGAAGCTAACTACCTTTCAATAACGCACGAAGTTGTTAATGATGTACAACTTTTTGAAGGAGATGATAGCTGTGTGAATATCGGGTGAACTGAAATGAGAAAATTTTCTCAAATTGTCAGAGCTTTTTTGCTGTGTGCACGATATATAGACTAGGGTCAATTATTTTTTGAAAAAAAAAATTCTCAGAAGAAAATCGCTAAATCTTGGGTGATTCATAAATAAATCAAGAAAAATCAAGACGACTGTATAAAAGTTCCGGAAGGGGGTAGTGGTAGCTAAATATACTTTTTCCTACGAGCGTGCGGAAAAGTAACTTTTCCGCATGATTTTTCGTTTTGAAAGTTTTACTTTTCAGTACGATTTAAAATCGTTCGGAAAAGTTACTTTTCCGCACGATTTTTACTTTTCCGTACGATTTTTACTTTTCCGCACGATTTTTGTATTTTTGAAAATGAAGATATTTAGGACTAACTAAATGATCTATGTAACTATTCTGTCTTATTAGTCATTGTGTAGCATTATTATAAAAACTTGTTTATTAAAAACTTCGTTTTTTCATTAATAAGATGGACAAAAACACTCGTAGGAAAAATATTGTACCTAACTTTTACGGAAAATGTCTTTTCCGCCCTTAACGGCTTGCCCGAACTCCGCTCCGCGTCGTTCGTGCAACTGCCGTCGCGTGCGGAAAAGTACTACTTTCCGCACTTGTTAGGTAAATAACTATTTGAGGGTTGGATCTTGGTTTTTGACGATTTGTGGTTGAAATATGCATTCTATCGGAAAAAGTTCTGATGGACAGTTGTAGATAATTGATAACTCTGAAACTTTTTTATTACTTATTTTTCAACATAACCTCGAAACTAACGAGAAACACGCTAACAATCTTTCTTTTTCGTTAATTCGGGTTTTTAATTTTTATCTTCCTCAGAAAAAATAACGTTCTTTTCAGTGTTATAAATGAGCTGTAATTTTTTCAAAGGTAATAAATACCACGAGTCCTTCAAATTTTATCGATACATTTTTATTTCCCAGGAAAATTTTTTGTATTTGGCAAAAGTATGAAAACAAACCGATTGATAAAATCACGAGGCCGTAGGACGAGTGATTTTATTTAATTCGGTTTGTTTGAATGCTTTGCCAAATAAAAAAGTTTTGTGTTGAAAATCAAAATGTATCTTATTAAATTTGAAGAACGAGTTGTATTTGAAGAGATTATTTATTGAACAAACCAAAGGAAGAACAATTTAATTAATTAGTATTTCATTAACATGAGGACGAAAGAAGGAAATTCAATTATTATAAAATGTACATTTCAAATATCCAAAGTATATAGCCTTCTATGACCCAGAAGAGATATGATGTTTATACGGTGAATATGATATAGAGATCTAGAAATTATGGTAGTTTAAGTGAGGAATCACACTGATCGACCAGGACCGACCGTCCGCGACCGTCCACCTACGACCAAAAGTAGAAGTAGATCAATAAAAACTTTCAAAGTCACACTGATCGACCATCCACGACCGACCACTAGAATAATTTTGTAAATCTGACATTAATTTGACATTCGAAAGGTTATGTGAAATGTCTGTTCATTCATTGAAAATAAGTAAATTCATAATATCAATAGTTTTTACAGACATTTTATTTTTCCGGTAGGAAATATACCTATTTACATGAGTTTTGTTGAAGTCAAAAGTTCATCATAAATGTGTTTCAAAATGACATTACGTCAGCATAGTGTGACACCGACCAAAATTTCCAGCAGACTACAATTTCGAACATGGTCTTTGAAAAACGGCCGAGGACGGTCAATGACGATTATACAGTGTGAGTTGTGCGATAAGAATATACGTGTTGGAAATTTTGGTCGTAGGTGGACGGTCGCGGACGGTCGGTCCTAGTCGATCAGTGTGATTCCTGGCTAAAGCAAACATTGCTAATGCTTTCTGACGATACCAAGAGATGACGCCACACCTCTCCGTTGTACAAGGTTGATAATTGACAAAATTATGAGATCCACAAGGATTCGAACACACGATATTTGGATTACAAGGTAGACAGGCAGATGCTCTAACTATAATAAACCCCAACGCACTTTATTTATGAATGTGATTATTTGTCAGTGATGAAGGACCTTCAACAATAAATATCGTTCAGATCCGATCTGTGAAATTCAAGAACATCTGTCTCTGCAACATTGTAATTATTGGTGAAAGTTCTTTCGTTTTCGCGATGTGAATTCCAAACACTCGAAGCTGAGATTACTTTACGACGATTTACATGTCGTTTTGTCATGTTTAATGCGTGATTCATGCCTGTGGGTCGTTAGGAATGATTTATCGAAGGAACATGTTGTTTCGCCAAGAATCTTTTAGAGAATATCGAATGAAGGAGGATGTTAGTTCCATATTCCTGCGATATGTTTACATTACCTCTGATAACAAAACCATCATAGTCTGGACCAGATTTCATAGGCAACCCATCTTAGGCGTATTCTTCTATTTATGAAACTTTAATATACCAGCATTCAGTCAACTGATGGCCTTTCTGAAAGTTGAATCAAAAGGATACATTCCTAAAAAATCAAAGGCGTTGAAAGGTGGACAAGTATTACTTTTCATAAGAAAAGCACCAGATGATACTTTTTTGCTACATAAAGTTGTTCTGGTAATGGACATATTTGGATGCTTTGAGGTGGCCTTCCATACCAGCTTTCAGCTTCAACTTCTTTCGGAAGAAGTGCTGCTATTTCTATATGACCATTTCCACAAGGGCAGAAAAATGCTACGCTTTACGTCAACTGTCAAATAATTTTTCTCCATTATTTATTAATTTAATTGTCAGTTTTTGGCAAAAACACCGAAGAATAGTTTGATAACACATCCTAATTTATTTGGTTTGGGTTTTATGACTCATATCATTCATTTATATGACTTATATGTCTATAAAAAGAGATGGCAACATATTCATAAAAAAAGATAGTCAACGGCATGACGCTAAAAGTAAAACTTGAACCAACAAACAGCGGCATGACCTTGAAAAAGCGGCGGCTACTTTTGAAGTACTCTGATTGGCTAGATGACAATTGATGACATTGAAGACAGAGGAGCCGTTTTACTGATCAAGGTACCAGAAACCAAGACCTGCACCTCAAAAAGTTTCACCATTGTTGAATAAATCAAAATAGGAGCCTTGAACTTAGTTAAAAAGTACATTGCACTCCGACCAAAAGGATGTAAACAACGTAGGTTGTTTTTAACCCACAGAAATAATATATGCATGGAGAGTTACCTGTAGGTAAAAATACTATAGGAAGTGTTCCTTCTATCATAGCGGAATATTTTAATTTGGAAAACCCGAAAGGTTACAGAGGACATTGTCTACGCCGAACGTCGTCAACGCTTCTTGTTCAAGGTGGTGCTTCCTTTGAAACACTAAAATTACATGGAAAATGGAAGAGTAGTACGGTAGCGGAGAGCTATATTGAAGAAAGTATCTCCTCGAAAAACAAAATTGCTACAATGATAGCCCATTCCATTCCCGAAAAACAAAATGTTAACGTTCCGAACGAAACCGAGTGCACATTGACGAGTTCATCATCGGTCAACTCACAGAACTTCAAACTTGGTACTAATTTTTCAGGAACATTTGAAAATTGTAATTTCTATTTGAGAGAAAATAATTAGTCCCTTTTTTACGTTCAGTTATAAATAAAACTTTTCTGAGTGATTCATTTATTGAACTACAGAAAAAAAATTTAGCGGGCGTTATGATTCATAATGCCCTCCATAACGCCCCGGGCGTTATGGGTCTGTTAATAGCAACCATAGCAACCGTTGCCAAGGTATTATAAAGCAGTACTGGAAAAGTGAAAAATAAATGATATAAGAGAGAAAAATTAGTTTCCTATGGTTACGAAGTTTCAACTGTCAGTATCTGGTAGAATAATTCAGGGACGGACGGGTATCGGGAGTTCGGGAGAATTCCCGAAGGGCCGGTCGGTCTTGGGCCGGTAAGGGCTGTAAACAATAATCTGAGTTCTGAGGGCAGCCAGGGCCGGTTGCTGGTAATTTCCCGGGCCGGTAAAGTGCATCCCATCCGTCCCTGGATTAATTCATCCTGTCCAACGCTAATTAACCAGCAAATTCAATCTTAACTCTGTTTCAGATGACACATACCCAGCGCCTGTGACCCAAAATCTAAAAGAGCACCAAACCACGATCTTGGAGCACTTGATTCGAGAGAAATGTACAAATACCTTGCGCTGTGTCTAGTTCTCACGTCGTGTGCGGCCGGCGTCCATGAACCCGATACTTGGAATCCGTTCCAGCATGAGTTTTTTCAAGGCGTTAAGTCGTATCAATCAGCGCCGTCTTCGATAGATGCACTCCAAAGTCAAGGGTGAGTATTCGATGTGGGGGGGGGGGAAGTTTGGGAAGTTGGCACTTGGCATCTGACACTTGGTATTGGCCACATGATGCATTGAATTTTTTCTACTAGCGTGTGGAAAAATCCACTTTTCCGCACTCATGTTAGTTTTGAAAGAGTCACTTTTCCGCACTAGTGCGGAAAAAAATTTCCGCACTCTTTTTAGTTCGGAAAAAACATTTTAGTGCGGAAAAGTAGATTTGTTTAATTTTTGCGGATTATACTGACATTTAAATATTGCGTCGCAGAAGGTTAAAATAGAAAGCTTACCAAGTAGATATGGTTGTATAGTTTAATATATATTTAATAATAAATTTTCTTTATGTTAACTTTTGGGTGTTTTTTCCGCTAGTAGAAAAAATACTGTACCTAACACGAGCGTAAAGTGTCTTTTCCCGCAATCGCGTGCGGTAAAGTATCACTTTCCGCACTTGTTAGGTAAACTACTATATTGATATTTTTATTTGACTATAATAACACAACCCTTTCTCGGTTCTTTCGATATCT
Organism: Chrysolina haemoptera; assembly: GCA_958298965.1. Classification (NCBI taxonomy): domain Eukaryota; kingdom Metazoa; phylum Arthropoda; class Insecta; order Coleoptera; family Chrysomelidae; genus Chrysolina; species Chrysolina haemoptera. The sequence goes on along the minus strand of OY282602.1, from coordinate 1,553,883 downwards.
GTTCAAGTTTTTTGAGTATTCCAAAGAAAAAAAATAGGCTACATAATGAAAATGGCTATTCTTCTGATAGGGTATAAATATTTTTGTATTCATTGACAGATTGTATATCCATCATTGATGTCGAATTCACCTGCGAAGTAAACTTTATTTTGCAATACAGGGCGTTTCTTAAATTGGAGCGATAAATTAAGTGGAGAGTAGAAGATGAAAAAACAAAACGAAAACGAAAATGTTTGTATGCCCTAAAAATGAAAATTGTTCGCTCCAATTTCGTTAACACCCTGTATATCTATTATTTCATAAAATTTCGTTGGAAGTATTGTACTTTCGAAATGTTTTTTGTTTTTATGTTTCTCATCGAAAGTGTAGGTACACGTTTCTTTTTTACTTTTCTTATTTTTTTCTACATTTTAATATTATGTATTTGATCTGTTTTCATACTTCGATTTACTTTCTTTACTCTTGAACCTTTTCTGTATTTTACCAACGGTGAGTGAAATGTAATTAAAGTACTTACTTGAGAATACATATCGGCAAAAAGTAGGTAGTTTTCATTAACAAAACTACAAGAAAGTATAGAAGAGTACAAAAAAGAACAGAGAAGTATGAAAAAGTTCAGAAAATTATGAAGAAGTAGGGAAAAGTATATAGGAAAAAGTATGTTCTAATAGAAAAGAAAGTAATACAAGTCTACCTGAAAATGAAGAAAATTCCTTTTTTTACGACCACTGAGGAAAGTGACGTATATCGCACTGCACCGTCCTAAGGAAAGTGGCGTATATCCAAACGCGTGCGGAAAGTACTTTCTGTACGCATGCGTTTTTGAGCTGTCAACTGCATAATTTCTTTTATCGCTGTCAAGCTCTCAAATATATAATTTTCATTTAGATTAAAGTATTTAATATTCACGTATGAAGCACAAAAACAGTCCATTTGAAAACAGTAAGTACATTTTTTAATTTTCAAAATAAAAAAAAAAAAGTTTAATCCGCGTGGATTCGAAACTACGATCTCTCTACTTCAAACAAGCGTCACGTCCCACGTTCTATCGAATGAACCAATAGGTCTCCTGCAGGTTTTTTTTTAAATGATTCTAATCGATTATAATACCCATTCAAATACTGGAAAAGTAAGATAACTGCCCAGACTCTCTTCTGCTTCTTCATATTTTTCTGTACTTTTTCATACATTTTGTGTTCTTCGTGATTTTCTTTGGGAACTATTTTTTTTAAATATTCTGACTCATATTTCGGCGATTTGTACACATACTTTTGAAAATGCACACCCTTCTTATAAATAGTTCCTATTAGTATAATGTAATGTTTGCTGTCGCTGTGGAGTTGAATCACCCTATATAATGCGGTTAACGATTTTCAGGTATCAGCATGGCGCCGTACAAGGAAGAGAGCAGTGCGAGGTCTACAAAGTAGGGTTCACGCAAGATCTGTACTTCCAATACATTCAGTATAAGACTGAAATTCCCGAAATCAAACAGTTCACTTTGTGTTATTGGAGCAAATTCTACAACCACAGCAATGATCATCCCATCTTTTCATATGCAGGTACGAATTTACAAAGTTTCTTAGTCATATTTTCGAAATGTATTCGAAATGTATTCGAATTGTTTTTCGAAAAAAAGTAGGTCACTGGGATAATTTTATAAAATGGTCTCATCATGATGAATAATAACTCTCACATTTAATTTCATTATTTTCCTCACAATTCTTGATGATATACAGTGACCGCCAAAAAGTATGTACCGAAAAAAGTATTGGAAAAAAAATTCTTGGGAAAAGTTTTTGCATGTCCGATAACCTAAAAATCGATTTTGAAACATGTCACGTCATCGCTGGTATGGCGGCAAATTGAAAAAAATTACTATGAATAGGCAAAACGTCGAGTAAAATGGCAAGATATCGAAAAGTTGCTTAGAATTGAATTTTATACACATATACAAAGTTTGGAAAGATAATGCGAGAAAATTGAAAATAGCTATTTTTTAAAAATATTTTCCTAGCTGTATGAAAATATCAAATCATTATCTTATGAATAGCTTGACTATACTGAAACATTTTTATTTCAATAATAATGACAAAACTTTCTCATGTTCTCTAAACCAGTGAACACTAAATTTAAACAATTGTGATGACATGACACTCCAGAAACATGGTGTTTTCCAGATTATGATCAAGTTTCGATGATAATCGTGCCAGAGCGTTTCACTTCGCGTGCAATGTTGAAAACTCTAGCCTCTTTAATTTGACGCACTATTTTTAAGATTATATGCGAAGCGAAACGTTCGTGTAGGTACGATTATCATAAAAAATTTATTATAATCGGAAAAACACGATATTTTTGTATTTCCCCATCATCGTGATAATCGTGGAATTCTGATATAACTGTTAGATACGAAACAATGTACAGCAAGGGTTCTGACAAAATTCAATTTTTTTAATTTAGTGCTCTCTGGTGTGGAGAAAATGAGAAAGTTTTGTTATAATCATTGAAATACAAATATTTCAGTATATTCATAATAATTTGATATTTTCATAAAGCCAGGAAACTATTTTTAAAAAATTGCTATTTTCAATTTTCTCACATTATTATGTCAAACTTTGTATAATATGAATAAGAAACTTTTTTAAATTACTTTTTTCAATATCTTGCCATTTTATCCGACTGTTTGCCTATTCATAGTATTTTTTTTTTCAATTTGCCGCCATACCAGCGATCACGTGACATGTGTCAAAATCGATTTTTACGTTATCGGACATGCACAAACTTTTCCCAAGAATCTTTTTTCGAATACTCTAATAACTTTTTTCCCATATGGTACATACTTTTTGGCGGTCACTGTATATTTAAAGTGTCTGAACAATTCATGATATAATAGTCAGGAAGTTTGAGAATATAAAATCAATATCGCCCAACGAATATTGATCAAACTTCCTAATTCAGAACGTAAAGTTGAGCTGTCTCAAAGCAGAGTTAGAAGATGAATACAATCATTTTATGAACACATTCTGAACAATAATTTGTGACAAGCGACATCATAAAATAAACTCTACAGGTATGTCCACCTTTTTTTTTGGTATTCGTCTGAATTCTTATAAACAAAAATCCCGTCGAAAATGTTATTTGCGTGAAAATAAGTAGGAAATTTTTCACAGGAAAAATAATTCTTTCCGCAAAAAACTATTTGTGTATTTCGAGTACAAAGTGACAGATTGCCACTCGAAAAATGCGGTTAGGTTAGGTAGTTAGGTTGGAGAGCGGCAATGACACCTTGTCTCGAAATATACGTAAGCTTTTTTTCACAAACACAGCAAAAAGTCGTTACCTTATTCAACAAAGGCACACAATATTATTGAATTACCACTCAATAGTTATCCTCAATGTGTAGAGCTTTCCAAACATATAATATAAAAAAAATCTTATAATATAGCGGTCTTGAAAGAGCTTTAGCGTTTGAGAACGTTTTTCCAGTTTTAGTGATGGAAAATGATACTTCCCAAACTAATTAAACCAATCACGCAGGCCTGCAGAAATAGTTTATTGTGTATCTAGTAGTAGAAGCATTACATTCTCGGACGACAGTATAAAACAAGCATTAAAGTCTGGGAATGTACTTTTACTACGAGGTACACATACTATTTTTTCTGAAACCCAATCAACAATCATAAATTAAGAAATTTTTATAAATGCATAGCAGTTTTTGATTAATGTCATTATTGCAAAAAATTTCCTGGACCGTTTTCGATACGGGAAAGTTCGTTGCTCAGCAACTATATTAGCGTATTTTAGGGTCTGAAGTTGCTCCGAGAAAGTCCGCATTTTTGAGCGATTTCAGAAAAAAATATTTTTCGAAGAAATCCAATTTGAATATTTAAAGAAAAAGTGGCAACTTGTCTCTGAAAATATAATTCTTCTTCGAAGATACAGACAAATCATTTCTGAATCCTTTTTGGAAATAAACTCAATGAAAAAACACGACAACCGGGTTTCAAATAAACATGTAGGACGTTTTTTATACTCGATTTTTTTCCCCATTTCGAAGGGAAATTTTTCCATACAAGATTTTTTCCGAAGAGATTACTGTTGAAAGGATTTCATCCTAGATTGCCTTTTTGACACTTATATACTAGTAGTGAACTTGAAATTGAAGAAGTGTGCCACACGTACGTACTTACAAATAAATAAATAAGAACGAGAATCATTTAGCCGTTTAATTAATAGTGTTTTCATAACAGTATTTATGATTGAATTAACGGTCATTCAGATCCTACGTTGTTTCAACTTTGATTTCACTTCTGGTATATTCTTAAGGCGTAACTCGCATATTTATTCTTGCAAATTGTTGATGAGTACTAGAAGAAAGCTATACCGACGAGAATAATTACGGTAATAACTTGATAGTTTCTTATGTCATTTTTATTTATGTTCATAATTTCCCGGATCTGGGTGAAGAAATATATTAATTTTGTGCTTGAGGAGAATGAGGAGGATTTTGTTAAGTGGATATCAAGGAAACAGAAAGCTTAAAATTTGAATGTTTCCATAGTGATAGTCAGATAAATAGCTATTTGTATTACTAGGGAGGAAAGTGCTACTTTTCCTCCCGCAGGATGTAGTTTACTGCCCGAGGAAAAGACACCTTACTCCCATGTAATACATATGATTTTTCCTCCTATCCACTTAATGAACCTTTTTTTGTAAATTTAAAACGCATCTCAACTGCTTTTGTTTAAAACGGACCTATACTTGCATGATGGAAAGTATAGTCAATACAGTAATGTCCATCTGAGAATCTGCGGTGGTGCAATGGCTAGCGTCTTGGGCCTGTAATCCGAAGGTCATGGGTTCAGCTCCTGGCAATTGCAACTTTTTTTTTAAAACGTTATTTTACTTTTTTCTTGTTAGTGATTTGAATTATTGGACATTTAGATAGCTTATACATTTCGGATTGCTATTGAGTGATTTTCTCATAAGTAATGTTATGTGCCTATTTGAATGCAGTGTCGATAATTTTTTTTCTAAGACCTGCGCTCGTAGAAAAAATAATGTGTGTATTTCGAGCACAAAGTGTCATTGTCGTTCTCCGAAGATTAATCTTTTTGTCGAGCGACAATCAATCACTTTGCGCTCTAAATACACAAATAGCTATTAAAGAACTAAAGTGGAAGTAACATTCATGTTTGATTTTTACCAGAATACAGGATATATAAGATGTTCTAGAAATTATGGAAACAATTTGATTATAATAGATTCACAAGTTTCATCGTTTACAACTCACTTGAAATGAGGGGAAGGAAAAGTATGAGTTTTCTCCCTGGTTTGAGGGAGGAAAGTGTGTACTTTCTATAGGGGTAGGAGAAAAAATATTTTCCCAGATACCATACTTTCACTTCAGTGATAACAATCCAAGCCGCCTAAGTGGAAGCAACCTGAATGTTTTATTTTACCAAAATGATTGCGTTCCATTTGGTATGAATTTAAACAATTTATTTCGAGACGTAATGGAAAACGCTCGCTTACAGTTCCAAAGAATTTATATAACAAAAAAAATTACTCAGATCAAGGTTCTATTTAGCTCGATGAAGAGGTTTTCATTTGGACTTCCACAGTTCATCAGCCTATCTATCAGTTCAAATCAATCCACTCTGGAGTAGGAAAAGGGTCTGTGGGGATACATCAAAGAGTTCAGCAACTGAACAGTTCCAATAAAGTTAGACTTTCAGATTTGATAGACGAATTTCAACTCGACACAAAAGGGTTATTCCCCACGTAAAACTCATAGAACTTTCAAGTGACTTCAAATGAAATTCAATCGCAAACTTTTCCAGTCGATGGCCAACCGAAAGCAATCCACTCCTGGATCTCCAACACGGACAGGTCAAGTTACTTCAGCATGGCAGTGGAAGGACACACGTTCTATCGACTGAACTATCCATTGCGACTGAACAGATGGTATCACACGTGTCAGAGCTGGAATGGAAAGACGGGAGAATGGCAAGTCTGGGTTAACGCCGAGCGAGTGGGCAGAGGATTTCACAATAGGGTGAGTGAATATGAAATAAACGTTGGATTCGGAATGGCAATCTAAGTTTGTCTGAATGTGTGCGGAGTTCTGATAGCTTCGGAAGAGTAAAAGGGGTGTGCGTACAACAAGAAACGAAGTTTGAAATTGCTTTTCATATTTCCATGGTAATAAGTTGTAAGTGGTGAATAATTCCTGGTTAATTGAATAGTCCAGTGGATATATTGAATTATTTTTCGATTACTTACATTTCGGACGTCCATGGTCTCAAGAGGCCATGAGCGCGATCATGTTTGGGACGCTTTCAAGGGAAACAGAGTCAATTGATAACTCAAAAACGGCTAGTCTTATCGATTTCAAACAAGGACAGGCTTCCAGATTTGATTTTAGTTACGTGCTGTAATGGAAACTGACTTTTCAATCCAATTTTCCACAAAAAAAGTCTCAAAAACGTCCCAAAAATGCACTTCGACTATCCATGAAAAGAATCTTGAGGTGCTGCCGCAGGCATAGTTACATATAGAATCAAACTTCCTCTAGAAGCCTATCCTACCTACCCTAAAAAACGGCCAAGATGTGTTGACGCCTCGGCCAACAATTTACATTGTCGTCCGGGAATGTAATTCTTTTACTACTAGATACACAATGTACTATTTACTTTTCAGGACATCTTGGAAGTAAAGCGTGTTATTTAGTTTTTTAAAACTATAATTTTTTATTTAAGAGGCCATGAGCGCGATCACATTTTGATCGTTTTTTAGGGCAAAAGAGTCGATAACTCGAAAACAGTTCGTAAGTAACTGCATTTTTGTTTGTTTTCGAGATTTTTTTGTGGAAAAGAGGATTGAAAATTCAATTTCCATTACAGCACGTACGTAAACTTCCTCTAGAAGCCTGTCCTTGTTTGAAATCGATAAGACGAACCGTTTTTGAGTTATCAATTGACTCTTTTACTCTTGAAAGCGTCCCAAACATGATTGCCCTTATGGCCTCTTAAGAGTATAGAGGCCTCTTAATAGTATAGAGGCCTCTTAAGAGTATAGAGGCCTCTTAAGAGTATAGAGGCCTCTTAAGAGTATAGAGGCCTCTTAAGAGTATAGAGGCCCCTTAAGAGTATAGAGGCCCCTTAAGAGTATAGAGTATTTTTCAACCTTTAAAACGATAGACGTCCGGAATGTAAGAAATCAAGTTACAACATTGTGTACAACCTTCAAACAAATGAGTTATTTCTGTTGGAGATTTTTCGTACTAGATGAGTTTTTCTTCAAATAAATAAAAGAATTTGAGAAATGCTCATTTCTCATCCACAGCTATGGCAACAAAGACCGAAATGAGCATAACCCGTTAGGACACAATGAGCGTTGACCGATAATTCGCGTTATAAGCTAAATTTGGCAACAATGGAATTCACAAACCTACTCATGAAATCTCATGAAGAATTGTGAAGACGGTCAACATAGACGATGCTGAGACTTAACTATCAGCAACTATGAGATTTTCTTTAAAAAAGATTTAAGTTAATTTATCCAACATGTTTTTCGAAAATTCACTTGCTTGTTATCAGATATCACATACTAATATATGACATCGAGGTGAACACGATAAATTTCCATAGATTTCATGCTAATTTTTATGTCTACACAATAATAATTGATATTTTCAATTCTTTGCAGTTGGTGGGACACGTTATACCAGGCGGAGGTATCGCCATCACAGGACAAGCACAGACTCAGCTTGGAGGAGGCTTCCAAGAGGGTGCTGAAGCCCCAAAAGGTGAGTCTCAAACACCTGTTCTCACCTGTTTTTCCTATCAAAAATTGAACGTCCTTACTTGGTTTTCATTGGATAATTCCTGCAACTCTATGAATTCTATTATTTTCCAATACGGCGAGTATATTTTCTGTATCTCCCCATAATTTCCAAAACAACTCTTTCAATTATTCTCCATAGGAATCTCAGTAGATTGAGTGGTGTCTCTTTGTGAGAGTTTGGAGCTGAACATACTTTTTAACAATTGAAAGGTTTCAAGAGATCCATAATTGGTAAAATGCCAGTTCATATTTGATATTGAATACCACTCGTACTTTAAGCGGATTTTCTGGCGATAAACTTCTAAATTTCATCGAAGTATTTCGGCCAAAAGTTTGAAATTTGAATTGAAACTGAAGTTGATGAAGAAATTCAATTAACGAATTTTCATCAAGTACTCAAACTTTCGTGATTAGCCTCAAGGAGAGTTTATGAACTATCAACATGAAGAAATATTAACTTTTTCAAACAGGAACAAACAAAAATTCCATTGATGAGTTTCGAATGGACGTTGATTACCCGAAAGTTCAGTGGTCGACAAAAAGTATATAGTGACAGTTCAATAAGTCTGACGTTGTAACATACCTATCATTATTATGGAATGCCTGAACAAAAAATAAATGAATTTTCGCCATCAAATTTATGCTGATTCTGTACCTTCTATACCTTTTTTTCCACAGGGTCCGGAGGCATGCTTGGAGAAATCACCATGGTCCAGTTCTACGGCGTGGCGCTAACAGCCGGCAAAGCCCACAAAGACCACAAACACCACCACGCCCATCAGTTCGACCACAACGGAAGAGCTATTACTACTCAAGCCCCCACTACCACCAGCAACCGAGCCCTTCTGCCGATGCACCCGCTACTGACTGGCGGCCAGATCAACCCCAACATAAAAATCAACCTAGCCGCGCAAACAGTGCAAGGACAGCAGTACGACGCGCAGTTCTTGAACGGCCAGTTCGTGGGCAACTTGGTGACTCAGCAGTTGAGCCAAGCTCCGAACCAGGCACAACAGCCTCAGCCCCTGTTTACCCCTCAAGCTCAGCCGTCGGGTCCTTCCGCTGAAGGGTCGTACTCCAACCAGTTTTTGAGCCTAGGAAACACCCCAGTGGTCAACAGTGGCTTCAGCCACTCTTTCCTGGACAACAGTCAGCTGAGCTTAGACGGCCATGACTTGTTCAAGCGTCAAAATGAAGAAGGATCCGAAGGAACCGCACTCGAAAAGCCTGAATTCGGCGATAAGATCGTAGAGAAACGAGAAACCGACTCCAAACAGGAAAAGAGGCAGGTGTCTTTTTACGAAACACCTGTGAGCTACGCAGATCCCAACTCCTTCGACCAAAGCCTACTGTATGGCCTCGCTGGTATCGGACAGAACGAAGGAATTTCCCAACAGCAGAAGCAAGAAGACGAGCGGGAGCCTGCTGAAGCTGAGGTTAAAGCGGTGCTCAATGTTTGTAACGGGTGTGATCAAGAGCCTTTTGATAAGGCGCTCATATTCGGGTGGAGGACTGTGCCGAAGAAGTTGTATTCGGGTGCTTTTTATACACAAGCTGTGCCGGAATGTAAAGTTTTCTAGATGTTGGTCGGTTGTATATATTCAGGGTTGGAAACTTTTATTGTGGTCCGCAACCGAAAGATGTCTGTTATATATGGGTGTCTATCCTTGATCCTTCCTATCGTTTGAGTATTATTTAGTTTAGTTGAAGTAATGAATCTAAGGGAACGTTTCGAAGGGTCAGGTATAGTCCAGTTCATTTCCTATTAATGCCAGATGGTCCTTTCGTAGCAACCATCCCAGAATATCGCCGATAATAGCAAAGAAATGTTTTGAATATGATTCTGGTGAGCTGCAAAATTACTGTGGGGTAATATTTAAGGTTACCAATTCAGTCAACTTTGAAGCTTTCTCTCTGTGTCAGCTAATACAAGCTTATAATTCAAGAGGCCATGCGGCAGCCATGTGGCAGCCATGTGGCAGCCATGTGAAATCATCCTCATTGACGATATAGTTGAAATTATTGACGATAACAGTGAAATTTTGATTAACACGATAGTATCAGTAGTCTGATTTGTAGCTGTTTGTACGTAAGTTTTTTCTTGGACCCCAGTGATCATTTGTTCAATCAATTTTTGTGTCAGGCTATTCTGTATCTCGATGCAAACCAAAAATCAATTTCACGGGAACCTAATTACAAATGAATTCTAGTGAAATTGCTCTAGAACAAGCATCGCTAATACTCTGACCGAGCTTATCCATCGAAATTTCACTACTGTCAAAACAACATCAAGGGTATTGGAAATACATTTTGTAATTCAATTCCACCAGACTCCACATTTATAATGAAGCTCAATGAGGATGATTATGATTGGCAAATGGAATTTTGCAATTGGAAAAATCGTATGCATGTAAGGGAGTAATACCAGTGATCTGGTATTTTTTAGAAAGTGAAAAGGACACAAAGGAAGTTAATAATAACTAACAATATTCATCTCAATATTCATCTGTTGTGTTATCAAAAGATTGTTTAGTTATTTTTTTCTCATTTCGTTTCCATAAGTTGTTGCCCCTCTGAACAGTTTGTCCTCCAACCGATCTTTTCAAAAATATCAATCAGTTTCAAAGATATTCAGGATTGATGCTCAAGTTGGCAATAAACTATGAAACACATTGAAATCTTCATGATCAACTCATTTCAATCCGAAATTTTCAACAATTAACGACTAAATCTATCAATTTATTCTCAGAAATAGTTTTGTCAAGATTGTGCAATATCATCGACCGGTACTTGCATAACAGTCTTTCTCATCGGTTGAACGAATGATAATTATGTACAGAGTGTTTAGTTTAAGATAGATATTTTATCCGGTGGCCCAAAAATTATTATATTCCAATTGGAAACTCCCAGTTTGTAAACATGACAATAAGGTTAAGTATACAATACCGGAAAGTTTTCATCTTGGGTATGTTGGTTTCATGAGAGCGTAAAAAATAGCTTGCTACATGTTGAGAGAGGATTACAATTTCTCCATTACTCGATCGAGTAAGGGATATCGACGTGCGCTGTGTGCGATATGTCGCATTGTCACGTAGTGCGTTAATGCTTCGGGTGTGGTATTATCATATCATTGCCGGTCTTGTTGCTCGCGTAGATTTCTGTCTATACACCAGATGAATTGTTTTCGATACTGTATTATCATATAACTTGTACATAAATCAAAATGTCATAGAATCACCCATTGCCATTGAAACCGAAAATCCGAATTCATTTAACAACCTTTTTCCGAAGAAGGCACCTCCACCAATATTCCGGTGGAATGCTTTTAATTTGTAACAGAGGTATATTTTTTAATATGCTCCAATATGTTACCTTATGGCGTTGTTAGATAAATTCGGACAGAAGCATGCACATTACTTGATGAAATTCGTTGTTTCGTAATATGTAGTATTTATAGTATTTAATTGTTATTTTTTTTTAATAAAATCTCTTTGAGATCCAAGCAGCAGGAATCATCAGATAATTTTGAATCCTAAACTTTTTGACATGCCCACCAAAAATTCCCTGAAGTCATGATATCGAAACAAATAACGATTTCTGAATAATTTCTTGGTTATTTTTTTTTGTTCTATACGTAATTCAAAATTTGTCATCAAACAAAATTCACCAACCTTGCTTTTGTGGATGTGCTGATGCTGGTACTCCGAATCGAATTCAGGCTCAGAAAAATAACTTGGGTCTTCGAAATGTCCAACTCCTCCTGCTATACCTATTCCTGCCATTGGTAGACCCCCGGAAACATCAGCTGATTCGAATAGCCTGAGGACTGATCTGTCTCGAATTTCACGAAGATGCGATCTGCAAAAATAACAACATTTTTGGAAACGTGCAATATAGGGAGTAACTTCACTCCAAGTCTTTCAAATCAAAGGGTTGGTGGGGAGGATTGATCCTTGAGTCACTCCAGTTTTACTTTCATAGCCTAGTAACAGTTATGAGTGATTCGTAATATACAGTTTCGATCATGAGTAGTGATGAGCATTCAAATTGTTATGGAGAAACGAAGATGCCCGAATCTACAACATACCAAAATTCCAGCAAAATTTACCGAAAGCCATTTAACATACAGTGTGACCCATTTAAGAGGGAAGCACCATTATAAAACTTTTTTCAACCGATTGGAATATTTTTTTCATTAGGTAGACATTCAAAAGGTCCACTAGGACACCAAATTTTATAAATAAATCGCCATTTCCAGGGTCAAGTAATCTTATTTTTCAAGGTCAAAAATTAAATAATTACTAGAAATTAAAAAAATATGACTGCACCACTTGATTTGCGATTTCAGCTATTGTTGCCACAGCTTACAGGCAACTCAAGATGCATCAATCCATTTGAGATCGATTCATGCCTTTTACCATTTGCGATTTCTAAAAAAGTTCGCACTAGTGCTTCTTAGTTTCCTGTTGCCGTAATGAAATAAGCTACTTTCTTAATGACAAAATGGTGTGCTATTTGTTGTTTTCATAGGTAGGAAGAAATATAATCAATGGCTAGAAAATTGTGCGGTCTTCGCCTAAATATATCAGTTTTTGAACAGAATCACTAACCTTAAATCTTCTAGTTCGTAGAACATATCCTTGGAAGAATCGTGGATGTAGATTTTCACATTTGGCGAATCCAAATACTCCATGGTAAGTTGTTTGGGAAACGATCTAACGAAGAGTGCTTTGACAGTATCTATTGACGTAATTTCGTTCGGCAGAAGAGCTCGTTTCGTTTCGTTACGATATTGAAGAAAAACTAATCCTGAAAGAGATAGTAATAATAGATTCTGTTGAAGAAAAATTTCATTATTTGGACTGGATGTATCGTGTTTTCTAGAAATATCTCTGTTGACAGTCTCGATATTCCCAACCTCAAAATACAGGTATTGTATATCTATTCAAATCCCTCCAAACGACAAATGAACTGTACCAACTAGAACGGGATATTAAAATTCGAAGGTGGCTATGAGGTGAATATCCCAGGTGGCAAAAGAAGGCGCTTGGGCTGTTGTGGTGCATCCACAGATACTCTAAGATGCTCGATATACTCTTAAGATGTAGCTGGCGATATGAGCAGCAGCGGAGCAAAAAAAATGTAAATTAATTTCATGATGCAAATTTTATTTTGTGTGGCTACACCTTCGATAATATCTGCGCAAGGAATAACGACATTTGTGCGAGTCCAGAAAAACCTCGCTCAGAGTGAAACATTGTCAACGACTTTCAAACCAACCACTAACTCCTGTTTGTCTTACCTAATGGTCGTTCGAGAGTTTTGCTGGGAGTTCGCACGACAGGAAGCGAACTCCTCTGTTTCCCGCCTCTTCGGAACCCCGTAGAACTGGTCTCCACCTCTGACATAATTCCGGGATCATCGTCGAACAGCATCGCGTTAGAGGGCGGCGGATATCCTCTCGGTTGGCCCTGAAAACAGATTTAATCAGCTTCCGGTTTCACCGTTTAGGCAGAGCTATCGAAAGTTTAATGGAAAAGAGCTCAGATAATGATGTATTTGCGTGAAAGGGTTATCTGGATGGGGGAAAAGCGCCATTTGTCTGTAGAGTTGTCGGAAATAAAAATACAGTCATTGATGTGATGTGTTTAGATTTTACAGAATAACAGAAGGTCCTCAGTCCATAATTGATAGCTTCTGTCAATTTTTTCAATTTTTCACTTTTCACTTGGATCAAAATATCCACAATTGATCATACCATTTTTCATACTATGCCACATCACGAACTAAAATGATTATGCAAAAATAATCTAATTGAAACCCAATGAGAAGAGTTTAGGAAATGAAGGAATCATTCTTAGATGTCATGGAAAACATTGAATCACACATAAGTACAATGCAATTTACTCCACAATGTTAGGAGTCGAATAATATCCGTCAATATCTCATGCAGTCATGGCGTGTAAAGTCCAGACAAAATGTTCAGGAAATATCTGGAAAAACCCGAATCCGAATATTTCTTTCCAATATTCATCATTACAAGTCAATTCATGGGAGAAAAACTGTCTCGAGTCTGTAAACATTAACTTTCTATTCCTGTAGGCAGGTAGTTTTTTGGTTCCGTAATAACCTTCAAAAATTTGTCAATGTGACGACGTTTAGTAGTCTCGTACTCTCCATTGTTTTCCCAAACATTGCATTATTTTCTGATTACTTTTTTTCAGTTGCTCATGGCTGCAGCCCTCAAAACATTGTTAACATTTTTAAAACGAGTATATAAAATATATTGATATATTCAGTATATACGCTACATTAGAATTACATTTCCACGTCGCTCAGGCAATACTAAAATGAATTTAGGAATTCAGTAAGGTGTTGAATCGCCGCACAGTGGTGGGATTGATGTATATCTCCTCTCTATTTTCCTAATGCGTTCTCTGTCGTGCACGTTGTTTATGTTCTCAATTATTGTTTGAATTTCAACTGATTATGGAACCATTGTTGCGAAAGCGCTCTTTTATGTATTCAGTGCATAGACATAAGTTTCGCCTCATCACTGTGACTCTGCTCGATGACACTACAGATAAAATTCAATATTGTGTTTCTCAATTGGTCAAAAATGCGTCTACAAACATAAAATATATATTGTTTCCAATGTGCCCTCCTGAACATAGTGTCTTGCTTCAATACGCCACAACTCATGAGCAGACTCTCAACTCGACTCCTAACCACAAAACACCAAGTATTCAATTACCTTCCTGATTCTTGTAGAACTCATCTGTTCGGCAGCGTGCAACATAATTTTCAGATTAACGGCCTGGTTTTCCTCGAGCGGAAAAGAAGTTTCCGACATTTTGAATAGAGTCCGAGCCTGCCGGATACTAGTTAAACTCCGATTTAAACTCCGATTTGAACTGCGATTCAAGCTCGAAACTGCGCCAGAATTTACATTGTTCGCGGATAAATTGGATTGCTTTTTCGCGGCATTTTCGGCTGTTTTCTTTTTCAGGAGCGGGATGGAACGCGAGGTCATTTCTAGCTGGGGCGGGAGAGATATTATGCTGCTTGTTGACATTTCCACGGAATAACTGGAAAGTTGAGTGGTTTGGTAGGGTAGAGGCGAGGACGAAAGCGCTTGTGGTCGGTGGAGTGGATGGTGATCCGTTCTGGAAAATCGTGTACAGCTCTTCGTTGGGTACACTTGACCAAGTGTTATTCTAATATACAGTGTGACCCATTTAAAATGGAAGCACCCTCATAAAACTTACATTTATCAACCGATTGAATTTTTTTCTTTCGTTAGGCAGATATTCGAAAAGTCAACTGGGACAAAAAATTTCATCGAAAATTTTTATTTTCGGGGCCAACTCTAATCTTATTTTCCAAGGTCAAAAATCTAAAAAAATTATTAGCGAGTAAAAAATCTGACTACACCACTGGATTCGCAATATGTAAATTACGTTGGAATGCGTCAATCCATAAAAAAAACTTTGACTACACCACTGGATTCAGGGAGTCTCGAAATATCACTGATCATAATTTCATCGAAATCTGTTCATAAAAAAAAAATTATGAATAGATTCCGATGAATTATGATGAAAGTTCTGAAATTGAATTGGTGGGTTGATTAAACGGCATATTTTTCAAATTTCATTTCCTCTTAACTTTTTTATTGATTGAAGCATTTCAAAGTTATTTACATATTAACCATTTGAAAATGTCGCGAATCAAGTGGTTTAGTCAGATTTTTTTTAATGTCTACCTAACAAAAAAAACAACCATTCAATTCTACAAGTCGTGCATGTTATCACTCGTTGAAAGGTAAGAGCTGCGTCTTCCCTAGCTGGCACAAGTCTCTCTAGGACTTCTGAGAGTTGCTCGTAAGGGTGCAGCCGGTTTACGGAAATAACAATAATAATAAATAATAACAATCAATACTCGATGCGATAATGAGTAATTAAAAACGTTCAAGAAAATAGAAAATCTTCCATCCTCAACATTAGTAACTGTAAGAACTTCATTGTTGGTTTGATATCTAAACACAAAACTCAGAGATTGCCTCAAAGCCAACCATGTACTGATGATGAACTGAACATTTATTTAACGGAAACATTTCTTCGAATTAAACTGTAAAATTTTCAAAACTGTGGAAGTTATGAATAAAAAATATCATTCTTTTTTTAGCTTCAAATCAAACTTTCGGTATTTCCGAGTTAACCCACATTCACATAAATCACTGTATTATTAATTCAGTAATGTATAATGGGATTTTAGCCCTCTGACAGCCGGACTAATTAGAGATCAACGGGTGGAATATATACCTGTCATGATTTCGATAGTCCCGTATTTCGAGCGGTTGCTAGCACAATGGCATCGTTTAACGAAATGTTTCCTGGCTCGAACAGGATCGAACTGTTATACTGCGTTTTCACATAATTGAATATTTGACGTTGTCTCGTTATTGAATGGGAGTTAATTGTTATTATAATAACACTCGTTATGAACGTTTGCAGGCCATGTTTCCGCAGTTATGTATTGACTTGTCATGAAACAATATTAATTCATTACACATTATTATTTTACATATTTTGAAGTGACTATTGGTTAGTATTGGATTCAGCGTGTTGTTTATTAGAGGTTAACTTGAACTAGTTCGTAAAAAAAAGTTTTTAAACCGGGTTCCATTTCGTCACAATTAAAAGAATCAAACAAAGTGTTGAAAAGGGGAACATTCTCCATGAAAATTGAAAACTGAAATATGGGGTTATTTGTAGTATCTAACGAAAAATAACTACTTCCCCGGCTAAAGCCACGCTGGACATTGAACTACATCTGATAGATATTGTGAAAAGACTCTAACTGAAATTTAAAAATGTGAAAGATTTTTAGAGTATTTTCACAATATCTATCAGATCTAGTTCAATGTCCAGCGTGGTTTTAGCCGGGGAAGTAGTTGTTTTCTGTTAGATAGTACAAATAAATCACATTTTTCAATTTTCATGGAGATAATAATATAAAAGTTCTCAGCTACTATAGTTTCACATTTCCCATAATATGTTATATTATTATACTCTTGATTATTGTATTATTCATTTCGGATTGCTATTGAGTGATTTTCTTATAAATAATGTTATGTGACTATTTGAATGAAGTATCGATTTTTTTTCTTCTGAAAGCTGCGCTTGTAGAAAAAATAATGTGTGTATTGCGAGCACAAAATGTCATTGTCGGTCTCCAAAGATTGATCTTTTTGTCGAGTGATAATCAATCACTTTGCGCTCTAAAGACACAAATAGCTATTGAAGAACTAAAGTAGAAGTAACATTCATGTTTGATTTTTACCTGAATACAGGATATATAAGATGTTCTAGAAATTATGGAAACAATTTGATTATAATAGATTCACAAGTTTCATCGTTTACAACTCACTTGAAATGAGGGGAAGGAAAAGTATGAGTTTTCTCCCTGGTTTGAGGGAGGAAAGTGTGTACTTTCTATAGGGGTAGGAGGAAACATAATTATTTTTATTCCTGTCAGTGTTGTGTTTGATTATAATTCCAATATTTTCATAAAATTGTACTATTATCCAAATATAAGTGTGCTACTAAGGACGAGCTGCAAAGATTCTGAACTCATTGCCAGGGATATGCTTCCTGAGGCATACAGCGTCTAGAAATTCGACGAAAATACCCCAATTTCCCACTATGTTTCTTTGGTTCTCACGATGTTCCCTGAACATTACATGATTTTCCTTTCCGTGAGAATGCCGAAGGTTGTTCATTGGAAGTTTTCGAAATTATTCCCAACGATATTATCGTCGTTTGTAACCTCAATCTAGTGTCGATTCGAACACTTCAAACTGTTCCCATTCACTTTTCACAATGCTTTTGTAAGTACGCCAAAACTTCGACTATCCACACCGCTACCACCCCGACGAAAACCATCAGATTTGACCACATACGGTTATAGAAGCGACTTAAATCTGTAATCGCTCATATCGCTTGTCTAAGGCACGACGAATACTGCATTAATTATTACAGAATGAAGGGAGCTGAAGCAGGGAGTTGTGGAAACTGACCGGCACATTAGTTAAACTCTTTAATTGATGAGGTCATGTTTGTTCCCGTATAATACGGAATTAATTTACATAATCCCATTGTACGAGACGATTGGAGTTCTCTTTAGAGTGTTCGATTGGTGTTGCAATACAGGGTGGCTATAAATCTGGGCACGTAAATTTTCTTTGCTATTTATTCAGATTGTGGATAATAAGTCAGGATATGAACCAAATACTTTATAGACCCGGCCGGTAATGACACATTTTTGCAACGTTTTTTTAGTGTATAAGTTATCTTCAAAGCACTTCATTCCACCGCAACTACAACGGCTGAAATTTTAATTTATATCATGGGGCAAAAATTCCAGAATGTGGATACAAGAACTTAATAGAATTCAATTTGGACAAAACCCGAGCATGTCTTTTTGTTTTGAGGCTGGATCCAATGTCTGACCATCACGAATGGAGTCCAAATTGTGAATTTGTTCGAAATTATCTCCACAAGAACAACATTCAAACAACAGTGGTGGCGGTAGAACCGACAGATGGCGTTGATATACCTCCAGAACGAAGGCCGGTGACAGATGACATTCTGCCGACAGTTGGCGCTAATATCGCAGTGCGACAAGTGACAGATGACACCTCACCGGCAGTTGGCGCTGATATTGCAGTGCGACCAGTGACAGATGACGGAAAGCCCATGGATGACAATAAGCCCATAGATGGCAGTGCAGACTCACCACAGAACACTATGATCATGTGTCGTGTCTGGGGCCTGTACGACCCCCTACAGTCTACAATCTGGCCATCAAAGAATTCCAAAATAACTTTCTGTTACCTCGTTCATGTTTGTCCATCAAATCATTTTTTTCAGTCTGATGTTTCAGCGAGTTGTTTCAGGAATCGCCATTCATATGCCAAGGGATACAAATGTATACATCAATATTTCTCGAACCGTTCTCAATCAGCCCCGGATCCAGGAATAATTTTCCATGATTCAATTATGCAGCAGAGTTGGTTTCGTAAATATTGTTGTAATATCGGATTTCCATTTCTGAAGTAGCGCTGTGTGTAATTAGAGTTCACGTTAACCACCGTTCGAAAGAGGGTTGGAGCAAATACGAGTGACGTTCGATGAATCCCGACAATGGGGAAATTACAAGGCACTCAAAACGAGAGAAGCTTGACTTAATTTCAGATCAGCTGGAGAGGATGATGATAAAATGGTCAGGTGCTCATCGGGTCCGTTTATGTGCTAATTGAAACCGGCTAGTGTTGTTGGAGGGATAGGGGATGAAAGGAAAACAAGGACCGAATAACAGGGCAGCTTTGATGTGGAAATTGCAGGGTGTGGAAAAATAAAGAGGTATTGAAGGTCTGAGCGAAGACAGAACGTACGAAGTGATGTCTTATGGGATTGAGAATCACTGGTAATAATATTGAATATAAATTAACAATATTTCTTCAGGTTCTACTTTCTTGAATTTATTGAATTTATTTCCGATGAGTTTTCCACATTTTCGTCCAAATATTCGAAATCAGCACGTCAAAATACGTTCGAGGACGGCAATTTCAATTTCGAAAAAATGAAAAATAAAAAAGTTCAAAAAATTATCTATCATGATGAACTCGACTTTTTTGTCTGTCAATTTTTTTAGATCAAATTCCCAGTATATACTGATTTGGCCATTCTAAATCAATTGGCATCCGCAGAATTGGTTCATCTTCAATCGTTCTCGAGTTGGTCAGTTTTCAAATGGTTTTTTGCCGCCAAAAATATTTCCGAAGAGTTTTCGACATTTCCGTTCAAAGATTCGGAATCAGTATGTCAAAATACGTTCGTGGACAAAAATTTGAATTTCGATAAATGAAAAAAAAAAGTTCAAAAAATTATCTAGGTATCATGATATACTCGACTTTTTTGTCCATCGATTTTTTTCGTTCAAATTCTCAGTAAATACTAATTCAGCCATTCTAAATCGATTGGCGTTCGCAGAATTGGTCTATATCTAACTGTTCTCGAGTTGGACAGCTCTGAATCAGTTTTCAAACGGTTTTTTGGCGCCAAAAATATTTTGGATCGGTTTTCGGCATTTTCGTTCAAAGATTCGGAATCAGCACGTCAAAATACGTTTGAGGAAAACAGTTCGAAATTCGAAAAATGAAAAATGAAACAGTTCAAAAAATTATCTCTCACGAGATCTCTCATGATATACTCGACTTTTTTGTCCGTCGATTTTTTTTGTTCAAATTCTTAGTAAATACTAATTCAGCCATTCTAAATCGATTGACGTTCGCAGAATTGGTCTATATCTAACCGTTCTCGAGTTGGACAGCTCTGAATCAGTTTTCAAACGGTTTTTTTGGCGCCAAAAATATTTTGGATCGGTTTTCGGCATTTTCGTTCAAAGATTCGGAATCAGCACGTCAAAATACGTTTGAGGAAAACAGTTCGAAATTCGAAAAATGAAAAATGAAAAAGTTCAAAAAATTATCTCTCACGAGATCTCTCATGATATACTCGACTTTTTTGTCCGTTGATTTTTTTCGTTCGAATCCTCAGTAAATACTAATTTAGCCATTCTAAATCGATTGGCATTCGCAGAATTGGTCTATCTCTAACCGTTCTTGAGTTGGACAGCTCTGAATCAGTTTTCAAACGGTTTTTTGGCGCCAAAAATATTTCGGATCGGTTTTCGGCATTCTCGTTAAAAGATTCGGAATCAGCACGTCAAAATACGTTTGAGGACAAAAATTTGAAATTCGAAAAATTAAAAATGAAAAAGTTCAAAAAATTATCTCTCACGAGATCTCTCATGATATACTCGACTTTTTTATCCGTCGATTTTTTCCGTTCAACTTCTCAGTAAATACTAAATCAGCCATTCTAAATCGATTGGCGTTCGCAGAATTGGTCTAGCTCTAACCGTTCTTGAGTTGGACAGCTCTGAATCAGTTTTCAAACGGTTTTTTTCTCGCCAAAAATATTTTGGATCGTTTTTCGGCATTTTCGTGCAAAAATTCGGAATCAGCACGTCAAAATACGTTCGAGGAAAACAGTTCGAAATTCGAAAAATGAAAAATGAAAAAGTTCAAAAAATTATCTCTCACGAGATCTCTCATGATATACTCGACTTTTTTGTCCGTCGATTTTTTTCGTTCAAATTCTCAGTAAATACTAATTCAGCAACTCTAAATCGATTGGCGTTCGCAGAATTGGTCTATCTCTAACCGTTCTCGAGTTGGACAGCTCTGAATCAGTTTTCAAACGGTTTTTTTGGCGCCAAAAATATTTCGGATCGGTTTTCGGCATTTTCGTTCAAAGATTCGGAATCAGCACGTTAAAATACGTTTGAAGACAAAAATTTAAAATTCGAAAAATGAAAAATGAAAAAGTTCAAAAAATTATCTCTCACGAGATCTCTCATGATATACTCGACTTTTTTGTCCGTCGATTTTTTTCGTTCAAATTCTCAGTAAATACTAATTCAGCCATTCTAAATCGATTGGCGTTCGCAGAATTGGTCTATCTCTAACCGTTCTTGAGTTGGACAGCTCTGAATCAGTTTTCAAACGGTTTTTTTGGCGCCAAAAATACTTCTGATCAGTTTTCGGCATTTTCGTTCAAAGATTCGGAATCAGCACGTCAAAATACGTTTGATGACAAAAATTTTAAATTCGAAAAATGAAAAATGAAAAAGTTCAAAAAATTATCTCTCACGAGATCTCTCATGATATACTCGACTTTTTTGTCCGTCAATTTTTTTTGTTCAAATTCTTAGTAAATACTAATTCAGCCATTCTAAATCGATTGACGTTCGCAGAATTGGTCTATCTCAAACCGTTCTCGAGTTGGACAGCTCTGAATCAGTTTTCAAACGGTTTTTTTGGCGCCAAAAATACTTCTGATCAGTTTTCGGCATTTTCGTTCAAAGATTCGGAATCAGCACGTCAAAATACGTTTGATGACAAAAATTTAAAATTCGAAAAATGAAAAATGAAAAAGTTCAAAAAATTATCTCTCACGAGATCTCTCATGATATACTCGACTTTTTTGTCCTTCGATTTTTTTTGTTCAAATTCTCAGTAAATACTAATTCAGCCATTCTAAATCGATTGGCGTTCGCAGAATTGGTCTATCTCAAACCGTTCTCGAGTTGGACAGCTCTGAATCAGTTTTCAAACGGTTTTTTTGGCGCCAAAAATACTTCTGATCAGTTTTCGGCATTTTCGTTCAAAGATTCGGAATCAGCACGTCAAAATACGTTTGATGACAAAAATTTAAAATTCGAAAAATGAAAAATGAAAAAGTTCAAAAAATTATCTCTCACGAGATCTCTCATGATATACTCGACTTTTTTGACCTTCGATTTTATCTGTTCAAATTCTCAGTAAATACTAATTCAGCCATTCTAAATCGATTGGCGTTCGCAGAATTGGTCTATCTCAAACCGTTCTCGAGTTGGACAGCTCTGAATCAGTTTTCAAACGGTTTTTTTGGCGCCAAAAATACTTCTGATCAGTTTTTGGCATTTTCGTTCAAAGATTCGGAATCAGCACGTCAAAATACGTTTGATGACAAAAATTTAAAATTCGGAAAATGAAAAATGAAAAAGTTCAAAAAATTATCTCTCACGAGATCTCTCATGATATACTCGACTTTTTTGTCCTTCGATTTTTTCTATTCAAATTCTCAGTAAATACTAATTCAGCCATTCTAAATCGATTGGCGTTCGCAGAATTGGTCTATCTCAGACCGTTCTCGAGTTGGACAGCTCTGAATCAGTTTTCAAACGGTTTTTTTGGCGCCAAAAATATTTCGGATCGGTTTTCGGCATTTTCGTTCAAAGATTCGGAATCAGCACGTCAAAATACGTTTGAAGACAAAAATTTGAAATTCGAAAAATGAAAAATGAAAAAGTTCAAAAAATTATCTCTCACGAGATCTCTCATGATATACTCGACTTTTTTGTCCGTCGATTTTTTTCGTTCAAATTCTCAGTAAATACTAATTCAGCCATTCTAAATCGATTGGCGTTCGCAGAATTGGTCTATCTCTAACCGTTCTTGAGTTGGACAGCTCTGAATCAGTTTTCAAACGGTTTTTTTGGCGCCAAAAATACTTCTGATCAGTTTTCGGCATTTTCGTTCAAAGATTCGGAATCAGCACGTCAAAATACGTTTGATGACAAAAATTTTAAATTCGAAAAATGAAAAATGAAAAAGTTCAAAAAATTATCTCTCACGAGATCTCTCATGATATACTCGACTTTTTTGTCCGTCAATTTTTTTTGTTCAAATTCTTAGTAAATACTAATTCAGCCATTCTAAATCGATTGGCGTTCGCAGAATTGGTCTATCTCAAACCGTTCTCGAGTTGGACAGCTCTGAATCAGTTTTCAAACGGTTTTTTTGGCGCCAAAAATACTTCTGATCAGTTTTCGGCATTTTCGTTCAAAGATTCGGAATCAGCACGTCAAAATACGTTTGATGACAAAAATTTAAAATTCGAAAAATGAAAAATGAAAAAGTTCAAAAAATTATCTCTCACGAGATCTCTCATGATATACTCGACTTTTTTGACCTTCGATTTTTTTTGTTCAAATTCTCAGTAAATACTAATTCAGCCATTCTAAATCGATTGGCGTTCGCAGAATTGGTCTATCTCAAACCGTTCTCGAGTTGGACAGCTCTGAATCAGTTTTCAAACGGTTTTTTTGGCGCCAAAAATACTTCTGATCAGTTTTCGGCATTTTCGTTCAAAGATTCGGAATCAGCACGTCAAAATACGTTTGATGACAAAAATTTAAAATTCGAAAAATGAAAAATGAAAAAGTTCAAAAAATTATCTCTCACGAGATCTCTCATGATATACTCGACTTTTTTGTCCTTCGATTTTTTTTGTTCAAATTCTCAGTAAATACTAATTCAGCCATTCTAAATCGATTGGCGTTCGCAGAATTGGTCTATCTCAAACCGTTCTCGAGTTGGACAGCTCTGAATCAGTTTTCAAACGGTTTTTTTGGCGCCAAAAATACTTCTGATCAGTTTTCGGCATTTTCGTTCAAAGATTCGGAATCAGCACGTCAAAATACGTTTGATGACAAAAATTTAAAATTCGAAAAATGAAAAATGAAAAAGTTCAAAAAATTATCTCTCACGAGATCTCTCATGATATACTCCACTTTTTTGTCCGTCAATTTTTTTTGTTCAAATTCTTAGTAAATACTAATTCAGCCATTCTAAATCGATTGGCGTTCGCAGAATTGGTCTATCTCAAACCGTTCTCGAGTTGGACAGCTCTGAATCAGTTTTCAAACGGTTTTTTTGGCGCCAAAAATACTTCTGATCAGTTTTTGGCATTTTCGTTCAAAGATTCGGAATCAGCACGTCAAAATACGTTTGATGACAAAAATTTAAAATTCGGAAAATGAAAAATGAAAAAGTTCAAAAAATTATCTCTCACGAGATCTCTCATGATATACTCGACTTTTTTGTCCTTCGATTTTTTCTGTTCAAATTCTCAGTAAATACTAATTCAGCCATTCTAAATCGATTGGCGTTCGCAGAATTGGTCTATCTCAGACCGTTCTCGAGTTGGACAGCTCTGAATCAGTTTTCAAACGGTTTTTTTTGGCGCCAAAAATACTTCTGATCAGTTTTCGGCATTTTCGTTCAAAGATTCGGAATCAGCACGTCAAAATACGTTTGATGACAAAAATTTAAAATTCGAAAAATGAAAAATGAAAAAGTTCAAAAAATTATCTCTCACGAGATCTCTCATGATATACTCGACTTTTTTGTCCGTCGATTTTTTTCGTTCAAATTCTCAGTAAATACTAATTCACCAACTCTAAATCGATTGGCGTTCGCAGAATTGGTCTATCTCTAACCGTTCTCGAGTTGGACAGCTCTGAATCAGTTTTCAAACGGTTTTTTTGGCGCCAAAAATATTTCGGATCGGTTTTCGGCATTTTCGTTCAAAGATTCGGAATCAGCACGTCAAAATACGTTTGAGGACAAAAATTTGAAATTCGAAAAATGAAAAATGAAAAAGTTCAAAAAATTATCTCTCACGAGATCTCTCATGATATACTCGACTATTTTGTCCGTCGATTTTTTTCGTTCAAATTCTCAGTAAATACTAATTCAGCCATTCTAAATCGATTGGCGTTCGCAGAATTGGTCTATCTCTAACCGTTCTTGAGTTGAACAGCTCTGAATCAGTTTTCAAACGGTTTTTTTGGCGCCAAAAATACTTCTGATCAGTTTTCGGCATTTTCGTTCAAAGATTCGGAATCAGCACGTCAAAATACGTTTGATGACAAAAATTTTAAATTCGAAAAATGAAAAATGAAAAAGTTCAAAAAATTATCTCTCACGAGATCTCTCATGATATACTCGACTTTTTTGTCCGTCAATTTTTTTCGTTCAAATTCTTAGTAAATACTAATTCAGCTATTCTAAATCGATTGGCGTTCGCAGAATTGGTCTATCTCAAACCGTTCTCGAGTTGGACAGCTCTGAATCAGTTTTCAAACGGTTTTTTTGGCGCCAAAAATACTTCTTATCAGTTTTCGGCATTTTCGTTCAAAGATTCGGAATCAGCACGTCAAAATACGTTTGA
This sequence comes from Chrysolina haemoptera, assembly GCA_958298965.1. Taxonomy (NCBI): domain Eukaryota; kingdom Metazoa; phylum Arthropoda; class Insecta; order Coleoptera; family Chrysomelidae; genus Chrysolina; species Chrysolina haemoptera. The sequence goes on along the minus strand of OY282602.1, from coordinate 1,528,351 downwards.
TGACAAAAATTTAAAATTCGAAAAATGAAAAATGAAAAAGTTCAAAAAATTATCTCTCACGAGATCTCTCATGATATACTCGACTTTTTTGTCCTTCGATTTTTTTTGTTCAAATTCTCAGTAAATACTAATTCAGCCATTCTAAATCGATTGGCGTTCGCAGAATTGGTCTAGCTCTAACCGTTCTTTAGTTGGACAGCTCTGAATCAGTTTTCAAACGGTTTTTTTCTCGCCAAAAATATTTTGGATCGTTTTTCGGCATTTTCGTGCAAAAATTCGGAATCAGCACGTCAAAATACGTTTGAGGAAAACAGTTCGAAATTCGAAAAATGAAAAATGAAAAAGTTCAAAAAATTATCTCTCACGAGATCTCTCATGATTTACTCGACTTTTTTGTCCGTCAATTTTTTTTGTTCAAATTCTTAGTAAGTACTAATTCAGCCATTCTAAATCGATTGGCGTTCGCAGAATTGGTCTAGCTCTAACCGTTCTTGAGTTGGACAGCTCTGAATCAGTTTTCAAACGGTTTTTTTCTCGCCAAAAATATTTTGGATCGTTTTTCGGCATTTTCGTGCAAAGATTCGGAATCAGCACGTCAAAATACGTTTGATGACAAGAATTTGAAATTCGAAAAATGAAAAATGAAAAAGTTCCAAAAATTATCTCTCACGAGATCTCTCATGATATACTCGACTTTTTTGTCCGTCGATTTTTTTTGTTCAAATTCTCAGTAAATACTAATTCAGCCATTCTAAATCGATTGGCGTTCGCAGAATTGGTCTATCTCAAACCGTTCTCGAGTTGGACAGCTCTGAATCAGTTTTCAAACGGTTTTTTTGGCGCCAAATATACTTCTGATCAGTTTTCGGCATTTTCGTTCAAAGATTCGGAATCAGCACGTCAAAATACGTTTGATGACAAAAATTTGAAATTCGAAAAATGAAAAATGAAAAAGTTCAAAAAATTATCTCTCACGAGATCTCTCATGATATACTCGACTTTTTTGTCCTTCGATTTTTTCTGTTCAAATTCTCAGTAAATACTAATTCAGCCATTCTAAATCGATTGGCGTTCGCAGAATTGGTCTATCTCAAACCGTTCTCGAGTTGGACAGCTCTGAATCAGTTTTCAAACGGTTTTTTTGGCGCCAAAAATACTTCTGATCAGTTTTCGGCATTTTCGTTCAAAGATTCGGAATCAGCACGTCAAAATACGTTTGGGGACAAAAATTTGAAATTCGAAAACTAAAAAATGAAAAAGTTCAAAAAATTATCTCTCAAGAGATCTCTCATGATATACTCGACTTTTTTGTCCGTTGATTTTTTTCGTTCGAATCCTCAGTAAATACTAATTTAGCCATTCTAAATCGATTGGCTTTCGCAGAATTGGTCTATCTCTAACCGTTCTCGAGTTGGACAGCTCTGAATCAGTTTTCAAACGGTTTTTTTGGCGCCAAAAATATTTCGGATCGGTTTTCGGCATTTTCGTTCACAGATTCGGAATCAGCAAGTCAAAATACGTTTGAGGACAAAAATTTGAAATTCGAAAAATGAAAAATGAAAAAGTTCAAAAAGTTATCTCTCACGAGATCTCTCATGATATACTCGACTTTTTTGTCCGTCGATTTTTTTTGTTCAAATTCTTAGTTAATACTAATTCAGCCATTCTAAATCGATTGGCGTTCGCAGAATTGGTCTATCTCTAACCGTTCTCGAGTTGGAAAGCTCTGAATCAGTTTTCAAACGGTTGTTTTGGCGCCAAAAATATTTTGGATCGGTTTTCGGCATTTTCGTTCAAAGATTCGGAATCAGCACGTCAAAATACGTTTGATGACAAAAATTTTAAATTCGAAAAATGAAAAATGAAAAAGTTCAAAAAATTATCTCTCACGAGATCTCTCATGATATACTCGACTTTTTTGTCCGTCGATTTTTTTCGTTCAAATTCTCAGTAAATACTAATTCAGCCATTCTAAATCGATTGGCGTTCGCAGAATTGGTCTAGCTCTAACCGTTCTTGAGTTGGACAGCTCTGAATCAGTTTTCAAACGGTTTTTTTCTCGCCAAAAATATTTTGGATCGTTTTTCGGCATTTTCGTGCAAAGATTCGGAATCAGCACGTCAAAATACGTTTGATGACAAGAATTTGAAATTCGAAAAATGAAAAATGAAAAAGTTCCAAAAATTATCTCTCACGAGATCTCTCATGATATACTCGACTTTTTTGTCCGTCGATTTTTTTTGTTCAAATTCTCAGTAAATACTAATTCAGCCATTCTAAATCGATTGGCGTTCGCAGAATTGGTCTATCTCAAACCGTTCTCGAGTTGGACAGCTCTGAATCAGTTTTCAAACGGTTTTTTTGGCGCCAAATATACTTCTGATCAGTTTTCGGCATTTTCGTTCAAAGATTCGGAATCAGCACGTCAAAATACGTTTGATGACAAAAATTTGAAATTCGAAAAATGAAAAATGAAAAAGTTCAAAAAATTATCTCTCAAGAGATCTCTCATGATATACTCGACTTTTTTGTCCGTTGATTTTTTTCGTTCGAATCCTCAGTAAATACTAATTCAGCCATTCTAAATCGATTGGCGTTCGCAGAATTGGTCTATCTCAAACCGTTCTCGAGTTGGACAGCTCTGAATCAGTTTTCAAACGGTTTTTTTGGCGCCAAATATACTTCTGATCAGTTTTCGGCATTTTCGTGCAAAGATTCGGAATCAGCACGTCAAAATACGTTTGATGACAAGAATTTGAAATTCGAAAAATGAAAAATGAAAAAGTTCCAAAAATTATCTCTCACGAGATCTCTCATGATATACTCGACTTTTTTGTCCGTCGATTTTTTTCGTTCAAATTCTCAGTAAATACTAATTCAGCCATTCTAAATCGATTGGCGTTCGCAGAATTGGTCTAGCTCTAACCGTTCTTGAGTTGGACAGCTCTGAATCAGTTTTCAAACGGTTTTTTTCTCGCCAAAAATATTTTGGATCGTTTTTCGGCATTTTCGTGCAAAGATTCGGAATCAGCACGTCAAAATACGTTTGATGACAAGAATTTGAAATTCGAAAAATGAAAAATGAAAAAGTTCCAAAAATTATCTCTCACGAGATCTCTCATGATATACTCGACTTTTTTGTCCGTCGATTTTTTTTGTTCAAATTCTCAGTAAATACTAATTCAGCCATTCTAAATCGATTGGCGTTCGCAGAATTGGTCTATCTCAAACCGTTCTCGAGTTGGACAGCTCTGAATCAGTTTTCAAACGTTTTTTTTGGCGCCAAATATACTTCTGATCAGTTTTCGGCATTTTCGTTCAAAGATTCGGAATCAGCACGTCAAAATACGTTTGATGACAAAAATTTGAAATTCGAAAAATGAAAAATGAAAAAGTTCAAAAAATTATCTCTCACGAGATCTCTCATGATATACTCGACTTTTTTGTCCGTTGATTTTTTTCGTTCGAATCCTCAGTAAATACTAATTCAGCCATTCTAAATCGATTGGCGTTCGCAGAATTGGTCTATCTCAAACCGTTCTCGAGTTGGACAGCTCTGAATCAGTTTTCAAACGGTTTTTTTGGCGCCAAATATACTTCTGATCAGTTTTCGGCATTTTCGTTCAAAGATTCGGAATCAGCACGTCAAAATACGTTTGATGACAAAAATTTGAAATTCGAAAAATGAAAAATGAAAAAGTTCAAAAAATTATCTCTCACGAGATCTCTCATGATATACTCGACTTTTTTGTCCTTCGATTTTTTCTGTTCAAATTCTCAGTAAATACTAATTCAGCCATTCTAAATCGATTGGCGTTCGCAGAATTGGTCTATCTCAAACCGTTCTCGAGTTGGACAGCTCTGAATCAGTTTTCAAACGGTTTTTTTGGCGCCAAAAATACTTCTGATCAGTTTTCGGCATTTTCGTTCAAAGATTCGGAATCAGCACGTCAAAATACGTTTGGGGACAAAAATTTGAAATTCGAAAACTAAAAAATGAAAAAGTTCAAAAAATTATCTCTCAAGAGATCTCTCATGATATACTCGACTTTTTTGTCCGTTGATTTTTTTCGTTCGAATCCTCAGTAAATACTAATTTAGCCATTCTAAATCGATTGGCTTTCGCAGAATTGGTCTATCTCTAACCGTTCTCGAGTTGGACAGCTCTGAATCAGTTTTCAAACGGTTTTTTTGGCGCCAAAAATATTTCGGATCGGTTTTCGGCATTTTCGTTCACAGATTCGGAATCAGCAAGTCAAAATACGTTTGAGGACAAAAATTTGAAATTCGAAAAATGAAAAATGAAAAAGTTCAAAAAGTTATCTCTCACGAGATCTCTCATGATATACTCGACTTTTTTGTCCGTCGATTTTTTTTGTTCAAATTCTTAGTTAATACTAATTCAGCCATTCTAAATCGATTGGCGTTCGCAGAATTGGTCTATCTCTAACCGTTCTCGAGTTGGAAAGCTCTGAATCAGTTTTCAAACGGTTGTTTTGGCGCCAAAAATATTTTGGATCGGTTTTCGGCATTTTCGTTCAAAGATTCGGAATCAGCACGTCAAAATACGTTTGATGACAAAAATTTAAAATTCGGAAAATGAAAAATGAAAAAGTTCAAAAAATTATCTCTCACGAGATCTCTCATGATATACTCGACTTTTTTGTCCTTCGATTTTTTCTGTTCAAATTCTCAGTAAATACTAATTCAGCCATTCTAAATCGATTGGCGTTCGCAGAATTGGTCTATCTCAGACCGTTCTCGAGTTGGACAGCTCTGAATCAGTTTTCAAACGGTTTTTTTGGCGCCAAAAATACTTCTGATCAGTTTTCGGCATTTTCGTTCAAAGATTCGGAATCAGCACGTCAAAATACGTTTGATGACAAAAATTTAAAATTCGAAAAATGAAAAATGAAAAAGTTCAAAAAATTATCTCTCACGAGATCTCTCATGATATACTCGACTTTTTTGTCCGTCGATTTTTTTCGTTCAAATTCTCAGTAAATACTAATTCACCAACTCTAAATCGATTGGCGTTCGCAGAATTGGTCTATCTCTAACCGTTCTCGAGTTGGACAGCTCTGAATCAGTTTTCAAACGGTTTTTTTGGCGCCAAAAATATTTCGGATCGGTTTTCGGCATTTTCGTTCAAAGATTCGGAATCAGCACGTCAAAATACGTTTGAGGACAAAAATTTGAAATTCGAAAAATGAAAAATGAAAAAGTTCAAAAAATTATCTCTCACGAGATCTCTCATGATATACTCGACTATTTTGTCCGTCGATTTTTTTCGTTCAAATTCTCAGTAAATACTAATTCAGCCATTCTAAATCGATTGGCGTTCGCAGAATTGGTCTATCTCTAACCGTTCTTGAGTTGAACAGCTCTGAATCAGTTTTCAAACGGTTTTTTTGGCGCCAAAAATACTTCTGATCAGTTTTCGGCATTTTCGTTCAAAGATTCGGAATCAGCACGTCAAAATACGTTTGATGACAAAAATTTTAAATTCGAAAAATGAAAAATGAAAAAGTTCAAAAAATTATCTCTCACGAGATCTCTCATGATATACTCGACTTTTTTGTCCGTCAATTTTTTTCGTTCAAATTCTTAGTAAATACTAATTCAGCTATTCTAAATCGATTGGCGTTCGCAGAATTGGTCTATCTCAAACCGTTCTCGAGTTGGACAGCTCTGAATCAGTTTTCAAACGGTTTTTTTGGCGCCAAAAATACTTCTTATCAGTTTTCGGCATTTTCGTTCAAAGATTCGGAATCAGCACGTCAAAATACGTTTGATGACAAAAATTTAAAATTCGAAAAATGAAAAATGAAAAAGTTCAAAAAATTATCTCTCACGAGATCTCTCATGATATACTCGACTTTTTTGTCCTTCGATTTTTTTTGTTCAAATTCTCAGTAAATACTAATTCAGCCATTCTAAATCGATTGGCGTTCGCAGAATTGGTCTAGCTCTAACCGTTCTTTAGTTGGACAGCTCTGAATCAGTTTTCAAACGGTTTTTTTCTCGCCAAAAATATTTTGGATCGTTTTTCGGCATTTTCGTGCAAAAATTCGGAATCAGCACGTCAAAATACGTTTGAGGAAAACAGTTCGAAATTCGAAAAATGAAAAATGAAAAAGTTCAAAAAATTATCTCTCACGAGATCTCTCATGATTTACTCGACTTTTTTGTCCGTCAATTTTTTTTGTTCAAATTCTTAGTAAGTACTAATTCAGCCATTCTAAATCGATTGGCGTTCGCAGAATTGGTCTAGCTCTAACCGTTCTTGAGTTGGACAGCTCTGAATCAGTTTTCAAACGGTTTTTTTCTCGCCAAAAATATTTTGGATCGTTTTTCGGCATTTTCGTGCAAAGATTCGGAATCAGCACGTCAAAATACGTTTGATGACAAGAATTTGAAATTCGAAAAATGAAAAATGAAAAAGTTCCAAAAATTATCTCTCACGAGATCTCTCATGATATACTCGACTTTTTTGTCCGTCGATTTTTTTTGTTCAAATTCTCAGTAAATACTAATTCAGCCATTCTAAATCGATTGGCGTTCGCAGAATTGGTCTATCTCAAACCGTTCTCGAGTTGGACAGCTCTGAATCAGTTTTCAAACGGTTTTTTTGGCGCCAAATATACTTCTGATCAGTTTTCGGCATTTTCGTTCAAAGATTCGGAATCAGCACGTCAAAATACGTTTGATGACAAAAATTTGAAATTCGAAAAATGAAAAATGAAAAAGTTCAAAAAATTATCTCTCACGAGATCTCTCATGATATACTCGACTTTTTTGTCCTTCGATTTTTTCTGTTCAAATTCTCAGTAAATACTAATTCAGCCATTCTAAATCGATTGGCGTTCGCAGAATTGGTCTATCTCAAACCGTTCTCGAGTTGGACAGCTCTGAATCAGTTTTCAAACGGTTTTTTTGGCGCCAAAAATACTTCTGATCAGTTTTCGGCATTTTCGTTCAAAGATTCGGAATCAGCACGTCAAAATACGTTTGGGGACAAAAATTTGAAATTCGAAAACTAAAAAATGAAAAAGTTCAAAAAATTATCTCTCAAGAGATCTCTCATGATATACTCGACTTTTTTGTCCGTTGATTTTTTTCGTTCGAATCCTCAGTAAATACTAATTTAGCCATTCTAAATCGATTGGCTTTCGCAGAATTGGTCTATCTCTAACCGTTCTCGAGTTGGACAGCTCTGAATCAGTTTTCAAACGGTTTTTTTGGCGCCAAAAATATTTCGGATCGGTTTTCGGCATTTTCGTTCACAGATTCGGAATCAGCAAGTCAAAATACGTTTGAGGACAAAAATTTGAAATTCGAAAAATGAAAAATGAAAAAGTTCAAAAAGTTATCTCTCACGAGATCTCTCATGATATACTCGACTTTTTTGTCCGTCGATTTTTTTTGTTCAAATTCTTAGTTAATACTAATTCAGCCATTCTAAATCGATTGGCGTTCGCAGAATTGGTCTATCTCTAACCGTTCTCGAGTTGGAAAGCTCTGAATCAGTTTTCAAACGGTTGTTTTGGCGCCAAAAATATTTTGGATCGGTTTTCGGCATTTTCGTTCAAAGATTCGGAATCAGCACGTCAAAATACGTTTGATGACAAAAATTTTAAATTCGAAAAATGAAAAATGAAAAAGTTCAAAAAATTATCTCTCACGAGATCTCTCATGATATACTCGACTTTTTTGTCCGTCGATTTTTTTCGTTCAAATTCTCAGTAAATACTAATTCAGCCATTCTAAATCGATTGGCGTTCGCAGAATTGGTCTAGCTCTAACCGTTCTTGAGTTGGACAGCTCTGAATCAGTTTTCAAACGGTTTTTTTCTCGCCAAAAATATTTTGGATCGTTTTTCGGCATTTTCGTGCAAAGATTCGGAATCAGCACGTCAAAATACGTTTGATGACAAGAATTTGAAATTCGAAAAATGAAAAATGAAAAAGTTCCAAAAATTATCTCTCACGAGATCTCTCATGATATACTCGACTTTTTTGTCCGTCGATTTTTTTTGTTCAAATTCTCAGTAAATACTAATTCAGCCATTCTAAATCGATTGGCGTTCGCAGAATTGGTCTATCTCAAACCGTTCTCGAGTTGGACAGCTCTGAATCAGTTTTCAAACGGTTTTTTTGGCGCCAAATATACTTCTGATCAGTTTTCGGCATTTTCGTTCAAAGATTCGGAATCAGCACGTCAAAATACGTTTGATGACAAAAATTTGAAATTCGAAAAATGAAAAATGAAAAAGTTCAAAAAATTATCTCTCAAGAGATCTCTCATGATATACTCGACTTTTTTGTCCGTTGATTTTTTTCGTTCGAATCCTCAGTAAATACTAATTCAGCCATTCTAAATCGATTGGCGTTCGCAGAATTGGTCTATCTCAAACCGTTCTCGAGTTGGACAGCTCTGAATCAGTTTTCAAACGGTTTTTTTGGCGCCAAATATACTTCTGATCAGTTTTCGGCATTTTCGTGCAAAGATTCGGAATCAGCACGTCAAAATACGTTTGATGACAAGAATTTGAAATTCGAAAAATGAAAAATGAAAAAGTTCCAAAAATTATCTCTCACGAGATCTCTCATGATATACTCGACTTTTTTGTCCGTCGATTTTTTTCGTTCAAATTCTCAGTAAATACTAATTCAGCCATTCTAAATCGATTGGCGTTCGCAGAATTGGTCTAGCTCTAACCGTTCTTGAGTTGGACAGCTCTGAATCAGTTTTCAAACGGTTTTTTTCTCGCCAAAAATATTTTGGATCGTTTTTCGGCATTTTCGTGCAAAGATTCGGAATCAGCACGTCAAAATACGTTTGATGACAAGAATTTGAAATTCGAAAAATGAAAAATGAAAAAGTTCCAAAAATTATCTCTCACGAGATCTCTCATGATATACTCGACTTTTTTGTCCGTCGATTTTTTTTGTTCAAATTCTCAGTAAATACTAATTCAGCCATTCTAAATCGATTGGCGTTCGCAGAATTGGTCTATCTCAAACCGTTCTCGAGTTGGACAGCTCTGAATCAGTTTTCAAACGGTTTTTTTGGCGCCAAATATACTTCTGATCAGTTTTCGGCATTTTCGTTCAAAGATTCGGAATCAGCACGTCAAAATACGTTTGATGACAAAAATTTGAAATTCGAAAAATGAAAAATGAAAAAGTTCAAAAAATTATCTCTCACGAGATCTCTCATGATATACTCGACTTTTTTGTCCGTTGATTTTTTTCGTTCGAATCCTCAGTAAATACTAATTCAGCCATTCTAAATCGATTGGCGTTCGCAGAATTGGTCTATCTCAAACCGTTCTCGAGTTGGACAGCTCTGAATCAGTTTTCAAACGGTTTTTTTGGCGCCAAATATACTTCTGATCAGTTTTCGGCATTTTCGTTCAAAGATTCGGAATCAGCACGTCAAAATACGTTTGATGACAAAAATTTGAAATTCGAAAAATGAAAAATGAAAAAGTTCAAAAAATTATCTCTCACGAGATCTCTCATGATATACTCGACTTTTTTGTCCTTCGATTTTTTCTGTTCAAATTCTCAGTAAATACTAATTCAGCCATTCTAAATCGATTGGCGTTCGCAGAATTGGTCTATCTCAAACCGTTCTCGAGTTGGACAGCTCTGAATCAGTTTTCAAACGGTTTTTTTGGCGCCAAAAATACTTCTGATCAGTTTTCGGCATTTTCGTTCAAAGATTCGGAATCAGCACGTCAAAATACGTTTGGGGACAAAAATTTGAAATTCGAAAACTAAAAAATGAAAAAGTTCAAAAAATTATCTCTCAAGAGATCTCTCATGATATACTCGACTTTTTTGTCCGTTGATTTTTTTCGTTCGAATCCTCAGTAAATACTAATTTAGCCATTCTAAATCGATTGGCTTTCGCAGAATTGGTCTATCTCTAACCGTTCTCGAGTTGGACAGCTCTGAATCAGTTTTCAAACGGTTTTTTTGGCGCCAAAAATATTTCGGATCGGTTTTCGGCATTTTCGTTCACAGATTCGGAATCAGCAAGTCAAAATACGTTTGAGGACAAAAATTTGAAATTCGAAAAATGAAAAATGAAAAAGTTCAAAAAGTTATCTCTCACGAGATCTCTCATGATATACTCGACTTTTTTGTCCGTCGATTTTTTTTGTTCAAATTCTTAGTTAATACTAATTCAGCCATTCTAAATCGATTGGCGTTCGCAGAATTGGTCTATCTCTAACCGTTCTCGAGTTGGAAAGCTCTGAATCAGTTTTCAAACGGTTGTTTTGGCGCCAAAAATATTTTGGATCGGTTTTCGGCATTTTCGTTCAAAGATTCGGAATCAGCACGTCAAAATACGTTTGATGACAAAAATTTTAAATTCGAAAAATGAAAAATGAAAAAGTTCAAAAAATTATCTCTCACGAGATCTCTCATGATATACTCGACTTTTTTGTCCGTCGATTTTTTTCGTTCAAATTCTCAGTAAATACTAATTCAGCCATTCTAAATCGATTGGCGTTCGCAGAATTGGTCTAGCTCTAACCGTTCTTGAGTTGGACAGCTCTGAATCAGTTTTCAAACGGTTTTTTTCTCGCCAAAAATATTTTGGATCGTTTTTCGGCATTTTCGTGCAAAGATTCGGAATCAGCACGTCAAAATACGTTTGATGACAAGAATTTGAAATTCGAAAAATGAAAAATGAAAAAGTTCCAAAAATTATCTCTCACGAGATCTCTCATGATATACTCGACTTTTTTGTCCGTCGATTTTTTTTGTTCAAATTCTCAGTAAATACTAATTCAGCCATTCTAAATCGATTGGCGTTCGCAGAATTGGTCTATCTCAAACCGTTCTCGAGTTGGACAGCTCTGAATCAGTTTTCAAACGGTTTTTTTGGCGCCAAATATACTTCTGATCAGTTTTCGGCATTTTCGTTCAAAGATTCGGAATCAGCACGTCAAAATACGTTTGATGACAAAAATTTGAAATTCGAAAAATGAAAAATGAAAAAGTTCAAAAAATTATCTCTCAAGAGATCTCTCATGATATACTCGACTTTTTTGTCCGTTGATTTTTTTCGTTCGAATCCTCAGTAAATACTAATTTAGCCATTCTAAATCGATTGGCTTTCGCAGAATTGGTCTATCTCTAACCGTTCTCGAGTTGGACAGCTCTGAATCAGTTTTCAAACGGTTTTTTTGGCGCCAAAAATATTTCGGATCGGTTTTCGGCATTTTCGTTCACAGATTCGGAATCAGCACGTCAAAATACGTTTGAGGACAAAAATTTGAAATTCGAAAAATGAAAAATGAAAAAGTTCAAAAAGTTATCTCTCACGAGATCTCTCATGATATACTCGACTTTTTTGTCCGTCGATTTTTTTCGTTCAAATTCTTAGTAAATACTAATTCAGCCATTCTAAATCGATTGGCGTTCGCAGAATTGGTCTATCTCTAACCGTTCTCGAGTTGGAAAGCTCTGAATCAGTTTTCAAACGGTTGTTTTGGCGCCAAAAATATTTTGGATCGGTTTTCGGCATTTTCGTTCAAAGATTCGGAATCAGCACGTCAAAATACGTTTGAGGACAAAAATTTGAAATTCGAAAAATGAAAAATGAAAAAGTTCAAAAATTATCTCTCACGAGATCTCTCATGATATACTCTACTTTTTTATCCGTCGATTTTTTTCGTTCAAATTCTCAGTAAATACTAATTCAGCCATTCTAAATCGATTGGCGTTCGCAGAATTGGTCTATCTCTAACCGTTCTCGAGTTGGACAGCTCTGAATCAGTTTTCAAACGGTTTTTTGGCGCCAAATATATTTCGGATCAGTTTTCGGCATTTTCGTTCAAAGATTCGGAATCAGCACGTCAAAATACGTTTGAGGACAAAAATTTGAAATTCGAAAACTAAAAAATGAAAAAGATCAAAAAATTATCTCTCACGAGATCTCTCATGATATACTCGACTTTTTTGTCCGTCGATTTTTTTCGTTCAAGTTCTCAGTAAATACTAATTCAGCCATTCTAAATCGATTGGCTTTCGCAGAATTGGTCTATCTCTAACCGTTCTCGAGTTGGACAGCTCTGAATCAGTTTTCAAACGGTTGTTTTGGCGCCAAAAATATTTTGGATCGGTTTTCGGCATTTTCGTTCAAAGATTCGGAATCAGCACGTCAAAATACGTTTGAGGACAAAAATTTTAAATTCGAAAAATGAAAAATGAAAAAGGTCAAAAAATTATCTCTCACGAGATCTCTCATGATATACTCGACTTTTTTGTCCGTCGATTTTTTTCGTTCAAATTCTCAGTAGATACTAATTCAGCCATTCTAAATCGATTGGCGTTCGCAGAATTGGTCTATCTCAAACCGTTCTCGAGTTGGACAGCTCTGAATCAGTTTTCAAACGGTTTTTTTGGCGCCAAAAATACTTCTGATCAGTTTTCGGCATTTTCGTTCAAAGATTCGGAATCAGCACGTCAAAATACGTTTGATGACAAAAATTTGAAATTCGAAAAATGAAAAATGAAAAAGTTCAAAAAATTATCTCTCAAGAGATCTCTCATGATATACTCGACTTTTTTGTCCGTCGATTTTTTTTGTTCAAATTCTCAGCATATACTAATTTAGCTATTCTAAATCGATTGGTTTTCGCAGAATTGGTCTATCTCTAACCGTTCTTGAGTTGGACAGCTCTGAATCAGTTTTCAAACGGTATTTTTGGCGCCAAAAATATTTCGGATCGGTTTTCGGCATTTTCGTTCAAAGATTTGGAATCAGCACGTCAAGATACGTTTGAGGACACAAATTTGAAATTCGAAAAATGAAAAATGAAAATGTTCAAAAATTATCTCTCAAGAGATCTCTCATGATATACTCGACTATTTTGTCCGTCGATTTTTTTTGTTCAAATTCTCAGTATATACTAATTTAGCCATTCTAAATCGATTGGCGTTCGCAGAATTGGTCTATCTCTAACCGTTCTCGAGTTGGACAGCTCTGAATCAGTTTTCAAACGGTTTTTTTGGCGCCAAAAATATTTCGGATCAGTTTTCGGCATTTTCGTTCAAAGATTCGGAATCAGCACGTCAAAATACGTATGAGGACAAAAATTTGAAATTCGAAAACTAAAAAATGAAAAAGTTCAAAAAAATTATCTCTCACGAGATCTCTCATGATGTACTCGACTTTTTTGTTCGTCGATTTTTTTCGTTCAAAGTCTCAGTAAATACTAATTCAGCCATACTTAATCGATTGGCCTTCGCAGAATTGGTCCATCTCTAACCGTTATCGAGTTGGACAGCTCTGAATCAGTTTTCAAACGGTTTTTTTGGCTCCAATAATATTTCTGATCAGTTTTCGTCATTTTCGTTCAAAGATTCGGAATAAGCACGTCAAAATACGTCTGAGGAAAAAAATATGAAATCCGAAAAATGAAAAATGAAAAAGTTCAGAAATTATCTCTCGCGAGATCTGTCATGATATTCTCGACTTTTTTATCCGTCAATTTTTTTCGTTCAAATTCTCAGAAAATACTAATTCAGCCAATCTACATCGATTTGCGTTCGCAGAATTGGTCTATTTCTAACCGTTCTCGAGTTGGTCAGAACTGAGTTTTAAAATGGTTTTTTCGGCGCCAAAAATATTTCCGGAGAGTTTTCGACATTTTCGTTCAAAGATTCGAAATCAGCATGAAAAAATACGTTCGAGGACAATTTTTTTTGAATATCTTCAATCAAATAGAATTTAAAATCTTACAGTAAATATTGCTCAACTGTGGAACAAGTGGAAACAGCTCTTTTCCTGACCTGAATCAAAGTTGCCATGTTGTGAACTGTTCGAGTCTACATCCCATGTCCATTGCCCATTTTTCCCATTTCATCATCAGTCGTCCAAATCTCCTCGTTCAATCCAAATCTCTTCAGTATTTATATTCATAGATGAGATGAAGTCCTGACAAATACACTATCTAAGCCTTTCAGTAATGAGGCAATTGACTAAAACAATAGGGAGTCTATTCGGGAAATTTTCAATTATACAGTATAAATGAAGGTCGGCTTGAACAATGTCAGTCTCTTGGGAGCAACCCTCGTGAAATAACCTTCAGCAGTCGATATTCTGCGCTCCGAAGAGAATATTCATAGCGACATGGTGTTACATGCCGTGACAATGATTAGTTTGTCCACAGCCGACTTAATCTCGATTGCTATTACAAAAGTAATAGATCTATTACATTTTACTACTCGTCATTACGTCGTTACTATAACCTGAAATTCATATCAAATCTATTACAATTTGATTTTTTATATAAACTTACTAAAAAGAAGAAGAATTGATAAAAGTGGTGTTCGAGATGACAAATAACACCTGATGGAGCAAGCGGGTTGTCTTGGGCTTCAACGACTCAACCCTTCTTCGCCATCTTAAAATATAAATTTGTATTTGGCTTTGTCAATTCATTTAATTTTTCTGGAATTTCTACTATGGTTCAATATATGTCAACACTCAACAATGATCTATTTCGCAATCATTGCATTCTTCTTGCAACTCTGGCTCTCAGAACTATAATTATGACTTACGAGTTCTGTGTTCTGACGAGACACAATACGCATAATTACTGTCGACGTCACATCTGTCATTTTGTTGAGAAATGTCATATCACTGAATCCAAACAAAAAGATCGTATATGGCGTTTTGCATTGGTATTATTTTGGAGTTGTGTTTTTTACTATTCCCTTCAGTTTCTGATACCCTGATGGTCTGGACATAATTGTTTTCATCTCTAGCAGTGGATTGTGCACAAAGGGAATTATATATTGGTCGAATACAGGTACATATCAATTATTATGCGGAATATTGACTCAAATTTACCTTAGAAAATACTGGACACGACTAGAATGTATATTAAAAGCTTTTACAAAGTCCTGATGATACGAAAGTATCCGTAGTAAATGAAATATATTATTAAAATCACCAAAACTAACTCGGAACAGTGCAAAACTAACTCGGAACAGTGCAAAACTACAAAAGAAACAAATTCGTTTGGATTCAGTTTCTGACGTTTCTGACGTCATAATAATGCAGCGTATAGGCCGTGGGCCCTTCAAACCTAACCTAACCTGTGTTCTGACAGCTTGATGCGCTTGCGTCAGAAATTTTGCTATGAAAACCAACGTAAATGTTGATGCGCATGCGCAAGTCGATATTCTCTGTCCTTTTTTTAATCTATTACTATTTACTGCTATCTATCACAATTTGACATCGCTATCTAGTACACTTTATTGCCTTCCTAATCGCAACCCTGAACACCTGCAAAATTGGCAATACGTCAACGTCTATCGATGGCGACCCTGAATATTCAATGTTCTGTTGTTTACGTTTAATAAGTTGGGTAGATAATTTATGGTGAATTAATTGTGTTCACATCAATTAATTTAACGTAAGATTCATGCAAAATGGTGTACGAATTGTTAGTAAAAATCAAGTGTTCGATTTATTAGTGAAAGTGTGTCGAAGTGCATCAAAAATAGTGTTAAACTTTAATGTGATTGTGAATTTGCTTCCGGAAGGAATATTTATGCGAAAATGCCCAGTCGTTGTAGTGTGGGATAGAGTGAGAGTCGAATTACGATTCCCAAGAAATGGATTTCTGTGATATCACGTCAGAATTGGAGCCCTTCTCAAAGGTCAGTAGTTTGTGTGATTCATTTTCAAGATACTGTTATCAGTAGAGATATGAAACGTTTTCTCTACCAGATGAATCAATAAAACAAAATTTGCTCAAACGTCCAAAGCTCATAAAAACTGTAGTTCCTTCAATTTTTCCAAATGTACCAAAATATTTTTCAAAACATCAGAAATGTTTAGATGTCCATAACAATTTAGTACAATACTTTGAAAAATAAGATCTTATCCACAGTTATGATCAGTTAGTTAGGGGGTATGCTGAAGAATTGAAAATTGATAATAGGAAAGTTATCAAACTGATAGTAAACTGAATTTCTATCTATTAGGTATGCAATCAGATGTTTAGAATTCTGATAATAGGAATGAATTAAGAATAACTAATTACTGCAACAGATTCTTGCGAATCAACAGTCGGGGTGGCTCCAACCTCGAATGATTTAATTCCGTTATTGCCAGATAAGGTCTATCTAAAACAGTTCTCGAGTTGATCAGCTCAGTTTTCGTCATTTTCGTTCAAAGATTCGGAATCAGCACGTCAAAATACGTCTGAGGAAAAAAATTTGAAATCCAAAAAATGAAAAAGTTCAGAAATTATCTCTCGCGAGAACTCTCATGATATACTCGACTTTTTTGTCCGTCGATTTTTTCCGTTCAAATTCTCAGTATATACTAATTCTGCCATTCCAAATAGATTGGCGTTCGCAGAATTGGTCTATCTCTAACCGTTCTTGAGTTGGACAGCTCTGAATCAGTTTTCAATCGGTTTTTTTGGCGCCAAAAATATTTCTGATCAGTTTTCGTTATTTTCGTTCAAAGATTCGGAATCAGCACGTCAAAATACGTCTGAGGAAAAAAATTTGAAATCCAAAAAATGAAAAAGTTCAGAAATTATCTCTCGCGAGATCTCTCATGATATACTCGACTTTTTTGTCCGTCGATTTTTTTCGTCCAAATTCTCAGTATATTCTAATTCAGCCATTCTTAATCGATTAGCGTTCGCAGAATTGGTCTACCTCTAACCGTTCTCGAGTTGGACAGCTCTGAATCAGTTTTCAAACGGTTTTTTTGGCGCCAAAAATATTTCTGATCAGTTTTCGGCATTGTCGTTCAAAGATTCTGAATCAGCACGTCAAAATACGTTTGAGGACAAAAATTTGACATTCGAAAAATGACAAATGAAAAAGTTCAGAAATTATCTCTCGCGAAATCTCTCATGATATACTCGACTTTTTTGTCCGTCCATTTCTTCTGTTCAAATTCTCAGTATATAGTATATCAACCATTCTGAATCCATTGGCGTTCGCAGAATTTGTCTATCTTCAATCGATCTCGAGTTGATCAGCTCTAATTCAGTTTTTAGATGTTTTTTTTGCCGCCAAAAATATTTCCGATGAGTTTTCGACATTTTCGTTCAAAGATTCGGAATCAGCCCGTCAAAATACGCCCGAGGACAAAAATTTTAAATTCGAAAAATTGAAAATGAGAAATCTCAGAAAATTGGATTTTCTACATTAAACACCCTTCTCCGGCTAAATCTTATATCTGAGCACATAAAAATCGTACATTTTCGGAATGAGCATGAAATTTTACGTATACAGTGCAAATTTCAAGTCGATGTGACGACTTAGTATTTTTCATGATTTTTAGGGGTGAACCCCTTGCAACTTTTTTCGAGTAATTCTCAATTTTTTCGATTGACTCGAAATATACAATACATATTAATTCGGCCATTCTGAATCGATTGGCGTTCGCAGAATTAGTCTATCTCTAACCGTTCTCGAGTTGGTCAGCTCTGAATCAGTTTTCAAATAGTGTTTTTGGCGCCAAAAATATTTTTGATGAGTCTTCGAAATTTTCGTTCAAAGATTCCGAATCAGCACGTCAAAATACGTTCGGGAACAAGAATTTGAAATTCGAAAAATGAAAAACGGCACTCGGCCAATCGATATTTCGAATAATATTTATCCGAACATTCTACACAATTTCGGTTTTTGGTCGAACAGAGTTCGTTCAGTCATATGTCTGGTACAAATTTTGTAAGTACCTATGTGGTCCAGTGGTACGGATCCGCGGAAAAGTTAAAGGTTGTTATAAGAGAGTGAGTTCGAATCCTACTGGTGGAAGTTTTTTTTTATTTTTCCCCTCAAGCATTCAGTTATTCATGTATAGTTGTTATTCTTCCTTATATTGCTTTATAATTCATACTACTTTTTGGTAATGAAGGCAATAGTTTCGATATATACCTATAAGTACCACAAACTGTGCTTTCGTCATAAATTTATAAATTTCCGTGTAGATAGTCGTACAGAAAGTATAGTCTTCTACTCGCGTATAATGAGTATTATACGCTCGTTGAAGGATATACTATTTCACAACTACCCCGTAAAATCATCAAGCTTCCACCCATATCATCATTCTCATAGATATAATAATTATTATATCATCTCACCTCCAAGTCCATTGTCCGGGATAACGGACCTCCTTGACCTGCCATAGCCAAATACTGCTGGTCGACACCCGAAGTATGCCTTCGCGGGTCGTCCCTCCTTGTATTTCGACTGCGACCTCTCACCTCTCCTCCTTCATTGTCACTCCGACCTGAAACAAAGAAAAGCGTCAGAGACGGCTCCAGCTTGGGGGCGGTGAATTTTCTCGTTGGGTGCAGAGTTGCACAACATTTCTAAATCTACCCTGTATCCCTGTCAATAGTGAAAGTTATTGCAGCTTGGAATCATCGGAATAGCAGTACTATGTTCGAAAAAGAGAGAGTAGGGATTTGTATTTTTTTATTTTTTTTGATTTATGATTTCTTAAAATTACCATCATCAGTAATAAGTTCCCTCCGTAAGCAAGAAACAATTAACTGTCTCTCTCTCTCTTTCTTTTTTTCTCTCTTTCTTTCTCTTTTCTTCCTCTCTGTCTCTTTCTTTCTTCCCCTATTCATTTCTTTCTCTCTTTATTTGGTCTCCCCCTCCCTCTAAAATGATGGCGACTGCTTTCGCTTCGTCGCATTTATAACCAGGGTCAACCCTGTTACTTAAACATCCGTCCTACCCCAGCCTAGTTTCTGGCGTGAATATCCTGAAACTTCACGCATTATTTTTTTGTCATTTTCAGAATTCAGTTAATCTTTCCCAACAAAACTAAAAAAAAAAAAATCTTAAACGCCGGACTCAGAAACAAGTGGAAACGTTTTTAGAGCTTCCACGCAAGGTAAAAGTATCGGGAAATTCAATGTCTCTTCTGTTATTCATAGTCGAGATATATATGAATAATTTGGGAAGAGGTGATCCTGAATATATTATTATGTGACTCGAATTTCGAGCACGTTTTACTCGAAAACGGTGCATTTTCAAGAAAAACTTGTAGATACCTTTTTTGTAGAGAATTTCATGCAGAATATTATGACACTTGTTTTTGAATGAAATGGATTTTTCGATTTCCCTCGGAAAATCGTCCATACAAATTTTCCGAATGCTTTTACGGCTTATCACCCTCGAAATTCGGATTCAGCGGGTCAAAATACATAAGAATAACAAAAGGTGATCCCGTCGCGCTTCAACGGCAACGAAAACCCTCCCTGCCACCGGACTAATAAGTGAGGAGTGATTATGTAAAGTCGATAAATCCATAATATCTGGTTTTGAATAAACGTCAAAAAAAGCATAGATATTTTATTTCTCCACCTATGTTGAAAAATTTTGATGGGATATGTTTATATCCGAGATATACTCAAAACAGTATATATTTTGAAATAATGGATTCAATAACAAACGGTTTTTTATTGTTGACTTCACCTTTCACGTTCAAAAAGGACATTTTTACAAGGTCAGCTTCATATTACCATACGCCAAAGACACCCTCCTAAACAGTTCAGTCTCGAATAATAGTTGATAATTTAGGATTCTAACAACAACTTCTCTAGTTCTCTTTCCTCTTTTATTTCTATGACGCTTTTTTCTATCGATGATACTAATGTCGAGTTCTGATAAGCGGAACTCCCCTTCTAACATCATTTCCAAGATTTCCTGCAGGGGCAAAACAAACTTCACAACTCGGTCAATACTTATTTCAAACCGAGGTCGATTTTTATTGGTGTAAACGAAGTTCAGATCAGAAGGGAAGTTGAAAGGTAGAAGATTCCTGTCGTGACATACATGAAAGACTCCAAGACGGTTCAAGTCCTGATTTTGAATCTCCACCGGCTCGGTGTTCGAAACATTATCCATAGATTGGATATTTTCCACAGATGAGGACATCAAGACGTCTCCCGATTCTAAAATTTTCTGTATGGTTTGCCTCAAGATGAGTTCGAGATCTGACATTTGTGTTGGTGATTCATTTAAACTGATGTTCGACATATTCTCCTTCTTAACAGTTGGCGAAAATGATACTTTTGACTCTCTGGGGGCCTCTTCGATGAGTCTTTCAGGAAACTCTTGGTAGTCGTCCTCAATACGAACACATTCCCTTTTTTTTGATCCTTTCATCTCGGGTATTTCGGAATTCTCACCTCTTGTACGTCTTTCTATCTGTTTGTTATCACTTTCCTTCTCGGCAGTATTCAGACACATGTTTTTCCCAACAGATTCCTGTTTGGCAACTTCATCAACCATAGCGGGTTTAATTTTATTAATCAAGTTACAGATCGATCTTCCACATTTGTTGAGAATTGTAGGAAGTGTTTGGCAATGTCTGGATATATCTTTGTCATCGTCAAGTTCATCATTAACCGCAGGACACAAATATGTAGTACCTTTAGATTTAGGTTTCTTGTTAGGTGTATGTTCAGAACGTTGGTCTTCAACAGATATTCTTCGATTTGAAACTCGGGTTGTTTCTGTTGCTGAACGAATAGTACTATTTTTACTTCGTATACTTTTAGGCCAATCATTTTTGCGAGGAATTGTTTCAGAATGATTAGATCTAGCTTTTCCTGCTTCAAGTTCATCAACAATTTCTGCACATTTATCCGAGGAGAAAATACTGATATTCCGTTTGATATCTGTTATTTCAGAACGGTTGTAGCCTTTAATAGGTATATTATCATTTTGACAATTCTTGATAGTATTCCGAAAATCATCTTCTTCAGCTCCAAGTTCAACGTCCTCAAGTTCTGGACAGGTATTTTGAGTACACAAGCAGATTTCCTTAGTTGTAGGGTTCTGTTTCGAACGTTCGTCTTCTTCAACAAAAACGTTTTCATCTACCAACTTGATGGTTTTCTTTCCATCTGTTCTAGACGAAGTAGCATCCTTCCCAAGGCTATATTTTTCTTTATCTAGTTCAAATATTTCACGACCCGTTTTCCTCTTTTCATTTTTCTCTTGGTTGGGTGTTATCAGTACAATCTCTGAGATTTTCTTGGTCTGATCTGTACAGATTTTCAGAATCCTTGTTTCCTTTGACTCGGTCCAATCTGAATCCGTTGAACAATCACACCTTCCATCTACACTTTTATCATTCGATTCTGGTTCCTCAGAACAATTGCAACCATTATCTGCACTGAAAATTTTGATGAGTTTGTCATCATCTTCCTTTCCTTTCATATTATTGATTTCGCCATGGTCTTCGACAGGTTGTAAGTGTGTACAATAACATGTCCTTGTCTTTCTCTTCATGCTCTTCTGTTTGGTGTGCATTTTTATGAACGGAGCATCATAATTGGTGTTTGATGCTGTATCAAACTTGGCTGAATGGACATTTTCATCAGACTTGCAATACATGTCTCCATATTCCATAGAAGAACTGCATAGTTTTTCTCTTGTATCGTTGAATCTCCTTATACATTTTCTTTCATTACAGACACGCATTTTCTTTTTCACCTTCTTTTTGACGGTCTCATCGTTCCCGGGCGCTTCTGAACCATATCCTGTAGATGCACTTTTGGATTCACAAGAAGAAGATATATTGATACTTGTGCAAGCCTTTTCATCACATTTGATAACAAAATAGCCCTTCAAATGACTTCCTTTCTGGTCTGCCAATTTTCCTTTACAGCCCTTACGAACAACTCGTCTTTCTTTGGCCTCCTCTTTTATCGTCTGAACATTCATATCATTGACGAACGTATTATCAATTTCTCTTTTACCACAACCACGTAGGTCCTTTGACGCAGTTCGAGTTCCTTTCACTGAACATTTACAACCATCATGGATATTTGATGTTTTTGAAACTGATTTTATAGACCTATTATGATATTCATCCGCAGTTTCAGCTGATACGAGTTGGCTTCTCAAATTTTTTACTTGCTCAGTTGCTTCAGTTTTTGATGCTTTATCGGGTTTGGATGAAGCAGGACATACGCATACTTCTGGAATTCTTCTATCACACCTTGTGAAATATTTTCTTCCACTACAGATACCTTCCTCCTTTTTCATCTTGGGCAGTTTAATTGATTCATCTCTGCCGGTAACTTCTGAAGCATTACCTGTTGCTGAGGGTTTTGAGTCACCCACAGATAATTTCTCATTATTTGGGCCAGCCTTCTCAACATATTCGGTACCAGGAAAACTCCTCGAATGCTTTTCAGTCTTATTTTCCAATTTATTTCTATAGTCTGCACAAGGACATTTGCTACAAATCTCGATTATCCTATCTTTTGGTGACTGTTTCATCTTCGCAAGATTCACATCAACAATATCAGTTTTCTTCTTTTCCTTTGTATACACGAACTCGCATGGTATAATACTATATTTCTTTTTAGATAGGTCTTTCATAGGTACTTCGTCAGTATACAAAGTTTCATCGATACATTTTGGAACTCTTTCTTTTGTAGAGAAACGAACCCTCCTGTTACTGACTTCTTCCTTTGTATATTCGAATACATTTTCCAATACTTCTGCTAGAATGAACGACAAATCCAGATCATGCCTTGCTTCGGCAGGTATGCTAGCCAATTTCTTTTCGAGTGTTGTGAAACATCTGTCAAGGACTTCTTCCATTATATATTCCGACGGAAATATCGGTTCTTCCGAAAATTTTCCTAGGACGATACGGCACTGATCGAACTGGCTGATGAAGTTAACGTCTTCGTCGTAGCAGACAGTTTCATTCACATCACTGGTGGTTTCAGTTGAATGTTCAGAATTTTCGGTCTCTACTTTAAGTGCCATTTGGACAAGGGAAATCTTTTGCAGAACAGGAAGGACATCTTCTTTCGACGAATGAGGCGTTTCAGTCAACGGTGAATCTGTTGTAGACAAATCTGAACTATTTTCAGAGAGAAGACGGAGTTCCGACTCTAAATTCGGAACTGTGGAAGAATTTCTATTCATCGAATCAATCAATTTAACCATGGTCATTCCTTGAACTATGTTTTCCGTTGAGATCGCAGTTGTATCTTTGAAATATCAAAAATACTCACTGAATAGAAAAAATCACTATTAGGTTTATTTTTCATTTCTGATGGAACAAAGAATTTGGTTATACTTAGAACTGACGGATAACTGACAATTCAGGAAAATCCATATCCGCTCCGAGGAAATGATTCTTTCTGGGTGTTGACCAAATCCCATCGGAAGTTGGAAGTATGGCAAATTCACCTCCATCATGAGAAAAACATGGAACGAAGGGGTATTTTTGTCCTTGGCCTTCATTGCACTCAAAAGTTTCATCATTAGGAGCTTATGTAAGAGGTCATGAGGTAGTATTTTTTATCACCACTCAGATTTTTCAAATCTCAAATACTTTTGGCACTGGGGGTTGTTTTAACATAACGCCTATATTTTCTATAACACTGTGATTCATCTTCTGCTCTACAAGAAGTTTTGATTCTTCATGACAAAGTTTTGACATATTCGAATCCACAACAACAATTCTAGAGATTTCTGGTATTCTGGTAATTTTCAATTATTCAGTTCTTTCAACAGCTTTCGTTCTATGATATGAATATAAATGAATGAGAATGTTTCAGAATTTTTGTTTGAAGTCATAGTGACAGATGACTGGCGAATTAAAATGATTTAATTTTTGATGGATGAACGGCTTCTCACTTAATTTTTCGAAAATTATAGGTGCTAAAAATGAAGCTATAAACACTTTTTTTTGGAAATATCCGAAAGGAGCTCTTTTCAAATAGCAATGTTAATACATTAAGAACTAACAGGTAAGAATTGTCCTTCCTAACACAAGCGCAATCTGCAATTTCTTGCAGGATAAACTATGAAGTATCAAAAATGCCGTATTAACCAAAAAAACATCATTTTTGACGATATCACAATACCTCACCTCCCAGTAGGATTCGAACAGTTTTAATTTTAGTAAATTGAGCATTAATCTGTTCTTATTGGAGATCGTTAATACCTGTAAGGAAATAAGAACTTCGCTGGCTAATGTCACGACGAGTACTGAATTGTATCGTCAGAATGTGCAATGTTCCTCAAAGCATCTGAGGAAGCAATTGCAAAGGCACCCTGTAACCAAGTAACTGTTAGATATAATTCAATACCCATCGTGATGATAGTCAGGGGACTAGTTAATTCTCAACCAAATATTGGGGAGCATATTCTGTGCCAGTATAGCAATGGAGTTTGTTCCAAAGATCTCCAATGGTGAGCTACTTTCAAATGATTAGCCAAAGCAATGCTGGATTGTATCGTCACTAGAGTTTAGGTTCAGGTATCCCTGTAGAACATCAGACTGGGAGCTCAGGTAGGGATGGCTGACCAGAAGAAAGCTACTCTCTGCCTATTTATGTTGCTTAGTTATGGATGATCTCTTATTTGGACTAACATGTGAAGATTTTGAGACAAAAGCGTACGCGGACGATTAACTTGCTCCAGTAAACGGACGACGAGGATCCATCTATATCAAGTTAAAAATGGTGGTTTAAGAAGGTAGTAACCCCGTAAGATGTCATTCAATGATGAGACAAATACAAAAAGTCTTTCAATGTTCGAGAACGATACAATTCCATGTCAGTTCGTGTGATAGTCGCTTTCCAACGAAGAAACTGAAAATGTTCACGGTCGGGACACCATTCCATAGCCAATTAATTTATAATTAACTTACACCGTAGAGCGCGGAATAGAGCGCAGACTTTACGAGTTAGAGGGTGTCCATTACAAGTTAGGCAAATAGTCGACTACGAACAGCTAGCTCAACCAGCGCCATATTGACATTGTTGATTGGCTACTTCTGCTCTGCGCGAAATAGAATTACCTAAGAGATTCAATTAGCTGATTGTACTGGGAAAAGTCGTGAGCTTGTAGTTCAGCAGTAGAGATTGATTTAGTCACGAAACGAAAAGCATTCCGGAATTTTTCGACTGCGGGTCGAATTTTATCGTTGATTATCGCTGAGACGTATTTTTTTGTGGCGATTAATGAAAGATCCGTTTATATGGGACATTTACAACTGATACGGGTAGATTTATTGGTGTCCGAGTTAGAGCGGCTGGTGAACTAAAGAGCATTCAATGATTTGTTCCAGGACGGCTCTACAAATTCTATAAGCAAGTAACATAGTTGTGATAGATTTGGAGACCTCTTCTGACCATAGCCAAGGATTTAAAAATCTCTCTTAGATAGGGACGACCTCCTTTCGAGATCTGTCCTCCTCGGATAATGCTGGGAATTGCACGTTAAAAGGTAAGACCTCGTTAATCCTTAGCTCGCACAAGTTCCTACTTTCGAGGGCTGCCGTTCGTAGAGGGATGAGCAGGTTAACGGAAGAAAAAGTTCAACAATGTCCTAGCCAGAGCTGCGATGAGGAGAGAGAAATATCTTCGTACACTGTTATGCAGCATATATCGAGAGAAATCTCTAGGAGTTCATCAGAAGATTCCGAATACTCACGAGATAGATTTGACTGCAGGTAGCAGGAATCGCTGACCGCTCTGGCATTTAAATAGATGCACCTAACGATTAAGACAGGGACATCAAGGATAAGGTGTTGGTTAACCAACCCCTACACAAGGACCTATAAGCCTATACAACCGGCAAATCATTAAGCATTACACCAACTTGTAGAGAAGGTGGAAACTGTACAAAGAAGACATCTTGCTGAGTGCATTCCTATAGATATCAAGGGAGCATTCAACAACACACCTTCAAACTCAATTTCAAGTGCATCGAGGCGAGAAGGCATCGATGAGATCTGCTGCAAGTGGTTAGACTGCATGCATACTCCTCTTCAGTGGAGGTCACCAGATGCTGTTAGAAAGGGGATATCTTGTCCCCACTGCTGTGGAACCTGGTGGTGGAGGACCTGCAATACACTTGGGTGCGCAGATGACATAGTCATCGTGGTCCAAGGTGAATCAAGGTAAAACACCACGGTTAGGAAAATACTGCAAATGCCCTAAATCTGGTTAGTACATGGATAGATAAGGACGGCCTAACCATTATACATGATCGGAATGGACATGGACATGATGGAATGGACAGATGACATCAGGGGCGAACCTAGAGAGAGGATCTGGTAAACGGACGGATCCAAAACTAGGGAAGGAACTGGTGCTGGAGAAACTCCCAAATGAGCTTCTCACTACGAACAAACACCTCTGCCTTAAGAAGAAATGCTTCAATCCCTATTTTTTATGGTCACAGACCAAGCAGAGAAAGGGATCTGAACTTTCGATAACTGTACAGGCTCCATCCAGTACCATTCTGTTATGTAGACACTCCAAACTCAAGTCCTGAGTGCAACGGACAATGGCAGTACTGAGCTACATAAAACAAGAGAGCCGAGGGAATCTTCCTAAAATACGCCTCTTCTGAAGATAACCTGCTGTGTTTGGCCTCTGACTTGACCAGATCTTATGGTGAAGCGGGTCCTCCAGAGCGTCACCAGTTGTCTAATGCATCTCACTATTTGATTGGGCACCGCAAGGTATCTGAGCAAACGCAAGATGAGATCATGCGAAGTTGTATCAAATGCCTTGCGGTAATCGATCGAGGCCATCATAAGGTTACACTTATACTGCACGGAGTCCTGCGTTATACAGGAGCAGGTCCCCTTGCAGCCAGCGACCCCCTTCTTTGACCCCTATGCTCATACATACTTTCATACACTGGATCAACTGCGGAGAGTATTCGCATGTATAAGATGCGGGTAAACATCTTATAACATGCGTTCAAGCATATTATTATTATTACTATTATTATTATTCATAAATCATTTCATACGAGAACTGATCTAGAGAACCAGTCACTGAGTACCAAAAATACTGCTAGATCTCCGTATATCACAAAGACAATCATTTCCGTCGTTCAGTCTATGTTCTTAGTTGAGTTCAAGAATAGCAGCTACGTGTTTGTTTTTCGGGCTCAATAAATATATGTTTTTCGTTCCAGACTGACTCCTTGAAGTATCTTTATCCTGACAACAAACGACATTCCCAGCACGAACATATAGCCACCGATTTATTCACTAAACAAACAGTTTTCGAATACTGCCGTGGAAAAGGCAGGCGTCTAAAAATAGGCACGTCACTATCAGTTCAATTTTGAAACGTCGATAACCTAAAATTAGAAATACTATCGTTTTATTATACGGCTTGGATGAGTGTAGGTGCATTCAACTGAATAATAAATATGTAAGGAAAGCGGAGAGATAAATTCGTTGTTTATTGATGACTTACTTTAGATCGAAATTCATCGTGAATAAGTGAGAAGGAATTTATAGCTTTAGGGTATTAATAATTATAAAACATATAACAAACGACGTGAATAGGACTGTGGAGGAAATAGCTATTTGTATTACTAGGGAGGAAAGTGCCACTTTTCCTCCCGCAGGATGTAGTTTACTGCCCTCCGCAGGGAGGAAAAGGCACTTTACTCCCATGTAATACATATGATTTTTCCTTCTACCCACTTAATGAACCTTTTTTGTAAATTCAAAACGCATCTCAACTGCTTTTTTCTAAAACGGACCTATACTTGCATGATGGAAAGTATATCTGCGGTGGTGCAATGGCTAGCGTCTTGGGCTTGTTAGCCAAAGGTCCCGGGTTCAGCTCCTGGTAATTGCAACTTTTTTTTCCACGTTATTTTACTTTTTTTTTATTAGTGATTTGAATTATTGGACATTTAGATAGCTTACACATTTCGTATTGCTATTGAGTGATTTTCTCACGAGTAATGTTATGTGCCTATTTGAATGAAGTGTCGACCATTTTTTTTCTAAGAGCTGCGCTTGTAGAAAAAATAATGTGTGTATTTCGAGCGCAAAGTGTCATTGTCGTTCTCCAAAGATTAATCTTTTTGTCGAGCGACAGTCAATCACTTTACACAAATAGCTATTAAAGAACTAAAGTAGAAGTAACATTCATCTTGATTTTTAGCAGAATACATGATATATAAGATGTTCTAGAAATTACGGAAACAATTTGATTATAATAGATTCACAAGTTTCATCGTTTACAACTTACTTGAAGTGAGGGGGAGGAAAAGTACTTTCCTCCCTAGGGAGAAAAAGTATGAGTTTCCTCCCTGGTTTGAGAAAGAAAAGTATGTACTTTCTACAGGGGTCGGAGGAAAAAGAGATTTTTTCACTTTCACAATATTGAGAAGTAGACCAGTCGATATGAAATCGATAGTTTAACAATTCCAAAATTTTTCAAACTTTGGTCGAGTGAATGGTACATCGAAAAAGCACTAAATTCCCGATTGTAACCTATTCCGAAGTCATAAACATTGTCAAAATTGCAATTAACTTGAATTTTGCTGTATACTCATTGAGAAAATTCCAAAACTTGTCCAACTTGGAGTAGAATCAAATATATTACAAAAGGCAAGTACTTATACATACTACTACTAGGATACATACCATGAGATTGATAGATAAAGTTGCATTGTTCTAATGTGTATTTCACGTCAACAAGCTTTTTTTTTTACAAGTTACTCATGAAAGTCTTCTAGGACTTCAATTTTATAGAACGAACAATAGCAGCAGTTCTCTCGATGATAACAAGAAATAATTGCACTCGAAAATCCTCGAATGAAAAACAATTAACAATTTTCAAGAAACTCGCGATAAAATCCTAATCAAGACTGAAATTCAAACATCGCTCACTTCACAGCATTCTTACACTTCCTAAAAAACCGCATGCTATTTGCATAATTTTC
Organism: Chrysolina haemoptera; assembly: GCA_958298965.1. Classification (NCBI taxonomy): domain Eukaryota; kingdom Metazoa; phylum Arthropoda; class Insecta; order Coleoptera; family Chrysomelidae; genus Chrysolina; species Chrysolina haemoptera. Next base: position 1,499,585 of record OY282602.1, on the reverse strand, counting down.
AGCGAAATTTGTATTTCCGATTTGTTTGCCCGATATTCGCACACTGAACGAGCACGTTTTTGAATTTTTGCCAGCACCTTAAGTTCTCTGGCGCGAGTTATGGCACGCATTCATAATGGATTTCTTTTAGAATATAGAGCATTATGGATTCTTGGCTACGAGGATGGAACAATATATTTTTCCTCCTACTCCTACAGAAAGTAAACACACTTTCCTCCCTCAAACCATGGAGAAAACTCATACTTTTCCTCCCCCTCATTTCAAATCTGATGGTTGTCGTTGGGGTGGTAGCGGTGTGGATAGTCGTAGTTTTGGCGTACTTACAAAAGCATTGTGAAAAGTGAATGGGAACAGTTTGAAGTGTTCGAATCGACACTAGATTGAGGTTACAAACGACGATAATATCGTTGGGAATAATTTCGAAAACTTCCAATGAACAACCTTCGGCATTCTCACGGAAAGGAAAATCATGTAATGTTCAGGGAATATCGTGAGAACCAAAGAAACATAGTGAGAAATTGGGGTATTTTTGTCGAATTTCTAGACGCTGTATGCCTCAGGAAGCATATCCCTAGCAATGAGTTCAGAATCTTTGCAGCTCGTCCTCAGTAGCACACATATTTGGATAATAGTACAATTTTATGAAAATATTGGCATTATAATCAAACACAATACTAACATGAATAAAAATAATTATGTTTCCTCCTACCCTTATAGAAAGTACACACTTTCCTCCCTCAAATCAGGGAGAAAACTTATACTTTTCCTCCCCCTCATTTCAAGTAAGTTGTAAACGATGAAACTTGTGAATCTATTATAATCAAATTGTTTCCTTAATTTCTAGAACATCTTATATATCCTGTATTCTGGTAAACATCAAACATGAATGTTACTTCTACTTTAGTTCTTTGATAGCTATTTGTGTATTTAGAGCGCAAAGTGATTGATTGTCGCTCGACAAAAAGATTAATCTTTGGAGAACGACAATGACATTTTGTGCTCGAAATACACACATTATTTTTTCTACAAGCGCAGCTCTTAGAAAAAAAAATGATCGACACTTCATTCAAATAGGCACATAGCATTACTTATGAGAAAATCACTCAATAGCAATCCGAAATGTATAAGCTATCTGAATGTCCAATAATTCAAATCACTAACAAGAAAAAATTAAAATAACGTTCTTGACAAAAAAAGTTGCAATTGCCAGAGCTAAACCTGGGACCTTCGGATTACAAGCCCAAGACGCTAGCCATTGCACCACCGCAGATTCTCAGATGGACATGACTGCATTGTCTATACTTTCCATCATGCAAGTATAGGTCCGTTTTAGACAAAAGCAGTTGAGATGCGTTTTGAATTTACAAAAAAAGGTTCATTGAGTAGGTAGGAGGAAAAATCATATCTATTACATGGGAGTAAAGTGCCTTTTCCTCCCTTGGATGTTTACTACATCCTGCGGTAGGAAAAGTGGCACTTTCCTACCGAGTACTTAATACAAATAACTATTTCAAATGAAACAAAATGTCTAAGCAGGATTGCTCATTCCATAAGTCTTTACAACAGAAATATTTGGGTCGAAAATCTATCAAAAAACACTACTTCCTTTCTGGCATAAACGACGAACGTTGAATTACATCTAATGTCAAAACATAACCTTTAATTTATTTGAAACTCATTGGCACACTAATAATTGAATAATTGAATAATATTCCATGCTTTTGCAAATTAGCATTTGCAGTTGTATTCTCCTGGAGAAATATTGCACAAATAGATGTCAGATGTGATTAAATATAAATAATATATAATAATATGAAACCTTGAAACTTTGTTTTAATTATTAATAATATAGTCCAGAGGAAATTTAACTTGTTTTGCATCGTAAACTAGAAGGAATACGGTAATAACTTGAAGGTGAAATTTTAAATGTGTTCCTGGTACACTTGACTACGTCATTCCTAGATCCTGAAATAAACATGACCTACCAATTTTGTGGAGTGTATACAAAATTCAATTAGTTATGGTTAAAAATAACCATCGTCCACTTCTATCGAGCGGCATAGTTGCAATATTATTTTTTTTGCGAATGAAGCGTGATCCGAAATCAACGGCGTAGGTGTCAGATTTATTTCTGGAATATAATGATAGTTTCACTCCATACAGAGTGTTGCAGAACATTCTCAATTTGAGCTGAGCTAAAAATGGCCCAAAGAAAAATTACCTAGTCGGAAGGTGTCACGTGACAAAAGTTCTCCTTCAAATATATTCATGAAAATTTAGTAGAAATGGTACCTTTTTACCCAAATTTTACCCGACCTCGATAACTTGTTCCGTTCAAAAGTTAATGGGGGGGGAGGACTATTTACGTCCTCACTGTGTATATGCAGGATATGAATAAGCGATTATTTTCGACATTTACTGAAGAGAATACAGATTTTATGAGTAAGTTGAAAATGAGACAGGAGTAAAACAATAGTTATTTGTTTTACTAGGCATGCCGAAACGATAAGAACTTTTCCTTTTCCTTCTCCGATCATTTTTAGCAAAGTTATGATTAATCAAATATTCGGCTCCGCCAGAACTTTCAGCGGCGGGTAATATGTTCCACCCCTGAAATTTTGGTAAGCAATTTTTTTTCTTGTTAAGCATGGTTTCAACTACTAGCATGCCAAATTTGGTGGTGCTACAATCGATTCTTGTCTCAAAACCCAATCGTACTGGATTAGTATGAAAGTGTCGGAATAATTTCCATATCGCATTTCCACCCCATTTTTACATGTCAAATATAATTTTGTTCCATGTCATCCTCGAAATAATAGTCCCAATTAATCCTTCGTGTTTCGTGCGAATCTAAACGCAAAAACAGGGACGATACAGCTTATGAGACCAGCCTTGTCTGTTGGAAAATATAACTCACTTGAATCCCCTACGACCCAAACTTTGAGATGGAGTCTTTTCCCCCTGTGACCTGATAAAGTCTATGGAGTTGCGAGTGTGCTTTTTTTGATATTTCATCCGGAAGTGGACTTTTTACCGGCAGTTTCCTTCATCAGTTTAATCTGGTGAGTGAAAGACGTTTTTTCCTGACTCGGTGAAAAATGTCTTAGGTCGTTAGGCGCGAAAGATGAGGGTTCAGTCAGCAGTGGAGTAGTCTATTTTTATTCCATCAGTTGGTAATGGTGTTGATTTAGTTCGTTAGCAGACCGATCGTTTGATAATATATACACTGGTAAAAAAAATATACGGTGAAATCCACTTTGAAGGGTTTCACTTATAGAATAGATCCGAAGGGAGTTTATACGATTTGCAAAATGAATGGTTTGGAAACAATCGAGGAAACAATTGAACACATACTCTTTCCTCCAATTTTAGAATTTTGGAATTTTTGGGATGGAAGAAATGATAATGCTGTTTGGGGTACAATAACAGTCAGTTTTCCCGAAGTCAATGTGGAAATTTGAAAAAACAATTGGAAACATCGCTTTATTCTACAGTTGCCTTGTATCTGTTTCCTTGCAGGTTATGAAAAAACGCCATCAATATTGTCTTGGAAGTTTTTTCCAAGATTATCGAATTTCTGTCAAGAATCTCATCTTATCAAGAACATTCTCTTATTTTACTGAAGTTCCTGGCCTTGCGCCATCTGTCATCTCCATCTAAAAGTAACAAACGAAATTCAAACACATATTCCTGGTGCAAATCGCAACCAAACGTCATACAATATCTCATTTCCATAACTTTTCCCTTTGTACCGGAAAACATTACCCCTCAAATAAGATTTCCTTCATTCCCAATCCTCTCAGCTGGGATAGAGACCACCCAACCCCGCATGAGAAATTGTCAATCTCCTGTGAAACATCCCTCATACAAGGACATTCCTGCATTGCCTAGGGCCAAATTGAAATTCTAATCGATCCAATTCAATCCTCACCGGCCTTCCAACGACCACTCGAACATCGTAATCAATTTCGATGACGATGATGAGGGATAAATACGATGAGCGCGGAAAACATCCTGTGCATGAGAGCCTCATTAAATCGAAAAGGGACTGAAAATAATAGTGCTGGAATCTCTGGAGAACGTTGGCACAGTCTCCAGAGATGAATTCGGGGCCAAAGGTGTCATTAATATCGAGTGAGTTGAGGATCTGCAAGTGATTAGGGTGTTTCGATGTATTGCCTTTATTTTGATAGCAATATAAACGTTATTGTTTTTGATTGATTGAGTGGATGATTTCTAAGACTTTTTTATTTATTAATTATCTGTCATAATTCTTATAATCCTGACTACAGAATCTATTATGATATACTCGACTTTTTTGTCCGTCGATTTTTTTCGTTCAATTTCTCAGTATATACTAATTCAGCAATTCTAAATCGATTGGCGTTCGCAGAATTGGTCTATTTCTCACCTTTCTTGAGTTGGACAGCTCTGAATCAGTTTTCAAATGTTTTTTTTGGCGCCAAAAATATTTTCGATGAATTTTCGACATTTTCGTTCAAAGATTCGAAATCAGCACGTCAAAATTCGTTAGAGGACAGAAATTTTAAATTCGAAAAAATGAAAAATAAAAAAGTTAAAAAAATTATCTATCATGATATACTCGACTTTTTTGTCCGTCGATTTTTTTCGTTCAAATTCTCAGCATGTACTAATTCGGTCATTTCAAATCGATTGGCGTTCGCAGAATTGGTCTTTCTCTAACCGTTTTAGAGTTGGTCAGCTCAGAATCAGTTTTCAAATGGTTTTTTTGGCGCCAAAAATATTTTCGATGAATTTTCGACATTTTCGTTCAAAGATTCGAAATCAGCACGTCAAAATACGATCGAGAACAAAAATTTTAATTTCGAAAAAATGAAAAATAAAAAAGTTCAAAATATTATCTATCATGATATACTCGACTTTTTTGTTCTTCGACTTTTTTCGTTCAAATTCTCAGCATATAGTAATTCGGTCATTTTAAATCGATTGGTTTTCGCAGAATTCCTCTATCTCTAACCGTTCTCGAGTTGGTCAGCTCTGAATCAATTTTCAAATGGTTTTTTTGGCGCCAAAAATATTTCCGATGAATTTTCGACATTTTCGTTCAAAGATTCGAAATCAGTACGTCAAATTACGTTAGAGGACAGAAATTTCAATTTCGAAAAAATGAAAAATAAAAAAGTTCAAAAAATTATCTATCATGATATACTCGACTTTTTTGTTCGTCGATTTTTTCCGTTCAAATTCTCAGCATATACTAATTCGGTCATTTTAAATCGATTGGCGTTCGCAGAATTGGTCTATCTTTAACCGTTCTCGAGTTGGTCAGCTCTGAATCAGTTTTCAAATTGTTTTTTTGGCGCCAAAAATATTTCCGATGAATTTTCGACATTTTCGTTCAAAGATTCGAAATCAGCACGTCAAAATACGTTAGAGGACAGAAATTTCAATTTCGAAAAAATGAAAAATAAAAAAGTTCAAAAAATTATCTATCATGATATACTCGACTTTTTTGTTCGTCGATTTTTTTCGTTCAAATTCTCAGCATATACTAATTTGGTCATTTTAAATCGATTGGCTTTCGCAGAATTGGTCTATCTCTAACCGTTCTCGAGTTGGTCAGCTCTGAATCAGTTTTCAAATGGTTTTTTTGGCGCCAAAAATATTTCCGATGAATTTTCGACATTTTCGTCCAAAGATTCGAAATCAGCACGTCAAAATACGTTAGAGGACAGAAATTTTAAATTCGAAAAAATGAAAAATAAAAAAGTTCAAAAAATTATCTATCATGATATACTCGACTTTTTTGTCCGTCGATTTTTTTAGTCAAATTCTAAGCATATACTAATTCGGTCATTTTAAATCGATTGGCGTTCGCAGAATTGGTCTATCTCTAACCGTTCTCGAGTTGGTCAGCTCTGAATCAGTTTTCAAATGGTTTTTTTGGCGCCAAAAATATTTCCGATGAATTTTCGACATTTTCGTCCAAAGATTCGAAATCAGCACGTCAAAATACGTTAGAGGACAGAAATTTTAAATTCGAAAAAATGAAAAATAAAAAAGTTCAAAAAATTATCTATCATGATATACTCGACTTTTTTGTCTGTCGATTTTTTTCGTTCAAATTCTTTGTATATACTAATTCTGCCATTCTAAATCGATTGGCTTTCGCAGAATTGGTCTATCTTCAACCGTTCTCGAGTTGGTCAGCTCTGAATCAGTTTTCAAATGGTTTTTTTGGCGCCAAAAATATTTTGTGTATTGCAATTACAGTAGAAGTCAGTAGCAGCGCCACCCGTGGTGGAACCAATAAGCAATCCTCGTAGCAAAGACACCAGGGAGTGAACAGAGTTCGAGAATTTTCTCCGGAGAGTATCAAATAAATGAAATATTAAAATCGGCAATGTCGAAGTACCCCTCTCTCCAAATATTTCCATCACGTGGCAAAAATTCCTGAACATCGTCTACAGCCTACAGTCTACAACCTTCAATCATTACACCGTTAAGGCCCAATATTTTTATGCAATCTAGAACGTTCCACGTCAATTCCCTCTGAAAGCCCAATGAAATAGAAACGGGACGTATATAAAGCGTGAGAACGTTACATTTTCAATACAGATGATGCAGAAATTTATTTTGCCCTAATACAGCTCTAGATCATTTTTCTTCCTTTCATGTGCCAATAAACATGGCGTTTCTCTCGAAAATACTGAGGCGTGTCAATTCTGGGTAAGCGGATATAGCGATAAAAGCATAAACATGAGAAGTGGAGTGGCATTTTCCATAATATCGACTTCATATTGATATGCGATAGGTCAGTGAGCACGAAGGAAATTGAAAAGTTTCATAGAACTAGATAAATGTCAGCATGGAGTTGTTGAAATATGCGCTATCGGAAAGTTTTCATCTTAGGTATGGTGGTCTCATGAGAGCGTAAAGAATAGCTTGCTATATGTTGAGAGAGCATTACAAATTTTCCTCCCACTTGCTCGAGGAAGGGATATCGACGTGGCTGTTAATTCGTCGGGTGAGGTAACAGGAGAGGGGCGCAGTAGTGCGTGTCTCTTATTTATGTGGTATTATCATATCATTGCGATCCTTGTTGCTCGCGTAGATTTCTGTCTATACCACAGATGAAAAGTTTCCGTTACTGTATTTGTCTTCTGTTTAGTGATCTATTTTAAAACTTATTGCGAAAAAAATTCACTGAAATCGCTAATTGTCAATGTTTCTATGGCGAATAAAAAATATATATATCAATTTATTGAACAGAAAGCAAAAGTCTGAGGCTCAAATTTACGTCACCTCTTCCTCAGAACGCACTAGCGAAATCCCAACTGTCAGAACTGTCAGGCCAGTAGAGATAAACATGAAAAATCAAATGTTTAGCAATAATTTCAAAAGTTTTCAAACTTTGGTCAAACGAAGGGTACATTGAGAAATCAATAAATCTCAGTTTGCGACCTCTTCCGAAGTACGCAACATAAGAGAAAATTCCAAAAGTTTGTATTGTTTGTAATTATCATGAATTGATTGTCTATTTCTACTAGCCTATGTTAGTCATATTTCACACAGGGCGACTTGCCATCCTAATTTTACCCGAAATCGAAAACGGACTTTGGCTTCCATACCAGTACTGCAATGCAGTCAGAAGCACATTTTATACAGGTCGCAGATGTATTTTGAATTGATTGGCTTTCGCAGAATTGGTCTATCTTTACCGTTCTCGAGTTGGTCAGCTATGAATTAGTTTTCAAATGGTTTTTTTGGCGCCAATAATATTTCCGAAGAATTTTTGACCTTTTCGTTCGAAGATTCGAAATCAGCACGTCAATATACGTTAGAGGACAGAAATTTTAATTTCGAAAAAATGAAAAATAAAAAAGTTCAAAAAATTATCTATGATATACTCGATTTTTTGTTCGTCGATTTTTTTCGTTCAAATTCTCAGCATAAACCAATTTGGTCATTTTAAATCGATTGGCGTTCGCAGAATTCCTCTATCTCTAACCGTTCTCGAGTTGGTCAGCTCTGAATCAGTTTTCAAATGGTTTTTTTGGCGCCAATAATATTTCCGAAGAATTTTTGACCTTTTCGTTCCAAGATTCGAAATCAGCACGTCAAAATACGTTAGAGGACAGAAATTTTAATTTCGAAAAAATGAAAAATAAAAAAGTTCAAAAAATTATCTATGATATACTCGATTTTTTTGTTCGTCGATTTTTTTCGTTCAAATTCTCAGCATAAACCAATTTGGTCATTTTAAATCGATTGGCGTTCGCAGAATTCCTCTATCTCTAACCGTTCTCGAGTTGGTCAGCTCTGAATCAGTTTTCAAATGGTTTTTTTGGCGCCAAAAATATTTCCGATGAATTTTCGACATTTTCGTTCAAAGATTCGAATTCAGCACGTCAAAATACGTTCGAGGACAAAAATTTGAATTTCGAAAAGTGAAAAATAAAAAAGTTCAAAAAATTATCTATCATGATATACTCGACTTTTTTGTCCGTCGATTTTTTTCGTTCGAATTCTCAGCATATACCAATTTGGTCATTTTAAATCGATTGGCGTTCGCAGAATTCCTCTATCTCTAACCGTTCTCGAGTTGGTCAGCTCTGAATCAGTTTTCAAATGGTTTTTTTGGCGCCAAAAATATTTCCGATGAATTTTCGACATTTTCGTTCAAAGATTCGAAATCAGCACGTCAAAATACGTTAGAGGACAGAAAATTTAATTTCGAAAAAATGAAAAATAAAAAAGTTCAAAAAATTATCTATGATATACTCGATTTTTTTGTTCGTCGATTTTTTTCGTTCAAATTCTCAGCATAAACCAATTTGGTCATTCTAAATCGATTGGCGTTCGCAGAATTGGTCTATCTCTAACCGTTCTCGAGTTGATCAGCTCTGAATCAGTTTTCAAATGGTTTTTTTGGCGCCAAAAATATTTCCGATGAATTTTCGACATTTTCGTTCAAAGATTCGAAATCAGCACGTCAAAATACGTTAGAGGACAGAAAATTTAATTTCGAAAAAATGAAAAATAAAAAAGTTCAAAAAATTATCTATGATATACTCGATTTTTTGTTCGTCGATTTTTTTCGTTCAAATTCTCAGCATAAACCAATTTGGTCATTTTAAATCGATTGGCGTTCGCAGAATTCCTTTATCTCTAACCGTTCTCGAGTTGGTCAGCTCTGAATCAGTTTTCAAATGGTTTTTTTGGCGCCAATAATATTTCCGAAGAATTTTTGACCTTTTCGTTCGAAGATTCGAAATCAGCACGTCAAAATACGTTAGAGGACAAAAATTTTAATTTCGAAAAAATGAAAAATAAAAAAGTTCAAAAAATTATCTATGATATACTCGATTTTTTTGTTCGTCGATTTTTTTCGTTCAAATTCTCAGCATAAACCAATTTGGTCATTTTAAATCGATTGGCGTTCGCAGAATTCCTCTATCTCTAACCGTTCTCGAGTTGGTCAGCTCTGAATCAGTTTTCAAATGGTTTTTTTGGCGCCAAAAATATTTCCGATGAATTTTCGACATTTTCGTTCAAAGATTCGAATTCAGCACGTCAAAATACGTTCGAGGACAAAAATTTGAATTTCGAAAAGTGAAAAATAAAAAAGTTCAAAAAATTATCTATCATGATATACTCGACTTTTTTGTCCGTCGATTTTTTTCGTTCAAATTCTCAGCATATACCAATTTGGTCATTTTAAATCGATTGGCGTTCGCAGAATTCCTCTATCTCTAACCGTTCTCGAGTTGGTCAGCTCTGAATCAGTTTTCAAATGGTTTTTTTGGCGCCAAAAATATTTCCGATGAATTTTCGACATTTTCGTTCAAAGATTCGAAATCAGCACGTCAAAATACGTTAGAGGACAGAAAATTTAATTTCGAAAAAATGAAAAATAAAAAAGTTCAAAAAATTATCTATGATATACTCGATTTTTTTGTTCGTCGATTTTTTTCGTTCAAATTCTCAGCATAAACCAATTTGGTCATTCTAAATCGATTGGCGTTCGCAGAATTGGTCTATCTCTAACCGTTCTCGAGTTGATCAGCTCTGAATCAGTTTTCAAATGGTTTTTTTGGCGCCAAAAATATTTCCGATGAATTTTCGACATTTTCGTTCAAAGATTCGAAATCAGCACGTCAAAATACGTTAGAGGACAGAAAATTTAATTTCGAAAAAATGAAAAATAAAAAAGTTCAAAAAATTATCTATGATATACTCGATTTTTTTGTTCGTCGATTTTTTTCGTTCAAATTCTCAGCATAAACCAATTTGGTCATTCTAAATCGATTGGCGTTCGCAGAATTGGTCTATCTCTAACCGTTCTCGAGTTGGTCAGCTCTGAATCAGTTTTCAAATGGTTTTTTTGGCGCCAAAAATATTTCCGATGAATTTTCGACATTTTCGTTCAAAGATTCGAATTCAGCACGTCAAAATACGTTCGAGGACAAAAATTTGAATTTCGAAAAGTGAAAAATAAAAAAATTCAAAAAATTATCTATCATGATATACTCGACTTTTTTGTCCGTCGATTTTTTTCGTTCAAATTCTCAGCATATACCAATTTGGTCATTTTAAATCGATTGGCGTTCGCAGAATTCCTCTATCTCTAACCGTTCTCGAGTTGGTCAGCTCTGAATCAGTTTTCAAATGGTTTTTTTGGCGCCAAAAATATTTCCGATGAATTTTCGACATTTTCGTTCAAAGATTCGAAATTAGCACGTCAAAATACGTTCGAGGACAAAAATTTGAATTTCGAAAAGTGAAAAATAAAAAAGTTCAAAAAATTATCTATCATGATGTACTCGACTTTTTTGTCCGTCGATTTTTTTCGTTCAAATTCTCAGCATATACTAATTCGGTCATTCTAAATCGATTGGCGTTCGCAGAATTCGTCTATCTCTAACCTTTCTTGAGTTGGTCTGCTCTGAATCAGTTTTCAAATGGTTTTTTTTGCGCCAAAAATATTTCCGATGAATTTTCGACATTTTCGTTCAAAGATTCGAAATCAGCACGTCAAAATACGTTCGAGGACAAAAATTTGAATTTCGAAAAGTGAAAAATAAAAAAGTTCAAAAAATTATCTATCATGATATACTCGACTTTTTTGTCCGTCGATTTTTTTCGTTCAAATTCTCAGCATATACTAATTCGGTCATTCTAAATCGATTGGCGTTCGCAGAATTCGTCTACCTCTAACCTTTCTTGAGTTGGTCAGCTCTGAATCAGTTTTCAAATGGTTTTTTTGGCGCCAAAAATATTTCCGATGAATTTTCGACATTTTCGTTCAAAGATTCGAATTCAGCACGTCAAAATACGTTCAAGGACAAAAATTTGAATTTCGAAAAGTGAAAAATAAAAAAATTCAAAAAATTATCTATCATGATATACTCGACTTTTTTGTCCGTCGATTTTTTTCGTTCAAATTCTCAGCATATACCAATTTGGTCATTTTAAATCGATTGGCGTTCGCAGAATTCCTCTATCTCTAACCGTTCTCGAGTTGGTCAGCTCTGAATCAGTTTTCAAATGGTTTTTTTGGCGCCAAAAATATTTCCGATGAATTTTCGACATTTTCGTTCAAAGATTCGAAATCAGCACGTCAAAATACGTTCGAGGACAAAAATTTGAATTTCGAAAAGTGAAAAATAAAAAAGTTCAAAAAATTATCAATCATGATATACTCGACTTTTTTGTCCGTCGATTTTTTTCGTTCAAATTCTCAGCATATACTAATTCGGTCATTCTAAATCGATTGGCGTTCGCAGAATTCCTCTATCTCTAACCGTTCTCGAGTTGGTCAGCTCTGAATCAGTTTTCAAATGGTTTTTTTGGCGCCAAAAATATTTCCGATGAATTTTCGACATTTTCGTTCAAAGATTCGAATTCAGCACGTCAAAATACGTTCGAGGACAAAAATTTGAATTTCGAAAAGTGAAAAATAAAAAAGTTCAAAAAATTATCTATCATGATATACTCGACTTTTTTGTCCGTCGATTTTTTTCGTTCAAATTCTCAGCATATACCAATTTGATCATTTTAAATCGATTGGCGTTCGCAGAATTCCTCTATCTCTAACCGTTCTCGAGTTGGTCAGCTCTGAATCAGTTTTCAAATGGTTTTTTTGGCGCCAAAAATATTTCCGATGAATTTTCGACATTTTCGTTCAAAGATTCGAAATCAGCACGTCAAAATACGTTAGAGGACAGAAAATTTAATTTCGAAAAAATGAAAAATAAAAAAGTTCAAAAAATTATCTATGATATACTCGATTTTTTTGTTCGTCGATTTTTTTCGTTCAAATTCTCAGCATAAAGCAATTTGGTCATTCTAAATCGATTGGCGTTCTCAGAATTGGTCTATCTCTAACCGTTCTCGAGTTGGTCAGCTCTGAATCAGTTTTCAAATGGTTTTTTTGGCGCCAAAAATATTTCCGATGAATTTTCGACATTTTCGTTCAAAGATTCGAAATCAGCACGTCAAAATACGTTAGAGGACAGAAAATTTAATTTCGAAAAAATGAAAAATATAAAAGTTCAAAAAATTATCTATGATATACTCGATTTTTTTGTTCGTCGATTTTTTTTTGTTCAAATTCTCAGCATAAACCAATATGGTCATTCTAAATCGATTGGCGTTCGCAGAATTGGTCTATCTCTAACCGTTCTCGAGTTGGTCAGCTCTGAATCAGTTTTCAAATGGTTTTTTTGGCGCCAAAAATATTTCCGATGAATTTTCGACATTTTCGTTCAAAGATTCGAATTCAGCACGTCAAAATACGTTCGAGGACAAAAATTTGAATTTCGAAAAGTGAAAAATAAAAAAATTCAAAAAATTATCTATCATGATATACTCGACTTTTTTGTCCGTCGATTTTTTTCGTTCAAATTCTCAGCATATACCAATTTGGTCATTTTAAATCGATTGGCGTTCGCAGAATTCCTCTATCTCTAACCGTTCTCGAGTTGGTCAGCTCTGAATCAGTTTTCAAATGGTTTTTTTGGCGCCAAAAATATTTCCGATGAATTTTCGACATTTTCGTTCAAAGATTCGAAATTAGCACGTCAAAAAACGTTCGAGGACAAAAATTTGAATTTCGAAAAGTGAAAAATAAAAAAGTTCAAAAAATTATCTATCATGATGTACTCGACTTTTTTGTCCGTCGATTTTTTTCGTTCAAATTCTCAGCATATACCAATTTAGTCATTTTAAATCGATTGGCGTTCGCAGAATTCCTCTATCTCTAACCGTTCTCGAGTTGGTCAGCTCTGAATCAGTTTTCAAATGGTTTTTTGGCGCCAAAAATATTTCCGATGAATTTTCGACATTTTCGTTCAAAGATTCGAAATCAGCACGTCAAAATACGTTCGAGGACAAAAATTTGAATTTCGAAAAGTGAAAAATAAAAAAGTTCAAAAAATTATCTATCATGATATACTCGACTTTTTTGTCCGTCGATTTTTTTCGTTCAAATTCTCAGCATATACTAATTCGGTCATTCTAAATCGATTGGCGTTCGCAGAATTCGTCTACCTCTAACCTTTCTTGAGTTGGTCAGCTCTGAATCAGTTTTCAAATGGTTTTTTTGGCGCCAAAAATATTTCCGATGAATTTTCGACATTTTCGTTCAAAGATTCGAATTCAGCACGTCAAAATACGTTCAAGGACAAAAATTTGAATTTCGAAAAGTGAAAAATAAAAAAATTCAAAAAATTATCTATCATGATATACTCGACTTTTTTGTCCGTCGATTTTTTTCGTTCAAATTCTCAGCATATACCAATTTGGTCATTTTAAATCGATTGGCGTTCGCAGAATTCCTCTATCTCTAACCGTTCTCGAGTTGGTCAGCTCTGAATCAGTTTTCAAATGGTTTTTTGGCGCCAAAAATATTTCCGATGAATTTTCGACATTTTCGTTCAAAGATTCGAAATCAGCACGTCAAAATACGTTCGAGGACAAAAATTTGAATTTCGAAAAGTGAAAAATAAAAAAGTTCAAAAAATTATCTATCATGATATACTCGACTTTTTTGTCCGTCGATCATTTTCGTTCAAATTCTCAGCATATACTAATTCGGTCATTCTAAATCGATTGGCGTTCGCAGAATTCGTCTACCTCTAACCTTTCTTGAGTTGGTCAGCTCTGAATCAGTTTTCAAATGTTTTTTTTGGCGCCAAAAATATTTCCGATGAATTTTCGACATTTTCGTTCAAAGATTCGAAATCAGCACGTCAAAATACGTTCGAGGACAAAAATTTGAATTTCGAAAAGTGAAAAATAAAAAAGTTCAAAAAATTATCTATCATGATATACTCGACTTTTTTGTCCGTCGATTTTTTTCGTTCAAATTCTCAGCATATACTAATTCGGTCATTCTAAATCGATTGGCGTTCGCAGAATTTGTCTATCTCTAACCGTTCTCGAGTTGGTCAGCTCTGAATCAGTTTTCAAATGTTTTTTTGGCGCCAAAAGTTTCTATTGTTTGTAATTATCATGAATTGATTGTCTATTTCTACTAGCCTATGTAACTCATATTTCACACAGGGCGACTTGCCACCCTAATTTTACCCGAAATCGAAGACGGACTTTGGCTTCCATAACAGTACTGCAATGCAGTCAGAAGCACATTTTATACAGGCCGCAGATGTATTTTATCGTTCTTTTGTTGGCATCGTGAATGAGTCATTTTTCTCGGTATAAATGACACAGATATTATCCAGCCTGCGCAAAGTGATTTATGGGGTACTTGGAGGAAGTTGAGAAGGAGTTAAACTTAGACAACCACTTGGAAGCTGAAGTAGTAAGTAAACTTAAAAACTGCGAAAAGTTTTTGTGAATTGCTAATGAAATGAATCTCACGTCTCGAGATGAAGATTGGTGAGTTTGGATTTTGAAACAAAACTCCTCATAACATGACGATATTGTTCGTGGCGTCTTATTGGCAAGCTGATGATATTGTGGAATCTCCTGAAGATTACAATATTATTAAAACTCACACCAAAGGCAATAGAAAAGAATTCAACAGTCATACGACTACCAAATCATCCTGGCTCAACACTTCTACAAACAAAAACACACTTTGCATTTAGTGAATCAATAGAAATAATCTGTGATTACTACCACTATACCGGGTGACCACGAGGTGAGGTTCGCCCCCCCAATTTTTCTATAGTTTTGAAGATACAGTTTTCAAATTTGGTGTGTCGCTATAGTATTTGAATACGCATATTTTGAAACCTCTACTGAAAATTCACCACTTCCGGTTCAACCGGAAGTGACCCAAAACTTTTTTTTTTAAATGACACCCTGTACACATTTTTCTATTATCCGAAAGAGCGCGCAATTTGTGATAACACCGTTTCTCAAAATTGAAAATCGGTTGAAAAATGAGATAAAGTTGATTGTTAAATCGAACAAAATTGGCCGTGAAACTCAAACTTAAATCATCACAATTGACAAACGACATCAAAAGTAACCAGAGGAAGCTTCGAAGTGCGACACAGTTGAAAACTGAGGTTCTCATGTAATTGCAGTTCCCATAAATTCCAACAATTATCAAAAATTATCTAAAAACGGAATGGTATCCATAAAGAAATGCTCACAACTGCCATTTCTTAAATGGCAATATGTACTTTTCAATTTGTCATGATCAAAAATCATAAACTATCAGTTTAATCGTGTGAAAAGTTTTGGAGATTTCCTAAAGGAAACGAAGATACAATCAGGTTTCATAAGGAGTGTTCCTAAAATTGAATGTTCTTCAACGTAGGCGGATTAGAACGTAATACACAAAAGCTCACATTATTTCAACGAAGTCAAAGTTTGTCCTACTTATTGAAACAATGCTGCTTCTTTGTTTCGCTGTTTTATGTTCATGGCCGCCTTCGTTGAAGAATATTTAATTTTGAGAACACTCATAATAAGACAGATAATATCGTATCAGCTTCTAGGCTCAAAATCTCAAAACGAAAAGCTATGCAGAAGTGGTTTTTTTGAAATTTCTCTGGTATAAATGTTTTCTATATTTGTTCAGCTGTGAAAACAAACGGCAGTCAGGTACGAGATTGAGCTATAATTCTTCTTCCCTACGAAACATAACGTTCTCGATAACTCAATAAAAATCACATTTCATTGCTTTTCATGGTCTGACAGAGCTCACTCGGAAAATAAAACGGGGATAGTCCTATAAATATTTTATCGGGAAAAACACATTGCGTGTTATTGATTATTCCATTAATGAATTATTTATAAATGGGACTCGGCTACTTCCTTTACAATAGTTCGGATTGTGGCAGTCATAGAGGCGGAAAGGACAGGTGGGTGAAACGGACTAGTGATAATAGATTTATTTATGTTTTCGAAGAGTGGACGAGTTGTATGTTGAGTGGAAATAGTAATCAAGTCTTGATAACCATTTTCTAGGCAGAGAAAATTTCGTAGAAAAAATGTTGGATTACGTCGACCTTGAAAAACCCTCAGAGACCTAGATACTCCAAAAAAGTATCGTAAATAAAGTCATTAAACAGTTTTTTTATTTTATTATTTTATTTTGTGTTAGTTAGTGCGCATTAATCAATGGATTTCAGAGAAAGCATGATTATTACAAGAGTTTCGAGCTAGGGAGCTCTTCAATGAGGAGGCCGTGTTAATATTTAATCGTCCGCCATCATATGAATTTCACCAAATCATTCATAATCTTCGACCTCAAATACCTCCACTATTACATACTAATTTTGAAGAGAACCAGACCATAAGAAAAAATTTATAATTTCCAAAAACTCTCCAATTTATAATCGAATCTGACCATAATCACGAAACTCCTCCGCCATATTGGAGCCGACATATTGGAGCGCCATACTGAATTTATGAATTTTGATCTCCGATTGCAAAAACTTTCACATACCAATTTAGACTCAAATCGGACCATAATTACAAAACTCATCCGCCATATTGGAGCCGCCATATTGGAGCAGCCATATTTGAGCCGCCATATTGGAGCGCCATACTGAATTTATGAATTTTTTAATTTATGAATTTTGCCAAAAAAAATTCATAATCTCCGATTGCAAAAACTTTCACATACCAATTTAGACTCAAATCGGACCATAATTACAAAACTCATCTGCCATATTGGAGCCGCCATATTGGAGCGCCATATTGGAGCACCATACTGAAATTATGAATTTTGACACAAAAAATTAATAATCTCCGATTGCAAAAACTTTCGCATACCAATTTAGACCCAAATTGTACCATAATTACAAATCTCATCTGCCATATTGGAGCCGCCATATTGGAGCGCCTTACTGAATTTATGAATTTTGACAAAAAAAATCATAATCTTCGATTGCAAAAACTTTCACATACCAATTTCGACTCGAATCGGACCATAATTACAAAACTCATCTGCCATATTGGATCCGCCATATTGGAGCCGCCATATTGGAACGCCATACTGAATTTATGAATTTTGATCTCCGATTGCAAAAACTTTCACATACCAATTTAGACTCAAATCGGACCATAATTACAAAACTCATCCGCCATATTGGAGCCGCCATATTGGAGCAGCCATATTTGAGCCGCCATATTGGAGCGCCATACTGAATTTATGAATTTTTTAATTTATGAATTTTGCCAAAAAAAAATCATAATCTCCGATTGCAAAAACTTTCACATAACAATTTAGACTCAAATCGGACCATAATTACAAAACTCATCTGCCATATTGGAGCCGCCATATTGGAGCCGCCATATTGGTGCGCCATACTGAATTTATGAATTTTGACAAAAAAAATTCATAATCTCCGATTGCAAAAACTTTCACATACCAATTTAGACTCAAATCGGACCATAATTACAAAACTCATCTGCCATATTGGAGCCGCCATATTGGAGCGCCATATTGGAGCACCATACTGAAATTATGAATTTTGACACAAAAAATTAATAATCTCCGATTGCAAAAACTTTCGCATACCAATTTAGACCCAAATTGTACCATAATTACAAATCTCATCTGCCATATTGGAGCCGCCATATTGGAGCGCCTTACTGAATTTATGAATTTTGACAAAAAAAATCATAATCTTCGATTGCAAAAACTTTCACATACCAATTTCGACTCGAATCGGACCATAATTACAAAACTCATCTGCCATATTGGATCCGCCATATTGGAGCCGCCATATTGGAACGCCATACTGAATTTATGAATTTTGACAAAAAAATTCATAATCACCGATTGCAAAAACTTTCATATACCAATTTAGACTCAAATCGGACCATAATTACAAAACTCATCTGCCATATTTTAGCCGCCATTTTGGTGCGCCATACTGAATATATGAATTTTGACAAAAAAAAATCATAATCTCTGATTGCAAAAACTTTCATTACCAATTTAGACTCAAATCGGACCATAATTACAAAACTCATCTGCCATATTGGAGCCGCCATATTGGAGCGCCATATTGGAGCACCATACTGAAATTATGAATTTTGACACAAAAAATTAATAATCTCCGATTGCAAAAACTTTCGCATACCAATTCAGACCCAAATTGTACCATAATTACAAATCTCATCTGCCATATTGGAGCCGCCATATTGGAGCGCCTTACTGAATTTATGAATTTTGACAAAAAAAATCATAATCTTCGATTGCAAAAACTTTCACATACCAATTTCGACTCGAATCGGACCATAATTACAAAACTCATCTGCCATATTGGATCCGCCATATTGGAGCCGCCATATTGGAACGCCATACTGAATTTATGAATTTTGACAAAAAAATTCATAATCACCGATTGCAAAAACTTTCATATACCAATTTAGACTCAAATCGGACCATAATTACAAAACTCATCTGCCATATTTTAGCCGCCATTTTGGTGCGCCATACTGAATATATGAATTTTGACAAAAAAAAATCATAATCTCTGATTGCAAAAACTTTCATTACCAATTTAGACTCAAATCGGACCATAATTACAAAACTCATCTGCCATATTGGAGCCGTTATATTGGAGCGCCATACTGAATTTATGAATTTTGACATTTATGAATTTTGAATATCACAGTCGTCTTGAGCAAACTTTAATACATCGTAGTCTGTATATAAAAAAAAAATACAAATGTCAAACAAATTCTCACGTACTCTTCTTTTTGTGATAAAAGACAAGTGAAAAAAAATATAAGAACAAGTTCACATACTTTTCTGAAATTTAAACTTCCTTATGATAAAAATTCAAATACTTATGGAATATCCCAAGAAATATGTAAACCTACACCATACAGTTACGGTTTGATGCACCTATCGATTTTGTTGAATTCTCATTTATAAAATTCCCATTTGCATCGAGTTGTTTCGAAGAAGACCTACAAAACATCGAGATGTGCTTTATTTCCTGTTCGTTTAGTGTTTCACGGTAACAATTTCATTGTTAACGACAACAGTGTGTTCGTCAGTATAAACAGTTTTTTATCCTCATTTTCAAGATGCATCACTGTTAGTTGCATGAAATATTTTCTTTGGCACCGTGTTCGTAGGTAAAACATCTGGTAATAAATATTGAACGAACATTGTGAGAAACAAAGAAATAGTGAAAGTTTTGAATTTTCAGAGGTGAATTTTACATTCTCTATCAGCCTATGAAAGGACCTCGCAAAAAAGACCAAGACTATATATAATATACGATTGAATCAGAACACTTCTAATAACGGTATTGAAAAAAAAAGTATATTCAAAAACAGAACAATATTATGAAAATATGACGAAAATTACTCCATCCAACTCTCCCAACTCTTACAGTCAAAGTCGCTAATCCATGTTGATTTGGTCCCAATTTCACTGATCTCTACGATTTTTTCATCCACAATTATATTATTCAGATTCATCCTAGCCTCAAACAAATGCTTGTTGACCCAGTCCAGACAGAAGAGATCACTTCTCGACATATACTCATAAAACTGAGTAGCCTGATCACTGGAAGCATACTGCAAGGTTGTGTTCGTATACTTAGTCGGTCTAGGAAAGTCAACAGGGCTTGTATCAATATCGGTCCTTTTGAACATCCTTGTTTGGGTTTTCTTGGAGAAAGTGAGGCGTTTGGGAGTAAATTGCGTGAGTATGGATTTAACGGGCGTTGAAAGGTCAGTTTGAGTGCCGTCCGACTGGCGAGGGTCTCTCAAATTCGCCTGGACGTTAGCATTACTCGTTCTTATCCCGGACGAGGATCTTTTGGTGCTCGGGTGGAATCTGGGACGTGACGGTCTCGATGGGGATTGCCACCTACTTCTTTGTTTCGCCGCTTCTTCTGAAGTGCTAGACTCCAAGTTGGTGGAAGCCTCTTTGATCACTACAATGTCGGTTTTTTTTGATAGCTTGGCGTTCACGTCGATAATCCTTTGCGCAACCAGTTCGTTCGTTCTGAATGGGATTCGGGGGGCGGTCGGTATCTTTTTACTTTCGGGGAATTTTTTGTTTTGGAGTAGTTCGAACTGTTTGCTGACTATCCTTTCGGCGATAATGTTAGTGGTGAAATTGAAACGTCTGCCGAAGTGGCAGGTTTTCTTTGTGGTTTGTTTGGTTATATCACATTTCGATACATCACTTGGACAATTCTTCTCTACGGTATTTTTGAAAGTTTCTTCATTTCGATATCGGGGTTCCCTCAGATCAAGAATATCATTGTAAAATTCCGTCACCTTCAGACTAGACTCGGGCGATTCGATAATTCCTTCTTGGTTCGCCCGTCTTTGGTCACCGCTGCTTGAATAATAGGAGTGTTTTTTCACAAATTTCGAACTTCTTCTTGTGGGGAGTTGACTCCTACTATCCATGTGAATATATTATACTTGAAATTTTGAATTTTCACGCATTTTGCTTTCAGTCGATATTTACATTTTAACTTTAAATTTTGAATTGAAGTCTTAATGACAGTGCTTTAAATTGTCACAATTTGAGGTGACATTTTATTAGTCCTACTTGTTTCTTCAAGGAGATTCGACATATACTCTGCACATACAGGATGAGTACTAATTAAAAAATTAACACTCAATAAGTCTCCTTCTTTTCACCAGACCGATATACACATTCTGCTTCCTCCGTCTCACACTTTTTTTTTCATTGAAATCGGCACTTCAAAAAAAGTGTGTTTTTTTCTAATCATGCCAGAGACAACAATCTAGCGAATATGACAGATAATTAATAATGAATTCTATATTGTATGTATGGTTGGTAACACTGAAATCAATTATTTGCCAACTTTTCTGTTTTAAATGTGAGCAAATTATAGCTGCGTTTTTTTGGTCTCCTATGATAGTAACAAAACTACATGTGGCAGCTCTAGATCCAATCACACTAACCAGAAAAAAAACAAAAAGAACATTTTTGTACAATCGGATATCATATGCATGAAAATCCGGCCTAATAAGAGCGAGCGAAGCAAGCTAGGAGAGCGCAGCGAGCACCTATTTTTATTTTCGTTTTAGGTTAGGTTGGTTTAAGTAAGTTGGGTTAGGTATGTTAGGTTAGGTTAGGTGGGTGGGTTAGGTTGTTTTCCCTTCTTTTGCCTTAAAAGTTTGGATCTGTGTGCGGTTAGGTTAGGTTAGGTTAGGTTAGGTTAGGTTAGGTTAGGTTAGGTTAGGTTAGGTTAGGTTAGGTTAGGTTAGGTTAGGTTAGGTAAGTTTGGATCTGTGTGCAGTTAGGTCGAGACGTAAGAAGGGCGAGCGGAGCGAACCTAGCAACGGTGAGCGCAGCGAGCGCCTTCTTTCATTTACGTATCAGGTTAGGTTAGGCTCGCTTCGCTCGCCCTTACAACGTACCGACCTAACTGAACACAGATCCAATCTTTTAAGGGAAAATAACCTAACCTAACCTAACTCAGCCACCTTACCTATCACACTTAACATACCCTACCTAACCTACTTAACCCAACCTAACCTAAAACATAAATTAAAATAGGTGCTTGCTGCGTTTGTCGTCGTTATTACATTTATTACGTCCCGACCTAACTGCACACAGATCCAATCTTTTAAGGGAAAATAACCTAACCTAACCTAACTCAGCCACCTAACCTATCATACTTAACGTACCCTACCTAACCTACTTAACCCAACCTAACCTAAAACGTAAATTAAAATAGGTGCTTGCTGCGTTTGTCGTCGTTATTACATTTATTACGTCCCGACCTAACTGCACACAGGTCCAATCTTTTAAGGGAAAGTAACCGAACCTAACCTAACTCAGCCACCTAACCTACCCTACTTAACATACCCTACCTAACCTACTTAACCCAATCTAACCTAACAGCAAATATTTGTATGCCCGATGAATGCTGTCAAATTCATTGGGCATACAAATATTTAAGCTCAAATTATAGTTCAATCAAACGGTGTTTTGGAAAGGAAAAAAAAATTGGTGGTTTTTTTCTTACTTGTTCTATCATCACTAAGCTATAACTCATATTCGCTTTTCTCAAATGGATATACAAGTAGACCCAACTCTACAACTGTGTAAACACATTGTAATTGGCCAACACGTGTTCGAGATGTCAATAAAATCATTAACGTTTGCGGCTAATTGCATCCGAAGATATTTTTGTAATGTGATTATTTTTTTAATGAGGTATATGGGAACAAGTACCTACATGCCTCCATAAATATTTTCATGTCGATCGAAGGATATTCGAGCTTGTTTTACGTCGCTGCATAAAAATTCAACGATCCAGAATGAAATTTTCAAATATTTGGAAATACTCAACAGATTCAGTCGGCTTTATGATCGAATGTGATCGTTGGTATTTCCAAGATCAAAAAATTCCGATGGCCTTGGGTGGACTACTACATGTCTCTGGCAGAAGTGCCAGAAGGCCAGATCCGGAAAAATAGGAGTCATCCACAAAAAGCTGGAAAAATCAGATGGACTGTGGCAAATTCTATCAATTCAGTTCGCCTAAACTGGATTGAATCTACCCAGATATCTACTACAGAAAAGACTCGATGTGCTAATAATGAAATTTTCAGTGCTTGTCCAGGTTTGAGATCCATACGAATACTATGGTATTTTTTTGCCAAAAAAAAAGGCATACTATCAGGAATGACTCTCAAATCTCACAGAACTAGTAGTCTATAATCTTTCCAGATGAAAACTCTTGGAAAGTTATCAGATAGGTTACCAAGGGACGGAGAAACTCAATGTATGACCTCTCAGTGTTCGTCCATACGTCTACCAGCCAGGGAAGTCAACAGAATTAGCACTTGATAATATCAATCAGTTGTTTTTCAAGTCACTTGATGTTCAAAGAGATAGCAATAGCCACTTTCTTAAGTTCAGGAATGACTTAACGTAGTCTATTGTAAACACCATGGCATTCTATCTAACTCCTCTGTTCGGATAGAGGCCACACTTAGAGACAAGTTGATAATGACCACGCTGGAACAGAGTACCATAGAGGCAAGAGCAGGCAGGAGTTGTTAAAATACTCGATAAAACTGCCTAGAATGAGCAGATGATCGTGCAATCGTGATGAAGGGGTGATTTGCGAGCACTTTATAAGACTGCTAAGTAGAGTAAGAAAGTGATGTGAACAAGAGGAACTTTCGGTTATTGGTCAGAACATCACTGTTATAATTTTAACTATGAAAGAAGTACTGTAAGGTCAAATCGATCTGTAGTCAATGGAGTGGAGGTCCCCGCCAGGAGTAATATTAGACCACAAGCTCACATGGAATCTCATAAGACTGGGGGCTTGTAGACGGATGTGCGATAAGAGTTGGGGTTTGAGACCTAAAATAGCATATGGTTCAGTGGTAGATCAAGGCATACCAGTCGGAGATGATTAGGCTGCTGATTGGCATCCAAAGGCGCGCCTGAGTCTAACCGGTTCCATAAAAACAACCCCGACTACTTACAGCTCTAGAAGTCCTACTAAACCTACCACCTTTACACATCTTTCTTCAAAGAGTATCTGAGTCATGGGGTGCAGGGACAATCTCCAATAATCCCGTCATAATATGGGACAGATCAGGGTACATAAACTATATGAGGTTGTGACATGGACAATATGGTATTCCAATATAGCTCACGAGGAACATTAAAAATAAGCATCCGTAGCAAAAAAGAACTGGTGGTAGAGCTTACACGCAAATATGGAAGAGATTTGTTACACATACAGCTCGAAAACTAACGAAGTAGGAACTAAATGAGAGGCAAGAAGAGGAATCAGAATCTTGTTTAGCAAGCAACAGTCTTTCAGTCAGAGTATCATACAAATATTCGAGCAGAAGGCTAAAAATGAAACCATTTTCCCTTACCAAATAGACCACAGCATGTTTGCCCGATGTCAGTGTGTTTCAGCTCGGTTTGCGTAGGCTATAGACCTCTGATCGGTGACTTGAAAATTTTGAAATTCAATATCTCTCGACAAAATTGTATTCTTTCATTTCGTTTTGTTTTGTCATCTTCTACTTTCCACTCATGAAGTATACGGTGATGAAAAACCCTTCAGGTCTTTTCATAAGCCCGTTCAATACACAGTTGGTTCGATGGTTTAATGGAGGTTTGTTGATACTGACGTTAATCAAATTCGATCAGATAAAGTGAAATGTCATAAATTCTCAATAGTATTTTCTTTTTCTTCACGTGTCTCCCAAGGAACCTCAATTAATGCAACCGGTCCATGGTCTACATTAGAAAAAAAGTTTCCTGCTCACCTCGAGTGATTCTTCAATCACCATCGACAGTTAGTATCCAGACAACCTAAAAAACGTGACGATTCCCGTTTCCGTCAACACAAACAAAACACCGTCTGCCCGAACCGCGCCGCTTCCGAAACACCTGTCACAGCCGACCACTATTGCACAAACTGACGAACAAGCGAAGTATTCCCGTTACGAAATCCAAGGCGGCCGAGAAATAACAAATGCCAACAAACAATTGGCAAACGAATGCCTTTCGGCAGCGGAGAACGCGATTTTCGGCTATGGAATTGACGCCGGCCGATACATGAGAAAGCGCCTCGTGATGAACGGGCGTCGAGACGCGATCGACGCGGTCAACTTGATAAGGGGGAACGTGCCGTCGGTTCGGCGGGCATGCGCTACTGGCACGGGATACCCTTTGTTGGCGTACGCGCGGATTCGGGTTGTAGGGGGCGAGAGATGTACGAGGGGTAATCGGGAATATAACAAGGATAGATGATATTACATCGAAGTGGAGAAATCATATTAAATTATGTGGTGTATTCATAGATCAACATTATTTTGGAAGTTGAAGGTATGGATATGATGTTTATGATGATTATAAACTAATATAACTTATGTAACTTTTTATCTAACGTATATTTATCAACAATTTTAGCTTATACATTTCAGTTTTGCTCCGTTATTTTTTTAATTATGAATAAAAATAAGTTAGAAAAAAATTATTTTTTTCAAGTTTATTAGCCTAAGCATCTTAGTAACTAAAAATTAATTAGAAATTTTATTTAATTCAAGTAAGTTTATTTATAAAATATCGTTCACAAATAAAAATACAAAGAGATAATTCATTTGTTTATAACAACTTGTTTATTAAATAAACAATGAAAATTTAAATAATAATCGATTTTTTTAATACCAAAGACCAAGATAAATAATGATTTCAAAAAATGGGTCCTTAATTTTCATAATAATTGGTAAAAAAAATAATTAATAAATGCGTTTTTAAGCAATGATTTTTTTTTATGTTTTTTTAAATCATAATAAAAAAAATTAAAATATCTCATAAACAACGCATTTGTTTATAACAATTTTTTGAACAATAGGAGATAAAAATTATTAAAAATCGTTTTTAAGTAGCTTCTGATCATACGGAAACAGATCAATGATATTATGAAAAAAAATTTTTTTTCCAATGTTCAATAAAGCTTTATAATTTTTCACCTTAGTAAATTGTAAATAACAAAACGAAAATTAACAATTTTTTAATTTTTCCAACGGGAATCTATTCTTAGACCTTCGAAAAACAACTCCACGAAAGGGAAAAATTCTCAAATTATTAGTTTAACAATTATCGCACAAAAAATTGTTAATTAATTAATGGATAACTTTGAAAAATCGCCTTAAAAATTTTTTGACCACGGATTATTGTTTATTGATCTATCCTGCAGGTGCCTGAATTTTTTTAATTTTCAATTTTCAATTTTCATATTTAATAAGATTAAATAATATTCATTCAGTAAAAGTCCGAAAGAGGCGTGGCTTGAGCAAGCCAGAGTACCCGATTTCGATGGTATTTTCAACCCTCTGGGAAAATTATAAATATTGGTCCTACAGTTCCGAAAATTGGGTAATTTCCTACTCTTTTTGAATCTTTTTTCAAATTTGAATTATCTCGGCTAGTTGTCGAGATATTGACGAAAAATCAAACCCTCTTTTTTTTCACTTAATTGTTTATAACTTTTGCAATTTTTAAGAGCGGCCTCAGCATTTTCTCAAAAACTATCTACGTGCCATTCGACACCTCAATCATAATTTGTGAAAAAAATTTGACCTACAAAGCAGTTGTTGAATTTTTACTGCAGTGGCAGTGGCAGGTCTTCCCTGCAGTCAGCGACCCACCCACTCTTACTTATCATTATAATTATTATCATACAAAATGGTTTCATGAAGCTGAAACCCCTTCACAGAATCTTCAATCCATCATACAAACAATAACTTCTTGAGAATGCGACTTCTTGTCACTCATATATTATATTGATCGAGTATATTTTTTTCGTCAGAATCTCCTTGAGATTGTTGATACAGCCAGTAAGCATTACCGACGGGTTGGACTGACATGTGGATGTTGAACGACGATGTTTATCGCGCCAGATTGGGTTTCCTCTAATATATTTGTTTTCCTAAGCAGCCCTACGCGTGCATTCGAGCTAAACTCAGGAAGGAAAGATGCATGACATAGGCGTGCTAGGCCAGACATTAAAAATCGAAAATTCAACAATATTTCCAAAACTTTTCAAACTTTGATAGAGTGGTCCAAAAATTCTGTTGATGGTATTGTTACAGACCTGAAAGTTGATAAAGACTTCTCGAATTGTTCGAGATCGTTCGATGAATTAGATGGAAAAATGTAGAAGCACTAACTTTTGTTCTGGATTAATCGTCGAACATTCTTATTGTGTTCTATTGATTTCTTCATTTTTCTAGAACTTCATGTATTGTTGATTGTTAAAATTGTTTTTTCCGTTAAACCAGCTGTCGTCCCCTTACGAACGGCAGCCCTCAAAAGTCGAAACTTGTGCGAGCCAAGGATTAACGAGGTCTTACCTTTTAACGTGCGATTCCTAGCACTTTCTCGGGCCATCAGATAAAAATCTGAAGTCGCTGAGGATTCGAACCTAGCCGACCAGCAGTCAGTGGTTTTGAACGCTTCAGTCTCAACCACTGAGCTACTTGACCCTTAATATATAAACGCAATGCATTTGTGAGATGAAGAAGTTACCTTGGATACAAGTATTTTGGTATCAGTTTTGACAGTGACGTTAGTATTGTATTACAGTGTTGTCAAGTGAAGTTTGAATAATAAAGGCAAGTCCACACTAGTGTACACTTATTTTTGAACCCGAAGACGCAACAGTATTTGAGAAGTGAATCAATGTATCACCTGCAAAAAGTTAAACTGAGCTCTCACCTACAACCTCTGGCAAATCATTGATAAACTCTAAATTGTCTCGAAGGCCCTTTGAAAATCCAGTAGTCATATTTTTTCCAGTCCAATTTTCCAAACATTTAGTAAACACTGAACTGCTGTTTCACAACTATGTTTATTTCTTAACATTGATTGGTACTTTCTTAAAAGTTTAGTATTTCCAATGTAATCTACTGCGCTCAGCATGTTCACTGGTCTTAGATTCGAAGCTCCAAAGATTTTTTTTTTCGAACAGGAATGATTGCAGAAACCTACAGGTCTTCTAGTACCTACCTCCCATATTAGTAATGACGTATTTATGAGGATTATTATTGGTTCTGAAAGCGTATCGGTTGCCATTATGTGCTGGTTTGGAACCTAGCTAACCCCTTCACGGTCGGTAATGAGGATTCCATACTTGTTGGCTGGCGTAAAGAGAGCTATACGTGGCGCCAGATGTCTAGGTCCGTGTCTGGCCACATGATCTTCTACTAGCAAAGTTTCTGTTTTGCATCAATTTGAGGACCATTAATGTGACTAATATTGTCTGATAGCACAATTTTGTGCGTTTAAATTCCCTTTGAAGTATTTTTTAATTTTTCATTTCAAGTTGTAGCACACCCCATTCCGAATTCCTTCCATGTTCTGCTGCCAATCGTTCATCACAACGCCAATGAACCTTCCAGTAAAAAAATTTGGCATTAATTCGCCCCAGCTAGTCCCAGAGGATTTTCATTGTTTTTCGCTCTATTCATACTGGAACGAAAGAATTAATCAAGGCCGGCCATCACTCGGCTAACTCGGCTAATCAGTGAGCGCGACGCACATAAATCAAACATTGATTAAATAGTGGAACTAATCAAATACCTGTACACGGCATACGTCGCTATGCCAACGAACCGTGAAATTGTCAAATTCGAAACGAATGACAACCGAATGACCGGCTGAAATAGAAAAATTTTCACTGAATCCGTCATAGGACGTTGTTTATCTGCATCCCGCTTCCATTTTCAGTGGCGTACTCAGTAGGGTGGGGATGGTTTTCATGCGAAATAAAAGGTTTGCATAATTTGATCATCCGTCAGCCAAAAAATATCATGATAGCAAGATGAAATAGAAATAAGGGGAATTAAATGAAGTTTTGATGAAAGCACTGATTGGGTAAATCCAAGTTCCGGTTTGTACAATAATACTGAATTTCACGATTCATTCCATCACCAAATATACATTCATACATACAAGAAAAGCAAGACAAATTAGATGCTACAATTGTGAAAAAATTGGACACATATGATGAAGGTGGCGTCCCCGTACCTTAGCCATACTTTCGTTATATAATCTGCCTCTCTTATTGACAATTCCTCCAACCACTCCATGTATATGTTAGAGATTACTAGAGAAAGAGACGTTCCCATCGTCAGTTCATGAACTTAGCAGGAGAAACGGCCATTTTCTTGAAAGTAATGAGGCAGCACGGCAATATCTGACATTAATATTCATTGGTACACAAACTCCCCAGAAACTGAATGTTCGGGCTGGGATTCTCGGAGACCATATTGTAGATCCATATTTTATTGATGGTGACCTCAAAGGACAAACGTATCTTGAACTACTGGATACAACTCTGAACCCCATAATCACTCATCTACTTAAAGACGATCATAATCTACTTTGAGGTCAGCTCCGATCATAATCTACTTTGAGGTCAGCTCCGATCATAATCTACTTTGAGGTCAGCTCACTTTTCAACAAGATGGATCTTCTCCACATTTTGTTGCAAATGTTCATTTGATAATTTTAAGATATCACAGTATTTTGGGGGCTGCTAGATGTTCTGATTTATCACCATTAGACTTCTTTGATGGGGACATTTGGAATAAAAAATTCTCTCGATGATTTAGGGCAAAATAATTGAGCACGAGTATCACCCAGTGTTAAGAAAGGTACCAAGACGATTCAAAAATCGCTCATACTTCTACAGTATCGGAAAGTTTTCATCTGGGGCATGGTGGTTTCATGAGATCGTGAAGCATAGCTTACTATAATGTTGAGAGAGCATTACAATTTCTCCTCTACTCGCTCGAGGAAGGGATATGAACCGAGCTGTTGATTCGTCGAGCGAGGCAACAGGAAAGACGCGCAGTAGTGCGTCTCTATTATTTATGTGGTATACCCCAGATAAAAAGTTTCCGATACTGTATATGGAACTGAATGAAATTCAGAAAACATTTCAGGAAATGAAAAATAAAAAATGTCTTGATAACACTAAGTTTTCATTAAAACTCCTCAAGTACATTACAAAAATGTATTTGTGATTGAATTCCCTTCAAAATGATGTATCGTAAGTATAGTAGTCCTATATTGAAAATTCTGAATAGGGGGTGCTGGGGAAGAGGGGGTTGACAGCGCAATGATGCCGTATTTGGTGGAAGAGTTTCCACTCGAAATTCAAATCGATGGGTCTGAGCGATTTTAAATTTTTTCTACGATTTCGGGGGTAAGGGGGGGTGACAAGTTTTTGCTGGGACGCACTGTATATCAAATTGTGTAGACACGATTTTAAATCGAAAAATTAATGGTGGCAGAGTGCGTTGCGACTGATTGGAAATAAAAGGAAGATTCATAAGCGGTTGGAAACGAATTGAATGACATTTTCGTTTAATTTCGTCGTCCGCATTTTATCGCTACGAAACAGAAACAGGTGAAATATGAACTCGTTTCATTGGAGAATAGATTGGGTTTGCTGGATTATGTGGGAAACGCAATTTCACGAAAACAAAATAATGCGTTCACTGAAATAAGGTAGGTAATGATTTTAATTTATTCCAGCGACTGGAATTGTCACCCATCAATTTTGATTTGAAATTATTCCGATCCATATACTGGGCGAAAACGATATTGAAATTGAAAATTTCCCAAAAAAAGTTGCAAGGGGTTCACCCCTAAAAATCATAAAAAATACTAAGTCGTCACATCGACTTGAAATTCGCACCGTATACGTAAAATTTCATGCTCATTCCGAAAATGTATGATTTTTATGTGCTCAGATATAAGATTTAGCCGGAAAAGGGTGTTTAAGGTAGAAAATCCAATTTTCTGAGATTTCTCATTTTCAATTTTTCGAATTTTAAATTTTTGTCCTCGGGCGTATTTTGACGTGCTGATTCCGAATCTTTGAACGAAAATGTCGAAAACTCATCGGAAATATTTTTGGCGGCAAAAACACCATCTAAAAACTGATTTAGAGCTGACCAACTCGAGAACGGTTAGAGATAGACAAATTCTGCGAACGCCAATCGATTCAGAATGGCCGAATTAGTACGTATGTTCATTTCGAGTCAATTGAAAAAATTGAAAATTTCTCGAAAAAAGTTGCAAGGGTTCACCCCTAAAAATCATAAAAAATACTAAGTCGTCACATCGACTTGAAATTCGCAAAGTATACGTAAAATTTCATGCTCATTCCGAAAATGTATGATTTTTATGTGCTCAGATATAAGATTTAGCCGGAAAAGGGTGTTTAAGGTAGAAAATCCAATTTTCTGAGATTTCTCATTTTCAATTTTTCGAATTTAAAATTTTTGTCCTCGGGCGTATTTTGACGTGCTGATTCCGAATCTTTGAACGAAAATGTCGAAAACTCATCGGAAATATTTTTGGCGGCAAAAAAACCATCTAAAAACTGATTTAGAGCTGACCATCTCGAGAACGGTTAGAGATAGACAAATTCTGCGAACGCCAATCGATTCAGAATGGCCGAATTAGTATGTATGTTCATTTCGAGTCAATTGAAAAAATTGAAAATTTCTCGAAAAAAGTTGCAAGGGGACCCCTAAAAATCATAAAAAATACTAAGTCGTCACATCGACTTGAAATTCGCACCGTATACGTAAAATTTCATGCTCATTCCGAAAATGTATGATTTTTATGTGCTCAGATATAAGATTTAGCCGGAAAAGGGTGTTTAAGGTAGAAAATCCAATTTTCTGAGATTTCTCATTTTCAATTTTTCGAATTTAAAATTTTTGTCCTCTGGCGTATTTTGACGTGCTGATTCCGAATCTCTGAACGAAAATGTCGAAAACTCATCGGAAATATTTTTGGCGGCAAAAAAACCATCTAAAAACTGATTTAGAGCTGACCAACTCGAGAACGGTTAGAGATAGACAAATTCTGCGAACGCCAATCGATTCAGAATGGCCGAATTAGTATGTATGTTCATTTCGAGTCAATTGAAAAAATTGAAAATTTCTCGAAAAAAGTTGCAAGGGGTTCACCCCTTAAAATCATAAAAAATACTAAGTCGTCACATCGACTTGAAATTCGCACCGTATACGTAAAATTTCATGCTCATTCCGAAAATGTATGATTTTTATGTGCTCAGATATAAGATTTAGCCGGAAAAGGGTGTTTAAGGTAGAAAATCCAATTTTCTGAGATTTCTCATTTTCAATTTTTCGAATTTAAAATTTTTGTCCTCGGGCGTATTTTGACGTGCTGATTCCGAATCTTTGTACGAAAATGTCGAAAACTCATCGGAAATATTTTTGGCGGCAAAAAAACCATCTAAAAACTGATTTAGAGCTAACCAACTCGAGAACGGTTAGAGATAGACAAATTCTGCGAACGCCAATCGATTCAGAATGATCGAATTAGTATGTATGTTCATTTCGAGTCAATTGAAAAAATTGAAAATTTCTCGAAAAAAGTTGCAAGGGGTTCACCCCTAAAAATCATAAAAAATACTAAGTCGTCACATCGACTTGAAATTCGCAAAGTATACGTAAAATTTCATGCTCATTCCGAAAATGTATGATTTTTATGTGCTCAGATATAAGATTTAGCCGGAAAAGGGTGTTTGAGGTAGAAAATCCAATTTTCTGAGATTTCTCATTTTCAATTTTTCGAATTTAAAATTTTTGTCCTCGGGCGTATTTTGACGTGCTGATTCCGAATCTTTGAACGAAAATGTCGAAAACTCATCGGAAATATTTTTGGCGGCAAAAAAACCATCTAAAAACTGATTTAGAGCTGACCAACTCGAGAACGGTTAGAGATAGACAAATTCTGCGAACGCCAATCGATTCAGAATGGCCGAATTAGTATGTATGTTCATTTCGAGTCAATTGAAAAAATTGAAAATTTCTCGAAAAAAGTTGCAAGGGGTTCACCCCTAAAAATAATAAAAAATACTAAGTCGTCACATCGACTTGAAATTCGCACCGTATACGTAAAATTTCATGCTCATTCCGAAAATGTATGATTTTTATGTGCTCAGATATAAGATTTAGCCGGAAAAGGGTGTTTAAGGTAGAAAATCCAATTTTCTGAGATTTCTCATTTTCAATTTTTCGAATTTAAAATTTTTGTCCTCTGGCGTATTTTGACGTGCTGATTCCGAATCTCTGAACGAAAATGTCGAAAACTCATCGGAAATATTTTTGGCGGCAAAAAAACCATCTAAAAACTGATTTAGAGCTGACCAACTCGAGAACGGTTAGAGATCGACAAATTCTGCGAACGCCAATCGATTCAGAATGGCCGAATTAGTATGTATGTTCATTTCGAGTCAATTGAAAAAATTGAAAATTTCTCGAAAAAAGTTGCAAGGGGTTCACCCCTTAAAATCATAAAAAATACTAAGTCGTCACATCGACTTGAAAGTCGCACCGTATACGTAAAATTTCATGCTCATTCCGAAAATGTATGATTTTTATGTGCTCAGATATAAGATTTAGCCGGAAAAGGGTGTTTAAGGTAGAAAATCCAATTTTCTGAGATTTCTCATTTTCAATTTTTCGAATTTAAAATTTTTGTCCTCGGGCGTATTTTGACGTGCTGATTCCGAATCTTTGAACGAAAATGTCGAAAACTCATCGGAAATATTTTTGGCGGCAAAAAAACCATCTAAAAACTGATTTAGAGCTAACCAACTCGAGAACGGTTAGAGATAGACAAATTCTGCGAACGCCAGTCGATTCAGAATGACCGAATTAGTATGTATGTTCATTTCGAGTCAATTGAAAAAATTGAAAATTTCTCGAAAAAAGTTGCAAGGGGTTCACCCCTAAAAATAAAAAAAAATACTAAGTCGTCACATCGACTTGAAATTCGCACCGTATACGTAAAATTTCATGCTCATTCCGAAAATGTATGATTTTTATGTGCTCAGATATAAGATTTAGCCGGAAAAGGGTGTTTAAGGTAGAAAATCCAATTTTCTGAGATTTCTCATTATCAATTTTTCGAATTTAAAATTTTTGTCCTCGGGCGTATTTTGACGTGCTGATTCCGAATCTTTGAACGAAAATGTCGAATACTCATCGGAAATATTTTTGGCGGCAAAAAAACCATCTAAAAACTGATTTAGAGCTGACCAACTCGAGAACGGTCAGAGATAGACAAATTCTGCGAACGCCAATCGATTCAGAATGACCGAATTAGTATGTATGTTCATTTCGAGTCAATTGAAAAAATTGAAAATTTCTCGAAAAAAGTTGCAAGGGGTTCACCCCTAAAAATCATCAAAAATACCAAGTCGTCACATCGACTTGAAATTCGCACCGTATACGTAAAATTTCATGCTCATTCCGAAAATGTATGATTTTTATGTGCTCAGATACAAGATTTAGCCGGAAAAGGGTGTTTAAGGTAGAAAATCCAATTTTCTGAGATTTCTCATTTTCAATTTTTCGAATTTAAAATTTTTGTCCTCGGGCGTATTTTGACGTGCTGATTCCGAATCTTTGAACGAAAATGTCGAAAACTCATCGGAAATATTTTTGGCGGCAAAAAAACCATCTAAAAACTGATTTAGAGCTAACCAACTCGAGAACGGTTAGAGATAGACAAATTCTGCGTACGCCAATCGATTCAGAATGACCGAATTAGTATGTATGTTCATTTCGAGTCAATTGAAAAAATTGAAAATTTCTCGAAAAAAGTTGCAAGGGGTTCACCCCTAAAAATAAAAAAAAATACTAAGTCGTCACATCGACTTGAAATTCGCACCGTATACGTAAAATTTCATGCTCATTCCGAAAATGTATGATTTTTATGTGCTCAGATATAAGATTTAGCCGGAAAAGGGTGTTTAAGGTAGAAAATCCAATTTTCTGAGATTTCTCATTTTCAATTTTTCGAATTTAAAATTTTTGTCCTCGGGCGTATTTTGACGTGCTGATTCCGAATCTTTGAACGAAAATGTCGAAAACTCATCGGAAATATTTTTGGCGGCAAAAAAACCATCTAAAAACTGATTTAGAGCTGACCAACTCGAGAACGGTTAGAGATAGACAAATTCTGCGAATGCCAATCGATTCAGAATGGCCGAATTAGTATGTATGTTCATTTCGAGTCAATTGAAAAAATTGAAAATTTCTCGAAAAAAGTTGCAAGGGGTTCACCCCTAAAAATAATAAAAAATACTAAGTCGTCACATCGACTTGAAATTCGCACCGTATACGTAAAATTTCATGCTCATTCCGAAAATGTATGATTTTTATGTGCTCAGATATAAGATTTAGCCGGAAAAGGGTGTTTAAGGTAGAAAATCCAATTTTCTGAGATTTCTCATTTTCAATTTTTCGAATTTAAAATTTTTGTCCTCTGGCGTATTTTGACGTGCTGATTCCGAATCTCTGAACGAAAATGTCGAAAACTCATCGGAAATATTTTTGGCGGCAAAAAAACCATCTAAAAACTGATTTAGAGCTGACCAACTCGAGAACGGTTAGAGATCGACAAATTCTGCGAACGCCAATCGATTCAGAATGGCCGAATTAGTATGTATGTTCATTTCGAGTCAATTGAAAAAATTGAAAATTTCTCGAAAAAAGTTGCAAGGGGTTCACCCCTTAAAATCATAAAAAATACTAAGTCGTCACATCGACTTGAAAGTCGCACCGTATACGTAAAATTTCATGCTCATTCCGAAAATGTATGATTTTTATGTGCTCAGATATAAGATTTAGCCGGAAAAGGGTGTTTAAGGTAGAAAATCCAATTTTCTGAGATTTCTCATTTTCAATTTTTCGAATTTAAAATTTTTGTCCTCGGGCGTATTTTGACGTGCTGATTCCGAATCTTTGAACGAAAATGTCGAAAACTCATCGGAAATATTTTTGGCGGCAAAAAAAACATCTAAAAACTGATTTAGATCTAACCAACTCGAGAACGGTTAGAGATAGACAAATTCTGCGAACGCCAGTCGATTCAGAATGACCGAATTAGTATGTATGTTCATTTCGAGTCAATTGAAAAAATTGAAAATTTCTCGAAAAAAGTTGCAAGGGGTTCACCCCTAAAAATAAAAAAAAATACTAAGTCGTCACATCGACTTGAAATTCGCACCGTATACGTAAAATTTCATGCTCATTCCGAAAATGTATGATTTTTATGTGCTCAGATATAAGATTTAGCCGGAAAAGGGTGTTTAAGGTAGAAAATCCAATTTTCTGAGATTTCTCATTATCAATTTTTCGAATTTAAAATTTTTGTCCTCGGGCGTATTTTGACGTGCTGATTCCGAATCTTTGAACGAAAATGTCGAATACTCATCGGAAATATTTTTGGCGGCAAAAAAACCATCTAAAAACTGATTTAGAGCTGACCAACTCGAGAACGGTCAGAGATAGACAAATTCTGCGAACGCCAATCGATTCAGAATGACCGAATTAGTATGTATGTTCATTTCGAGTCAATTGAAAAAATTGAAAATTTCTCGAAAAAAGTTGCAAGGGGTTCACCCCTAAAAATCATCAAAAATACCAAGTCGTCACATCGACTTGAAATTCGCACCGTATACGTAAAATTTCATGCTCATTCCGAAAATGTATGATTTTTATGTGCTCAGATACAAGATTTAGCCGGAAAAGGGTGTTTAAGGTAGAAAATCCAATTTTCTGAGATTTCTCATTTTCAATTTTTCGAATTTAAAATTTTTGTCCTCGGGCGTATTTTGACGTGCTGATTCCGAATCTTTGAACGAAAATGTCGAAAACTCATCGGAAATATTTTTGGCGGCAAAAAAACCATCTAAAAACTGATTTAGAGCTGACCAACTCGAGAACGGTTAGAGATAGACAAATTCTGCGAACGCCAATCGATTCAGAATGGCCGAATTAGTATGTATGTTCATTTCGAGTCAATTGAAAAAATTGAAAATTTCTCGAAAAAAGTTGCAAGGGGTTCACCCCTAAAAATAATAAAAAATACTAAGTCGTCACATCGACTTGAAATTCGCACCGTATACGTAAAATTTCATGCTCATTCCGAAAATGTATGATTTTTATGTGCTCAGATATAAGATTTAGCCGGAAAAGGGTGTTTAAGGTAGAAAATCCAATTTTCTGAGATTTCTCATTTTCAATTTTTCGAATTTAAAATTTTTGTCCTCTGGCGTATTTTGACGTGCTGATTCCGAATCTCTGAACGAAAATGTCGAAAACTCATCGGAAATATTTTTGGCGGCAAAAAAACCATCTAAAAACTGATTTAGAGCTGACCAACTCGAGAACGGTTAGAGATCGACAAATTCTGCGAACGCCAATCGATTCAGAATGGCCGAATTAGTATGTATGTTCATTTCGAGTCAATTGAAAAAATTGAAAATTTCTCGAAAAAAGTTGCAAGGGGTTCACCCCTTAAAATCATAAAAAATACTAAGTCGTCACATCGACTTGAAAGTCGCACCGTATACGTAAAATTTCATGCTCATTCCGAAAATGTATGATTTTTATGTGCTCAGATATAAGATTTAGCCGGAAAAGGGTGTTTAAGGTAGAAAATCCAATTTTCTGAGATTTCTCATTTTCAATTTTTCGAATTTAAAATTTTTGTCCTCGGGCGTATTTTGACGTGCTGATTCCGAATCTTTGAACGAAAATGTCGAAAACTCATCGGAAATATTTTTGGCGGCAAAAAAACCATCTAAAAACTGATTTAGAGCTAACCAACTCGAGAACGGTTAGAGATAGACAAATTCTGCGAACGCCAGTCGATTCAGAATGACCGAATTAGTATGTATGTTCATTTCGAGTCAATTGAAAAAATTGAAAATTTCTCGAAAAAAGTTGCAAGGGGTTCACCCCTAAAAATAAAAAAAAATACTAAGTCGTCACATCGACTTGAAATTCGCACCGTATACGTAAAATTTCATGCTCATTCCGAAAATGTATGATTTTTATGTGCTCAGATATAAGATTTAGCCGGAAAAGGGTGTTTAAGGTAGAAAATCCAATTTTCTGAGATTTCTCATTATCAATTTTTCGAATTTAAAATTTTTGTCCTCGGGCGTATTTTGACGTGCTGATTCTGAATCTTTGAACGAAAATGTCGAATACTCATCGGAAATATTTTTGGCGGCAAAAAAACCATCTAAAAACTGATTTAGAGCTGACCAACTCGAGAACGGTCAGAGATAGACAAATTCTGCGAACGCCAATCGATTCAGAATGACCGAATTAGTATGTATGTTCATTTCGAGTCAATTGAAAAAATTGAAAATTTCTCGAAAAAAGTTGCAAGGGGTTCACCCCTAAAAATCATCAAAAATACCAAGTCGTCACATCGACTTGAAATTCGCACCGTATACGTAAAATTTCATGCTCATTCCGAAAATGTATGATTTTTATGTGCTCAGATACAAGATTTAGCCGGAAAAGGGTGTTTAAGGTAGAAAATCCAATTTTCTGAGATTTCTCATTTTCAATTTTTCGAATTTAAAATTTTTGTCCTCGGGCGTATTTTGACGTGCTGATTCCGAATCTTTGAACGAAAATGTCGAAAACTCATCGGAAATATTTTTGGCGGCAAAAAAACCATCTAAAAACTGATTTAGAGCTAACCAACTCGAGAACGGTTAGAGATAGACAAATTCTGCGTACGCCAATCGATTCAGAATGACCGAATTAGTATGTATGTTCATTTCGAGTCAATTGAAAAAATTGAAAATTTCTCGAAAAAAGTTGCAAGGGGTTCACCCCTAAAAATAAAAAAAAATACTAAGTCGTCACATCGACTTGAAATTCGCACCGTATACGTAAAATTTCATGCTCATTCCGAAAATGTATGATTTTTATGTGCTCAGATATACGATTTAGCCGGAAAAGGGTGTTTAAGGTAGAAAATCCAATTTTCTGAGATTTCTCATTTTCAATTTTTCGAATTTAAAATTTTTGTCCTCGGGCGTATTTTGACGTGCTGATTCCGAATCTTTGAACGAAAATGTCGAAAACTCATCGGAAATATTTTTGGCGGCAAAAAAACCATCTAAAAACTGATTTAGAGCTGACCAACTCGAGAACGGTTAGAGATAGACAAATTCTGCGAACGCCAATCGATTCAGAATGATTGAATTAGTATGTATGTTCATTTGCTTCAAGGAGCTTTACTTATGAGCAAAAATATGCGCAAATAGAGAAAGAAATTTTAGCGATTGTATTTGGAACCCCAAAATTAAAGTACCTTATTTTCAGAAAGTGAAAGAGAAGCAACATCTTGTCAAAATCTATTTATGCTTCAACCAAAACTTTTGACGAATTTTAATATAAGTGTTGTAAAATACACACCCGGGTTTCCAAGGAAACTCGATTTTCTTCAACGGGAAATAAAAGTTGCTTAAAGCAACGATCTCACGTATTAATGTTGCAATAGAAGACGAGTATAATGTAGAATAAAATTAAATGTACGTTTCTCACCGCTATCATTTCCAGACATTCCTCTTCCTGATTTTCCATCTGCGTTCCATTCTTCTTCTGAAAAAAAAATGTTTTTTGAATATGAATGATGATAGCTAGTATTCGATATGTGGGTTAACTACTGGTCAACTAGAAAACTATCTACCCTGTGTGGAAAGTTGAAATTGGCCATAGATATGTTTAGTCAACCAATAATGAACCTCAAAATAATTGAAATGCAGTTTGTGGATGTTTGTGGATATCTGCGAAGACAGGAATGGAAATGATGAAGTAACATCAATTTATTTGAAAAACTTGTGTTGGAAGCCTGTACCATTGAACTAGACACCGGCTTCATCATTGACAATATCATTGTTTAGATGGAAACAGGATAGTCCGGTGGCAGGGAGGGTTTTCGTAGCCGATGGAGCGCGACGGGATCACCCAAGTTATTCTTATGTATTTTGACCCGCTGAATCCGAATTTCGAGGGTGATAAGCCGTGAAAGCATCCGGAAAATTTTTATTGACGATTTTCCTAGGGAAATCGAAAAATCCACTTTTTTCAAAAACAAATGATGTCATAATATTCTGCATAAAATTCTCTACAAAAAAGGTATCAATAAGATTTTCTTGAAAATGCACCGTTTTCCAGTAAAACTTGCTCGAAATTCGAAAAAATGCGATTTTCTCAATTTTCAGTGCTCTCTCATTAAGTCACATAATGAT
The DNA here is from genome assembly GCA_958298965.1 of Chrysolina haemoptera. Classification (NCBI taxonomy): domain Eukaryota; kingdom Metazoa; phylum Arthropoda; class Insecta; order Coleoptera; family Chrysomelidae; genus Chrysolina; species Chrysolina haemoptera. Next base: position 1,459,500 of record OY282602.1, on the reverse strand, counting down.
ATTTTCAGGATCACCTTTTCCCAAATCATTCATATATATATCTCGACTATGAATAACAGGAGAGACATTCTTGAAAAAGTCATTCGTGTAGATTTTCCGGCACTGAATTTCCCGATACGTTTATCTTGCATGGAAGCGGCATTTTTTTATTCTCCATTCTGAATTGATTGGCGTTCGCAGAATAGGTCTATCTCTAACCGTTCTCGAGTTGGTCAGCTCTGAATCAGTTTTCAAATGTTTTTTTGGCGCCAAAAATATTTCTGATGAATTGATGAGTTCAAAATATTATCTATCATGATATACTCGACTTTTTGTCCGTCAATTTTTTTCGTTCAAATTCTCAGTATATACCAATTCGGTCATTTTAAATCGATTGGCGTTCGCAGAATTGGTCTATCTCTAACCGTTCTTGAGTTGGTCAGCTCTGAATCAGTTTTCAAATGGTTTTTTTTTGTGCCAAAAATTATTCCGATGAGTTTTCAGCATTTTCGTTCAAAGATTCGGAATCAGCACGTCAAAATACGTTCGAGTTCAAAAATTTTAATTTCGAAAAATGAAAAATAAAAAAGTTCAAAAAATTATTTATCATGATATACTCGACTTTTTTATCCGTCAATTTTTTCTGTTCAAATACTCAGTATATACTAATTCGGTCATTTTAAATCGATTGGCGTTTGTAGAATTGGTTTATTTCTTACCGTTCTCGAGTTGATCAGCTCTGAATCAGTTTTCAAATGGTTTTTTTGGCGCCAAAAATATTTCTGATGAGATTTCGACATTGTTGGTCAAAAATTCGGAATCAGCATGTCAAAATACATTCGAGGACAAAAATTCGAAATTCGAAAAATGAAAAATAAAAAAGTTCAAAAAATTATTTATCATGATATACTCGACTTTTTTATCCGTCAATTTTTTCTGTTCAAATACTCAGTATATACTAATTCGGTCATTTTAAATCGATTGGCGTTTGTAGAATTGGTTTATTTCTAACCGTTCTCGAGTTGATCAGCTCTGAATCAGTTTTCAAATGGTTTTTTTGGCGCCAAAAATATTTCTGATGAGATTTCGACATTGTTGGTCAAAAATTCGGAATCAGCATGTCAAAATACATTCGAGGACAAAAATTCGAAATTCGAAAAATGAAAAATAAAAAAGTTCAAAAAATTATCTATCATGATATACTCGACTTTTTTGTCCGTCAATTTTTTCCGTTCAAATTGTCAGTGTATACTAATTCGGTCAATTCAAATCGATTGGCGTTCGCAGAATTGGTCTATCTCTAACCGTTCTCGAGTTGGTCAGCTCTGAATCAGATTTCAAATGTTTTTTTTGGCGCCAAAAATATTTCTAATGAAATTTCGACATTTTCGGTCAAAGATTCGGAATCAGCTTGTCAAAATACATTCGAGGACAAAAATTCAAAATTCGAAAAATGAAAAATAAAAAAGTTCAAAAAATTATTTATCATGATATACTCGACTTTTTTATCCGTCAATTTTTTCTGTTCAAATACTCAGTATATACTAATTCGGTCATTTTAAATCGATTGGCGTTTGTAGAATTGGTTTATTTCTAACCGTTCTCGAGTTGATCAGCTCTGAATCAGTTTTCAAATGGTTTTTTTGGCGCCAAAAATATTTCTGATGAGATTTCGACATTGTTGGTCAAAAATTCGGAATCAGCATGTCAAAATACATTCGAGGACAAAAATTCGAAATTCGAAAAATGAAAAAGTTCAAAAAATTATCTATCATGATATACTCGACTTTTTTGTCCGTCAATTTTTTCCGTTCAAATTGTCAGTGTATACTAATTCGGTCAATTCAAATCGATTGGCGTTCGCAGAATTGGTCTATCTCTAACCGTTCTCGAGTTGGTCAGCTCTGAATCAGATTTCAAATGTTTTTTTTGGCGCCAAAAATATTTCTAATGAAATTTCGACATTTTCGGTCAAAGATTCGGAATCAGCTTGTCAAGATACATTCGAGGACAAAAATTCAAAATTCGAAAAATGAAAAATAAAAAAGTTCAAAAAATTATCTATCATGATATACTCGACTTCTTTGTCCGTCAATTTTTTTCGTTCAAATTCTCAGTATATACTAATTCAGCCATACTAAATCGATTGGCGTTCGCAGAATTGGTCTATCTCTAACCGTTCTCGAGTTGGCCAACTCTGAATCAGTTTTCAAATGGTTTTTTTGGCGGAATCAGCATGTCATAATACATTAAAAAAAAATTGTTGTTTGTCTGATTCACCCGGTATATATTTTCCTTGGTGCAATTTCCGATGCAAATTATCTTCATCAGTAGAATTTCTGTACTGAATAGCAGAAAACTACCAGTATAACCTTTACTAATGTGCGATAATAATTACGGTATTTTTTCAGGATCTATAGGTACCTACTGTTTAAAATTTCATAATTCCTACTTTGTCAAAGAGGCACATATAAAATGAAATCACCTGAGCAAGTACTCGTTGAAGGGACATCATCATCATCTTCGTTTCTGCTGCAGCACCGACTACATCTTGAACACATTTTCCTCACAACACGAACGTTCAATTCGTATTTCCACTATCAGTCCTAATTCTGCTCGATATTCCTCGCGGTTGCTCTAATTCGGCACTTCTCATTAATATTTTCACGATTTCAATGAACAAGACAATCGACGTCTTCCCACCACCCGAGATATCCTTCATCTGCCTCACCCCCACTTTTACCGCCTTGGCATCTTCCGCCTACACTGTTCCAGAACGGTCACGGAACATCTGTCACAGAAGTGTTAAATCGATTGACACTTTTTTAATTCAATTGGACGGTCTCTCCTTTCGTTGTGTTCGTACTCGATTCGAAATGTTCGCTTAACGGAGAACAAGCAACATTTTATGTTTTTTTCACTATTAATCAATGGACAACGGGATTGGAGCATAGGAAAGTCTTGCCGACTCTTTGGCAATCTTTAACAACAGAAAGAACATTTTCAGTCACCGGTAAATAACACGAAGCCACACAGATTTTACTTTTCAAATTCTCACTTCAAAATTTTATAATCTACCAGTCACCAGTTCCCGCAACTCACCGACCTATATCTGGCGAAATACCTCCTACCAATACTACAACCCTTACAAGGCAATAGCAGTTCTTCTTCTTTGTAGACATTATCAGAGATGTTGAACCTGAATATCGTTTCATCAGCTTTGACGTGGAGAGCCTTTATACCAATGTCCCCACAAGAATCCTTCACCGTCATCAAAAAGGAAGACATCCAGCGTCAAAAAAGGACTGACCCCCGTACAATCGATATTGGAGCTACTGCAGTGCTGCCTGCATAACTCGTACTTCCAAGAAAAGGACCCTTTCTTCTCCCAAGTTGATGGACTGCCGATGGGATCTTCTCTTTCTCCAGTAATCGCCAACATATATATGGATTGGTTCGAGGAATTGGCTCTCAGAGAGGCAGAATTCAAACCAAAACTATAGCGGAAATCGCTGTCTACACTGACGGCTCCAAAACGGATGAAGGTGCAGGAGCCGGCATTTACGGAACCAAGCCGAAGATGAAAATCTCACTTAGCTTGGGCAAACATGCGACGATATTTCAAGCGGAAATCGTTGCAATACATCATTGTGCACAAGAGCTAATAAGGCACGATTTTTCAGGAAAAACATTGCCATATACTCAGATAGCCAAGCTGTGATAAAAGCAGTCAACTCAATGCAAGTTATCTCAAAACATGTTTGGGACTGTATAGAAGCCCTAAAAGAGCTGGGCAGTCAGAACAGACTGACACTAGCCTGGGTACCAGCACACACAGGTTATAGAGGCAATGAAGAGGCCGATACACTAGCCCGAGAAGGAGCAAGTAAGGCCCTGAATGGCCCAGAACCGTATTGCGGTATAGCAAAACCTGTACTAAAAACAAACACCAAATCATGGATTCAACAGAAGTCTCAAGAATGGTGGAACAATACACCAGGGATGAGACAGGCCAAAGAGTTTATCAAACAACCGCAGCCAACATTCACAGACTATCTACTAAGCCAGAAGAGGAACACTACTAGAATAGTAGTAGGACTTCTCACACGGCACTGTAGGCTCAACAAACATATGAGTACAATAGGCCTGGCAGAAGAAATGCTATGCAGGTTCTGTCAGGAAGAAGAGGAAACATCAGTACACATACTATGCCACTGCGAGGGCTTGTCAAGGCAAAGGTTTCTAACGCTGGGAGAAGAAAAACCAAGAGCTCCCAAATTTATGGGAGTTCTAAAAACTAGCCTGTGGAGTCTCGTAAAGAAGACAGGGCTAGACAAAGAACTCTAAATGATCTCGAGGACAAACACAATAGATCTGAAAAGGTCGCGGTGTAGAAGCTTGTAGCACGAAAGTTCCTAATATATAATCTAATAATCTAATAGCTAAGATCAGGACGACACCTTCATCAGATGGGACCACGCAGATGAACACCTTGAGAATTCGTCAAGAATGAAGAACATCAGGAATTCAAGTTCACGATGGAAAAGGAAACTAACAGTGCCTTGTCTTTTCTCGATGTGAAAGCTGGAAGAAAAGACACTGCTATCCTCACCTCTTTTTACAGGAAGAAGACACACACACTGGACAGTACCTTAACTACGGCTCCAATCGCCCGAATTCCGCGAAGAGGGGCATTGCAAGAACGTTGATGGAGAGAGCAATGTGTATTTGCAACAACCAGAAGTCTCTGGATGCGTAAATAAACCACATCAAAAAAGACCTACGCCAAAACGGATACTCCGAGAAACTCATAAGGGAAGCTCAGCAACAACTCAAAAGGACCAAGACGGTCGAAGAACGACCACAAAACCCCGTTTTTGTCCTTTCCTACATCAGGGGTATCTCCGAGACGATCAAAAGGGTCGGAAACAAATACAATATCAAGAGTTGCTTTCAATCCGGCAGTACTTTACGAAGCTTCGTCACCAAGACGAAACCAGAGAACAAAACAGAATCCAGCAAAAACTGTATTTACGAGGTCCCATGTGAATGTGGAGATTCCTATATCAGAGAGACCAAGCGGCCATTATCTGTAAAAATAGCTCAACACAAAAAGTGGACTTAACGGGGGGAAACATCTAAATCGGGAATTGCCGACCACGCATGGACAGAGCACCATCGAAATCTTTGGAAGAACACTAGTTCAAGCGCAAATTCATTGAAACCGCCTATATTGAAGTCAATGGTGCCTTCAGTCAACTGAGCGTAGAAATTAAAAACGTATGGAGACCACTAATGGACCGTTTTGGAGGGGGAATTAGTGCGAAAGCACGCGCGCTACAAGACCGCGCGTAATTACAACGTAATTACCGAAATTACCGGCTGACGTATAAAATATCGTGTAGATTCTAAACTCGTCAGTATTCACCTGAAGAGGATTGCAGATTCAATCAATTGAAACGTAGTGAAAAAATAGAAATCTTTCAACCATTAAGACCATGGATAGTTCCAGAATGAAAGATCCAAAAAGGGAATTATCCTTGGTAATCTCTTCAAAGGCAGTAAATCCTAATATTTTGTCGACTGACAACATTTCTCGTACGTCAAACACGAGTCGCATGAAAGAATATTTACAGCTGTAAAACCTGTAACAAAAAGTGTTCCATCCCCCGCATTCCGAGATAATCACTTTTCACCGCCATCAGCGATTTCCACATTTTTTTTTACGAAAAGAACATCCGATCAAATCCTGTGAGGGTGAATTAGCCGATGTAATCGTCGTCAAGCCACCCTGAAAGAGGGCCCATCGTCACGCAATCCAAAATGGCGCTTTCAGACCTCTTATTATTGAATCATCAGATACATTATCGGAAAAAGGCTGTTGTGAAAAACCAGAGACGGACTTGGTCAATGGAGGGCACGTGAAATCAACATAAGGTAGGGATCTGCTGGAGTGTACGGAAGCGTAAAAAGGCCGCCAAAGTCTTTATTTTTATTCCAAAGATTTTCTGACTTATATCTCGAAATTTCGACTAAGATTTCGGAATTTCGACTCAGGTCTCCCAATTCCGACTAATTAAGATCCCGAAATTCCGATTTCTGAGTCGGAATCCCAGAGCTAAGTCGGAATTCCAAGATCTAAGTTGAAATTGCGATATCTAAGTCGAAATTTCCAGATATAAATCATAACATACATGAATCTCTCAGTCGAAATTCCGATCTCTCAGTCGAAATTCCGATCTCTCAGTCGGAATTCTGAACTCTTGTTGACAGTAAAGGACCAGGCACATTTACTACGTAAAATGGATTTCGGCTAATTTTGCTTTGATTGATATATTGTAGATCTTGGCATCATCATTACGTAGTCTGATTTACAGATCGACCAGTTTTCAAGCTACAGGGTGTCAAAAAATTTTTGCTATTTTGGGTATTATGCATCGATTTGATTTTGGGTTCTAATTCGAAATTTAACTATCTTAGAAATAACTTATTGCATCTAAGTTGTAGCTCATGAGCTCCTCCATTCGCATGAAAAATAATATCCCACAAAGGGTGTTGCATTATAGCATGGCAAGCAATGTTTATAGAAATAGTTAAAAATCAATAACATAATTGTTTTGATTTAATCCGTTAAAACTAGAAAACAAACGACTAGAATTTGCCAATTTTTTTAGAAAGTATGTAGTTTTCCATGTACAGGGTGACAATTTAAATGCTTTCAAATGCTATGTCTCATAAATAAAATTATCATTACGAATTGTCCACAAGATATGAAAGTTGAACTGAAATCATTCATAGGATAATCCTCCCCATCACCCCCCTTATTTCCAGTACTATTGTAACTACTTAGAATTTGAAAATATCTATTCAGGTAAATAAAATATTGATGATGCATATTTTCATTTCATTTCCCATACGCAGGAATATTTTTAAATTTGATTTGTAGAATCTCCTGTGTTACACTTCATGATTTCAACTCTCGCTGCAAATAGATTCAACTAGCCCAGGGCTGTTTCCAAGATTTTTCACCTCGCCTGCACTTCGGCCTAGACTTCAATAATGTCTCTCAAGAATTTACCACCAGGGAAAACTCAAAGTCTTCAGGGTATGAAAACACAACTTCAATAATCCCTCTGAACAGAACGTCAAAGGCATCCCCAAGGAATATGTCTTGCTTTATAGAAGGCCAAATTTCACGAAAATGGGAACAAACAACAACTGATAGAGACACGATAAAATACTCAAATAAGAGTCTGTCAACTTTGATTTCTGGACACATAAAACGTTTGAAGAACTGTTGTTCATCTAATTACTTAATATTTCGGATGTCCATTATCCAATGTTCGAAAATGGAGAACGCGCGTCACTTTCACTCGACGCGCGTTTTGCTAACAAAGTTAGCATTCTCAAGAGCTATACGCTCACTGTAGTATGCTAACAGTAGGGGGTTTATGCCAATCCTGGACCTCCCCCCACCACTGACCTTGAGAGTGACCTTGGGGAATGACCTTCAGAGGATGATCTGGTTAGTGGTTGGTGACCTTGAGGGTAGTCGACATTGGGGGTTGATGACCTTGAAAGTTGGTGACCATGGATTTTGAAGGGTGAATTTGAGTATGGGCCACCTTGAAAGTGTGTAACCTTGATATCAATTGAGCTTGAGAGTGGATGACTGTTCAATTGGTTGACCTTCACTGTAGACCGATATCTTTGAAGACTATTGAGTAAGAGGGTGTATTGAAATGAATTTAGCATTGACATATTCGGTTGAAGTGACCTTGAATATTTTTCTATCTTCATTCATTTCAACCTCAAATATACCCCTTCCCTTCAACGATTGCTATAAAAGCTAGAGAGTAGATACTTACGAATTCAGTTTGCACCGCCCATAGTACCAGAGTGAGCCTTCATAATCAGTTTTTCCGAGTTGGCATCGAACTATAGTGCACCAAAAGGAACACATCGCAATTCAGGTGAAAATATTTTATAGTTTTCTACCATAATTTCTACATATTCGAAAATGGATACCCTAAAATTTGATTTTGAAAAAATAAATTCTGCTATTCAACACATAGAAACTCTAGAACAAAGACCTATAACATCACTAACGATCGGTAAAGCTTATAAAGTTGAAAAAATGGCAATGTATTCTACAAGATATGGTAAATCTATTCAGGTAATTCTGTTGGAAGATAATGTCAAATTCAAATCATGGCTTCCGAAACGAGTCACCGAGCAATTAACAGATGAGATTATTCAAATGATAAATTCATCAAAGTCCAAAGTGGTAATAACATATATAGGGCAGAGTTCTCAGGAATTTTCTGGTGCGAAAACCCGATCGTTAGTAAAGTTCGATGTGATAGAGTAAAAGTATAATTATAATATGTAAATTCATGGTAGAATATAAAATATTGTTAATCCACCTACTCAAAACGTAAGGTGAGTATGGTATAGCTTGTGATAATGATTTGAAACTGATAGTCACTATTTATTTTTCAGAACTTCCATACAAAGATGTGGATGCAATATTCCAGCGAGTTGTGGACAGAGGCTGTAGATATAGATTCTGCAATTGAAAGATTGCGTTGTGAATTGAATGATTTGAGTTGGGATGCACTACATTCGGCAAATTATGATATGAACATTTGTTTTGATGTTGAGGAGGTCCGACGAGTTTTGGAGCTCAGCAATAAATATGACTTTGGTGTAAAGTTGTGTAACAAATATTCCTATGGACTCATTAGTTTGGATGAGTATTGCAAGCAGATGATTGAAGCGGAAATGAGAAGATTTTTATCAGACCTGATTGCATATTTACCAGGAGATATAACAGAAAAATATCAACTGAGAAAAGACGAGTATAGCTCAGATGGAGAAGAAGGGAATGTGTGTCAAAGTGGTGAAGTTTTGCAGTCTACATAGAAAATTATTTTTAGTACGCATATATTAATATTCATTTTATAAATAAAAACAACATTGAAAGTATTTTTTTTTTATTTACTACTATATTATGATACATTCAAAATATGAAAAATAAGATACATATCAATAAAATATTATGATAATCCAATCTGAATTGAACCATTGAGTGCACTATAGCTCAAATAGGCATCGTGTAGTATAAGTGCATATACTTTCGTGTTGGCGGGAAATTTTGTCTTTGTCGGGTTTCGAACTCAATTTTGATGTCGACGGTGGATGACTTCATGGCATCAGGTTGATGGGAGCAATCGATGACGAAAAGAGGATTATTCCGGAAGCTTCCAATATCCATCATTGGTTCACTCATAGGCTTGTTGTAGTAACTGCGTTGGAAATTTTCGTAAGCATAGTAGGCTGAAGAGTCCAATTTTTTATCGAAATCCAGATTCCAACGTTCGTATGGAAATACTTCAGAATTCAAATATAAACGGATATTATTTATATTTGCATTAATAAACTTCGTCGCATCTTTTGAAATATTTTCGGAATGATCTGTGTCTTGGAACCCGATAATGATGAATCGAGGCCTTTCGAGGCTATTGGTAGTTTTCACAGCCCATATGTCTGAAGCTGTATCACGAAGTGATGGTAACTCATAAAGATCCCACATACGGTAGGCCATTTTGACTTTGGCACTACTATTTTTATTAATTCGGTTCAAGAGCTTCAATTTCTGGCGATCTTCTGGTACAATATGTCTGATTCTCCATTCTATTTTTGTGATTTCTAGTTCAGCATCGACCTCGCCTATGAATGAATTTTTGAAGGATCGAGCTATAATCAGAATGAGTTCCTGCTTAACATTCAAAATACCCTTGGTGTAATCTTCAGCGAATCCCATAATGTATTTTATGGGGCAGTTTGCCGCTGAAAAAATTACTTGCAGGATCCAGTATATCTTGTTTATTCTGATTGAGACCCCAACCTATTGGTAGTAAACTATTCTCATGTGTTTTTCCGAATGATACCATAGTTTTCAATGTGGTTGTTATGCCTGGCTTTCGTACAACTGCAACTTGTTCACCACCCATTTCGTAGCGGATTTCATCAAACAAGAAAGCCAGAGCATTATTGGAAAGATAACATCGTTTGTTGGGCTCTGAAGGTGTGAATTTTCCCTCGATATAAATGTAGCTATCTGCTATATCGAGAATTAGATCTTGAAAATTGATGGGAATTCTGATTTCGTCCGAATTCTTATAATATGGTGATCCATACGGCTTATATGTATGCTCATGCAAACTAATCAGGGAATGATCGAAAATTGGCTCTTCAAAAACTTCTAACATATCGCTTGTAGTGAAAGCGGCCATGTTTTATTTCTTCTTGGTATACCTGATCTTCAAGCCAATTGATTTCAGAAAGTTTAAATTACTAGAGCTGATGGTATATCTTGATTGTTTAACGGGCTCACGTGAAATGAATCGGTTTATGATTTTTCTCTTCTTTATATTAGCATGATCCTCAACCCCATTGTACATACACCGTTTCGGTTTCAATCGCCGGACATTATAACAAAACCCCATTGTATTTTCTTGGCAGAGGTCAATATTACAATTTTTTCAACTCCAATTTTATAATTATTCTTTCACCATTGAACTCGATCAGATGCCCACGATCGTCCAAAATGCGCAGAGTAATGTTGTCGAGATACTGACGGCCTTCGGGCTTGATTGGCATATAAATTATATTTCGTGGTTCCTTTGTGAGTTTGTATCCTGGCTCGACATCAATATCGAATTCGAAAATGCTGTGACATTCCTCACCATTCAAATACGCTCCAGAAGTGACGTTACAATCCACACGGATTATTCTCACATTATTGATATTCACAGGTAATGTTGATTCATGTGTTTCACCGATACCAAAGACCTTAGGCTCGAATCCTAAAAGACCAGCGATAGAGTTTTCATGTAAGAGGTTGATGTAATATTTCGATCGCATTTCACATTTCAGAGTATTGTTGTTTGGATGTAGGAGAAACACATCATCCATATTCTTTTCGGTGACATTTTCAGCCAGTTTCTCTTTAGATCTAATGGATCGCTGTATAACTTTATTGATTTCATCAATTTCATAAGCGCCAGGTGGAATTTTAATGGTTATGGGTGGAGAATTGATTCGTTTTGAATAGCTGATCACATTATTCTTCACAGTAACATTGAAAATTGAATTGTAGGAATAGAAACCATGTAAACCCAAACCATAACTGCTACTCGTATCCAATTCGACTGGTGGGTAAAAGTTAGCGCTCAACTCGCTTGAGTCTCCTGATAGCGAGAACGTTCGTGACATGACTGTTCAATTGTTAGTATTCCAGAACATTTTATTGCTGGAAACAGAAATGATACAGCATCCGTCTCTTTTTTGGTGGTGATGTTAAATGGGTGTCAACATCATTTTTTGCTACTACATTTACATCCTTCACATTACAGTAGCAACAAAATATTTTTCGGGGTATTGGTCCATCATTCACATCAGATGAACTGCAAGTATCAACATCATTATAATGCTCCTGGCAGTACTGATACTTCAAGACATCAATATCATTTTGAAGGTGTGGTGGTAGTTTATCCCACACTGCCGCAATTTCCCCAGCAGCACATCCAATCAACACTTCTTTGGGCATATCAGAAAGTTGTTGTTTACTCATTTTATTCAAACTACGTAGTCTAGAATATGCATTTAATGAATGCGCCATCCTCTTTATGCTTTCTCTATCCTGGATAGGGGTTTTGTCCATAGTGGCTTACCGCATAGAAACTGCAGACACAAATGACCACACCACACTGTATTGAACCGCTGGTGTCGCTCATAGTTATAGCAAATTTCACTAGCTGGTTTTGGTCCACTGTGAAAATAACGAATTAGTTCTTTGGGGGGAGGTAAATCACCAAAGCTGTCATAGTATTGCACTGATCCTCCATTTTTTTTATATGCCACCCAGTGTGTTCCTGGGCCGTATCGGCTATCTAAATTAACTACTGCGGATTCACATCGATGCGGTCCTGAAAGTGGAAGATCGTCACGCATAAATACACCGCGAAAATTTGTAATTTTCATTTTCTTAGCGATTAATTTGATGTCAATGTCAGAAAGAGCTCTCCGGGGTGGCATATTCAGAGGTTTTTTGAATTCTGATGCTTCAAATATAATCCTAGACCTTTGCGGTACGGTTTCAAATACATTCCTTTGCCACTTTTACCGAGAGCAATAGCTTCCATGTACTTATTGTGGCGGTTTGACTCATTCAACTGGTCTCTACTAGCTCTTGCTGCTTGTACTGCTTTAGTTATACCTGCTGCTGCTCCAGTAAGAGTGCCAAGTGCTGATAACCCAGCAAATATTGGTATGAGTGGTAGAAGTCCACCAACTTTGGGAATTGGTATCACCCGAGGTGTACGAATTTTATTTTTTCCTCCTGCCTCTTTTGTGTATTTACGGGCTGCTTTCAGCGCGATTTGGGTGGCTTTTCTCAAATTATTTGCAACAATTTTACCTCCTCCTGCTTCACGTAAAACATCTCGCACCTTTCTTACAATGCCAGAACCGAAGGCTACTACCTTTCTAATATTTTCTGCTTTTTTCTTCTTAATTTTTCTCATAGCTCGAATATTTCCCTGTTTACACGGTTTAGTTGACTCGCATCCCATACCAAATCGACGCTTTCCCTTCATTATATTTGTAACCAACCAAGCAGAACCTTTCTCTCCAAGAGAAGCGTTTTTGTCTTTGAATCTGCTCCAAGCAGCTTCTTCAAGCTTCTGGTCTGCCTTGTGCCTACTGTTGAGATCCGAATTCAGTGAATAAGCAATATCGTGCTCCTTGCATGCGAAATCTAGTTTATTTATGCCGGGATCTCCTCTTGCCAACCTCTTATGTAATCTTGTTCCAGGACCACAGTACTGATAACCACCAGGTAGATGCAACTCAATGGGTAGTTTATTGATTAGAGAATTAACCAAACCTCTACCGCCCACTTGTTTACGTTTACAACCGTTCTGATTGAGTTTTGTCATTTAAATAAAAGATTCAGCGAAGCACTGCACTTATATAGTCTCTAGCTGTCGTACAATGCGCATTGTGAAACAGAAACAAGAGTTTAAAATCGATAATTTTGACGAAAAAGTAAATGATGGACTGGGGAGGCACAGTGAACGACGCCATGGATCTCTCCTCCCATTATCAATTAGGGGTCTCATTATTGGACCTTCGAATTGTGGGAAGACAAATGTGATGATTTCTTTACTAACTCACCCACTGGGATTGCGATTCGCGAATGTGTATGTTTATTCAAAATCTCTATATCAACCCAAATATGAGTATTTACGAGGAGTGTTGAAGCCGATTGAAGGATTGGGATTTTATACTTTTGGAAATGTCACGTCTGGAATAGTAGAACCATCAGAGGCTAAACCTGATTCGGTATTCATCTTTGATGATGTTATGTGTGAAAAGCAAGATGTTATTAGAGCATATTTTAGTATGGGGCGCCATAAAAATGTTGACTGTTTTTATCTAGCCCAAACATATTCCCGTGTTCCGAAGCAATTGATCAGAGATAATTCAAATTTCATTGTAACATTCAAACAGGATGACATGAATCTCAACCACATTTTTTCTGATCATGTATCGCCAGATATGACGTTTAAGCAGTTTCAAGATATGTGTGCAAAATGTTGGAATGACAAATATGGATTTCTAGTTATCGACAAAGATAGAGAACTACAAGAAGGTCGTTACCGTAAAGGGTTTGACAATTTCATATATCTCTGATGTTTTTTAGATATTTGGCTCAATCTGAAGTTGAACAGGTCAGTGATACGTTAGCATTCAAAACGTCAATACTATGGACGAACAAAAAAGCGATGAAATAGATTTGAAACGGAAATTAATTGAGGCAACAGAGGCAGTTCGAAAAAAATTTAATTACATTAAAAATAACCGCATAAGCGACCAAGTGGCGCTTTCAAAAATATATGAACCAATAATCGAACCACTGAAAACTATATCATCTAATACGTCCAAAATAAATCCTTTACCGGTGGTGAGCCACTCAAAAAAATTTACCAAATCCATAGAGAGTAGTACCCCGCTCCCAAAATTGAATTTTATGGAAAGTGATGACAAAGATGTGAAATTTAATGCTGAAGAAACATCGATAATGCATACACCATCATCCTCAATGGTAACCACAGACCCCGAATCACCAAAGGTAGCGGACAGCAATGGGGAAGTCTCCAGCCATATTCAAAAGTTGTTATCTGGAAATTCTTCATATGATACGATATTCGGTGTCCGGTTAGACCCCATTACGAATAAGCTAAAAATGGGCGATTCCAATGTAGACTTTATTGAAGGAAGAATTGTATTCAGTAAAGATGGTAGGACCATTGGTACTTACCAAGGCACATCCAACTTATACAAGTTGATATTCATGAAAGTACCTCCGGGAAATATGTCTGCTACTGAACTGAATACATATGGTGACATACTCAGATTAACAAAAGCAGCGTATAAAAATCACGACCAAGCACAGGGTTTATTGCCTAATAAATGGAAGAAATATCAAAAAATAATCAAGCCATTATTATCTGTAGACAACACATTGGAAAACCTTTCTATAGGAGGTGCTGGAATAATGAAAATACCATCCCGAAAACTATTTGGTGGAAACAAACCCATAAGTTACATTTATTGGAATAGCTTGGATGAATTAATCGACAGGCTTCGACTCCTTTGGAGTTCAAAAATGGCTGGACATACAGGGCATGATAATGAAATATTATCAATAATAGAAGAATTGCGCGAAGAGGGTTTAATCTACTGAACGTGTATGTATATTATTTCCTGAGTGTGTGAATTATGTTCATTCTTCTGAAGATATTCCAACGATGAATAACACAATCGACAAATTTGGTCGTAGACGGGGTGGTGTGAAGGTGATTGTTGGAAGATCAGGAGTTGGATTCATCCTCACAGCAGATGGAAATTATAATATTCAGAATAAACGTCTGTGGAATATTGGTGAACCCTCCGACACGAAAGATGCTACCACTAAGGGCTATGTTGATGACCGCATAAAAGAGACTAAGGAGTTGACCCTGTCCGCTGTGCAAGAATCAGTATCATCAGTAATTCGTGAAGCGAGAGCATATTTTGATTCCAAAATTACTGAACTCAGATTTGTCATCGGCAAGAAGTCGGATAGCTCAATCGAGCAAATTTCCAAACTGGAGCAGTTAATCCATACTTTAGAAAAGCGAATCGTTAAAGTAGAGCAGTCAACAACCAAGGCTCCACCTAAACACTGGAGGACTGGGCAATTAGCTTTACCGCCTTCCTGGGAACCGACTTCTGTAATAGAGAGTTGAAATGAGTACCGCTAAAAGGCAAGTTGTTGAGGAACTGCATAAGCCAGCTCGACGAAATTTTCCACGAAGGAAGACCATAATTAAAGGGTTTTCAGATTTATGGCAGATGGATCTGATGGAGATGCAGCCGTATGCAAAAGAAAATAAAGGTTATAGATATATCCTCATCGTAATAAACTGTTATTCAAAGTTTGTATGGTCAAGACCGCTGAAAAATAAAACGGGAAAATCCGTTACCGCAGCAATGGAGAGTGTGTTGAAAGACGCAAAGTACACACCGAAGAACTTGCAATCCGACCAAGGCACTGAATTTTATAATACAAAATTTTCCTCGTTGATGGCGAAACATCTGATCAATCATTATTCGACATTCAGTACTAAAAAAGCGGCAATTGCGGAACGAGTTATTAGGACATTGAAAAGTTGGTTGTATAAAGAGTTTTCAGTTCAAGGGCATCACAAGTGGTTGAAAATTCTTCCGCACATAACGGATCAGTACAACAATAAAATTCATAGCAGCATTGGAATGAAGCCCGTTGAAGTGACATCATCCACGAAACTGAATTTGTATAAACACGCCAAAATACATGCGAAATATAAAAGAAGTAAATTCAAAATAGGAGACGTAGTTCGAATAAGCAAGTACAAGAGCATATTCGATAAAGGTTATACAGCAAATTTCACAACTGAACTTTTTAAAATTGTTAAGGTAAATAGTACAATGCCTGTAACCTATGAGCTTGAAGACATGGATAAGAAACCAATAAAGGGCTGTTTTTATGAAATGGAGTTGAGTAAAACGAAGCAGCCCGACATTTACTTGGTGGAAAAAATTTTGAGGAGGAATCATGGGAAAGTAATGGTGAAATGGCTTGGGTTTCCCTCATGGATTGATGAAAGTTCGATAGTATAATTGAATATCTGTATTTTTTCATCAAGTAGCCATAAACTGATATTAATTCGATATGTGAATTTTATGAGTTATATATTTATAGTGAAATCGTTGATATAATGTTTCTCTCATGACTATAAATGAATAAAAAATGAACAATACTTGGTGCAATTTTTTATTTTTCGTTAGTCATACAAAGTGTTTATTGATGTTCAATCACTTCATAAATGTATCTCCTTATTGGAACCACATGGGTTTTCCTCAACTCTTCCCGCTCGGCTCTCTGATCTTCGTTCAAACACCAGCATTTGAGCAGATGGTCTATTCTGTCTTTGAAAAAAAACCCGACACATTCACATAATGTCAACCCCATTCGACACTGTTCGCATAGGTTTTTCCAACAGTCTGTTTGGTAGCTGTCACAATTCGTACATCGCTGGAAATCCAAGGTCTCCTCTGCTCTGCAATCCCTACAGTCTTCTCTAATAATACCAAAGTTTGTGGTGTCCATTCTTTCACCACACTTTCGGCATTCCGTCCATAAACCGAACCGTTTTGTCACTTTTTTTGGAGTCTTCGGAGGGTTTATTCTTTCACACTCTTGACACAATCCAGTGCAGGTATTGATAAAACTCGGTGGCCATGCAATGTCACAGTTATGACATGACAAATTTTTATCAATCACTAATGGATACACTGCAATTTTTGGCTTAGAATCCCACTCTCTTGATGTCGACATATCTAGAAATGATGAAACTTGTGTGCTATAAAGAATCGCATAGAATGATCCACCTCATTCAGCGACCCTCATTATATACAATCCGATATACCCTCCACCTAGGTATCCTCCGAAGGCCTTCAAGTCCAGTGACCTTCATGTTGAGTGACTTTCAAATGACATTCGAGCACTGAATGACCTTCGAATATGGAGTGACCTTCGAATATGTAGTGACCTTCAAATATGGAGTGACCTTCGAATATGTAGTGACCTTCGAATATGTAGTGACCTTCGAACACCAAACGACCTTCGCATCTCAAACGACCTTCGAGCAACGGGTGACCTTCGAATTTGAAATGACCTTCATCCCCTCACAGTATTGGAAAAACCATATAAGGAGAGGACGAATACCACCTCTGCATCAGTTTCATTGAAATATCAGAGTAGTTCGTATTGAAATGGCAGCTCAACAAAATGATAGAGATAGAATGAGTGTGTTACGAGACCTAGTGGCTATCGATATAAATCATGTCGAAGAAGATGCAGAAGTGGACGATGACATAGCTGAAGAAGTTGCAGCAGTGGACGATATAGCTGAAGAAGTTGCAGCAGTGGAAGTTGTTGAAGAAGCAGATGTTGCGGCAGAAGGAGCTATTGCAGTTGCCGCTAACGATGATGATGGTTCTAGCGAGGATGAAGGGATGTACGAAGATGGCCCTGATGTAGATGGTGAATATAGGTGCGTGTTCAAAAATATAAACAGTGTGAGGGATGTCGGTAGAAATATGTATTGTTCGATAATTTCATGCTGGATGGTAGTAACAACCACCGAGGATCGTAAGGTTCTATGCCACAAGTGCTTCATGCTGTACAGTGAATTAGTCGATAGTGGACATTATAACAATGTAGATCTGCATTATAAAACGGACTTCAATAATATTCCCGATTACGACTGTGTGGCTTGTGGAATGACTGTTTGTCAAGTGCGCCTAATTGACACTTGCCTGTTTTGCAATACAAGTTTTAAAAAAATATAATTTTACAGAGCGACTGCAAATTTCCGAATACTGGAATATGGCCCTGCAGACAGTTCCAGTGATGTGCATCGGTGTGGAAGTGTTGCTCGTGTTTCTGTTCAGGAATACGAACCGCCGGATGACATCAGCGATTGTTCAACAATTGAATTGGACTGGGAAAATTTACCAGATCAAAGCCATTGGTGGTGTCCGGCGCAATTGTCTGAAGAAGATGGCGGGGAAGAGGTTATCCGAATGGAAGAGGCATGCGATTGGACTTTTAGACTTTGAGTCGGGGTGTTTATATTAGATTTGTATAACGTATAGCATAATAATAGGGAAAAAAAGACTGAAATATATATTTTAAATGAAAATATGTTTCATTCATTTGATGATCGATAGCTCTATAGTGAATAATAGCTCAAAAAAATTATTCAAGTGGTATAAATACTACTAGCGTGTACATTTCAAAGAAACTGTGTTTGGAAATGTCTGATGTCACTAACTAAACATGTGAGATTTTTTTAAATACTCTGAAATTTCTTATATCTATTGCAACATATTTTCAGACACACATATAAAACATATTCGCTTTCCTGGGTGTATTTCAGCTTCAAAATATACTTTCAAATAGTGAGATATATATTTTCTAATAAAAAAGTGTATGTAATATATTAAAATGAAAGTGGCATGCCCATCTGTGCATCAAAATGTTTAATGAAAAACTAGTGCGCATCCATTATTTCTAGCTATAGTTGGTATTTAACCAAAACTCGTTGTGATGTATATGAATTGTATCAAAATATAACCAAAACCTTCAACTGCGCATACATTTTTACCCCACATTTTGAAATAGCTCCATTTTGGTTTAATGCGCAAACGGGAGCTTACAGAAATGCATAGTAATGAAAATTCATTTTTCGAACACTCCCCTGTTGTTAAAAATGCTCTCATATACACTTCATATCTTTCTTGAGTATTTTAGTTGGTTGGAGAGGGAATATTTCTTTGAAAATTGTGATATTTTTATCAGCAGCCATGTAATATAATACATAACGGAAGTAGTGAATCCAACTGCGCACCTATATATTCAATAAAAAACCTATGCGCATCCAGTTTTCTAGTCTGGAGAACATTTTCAGTGCATATATGACAGAGAATCATAGACATGTATGGTAGCATGGTTAATGCCACCCACTGCGCATAACTTTTCTCTGTCACTTTCCCAAAAGTTCCGTTTTGGTCGCATACCTAAACCAGTTACCTGACTTGTGCGCAGTTGATTTCCCCTCCCCCCCCACACCCCCCCCTAAATTTTGAATATTTTTATGCTACACTATGAAATTAATATATATGAGTAGAAACAATTCGGAAATGTAATTTCAATATCGAATATTCATGCTTCGAAAATTGTGTTTTTTTTTTCTTTCGATATGAGATATTTCTGGATTATTCTCCAACATATAAGTGGAACCGTTTTTCAGTACCTTCTATGTCAAAATATAGGTTGGCATAAAAAAAAGGAATTCAAATATATGATATGAAACGTATCAAATTATTGGTTCAAATATTCGTGAAAACAGTTTCATAGCCAATTGTAGATGAATATTCCCTTTTCACGCTATCGGATGAATAATATAAAATTTGTTGAATGATAATTAAGGATTTGCGTTCCCTTACTTCGACTTATTCTGCTTCCAGTAATGAAATCAGCAAATCCAAATTGTTGACAGGTTGTGAATTATTATGAATCGCAGATTCCACAATGTTTGAACACCATAACAGATTTTGTTCGGGGTCCGTTTGATAAAATTCAATATCGTTGTGGCCCCACGGCAATGTTTTTGTGGTATTGGGTATAATGAACCGCTTGTCGTCATGGTGTGACAAAGCGACTTTATTTTTCATTTCAGTAAATATGTCGTGGGTATCACTTTTGAAACTATTCATTTTTCTAAGTATGGAACCACCCTTCTCAACAATATTTTTATAGTCACTTTCGTGCAATTGTTTGATAATGACTGACTTTTTGACGCCTTTGGCTTTCTTCAATTCATTTTTAACGGACTGAACAAAGTAAGCTTTGGCCCCAGTACCATAAAAACTGATAATGGGGTCATTGGGAAATTCATCTTTCATATTCCCCAGAATGGGTTTTGTAACAGGAATGCCAAAATCGTTTCCGATGTTATAATTGGAGGTATCGAATCTTTCTATATTTTCGATCATGAATTCGTAAAAGTTTTTATTTGCTATTTTCAATATAAAAGAATCTGTATCTGTGTACAGTAGTGAAGCGTCATTTCCAAAATTACTTTTTATGCATTTGTAGTAAAAATCGTACATTACTGTTTTTGATAAATCCAATATACTAAATCCCAAATAAAGTGGTTTATCGTAACACACTCTTACTTTTCCCATATGAATAGCGACAAAATTTTCTGTAAATATTGAACATGTTTTGAAATTTGGGTTGGAAATCAGACAATTAGCCCCCAATGACCTTTTTATATTCTCCCAATGAGTAACCAGTTTAATTTCCCTTCTATTTTCCACATTTTCCAGAGTTTTTCCATACACGGCATTGTTCATTAACTTGAAAAATTGTTTTTCGAATTTATTCAAAGCTTTATTACGCATTTTTGTATTCAAATCGATATATTTCTTAAGCCATGACGATTGCCGAAATTTCAAAACCCTATGTGTTTTCATAACCATCAATCCGTTTTCTATAGCTTGTTTAAGAGTTCTATAATGAACGATATAGTTTTTTTTATCTGATAAGTTCGGTATCAACTTGCAAATATTGGATTTTGAACCTGGTGGAATTATACTTTCGACTAGGAAAGGTAAATCCGAATGAGAATCATGTAATTCTTCTGGATAATGAATGTCCACTTCAAAAACATAACCAAAAGGAGAATCAGCAGAAATACTCATCACATCCAAATCCTGTATTTCACTGGGTGTCAACCAGGTGAATCCACCAATGGGCAAAGGTTGAGACATGCTATGACCATACAAATTTGTTGCATCCAAATACGATATGTAAGATACGTCTTTTTTGGCATCGTAGTTAGGTAGATATTCATTGTTTGCGACATGCATTCGGTCACTACATTGACTTATTCCACCACGTATACCTTTCTTGAAAAAATGTATCATGTCAATATCAGTCAAAAGCTCCAATTCAACTTTTGTGTATCTCAACATAGCGTCCCAAGATAAACCTGGGGCGGTATAATATTGGGCAGGATCCAATTTATAAGTGTTCAAACAAATTCTCCGAAAATTCTCGAATGTATCAGTTAACAGTAAAACATCCGATTTCAAGTACAGATCTGAATATTCTCCCAAACTTCGACATTCAAATAAATTCCATACCCGTTGTGCCCTATCATAGCATTCATCTGAAATTTGTTCGTCATTTAAGTTATCATAAAATTCTTCTTTCGATGGTAGATGTGTGATATCTAATTTTTCCATACAATCTACGAAACTGTATGGAAATACACCTTTCTGTTTCATCAACTTTTAGTGTCTATGAATTGATCTTCTACTAAATTTGCACCGAGATTCTGAAGTGACTCCGAAAGAAATTTATAGCTATCAATGAACCTTAATTTCATGAAATTATTCTTCAATTTTCCATCTTTACCCAAATAGCTGTGTGTGAAAAGATGTTTGGTGAATGAAATGTATTTTTCTTTGCTTTGTGGAATGACATCAACTCGATCGCCCTTGTCGAATAATTCCTTGATGAATAAGTGGCAATCATATCCGCTCATATTATGACAAATAATTGGTATAAAATTTGGAAGTTTGAAATTCAAATTACATTTAGAATGAGCTGCACCAAATCTCTTTTTTCCGGTCAGGTGACAATGATCTCTCACTTTGACATCACCATCTTCGAATATATTATCACATATGCCACAAGTCTTTGCATCAGAAAATTCTTTTTCTTCTGTCTCAGATAATTGACCCATTGGAACAACATTTTTTAGATGTTTATGATATATATTCTTTAAATCGTTTTGAATATTTGAGACGAATACTTTTGCAGTATCGACCCCTCGATACGAAACAAATTTGTCGAATTTTTCATTGAAAGAACATTTTATTTAGTATGCAAACGAGTATGGTTCATGAATGTGAGTTCGGTTGGTGTAAGAGCAATCTGGATTCGGTTGACAAGAATCAATTGGTTTCAGAATTGACTCAAAATCTGCATAAACGACAAAAGGAACTTTCATCTGCTTTTCGATATTCACAAATTTCAATATATTTTCAGGAATGTATTTACCGAACTTGTCGATTTTCAATTTTTCAGAAGGTGTGGTTGTACACACATGATTGCAGTCATTTAATTGATGCTGGGTCAATGATTTTCCGTTAGCAAAATATAATAAACAACCATCACAAAAATATTTTTTATGACCATTGGCAGAAATTTGGCTAGAAACTAATTTTGACAAATCCTTAATCCAACAATAATGATTTTTTCCCGTTTCATCACTGATAAGTAAAAGATTAACATGCCTGGTGAGTCGTTGTCGTGAATAATGTAGTGGACCTACAACTTCATATTTCATTTTAGATTCCTCATTTTTTTTTTCCAACCCATATACATTTATAGAGCAATCATTGGCAACTTCGAATTTTGAAATTCCACTTAATTTCATCGGAAAATCCATACCTGATACATTCAGCACTGATTGAAAGGGTGGATAAGAAGACACTTCGGAAACCCTACGATCCGCCGGGTAAAGTGCTGATACCACAGCCCATGCAAAACAATAGTTATCCTCATTTCGCACATTCACCACACCTTTTTTCGACTCGATATAATCTGGCAGCTTTATATAGGAACACGCACCAAGAGGGCTATACTTGTTAAATTCATTTCTGTGAACATGATTTTCTTCAGGCTCCATCCTGCAATAGAAATGATTTTACATTCAAGGTATGAATATTGATTTTTGGGCAATTTATATACCTGAGTCACGATCTTCGAATTCTGTACTTTGTGCCGTTATTGTGTCGATGAATTCATCCAAAACAGCATTAAGATCCATGGACTGGTCAACTATCTGGTTCGGAGAATTGAAACACTTTACCTCGGATAATTCCTGGGTCTGCAGAATATGTGAGCTGAATAGTTCCATATTTACTTTCACCGCACTATGTATCTTCAACACACCTTGCAATAATGAAATCATTTTCTGTTTGTATGCATCAAAAAATATTTTGTAATCCACATAGTTACTACCGCTCCCAATCCTATAGCTAACTATTCTACATTTGAAAGCACTTTTGATAATTTGCACGTCTTCACCCAATTGAATGCAAGAATTAGATCTGTGTTCGAGTGTTCTTCGATGTGAAACCATCTGACCCATTGGAACTGGTTTATTACAACAATCACAGAACTGCATATCGTTTTGCGATATGGGGCTCAATTTAGACCGTTTACTAGATGGCTCACCTGTCACCGCTGTACAGGATTGCACTTGATGGCGATGTAGATTATCACTGCGAGTAAAACTTTTTCCACAATTGCAAGTATACATTTTGCTCGATTATCGGCTATTCAGAAGGAACATGAGGTCTGAAACTCGTGTTTCTTTTTATATTAGTGGTTGAGGTGGAAGAGAGGGGATAAGTTCACTTGCCCTCAAGGACATTTGTATTCATGGCTTCCTTTAGTTACATGTCAAGGTTACCATTCCCCAGGGTCATCGAAACTCTCAAGGTCACCAACCCTCAAGGTCACTAACCACCAAGGTCACTAACCACCAAGGTCACCATCCCTCAAGGTCACCAACCCTCAAGGTCACCAACCCTCAAGGTCACCAACCCTCAAGGTCACAAATCGTCAAGGTCGCCAACTCTCAAGATCACCAACTTTCAAGGTCATTCACTGGGCAAGTGAACCTCTGAAGGCTATTCTCCAAGGTCACTCTCAAGGTCAGTGGTGGGGGGAGGTCCAGGATTGGCATAAACCCCCTACTGCTAACTTTGTTAGCATACTATAGTAAGCATATAGGTCTTGAGAATGCTAACTTTGTTAGCGAAACGCGCGTCATTTTTACTCGACGCGCGTTTCGCCAAAAAAGTTAGCATACTACAGTAAACTTATAGCTCTTGAGAATTCTAACTTTGTAAACGAAACGCGCGTCACTTTCACTCGATGCGCGTTTCGCATTTAGTATACTACAGTAAGCATATAACTCTTGAGAATGCTAACTTTGCTAGCGAAACGCGCGTCATTTTTACTCGACGCGCGTTTCGCCAAAAAAGTTAGCATACTACAGTAAACTTATAGCTCTTGAGAATTCTAACTTTGTAAACGAAACGCGCGTCACTTTCACTCGATGCGCGTTTCGCATTTAGTATACTACAGTAAGCATATAACTCTTGAGAATGCTAACTTTGCTAGCGAAACGCGCTTCACTTTCACTCGATGCGCGTTTCGCTAACAAATTCAGCATACTACAGTAAGCATACAGCTCTTGAGAATGATAACTTTGTTAGCATACTACAGTAAGCATATAGCTCTTGAGAATGCTAACTTTGTTAGCGAAACGCGCGTCACTTTTACTCGACGCGCGTTTCGCGGAAAGTGACGTAGTTTTGGGTAGCTTCTATTTCTTGAATCATTATCCAATGATTGAAAGATTTGCACTTTTTTCTATTCTTCACGTTTCAACTGTTTTGATTCCGCAATCATCTACAGTCCTTGTGCCCGATACCGGAAAAACAAAATTGATGACCTCACCGTTGATAATTCGTATACAGGGTGTGATCTAACCTCTTGCTCTCCCGTGAAGGACCGGTGTATAATGTAATTTTATAACGAATGGCAGGTGTGAAAAATTTGCCATTCGTTATGAAATGACATTATACACCCGACATTATACAACTCTATTTACGAGATCCCATATGAATGTAGAATTTTATACATCGGACAGACCAAGAGGCCATTTTCCGTAAGAATAGCCGAACACAAAAAGAGGAACCAACGAAGGGAAACATCTGTATCGGGAACTGCTGACCATGTCTGGACAGAGCACCACTGACTTTTCTGAGACAAGGCTAGTGAACTTCATTGTTTAAAAAAAAAATCAAATTGTTTTTTCCATTAACCAGCTGCCGCTCCCCCACGAAAGCTAGCCCTCAGAAGTCGAAATATGTGCGAGCCAATGATTGACAAGGTCTATCCTTCCAACGTGCGGTTCCTAGCCCTTTCTAAGGCCATCAGAAAAAATATCTACAATTGCTAGGCTTTGAATCCACACAACCGACTGCCAAAATAATTGAACAGCGGTGCTCCTAACCACTCGGCTACGTGGTCCTATAGAAAGGAACATTGGTTCAAACGCAAATTTATAGAAACCGCCTAAGTCGAAGCCAATGGTGGCTTCACTCGACAGAGTGTTCAAATAATAAAAACGTATCGAGACCGTTTATGGACCGTTTTGGAGGGAGAGCAAGTATGAAACCACGCGCGTCACAAGACCGCGCGTAAATTTCAATATTCATTTGAGAACGATTCAAACAATTAAAACGTTGAAAATTGAAAGAAGTAGAATTCTTTGAACCATCAAGACAATAGATGAACGATAAAATGTAAAGTACTCAAGTTACTACATTGTCTACAACCTTCAAACAAACATTGATTCATTTGGTTTCGATAAAATAACTTTTTAAGAAGCATGTAAACAGTTTGTGGCGATATTGATTCGTTTTTAAGCGTCGTGTCTGGGGTTAGTGGAACCCTATGAGTTTATTTATAGACAGGAGGAAGCGTAACGTACACCAGATGTGGTATTTTTATTTCGATACGTGTTTCACTATCACAATGTCACAACAGTTGATTACAAATTATTCAAACCACAACTCTATTTCGGTTCATTGAGATATTCTCAAGTACGTTTCCCAAAATGAGACATGCAACAAGGCTGATGATTGATGATAGCATCAGAACAATCAGCATCAGACAATGGTATTAGCCTCTGATATACGGCTTTTAATTTGGAGTTGCCAGTGGGAAATTTTCAGAATATTGTAAAACACTTTTTCATATCTACATCGCGAGCTGTACTGTAATGATCATTTCAGTACAGGATATTTCATTTCCCACGACTTTCATTTTTATGATCATTAATAACATGAGATCGAGTCAAGTTTGTTAACGTTCTAATAATTTGACATTTTAAATCAGTATTTACAAAATTCGGTAAAAAAAAATAAGTAATCGAAAATTTCAATATAAAGATTGATGACAATCGAATTCTATGTTATCGAATAGTTGGTAGGAAGTTTCTATAGCAGTTGATTCCATCATATATTATATGAGCTCGTAGCAGGGAGTGATGAGTGAGGGAACAATCGGGTTTTGGATAGTGGGGGTGAGGGTTCAAATCCCAAGTAACCCACATTTTTTTCTTTTATGAAATCGATTAGTGTTCGATTTTTATTATAGTTTTCAATATTTGTTATCTTAATTCCTTTTTTAGGTTGCATGTATTATGGGAATCGTGACGGCCGGAAAGTTCATTATAAAAAGTTTTATTAAAAATATTACACATTTGTTTGTGATTCAGGTGGTCGTAGAAAAAGTATAGTGTACAATTTGCATGAAATGGCATGCATTTCCCACGAGTAGATATATGAAATTTTGTAGTTCATATATTATCATATGTTTTTTTCTACTGGAAAAGTCTTGATTGTCATCCCAGTAACTTCAGTAAACAGTTTCAAGTGGATGTACAATATTGGGGCATCAAAAAGACTTTCCCTCGATTGAATTAATAGTCATAATATCATATTTCCATCCATCGACAATGGACATACAAAATTGGGCCTCTTAGCCATCGATTTAGGAGACCTTTCTCTTTGGCGCCCAGTTCTTTTTTCCGTAAAGACAAGAAGTAAAGAGGGATTTAGAAAGAGAGAGGGAGGGGGAAATATAGAGAGAAAGAGCAAGGGTAATGAGAAAGAATGTGAGAAATCAAGAGATATAGAGCGAGAGGAAAGACCTCATGGAAATAATTCAACCTCATTAGGCATCGAAAGATATGATTTTGTGAAAGTTACGCATACGTTTGTTTGAAAGCTTCAGTTAGTGGCGTGAATTGATTACTTTTATTGCGGAATTCTATTGTCTGGATTTTTTGTAGGAGCACGACGTTTCAATCGTTCCAGAATCTCCGATCTTTATCAAGTGTGTACTGACCTCCAGAGGAATTTTGTATGCCTTGAGGTAATTAACAGGACTACCCGATTTCTTAATTGGCTCTACTCAAGCCTGGTAATTTGTAGGGTCTCGTATCGTTTGTATTGTTCTAGAATATACCATTTATCAATTTATGTTTTTTTTTCACAAAAACAACTACCGCAGAAATTCCAGAATTCCGTAGGTGTACTTATAGTAACTCGCTCATTGTGAAATATGATGATGAACCACCCTCAACAAATCTATCAAACTAATCCGATCTAAAAACTAGTTAACGGTTTTCAAATTTTTCGCGATTCCAACCGTGTGTGGTGGGTTGATTAAAAGGCATATTTCTCAAATTTCATTCCCATATAACTTTTTTATTGATGGACGCATTCCCACGTTATTTCCACGTAGAGCATTTGAAAATGTCGTGAATCCAGTGGCGTCGTCAAATTCTATTTATTTAAATTATATTTATTTTTTTACCTTGGAAAACATTCGAAGTAGGACTTGAAATTTTCATTTTTATTCCAAGTTTAAGAATAACAATTTTAGAGAGGTGGCCCGCTTTCAAATGGGCCACTCTGTATGTATCATGACTTTAAAAAAATATAAAAAAAGAATTGGTATTATATACCTTTTTATCTATTTTTTGTACAATTGTGTTTTGTGACTTGCTACATTTTAAAAATGTAATGTAGTTAAATAAATACTTACTTACTTATATACAGTGTGACCCATTTAAGATGGAAGCACCCATATAAAACTTACATTTTTCAAACGATTCAAATGATTTTGTTTTAGTCAGGTAGACATTCAAAAAGTCTACTAGGATACCAAATTTCATGGATAAATCTCCATATCCAGGGACAACTAATCTTATTTTTCAAGGTCAAAAATCTAAAAAAAATACTAGCGATTTTTTTAGAAAAAATCTGACTACACCACTGGATTCGCGATATTTTCAAATGGTTCACATGTAAATAACATTGGAATGCGTAAAATAATAAAAAAGTTATAGGGGAATGAAATTTGAGAAATATGCCTTTTAATCAATCCACCACTTCAATCCACGGAAACTAACACAGGATAGAACTTTTAATGAAAACCAACACCCGACACTATCAAACCGACACCCCACGTGCCCGTCCCCGTCCCGTCAACTTGAAACTGGAAACGATGCGACAAATTCCAAGATACGCCCGCATCCGCGGAAGAACGCCGCATGACTAGAATCCGAGCCGGCTAAAAAGCCTTTCACCCCCCGTCAGAGGTCGATATTGTACGTCACGGGCACACACCCCCGTAATGAACGGCCGAAAATATTATAGTAGATTAGTTACAATGGACTCTGACCTACTAATGCAGACACGTGCTCTCCGTGGAGAGCAAAGCATCCCCCGTTCTGCTGTAATGGGTTCGTTTGGGGTTGCCACCACTTCGGTTGACCGGAAATGTGCGCCCGAGGGGTGAAAAATCGCTTTAAGAGCGCGTTTGAGTATGTAGGTCAATTCATCTACTTGTCGAAATGAAATTATTCTCGATGACTAAGTTTGTACTTCAAAGAGATTGAATCGTTCACAACCAAGTGGGTCTTGGTGGCATGCAGGTAGTGTTCTCGCTTGCTATGCCAAGGTACGGGGGTTTGAGGCTCTCGTGGTAGTGAACGGTAAACGGTGAAAATACCCCCGGAACAAAAAAGATAAAAAAACTCCGAACGAAACGAAAAAAAAAAATTAAAAATAAACCCCCGAAAAAAAAACCGAAAAAAAACCCTACGAACAATCATAAAGTTTCCATGCACTCAAATGTCTACGTAAGTTTAGTTCGTTCTGGTTAGATCAGACTAAATAATTACTTCTCGCAAAATTTTAAATTACCACACACCCAAATGTCTACTAGACTATAAGCCCGCAAAACAATTTGGGGGGGTTATTTGACCCAGCATGAAACATTTTCAGAACGATGCTGCTATATGAAAGAATAATAATAATAATAATAATCTCTGACCGTTCTGGAATTGGTCAGCTCTATATCAGTTTTTAGATGGTTTTTTTGCCGCTAAAAATATTTCTGATAAGTTTTCGACATTTTCGTTAAAAGATTCGGAATCAGCACGTTAAAATACGCCCGAGGACAAAAATTTTAAATTCGAAAAATTGAAAATGAGAAATCTCAAAAAATTGGATTTTCTACCTTAAACACCATTTTCCGGCTAAATCTTATATCTGAGCACATAAAAATCATACATTTTCGGAATGAGCATGAAATTTTACGTATACAGTGCAAATTTCAAGTCGATGTGACGACTTAGTATTTTTCATGATTTTTAGGGGTAAACCCCTTGCAACTTTTTTCGAGTAATTTTCAATTTTTTTCGATTGGCTCGAAATATACAATACATACTAATTCGGCCATTCTGAATCGATTGGCGTTCGCAGAATTTGTCTATCTCTAACCGTTCTCGAGTTGGTCAGTTCTAAATCAGTTTTTAGGTGTTTTTTTGCCGCCAAAAATATTTCTGATGAGTTTTCGACATTTTCGTTAAAAGATTCGGAATCAGCACGTCAAAATACGCCCGAGGACAAAAATTTTAAATCCGAAAAATTGAAAATGAAAAATCTCAGAAAATTAGATTTTCTACCTTAAACACCCTTTTCCGGCTAAATCTTATATCTGAGCACATAAAAATCATACATTTTCGGAATGAGCATGAAATTTTACGTATACAGTGCAAATTTCAAGTCGATGTGACGACTTAGTATTTTTCATGATTTTTAGGGGTAAACCCCTTGCAACTTTTTTCGGATAATTTTTAATTTTTTTCGGTTGACTCTAAATTCACAATACATACTAATTCGACCATTCTGAATCGATTGGCGTTCGCAGAATTTGTCTATCTCTAACCGTTCTCGAGTTGGTCAGCTCTAAAACAGTTTTTAGATGTTTTTTTTGCCGTCAAAAACATTTCTGATGAGTTTTCGACATTTTTGTTAAAAATTTCGGAATCAGCACGTCAAAATACATTCGAGGACAAAAATTTAAAATTCGAAAAATGATAAATAAAAAATCTCAGAAAATTAACCTGGAATACTTCTTGGCACAAAACAGAGAAAACTTAGTTTTTGATAGGTATTTTTAGCAACGGACTCTTTGAAGCTGCCTAAGAAGAGGCAATCATCTCGTCGGTGATACTTCGCTCAAGAACTTGCTAACTTCTCTGGAACACCGCAGAAAGCTTGAAATTGTCTGTTCCATAGATATTCTCATGGATGATGCTCTTTCGAAATATCATCACGGTTCCACCGTTAGTTGGCCCATCGAGACTGACCCGTCGAGCTCAGTCCCACATCCATATGCCGTCACTTTGGAAACATGCCGTACATCTATTTCCAAGGGTAAAATATTATCAAAATGGGTCCTGAGACTGGTTCTTGTAGAACCCCACATTGTATATCAGGCATTGATTACAATCTCCAAGATGAGAAGTGAACAATTTTTTAGTGTTTCCACGTATATTCCTCCAACTTGAAAAGACTCCAATATTTATGCATGAGCACAGTATCATCAAATTCCCATACACCATTTGGATTAAAATCACAATTTATCTTTAGTTCATATTTATATAAAGACACCCTGTGTACTCATCGCATTAAAATTAAGTGATGGCATTGAGCTGACCTACTATCGTGTCTCCGTAGAGGAAAACGACTATCGACCACAAGTAAATTGCGCTCAGATTATTCCCTTCTACCTGACTCATCGTGGCTGCACTACAATAACGATGGATATAAATCGACTCCTGAGTGATTGAGTGAGTGATGACTGAGTGATGTTATAAGTTTTTTTTTCGATACTGAATGGGGAGTTAGTGGCTCTTTTATTATAACAAGTTCCGATTTCTTCTGATTGTTACATGTTACTTTTATTTTCGTTATTGTTATGCTAACAAATTTTTCCTCCTACCCCTATAGAAAGTACACACTTTCCTCCCTCAAACCAGGGCGGAAACTCATACTTTTCTTCCCTAGGGAGGAAAGTAGTTTTCCTCCCCCTCATTTCAAGTAAGTTTTCGATGAAACTTGTGAATCTATTATAATCAAATTGTCTCCGTAATTTCTAGAACATCTTATATATCCTGTGTAAGTATAAGTGGCACTTTCCTCCCGCAGTAAACTACATCCTGCAGGAGGAAAAGTGGCACTTTCGTCCCTAGTAATACAAATAGCTATCATTGATTGATCTCATTTGAAAAGAATGGAAAGTTGGTTAATCCTCCTAATCAACTTTCCATTTTTCTGTTATCTTTCGAAGAACTTGAATAAGAAGTAGGTATAACATTTCTCAGTCTCTGATGATTCAGAAGTTGTGCCCAGATTGGCAACAGATTCAAGACTGAAAGACTACTTTACTAGTACTACTTTGACTAGGAAACATATTGCAAAATAAACGCTTATTAACGTTCAGATTATTTGAACATTTCCAACCTCTTCTTTTTGGACTCTTTGTACAACCACATGTCTTGCTTCAGTTGGAGTCACCTGTAGAGGTTCCTCCAGCTGTGGTTTCGGGGGTCTCTTGTTAGCGGTCCCATCGAAATTGGCCCATCGAGCTCAATCCTCACATCCATATACCCTGAGGGTCCCCTGAGGCAAACAGCAATCAGAAATTCGAGAAGAACACCAATTCGTACCTACTCTCTCTCGGCTCTTCCTTTTCTTGGTAACCTGATTAAAAAAAAAACAAAAAAAAGACAGCTGCATGGGTATTATCCGAATCATACAACCTTCAAAATATCACCGTTGTCTTGGCTCTGAAGACGTTTTCTGATCGTTAAACGCTTTTACATTTCGAATTAACCAGACGATGACAAAATTATGATAGCGACTCTTATTCTCAAAATAGAACTCAATCTGGATAGCGAATTTATATCTATAGGAAAAGACGTAATGAGTTCTGATGGAATGGCATCTGAGTGCATGAAGAAATCAGGAACGATATCAACCCTTCGATCCAATCTTTCCACTTAGGCACGCCGAGTCGCTTTTCGTGGAAGACTGAATTTCCGTAGATAACAAAGAACCGAACGTTCAGGTTCGCCAATCCTGATTATCTCTTCGAGTTGATGAGATCTAACCTCCAATATCGCTTTCGGAATTCAGAAGCCCGTATGGCCCGGTCTGTTTGCTACAGGAAGTAATGAAATCCTCGGCGACCCGAGTTAATATGGTGTGAAATCGGGAAAAAAGCCATTATCATAAAACAACCCGATGAACTCTTCGTCAGGCTTCATCAGCGATTTGAATTAGGCATGAGGATCGGAACGGTTCTGAGGAAAAGATGAGAATTATTGTGAAAAATGAGTTTTTTAGAGGAATTATTGACAATGGATCACGTGGTTTTTCCGTGAAAGGGTACTGCTAATTATAATAACGAGCATTGACATGGAAGATGTCAGGATCAGAAAAGGTGACTCGAAGTTAACAACCAAACACTGAAGCATAGAATAGTCCAATAACACAAATAGTCGATACGATGGTATTTCATAGGGCGATGTCTAGAATATCTCAATTCAACTTACTCTTAGACAAGCTACCTGGCATTCGCGAAATACTAAACAAGTTATGTCTGAAATGAAAGCTTCATGTTTCGAATTGATAAGAAAATTGCCCTTGTATCTTACGTCAGGAGTCACCTTATTGAAACCGGATATCATAATATTGGCTTTCGTTTCGTATAGTGGCAATACTTCCGCAAACTCTGCTGTAATGAAGCTTGATTGGCTCTCGCAATAAAGTTAGACAAGCTACCTGGCATTCGCGAAATACTAAACAAGTTATATCTGAAATGAAAGCTTCATGTTTCGAATTGATAAGAAAATTGCCCTTGTATCTTACGTCAGGAGTCACCTTATTGAAACCGGATATCATAATATTGGCTTTCGTTTCGTATAGTGGCAATACTTCCGCAAACTCTGCTGTAATGAAGCTTGATTGGCTCTCGCAATAAAGTTAGACAAGCTACCTGGCATTCGCGAAATACTAAACAAGTTATATCTGAAATGAAAGCTTCATGTTTCGAATTGATAAGAAAATTGCCCTTGTATCTTACGTCAGGAGTCACCTTATTGAAACCGGATATCATAATATTGGCTTTCGTTTCGTATAGTGGCAATACTTCCGCAAACTCTGCTGTAATGAAGCTTGATTGGCTCTCGCAATAAAGAAGAGCCAACCCTGAATGGGTTACTTCATTATATGCCGTGGAAAGGAGTACCTGATTGTCCTATATTGCAGATGCTGCACTGACTTCAATTCCATTAGACTTCGTCTACTCTGGATTGTGTCATCGACGACATCGCTTGCATGGCCTCAATTGACAGGTTTTAACAAAAGGAGCACATCTTAGAGAATTCATGCAGACTTATGAATTTTGAGCGACGCTAATTATATTATTTGTTGAAAGATTCTCGAAAACTTTGCAATTGCGTAATTGATATTAATTTTCCAATGAACGTTTGAAATTTCAAACCTGAAACTTTTAGCGATGTTATTCATAAATACGCGATCTTT
The DNA here is from genome assembly GCA_958298965.1 of Chrysolina haemoptera. NCBI lineage: Eukaryota > Metazoa > Arthropoda > Insecta > Coleoptera > Chrysomelidae > Chrysolina > Chrysolina haemoptera. Next base: position 1,425,738 of record OY282602.1, on the reverse strand, counting down.
TTTTTAATCAGGCCTTTATTCAACTCGCTGTGTTCTGTGTCGTTGTAAATGAATGACAGAACGATATACATTTTGCCTGTCTGTCGTGAAATTCCGCCAAAATAAAGTCAAGAAAGTCGGTAAATGTATTCAAATTTGTATTTAAAAGACCACAATATAAGTTATTCGATCGACATTTCACCGAGTTTTGTTCATCTGAATAGCCGAAGAAATAATACGGAGCCAGTATGAAGTATGAAAAATTTAAATAATTATAATAATAATAATAAGACTTGCAAAAATTTGAAGGAAGAGAATTCCAAAATCTCAATTTCAAACGACAACCGTTCGAAATATTTTTTTTCACACCAAAAATTAATAATGATCTGCCATCAAACATGTTCCTCAATTTTTCATATTTCAATTCACTGTAAATGTACCAATACCACAGTCCTGATGAAGGATATATTGGAATCCAAAACGTTGGCAAGGAAGCAATAGGTTTTTTTTCCCAACCAATCCAAATCCCAACAAAACCTTGGCAATAGAATATCGTTATTGGATCACCAACCTGACCAACTAGGATTATTTCTCAATAATAAGAGGGGAAACATTCGAATCACATATTCTCTACATAGAATTTGACTTTTTACATTTTCCAGTCTCCACATTATGCATTCTGATTTTTGAGAAGAATCGCTCCCCACGTCGGAATAAATTCCATAGCATCCCTCATCCAGCAAAACAAATCCCTGTGTTTACGACTGGCGGATTTTCCCGGTCCAGAGCTAACAGAGATATGATACCGAGTGTATCTAGTTTGTATTCCGTTCTAGTAGGCCTTTATTGTACATATAATTTGTCTTGAGATACGACGTCCGAATCCATAAAAGATGTATCAAACTGAAAAGTGCCATGTTTGGGATTCTCCAGAGTATTAGGAAAGAGCGAAGTCACGGTTATAAAGGAAATTGTTTACAGTCAATCGGCATTCAGGGAACTGAACTTTGCTGATTCATCGTTCGATTGGGTTTGAAGGCAAATTCATCGTTAACTATAACTATATTTTCAGCACAATATAATTATTGCAATTTTTACCAACAAATTGTGCCGTTCATGGATTATTATTTGGAAGATTTTCAAAAATCGTAAAAAAAATGTCAATAACAGTTGTGGTTTTATTTTTGATATCATGTAACATTTTCATCAATATCAGTGTCAATTGAGTTTCCATTAACACTCACTTTTGCTAAATTCATTAATGGATCATAGACTATTTGGTTATACTTTTTGTCAATTGATCTGCAATTGAACACTCAGTGTTTGGATTCAACTCCGAATCTACTTTCTTCCTGAAATTCTTTCCTGAAAGATTATTTGCTATCATTCATCTCTCCTTCGATTAATTGCGATCTTTATAATAGTTTTCCTTACTTAGTTAACTTTATCATCTTTTTATATATTGCTCTGTTCTCAGTGAAGAATTCTGCAATACTTTCGTTAGACTTTTTTATTTGTTTCTGTTATTTTGAATAGGAAAAATATTGAAAATGTTGATGATTTTTAGTTTTTTGTTGTTGTTGTTTCCCAATTCGTCTGCTGTCGCATCAAAGAGAACCCATTATAGTTGGATGCAGTATACATCATACCATATCTAAATTCTTCATTATAAAATTTTTATTCAATGTCATGGACATATATGAATGTGTGGCTCAAGATTTATGTCTGTATACAGTATCGGAAACTTTTCATCTGCGGTATAGACAGAAATCTACGCGAGCAACAAGGAACGCAATGATATGATAATACCGCATAAATAAGAGAGACGCACTACTGCGCGCCTCTCCTGTTGTCTCACCCGACGAATCAACAGCTCAGTTGATATCCCTTCCTCGAGCTAGTAGAGGAGAAATTGTAATGCTCTCTCAACATTATAGCAAGCTATTCTTCACGCTCTCATACAACCACCATACCCCAGATGAAAACTTTCCGATAATGTATGTTGTGCTCTCAATAGTTTTCTATCGCGATGTCATTTTCTCTCTCACTCCCTGTTGATTATTGGCAGTTGCTTCCTAGTTGGCGCATGCTATGGTTATTGTCGGTTGCTGAGAAGATATTCCGTAATTAGATCGAAGAAAAGAGAGTAATTTTCAAATTGAAGATTGAAGAAAGTTGAATATTTCTCTAGCGTAACCTCTTGAACTGTTGTATTGTGAGAGGTGTCCTGAATTTTTTCGTCCATAGGACGAGAAATTTAATGAAAATAATGTCTTGAATCGAGAAATATATCTGAGAAACCTAATGCATATTTCGTAATATTATCAGGCACAAACAATATGAATGTCAAAGTCAGTCACCCGACTACAATTTTGCCTCAAGGAAGGTTAGCAATTCGAAATCCATTTCGTGCATTTCCTTGCTCTTCCGCGAATGAAAATATGACGATCCACCAAGAAAGAGAACAATCACAAAGAAAGCCCTAAATTATTCCTACAAAGCCTTTCCTTACTTACCATCCAGTGAGACGCCACTACCTACTCCCAAACAAATATCTTCTGCCCACTTTCCACCTCCAAACATTCACAAATATTTTATACTGTTCATATCTGTTCTCCCGAGCACTTTTTATTGCAGCGCTTTTTTCTGTTTATGATGTACGTTGTTCGGAAAGTAACCCTCGGGATGTGCAGGGTTTGATATTGGGTATTGTGTTTTTTTGTGTGTGGAGGGATACACTTTCCAAGGGGCTCAGTGGTTGAGACTGAAGCGTTCAAAACCATTGTCTGCTGGTCGGCTAGGTTCGAATCCTAGCGACTACAGATTTTTATCTGGTGGCCCGAGAAATTACTAGTAATCGCACGTTTAAAGGGAACAGCCTTGTTAATCCTTGGCTCACACAAGTTTCGACTTTTGAGGGCTGCCGTTCGTAAGGGGGCGACAGCTGGTTAACGGAAAAAACAATTTTAACCATTTTGACAATTCAGTATTGAAGTTCCTATCATTAAAAATAACACTCAAGTGATAACTTTGGTAATACTTCGCTATTTGGGAGATAATCAAAAGACTCTGAACGTGTAAAATTTAAATAATGCTTTACATCATTTGTTATGTTATATAATGTTATTGATGAAAAATATTGTATTGAATTTGTGAACTTTTGTTTGAAAATAGATATACCGGCTTGTGATAATTATACCTGTGCTTATAGTTCTGATTTGTTTTACCTTTTTTGATTTGCTACTTCTGTCGGTACGCCAATGAACATGTAAGACTTTTTCCAGGAGGGTTTATAGTGTTGGTCTTCTTCTGCTTCTTCAAAATCAATTGATGGATATGAATTGTATGTTGTACAATTGGATAAAGATAATATGAAAATATGTTTGTTTATTTTCAATGAAAATAATTGTTTGTTTAGTCTCAAAAAAAATTGTAAAAATGTATTGAATTGATGCGAAGTGCTATAATAAATCCATAAAGATCATCACCTTGATTAAGAACTGTAGATCTCATATAGGGAGACCTGCCTGAGAGGAAGCAGGTCAACTTTTCTGCAACTTTCACGATATCTATGAATTCCTTTGGTAGATATTTTCTGCTCTATTCTACCTACCTTTTTGGCAACCAAAAATTCTCCATCCTGTTTTTTCGTAGTTATTTGGTGTATGTATTCATACTGACCGTTGTCCGAAAAAAAAATTTAAAAAATCCTAAATCTTTTATTGAGCACACTGACGATTCTTCTACGAATTATTTTGCCCTGCCTAATACGTATTAATTGTTCTTCTCCAGTTGGACAAGTCGAGAAAAAACTTTGAAGCAATTACCGCTCGACGAGTCACTTTAAATCCGCTACACGCTAATCAAAATCCAGTTACGTTCAGTGTTTGTCCGATTCCTCTTCTGCGAGATTTCGTCGTTGAATCAGCTCTGTGCAAGATACAAGATTAATTGATGAACTGAATTGGCCTAATTGACGTAACACTGGGAAAATAGTCTGAAGTTGATTTTTTTCATGGCAGTCCGAGCAAAAATCCAATACGATTGGGTTGTAGGGTGTAGTGTAGTGTAGTTTAGTCTAGTGTAGTGTAGTGTAGTGTAGTGTAGTGTAGTGTAGTATAGTGTAGTGTTGGTGGTGTGGTGTGGTATAGTGTACAGTAGTGTAGAGTAGTGTGGTGTGGTATAGTGTACAGTAGTGTAGAATAGTGTGGTGTGGTATAGTGTACAGTAGAGTAGTGTGGTGTGGTATAGTGTACAGTAGTGTAGAGGGTTGTGGTGTGGTGTGGTGTGGTGTGGTGCGGTGCGGTGCGGTGCGGTGCGGTGCGGTTTGGTGCGGTGCGGTGCGGTGCGGTGCGGTGCGGTTCGGTGCGGTGCGGTGCGGTGCGGTGCGGTGCGGTGCAATGCGGTTCGGTGCGGTGCTGTGCGGTGCGGTGCGGTGCAGTGCAGTGTATTGTAGCGTAGGCTAGTCTAGTTTAGTGGAGTGTAGTGTAGTGTAGTGTTGGTGGGGTGGTGTGGTATAGTGTACAGTAGTGTAGAGTAGTGTGGTGTGGTATAGTGTACAGTAGTGTAGAATAGTGTGGTGTGGTATAGTGTACAGTAGAGTAGAGTAGTGTGGTGTGGTATAGTGTACAGTAGTGTAGAACAGTGTGGTGTGGTATAGTGTACAGCAGAGTAGTGTGGTGTGGTATAGTGTACAGTAGTGTAGAGGGTTGTGGTGTGGTGTGGTGTGGTGTGGTGTGGTGTGGTGTGGTGTGGTGTGGTGTGGTGTGGTGTGGTGTGGTGTGGTGTGGTGTGGTGTGGTGTGGTGTGGTGTGGTGCGGTGGTGGTGCGGTGCGGTGCGGTGCAGTGCGGTTTGGTGCGGTGCTGTGCGGTGCGGTGCGGTGCAGTGCAGAGTATTGTAGCGTAGGCTAGTCGAGTGTAGTGTAGTGGTGTGTTATTTACACCACATTTTGAATCGAGTGTAGCTGAGTGCAATTCAAACAAAGGAATGTGTCTAATTAATCTGCAAACGAATACTAAAATCGAGTGTAAATTACAACAGGTGTAGAAAAGTGCTACACCTCGATGCAAACAAATAAACCTATTATGTTTCTAAATCAATTTTTTTTTAATATTACCATAACAGCTCCATATTTCAAATATGTATATCGTTAGTGTTAATGTTTTGTGTTAGTGGTTAATAATCCTGCTGAGTAGGTCTTGAACTGTCAATAATTGAAATTGTTATAATAACTTTGTTACGGTAGAAAAGATATCGTAAAGCGTTTATAAACTCCTCGGGATACTTTTTACATTAAACACTTTTTCCGCTACGCTGTACTCGTGATTGAATTACTGAAAGGACGTTTATAAGTTATACGATATGCTATTTTGAACAACAATTTGATTCAAATACAATTGGAATATTGATTGAATGTTTTCAATTGATTGTTTAATCAAAACCAAATAGAACTGGACCGCACATGGTTACCTAAAATCCTTGCATATAGTCCAAAAAAGGTACTGATTCCTGCTTCAGTATAATTATTTCATATCAACTAAAATATGCATGCATTTAGGATGCTCCGTAAATATCCTAGAAGGGTTATGTGAAGTGGATAAAATACATTTTAGGTACTCAGATACTCACATGAAATTTTTTTTAGGTTCCTCCCCTGATTTTTTGGTAAACAATTTTTTTTCTAATGATACATGAGTTTCAGAGTGCTACAATTCATTCTTCACTTTTTGGTCGAGTTTGTCGTTACTGTATTATATTTTTCTAATTCAGTTATGATATTCATCTTTTCTTCTACCATGCTTTCAGCTCGTTTTCGAATTTAGCTCTATTAAATTTTTCCTTGGATGCTATGAAGTTTTCCCAAACAAAATTCAGTATCTTCATATATTTCAAACAAACCTAATTTGTGTTTCTGTTTCTTTACTAGTCCATTCGTTATGAAAATATTTACATTGAAAAAGTTTCTCGAACCTCATCTGAAAAACGTCACGTCAGAAAAACCGGAAAAGTTCAAGCTACAGCTCAGTATCGGAACTCCTACGGAAAGTTATTCGTATCATTCGGAAAGTACAATAAAACTGCTAGAGCACACTCAAAGACATTCGATATCCAATTACGATTCGTTTTATAATGCAAAATAACCGTTTTCAATTTTCTCCGGCCTAGCTCTGATATTTCGTGTTTAACGATGTGGCAAAATACAAATCAAGTGTCGCTTCGCTCTTCGCAATCAAATTTTCCAGTGCTGATTCGTGCAATATGTGAAGAAAACAAGGAATCTCCAAGTTTGGGAGTGGCTACTCTGCCAAACGTTCGGTATCAATCGATAGTTAGCATATCTCTGAACGGAACTGAAAGGTTTGAGGACATTTGAAATGATAAGTGCCCAAAACTTTACAAAATTTGGGATGACTCCAACAGAGATAAAATGTCGATAGGGCTTGTCAGCATTGGCGCAACCAGGGGGGGGGCTATGGAGCTGCAGCCTTAAACATGCATTCCATTATGCTCCGCGCACTTACATTCCACTATCATGATTGTGTCCTAGGTTTGCTTTTGTAGTCACAAAGATATGACAGAGATCCTGCTATTAATTTTAGGAGAAAGGCAACTAGGTACTGAAAATATGGACAGGGGCGTGTGGCAGGAAGGCCCCCCGCCAGTTGCGCCAGAGAAGGGAGGGCGCCGCCGCGACGGTTTCATCTAATCATCACCTGATTTTGATACTAAGAACGTTGAAATAGACGTATGATGTGATTGTGAATAAAAGGGCGATTAGGAAGGGGTGTGTGTCTGCCTCTTCTTGCTTTTTATCAAATAGGGGGCGCCACTTTCGAATCTGGCCAGGGGTGCCAGTCACCTTTGCTACGCCACTGGATATGGAATCGTTCAATTCAATGGTCGAAATTTTGGAAATTGGAAATTTCGAGTTGAAGCCCTGTTGGGAAGAAATGATCTGAAAGAATGTATTGCAGAAGAAATTGCAGACCATGCTCCGCCACTGATTATTATCTATGAATATAACTCACCTCCATCTCGCCCGAACTTCCTTTTCTTCTTCGAAGTTCCCGATGAAGAATTCTGCTTCTGATTGGATGTTTTCTCGCATTTGTCTTTATCTTTGTCCTTATTTTTCCACCGAATCAACATTTTCTATCGGAAATTCTCGACGGCGTTTATCAGGTGAAATCGATAGAAAATTCAGTAGACCGATGGTATTTGGAATTTATTTATTACTTTTTCCGATAGAGAAGTTTCAAATTCGTTGTCTGAGAGTCGGATTAGGAATACTAAAGATGTTCAGTCATCGGAAGCACGTCACCTGCAAATATAAACATTTGGAATTGCACAATGTTGAATAAAACGAATCATGAGATTGAATTGCATTTTGAGAATCAAATAATAGTAATTTATGTATCAAGTGAGTAAAGTGATACTTTTTTTACGAGTAGGAAATGTTGACGCACGACGCTGTATGGTGTACTTTAATTTCAACTGTTATTGCTATTCCTCAATAAATCAATAAAATCTATTTTTTTTTCAGTCAGGCCCTGTCTCCGGAGCCCCGATACATCCGGAGGGAGCGCTGGTGTCATTCACCAAGATAGTCACTATCCTCGTCCGTGGGATGAGTCATTACTGGGTCCAAGAGTCATGTGCTCTGAGCAGACGGAGTGAACCAAGGATGACGGCCTTCTGCATTCTTCCGGCTAAGATATCTGCCCCATCACGGCAAGCCGATATGATTTTTTAATTGTACAGCAGCTTGTCTAACTAATTTCTCTAATACCCAAGTAATTCCCTAGTGATACCCCGAAGTGATTAATTCCTATGTAATTCCTTTATTACCCGTACTATGTTGAAGACTTTTTTTTTATTCACCAATGTATGATTTCTACCGGTGTTCTCTAATTTCCGATAAATTCCTGACATTCCCAATTTCCATGGGTTGGAGACCTTTTTTTTTGGCCTTTTGACGAAATAATTCCTGTAATACCCGTGTAATGCCCATTAAATTTTTACTAATACCCCTGCTTCCCGATTAATACCAAATAATTTTTCAACTTATTCCTCTTATTCCACACTAATACCCAACTAATACCAGAAATACCCAAGGCATGTACACCAGAATTCCCCGGCGGTTTTCCACTTGGTACAAATGCAAATTTATGTTAGTGATGCCTTTCTCATTGAAAAAATGGTGAGTGCGCCAAAACATATGTGTGAGAGTGGCTCCTTCGCCACATCATTCACAATCGAAATTTATTACTATTTTACGAAAATAATAAGAATGCTAATGAAGAATCTCCCTCTAACTTCTCGTTCATCAAGCAATTTAGAAATAATGTAACCCATGGGTAATTTGATTCCCTTTACTTCACTTGTTTGTTTTGATTGTTTCCGATTTATTTTTCCGCAACCTGATTTTATACTCGTTCGTAATAGTTATTCATATATCAAGTGAGTGAAAGGTTACTTTTTTAAAAGAAGGAAATGTTGACGTACGACGCCTACCAGTAGAAACTCATGAGTCTCATACAGTATTTTTTCTACAACTGTCAAAAAAAATCACCAATTCATATTTTTTTTTGCAAATATGAAATAAATTTGGCATATTTTTATTGATTCATTATTCGAACATAGTTCGAAGAGTATGCCGGAGAGTTGCGTTTTAAACAAATGAAACGAATAATTTCGACAGAGTCGAAATAATTTTCTCTTCACACTATCCCGCAAAATGGAAAATTTGAAGCGAATATTAAAATAACATATTCATCGAGGTCAATATTATTATTATTAATGTTGACTTGACTTTCGAATAAGTAGTCCATCGAAGTAACTTTTCATTTTCTTAGATTTGTATTCAAATTAAATACACAATCTCCGTGAAGCAACAAATACCTTTTTCTTTCTTCGAATTATGTCAAGGAAATCTCATATTTGCACTATGCACGATTTTCTCCGTTCAATCTTCATCGCTTTTCATTTCCACTTGAATTAAATTTATAGTTATCAAGAATTCGTTATCTGGATGGATGCCCAATTTCACAAATTTCATTAATTATTGTTGTCAACTAGTTTCTGACGGCCAAACAGCCATAGCTTTACCTTGCATTACCTAGTGTAGATTAGGTCCAATAGTTCCTTAGAGGTATATGCTATTATTTTGACAATATATTTCCTTGCGTAACAACCAATCAGTGGATTTCAAATTTTGAAATTCGGAACTACAGTGAAAATATAGCGTATCGCTGTATTTTCACGGTGATAAACCTGCTTAGTTTTTGTTTTACTATCTGTCGAGTGAAAATAATGATTTAAATTATAAACGTCAAATTTATGTGTTTTGACTAGTTATCTTTATTTATCAATATGAGCGATCGTTGGGGACAAATGTCCATTGGTATCATAGATGAGGCCGTGGAAAAGAGTATTCCGTTGAATACGGCTAGAAGTAAAGCATCATTTACCAGGTGACACGATTTTTCTTCATTTCAAATCGATATATTGTAGTTCTAAATATAATTCGTGGTATGATTAAAAACCTATAATTTTTTGGAATATCAATTCATTGGCAATCCCAATGCAAGAAAATACAACTCGTCCTGCGGACTCGTTGTATTTTCAGCTTTGGGATTGCAATTCATTAATATTCCAAAAAATTGAAACATTTGTATGTCAGATATTTATAAGTTATTAGTTGCCAAAGAAAATGAGAGCTACCTTCATAACAGGATTTCGTTATTTTTCGGATCTGTCACTGTTGTTGCATGAAACTGTCGGTTGCCTAGCAACAGCCGTTAAAAAGTGCACTTTTTTACGCTTTTCCGTTTAATAATGAAATCGTATGTTGATAGTGAAATATTGTAATACTTTACGCACACAAACACACAAAAAAAGTGGACCTTTTTTGACAGTTGTAGAAACATGAATTATATGTTAGTAGTGAAATATTGTAATACTTTATGCACATACACCATACATAAAAATTGTTTGGTTGGATTTTTGACAGTTGTAGAAAAACAATGTTTACGTGTGTACGTTGAATAGCTTCACCTAAAAATCTACCTTGTCATCATTGTGTGTAGGACTTTCCGTGAACAATATCCTGTCATTCATGTGTGCAGTATTTCAGCAATGACGATTCAGAGAGACTGTACTGATGGTTGCCGTCTATGTAAGTCATCTTCAGATGAACCACAAACATATACCAAATCATGACAATAACAAATATAGACTTTGGATAACGGGAAATTATGGGATCATAACATTATTTAAATCTGCACTTTTTTCCGTCTCTTTCTACGCATCCTGTACAGAATTCACGGGGGAATATATCACCCAACCGAAGGTAGATCAAGCATGCAATCGAGCGAAAAAGGTGCATCCAAACAGAGGTGGGTACTTACAAGCTCGAGAAACACATTGGGGAACTACATGGGATATCGGGGGCAAACGAGCACACACTACGGAAAGGTAAAAATCTAGGCAGGCCGAGAGAACAATTGATGGAAATATGAGCAGTGAAACGGTTGACTGAAGCGATCGCTACCGCCTACTGGATTCGGGAGATACAGCATCCCGAGTGACGTAACTTGCAAGGATAATCGATAGTAGCGCTGTAGGCAGCTGGCGGCCGCTGCGGGTACCATAGAGGGTGAACGCCCTATCCTTATTGTCGGTATCACGCCCTCGTCCCGGTCTGGATACGGGTCCAGGCAGAGACGTAGCTATCGAAGAATACCGTAGAAGTCACTAAAGGTGAAGGATTTTCCGTCTCCCATCTGTTTCAAATGAGCCAGATGCTGCTGGTCTACGAAAGATGGCGCTGGCGCAAAGTATTTTCGAAAGGATTTCTTTTTAAATTACCTAACTTTCCACCCTTTTGAGTAGATGTTCTCTTTATAATATCTGATTGAATTGTTTGTATTAGAGAGATCTATATTACTGAGTATCCATCATCTCATCTGTGATTTTACTTTTAACACAAGTGTCAAAAGTATTTTTATCTTTAGTGTTGAAAGTGATTTTGTGAAAACGTTAGTTTTTAGTTCATATGTCAACGAATTAAAAATCTACATGCGACCATAAGATCGTTCTTGACGTCAAATGAAATCATAGTCATACAGTGAGTTTCAAAAAGTTTGCATCATATGGGAAACTTTTTTATTATTCACCTGTCAAAGAATTTTTTTCTTAATAAATATTGGTGCATTGCAAAAAACTCGTAGTTGACTTAACAACATTAAAAATTTCCAAACAGTGTACAGGGGGGAACAAAAAATATAAATTTTCATCAAGAGTATTCCACCCTTATTTTTGACCTTATCAATAAACATTCAGAAGAGTTGTTTGTATTTGAAAATAATAAATAAATTTAGGATCACAGCCACCTACGCAACAAAATATTTTTTCCCATTCTTTTATGTGTTTTAGTCTCAACCAGTCCAATTTTTTATTTGTACTAAGTTGTGTTTGTTGAAAATTGTTTGAATTTTTACTAGTTCTTTGGTGCAAATTTGATGTTTTACTCTCTATGTATGTCCATAATTATTAACTATCAGAATAACTTTATAGCAGAAATGATCTGGCTACTCAACTGATGAATGATGATTATAATAATAAAATGCATATTTTCCCCAATCAATCCATGAATATATGCAAAAATTACAGATATTGTAAGTTCTTCATTGTTGAAATGTTCAAATAGGATAAAGGACATAAGGAACGCATACCCAAACGTCCTTGTCAATATGAAGCAGGTATTTCCGCTATTTCTCAAGAATAATCTTCTTCCAATAACGTCACGAGTTTTTTCTAAGTTGTTTAACAGCTTCCTCCAGTTTGATTCCTGTTTAACACTACAACATATTCCGATAATTGGAAAGACGCACTGTAGGGTATAATATGTTACTAGAAGAACACGTAATGTTAGGTCCCATTCTCTATCAGTACCTATCAGGGTGTATATAATCACTGTAGAGACTTAAAGAACGTAAAGAGACTAAAAATGTATAATCGAAAAATCCACTTCCATTTTGAACTTGGGGAAACCAAGGGAATCAAACCAAAGCCATTGGCGATTTTGATATCAAACCAAAGGGGGATGAAGGAGATATCTTTTTTACGGTTGGTGTGTATCGAACTCATTTCAATGGACGTGTTGCTACACAACTGAACAAACAATTTCAGGTTGATCAAATAGTTATTGATTCTTCCAGTGAAGAAAAACACTTTATGAATTAATCGATTCTTTCGGTGGGTTATCAATCATTGAATCTATCAGAAATGTACTGAAGGCCTTTACATTGTATCAGTTGTTCTAACCACGTCTCAAACATGTCAAGCAAAACGTCATCTGATGAACCAATTGTCAGAAGAAATTGCTAAAGAGCTGTAGACTCCAAGCAGGCAGCATAGAATGACGCAGCTAACTCAATGTTTCAGCAATATTTTACAAAAATCAGTTACGCTGATGGCCACTATATCAGTCTTTCTGGAGAAAGAATTCTATCAAGTTGTTGGGTCCCTATTCTACAATTATTGCTGTCCGTATTTATTTCATTCGCGATTTTTTTTCTCCATATCTGCTCTCAGTGGCTGATAACGCATATCTGGAAGAGAAAGCGGTATGAAGAGTACTATCATCCGCAAAGCCGTGCGCTGGACATATAGCTTCCAACAAATCTTAAATGTGGAGTAGAAACAGTGTTTATGCCATAATGGACCCCTGCGGAACACCAAAAAAAATTATGTATAACTTTAAAAATGGTAAAAAGTTATTATTTCGAGATACATCCTCTAGATTGTAGATATATTGAAAAATTATTGTAGGTGTGTGATTCATCTTGGGTCACCTCAGTTTCTAACAAAATGTGCTTTTTTTTTAGTTTAATCGTTTCTGAATTTTTATTTTGTTGTTGGTGATTGACGCAATGAATGGTCAACTCGATTTTATTCTGAGAACGGCCTGCATTGAGATGGGGGTGGATTATGATTTTGCAATTTTAATGTGATTTTACTATGTGAATGTGAAAATCTATTCATATTATTAAAAAAATTAACGATTAATTATTGTTCTTGAACATTTTCAAGTACACATTCACAAAATTAAATTATAACTTCGAAAGAGAGGTACCAACCAACCAACCATATCGTCAATTCGCGTATTTAGTGCTATGATTTTAAATTTATTCATTGTGAAGGTTCAAAAGAATAAATAAAATCAATTATTTCAAAAATCTTTATTTCATTGGAACATTTGAATCAACATAACCACGTGCATTGTGCTACACAACATTCAATATAAGACAAACTTATCACATATACGCTCAAAAAAAAGTGCCCTTTCGAACAATCAGTTACATTGAATTGTGATAAACATTAATATTAATCGAAAAGTCAAAATGAGGTGAGAGTATACACCGAGCACAACGGAAACTCAAGCAACCCCTTTATTTTCCTTAGTTTGTGATGTATCGAAATATAATTATTACAGCTTGAACCTTCCTGTCCTGTCCTGATGTCCTACCTTAGCGTTGAAGTCTCCCATTTCTACATCAATGCGATGTTTTCTACAGTTATTTTTACGTCAAAACTCGGGGTTCGTGATGTTTCAGGTACGCCCGGTCTACGCACATTAACAGTAGAAAAATTATTACATGAAAATATGTGTTAATGTAGATAGTATGCCAAAGCTATACATAACATAAATGAAATAGTAAACAATGTCGAAGTAGGTACCCTTCTCTCCAAATATTTCCAGCATGTTGAGAATATGAGGCAAACATCTGACAGGAAACAACTACTTCCGTGGCTTATACTACGACGGACATTGAATTAAATCTGACACAAATTCGTGCAACGTTCTTCCAAGAAGACCCAGTTGCAATTGCTTATTGTAATTATACAGCAAATTATCCTTTGGGCTTTGGGGCTGCAGCCCCCCCCCAGCCATCAAATGACTATATTAAAATGATAGCGTAGAATACGGGAAAAATATTTTAAAAAATCTAGAACTTCTAGAAGTATTTTTTTGCAGTTTTATGTACAAGGATAGGATCCTAGCACACCTTTTACATTTTTCGCGTTTTGCGACCATAACGAGACACATTCGTTAAATACATAGGTATATAGAAAGAAAGCTAAGAAAATTTCCTACAAGAGGCTGTTATTGTTTGCTGACCTAACAGTTCTCTTGTAGGTGTTATAGGTGGTTTTGTGTGCTAGGATGCCGGATTCGTGCGATACAATTTTCGTGGCACATTTATCTTTGTTTTATGGTACACCGTGTATCCGAACATATTCAAATCATACATTTTCGAAATCAGCATTAAATTTTGAGTATGTCGGTGGTAATTTCGAGTGAATCTGATGACTTTGGATTTTTGGCCGTTTTTAAGGTATACATACCCCTTGATGTTTTTTCGGCTAAAAATTCATTTTGTTCCGATCGACTCGAAAATAACAGCATGTACTAATTTTGGCATGCTGAATCGATTGGCGTTCGCAGAATTGCTCTATCTCGATTCGGTCGTCGCTTGAAAATGTTATCTAGAGGTTGCAGCTGCCGTTTTCCCGCAAAAAAAATTCCTAATTTTTTTCTGTATTATATTCGTTAAATTCAATATTTTTTCTATAAGCTGACCGAATTTGAAATCGATTGCTGGTCAAACATAGATTTGGTGGGCGTTTTTACGAACGTGTGCACTTTGAGTTGGACCGATTTTTAAATTTATCATTTTTCGAATACTGTGTCATGTTGAATTGATGGCGTAGAATACGAGAAAAATATTGAAAAAATTCTAGAATTTTGGGAAATATTTTTCGTTGGTAATGTGATAGGATGGCGGATCCTAGCGCACCTTTTACCTTTTTCGCATTTTGCGACCGTAACCAGACACATTCGTTAAATACATAGGTATAGAAAGCTAAGAAAAAAAAGCTCTGGTAACTGATAAATTGTATGTTCAGATCCCCCCCTCCCAAATTGAAATACTGGCTGCGCCACTGTGTTCAGCCATCCCCACCAAACTGAAATCCTGGCTCCTGGGTCGGACAACATTAAAGTCGTCCTACTTCAGCCCAGAGCCCAATGAATTATAATCCACTGTATGACTAATATATCCTCACAAATGAAGCAGCGACTTACAGTAAAAGTCAGTCGCAGCGCCACCCGCGGTGAAACCAATAAGAAATCCTCGAACTTTGTTCACTTCCTGGTGTCTTCGCTACGAGGATTGCTATTGGTTTCATTTGCCCTAAAATGTGAAAATCTCCAATGTCTTGTTCACAGTTTCTAATTTTCGAAATTAGGCACCCTTATTACCGTTATCACTTTTTTGAATCATCTGACAAATTATTTTTTTTATTATTACAGTGACAAAAGTTATGTAAACCACAGGAAGGTGGCATTCCTGGGACTTTTGATGAAAGCAATTTAAACAGCCGATATATTTATATCAATAATAATTGTAGTAAGAACTTCAATGATTCACGTTGAAATTTCTCAGAAAATAATAAGACAAAGAGCTTCAAAATACCTGGTTCAAACCGCCTGTTCCCTAATATAATAATTCGTTAGATGACAGACGTTCCCCATGAGGTTGAAAGAAAAAGGCCACCCGATATAAAACAATTGAAAAATCATCGACACTTCAGCTGAGCAAAAATTCTCACATCCACTATAAAGTTATCCATTTTTGAACTGTATGAGTATGATAACGTATGACGTCATCGCTGACAGGAATGCAGGAATTAATCGCTGATTTATTCTGAAGAATCCCAATGCTGAAAACTCTGGCAGGAGTTCCTTGATCAGTTCGGACAAATGAAAGAGTTCAGCTCTAATGGCCGGATCATCAGTTTCTACTTGTAGATAGTGACTAGTTTTCAGGAGTTTCTTGGCACTCTTCTCCACTTTGTCGCATGACATGATCATTATCAAGCTGTATAACTGAAACAAAAAAAAGCCTGTTATCGTTGCGTCAACTTTCAGGGTTATTGGCAGGACTTTGAAATTCGAATTGAAATCGGGAGAAATTTTTTTATTCAAAAAAATAAGGAAATCAATTTGTTTCTTTCATTATATTCTCAAACTTTGTACATATGTATAAAATTGAATTCTAAGCAACTTTTTCCAATAACTTTTTTCGATATCTTACCATTTTACCCCACTTTCTGCTCTTTCATAATATTTTTTTTCAATTTGCCGCCATACCAGCGATCACGTGACATGTGTCAAAATCGATTTTTAGGTTATCGGACATGCACAAACTTTTCCCAAGAGTTTTTTTTCTAATACTCTAATAATAAACTTTTTTCCCCTATGGTACATACTTTTCGGCGGTCACTGTATATATATATTTCAAATTTTTGACCTCGAACGTATTTTGACGTGCTGATTCCGAATATTTGAACGAAAATGTCGAAAACTCATCAGAAATATTTTTAGCACCAAAAAAATTTGACAACTGATTCAGAGCTAACCAGCTCGAGAACGGTTAGAGATAGACGAATTCTGCGAACACCAATCGATTTAGAATAGCCGAATTAGTATATACTGATAATGTGATTGAAAAAAATCGACGGACAAAAAAGTCGAGTAATTCATGATAGATAATTTTTTTGAACTTTTTTATTTTTCATTTTTCGAATTTCAAATTTTTGACCTCGAATGTATTGTGACGTGCTGATTCCAAATCTTTGAACGAAAATGTCGAAAACTCATCAGAAATATTTTTGGCGCCAAAAAAATTTGAGAACTGATTCAGAGCTAACCAGCTCGAGAGCGGTTAGATATAGACGAATTCTGCGAACGTCAATCGATTTAGAATAGCCGAATTAGTATATACTGAGAATTTGATTGAAAAAAATCGACGGACAAAAAAGTCGAGTAAATCATGATAGATAATTTTTTGAACTTTTTTATTTTTTATTTTTCGAATTTCAAATTTCTGAACCTCTTGCAACTTTTTCGAGTAATTTTTGATTTCTTTCGATTGACTCAAAATTCACAATACATACTAATTTGACCATTCTGAATCGATTGGCGTTCGCAGAATTTGTCTATTGCTAACCCTTCTCGAGCTGGTCAGCTCTGAATCAGTTTTCAAATGGTTTTTTGACGCCTAAATAATTTCTGAGTTTTCGACATTTATGATCATAGATTCGGAATCAGCACGTCAAAATACGTTCGAGGTCAAAAATTTGAAATTCGAAAAAAGAAAAATAAAAAATCTCAGAAAATTTGATTTTTTACTTTAAATACCTTTTTTCGGCTAAATCTTATATCTGTGCATATAAAAATCATACATTTTTGGAATGAGCATGAAATATTACGTATAAAGTGCGAATTTCAAGTCGATTTGACGACTTAGTAATTTTCATGATGTTTAGGGGTAAAACCCCTTGCAACTTTTTCGAGTAATTTTTGATTTCTTTCGATTGACTCAAAATTCACAATACATACTAATTCGACCATTTTGAATCGATTGGCGTTCGCAGAATTTGTCTATCTCTAACCGTTCTCGAGTTGGTCAGCTCTGAATCAGTTTTCAAATTATTTTTTTGGCGCCAAAAATATTTCCGATGAGTTTTCGACATTTTCGTCCAGAGATTCGGAATCAGCACGTCAAAATACGTTCGAGGTCAAAAATTTTAATTTCGAAAAATGAAAAATAAAAAGTTCAAAAAATTATCTATCATAATAGACTCGATTTTTTTGTCCGTCGATTTTTTCCGGTAAAATTTTCAGTAAATACTAATTCGGTCATTCTGAATCTATTAGCGTTCACAGAATTCGTCTATCCCCAGTAATTTCGGTAAAATTCAACTTTCTCGCAGTGTAGAAAAAAAAAGATAATTTTTGGTCGAGACCGCACAAGAACCTCAAAATAATTCCGGAGCAGATACTCACGTTACGTAAGAGCATATAGGCCGTACTGATGCATCCGTAACTGTTCATCACCAAGATGCCCTCCAAAAATCCTTTAGTAGTCAACAAAAGTATTACCAGTGATTCTAAGAAAAACCATATAAAATAACAGCCAAAAACACTGTTGAAATGTTTAACAGTTTTGTATACGATTATATTTTCCCGTTCGATTTCCTTGAGTTTCATTTTCAGGTCAATGGGTCTTACTGGTCCATTGATAAGGGCATTGACGATTTTGTTCAAGAAGACATAACGGTTTTCAATTTGGCTACTCAACTGATATATGATGAGCGTAATGATGAAACACATATTGTCCGTCGCAAATCCATTAATATATACTGAAGCTGTTGTTAGTGTTGGTACTCCATAGTTGAATATGGCATACAGGGAAAATATCACGGGGAGCGTATATCCAAAAGCCCTTGTCAACATAAAGCATATACCACCGCTCGTTCTTAAGAATGGTCTTCGCCCAATAACACCACTTTGTGCTAAGTTATCCAGCATCCTCAGCCAGTTTGATTTCTGGTTGACACTACAATATATTCCAATGATTGGAAAGATGAAATAGAAGGCATGACGTGTTTCTCTCAGAACATGGAACGTTAGGTCCAGTTTTTTGAAGGTATCGTCTCTTCCTATATAGTAAATGATCACTGCAGATACATTCAAGAACGTGAACAGGCCAGAAAAGAATAACCGAAGTATCCCCTTCCATCTTGAACTTGTAGAAATCAAGGGAACCAACCCAAATGCGTTTGCAATTTTAATATCGATTGAAAATGTTATATTTTCGTTGATGTTGGTGTGTAAAGAACTCATTTCATTTCACTTGCTGTTACACAACTGAACAAAATTTTAGGAAGAGCACACAGTCATTGATTTCGTGAATGAGAGAGAGAAGCTGATTGATTACCGTTCAGCCATTCATTTCATGGTCTATCACTTATTTAGTATATTATACATGAACGGAAACCATTTCATCAATTAATCTGAGTTGTTTGTTCATTCGTTTCATACATTTCATTATTTCGAGACAAATCAACAATTTTTTTTCCTCAAGTAGGTCAATTCGTTGAGTGTGGACATCTTTAAAGTTTCTGGCATTTCACCCCTTAGTTCATCCCTTTCCCTACAGTGAGCAGCAAACTGTCACCTTCTCGGAGTGTGAATGTTAATGCCGAAGACACGGTCCCGAGAATACCAGAAAAGTGTTCCCTTGAAGAGTTGTTTCTCCTCGTTGAGTGTTCCTTTTGTGTTCAGCGAGTCTCAGGCTCAGTGGTCTCTTGGTTTCTCCAAGATTTGCTTCGCCGCATTCGCAGGGCACGCAGAGATGCAGTTTTTGAAGTCAATGTCAGCGTTATGTGGTGGCTGCGAATGGTGTTACCTGACATGAAACAAGAGGAACGCACAGGGTGGCTTGTGTTGGCTCGTCTGGTTTCATGTTGTTGTCTCCCCTGCGGGCTAGAACCTCTTTTATGTGTTTCTTTGGGTACCCATTTTATCTCAGGTCTTTCTTGATAGTGTCTTATTCAGTGGTAAGACTTTCTTTCATCGGTGTTGCGCAGGTTGTAGGCGCGGTCTACCAGCGATCGAAAAATAGCTCTTTTTGTGGCAACATTATGGTTCGATTCGATGTTCAGGTATTGTCCTGTGCGAGTTGGCTTTCTGTACACTGGCTCCTATCATTGTTCTTTTGAACTTTCATGTCTAGAAAAGGTAAACCGTCTTGGATCTCCTTCTCCATTGTGAATTTTATGGACTTTGCGACGTTGTTTAGATGTTCTAGAAAGTTGTCCAGTTCCTTGTTCCATATGGCAAACGTGTCGTCAACATATCTCAACCAGATCTGAGGTTTCTTCTGGGCTTTGTCTGTAGCGAAGGTTTCAAACCATTCCATATAGATGTTTGCTACTACGGGAGATAATGAGGAACCCATCGGAAGTCCTTCCTCCTGGGAGAAAAAGCGGTCTTTTTCTTGAAAGTAGCAGTTCCGCGGACAGCATTCTAGCAGGTTCATAATTCCCAGTACCGGTAGGTTTGTCCTGTTCACCAACTATGTGTCCTCTTGCAGCTTTTTCCGCATAATTTGTAAGGCTTCTTTTACCGGGACGTTGGTGTAGAGACTTTCCACGTCGAAACTGACGAATTGGTCTCCTGGTGCGATTCTGACCCCTTCCAGGATCTCTACGAAGTGTCTGGAGTTCTTCACAAACGTTGGGGTATTTCCTTGCACCGGTTGGATAATCGGCAGTGGAAACTTGACTAGATTGTAGGTAGCTGAGTCTCTAGAGCTGGTTATCGGTCTCAAGGGAACTTCTGCCTTGTGGATTTTTGGTAGTCCGAATGCGGCGAAGCGTATCTGGGACAAACCAAGAGACCACTGAGCGTGAGACTCGCTGAACACCAAAGGAACACTCAACGAGGAGAAACAACAAAATCAGGGATAGCGGATTATGTTTGGACGACCCAACACAACATCAAATGGACGGAAGCCGAACTCATCCACATAGAGGGGAGCTATAGAAGGAAGTTTGAAGTGAGTGCATATATTATGAACAATAATGTCTTTAGTCAATGTGTGGAAACCCTTAATTATGGGTCAATTTAAATTAGGATAATAATTAACAATTCTGTCCTTATAAATAATGGAAGTCCAAAATAACCTTACAAAAAGTAGGTAAAAGAAACCAGACCTTTCAGCCGAGACTACAGAAGGCGATTTTTCTACATCAAATAAATTTGAAAAAATTAGCAAATACTTACGATACGTAAGAATAGAGGGACCATACGAATCCATCCGGTGACGATCACTATAAAGAATCCATCTAAAAATGTTTGAGTCATCAACAAAAGCAATACCATTGCATCGAAGAGAAACCATAAAAAATAACACCCAAAACTATTGTTGAAATCTTCGATGCTTTCGTATAAGATGGTATATTCATTCTTGATTTCCTTTACTTTAACTTTCAGATCAACGGGTCTGATTGGTTCATTGCTAAGGTCATCGACAATTCTGTTCAAAAAGACATAACGTTTTTGAATCTGGCTAGTCATCCCATATGTGATGAGTGTAATGGTAATATACATATTTTCTGAGATCAACCCATGGATAAAAATTAAAATTTCTGATATTGGTCTTACTCCGTTGTTGAATAATTCGTTACATGAAGGGACCATGGAGACCGCATACCCAAAAAACCTTGTCAAGACGAAGCATATGATATCACTGATTCTTGAAACTGAGTTTCGCCCTATAATATCACCACTTTGTGCAAAGTTGTCCAACAGCCTCCGCCATTTGGATCTCTGTTTAACAAAAGAATATATTCCAATATTTGGAAAAATAAACTGGAGGACGTGATGTGTTCCTAGCAGAACACGTAACGTTGGGTTTATTTTATTATAGGTATTGGTATTTCCAATGTAATGAATAATCACTGCATTCAAAAACGTGTAGAGACCAAAAGTGTATAACCGAAAAATCCATTGCCATCTTGAACCTGTAGAAATCAAGGGAACTAAACCGAAGACGTTAGCGACTTTGATATCGAACGAAAGGCGGATCCCTTCATTATTAACAATCGAACTCATTTCTTTGGACTTGTTGATACACGACTGAAAAATATGTGGATCAAATAGCTATTGTTTTTACTGAAGGGGAAAGCAGTTGATAAATTACCATTAGCCATCCGTTTGAAAGGTTATCAATTATTGATAATCCAGTACGATTGGGTTTTGACACGAAGATCGATTGTAGTACCACCAAACTTGGTATGCTTGTAGTTGGAATCATGATGAACACGAAAACAAATTGTTTACCAATATTCCAGGGGTGGAACATTTTTTTTTTCGTTTAAAAATAAATAAATAGATTTTTGCAGTAATCTTGGAAAGTATATGATTTATCGGAAATACAACTCAATGAGGTGAAAGACAATTCAATTCTCCACAAAAATTATTCCTAGTAATTTCTTCAGCTTCACTCTTACCCGCCGCTGAAAGTTCTGGCGGAGCCGAATATTTGATTGGTCATAACTCGGCTAAAAATGATCGGAGAAGGAAGAGAAAAAAGTTCATATCGTTTGTGAAGACTGCTACCTTATCAGGCAAACATAATATGCGAGTATTTGTCGCACTTCACGGAGATGTTTGCGGATGATCCGAAAATCATGAATAATTTAGTAAATATGGAATTATTATACCCATACCCTCTTTGGAGTACATGCAACAATTTTAAAGTAGTGTGACAGGTCCCACTTATACATGCCAAAAAAAACTTTGTTTTACTCTTGCCTTATTTTCAACTTACCCATAAAATCGGCATTCTCTTCACTAAATGTTGAAAATAATCGCTTATTCATATCTTGCATATATATATTTAATAACACTATTGTGAAGCGCAAACCTCAAGCTTGAAATCACATACTTTATTTTTTATGTAGGATGTGTATGAGCGATTATTTTCAATATTTAGTGGAGAAATTGCCGGGTTTGTGGGTGAGTTGAAAACTGAGGCAGGAGTAAAACCCAGTTTTTTCTTTGGCATGTATAAGTGAGACTTGTCTCACTAGTTTCAAATCATTGCATATGGTCCAAAAAGGGTAATGATTCCTGCTACGGTATAATTATTTCATGTCAACTAAAATATCCATGATTTTCGGATCCTCCGTAAATATCGTAGTTGGGTTATGTGAAGTGGGACAAAACACATTTTAGGTACTCAGATGTTTTATTTGCATGAGGAAGTAGAAGTCTTCAAGAACGATATGCACTTTTTCTTTTCTTTTTACCATAATTTTTAACAATGTTATGACAAATCTAATTTTCGGCTCTGCCTGAACTCGCAGTGGCGGGTTAGCGCGAGCATGAAATGTGACGTCGGCGTTTAACCACGTTTTCTGAGAAAACGAGCGTATTTCATAAGGTATTACTGAAAATCATTCTTGTTGGGAATTGAAATATCTCTCTACCTATCGAAATCGTTTTTTGATAAATCTTATATTTTCTGAAATAACAACAAAAAAAATATATTTTTTTTAATGAAATTATTTTTAGGTTCCACCCCTGATTTTTTGGTAAACATTTTTTTTTCTAATAGTACATGATGTCGAGATGTCATGTGCCGAGTTTCAGAGTGCTACAATTCATTCTTCACGTTTTGCTCGAGTTTGTCTGTCCGTTACAGGACAGACAACAAGCGTTCTATGAAAATAAACCTTGTGAAACAGATGAAATACAGAGTACTCAAAATCTCAGATCAATCTCTGACCTGGTTTTCAATACTTACGTTCTTCGTAATAAGATGTAACCACCTGAGCCATTTAACCTGGATATCCAAAAATACGTTGCCGTCAAGAAATCCTTCACAAGTCCACAGAAGAGTGAATAGTGTGTGGGAGAAAAAGTCCAAAAAGTACCCCCCAAATACAATATTGAAGTATGTTACATTTTCGTATAAAAGAGTATATATTCGTTTAATGTCCTGTATTTTATCCTGTACGTCAACAGTTCTGATTGGTTCATTGTTGATATCATCGATGATTCCATTCAAGTAGTCATAACGTTTACTGAATAGACTACTGATCTGATGAACGACGACAGTTATAAAAAAAAATTTACTTTCCACAGGTAACCACAATACCAAAATTATCATAATGTTCCACATATTTTGCGATGCTTTATTGATAAATTCGCATTGTAGCAATAATACGCACAGTACATAAATGAAGGACATAGTTAAGGCGTTGGCAATGGTACTGATATCTCTGAAGCATAGCCTTCTTCTGAAGACGTCATCCACTTGACCTAGATTTGCTATAAATTTTCGCCAGTTTGATTCCTGGGTGGCATTACCATATAACCCAATTATCAGAAACCATAACAGGTGGATGAAAAATGTTGCCACAAAAAATGTTAAAATTTGGTTTCCTCTTATGTAACTGAAACGTATCCTTTCGAAGAAATACATTACGCTCATGGCTCCCGAAATAGTGTACAACGCGAAAATGTAGAACCGAAAAAGACATTTCGATCTCGAACTCCCGGATAACATTGGAAACAATCCCAACACGTTTCCTAATTTGAAATAAAATGAAAGAAGTGCTCCTTCATTATTATTGGTTTTGAAAATACTCATTTCTTCGGAAGCTCAGACAGAACTGAACACAAAACACCTATTGCTATGCAGCGACAGCTTGATTCGTCCAATAAAGTTGGGCAACTGAAAATCAATTGTTTTTTAATCAGATGATTGGTTATCGAACATTCAATAATAACGAAATTGAATAGGTAATGATTATTTGAGGTGAGCAATAAAATATTTAAATTTCAATGAGGGACGTTGTTTTTTATGTTCTGGTTGCCATGGAAACAAAATCCTGTAATTTTCAGAGAACATCGTGAGAGCCGAGGGAACGAAGGTATGAATTGGTGTTCTTGAATTTCTGCAGACTGAACACCTCCCGATTTCATTACAGAATTCAGTCATTCGTTAGTATTCGATTATCGTAATAATCCAGACAGACAAACTCGAGCAAAAAGTGAAGAATGAATTGTAGTACTCTGAAACTCGGCCCGTGACATTTCGACATCATGTATTATTCGAAAAAAATTTGTTTGCCAAAAAAATCAGGAGTTCCACCCCACAAAATATTTTTCCTACATCGCCTGTCATTTTGCTACATTTACTACACTTTACGTTTGTCATACTTCAATTATCACGGTGCTTATTGACGTATACCTTTATATTATATTCTATCTAGTTTTCAATACTTACGTTCTTCGTAATAAGATGTAACCACCTGAGCCATTTATCCTGGATATCCAAAAATACGTTGCCGTCAAGAAATCCTTCACAAGTCCACAGAAGAGTGAATAGTGTATGGGAGAAAAAGTCCAAAAAGTACCCTCCAAATATAATATTGAAGTATGTTACATTTTCGTATAAAAGAGTATATATTCGTTTAATTTCCTGTATTTTATCCTGTACGTCAACCGTTCTGATTGGTTCATTGTTGATATCATCGATGATTCCATTCAAGTAGTCATAACGTTTACTGAATAGACTACTGATCTGATGAACGACGACAGTTATAAAAAAATATTGACTTTCCACAGGCAACCACAACACCAAAATTATCATAATATCCCACATATTTTGCGATTCTATATCGATAAATTCGCATTGTAGCAATAATACGCACAATACATAAATGAAGGACATAGTCAAGGCGTTGGCAATGGTACTGATATCTCTGAAGCATAGCCTTCGTCTGAAGATGTCATCCACTTGACCTAGATTCGCTATAAACTTTCGCCAGTTTGATTCCTGGGTGGCATTACCATATAACCCAATTATCAGAAACCATAACAGGTGGATGAAAAATGTTGCCACAAAAAATGTAAAAATTTGGTTTCCTTTTATGTAACTGACACGTATCTTTTCGAAGAAATACATTACGGTCATGGCTCCCGAAATAGTGTACAAGGCGAAAATGTAGAACCGAAAAAGACATTTCGATCTCGAACTCCCGGATAACATTGGAAACAATCCCAACACGTTTCCTAATTTGAAATAAAATGAAAGAAGTGCTCCTTCATTATTATTGGTTATGAAAATACTCATTTCTTCGGAAGCTCAGACAGAACTAAACACAAAACACCTATTGCTATGCAGCGACAGCTTGATTCGTCCAATAAAGTTGGGCAACTGAAAATCAATTGTTTTTTAATCAGATGATTGGTTATCGAACATTCAATAATAACGAAATTGAATAGGTAATGATTATTTGAGGTGAGCAATAAAATATTTAAATTTCAATCAATACTCACACATACAAAACACAAAAACGCTAGTGAATGTTCGAAACATTGTGTTTACAACATACCTTGTTCGTGTGGTAAGAGTTATATAGGTGAAACATCAAGACCATTGATTGTGCGCCAGGAAGAACATAAAAGCTACATCAGAAATCGAAAAATAACGGGTTCGAAAATATTCTAACATCTGATGGCGATCATATGATGGAATGGAATAATACCAACATTTTATTGAGAGAATCAAATCAAGAAAAAAGAAAGTTAAAGGAAACTGCCTGCATTCTTTTATCGAACAACTGCTTTTCAACCAATTCCATCGAAATGGACCGCACCTGGTTACATCTCCTCAGAGATGAAATAAGAACTGATAGAATGGTGATTGATTGATACTGAACACCCTATGTATCAAGATACCAAATGTCAATCAAAGGAATGTATGACAGATTTCATTTGACTCTGTCAAAGAAAGATCTTATTTCCAAAACCGCAATTCAAATTCAGTTTCTTCAGCGTCTTTCCAAGAAGTTTTGATAACGGAGACAGATACAGCCTCCGAAACGTCAACAATTTTCAAAAAAAGAGAAGTATTCTTTGTTAATTCGATCTCATTTTTTCAGATAGGCAAATTCAGTGTAGGGTACGTTACTGACAAAAATTAATTTCTTTCAAGACAGCAGTCTTGTGAACGCAGTAAATTAATTAATTTGCCCTTCTACACTTGTACAGATTTCTCTGGATTAAAACTTTTTTCATTTTCAGATTGTGGAAGG
The DNA here is from genome assembly GCA_958298965.1 of Chrysolina haemoptera. Taxonomy (NCBI): domain Eukaryota; kingdom Metazoa; phylum Arthropoda; class Insecta; order Coleoptera; family Chrysomelidae; genus Chrysolina; species Chrysolina haemoptera. The sequence continues at coordinate 1,399,229 of OY282602.1, read as the reverse complement.
TCATAAACCCAAAAAATCATGTCAAGAATAGGACTCAATTGTTCTTCAATCAGATGATTGCTTATCAATAAGAAATTGAAAAAATTTACAGTCTAACTCGACCAAAAATATTCTTTATTGTAGCTGTCATGCAGTCAGAAGACTAACATTAAGAGGGAGAATATGTTTCGAAGGATTAATCCTTCATCTTCAGCAAATTATGAGTTAGTTACAAGTCGATCTAAGGAAAAACAAAACGGTTACCAAAGAGTTATGAATAACAATAACATATGTGAACCTACCATATTATGGTGAAAAAACCACAATCAATGGGAATTTTTTTTTAAAAATTCTCAAACTATTGCTTAACGATTATTCAGTAATACTGAAATTAAATGAATGAAAAGGAGACCAAGTCTTTAGATAATTTCTCATACCATTCTTGGTCCCATTTCAAACATGGATGTTGTTTTTCGTTATTGTCCCGAAATCATTGTTTTTATTCAATAAATATTCATTCTATAACTTGAATTATGTATGTTTTTATTTATTTATTAATATCTGTGAGACTCCTTGTCTCTTTCTAATTACTTTTTACTCGAACAAAGTGAGAGAGGCCGAAAAAATGACGAAGATCCGTACAAAGAGGAGACGCCGAGAATTGTAGCCGGCGTAGCTGGGAAAACTTTGCCACCAAGAAAATCTTCGCATGTCCACAGAAGCGTAAACAGTGAATTAGAGAAGAACAATTTTCCAGGACTCGTTCCTCCAACAAATGGCAAAGCTTTTGAAATAACTACCTCGGAAGGTGATCCTTGATTCATACAGCCTGCAGAAATTCAAGAAGAACAAAAATCCTATGTATTCCTCATAGATTAAATTCAACGTTACTGTATCAAGATTTATCATCTCAGAACCCCTGATGCATTCAAAACATCTCGAGTTATACAGAGTGTCCCACGTAGATTAGGACAGGGATCTCGAAACTCGAGAGTATTAGTAGAGAATTGAAATTTTAGGGTTGTGAATTAAAGCATTTGGTGCACCTTTTTTTATTATGTTACCAAATTAGTTTTTGTTTTCGGTCACGTGACATCAGATTCGAAATTATTAAAGGGACAACCTGTATATTTTGGCCTATATTCCTTCCGATGAAACCATTACACTTGTGGTCTAAAACGATTAATTAAGAACTACAGGTACTTCAATATCCTTTGTCCCTTTGTTAGCAAGGTACCTACTCTAAGATCCTCTCAAACTAACATAAAATGAATATTCTAAGTGGATTATACTTACGTTTCGTACGATGAGATATAACCAGTTACGCCACTGAACAAGAACGTCCACAAATAAGTTGCCATCAAGATATCCTTGACAACTCCATAAAAGCACCATTAGTAAATTGGAGAAAAACCATAAGAAGTATCCTCCGAAAAGGGCATTGAAATTCGTTGCAGATTCGTATAGGAGGAGAGTTAAACGTCTGATCTCTTGTATTTTGATTTCCACGTCAACCGTTCTGATTGGTTCGTTGCAAATAGCATGGACTATTTCATTCAAATAGTCATAACGTTTCCTGATGAGACTACTGAACTGATGTACAAAAATAGTTAAGAAAAAACATCGACTTTCCAAAGTCACCCACAATACACCCCTTGTAATTGTTGTTATTAGTGTGGTATTTTTGGAAATAATATATCCGTACATTATGAAGCATATATATAGCACATAACTGAAACACATAGTTACTGCGTTAGGAACAATACCAATGTCTCCGAAGCATATCATTCTTTTGAAAACGACATCAATTTTAGCTATGTTTGCCATCAACTTTCGCCAGTTAGTTTCCTGCGTAGCACTGCCATATTCTCCCATAATCAAGAAGCTCATGACGATAACAAAATATGCTAAACTGAAAATTTTCATAATTTGGTTACTGTGTAACAAGAAATTCAATGATTCGTTGAACGACAGTACACTACAGCCTTCTATGATAGTGTACGTAACGAAAATATAGAACCTGAAAAGCCATTTTGATTTTGAACTCGCGGATATCAATGGGAACAACCCCAACAAGTTTCCTAATTTGAAATAAAATGAGAGAAGGACCCCTTCGTTATTACTGGTGTTGATGGAACTCATTTCGTTGGAACGTCAACCACAACTGAACCCAGAATACCAAGTGTTGTTTGAAGACAAATGGATTCGTCCAACAGAGTGAGCCAAATAATAATTCATTGTGTTTGAATTAGTTGAATTAGTTATCGATTACTCAGTGAGCGTACAACTGAATAATAATTGATTGTGGATAACAAGTAACGTGATAATTTGTCATAACACATTTCTTTCATTGACCTGAATTCACTGTTTTTCTACCATCTGAAAAGTAAAAATTCCTGAGCGTCTCTGCAATTATATTCAAGTACCGATATTTTCTCATCATATTGAATATGGAACTTGATATTTTGCAACTCAAAGAAATGTGGTATAAGAAAGTGAGTTTTTATACTACGATCTTTAGAATAGATAGACCCATGGTTACTAAAAAGAAAATGATCCCAATCGAAAAAAATTTTTTTTTTGTCGTCTGCCTGTCTGTAGTCCGCCGTTAGAAAACACCTTATATTTCTGGAACCTTTGAAGATTTCGAGTTGAAATTTGAAAGAAGGCAAAACTATCTCGAATATTGAATATTTCCGCGATCGAAAAACCCGGAAAATTTTTACGGGGGTTTTCATGTTTTTCACGCGGGCCGAGATAGCGGTTCGGGAATTGATTTTTTTCTATTCGAATTTCTTGTTTATATGCGCCTATATGTCCCTCTCAGATGTATAGATTTTGAGAAGGATCGGAAACCAATTCCCGGGCAATTTTCCGAAAAATGAACTCTTTTTTTGAGCACCTATTGTGGCTAAACCAATGAAGAAAATCGGATTTTTAAATATGGTATATATAGAGCTTGAGCAAATGAACCGATCTCATAGTGATCATCCTCTCGAAAAAAAGATCGCAAAATGGGGAAAAACTCAATTTTCCGAAAGTGGAAGTTCTCAATTTTGAAAATATCGAATATTTCGAAACGGCTGCAAATAGTAGGAGGAAAAAGCATATGTATTACATGGGAGTAAAGTGCCTTTTCCTCCCTTGGATGTTTACTACCCTTCGTTTCACGTAGGGAGAACAAGCGAACAAAATTTCGGAACTCCCACGGAAGGTGTTCTCAGAGGCATACAGAATGTTCCTTTTCGTGAGAATCAGAACAAAAAATATCAAAGGTTCCAAGCTGTGTATTGCAAGTAACATGTACATAGTCTATACTTACATTACTCATAATGAGTTGTAACGAGCTGAGCCATTTGAGATGAAAATCTACAAATATATTGCCATCAAGAATTCCTTGACATGTCCATAGTAGCACCAGTAGCGAATCGGAGAAAAACCATAAGAAGTATCCATCGAAAATTGCGTTGAAATTTGTAGCAGTTTCGTTTAAGAGGAAACTTAAACGTCTGATCTCTTGGATTTTGATTTTAACGTCAACCGTTCTGAGTGGTTCATTGCCAATATCATCGACAATTTGATTCAAGTAGTCATATCGTTTCCTGATGAGACCACTGAACTGACGAACGAAAATTATTAAGAAAAAACGTTGACTTTCCACAAGAACCCAAAACACACCAATTATAATTCTCGATGATGTTGGTACGTATGGTCCAGCAAAGATATATGCGTATATTGCGAAGAAAGCATATAGCACAAAGGTAGAGGACACACTTAAGGCGATAGCTACGACACCAACATCTACGAAGCGCATCCTTCCTCTGAAAACTTCGTCAATTTGAGCTATGTTCGCCATCAACTTTCTCCAATTTGATTCTTGCGTAGCACTTTTATATTCTCCAATAATCAAAAAGCTCAACATGAGAACAGAATATACTTGAGTGAAAAAAATCATGGTTTGGTTTCCTGGTCTGGACACAAAATTTACTGATTCAGTGCAATTCACTACGGTAAAGCTTTCCAAGATAGTGTACAAAGCAAAAATATAGAACCGGTAGAGCCATTTTGATTTCGAAGTCGCTGATATCAATGGGAACAGTCCCAACAAGTTCCCCAGTTTGAAATAAAATGAGAAAAGGCTTCCTTCATTATTATTGGTGTTGAAATAACTCATTGCGTTGGAACGTCGACCAATACTGAACTGAGAATACCAACTTTTGTTTGAAGACTAACGGATTCGTCCAATGAAGTAAGACGAATTATAATTTATCATGTTTGAATTTGATGATTGGTTATCGATTCATCAGTAGGTGCTACTCAAATAAATAATTAATTATTGTTGTGTTCGAATAACGTAGTAATTTCTCATAACGTACTTAAGTGGTTAAATTTTTATAGGGCCCTTAAAATTAAGTTAGGAAGAGAAAAAAACTAGGAAAAAAGGAGGAAAACCTCCGAAAAAAAACGGAAACAAAATCTGAAGAAAAGCCTTTATGAAAAAAAAACCCTCACATACATTTTTAGAGGAGAAATTATTTAGTCTGATCTATCTAGAATTAAGTAACCTTACTCCTGCCTCATATTCCACTTGTTGGATAAAAAATTGTATGCCACTCGTGTGTTATGTTTCCTTAGTCACTTGAGAATCTTTCTCGCGTGACTTATTTTTACATAACACACTAGTACTCGAAGATGGTTTGGGAATGCCTAGACAAACTTAATGATCTAGGCAGGAACAACAAGGTGACCCTCCTCTGGGTGCCGGGGCACGTCGGAGTGGAGGTCAATGAACAAGCAGACACCCTGGCACGAAAAGGCAAATCAACGCCATTGATTGGGCCATTCTGCGGACTTGGAAAATCTTACTTCCGAGAAGAACTCAATGAAGCTGAAGAAGCAATGAGAGCAACATACTGGCTAACACTTCCAGGGTTGAGACAGGCCAAAGATCTCCTCGGCAAATTCAACCGAGCAAGATCGAAGACACTGGTTAACCTCAGCAAAACTAGTTTAAAGACAATCACGGGATTTCTAACGGGGCATTGCAGACTCAAAGAACACCTGAGGAAGCTAGGCTTAGGGGAGGACAGCACCTGCAGATTCTGTGAGGAACATCCAGAAAAACCCCACCATATATTGATGGAGTTTTACGCTGTACATCATAAAAGATTGAATACACTGGGATCATACCAGCTGACTGTGGGAGAAAAACCACGAGTAGATCCCCTCAAAATCCTAAAATTCCTGAAGGAATTGAGGCTTGAAAGGCTGCTGTAAACAAGAACACCTTGTGACAGCAGAAGAAGATGGGGCACAATAATGTTTCCACATCAGAGATCAACTGGTGACCTGCTTACTTATGTCTCAAATATTTTGTTAGCAACTATTGGAACATATCGTCAAACTCTGGCCGTCGGAATCGATAACAGATGAACGACTTCTTGCTACAAAACATTTATAGTGATGCAATAGAATATCCAAGAATAATTTTTTATCGCCGAATGACAATTCAGCATCATCTGGATTTACTCAGTAAATACTAACACACTGACACTATAATGTTATGAATATGGATTTATTTGTAGACAAGTCATTCTCATAGCTACCTATAACTGAGTGAAAATTAGTAAAGTTAACTATATCAGGTAATGGCACCAATCACAGAGGGAGGAGACTGTGCGCAATATTTCATTTTGCACTAGTGGTAGCTATCTTCTTAGGTTTTATTTATCACAAAATAGACAACAGATATTATTGTTGTTGAGTCACCCCTTTTCCATTGGTTTTAGTTCGTATCATTTCATTTAAAAATGTATCTTTTATACAGTATCGGAAAGTTTTCATCTTTGGTATGGTGGTTTCATGAGAGCGTAAAGAATACCTTGCTATATGTTGAGAGAGCATTAAAGTTTCTCATCTACTCGCTCGAGGATATCCACGTGAGCTGTTAATTCGTCGGGTGGGGTAACAGGATAGGCGCGCAGTAGTGCGTCTCTCTTATTCATGTGGTATTATCATAACATTGCGTTCCTTGTGTATATCAAATTCAGGAGTACTTACGATTTGTATGGCAATACTCAGTAAGTGGACCCATTTTTTGCTGGTCGTTTTTTGTGGATTTTCCAGACCCAATTCACACACCACCAAAAGTTGAAAAAGTGCTATGGAGACGAACCATATGAAATATCCTCCAAATATTGTATTATAGTATTCCACACTTTGATGCAAAAGGGTGGTCATTCGCTTGATTTTTTGTAGTTTGTTATCAACCAAAACTGCTCTGATTGGTTCATCGAGAACACCGCCAAATATGTCATTCAAGTAAACATACTGTCTTTCGAGTAGACTACTGAGTCGATATATAATCAGTATAATTGAAATCTGTCGAATTTTAATCATTATTGCACTTATCTACGATAAAATGTGTGGTAGGCTTAGTACGGTATACGGAACTTCATCAAATGTCGTGTATATAGCTATCACATAAAAGGAGACCATTAATGTAACATAACCGTTATTACCAACTTCTTTGACATTTCTCATTTGTCGAAGAATATCATCAATTCTGGATATATTTTCCAAAAACACTCGCCAAGTTGATCCATTTTTAACAGCGCCATATAATCCAATGAGGGAGAAGCTCAGGTCAATCACAAAAAATACGTGCACAAATATCGTTAAGATTGTTCTCGAATTTACTGAAAATAATTGATTGTACAAGTTATGCTTCTGAATATCACAGGTCAGTATGATGCTGAAGGAACAAACAAGGTACCATACGAAGAGCCACTTTTTTGATCTTGAACTCTCAGGAATCGAGGGGATCATGCCTAAGAGGTTTCCCAATTTAATATGGAACGAAAGGTTTTTGTCGACCGATGTCATCTTGTTCGATGTTTTACTGAAACTAGACAGCAAAGCAGAAAAGTGACAAGTGTGTTGTTAGTTTCAACATGAATTTTCCGATGGGATATTCCATAATGAATTTGTTATTGATTACTTGTCGTTACTGAAGTGGAAAATTTTGAATGCTTCATTCCACGAGGTAAACATGTCACGCTAGGGAAAACATAGTAAAAGACGGCGGAAAAGAAAAACACCGAAGAGTAAACATCCAATGAAGGAAAAGGCACTTTACTCCCATGTGATACATATGATTTTTTTCTCCTACCCACTTAATGAACCTTTTTTTGTAAATTTAAAACGCATCTCAACTGCTTTTGTCTAAAACGGACCTATACTTGCATGATGGAAAGTATAGACAATACAGTCATGTCCATCTGAGAATCTGCGGTGGTGCAATGGCTAGCGTCTTGGGCTTGTAATCCGAAGGTCTCGGGTTCAGCTCCTGGCAATTGCAACTTTTTTTTAAGAACGGTATTTTACTTTTTTCTTGTTAGTGATTTGAATCATTGGACATTAAGATAGCTTATACATTTCGGTTTGCTATTGAGTGATTTTCTCATAAGTAATGTTATGTGCCTATTTGAATGAAGTGTCGATCATTTTTTTTGAGCACAAAGTGTCATTGTCTTTCTCCAAAGATTAATCTTTTTGTCGAGCGTCAATCAATCATTTGTGGATAATTGAATTGTCTTTCACCCTGTTGACTTGTTTTTCCGATAAATCATACACTTTCTAAGATTACAGCAAAAATCTGTTTATTAATTTTTAAACGAAAAAAAAATATGTTTCACCCCTAGAATTTTGGTAAACAATTTTTTTCCGTGTTTATCTTGGTTCCAGCAACTAGCATACCAAGTTTGGTGGTGCTACAATCGATCCTCGTCTCAAAACCCAACCGTACTGGATTATAACTATATTAGACTAAAGATCATTCAATGCTTGAGACCCACTAGGGTCATTGTGAAAATCATTATAGAATAAATCGTTGAACCGTTCGCATGTGCATTATTTTCTGGCCGTTATATCATATTCACACTGAAAATAACATACCAGTTATGCTAATTAATACTTACACTCTGTAAAATTAAGTATAAAAAGTTGTTCCACTCATAATCCTTGAATATATTTCCGTGTATAATTATTCCTTCGGATACTATTAGAAGCGTCGTTATTGAATTGTAGAGAAACCATAATAAATAACCTCCAAAATAGGCGTTGAAGTCTCTTACAATTCCATAAAGAGTAATGCAAAAGCTTTCAATTTCATGTAATTTACTCTCCACGTCGACAACTGTGGTTGTTTGATTAAAAATGTTCATAAAAAAGGCATTCAAGCAAACATAACATCTCTTAGTAACGCTATTGAGCTGGTAAATGAAAGCCAGAACCAGAAATTTTTGGCTAGTTATAATCAGGTCACAAGAATAAATGAGGATTTTTCTCAATAATCCCGGTGTGGAAAAACTGGTGACAAAGTTTCCATAGAGCGCCACAGATATAACAGCTACAAAACAAACGGTCGTAATGAGGACATGGCTCGTGATTCCAGTTTTATCAGGTGATATTTTTCGCTGGAGTTTGTGGTCAGCATTAAGTAATTCCTCGAATAAAGACTGCCAGTTTGCTTCACATTTAGCAGTACCATATATTCCAAGAATCAGCATTAAATGAAGAAGAACAAAATGTTGCGTTGAGAAGACTTTTTGTTTTTTGTTCCGGTTCCCTGTCAATACTTCCATTTCGATATATCTCATAATCGTGAATACAGCCAAGTAAGTATACAAAATACAAATGTAGAATCTGTAAAGCCACTTCGATTTTGAATTCGCAGATATCAAAGGAATCAATCCCAAAAATGTTCCCAGTTTACTGTAGACTGAGAGAAGAAAAACTTTGTCACTGTGAACCGAACTCATTTTGTTCGAAGCTTCAACAGCACTGACCAATCGAAAATGGTTCAGTCAATTTAATAGTAAATTATTTTCCATTGATGTAATCAGGTTATCAATAATGTATATATTTGTTCGTTTGGAAGGTAAGTAATGGTAGTTTAGACAGCTTGTTGGTCTCTCGAGGTTATTCCACTAATTTAAATGAAGAACATAACGTCTGCTGAAATGTGTGTTACATGTTGTTTAAATTATTGTTCTACTGGTAACACCCAACCACAGAACAGAAATATAAGTGGAATTACAATACCAGTAGAAAAAATTAGATATAATTTCAAATATGGAACATCCTCTTGAAAAACTGTATTTATTCATTAACCAGTCCTTTACGAGGATGTGTCAGTAATTGGTAAGTTTAGACCGATTCTTTGGATAAAAATAATAGGCTCTATAGATGTTTCAGTATGAAGTTTCTCGTAAAAAATCAAATAGTATTTTGTGTATCTAGTAGTAAAAGCATTACATTCCGGCACGACAATATAAAGAAGCATTGAAGTGGGAATATGCTTTTTCCTCCTACCCCTATATATATATACCTAGGGAGGAAAGGACTTTTCCTCCTCCTCATTTCAAGTTGTAACCGATGAATCTATTATAATCAAATTGTTTCCGTAATTTCAAGAACATCTTATATATCATGTATTCTGGTAAAAATCAAACATGAATGTTACATCTTCTTTAGTTCTTTAATAGCTATTTGTGTATATAGAGCGCAAAGTGATTGATTGTCGCCCGACAAAAAGATTAATCTTTGGAGAACGACAATGACACTTTGTGCTCGAAATACACACATAATTTTTTCTACAATCGTAGCTCTTAGAAAAAAATGATCGACACTTCATTCAAATATAACATAACATTACTTATGAGAAAATCACTCAATAGCAATCCGAAATGTATAAGCTATCTAAATGTCCAATAAATCAAATCACTAACAAAAAAAAGTAAAATAACGTTCTCAAAAAAAAAAGTTGCAATTGCCAGGAGCTGAACCCGGGACCATCGGATTACAAGCCCAAGACGCTAGCCATTGCACCACCGCAGATTCTCAGATGGACATGACTGTATTGTCTATACTTTCCGTCATGCAGGTTTAGGTCCGTTTTAGACAAAAGCAGTTGAGATGCGTTTTAAATTTACAAAAAAAGGTTCATTGAGTGGGTAGGAGGAAAAATCATATGAATTACATGGGAGTAAAGTGCCTTTTCCTCCCTTGGATGTGTACATCCTGCGGGAGAAAAAGTGGCATTTTCCCCCTAGTAATACAAATAGCTGTTTTTCCTACCCCTATAAAAAGTACACACTTTCCTCCCTCAAATCAGAAAGAAAATAGGCACATAATATTGCCTATGAGAAAATTAACACTGAATCTCAATCCCAAATGGATAAGCTAACCAAATATCCAATAATTTATATCTCAAACAGAAGAGAAAAAGGAAAATAACTTGCAAAAAAAATACCGATTGCAGCGAACGAACCCAACCCAACCCAGCCCACGTTTACTAATCAGCGTCGCTTACCACTACGCCATCAGAGTAATTTAGTTGGGTATGAAATAATTTTGTATATTGATTTTAGTTCGAAAATTTCACACCTCACTTTTTCAGCCAATCAAAAAATTGGTTTTTATTTACTTGCCATGGCAACTCAAAAAATTTCCGGAAATTTTTATCCTCCTGGGTATCCTGGGCGAAATTAATAAGTGGAAATTTTTCTGTCAAATATTTGACATGTGATAGTTAACATTTTGCTGTTATGTACAAATGGAATGTTATTTTTCATATGGAAGTAGATAATATTTCATAATTATATATTCACTAAATATTTCGAATGTGTCTGAAAATATTTTGAGAACTTGCATTTCAACGATGAATAGGTCCATCGGTAAAAAATGTATATCAATCAAATCTATCTATGCTTGACTTGATGAACTTAATATTTGAAACAATTTTATTCAACTTATCTTTTCGTGAATATTCGGCTGAAATTTGCAAGAATTCCTTTTCACATCACTTCCCAATAGACAATCCGTATGGACCAGTCAAAACTATTTTAGTTCTGCGTAATGTGCAATGTAATTTTAGGTTGAAAATGTCGCAAAATGAATTTTCCTTTCTCACATACAAACACCGCCGCTAATACCAACGCGTAACTGTCATTATATCAACAAAAACCATTCATGGCCCACTGATGTTACAACTTGTTTTCTCTCAGAATAATCTACAAGTCAGTTGAATTAACCATTAATTTAATATATTTTGGTGTGAAATTTTCTTACCGAATCTCCCGCGTGCTTGAATTAATTGCTGGAAATTTATCTCGTACATGAATTTTTTAAGAAAATCACCCCCGTCGCTGAGCGACTCGGGTAATTTTCAAAAAATTCATGTACTCGAAAAATTTCCGGCAATAATTCAAGCACTAGGGAGATTATAAGTGAAAATATGAATAAGATATTCATAAAATCTGTTGTGGAATCATCTGCGGCTGAAAGACAAACTTTGGTCGCTTTTTTTGTAATATCTAACAGAAAACAACTACTTCCCCGTCTAAAGCCACCCTGGACATTGAACTGCATCTTTTCAGTTAGAGTCTTTTCACAATATCTATCAGATATAGTTCAATGTCCAGCGTGGCTCTAGCCAGGGAAGTAGTTGTTTTCTGTTAGATATCTCGGACCGTTTGCGATACGGGAAAGTTCATTGCTTAGCAACGGATTAAAATACTAGATTAAACCTTTACGATTCGTTTGTGTGAAGCGATATGAATTGGTTTCTATGGAAATTCAAATATTGCTAAATTGCTGTTTGGCAGAGTTACTCTATGTACCTATAACCAGGTATAGTATTATACGAGGTAACTCAACTCAATTGGACGTTCCGATTGGTTGAACATCATAACGAAAAATATAACCATCAATGCACTTGTTGTATTGCCTACGAATATCAATTGATGTTGATTTAGAATATGCTTTAATCATGATAAGATAAATTACAATTGTGTACTGCATACAGGCCGGACATTTATTTTAAATCAATGCATCTATCTGATGTATGAACTCTGGCAACACTATTTTCCTCGCCATTCTGCCATCTCAATATGAATTCGACTATAGATATGGTCGATGAGGAAAAAGCAACAGATTTTATCCTTCGAACTTGGTGAAATCGTAAATAATTTACGGAATAAGTCAATACTCCTACAACTCCTATCGACGGCAAGGTATTCAACCTATCACTCAGTTTGTCATGAAGGAGTTGTACCTAGTTGTCATTTGTCAATACTTACGTTTTGTATGATGAAATAAAACAAGTTGCACCATAGAACACGAAAATCCGCGAATACCGTGCCATCAAGTAATCCTTCGCACGTCCACAAATGCACCAACAGTGAATTGAATAAGAACCAAAAAAAATATCCTTCAAAAATGGCGTTGAAGTTCATCACACTTCCGTGTAGAAGGGTATATAAGCGTTCGATGTCTCGAATTTTGATTTTTACGTTAACCGTTGTCATTGGTCCATTGCTGATAGCGTCGGCCATTTCATTCAAGGAGTCATAACGTTTCATGATGAGTCCGCTGAAATGATGAACAAAAGTTGATATGAAAAAACCTTGAGTTTCCACAAACCACCACATTATTCCTGAAATAATTCTGATTATCACTGGTCCGAGCATTCCAGCGATGAAATCTACAAATTGGGTCAACAATACAATCAGCGAATAAATGATGGAAACAGTTAAAATGTCAGCTAAGATACGAATATCTCCGAAGCGTATTCCTCCGAAAGTATTATCAATATGCGCTGTATTCCTCATCAGCTTTCGCCAGTTCGATTCCTGGGCAAAACTACCATGTATTCCAGTAATCAAGATCCACATCTCGAGAACGAAATATCCTTGTCTGATAATATTGAAAGTTTGACTTCCGTTTGAATATATAAAATATATCCCTTTCGTCCAATACAGTACGGTACAGAGTCCCAAGCTAGTGTACAAAGCGAAAATGTACAACCGGAAAAGCCATTTTGATTTGGAACTCGCGGATATCAATGGAAATACGCCCAAGACGTTTCCCATTTTGAAATAATATGAGAGAAGGATACTTTCGTTATTGTTGGTGTTGATGAAACTCATTTTAGTGGACGCTCAACTAGAACTGAATAAAATACGTATTTTGCTCTTTGAACATCAATTGATCAGTCCAATAATGTAAGACAAATGATAAATTATTTTTTTCTCGATTAGATGATTAGTTATCGATTGCTTTTCATTGAAAATGACCACGTCACCTAGACAATTTGTCTCTATTGGTCCTAGAAAACTCCCACATATTCAGAGAGGGCCATTTTTCTTTCTCCTCTAGGCCTGTCAATCAATGCAATTCAACAGACACCTCCGCTAAGAAGGCTTATTATACAGGGTGAGCTAGAACCACTTACAGAAAATTATACAGTGGGTTCTCCTCACCAAAAGAAGTGGAAAACGAAGTGAAATCTTGAAATATGTACAAAGAAAATTATCTTATTATATGTGTGTGGATGAACTAACGTGTAAACGCAGAATCAGTGTTCCTCCGTCCCTCCTCCTAAATCAAACATGGAAATGAAACTGGTGATTTGAAATGAAGTTTCATATAGCATGACTCCCAATAGGTGGTTGCAAAATAAATGATTTTTGCAGAACACTGTAACACATCACCATCATGAATCGAATGACCCAGTCGGACCTCGAAGAGCACAAAATTCAAGTGTTATGTAGGCAAATAGCTCAAGTATTTCAAGTGGGATTTAAAGATATTGTATAATGAGCGAGGTTGTTTGTTTTTGTTGTTTAAGGATACTTTTCTATGGCGATTCACGAACTCTGTAATATCTATAATTTTTTATTTTTATTTTTTTCATTTGTTATACCAAAAATAAAATAATATCCGAAATTACTTGATTTTATTTCATTCGTTTTCTAATTCTTCCTGCTTTCACAAAAAAAAACAGATCGAATATTTTATATAGGATGTTTCCAAATGATACTTACAACGTCTGCCTGTAGATACACCTCTCGTAAAATAGGATAAAATGATACAAGGGTACAACCTGATTACTTTTCGAAATACGTTAAAATAAACCAGAAACGTTTTTATTTGATAACTTCAAAATGGGTTAATATATTAATTCGAAGTTTATCAGGTCGCTTTTAAATGAAAAAATACATATTTAAGTGGAAAATCAATGTTCATATCTAGATCCAGTGGCGTGCGGTTAGAATAGTATGCCCCCTTTTCGCACCATTTTCTACGCCCATGGTATTGGAAGTTTTTCCTCTTTTTTTTGTTGCTCAATAGTTTTCACGTGAAAAACGACTAACCTTCAAATACCGAAAATCTTGTGGTTTAAAAATGCTTAATGTTTTTATGAAGTGTGCAAGATCGCTTTTTGATAATGAATTTACCAACAATATTTTTCTTGGATTCCTTTACTTTTTCTTATTTTTTTTTACAACCACTGGACTTTTTATGATCAGAAAATGTAACAGGACATAAATTTGGAAACGCTTCTGAAATATTGAGAAAAAATTGTTATAAATATTTTTTCCAAATCATTGTTTTCATTGTTAAATTGTTATTGTTGTTAAAATTGTTTTTCCGTTAACCAGCTATCGTTTCCTTACGAACGGCAGCCCTCAAAAGTCGAGCCATTAACGAGATCTTACCTTTTAACGTGCGATTCCTAGCACTTTCTCGGACCATCGGATAAAAATCTGTAGTCGCTAAGGATTCGAACTTAGCCGACCAGCAGTCAATGGTTTCGAACGCGAAAGTCTCAACCACCGAGCTACACGGCCCTGTAACAAAACAATTAATCACAAAAAAAAATAACATCCAAATACTAAATTGAATAAATGTTCGATGCAACCTTAATTTTATACTAAACAGCCAACAAATTACAAAAGACGTTCAACATTTCGTCCATTTGTACATGATATGCAACGTTTTCTCATCGAAAATCGCATACACTTTATCATTTTGTCCAGTTTTACGAAAGGTATCTACAGCCAGACGTTGAAAGTGTCATTTGGAAACACCCTGTATATATTTAACTAAAACGGGTCAAAACAGGTAAGAATCTATAGTATCTGCAATTTCCAAAAAAAAAGGGGCAAAAGGGCAACTAAAAGTAATTATGAAAAAGAGTATTAACAGCTGTACTAAAACTAATCCTCCATTTCCGTTAAAACGTTGAAATTAATTAAAGTTTAAAACTACACAGTACGGATATGATTAGAAAAAGTTCAATAATGTAATGAAGCATGGACAGCAGCGAGAGTAGACAATACAGAATTCACTTAGCGGTATTCAGGGTTGCATATCAAACAGTATAGTGAAAATAAATTATCTGTCATATTAGGTTTGTTTTGGTTTCTTTCATAACCGGTTCCGAACTAGTTCGGAGCAGTGGCGCATTCATGTTTAGGACGCATTAGGTCATCTACTCCCTAAAGGTGAGTTCCCAATGCATCGTTTTTGCTTTTCGCGTCGTGCGTCATGCCCTCTTCATGGATTCTGATTGGTGAATCGAGTCGGGAATTCGCCAATCAGAATGCGCGACGCAAAAAGCAAAAACGATGCATTTGGAACTCAGCCTTAGACTTCGAACACTTCAAAGTCCTTAGTCTATTCCACAAAATTTATCAGAACTCAAATGGTCTGTAAAAATAAATATATTTTCTCCGCGTTTGATTTAATTGAAACAACTGAAATGAAATTGTTTCTCGCAAAATAAGGTTTTGATGAACTTCAGAAATTTTACCAATTTTCGTCCAGATTTGGATATGATAAAACTAATGGAAAATAAAACCTTACACAAATATATGAAATATCATGAATAAATAAGGCGTGTCGTGTTATAAATAAATTAAATATCACGATAGTCAGTAACAAACGGAGTAGATTTCCTAAAAAAAGTTGGCAACCCTGGAAGTCAGCCAGTCAATGTCAAGTCAAGTGTCAAATGTTTGGTGTTTACGTTACGATGTTACGAACATGGTTAAGGTGTTTTTTTTGAATTTTTAGTTAGGTTAATTGTCTATAAATTAAGTTTTGAGTGCCTTGTTCGGAATTTATCATCGTTCGTATTTAAAATCATACGATATGGTCAACTACGCGAGTGGGGTGAGTCAAAGTTCAACGTCAATATATATTTTTTTAATCTAATCAAACCCCAATTATCTAATTACAGTTACAGTTATGAATTATTGAATAGTCATTGTAGTGTTACACAATATGGAAAACATAGATCTCAGTCAGGTAGTTATTTCTGCTATATGCAAATTTTTAGTCAAGAAATATCAAAACAGTTGTAGGAACTCCAGGTTTTGACAGGTGATTTTTCAGTACAAAAAGCGCTTGGAGTTCGTTTTGCCATTAAAATACTTATTTACTATTGAGCTTTATAGGGTTATGTTCAATTATATAAATACAATAATACAAGTATAAATTGTCCCTGTTGGCTGTTCTCTAGTCCTCATGCCTCAAAATTTGTCGGTAATTAAATGAACGTGGCTCTTGCCAAAAAAAATAGGACATTCTAAAATTAATATAATTATATATTTGTGATCTAACAATAGATGTTAATCGGTGCTGGAGGTTAGAAAGTAATTCTGTGTTACAGATTTGAGTTTCTGAAGATGGAAAGAACTCCAAAAATTCCTTCACTATTGGTAAATAAGTAACTACTGAAATTGAAGTTTTGGTGTGGCTTTTAGAGATATTTTTTTGCTGAGTATTTCAATCCTCAATTTCAATATCGTTCGCCAAACATGCCAATATAATAAAAAACCTGCAATTATGTACTTGCAAAAAGATGATTATTCATAATTCATATTTGTTTCAGGTCCTGCCAATTGCCCTGGGTATTGGTGTTGTTATTACATCAGTAGTAATTTATCGATTATATACTACTAAATCTTCAACAACTTCCAAATCTTCGAAGACTTCTATTAAAGGTAAGAGAAGGGCTATAATTAAATGGGAAAATGAAAGAAATCATGATGTACTCGACAGTAAATACTAATTCAGCCATTCTAAATCGATTGGCGTTCGCAGAATTGGTCTATCTCTAACCGTTCTCAAGTTGGTTAGCTCTGAATCAGTTTTCAAGTGGTTTTTTTGACGCCAAAAATATTTCCGATGAATTTTCGTCCAAAGATTCGAAATCAGCACGTCAAAATACGTTCGAGGACAAAAATTCGAAATTCGAAAAATGAAAAATAAAAAAGTTCAAAAAATGATCTATCTGATATAATCGACTTTTTTGTCCGTCGATTTTTTTCGTCCAAATTCTCAGTAAGTACTAATTCAGCCATTCTAAATCGATTGGCGTTCGCAGAATTGGTCTATTTTTAACCGTTCTCGAGTTGGTCAGCTCTGAATCAGTTTTCAAATGGTTTTTTGGCGCCAAAAATACTTCCGATGGGTTTTCGACATTTTCGTTCAAAAATTCGAAATCAGCACGTCAAAATACGTTGGAGGACAGAAATTTTAATTTCGAAACAATTAAAAATAAAAAAGGTCAAAAAATTATATATCATGATATATTCGACTTTTCTGTCCGTCGATTTTTTTCGTTCAAATTCTCAGTAAATACTAATTCAGCCATTCTAAATCGATTGGCGTTCGCAGAATTGGTCTATCTCTAACCATTCTTGAGTTGGTCAGCTCTGAATCAGTTTTCAAATGTTTTTTTTGGCGCCAAAAATATTTCCGATGAATTTTCGACATTTTCGTCCAATAATTCGAAATCAGCACGTCAAAATACGTTGGAGATAGAAATTTTAATTTCGAAAAAATTAAAAATAAAAAAGTTCAAAATCAGTTTTCAAATGCTTTTTTTGTGACAAAAATATTTCTGATGAATTTTCTACATTTTCGTTCAAAGA
This sequence comes from Chrysolina haemoptera, assembly GCA_958298965.1. Classification (NCBI taxonomy): domain Eukaryota; kingdom Metazoa; phylum Arthropoda; class Insecta; order Coleoptera; family Chrysomelidae; genus Chrysolina; species Chrysolina haemoptera. Next base: position 1,381,461 of record OY282602.1, on the reverse strand, counting down.
TTCGAAATCAGCACGTCAAAATACGTTAGACAGAAATTTTAATTTCAAAAAAATTAAAAATAAAAAAGTTCAAAAAATTATCTATCATGATATACTCGACTTTTTTGTCTGTCGATTTTTTCCGTCCAAATTCTCAGTAAGTACTAATTCAGCCATTCTAAATCGATTGGCGTTCGCAGAATTCGTCTATCTCTAACCGTTCTTGAGTTGGTCAGCTCTGAATCAGTTTTCAAATGTTTTTTTTGACGCCAAAAATATTTCCGATGAATTTTCGACATTTTCGTTCAAAGATTCGAAATTAGCACGTCAAAATACGTTGGAGGACAGAAATTTTAATTTCGAAAAAATTAATAATAAAAAAGTTTAAAAAATTATCATGATATACTCGACTTTTTTGTCCGTCGATTTTTTTCGTTCAAATTCTCAGTAAATACTAATTCAGCCATTCTAAATCGATTGGCGTTCGCAGAATTGGTCTATCTCTAACCATTCTTGAGTTGGTCAGCTCTGAATCAGTTTTCAAATGTTTTTTTTGGCGCCAAAAATACTTCCGATGGGTTTTCGACATTTTCGTTCAAAAATTCGAAATCAGCACGTCAAAATACGTTGGAGGACAGAAATTTTAATTTCGAAACAATTAAAAATAAAAAAGGTCAAAAAATTATATATCATGATATATTCGACTTTTCTGTCCGTCGATTTTTTTCGTTCAAATTCTCAGTAAATACTAATTCAGCCATTCTAAATCGATTGGCGTTCGCAGAATTGGTCTATCTCTAACCATTCTTGAGTTGGTCAGCTCTGAATCAGTTTTCAAATGTTTTTTTTGGCGCCAAAAATATTTCCGATGAATTTTCGACATTTTCGTCCAATAATTCGAAATCAGCACGTCAAAATACGTTGGAGATAGAAATTTTAATTTCGAAAAAATTAAAAATAAAAAAGTTCAAAATCAGTTTTCAAATGCTTTTTTTGTGACAAAAATATTTCTGATGAATTTTCTACATTTTCGTTCAAAGATTCGAAATCAGCACGTCAAAATACGTTAGACAGAAATTTTAATTTCAAAAAAATTAAAAATAAAAAAGTTCAAAAAATTATCTATCATGATATACTCGACTTTTTTGTCTGTCGATTTTTTCCGTCCAAATTCTCAGTAAGTACTAATTCAGCCATTCTAAATCGATTGGCGTTCGCAGAATTCGTCTATCTCTAACCGTTCTTGAGTTGGTCAGCTCTGAATCAGTTTTCAAATGTTTTTTTTGACGCCAAAAATATTTCCGATGAATTTTCGACATTTTCGTTCAAAGATTCGAAATTAGCACGTCAAAATACGTTGGAGGACAGAAATTTTAATTTCGAAAAAATTAATAATAAAAAAGTTTAAAAAATTATCATGATATACTCGACTTTTTTGTCCGTCGATTTTTTTCGTTCAAATTCTCAGTAAATACTAATTCAGCCATTCTAAATCGATTGGCGTTCGCAGAATTGGTCTATCTCTAACCATTCTTGAGTTGGTCAGCTCTGAATCAGTTTTCAAATGTTTTTTTTGGCGCCAAAAATATTTCCGATGAATTTTCGACATTTTCGTCCAATAATTCGAAATCAGCACGTCAAAATACGTTGGAGATAGAAATTTTAATTTCGAAAAAATTAAAAATAAAAAAGTTCAAAATCAGTTTTCAAATGCTTTTTTTGTGACAAAAATATTTCTGATGAATTTTCTACATTTTCGTTCAAAGATTCGAAATCAGCACGTCAAAATACGTTAGACAGAAATTTTAATTTCAAAAAAATTAAAAATAAAAAGGTTCAAAAAATTATCTATCATGATATACTCGACTTTTTTGTCTGTCGATTTTTTCCGTCCAAATTCTCAGTAAGTACTAATTCAGCCATTCTAAATCGATTGGCGTTCGCAGAATTCGTCTATCTCTAACCATTCTTGAGTTGGTCAGCTCTGAATCAGTTTTCAAATGTTTTTTTTGGCGCCAAAAATATTTCCGATGAATTTTCGACATTTTCGTCCAATAATTCGAAATCAGCACGTCAAAATACGTTGGAGATAGAAATTTTAATTTCGAAAAAATTAAAAATAAAAAAGTTCAAAATCAGTTTTCAAATGCTTTTTTTGTGACAAAAATATTTCTGATGAATTTTCTACATTTTCGTTCAAAGATTCGAAATCAGCACGTCAAAATACGTTAGACAGAAATTTTAATTTCAAAAAAATTAAAAATAAAAAGGTTCAAAAAATTATCTATCATGATATACTCGACTTTTTTGTCTGTCGATTTTTTCCGTCCAAATTCTCAGTAAGTACTATTTCAGCCATTCTAAATCGATTGGCGTTCGCAGAATTCGTCTATCTCTAACCGTTCTTGAGTTGGTCAGCTCTGAATCAGTTTTCAAATGTTTTTTTTGACGCCAAAAATATTTCCGATGAATTTTCGACCAAAGATTCGAAATCAGCACGTCAAAATACGTTCGAGGACAAAAATTCGAAATTCGAAAAATGAAAAATAAAAAAGTTCAAAAAATGATCTATCTGATATAATCGACTTTTTTGTCCGTCGATTTTTTTCGTCCAAATTCTCAGTAAGTACTAATTCAGCCATTCTAAATCGATTGGCGTTCGCAGAATTGGTCTATTTTTAACCGTTCTCGAGTTGGTCAGCTCTGAATCAGTTTTCAAATGGTTTTTTGGCGCCAAAAATACTTCCGATGGGTTTTCGACATTTTCGTTCAAAAATTCGAAATCAGCACGTCAAAATACGTTGGAGGACAGAAATTTTAATTTCAAAAAAATTAAAAATAAAAAAGTTCAAAAAATTATCTATCATGATATACTCGACTTTTTTGTCTGTCGATTTTTTCCGTCCAAATTCTCAGTAAGTACTAATTCAGCCATTCTAAATCGATTGGCGTTCGCAGAATTCGTCTATCTCTAACCGTTCTCGAGTTGGTCAGCTCTGAATCAGTTTTCAAAGGGTTTTTTTGGCGCCAAAAATATTTCTGTTTAGTTTTCGACATTTTCGTAAAGATTCGAAATCAGCACGTCAAATTACGTTCGAGGACAAAAATTTGAAATTCGAAAAATGAAAAATTAAAAATTTCAAAAAATTATCTATGTACCAATTAGTCATAAATATTGGAGTTTTTTTTATGATGATATACCAATAATAATAATTGACAATTTATTTTAGGAAAAAGTAAGAAGATATTACTTGTGGATCCACAGACAAAATACAAATTGCCCCTTATCGAAAAGACAATTATCAGTCATGATACAAGAAATTACAGGTTCGCTCTGCCTGAAAAGGACATGGTTCTTGGTAATGCTCCATATGGGGATGTTGATGAAAATTTTACTAACATTAACATTTTTTCAGGACTTCCTATTGGTCAACACATCCACCTGTCTGCAATGATTGGTGATGATTTAGTCATAAGGTCGTACACACCAGTCTCATCTGATGATGATTATGGATATATTGATTTGGTGATTAAGGTGGGTGCATTTATTTAATGATTGTTTATGTGGGAAGTACATAAATTAGGTTGTTTAATTCAACTACAGACGTAAAATTACTTCATTATTAATATTTCATGTTCATAATAAACAAATATTTTCTACAAAAATTATATCTATCGAATTCCCTCAGGTCTACTTCAAGAATGTCCACCCCAAATTCCCAGACGGCGGTAAAATGTCCCAACACGTCGAATCTCTTAAAATCGGAGATACCATTGACGTTCGCGGACCTTCGGGCCGGATACAGTACTTGGGTAACGGAAAATTCAGCATCAAAAAGCTCCGAAAAGATCCTCCCACTGTTATATTTGCCAGTAAGGTCAATCTGATAGCTGGAGGTGTGGGAATAACTCCGATTCTACAACTGGTCAGGCATATTACCAAAGATCCCAAGGATAGAACCGAGTGTGCATTGCTGTTTGCCAACCAATCCGAAGATGATATTTTGGTCAGAAAGGAGTTGGAGGAGGTGGCAGAAAAGTTCCCCGATAGGTTTAAATTGTGGTACACTCTGGATAGATCTGAAGAAGGTGAGGACGAGCACACTTATTTCATTTGTTTAGTGCCAATGCATGTTAAATATTTCCACTGTGTATGGATTTTGATAAAAACAATTCAATCCTTTTTCAGGCTGGAAATACAGTACAGGCTTCATCAACGAAGACATGTTAAAAGAGCATTTGTTTCCACCTTCAGATAAAACCTTGATCTTGATGTGTGGACCTCCACCTATGATAAATTTTGCCTGTTTGCCAAATCTGGAGAAAATCGGGCACAGGAAAGACTTGTGTATTGCTTATTGAGTATTAACTAGCATTAATAGAGTGCCAAGTATGGACATTTGGGCATGTTATTGTATGTGATTTACCGAGCATTTCTTCATTGTTAACTATTTTTTAAAATAGGTCATAAGGTGAACAATTAACGAGTGTTTGAAATAAAAAACATTTTAGTAATTTATGTGTTATCCGTCTTTTTTTTCAGAGTTGTTTATCAACCCTTTTTTCCTGTAAATTGCATCTGCAACCAAAACCAACCTGAAACTAATATACCCTGGAGAAATCAACGATATCTCGTTCTGAACTTCCGGGTTTGTTGGTTGTGGTCTTGGGGTAATTCTTTCTGACGTTTCGTGTACTGCGGTAGACATTTTCAAAGGCGGTGCGGTATCGGACGGAGCGTTCGTTTTGAAAATGTATACCGCAGATGTAGACGAAACGTCAGAAAGAACAACCTCGATACCATCACCAACAAACTTGAAAACCACCGATAGTTCAACTGATATAGTAGTTCACCTAACAAGTGCTGAAAGTGATACTTTTCCGCATGCGATTGCAGATGGCCGAACGACGCGTTAGCGGAGTTCGGCCAGAAATCGCGTGCGGAAAAGACACTTTGCGCTCGTGTTAGGTACACTATTTTTTCTACTAGCGGAAAAAACACCCAAAAGTTAACATAAAGAACATTTATTATTAAATATATATTAAACTATACAACCATACTTGGTAAGCTTTCTATTTTAACCTTTTGCGACGCAATATTTAAATGTCAGTTTAATCCGCAAAAACTAAACAAATCTACTTTTCCGCACTAAAAAGAGTGCGGAAAAACTTTTACGCACTAGTGCGGAAAGTGACTTTCAAAACTAAAATGAGTGCGGAAAAGTGGATTTTTCCGCACGCTAGTAGAAAAAATAGTTTTTATAGTTGTCAGTGTCAAAAAGGACGTTTATAACAATTGTTACATAATATTCTATTTAATGATGTAGAAAAAAATCAGAACATATTGAATAAAACAATGCCATTCAGATTTATTTATAAAATAAGTATTTTATTTATTCGGAGACAATATATATAAAATAAAAATATTCAAAATATATTTTACATTTCACTCTATGGCTAAGTTATCCTTAGGATACTATTTTTAAGTACTTTGATTATTCCTAATTATGTACAATATAACGTATCAGACCAAAGTCAATAATAAGCCAACAACTACGTTATTTCCAAAAATTATGAATTGCAACATTCATATTTCAAAACCATAAAATATTCATATTAAATAAGACTTATTCTTTCAAAAATAAAATAAAAACAATCCATATAATAAGACATTAAAATAATAAGAATAATAGTCAATGCTGATTTTTTTTTACCTGGCGACCCAGAACCAATGGACCCCCCCTGTATCTTCCTTGTTATTTTCTATAACAGACAGCAAACCTAATATTCAGAGTCTTGATATAACAATATAAAATAAAAGAAGATGTGCCTGGAACTTCGAAGGTTTTTGGCGTCTTCAAGGTAAGATTCAATTTTTGAGAACATGAACATTTGCGTATCGAAATGAAGAAATATGATTGGTAATGGTAAGTTTTAATTTGAATTATGATCAAGTAGTCCAGGAATTTGAGGTTAAAAAAAATGTCACATTCTACAACTGCAGAAAACTCTTGATTATCACTAAGGGTCGTTATTGTATTGGTTCTACACTACTCAAAACAGTGAACGATCTAAGTGAAGCTAAGAAAAAACTCAACATTATACTACATACTACATTCATATTTCACTTTTTTATACAAAAAAAACTAGATAAAATGGGAATATTGCACAACGTAATCTACTTTTGATTAAATAAGAATTTTGTAATAAGATTTATCAATACTTTAATTAAAGCTAACTATTCCTAATATATATTCAATCCATAATGGATAGATATCCTGGTAATTTGACTTGAACCAATCTTCCGTTAACTGCGATAAAGAATAACCAATAGAATATTTTTATCTGAATTTCACATAATTATTATGGTATAGGCGAGTTCATTGGACTCCATCTTGGAATATAAAAAAAAGTGATGTTACTTATGTAGTTTGATCTCCAGAACACGAATCTGAAAAAAATTCAAGAGGGTCTCAAGAACCTTTCGATTTATGCCCTTCTGAACTATGAAAATCGATCATTTCCCAACACAATTTTTTTTCACTTATATCGCACTAGTCTCCTTTTATTTTAGACACTAATCAACTCATATTTCACAATTACAAGCAGCAAAAACAAACGTTTTACAGACAAATTCGACCTCCTTAAAACCATAAACATAACCTACAATGTTATGAATTTGTTCTCTTGGCAAAGCTGCAAATAACTTCCCTTTCATTTATTTGAATTTTTGTGAAAAACCAGTGTTTTTGAAGCTTGTAATTGTGAAATCTAAGTTGATTAGCATCTGAAAAAGGTAGACAAAAGAAGGAGGCATTTTGTGCGATATTTAACCGAGAAAATCGTCTTTGAAAATTATCAATTCTCATAATTCAGAAAGGCATAGGTCGAAGAGTACTTGGAACCCTCTCAAAAAAAAATCCGATTCGTGATCAGATCAAGCAACATCAGTAACACAACTTTTTCCCCTGATTTCAAGGTACATCCCGATAAACTTAGCTTTACCATTATTTTTTGCGATAAACTGAGGATAGATACGCGGTTTGGCCAACAGAAAATTAGTGTTAGTTTTATTCCAGGATAGCAGATCCGAAACGAGATTCGGAGAAAATATATTCCCAACAAATTTATTCATTTGATTTTTAAATGGCACAAATCAAAAAATAAATGGAATACAAATTCTGCGAAACACAAGGCCGGTTTTCACGAAGCAAGTTTGTTGCAAGTTTCATGCTATGCAAGTTTTTTACAAAAAATGTGTAAGTTTCATGCCATATAAAATAAATAGAACATGTTCAATTTTTATTAATTACCTCACAAGCAAGTTTGTCGTTTTTTAGATACCACCTTTCCAAAGTGACCGTTGTTTATTCTTCATAATATCAAAACCAAGTATTTTTTTGAATAGTCAGTGTACTATTTAATTTTATGCTTAGCGATGATTACTTTAAAAACTAGGTTAGGTTTTCCTTTTAGATTTTTAATGACTAATTTTCGGTATAAACACATAGGTTTGGACAACAGAAAATTTTCCATGAAGGATAGAAGTTTGGTCAAACGATTGGGTCACAGTCAAAACGTTTGATCAAACTGCCTTGAAGTGACGTTTTTTTTTTGTTGGTTTGATTTGAACAATTTGAAACAAACCATCACAAACCAATAAAAATAACGTCACGTCAAGGCAGTTTGATTAATCTATTTGACCGTCAGCCACGGGCTGAATAAACCTATTAGATTGGCCATCAAAGAAACAAAATCTAATACACGCAAAACTCAAAACAAATAATATGTTAGTTTAAATTATACTAACTCCAAATAAATATTCTGGTAGGCAACATCGCTAAACTCGCAATATATGTCAACAAACTTGCAACTTGGATATGATTATGCAAGATGTTTGCATAGCGTCAAACTTTCATGTCAAATAACTTGCACCATAAAATGAGACCTTTTTTCCTTAACCTATTTAGTACAACTTTAATTGTTCGGAAACGAATTTCCAACAGCCTTTTATGCTTGATGCAACAATACTTGATTTAGCTTATGATGAAAATGAAATAAGGCATATTTGTGCTTTAAAAAATTGAGAAAGAGCGCTATTATGAAACAAAGCAGTTTTTTGTTTTCTGGAACTCTATATTTTGAATCGATAATGTTCCTAGTGAAAATGTGCCTGGGAATACTAACACAAAGATAATTATAATTTTTGTAACTATTCAATTAGAGTTATCCATTAAAAAGCAAGGCACCTCTTAATTTTTTTTATTGTCGATTTGAACGATTTTTCTCTTGGATAATAGAGCATTGGTAGCTCTAAATTGGCCGGAGCTCCAAAAAACATGTTAGCATTTTTTTTAAGAAATAAGGCTACGCCACTGGAATTGCAATACTTTCAAACGGGAGAATCCAAATTGAATTAAAAAAATAGTAAAACCTAACAGTAATTGAGCATGATTAAAATTTAAAAAACATTATTGAAATATTTTGGATAATCTATTCCATAATAAACAATATTAGTAGATATCATCATATGAAAAAAAAACTTTCACAAAGCTCATGTCAATAAACAGAATGAGGTTTCAGTAACTCTGAGAAATATGAAATGTTATTGAAGAGTCAAGGAATAATTAAATTATTTTGTTGGAAAAGTGTTTAATTTTAAAATGAATCAGGTCAGATACATTTTGCCACATATTGGAGCCGAGTGATACATAATTCAAAAAAGTATAAAACTACTCGAACTGCAAAAATGTGTAAATTTCACTCAACGCTCGTTTCAGAAAGAGATAATTTTGGTAGGTATTGGCGGAACTAAGTATTTTGAGTTACATCACTTGAAACTAAAGGAAATTAAATAAACGGCACAGTCTAGTATTTTTGTAACAAAAAAATCCTCTACTGATTGTCCCATTTCAAAAATATGCCTTATTGTCATCCATAGCAATTATCATACAAATGACGTTTACAGTCTGTAAAGCTGTAGATGTTCAAAACAGCTTCTTCGATAAATACTACACCTTGTACGGCCCACCCATAACAGGTTTTTTCGGTGTATGCCCGTACAAGAATATGGATAATATCACAAAACCAGCACCGAGAGTGAATTGCAACGACAACACAAAGTCGAATATGTAAATCGAAGCCACGCACGAAATGACAATCGCCAAAGACGTGGCAAAGCCCTTGAGAATGTTGTCGGCATACTTTACCACCGCGGCAACTATGAGTCCTCCGCAAGCCTGCAGTACTATGAGGTAGTTCACAAACTTGTCGTAGCCGAAGAAAAACCCTTGTTCTCTGATTATTGCGCCGTCGTAGAGGTAGCATGACATGAGACCGAACGGTATCGAACAGAAAGACAGCTGCACATTCCGCATCCACACAGTGACGTCGCTTCCCTTCAGCATTTTCTCGAAGTAAACCCCAGCGAAGCCAGAAAGACAACAAGCGGATAAGGCAGCTATGAAACCGATGAAGTGGTTTTGCTCGTGTCCATTCGTAGACATTTGCTTGCCATCAGACTGGGCTAGTTGAACGAGTACCACTCCTATTATGAGAGTGAGGAGCGAAAACCACTGGGTACGCAGCAATTCTCGCTTGAGTATGAACACCGAGAACATTGCTGTTGTTAGGATTTTCAGTTGGTAGGTCACCTGAAATTTTGAAACACCATGAAGGTCAGCTAATAATAATTAAGCGTCTCTTTTATCATACATTACTTTTATATGAAACTTGCGTGTGAAGAAAAAAATCGGGTAGGTATCGTAATTGTGTACCCTGTATACTTCCCTTTTTTTCCGACTTAGATCTCGGAATTCCCAATTATATATCAGAAATCCGACCAAGATTTTATCCGAGTTGGAATTTCAAGGTCCAAGTCGGAATTGCGAGATTTAAGTCGGAATTGCGAGATTTAGGTCAGAATCTAAGATCTAAGTCGAAATCCGAGATCTGAGTTGAAATCCGGGGTCTAAGTCAAAATCCGGGGTCTACGTCAAAATCCGGGGTCTAAGTCGAAATCCGATATCTAAGTCGAAATCCGAGATCTAAGTCGAAATCAGACATCTAAGTCGAAATCCGAGATCTAATTCGAAATCCGAGATCTAAGTCGAAATCCGAGATCTAAGTCGAAATCCGAGATCTGAGTCGAAATCCGAGATAAAGCCAGTGGCTCACGGTCAATATGTTTGATCACACTGTTTCGAATTGAACGTCATTTTATTGGTTTGTTTCAAACAATTTGATTCAAACCACTAGAACGCAGTTTGATCAAACTATTTGACCGTGAGCCACAAGCTTAAGTCGAAATCCGAGATCTAAGTCGAAATCCAAGATCTAAGTCGAAATCCAAGATCTAAGTCGGTATTGCGAGATCCAAGTCGGTATTGCGAGATCCAAGTCGGTATTGCGAGATCCAAGTCGGTATTGCGAGATCTAAAACGGGATTGCTAGATCTAAATCGGGATTGCGAGATCCAAGTCAAATTGCGAGATTTGAGTGGGAATTAACAGATTTAAGTCGGGATTGCGAGATCTAAGTCGGGAATGCGAGATCTGAGTCGGGATTGCGAGATCTGAGTCGGGATTGCGAGATCTGAGTCGGGATTGCGAGATCTGGTCGGAATTGCCAGATCTGAGTCAGGATTGCGAGATCTGGTCGGAATTGCGAGATCTGGGTCGGAATTGCGAGATCTGGGTCGGAATTGCGAGATCTGGGTCGGAATTGCGAGATCTGGGTCGGGATTGCTAGATTTAAATCGGGATCGCTAGGTCTGAGTCGGGATTGCGAGATCTGAGTCGGGGTTGCGAGATCTGAGTCGGGGTTGCGAGATCTGAGTCGGGGTTGCGAGATCTGAGTCGGGGCTGCGAGATCTGAGTCGGGATTGCGAGATCTGAGTCGGGATTGCGAGATCTGAGTCGAGATTGCGATATGTAAGTTGGAAAAGCGAGATCCAAGTCGAAAAAAGCTTTGAAATCAAAATTGAAATTTTTATTATTTCTTCTCTTTCTGTTGAAAGAAATAACTGTTACAAAAGGAGTTTTTGAATATCAAAATGGGTAATGGTGGTACTTACCTGGTATGTTGCAGCATCCAAGTGGGATGCAGATACATACAATAAGTTGTTTTGTACAAGATAAACAAACGAAGGGACACATATCTTCAGTGTATCTATTGGTTGCTTGATAATCTGTTTGTCAAGTGCCTCGAATAATTTCACCACCCCTCCTGATTCCAGATAAACCAAAACAATGCACGTTACTAGCTTTACTACCTCAGACATCAAAACAGCTGAAAGTAGACAAGGGTAAGTTTTCATAAAATCATAGACCAGCTCTCTCTTTTAGTGGAGAATATCACTTCTATGCTAAAAAATATCTGGCTATTATATTATTTAAGTGTGGAATTAACATCCTTCTGATCTTCAATACATATTTATAAGTATCAGTGGTGAATTTGGAATTGGATATTTTTCATGTTCATGTAGATCAGTTTGAGCGTTAACGTAAGAATTTTAGGACACAGTTGATATCTATAATGATAATATATTTATTTCACAATCAAAATGTTTACAATAAGAATACACCAACACAGAAACTTATATTCATCAGTGGGTTACTTCAATACAGCAGGTGAGTAATTGTGGCGCTGAATATTAGAATAAGGGTAAACAAATTGGGATTCAATATGCCATTATCATTATTGAGTAAATTCTTATCCGAATTAGTGTTTTCCATAATTTAATTTCCTGCAATCACCAGTTTTACGTACTTTGAATTTGCAGAAAAATTATCAAAAAAACCTATTCAATAGTTATAGTGGTTCGTTATTTTCAATTTGTTTGTCATTATTCCAGGAGGCCCTTGAACGAACATATAAAAACCCACAATTATTAAAAAAAAGAGTAACCTACTATTGGAGACAATGATCTATACTATCAAGAAATAAACCTATGAATAAGAATGATGAGATTTAAAATAGTTGGTTTCCTTGACATTATTACAATGATGAATCTTAATAATTATCTACTTTCTTTTGAGAGTTGAAGGTTCTTCATGAATGTGCTAATCAAAATTCACCATATAAAAGAATGTAGGTATATTTCTGTCCAAATAATTTGGAATTAACCAGTCTGAGGTAGGTTCATACTTCAATTGGAAGTTATTTATAAGTAATTTATTTATCAGTGTGAATCAACTAGCGGCAAATTCTTTAAGGGATGTTAAAGTGTGCTGGATGCCCTTCTCTTCACATTCCCACAAAGTGATAAATATGACTCAAATATAAGTCGTACAGCAGTTTTGAGCTACTGCGAGTCAATATTGATTAAACTTCTTATCAGGCTTTTAACATTTTTCTAGTGCAATTAGGACTACGCCTCAGCTAGATATCGTACAAATCTTGAACGACTTTTTTATGCACACAACTGTACTTGTCTTTCAGCATATTTACCACGTTGTGTAATGAGTGGAGAAAAGCCAATTTTGAAGTTATCGAAAAAAAATTCCCTTCATAAATTATTAGAGATTAATTGATTTAGATCTTTCCAAGAAATGATATTTTTCACTGATGAAAATTCATTATTATATCAGTAAGTCAGGATCAATGAAGATAATAAAATATAACTGCCAAAGATATAATGAAACAAGATTACCTGGAATTTTTCATCAAGATGCATGCTAAATTATAAATTTGAAATACTGGTTCTAACCTGTAGATGAAAGAAACATATTTCCTTCTCTGGTCCTAGCATATCTCATACTCAGTCCTAATATGGCATTTTGTAAAGTTAGGGTCACTAAGCTGATATATTTCAGTTTATTATTCGTACTGCTCTCTGAAAAGTAGAAAAAATGTCTTATTTATGCACCCTACCTAAGGACTAAACCTAAGACTAAGAACTAAGCTAAGAGTTCATCAATAAGGAAAAAATGCAAACTTTTGTGGAACTTTTAACTAGTGCTAAGAACATTTTGCATTGTTTTAGTCTGTTCTTAGTTCTTAGTCTCATGTTTGGTTCTTCCATAGGGTTGCATAAATCAACCAGAAGTACATATTATACACACCACAAACACATTAGTTTCGGTGAAACTATACTTCATATTACTATTGTTTTATGCTTAATGGAATCTGCAAATTGTGTTTAAAGTTGTGCTGAAAACATGTGCTATTTAATTATTTTGATGCCTATGTTTATGGTAAGGCTTGTGCTAATGTGTTAGGGTGTTGTATAAATTGTGCCATTTGATATAACAGGTTCAACTTTTTGTTATTAATATAATATATTAAGGCACTATTTAAAAATGGTGTTCACAAACCCAGCTTAAAAACAATATTGAATGAAAAGTACCAGATAACTTTAAAAATCATGTAGAAAAATTAAAAACATACCTTTTTTCTGCATCGTTACTTCGTGATCAACTATTCCTTTTGGTAGAAATGAACTTTTCTGAAAAACAAATTCTAATCAATATTGAATGTCTTGAAGTCCAAGTCGCCTATGAATTATTGTGAATAATAGTCGTTGGCCTATGAAAATAGAGTATCCTTAAAACGTCTGGTTACCTTAGGTGTTGGTTGCTATTCATTTATAGCATTATCAGCAAATTTACGAAAAAGATAAAATTTTCATAATCCTTATTAAAAATGCCTTTGTAAATAGTTGACACGTCCCATATTTACCATCTGTATTAGATTGTTTTGAATGACATTAACGATCAAAAATGATTACCCCTACTAAATTGTCAGTAAACACTGTGCTGTACAGTGTACGTACACAACACACAACGAAAAAGACAAAAGACACCGAACACCGAAGGAAAAGCCGACTGCAAAATTCAAAGGCACCGAGACCCCGAAAGACATCGTAACGTGTATTGTGTGTTGTCTAACCATCAAGGTATTGGTTTATCCGTGCCCCGTAGGTATCGGTCAAGCAAGAATTCATTTCCACATCACTTCCCAATAGGCAATCCGCATGGACCAATCAAAAATCAAAACTATTATTTTACTTGCGCCTGCGTGATGTGCGATCACAGAAGACCTACTGTACGATGTAATTTTAGGTTGGGAATGTCGCAAATGAATTTTCATTCCTCACATTAATTTTTCTAATGATCGAATAATAATATTAGGATAATCCCTATTTAAATGAATAAGAAATTTGTGTTTCCAATATTATGTTTGTTATGAAAACAAATAGTGAACGTGAGGAAGCAAAATTTATTTGCGACATTTCCAACCCTAAATTACATTGCACATTATACGCAGGCGGCGCAGGCACAACTAAAATAGTTTTGATGGGTCCATGCGGATTGCCTATTGGGAAGTGATGTGGAAAGGAATTCTTGCATTGGTCAAGGACTATAGACGGTATTGGTATTAATAAATAGAGTGGGTGGGATTCAAGGATAATAGACATAATCACAAAGTTCTTTCGTTTGCATAGAGCCTACACCTGGTGTAATTTACTCGATTTTTAGTATTCGTTTGCAGATTGATTTGACACAATCCTTTGTGTAGACTGAACTCAGCTACACTCGATTCAAAATGTGGTGTAATATACACTAATCTACTTGACACCTCGTAGCAAACAAAAGGACTTACTAGAGCTTCATTCGTTTGCATCGAGATGTAGTACTTTCGTACACCTGGTGTAATATACTCTCGATTTTTAGTATTCGTTTCCAGATTAATTTGACACATTCCTCTGAATTGCACTCAGATACACTCGAGTCAAAATGTGGTGTAAATTACACTGTACTACACTACACTACACTGCACCCCGTGACTTTAGTAACTAACGACAGATGTTATATGTTGTGTTCTGTGGACAGATGTTTTCAATGAAGTATTCCATGTTCCGTGTCAGATCTGCCCCCCTCTTCCCCAACCCAACTATTTTTTTAAAGAAATGTTTACGATTGTTTTTGTTTTTGAACTATCTTTTCTATTTTATTATTTGTTCTTTAAATAAAGTCTCGGTTCCAAAATTACATTTAGTTACTCGTAGAATAATCGAAAAAAAACTAATTTATTCAAATATTTTTAAGAACTTTTTTACAGTCCTTTTAAAATACTTCATTATAGCCTCTAGAAACAAGAAAGGCAGAAGATAAGACTACTGATCTAATACGCTGTCTTCATCATTATCTTACAAGTATGACTCTCTATAAAGCTAAGGTAGCAGATGTATTACGTTTATCACAAAGAGATGAACTCTTGGTGCGAGACATGGAAGAACAGATGCATTCCTTTTTCAAACTCATGGGTTCGAGTAGTTACCACAAACTAAACAAATCCGTTCCGATACTAGCGAACTTTTGGTACTACTTCATGACAACCTTAGGAAATCTACAAACTCTAGGAGAGGAATATACAGGCACTATAAGAATTGATAGCTCAAACAAATTACCTTCGAAAGCAGTAAGTTAGCATTTGTCTTCTTTGCTGGCTTTTATTTTGATTTTTTGCTCTCTAGATACAAACTCTTTGGTTAATATTGTACGTAGGAGGAGAACCACTACTAGAAAGATTTTTGAATTTCTCCAAATCCAAAATAAATAGTTCAGCAAGTATGACAGAAAAAGCTAAATCATTTTTGTTGAGATGTATCGAAGTATTCAAAGAAGAAAAGTCTACCATCAAGAGAATACATACTTCGCTGTTTTATATGGACGGCAAATATTATAATTTATCGAACAGACTCATGGGCATAAGATATGTAAGTAGGGCCCGATAAGGTCAAAGAGAAAACATAGAAGCAAGTGTGTAATATTGAGTTATGATAGGGAAACATATTTTGATATCCACTTCTAACAAAATGAATAAATATCATCACATATTTTTATAACTTCAAAATTCAAATGTGAAGAAAATCTTACATACATGAGAACATTCTGAATTTAGAACTTAACCCAGCTAACTTTATAAATATGTGTTCTCTTTTCAGGTGTTACTCAGGGACTGGCTTCAAAACGACTCTTTTACAGGAGCTTTTCAATTTTTAGGAAACATTTCTCTGTTTTATATTCTCTTCAGTTTGACAACAAAATTATTTTCCTCGAGTAACAAAGATCCAACTGAAAATACAATCCATACAAATGTTTCAATAAAATCATGTGTACTGTGTGCAGAAAATCTTCAATCGCCATGTTCGACACCTTGTGGTCATATATTTTGTTGGAATTGTATTTATGATAGTTTGAGTTATCAAAAAAACTGCCCTATTTGTAGAGAAACCGTAAATCCTAGCAGGATTATCTTCTTACAGAATTTTTTATAATATTTAAGGGTGTTGGATAGTGTTATTATGATTTGTTTATGTGGTGTCATGTAATGTTTCACATAAATAGTGAATAGAA
Organism: Chrysolina haemoptera; assembly: GCA_958298965.1. Lineage (NCBI taxonomy): Eukaryota > Metazoa > Arthropoda > Insecta > Coleoptera > Chrysomelidae > Chrysolina > Chrysolina haemoptera. The sequence goes on along the minus strand of OY282602.1, from coordinate 1,365,121 downwards.
AGTTTGTTTTCCGTTTTCAAGTAGTTTTATTGCATTACAAGTAACTACTTGCCACAGAAGAAACAAATTGAGCATGATTTGCTTGTACTTCAGAAGTACAAATATGTATTCTTTTATTTTTTAATAAAACTTAAAAAAATCATTATCTCTCTCCCTCATCTCTCCTCTCCCTGTCAATTAATTGTAAAGACTACATACAGTGTGACCTATTTAAAATGGAAGCGCCCTCATAAAACACATTTTTTTACCGATTGGAATTATTTTTTATTTTTTTTTTCATTATAGGTAGACATTCAAAAAGTTCACTAGGACACCAATTCTCATGAATGAATCTCCACTTTCAGGGCCAATTTTTCTTATTTAGATAAAAAAAATATATACTAGCGATTTACAAAGAAAGAAGAAAAAGCACAAAATCTCTATTGATTCATAAATTCCCAAAAATTTTGGTAATCCATTTGAAAAGATTTTTTCCATTATCATATTTTTCAAATTTTATTCTCTTATGATTTCCCTACTTATAATTAAACAGATTTCAATGAAATTCTGACCAGTGATATTTTGAGACTTCCTGAATACAGTGATGTATTCCGGATTTGGTAAAATTCCGTTTATTTATCATGCGCCACAAGCTACCACAAATTTTTTTTTGGTACTTACGTTTTTTGGTCTCCTGAACAAAAAATCCAAATGAAATTTTCGGCGGTCTTTAGTTTCGGAGATATTCGGCCCATTTTTGGATTTTCTAGAGACGTTCCTACCGCGAAAAAAACACTCAATAAGTCTCCTTCTTGTCACCAGCCCGATATACACATCCTGCTTCCTCCGTCTCACGCTTTTTTTCATTGAAAACGACACTTTTTTTCATTGAAAACGACACTTTTTTTAAAAAAATCGTGTTTTTTTCCTATCATGTCCGAGACAATAAACTAGCGAATATGACAGATATACCTAAGCCTTGACGGAGCTTATAAAACCTTGTAATACCTGTTAAAAGCCCATAAGGAATCATTGATTTGATGATTTTTCATAATTCCGTTGACAATAAGGAAAATTGATATTATTTTCAATAAAGACTCGGTTAGTTCTGAAATTGAATTGGTGCATGGATTTATATTTTTTAAATTCATTCCTCTTTAACTTTTTTATTGATTGACGCATTTCAACGTTATACACATCTACACCATTTGAAATTTTTGAAAATTCAGTGGTATAGTCAGATTTAAAAAAAAAATCGGTAGTATTTTATAAGGAGTTGAACTTACAGCGTATTGTTTTCCGATTGGTTATTGAATGACACAGAACGACATGTTGTCAGTCAGCGGCCAATCAGGAAACAATACGCCATAAGCGAGAGCTATCATGTGTACAAGGCGTAATGCCAGGTTCACATACCAGCTTTTTGGAGTTAGGCTTACAGCGTATTGTGTTCCGATTGGTCACTGAATGACACAGAACGACATGTTCTCAGTCAGCAGTCAATCTGAAAACAATACGCCATAAGCTAGAGCTATCCATGTGTACCAGGCGTAAAGGTGGCCTTCCATACCAGCTTTCAGCTTCAACTTCTTTCGGAAGAAGTGCTGCTATTTTTATATGACCATTTCCACAAGGGCAGAAAAACGCAACGCTACGCTTTACGTCAACTGTCAAATAATTTTACTCCATTGTTAATTAATTTAATTGTCAGTTCTTGGCAAAACACTGAAGAATAGTTTGATAACACTTCCTAATTTATTTGGTTTGGGTTTTATGACATATCATTTTATTCGTTTCATTTATATAACTTATATGTCTAAAAAAAGAGATGGCAACATATTCATAAACAAAGATAGTCAACGGCATGACGCTAAAAGTAAAACTTGAATCAACAAACAGCGGCATGACCTTGAAGAAGCGGCGGCTACTTTTGAAGTACTCTGATTGGCTAGAGACAAGAAGCCAGCGGCAAAAACTGGTGTGGAAGGCCCGCTTAAGAAATCACATTAGTTGAGGTTAAGTAATATTATTAATATTATTATGAACAAAATATGAAAAATATTATATATTTTAATAATAAATCTGTTAAGTGAGTAAAAAAAAGTTATTCGATTCAGTATCGATTCATGATGATTCGCCATGAAATTGTAAAAAGGATCACATCCATATCCAGACTTCTCTGTGCCACACGTAACAGCAGTTCAAAAGTGGACATTGAAAAAATAGAACGAGAATCTTTCACTGATGTTGAATGTAAGATTATAACATTGCCTGCAAATGACACACTCTTTTATGACTTTTTTCAGTCATTGATGATGAGTTGAAGCAAAAAGAAGACCAAATAATGAGGAAAAGGAACAAATCCCGACTCCGCAGACAAGACAGAGATATTGTAATGAACAAAAATCCTTACCCTGAGCCTGTGCTTTGGCATCACGGAACTCTGAAGTATCTGAGAAGGGCTTACGGTCGTTTTGGACAAGCTTCCGGGGTCAATCCGTCTATCTGCTGGCCTACAAAAGAAGAACTGGATGATGCCAAAGAGTACGAACGAGTCAAGTATCCATTCACCATACCACAGATGGTGGCTGATGCTGAGCAGATCAGTAAAGCAAAGGAGGACAGAATAATGGCCAGGCAACAGGACATTATTAAGAAAATGGAAAAGTTAGATGCATGGAAGAAGGATTTGTTTGAAAGGATAGCTAAAAAAGAGGGTGAAGCCAGAGCTGCAAAAGTAAGTATGGGTAAAAGACTCTTACCTGTTTAAAATCAATGAATAGTTCAATAGGAACACTTCAGATGACTTTGATGGCACCAACTTTTTTCAACCCCCACAAAACAATAATTGTGGAATAGAGAAGAATATAAATTAAAAAGGCATATTTATGTTAACCTCAAAATGAGCTTACTGTAAAAGAGAAAGTTGTGATGATGCACTCAGAAAGTTAGATTTCACCCAGAGTTGGTTCCATGATTTCTAGATATGAGTAGTAACAGGATACAGGATGTCCTGAGATAAGTTTTTGAAGAATTATTGTTGACTGTATCAAGTAGATTAACACTTTTACCTTTTGATATCTAATTACAATTCTTGCATTGCCCCTTTTAATCAGTGTATGTATTACTGTTGACTAGCATTTTTTTTATTTTTATGGACATATTGCAAGTCCTGTGCTTATGCAATAAAATCTGTGAATATTATATACTCAGCAGTATGATAAAATGTATTTTTACAGTAAGCATTTCTAAGACTGTCCTTTTTAGGCAAGAAAAGAAAGGCTGATAGAAGAAGTTAAAAGGCACTTTGGCTATACGGTAGATCCAAAAGATGAAAAATTCAAGGAATTGTTGGAAAAGAAGGAGAAAGAACAGAAGAAAGCAATGAAAGAGGAGAAACGAAAAGCGAAAGAAGCCAAGCTGATGGATAAGCTGTCAAAATCAAAGAAAGATACAAAACCTGATGAGACCACCAAAGAAAATGTAACAGATCAAAAAGATGAATAATATAGAGATACATAAATACCAAATAGGAATTTATAAAGATTACATTAAAGTTAAAAAAAATATATTTATTTATTTTTGCTACAAAATAAAAAGGTATGGAAAATTCCCATGAACCCATGAGCGGTCTACCAGCTACCTCTGGACCTTATAAATACACCTAATAATGGAATTTTTTACTTCTGCTACCATTTCCAGTTAAATATCACTAACTTATTTTTTTGTCCAAAAATCTATTGATAGTTATGGCAAGAAATCTGATATACTTAATATCAGTTCAACTGAACAATGATAGATGTCGCATCATTCAAAACTAGATGTCCGGAAAATGACCGACTCGTTACAGCATCCTTCACCTACCACTCGATGTTGGTGTTAGCGATGCACCTTAGATGTCTCTGCTGGTAGAGAAACATTTTTATTTATATTTGGAAAATGGCTGATGGCAGGGCACGGGGAGAGGTTGGGACAACAGGCTTTTAGAACGCTTACTATGCGCAGTTCGAGTGCGCGCGAGTCTTTGCGTTATCCAGATTCTTTGTACCATTCCTAGCATACCACAAACAGACAAACTCCTCGTATTAACGGACCAAAATCCGTCCTAATTATCCTGTAAAGTTGGCGAAGAGGCTCGCATTTTCAATTTTGGTAAGTACATAACAATTTATGATCGTATTTCATACAGTTTTCTGCGTGTTTCGGCCCAAATATCCGTTAGAATGTCAGCAATGTGTATACAATTCCTACAATACTTTACATACTTGTCATGCTTGCTGTTACGAACTTCTGACGACTGGGGACGACGGCGGGTCTCGGTCCCGTTTGAAATTCGAATATTAGTTTGTCAAAAATCTCAAAAGATAACAACAATCAATCATATCGGATAAGCCGCGAAGTGAATATGAATAGTGAGCTGTGTCTAGTGAATATGGGACTGTCTTATGTTTTGTGCGCTTGATGGACGACGGTGCTGGCTGGCTAGATCTAGCAGCCACACTTCGCACATTGTTTACAACTATCGGTGGTGTTTTGTGGGACCACAAGTGATCCGAAAAATCTTCGAATTGAAAGTGCAGGTGTTCAGTGCAATGGACGAAAGGTTGTGACTGCTTTTCTTGTGATTGTTTTCCCCGGAAAAGTTGGAAGTGTCTGCCGACGGATAGAGTTTTGGATTACCTTTGATTTTGGCACCTTTTGTGCAACAGCAAGAAAGCAGCATGTATTTAGGTATTACCTCTATTTGATATTTTTCATAAGGACCTACTTTTATAGTTTCTTGTTCTGAGATATATTTAAACTTTGCGTTACAACACAAAAATAACTTGCGATACGGAAGTGACAGTTTAAATATTGAAACAAATTATAAAAATTTTGAACCAATTTTCACTTATAATAGGTACCTAACTTACCACTTGACCTTCAATTATTACTGGACATTTTTTCGAGAACACGAATTATCTAAAAAATATTCGTGTTCGAAAAAAAAATCTGTTTTTAATAATATTGAAGCTAGTGGTATTCGGTAAGAAAATTTCACACCGAAATAGGTATAACTGAAAAAATACTAGGATAATGACGGTTTTTTGATGGTTTTGAAATTTAAATAGTAGGCTTTGTATGTTAGTATTTTACACCTGTATGAACTTGTTATAATCCGGTTAGGACAGACAAACTCTGAGAAAACGAGCGTATTTCATAGGGTATTACTGAGAATCATTCTTGTGGAGAATTGAATTATCTCTCAACCTGTCGAAATCGTGTTTTGATAAATCTTATATTTTCTGATATAACAACAAAAAAAAGTTATAATTGTTTTAAATGAAACATTTTTTAGGTTCCACCCCTGATTTTTTGGTAAACAATTTTTTTTCTAATAATACATGATGTCGAGATGTCATGTGCCGAGTTTCAGAGTGCTCCAATTCATTCTTCACTTTTTGCTCGAGTTTGTCGTTACTGGATTAGCGATAATTTAGGTCAACACGGATATTTAGGTAAACAAACAAAGAAAAGTGTATTTACTACGGAAAATAGTGAATAAGCTAATCCATCCCAAAAAACACCAAAAAGGACTAAAAAGTCTGTATGGAGACAATTTATGTATTTTTTCAAGTATATGAAGGTGTGTATGAATGATTTCACGCTTTTCATGAAATAGTCTTCCTAAATATCACTTGACCATGTCAAATAGAGACTATTATTTTCGTTAATTCATCTCGAGTAACTTGTATTTTGAGACAATTCAATTCGATCATGTTAACAATAATAATCATAGAATAACCTCGAGCTAAAGCTCTCGGGAGTTATTCCGATAGTTAATGTTCATGTGGTCTCATTAAATTGTCAAAATACAAAGTACTCTCGATAGAATTAGGAAAAAAAATAGTCGGCTATTTGTCATGGTCTTGTGATATTAACTACGAAAAACTTTCCTAAAATTACACATTTTGAATGATCTGTTTCGCGTAAAAGTCATAAAATCTAATTTATGGAGAGTCTCGCTTAATGAGTTCGTTAATTCATTCTAAAACAGCCGTTTACCGAGGGAAACGCCAATAAATCTACGAAATGTCCGGTTTTCCTATTTTTTTCAATAAGTTCAATTAAGGAAAAAAAATCCTTAAATGATCGTATTATCGATCTTAATGATTGAATTAATTATACCAATCAGTCTACATGTGACTAGCTAACGATACTGGGAAAAGTACCGTATGGAAAAATTTCTCTCGACGACTGTAATGCATATATATGCAACGATTTTAGACTAGTATGACAAGTCTCACTTAGACATGCCAAAGAAAAAACTGGGTTTTACTCCTGCGTCAGTTTTCAACTCACCCATAATCCCGGCAATTTCTTCAGTAAATGTTGAAAATAATCGCTCATACAAATCTACATGAAAAATGAAGTATGTGATTTCAAGCTTGAGGTTTGCACTTCACAATAGTGTTATTAAATATATCTATGCAGGATATGATTATTTTCAACATTTAGTGAAGAGAATGCCGACTTTATGGGTAAGTTGAAAATGAGGCAGGAGTAAAACAACTTTTTTTTTTGGCATAAGTGAGACCTGTCACACTACTCTTAAAATGTTGCATATAGTCCAAAGAGGGTATGGGTTGCTGCTTTAGTATAATAATTCCATATTAACTAAATTATTCATTATTTTCGGATCATCCGCAAACATCTCCGTGAAGTGCGACAAAACACATTTTAGATACTCAAATACTCGCATATTATATTTGCATGAGAAGGTAGGAGTCTTCAGAAACGATATGAACTTTTCCTTTTCCTTCTCCGATCATTTGTAGTAGAGTTATGACCAATCAAATATTCTGCTCCGCCAGAATTTTCAGCGGCGAGTAAGGGCGTTCAATCACGTTTTCTGAGAAAACGAGCGCATTTCATAAGAAATTACTGGGAATAATTTTTGTGGCGAATTGAATGGTCGGACATCTGGGATATGTCATGGGGGGTCCCACAAGGATCTGTCCAATTCTCTTCCTCCTGTACCTCAAAGGCCTGGCCGATATTTCCAGTCAAGGAAAGTCATTTTTGATGATGACACCACCATACTCTGACACGAAAAAAACTTGAAAACTTGAAATAATTCCTGTATGTGTATCGATCTTCAGTCATAGGTGACTCTCCACCTATACAATTTTTTGTTTATTCCTATTATCAAGGACAAGGAAACTGAGAGACACCACCCTGGTAGGCAGTATTTTTATCATTGATTCGCCAATTGCCTCTCTTATTCTCCCTAATTTCATTGTGAGAATTCCATTTTCGATCTTATTTAAATCAGGAAAACGCCTAATAATGTCATTTCTTGCGAAATACGGAGGAGGAATGCGAAAGAAATTAAATTATTTTCTGGCAAATGCTGAAGATTTGTATAATTTGATGAAACGAGAGGAATTACTGGCATTAGAAACGTAAAGCAACCTGGATAAATGAACATTTATTAGAATAATGAAATCTTTACCGTATTCCAGATGGATTCGAAAAAGTTAATATTATTTAGTTCAACGGGTTTATAGACCTGGAATATGGACGATACATGGAATATCCACAATGGAATATATTTATCTGAAAACTCGTCTGAAAACGATACATTTTTTATGGCATTTACCGAGTGGGAAACAACTAGTCATTTTTTGTACACCTAATGAAATCAGTGAAGTAATTATCTGTAATGAAAAATAATGAAAAAGTTTTAGGGGGCATTGAAAGATAATTACCATTCAATTACGCGGATACGTTGTATGGACATAATTTAACTCTTATGTATAAAAATAAGATCCAGAAAATCATCAAATAATTCCCAAATACATACCCAATACATGCTAATTCAGCCATTCTAAATCGATTGGCGTTCACAGAATTGGTCTATCTCTAACTGTTCTCGAGTTGGTCAGCTCTGAATCAGTTTTTAGATGTTTTTTTTGCCGCCAAAAATGTTTATGATGAGTTTTCGACATTATTGTTAAAAGATTCAGAATCAGCACGTCAAATTACTTTCGAGGACAAAAATTTGAAATTCAAAAATGAAAAATAAAAAATCTCAGAAAATTTAATGTTTTATCTTAAACACCTTTTTCCGGCTAAATCTTATATCTGAGCATATAAAAATCATACATTTTTGGAATGAGCATAAAATTTTACGTATACAGTGCGAATTTCAAGTCGATGTGACGACTTGGTATTTTTGATGATTTTTAGGGGTGAACCCCTTGCAACTTTTTCGAGTAATTTTTTATTTCTTTTGATTTACTCAAAAATAACAATACATACTAATTCGACCATTCTGAATCGATTGGCGTTCGCAGAATTTGTCTATCTCTAACCGTTCTCGAGTTGGTGAGCTCTGAATCAGTTTCAAATCGTTTTTTTGGCGCCAAAAATATTTCTGATGAGTTTTCGTTATTTTCGTTCGAAGATTCGGAATCAGCACGTCAAAATACGTTCGGGGACAAAAATTTGAAATTCGAAAAGTGAAAAATAAAGAAGTTCAAAAAATTATCTCGACTTTTTTGTCCTTGGATTTTTTTCGTTCAAATTCTCAGTATATACTAATTCGGCCATTCTGAATCGATTGGAGTTCGCAGAATTCGTCTATCTCTAACCGTTCTCAAGTTGGCCAGCTCTGTATCAGTTTTTTTTTGTCATTTCGAATAATGAATTTAATTAAAATTAATATTGAATTAATGAAAATGTTATGATGTACACCTAATGAAAGAGTAGTTTCCCCCTCGGCATTTACATATTGTAATAAAACTAGTCTTTAGGTTCAAATAATTCATTTCTCACAAAACAAAACTGAAAATATTCATCTGCATGAAATGTTTAATTACATTAATTTCTATTTTATTTCGTACTGTGGGTTATAATTAATATTTCACTTCTGCACTCTCTACTGTTCGAATATCTAAACTCCGACTCCGATTCAAAACTTCCCTCTGGCCATGAAGATTTCTTTATACAGCGTAGTGGAAGGTTTCCGGAACTATCTGGAATTTCTAGTCGCGACTAGATGGCGCTAGAGGGGGAACGATTTGCTCTGTTGGTATCGAAGGTGATAGGCGACGACTCACGCGATCGGTATGCGCGCTCGTAGCAATGAGAGCCGATACAGGGCCGGCCTTGAAATTGTCACAATATAGTTAAAGAGCCGCGTCAATTGATAATGATTTATAAAACACAAATCCGACCTGCCTTGGAATAAGAACAGACTGTTACAAATTTGATAGTTGCGTAAATAAAATATCTTTTTTCGAAATGGACATTTTGGAGACATCATACATCCTATTTTACCGTAGATTTTCACAATTCGACGCACCTCTTCAGAAGTCTTCAACCAATAAATTTCAGTTCTTTGGATAATGTAGTACTGCGGTTTTTCCGGGTTTGCCTGCAGCTGTGAAAGCGAATGCGCCACCGAAATCACTTCAGCCGCGCAGATAATGATTTTAATGTTTTCACTTTGTTATTGTTGATTTCAATATTTCAATAAAGTTTTCCGTCAAAAATATGATTCATAAACAATTATAACGGAAACGCAGAAAACTCAAAAGTATCGTTGAATAAGCTCACATTTCGTTTTGAAACAAATAGGTTTTGCTTTTCTCTTCGGCTTGCCTTTTTCAAGTGTGAATCGTTGCCAAGTCGGTTTATTTTCAGATTAGTGACGCATTTTAACCTCCACAAATCTTTATTCACCACACGACGACTGGAAAACATGGAGAAAATAGATTTGACGATGAGCACGCAAGATATACTAGAAATGCTCGGAGTTTTTTTTTCCGCTGGAGTATCACATATGCACAAGTTGAATATATCATCGTTACATCCACAGTGCGAACGTTTTTTTTCCTACGAGCGTGCGGAAAAGTTACTTTTCCGCACGCTCGATTTTTCGTTTTGAAATTTGCACTTTTCCGTACGATTTAAAATCGATTTAAAATCGTGCGGAAAAGTAACTTTTCCGCACGCTCGATTTTTCGTTTTGAAATTTGCACTTTTCCGTACGATTTAAAATCGATTTAAAAACGTGCGGAAAAGTTACTTTCCCGCACGATTTTTACTTTTCCGTACGATTTTTACTTTTCCGCACGATTTTTGTATTGTTGAAAATGAGGATATTTAGGACTAACTAAATGATCAATGTAACTATTCTGTCTTATTAGTCATTTTGTAACATTATTATAAAAACATGTTTATTAAAAACCTTGTTTTTTCATTTAATAAGATGGACAAAAACACTCGTAGGAAAAATATTGTGCCTAACTCTTACGGAAAATGTCTTTTCCGCCCTTAACGACTTGCCCGAACTCCGCTTCGCGTCGTTAGTGCAACTGTCGTCGCGTGCGGAAAAATACCACTTTCCGCACTTGTGTAACTATTAAAACGTGCAGTCTATTATAAGGAATGTACGTAAAACGTACTATTAACACAGACAATGTAGTCTTTGATGGTAACCACAACAGGAATAAACAAAGCAAACGTAAAAACCGTAAATAATCCAGTACGATTGGGTTTTGAGACGAGGATCGATTGTAGCACCACCATACTTGGTATGCTAGTAGTTGTAACCATGATAAACACGAAAAAAATTGTTTACCAAAATTCCAAGGGTGGAATTTTTTTTTTTTTTTTTCGTTTAAAAATAAATAAATAGATTTTTGCTGTAATCTTGGACAGTATATGATTTATCGAAAAAACAACTCAATGAGGTAAAAGACAATTCAATTCTCCGCAAAAATTATTCCCAGTAATTACTTATGAAATGCGCTCGTTTTCCCAGAAAACGGGATTGAACGCTGACATCAACTTTCAGGTTCACCCTTACCAGCCGCTGAAAATCCTGGCGGAGCCGAATATTTTATTGGTCATAACTCTGCTAAAAATGATCGGAGAAGGAAAAGGAAAAGTTCATATCGTTTCTGAAGACTCCTCCTACCTTCTCATGCAAATATAATATGCGAGTATTTGAATATGTTTTGTCGCACTTCACGGAGATGTTTGCGGATGATCCGAAAATCATGAATAATTTAGTAAATATGGAATTATTATACTGAAGCAGCAACCCATACCCTCTTTGGACCATATGCAACAATTTTAGAGTAATGTGACAGGTCCCACTTATACATGCAAAAAAAAACTTTGTATTACTCCTGCCTCATTTTCAACTTACCCATAAAACTGGCATTCTCTTCAGTAAATGTTGAAAATAATCGCTCATTCATATCCTACATATATGTTTAATGACACTATTGTGAAGCGCAAACCTCAAGCTTGAAATCACATACTTCATTTTTTATGTAGGATGTGTATGAGCGATTACTTATATTCAACATTTACTGAAGAAATTGCCGGGATTATGGGTGAGTTGAAAACTGAGGCAGGAGTAAAACCCAGTTTATTCTTTGGCATGTATAAGTGAGACATGTCTCACTAGTCTTGAATCGTTGCATATGGTCCAAAGAGGGTACTGATTCCTGCTTCAGTATAATTTTTTCATATCAACTAAAATATCCATGACTTTCGGATCCTCCGTAAATATCGTAGAAGGGTTATGTGAAGTGGGACAAAACACATTTTAGGTACTCAGATACTCACATATTATATTTGCATGAGGAATTAGAAGTCTTCAGGAACGATATATACTTTTTCTTTTCCTTCTACTATAATTTTTAGCAAAGTTATGACAAATCTAATTTTCGGTCCTGCCGGAAATGGCAGTGGCGGCTTAAAGCGAGCCTGAAATTTGATATCGGAATTCAATCAGGTTTTCTGAGAAAACGAGCGCATTTTGTGAGAAATTACTAGGTATATTTCTTGTGGAGAGTTGAATTATCTTTCACCTTGTTGAAATTGTTTCTTGATAAATATCATACTTTCCGAAACAACAAAAAAAATTATAACTTTTTCAAATAAAAATTTTTCTTGGTTCCACCATTGATTTTTTGGTAGCAATACATGATGTCAGCAAGTCATGTGCCAAGTTTCGAATTTTAGTAATTCCTGCCACTTATATTAACTTTACAGCTCTTCGATTTCTTTGATTACGTCATATTGGTTGGTTCACAGGCATTAAAACCTCTTTATTTTACTGACGCTTATCTTTAGAACTTTTGAAATCACTTTGCATGTATTGGCAATTTAAATTTTAAATAGCGATTCGTCAAAAAATATGGAAAATACAAATAAATGACAAAGATTGGCTAATTTAAATTTTATCAAGAATGTGTTTCAACCAGCCAGGAATTTTTTTGCGTCAAGCCAATAACAGTTTTACTGCTAGTTGATGTATAGCACCGCCGCCGTAAGACTCATCGATGGTCGATTCGAGCATACGCATAAAATAACCATAAACCAGTTTATTAATCTTCCATTAAAGTTTTATGTTGATGTCCGAAATAATTGGGTGAAAAACGAAGGTTCGTATAGTGGCGGTATGCGTGGAAATCGTGCGAGCATTCCTTCCCTTGAAACGGCATTTCTCGATGCGCAAACAATTCCATTGCTGAAATTATCGCGGAGCGTATGAAACTCGGAATTTCATGGTTGACCGTAAAACACTCAAAAAAATCAGAAGTAATGATCGCTGATAGATTATTAATTACCATAGCACTTTCCGAACAGCGGTTGGGAATATAAAAATAAGCGATATACTTACTCTACCGTGAAAGTTTCACAAACCACATTTATAACAAATTCCTGTTATCCCATTCAATTATTACTATTATTGTTAGGGGCTGGTCAGTGGTCGAAAAGCAGGTTGTTCTATGTAGAACATTTCTGATCGCTGCCGTCGGTTTTTTTTAAGTTCTGGTTCCCTGATTCCGTATTGTTCAAGGAACATCGTGAGAGCCGAGGGAAAGTAGGTAGGAATTGGTGTTCTTCTTGAATTTCTGAAGGCTGTATGCCTCAGGGATCACCTCCCGAGGCAGCGAGTTCCAAAGCTTTGCCGTTCTGTCGAAAAACAAGCCCTGGGAAGCAGATGTGCGGCATGTCTCCAAAGTGACGGCATATGGATGTGAGGACTGGGCTCGACGGGTCAATCTCGATGAGACCGCTAACGGTGGAAAGACCTCACATGGTTGGTCAGCTCGGAATCAGTTTTCAAATAGTTTTTTTTTTGATGATATACTCGGCTTTTTTGTCCGTCGATTTTTTCGTTCAAATTCTCAGTAAATACTAATTTGGACATTCAAAATCGATTGGCGTTCGCAGAATTCGTCTATCTCTAACCGTTTTCTAGTTGGTCAGCTCTGAATCAGTTTTCAAATGGTTTTTTTGGCGCCAAAAATATTTCTGATGAGTTTTCGGCATTTTCGTTCAAAGATTCAGAATCAGCACGTCAAACTACATCTGAGGACAAAAATTTTAAATTCGAAAAATAAAAAATAAAAAAGTTCAAAAAATTATCTATCATGATATACTCGACTTTTTTGTCCGTCGATTTTTTTCGTTCAAATTCTCAGTAAATACTAATTTGGACATTCAAAATCGATTGGCGTTCGCAGAATTCGTCTATCTCTAACCGTTTTCTAGTTGGTCAGCTCTGAATCAGTTTTCAAATGTTTTTTTTGGCGCCAAAAATATTTCTGATGAGTTTTCGGCATTTTCGTTCAAAGATTCAGAATCAGCACGTCAAACTACGTCTGAGGACAAACATTTTAAATTCGAAAAATAAAAAACAAAAAAGTTCAAAAAATTATCTATCATGATATACTCGACTTTTTTGTCCGTCGATTTTATCGTTCAAATTCTCAGTAAATACTAATTTGGACATTCAAAATCGATTGGCGTTCGCAGAATTCGTCTATCTCTAACCGTTTTCTAGTTGGTCAGCTCTGAATCAGTTTTCAAATGGTTTTTTTGGCGCCAAAAATATTTCTGATGAGTTTTCGGCATTTTCGTTCAAAGATTCAGAATCAGCACGTCAAACTACATCTGAGGACAAAAATTTTAAATTCGAAAAATAAAAAATAAAAAAGTTCAAAAAATTATCTATCATGATATACTCGACTTTTTTGTCCGTCGATTTTTTCGTTCAAATTCTCAGTAAATACTAATTTGTACATTCAAAATCGATTGGCGTTCGCAGAATTCGTCTATCTCTAACCGTTTTCTAGTTGGTCAGCTCTGAATCAGTTTTCAAATGTTTTTTTTGGCGCCAAAAATATTTCTGATGAGTTTTCGGCATTTTCGTTCAAAGATTCAGAATCAGCACGTCAAACTACGTCTGAGGACAAAAATTTGAAATTTGAAAAATGAAAAATAAAAAAGTTTAAAAAATTATCTATCATGATATACTCGACTTTTTTGTCCGTCGATTTTTTTCGTTCAAATTCTCAGTAAATACTAATTTGGACATTCAAAATCGATTGGCGTTCGCAGAATTCGTCTATCTCTAACCGTTTTCTAGTTGGTCAGCTCTGAATCAGTTTTCAAATGGTTTTTTTGGCGCCAAAAATATTTCTGATGAGTTTTCGGCATTTTCGTTCAAAGATTCAGAATCAGCACGTCAAACTACATCTGAGGACAAAAATTTTAAATTCGAAAAATAAAAAATAAAAAAGTTCAAAAAATTATCTATCATGATATACTCGACTTTTTTGTCCTTCGATTTTTTCGTTCAAATTCTCAGTAAATACTAATTTGGACATTCAAAATCGATTGGCGTTCGCAGAATTCGTCTATCTCTAACCGTTTTCTAGTTGGTCAGCTCTGAATCAGTTTTCAAATGTTTTTTTTGGCGCCAAAAATATTTCTGATGAGTTTTCGGCATTTTCGTTCAAAGATTCAGAATCAGCACGTCAAACTACGTCTGAGGACAAACATTTTAAATTCGAAAAATAAAAAACAAAAAAGTTCAAAAAATTATCTATCATGATATACTCGACTTTTTTGTCCGTCGATTTTTTTCGTTCAAATTCTCAGTAAATACTAATTTGGACATTCAAAATCGATTGGCGTTCGCAGAATTCGTCTATCTCTAACCGTTTTCTAGTTGGTCAGCTCTGAATCAGTTTTCAAATGGTTTTTTTGGCGCCAAAAATATTTCTGATGAGTTTTCGGCATTTTCGTTCAAAGATTCAGAATCAGCACGTCAAACTACATCTGAGGACAAAAATTTTAAATTCGAAAAATAAAAAATAAAAAAGTTCAAAAAATTATCTATCATGATATACTCGACTTTTTTGTCCGTCGATTTTTTCGTTCAAATTCTCAGTAAATACTAATTTGGACATTCAAAATCGATTGGCGTTCGCAGAATTCGTCTATCTCTAACCGTTTTCTAGTTGGTCAGCTCTGAATCAGTTTTCAAATGTTTTTTTTGGCGCCAAAAATATTTCTGATGAGTTTTCGGCATTTTCGTTCAAAGATTCAGAATCAGCACGTCAAACTACGTCTGAGGACAAAAATTTGAAATTTGAAAAATGAAAAATAAAAAAGTTTAAAAAATTATCTATCATGATATACTCGACTTTTTTGTCCGTCGATTTTTTTCGTTCAAATTCTCAGTAAATACTAATTTGGACATTCAAAATCGATTGGCGTTCGCAGAATTCGTCTATCTCTAACCGTTCTCTAGTTGGTCAGCTCTGAATCAGTTTTCAAATGGTTTTTTTGACGCCAAAAATATTTCCGATGAGTTTTCGACATTTTCGTTCAAAGATTCGGAATCAGCACGTCAAAATACGTCAGAGGACAAAAATTTGAAATTCGAAAAATGAAAAATAAAAAAGTTCAAAAAATTATCTGTCATGATATACTTTTATGTCCGTCGATTTTTTTCGTTCAAATTCTCAGTAAATACTAATTCGGCCATTCTGAATCGATTGGCGTTCGCAGATTTCGTCTATCTCCAACCGTTCTCGAGTTGGTCTCTACTTTTTTTTTGTACTCGCTCATACAAAAAAGTCCTACTTTACGAACTTGTATCATAAATAGCTATTTTATACTCGTACTGACATTTTATCCCTCTCATTAAATCCCAGTTGAAACTGACTGGCTACATTTTTTTGCGGCGTTCTTTCAAGTATTACGTGCTCAATTTCCCATCGTGACTTTATTTTTAGAATCTCAGAATCTTAGATGGACTATAGTACAGATGAAAACCGAATCAC
Organism: Chrysolina haemoptera; assembly: GCA_958298965.1. Classification (NCBI taxonomy): domain Eukaryota; kingdom Metazoa; phylum Arthropoda; class Insecta; order Coleoptera; family Chrysomelidae; genus Chrysolina; species Chrysolina haemoptera. The sequence goes on along the minus strand of OY282602.1, from coordinate 1,348,994 downwards.
CTATAATCATCAATCATCGAGTGTTCGAATAAAGTGTAGCGGATAAATTCCACCTCTACTGTAACAACTATATCTGCACATTGGTTGTGGTAAAATTACTTGGCCGTTACTTTGCACGACAGTCTAATTGTCATATCTTACTCACTGCTATTTTTGCATAATGTACTGTTACATTTGCATTTTTATTTTTAATGTTTTCTGCATGCACGTTATACGCAGCCTTGAGGAGGCATGCAATTCAGATCACGATGAGATTGTAACAGGCATTAGGGGTCAGAAATGTACACACATATACACCGTCTTGTATACCATATGGTTGAACCTCTTACGTGATCTTTTTTTTTTTTGGTGAAATTTCAAAGGAATAACTATCAGCGGTCAAATAGACCAATTTTCATTGCCCATGTTCTCAGACTAGATTTTTTTTATTATTACCCAGTTCTATTTTTCGAACTTACACAAAACACATAAGTTGAGAGAGTTTTTAGTCTATAATGGAATTTGAATCGAAAATGATTTACGGCATAGCAGATAGGAAGACGAAAATCAGAACTGAATTATGATAAGACCAAAATTGCATATGACTCACTTTTGTGGTGGCCCAAAAAACACAGACAAACAAAAACCAACCATGATAAATTCCAGAGGCTTGCCTGTCATATCATTGGCGCTATAAATAGTACTCAAACCGGGTGTTTCCGAAATTGGAGTAATAGATGAAACGGGGAGCAGAAAATGACAAAACAAAATGAAATGAAAGAATACATTTTTGTCGAAAAAAAATATTTTTGGAGATACTGAATGTTAAATTATCTACGTTATATGTACCCGTAGATGATATTTCTTGAGGATTGCACTAGATCTGCGAACGACGGGTTATCCATAATACCTGGAGGTTCTTGGAAAAAGCGAGAAGGTTTATTATTATATTTGGAAAACAATATTGAAAATCATTTTATCAAATCTACATCAAAAGACTTCCATCTGGTTTAAAAATTGTCGGAAAACACTTTTTTTTAAAGAGTGTTTACACCTCCAGCTTAGTTACTTTATTTCACTAGAGACGAATCAAAGTGATTGGGTTTCATGAGTCCAACCCTTTCATGTAAGGAGTTAGAACAGATGAGGATGAGAGAGACCGATATAAATATCACTACTGGTACAATAACGATATTTAAATTTATCACTCCACACCTGGCAGATAATCATTCTTATATGCAACGCAAATTTGCATACGTTACAGAAAAACCTTTTCAAGCTGGATTCTCGCTCTGGCCTTTTTCTGCAAGAAGTGCATATAAATTATTGCCGCATTTATTATGAACTTCAAGATAATTCCATGAGATTCCTGAAATGTTTCTTCGCCAGCGATTCATCACACTAAAAGAACGTCAAAGAACTAAACCAAATCGCTCGAGGTTCACTGACTGAAGAAATTCGAATTTATTGACCTTTTACGAGCGCTTAGTTTTGATTGAGTGTAGTAATTGTAATGGTCGATTGAAAACAAAACCGGGATGGGCCGTATGTTATCTTCATCGTCATGTTGATTGATTCATTGAACAGATTTACACGATGTGTCCGTTGATTTTTGAAAGAGATCACGGATTGAACGCTAGATTCGAATTATCATTTTTGAGGAGAGAAAGAGAGAGGAGAGAAAGAGAGAGAAAATGAGATAGAGGGAGAGAAAAAATGAGAGACATAGAGGGACAGAAAGAAATAGAGGGAGAGAGAAAAAAAGATAGATAGAGGGAAGAGAGATAAAAGAGAGAGAGATAGAAGAAGAGAGGTAGAAATGAAGAGATAGACGAAGAAGGAAAGAGATAGAGGGAGAAAGACCGGGGGAGATAGCTGGAGAGGGAGAGAGAGCGTGAGGGAGGGGAAGGGAGGGAGAGCGTGAGGAAAGGGGGTAGGGGAGGAGAGAAGAAGAGTGAGAGGGAGAGACGGAGGAGAGCAAAGAGTGAGGGGAGGAGAAAGTGGGAGAAAAAGAGAGGAGAGAAAGAGATAGAGAAAAATATAGGAGAAAAAGAGAGAGAGAGAGAGGAGAGAAAGGGAGAGAAAAAGAAAGGAGAAAAAGAGATAGATAGAGGGAGAGAAAAAAGAGAGACATAGAGAACAGAAAGAAATAGAGGGAGAGAGATAGAAGAAGAGAGTTAGAGGGGGAGAGATAGAGGGAGAGGGAGAGAGATAGATGGAGAGAGATCAGCATAGGGAGAGAGAGCGGGAGAGGGAGAGAGAGCGTGAGGAAGGGGGGAGGGAAGAAGAGTTGGGAGAGAGGGATGAGAGCGGAGAGAGAGAGAGAAGCGGGGGGAGAAAGAGAAAGAGGATATAGAGAAAGAGAGAGGAGAGAGGGGGAAGTATATTGGTGTCACACTCACTGACTGCTTTGTTTGGCTTGAATATTATTTCATTATGTTTTGTCCCAGCAACGAGAAAAACCCGGAACTTTGGGCAAGTTAGCTCCCAAAAATAAAATTGTTAAAAATAAACTTAAAAACAACTTTTTATAAAAAAGGTTTCATTTAAATGCGCTAAAAGAAACAAAATAACCTTTTTGAGTAATTCAAACCCAATCATATTGTCACATAAAAAAATTTCAAATGATATGAAAGCTAGTCGCGAGAACTTATTGCGACCCTCCCCCCCGATCGATTTTTTTTGTCATAACTTTCCAAATCCGAAACATCGGTGAATTATCAAGATGAACAAACCTCTGAAAAAGTTAGCCACTCGTGCTAACGAAACTTTGGGAAAGTCCCAAAGAACGAACGACGAATAAAAAAAATATAGCGATAGTCGAAACTTCATCTAATCAATGTACAAATCGAGATGCAATTTTACGTGAAAAAATATCACAAAGTATATGCCATGTCATCTTATATACATACATCAAAAACCGTGGTCTTGATTTGACATAATTTCAGTTACGACGAGACCATCGGACGCCCTGTATATGTACTGAAGTCTGAGTTCATAACGATTGTCGCGACGCCACAGGGTTATTTTAATCCAAATCTATAATTATTTCGACTTGGATACGAGAAATGCACTCTCTGGAGAGCTTCTCGCTGTTGTATAAAACTTCATGTTTATTTTATGCAGTAAGAGATGATCCAGAAAATAGACTGTCGAAATAAAAGCTAATAGCCATTTCGTGAGGTACCCGGGTTTGATTGGTTCTTTGCAGTCTTATCGTACATGAAACACATGATGAGAATTCCGTCAGTTTCAATGTTACCTTTCTGCATTCTAAAATAAGCCTAATCTAACAAGGAATGTCGATAAACAGAATGATACTGAGCTCTTCTGCGAGCCGATTTCATATTCCTTGCTAGATTTGCCAAACTGTACACTCTTACGACCATATAGTAACGTATGTCGCACTGTATATCCACACGTGTTCGCATTAGCTGTCAAATACATGATTTTTGTTCTACCAGCTGATATAATATCTAGCTTTCTCTCAGACCGATCTATTAACGTGGTGATCGATGGATTATCATCCGATAGTCTACCAAGAAATGCGGGTGTTCCACAGGGATCCATCTAGCACCAACGCTGTTCCTTCTTCACATCAGTTATGTCCAGTACACAGCTTCGCCGATGTTAGTACCCGCTCGAGTACCCGTCATACTACTTTCTCTTCCAAAGCTCTGATATTAGCCAGTGAAGGCAGGAAATGAACGGGAAGAATCGTGAATGAAATAAAAATTCTAGAATGGGGATCCAACCACTTGGTGGGATTCAATTCGAATAAAACCCCAAGCATGTCTTTTCTCTCGAAAGACCGATCTCACAGTGACCAGCGTAACTGAGTCAGGAGTATCCATACTCATGAAATATTCCATTTCAATGGTCGGTATTGCCGTCAGGAGTACCCTTTCATGGAAAAACCATGTGCCTCTAAAAAACTAGGTTTTTTGTTTTCTAGAATAATGTTCCCATATATGGAGTGCAGCACCCAAACACACAACGTTTACTTCTGTCCAAAAAAAGAGCCATTTGTCTCACAAGCTTGCTTACTTCTCTGGAACACCGCAGAAAAGTTAGCCATTTGTCTCTGTTCTATAGCTATTTTCACGCGTTTAGAGCAACTTTTAGTGGCATTTTCTATATATTTCCCACCTCTCAGATGAAAATCTAAAATATACAAATTTTAATGTTTGATCTTTACTTCCAAATACATTTCACAGAATTTGAATATGATGATTTCCCTTGATTCTGCGCATTTTGCAGGATAAGCCCTTGAATTGTTTATGATTTTGCAAAAACCACACATCGGACAGAAAACATCCTGAGTTGACACATGTTATTACCTATCAGTTTCCGAAACATTGTTTCTCCAGTTTCAGATTCATGAATTTCGTGAATTTTTGAAAAATGGTCTCTTTGAAGTTTTCCCGGATTTTCTTAAACGAAAATGCATCGGTCGTACCAAAAACAACAGTTACTGCTAGTAAGAAAAAAACAAAAAAAAATACTGAGTATCCATCATCTCATCTGTCATTTTACTTTTAACACTGGTGTTAAAAGTATTTTTAATACTAGTGTTAAAAGTGATTTTGGGAAAACGTCAGTTTTTAGTTCATATGTCATTGAATACCTAACAGGTGATAGTCAACTGTACTGTCAAAGCTGTGCCATAACAACAGACAGTCATGAAATAACAAGTATAGTTGAAACACCTGCAATTTTGATCTGTGGTTCTGGAGCAGATTTTGGCCACTATTACACCTTAGCCAAAGATAGAACGGACTGGTATAAATTTGATGACAATTGCGTAAATATAGAATACCTTCTTTGGAACTGGACCTTTTGGAGCCTTCGAAGACACCATATCCTATTTTACCGTAGAGCAGATTGTCACAATTCGTCGGACCTCTTTAGAAGTTCTCTATCAAGAAATTCCAACTCTTCAGATGATGTGGTGTTGCAGGTTTTTCCGGTTTTCCCTGCAGCTCTGAAAGCGAATGCGCCACCAATACCATTTAAGCCGCCCCGGAGCGTCGATCAATCATTTTGATGTTTTTACTTTGTTCTTGTTAGTTTCACTATGTTAAATATATGTTTTTTATTAAAAACGTCATTTTTAATGACAGTTGTACAAAAAAGAAATTATAAAGATTATCGAAGAAATAGATGAAAATTCTGATGCATTAGATATAGAAGAATGAGATAAATTGGCAACAAATAGCATTTTACAGGAAAATCCTTAGCATAATATCATGAGACTGATTGTTGTTTTAAAGTGATGTTTTTCACATTGAAATGACAACTGGAAACTCGTACATTTTATATGTCCCTGACAAAAAAGTAATTTTATTTGTTGTTGAATTTTGACGAGAATTGTAGTTGAATAATTGCCATCTTCGCATCTCGGATGGACTCTAGTAAAAAAAGAAGAAATGGTAAATCAAAGCAGAGCCTTGGCCCAAGCGCATTCCACGAGCAACCAATTTCATTAACTACCAATAAATACATGTCACCGTTAGCAATAAAAGAACAAAGGTATAAACAAAGGAATATCGTACTTAAACAGACTGGGCTCGCAGAATATGCTAGGTACATTCTTCTCGATAAATTATTAAGGACCAATTGTCGCAAAAGCATTCCGAATATTTCTCATGGATGGAGAAATAAAAGACGGCGTTGGTTTATTCGGAGACAATTATATCCGCGTGAGGTTTTTTTTTTTGCTTCGGCAGTTTGGCTGGGAATTGGCTCGGTGCGATTGTTGAAGGAAAAATATAAATAGATACGACAATAATTCAATAGAAGAGGCTGTTAAAGGCGTGCAGAGCCGACCGAATGTTTTCTAGGGGATGATTTCGTTATTTTTTCTAGAAGGCAAGAAATGAGAGTAGAAAATAATTCAATCTGATCAGTTATTATTATTATTATTTTTCTGAAAGGATGTTCCAGTCAGTGATTACTGGGATCATGGGCCCTGAGCAGACGCAGGCGGCCTTCTGCCTTCGTCCGGCTAAGATTTCTGCCATATTACGGCAAGGGCAGGGCAGGGCAGGGCAGGACAGGGCAGGGCAGGGTAGGACAGGCAAGGGCATAGCTTTAGACACATCAGCCATCGTTTTCATCTGTCTTGTTTGAAAACAGGACGTTTCCTTCAAGAGTGTCCAATTTGGCCCATCCTGTACATACCTACTCCCATAAACAAAAATTATTCAAACAATGTTGACATGACACATGAATCATATCATTCCTTTCAGTCGGTACAATTCGTTTCCGCAAAGAAACTATTCAACCGGAATGAATCCTTCGCAGTATACCTTTGTTTACTCAACACCTGACTTGAAGAGATAAGCTCATAATATGACTAAGCCCCCCGTTATCGCTGTTTTCGTACTAATTCGAGGAAAAGACTACTCAGGCCGTAAAACGTACGATATCAGTGCTTCCTTATCCACTTTTGATAACAGTATCGCCGTTCGAGCGATTTGTTTATAAAATTCTTCGTGCACGTGACGAAGAATAGTCGATGAGCGTCGGTCGTTCGTCAATTTCCTCGAACTCGGTACCTGCTTGAAATATCCTCGAAAGCCTAGTAAATAAACCGTTCGAACGTGGCCGTCTTCGATCATAAGTTAGGCGCCACCCACCTTCTATTGGTGAGCTCGGAATGGGCGAGGACACGACTTTTTCGAAATAGTTAATGGATTTTGTGAAGACTCTGTTGTGCGTTAATTGCCTGAAACCTCAAAAACTATATATTTAAATATAAATTAAGGAAAATTAGCGGCATACAGACAAATTTTAAAATTCTAGAAAAAATATTCTCCTCGAGTAGGATTCGAACCCACGACCTCTGGATTGCCGGTACAGTGCTTTACCAACTGAGCTACCGAGGGGACATGCGTCCCACTACGTATTGGAAGACCGCTTTTTTCTAGAATTTTTTTTAGTAAATCACCTACAAACTACGGCGATTGTGAGATGTTGGAGAGTTACGGGTTGTATGAAAACTTATTCGTTTTTAGTGATCATCAAAATACATTTACCTTTCACCTTAGCGTCATTGGCGCAGCCCACCCCCAAGCCACCAAATGACTATTAAAATGATGGCGTAGAATACGGGAAAAATATTGAAAAAATTCTAGAACTTTCGGAAGTATTTTTTTGGCGGTTTTATGTGCTAGGATGCTGGATCCTAGCGCACCTTTTACATTTTTCGCATTTTGCGACCATAACGAGACACATTCGTTAAATACATAGGCATATAGAAAGAAAGCTAAGAAAATTTTCTAGAGGTTGCAGCTGCCGTTTTCCCTCCAAAAATTTTTTTCTATGTTGTACTCGTTAAATTCAATCTTTTTTCTATACGCTAACCGAATTTGAAATCGATTGCTAGGCAACCATGGATTTGGTGGGCGATTTTACGAACACTTTGAGTTGGACCGATTTTAAATTTATTATTTTTCATTTTTTGAATACTGTGTCCTGTTAAATTGATACCGTAGAATACGGGAAAAATATTGAAAAAATTCTAGAATTTTCAGAAGTATTTTTCGTTTGCGGTTTTATGTGCTAGGATGCTGGATCCTAGCGCACCTTTTACATTTTTCGCATTTTGCGACCATAACGAGACACGTTCGTTAAATACAAAAGTACATAGAAAGAAAGCTAAGAAAATTTTCTACAAGATGATGTTATCGTTCGCGTGCCTTATATAATAACACCTACAGTTTGCTTGTAGGTGTTATTCATAACAGCCGGCTGACGAAAAGAAAAAAGTTCTGGTAACTGATAAATTGAATTCATTCTTCACTTTTTGCTCGAATTTGTCTGTTGTTACGGGATTATATGTAAATAACGTTGAAATGCGTCAATTAATAAAAAAGTTTTTGTCAATCTGACCAAAGTTTGAGAGACGCAGATGTCAAAATTACGAGAGAAATTTGAAAATGTTTTTGAGGTTGCCAGCACTAATGAAAAAATACCAGTAATGCTTGGTGGACCATATGAGATTTAGACAGTAGTTATTATGATTTATGATGCATGTTCCAATGGAATCAGTCGAAAATAACCTATAACAATTCCATGGAAAAGTTTTGTTAGAATAATTGTTTTCATGTTTACCTTTCCAAGATTTATTACTCATGACGCGTTCACTTCGAAACGATAAGGAATTATGTAGTCATTCAACAGATTGATTACTGATTTGTGTTATTTTTGGAAATGTATGATCGTTGCTTATTTTTGACGGAATTTAATAGTTGAATAATGGTTATATAACCATTGATTTTGATTTGATGTTGGTAATAAAATCGACGTACAAAGTTTGATTTTTTGCAAGCATCTCTTGATATTGATAAAAATTATAAATGTTTTTTGTTTTGATACATTGTTCATGCAGAGTGCAACTTTTGAAACGACATATCATTATAGATAATTTTTTGAACTTTTTTATTTTTAATTTTTCGAATTTCAAATTTTTGTTCTCAGACGTAGTTCGACGTACTGATTCTAAATCTTTGAACGAAAATGTCGAAAACTCATCGGAAATATTTTTGGCGCCAAAAAAAAACATTTGAAAACTGATTCAGAGCTAACCAACTCGAGAACGGTTAGAGATAGACGAATTCTGTGAACGCCAATCGATTTAGAATGGCCGAATTAGTATATACTGCCAGTTTGAGCCAAAAAATCGACGGACAAAAAAGTCGAGTGTATCATGATAAGACAATTTTTTTGAACTTTTTCATTTTTCATTTTTCGAATTTAAAATTTTTGTCCTCGAACGTATTTTAACGTGCTGATTCCGAATCTTTGAACGAAAATGTCGAAAACTCATCAGAAATATTTTTGGCGGCAAAAAAAACATTTGAAAACTGATTCAGAGCTGACCAACTAGAGAACGGTTAGAGATAGACAAATTCTGCAAACGCCAATCGATTTTGAATGTCCAAATTAGTATTTACTGAGAATTTGAACGGAAAAAATCGACGGACAAAAAAGTCGAGTGTATCATGATAAGACAATTTTTTTGAACTTTTTTATTTTTCATTTTTCGAATTTCAAATTTTTCTCCTCGAACATATTTTAACGTGCTGATTCCGAATCTTTGAACGAAAATGTCGAAAACTAATCGGAAATATTTTTGGCGCCAAAAAAAAACATTTGAAAACTGATTCAGAGCTGACCAACTAGAGAACGGTTAGAGATAGACGAATTCTGCGAACGCCAATCGATTTTGAATGTCCAAATTAGTATTTACTGAGAATTTGAACGGAAAAAATCGACGGACAAAAAAGTCGAGTGTATCATGATAAGACAATTTTTTTGAACTTTTTTATTTTTCATTTTTCGAATTTCAAATTTTTCTCCTCGAACGTATTTTAACGTGCTGATTCCGAATCTTTGAACGAAAATGTCGAAAACTAATCGGAAATATTTTTGGCGCCAAAAAAAACCGTTTGAAAACTGATTCAGAGCTGACCAACTAGAGGACGGTTAGAGATAGACGAATTCTGCGAACGCCAATCGATTTAGAATGGCTGAATTAGTATATACTGAAAATTTGGACGAAAAAAATCGACGGAGAAAAAAGTCGAGTAAATCATGAGAGACCTCGTGAGAGATAATTTTTTGAACTTTTTCATTTTTCATTTTTCGAATTTCAAATTTTTGATGTCAAACGTATTTTGACGTGCTGATTCCGAATCTTTAAACGAAAATGCCGAAAACTGATCAGAAATATTTTTGGCGCCAAAAAAACCGTTTGAGAACTGATTCAGAGCTGACCAACTCGAGAACGGTTAGAAATAGACCAATTCTGCGAACGCCAATCGATTTAGAATGGCTGAATTAATATTTACTGAGAATTTGAACAAAAAAAATCGACGAACAAAAAAGTCGAGTATATCATGAGAGATCTCGCGAGAGATAATTTCTGAACTTTTTTTATTTTTCATTTTTTGGATTTCAAATTTTTGTCATCAGACGTATTTTGACGTGCTGATTCCGAACATTTGAACGAAAACGCAGAAAACTGATCAAAAATATTTTTGGCGCCAAAAAAAACGTTTGAAAACTGATTCAGAGCTGACCAACTCGAGCACGGTTAGAGATAGACCAATTCTGCGAACGCCAATCGATTTAGAATGGCTGAATTAGTATATACTGAAAATTTGGACGAAAAAAATCGACGGAGAAAAAAGTCGAGTAAATCATGAGAGACCTCGTGAGAGATAATTTTTTGAACTTTTTCATTTTTCATTTTTCGAATTTCAAATTTTTGACGTCAAACGTATTTTGACGTGCTGATTCCGAATCTTTGAACGAAAATGTCGAAAACTCATCAGAAATATTTTTCGCGCGAAAAAAACCGTTTGAAAACTAATTCCGGCTAACCAACTCGAGAACGGTTAGAGATAGACGAATTCTGCGATTGCCAAACGATTCAGAATGGCCAAATTAGTATATACTGAGAATTTGAACGGAAAAAATCGACGGACAAAAAAGTCGAGTATATCATGATAAGACAACTTTTTTGAACTTTTTTATTTTTCATTTTTCGAATTTCAAATTTTTCTCCTCGAACGTATTTTGACGTGCTGATTAAGAATATTTGAACAAAAATGTCGAAAAATCATCAGAAATATTATTGACGCCAAAAAAACCATTTGAAAACTGATTCAGAGCTGACCAACTAGAGAACGGTTAGAGATAGACGAATTCTGCGAACGCCAATCGATTTTGAATGTCCAAATTAGTATTTACTGAGAATTTGAACGGAAAAAATCGACGGACAAAAAAGTCGAGTGTATCATGATAAGACAATTTTTTTGAACTTTTTTATTTTTCATTTTTCGAATTTCAAATTTTTCTCCTCGAACGTATTTTGACGTGCTGATTAAGAATCTTTGAACAAAAATGTCGAAAAATCATCAGAAATATTATTGGCGCCAAAAAAACCGTTTGAAAACTGATTCAGAGCTGACCAACTAGAGGACGGTTAGAGATAGACGAATTCTGCGAACGCCAATCGATTTAGAATGGCTGAATTAGTATATACTGAAAATTTGGACGAAAAAAATCGACGGAGAAAAAAGTCGAGTAAATCATGAGAGACCTCGTGAGAGATAATTTTTTGAACTTTTTCATTTTTCATTTTTCGAATTTCAAATTTTTGATGTCAAACGTATTTTGACGCGCTCATTCCGAATCTTTGAACGAAAATGTCAAAAACTCATCGGAAATATTTTTGGCGCCAAAAAAACCATTTGAAAACCGATTCAGAGCTGACCAACTCGAGAACGGTCATAATGATGTCATTTTCTCTAGAAGAATCTTTTCCTACAATTTCAAAAATCGGGCCCGTGTTAGCAGAAATCATATTGTGACGTACACTCACTGCAACACACCCTGTAAATGGCAACCTAGGACAATTAAATTGTTTCACCTACACCGCGCGGAACTGCGCGTTTCTATCTCGAAATCGAGCGAACAAAACGAGAAGCAGGTGATAAACGATAGGTGTAAGAACCGAACGTAAAATGACTACTTCTCCTGTCCTTTCCCACGGGCCGGCAACTACAAAAGAAATATCACCAGATAAAATATAGGCTTTTAAGGAGATCGTTATTCATTACCGAATACCATCAAGGAGCGATTCGCGTGATTTTGCTGTTATTTCATTTTAATTGGATTAATCACTTTCATTAATTTATAATAATAATAATGAATGTTCAAGATATGGACAAAAATTATTCGTTCTTAGACGTGTCTCACACTTCCTTGAATTTTTCGTAGAGGCAATAACATAGAATAAATTTTTGCGACGGTTCGTCACTTCGACAAAATCACCGACATGTAATAGTTATTTACCTAACAAGTGCGGAAAGTAGTACTTTTCCGCACGCGACGGCAGTTGCACGAACGACGCGGAGCGGACTTCGGGCAATCCGTTAAGGGCACCATTTTAAATCGTACGGAAAAGTACAACTTTCAAAACGAAAAATCGTGCGGAAAAGTGCTCGTAGGTAATAGATATTTACGATATAAGTGTCGTAAAGAAGATTCATATTACGATATGAGATGGAACGAGGCTTTAGGCCGAGTTTGATAACCTATCGATTATCGTAATATGAATCTTTGCGACACAAATATTGTACAATATTTTATCTACTACCAATTATGTTAATTATTTACTCAAAATTAGTCAATATTCCTTAAATTAATGATATTAGAATCATGCAACAAGCAAGCGTTGCGCCCATTGTTGATTTATTCTGCGAACTGTCAACTTTGACACGTTCATTCCAATTTAGTAAAATTTTATCGACATTAGTTCTGACCATTAGATAGAATAGATTCAGATATAGAATCCGCTACAAATTAAAAAATTCAAACCTTATTACCTGATAAATTCCCGGGTAGATACTCAAATTTATAATAAATTACTTAGTTTTTGTTATCCTTTTCCATTAAAATGACTGACATTTAAAAAGAGAAACAAATGAATTTTACTTTACCGCACTGGTGCGGTAATTTGAACTGGCAATGTCACTTTAAACTGGCAATTGCCACGTTGAACTGTCAATATTTGGCAGTGAATATCCTCTTTGAGTAACAATTGCCAGTTCAAAGTGACAATTGCCAGTTCAATGTGATAATTGTCAGTTTAAAGTGATAATTGTCAGTTTAAAGTGGCAATATTGTGTTTTGAATAATATTTTTTTGTTGGCCTTCGTACTTTCTAGACTGAAAAACCAAAATTTGTTTTTATTTGTCAAGTTTAGCGTGCATTGATATTATGAAATCAATTCCAGTGAACCTCTCCACAACTCTGTCAGGCGGTTTATTTCAAATCACCAGTCATGTGAATTAAAAGCAGCCTCAATTGCAAACTGCTGAAAATAAATCAAAGTGATATTATTAGCTATAAAATGTATTGAATAACTTATCTCAATTTGAAGCTTGAATGTCGTGTGGGAGGATCAGTAGTAATCGTATGTTGTCTCCAAACTATACAGGGTGGACTACGATCACTAGGGTAGGGAAATTGTACAGTGCGCTTTCCTTATTAAAATAAGTGAAAAAGTGGGTGAAATTTGGGAATTGGACGAAAAAATACCTTTTGTTAAGTATAGGAAAGAACCTCTATAAAAATGATAATTTTCAGAACATCTTCGGAAAAAATGTTGGGATAGATATTATTTATCGAGGAAATTCATCTTTTTGTTTATAGTTATTGAAATTAAAATATGAAGTTTGGATCATGTACAATTTTGCAATAAAGTTTGAAAACTTTTATAATTATTTCTAGACCTTCCTTGATCAACAAAATGACCACGAATTAAAAAAAAAATTGTTCCGGTCAACGTAAAAGGTTGTAAATCTGCCCGTTCTGAAAGTTTTTCCGATGTATCTGTCAAGTTTGCAGAATTTTTGGAATTTTCTCTTATGGTATATCAAAGAAAAAAAGAAAAAATATATAATATAGAATAAATATAAAAAAATACAATAAGCAATTGCAACTGAGTCTTCTTGGAAGAACGTTGCACAAATATCTGTCGGATGTATTTCAATGTCCGTCGTGGTATTAGCCAGGGAAGTAGTTGTTTTCTGTCAGATTTCTGCCTCATATTTTCCACATAGTGGAAATATTTGGAGACAAGGGTACTTTGTCGATTTTACTATTTCATTTATTTGATACTCTCCGGCAAAAATTCTTTGTGATAATTTTCGATTTTTCATGTCTGTCTCTACCGGCCTAATCGATTTTTAATTTCCCTAGACTCAGTTAACTTTAAATTGGCTCTCAGTGGTAATGAGCACCGAAACGAAAGTAAAATGCCCATTATTTTATGGTTGTGCGGAGTTGCGTATTTGTTTCCCATATTGCCTTTTACTTTAATTATTGTTTCTCTCATTAGCCATATTGATTAGCATAGTAATTAAGTGAGAATAAAAGTTTACGCAAAATTCAGAAACTACTCGATGCATTACGATTGCATTGCGCTGGTTTATGCAATAAGTTTATGCATTATTATTATTGATACTTGATAACAATTATAGCGTTAATGATTGATGTATCATTATGAAAGTTGTAATTGGTTTTAGTTTTCGGAAGAGATTGTGTAATTAATATATAATTTTTTTTTTCAGGTGAGTTGCATTATCAGTAAGTGCTGTCTGTAATTGGGATAACGCTTTAACTGAATGTGAGTACGTTTTTTTTGTATATACAGGGTGTCCCACATGAAACTCCGCGGGCAAATATCTAGAAAATTAAAGAGGATATCTATATTTTGTGATAGCAGATGTTTTTGATGTCAAAGGGTCCTCTTTACGTAGAGATTCATCAATGCGCGTCATCCGTTAGGGCGTCGCGACACCGACGCCAACTTTTTTGAATGGCTCCCATGATTTTTTAATGCCTCTTGCGATTCTCCATCGAATTCTGAATTCAGCCATATAGCACACTCATAGTTTCCCTTGAATACTGATGCTCCACAGCATCTTTATGGCATATTATAAAGAGGGCCATGAAAGCGTCAAAATAAATGCAATAGTACGAGTACGAGTACTGTCAACAAACCGAATGCAGAAAAGTTAGATATGTATTTATGGCAAAGCTAGAAGAAATGCAAAGAAGCATTCGAAAATTGAACCATTTTTCAATTTCACGAAAAACCGGCACAAAACTGAATACACTTTCGTAAAATCTGGCAGGTTTGCTGACAGATCAATGAATACTCGTACTATTGCATTTATTTTGACGCTTTCATGGCCCTCTTTATAATATGCCATAAAGATGCTGTGGGACATCAGTATTCAAGGGAAACTATGAGTGTGCTATATGGGTGAATACAGAATTTGATGCAGATTCGCAAAAGGCATTAAAAAAGTTTGCGTCGGTGTCGCGACGCCCTAACGGATGACGCCAATTAAAAGAAGACTTTTTGACATAAAAAACATCTTTCACGAAATTTACATTTCCTTTTTCATTTTACAAATATTTGCCCGCGGAGTTTTATATGGAACACCCTGTATAGCGCCGCCGTTTGGAATATCTTTGGTTACACTTATTCGAGGCTTTATGGGGGACACAATTATCATCATATTGGCTGGTGTACAGCTTGGCAATTCTAGCAATGAACGTGAAATCGGCACGCCTATCGATGCGCGGTAGCATAAGCTCATTACATTCCGATGAACGAGTATGAGTTACAACTGGTCAGTTCTAGCATCGCGAAGTGCACTGTGAAGTCAAGCGATTGTAAGCTCACTGAATGTACAATTATACTATTGTATTTTCGTCCGAATACTTTTAGATTGTCTGTTTGAATTTCAGTTATACAAATTTCGAACTGGAGACCACCACTCGAACAACGCCCTAACCTAAAATTCATCTCATCCCACACAAGCTCATCGAAAGAGCGTCAAAGCTTCGGCGACGGCGAATTAATTTCTTGTAATTTTTACAAAGTCGCCCGCGGAGTTTTGCACTGCGGAATGAGAAAAAGGGTGATTTATCGCGAAGGGGCCGGGGAAGGTTTCGTAATATGTGTCGCGCGACTTTTAGAACTTGATCAGTTGCAGAAGAGTTCAAGATTTAGGGGTTTAATAAGTGTTCCGGACGCTGGGAATAGTGGGAATACGGGAGAATGTATTGAAATTCGAGCCGGATACTCTTTTTTCCGTTCGATCTCGGAATTCATTAGAACGTTGGATGTGATTTCAGGTCGCGGGGTGGGGGGATGACCTGCCGTATTCAAGCTTGAGAACGTCGCAATTCCGAGGGTGCAAATGAGGGTTTATAGCAGAGTTGAACCGGGGGTGGCATTCTATGACAATGGATTTTGTGAAACAATGGATATCAAGTTAAATTAATAGAAAATATTCTTGCTAAAAAACTACATAGAAAGGCTATCCAGGAAGTGTAAACCACTTTGAGGAACCTTGACAATAATTATAGAACTTTAACTTATTCAGGACCCGTCACGGAAAAAATTGCTTCATTTTTGCATAAGCAAAACTTAAGAGTAGCATATAGAACAGATAACACACACTGAGAAGGTTTATCAAGAGTAATAAAGATAAAAGAAATCTGAAAAATCAATTTATAAATTGAATTGTGGATCTTGCTCCAAAGTATATATCGGCCAGACAGGTAGACCATTTAAAAGCCGCATACGTGAACACCGTATGAATTATGTAAACAATAAAGCACACTCATCATATGGCAATCATATTTTGGGGGAAGGCCATGACTTCGATGAAAACTTCGAAATTCTTCATGTGGAAAATAAGGGCATAAGGCTTAATTATTTAGAATTCTTGGAAATTAATAAGTTGAAAAATGTATCTTGTTTATTAAATGATCAACTGGACCTGAACGGTTCCCCTTTGTTAAATTTGTTCAATTGAGCGGTGGTTGTGTTTTATGTCAATTTTATAAGTTGTATGAGTCTAGGTATTAGCGATAATTATAGGTAGTCCATAATTATGTTAATGGGTAAGAAAGGTATTTGAGTAATTTCAATGAAGAATAGTTTAATGTACTACATTCGCTTGAAAAAGATACTGTGTATCGAAACATGTCGCAAAGACAATAAATTTTGAGGAAATTTTAATCGTTTTTTACCTTAGTGTCATGACTATGGATTTCCATCAAGTAACGGCCACGTCAATCCAAAATCCATAGAATTCTAGTGTCGACAGTTTTGTCTCTTTCTCTCCCATGAATTCAACTATAATGTCATCTTACTTTTTCTATCGACAATAGAATTCTATAGCACACAGAATCCTACCCCAGAGTTGGGAGCTTCCAATCTTTCTCACCACTTGTTCCTTGTGTCTTGAAAGTATGACTTGTTTTAATAAAATCTATAATTCACTGCACATTATCTTTATATCAAATATTCTTTGGCACATCAGTAATGATACTCGCAACAAACAAGCTTTTGTGAACAATCTTTTGAGAAAATATGCATTTTGATACTCTCCGGCAAAAATTCTCGAACTCTGTTCACTTTCTGGTGTCTTTGCTACGGGGATTGCTTATTGGTTTTACCGCGGGTGGCGCTGCGACTGACTTTAACTGTATGTCGCTGCTTCATTTGTGAGGAAATATTAGTAATACAGTGGATTATAATTCATTGGGCTAGGGCAGGACGACTTTAATGTTGTCCGACCTACCCTGTCTGTCACTGACGAGCGGCAAGAACCGCGAAACTCGTCTGCAGGTGCATGGTCTTCCCCAGCCAAATGAAGGATAATTTGCTGTATAATTACAATGAGCAATTGCAACAGAGTCTTCTGTCAGATGTAATTCAATGTCCGTCGTGGTATTAGCCAGGGAAGTAGTTGTTTTCTTTCGGATGTTTGCCTCATATTTTGCACATGGTGGAAATATTTGGAGAGAAGGGTACTTCGATATTGTCGATTTTACTATTTTATTTACTCCATTTCATTATTTGCGACGATACTGTTACAGTGTTCGCTTTCAAAGCGATGTTTCGTTTTGCGGCCATTCACATTTTCCGGGATAATTTCAAAATAAAGATATATACGTACGTCTCTGTTGTTCACATCTCGGTTCACATGCATATATGGCGTAATTTATTGTCAGCATACTTATGCAAGTTGGGGTATGGTTACTACGATTTTTCGCAGAACTTGGCGCAATTTAAATGACAACTATGCACGCAAATCGCATTAGGTGAATGTTGCTGTTTAATAAATATTGCCTGATTTGTGTACTTCTAATCTCTATTTCAATGTGTGAATTAACATTTTTTTTATTATTATTTTTTTTTCATCCTATGAGATACAAATCGTTAATCGCTTCATACCCACTGTGATGGTGAAAGGTAAATCTGGGTTCAATATCATCTTCATTCCTTCTACACTTTATCATATTTGAAGGAGGCGGCACTTAAAAACTATAAGAAACTTAAAACAGCTTTTTATCAGAATACATTTTCGGAACTGAGAAAAATATTGAAAAAATTCTAGAACTTTCGGAAGTATTTTTTTTTGGGGTTTTATGTACTAGGATGACGGATCCTAGCGCACCTTTCACATTTATCGCATTTTGCGACCATAACGAGACACATTCATTAAATACATATTAGTATAGAAAGAAAGCTGAGAAAATTTCCTACAAGATGATGGAATATTCGCGGAAATTCCTTGGTTTTAGGGTACTTTTGCCTCGTCGAAGTTTGACTGGACATATTATTAGTCTTCTCAGTAGAATAAATATATTCACAAACACAGCTGAGAATAATAAGTTATTAGATAGTTCGAAATTCCGGTCATTCATACATACTAAAAAAGGGCATTTGCGTATACCGAGTGTAATGAAATTTGACGATGAAGTATATGCCAAGCCTGAGGATATTGTCAACGGGTTTGCAAGGTAATTTAGAAGTGTATACTTGGCTTCCGATGAGAACATGATTCGTGAAAATAATAATTCTGACCTAGATATTTTACAGATAGGTGCTATCTCTGAAACCGATATTGTTACTGCTTAAAAAATTAAAGAACAAACTCACTGCAGTTATTGGCAGTATTTCCAGTCTTGTAGTAGAAGACTGTATTGTACTACTGTCTGTACCTCTAATGGGAGTATTTAATTTAATTTTAGCAACCTGTGTTTTCCGAGAGTTATGGAAGACAGCTCGAATCTGCCACTTTGGCGACGCGCTTGTCTTCAATCCCAAATTTTTTAAAGTGGTGGGTGGCAATCTTATAATTTGGTTTTCTGGAATTTTGTAACCAACTGAAAATTCTACCAACCAGTCTATTAGAACAGTTAAAGGTCACACCAAAGGAGAAACACAGTTATTTCAGAATTGTGTAGGCTATTCAAAATTTATCTAAAGGACGAAAAACATGCAGAGAAGTTACGAAATCTAACGAGAGGTTAAAGTTAAACAGCAGCGTACATATTTTCGTAGAGAATATTTATGACCACTACCAAACATAAACCTTTCAATCCAGCCCCGTTGCGTAATAATTTAAAAATTTCGATAGCTACGCCACATGAGTATGGTAATTATTCAAATTTTTATTTGTCATCAGTGATTCATAGATAAACCTCTGGTATTTTCGACTATCTTTCAGTGTTTTAAGTGTTGCGAAGATAACGACACAATGTTTATTCCAATACCAATGACGTCGAAATTAGTACAGAATTATTGTTTTTAACCTTAGAGATATGCAAATTATGCCATAAAGGAACATATGTTTTTGTTATCTTTAGCATAGGTCAGCTCAGCTCGATAGTGTATAGAGTTCTAATCGGAAATGTTATGACTACCAGCGAAACTTTTCCGAAGGTGATCCAATAAACAACTATAGATAGCTTCGTTCAATCTAATTTCGGCAATTTTTCCAATGGTTCTGGAATGGTGAAGTCTCTGAAATCTAACTTCCTGGAGATTTCACCTAAACTCGTCAGGCTTGTGATGGAAGTCAAGTTGGCGCCTTAAACGCTATCATTTCAGTCCTTCCTTTGTGTCATTTGTTATCAAAACCATATTTATTATCATAATAACACAAATTGGATTCCTTTCCGTTATTATTATCTGAATCCTTCTGGTGATTGCATCTTCCTGGCACTGGTAGACGGGTTTTGCAGGTCTCTTTGCTTGAAACTCTTGTGCACCCACGTGTCTGGTTACAGCAGCTTCATTAGCTGAATCTTTTTAACGTCCTCTGGGTTCAGCGTACAGTCCCCAAAAGCTGCCTTCCTCTGGTGGACCAGTGCAGGTAATTATGTGAGATGTGACGACTTTTCGTCTTCTTCCAGGGCCATGTGCCTGTTCAGGTTAGTAGCACTGTCGCTAGCTCGAGATCTCGTCTCCCAAGATGTCTCATGCCAGGAGTATCCTGCCATGCTTTTATAAACTCTTTTTGTAATAGTTATTCCATTGCAGTAACAGCTAAGCTGTTGGGGAGTTCCGTCCCAATTATTGATGGTTTCTCTGATCCCTCTTTGGCTAGCCAGTCTGCCTCCTCGTTTCCTTGGACCCTCTAGTGTCCTGGAACTCGTATGCGACTAACTTTTCTGCGTTTCGCCATGTTTTACAATGCATTTCTACATTCGGCCACCAGCTTGGATGATCTGATCCTATGTGATCCCAGTGTCAGCATTGCTGCTTTCGAGCAAATTGCGACTGGTCTTCGACATCTATTGTCGAGATTTTCGTGGTCGCAGAGGTGAATATAGCACAGTGTGCACAGGCGTCAAGTTAGCTTCGTGGGCTTATGCAAAGGTTCAGGCCGCAGTGGTGGTAGCAAAAATGCACAAAGTTTGGTGAGAGGATTCACTATTGCGTCCAAGTTAACAGTGAAAGAGAGAGGGGGAGAAAGAGGGAAAAAGAAGAGGGAGGGATGGAGGCAAGGAGAGATGGAGGCAGGGAGGGGTGGAGGCAGGGAGGGGTGGAGGCAGGGAGGGGTGGAGCCAGGGAGGGATGAAAGCAGGGAGGGAGGAAGGGAGAGAGGAAGGAAGGGAAAGAGGGAGGAAGGGAGAGAGGGAGGACGGGAGAGAGGGAGGAAGGGAGAGAGGGAGGAAGGGAGAGAGGGAGGGAGGGATAGAGGAAGGAAGGGATAGAGAAGGGAGGAAGGGAGATAGTGGGAGGAAGGGAGGAAAGGAGGAAAGGAGGAAAGGAGGAAGGAAGGAAGGGAGGGAGGGAGGGAGGGAAGGAGGGAGGGAGGGAGGGAGGGAGGGATGGAGGGAGAGAGAGAGAGAGAGTGTGGGGGGGGAAGAAGAAGAAATGACCGAACAAAACTGAAAATTGTTCAAAAAATATTTTGTTTTCTTGAATAATAATATTTTCATTTGATTCTGTCATTTGTTTCTGTTGGAATTTATCATTGAATGATCCGACGCCGCTGTCCACGCTCCATTTGCTCGCCTATTAATTTCTAAGTACGACGTGGGTTTTCGAATTAGTTATACCGTACATGGACGTACACGACGATTAAAGATCATTTACGGACGGTTTACCGTGATCCCGGATTTTTTTTCGATCGCCGTATGTCTCCCAGGCGACATGACGCACCGCGGCGAGATGTTCGAGATGTAATTAAATGAGCTCCGAGTTATTTCAGAGAGAGAATTTTTTGTATTAATTGTCGCGTTTTGTGCCATACTTAGCGTCTAGAATGCATCGGGTCGCGCCAGGGACGGACGCGGTTTATCGGGAATTTTCGTGGTGAAAGGATCTTTATTTCTGTCGGTCGGTCGGTCATTTTATCATGAGATAACATTGACATATTCTAAACCGTAAATGATACAAATATTGATTATCAATTGGACAAAAACTGTTTTTTACATTGGGCGAAAAAAAAATTCTGCAGTGACTCTCGCCCTTCTCTAAGTTATGCAGGAAAAACTAAAAATGCGTTGTATGCATATAATTTTTATTAAAAAGAAAAAAATAATAAAAAATGGACAGGAAAAGTTTCATTTAATTCAAAATTTTCTATAACAACGTACCAGTGCGAGCTTTAAATTTTTCACTTCCACCATCAAGTTATTTTTTTAATACGGATTTATAGGGCCAGGGAGCCTTGATGTTTTTTCGGCTGAAAATTCATTTTGTTCCGAACGACTCGAAAATCGCAGCATATACTAATTTCGGCATGCTGAATCCATTGGCGTTCGCAGAATTCTCGATTCGTTCATCGGATGAAAATGTTATCGAGAGGTCGGAGATGCTATTTTCCCGCCAAATTTTTTTTAAATTTTTTCCTATGTTATATTCGTTGAATACAATATTTTTTCTATAGGCTGACCGAATTTGAAATCGATTACTAGTCAACCATAGATTTGGTGGTCGTTTTTACGAACGTGTGCACTTTAAGTTGGACCGATTTTTAAATTTATTTTTTTTCATTTTTTGAATACTGTGTCATGTTAAATTGATGGCGTAGAATACGGGAAAAATATTGAAAAAATTCTAGAATTTTTGGAAGAATTTTTCGTTGGCGGTTTTATGTGCTAGGATGCTGGATCCTAGCGCAGCTTTCATATTTTTCGCATTTTGCGACCATAACGAGACACATTCGTTAAATACATATTCATATAGAAAGAAAGCTAAGAAAATTTCCTACAAGAGGATATTATTGTTTGCTGGCCTAACAGTTTGCTTGTAGGTGTTATTCATAACATCCGGCTGACGAAAAAAAAAGCTCTGGTAACTGATAAATTGCATGTTCAGCCCCCCCCCCCCCCCCAAACTGAAATCCTGGCCAGAAGTTTATGAAAACAGTAATTAATTGAAATGTGATCAAATGACGAATGCACTGATATGTTATTTACTTATGTTAAATCAAATTAATATCCTCTCATGCGCGTTTCTAGAATGGGGTAATAGAATAATTCGCCCCCCCCCCCACCATGACTGCCATAGTTTTAATGAAGTTTAACTCTTACGAACATGTCTGAGGCCTTCATAGCAAATCATAATATGAAAAAGGGGATCAGTCATAGGCGCAGTAACAATTTCACAGATAGAACTGACAAAAAAAATTGTTCCGCCACTGTGTTACCCTCCTAGGCACGTTTCAAAAATGTGTAGGTTGAGTACGTGAATCGTCGTATTCGGAGCATATTATGACAGAAAGAAAATCAGGCACTGGAAATGTGAGGAACCAAATTGAGGTTCTCATTGAGCATATAGTATCCGAAAGAGATTAAGACACTAAAAAAACAATTTTTTGTTCAATCTCGAAATTTGTTAGTTATAAAAATATTATAAAGTTCTCGACCTTGATGAAAGGAATTACGGACGAAGAGTACTGGTTTTTTGACGATGGTAACCTATTACTGTTCCTACGTCAATCCTAAAATGTGCGATGGAAAATCGAGTTGCTTCTAATTCTAAAAGATGCACCTGCTTTTTACCTTTTTTAAAAGCTGAGTGAAGTCTTCAACTGCCTCGTCAGCTGCTATTTCAGTCTGACGGTTTATCATTTCCATTTATTTCAGCTTATGATTCTTCAACATCTATTTCATCGGGGCCTAAAAATTCGCAAATACATTAATATTGACATGAACATTGGTCAATAAATGTACATACCTCTGGTATAATTGTTCTTATTTCTGCTTTTGTTTTTCTGGCTGTGGCGATACGCAGTTGAATGTTAAATGAAAATGAAACTATTCAAACAATTGAAAATAAAAATAAACAATGCATATCTTCAAATTTCCAATAACTTTTGTTCCGTGAGAACAGTTATTAATATTTGCAGTGTTGCTAATGTTTGTGCTTTATCAAAAGGAAGGTGCGTTCAGAAAATTTGAATGTTACAAATAATATAAAGAATAGCTTATACCTATGTAGAAATCTTTGAAGAGTTGAATCTAGTGACATAGTTTCAATGATTTCTCAATGGCTTGAATCAAGCTATAGTTTAGTTCCTAAATTGTAGATAGTGACTCTCGGCTGTACGGTCCATAATTCATATAATGCAGGTCGAAAAATAGAATAGAAATCAGCTTGGTATATAGGCTTCAAATCCAGTTTTACTTTGCCACTTTCTTACATCCTCTCCAGGCTTTCAAATCCCGTAAAAACCTGAAAATGTACTATGAGTCATTATGTACGAGGACTGAAGGACTTCTCACTCCTGAAATTCTTCATGAATTTTAGGCTTGGCCCGAGTCCGACCGACTATTCAAGATTCGAATCTGGCGAGCCGGTCCGCCCCTGTATCGAAGCTCGACAAAAGGAATGAAAGTAAACGGCAACCCTGACATTTAAAGATTGTGCTCGAGTGAATTGAAGTGTTCTCTATTCTTTCCATTATTCCATTGCATTGTGGCAGTCGACAGATTCGTATCTCCGCAGATATTTTAAGGAGGTTTCTATCACAATTGAATGAACTCCCAGGGGGATGGTCAATGATCGTTGTCATTTCATTTGCGAAATGATCTGGGAATGGGTATGTTCATCGTGGTAGAATCGGTAGAATGCCAGTGTTTCTCAATGTGGAAAATTATAGTCTGTAGTTCGAATAAAATACATACTTAGCGTTCGTTTATTGTTTGTGGAGATAATTTGAATAGAATTTGTCATCAAAGCTGCGGAGACTGAGGTCCTCCTGCAGCTGCACAAGGATAAGCCAATGCATGGGGTCTTCTTCAGGAGCATTGAAGACCTTGGCTTATCCAAAAACCTGACCTTTGCTTTCCTCAGGTCAAGTGAGCTGAAGTCGGAGACCGCGGGATTCATAATGGCCTTCCAGGATGGTGTCTTCAACACCCTTGTCTACCGTAGCCGCGTAATGGGTATAGAGGTACCCTACACTGTGTCGTGGGGCGCCTGAGACCCTTATGCTGTCAGCATGTCCAGCATATGCGGTCTCAGCCTATATCCACAGGCATAACGCGGCCCTACGAGTGCTGTACTACCATCTACGACACTCGTACGGTATAGACGAGACACCGGTGTTGCCTTATACTCCGGGGGATATTGAGTCCGTTGTGGGGAATGAGAAGTGCCGAATATATTGGAACTACTCATTCCCCACCCTCAGGCAAATCCTTGGTGGTATGATGGACCTGCTCTCGAACTTAAAAATCATACCGGCTTGCCCATAATATGGCAGAAATCTTAGCCGTACGAATGCGGCTAGAGAGAGAGAGGAAGAGTGGGGGGGGAGAGGGGGGAAATAGAGATAGAGGGGTGAGGGGGAAAGAGAGATAGGGGGAAGAGAGAGAAGGGGGGGAGAGAGAGAGAGAGAAAGGGGGAAAGAGAGGGAGAGAGGGAGGGGAGAGAGAGATAGGGAGGGGAGAAAGAGATAGATAGGGAGGGGGAGAGAGAGGGGGGAAGAGAGAGAGAGGAAGAGAGAGATAGAGAGCGAGGGGAAGTAAGAGAGAGGAAGAGAGAGAGAGAAGAAGAGAGAGGGGAAGAGAGAGAGAGAAAGGAAGAGAGAGAAAGGAAGAGAGAGAGGAAGATAGAGAGAGAAAGACAGAGATAGAGAGAGGAGAGAGAGAGAGCATGAAACACACACACACCAATCGCAGAAGACGAATCGTTCTTCACCACGACGATGCAAGCTCTCACACATCAACTCAAACAAAAAAAAACATTTTTGAGCGGTCAAAACACGGAACTGCTTGGTCATCCGACGTACAGTCCTGTTTCTTCTTAATCCCGCAGATCGAAAATAAATTACGACGACTGAAGAAGAAGCGGTTGATGCATTCAAATCACATGTTTTGAAGATACCTCAATCGGAATGGAAAAAGAGCTTCGATAATTGATTGAAACACATGCAAAAGTGTATTGATCTTAATGGAGAATATTTCGAAAAACAGTAAAGCCATTCATGATTATGAATATTTGTTTACATTTCTTTATACCAAAACTTGAGTATACCCTCACATAGCTTCTTTGACTTTATATTTTTACGATTACTCCTTTCTGACGAAAGACTAAATGGTGGATTTATGGTCAAGTTTTAGGTCGTAAGTAATAAGTCGGAAGTTTTAAGTAATAAGTCATAAAACTTTCAATCATTCGCTTTCAACAGGAGGTCTTATACACGAGTCGTAAGTTTTAAGTCAAGGAAATTTGGCTAACTTTCATCTTTTACGATAAAACTTGCGACTAATTTGTAATACGCATGCGTCAAGCGGCAATAACTTTTAGTAAATGCTGTCATCTGTCAAGAAGAAATAATATTCGAGTTTCGAATGTTATTTGTTGTTAAATATATGTTATTTGTTTTGTGATGTTCATTAGTTTGATTATAACATTCTCAGACTGCGCGAAAGTGACCAATAATATACTCATTTCCTTATGATATGACGGTCTTTAAGACTTGGGCATGAATGGTCCTTTTTTCCTTAAGACTTCTGACTATTACTTGAAAGTTATTACTCTTCCGACCTAAAACTTGACCATAAATCCACCATAAGGAATCTGGACAACTTTCCAACTATTCCGATCTCAAGTTCGCCCATTTCCGGTCTTCTTTCCGATGCACCTGATCGGTTTTTCAATTGAGAGACCGTTCGCCAGTGCAAAACGGATTCCGCAATTCGTTTCCAATTAAGAAAAGGAGCGTCAAAGGGCGGCCATAGATAATAAATCGTTTTGCGGATCGGTGCGTCCATGCTTTCGCTCGGTCGCTTCCGGCAAGCCTTCTTGGCATCGCGTTCGTGTTTATCTTTTATAGTTGCATTTCGGTTCTTCCTTCGCACGATCGGATTCTTACAGATTTAATGAATTTGCCTCGTAATGAACCGTTGATTTAACACGATTTTTCTTTCTGTCTCGTATCGTTTTGATCGGATAGTAATAATTTGCGTTGGAGTCAATGTCGAATACTTTCTGTGATAGATTATTGCGTTTGATTATCAGGTAACAGTCAGCACTAAATTAAAAAAATTAGATTTTGTTAAAACCCTGGCTGTTACATTGGTTCGTATCTAACAGTTATATCAGAATTCCACGACCATTGTGATGACATGACACTCCAGAAACATGGTGTTTTCCAGATTATAATCAAGTTTCGATGATAATCGTGCCAGAGCGTTTCACTTCGCATGCAATGTTGAAAACTCTAGCCTCTTTAATTTGACGCACATTTTTGAGATTATGTGCGAAGTGAAACGTTCGTGCACGATTATCATCAAAAATTGATTATAATCGAAAAAACACGATATTTTTGGATTTCCCTATCATCGTAATAATAGTGGAATAGTGATATAACTGTTAGATACGAACCATTGTAACAGCAAGGGTTCTGACAAAATTCAATTTTTTTAAATTAGTGCTCTCTGGTGTGGCGAAAATGAGAAAGTTTTGTTATTATCATCGGAATACAAATATTTCAGTATGGTCAAGCTATTCATAAGAAAATAATTTGACATTTTTCTACAGCTAGAAAAATATTTTAAAAAAATTGCTATTTTCAATATTCTCACACTATTTTCTGAAAATTGAATTCTGAGCAACTTTTTCAAATAACTTTTTTCGATATCTTGCCATTTTGACCGACTTTTTGCCTAATCATAGTAATTTTTTTCAATTTGCCGCCATACCAGCGATCACGCGACATGTGTCAAAATCGATTTTTAGGTCATCGGACAAGCACAAACTTTTCCCAACAATCTTTTCTCCAATACTCTAATAATAAACTTTTTTCCCATATGGTACATACTTTTTGGCGGTCACTGTATATAAAAATATATAGAGAGAGTGATTTCGATTTAATTCCCAAAGTTCCACATCTGCTGACGGCCGTTTCGTTGTTTACAACTCGTCGGAGCAGCTTTATGGAGCT
Source organism: Chrysolina haemoptera (assembly GCA_958298965.1). Classification (NCBI taxonomy): domain Eukaryota; kingdom Metazoa; phylum Arthropoda; class Insecta; order Coleoptera; family Chrysomelidae; genus Chrysolina; species Chrysolina haemoptera. The sequence goes on along the minus strand of OY282602.1, from coordinate 1,321,712 downwards.
CTCGAAATCAAAACGAATTCACTCTGAATTAAAACCTTGCGGCAAACACAATGTTGAAACTTAATTTGAAACAAACCACGGAATACAAATTTTACTACTCATTGGCAGGCAGTCAAGAATTTTATTGTTCTGGCCAATCCAAGGTCAAAATCAAGTTTCTAATGCGTTAAGAGAGCTCCATAAAGCTGCTCTGATGAGTTGTAAACAACGAAACGGCCGTCAGCAGATGATGGAACTGTCAGAATTAAATGGAAATCAGTATCTTCACTTTGGATTCTGTTTGCGTTAATAATAATAATCTAGCAATGGTGTGACCCAAACACACCAGTATATACTCAATTTGAACAAAACGAATATAATTACATTCCGCTGTAATCTCCCTGACATACACATGGCTAACAACCGCATAACCAACAAAACAACAAGATTTCTAGGCTTAAAAGATGAACTGAAATTTGACTGCCACATAAAAAGCCTTTTTCTACAACCGAGCGAAAAGTATCATGTTTGCGCTTCAAACAGAAAGCGCAAAGTTGCACTTTTCCGAGGAGCTAGCATTTTTTTAGTTTCTCGCTCGCCTAGCCGAGAATAAATTTCGAAAGAATGGTCTTCTGACTTTGAGGCAAGAAACTGAGTTCTCAGCGTCCCAAGAAACTGATGCCAGTATCAGATGGTAAGAATTATTAATAAACACAAAAAGCCCAAGAGACCAATGGGCACACGTACGTTTTTCAAACGTGTTATAAACGTGGCATTGGTTGAATAAACGTTTCTGGTTGAAAGTTTAATGGCAATAATTTAGTGTAATTTTGAACGTTGAAAGAGTACGTTATAAAGATGTCTTTTCAACGTTACTTCCTCAACAAGTCGTTAAATATACGTTTAAAATCGTTATGTTAATTCAAAAAGAATTGTTTATCAAACTCGCTTTATGCGATTCATTTATCAATGTTTATGATACGTTCTTTAACCTTTTATTTGGTCAAAACATTGTTGTTTAATTGAGTATCTTCGATGTTCAAAAAACCTGATTGAAAACGGGAATAAAGCGACAATTAGTAAGCAATTGGTTTAATATTACGTTGTTTCACGCGACAATTTTTCGTTGAAAAAACGTTCGGTTTTCAGCCATTTCACAACGTTATTTCAACGTCCTTGTGCCGATTGGGAGGCTGAGGTGTAGAGTAGAGTGATAGAAACCAAAGGCTGCAAGATATTGATGGAGAGGATTTTGGCAATTTTCACATAAAAATGGAATTAAACCAATCAAAAAACTTCGATACTATACAACATTTACCATAGCACAGGGAATTTGATGTGGTGTCCCTAAACGGACATTTCACTGCCAAAATACCGAATTTCATGCAATAACAGTATATCCCATGAATGCAACTATTTATTGCGGTTTGCGTTATCGGATTTTGTGGTCTGATACTTAATATACATTCCTGAATTAATTTCTGTTATGATTCAGAGACTGTATTTATTAGTCGTATGTCTACAGTGTGACCCGCACTAAAGACCGAAACACCCTTATAAAATCTACATTTTCCAACCGATTGGACTGATTTTTTTATCATTAGGACACCAAATTTTGTGAATAAATCTCCATTTCCAGGGCCAACTAATCCGATTTTTCGAGATCAAAAATCTAAAAAAATAACTAGCGATTTTTTTATAAAAATTCTAACCACACTTGTGCCTGTGAACGGAAATCATACGTTCCTTTTACTTGCGTTTCTGGAGAAATTCATAATGCCTTGGGTTGTGTTCAGGATCCAATACTGGCAGCACAAACAGCACACTTTCTGCACTCGTCATTGACGTCAGCTTGTTAATTGACCAGTAATAGCTATTTGTATTACTAGGGAGGAAAGTGTCACTTTTCTTCTCTCAGGATGTAGTAAACATCCAAGGGAGGAAAAGGCACTTTACTCCCATGTAATACATATGATTTTTCCTCCTACCCACTTGATGAACCTTTTTTTGTAATTTTAAAACGCATCTCAACTGCTTTTGTCTAAAACGGACCTATACTTGCATGATGGAAAGTATAGACAATACAGTCATGTCCATCTGAGAATCTGCGGTGGTGCAATGGCTAGCGCCTTGGGCTTGTAATCCGAAGGTCTCGGGTTCAGCTCCTGGCAATTGCAACTTTTTTTGTAAGAACACTATTTTACTTTTTTCTTGTTAGTTATTTGAATTATTGGACATTTAGATAGCTTATACATTTCGGATTGCTATTGAGTGATTTTCTCATAAGTAATGCTATGTGCCTATCTGAATGAAGTGTCGATAATTTTTTTTTTTCTAAGAGCTGCGCTTGTAGAAAAAATATGTGTATTTCGAGCACAAAGTGTCACTGTCGTTCTCAAAAGATTAATCTTTTTGTCGAGCGACAATAAATCACTTTGCGCTCTAAATACACAAATAGCTATTAAAGAACTAAAGTAGAAGTAGCATTCATGTTTGATTTTTGCCAAAATACAGGATATATAAGTTGTTCCAGAAATTACGGAAACAATTTGATTATAATAGATTCACAAGTTTCATCGTTCACAGTTTACTTGAAGTGAGGGGGAGGAAAAGTATGAGTTTTCTCCCTGGTTTGAGGAAGGAAAGTGTGTACTTTCTATAGGGGTAGGAGGAAAAATCGTTGCCTCACGTTCTGCAGGGTATGAAAAGTTGTTGGAAATACCTACATGAGAAAATCTAACTTTTTGATTGAGAGCAATGTTTTTCATTCATTAAGAAATAACAAAGAATCATGAAGATATTAGTGATGAGAGCCTTCAAATTTGCAATACTGTTAAATCTCAATAAATTTATGTTGTGGAATATTCCGATTACTACTGGTATAATCTAATAACGTTCATTCTGCACCGGATTCTTCACAACGCGGTGAATATTCCAGACCATATACTTAATCCGGATTCCACAATCAGAAAATTAATTTTCGCCTTTAATCGATTCAGAGGCTGCGGTGAAGGACTTTTTGTCAGAAAGTACCATTTCGTTATTATGGAGCTATTCAAAAAGATAATGGGGAAAACTACTGAGTCGAGAAATGGGCAACGACGTACTAATAACTATGCAACCAGCGTGCAACGAAAAATTCATTCGCCATGGTTCATTCGTACTGTGTTTGGTCGAGAGGCGTGTATTTCAATTTTTTTCGGAATTATCCGTAGTTTCAATGAGTAACTCTTGGGAAATATTGAATCTGTCCAAAAGTTATTGGTAGAATTTTTTTTCTATAGTATCATTGCAGTACAGGTCAAAGTAATTCTTTGAAAGCATAATTAATATATTGATTTTTGGACATTCCATGATAAAACATTTAAATCAAACCGTTCTTCAATGAAGTCAATATCTCCGGAGATGGTTCGAAAAAGCTTAGAGCACAGGACACTGAACCTTGGGGAACACCACATCAAATAGTGTGAAGTTTTGAATAATGGGTTAGGTCGACAATTGTTATGTCACACGGGTACTTACCTTCCTGTTGATTTCAGTAATTTATCCACCAATGAGATTTTTTATGTATGTATATATTTAATAATTATATTATATTATAATCCAGTACGATTGGGTTTTGAGACAAGAATCGATTGTAATACCACCAAACGTGGTATGCTAGTAGTTGGAACCATGATAAACATATAAATAGATTTTTGCTGTAACCTTGGAAAGTATATGATTTATCGAAAAAACAACTCAACAGAGTGAAAAACAATTCAATTTTCCACAAAAATTTTTCCTAGTAATATCTTATGAAATGTGCTTGTTTTCCAAAAAAACGTGATTGAACGCCGACATCAAATTTCAGGTTCACCCTTTCCCGCCGCTGAAAGTTCTGGCGGAGCCGAATATTTGATTGGTCATAACTCTGCTAAAAATGATCGGAGAAGAAAAAGGAAAAGTTAATATCGTTTCTGAAGACTCTTACTTTCTCATCAAAATATAATATGCGAGTATTTGAGTACCTAAAATGTGTTTTGTCGCACTTCACGGAGATGTTTGCGGATGATCCGAAAATCATGAATAATTTAGTAAATATGGAATTGATTATACTAAAGCAGCAACCCATACCCTCTTTGAACTATATGCAACCATTTTAAAGTAGTGTGACAGGTCCCACTTATACATGCTTAAAAAAAAAAACCTATTTTACTCCTGTCTCATTTTCAACTTACCCATAAAATCGGCATTCTCTTCACTAAATGTTGAAAATAATCGTTTATTCATATCCTGCATATATCTATATTTAATAACACTATTGTGAAGTGCAAACGTCAAGCTTGAAATCACATACTTCATTTTTTATGTATGATGTGTATGAGCGATTATTTTCAAAATTTACTGAAAACATTGTCGGGATTATGGGTGAGTTGAAAACTAAGGCAGTAGTAAAACCCAGTTTTATGTTTGGCATGTATAAGTGAGACTTGTCTCACTAGCCTTAAATCCTTGCATATGGTCCAAAGAGGGTACTGAATCCTGCTCCACTAAAATTATTTCATATCAACTAAAATATCCTTGATTTTCGGATCCTCCGTAAATATCGTAGAAGGGTTATGTGAAGTGGGACAAAACACATTTTAGGTACTCAGATACTCACATGTTATATTTGCATGAGGAAGTAGAAGTCTTCAGGAACGATATGCACTTTTTCTTTTCCTTCTACTATAATTTTTAGCAAAGTTATGACAAATCTAATTTTCGGCCCTGCCTGAACTCGCAGTGGCGGGTTAGCGCGAGCATGAAATGTGACGTCGGCGTTAAACCAGGTTTTCTGAGAAAACGAGCGTATTTCATGAGGTATTACTGAAAATAATTCTTGAGGAGAATTGAATTATCTGTCAACCTATCGAAATCGTTTTTCGATAAATCTTATATTTTCTGAAATAACAACAAAAAAAATCATATATTTTTTAAATGAATTTTTTTTTTGGTTCCACCCCTGTTTTTTTGGTAAACAATTTTTTTCTAATAATACATGATGTCGAGATGTCATGTGCCGAGTTTCAGAATACTACAGTTCATTCTTCACTTTTTGCTCGAGTTTGTCTGTCGTTACTGGATTATTAGTTAGTGTAGTTTTGTGGATTTCAGTATACTGCTTATGCTTGAATAACATTTTTTTGCCGACAACGGTTTTTGTTTTGCTTGAGTTGAAGTCGTCGAGACGTTCCTGAGTTCTCGATAAGTGATACGCACTTCTTGTATCCATCATTGATACAGTTCCCTAAAATAAAATAACCCTCTCTCGCGACTCATTTACCGACGAGACGAGAGCTCGTTGCGCACATCTTCCTTTTTGGAAGCAACCCTCTGCAAGTCAGGTGGTTTATTTAATGTATAAAGGACGGCACAAGGCACAATACACTTTGAAATTTCACATTCTATATAAAGTTTGTATATACGTGGCGTTATTCGAGCATGCCACCGCAACAATGTGGAAGAGCTTTGACAGAAGAACGCGCATCTAATTCGAACGACTCGAGCATCTACTTGCTAACCAGACTGAATTGAAATTTGCTTTGTTATCTCTCGGTGAGCTCAACTTTGATATACTTATCCTTCATTTATCATTGCTCTTTATAACGTCGTTCCGCTGAGATTTCGCTTTCGTGAGGTGTGTCGGAGCAAAGAGAAATTCACCTTCAGCATCTTGAGTGATACAGTTACCTTTTGTAATAGGGAAACACTTCGTCTTTCGAAGTCTTTAATGGCATTTGCACTGATTCTACTACACTGTCGCCAATCCCCTTGCGTTCTCTTAAATATTCCTTGAAAACTGTCAATTGTCCAATAATCCCACTTCTGACACCAGTTGTTACAAATCTCCTGCAAGTTCTCAAAATGATAATTATCGATACAGAATCTCAATACATATTTGTGACAAGACAGTAACACATCGAATGTTCCTCTTCTGATAACGAGAATGGCACTAAAACTATGCAGAATCACGGGATGGTAGTAATTTCATTGATAACTTGGAGACCATCAATTTTGTTGACATTCTTCAACTTCACAATATAGTGACAAAAAGGTTGTTTGGAACTAGGTTCAACATATACATAACAAAGTGAATTCACTGAATAAATCATATATTTGAACTTTTTGATTTGCATGCACCCATAAAGACTGTAGAAATAAGCAGTCTCGAAGTACGTTGACCAACGGGCAGTGTGAAACTAATGATATCACTTGAGAATCTTGAGATAAAGCGTGAAAAAAATCTTTGCTTTCAAACTGAGAACAGGACATTTTGAAAAGACTTGAACAATCCGAAAGTTCATCATATTGAAAAAACTAAACTCGATTCCGGTTTGATTGGTTCTTTCAAATATCTTTTGTTTAATAGAGAAACTACCATTTTTTATCCAAGCAACATCCGACCAAATGTTAATATTTTAAAAGTGTCCTCAACCAGTGAAACTGAAATATAAAACACTTTTGACAATAAAATCAAAACCTGCTGGAGTCGACATACTGAGCATCATCACTCATATTTTTCATTTTCACATCTAAATTAATAGAATCTCTGAAACTGGGAACAATATTTCATCATTGCGTGACCAATGGTACCTAACCTAAAAAAAATAAGTCTACCCAAATGGAACTTCACTTAGAACCCCACAGCACTCTCCCCTCCCAACACTCCGGCTTCAGAACTGATCACAGTTGCATCCTGGCACCTTTAAAAGTAACCAACCATGTATATTTCGCCTATATTTGAATCATATTGAACTTCCAGAAAAGTTCTTCAATGTGATAAAATCCTGCCTTCTCAAGAGACTATATTATATCCGATTATATCGCAATGAAAAAATGGAGTACCACAGGGATCCATTTTGGGGCTCATACTTTTTATTATCTACACCAACGAGTACAGTTCACTGAAAGCCGTTTACTCAGGTATACATTTCTTTCCCTGAGAATGATCTCATAACAACCTCTAATTGACTCAGTAACAACCTTAATTTTTCAGTCGAAATGCCAAACAAATTTCACCTTTTACTCATATATAATTTTGGCATGTTGCTTATTTGTGGGCTGACCAGACGTGATCTCATTTCGAATAATTCAAAAGGTAGTGGTTTGGTGAATATCAAAAAATACAACAACAATACAACATCTTTGTCTTCGCGTCGGCAGTAAACTACATCCTACGGGAGGAAAAGTGGCAATTTCCTCCCTAGTAATACAAATAGCTATGTCTTTTACAAAGTATCTCACTGAAAAAAAAAAAATGGAGGATCAAGAAGCTGTGCTTCGATCATGACACCTTTTTTAACTTCAGCTTCCCGTTGCCATTAAGAAACTGTTGCATTCAATAAAATTTCGAACAAAATTATATATTTGAAAGTTAGCCCCTGCTTCCGCAAGATGAGAGCGTAGAACTTTTCTAATTACTTTCCTGAAAACTTTCTCTGTAAAGGGGAATAATAATGTTTTCGTTTCTCTACAGGAAAATTTGGATTTTTATTGCGGACATTAAATGAATAATTCTAGAAGTTATCTGTTTTTGTTGAACCATTCACTTGTATTTGTTGACTCACAAACATCTTTTGATAGGGCTGGTTGGGGGGTGGTGTCGTTCTTATTGTTATCTTTGCCTTGAAATTGCCCATTCCCATGTTACCATAAACCTACATATCAAAAAAGTAAAACGGAAACATAATTTTTTAACTTGATTATCAGTAATAAAACCAAATCAACTCAAAAAAACTCTTCTCATTGTAGAAAACGAATATACTGGAGTTTTAACACCAAACTGCAATTTTTAACACCTCACCACACGTTTCGGTTACCAAGTGATCATCTTCAAGAGGGAAAATTAAACTAATTCTACAAACTCTTACGTTCTTATTTTATGTGTGTTCAATGTTTAAGCGCTGCGCAATGCCTCCGATGTTGCAATATGCACCACATGTCTATTTATTTTCGTTCAATAAACAGAGGATATCATGAACTCGGCGTTGCCTCTCAAATAGATACTTAATTGTCGAACCGAAAGCGCTAATTACTTCAATCTCGATTCTCTATTTATTTATCCGCCTTCCAACACACCATATTACGGTAACAACGACCTCTGCAAAAAATAGCTACACATCTTGCAACACGAACCGTGTTCGAGACTTAATTTGACAGGTGTAGTTTATCAATGACCGGGGCATGGAGTCCTGCCAGAAGCGCTAATGAAATAAATATCACTAATATCAGCGTGTCATCGTTTCGATGGCATCAGACTATCAATAGGCACATTATGAGAGATTTTATATGGGGGGAATATGCTGACGATTTGACGATATTTTTTTGAATGTAGGGACATTTATCTATTATCTAAATTGAAAGCATGTCTATTGTGATCACAAGCTTGTAATACCTGTCCTAAGGTGGGTGCAACACATCTTTCGTTCTACTCCTACTTGCACCAAACAAAAACCACTCAAATTGAATAAAACATGGCAGCAGGTAATCAAAAAGACCAAAACAAAACCCTTTTCACGACCCCGATTTCTTACTAACTTCCTTGTTTCTTCAATACAGAAATCGTTCGATAAATCCCATAAAACATTGCCTGAGCAGTTTGTAGATTTCTGTCGGCAACTCGTTACAACAAACACTATTCATATGTTCACATAATTTTGTCTGGCTGAATAAACACACGGTCAATATCAGGTTTTCATTTCATCAAAAGTTAGCTATGAGTCGTGGATATGCAACTAAATGCACAATAATATTTTATTGAATAAATACATATTACAATATCATAATTAGGACCGAAATTATACAGCGTATTCACAGTTCCCGTAAATATTGCCCTAATATCTTTTTTCTTTCTTTATATTACAGTATCATAAGTTAGGACCTAAATTATACAGCGTATACACAGTTCACAGTTCCCGTAAATCTTTCCCTAATATCTATTTTCTTTCTTTACATTACAGTATCAAAAGTTAGGGCCGAAATTATATAGCGTATACACAGTTCCCGTAAATCTTGCCCTAATATCTATTTTCTTCCTTTATATTACAGTATCATAAGTTAGGACCGAAATTATACAGCGTATACACAGTTCCCGTAAATCTTGCCCTAATATCTATTTTCTTTCTTTACATTACAGTATAATAAGTTAGGACCGAAATTATACAGCATATACACAGTCCCCGTAAATCTTGCCCTAATATCTATTTTCTTTCTTTATACTACAGTATCATAAGTTAGGACTGAAATTATACAGCGTATACACAGTTCCCGTAAATCTTGCCCTAATATCTATTTTCTTTCTTTATATTACAATAAGTTAGGACCGAAATTATACAGCGTATACACAGTTCCCGTAAATCTTGCCCTAATATCTATTTTCTTTCTTTATATTACAGTATCATAAGTTAGGACCGAAATTATACAGCGTATATACACTTCACAGTTACCGTAAATCTTGCCCTAATATCTATTTTCTTTTTAAAAAATATTGGGGTTAGTACGTTTTCATTCCGTATATCCTGTCTTAATATCTCTGTTTATTTTCAAGATATTGTGTAGGTGATTAATTTTCAATTAAATTTTTTTGCGGTAAGTGGGAATTGGATAATGAAAACTAAGTGTTCACTACCTGGCATAGATGTGAAGATTTGTATTCGTTTCTTAGCAAAACGTTTATATCCTTTCCTGTTAATACTCTTTTCAAATTGTGAGACTGCAACACGACAGTGAAGTCATGTAATCCGTACTATATGTGGTAATAACGACATTCTGAACACGATCTTTACTTCCATGTTTCCTCTGAAGTGAAGGCCATACTAGTAATATCATCAATAATGCATACACGAAATTATTGTGAAAATTCTTCTGTACAACATTCGTACACCGTTATTCTAAATACGTATACTGAAATTATTATGTATGGAGTTGAGTCTGCGGTGTACCAGACGTTTGTTTTTTAAAAGTGTTACTATATTAATATAATGTTTATGGATAGACACGATCTGCCGGTAATTGGCAATCAGAAATAAATAAAAGTTAAATCTGTTATCGTATAATCCCGGAAATCTATTGTTTGTCGATATGTCGTTTGTAAAAACATATTTATTTCATTGGCACAGCCAGGGGTGGGGGGGCTTTGGGGCTGCAGCCCCCCCAAGCCACAAAATGACTATTGAATTAATGGCGTAAAATACGGAAAAAATATTTTAAAAATTCTAGAACTTTCTGAAGTATTTTTTTTGGTCGTTTTATGTGCTAGGATAGGATCCTAGCGCACCTTTTACATTTATCGCATTTTGCGACCATAACGAGACACATTCGTCAAATACATAGGTATATAGAAAGAAAGCTAAGAAAACTTCCTACCAGAGGATGTTATTGTTTGCTGGCCTAACAGTTCGCTTGTAGGTGTTATAGGTGGTTTTATGTGCTATGATAGGATCCTAGCGCACCTTTTACATTTATGGCATTTTGCGACCGTAACGAGACACATTCGTTAAATACATAGGTATATAGAAAGAAAGCTGAGAAAATTTCCTACAAGAGGATGTTATTGTTTGCTGGCCTAACAGTTCGCTTGTAGGTGTTATAGGTGGTTTTATGTGCTATGATAGGATCCTAGCGCACCTTTTACATTTATCGCATTTTGCGACCATATCGAGACACATTCGTTAAATACATAGGTATATAGAAAGAAAGCTAAGAAAATTTCCTACAAGAGTGAGAAATATGAGTGTAATAAGAATGAAAAAAAATTCTTTCATTCAATCACTGACATATCAACGTCCATATATTTGAATTTTTCTGGTAACAGACCGATTTGGGTACTCTATTCAGAACGGATCAACGAAGGCGAACATCAAAACAAAATCCATCACATCGTCCTGATCGACTCAATAATTTCCAATGAATCAGACCAAACAAATATCGTCTATCCGAATCAATGAAAAACGCTGCGAGAAGTGAATAAAGCTCAAGAAGCGATACGCCGAATATCACAAAAAAGATCCGAAAAATGCGGTAGAAAGAGACAGAGCCGATCGGTGCGTTGAATGCAACAAGTAGCCAATTTCGGTTAACGATTCCCAATGGAACTGACAAGCCGTGGAAACGGAAAAAGATGTTAGTATACGCCGGTAAGTCGTCAGGAATTCTCAGCTCGCGAAATTTCCCCCAACTATGCCGTTTTTTTAACAACAGCTATTTCGCAAGCTCAATAATGCGCCAGCGTATGCTTCATTACTTTTGGCGAATCAATCGACTACACTCCAATACTCCCATTCGACGATTGAATGATATGAAGTTACTTGATAAGGTGGATATTAATGTTTTGTTAGTTTTTGCACGATCTAGTTTTTTTGATTAGGTATGTACCTACGGTATCTGTCAAAACTGTATGTTTTGTTGAATGGTTGGTTGGTTGGTTGATGAATCAGTTCCATCAGAATATCTTTGATATTCAAAATATAAATAGTTCATTAGATGACGAACGAATTAGTGAATGATCTTAATCGTATTACGATTACGCTTAAGATTAAATCTTAAGCATGTACAATCTGGATTAAATGGACCAAAATAGTATAATTTTTTTTTGTTTCAATCAGAAAAAAAATTGCGTGATAGTTGCCGAGACCCTCACTCTCTTCAACGTAAGATTAGATGAGATTTGACTCGACCCCACCCCCCCCCTTAAACATCTCACGTATTTTATGGACGCCCCCAATCAAATATTCAGCTCCGCCAGAACTTTTGAAATTGAATGTCGGCGTTTAATCACGTTTTCTGAGAAAACAAGCGCATTTCATGAGAAATTACTAGGAATATTTTTTGTGGAAAATTGAATTGTTATTCACCCTGTTTGGTTTTTTTTCGAGAAATCATATACTTTCTAAGATTACAGCACAAATCTATTTATATATTTTCAAACAAAAAAAAATATGTTCCACCCCTGGAATTTTGGTAAACAATTTTTTTTCGTGTTTATCATGGATCCAACTACCAAGTTTGGTGGTGCTATAATCGATCCTCGTTTCAAAACCCAAGCGTTCTGGATTACAGGAAATATAACGAAAAACCCCCTATCGAGATTACGTCCGTCAAATTGAATTTGCTCCTTAATTTCCTGCACCGGCGACGACCTTGAACGGTGCAGTAGTGAGAGTACAAATGAAAATTAAGCACCTGCGAGATCTGTGAAACGGTAGGCCGTTCTTCGATCTTCGTCTACACGACGCTGCAGAGAGGATCAGAGCGTATTCGGCATTATCAAAGCGGCGTAAATATTCAATTAAAAAAGGGACAGGTATTTCCTAGGAATCCAGAATACATGTTCTAGATAACGAACCCTATGCCTCGGTGATCAATTTTATGCTGATAAGCATCATTTCTTGCATTGCGACTGACCGACTGGTTTTTTATTGAACTTTTTTTTCCTAGAAGTATCCCTAGATTTATTATTGCCCGCACATGAAATTGACAGGAAAGCTGCACGAACTTCCGTGATACGAGGATGTGTTCTAGGTTATAATCCATTTTTTTGTTGGGTGAAAATTACATCCATATTAGTGAGGAATCACACTGATCGACCAGGACCGACCGTCCGCGACCGTCCACCTACGACCAAAAGTAGAAGTAGATCAATGAAAATTTTCAGAGTCACACTGATCGACCATCCATGAACGACCACTAGGATAATTTTGTAAATCTGACATTAATTTGACATTCGAAAGGTTATGTGAATTGTCTGTTCATTTACTGAAAATGAGTTATATTCATAATATCAATAGTTTTGCTTTAAATAATGAACAGTAGTGATACTGAAGAAGAACATTTTATTTTTCTGGTAGGAAATATACCTATTTATATGAGTTTTGTTGAAGTCAAAAGTTCATCATAAATGTGTGTCAAAATGACATTGCGTCAGGATAGTGTGACACCGACCAAAATTTCCAGCAGACTACAATTTCGAACATGGTCTTTGAAAAACGGTCGAGGACGGTGAATGACGATTATACAGTGTGAATTGTGCGATAAGAATATACGTGTTGGAAATTTTGCTCCTAGGTGGACGGTCGGTCCTAGTCGATCAGTGTGATTCCTGGCTTAGTTTATATTTGTTGTTTTGTTTTCGTGTTTTACAGAATACATCATCACTTCATATTTTGAAACCAGTCTGTGAAGATTCCAATCTGATTATTGATTAAAGTTTTGATTTCTTGGGAGAAGTTCGTTTCTAGTCCTGGTTTTCTGGGTTTTTCAGTCTCCGTCCATATATACTCTGAAATTGTAAAAAAAAGTTTATTCAAGGAAGCTTTTACAAAAAACTTTGACGTTTCGAAGACTATATCTGCCTCCGCCTCCGATATCAAAACTTGCTGAAAATTCTATCGGAGGTTTGGAGATAATAAGATCTCTTTTGATTTTTGTTCGAAAATATGAATGGGATATTCATGAAATCTGTTGTGGAATCATCTGCGGCTATACATGTTCTAGATTTCACAACATATTTTCGAACAAAAATCGAAATGCAATGCCCATAACAGGTCTATTTCAAAAAATAACTTTCAAAGTGTTACCGCAGAAGAAATATTTCCATATTTCCATCATTTTCATCCGTGATGTGTATAATTGCTTGTGAAGAGCATGCTTTCCAATTTTATCAATCTCCCTGATGAGTTTGGCAAAGCGAAATAGATTTTCGTCAAAATCTATTTGGATTAAATGCTAGAAAAGCGAACCTTGCTTCAATGAAATGAACGATTTCTGTGAGTGATATTTATTAATATTTTTTCAAGTCGTATATCGTCGTCCAAAGCCTACTTTTTAAATTGTGCATTTCAAAGTATGCATGAAAAAACCTAAAAACTCTCTGTTTCAAAGATGACTCTAACAAACTATCACGTTTGCCACATTATTGAAATGGTAATTTCAAGTTTTATTGAAATATGAAGGAATATACAGGTTGTTTCATTTAAAAATATGATTTTCCATTAGTAACCATTAATATATGATTTGAAAAAATGAATTACATACACTACTGTAAAGTGCTTGTGAAATGTTTTCATGAAAAGAAAGAATGTTCAACAGGAAAAAGTTACAGCAACTTTTCGAAGATGCACATTTTTGAAAAACATGTAACTTAGAAACGATGATAGATATCGATATGCGTATATATCAGTTTTCATCAATCTAGTTTAAATACAGGACTTTCCCTTTGAAATAAAAGTTTCCAATTGGGACCGCCCTGTACAAAGTATAAGTAATTGAAATGGTCGAAATTATAGAGAAAGGTTGTGAAATGGTGGGCAATCATTGTGCACTATGAAACCGTCTCTAATATGAAATAGTTTGGCTTCTGAAGCGTGAATCGTCTCACTTTATTTACTTACGGCTATTTAAATACGGTATAATTAAATGATACCGCGAAGATTTCTATAGGAAGTTTGCGTAAAAATGAAATAATATTGCCTGAAACTCGAACAAAGAATCGAGCGAATTACGGGACGCGGGACGCGCAATTAAGCAACTTAACTGCACGTCTCGTTGGCGTTTCCCCATTGTTTTTCCTACTTTTCGAAGTTGGCAAGCTCGTCCGGACCGTGCTTCATGCCGAGACACGCAACAATTTTAATAAATGATGTTAGATAATAAAGGAATAAATTATACGTTTTTGCTAATTTCTGCCGTGCGTTCATTGTTTAGTGCCATGACATAATGACACGACGTACAGTATTTCTTCTTCAGTTTCAAATGGCCGTGATTATTGGAACACACCTAGCTCCTTTTTTTACCTAACTGGAGAAAGTGGCACACCTGAACGTAGCCGAACTATTTTGATACGTGTTCTGAGTTCTGGTTTCCCGGGTTTGCTGTGGTTCATCAAATGATGTTATAGGATTCCCATTCTAACCATTAGTAAGTCAAACCGGAGTTTAAACGTTTAAATTCGGCCCCTGACTGAAACTAAAGCTCTCGTTCCTAGCACGACTTTTATAGTGCTGATTTTGCGCGCATTTTCTGCGATGGTGGATCCGTGCGTACATTTCGCGCGATTCGGGTGACATGACTTCGTTTTGGCGCCTTTCAATGCTACGTGTCAGATCCTTGGGAGATATTTTCTTTCTTTTTTTCTCTTGCAGTTTTTTTGAGGTTATTTTGAGGTATTCCGGAGCTCCGACACATCCGGAGGGCGCGCTGGTGTCATTTACCCAGATAGCCACTCCCCACGTCCGTGGGTTGAGCAACTACTGGGTCCGAGAATCATGTGCCCTAAGCAGACGGAGTGAACCAAGGATGACGGCCTTCTGCATATTGCCGGCTAAGATTTCTGCCATATTATGGCAAGCCGGTATGATTTTTAAGTTCGAGAGCAGTGTGTCCATCATACCGCCAAGGACCCCTATAGTCAGAACCACCATTTTAACAGAATGGTTTGTGTAGAGCCTGCGGAGTTCAAAGGATATTTAGTCCGTTTCTCCTCTTCTTTTCGGAGCCGAAAACTCCATGACGAAAATCGTCTTACTTTGATGGTCGAGGAGGACTACATCAGGCTTATTGGCTTGTATTTGCCTGAAGGTGGTGGGGAATGAGTAGTTTCAGTATATTCGGCATTTCTCATTAACCACAACGGACTCAATATCCCCCCGAGCATAAGGCAACACCGGTGTTTCTTCTATACTGTACGAGTGTCTTAGATAGTAGTACAACACTCGTAGAGCCGCGTTATGCCTGTGGATATAGGGTGAGACCGCATATGCTGGACATGCTGACAGCAAATGCATAAGGGTCTCAGGCGCCCCACGACACGCTCTGCATCTAGTGTCTGGGATCTCTATACCCATCACGCGGCTACGGTAGACCAGGGTGTTGAAGACACCATCCTGGCAAGCCATTATGAATTCCTTGGTCTCCGACTTCAGCTCACTTGACCTGAGGAAAGCAAAGGTCAGGTTTTTGGATAAGCCAAGGTCTTCAATGTTCTTGAAGAAGACCCCAAATGCATTGGCTTATCCTTGTGCAGCTGCAGGAGGACCTCAGTCTCCGCAGCTCTGATGTGAGCTTTTTGCCGAACGGGTTCCAACTTGGTGACATGGTTTGGGTTCATCGGCTGTCCGGATTGCTGCCTTGAAAAGAAATGCTCCAATCCCTGCTTTTTCATGGTCGCGGACCATGCAGAGAAGAGGATCTGAACTCCTGATGACTTTACAGGCTCCATCCAGCACCATTCTGTTATGTAGACACTCCCCGGTTCCCCTGTTATCTGGGGAAGTATAACCATGGAACGGACGATTTAGGATGCAAGCTCCTTTGAAGATGAGATGCATTATTATCATTATTAATTTGCTAGGAATATAACAGTCAGGCCCTGTCTCCGGGGCCTTGATTCATCCGAAGGTCGCGCTAGTGATTATTCTGAATCAATCTATATTTCAATAAAAAAGAAACTCTGCTGTTTTTCTGTTATAAGAAGAAAAAACTAAGGGTCAGCTATTCTACTAACTTTTTATCATGATATATCTTCGAGTCATTTTTCCTATTCCAAGTTTTCTAGTATATATTCTATTCACCTTATTATTCTTGGAATTTTACGATTTTCGAACTGGACTAGTTCCTTTTTCACCTGTATATCGCAAGATGTTGGGAAATAAACATGGTTCTCATTAAGCGGTCTGAAATGTCCGCTTTGTGAGAATGCTGACTGCATGATTTATTGTCACTGGAAATCACGACAGGTTTTACAATTAACTATCAATCATCGGTTGCTGGGTAAGAACCCTGAGAAAATGCACCGGTCGTAGAAAAACATTAACTCCGATTTCTGCGTATAATTGATAACGTAAATGTTTCACAAACAGCTTTTTCAGCGTGAAATAACAATAATAAAATGTTTGCATCATTGGGAAAACGTAAAATATCGTGTCGATTCTCGATTGTTTGGTAGTTTGGTTTTAGAAACTAACTGGTCGTTTTTCGTGATTGTGGAAACAACATTTGATTCGTATGTTTGGGTTTTCGGTTCGGTTTATTTTGAGATCTAATTAATTGAGTTGGTAGCGAAGCGAACGCAGATGTCGCCCAGGTCTCCGGATCCGAACCGTTACATTCCTGTGCCGCAAGGGAATCTATATGGAAGTCCTTTTTTCTTTTCGGGTATGTTTCTATTGAGTTTTTAATTCAACGTTATTTTTTTTATTTCTACACTTATTCACAAGTTGACGTGAATTCGTGAATATCGGATCATTTATTGATTTTGTCGCATTCAATTCAAGAATGATTTGAATAGTAGGATTAAACATGAAATATTACTTTTTTGAAGGATTTATTTTTAACAGAGTCAATTATTAATTGATTATTCATCATAAAAAAATTTCATTTATCGGTTCGGTATCCGACGCTTTTTGTTCTTAATGAGCGGGACCAGTTTTTAAAACTTCCTTATATCAATATTGTCCTTAACATTCAATGTACTTTTCAACTTTTAGTAGACACTCTATAACGTTTTATAATTTTAGAATATAAGCACATTATTTACATGTTTCTTGTCACACTATTCACGAAATTGGTCATATGTTTTCTCATATACTAATTTGGATTTGGCCGGTAACATATTAGATACTATTGAAAATCACAGCATATATAAATTTCGGCATGCTGAATCGATTGGCGTTCGCAGAATTTGTCTATCTCGATTCGGTCGTCGGTTGAAAATGTTATCTAGAGGTTGCAGCTGCCGTTTTCCCGCCAAAAATTTTTCTAATTTTTTTCTATGTTATATTCGTGAAAATCAATCTTTTTTCTATACGCTGACCGAATTTGAAATCGATTGGTAGTCAAACATAGATTTGGTAGGCTTTTTTACGAACGTCTGCACTTTGAGATGGACCAATTTTTAAATTTATTATTTTTCATTTTTCTAATACTCTTTCATGTTAAATTGATGGCGTAGAATACGGAAAAAATATTTAAAAAATTCTAGAACTTTCGAAAGTATTTTTCGTTGGCGGTTTTATGTTCTAGGAAGCTTGGATCCTCACGCACCCTTTACATTTTTCGCATTTTGCGACCATAACGAGACACATTCGTTAAATACATATGCATATAGAAAGAAAGCTAAGAAAATTTCCTACAAGAGGATGTTATCGTTTGCTGGCCTAATAGTTTGCTTGTAGTTGTTATAGGTGGTTTTGTGTGCTAGGATGCTGTATTCCTAACCATAGAGTTTTAAGGATTTTTCTGGTAGACATGTGAAAATTTTCATATGTCCAGTTCATAGTAGACGAGAGAGTTGCTCTATTATATTTTTACCTATTTTCCTTCATGATTCAGTCCATGAATTTCCCCACCACGGATTATATCAATATACAGACATAACATTGGTATCATAAAATACCTGGATTTATCTACCCACAGCTGTCTATGTGAATGTATGTCAGCGAACTAATCTGTGCCTACCCTTTATGTCTAGCATGATAGCATGAATGTACGAAAAACGCAATGTTCAACAACGCCCATTTCGAAATAGTGTTCGTGTGTTAATAAAACATAGCGAATCAAAAATCATGAACACTAATGCAAGAACGACAATAGCGCATAAACTCTGACTACTTACTTTCCTTTCGGCTCTGTATACCGGGTGTCAACGAATCTATTAGACAAGTCATAACTTCTAGACCATTAGGTGTATCAAAATGAGATTTGGTATAGGTAAATGGTATGTGAAGAGGAGAGTTTTCACATATTTTCCACTTTCCGGTCACTAAATTTTTAAATGGAACACCCTGTATATTGTAACATTTTTGGATTTCTGAGACAATTCTAGATCAGAATGTGACAGTTTTTATGTCTACTTAATTTTTTTGGAGTCACTTTTGAAATTACATCTAGATGGCCATGATCGGAAGTAAACTAATCTAAGGACCTCAGGTGATATCAGAATATTACAATCGTGAAGTTTTAGTGACTAGTATGAAAGATATGAATAAGACAAGTTGGCAAAATTACATTTTACGTGTCTAACTATTATTTTTCAAATGGCGACCATTTTTTGACAAGCACTTTCCGAAAAAAGGATATTTTGACGAATCTAACGATACTAATTTATTTGCGATTGGATCACAAATAAGAACATAAATAAAATATTACTGAGGAAAATACTTCATAATAATTTATTTACTTTTGTCAAGTGTGCCGAGGATAGGCATGATGCATATTTTGCAGTTATTTCGATCAAGTCTTCTTTGGAGAACAAAACACTCACTTAGATTATGACAGTGACATGAGCTTTAAGAGCAGAAGGTAAAATTTTCTTGATTTTCGTTAAATTTTAGTTCAATTGTCCGTCAAAATAATGTATACTCAAAGTGAAAAAGTGGATATGTTGTTATTGTTTGGAGAATGTCACAGTAATTCAGGGAATGCTGCTGAGTTGTATGCTCAGAGATATCCCAATCGGCAACATCCATCCCATCAGTATTTTCCGTATGTTGAGAATCGTTTTAGGCAAGCGGGAAATCGAGAGGCAGAACAGAGGTTTATCATAAATGAGGAGACTTGTCTAATTCATATCTATCATACTTGTCACTAAAACTTCGCGATTGTAATATTCTGATATTACCTGAGGTCCTTAGATTAGTTTACTTCCGATCATGGCCACCTAGATGTAATTTCAAAAGTGGTTCCAAAAAAGTAGACATAAAAACTTTCGAAAATGTCACATCCTGATCTAGAATTGTCTCAGAAATCCAAAAATGTTACAATATACAGGGTGTTCCATTTAAAAATTTAGAACCGGAGCCATTTCTGGCGGAAGTGACCGGAAAGTGAAAAATATGTGAAAACTCTCCTCTTCACATACCATTTACCTATACCAAATCTCATTTTGATACACCTAATGGTCTAGAAGTTCTGACTTGTCTAATAGATTCATTGACACCCGGTATAGCCGCAATTTACGAGATACGTGTACTGCAAACTATGTTTGTCCTGAGAAAAATATGTCTAGGAGACCGCTGCCTGTAATGTTGTTCATATATTCTGTAGCTGTTGTCTTTGGTTCTCACCTCTCGATTTGCGGGTATATTATATTTCGTAGATTTTCATCTGAGAGCATCATTATCACGCGGGCTTTGAATATAAAAGGTTGATCTCTGAGCTGTCCCTCTTCTTCAAATTGGACAGTTTCCTCAAGTAATCTGTTGATTGTGACTGTTGTGAGAAATCTTCTTTTGAGGAGTTTTCTAAGAAAACCTGGGAGATTCGTATTAACATTTTTCTTTAACAAATTTGAATCTCTTTGCTCTGCATCTTGAAAATGTATTCGTGCCAATCTGTACATCTCAAGAATATCAAAACAGACAAAAATCTCGAAATGAGTATATAATCCATTACGATTGGGTTTTGAGCCAAGAATCGATTGTAGCACCACCAAATTTGGTATGCTAGTTGTTGGAACCATGATAAACACGAAAAAAAATTGTTGACCAACCCTGGTATTTTGGTAAACATTTTTGCTAATAATACATGATGTCGAGATGTCATGTGCCGAGTTTCAGAGTGCTACAAGTCATTCTTCACTTTTTGCTCGAGTTTGCCTGTCGTTTCTCGTCGCCCGTCTTGTCAGATTGACGTGAATCGATGGGTGAAATTGTCAGTTCGTATTCGAGTCAACTTGAAAATCACAAATGCTTCGTGCCTCTGAGGGAACCGCCGAACGGAGATTCGTCTCCTTCGAAACGCATCGGTTCGAGATCGAAAACCGCGAGATCGCGACTTTCCGCCAGGTCCAAAGCCTCTTCGTTGGAAGTCAATCTGAGTGCGGGAAGCCTGAACACGATATCTTTCTCGGAGTTGGAAAGGGGCATCGCCAGAACGAGTACTGATTATAGTGCCATGTACCTTTCGAGGCAGGAATCCAGGATGATCGCCCCGACCACGACTACGAAGTTTTTGGATTGGCTCATGGAGATTTTCTGGAAATGCAGCACCGGATGTCAAGAACTACCGACGAACTAAATTTGAAATAGCTTTTTTATAATGCAAGAGAATCGATCTAAATAGCATATTATTTTTATATCGAACTGACTTATTTTTTTTTTAATTTTATTTTTAGTTTTGATGAAAACTTTAACAGGGTACAACCATTTTGATTTATACCCATTATCCTATGCATTCAAATGGAGTAGTTAAAACCAAAAGTTCATTATATCTTGATAATTTTCCTTCTTAGTTGTTGTGACTGTCGTTAATGATACAGGGTGTTTCGGAAACTGGAGCAATTGAGAAAATGCGTTGTTATTTGGAACATAATGTAACCATGAACGGCAAGAATTTTCTTTTAGTAGAAATTTTTTATGAAATTTTATGTAATCGCCTTTGTTTGGGAGGCACTTGGTTTGATTTTCCAGGCCACAGCATGTCTACCCACTGGCAGTGTTTCAGCGAGGTTTGCGTAGGCTGTAGACCTCTTATCAGTAATTACCAAAAAAATTTTGAAATTTTAAAATTGAATATCGACAAAAATGTATTCTTTCTTTTCAGTTTTGGTTTGGTCGTTTTTATCGAAAAATAAAAAAACTTTTATTTCTTACGTAGTTTTTTCTCTTGAACACGAATAATAATAATAATCGACCATTTTTAAAAACGAATTTTTAAGAATTCACACAAATCCTTCGTTCTTTTTGTCAACCTATTTTTTAACAACTTGTATTTCACATTCACAAGCGTCACGACCAACCCTTTTTCACAAAAAATCGACCTTGTAATCATAAACATAACCTACAATGTTAGTAATATTTGTTCTTGTCACTTGTTATACTTTATGATCGAAAATATCCAGTGTTGCCAAATCACTATGAAAGTAAAAACAAACATGAAAAAAAAATATTACAACCTAATCTAACCTCGCTATTCATCTTGAATGCAATCGTGTATATATATATATATATATATATATATATACAGAGTGACTCATTTGAAAGCGAGCCACCTCTCTAAAACTGTTATTTGTTATCCGATTCAGAAGTTTTAGATAGACCATTAATAGTTCTAATTGAGTGTCATAAATTCGAAATAAAAATAAAAATTTCAAGGCCTACTGCGAAGCGGTATATTTTTCGTAAAACTTTTTAAAGGAAGATATTATTGGCCTAGGCGTGTAAACAGTAGAGCTTTGTGTTCCTAATTACAGTATTATTGTTTTTGGTTGAACTTGAAGTTGAAAATAGAACAGATTTCTTCACATGAGATTATATGATCTACTTAATTATAGTTGTCTAATAACAAACTTTGAATACGTATATAATTAGCGAAATTTCTTGATGTTCACATGTTTCTGAGTTAACCTTCTCATAATGAACAACATAGTAATCTTCATTCGCTGTATGTCATATCTAACAGTGGATATTAATTTTGTTTTGTCCTTTATGTTGTTTCCAAAAATAAAATAGAGAGACAAAGAAGAAATTTTATACGGTCGAGCTTTTGTAGCATTCCAAAGAGATACTTCAAAAGCCCTCGAAATGAAATGGTCTTTCATTTTATTCTCATGAATGTATGTCCTGTAGTGATTTTTTTTTCTCTATTTGTTTTGTGAAACACTATTGGCAAAGGACTTCAAACGGCAGTATTTTTTTAAAATTGGTTGCGGAAATTGGCAATTATAGTTGCTTATCTTGTTGATATGGCTTTCGCAGAAACAAACCTATTTGTTATTCCTACGAAGCAATTGTTAGATTGATAGTAATAACATTGTCAGTGAACTTTGTTTCAACGTTAAAACTTTTGGTATTGAAATAATTTACTCACAAATTTACACAACATTTAAGGCTAACAGCTGTTTCGACAGACTGTGTCATCTTCTAAGTACATAATGTCCTTAAATACTAAAAGTTACATTTTGACAAATTATCGATCAGTTTCATTCAAATATTTTATCTGCATATTTTAGTGACAATGAAATTCAAATGTAGAGTTTCTGAATGTCTAGTATGAATAAGAAAACATTCAGTTTAAATGCAATGATAATTCTATGATAAATTGGAGTCTAGAGACAAAATCGAACATACAAAAAATATCTCAATAATCATATATTCATGAGTAAAAAACAAAGATAATTTTATATGAAATATGCATTATTTAGTATGTAACTTCCTTTTTAAAGAAAAACATCATAGTAGGAACAAAATACTAGCATCGGCTTCCTCTGGAGACGAGATATATCTCTACCTCTCATTTGGCCTCCTATCATCTGATATTGTAATAACTTTGGCAGCTTCTAAAAGTATAAAAACAATAATTATATAACATTCAATAATATTCCTTATCAAGCAGATGTTCTGCTACCTTCAATCTCCCTCTCGCTCTTGCCAATTGACCTGCGAAGCAAAACCATTCGTGATTATTGATGAGAGGTATCCTTTTGGGAAATCATATGATGTAGCACGATTTTTGAAATTTCTGTAGCTTGAAAAGTCATATGCGGTCAAAATTCAAATGATGAATACTCACAGCAGCTTAAACTGGTCTTTTTCATACAGATATACTTCTAGCAGCACTCCCAATCATTCTTCGGAGTCAAAAGAAACATCTTGAAAAGTCACAAACATCATAAATGTTTGGTAGAGTAGTTCTATTAGCATCTAATTTGACATTTCGTATTCATCTATTCCGATTACTTATAATTGTCTCGAGTATTTTTTGATTTTTAGGTTAGAACTTTTTCACATGTACAGTTTTTCTGAAATCACAGCGAATATGAACTGATTAGTTTTTCCGCAAAGAATCTAACCTCAATTCAAATGAAAAATCTAAACAAAAATAAGAACTAAATCTATAATCTATTTCTACAAATAATGTACGTGATGGATGTCCATAAGATATCCTTTATGGATATCCATAAGATATTCGGTGGATATCCCTTCGGGATATCCTATGGATATCCATCGCATATCCAAAAAACCAATCCCTATTTGGATGAATTTTGGATATCCTATGCATATCCAAAGTTGATCCAAGGATATTCCGACATGAATTGGAAATGTATTGGACGTCCACAGGATATCGTATGTTGTGTGGGCGTGGTTTGATACTAAACTGATCTATTTGATTTCTTATGTCTTCTATTTTAGCTCCTGATTGAAATACATACCCCATCGAAAACTTAAGTTCTACCCCACGAGTGTAACAACCAATCCGAACGACTAGATGATAATGTAACAGTAACAAAACATGCGACATCATATGAACCTTTGATATGTCTCATGAATATTCAATAGGTGCATCGCTTGAAAGTCAGGTCGATGTAAACATTCGACAGATATAATATGTATGGAAGTGTACGGTTTCTGAACAATGGAAAAAAGACGACGAAAAGGGCTTGCGTCGTATTGCATAGTAGGCGATGTAGGGTTGGGTAGGTTTCTCATTCATTCGCCTCTTGGAATTGGATCTTCCGTCTCAAGCGTGGGCCCGTGTAAGATGAAGGGGGACGAAATTGTATATGATTGAACATGGTGAACGGAAAATAGTTGATAAACGACTTTTACGGTCAACAGAATTTTCAGTACATATAATGCCTTCGATTTGAAATGGTTCGGTGTATATTACGATCGTTCACAACTATGTTTTCCATCACATAAAATTTAAGCGTCGTTTCTTGACAAGATTTTTTGGGTTTATGACCTTCCACAATCTGAAAATGAAAAAATTTTAATCCAAAGAAATCTGCACAAGTGTAGAAAATTTGCCCGATAAGTTACTGCGTTCACAAGACTGCTGTCTTGGAAGAAATTAATTTTTGTCAGTAGCTACACTGAATTTGCCTATCTGAAAAAATGAGATCGAATTAACAAAGAATACTTTTCTTTTTTTGAAAATTGTTGACTTTTCGGAGGCTGTATCTGCCTCCGTTATCAAAACTTCTTGGAAAGACGCTGAAGAAACTGAATTTGAATTGCGGTTTTGGAAATAAGATCTTTCTTTGACAGTGTCAAATGAAATCTGTCCTACATTCTTTTGATTGACATTTGGTATCTTGATACATAGGGTGTTCGGTATCAATCAATCACCATTCTATTAGTTCTTATTTCATCTCTGAGGAGAGGTAACCAGGTGCGGTCCATTTCGATGGAATTGGTTGAAAAGCAGTTGTTCGATAAAAGATTGCACGCAGTTTCCTTTAACTTTCTTTTTTCTTGATTTGGTTCTCTCAATAAAATTTTGGTATTATTCCATTCCATCATATAATCGCCATCAGATGTTAGAATATGATCGGATATTTTCGAACCCGTTATTTTTATGTTCTTCCTGGCGCACAATCAATGGTCTTGATATTTCACCTATATTACTCTTACCACACGAACAAGGTATGTTGTAAAAACAATTTTTTGAACATTCACCAACGTTTTTTGGGTTTTGTATGTGTGAGTATTGATCTCAATTTATTGGTTGTTTTAAATGTTGTTCTTACATCATACCTATGGCCAATCAGTTTTATCTTTTCAGACAGTCCAGGGACAGAAGGTATATAAAAAACTGAAAGGGTCCGAAAATTCCTAGGCTTTTAAGACATCATTTAGACCGAACACATGCAAATGAGGAAATTAAAGCCGTTTCCAGCTTTCCTTGAATCCTACAGCCACTTTTTGGCCTACACACAAAATGATGAACAAAAATATATCCACAAGTCCAATCGATGATGTTCCTCTCACACCCATACCAAGTTTCCACCAACATCCACACACTAATTATTAATGGCCTAAATAGTCGGTTCAGCTTTGAATAGCAATAATTCTACGTCTGAAGAATACTACGTTAAATTAAATAAGTGGCTCCAATAGCTCCATCGAGGCGCTCGTTTCATTGAACCCGAACCTGTCTCTGGCCAATTTTACCCTTCTACGGAAAACTCGAAACATCCACTTATCTTTACATATACCGGGGGATTGCGATATTTATTGACAGTTTGTGAAGATCGTAGATGTTTTAGGTGCATCGGTAATAAACGTGTAAATGAAGTTAAAACTTTACCTTTTTGTCTTTTGAATCCTGTCGAATTTCGCTTTTAAAATGCTTTGAGCTTGGCATATTTCGAAATATAACGAGATTATCTTGTTATCTTGTCTTTTCTGTACACAAATTCATACCTTTCTTGGGATTTATCTGACAAAATATTGTTGGAAACAGAGTTTGCCGCTTCAAATATAGTAGGTGTTGTACATTATTCACCAATTTCGATATCAGAGTCCATATTAATTATAGTTTTAGAGAGAAGTTCAAATATAATCGTGAAAATGTTTATAAACTGTCATTAGTGTCAAAAATCCATCAATTTGTTTTCAGTATATTCCCTTCGAGTCGCATGATAATAGTCATTTGTTTCATTTTCATTTCTAGAGTGAAAAACTATCACTTTCATGTAGGGTATCGGGTTGATTAAAAATACTTACATTACATATATAAAGAAATTATTTTTTTCTTCATATTGTATTAGCTAATGATAAAATATGATAAGATGAACGATGATAACTTGATAATCGAAATAATGATAATAATAAATGAATTACCATATGAAATTTGAATTTGACTTCTAACGATTAATGACTAAATAACTGACCGCTTTATTTTTAACTGACAACTGCAACTGAAACGTTTCGGTCATCGCGTGTCTAAAAACCGGCATTTCGATGTTTATTTCAGTGTTTATGCGAGTTTACAAGGAGAAGCAAGCGCATTTCTCATTTATTATGCACGATAATGAGTACTCGGAAGGCGAACCGTGGTCAAAAGTATTGATTTCGAAATCCTTCTGGAAGATTCACCGGGTGATGTGATAGAGTAGTTGTTATTCGTCATATTCATATAATTTCGTTCATATCATTCATCATGTAATATAATTGTATAATTTGAGTTCTACAATGAGTTACTCATGAAAGATAGTTCTATCAATTAGGTCCGTTTGAAATATTCATATTTCCATTTCCATACTTCTGTGGTCTGTCAATATTCAGCTTTAAAAAAAATTGTAACGATGCTGATTAATAAATTTATCTCAAGGTCGCGAGTTCTGGCCCCACGTTGGGTGCCAAACTGTAACTATGCTGATTGAGAAATTAATCAAAACTGGGGTGGGTGATACTTCGATTCCAACAGCGAGATGAATACAATTAAACCTTTCAGAAGCAGGTCATTCACCCATGCACGGTATCCTCTAGACCATTTTGCCCTCCTCAATATCGCCTTGGACGACATGCTCTCCGTTTATTTGCACTCATTCAGTTTGCTCTTGGATCATTTGCTCTCATGTAATTTTTGCTCATAATACCTAACCAGATATTCAAACATAATATATTAATCAAGTATGCAGGATATAATTATTCATAAATCAAATTGCTAATAAACAAAACATTACATCAGACAGCTTAAAAGATAAGCACCTAAGCGCCAGCTTTATCACAAGGCCGATTTCTCAATGGGTCTTCTGCTTCCGTGAATCCAGAGTCTGGCTCATAATGTGATATCTATTGCAAATATTAACTGATATGGATTGAGCTTCCGTCGATGACAATGACATTGAATTGAACCAGGTTCCCAGTGTTGCCGTTGTCGGATATTCTACCCGAAATTCAGATATTCACACCAATCTTGAGGTTGATACACTGCTGAAAAGAGTAAATTTGTCAGTAATGTTGACTATTGTGTTGTCCTGAATTTTAGTTTTATATTTGCGAATCAAAGTTTTGAATCGTTTTATCAAGTTTGTTGAGCACTATAGTCTAGTTCCTAAGTTGTAGATATTAACTCATCATACATATTTAGGTTTTTGCGGGATTTTAAAGTGGGAAGAAGATGTATGAAAGTGTCAAAAGTAAAACTTGATTTGAAGCCAAGTACCTAGCTGATTTCTGTTCTATTTTTTGACCTGCATGCTTTATATGAATTATGAACCATGCAACCTATGAGTCACTATCTACAATTTAGGAACTAGACTATAGTGTTCCAATCATTATTCAGAAATAAACCACCACAAGCCCAATTGTCATGCTTATCATGTAAGGTTTTTCATTCATACTAATATTATTTCTGAGAAAGCTACTTTATGCGGTTTTGCAAAAGTAATGTTATCGGTTCAGTAGCATTACCAAGAATTTGATAGCAATAATTGATCCTATACTGTCTAACTTCATTTCAAAAAGAAAAAGTACCAACCTAATATTTTCCTAAACAACAACATGTGAATGAGCGATGGCATTACAAAAAAAAATATTGTAGGATATGACTTGTTCGTTCTATACCCATTTGGAATCTAACAAAAATGATATATATATATATAATAATGAAATATTCCTTGAAGTTCGAGGAATAATGATAATAATTATAATAATAATAATATTTAAATAAAGTATATTGGAATCGTCAAAGTACACATAAATCTATGACAACACAATTTACAGTGTGTATAACATTCAATAAAAGTTCAAAAAATTATCTATCATCATCATCATCATCATCATCGACTTTTTTGTCCGTCGATTATTTTCGTTCAAATTTTCAGTATATACTAATTCGGCCATTCTTAATCGATTAGCATTCGCAGAATTTTTCTATTTCTAACAGTTCTCGAGTTGGTCAGCTCTGAATCAGTGTTTTTTTGGCGCCAAAAATATTTTTGGTGAGTTTTCGACATTTTCGTTCATAGATTCGGAATCAGCACGTCAAAATACGTTCGGGGACAAAAATTTAAAATTCGAAAAATGAAAAATAAAAAAGTTCAAAAAATTATCTATCACGAGATCTCTCATGATATACTCGACTTTTTTGTCCGTTGATTTTTCTTCGTTAAAATTCGCAGTATATACTAATTTGGCCATTCTGAATCGATTGGCGTTCGCTGAATTGGTCTGTCTCTAACCGTTCTCGAGTTGGTCAGCTCTGAATCAGTTTTCAAATGTTTTTTTGGCGCCAAAAATATTTTTGATGAGTTTTCGACATTTTCGTTTAAAGATTCGGAATCAGCACGTCGAAATACGTCCGAGGACAAAAATTTGAAATTCGAAAAATGAAAAATACAAAAGTTCAAAAAATTATCTATCATGATATACTCGACTTTTTTGTCCGTCGATTTTTTTCGTTCAAATTTTCAGTTTATACTAATTCGACCATTCTAAATCTATTAGCATACACAGAATTTTTCTATTCCAAACCGTTCTCGAGTTGTTCTGCTCTGAATCAGTTTTAACATGTTTTTTTTGGCACCAAAAATATTTCAAGTGAGTTTTCGACATTTTCGTTTAAAGATTCGGAATCAGCACGTCAAAATACGTTCGGGGACAAAAATTTGAAATTTGAAAAATGAAAATGAAAAAGTTCAAAAATTATCTATAATGATATACTCGACTTTTTTGTCCGTCGATTTTTTTCGTTCAAATTTTCAGTATATACTAATTTGGCCATTCTAAATCGATTGGCGTTCGCAGAATTCGTCTATCTCTAACCGTTCTCGAGTTGGTCAGCTCTGAATCAGTTTTAACATGTTTTTTTTGGCGCCAAAAATATTTCCGATGAGTTTTCGACATTTTCGTTCAAAGATTCGGAATCAGCACGTCAAATACGTTCGGGGACAAAAATTTTAAATTCGAAAAATAAAAATTTAAAAAGTTCAAAAATTATCTATCATGATATACTCGACTTTTTTGTCCGTCGATTTTTTTCGTTCAAATTTTCAGTTTATACTAATTTGGCCATTCTAAATCGATTGGCGTTCGCAGAATTCGTCTATCTCTAACCGTTCTCGAGTTGGTCAGCTCTGAATCAGTTTTAACATGGTTTTTTTGGCGCCAAAAATATTTCAAGTGAGTTTTCGACATTTTCGTTTAAAGATTCGGAATCAACACGTCAAAATACGTTCGGGGACAAAAATTTTAAATTCGAAAAATAAAAATTTAAAAAGTTCAAAAATTATCTATCATGATATACTCGACTTTTTTGTCCGTCGATTTTTTTCGTTCAAATTTTCAGTTTATACTAATTTGGCCATTCTAAATCGATTGGCGTTCGCAGAATTCGTCTATCTCTAACCGTTCTCGAGTTGGTCAGCTCTGAATCAGTTTTAACATGGTTTTTTTTGGCGCCAAAAATATTTCAAGTGAGTTTTCGACATTTTCGTTTAAAGATTCGGAATCAGCACGTCAAAATACGTTCGGGGACAAAAATTTTAAATTCAAAAAATAAAAAATTAAAAAGTTCAAAAATTATCTATCATGATATACTCGACTTTTTTGTCCGTCGATTTTTTTTCGTTCAAATTTTCAGTATATACTAATTTGGCCATTCTTAATCGATTGGCGTTCGCAGAATTCGTCAATCTCTAACCGTTCTCGAGTTGGTCAGCTCTGAATCAGTTTTAACATGGTTTTTTTGGCGCCAAAAATATTTCAAGTGAGTTTTCGACATTTTCGTTTAAAGATTCGGAATCAACACGTCAAAATACGTTCGGGGACAAAAATTTTAAATTCGAAAAATAAAAATTTAAAAAGTTCAAAAATTATCTATCATGATATACTCGACTTTTTTGTCCGTCGATTTTTTTCGTTCAAATTTTCAGTTTATACTAATTTGGCCATTCTAAATCGATTGGCGTTCGCAGAATTCGTCAATCTCTAACCGTTCTCGAGTTGGTCAGCTCTGAATCAGTTTTCAAATGGTTTTTTTTTGGCGCCAAAAATATTTTCGATGAGTTTTCGACATTTTCGTTCAAAGATTCGGAATCAGCACGTCAAATACGTTCGGGGACAAAAATTTTAAATTCGAAAAATAAAAATTTAAAAAGTTCAAAAAATAATCTATATTACTTCTTGGTTGTATGATTGTTCTAGAATGTATATTATATCATCTTCAGTTTGGTCTTTTCCTATTGGAAAAAATAATTCAACGAGATTTATCTTTTGAACCGTACCGATGCGATTCATGTTCACTCACTCTGTAACCCTTAGTTGGGCACAAAAATTGCCTTCGGCTAGCTACAAGATTTGGGAAGCAAGGGCGTAGGTCGACGTCACTCGACAATCCTCACAGGTCCGACTAGTGGCACTGAGAATAAGCTTTCTTTATTTATGATGTTAATGGGACGCCATCTACAGTATAAAATGAAATCAGAAAACTCATTCCCAGGCCGATCTCTGTAGAAAGACCTTTACTGTGCTGAAAGAAAGGTGTCCCCAACTCCAAATAAATGACACAGTAACATGTAACAATTTAATCCAGTGTTCAAGACTCAAACAAGTTATGGACCTGAGCAAAATAATGGGTCCTCCAAGTCGTAATCAAAAGGATTCATATTAATATATAACTGTCTTACCTGGTCTGAATGCATTCAAACCTGACACAACTAATATAGGAATATCACGACTTGTCGGCTTCCTTGGACTTTGTCTGGTCCTAACTGGTTCCAAAATCACAGTCCTCACGGAGATCTCTAAAATCAGGTCTGCTTCTCTATATCTAACTAGACTCTAGAGGTCTATTTGATCGGCTTTACGATACCCAAAAGGCTTTACAACACCACAGCAGACTACTCAATTCTCCAATAAGCTTTACAATACCATGGCAGGCTTTACAGTACTTCAGTAGGTTTAACAGTACCATGTAGGCTTTACAATACCGTGTACTCCGTGTAGGCTTTACAATACCGTGTAGGCTTTATAATAACGTGTAGACCCAGTCAAAACTTAGGCACAAATCCAACATTATGGAATATGTCTCCCATAACGTGCTCTACACTTGACCCTCTTAATTTCCTGGCAGAGCTGTGGCAAAAAGAAAAGAAATTTGTAAGACATGCTTCCTTCTATAAAAAAATGCTCGTGAGGCGAGTCATCAACAAAAAGTTCAGTAAATTAAATACAGCAACATATTCACCTCTCAATTACATGGTCTTAGCAGCAATAGGTAGGTTGTCAAAAGTAATTTACTTCAAAATTAAAAATCAAAAATCAACCTCCTGTGAGCATCAGCGTTACCAGGTCAGAAATGTACAAATGGTGTTTCAAGGAGTTCCGTCCTCTCCAAAAATTAATTTAATAAAAAAACATATTTCCTTTCATTGTTGCCAACACTCTTTTCATTGGATCTTGCCACAGAACAGAACCGAGCAGTATAGTTTACTCATTACTACACCAAAGGTTCCGAACACTGCAGTGCAAGAACAGAACAGCAGTCCGTGATCTCATATGTAAATAAAGAGGCAAATAAATATATTTGTCTCTTTTCCCATGTAAGCCAAACTTTATGTCGAACCGATTCAAAGAAACGACACTATTTTAACCAAACGAAATAGAGAAGAAGAACAGGTGACGTCTGAATGACTGTTAATCACCTATGTTCGTGTTGTTTTGAAAACAATCCTTGATAAACAAACAATCATAGTTTTGAATAAATCGACAGAGATATTCGTGAGCACCATGATCTGTGGAAATAAAAATGGTTATATATCATGTAGAATCGGATGGTATGTCAAAACCTACAACTTAACTCATACTTATAACCTTGATCATAATAGTCGGAACACAACACATGAAACTAGGTAAACAGAGTGTTCGACTCTTAACGAATACTTTACCCTGAAACTGATCAAGATAATAAATGAATATAAAGAATTAAGTCAATAACCGCTTTTGACAGTTATAGGTATCAGATATGTTATTTTGTGATGAAATGATGGAACTTCATGATTAAACGTACGTTTACAAAATGTGAACGTTACACACCCTCTTCCTCAAGAAAGAAAAATTTAACTTGTTGAATTTTTCTAAACAGTAAATTACATAACTTTAATAATTAACATTGGTCATCAGGATTCCCAATAAAATCCAATAAAACCCTATAAAACCCCAGTGAATTTATAGGAATATTCACCACACCTAAAAGAGCTATCAACTCAAAAGAATGAACAAAAATTTCTCGGAGGTACTCCAAAAGTCATTGAAGGCAGCTCAACCCACCGTAGCTTTAACGGTCTCTCACACCAATTGAACAAACCAGCAACAAACAGTTGGCCTCCTACAGACAAACAAATTTCAGTCTACTAACTGTAAATATCAAATTTGTGTTGAAGCCACCAACCCCGAAGGAGAAATGCTTCAACACAATTGTGGAATGTGGAACATGCCAACATTCCCATAAACTAAGAAATCGGAAAACGAACCTGTCGAAACAGAAACGAAGTCCCAAGGCCAATGGACTTCCAAGATACTAACAGTATCTGTAGCTGAAAGCTCCAAGCCATATCCCACAAAGACAATTTTCAATTTTCCCGAACCAATTCCATGTTCTGCACAGCACGAATGATTTCGAAGCCAATCAGGATTTCAAATAAATCTGGCATATTCGAAAGCTCCAAAACTGAAACAAAGTCCAGAGAAAACTAAAATATCTACTGGATAGTTGAGTGGACACTCAATATTGGAAATGACTACCCGCATAACCAACATTGATTCCTACTGGTATTATTTATGGAGGTACGTATAACTACCTATCGCTATTACTAAATCCTTTTATCAATAAACCAAAACTAAATCCATTAAGAATTTATTGGAATTCAACATCCAAGAACATTGATAAATTAATTCACTTTTCTTTACAGAAAATGAACAGGATCAAAAAAAAACGAATAGCATCAAAATTGTAGAATGACACTCCATGAAAATAATTACAGCTTTGTTGCTGTCGTGAGACTTTGTGGATGCAACCCATTACCAGCTATTGTGGATGCCAAAATCTCACTAGTTGGAAACTGTGTCCATGTTTTAGTTGCTTTAGGCCTACGCCAGGGACAGCCAACTTCTGCCCCAAATAAAATAACAACTGTTCCAATTTGTTCAAGATGTAAGTATTCAAACAAGAAAATATATCTACTCAAACTTGCATGTCTTCCAATAAGTAGAAACAGTATTCCAGCTTATTTAAATTACAGCTAAATTATTATCTTTTTTTTTTTTTGTTGTAGAAGCACTCGAGAAAACTTCTACATTTTAACTTTTCAAGTTAACACTATTTACAAGGTATACCTATACAATATTTACAATATTTCAATGAAATACCTATATTCATGAATATATACAAACCTCTTTAGATTATCCATAAAGAATAACTTTAAAGAATAATAAATATAAAGTACTTTATTTACACTTGTGAAGTTGATCAGACTACACAAACTTGAAGACCTTTTTTTTTTTTTTTTTTTTTTTTTTTTTTTTTTTTTTTTTTTTTTTTTTTAAAAAGACACAAGATTTTTCCAGAGAAATTTCAAAATGTAATTTTTCCATTCTCTATCATGAATTAATTCATGCCTGGAAGTAAATTCCAATATAATATCAAATTCAAATATTGAATTACTTTCTGTCCTATCGCATCCACAGACAGACAGACAGACAGACTTCCCATACTCAATAACATGTCAACTAGGTGACCATAAATACCATCAGTCAATTGCCAAGACTTTCAAAAACCTCAAATATCAAACCTATGTGAATCGTGTTCAAAATACAAAATTTCACCTGTTTTGTCAAAATCGTTTTTCCTAGATTAAATTTTATTACAAAAACGTAATCTCAAAATTTCTAAGTTCGGTTCTAGGAACGATCAGAACAAAATAAAACAAATCAAGGTTGTAATGAGTAATCATGGTTTTTGACAAAAGACCAATATCTCCAACACTACAGTGTTACTCAAATGATTCCCGTAGCTATTCTGACAAATCAGAATTGGACCCAAAGTAAGGCTTTAACTTGGACACATGCCAAGTACCTGCTGGTGAGTCATCCATATTACTCAACTCATAAGCCACTTTCGATAAAACTTTCCTTACTTTACATAAGACATACTTGGGTGCTAATTTTGATGCATATTCATTTGCAGCATCTGATAACACAAAATTTCGCTTCCAGACTTTTTCATTTTCTCTAAAAACATGTTCACGCTTCCTTAAATTGTAATAGTGAGTGTTCCTAACGTAGGACGCTGAGAGTTTCTCCTGAACCCTTTTATACAGGGGAATGAGTTTTCTCAACTCCTCAGAATAATTTCTCCTAGCTTCTGCGGTATTATTCAGCACAAAATCAACTGCATCTCCATAATAATCTCCAGAGACAGGGGCTATTCTGCCAAAATTAAGAAAATTTGGGCTGAAACCAGTTACCTCATGAGTGGCGGAGTTCAGTGCGTGCTGAATTCGCAAAATTTCCTTATCCCAGTGCTTGTGGGATTCTTTTATGAAACACCTTATGGAAGTTCCTATTGTACGATTAACCCTCTCTGTAGGGTTCACCTGAGGGTGGTACCTACAATTATACCAAACTTTAGAAATGTTGTACTGCTTGACAAACTCATTGAAAACTTTCCCAGTATGAGCTGAAGCATTATCTAACAATAATATCTGAGGAACTCCATAAGTTAAAAATACATCCTCAAGGAAAGCAGTGATTGTTTGAGCCGTCGCATTTCTTACTGGCTTCAAAACAACAAATTTTGAAAAATAATCTGAAGCTACTATAAGGAATTTATTACCTTTGGAACTTCTAGGGAAAGGCCCCATTACATCAGTACTAACCAACTGAAAGGGAAAACTAACTTTCTTCTCCTTACCCATCAATCCAAACCTTTGAGCATTCATCACCTTTTGACTACAGCATTCAGGACATTGTCGAACATATTTCAATATGTCCCCTCTCATTCGTGGCCAGTAATATAGTTCTGCCACTTTCTTTAAAGTTTTGAAATAACCCAAATGACTAGACGTAGGCAAATTATGAGAATCATAAATAACTTTCTGTCTCTGGTCAAATGGTACTAATAATTTCCATTCTGATATGTTACTTTTCAAAGCTATTTTTCTAGGGGTGTGCTTGAAAATATATTCATCTTTAACCATCCAATGAGAATATTTTTCAGGATTTTTAATAATTCTATTTTTCAATTTCAGGTACCAAGGTTCAAGGTTTTCCAAAGAGATTCCTAAAATATTTATCTCATCAGAAATGGGAGCTCTTGACAAAGCATCTGGAGCAACATGAAGTTTACCCTTTCTATGAATTATTTCAAAATCAAATGCAGAGAGTCTCATAGCCCATCGACTAAGACGACCAGAACTACCAGACATCTTTGAAAGGTATTTCAAACTTGCATGATCTGAAATTATTTTGAATCGAACTCCGTCTACATAGGGTCTGAACTTCTCTAATGAAAAAACTAGGGCAAGACACTCACGTTCCGTTGCTGAATAATTTCTTTCTGCTCGATTCAAACTCCTACTAGCATACGCTATGACTTTTTCTTCACCATTCTGGACTTGAGTAAGTAAACTTCCCAATCCTACCTCGCTGGCGTCCGCTTGTATGCAGAATTCAACTGAAAAGTCAGGAGCAGTAAGAATCGGTGTTGAGATTAATTTTTGTTTGATTTCTATGAATGCTTTTTCTGCCTTGTCATTCCAAACAATTGATTGCCTTTTACCTTTACCTTTCAATAAATCATTTAATGGACTAATAAGGGTACTGAAATGAGGAATAAAACGCCTGTACCAGGAACACATTCCGACAAAACGTTTTATCTGTGTCGTAGTCTCAGGTCTAGGGTAATCTACCATAGCTCTTATTTTATCTGGGGAAGTTCTCAAACCTCTATGATCTACTACAAAACCCAGATAAATTAATGACTCTCTGAAAAATTGACATTTTTTAAAATTGACAGTCAGATTAGCATCTGCTATTCGCCTGTAGACTTCTTCTAACAAAGCAATATGTTCTGAAAAAGTTGGAGTACATAAAACGATGTCATCTAAATAAACAAACACCTTAGGTTGTAACTCAGGACCTAAAATCCTATCCATCAACCTTTGTGTTATAGCGGCAGAGTTTGAGAGACCAAAAGGAAGTCGCTTGTGGTGGAATAAACCACGTCCAGGAATTGAAAAAGCTGTTTTCTCCTTACTCTCATCATCTAGGGGTATTTGCCAAAATGCACTTCGAAGATCAATTGTCGATATAAATTTAGCATTGCTAAGCATATTCAGGATATCATCTACTAAAGGTAAAGGATAAGAATCCTTTTTAGTTATCTCGTTCAGGGCTCTACCATCAAAACAAAATCTGTATTCACCATTAGCCTTTTTTACTAATAATACTGGTGAGCTCCAAGGACTGAACGAAGCTTCAACGATACCTAATGCTAGCATTCTATCTAGTTCTTTATTAAGATGCTCCAGCATATATGGGGACATCCTATACTGTCTCTTTTTAAACGGACGATGCTCTCCTGTATCGATATGGGCCGTTATTTTATCAGTAAAGCCTAGCTGATCTTCAGAAGCGATTGATTTGAACAAGTCCATAACCCTATTCATTTCTAAAATTTGTGTACTAGAAAGATTGTTAAAAGTACTTACACTTGTTTCTTTATTTTCAGGTGGAGTTGACAAAATGTTGATTTTCAATCCTAACTCGCTTTGGATTTGCCAAGAATTATCAGAAAAATCAATTGAGAGTTTAAAAGTTTTGCAAAAGTCACTTCCCAGGATAAGTCCACATTGAAGCGAAGGAATAATTGACACAGTTATCAACTTGCAAAAACCTCCAAGGCATAATGGAATTTGACAAATGCCTGTTACAGTTTGAACTTTACCATCTGCAGTCCTAACAATATTTTTTTGACTTCTATCTACTTTGATTTTGTATTTTTTCAATAGATCCAAGGAATGCAACCCTAAACAAGTTAAATTAGCTCCACTGTCAAGTAAAGATATAATTTCTTCATTAAAAAGACTCACCACAATATAAGGTCTATTGTCAAACGGTTTAGATATAAATAAAGGTGATACACTACCTAGTTCTGAATTTCTTTCTATTTGAACATTTTCAACGGTCAAATTTTTTGAATCATTTTTACAAGAATTTTTCGTTAGTTTTCTTTTCACACTTACTTGAGAATTATTATTTTTCCTAAAGCCTTTCTTAACACTACAGACCTGATGAAGGCTTAAATCACCAGTCTGATTCACTAGTTTTTTTTGTTACAAGAGGGGCAAGTAATTTTTGTAAAATCAGGTTTACCACATAAATAACAAAAGATCTTACGATTTTCTCTACATTGTTCCATTTTATGACCTAATTTTCTACACCTGTGGCATCTAATATTACTGGTTTTCGAAAATGTATTTACTTGTGATGTTGAAGGAAGGTTTGAATTAGAATCAGTTTTGTTATTGAACAATTTTTTCTTGTGAGTAATTTTGGAAGAAAAATTTTTTTCTCCTGGTGCCTCAAGATAAGCTAGATCAGTCTCTAAACAATTGAGAGATTTGGGTGGTAAATATTTATTTTTGATCTGAGCTGCTTCATCGATCCTTTTACAAAAACTTATCAACTCAGAAGTATCGTCAATATTTTGCAAAACTAAGTGATCTATGTATTTGGGCAAAATATTTTTTCTAATTATTTTCAAACGCTCCTTTTCATCTAACTGTTTACTGAGCCTACTAAAAAGACTATGCATTATTGCCACAAAAATATCAATAGGTTCATCACGACCCTGAGTACGATTCTTGATTTCATCTAGAAGTTTCTCCTCATAATCTGTGGGCAAAAATGCATTTTCTAATTGACTCACTAAATCTTGCCAATTATTCACATTTTGTTTGACTGATCTATACCAAATTAAAGCTCTACCAGTAAATAAATCTGTACTTGAATTAAAAAGTTCCTGTTCAGGTACATTACGAGATTGAGAAAGTTCTTTAACTCTTTCCAAAAATGATTTTAAACTAGTAGTGCCATCATACTGAATACCCCATTTGTAAACTGGTACCGACTTTCCAAATCCTGAAGAAGAAAGAATTGAAGTATTTGGGTTTGCATCATTTACAACATTCATTGATAATTTTGCTTCAAGTTCAATGCAAGATGCCTTGGCATCATTTATGAAATCTGAATAAAAAATATTTGTCTCCTCTGGTTGTTCAGGGACTTTGAAACGTTTAACTCTTCCTGTCAGAGATGTCAATCGAGTTTCAATAATTTTAAACATAGGATCTGATGTTGGACCTCTAAAACTCAGAATCAATGATTCTAGATCAGAGAAAGTTTTGTCAATAAAACTCTTTTCACTTTTAACCTCAAAATCGTTATCTTCTAACCGAGCTAAAACTGTTTCCGTTGCAAGCAACCTAGTTAAAATAACCCTTTTTGATGTTAAAGTTTTTCTTACAGCTTTCACATCACGAATACGCAATTCATAATCTATTTCTTCTTCGGAAAGATATAATGGTTCCATTTTTATTTCAATATTCAAAATACCAATATATTCTCAAATAATGTGAATAACACAGTTTAAAATAAGTTCCACTAAAATTCCTTACACAAAATAAAATATCTCACACACAATAAAATACCTAACAATCAAATAACACTTGAACACTGTCAATAAATAAATTTCAAAGCTGTCATTGACCCAACAATAATCCAAAAATATTTTATTTGCCAATCCGGGAGACTTCCACAGGACAGCTGATACACATACATGAAATTTCCCAAGCCGTAGAACTCAGTTCCTAAAGACACACCATCCACAATTTATTCACAGCTAGAGAGATCTCTCCAGCACAGTATCAAACCTCTGGGAATTATCGAACGAAAACGTAAGCCTCACGTTGGCACGCCATTTTATGTAACCCTTAGTTGGGCACAAAAATTGCCTTCGGCTAGCTACAAGATTTGGGAAGCAAGGGCGTAGGTCGACGTCACTCGACAATCCTCACAGGTCCGACTAGTGGCACTGAGAATAAGCTTTCTTTATTTATGATGTTAATGGGACGCCATCTACAGTATAAAATGAAATCAGAAAACTCATTCCCAGGCCGATCTCTGTAGAAAGACCTTTACTGTGCTGAAAGAAAGGTGTCCCCAACTCCAAATAAATGACACAGTAACATGTAACAATTTAATCCAGTGTTCAAGACTCAAACAAGTTATGGACCTGAGCAAAATAATGGGTCCTCCAAGTCGTAATCAAAAGGATTCATATTAATATATAACTGTCTTACCTGGTCTGAATGCATTCAAACCTGACACAACTAATATAGGAATATCACGACTTGTCGGCTTCCTTGGACTTTGTCTGGTCCTAACTGGTTCCAAAATCACAGTCCTCACGGAGATCTCTAAAATCAGGTCTGCTTCTCTATATCTAACTAGACTCTAGAGGTCTATTTGATCGGCTTTACGATACCCAAAAGGCTTTACAACACCACAGCAGACTACTCAATTCTCCAATAAGCTTTACAATACCATGGCAGGCTTTACAGTACTTCAGTAGGTTTAACAGTACCATGTAGGCTTTACAATACCGTGTACTCCGTGTAGGCTTTACAATACCGTGTAGGCTTTATAATAACGTGTAGACCCAGTCAAAACTTAGGCACAAATCCAACATTATGGAATATGTCTCCCATAACGTGCTCTACACTTGACCCTCTTAATTTCCTGGCAGAGCTGTGGCAAAAAGAAAAGAAATTTGTAAGACATGCTTCCTTCTATAAAAAAATGCTCGTGAGGCGAGTCATCAACAAAAAGTTCAGTAAATTAAATACAGCAACATATTCACCTCTCAATTACATGGTCTTAGCAGCAATAGGTAGGTTGTCAAAAGTAATTTACTTCAAAATTAAAAATCAAAAATCAACCTCCTGTGAGCATCAGCGTTACCAGGTCAGAAATGTACAAATGGTGTTTCAAGGAGTTCCGTCCTCTCCAAAAATTAATTTAATAAAAAAACATATTTCCTTTCATTGTTGCCAACACTCTTTTCATTGGATCTTGCCACAGAACAGAACCGAGCAGTATAGTTTACTCATTACTACACCAAAGGTTCCGAACACTGCAGTGCAAGAACAGAACAGCAGTCCGTGATCTCATATGTAAATAAAGAGGCAAATAAATATATTTGTCTCTTTTCCCATGTAAGCCAAACTTTATGTCGAACCGATTCAAAGAAACGACACTATTTTAACCAAACGAAATAGAGAAGAAGAACAGGTGACGTCTGAATGACTGTTAATCACCTATGTTCGTGTTGTTTTGAAAACAATCCTTGATAAACAAACAATCATAGTTTTGAATAAATCGACAGAGATATTCGTGAGCACCATGATCTGTGGAAATAAAAATGGTTATATATCATGTAGAATCGGATGGTATGTCAAAACCTACAACTTAACTCATACTTATAACCTTGATCATAATAGTCGGAACACAACACATGAAACTAGGTAAACAGAGTGTTCGACTCTTAACGAATACTTTACCCTGAAACTGATCAAGATAATAAATGAATATAAAGAATTAAGTCAATAACCGCTTTTGACAGTTATAGGTATCAGATATGTTATTTTGTGATGAAATGATGGAACTTCATGATTAAACGTACGTTTACAAAATGTGAACGTTACAACTCCACCAAATCCTATCCATATCCTATGAGAGTTGGTCCAGAGAAAACCACGACGAAACGCCACTGCGTCTACCTTCCACAGATCGGCAATCAACATCGGTGAGCAAAGAGCAAAACAAGAAAGGATATAAAACAAGTTTTTGTATGAGTCACAGTCCCCGCCATATTAATTGCGCCTTGCTATTGCTGCCGTGTCGGCCGCGCTCGATTCGACAACGTCGCCGCCGTTGCCACGTCGATCAGTTTTTCAGAAGGTTCGATGATGGATGGGGATCGATGCGAACAGATTGGGATCGATCGTTTCGAATGGATCATTGGTGCTGCGGCATTGGCGTCTGCGGATTTCGATATTCCAGATCGTGATGTTGCAATTCTTTATTGTTTTTTTTTCTTATACAGTGCGGCTTTTAATAGCCCCCCCTCCTCCCCCTCCCTGTTAACTTTTGAACGGTTCGACGTAAAAACATGGAGAGGAAACGTTTCAAGGGTTTCGCCAATAGTACTTTTTGAAATAAAAAAAATGTTGATTACCCGACAGGGGGGGCAGGGGGGGACACTCAAAATTTTTAAATGGCATGGGGGGTCAAGTGGCACATCGTCGAAAAGCAAATTTCATTCTCTTTACAACTATCTAATTTTTTTTGAATTTTGTTAATATTTTGTTTGCAATTCAAATTCAATTCAAATATAAATGCGTATGTATCTGAATACTACTCATACCTCGATAAATTTGAACGGTTTGATGTGGAATAATGAAACCAAAAATTTTTTGAAGGGTATTACCGATATTACTTTTTGAAAGAAGAAACATTGAAATTTCTCGACAGATGGCGCTGGGGGCACATAAACTTAAAAATTTTATTTCGAAAGGCATAAAAATCGAAATTTGAAAAAAAATCATTAACAAAATTCAAAAATATTTGGATGGTTGTAAAGAGAATTGAATTCTCTTTTCAACGATGTACGTAATTTTTAATCACAGTTGTACAAAAAATACTTTAATTTTTATCAATGCACAGTGTCATAATAGACCGTCAGCTAGTGACAGATTTAGGTGCCCCATTTTCGCATACAAGCCTCGAATAGGGTTGAAAAGTATATCGATTTGGAGTAAAATGAAGATATTTTTACGAGTGGCTCCTGATGGGGATAATATACCGAGAATTCGATTTTTCAGAACAGTGCTTATTTGTTTCCCTCGTGTTTCTATTTACGGTACGAAACTACAGAGGGTGATTCGTTAAGTCGTTTTGAGAAAAAAAGTTTTCATGAACATATGTTCGGAGTTGCTTCTTTTCTGAGATACAGGGCATTGATTTTTTTTTTCAAACGCCTTTGTATCTCAGAAAGGAAGCAACTCCGGACATATGTTCATAGGAACTTTTTTTCTTAAGGCGAACAACTCACCCTCTGTAGTTTCGTATCGTAAATAGAAACACGAGGGAAACAAATAAGCACTGTTCTGAAAAATCGAATTCTCGGTATGTTATCCCCAGGAGCCACTCGTAAAATTATCTTCATTTTACTCCAAATCGATATACTTTTCAACCCTTTTCGAGGCTTGTATGCGAAAATGGGGCACCTAAATCTGTCACTAGCTGACGGTCTATAATAGGTGAAAATAGCGTATGCAGCACTAGCTCATTGCACTTTTTGCTCTACGGATGTGATATTTTGATCTTCCTTTCAGCGACTTTCAATTGGCAACACCGCCTACTTAACACTAATGACAATTCGGAACGATTCTCAATTCTCAGACCACTAGATTAGACGTGTAAACGTTTAGAGCTGTGCGTTTCCTTTCTTTTCACGACTCCACGTATTAGTTTACTGGAAGTTGTTCGATAACGTCGGTCGCTGGGAAACGAGAAACAACCGGTTGGCAGACCTTAAATAACAGATGACTAACTAACTGTACATCTCACTTCGCAAGTGCAGTCAGTGCGATTACACTTCGCCAACAATTGCATCTTGATTGAATAATCCGGACGATGCCTGCTAGCCATCTTGTTACCGTAAACAAAATAGGTTGTTTTGTTTAACGCCACTGACCAGAGGCTGAGAGCATTTATTGTTCATATTTGTTTAAATTAAGCGTATGTTTTAATTAAGCGTTATTGCTCGAATGGGCTTGGGACAGGTTGAACTGAATAATTCGTTGGGAATATTTCATGATAGGAATTGATTAGTGCAAAAGCGAAAGAGAAGACTTGATTTAATCGTAAATTTTCATTCTAATCGAGTAACAGACTGTGCTTTGTCCACAATCACAATTTAACATATAATCAAATGGAAAGCCAATTAAAAATTATTTTGACATTTCAATTCACATCTTGTCTCTATGATGCCAGTCAAGGCTAACGTTATTATTGCTACAACAGAGTTAAAATATTCATTCCTTAACAAGTGATGGAATGAAATACACGCGAAATGCATGAGACAGCAAGTGTTGTAGAATATTTCTTTAATATCAAGAGCGAGAATTTGTAACTTGCAAGCTAGGTTAGCTTGCTCAGGTTAGGTTTGCTTGCTCAGGTTAGGTTTGCTTGCTCAGGTTAGGTTTGCTTGCTCAGGTTAGGTTTGTGTGTCAAGTACGACACGACAAAAAACGAAATATTCTCGCAGAGTTGTATTCAGCTTGGTTGCGCTACAATTATCAAAGCTGCGTTTTGTTTCAAATTTCCGCGGTGATTTGTTTTTGTGTTCTCAATACAATTAAATTATTACTATTCAGTGCGGCTTTATATACTCCCCCCCCTGTTAACTTTTGCACTGTTTGACGTAGAAACATGAATAAAAATCCGTTTCGAGGGTTTTACTAATACTACTTTTTGAAATAAAAAATAGGGGGCGCGGGGGGGCCCATCGGCCCAAAATTTTTAAATGGCATGGGGGGTCAAGAGGCACATCGTTGAAAAGAGAATTCAATTCTCTTTACAACCATCTGAATATTTTTGAATCTTGTTTATAATTTTTTCCCAATTTCGATTTTTATGCCTTTCGATATTTTTAAGTTAATGTGCCCCCAGCGTCATCTTTCGAGTAATTGCAATGTTTCTTCTCTCAAAAAGTAGTATCGATAATACCCTTCAAAAAAATTTTGGTTTCATTGTTCCACATCAAACCTTTAAAATTTATCGAGGTATAAGTAGTATTCAGATCCGCATTTATATTTGATTTTTCGAATTCAAATTGCAAAAAAATATTAATAAAACTCAAAAAACATTTAGATGGTTGTAAAGAGAATGGAATTTCCTTTTCGACGATGTGTCATTTGACCCCCCATGACATTTAAAAATTATGAGTTGATGGGCCCCCCCCGCGCCCTCTATTGAGCAATCACCATATTTTTTATTTCAAAAAGTAGCAT
The DNA here is from genome assembly GCA_958298965.1 of Chrysolina haemoptera. NCBI lineage: Eukaryota > Metazoa > Arthropoda > Insecta > Coleoptera > Chrysomelidae > Chrysolina > Chrysolina haemoptera. The sequence goes on along the minus strand of OY282602.1, from coordinate 1,276,852 downwards.
TGGGGAAATCCTTGAAACGGTTTTTTATTCATTTTTCTACGTCGGACCGTTCAAAAGTTATCGGGGGGGGACTAATAAAAGCCGCACTGTATAGGTATTTCAAATAGTTGTCCTTATAAGCGTAATAGGTACCCTGTTCAAGTTATTTCAGTATTGATGATGACAGATTTTAGGTGACAATTTTCTCGTTTATGCCTTTAAGAGGACTGAGAGTGCCGATGAATGTGATGGAAAATTTGAGCGGTCCCCGCGTGGCTTCCATATGGAAAATTCAATTTTCATTTGTACAAAAAATCTAACCTCACTTCGGCATTAGCAGACCTTATGCCAATTTTTTTTATGAACATTTCATGATCGTAGTAACAATTTTCCTGATATTTTTCTGACATATTCATTGCTAACTTCTCGTACGTTAAGTTGTTCAATTCGTCCCAAAGTTGCAAGCATAATCTTCCATGAATTATTTGTACGAAACTTCGCGTCGTTGGATAGATACCACCGTGCAAGCGACCATGAATCAAACACAACCAACTATGCTGACAAACGATACCGGGAAATCGTTCGAAATTAAACATTCCCCCGCAGTACGTTGTTCTCCGAATCCCGCGTTTCATTGAACCAACTATTTACTACATCTCCCCGAGAAAGAATATCAAAATTAGCACAGTTTCGCATCATGAATGGATTATCGACGTAGGTGGTGGGTGCGCTACGTTCTGAATCATCCAATGAGAAAGCAAGAGGAGATTCTGTATTCATTTACCTGTGGAACACGCTTCTCAGAGCGTCCATCAAGACAAGACAAAGAACTCGAAGCAGGTACAAAAACGTGAACTTGATAACCGACGTGAGAACGGCGATGTTGCCGTTTCGTCCGTAGGATGATGAGGTTCATCTGTTCTCAACTTCTAGATACTTGTAGGAAAAAAATATATACCGGGTGACCACGAGGTGAGGTACGCCCCCCAATTTTTCTATAGTTTTTATTAAAAAATATCAAACATAACAAACAGGAACCAAAATATAAATAATGAAGATAGAACAAGACAAATGATTGATGACATTGACAAGTGACAACTGACAAGTGGCAACTGACAGGTGACAACTGACAACTATTCGAATTCGAATGATAATCCGATTATTGCAATCACTCGAATCGCCATAATCCGATTATGAACAATACTAAACATTGCTCCATTGCCCCCCCTTTGTCATAAGCTGGCGAGGCCCTTGCATGGGACACAGCCCTAATTCCGTCTGACTAACAGCTTATTCTCAACCTATTTATTGTCTCAATACATTTGGCAACGTCGTCGATCTCTGAACAGTCACTACTCTCTTCCAGGTAAAGTGATTGTGTAACACATCACAGTGGTGTGCGATCGGGTGTGTCGCCACACACGTTTTATTTTTTTTTTTTCCTTTCTTTTTCATATAATCCTCCCTTTGTCGAAGGGAATTTCGTGCTTGCTGAAAAGGGATTAGAGACAGTCGATAGGTACGTGTTTGTCGGGAAATCGGAAATCGTACTAACTATTTGAATGGGAGTTCAGATCTCCACTTTGTTTCGACGTAGGAGAGAGATTTTTGATTGAATTACTTTGAAGAGGTACGAAGGGGCTAACAGGGTTTGACATTCGTCGAGGTTGTTTTTGTCGTTCTGGACATGACGTAGATGTCAAGATGCAATCAATACCAGATTTGGTCGACAAGTAATGCACAGGATTCAGTGAATAATTATTTTGATTGCAAATAGATGATAATGATGAATTTATTAACAATAATAATATAATTCCCTAGTGAATGAATCTAAACATTGTGGGAGTCTGAGTTGGCCTGTTCTTTGTGAAATCCGAAAAGAAAGGTCCCAGAATGTATAAAATATAACTGTACAGTGACTCAATATATACATTTCAATGTTGATTTCAACTGTCTCTATTTTGGAGTTATCCATTTTCAAGTATCTCGACCATGACTCTCTGGCCTGTTACTCTATCGTATCGTAAACACTCTTGGGCATGACTGATAAAACTTGGTGCAAACCTGTGGATTCGACGTTTCAAGGAGACTTTATTAACACTCGATCCGACGCATCTTCTGATCACTTCTGCAAATGTTTTGATTGAAGCTCTCTTCATGTTAGAGATACTGTAGTTGATATCCCTTGTGTAGGCAACCTTCTCTAAATACTCTAACAACCATCACCAAGACCGAGTGTTTTGGCAGTACTTTATATCACAGTTCTGTTTGTGCTGAAGCTCTTCTCGCTATATTTACTGCTGTCTTCTTCTTCTGAGTAGTCCAAGTTTGATAATCCTCTGGATCTAGAAAGGTTTGAGGGGTCTACAGAACTTACTGAAATTTACTTACTGGACCTTAGTTTATGAATTCACAGCACCTACTTGTTTGCAGGGAGATTGGAGGAAACCAACCTCAGTCACAAATCAATAAAAAAATGGACAGTCAGGCGGAATTAGAAGCGCTTGGCTCGTACCGATCAACGTCCAATCAGTATGGAACTACCAACAGGACTCTAATATTTGTTATTTGATAGATTATTCTCCAAATTTTATACTTGAAATCTTATACTTGCACAGACCTCAAAAATTATAAAATTATATCTGATAAATGATAAGAGATAAGGTGTAGGACATAGTCGATAAAACTTATTTAAACTGGTTAGTTGAATTCAAAAAAACTTAGTTTCAGTCATTTTCATAAGTCCCGGAAGGAAGTTACTCCTGAGCCTCCATGTATGCTGAAACTGAGATCCAGTTCATCGATAGAATTTGAATTATTCTCATCTATATCTTGTCATAGTCAATTCAACACGAAACCGAATAATCTGAAAAGTTCTTGACATGATTTTTTGGGTTTATGACCTTCCACAATCTGAAAATGAAAATAAATTTTTAATCCAAAGAAATCTGTACAAGTGTAGAAGGGCAAATTAATTAATTCAGTTTCCTCAGCGTCTTTCTAAGAAGTTTTGATAACGGAGGCAGATACAGCCTCCGGAACGTCAACAATTTTCAAAAAAAGAGAAGTATTCTTTATTAATTCGATCTCATTTTTTCAGATAGGCAAATTCAGTGTAATTAATTTCTTTCAAGACAGCAGTCTTGTGAACGCAGTAACTTATCGGGCAAATTAATTAATTTGCCCTTCTACACTTGTACAGATTTCTTTGGATTAAAAAATTTTTTTCATTTTCAGATTGTGGAAGGTCATAAACCCAAAAAATCATGTCAAGAACTGGATTTCCTCCACAAAATCAAACTTTCAATCAATAATCTGAAAAGTCTTTTGTAGTGACACCGTATTTCTGCAGAGTCGATCTATTTCCCATTCATTTGCACGCTCCAATGAAAAACAATACTTTCCAACTTCGAGTTGCATGTAAAAAAAGCCCTTGAGCTTTTCGAACTAGAGAGAGCTGAACGCCAAGACCGCCCATACGAATTACATTAATGATTATTATAATTCTGCCTAATTGCCTTCACGTTGAAACACACATGAAACACACTGCTCGAACATAATTTTAAACGGCATAGGAAAAACAAATTAATGATATGTTTATTTTTAGTGGACTTCATTGTATTCAATGAAGTTAGGAACAGAAATTACCGCGGGCCGGGCCATTGTATGTAAAGTTGAATTTATCAAATCGAGTATGTTAAACGGTTAGTTAGCACGTGTGAGGCACAGTTTTACATTCGACATATTTTTTTGGATTATAGTCCAAGAGCTTGGGGACATTTATTTACACGTCAGTATTTGGTTCAGTTTTGCAAATAAAATGGAAAATTCGACCGGTATTGTTTTTTAATTGGAATATCGCATTTTAAAATCAGCTTGAATGCTATATTAAGATTTCCACAAATAAATATCAAACTCTCCGAAATATCAAAAAGAAGCACCACAGCAAACAATATTTGAGCAGGTTAAAACCATCTCATATTGAGGGAAATCTCAGTAAATTGTTTGGAGACATTCTGATGGAAAATAAATATAAAAAAAGTAATATCAAATAAAATTAAACTATTCAAAACTCATTTTCATAACTGAAACTATAAAATTTATTAAAACTCACTGTATAGGAATAGTCTTCGTTCTAGAAAACAAAAGAAGTTCGTTATTCGAAAAATTTTTTTACAAACATAGCTGAAACCGTGAAAACATGCACGCCCATAATGCGCGTTCGTCGTACAACAGACTAGTCCGTAATATATCCATTGAATAAGTTTCGAATTTTAAGGGCTGACGTTCGTAAGGGGACGACAGCTGGTTAACGGAAAAAACAAAAGGCACTCAACATGAGCATTGGTAGATCTGTATGGGTGTATTGGGAACAAAGATAACAATAATATTCAGAAAGATGTCAACTCTTTGTTACTTGACATTTCAGTGGGAGTACCGCAAGGATCTATTCTGGGCCCAATGATTTTTCTAAATTACATTAATAACACTACTCTTGAAAACAAAGTTAATATAGAGCTTTTGGGGAAATCTCTTCATGATTTTCCAGCAACCACCTCTACCTAAACTATTGCAGGATATTTAGAATGGTGAATGAGGCATGCTAGTAATTTCGTTGTCACCCGCTATACTGAAGTTTTCATTGGTGGGTTTGACTGAACTTTCTGTACACAGATAAAAAGGATTTCTTGGTTTGAAATAATTTGAATTTGCCTCAATGGCGCTAAGGCCACTAAGCATTTGATGCATGGATATTTTGTACTAAAATTTGAATTTCTTTCTTTAGCACAAAGTTAAAATAATTTTGACTTAAAATCATCATTAGTCCAGATTTTTAAAAGCTTTGAGGGAAATGCCATGTTTTTTCTAGCTTAAAGTCATATGATCTTAAAGCAAGAGAGCCTGTCTAAAAACGAACGAAAGCAACGTTGTTGCCACTTTTTGGGGGGTTCACATAGTACTGGATGCTGAGTTGTAGTGTTCGAACAGTTCTGGTCACAACACCTGTGGATTATAATGGAATGTTTTGATTCGTGTTGTGTCTTGTGTGTGCGAATGTGGCCCTGTCTTCAGCTTCTTAGTACTGCCTTTAGCTTCTTAGTACTGCCTTTAGCTATCAATGTTCCAGTCGGGATACTCGGTAACCCATGAGGTTTGATTGTTTTCATTTTACTGTGATGATGACGTTCCTATTCCATTAGCTTGCAACCCATAATACGGGTGAGAGACTCGTTAGACCTCTGTAAACTTAATCTTGATTCGGTTCGATATTCAGTGTCGATAGAGGTTCTCAAAATGTCGACCCATATTTCACGAAATTTTACAACTTCCAAAATTTTTTTCGCATTTTTACACCTGCCATTCGTTCTAACATGACTTCATACACCTCTCCTTCACGGGAGTGCAAGAAGTTAGTTTACACCTGTATTTTGCAAAGCAGATACATCAAATCGCAAGCGGGGTAACAAAATTTGTTCGAATGAGAAAAATTTCTATTGTAAATGATTGACTATGATGTTACTAGTTTACTAAATTATTATCAATAATAAGAGGACAATACATTTAACAAAATAATCTCAAATACACGCAATCTTGTACGTTGATTCAAGACAAATGAACTTTTCGGTGATGAACAGCAGAGCATCACGAAGCAAAATATTTGTGACCTTTTCATGAGAAACATTCCTTGTATTTCCATTCTATGTCAGTTCGCCTTCAGATCGGCTACCAGGTAAACATAATTGATCACGCGATTTTCCAATAAAATTCAATATCTATTTCATTCTATTCATTCGATGTTCATAAACTTTCCCTTCCGGTTTCTGGAATACTGTACCACGGCAACATCATTCTTCGAACAATAATTCAAATTTATGACCCACAATCCAATCAATTTCCATGACAGTTCATTTGTGATTTTTGTAATTTCACGTTCGGAAGGCTGTCAATCATCGAAATATTAGGCCAGGATCTTTGTTCATGTTAACTAGTTGGAAACGATTCTTTATTTATTCCTATGCTAGTTCGAGAATTTTTGCCGGAGAGTAGAAGTACTCTTCTCTCCAAATATTTCCACCATGTAGAAAATATGAGGCAAACATCCGACAGACAACTACTTCCCTGGCTAATACCACGACGGATATTGAATTACATCTGACAGATATTTGTGCAACGTTCTTCCAAGAAGACCTAGTTGCAATTGCTTATTGTAATTTTACAGCGAATTATCCTTCATTTGGCTGGGGAAGACCACCTGCAGACGCGTTCGCGGTTCTTGCCGCTCGTCAGTGACAGACAGGGTAGGTCGGACAACATTAGAGTCGTCCTACGCCCCAGCCCAATGAATTATAATCCACTGTATAATTAATATTTCCACACAAATGGAGCAGCGACTTACAGTAAGAGTCAGTCGCAGCGCCACCCGTGGGGGAACCGATAAGCAATCCTCGGTAGCAAAGACTGTTTTTATTCCATGGACAAATACTTGAGTAGGCCTTTGTCTCTACAATATGGCATACTGATAAAATATGCCACTGTTTTTCAGTGAAGAATTTATATATGTCTTTTTTACCCAACCTTTTTTAATGCCCTTTTAATTACTGTTCAAACCAGCCAACCTGCTAAAATCATTCAAAACTCAGTCAAATGAATCTACTCGTTCTTCCACCAACGGCAAAGCTTTGGAACTCGCCGCCTCGAGAGGTGTTCCCTGAGGCATACAAACTACAGAAATTCAAGAAAAACACCTATTCCTACCTACTTTCCCTCGGCTCGCACGATGTTCTTTAAACAATACAGGATTTTCCTTTTCGTACGAGCCAAAATTTAAAAAAAAACTCTATTCTAGTCCATTAGTTATAGTTGAAAATCATCGGTTATCTATTCAATTGTTATCCTGACCCCATCTGGGTCATTTGCAGGACCCACTAAGGTGTGGGATTAAACCGCATTCCTTTGTCGTCATTTCTATTACGAAACAAATTTATGGCAAAAGGACTGCAGAGGCTCACTAACATTTCCATACGCTTCTAATGGCCTTTTCGGTCTGGACCAAATTAATTTTCTCTAGGAAAAGTTTCGGTAATGGCCGAGGGGATAGTTCTCCCATTTTTAGGGTGTTTATTGCACCATTAATAATAATGTTCTTTGATATACTTCAGTTTTATTGTGGCTTTAGTAACGCTGAATTTTGTGCAAATATTTCGGTTAATAATGAACAGGAAGTGGCTTTTGTTTAAATTTTCATTGGCTTATAAATCATATACATTTTTTTTTCTTTCAGTTTTTAGTCCATTTGGGAGAACTCTGAACTTTGTGTTCAGATATATCTGGCTGTATCTCTCAACCCGGAGAATCGTAGTGCTTCTTGATCTACTCGCCACCAGGTGGAGCTTCTTACACCCGTTTCATTAGCGCGAGACCAGATTGGCCAAATGGAAGTAGTTGTGGTGTGATTCGGATGAGAAACAGATGGCTTCAAAGCTGTCTGTAGTGACTCACCATGCACTGATGACGAGGCAAGAACCTCGAAACTAGTCTGCAGGTGGTTCCTCTGTCCAAATCGAAAAAAAATTCTGCTATTTGGTTACCGGGAGCACTTGCAATCGTTTCCTCTGCAATGAGGTACTTTGCACAAGTATCGGTTGGATATAATTCAATACCCGTCGTGGTACTAGCCAGGGGAGTAGTTGTTTTCTGACAGGTATTTGCCACAATAAGCCTATGTTGTAGGTGTAAAAGGGAGATCTCCCAAATGAACTCTGAGCTTTGTGTTCAGATATCTGACTGTTTTTTTTTTCAGTATTTGAACCCGATCACTACATAAGGTATGTGCATTCACAAGAACATATATCTAGCATATTTTTTTCCGTATCGAAATTGTTCCTGATCACAGATTGTCATCGTCAGACACATCGCCAGTGCTATACATTCAGCAGTGTCTTTCTAGTCGCCCCATTTCTCAAGTTTAATAACCGACGCTGTTGGTAGGAATTAATTCAGGATGTGCCATACATCAAAAACTGCACTAAATCATCTCGGCTTTAATATTATTTCGTGCCATTATCATTCTACTGAAGTGTTACGACGTATCGTTATTTATTGGTAATATGGTGGTTTTAGGCCGATCAACTGGAATAAAACGGGGAAAAATGCATACAGGATGAATCTTTGGTGCATATTAGAGAATGGGGCTGTAAGCTTTCCGGTTTTTCTACAGCTAAGAAGAAACTACGCCACGAAAAAATCAATAAGTCGCCTCAGCAAACAGTCCTCCTCTACCCGCACAGATTATGAACTGAAAATAATTGTTAAATTATAGTTTTAAATGATGGATATTTTTTGCCAAGGACTATAGGATTTGCAATTTTTCAACCTCTCTTATAATTTGGGATGTATTTCCGTACAACTGGAAAGTTTCAATTTCAAGATTACATCCAATAACTACGGACCTATCGAACTGCTACATGCTATATATACCTCGAAGGTCATGGAAAAAGCTATCAACATCGTGCTCATGAAATATCCAGAACGCTCTGGAATTATCAATGATCGACAATATGCTTTCCGGCATCAGAGATCAACTGGTGACCTACTTGCTTATGTCTCACATATTTGGCAGCGAATAATTGAAAAATAATGTGAATCTCTGGCTGTTGCATTAGGTGTATTCAAGGTGATTGATCGCGTTTGGGACCAGCACCTTGCACAACTTCCATCTCATGGCTTGCCTCCCCAGTGTTGTGTTCCTTGTTATCTAGCTTTCTCTTTACGTAGTGGTCGATGGAGTATCATCCAATACTCCACCATTGAATGCTGGTGTTCCGCAGGGATCCATTCAGCAAATGTTCTAGAAAGGGGATCCAACAATTTAGTAGAATACAATGCCACAAAAACTCAAGGGCCCTTTTTGCCTTTTCATGGAAAAACCATGTGAGGTCCATTGCCAGAAGTGCCTGTCATAAACCTGGTTTTCTGTATCGAGACAAGAAATTTATCAACCTACTCTGTCTTCTAGCAAGAACCGAATAATGAGGAATATTTCCTGATGTCAATTTTTGACATTTCCTTCATATCCTCAATGTTTACTAATTATATTAGTGTTGCCACAACAACAGTTGAAATTATCCTACGAATATATTTACACTCAGTGAAACAGTGTCACCAACTGAAAACGTTACTGCTAAAGGCACGCTCTACTGAAACAAGTTATGGCGATTTCGCATTACGTATTCCGCTTCGCTTCACTTCATTGGCTGAAGTTCAAGAATGGAATTAGACGAATATGTTTATGTTCAATGAGACAGTTGGAGATGTCTTGTATTGGTTTGGAAATAGAACGTTTACTTTATAGTTAATAATGTTAATAATGAAAAATAATGAGTTCACAAGAGTGAAATATTGACAAGTCAAATTGAAGGAACATTGCGTCATACTAGACACAAACCTCTACGCCACTTTCACTCGACGCGCGTTTCGCTACTACGCGTAGTAAGCGTATAGCTCTTGAGAATGTATTTGAACGTATTTGAAGCTATGCATTTTTTGACCGTAACAAGATAACGAGTCCACCCTCAATTGGAAAGGCAACCGTATACATATGTTTCAGACTGTTGGTCATCATCAGTCATCGAAAATTTAATAATCGTTATATGGAATAAATTCAAATATTCACGAAATTATTGCTGAATTTGACCTCGCCATATATCATCAGTCATTAGTAAATCACTGTTATTCACACATCTTCGAGACAGACGGCAATATCTGCAGGCACCTTCACAAACTTCCTGTCTCTCGACTAGTTGACAGGAAGCTAGCGACCTGATTAGTGTCGGTCTGCTTCCTCATTTGCATATCGCAAATTTATCTCGATTAATTTGATTGGTTAAATTATTAGTTCGGTTCGATATTTAGAGCATCTGACGAATGTCGCGGACTGTAATTGTTTCATGTCTGAGGTTATGGAGTCACAGTACAGTCTGGCGTCTTAGAACGAACAAATTATGTATTTACACATAATTGAAAAAGAATCGTAGTTATATTGTAGATTAGGGTAAATTAGCATTCGCTTAACCTGAAAACTGCAATCCTCCGAATAGAGCTACGATGATCCGACGGTGTTCCTATTGGTCAAAATTTTTAGCGCCAATTTTCAACAATCCATCCGACGTCGGACGAGTTAAATTAATTTTAACTTTTGTCCGATGTCGGACGTTTTTTAACCTAAATGTCCGAATCCCATAGTGGAGGCCTTGCCATAACACAACTTATCAAAAGTTCTTCCACTGTCGTTGTAGCCGTTTCCTCCTCATTGTCAAAAACTTGAATATATTTGAGGTTTCAAAATATTGCATTGTTTAAATAAGTAGGACAAACTTTGACTTCCTTGAAATAATATGAGATTTTGTGTATTGCTGTCTTAATTATGTTCTAAGCCGCCTACGTTGAAGAACATTCAATTTTAGGAACACTCCTTATGAAACCTGATTGTATCTTCGTTTCCTTTAGGAAATCTCCAAAACTTTTCACACGATTAAACTGATAGTTTATGATTTTTGATCATGACAAATTGAAAAGTACATGTTGCCATTTAAGAAATGGCAGTTGTGAGCATTTCTTTATGGATACCATTCCGTTTTTAGATAATTTTTGATAATTGTTGGAATTTATGGGAACTGCAATTACATGAGAACCTCAGTTTTCAACTGTTTCACACTTCGAAGCTTCCTCTTCTGATGTCGCTTGTCAATTGTTATGATTTAAGTTTGAGTTTCATGGCCAACTTTGTTCGATTAACAATCAACGGTATCTCCGCCATTTTTTAACCGATTTCTAATTTTGAAAAATAGTATTATCACAAATTGCGTGCTCTTTCGGATAGTGAAAAAATATGTACAGGGTGTCATTTGAAAAAAAAGTTTGGGGTCACTTCCGGTAAACCGTAAGAGGAAAATTGGGGGCGTTCCTCACCTCATGGTCTCCCGGTATAGTCTTTAGACATTTTAGTATTCGATTGGTTCATGAAATGGTAAGACTTATAAGGAAGCCATTCTTCACGAAGTACCTCGGACATTTTCCAGTGCCAACATGCACCACCAAAAAGGGACGTGACGGCATTTCAAAGATTTCGCCGACGAGTTTTCGGAAAGAAGAACAACAATTTTTTCTCCGACTGCGAGGCCCCAAAAAAACCGAGGTATTCAGTTGCACATCGTCCGAATCAATGCAAACAATCCGACGAAGATAGAGACAGAGAGATAAACAGATATTACATTCCCATAAATGTTTGAATAGGCGCTGGTAAAAACAAAAGAGAGTTTTTCCCGACCGGAATCCGCCAATCGCGCACTGTATTGTTCGGGGCTGTATTAATTATGGCGGCCGATTGAATTCCGCTGTGTGTTCTACCTGGCCATGCCGTCATTCCATGCATTTCTCGTTTCCCCGCCTTCTGTTCGCTCGTTCGCCGCCTCCATTCTGATTGTGTGCTCCCGACGCCGGCCGGCCGCTCTTTCAAATACACTGCCCGAACTGGGACTTGTTTATTTCGGGGATTTATGGCGTGCTAGGTTGGTACTACTGTTTTTTTTTCAGTTGGAGTAGGTACACTGAACGAACACAAAACATTAACATATCTTATAAGGGTTAAGTTGTAAAACAGCATCAGCTGACACTTCGCCCATTCATCTATGTCACACAACATAGTTATGTATAAATTTGTATTTTTTGCAAGATGAGAAAAGACGATTTATTATTATTATTATCTGCTTTTTCTGTAAAAATCATATGAACGTGTAACAAGATAGATATGTTAAATTTTAAATAAAACTTACAGAATTAACACTTATGAATGCAATACAATTTAGTCAATCGAATTATCTTGCTTTGAGAATTGATAACTACAATCGTATTCAAAGGACCCCGCTCAAACCGTATGGAAAAGTGATCCATGTGAAATTTTCTTGAATTTTTTAAAAATTAAAAAATGTAACGATCGCCGAAATCGAATCCGAAACCTTCAGTTTACTATGCAGCGATACTAAGCACCTTTTACAATTATCGCATTTTGCGACCATAACGAGACACATTCGTCAAATACATAGGTATATAGAAAGAAAGCTAAGAAAATTTCTTACAAGAGAATGTTATTGTTTGCTGGCCTAACAGTTCGCTTGTAGATGTTATAGGTGGTTGTATGTGCTACGATAGGATCCTAGCGCACCTTTTACATTTATCGCATTTTGCGACCATAACGAAACACATTCGTTAAATACATAGGTATATAGAAAGAAAGCTAAGAAAATTTCCTACAAGAGGATGTTATTGTTTGCTGGCCTAACAGTTCGCTTGTAGATGTTATAGGTGGTTTTATGTGCTAGGATAGCACCTTTACATTTATCGCATTTTGCGACCATAACGAAGCACATTCGTTAAATACATAGGTATATAGAAAGAAAGCTAAGAAAATTTCCTACAAGAGGATGTTATTGTTTGCTGGACTAACAGTTCGCTTGTAGATGTTATAGGTGGTTTTATGTGCTAGGATAGGATCCTAGCGCACCTTTTACATTTATCGCATTTTGCGACCATAACGAGACACATTCGTCAAATACATAGGTATATAGAAAGAAAGCTAAGAAAATTTCCTACAAGAGGAAGTTATTGTTTACTGGCCTAACAGTTCGCTTGTAGATGTTATAGGTGGTTGTATGTGCTACGATAGGATCCTAGCGCACCTTTTACATTTATCGCATTTTGCGACCATAACGAAACACATTCGTTAAATACATAGGTATATAGAAAGAAAGCTAAGAAAATTTCCTACAAAAGGATGTTATTGTTTGCTGGCATAACAGTTCGCTTGTAGATGTTATAGGTGGTTGTATGTGCTACGATAGGATCCTAGCGCACCTTTTACATTTATCGCATTTTGCGACCATAACGAAACACATTCGTTAAATACATAGGTATATAGAAAGAAAGCTAAGAAAATTTCCTACAAGAGGATGTTATTGTTTGCTGGCCTAACAGTTCGCTTGTAGATGTTATTGGTGGTTTTATGTGCTAGGATAAGGGAGGAGGCGTTTCCTATTAACAAGACGTCAGAGGTATACTTTCATGATATATTTTTTCAAAATGAAAAAAATATGGTGGCACTAGTTGTTAAATAGACGTTTAAGACTAGAAACAATGGATTTAAACGAGTCATAAAAAAAAAAAAGGTCCATCATTTTTCCGGATGTTTTTTAAAGTAGAAATCTGCATATTATAACAAACATTAATTGTTTTGTTTGATCGTCTACAAGTTTACATGTACCATTATTGTATTTGTCGTGTACACACTTATTATTCTGGTGTCTTTCCATTGACGTACGGTAAATAATAATAGATTCAAATAGATTCAAATCATCCAACTTTTGTTTCCGTACCGATTTTGTTTTTGCAATACTGCACTTGTATTAATTGGTAATAATTTATGGTCGTCGCACAGTATTCGTACGAGACAATACCTGAGCTTCTGCTTTGTAGTTTATAGTTGCTAATAATAAAACTAGTAGTGCACAATCGTATGGAAAAGCCTAGACTTTCAACAACCCATCCGTCTTATTATTTATATTCGTCGGCTGGCGTGACTCATGGTTTTTATCCAAGTGATGTTTGGCCGTGCTATTTATAATCTGAGTAAATGTCATGAGTCCGACCATCGTAGTAGATCGTGTGTGAACGAAAGTCTTTGGCGTGCGAATTCAGGCACGGGCATAATAGCTTCTGTTAAACATGAGGTAACTCCTCTGCTATAACAGCCTGTCACGACTACTGTAAAGACTCTGCGTACAATGGATGGTTGTCAGTTAATTCACAACTGAAAAACTTACGTTCGTTAGTCTTTTATTCACGTATCGTTTTACTGTTTGAAATTATTCGAATACTGCTTCGATAATTTTATCTTTCATATTCGATAAGTGGGAACTAAACTTCTCGAAATCACTGGCAAATTTGTTGATGTTTGATGTTTGATAATATTATCGATATATACCCTTAGCTCTAGGGTTTTATTCAGAATATAAATATGTCTCTCTAAATTCAAATTTCCGAACAAAATTAATTTCTTGAAAAAAAAAATTAGCAAAGGTTCACAGTTACGATATCTGACAATACGATGATTCAAGGGTGTTGGTGTGTTAGAAGCTGACGGGCTTGTTCGCATTTTGCGACCATAACGAGTCACATTCGTTAAATACATATGTATATAGAAAGAAAGCTAAGAAAATTTCCTACCAGAGGATGTTATTGTTCGATGGCCTAACAGTTCGCTTGTAGATGTTATAGGTGGTTTTATGTGCTAGGATAGGATCCTAGCGCACCTTTTACATTTAACGCATTTTGCGACCATAACGAGACACATTCGTCAAATACATATGTATATAGAAAGAAAGCTAAGAAAATTTCCTACCAGAGGATGTTATTGTTCGATGGCCTAACAGTTCGCTTGTAGATGTTATAGGTGGTTTTATGTGCTAGGATAGGATCCTAGCGCACCTTTTACATTTAACGCATTTTGCGACCATAACGAACACATTCACATATACATATGTATATAGAAATTGATGACGTAGAATACGAGAAAAATATTGAAAAAATTCTAGAAAGTATTGCAGTGTCCGGTTAGTAGGCTGGTAATTGTGCAAATAGCAAAATCGACAATGTCAAAGTACCCTTCTCTCCAAATGTTTCCACCAGGTGGAAAATGTGAAGCAAACATCTGACAAAAAACAACTACTTTCCTAGCTAATACCACGATGGACATTTAATTACATCTGGCAAATATGTGTGCAACGTTTTTCCAAGAAGATCCAGTTGAAAATGCTTATTGTAATTATACAGAAGATTATGTTTCGAGACGCGTTACGAGGTTCTTGCCTCGTCATCAGTACAGGGTAAGTCGGACAACATTAGAGTCGTCCTGTGACAGCCAAATGAATTGTAATCCACTGTATAACTTATATTTTCCTACAAATGAAGCAGTGACTTACTGTAAAAGTCAGTCGCAGCGCCACCTGCGGGGAAACCAAAAAGCAATCCTCAGTAGCAAAGACTCCAGGCACAACATGAAAGATGAGGTTGATTTCGAATGAGCTATTCGTGTACCCGAACACAGTGTTCTTATGAGCACAATTGGCATTCGAGCCATAGGTGACAATGCCTTTTGAACGATCAATATACAGAATGTCTCAGTAAATACCGTAGTTAACTCAAAATGACGGACCACGTTCACAGTTGTATTGTGCTTGGAACCGTTATCGATCAGATAAATTGAACATCGAGGGATCGAGCCAAAAGATATGTTTTTGATTCAGTAGCGCAATTTCGTAGGTTGTCGAACAAAAGTTTATATAAATCAGCACGGATACCTCTAAAATTCCAAAGGTTTTTACATAATAGACCGAGAAAACGGTTAACGAATAAATGGGGTTCAAAGACGTCAACAATGGGAGAACCAAAATCTATTTCAGTCGCAAATAATGAGTCTTGCCTTCTTAAATTAGATAATGTGTAAGATATTCGATTCAAAATGAGAACTGTCAAATCAAACTTCAAAGCAAAAATATTTGAATTCCAAAACATTTGGATAGATATTTTTCAATGTCCTGACTGTATCGAACGATAAACAAGCATTTCTATCAAATCTGCGGTATGACTTTGATTACGACCAACTGAGAGTTTCACGGAAAATTCGACCGTAGTGTTTTGATTAGTCCACCTGTTCATTGAAATTTGTATAAACGGCCGGATCAAAGCCCACTCTGAATTAATTGAATAAATGAACAAAATGGAATGGAATTTTCTTTATTGCTTTGCTGCTTCATTCGGCAGTGTGCATGCAACTTTGTATACGTTTCAATTTTCAATTGGAACATGTAGCGTTTTGTCGGAAAATACAGCTCTATTCCAGGTATTCTGCTTCAATGAATCGTATTGTCGCTATTTGTGATGTGATATGATTGCAAAAAAAGGTGTACAGTAACCTAGAAACATTATTATATGGAATTTCTCGGAGCATTTTTTTTTCATACACTCTTCAAACTTGGAAAAGATTCAAAATTATTGGCAGTTGAAGATTACCATCTGAAACGTTGTATAGCTGAGACAATTGGGAATTCAACATAAGGAATACTCCCTCTGGTGTCAAGTTTTGACACTATAGATAAGTACATTGAAATTATTGTTTTCGTTAAAATTCCCAAGATTTTGGCTATTGTTTATGTAATCATAATTGATAAGTGATGAATTTCTGGTACATATAAATGGTGAATATTCTGTTCTCCTGTTGACATAATATACTCGAGAGTAGTTCAATTTTTGCCACTTTGGCGCTAGCATCTAATGTTGAATCCCCAATGGTAGTCATGGGTTGAACTATCGGTTGGTTTCGGTTTTGTTAGTAGTGGTCTCGAGGTAATTCTTCCTGACGTTTCGTCTACATCTGCGGTAGACATTTTCAAAGGCGGTGCGGTAACGGACGAAGCAGTCGACTGGTCTGTTAGAGCCTAACTGATTCGGTGTCTATGCTCCTACCGAGCTCAGGAATGGAAGTACTTACCTCGAAGATATCAGATCCAAAATATTTTTGATTTTGAGTAGGGCCCAGCCGAGAAACAAGGGAAATATTTCGATAAATTTTAGCCGTCTTCCATATTCCTTCCGTTGAAATATGTTGTTCAAAAAGTGAACAGTTATCATCTGACAACGCGGAAGGAAATTTGGTTGGCACTGGGGCTGAAAAAAAAAATGTATTTTCCTCCCGAAAATGGGGGGCAAAAGGTGGCACACGAAAAACTCGCGGGACCGCCCCCTGTGACCCGACCCTGCAGAGTGTCCATACCTGCAGTTCCTCATGTGTTCGGTTAGACGTGTGTTCATGCTCCTTTTTGTCGTACCGATGTATACGTCATCGCAGCTGCCAGTAAACACCTGGAGTAGAGAGATAGTCTTTCGGGTCTTTTGAGGATCTCAGACCTTGTCCAATTGTCTTCGTTGGTTTGAATATCGTATTGACTTTATGTTTTTCCAGGCGCTTGCCAATCCTGTCTGTGGCATTTTTATCGTACGATATAATGCTCTTCCCTCGTTCCTTACAGGGTATACCCGTTACTACCCAGTGCTCTTTCAATGTTTCATTAAGATGTTCTGGTTCACATATTCGTGTAGCCCGGTCCGTCACCCAGATAACACCAATATGGGAGGTTCCAAAATTGTCCGAGGGCTTTTCCTAGGTATCCCAAATAAGTCCCTGCGGGAGATGAAAATGTTACCAAACTCGATGTCCCATGCAAGTCATAGGGATGAAACAGGGATACAACTAGAATCAATTTTTGCATGATTGGGACGTCTCCGGGATGTCTATAGGTATCCCAAACTTGTCCCTGGGAGATGGAAATGTAACCAAACACTGCATCCTTATGATGTCCTCAGGATGCATGTCTTATGAAAACTGAATTCATTTAAATGGCGACCGTAAAAGCAGCAAGACCAAAAGGCGAAAGCCCATTCTGATAGAAGGTGTTATTACTTGACTTATCAATAAAAGCGATTATTATTAACAAAAAATGAGACGTGACTGGAATATTGAGAATAACGGTCGCAATAAAGCTCTCCGACATACGCTCGATGAAACTATGACCTGCACCTACTTTTCCACTAACTTTTCCATTTCAACAAACTCCAACATCATCAAAGCATTCTGAAATCCCGAAACTTTGTCTTCTTATTCAGAGGTATTATGTTCGAGGCCTCTCGCTCACTGTTCTCCTTTGTTTTCTCCACAAAGAAACTCCATTGTTGGCGAAATAGTACAATTTGAGTTGTTTTAACTCAACTCCGCATTAAAACGGTCCATTTTATATAGAGGGAAATATTTGCTGGAAATGTCACGGAAGAATTTCGGTCATTAATAACGTCTCCGTAGATGCAGCGAGTTTTTCGATTGAGTTGAGATAGCGAAAGGAGCGATTTTATTAGGTTTTTGTGGATGTTTTTGCAGGAAGCCTCCTCGTACTGCGCAGGCGGCTATTGAGTTCAATTCTTAAATCTTTTACCTACTATCAATATGTAATGTCAGTCATTACGATACTGATATGAGTTTCGTAATGAGATACTTTACCGCACTAGTGCACCATGTGGAAAATATGAGGCAAAAATCCGACAGAAAACAACTACTTCCCTGGCTAATACCACGACGGACATTGAATTACATCTGACAGATATTTGTGCAACGTTTTTCTAAGAAGACGCAGTTGCAATTGTTTATTGTAATTATACAGCAAATTGTCCTTCATTTAGCTGGGGAAGACCACCTGCAGACGCGTTTCGCGTTTCTTGCCGCTCGTCAGTGACAGGGTAGGTCGGACAACATTGAAGTCGTCCTGCCTTAGCCCAGTGAATTACAGTCCACTGTATAACTAATATTTCCTCACAAATGAAGCAGCGACTTACAGTAGAGTCTGTAGCAGCGCCATCCGTGGAGAAACCAACAAACAATCCTCGGTATAGTAAAGACACCAGGAAGTGAATATAGAGTTCGGAAATATCATTTATTTGATACTCTCCGGCAAAAATTCTCGAACTCTGTTTATTTCCTGGTGTCTTTGCTACGGAAATTGCTTAGTGATTTGTTATAATGAGATTTCTTGAATTTTTTGTCGTCGTCTATGATTTTTCCTTAAATTCGAAAAAAAAATTGTTAACATTGCATCCGTTCCTGAAAATAAAAATAATTAATGAAGCCCACACAAACAGATTCTGAAAATGGAAGAATATACAGGGTGATCTGTTTAAAAATATTACCAAATTATGTGTCTACCCTCGAAAATTCAATTTCAAAACAAGTAGTCAGTAAAATTGGATTTTCTTTTTTAATTTTCAACAGTGACTCATAGTGAGGTCAGTGGGAGCACCCTGTATTATAGATGGAAACTTTTTGATACCCATAATCGAATTTGACGTCACTCGCTTTTCCGTCAACGCCTGTGAATTGATAAACGAACTGAATGATGGAAGAACAAATTGATAATAATATATTAACTGATTTTGTGGATGGTAAATTTTATACCGCAAAGTCGTATATACATTCAAGTCGTGTATATAGAAATGAACGTACATTTTGAACATTCTGCGAATATGTCCCAGCAGTCTTCACTAGAATTCCCACTTGGTCTACCGTTGATATTTTTCGCAAAATGTACTCTTATAATTGGGATTGTAAGATTATTTCTATTATTTTGCAATTTATTTATTATTTCTGATCAAGGTTTAGAATGCGGATTGTTTTATTAGTGTTTATCACGGATTTGCCGAAATTTTTATGATTTGATTTTCTTAATTTTTTTTTATTTTCTTTTTTCAGGCAGCGCCTTGACAGCTGGCACAATTTCGTCGCCGTGGACACCGGTTACTGGCCCGCAGGCCGATTCGAACGGCCCGGGCCCGGATACAAAGAATCTGGATGTTGGTGATATTAGTGACGTAAGTTTTTTTTTATCATTTCTTTGTACGTCAGAGAGCCATCTCACCTATTTATAAAGTAGAGTAGAACTCATGTGGGTGACTATCAATATTGCATACCGTATAATTCTAAACAATATACCGATACGAAGAGGGTTAAATTAGGGCAAAGGTTACTAACAATATGCCGTTCAGAAAGTTTTGAAATTTAGAATATAGTCGGAGATATATCAAAAATTTTAACAAGTTATTTTACGGCATTATTTTATGAAGCATATTAAAATAAACTGCAATTTTTTTTCGCTATATTTTTAGATTTACCATCCGATATTTCGTCTCTTGGCCACTATCTTTGCATTCATTTTTCCTGATGACTTCCCGATTTAACTTTCACAAATTATAATCAGAGCTTTGTTTCTACTTTGCTATCTCACAACAAAATAATTCAAAACGAACTAATAGTTTAGTTGATCTTGTTGACTCCATCTAATAACCCTTAAATAATCGATTTGTTGTATGTAGACCCCTTACAAGTTCCAAATATGGTATTCGTTGTCAAAAAAGTAAAATTTTATAAACATTTCTAGGATGAAAAGGACATGGCAGCTGCAGATGCGGAGGGAGTGTGGAGTCCGGATATCGAGCAGAGTTTTCAGGAAGCACTCGCGATATACCCGCCCTGCGGAAGACGGAAAATCATCTTGTCGGACGAAGGAAAAATGTATGGTGAGTAAAAATGTTCTTTCATTCAGAATGATGTTTCAGTTGACATGTAGTAGGGATCGCAAGGTAAATTGTTCTTACAGGAATACGCAGGAGAGACATATACGGTAACGGTAGTGGTCCCAAAATGGATCCTTGAGGTATACCCGAAAGTAAGATACCGTCTTTTTTACGTGTTTTTGACGGAGACAATACTGGTTTTTGTAAGTATCAAGAACTTGTAGCATCACACGATATGCTCTCGGTAATTTTTTTTGTGGAGACTCAATTGAGTGTCAAAGCGAATCATTTAAATAAAAAAGTCAAAACATTCCTCTTAGCTACAATTTCAGATTTTGACAATATTGAGTTATATCTGAAATGGTCCGCACAGTTTGAATAATTCCAAATCAAGTGGGTCCACCGTTTCATTTGTTTGAAACTCAACTCTCCGGCATACTCTTCGAACTTTGTTCGAATAATGAATCATTAAAAATATGCCAAATTCATTTCAAATTTGCAAAAAAATATGAATTGGTTTTTTTTCGACAGTTGTAGAAAAAATACTGTATAAAACTCGCGAGTAAAGTGTTTTTTTCATAGTCTCTTTGTTGTAATATACATTTGAAACTAGCATTGCCGACGAAATTTATCAGAACCCCCACATTTGCTCATCGATCCGACAATATCTTCCGACAGCGTGGATACATTGCACGGAGTTTTTTCTTCGTTCGTTGCTAGAGAATAATTACAGCGTATAGGAGACGAGTGTGGCTCGACGGCATTTCTAGAATTGGAAATGCAAGGCGCAGGCTGTAGAGATATTGACCGTGTGTCCGGTAACTGTCCTGTCTCTGTCCACTCCTAGCAATAGCCCTTACGAACAAGGCGGGGGTGAGGACTTCATCAGCGAAGTAGGAAATCAGAAGGAGGAGGTACTCATTATTGAAAAACTTTCGATTAGTATATTTCAATAAACTTTGGGTATCAAAGTATATTCGAAAATCATGTACAAAGTACGTTTACATGATTTATGAAGTTTGCGAAAGATATCGATATTATACAGTGTGTCCATAAAATAACCCCCCACCCCTGTTAACTTTTGAATGTAGTGGAATTTTCTTTTGGAGTTTTTTTTTTGTGAAATTGTATGTTATAAGCTACTTTTTGACAGTAATAAAAAATGCCTACCCTTCAAAATGGTGGTCAGGCGCCATCTTGAAAGATTTTTTTAAATGGCATGGGGGGTCGAGTAATACCTCATTCGAATTGTCTTTTGATTTTCTATACGACTGCAAAATTTCAGACAAAAATATTCATCCAAAACAAAATGGCGGCACATTATGTTAGAACTTTTATACGCGATTCCTTTGAATAAATGGCTTTAATCGAGCTCAATTGAAATGAAAAAATATTTTTTGATATTTACAAATGTTCTCTATTCCTCAGAATCGCATATGGGACATGATTTCTGAGATTTGCTGAGATTCAATAAAACGAGGTATTACACTACTCATCTACTTATTTGATTTTTTTTTCCACTATGGCACCCATCTGCCATTTTGAGTGACAAGAAGCTCTTGCAAAAACGAAAAAATATTCCATCATTGCGCTAAAACTCTTTTAAGGATCCTCTTGTGAGAGTTCTAAAATAATGTACCGCCATTTCATTTTGGACCGATATATTTGTTTGAAATTCTTCTGTCGAATAGAGAATTGAAAGACGAATCGAATGAGGTATCAATCGACCCCACATGCCATTTAAAAAATATTTCAAAATGGCGCCAGGCCGCCATGCTTTTTATTCATAAACACATTCCTACGTAATTTTCACATAAACCACTTGAAAATGTCGTGAAGCCAGTGGCGTCGCCAAATTCTATTTAAAAAAATCGCTAGTATGTTTTTTGGATCTTTGACCTTGAAAAGAATTCGAAGTGGGCCTTGAAATTTTTATTTTCATTTCGAATTTGTCACTCAACTATTGATGCTCTATCCATTGAAAAAACAAACTTCTGAATCGGATAATAAATAACAGTTTTAGAGGAGGTGGTCCGCTTTCAAATGGGTCACTCTGTATATAGGCCTGAAAAAAAAACGCAATTTTTCATGAAAAAATATGTCATATGGCGCCATCTTGTGTATTTTTGGGATACTTGCACTGTAGCTCTTGCATCTAGCGTTAGCATATTCTCCGTCAGAACACTCAACAAATCAATTTGAGATCTTTCTTGAAAGAACGCGATTTTACGCACCAAAAAAAAAACTTTTCCTATCTGCTCACGAGTTCTATATCGTTAACCTTTCTGAGGTCCATATAAATCCTTTATTCAGCCAATAATTGATAATCAGGTACTCTGTCTGAACAATAAAAACATATTGAAAAATACACAAAACATGGAAATATAGATGATTCGTACAAATATGTTTATACTTAACAAGCAAACATATAATCAAATAAACAAAACACAGAATATAATATAATTTTTTTTCCTGATTCATGCTACTGGTTCACCTTTATTTCAATGTTTTAAAATTCACACTGGGTTACAAAAAGGAAGTCAAGTTTTTTCAACTTCTATTTATCAAATGCGAGCGCTTCCGACAGCAGACAGTGCTGTCATCTTCATGGCTCTACTTAAACTGCTTGTTCCTCTTCATATTTGTTTTTTTATTCGGTCTGATCGCCTCAATGATTCTGTTTGTTGTTTGTGATTTATTGATTATGGTTTGGACAGGTATTTGTTCTCCCTTTCCATCGGGACGACCCAATAAATTGGCCTGTACTTGGGTCATTCCAGGTAGAATCCGCTGGAGCGATGCTTCTCTGGGTTCATTGTTGTTACCTTTAACAGAAATAGTGTTTTAGCTACTTATATGTTCTGCTAATGAAGGGAACACAAAAATAATCTCTACATCTAGTATCGTGCTCATGAACTTCCTGATTGAGATGTAAAATATTTTGGAAATATTCAGGTGTTATGCCGGATGAATGGATATGAGAAAATGTATAATAAAACCTAACCTAAGCGGCTACCAATAGGTAGTATTGAGCGTTGAATTTATCATCATGTCACGTGCATAGCATAGGGAGGATATTAGTTTGCGAATCGAAATTGATAAACCCTTTACTCTATCAAGCCTCCAAGTCGTATCTATTATTTCAGTGATTCCAAAGGGATGCAATGTATAGTCGCATTTGCAAATATTTCAATTTGGTGACATAAGAAATGTTATTAAATGTGAAATATTCCATAAAAATAATTTCACATAAGATTTCTATGCCCAACAAACAGGGCAGTATATTCCAAGCCGAGGTAATGGATATTTCAGTTTGCACGAGAGATATTCTAAGCAGGGTTCCTAGAAACCAACCATAGTCATTCTCAGTGAGACGGCAATAAGGGGCCTGCGATTATGCAGATTCTCTTCCAAACTAGCTTGGGAGACTCACTAAAACCTCAGCGACCTAGGAGTACAGAACAAGGTGAAGCTTGAACACTAAACTGATTACTGATCAGTAATAACTGATCACTATGTCTGTGTGTCTGGAACTGATGCAATCGAACGATTGACTGCTAGCTGTATACCCTTAACCTAAGCTAATGATTCAATACGCCCTCACTCGCAAGGTTCTTATGGTCGTACCTGCTTTTACTGTTTGGAATCGTACACAAATTAGACTTGTTCGTAATAACGGATCCCAAGTATTTCTCAAATTATTGTTATGCAGGACAAAACAGAACAATAACTCAAGAGAATAAACTATTTGAATTTGAAATGTTGTAAGAAAAACTATACTGCATTCCTTCCTTGGTTTTCCCTCTTCATTGCTTCGTCCCGTGACAACTGGACACTTCACGTTTGGGCTTCGGATTTCGCACGTCGTCTCTGCCGGAGTGCCGTTCCGTTCCGGAGTCCGGACTATTCCGGTTGGCCGCCCCCTCCTGCCGCCCGCCGTCGGCCGACCGGCCTATCTTACGAATGACGTGAGCCAAATCGACAAACACACTGTAATAATACGCTGAATTCACACATTACATGGCACTCATGGCAGTCGAATGCCCCCCCCCCCGCCTAACGCCCGCGATCCGGTCATCCGGAAACCAATAACTGTGTCCTCTATCTATTTCGATCCTTCGACATTCAAATTTTCTTTCTGCGAGCCCGAGAATTTGGATTCTTTTTCGTCTTTTTCGTTTGCGAGCGAGGATTGGAATCGCCCGGTGTTGGTGGACATCACAGACAGTGGTGATTCTTTTTTTATCTTTGTTTCGAAATCGTTTGAAGTTTCCTCAACCACCCAAATTGAAATTATTGGTTTCGAATGGTTTCACATTCTTCAAATAAAATATACTTGAAAAAACTTTTCAGAGGAAAGCTTTTATTTAGAAGAGAAAAAAAAAAATTTTGAAGTAAATCGAACCCATCATTTTGTTACATTCTGAAATTACATAGGACATAAAACTTGTCGCGAGAAGTAACTCTGTATTTCTTGAAAATCAAATTTAAAATTATCTGTATCAAGATTAATTCTCGCGACAAATTTTTGTATCATATGAAAATTTTATAATGTAACTAAATGAGAGATTATATTCACTTCAAAGTTAATTTTCTTCTTTTAGCGCATTTAAATAATTTTTTTTCTTTCCAATAAATTTCTTAAGTTACCTACTACCCAAGATACAGTCCACGCCGTAGATGTTTTGGTTTCAGGTGCGAAAGCGAAAGTCCTAGTAAGCAGTTATCTACGAATAAGGAAAATACTTCAATGTAGCATAAGTTGAAGTTGAATATGGTGTTCCGCAAGACACCGAACTGGGTCCATTGTTATTCAATATTTATTAAAAAGAAATGAAATCAAAATAAAATACAATGATTTAAATGAATTGATGGCCGAACTGTGTCAAGAGAAGGACCCAAATATGTGTTCAACAGGAATGCGGTGTTTTTGAACATTTACTCAATCCATCTTAGATAATAATAATGATAATGTGTACCAAAAGGCATAGCCTGTGCGGGTAGAGGACGGCTATTATTATTATTATTTGCCGTGGCGCTCCGGGGCGACATACTGATTTTTGGTGGCGTATTCACTTTTCAGCTGCAGGAGAACCTGGAAAACCAACAGCACCACCTCAGAGCTATATCAAATCTTGTGGAGGGTATGATTTCAACTTCATTTCATGTATAATCACTACTATTCATTCTAATCAGAGCAAAGTTGACAATTCTTCTTTTTGACAATCCGATTGATTGAAATATCGTGAACTGAAAAAAAAAACAGAATGCTGTATATTTGAATATTTTATCAGTACAGCTTGGCAGTTGTCTTGCAATTATAATTTCGGAATGCAAGTAATTAAATCGATATATGTATATATATTCAGCATTGCAGGATGAATTGAAATATGGTAGTGTCAGTCATATTTGGACGAAGTTTTCAATCAATAAAAGTATAACAACTTGTGGCAATTATAAACTAGATACCGTTAGTGTTATGAATATAAACGATATAAGTTATCAGAAGAAACATTTTCAGCAATAAATATAATTGTAAAGGAACTATATAATTGAAATTTGATTCATATGGTGTTCAGATTTGTGGATTTTAAATTAGAAAATCTTGTACCGTTGTACTTTAATTGAAATAATTTCAATAATCGGTGGTGTGCATAATAATTAGGTAATTAAAATCAGTACGTAATCATTGTTATACTTATTATATGTGTTTCCATTTTCAAGGTTACTGTTACTCATTTCATTTAAGATTTTTATCGGTTTTTATGCGGCTTTGTCTCGCACGAATCTGGCATCCTAGCACACAAAACCACCTATGACACCTACAAAGCGAACTGTTAGGAAAGCGAACGAAAACATGTAGGAAATTTTCTTAGCTTTCTTTCTATATGTATATGTATTTAACGAATGTGTCTCGTTATGGTCGCAAAATGCGATAAATGTAAAAGGTGCGCTAGGATCCGAGATCCTAGCACATAAAACTACCAACGAAAAATACTTCCGACAGTTCTAGAATTTTTTGAATATTTTTTCTGTATTCTACGATATTAATTTGACATGACACAGTATTCGAAAAATGGAAAATAATAAATTTAAAAATCGGTCCAACTCAAAGTACAGACATTCGTAAAAAAGCCTACCGAATCTATGATTAACTAGTAATCGATTTCAAATTTGTCAGCGCATAGAGAAAAGATTGAATTCAACGAATATAATATAGAAAAAAATTAGAAAAATTTTTGGCGGGGAAACGGCAGTTGCAACCTCTAGATAACATTTTCAACCGACGACCGGATCGAGATAGAGCAATTCTGCGAACGCCAATCGATTCAGCATGCCGAAATTAGTATATGCTGTGATTTTTAAGTCGATCGGCAAACGATGAATTTTCAGCAGAAAAAATATCAAAGGGGTATACCTTAAAAATCGCCAAAAATCCAAAGTCATCAGATTCAGTCGAAATTACCACCGATATACTCAAGATTTTATGCTGATTCCGAAAATGTATGATTTGAATATGGTTCGGATACGCGGTGTACCATAAAACAACGATAAATGTGCAAGAAAAATTGTATCGCACGGATCCGTTATCCTAGGACACAAAACCACCAATAACACCTACAAAGCGAACTGTTAGGAAAGCGATCGAAAACATGTAGGAAATTTTCTTAGCTTTCTTTCTATGTCCATATGTATTTAACAAATGTGGCTCGTTATGGATGCAAAATACGAAAATTGTAAAAGGTGCGTTAGAATCCGGTATCTTAGCACATACAACCTCCAAAAAAAAATACTTCAGAAAGTTCTAGAATTTTTTCAATATTTTTTCTGTATTCTACGATATTAATTTGACATGACACAGTATTCGAAAAATGGAAAATAATAAATTTAAAAATCGGTCCAACTCAAAGTACAGACATTCGTAAAAAAGCCTACCGAATCTATGATTAACTAGTAATCGATTTCAAATTTGTCAGCGCATAGAGAAAAGATTGAATTCAACGAATATAATATAGAAAAAAATTAGAAAAATTTTTGGCGGGGAAACGGCAGTTGCAACCTCTAGATAACATTTTCAACCGACGACCGGATCGAGATAGAGCAATTCTGCGAACGCCAATCGATTCAGCATGCCGAAATTAGTATATGCTGTGATTTTTAAGTCGATCGGCAAACGATGAATTTTCAGCAGAAAAAACATCAAAGTCGAAATTACCACCGATATACTCAAGATTTTATGCCGATTCCGAAAATGTATGATTTGAATATGTTCGAATACGCGGTGTACCATAAAACAACGATAAATGTGCAAGAAAAATTCTATCGCACGGATCCGGTATCCTAGGACACAAAACCACCAATAACACCTATATACAAGCGAACTGTTAGGCAAGCCAACGAAAACATCATCTTGTAGGAAATTTTCTTAGCTTTTTTTCTATGCCGATATGTATTTAACAAATGTGGCTCGTTATGGTCGCAAAATACGAAAATTGTAAAAGGTGCGCTAGAATCTGGTATCCTAGCAAATACAACCGCAAAAAAAAAATACTTCGGAAAGTTCTAGAATTTTTTAAATATTTTTCCCGTACTCTACGCCATCAATTTAACATGACACAGTATTCGAAAAATAAAAAATAATAAATTTAAAAATCGATCCAACCCAAAGTGCACACGTTCGTAAAAACGCCCACCAAATCTATGGTTGACTAGCAATCGATTTCACATTCGGTCAGCGTATAGAAAAAAGATTGAATTTAACGAATATAACATAGAAAAAAATTTGAAAAACATTAATACTCAGTTTTTTTCTGAGTAATCTTAATGACCTAAAACACACTTTCGGTGTCTGTTTGAAAATTTCAACCAACTCCTATATTCCGATTAACTTGAAAAATGTTCACAACGTGAATTATTTTTGCAACCCCTTCAACAAACAACGTTACCCTTCGTAGCCCAGAGAAACACCAGAAATGCCGCGGTTCTGCTCAAAGCAGTTCTTAAAGTTCGAATTATATAATGGATTCAGACAGAGATTCTACAGGTGGCAAATATAAGAAGCTCAAACAAGAAGCTGCGATCGCAATTTTCACTCTGTTCTAAGGAATATAAAACGTTGAATTACGATGGTATCATTCCGAGAGTTTTACGGGTCGTTTCCGATTCAACTTTATAGTTTTCGATTTCTTGCATTCAATTTCTCATTGAATATCTCAACAGAAATTTGACACAGTTTGGAATTTAGAACACGGGCTTTCATTTTATGTTGAAAAAGTACAACTCTCTCTTTTTTTGACAGATCGAATATTGGCAGACATTCATAAACCTATATAATAAGAAAAAAAATTGTCAGCAAGTCTCTATGTACCTAAAAACAACTACTGCTCTTTACCACCGTTGAATTATATTTGTTGGATTATTGACAAATCGTCTGTCAAATCACGTCGTACTACTTAAACGTTTAATTTTATTTCTCGTCATATTGGGTCACATTTAGTCCTGCATTTATATTGCACTGTTTATAGGAAGCTATATTTTAAGGTATTTTTAAATTCAATTGGTTGAACTGGCCTTCCCTTGATTGTTCTGTTGGGAGGCTTGCCAACGAAAATTTGTTCGTCAGTAAAAAACATTCATTGTTTCTTGCTTTAATGGTATTGGCTTTAGGAAAATTTCACAGTTGTCACGCCACTGACTGGATCAATATAGATATAGATACCCTTCAAATTTCTTGTTTTCTGTTGATATCTGGAATTGAGCAAAAGTGTAGAACGACTGAGCGAAATATATCAAATGTCTAAAGAGTAGAGGTAAAAAAACACAGTGAGCACACATTTAGTCTCTAGTTTCCATCATTCAAGATTAACCTCTTGGAAGGTATTCATTTTGAAAGGGAAACATTTGGAAAATGAAAAATGTGATTTATTTGTAATATCTAACAGAAAACAACTACTTCCCCGGCAAAAGCCACGCTGGCCATTGAACTACATCTGATAGATATTGTGAAAAGACTCTAACTGAAAAGAAAAAATCTGAAAGTGAAAATTCGCCTTTTCATTCTGATAGTTGATTTTTTTAAATTATCTCTAGTTTTCATCGAAAAATCATCAAATAAATCAGATAGGATATTCATAAAATCTGTTGTGAAAATGTTGTAGTTCAGAAGAAGTTTTCAAGTAACCTTTTTTGATATTTTGCCATTTAATACCACTTTTTGATCCTTCATATTTATTCTTTTGAATTTGCCTCCGTACCAGTAAATAAATATATTCGACTCAATTATATGTCTGAATAAATTTGCAAAAAATTAACCTATGATAGTTATTGATTCAATGATACATTTTTCATAAAATGGTGAAGGGAAAAGGGGGCTCCCTCGTAGGAAAGGCCCTTCCGTGTTCGAAACTTGTCCCTAGGGGCCTGAGCAGAACAGATGCGCTTTTATGAGAAATAGAACTTGTTGTATACCGGGCATCCCAAGCTATCGTATATAGGCAATATCTCGCTTATTTGACAAGATAATTAAAAAATAGGAAAACTGCTTTGAATGGCATTAAAGTACTTTTTGTACAACTGACATTAAAAATGACGTTTTTAATTCATTGACACATGAACTAAAAACTGACGTTTTCACAAAATCACTTTTAACACTAGTGTTAAAAGTACTTTTAACACTAGTGTTAAAAGTAAAATGACACATGAGATGATGGATACTCAGTAATATAGATCTCTCTAATAGAAACACTTCAATCAGATATTATAATCAGAACACCTACTCAAGAGGAATCGTTTATAAAAGTTCACACATGTATTTGGTCGTTTGCGCAATTGATAATACTAATTCCTTTTGAAGTTACAAACGAAGTAGTATTTAGTCCAACTGTAGAATGTCCTTCATCACTGACAAATAATGACATTCATAAATAAAGTGCGTTGGGGTTTATTATATTTGAAGTATCTGTCAGTCAGCCTTGTAACCCAAAGATCGTGTGTTCGAATCTTTATAGATCTTATTTTTTTTTTGTTTTTTTCTTACTAGCAGTAACTGTTGAACAAAAAATTTTGTATGATACATTTGTTAAAAGTGATTTTATTTTGCTCGTGGGGTTGCTCCACTCGCTAACGCTCGTTTCGCAATATTCCCCACTCACAAAATAAAATGCCACTTTTAACACTTCTATCATAAATAACTATTCCTAATGACGTATAATAAAATAAATTTCATTTGTCAGCCCTGAAATTATACCAAATAATGATAATTCAGTGATAATAATTCAATTCAATTATAAAAGTATGCAATTTTCCATCAATGTTTTGTTATGACGTCATCAAGTAAAATTATCGTCCGTAAACCGACTTTACAGACAACCAATTTGTTTAACTAAATGAATGTTTTTTCGTTTAGATATATATAACCAATTTATATTCTTGTGTCATATCTTACGTGGGTTGCGAAAATGCGCATCAGAAACCTCATGATCTCACTGTTTTCCTCCAATATCCTTCAAAAGGAAGTAACGACAATTATTATGTCTGTAAGCTTGCTCGTAAGTAACAGCGGTCTGTTATCAGAAGAAATTACACTTGCAAAATGGTAAAGCAAATAACAAACACGCAAATATTCGAAAAATTACATTTTTCCTGAGTAATCGTCGTAATTATTCAAATTCAGTCAATAACTTTCGAACGTAATCGCGATTCGCGCGGTTTCTGAAACGTAATTGTTTATAATGATTTCGTTTATGTATCTATCACAACATACGTTGTTCCAGTAATAGTCGTTTTTTTTTTTAAATAAATTAGCTCGGGCAGAATTTGTATAACTTTGTATGGTTTCATGAAGTCTTTGAGCCCAACTAGTGTTTCTTCAGCACGACAAGAATGTTCCGAATTTTTAGGATTCCCGCTGAGCACACTTCGTGAGCAGGACAATAATTCAATCAATATTTTCAAATACCTTGATGGTGAAGTAATTGCATATGATCCATTATTCATTCACACACCGAACATTTACGTCCCACTCTCCAATTAGTGTTTTCCTTTTTCTCTTTCAAGTCTACCCTACCGGCGAATTCGACCAGGAAAATACCAATCAAGAAAGGAGATTCGCCGAAAAATTCCCCATTTATATAGTTCGCAAAGGCAACTTCCGGCAAAGCAGAGCGTATCACAAACTCCAACTCGGGAAGCTGCTCCGTTTTATTGTTATCTTGTCACATCTTTATTTATGTGTCGTTTTGGTGGCGACGACACTGCCGAAAGTTCCGACCTTACGTACTTTACGGGAAAAGGTTGGCGGCAGTGACGTAGATTGGCTGTGGGATACCTCTGGGGGCCAATTCTTGAATGTCTACTACCCTAATAGTCAATCAAAAACGTTTTAACGCAAAACATTTTTGACTAATTAAGGTTACGTAGAAGTTGTTTTTCCTCCACGAATTATATGAAATAACACACACTGGTACGGCAAAACAAAAAAACACCTTCAAGTTCTTTGAAACTGCTCGAAACAAACTGTTTTTGAATGAATCTGTTTTGTGTTATTCGTGTATTTTAAAATGTTTTATCTTGCTACAAAATGTTTTGAATGAAATCGTTTGGGAAACCTCTTTTTCTACTAGCGTGCGGAAATGTCCACTTTTCCGTACTCATGTTAGTTTTGAAAGTCACTCTTCCGCACTAGTGCGGAAAAAACATTTTAATATTGCGTCGCAGAAGGTTAAAATAGAAAGCTTACCAAGTATGGTTGTATAGTTAATATATATTTAATGATAAATATTCTTTATGTTAACTTTTGGGTGTTTTTTCCGCTAGTAGAAAAAATAGTATACCTAACACGAGCGTAAAGTGTCTTTTCCGCACGCGATTTCTGGCCGAACTCCGCTATATCACTTTCCGCACTTGTTAGGTAAACTACTATTTCCTAAGAGCGTGCGGAAAAGTAACTTTTCCTCACCATTTTTTCGTTTTGAAAGAGTTACTTACCTAACACGAGCGTAAAGTGTCTTTTCCGCACGCGATTTCTGGGTCTGCAATCGCGTGCGGAAAAGTATCATTTTCCGCACTTGTTAGGTAAACTATCATTTTCCTTTAACCAGCTGTCGTCCATTGAATTTTGGTTTATTTGCTGAGACCGGTTTTGGTTTTTACGCCATAATCAAGTAAGAGTAGTTACTTCACCTATAATGGTGTAATATAAATTCTTGGGTTTCTTTTACAAAATTTATTAGCGACATTAGCGTAGGTCATTTCTGGAAACATCATTCTGAGAAACGATAAACTCTGTTCAAAAAGTTTGCCAAGTCGTCAGTAATCTTTGACACTGGCTTTCCAAGTCCAAGGGCAATGTCGAAATACAGTAGGTGGGTTCGATACGTTTCTAGTTAGTTTGAATTTTCTCATTGTTGAATGTCGTACAGGGAGATAGGTGAAATATAAGTCATGTTGGGGTAATTACTGACTAATCGCATGTACAAGTTATTCAGTTATTTAATATAAATGATATACAGTGTGACAATTTAAAAGCTTACAATGGGCTATATGCACATGTAAAAGTTAAAGTTATTTTTCCTACGAGCGTGCGGAAAAGTAACTTTTCCGCACGATTTATCGTTTTGAAAGTTGTACTTTTCCGTACGATTTAAAATCGTT
The DNA here is from genome assembly GCA_958298965.1 of Chrysolina haemoptera. NCBI lineage: Eukaryota > Metazoa > Arthropoda > Insecta > Coleoptera > Chrysomelidae > Chrysolina > Chrysolina haemoptera. The sequence goes on along the minus strand of OY282602.1, from coordinate 1,243,999 downwards.
CGAAAAAGTTACTTTTCCGCACGATTTTTACTTTTCCGTACGATTTTTACTTTTCCGCACGATTTTTGTATTTTTGAAAATGATGATATTTAGTACTAACTAAATTATCTATGTAACTATTCTGTCTTATTAATCATTTTGTAGCATTATTATAAAAACTTGTTTATTAAAAACCTTGTTTTTTCATTAATGAGATGGACAAAAACACTCGTAGGAAAAATATTGTACCTAACTCTTACGGAAAATGTCTTTTTCCTACGAGCGTGCGGAAAAGTAACTTTTCCGCACGATTTATCGTTTTGAAAGTTGTACTTTTCCGTACGATTTAAAATCGTTCGAAAAAGTTACTTTTCCGCACGATTTTTACTTTTCCGTACGATTTTTACTTTTCCGCACGATTTTTGTATTTTTGAAAATGATGATATTTAGTACTAACTAAATTATCTATGTAACTATTCTGTCTTATTAATCATTTTGTAGCATTATTATAAAAACTTGTTTATTAAAAACCTTGTTTTTTCATTAATGAGATGGACAAAAACACTCGTAGGAAAAATATTGTACCTAACTCTTACGGAAAATGTCTTTTTCCTACGAGCGTGCGGAAAAGTAACTTTTCCGCACGATTTTTCGTTTTGAAAGTTGTACTTTTCCGTACGATTTAAAATCGTGCGGAAAAGTTACTTTCCCGCACGATTTTTACTTTTCCGTACGATTTTTACTTTTCCGCACGATTTTTGTATTGTTGAAAATGAGGATATTTAGGGCTAATTAAATGATCTATGTAACTATTCTGTTTTATTAGTCATATTGTAGCATTATTATGGAAACTTGTTTATTAAAAACCTTGTTTTTTCATAAATAAGATGGACAAAAACACTCGTAGGAAAAATATTGTACCTAACTCTTACGGAAAATGTCTTTTCCGCCCTTAACGGCTTGCCCGAACTCCGCTCCGCGTCGTTCGTGCAACTGCCGTCGCGTGCGGAAAAGTACTACTTTCCGCACTTGTTAGGTAAATAACTATTCCGCCCTTAACGGCTTGCCCGAACTCCGCTCCGCGTCGTTCGTGCAACTGCCGTCGCGTGCGGAAAAGTACTACTTTCCGCACTAGTTAGGTAAATAACTATTTTGACATAAACCTGTCATGGGCATTGTATTTTGTTTAAATATATGAATAGGACATTCATAAAATCTGTTGTGGAATCATCTGCGGCTGAAAGACAAACTTTAGTCGTTATTTTCCATCGTTCAAGATAACCTCTTGGGAGGTATTCATGTTGAAAACGGGAACATTCTCCATGAAAATTGAAAAATGTGATTTTTTGTAATATCTAACAGAAAACAACTACTTCCCCGGCTAAAGCCACGCTAGACATCGAACCACATCTGAGAGATATTGTGAAAAGATTCTTAACTGAATACCTTCCAAGAGGATATCTTGAACGATGGAAAATAGCGACTAAAGTTTGTCTTTCAGCCGCAGATGATTCCACAACAGATTAAAATAAAAATAATTAATTACTTTTTGGGCGTATGGTAGATAGAGTGTACCGAATTGAGAATTTTTTTTTATTTTCCTTTCTCTCGGTTTCTATTTGTAACAGCTAAAGCTGAAACATGGTCGACCTTTATTTAGATTTAATACTCCTGAAATTGGACTGAGAGTCTATTGTATAACAAGTAAACTCTCTAGATTTCTCCAGAGCCGTGCTTTTCGATTTCGGAATCGAAAGAAAACAATGGCGAGCACGCTACTGCGAAAGTTGAGAGCTCGCTCAGCACAGGGCCAGTATAGCGAAACTGAAGTCACGAGTTAAACCCGCGTGGAAGTGGGGGCGGCTCAGGCGGGCGGCTCGGCTGTGCTGCACGCTCGACGAAGGGGTGAGGGTGCGGGCCCGAAACTATGTCAAGAATGTGCAATTAGTGAGCGAGCGGGAGCTCGGTGTGGGAGCCGACTCGACTGGGCTCCGAAGAAAATATAAAGAAAGGTAGTGGTACACACTCGAATCTGGAAAAATCGAAAATTAATTTTAGGTGTCATCAGGCGCGACGCGGCGCTGTGTCTAGGTTACGAGTTGCTTTTGGGGTTGTTTCCGAATTGAGATGCGCTTGCTTTTTTGTTCGTCGTCACTGTAAAAGCCGATTCAGATACATGGGTGCCCACCCAGGGTTTTTGACCCCGCATGATAAATTCCTCCACTATTAACAAAGTCAATACTTCCGAGCCAAAGAAGAGATGATTTTTTTATAGAAACGCAAGTAAAAAAATATATGTATGCTTGTAAATTGCCCATGATCTATATTTTTGACCCTTGTGCTAAAAACTGCAAAACAGTTCACATACGTTTAAAAAGTCATATTTTCTTTGGTTCAGAAATATTAATTTTGTTAATACTGAAGAAATTCAGCATGCGCGGCCAAAAACCCTGGGTGGGTACCCATGTATCTGAATCGGTCTTAAAATGTTGGGTCGTGCTTCTTAATCATATCAAAACTATCAATGATATTAAAAAAAAAGAACAATTCAGTCGACCGACTGCACCCTTATGAGCAACCCTCTTAAGTCTTCGATAGACTTGTGCGTGCTAGGGATGACAAGCGTCTCACCTTTCAACGTGCGATCCCAAGAATAGATTGCTGTTTTGCCACGGCAAATAATAATAATAGCCGTCCTCTACCCGCACAGGCCATGCCTTTGGGTACACTCTACGAGTGTTTATGAGGGAGTATTATTATTATTATTTATTCTAATTGAATATCACTGGCGACAATATTTCCGCCTCAAAATCGTACACCAGCGTGTCCCAATTCAGCTCACCTCGCGTATCTTTCAAACAATAGCACGTATTTATTTACCTTGATAGCCAACGGGAGCATCGCAGGCATTCCGTCCCCCGCCCGCCCCCTTCCGCGCCGTCGGGCAAAGCGCCAGCTATGTGCGTGTTTATAAATCAATCAAACGAAGCGTCTAAATTAAAATATTGCCCTTACTCCGGCCAATTCAGAAAATAATCCACTTTAATTATGAGTGCTGATGAAATGTTTCGAGGGGATGGTTGGGGTGAGCGCAGAAAAACCTGATGCGTTGTAGGGAAATGAAGAACTGACAAGTTTACAAGAGGGGGATTATCGGCTAGGAAAAATGGTTTGGAGACGCGCTAGAAATTCCTTCGTGGAAACTGTGGGTTAACTGATTAGCATCGCGTTTGATGTGACTTTTGTTTCTATTCGATTAACGTATATAATTTTTTGTTATTTGCTTCAATAAGTTTTTCATTCAGTTCCTGGTTTTGTATATGGGCCGATTTCATGGTGTGGAATTTTTCGGAGCAATTTTTCCAATTTTTCTCTTCATAATAACCTCCCTCGGACTTCAACGAATATTGAAAAAAAAAATTGCTAAATTGGTCCAGTCCTTCTCAAGTTGTGAGCTTAGCAAGAAATTTAGCGATCTATTTTTATTATATAGAAGATTATTTCTTTTTGCTTTCCCTATGCCTTTCAGTATATGCTCAGAGCATGTAAAAAAAATCATGTCAAAAAAACTGTAGGTTATTATGTAATCGCTCAATCGAAAATTCCAGACTTCTTTTTGAATTGATCTGAAAAACCACCCTTTATAATAATAGAACGCACATAGGCTCCACCCTGTATACATATAAACGTTATACATGCATCAGTGAATGCAAAAACGAAACCAATAAATAACTCACGCGAATTCAAACTGAAAGATGAAATTTCCGAGTTATTTCCTATTTGGCTCTCCTCCATTACTCGCTTTTACCATAATTAAATATTCATTATGAAAACAAAAGTATCGTCACGCGAATCTTCCACGTCTGATTAGAATCAGTATAACCTGGGATTCAATTAATCACTCATTGCCTGACGAGAGATATAAGTTCGTATGCTCAGAGTGTGTCTTTCAATTTATTGTAAATGTGAACAAAAAAGGAAAGGAAAATTATCCATAGTTCAATTATCTAGCTAGAAAAAGAGTTTTCCAACCCCAAAAATGAGAAATAAAACTTTCTATGTTTTAGTGCCAACGCTACTGCAGTTTTTTTCTAAATAGACATTATCAAACGAATACTTTCCCAACCCTTTATGTTCTGAAGAATTGTTGAAGTTATTTTCACAGAGAGCAGTAATTTCATAAAAATTTTTGATTGCTTCAAAAACGAAAATTTATGCCATTTATTGTTACATTATTTTCCATTTAACAACCCATTTTCTTAATCGCTCCAATTTCGGAAACACCCTGTATGATAAAACTGAATCGCTGAATGTGTTGCTAAGTGCAAAACTCGAGAAAGCAATTTTTTATAAAATATTCCTTGTAGTTTGAGGAAGGTTCTTAAGAAGAGAAAAGTTGAAAAAATTGCCCAAAATTAAGGGATTTGCCAAAAATTGGAATATTTAAAGATTTTTTTGTCCGCGACTTCGCCAAAATATATATATATTGGAGGACGAATCAAAAATATACACATCACTAGAAACAATGATTTGACGAGAGTACAACTCACCCTGTAGAATTGGTAAACACCTTGGAATTAACAGGCATGCCTTCCCATAAACTGGAGTTGAATGTTGGTATCCCAGTTCTGCCGATACATAATCTTCATGCATCGAGATTATGCATTGTATCACATACAGAGCTGGAGAGGAATATCACAAAGCCCACCATTCTTAATGGAGCAGCTGAAGTAGAGAGCGTGCTGAAAAAAAAACTAAAATGAATTTCTCGGAAGTTCGACCAACAGGGAAATGGCGTGTGCAACATTCTAAAATATAAGACTGACTATTATTGAATAAGATTCTGGAAAATTCGAAAACATTTTATAGAGAACCATAACAGAAGCTTTGGAAGTCTCTAAAACACGCAAGTGAGTTCTTGAAAGTTCGGCCAGCAAAGAGAAGTCGTGGTGGTGAAACTTTCAGAAAATTTCTAAGATACTAGAAATGAAAATTCTAGAAGGTTCTCAAAGCTTCTGGAAAGTTCAAAAAAATTCGAGATCTTCGTGGAATGAACCAGAATGCAGGCTCCGGAAGGTTCTGGAACGTGCTGAACTGACACTCAGTTCTCGATAGTTCGGCCACCAGGGAGGTGTAGTGGTGATGTAACTTTTTGGAAATTTCTAGAACATGAGAAAGACCTCTAGAATGCTCTGAAAAGTTCTGGAAAGTAATAGAAAATTCGAAATTGTCATGGAATGAACCAGAACAGAGTCTCTGAAAGGTTCTAGAACTTACTGGAAAGCCACTCAGGTGAAATTATCTCCATAAGACATTGCAGAGTATGTTCTTGTAGAAAAACTCTGCCAGGCGTTGAACAGAAGTGGTTTGGCAGTCGTATGGGGTTGTTAAAAAATGTTCTGTTCGATACTTTTTGATGACAAGACTGCTAGTATAGGACATTTGCGCAAGGCTGGATTATTTATAATCTATTTTCATGTTATGGAAATATTTATTATTTTAGATGATGTTATATTACTTTCGTTATTATTACCATTGCAAGCTAATATTAAATTTGGAAACAGAGTTCAATCCGCAATATAAAGAATTAATCCTGCATTACAAAACATATAAGTCAGATGCATTTCACAAAAAACATGTTACACATGTAACATAATTTATTGAACATATTTCACACATTCTTAGAAATCAATTCTGTACCGGCGGCCAGTTGCTTCGATATCATCGCGAATTCGACTTATTTGCCATTCGCCAGCTGGCGCGCGGTTCAGCTCGTTGCTCGTTTTTTCCATACTCAGAGGCATATGCCATAATTCTCGACACTGGCGGCATTTTTTCACGATTCATGTAATGAACGGATGCTGCATTATATGTCATGCGTCAACGCAATCGTATAGATATAATCTAGAAAACTCTTTATGTTGGTGATATTTATTCACCACACAATTAACTATTTAGATATCTCTGATTGCTAATCTCTCACTAACCTATATTCACTGACGCTCGTCTTCAGCTCATCCGCTAACATACCCTAATAAGCATTTTGATGAATATTCAAACGCTGTGTTGACTTCATTGACTTTGGTACGGTAGACATCCATAGAATGTTCTGGATTTCATCAGTTCTTCAGTGATCTGGTTCTGAACTGAAAAATGAACAGAAATGAGTGATGGGAAGAAAAGAGAAAACTAGAAACACAAACAAAGGCTTGGCGCGTACCGTCCTAAAGATTTTGCCGCTTGGTACTATATCACCCAAAAGACCCCTAGTTAAACCGGCACTGCATGGAATCGACCACCAATATTGTTCGACTTAACTTGTGACAGATGCCAAAGCGTCCTTATTGATTTTTCAACCGAAATTGTCGTTGGATCACAGCAATCCGAAACACCTGCATACCGTTGCGTAATAAACAAATAAAACGGAAAACTCTTCGAAAATCAATTTCAAGCTTGCTCTGCCGGAAGTAACAAATTGTTTCCTCGTATGTCAAACAAACGTTGAATAGTGATAAACCGACACCTTTCCAATGTGTAAGTGTATTTTGTCGTGTTTTGTTTGTGTTTTGCAATGAAACAGGTTGTTCTGTTCGGTCTTCGTTCACCACAATATTATAAAATCGGTAACTGTAATGTTGAGTTTAATGGCGTCCTATTTATCGACCGATCTTGATCTTCGGGTTATAAGTCGGTGCGTGGTCATCCTCAACCGGTTTCTGTTTACAGGAAGGACGAGCTAAACTCTGTTCTCGATCTTCTATTTTTGCTGTTTGTTTTCTTTGTGTTTATCTGCCGGCGATGCACGTGTGGGTACTCACTCCAATCAACTGAGCATTTCAATTTATTTAGTAAAATCTTCTAGAAAGAAGAAATACTTTATAATATTGAAAGTGCTTTTCAGTTATTGCAATTTTTACGGTATAGTTTTGTCTGTTAGTATTTGTTTCGTGTTGTTAGTGTTGAACTTTTAAATGGCGAATCCAACGACGATGTTTAGCCTTCTTTTTGATAATAATAACCTTTTACGATTAGCTTTAAAACCCGATAAAATCTAGGTATCGTGGAGCAGTTCGTAGTCGCCCATACTATTATAGGCCTGTAATTATTGATTTTTTTTTTAGAACCTTTGTGTAACCTTTGTGGCAAAATTCTGGATTCCAAAGATTTTTTTAAATAAAATTAGAAGGTGGTATGTCAGGTAAATACGACAAGCTTTGAATATATGTCCTGGCATATCATCTGGTCCCGTTGAAAATTTCGGTTTTGAATATCATTCAGTTTGATTTTGTTGAAACTCAACATGACAGACATCATTACTTTGGTCGAAGAATGTTGTTTTAATGTGGTCAAAATAAACCTATTTCACGTATTCCGCAAATCCTTCAATCTGATCTGATCAACACACACACAAAACACCAACAAAATACACACACAACACACAGACACATAAAACACACACAAAATACACACAAAACACAAAGAACACACACAAAACACGCAGACATACAAAACACATACAAAATACGCACAAAACACACAAAAGACACGCAAAACACACGCAAAACACGCGCAAAACACACGCAAAACATATGCAAAACACACGCAAATCACACGCAAATCACACGCAAAACACACGCAAAACACACGCAAAACATATGCAAAACACACGCAAAACACACACAAATCACACGCAAAACACACGCAAAACACACGCAAAACAACACAAAATACACACAACAAGTCATTGTTGTGTCCTATAAAATATGAGTTTGCAGAATTAGGTTGCTTAAGTCTTACATATTCCAAAATGAGCATTGATCTATATGTGTATCATTTCCTGAACTTATTTTTTTTATTTTTTTTTAAATTGAATATCTATTTTTTATATTCATTCCAGTGAGACTCAGATTGACTTTTGAGTTTCATATGAATTCATCTATCTAAATGATATATTTTTATTCTTTCAAAATTACAACTTTCTATTTTAGACGAAGGTAAGCTTGTGATGGGAACTATACAAACCTTGCCCTGCTTCATATGAATTATGAACCGTACAACCTATGAGTCACTATCTACATCTACATTGGGAACTAGACTATAGAGCGTGCAGTGAATTTGTTCCATTGTTTATTTTACTTGGCTTTCCTACCTGCCGGTAGTTTATTTAGTACACCTTGTTCAAGAACGATAATCATTTTATGCTGGTTCGCTGCGTTTATATGGTTTTCGTTTTTAACGCAAGTAATGATTATCTCGAAATCCTAGGATTTTATGTGAATTGGATTAGTTCAATCAAAGATCATAAACCGGTCATTATTAATATACCTGAATTGATTGATGAGGAATAGAAAATGTGTTTTGGGCTTTTCTTATAGATGAAGTATTGAATTCATTACCATAACAAAATTGATATGGAACACTACGACAATTAATATTAATAATGTGGGAAACTATCTTATTACAAATAAATTGTCGAGCTAAAGTATGATGGTTGAATTAGTAATAACATCAAATAATACTTACTTGGTTAGAGAGAACTATTTAATCTAATTATAAATCATGAAATATGCAAATAGTACAAGTACCCCATTTTGAACTACTGGTTGGTCAAAATGGGGACTGATGAGTATTGATATTTCTTAATATTGAGTAGATTTAAGTTCATTATTTTTCTTTCGAGACTAAGACCAAGACTTCGAAAGTCAAGTCTTGGTCTTGTTCTTGAGAAGATTTGTTGAGTCTTTGTCTTAGTGTTGTCTTGTATCAAGACCAAGACTAGTGTCTTGGTCTCGTGAAGCCCTATATGTACCGTATGTTGAACACTTCTTTAATATAATCAATCTAGATTGTATATCTAATCAGTGCACATGAATCATTTTTATTACGTATTTACGAATATTTTTGTTTCTGAAATTGACATATTTTATTTTTTCCAGGTCGAAACGAACTCATAGCAAGATATATTAAATTAAGGACAGGAAAAACAAGGACGAGAAAACAAGTGAGTTCACATATACAAGTTCTGGCGAGGAGAAAACTACGGGAAATACAAGCAAAACTAAAAGTTGTAAGTATATACTTTTTTATATCTAAGATATTTCATAATAATAGATAAGTATGAAGGACATTCAGAAAAATTATCCATTTTGATAAAGTTATTTTCATATCATGAGTTTCTATAGATAGTGTAGATTTGTAGATATAGGCATAGCTATTACACCTTAGATTAAAAGTAATACGTATGAAGGGATAATATATTCTGTCTGCTTTAGTATATTAAATATATATTTCAGTTATTTCGAGTTTAGGCAAAGTTTCGAATTTGTAAGGCTAATGTGAAAACAAGAAATTAATGAACTAATTATGTTTTTTTTTCTGAGATAAGTATATAGAGTTGTGTTTCTTTTCGATTTAATTATTTATTTTTCCTTTGGTCTAGGGTGTAGTACAGCATTGCAGTTTGAATTAGTAATCAATTTTCGAAGTATTAAAAAAATCATTAAGCTTTGACAACTTGTTGAGTTCGAAACGAATTGCTGACTCTATTAATTCAATTCTAATCGATTAAAAAATAATGGTAGGTACTCTCAGTTTCCCATTTGCAATATTTTATTATCCATTTGAAAAAAAAGCACCTATTCCACTACATACACCTACTCCCATTCATAATCGCACTTTTACCCAGCAGTGAAACAGTTGATTTGCAGCGCATTATATCGTTTTTAAACCGCTGTTAGTTCATAATGAGTTGTTAATCAGTACGAACAACACATGACAAATTATATGGGCGATTATCAGAGCGTAAAATTGTTTTCTCTCTTTGTTACTGCAGAAATTATACCGTCGCAAAAAATTAGTCTTATGCTTTGATAATTTTTTGTGTGAAATCACCAGCTGAATTATCATCTATCAATGTTATTTTAACCGGTTCAAATTCGAAAGGCAATTGATATTGGGTTTATGGAAAATAAATAATGAAGTGTTCATTTAGTTAGAACTGTATAATAGTCGGACTTATTCATATGGTAATACTGACAACAATTTGTTTTTAGTTAGTGCTGAAGGGAATATGACGTAATAATGATAATAATATAAAGAATTTATAACGGTTTCTTCATCCATGTTTCTGTTGAAAAAATATTTGCACTCGATTTTTGAACCCTGCATGTAAGTTCATGGTGAAGGACAAACCAACTAATAGTCGTATTTATGCAACATGTTTTCACAAAGAATAAAAGCTAGGAGGATCACACAAGAATACGTTATAAGTAGATGGATAAATTAATGCGAATCACAAGTTTTATTTCAGTTACTTATAACAACTAACAGTCTGTCAATGGTAGAAAGTTTCTTGTTATATATGGACTTATTTGCTGAATGTCGGGTGTATGTGTATGTGTTCAACCGTCAAATTGATCTTATCATAACAGATGACATATATGACAGATGATACATGACAAACGAAAGATGCCATATGACAGATGACACATGACTGGTAGTAATTACTGCGCATGCGGCCTTGGAACTCTCCATATCTAATTTTCAGATTTGGTTACCGATAATTGATATAGCTATAAGTGAGTTTTTTCTGGACAAATAAATTCAATTATCTGCAATTTTATTATTCACGACGTTCCCAATATCCCAAGAGATTCCACTGGTACTATGTCTAATTGGCAGATTTAGTTGACAGATATAACTAGTAGTAGTGCTAAACTCATATATTTTATTTAAACATTTTTTCGTCCTAGTACTCATGATTAGTATGACGCGCTTATATCTACGTTGTTGTGTGACCCATCTAAGCTTTATTCTTGTCCAGTGTAGAGCTTTTTTCTAGCTCTGGACTGTGCTTGCTGTACCATACTCTTTTTTTTCAACTACGCACTTTCACGTTCTCTTTCATCACTTGCCTTGTCTGTCGATTTTGGTGAAGAACTGGTGATGGTAAATTTGATTTGTTAGGACCACGTGGCCAAAGAGAAGGCTCTCCAGACGATGTCAGGCATGTCGAGCGCGCAGATAGTATCCGCTACTTCCGCAATGCACAGCAAGTCAGCTGGTCTGAATATTGGTCTATCTCATAACCCTGTTTCCTATCCTGGAGCGGTAAGTCATCCCCACTTTCAAGCGTTCACCGAAAACACTCCTGCGTCCTGCTTTCTATCCTGCTCCTGTCCTTTTTTCTGAATTTCGGACTGCAACGTATTTTCAGAAATTCCGCTGATTCGGAGAATCACAAATTTAGAATTTCTTGGATAATACATGAATGATTTAACATTATTTGCGAAGTGGCCGTGGTTCAGACGATCTTGGTTCAAATTCCAGCGTCAGTCATCAAGCTAAGAGTAGTTCGGAATCCAATCTAACAAAAGTAGGTCCCGAATCTCCTTTGCTCGTACAAGCTCTTAGATGAACCTCTGAGGAGTTACTCCGGAAACATGAGAAATCGAAACAACAAATAAAATTGAATATAAAAATTCATAAGAAATTGTACGATTCGATCTTCTCAAACTTGAAAAAGCTTCTGTGTTAGCAAAATATGTTGTGATTTTTAAAATAAAGTTTGTGAAGATCATTTTCTGTGTTTCGTACAATCACTTAGTTTCTTCATCAAGTAACGGCCGAGTTAGGCAGAAACGACCCCTCTCCATCCTTTTGTGAAATGGCTTACGATTGAATTTCCTGAATTTTTGGTATATTGTAGATTTTGACTTCTTCGGCAAAAGTGTCAATGGGCACAAAAAAATCAGCCTACCAGTTTTCGAGATACAAGGTTAAAGATGAAAAGTGAAGCTTTCTGCTCTGATTTTTAACAATATCGAAAATTGACAATACGCCTATTCTGATAATACCGTGCCTCAGTGATGGTACAGTGTCACCTTCATCTTGTATCCATTATACTATTTCGTTTTGAGCTCTACAACCTGTATCTCGAAAACCAGTGGTCAATTTTTTTGTGCACATGGACTCTTTTGTCGTGGAAGTGAAAATCTACAACATACCAAAAATTCAGCAAATTGAACAGAAAGCCGTTCTGCATAAGAATGGCGGTGCGGGTCGTTTTTCAGAAATTATCCGAACCTGTATCAAACCTAGAGCAATATAAAAATGTTTTTGAAAAAGAACGAAGCGATTAGCAAACGCCATACTTTCTGGAATCATGTTCCATACCAACTATTCCTGTACATCCACCTATCGACCAACTTTCAAAGAACATCCGCTATACACTGAACCGGTATATTCCCGTAGGTTTTTCAGTTCCTTCCTCTAAAGCTTCCGCATAGCTGCTATTTGAAAAGGATGAGCATAGAAAACGACTAATCCCGATATGCCTCATTTTTAATTACAATTTGGGCTTACTTGCTGTGTGTTGCTAGACTTCCGCTATTTGAGCTAATTTTTAACGATATCTGCTGTTTTATATATTATTGCAATACTTTCTCCTAGTTGTTAGATATTTATATGTAAAATGCTTTGGGATGTTAATTTGTTGTATGTTTTTTCGTTTCAGCAGTTCTGGCAACCTGGATTACAGCCTGGAACCTCGCAAGAGTAAGTAATACTTGTTATTTTACTGCACTTTTGAAAAATCTAATTTTATTTTTTTGTCTTGCAAATATACCAAGTATTTTGTAGAAAAAATCGACTCAATCAAAACTACAAAAAAATCTTTTGCAAAAAATCTACTTTTGAATGTTAAGTGATACTTTCATCCACAAAACTTTTAATTATTTTGACTAAATAATATGTTAGGATAGTTATAGTACGTAAAGTAATACTTTTCAGCAACTGGACGTAAATTAATTTTATACACACCATTCATACATTGACGCATTCTTAAAAAACACAGTATTTTTCGTCAAATTCTACTCGGAGGTCGTCAATTCAAAATTTCTTAAGATATAACATTTACAATTACTACAATTTTTCAATAGTTGTAGAAAAAAACTTTGTATGTTACATTTTCGCAAAAAGCTTTTTTCGAGTGTTTTGCTGAATGAGGCGCAGCCGAGTTCAACAAAACACTCGCTCATACAAAAAAGGTCCTACTTTCACAGGAGTCCAAGTAAGCCCTGAGAAACACCTTAAGTGGCAATAAATCGTGCGATAACGTCTCAATATATTTTTTTAAATCAATAATATGTGTAATTATGAGTGTTATCAAGTTGTCATTGAAAGAAATTGATATACGTAAGTTATTCGATATAATCATATTATTTTTCAGAAAATAAATAATAAATAAAGGAAAATTTTTACCATTTAAAGATAAAAATAGATGAGTCCGTTTGAAATATATCAAAATTATGTATTTATTGAAATAATAACTTTGTATATTAGTATCAATATCAGCAGAGAACTAAGGAAACTGATATATTTCCAATTACACGATAAAGAACTGACTGAGCAGGTTTCAAATACGGAAAATTGATATTCAGTTTGTGAGAAAATATTTCCGTATCTGCAACAGTGTATTTTTTTCTTATTGTTCGTAAAATTAAACCTTTTGATGAATCCATATCTATAAACATTACATTGCTTCTATTGTTTCTTCAACAGATCTGTATTTGTTTCCAGTGTCAAACCCTTCTCCCAAGCAGCCTACCCACCAGGAAAACCAGCGACTGCCGTTTCTGCGGGTGATGTAGGAGCTTTACAGACCGCCCCTCCTCCCGTTTGGGAAGGAAGAGCCATCGCCACCCACAAACTGAGGCTAGTAGAGTTCTCCGCGTTTATGGAATCGCAAAACAGAGAAGAAGCAGTAAGTTCATTTTGTAATTTCAAATATCCCAACCGTGTCATATTTGTTTTTGATCTCAAACTGTTTCTTTTGCCCTCTCTTGGTTCAGCCACCTCAATCTCCGGATTTCGGCTATATCGAAATTTTTTTCTAGTATCAGAAACACCTGTTTGTACACATAGGCGGACCGGCGTTATCATACACAGATCCCCTCTTGGAAGCAGTTGACGTTCGACAGATATATGACAAGTTCCCCGAAAAGAAAGGTGGTCTCAAGGAGCTTTACGATAAAGGACCGCAGAACGCCTTCTTCCTTGTCAAATTTTGGGCTGACCTTAACTCCAACCTTCTAGATGAAGCGGGAGCTTTCTACGGCGTCACTAGTTCGTGAGTATAAATTTAAATGCTTATAAAGGAGTAATGTAGTAATACTTTTTTTTTATCTATAATAATTTATCTTTTGTAAAAAACTAATAACTCAATTATTTTCAAAAAATGCAAAGTAGCAACATTACTCTTTTTAATTTTCAATAACTAATTGTCAGAAATGACATTCAGTAACAAGTTATTTTTGTATTGAAAAGGAGAACATTCTCCGTGAAAATTGAAAAACGAAAAATGTGATTTTTGTGTAATATATAACAGAAAACTACTTTCCCGGCTAAATCCACGCTGGACTTTGAACTACATCTAATGGATATTGTGAAAAGACTCTTACTGAAGAGAAAAAATCTGAAAGTGAAAATTTGCATTTTCATTCAGATAGTCGATTTTTTTAATTATCTCTAGCTTTCATTGAAAATTCGATAAATAATTTAGATGGGGAGAATGTTATTCAAAAATATCACTCACAGAAATCGTTCATTTCATTGAAGCAAGGTTCACTTCTTCATCAGGGAGATTAGAAGAATTGAGAAACAGGCTCTTCGGAAGTAATTATACATATCAAGGATGGAAATTATGGAAATATTTCTTATTATTTTCGTATATTACATCGAAACTCAGGATATGCACATGAGCTGTGTATTGCCAAAATAGCTATTTTATCATTTTTGCCTTCGCTGTAGAAGAACTTATATAAAGATGTTTCGGAATGGTTTGGAAGTTGAAATTTTGGGAAAATGTTTCTTTTTTATCTAAAAGTGTGCAAAACCTTATGACCGGGAGCAGATGGCCTTCGAAAAAAGTCAAATAGCATGTCATAGCCAATGAAATAGTTGATTATTAGTCTAAAGATAACATAACTAGTTTCAATAAAAAATTGCTTTAATTTTTGTCTTTATCTTTTCAGCTACGAGAGTAACGACAATATGACGATAACGTGTTCGACGAAAGTGTGTTCTTTCGGGAAGCAGGTCGTGGAAAAAGTAGAAACCGAATACGCCCGATACGAAAACGGAAGATTTGTATATAGAATCCATCGAAGTCCAATGTGTGAATATATGATAAACTTCATCCACAAACTGAAACACTTACCTGAGAAGTACATGATGAACAGTGTTTTGGAAAACTTCACAATCCTACAGGTGAGTGTCTCTGTACATATATAAAATTATAAAGAGATTTGCAAGGGGTCGATTGGGTAAAACTAAAGAAACATATGAAGCAAACAAAACACACAAAACAAACGAAACACAAAAAACAAAAGTAACAAACAAAATAAACGTATCAAACAAAACAAACAAAACAAACAAAACAAACAAAACAAACAAAACAAACAAAACAAACAAAACAAACAAAACAAAACAAACAAAACAAACAAAACAAACAAAACAAAACAAAACAAACAAAACAAACAAAACAAACAATAATTCAAATGTGGATCAATTAGTTGAGCTATGGATGGTGGTTTCAGTAGAATTCAACGAATGCTAGGATATTGGTTTAAAGAAAAAATATTGGTCGATATTTTCTTTTGAAGAGAATCAAACTAACGGAAGGAATCCAATAAAATTTCTAGTTGAACGCCACCAATTGGGACAAGATGAATTCTATCGTTATTGTTATTTGAATAAACAATATGAATATAGTGAGAACTTGCTAATATATATTCGACTATCTCAACAGTGATTCTCGGTCGGTTTAAAAATTAAATATAGCTTTTATATAATATAATTTATAGTAGAGCTTTACATTGCATTTATTTGTACTTTCTGTTTGGAAAATAGAATAATTGAGAAATATGGAGAGGATATAAACTAAACCAAAGTACTCAACTGTTCTTATTACATAAGTTAACATACACATACAACTTGAATTCAAATTTTGCAACAGACCAACAGCAATAGGTAGCTTTTGACATTGCGCTACGGATACAATGCCTTCTCTTGTTTATCATTTATGGTAATATATAATATTTTTTGTCTATAGACGGGGTAATTTCTGTTTTTCCTATAGATGGCAATGATCCTTATTGCCTGATATGAAAGATTACATCTCAAATATCCAAAATAATCAAATATTCAGTTCATGTTCTTCTGAACTCATGACAACTCTTCGTTCGATTTTCCAGGTTGTGAGCAACAGGGACACTCAAGAAACCCTCTTATGTACAGCGTATGTATTCGAGGTATCGACATCAGAGCACGGAGCCCAACACCACATCTACAGGCTCGTGAAAGACTAGCGGGTTATCGGTGAAACCTTAACCTACCACTTCAGTGCCTACACTCTCACAATACTAGTATTATTATTGGTTACATACTTGTTAAGTAAGTAGCTAGGTGAAAACAATACGAATTGCCATTTGAAGAAGGTATCTAAAGCTACTTTGAAACGCTCGGTATCGTCTCGAGTCCAAATCAAACTGGTAATTTTTCAGCTCCGCTCGTTTCGATTAAATTTATATGATTTGTTTTTATATATAATAGTTTTTATTTTATCCAATCGTACTTCTAGTTTTGTAGTTTTTTTTCCCGATTTGCCAGGTTGTTCAGTTAGATACTTATCTTTTGTTTTTATTTGGTAACGATATGAACTAGTTGGATTTCTGTAGGTCTTGCCCGCTTTTTGATTTTGTACAAAACTTTCAAATATTTATTGCTCTCGTTTCGGGACTTAGTCTGCGGCATCTCAAAAGGAGGGGAAGGCCCGGCACAAAGTGGCCTGTAGATCAGCAGAAACTATTTATTGTAAAAATTTAATTAATTTTTAAGATTGATTTGATCTATGCTCCACTTTTTGTATCATGGTTTTTTTTACTTAGATTAATATAAGTTAAAGTTTGCTATTTGTGATGATAATTTTTAACAGTTTTATATATACATATTATATATATAGATATACATATACATAGATTTCTATTCGATTTTTTTGGAGAATAAAATACCCAGTATTTTACATATTTTAATTTTTTCGTCAATAATATTGATTAGCTTTAGACGACGCGTCTCCACGAATCTCGTTCGGCGAATTTAAGAGAGTCGAACGAGAAATCAACTGGAAAGTGGAGAATACTTGACCTTTGTGTTCAATTTGGCAGCCAGAAGTTTAGCCAAATAGATTACCAAATGAAATTCTTTGTGAAATTTATGCAGAACATTCAATTTCACTGCTGCCTCTTGAGATACTTGTATTTGGAAATCGTGAAAGTAGTTTGTATTAGTTTGACATACGCAGGCCTATGTTGAGCTAGTTTTAATTTACTTTTTTGATAGTCTAAGCCTGTATTCAAATTTACATTTCGAAACAGTAAAGCTATTTTTGACTTTGCCTCAAGTCATATTCATTCAACATCCATTTTAAGAATAAAAAAAACAAGAACAAACTTAGTTCAGTGTGTACAATTCTGTTTGGTTTCAATTAATCATGAAGTATATTTCACAAAAACTTCTCTAAGTACTATAAAGTTTTGCAGGGTCATTAGTCAAATACTCGTAGCATTTTGGAAATGATAATGTTAATTAAGTAAATATTCCAGTAATTGCCATCATTTCTCTGAGGAGCAAATAAGAAGAGATGGGTTATTCAAGTTTGATGAATCATTAATTCAGTAAATTCTGAGAATTTTATTTTTGTTGATTTCCAAACACTTCAAGTGATTCAGTTCTACATTTTCAGTGTGAAATAACATATTTTTTCATTAAGTGAATCCCTTTTTGTGATTGACCGAATTTGTTTTTACATTCATAGAATTAATCCTATGTTCAAAGACTCATGTTTTGAAGGTTCGGTATGGCCAATATAACTAAGTACTATTTAAAGGCTCCTGATTTCCCTAATTTTGATTCTGTATCTCTTTTACCCTGGATACATTTTTGGTTATTAACTGTCCAGAATAGATCAAATTAACTATCTCAAAAAATCTTTAAAATGCACCAATTTTTAAATGATTCAAAATTGATTTTAATTGATTTAAAAATAAAATTTATGTCAGAATATAATTGAAAATTATGTATTCGGATGTACAATAATTTAAAGAATCCAAAAAACGAACAATATACAGGGTGTTCCATTCAAATTTCGAAAAATGGGGACCATTCCAGTGAAACCGGAAGTTTTAGACATTTGTCGTTAAATCAGAAATATTACATCACCCGGTATATGTTCCTGTAGAGAGGACGAAAATACTATGATTATTTGTTCTAAGTAAAGAGATCAAATTCCATTTTGAAAACCTCATAATACATTTGACATAACTTTGGAAAGGGTTTTTGAGTCCAAAAGGCATGCATAAAAACTCGCTAGGACCAAAGGTGCGGTTTTTGGAACTTCCGCGGTATCTATCTCAATATTTTGATTTAAAAAGTAGTTTTTATAGTGATGAGTGAGAAAATAGAAGCTTTGTAAATTAGTAAACCACAGAAAAACATTCGTTGGACTCTAATTTCGGCATATTAAAATCTTTTCAAAAGCCTCTTTTAAATGTATTAAATAAGAAAAATAATTTAATAACCCACCATTTTTTATTTGGTTTACTGAGTGAATATGAATCGTGACAGGGGTTTTCTTAAATCAATATTATCAGTTCCTAGTTGTATGTATTTGAATTAACTCACAACTAACCCTAATTTTGGAAGAGCCAATGTTTTGGTTCAGTAAAATCTTTGGTAAGGATCTCAAATCGTGGATATTATCCAATTTTTTTTGTTTGTTTAATGTTTGAATAAAAACCATAAACCATATTCATGAAACTTCAGTGAGAATATATGAACCGAACGTTTTTCGTTTGCACGGAGCTACAATTTTTCAATTTAATCGTCAAAAAAACAAAAGTTGAATGCTGGAAACATTTTGATTCATTTTTTTGTCATTTCACACAATCGAATATTGCCATGTTTTTTATATTTATAGAAACCGGGAATTTTTCCGATTTGATGCTGAACATGTATCAAGTTTGTCTGACTATTTTTAAGACCAAAATAAGGATAAGCTCCTAGTAATCATTATCAACATCCGGTTGAAGACAAAGAGAAAATCAAAGAAATACTATGTTCAGCCCTTCACAAACTTTGTGGATTAAAGATAGTCGGAAGAGTTGTTCCAAATATAAGAATTTATGAAAATGTTTCTAACTAACTCGTATTTTTTCAACGAATGTTTGACTGAAGTTTCATGAAAATAATTCGAAATAATTTGTTTGCCATTATATAAATAGAAATGTCGCATTTTCGATTGAACCAGTTCATATTTTGTTAGTTAAAGATACAAAACCGTTCATTTTGTTTTTCTATTTACAAAAATTCAGTCTGGCAGTTCGTTAGCAATTCCGATTAATATTCTTGTGTTACAACTCGAAAAAAGCTTAATTTTGTGTTACAACTTGAGATTGGCCACTTTACTGTACTGTTTAAAACCTTTGATGTAGTCATGAGTAAACCGAGGTTTTATGCACTTTTAACTTAACATTTTTAATGTTTCACCGTTTACTAGAACAAAACTGGAACAATTTGGAAGTGACCCTGAAAATGTTTTCAGATACTGAAAAGTCAAATTGGTCCTTAGTTGGTAATAGAATTTTTCAGTGTCTTTCTGCTCGACAGGTAATTGAATGTTCTGATTTTGGTGTATTCACATTGATCTGTGCATAGTGCAATCAAAAAAAAAAAAAATGCAAAAGATTGTGAAAACATCATAAAAATTTTACAATGTCTGTTACAAGTGGCAATGTTTTTTGATCTCTGATTTAGTCTTTTTTGGAAATTATTGTTTGATAGGTGTATTATGCAATTTTTGGTAGCTTTTATTTTTATCGAAAATACAATAAATCATAATAATAATGTGACTATCCTGAATCTAGACAATTTTTTAAAGCACTGGCACAGTGTGTCTTCTGTGAAGATGAAGAGTTATTTTTCGAAATTTATGGACAAAGTAAATTGTGAATGTTTCGGATTTGTACGATTCAATAGTGGAATATAGATATGTAAAAAAAGTGTCAGTGTGAGGAGTAATCTTTGTAAATATATTTCTGTAAGAATATGGCGGCTATAAATATTTTTATCGTCTTAATATGCAGATATAAGGTTCTTTACGAAGTGTGCTATATTTAAATGAGATTTTTTATCCATATCTGGAAATGCCATATCAAAGGAAAATAATGAATCTTATACTTTTGCTCTTTATGTGTACAGTATTTTAAATCAGGTTTATAATTTGTATTGAAAATTATAAAAATTTGAACAATTAGCATTGTTTTATTATTTCTTGATAAAATTTCAAATTTTTGTCCTCAAACGTATTTTGACGTGCTGATTCCGAATCTTCGAACGAAAAGGTCTAAAACTCATCGGAAATATTTTTGGCGCCAAAAAAACCATTTGAAAACTGATTCAGAGCTGACCAACTCGAGAACGGTTAGAGATAGACCAATTCTGCGAACGCCAATCGATTTAGAATGGCTGAATTAGTATTTACTGAGAATTTGGACGAAAAAAATCGACAGACAAAAAAGTCGAGAATATCATGAGAGACCTCGTGAGAGATAATTTTTTGAACTTTTTCATTTTTCATTTTTCGAATTTCAAATTTTTGTCCTCAAACGTATTTTGACGTGCTGTTTCCGAATCTTTGAACGAAAATGCCGAAAACTGATCAGAAATATTTTTGGCGCCAAAAAAACCGTTTGAAAACTGATTCAGAGCTGTCCAACTCGAGAACGGTTAGAGATAGACCAATTCTGCGAACGCCAATCGATTTAGAATGGCTGAATTAGTATATACTGAGAATTTGGACGAAAAAAATTAACAGACAAAAAAGTCGAGTATATCATGAGAGACCTCGTGAGAGATAATTTTTTGAACTTTTTAATTTTTCATTTTTCGAATTTCAAATTTTTGCCTCAATTGTATTTTGACGTGCTGATTCCGAATCTTTGAACGAAAATGCCGAAAACTGATCAGAAATATTTTTGGCGCCAAAAAAACCGTTTGAAAACTGATTCAGAGCTGTCCAACTCGAGAACGGTTAGAGATAGACCAATTCTGCGAACGCCAATCGATTTAGAATGGCTGAATTAGTATATACTGAGAATTTGGACGAAAAAAATTAACAGACAAAAAAGTCGAGTATATCATGAGAGACCTCGTGAGAGATAATTTTTTGAACTTTTTAATTTTTCATTTTTCGAATTTCAAATTTTTGCCTCAATTGTATTTTGACGTGCTGATTCCGAATCTTTGAACGAAAATGCCGAAAACTGATCAGAAATATTTTTGGCGCCAAAAAAACCGTTTGAAAACTGATTCAGAGCTGTCCAACTCGAGAACGGTTAGAGATAGACCAATTCTGCGAACGCCAATCGATTTAGAATGGCTGAATTAGTATATACTGAGAATTTGGACGAAAAAAATTAACAGACAAAAAAGTCGAGTATATCATGAGAGACCTCGTGAGAGATAATTTTTTGAACTTTTTAATTTTTCATTTTTCGAATTTCAAATTTTTGCCTCAATTGTATTTTGACGTGCTGATTCCGAATCTTTGAACGAAAATGCCGAAAACTGATCAGAAATATTTTTGGCGCCAAAAAAACCGTTTGAAAACTGATTCAGAGCTGTCCAACTCGAGAACGGTTAGAGATAGACCAATTCTGCGAACGCCAATCGATTTAGAATGGCTGAATTAGTATATACTGAGAATTTGGACGAAAAAAATTAACAGACAAAAAAGTCGAGTATATCATGAGAGACCTCGTGAGAGATAATTTTTTGAACTTTTTAATTTTTCATTTTTCGAATTTCAAATTTTTGCCTCAATTGTATTTTGACGTGCTGATTCCGAATCTTTGAACGAAAATGCCGAAAACTGATCAGAAATATTTTTGGCGCCAAAAAAACCGTCTGAAAACTGATTCAGAGCTGTCCAACTCGAGAACGGTTAGAGATAGACCAATTCTGCGAACGCCAATCGATTTAGAATGGCTGAATTAGTATATACTGAGAATTTGGACGAAAAAAATTAACAGACAAAAAAGTCGAGTATATCATGAGAGACCTCGTGAGAGATAATTTTTTGAACTTTTTAATTTTTCATTTTTCGAATTTCAAATTTTTGCCTCAATTGTATTTTGACGTGCTGATTCCGAATCTTTGAACGAAAATGCCGAAAACTGATCAGAAGTATTTTTGGCGCCAAAAAAACCGTTTGAAAACTGATTCAGAGCTGTCCAATTCGAGAACATTTAGAGATAGACCAATTCTGCGAACGCCAATCGATTTAGAATGGCTGAATTAGTATATACTGAGAATTTGGAAGGAAAAAATCGACAGACAAAAAAGTCGAGAATATCATGAGAGACCTCGTGAGAGATAATTTTTTGAACTTTTTCATTTTTCATTTTTCGAATTTCAAATTTTTGTCCTCAAACGTATTTTGACGTGCTGTTTCCGAATCTTTGAACGAAAATGCCGAAAACTGATCAGAAATATTTTTGGCGCCAAAAAAACCGTTTGAAAACTGATTCAGAGCTGTCCAACTCGAGAACGGTTAGAGATAGACCAATTCTGCGAACGCCAATCGATTTAGAATGGCTGAATTAGTATATACTGAGAATTTGGACGAAAAAAATTAACAGACAAAAAAGTCGAGTATATCATGAGAGACCTCGTGAGAGATAATTTTTTGAACTTTTTAATTTTTCATTTTTCGAATTTCAAATTTTTGCCTCAATTGTATTTTGACGTGCTGATTCCGAATCTTTGAACGAAAATGCCGAAAACTGATCAGAAGTATTTTTGGCGCCAAAAAAACCGTTTGAAAACTGATTCAGAGCTGTCCAATTCGAGAACATTTAGAGATAGACCAATTCTGCGAACGCCAATCGATTTAGAATGGCTGAATTAGTATATACTGAGAATTTGGAAGGAAAAAATCGACAGACAAAAAAGTCGAGAATATCATGAGAGACCTCGTGAGAGATAATTTTTTGAACTTTTTCATTTTTCATTTTTCGAATTTCAAATTTTTGTCCTCAAACGTATTTTGACGTGCTGTTTCCGAATCTTTGAACGAAAATGCCGAAAACTGATCAGAAATATTTTTGGCGCCAAAAAAACCGTTTGAAAACTGATTCAGAGCTGTCCAACTCGAGAACGGTTAGAGATAGACATATTCTGCGAACGCCAATCGATTTAGAATGGCTGAATTAGTATATACTGAGAATTTGGACGAAAAAAATTAACAGACAAAAAAGTCGAGTATATCATGAGAGACCTCGTGAGAGATAATTTTTTGAACTTTTTAATTTTTCATTTTTCGAATTTCAAATTTTTGCCTCAATTGTATTTTGACGTGCTGATTCCGAATCTTTGAACGAAAATGCCGAAAACTGATCAGAAGTATTTTTGGCGCCAAAAAAACCGTTTGAAAACTGATTCAGAGCTGTCCAACTCGAGAACATTTAGAGATAGACCAATTCTGCGTGAGAGAAAATTTTTTGAACTTTTTCATTTTTCATTTTTCGAATTTCAAATTTTTGCCTCAAACGTATTTTGACGTGCTGATTCCGAATCTTTTAACGAAAATGCCGAAAACTGATCAGAAGTATTTTTGGCGCCAAAAAAACCGTTTGAAAACTGATTCAGAGCTGTCCAACTCGAGAACGGTTAGAAATAGACCAATTCTGCGAACGCCAATCGATTTAGAATGGCTGAATTAGTATATACTGAGAATTTGGAAGAAAAAAATCGACAGACAAAAAAGTCGAGTATATCATGAGAGACCTCGTGAGAGATAATTTTTTGAACTTTTTCATTTTTCATTTTTCATTTTTCGAATTTCAAATTTTTGTCCTCAAACGTATTTTGACGTGCTGTTTCCGAATCTTTGAACGAATATGCCGAAAACTGATCAGAAATATTTTTGGCGCCAAAAAAACCGTTTGAAAACTGATTCAGAGCTGTCCAACTCGAGAACGGTTAGAGATAGACCAATTCTGCGAACGCCAATCGATTTAGAATGGCTGAATTAGTATATTCTGAGAATTTGGACGAAAAAAATTAACAGACAAAAAAGTCGAGTATATCATGAGAGACCTCGTGAGAGATAATTTTATGAACTTTTTCATTTTTCATTTTTTGGATTTCAAATTTTACTCCCCAGACGTATTTTGACGTGCTGATTCCGAATCTTTGAACAAAAATGCCGAAAACTGATCAGAAGTATTTTTGGCGCCAAAAAACCGTATGATAACTGATTCAGAGCTGTCCAACTCGAGAACGGTTAGAGATAGACCAATTCTGCGAACGCCAATCGATTTAGAATGGCTGAATTAGTATTTACTGAGAATTTGGACGAAAAAAATCGACGGACAAAAAAGTCGAGTATATCATGAGAGATCTCGCGAGAGATAATTTCTGAACTTTCTCATTTTTCAATTTTTGGATTTCAAATTTTTGTCCTTAGACGTATTTTGACGTGCTGATTCCGAATCTTTGAACGAAAATGCCGAAAACTGATCAGAAGTATTTTTGGCGCCAAAAAAACCGTTTGATAACTGATTCAGAGCTGTCCAAATCGAGAACGGTTAGAAATAGACCAATTCTGCGAACGCCAATCGATTTAGAATGGCTGAATTAGTATTTACTGAGAATTTGGACGAAAAAAATCGACAGACAAAAAAGTCGACTATACCATTCGAGATCTCGTGAGAGATAATTTTTTGAACTTTTCAATTTTTCATTTTTCGAATTTCAAATATTTGCCTCAAACGTGTTTTGACGTGCTGATTCCGAATTTCTGAACGAAAATGCCGAAAACTGATCAGAAGTATTTTTGGCGCCAAAAAAACCGTATGATAACTGATTCAGAGCTGTCCAACTCGAGAACGGTTAGAAATAGACCAATTCTGCGAACGCCAATCGATTTAGAATGGCTGAAATAATATTTACTGAGAATTTGGACGAAAAAAATTGACGGACAAAAAAGTCGAGTATATCATGAGAGATCTCGCGAGAGATAATTTCTGAATTTTTTCATTTTTCATTTTTCGAATTTCAAATTTTTGTCCTCAAACGTATTTTGACGTGCTGTTTCCGAATCTTTGAACGAATATGCCGAAAACTGATCAGAAATATTTTTGGCGCCAAAAAAACCGTTTGAAAACTGATTCAGAGCTGTCCAACTCGAGAACGGTTAGAGATAGACCAATTCTGCGAACGCCAATCGATTTAGAATGGCTGAATTAGTATATACTGAGAATTTGGACGAAAAAAATTAACAGACAAAAAAGTCGAGTATATCATGAGAGACCTCGTGAGAGATAATTTTATGAACTTTTTAATTTTTCATTTTTCGAATTTCAAATTTTACTCCCCAGACGTATTTTGACGTGCTGATTCCGAATCTTTGAACGAAAATGCCGAAAACTGATCAGAAATATTTTTGACGCCACAAAAACCGTTTGAAAACTGATTCAGAGCTGACCAACTCGAGAACGGTTAGAGATAGACCAATTCTGCGAACGCCAATCGATTTAGAATGGCTGAATTAGTATTTACTGAGAATTTGGACGAAAAAAATCAACAGACAAAAAAGTCGAGTATACCATGAGAGATCTCGTGAGAGATAATTTTTTGAACTTTTTAATTTTTCATTTTTCGAATTTCAAATTTTTGCCTCAATTGTATTTTGACGTGCTGATTCCGAATCTTTGAACGAAAATGCCGAAAACTGATCAGAAGTATTTTTGGCGCCAAAAAAACCGTTTGAAAACTGATTCAGAGCTGTCCAACTCGAGAACATTTAGAGATAGACCAATTCTGCGAACGCCAATCGATTTAGAATGGCTGAATTAGTATATACTGAGAATTTGGACGAAAAAAATTAACAGACAAAAAAGTCGAGTATATCATGAGAGACCTCGTGAGAGATAATTTTTTGAACTTTTTAATTTTTCATTTTTCGAATTTCAAATTTTTGCCTCAATTGTATTTTGACGTGCTGATTCCGAATCTTTGAACGAAAATGCCGAAAACTGATCAGAAGTATTTTTGGCGCCAAAAAAACCGTTTGATAACTGATTCAGAGCCGTCCAACTCGAGAACGGTTAGAAATAGACCAATTCTGCGAACGCCAATCGATTTAGAATGGCTGAATTAATATTTACTGAGAATTTGGACGAAAAAAATTGACGGACAAAAAAGTCGAGTATATCATGAGAGATCTCGCGAGAGATAATTTCTGAACTTTTTTATTTTTCATTTTTTCGACGTATTTTGACGTGCTGATTCCGAATCTTTCAACGAAAATGCCGAAAACTGATCAGAAATATTTTTGGCGCCAAAAAAACCGTTTGAAAACTGATTCAGAGCTGTCCAACTCGAGAACTTTTAGAGATAGACCAATTCTGCGAACGCCAATCGATTTAGAATGGCTAAATTAGTATATACTGAGAATTTGGACGAAAAAAATCGACAGACAAAAAAGTCGAGTATATCATGAGAGACCTCGTGAGAGATAATTTTATGAACTTTTTCATTTTTCATTTTTTGGATTTCAAATTTTACTCCAGAGACGTATTTTGACGTGCTGATTCCGAATCTTTGAACGAAAACGCCGAAAACTGATCAGAAGTATTTTTGGCGCCAAAAAAAACGTTTGAAAACTGATTCAGAGCTGTCCAACTCGAGAACGGTTAGAGATAGACCAATTCTGCGAACGCCAATCGATTAAGAATGGCTGAATCAGTATATACTGAGAATTTGGACGAAAAGTATCGACAGACAAAAAAGTCGAGTATATCATGAGAGATCTCGCAAGAGATAATTTCTGAACTTTTTTATTTTTCATTTTTTGGATTTCAAATTTTTGTCCTCAGACGTATTTTGACGTGCTGATTCCGAATCTTTGAACTAAAATGCCGAAAACTGTTCAGAAGTATTTTTGGTGCCAAAAAAAACCGTTTGATAACTGATTCAGAGCTGTCCAACTCGAGAACTGTTAGAAATAGATCAATTCTGCGAACGCCAATCGATTTAGAATGGCTGAATTAGTATTTACTGAAAATTTGGACGAAAAAAATCGACGGATAAAAAAGTCGAGTATATCATGAGAGCTCTCGTGAGAGATAATTTTTTGAACTTTTTCATTTTTCATTTTTCAAATTTCAAATTTTTGCCTCAAACGTATTTTGACGTGCTGATTCCGAATCTTTGAACGAAAATGATGAAAACTGATCAGAAGTATTTTAGGTGCCAAAAAAACCGTTTGAAAACAGATTCAGAGCTGTCCAACTCGAGAACGGTTAGAGATAGACCAATTCTGCGAACGCCAATCGATTTAGAATGGCTGAATTAGTATATATTGAGAATTTGGACGAAAAAAATTAACAGACAAAAAAGTCGAGTATATCATGAGAGACCTCGTGAGAGATAATTTTATGAACTTTTTAATTTTTCATTTTTCGAATTTCAAATTTTACTCCCCAGACGTATTTTGACGTGCTGATTCCGAATCTATGAACGAAAATGCCGAAAACTGATCAGAAATATTTTTGACGCCACAAAAACCGTTTGAAAACTGATTCAGAGCTGACCAACTCGAGAACGGTTAGAGATAGACCAATTCTGCGAACGCCAATCGATTTAGAATGGCTGAATTAGTATTTACTGAGAATTTGGACGAAAAAAATCGACAGACAAAAAAGTCGAGTATACCATGAGAGATCTCGTGAGAGATAATTTTTTGAAATTTTTAATTTTTCATTTTTCGAATTTCAAATTTTTGCCTCAATTGTATTTTGACGTGCTGATTCCGAATCTTTGAACGAAAATGCCGAAAACTGATCAGAAGTATTTTTGGCGCCAAAAAAACCGTTTGAAAACTGATTCAGAGCTGTCCAACTCGAGAACATTTAGAGATAGACCAATTCTGCGAACGCCAATCGATTTAGAATGGCTGAATTAGCATATACTGAGAATTTGGACGAAAAAAATTAACAGACAAAAAAGTCGAGTATATCATGAGAGACCTCGTGAGAGATAATTTTTTGAACTTTTTAATTTTTCATTTTTCGAATTTCAAATTTTTGCCTCAATTGTATTTTGACGTGCTGATTCCGAATCTTTGAACGAAAATGCCGAAAACTGATCAGAAGTATTTTTGGCGCCAAAAAAACCGTTTGATAACTGATTCAGAGCCGTCCAACTCGAGAACGGTTAGAAATAGACCAATTCTGCGAACGCCAATCGATTTAGAATGGCTGAATTAATATTTACTGAGAATTTGGACGAAAAAAATTGACGGACAAAAAAGTCGAGTATATCATGAGAGATCTCGCGAGAGATAATTTCTGAACTTTTTTATTTTTCATTTTTTCGACGTATTTTGACGTGCTGATTCCGAATCTTTTAACGAAAATGCCGAAAACTGATCAGAAATATTTTTGGCGCCAAAAAAACCGTTTGAAAACTGATTCAGAGCTGTCCAACTCGAGAACTTTTAGAGATAGACCAATTCTGCGAACGCCAATCGATTTAGAATGGCTGAATTAGTATATACTGAGAATTTGGACGAAAAAAATCGACAGACAAAAAAGTCGAGTATATCATGAGAGACCTCGTGAGAGATAATTTTATGAACTTTTTCATTTTTCATTTTTTGGATTTCAAATTTTACTCCAGAGACGTATTTTGACGTGCTGATTCCGAATCTTTGAACGAAAACGCCGAAAACTGATCAGAAGTATTTTTGGCGCCAAAAAAACCGTTTGATAACTGATTCAGAGCTGTCCAACTGGAGAACTGTTAGAAATAGATCAATTCTGCGAACGCCAATCGATTTAGAATGGCTGAATTAGTATTTACTGAAAATTTGGACGAAAAAAATCGACGGATAAAAAAGTCGAGTATATCATGAGAGCTCTCGTGAGAGATAATTTTTTGAACTTTTTCATTTTTCATTTTTCAAATTTCAAATTTTTGCCTCAAACGTATTTTGACGTGCTGATTCCGAATCTTTGAACGAAAATGATGAAAACTGATCAGAAGTATTTTAGGTGCCAAAAAAACCGTTTGAAAACAGATTCAGAGCTGTCCAACTCGAGAACGGTTAAAGATAGACCAATTCTGCGAACGCCAATCGATTAAGAATGGCTGAATCAGTATATACTGAGAATTTGGACGAAAAAAATTAACAGACAAAAAAGTCGAGTATATCATGAGAGACCTCGTGAAAGATAATTTTTTGAACTTTTTAATTTTTCATTTTTCGAATTTCAAATTTTTGCCTCAATTGTATTTTGACGTGCTGATTCCGAATCTTTGAACGAAAATGCCGAAAACTGATCAGAAGTATTTTTGGCGCCAAAAAAACCGTTTGAAAACTGATTCAGAGCTGTCCAACTCGAGAACATTTAGAGATAGACCAATTCTGCGAACGCCAATCGATTTAGAATGGCTGAATTAGTATATACTGAGAATTTGAACGAAAAAAATCGACAGACAAAAAAGTCGAGTATATCATGAGAGACCTCGTGAGAGATAATGTTTTCAACTTTTTCATTTTTCATTTTTCGAATTTCAAATTTTTTTCCTCAAACGTATTTTGACGTGCTGTTTCCGAATCTTTGAACGAAAATGCCGAAAACTGATCAGAAATATTTTTGGCGCCAAAAAAACCGTTTGAAAACTGATTCAGAGCTGTCCAACTCGAGAACGGTTAGAGATAGACCAATTCTGCGAACGCCAATCGATTTAGAATGGCTGAATTAGTAAATACTGAGAATTTGGACGAAAAAAATTAACAGACAAAAAAGTCGAGTATATCATGAGAGACCTCGTGAGAGATAATTTTTGAACTTTTTCATTTTTCAAATTTCAAATCTTTGCTTCAATTGTATTTTGACGTGCTGATTCCGAATCTTTGAACGAAAATGCCGAAAACTGATCAGAAGTATTTTTGGCGCCAAAAAAACCGTTTGAAAACTGATTCAGAGCTGTCCAACTCGAGAACGGTTAGAGATAGACCAATTCTGCGAACGCCAATCGATTAAGAATGGCTGAATTAGTATATACTGAGAATTTGGACGAAAAAAATCGACGGACAAAAAAGTCGAGTATATCATGAGAGATCTCGCAAGAGATAATTTCTGAACTTTTTTATTTTTCTTTTTTGGATTTCAAATTTTTTTCCTCAAACGTATTTTGACGTGCTGTTTCCGAATCTTTGAACGAAAATGCCGAAAACCGATCAGAAATATTTTTGGCGCCAAAAAAACCGTTTGAAAACTGATTCAGAGCTGTCCAACTCGAGAACGGTTAGAGATAGACCAATTCTGCGAACGCCAATCGATTTAGAATGGCTGAATTAGTATATACTGAGAATTTGGACGGAAAAAATCAACAGACAAATAAGTCGAGTATATCATGAGAGACCTCGTGAGAGAATTTTTTGAACTTTTTCATTTTTCATTTTTTGGATTTCAAATTTGACTCCCCAGACGTATTTTGACGTGATGATTCCGAATCTTTGAACTAAAATGCCGAAAACTGATCAGAAGTATTTTTGGCGCCAAAAAAACAGTTTGAAAACTGATTCAGAGCTGTCCAACTCGAGAACATTTAGAGATAGACCAATTCTGCGAACGCCAATCGATTTAGAATGGCTGAATTAGTATATACTGAGAATTTGGACGAAAAAAATTAACAGACAAAAAAGTCGAGTATATCATGAGAGACCTCGTGAGAGATAATTTTTTGAACTTTTTCATTTTTCATTTTTCGAATTTCAAATTTTTGTCCTCAAACGTATTTTGACGTGCTGTTTCCGAATCTTTGAACGAAAATGCCGAAAACTGATCAGAAATATTTTTGGCGCCAAAAAAAACCGTTTGAAAACTGATTCAGAGCTGTCCAACTCGAGAACGGTTAGAGATAGACCAATTCTGCGAACGCCAATCGATTTAGAATGGCTGAATTAGTATATACTGAGAATTTGGACGGAAAAAATCAACAGACAAAAAAGTCGAGTATATCATGAGAGACCTCGTGAGAGATAATTTTTTGAACTTTTTAATTTTTCATTTTTCGAATTTCAAATTTTTGCCTCAATTGTATTTTGACGTGCTGATTCCGAATCTTTGAACGAAAATGCCGAAAACTGATCAGAAGTATTTTTGGCGCCAAAAAAAACCGTTTGAAAACTGATTCAGAGCTGTCCAACTCGAGAACATTTAGAGATAGACCAATTCTGCGAATGCCAATCGATTTAGAATGGCTGAATTAGTATATACTGAGAATTTGGACGAAAAAAATCGACAGACAAAAAAGTCGAGTATATCATGAGAGACCTCGTGAGAGATAATTTTTTGAACTTTTTCATTTTTCATTTTTTGGATTTCAAATTTTACTCCCCAGACGTATTTTGACGTGCTGATTCCGAATCTTTGAACTAAAATGCCGAAAACTGATCAGAAGTATTTTTGGCGCCAAAAAAACCGTTTGAAAACTGATTCAGAGCTGTCCAACTCGAGAACATTTAGAGATAGACCAATTCTGCGAACGATAATCGATTTAGAATGGCTGAATTAGTATATACTGAGAATTTGGACGAAAAAAATCGACAGACAAAAAAGTCGAGTATATCATGAGAGACCTCGTGAGAGATAATGTTTTGAACTTTTTCATTTTTCATTTTTCGAATTTCAAATTTTTTTCCTCAAACGTATTTTGACGTGCTGTTTCCGAATCTTTGAACGAAAATGCCGAAAACTGATCAGAAATATTTTTAGCGCCAAAAAAACCGTTTGAAAACTGATTCAGAGCTGTCCAGCTCGAGAACGGTTAGAGATAGACCAATTCTGCGAACGCCAATCGATTTAGAATGGCTGAATTAGTATATACTGAGAATTTGGACGAAAAAAATCGACGGACAAAAAAAGTCGAGTATATCATGAGAGATCTCGCAAGAGATAATTTCTGAACTTTTTTATTTTTCTTTTTTGGATTTCAAATTTTTGTCCTCGGACGTATATTGACGTGCTGATTCCGAATCTTTGAACGAAAATGCCGAAAACTGATCAGAAATATTTTTGGCGCCAAAAAAACCGTTTGAAAACTGATTCAGAGCTGTCCAACTCGAGAACGGTTAGAGATAGACCAATTCTGCGAACGCCAATCGATTTAGAATGGCTGAATTAGTATATACTGAGAATTTGGACGAAAAAAATCGACAGACAAAAAAGTCGAGTATATCATGAGAGACCTCGTGAGAGATAATTTTTTGAACTTTTTCATTTTCCATATTATGGATTTCAAATTTTACTCCCCAGACGTATTTTGACGTGCTGATTCCGAATCTTTGAACGAAAATGCCGAAAACTGATTAGAAGTATTTTTGGCGCCAAAAAAACCGTTTGAAAACTGATTCAGAGCTGTCCAACTCGAGAACATTTAGAGATAGACCAATTCTGCGAACGCCAATCGATTTAGAATGGCTGAATTAGTATATACTGAGAATTTGGACGAAAAAAATCGACGGACAAAAAAGTCGAGTATATCATGAGAGATCTCGCAAGAGATAATTTCAGAACTTTTTTATTTTTCTTTTTTGGATTTCAAATTTTTGTCCTCAGACGTATTTTGACGTGCTGATTCCGAATCTTTGAACGAAAATGCCGAAAACTGATTAGAAGTATTTTTGGCGCCAAAAAAACCGTTTGAAAACTGATTCAGAGCTGTCCAACTCGAGAACATTTAGAGATAGACCAATTCTGCGAACGCCAATCGATTTAGAATGGCTGAATTAGTATATACTGAGAATTTGGACGAAAAAAATCGACAGACAAAAAAGTCGAGTATATCATGAGAGACCTCGTGAGAGATAATTTTTTGAACTTTTTCATTTTCCATATTATGGATTTCAAATTTTACTCCCCAGACGTATTTTGACGTGCTGATTCCGAATCTTTGAACGAAAATGCCGAAAACTGATTAGAAGTATTTTTGGCGCCAAAAAAAACCGTTTGAAAACTGATTCAGAGCTGTCCAACTCGAGAACATTTAGAGATAGACCAATTCTGCGAACGCCAATCGATTTAGAATGGCTGAATTAGTATATACTGAGAATTTGGACGAAAAAAATCGACAGACAAAAAAGTCGAGTATATCATGAGAGACCTCGTGAGAGATAATTTTTTGAACTTTTTCATTTTCCATATTATGGATTTCAAATTTTACTCCCCAGACGTATTTTGACGTGCTGATTCCGAATCTTTGAACGAAAATGCCGAAAACTGATCAGAAATATTTTTGACGCCACAAAAACCGTTTGAAAACTGATTCAGAGCTGACCAACTCGAGAACGGTTAGAGATAGACCAATTCTGCGAACGCCAATCGATTTAGAATGGCTGAATTAGTATATACTGAGAATTTGGACGAAAAAAATTAACAGACAAAAAAGTCGAGTATATCATGAGAGACCTCGTGAGAGATAATTTTTTGAACTTTTTCATTTTCCATATTATGGATTTCAAATTTTACTCCCCAGACGTATTTTGACGTGCTGATTCCGAATCTTTGAACGAAAATGCCGAAAACTGATTAGAAGTATTTTTGGCGCCAAAAAAAACCGTTTGAAAACTGATTCAGAGCTGTCCAACTCGAGAACATTTAGAGATAGACCAATTCTGCGAACGCCAATCGATTTAGAATGGCTGAATTAGTATATACTGAGAATTTGGACGAAAAAAATCGACAGACAAAAAAGTCGAGTATATCATGAGAGACCTCGTGAGAGATAATTTTTTGAACTTTTTCATTTTCCATATTATGGATTTCAAATTTTACTCCCCAGACGTATTTTGACGTGCTGATTCCGAATCTTTGAACGAAAATGCCGAAAACTGATTAGAAGTATTTTTGGCGCCAAAAAAACCGTTTGAAAACTGATTCAGAGCTGTCCAACTCGAGAACATTTAGAGATAGACCAATTCTGCGAACGCCAATCGATTTAGAATGGCTGAATTAGTATATACTGAGAATTTGGACGAAAAAAATCGACAGACAAAAAAGTCGAGTATATCATGAGAGACCTCGTGAGAGATAATTTTTTGAACTTTTTCATTTTCCATATTATGGATTTCAAATTTTACTCCCCAGACGTATTTTGACGTGCTGATTCCGAATCTTTGAACGAAAATGCCGAAAACTGATCAGAAATATTTTTGACGCCACAAAAACCGTTTGAAAACTGATTCAGAGCTGACCAACTCGAGAACGGTTAGAGATAGACCAATTCTGCGAACGCCAATCGATTTAGAATGGCTGAATTAGTATATACTGAGAATTTGGACGAAAAAAATTAACAGACAAAAAAGTCGAGTATATCATGAGAGACCTCGTGAGAGATAATTTTTTGAACTTTTTCATTTTCCATATTATGGATTTCAAATTTTACTCCCCAGACGTATTTTGACGTGCTGATTCCGAATCTTTGAACGAAAATGCCGAAAACTGATTAGAAGTATTTTTGGCGCCAAAAAAACCGTTTGAAAACTGATTCAGAGCTGTCCAACTCGAGAACATTTAGAGATAGACCAATTCTGCGAACGCCAATCGATTTAGAATGGCTGAATTAGTATATACTGAGAATTTGGACGAAAAAAATCGACGGACAAAAAAGTCGAGTATATCATGAGAGATCTCGCAAGAGATAATTTCAGAACTTTTTTATTTTTCTTTTTTGGATTTCAAATTTTTGTCCTCAGACGTATTTTGACGTGCTGATTCCGAATCTTTGAACGAAAATGCCGAAAACTGATCAGAAATATTTTTGACGCCACAAAAACCGTTTGAAAACTGATTCAGAGCTGACCAACTCGAGAACGGTTAGAGATAGACCAATTCTGCGAACGCCAATCGATTTAGAATGGCTGAATTAGTATTTACTGAGAATTTGGACGAAAAAAATCGACAGACAAAAAAGTCGAGTATATCATGAGAGATCCCGCGAGAGATAATTTCTGAACTTTCTCATTTTTCAATTTTTGGATTTCAAATTTTTGTCCTTAGACGTATTTTGACGTGCTGATTCCGAATCTTTGAACGAAAATGCCGAAAACTGATCAGAAGTATTTTTGGCGCCAAAAAAACCGTTTGATAACTGATTCAGAGCTGTCCAACTCGAGAACGGTTAGAAATAGACCAATTCTGCGAACGCCAATCGATTTAGAATGGCTGAATTAGTATATACTGAGAATTTGGAAGGAAAAAATCGACAGACAAAAAAGTCGAGAATATCATGAGAGACCTCGTGAGAGATAATTTTTTGAACTTTTTCATTTTTCATTTTTCGAATTTCAAATTTTTGTCCTCAAACGTATTTTGACGTGCTGTTTCCGAATCTTTGAACGAAAATGCCGAAAACTGATCAGAAATATTTTTGGCGCCAAAAAAAACCGTTTGAAAACTGATTCAGAGCTGTCCAACTCGAGAACGGTTAGAGATAGACCAATTCTGCGAACGCCAATCGATTTAGAATGGCTGAATTAGTATATACTGAGAATTTGGACGAAAAAAATTAACAGACAAAAAAGTCGAGTATATCATGAGAGACCTCGTGAGAGATAATTTTTTGAACTTTTTCATTTTTCATTTTTCGAATTTCAAATTTTTGTCCTCAAACGTATTTTGACGTGCTGTTTCCGAATCTTTGAACGAAAATGCCGAAAACTGATCAGAAATATTTTTGGCGCCAAAAAAAACCGTTTGAAAACTGATTCAGAGCTGTCCAACTCGAGAACGGTTAGAGATAGACCAATTCTGCGAACGCCAATCGATTTAGAATGGCTGAATCAGTATATACTGAGAATTTGGACGAAAAAAATTAACAGACAAAAAAGTCGAGTATATCATGAGAGACCTCGTGAGAGATAATTTTTTGAACTTTTTCATTTTTCATTTTTCGAATTTCAAATTTTTGTCCTCAAACGTATTTTGACGTGCTGTTTCCGAATCTTTGAACGAAAATGCCGAAAACTGATCAGAAGTATTTTTGGCGCCAAAAAAAACGTTTGAAAACTGATTCAGAGCTGTCCAACTCGAGAACGGTTAGAGATAGACCAATTCTGCGAACGCCAATCGATTAAGAATGGCTGAATCAGTATATACTGAGAATTTGGACGAAAAGTATCGACAGACAAAAAAGTCGAGTATATCATGAGAGATCTCGCAAGAGATAATTTCTGAACTTTTTTATTTTTCATTTTTTGGATTTCAAATTTTTGTCCTCAGACGTATTTTGACGTGCTGATTCCGAATCTTTGAACTGAAATGCCGAAAACTGTTCAGAAGTATTTTTGGTGCCAAAAAAAACCGTTTGATAACTGATTCAGAGCTGTCCAACTGGAGAACTGTTAGAAATAGATCAATTCTGCGAACGCCAATCGATTTAGAATGGCTGAATTAGTATTTACTGAAAATTTGGACGAAAAAAATCGACGGATAAAAAAGTCGAGTATATCATGAGAGCTCTCGTGAGAGATAATTTTTTGAACTTTTTCATTTTTCATTTTTCAAATTTCAAATTTTTGCCTCAAACGTATTTTGACGTGCTGATTCCGAATCTTTGAACGAAAATGATGAAAACTGATCAGAAGTATTTTAGGTGCCAAAAAAACCGTTTGAAAACAGATTCAGAGCTGTCCAACTCGAGAACGGTTAAAGATAGACCAATTCTGCGAACGCCAATCGATTAAGAATGGCTGAATCAGTATATACTGAGAATTTGGACGAAAAAAATTAACAGACAAAAAAGTCGAGTATATCATGAGAGACCTCGTGAAAGATAATTTTTTGAACTTTTTAATTTTTCATTTTTCGAATTTCAAATTTTTGCCTCAATTGTATTTTGACGTGCTGATTCCGAATCTTTGAACGAAAATGCCGAAAACTGATCAGAAGTATTTTTGGCGCCAAAAAAACCGTTTGAAAACTGATTCAGAGCTGTCCAACTCGAGAACATTTAGAGATAGACCAATTCTGCGAACGCCAATCGATTTAGAATGGCTGAATTAGTATATACTGAGAATTTGAACGAAAAAAATCGACAGACAAAAAAGTCGAGTATATCATGAGAGACCTCGTGAGAGATAATGTTTTGAACTTTTTCATTTTTCATTTTTCGAATTTCAAATTTTTTTCCTCAAACGTATTTTGACGTGCTGTTTCCGAATCTTTGAACGAAAATGCCGAAAACTGATCAGAAATATTTTTGGCGCCAAAAAAACCGTTTGAAAACTGATTCAGAGCTGTCCAACTCGAGAACGGTTAGAGATAGACCAATTCTGCGAACGCCAATCGATTTAGAATGGCTGAATTAGTAAATACTGAGAATTTGGACGAAAAAAATTAACAGACAAAAAAGTCGAGTATATCATGAGAGACCTCGTGAGAGATAATTTTTGAACTTTTTCATTTTTCAAATTTCAAATCTTTGCTTCAATTGTATTTTGACGTGCTGATTCCGAATCTTTGAACGAAAATGCCGAAAACTGATCAGAAGTATTTTTGGCGCCAAAAAAACCGTTTGAAAACTGATTCAGAGCTGTCCAACTCGAGAACGGTTAGAGATAGACCAATTCTGCGAACGCCAATCGATTAAGAATGGCTGAATTAGTATATACTGAGAATTTGGACGAAAAAAATCGACGGACAAAAAAGTCGAGTATATCATGAGAGATCTCGCAAGAGATAATTTCTGAACTTTTTTATTTTTCTTTTTTGGATTTCAAATTTTTTTCCTCAAACGTATTTTGACGTGCTGTTTCCGAATCTTTGAACGAAAATGCCGAAAACCGATCAGAAATATTTTTGGCGCCAAAAAAACCGTTTGAAAACTGATTCAGAGCTGTCCAACTCGAGAACGGTTAGAGATAGACCAATTCTGCGAACGCCAATCGATTTAGAATGGCTGAATTAGTATATACTGAGAATTTGGACGAAAAAAATCAACAGACAAATAAGTCGAGTATATCATGAGAGACCTCGTGAGAGAATTTTTTGAACTTTTTCATTTTTCATTTTTTGGATTTCAAATTTGACTCCCCAGACGTATTTTGACGTGATGATTCCGAATCTTTGAACTAAAATGCCGAAAACTGATCAGAAGTATTTTTGGCGCCAAAAAAACAGTTTGAAAACTGATTCAGAGCTGTCCAACTCGAGAACATTTAGAGATAGACCAATTCTGCGAACGCCAATCGATTTAGAATGGCTGAATTAGTATATACTGAGAATTTGGACGAAAAAAATTAACAGACAAAAAAGTCGAGTATATCATGAGAGACCTCGTGAGAGATAATTTTTTGAACTTTTTCATTTTTCATTTTTCGAATTTCAAATTTTTGTCCTCAAACGTATTTTGACGTGCTGTTTCCGAATCTTTGAACGAAAATGCCGAAAACTGATCAGAAATATTTTTGGCGCCAAAAAAACCGTTTGAAAACTGATTCAGAGCTGTCCAACTCGAGAACGGTTAGAGATAGACCAATTCTGCGAACGCCAATCGATTTAGAATGGCTGAATTAGTATATACTGAGAATTTGGACGGAAAAAATCAACAGACAAAAAAGTCGAGTATATCATGAGAGACCTCGTGAGAGATAATTTTTTGAACTTTTTAATTTTTCATTTTTCGAATTTCAAATTTTTGCCTCAATTGTATTTTGACGTGCTGATTCCGAATCTTTGAACGAAAATGCCGAAAACTGATCAGAAGTATTTTTGGCGCCAAAAAAACCGTTTGAAAACTGATTCAGAGCTGTCCAACTCGAGAACATTTAGAGATAGACCAATTCTGCGAATGCCAATCGATTTAGAATGGCTGAATTAGTATATACTGAGAATTTGGACGAAAAAAATCGACAGACAAAAAAGTCGAGTATATCATGAGAGACCTCGTGAGAGATAATTTTTTGAACTTTTTCATTTTTCATTTTTTGGATTTCAAATTTTACTCCCCAGACGTATTTTGACGTGCTGATTCCGAATCTTTGAACTAAAATGCCGAAAACTGATCAGAAGTATTTTTGGCGCCAAAAAAACCGTTTGAAAACTGATTCAGAGCTGTCCAACTCGAGAACATTTAGAGATAGACCAATTCTGCGAACGATAATCGATTTAGAATGGCTGAATTAGTATATACTGAGAATTTGGACGAAAAAAATCGACAGACAA
Source organism: Chrysolina haemoptera (assembly GCA_958298965.1). Taxonomy (NCBI): domain Eukaryota; kingdom Metazoa; phylum Arthropoda; class Insecta; order Coleoptera; family Chrysomelidae; genus Chrysolina; species Chrysolina haemoptera. The sequence continues at coordinate 1,204,667 of OY282602.1, read as the reverse complement.
AAAAGTCGAGTATATCATGAGAGACCTCGTGAGAGATAATGTTTTGAACTTTTTCATTTTTCATTTTTCGAATTTCAAATTTTTTTCCTCAAACGTATTTTGACGTGCTGTTTCCGAATCTTTGAACGAAAATGCCGAAAACTGATCAGAAATATTTTTAGCGCCAAAAAAACCGTTTGAAAACTGATTCAGAGCTGTCCAGCTCGAGAACGGTTAGAGATAGACCAATTCTGCGAACGCCAATCGATTTAGAATGGCTGAATTAGTATATACTGAGAATTTGGACGAAAAAAATCGACGGACAAAAAAAGTCGAGTATATCATGAGAGATCTCGCAAGAGATAATTTCTGAACTTTTTTATTTTTCTTTTTTGGATTTCAAATTTTTGTCCTCGGACGTATATTGACGTGCTGATTCCGAATCTTTGAACGAAAATGCCGAAAACTGATCAGAAATATTTTTGGCGCCAAAAAAACCGTTTGAAAACTGATTCAGAGCTGTCCAACTCGAGAACGGTTAGAGATAGACCAATTCTGCGAACGCCAATCGATTTAGAATGGCTGAATTAGTATATACTGAGAATTTGGACGAAAAAAATCGACAGACAAAAAAGTCGAGTATATCATGAGAGACCTCGTGAGAGATAATTTTTTGAACTTTTTCATTTTCCATATTATGGATTTCAAATTTTACTCCCCAGACGTATTTTGACGTGCTGATTCCGAATCTTTGAACGAAAATGCCGAAAACTGATTAGAAGTATTTTTGGCGCCAAAAAAACCGTTTGAAAACTGATTCAGAGCTGTCCAACTCGAGAACATTTAGAGATAGACCAATTCTGCGAACGCCAATCGATTTAGAATGGCTGAATTAGTATATACTGAGAATTTGGACGAAAAAAATCGACGGACAAAAAAGTCGAGTATATCATGAGAGATCTCGCAAGAGATAATTTCAGAACTTTTTTATTTTTCTTTTTTGGATTTCAAATTTTTGTCCTCAGACGTATTTTGACGTGCTGATTCCGAATCTTTGAACGAAAATGCCGAAAACTGATTAGAAGTATTTTTGGCGCCAAAAAAACCGTTTGAAAACTGATTCAGAGCTGTCCAACTCGAGAACATTTAGAGATAGACCAATTCTGCGAACGCCAATCGATTTAGAATGGCTGAATTAGTATATACTGAGAATTTGGACGAAAAAAATCGACAGACAAAAAAGTCGAGTATATCATGAGAGACCTCGTGAGAGATAATTTTTTGAACTTTTTCATTTTCCATATTATGGATTTCAAATTTTACTCCCCAGACGTATTTTGACGTGCTGATTCCGAATCTTTGAACGAAAATGCCGAAAACTGATTAGAAGTATTTTTGGCGCCAAAAAAACCGTTTGAAAACTGATTCAGAGCTGTCCAACTCGAGAACATTTAGAGATAGACCAATTCTGCGAACGCCAATCGATTTAGAATGGCTGAATTAGTATATACTGAGAATTTGGAAGGAAAAAATCGACAGACAAAAAAGTCGAGAATATCATGAGAGACCTCGTGAGAGATAATTTTTTGAACTTTTTCATTTTTCATTTTTCGAATTTCAAATTTTTGTCCTCAAACGTATTTTGACGTGCTGTTTCCGAATCTTTGAACGAAAATGCCGAAAACTGATCAGAAGTATTTTTGGCGCCAAAAAAACCGTTTGAAAACTGATTCAGAGCTGTCCAACTCGAGAACATTTAGAGATAGACCAATTCTGCGAACGCCAATCGATTTAGAATGGCTGAATTAGTATATACTGAGAATTTGGACGAAAAAAATCGACAGACAAAAAAGTCGAGTATATCATGAGAGACCTCGTGAGAGATAATTTTTTGAACTTTTTCATTTTCCATATTATGGATTTCAAATTTTACTCCCCAGACGTATTTTGACGTGCTGATTCCGAATCTTTGAACGAAAATGCCGAAAACTGATTAGAAGTATTTTTGGCGCCAAAAAAACCGTTTGAAAACTGATTCAGAGCTGTCCAACTCGAGAACATTTAGAGATAGACCAATTCTGCGAACGCCAATCGATTTAGAATGGCTGAATTAGTATATACTGAGAATTTGGAAGGAAAAAATCGACAGACAAAAAAGTCGAGAATATCATGAGAGACCTCGTGAGAGATAATTTTTTGAACTTTTTCATTTTTCATTTTTCGAATTTCAAATTTTTGTCCTCAAACGTATTTTGACGTGCTGTTTCCGAATCTTTGAACGAAAATGCCGAAAACTGATCAGAAGTATTTTTGGCGCCAAAAAAACCGTTTGAAAACTGATTCAGAGCTGTCCAACTCGAGAACGGTTAGAGATAGACCAATTCTGCGAACGCCAATCGATTTAGAATGGCTGAATTAGTATATACTGAGAATTTGGACGAAAAAAATTAACAGACAAAAAAGTCGAGTATATCATGAGAGACCTCGTGAGAGATAATTTTTTGAACTTTTTAATTTTTCATTTTTCGAATTTCAAATTTTTGCCTCAATTGTATTTTGACGTGCTGATTCCGAATCTTTGAACGAAAATGCCGAAAACTGATCAGAAGTATTTTTGGCGCCAAAAAAACCGTTTGAAAACTGATTCAGAGCTGTCCAACTCGAGAACGATTAGAGATAGACCAATTCTGCGAACGCCAATCGATTTAGAATGGCTGAATTAGAATATACTGAGAATTTGGACGAAAAAAATCGACAGACAAAAAAGTCGAGTATATCATGAGAGACCTCGTGAGAGATAATTTTTTGAACTTTTTCATTTTTCATTTTTTGGATTTCAAATTTTACTCCCCAGACGTATTTTGACGTGCTGATTCCGAATCTTTGAACGAAAATGCCGAAAACTGATCAGAAGTATTTTCGGCGCCAAAAAAACCGTTTGAAAACTGATTCAGAGCTGTCCAACTCGAGAACGGTTAGAGATAGACCAATTCTGCGAACGCCAATCGATTACGAATGGCTGAATTAGTATATACTGAGAATTTGGAAGAAAAAAATCGACAGACAAAAAAGTCGTGAGAGATAATTTTTTGAACTTTTTCATTTTTCATTTTTCGAATTTCAAGTTTTTGTCCTCAAACGTATTTTGACGTGCTGTTTCCGAATCTTTGAACGAAAATGCTGAAAACTGATCAGAAATATTTTTGGCGCCAAAAAAACCGTTTGAAAACTGATTCAGAGCTGTCCAACTCGAGAACGGTTAGAGATAGACCAATTCTGCGAACGCCAATCGATTAAGAATGGCTGAATTAGTATACTTATACTGAGAATTTGGACGAAAAAAATTAACAGACAAAAAAGTCGAGTATATCTTGAGAGACCCCGTGAGAGATAATTTTTTGAACTTTTTCATTTTTCATTTTTTAAATTTCAAATTTTTGCCTCAATTGTATTTTGACGTGCTGATTCCGAATCTTTGAACGAAAATGCCGAAAACTGATCAGAAGTATTTTTGACGCCAAAAAAACCGTTTGATAACTGATTCAGAGCTGTCCAACTCGAGAACGGTCAGAGATAGACCAATTCTGCGAAAGCCAATCGATTTAGAATGGCTGAATTAGTATACACTGAGAATTTGGACGAAAAAAATCGACAGATAAAAAAGTCGAGTATATCATGAGAGACCTCGTGAGAGATAATTTTTTGAACTTTTTCATTTTTCATTTTTCAAATTTCAAATTTTTGCCTCAAACGTATTTTGACGTGCTGATTCCGAATCTTTGAACGAAAATGCCGAAAACTGATCAGAAGTATTTTTGGCGCCAAAAAAACCGTTTGAAAACTGATTCAGAGCTGTCCAACTCGAGAACGGTCAGAGAAAGACCAATTCTGCGAACGCCAATCGATTAAGAATGGCTGAATTAGTATATACTGAGAATTTAGACGAAAAAAATCAAAAGACAAAAAAGTCGAGTATATCATGAGAGACCTCGTGAGAGATAATTTTTTGAACTTTTTAATTTTTCATTTTTCGAATTTCAAATTTTTGCCTCAATTGTATTTTGACGTGCTGATTCCGAATCTTTGAACGAAAATGCCGAAAACTGATCAGAAGTATTTTTGGCGCCAAAAAAACCGTTTGAAAACTGATTCAGAGCTGTCCAACTCGAGAACATTTAGAGATAGACCAATTCTGCGAATGCCAATCGATTTAGAATGGCTGAATTAGTATATACTGAGAATTTGGACGAAAAAAATCGACAGACAAAAAAGTCGAGTATATCATGAGAGACCTCGTGAGAGATAATTTTTTGAACTTTTTCATTTTTCATTTTTTTGGATTTCAAATTTTACTCCCCAGACGTATTTTGACGTGCTGATTCCGAATCTTTGAACTAAAATGCCGAAAACTGATCAGAAGTATTTTTGGCGCCAAAAAAACCGTTTGAAAACTGATTCAGAGCTGTCCAACTCGAGAACATTTAGAGATAGACCAATTCTGCGAACGATAATCGATTTAGAATGGCTGAATTAGTATATACTGAGAATTTGGACGAAAAAAATCGACAGACAAAAAAGTCGAGTATATCATGAGAGACCTCGTGAGAGATAATGTTTTGAACTTTTTCATTTTTCATTTTTCGAATTTCAAATTTTTTTCCTCAAACGTATTTTGACGTGCTGTTTCCGAATCTTTGAACGAAAATGCCGAAAACTGATCAGAAATATTTTTAGCGCCAAAAAAACCGTTTGAAAACTGATTCAGAGCTGTCCAGCTCGAGAACGGTTAGAGATAGACCAATTCTGCGAACGCCAATCGATTTAGAATGGCTGAATTAGTATATACTGAGAATTTGGACGAAAAAAATCGACGGACAAAAAAAGTCGAGTATATCATGAGAGATCTCGCAAGAGATAATTTCTGAACTTTTTTATTTTTCTTTTTTGGATTTCAAATTTTTGTCCTCGGACGTATATTGACGTGCTGATTCCGAATCTTTGAACGAAAATGCCGAAAACTGATCAGAAATATTTTTGGCGCCAAAAAAACCGTTTGAAAACTGATTCAGAGCTGTCCAACTCGAGAACGGTTAGAGATAGACCAATTCTGCGAACGCCAATCGATTTAGAATGGCTGAATTAGTATATACTGAGAATTTGGACGAAAAAAATCGACAGACAAAAAAGTCGAGTATATCATGAGAGACCTCGTGAGAGATAATTTTTTGAACTTTTTCATTTTCCATATTATGGATTTCAAATTTTACTCCCCAGACGTATTTTGACGTGCTGATTCCGAATCTTTGAACGAAAATGCCGAAAACTGATTAGAAGTATTTTTGGCGCCAAAAAAACCGTTTGAAAACTGATTCAGAGCTGTCCAACTCGAGAACATTTAGAGATAGACCAATTCTGCGAACGCCAATCGATTTAGAATGGCTGAATTAGTATATACTGAGAATTTGGACGAAAAAAATCGACGGACAAAAAAGTCGAGTATATCATGAGAGATCTCGCAAGAGATAATTTCAGAACTTTTTTATTTTTCTTTTTTGGATTTCAAATTTTTGTCCTCAGACGTATTTTGACGTGCTGATTCCGAATCTTTGAACGAAAATGCCGAAAACTGATCAGAAATATTTTTGACGCCACAAAAACCGTTTGAAAACTGATTCAGAGCTGACCAACTCGAGAACGGTTAGAGATAGACCAATTCTGCGAACGCCAATCGATTTAGAATGGCTGAATTAGTATATACTGAGAATTTGGACGAAAAAAATTAACAGACAAAAAAGTCGAGTATATCATGAGAGACCTCGTGAGAGATAATTTTTTGAACTTTTTAATTTTTCATTTTTCGAATTTCAAATTTTTTCCTCAATTGTATTTTGACGTGCTGATTCCGAATCTTTGAACGAAAATGCCGAAAACTGATCAGAAGTATTTTTGGCGCCAAAAAAACCGTTTGAAAACTGATTCAGAGCTGTCCAACTCGAGAACATTTAGAGATAGACCAATTCTGCGAACGCCAATCGATTTAGAATGGCTGAATTAGTATATACTGAGAATTTGGACGAAAAAAATCGACAGACAAAAAAGTCGAGTATATCATGAGAGACCTCGTGAGAGATAATTTTTTGAACTTTTTCATTTTCCATATTATGGATTTCAAATTTTACTCCCCAGACGTATTTTGACGTGCTGATTCCGAATCTTTGAACGAAAATGCCGAAAACTGATTAGAAGTATTTTTGGCGCCAAAAAAACCGTTTGAAAACTGATTCAGAGCTGTCCAACTCGAGAACATTTAGAGATAGACCAATTCTGCGAACGCCAATCGATTTAGAATGGCTGAATTAGTATATACTGAGAATTTGGACGAAAAAAATCGACGGACAAAAAAGTCGAGTATATCATGAGAGATCTCGCAAGAGATAATTTCAGAACTTTTTTATTTTTCTTTTTTGGATTTCAAATTTTTGTCCTCAGACGTATTTTGACGTGCTGATTCCGAATCTTTGAACGAAAATGCCGAAAACTGATCAGAAATATTTTTGACGCCACAAAAACCGTTTGAAAACTGATTCAGAGCTGACCAACTCGAGAACGGTTAGAGATAGACCAATTCTGCGAACGCCAATCGATTTAGAATGGCTGAATTAGTATTTACTGAGAATTTGGACGAAAAAAATCGACGGACAAAAAAGTCGAGTATATCATGAGAGATCCCGCGAGAAATAATTTCTGAACTTTCTCATTTTCCAATTTTTGGATTTCAAATTTTTGTCCTTAGACGTATTTTGACGTGCTGATTCCGAATCTTTGAACGAAAATGCCGAAAACTGATCAGAAGTATTTTTGGCGCCAAAAAAAACCGTTTGATAACTGATTCAGAGCTGTCCAACTCGAGAACGGTTAGAAATAGACCAATTCTGCGAACGCCAATCGATTTAGAATGGCTGAATTAGTATATACTGAGAATTTGGAAGGAAAAAATCGACAGACAAAAAAGTCGAGAATATCATGAGAGACCTCGTGAGAGATAATTTTTTGAACTTTTTCATTTTTTATTTTTCGAATTTCAAATTTTTGTCCTCAAACGTATTTTGACGAGCTGTTTCCGAATCTTTGAACGGAAATGCCGAAAACTGATCAGAAATATTTTTGGCGCCAAAAAAACCGTTTGAAAACTGATTCAGAGCTGTCCAACTCGAGAACGGTTAGAGATAGACCAATTCTGCGAACGCCAATCGATTTAGAATGGCTGAATTAGTATATACTGAGAATTTGGACGAAAAAAATTAACAGACAAAAAAGTCGAGTATATCATGAGAGACCTCGTGAGAGATAATTTTTTGAACTTTTTAATTTTTCATTTTTCGAATTTCAAATTTTTGCCTCAATTGTATTTTGACGTGCTGATTCCGAATCTTTGAACGAAAATGCCGAAAACTGATCAGAAGTATTTTTGGCGCCAAAAAAACCGTTTGAAAACTGATTCAGAGCTGTCCAACTCGAGAACGGTTAGAGATAGACCAATTCTGCGAACGCCAATCGATTTAGAATGGCTGAATTAGTATATACTGAGAATTTGGACGAAAAAAATTAACAGACAAAAAAGTCGAGTATATCATGAGAGACCTCGTGAGAGATAATTTTTTGAACTTTTTAATTTTTCATTTTTCGAATTTCAAATTTTTGCCTCAATTGTATTTTGACGTGCTGATTCCGAATCTTTGAACGAAAATGCCGAAAACTGATCAGAAGTATTTTTGGCGCCAAAAAAACCGTTTGAAAACTGATTCAGAGCTGTCCAACTCGAGAACGATTAGAGATAGACCAATTCTGCGAACGCCAATCGATTTAGAATGGCTGAATTAGTATATACTGAGAATTTGGACGAAAAAAATCGACGGACAAAAAAGTCGAGTATATCATGAGAGATCTCGCAAGAGATAATTTCAGAACTTTTTTATTTTTCTTTTTTTGATTTCAAATTTTTGTCCTCAGACGTATTTTGACGTGCTGATTCCGAATCTTTGAACGAAAATGCCGAAAACTGATCAGAAATATTTTTGACGCCACAAAAACCGTTTGAAAACTGATTCAGAGCTGACCAACTCGAGAACGGTTAGAGATAGACCAATTCTGCGAACGCCAATCGATTTAGAATGGCTGAATTAGTATTTACAGAGAATTTGGACGAAAAAAATCGACAGATAAAAAAGTCGAGTATATCATGAGAGACCTCGTGAGAGATAATTTTTTGAACTTTTTCATTTTTCATTTTTCAAATTTCAAATTTTTGCCTCAAACGTGTTTTGACGTGCTGATTCCGAATTTCTGAACGAAAATGCCGAAAACTGATCAGAAGTATTTTTGGCGCCAAAAAAACCGTATGATAACTGATTCAGAGCTGTCCAACTCGAGAACGGTTAGAGATAGACCAATTCTGCGAACGCCAATCGATTTAGAATGGCTGAATTAGTATATACTGAGAATTTGGACGAAAAAAATTAACAGACAAAAAAGTCGAGTATATCATGAGAGACCTCGTGAGAGATAATTTTATGAACTTTTTAATTTTTCATTTTTTGAATTTCAAATTTTACTCCCCAGACGTATTTTGACGTGCTGATTCCGAATCTTTGAACGAAAATGCCGAAAACTGATCAGAAATATTTTTGACGCCACAAAAACCGTTTGAAAACTGATTCAGAGCTGACCAACTCGAGAACGGTTAGAGATAGACCAATTCTGCGAACGCCAATCGATTTAGAATGGCTGAATTAGTATTTACTGAGAATTTGGACGAAAAAAATCGACAGACAAAAAAGTCGAGTATACCATGAGAGATCTCGTGAGAGATAATTTTTTGAACTTTTTAATTTTTCATTTTTCGAATTTCAAATTTTTGCCTCAATTGTATTTTGACGTGCTGATTCTGAATCTTTGAACGAAAATGCCGAAAACTGATCAGAAGTATTTTTGGCGCCAAAAAAACCGTTTGAAAACTGATTCAGAGCTGTCCAACTCGAGAACGGTTAAAGATAGACCAATTCTGCGAACGCCAATCGATTTAGAATGGCTGAATTAGTATATACTGAGAATTTGGACGAAAAAAATTAACAGACAAAAAAGTCGAGTATATCATGAGAGACCTCGTGAGAGATAATTTTTTGAACTTTTTAATTTTTCATTTTTCGAATTTCAAATTTTTGCCTCAATTGTATTTTGACGTGCTGATTCCGAATCTTTGAACGAAAATGCCGAAAACTGATCAGAAGTATTTTTGGCGCCAAAAAAACCGTTTGAAAACTGATTCAGAGCTGTCCAACTCGAGAACGGTTAGAGATAGACCAATTCTGCGAACGCCAATCGATTTAGAATGGCTGAATTAGTATTTACTGAGAATTTGGACGAAAAAAATCGACGGACAAAAAAGTCGAGTATACCATACGAGATCTCGTGAGAGATAATTTTTTGAACTTTTCAATTTTTCATTTTTCGAATTTCAAATTTTTGCCTCAAACGTGTTTTGACGTGCTGATTCCGAATTTCTGAACGAAAATGCCGAAAACTGATCAGAAGTATTTTTGGCGCCAAAAAAACCGTATGATAACTGATTCAGAGCTGTCCAACTCGAGAACGGTTAGAGATAGACCAATTCTGCGAACGCCAATCGATTTAGAATGGCTGAATTAGTATATACTGAGAATTTGGACGAAAAAAATTAACAGACAAAAAAGTCGAGTATATCATGAGAGACCTCGTGAGAGATAATTTTATGAACTTTTTAATTTTTCATTTTTTGAATTTCAAATTTTACTCCCCAGACGTATTTTGACGTGCTGATTCCGAATCTTTTAACGAAAATGCCGAAAACTGATCAGAAATATTTTTGACGCCACAAAAACCGTTTGAAAACTGATTCAGAGCTGACCAACTCGAGAACGGTTAGAGATAGACCAATTCTGCGAACGCCAATCGATTTAGAATGGCTGAATTAGTATTTACTGAGAATTTGGACGAAAAAAATCGACAGACAAAAAAGTCGAGTATACCATGAGAGATCTCGTGAGATAATTTTTTGAACTTTTTAATTTTTCATTTTTCGAATTTCAAATTTTTGCCTCAATTGTATTTTGACGTGTTGATTCCGAATCTTTGAACGAAAATGCCGAAAACTGATCAGAAGTATTTTTGGCGCCAAAAAAACCGTTTGAAAACTGATTCAGAGCTGTCCAACTCGAGAACATTTAGAGATAGACCAATTCTGCGAACGCCAATCGATTTAGAATGGCTGAATCAGTATATACTGAGAATTTGGACGAAAAAAATCGACAGACAAAAAAGTCGAGTATATCATGAGAGACCTCGTGAGAGATAATTTTTTGAACTTTTTAATTTTTCATTTTTCGAATTTCAAATTTTTGCCTCAATTGTATTTTGACGTGCTGATTCCGAATCTTTGAACGAAAATGCCGAAAACTGATCAGAAGTATTTTTGGCGCCAAAAAAACCGTTTGAAAACTGATTCAGAGCTGTCCAACTCGAGAACGGTTAGAGATAGACCAATTCTGCGAACGCCAATCGATTTAGAATGGCTGAATTAGTATATACTGAGAATTTGGACGAAAAAAATTAACAGACAAAAAAGTCGAGTATATCATGAGAGACCTCGTGAGAGATAATTTTTTGAACTTTTTAATTTTTCATTTTTCGAATTTCAAATTTTTGCCTCAATTGTATTTTGACGTGCTGATTCCGAATCTTTGAACGAAAATGCCGAAAACTGATCAGAAGTATTTTTGGCGCCAAAAAAACCGTTTGAAAACTGATTCAGAGCTGTCCAACTCGAGAACGGTTAGAGATAGACCAATTCTGCGAACGCCAATCGATTTAGAATGGCTGAATTAGTATTTACTGAGAATTTGGACGAAAAAAATCGACGGACAAAAAAGTCGAGTATACCATACGAGATCTCGTGAGAGATAATTTTTTGAACTTTTCAATTTTTCATTTTTCGAATTTCAAATTTTTGCCTCAAACGTGTTTTGACGTGCTGATTCCGAATTTCTGAACGAAAATGCCGAAAACTGATCAGAAGTATTTTTGGCGCCAAAAAAACCGTATGATAACTGATTCAGAGCTGTCCAACTCGAGAACGGTTAGAGATAGACCAATTCTGCGAACGCCAATCGATTTAGAATGGCTGAATTAGTATATACTGAGAATTTGGACGAAAAAAATTAACAGACAAAAAAGTCGAGTATATCATGAGAGACCTCGTGAGAGATAATTTTATGAACTTTTTAATTTTTCATTTTTTGAATTTCAAATTTTACTCCCCAGACGTATTTTGACGTGCTGATTCCGAATCTTTTAACGAAAATGCCGAAAACTGATCAGAAATATTTTTGACGCCACAAAAACCGTTTGAAAACTGATTCAGAGCTGACCAACTCGAGAACGGTTAGAGATAGACCAATTCTGCGAACGCCAATCGATTTAGAATGGCTGAATTAGTATTTACTGAGAATTTGGACGAAAAAAATCGACAGACAAAAAAGTCGAGTATATCATGAGAGATCTCGCAAGAGATAATTTCTGAACTTTTTTATTTTTCATTTTTTGGATTTCAAATTTTTGTCCTCAGACGTATTTTGACGTGCTGATTCCGAATCTTTGAACTGAAATGCCGAAAACTGTTCAGAAGTATTTTTGGTGCCAAAAAAAACCGTTTGATAACTGATTCAGAGCTGTCCAACTGGAGAACTGTTAGAAATAGATCAATTCTGCGAACGCCAATCGATTTAGAATGGCTGAATTAGTATTTACTGAAAATTTGGACGAAAAAAATCGACGGATAAAAAAGTCGAGTATATCATGAGAGCTCTCGTGAGAGATAATTTTTTGAACTTTTTCATTTTTCATTTTTCAAATTTCAAATTTTTGCCTCAAACGTATTTTGACGTGCTGATTCCGAATCTTTGAACGAAAATGATGAAAACTGATCAGAAGTATTTTAGGTGCCAAAAAAACCGTTTGAAAACAGATTCAGAGCTGTCCAACTCGAGAACGGTTAAAGATAGACCAATTCTGCGAACGCCAATCGATTAAGAATGGCTGAATCAGTATATACTGAGAATTTGGACGAAAAAAATTAACAGACAAAAAAGTCGAGTATATCATGAGAGACCTCGTGAAAGATAATTTTTTGAACTTTTTAATTTTTCATTTTTCGAATTTCAAATTTTTGCCTCAATTGTATTTTGACGTGCTGATTCCGAATCTTTGAACGAAAATGCCGAAAACTGATCAGAAGTATTTTTGGCGCCAAAAAAACCGTTTGAAAACTGATTCAGAGCTGTCCAACTCGAGAACATTTAGAGATAGACCAATTCTGCGAACGCCAATCGATTTAGAATGGCTGAATTAGTATATACTGAGAATTTGAACGAAAAAAATCGACAGACAAAAAAGTCGAGTATATCATGAGAGACCTCGTGAGAGATAATGTTTTGAACTTTTTCATTTTTCATTTTTCGAATTTCAAATTTTTTTCCTCAAACGTATTTTGACGTGCTGTTTCCGAATCTTTGAACGAAAATGCCGAAAACTGATCAGAAATATTTTTGGCGCCAAAAAAACCGTTTGAAAACTGATTCAGAGCTGTCCAACTCGAGAACGGTTAGAGATAGACCAATTCTGCGAACGCCAATCGATTTAGAATGGCTGAATTAGTAAATACTGAGAATTTGGACGAAAAAAATTAACAGACAAAAAAGTCGAGTATATCATGAGAGACCTTGTGAGAGATAATTTTTGAACTTTTTCATTTTTCAAATTTCAAATCTTTGCTTCAATTGTATTTTGACGTGCTGATTCCGAATCTTTGAACGAAAATGCCGAAAACTGATCAGAAGTATTTTTGGCGCCAAAAAAACCGTTTGAAAACTGATTCAGAGCTGTCCAACTCGAGATCGGTTAGAGATAGACCAATTCTGCGAACGCCAATCGATTAAGAATGGCTGAATTAGTATATACTGAGAATTTGGACGAAAAAAATCGACGGACAAAAAAGTCGAGTATATCATGAGAGATCTCGCAAGAGATAATTTCTGAACTTTTTTATTTTTCTTTTTTGGATTTCAAATTTTTTTCCTCAAACGTATTTTGACGTGCTGTTTCCGAATCTTTGAACGAAAATGCCGAAAACCGATCAGAAATATTTTTGGCGCCAAAAAAACCGTTTGAAAACTGATTCAGAGCTGTCCAACTCGAGAACGGTTAGAGATAGACCAATTCTGCGAACGCCAATCGATTTAGAATGGCTGAATTAGTATATACTGAGAATTTGGACGAAAAAAATCAACAGACAAATAAGTCGAGTATATCATGAGAGACCTCGTGAGAGAATTTTTTGAACTTTTTCATTTTTCATTTTTTGGATTTCAAATTTGACTCCCCAGACGTATTTTGACGTGATGATTCCGAATCTTTGAACTAAAATGCCGAAAACTGATCAGAAGTATTTTTGGCGCCAAAAAAACAGTTTGAAAACTGATTCAGAGCTGTCCAACTCGAGAACATTTAGAGATAGACCAATTCTGCGAACGCCAATCGATTTAGAATGGCTGAATTAGTATATACTGAGAATTTGGACGAAAAAAATTAACAGACAAAAAAGTCGAGTATATCATGAGAGACCTCGTGAGAGATAATTTTTTGAACTTTTTCATTTTTCATTTTTCGAATTTCAAATTTTTGTCCTCAAACGTATTTTGACGTGCTGTTTCCGAATCTTTGAACGAAAATGCCGAAAACTGATCAGAAATATTTTTGGCGCCAAAAAAACCGTTTGAAAACTGATTCAGAGCTGTCCAACTCGAGAACGGTTAGAGATAGACCAATTCTGCGAACGCCAATCGATTTAGAATGGCTGAATTAGTATATACTGAGAATTTGGACGGAAAAAATCAACAGACAAAAAAGTCGAGTATATCATGAGAGACCTCGTGAGAGATAATTTTTTGAACTTTTTAATTTTTCATTTTTCGAATTTCAAATTTTTGCCTCAATTGTATTTTGACGTGCTGATTCCGAATCTTTGAACGAAAATGCCGAAAACTGTTCAGAAGTATTTTTGGCGCCAAAAAAACCGTTTGAAAACTGATTCAGAGCTGTCCAACTCGAGAACATTTAGAGATAGACCAATTCTGCGAATGCCAATCGATTTAGAATGGCTGAATTAGTATATACTGAGAATTTGGACGAAAAAAATCGACAGACAAAAAAGTCGAGTATATCATGAGAGACCTCGTGAGAGATAATTTTTTGAACTTTTTCATTTTTCATTTTTTGGATTTCAAATTTTACTCCCCAGACGTATTTTGACGTGCTGATTCCGAATCTTTGAACTAAAATGCCGAAAACTGATCAGAAGTATTTTTGGCGCCAAAAAAACCGTTTGAAAACTGATTCAGAGCTGTCCAACTCGAGAACATTTAGAGATAGACCAATTCTGCGAACGATAATCGATTTAGAATGGCTGAATTAGTATATACTGAGAATTTGGACGAAAAAAATCGACAGACAAAAAAGTCGAGTATATCATGAGAGACCTCGTGAGAGATAATGTTTTGAACTTTTTCATTTTTCATTTTTCGAATTTCAAATTTTTTTCCTCAAACGTATTTTGACGTGCTGTTTCCGAATCTTTGAACGAAAATGCCGAAAACTGATCAGAAATATTTTTAGCGCCAAAAAAAACCGTTTGAAAACTGATTCAGAGCTGTCCAGCTCGAGAACGGTTAGAGATAGACCAATTCTGCGAACGCCAATCGATTTAGAATGGCTGAATTAGTATATACTGAGAATTTGGACGAAAAAAATCGACGGACAAAAAAAGTCGAGTATATCATGAGAGATCTCGCAAGAGATAATTTCTGAACTTTTTTATTTTTCTTTTTTGGATTTCAAATTTTTGTCCTCGGACGTATATTGACGTGCTGATTCCGAATCTTTGAACGAAAATGCCGAAAACTGATCAGAAATATTTTTGGCGCCAAAAAAACCGTTTGAAAACTGATTCAGAGCTGTCCAACTCGAGAACGGTTAGAGATAGACCAATTCTGCGAACGCCAATCGATTTAGAATGGCTGAATTAGTATATACTGAGAATTTGGACGAAAAAAATCGACAGACAAAAAAGTCGAGTATATCATGAGAGACCTCGTGAGAGATAATTTTTTGAACTTTTTCATTTTCCATATTATGGATTTCAAATTTTACTCCCCAGACGTATTTTGACGTGCTGATTCCGAATCTTTGAACGAAAATGCCAAAAACTGATTAGAAGTATTTTTGGCGCCAAAAAAACCGTTTGAAAACTGATTCAGAGCTGTCCAACTCGAGAACATTTAGAGATAGACCAATTCTGCGAACGCCAATCGATTTAGAATGGCTGAATTAGTATATACTGAGAATTTGGACGAAAAAAATCGACGGACAAAAAAGTCGAGTATATCATGAGAGATCTCGCAAGAGATAATTTCAGAACTTTTTTATTTTTCTTTTTTGGATTTCAAATTTTTGTCCTCAGACGTATTTTGACGTGCTGATTCCGAATCTTTGAACGAAAATGCCGAAAACTGATTAGAAGTATTTTTGGCGCCAAAAAAACCGTTTGAAAACTGATTCAGAGCTGTCCAACTCGAGAACATTTAGAGATAGACCAATTCTGCGAACGCCAATCGATTTAGAATGGCTGAATTAGTATATACTGAGAATTTGGACGAAAAAAATCGACAGACAAAAAAGTCGAGTATATCATGAGAGACCTCGTGAGAGATAATTTTTTGAACTTTTTCATTTTCCATATTATGGATTTCAAATTTTACTCCCCAGACGTATTTTGACGTGCTGATTCCGAATCTTTGAACGAAAATGCCGAAAACTGATTAGAAGTATTTTTGGCGCCAAAAAAACCGTTTGAAAACTGATTCAGAGCTGTCCAACTCGAGAACATTTAGAGATAGACCAATTCTGCGAACGCCAATCGATTTAGAATGGCTGAATTAGTATATACTGAGAATTTGGACGAAAAAAATCGACAGACAAAAAAGTCGAGTATATCATGAGAGACCTCGTGAGAGATAATTTTTTGAACTTTTTCATTTTCCATATTATGGATTTCAAATTTTACTCCCCAGACGTATTTTGACGTGCTGATTCCGAATCTTTGAACGAAAATGCCGAAAACTGATCAGAAATATTTTTGACGCCACAAAAACCGTTTGAAAACTGATTCAGAGCTGACCAACTCGAGAACGGTTAGAGATAGACCAATTCTGCGAACGCCAATCGATTTAGAATGGCTGAATTAGTATATACTGAGAATTTGGACGAAAAAAATTAACAGACAAAAAAGTCGAGTATATCATGAGAGACCTCGTGAGAGATAATTTTTTGAACTTTTTAATTTTTCATTTTTCGAATTTCAAATTTTTTCCTCAATTGTATTTTGACGTGCTGATTCCGAATCTTTGAACGAAAATGCCGAAAACTGATCAGAAGTATTTTTGGCGCCAAAAAAACCGTTTGAAAACTGATTCAGAGCTGTCCAACTCGAGAACATTTAGAGATAGACCAATTCTGCGAACGCCAATCGATTTAGAATGGCTGAATTAGTATATACTGAGAATTTGGACGAAAAAAATCGACAGACAAAAAAGTCGAGTATATCATGAGAGACCTCGTGAGAGATAATTTTTTGAACTTTTTCATTTTCCATATTATGGATTTCAAATTTTACTCCCCAGACGTATTTTGACGTGCTGTTTCCGAATCTTTGAACGAAAATGCCGAAAACTGATCAGAAGTATTTTTGGCGCCAAAAAAACCGTTTGAAAACTGATTCAGAGCTGTCCAACTCGAGAACGGTTAGAGATAGACCAATTCTGCGAACGCCAATCGATTTAGAATGGCTGAATTAGTATATACTGAGAATTTGGACGAAAAAAATTAACAGACAAAAAAGTCGAGAATATCATGAGAGACCTCGTGAGAGATAATTTTTTGAACTTTTTAATTTTTCATTTTTCGAATTTCAAATTTTTGCCTCAATTGTATTTTGACGTGCTGATTCCGAATCTTTGAACGAAAATGCCGAAAACTGATCAGAAGTATTTTTGGCGCCAAAAAAACCGTTTGAAAACTGATTCAGAGCTGTCCAACTCGAGAACGATTAGAGATAGACCAATTCTGCGAACGCCAATCGATTTAGAATGGCTGAATTAGAATATACTGAGAATTTGGACGAAAAAAATCGACAGACAAAAAAGTCGAGTATATCATGAGAGACCTCGTGAGAGATAATTTTTTGAACTTTTTCATTTTTCATTTTTTGGATTTCAAATTTTACTCCCCAGACGTATTTTGACGTGCTGATTCCGAATCTTTGAACGAAAATGCCGAAAACTGATCAGAAGTATTTTCGGCGCCAAAAAAACCGTTTGAAAACTGATTCAGAGCTGTCCAACTCGAGAACGGTTAGAGATAGACCAATTCTGCGAACGCCAATCGATTACGAATGGCTGAATTAGTATATACTGAGAATTTGGAAGAAAAAAATCGACAGACAAAAAAGTCGTGAGAGATAATTTTTTGAACTTTTTCATTTTTCATTTTTCGAATTTCAAGTTTTTGTCCTCAAACGTATTTTGACGTGCTGTTTCCGAATCTTTGAACGAAAATGCTGAAAACTGATCAGAAATATTTTTGGCGCCAAAAAAACCGTTTGAAAACTGATTCAGAGCTGTCCAACTCGAGAACGGTTAGAGATAGACCAATTCTGCGAACGCCAATCGATTAAGAATGGCTGAATTAGTATACTTATACTGAGAATTTGGACGAAAAAAATTAACAGACAAAAAAGTCGAGTATATCTTGAGAGACCCCGTGAGAGATAATTTTTTGAACTTTTTCATTTTTCATTTTTTAAATTTCAAATTTTTGCCTCAATTGTATTTTGACGTGCTGATTCCGAATCTTTGAACGAAAATGCCGAAAACTGATCAGAAGTATTTTTGACGCCAAAAAAACCGTTTGATAACTGATTCAGAGCTGTCCAACTCGAGAACGGTCAGAGATAGACCAATTCTGCGAAAGCCAATCGATTTAGAATGGCTGAATTAGTATACACTGAGAATTTGGACGAAAAAAATCGACAGATAAAAAAGTCGAGTATATCATGAGAGACCTCGTGAGAGATAATTTTTTGAACTTTTTCATTTTTCATTTTTCAAATTTCAAATTTTTGCCTCAAACGTATTTTGACGTGCTGATTCCGAATCTTTGAACGAAAATGCCGAAAACTGATCAGAAGTATTTTTGGCGCCAAAAAAACCGTTTGAAAACTGATTCAGAGCTGTCCAACTCGAGAACGGTCAGAGAAAGACCAATTCTGCGAACGCCAATCGATTAAGAATGGCTGAATTAGTATATACTGAGAATTTAGACGAAAAAAATCAAAAGACAAAAAAGTCGAGTATATCATGAGAGACCTCGTGAGAGATAATTTTTTGAACTTTTTAATTTTTCATTTTTCGAATTTCAAATTTTTGCCTCAATTGTATTTTGACGTGCTGATTCCGAATCTTTGAACGAAAATGCCGAAAACTGATCAGAAGTATTTTTGGCGCCAAAAAAACCGTTTGAAAACTGATTCAGAGCTGTCCAACTCGAGAACATTTAGAGATAGACCAATTCTGCGAATGCCAATCGATTTAGAATGGCTGAATTAGTATATACTGAGAATTTGGACGAAAAAAATCGACAGACAAAAAAGTCGAGTATATCATGAGAGACCTCGTGAGAGATAATTTTTTGAACTTTTTCATTTTTCATTTTTTTGGATTTCAAATTTTACTCCCCAGACGTATTTTGACGTGCTGATTCCGAATCTTTGAACTAAAATGCCGAAAACTGATCAGAAGTATTTTTGGCGCCAAAAAAACCGTTTGAAAACTGATTCAGAGCTGTCCAACTCGAGAACATTTAGAGATAGACCAATTCTGCGAACGATAATCGATTTAGAATGGCTGAATTAGTATATACTGAGAATTTGGACGAAAAAAATCGACAGACAAAAAAGTCGAGTATATCATGAGAGACCTCGTGAGAGATAATGTTTTGAACTTTTTCATTTTTCATTTTTCGAATTTCAAATTTTTTTCCTCAAACGTATTTTGACGTGCTGTTTCCGAATCTTTGAACGAAAATGCCGAAAACTGATCAGAAATATTTTTAGCGCCAAAAAAACCGTTTGAAAACTGATTCAGAGCTGTCCAGCTCGAGAACGGTTAGAGATAGACCAATTCTGCGAACGCCAATCGATTTAGAATGGCTGAATTAGTATATACTGAGAATTTGGACGAAAAAAATCGACGGACAAAAAAAGTCGAGTATATCATGAGAGATCTCGCAAGAGATAATTTCTGAACTTTTTTATTTTTCTTTTTTGGATTTCAAATTTTTGTCCTCGGACGTATATTGACGTGCTGATTCCGAATCTTTGAACGAAAATGCCGAAAACTGATCAGAAATATTTTTGGCGCCAAAAAAACCGTTTGAAAACTGATTCAGAGCTGTCCAACTCGAGAACGGTTAGAGATAGACCAATTCTGCGAACGCCAATCGATTTAGAATGGCTGAATTAGTATATACTGAGAATTTGGACGAAAAAAATCGACAGACAAAAAAGTCGAGTATATCATGAGAGACCTCGTGAGAGATAATTTTTTGAACTTTTTCATTTTCCATATTATGGATTTCAAATTTTACTCCCCAGACGTATTTTGACGTGCTGATTCCGAATCTTTGAACGAAAATGCCGAAAACTGATTAGAAGTATTTTTGGCGCCAAAAAAACCGTTTGAAAACTGATTCAGAGCTGTCCAACTCGAGAACATTTAGAGATAGACCAATTCTGCGAACGCCAATCGATTTAGAATGGCTGAATTAGTATATACTGAGAATTTGGACGAAAAAAATCGACGGACAAAAAAGTCGAGTATATCATGAGAGATCTCGCAAGAGATAATTTCAGAACTTTTTTATTTTTCTTTTTTGGATTTCAAATTTTTGTCCTCAGACGTATTTTGACGTGCTGATTCCGAATCTTTGAACGAAAATGCCGAAAACTGATCAGAAATATTTTTGACGCCACAAAAACCGTTTGAAAACTGATTCAGAGCTGACCAACTCGAGAACGGTTAGAGATAGACCAATTCTGCGAACGCCAATCGATTTAGAATGGCTGAATTAGTATATACTGAGAATTTGGACGAAAAAAATTAACAGACAAAAAAGTCGAGTATATCATGAGAGACCTCGTGAGAGATAATTTTTTGAACTTTTTAATTTTTCATTTTTCGAATTTCAAATTTTTTCCTCAATTGTATTTTGACGTGCTGATTCCGAATCTTTGAACGAAAATGCCGAAAACTGATCAGAAGTATTTTTGGCGCCAAAAAAACCGTTTGAAAACTGATTCAGAGCTGTCCAACTCGAGAACATTTAGAGATAGACCAATTCTGCGAACGCCAATCGATTTAGAATGGCTGAATTAGTATATACTGAGAATTTGGACGAAAAAAATCGACAGACAAAAAAGTCGAGTATATCATGAGAGACCTCGTGAGAGATAATTTTTTGAACTTTTTCATTTTCCATATTATGGATTTCAAATTTTACTCCCCAGACGTATTTTGACGTGCTGATTCCGAATCTTTGAACGAAAATGCCGAAAACTGATTAGAAGTATTTTTGGCGCCAAAAAAACCGTTTGAAAACTGATTCAGAGCTGTCCAACTCGAGAACATTTAGAGATAGACCAATTCTGCGAACGCCAATCGATTTAGAATGGCTGAATTAGTATTTACTGAGAATTTGGACGAAAAAAATCGACGGACAAAAAAGTCGAGTATATCATGAGAGATCTCGCAAGAGATAATTTCAGAACTTTTTTATTTTTCTTTTTTGGATTTCAAATTTTTGTCCTCAGACGTATTTTGACGTGCTGATTCCGAATCTTTGAACGAAAATGCCGAAAACTGATCAGAAATATTTTTGACGCCACAAAAACCGTTTGAAAACTGATTCAGAGCTGACCAACTCGAGAACGGTTAGAGATAGACCAATTCTGCGAACGCCAATCGATTTAGAATGGCTGAATTAGTATTTACTGAGAATTTGGAAGGAAAAAATCGACAGACAAAAAAGTCGAGAATATCATGAGAGACCTCGTGAGAGATAATTTTTTGAACTTTTTCATTTTTTATTTTTCGAATTTCAAATTTTTGTCCTCAAACGTATTTTGACGAGCTGTTTCCGAATCTTTGAACGGAAATGCCGAAAACTGATCAGAAATATTTTTGGCGCCAAAAAAACCGTTTGAAAACTGATTCAGAGCTGTCCAACTCGAGAACGGTTAGAGATAGACCAATTCTGCGAACGCCAATCGATTTAGAATGGCTGAATTAGTATATACTGAGAATTTGGACGAAAAAAATTAACAGACAAAAAAGTCGAGTATATCATGAGAGACCTCGTGAGAGATAATTTTTTGAACTTTTTAATTTTTCATTTTTCGAATTTCAAATTTTTGCCTCAATTGTATTTTGACGTGCTGATTCCGAATCTTTGAACGAAAATGCCGAAAACTGATCAGAAGTATTTTTGGCGCCAAAAAAACCGTTTGAAAACTGATTCAGAGCTGTCCAACTCGAGAACGGTTAGAGATAGACCAATTCTGCGAACGCCAATCGATTTAGAATGGCTGAATTAGTATATACTGAGAATTTGGACGAAAAAAATTAACAGACAAAAAAGTCGAGTATATCATGAGAGACCTCGTGAGAGATAATTTTTTGAACTTTTTAATTTTTCATTTTTCGAATTTCAAATTTTTTCCTCAATTGTATTTTGACGTGCTGATTCCGAATCTTTGAACGAAAATGCCGAAAACTGATCAGAAGTATTTTTGGCGCCAAAAAAACCGTTTGAAAACTGATTCAGAGCTGTCCAACTCGAGAACGATTAGAGATAGACCAATTCTGCGAACGCCAATCGATTTAGAATGGCTGAATTAGTATATACTGAGAATTTGGACGAAAAAAATCGACGGACAAAAAAGTCGAGTATATCATGAGAGATCTCGCAAGAGATAATTTCAGAACTTTTTTATTTTTCTTTTTTTGATTTCAAATTTTTGTCCTCAGACGTATTTTGACGTGCTGATTCCGAATCTTTGAACGAAAATGCCGAAAACTGATCAGAAATATTTTTGACGCCACAAAAACCGTTTGAAAACTGATTCAGAGCTGACCAACTCGAGAACGGTTAGAGATAGACCAATTCTGCGAACGCCAATCGATTTAGAATGGCTGAATTAGTATTTACAGAGAATTTGGACGAAAAAAATCGACAGATAAAAAAGTCGAGTATATCATGAGAGACCTCGTGAGAGATAATTTTTTGAACTTTTTCATTTTTCATTTTTCAAATTTCAAATTTTTGCCTCAAACGTGTTTTGACGTGCTGATTCCGAATTTCTGAACGAAAATGCCGAAAACTGATCAGAAGTATTTTTGGCGCCAAAAAAACCGTATGATAACTGATTCAGAGCTGTCCAACTCGAGAACGGTTAGAGATAGACCAATTCTGCGAACGCCAATCGATTTAGAATGGCTGAATTAGTATATACTGAGAATTTGGACGAAAAAAATTAACAGACAAAAAAGTCGAGTATATCATGAGAGACCTCGTGAGAGATAATTTTATGAACTTTTTAATTTTTCATTTTTTGAATTTCAAATTTTACTCCCCAGACGTATTTTGACGTGCTGATTCCGAATCTTTGAACGAAAATGCCGAAAACTGATCAGAAATATTTTTGACGCCACAAAAACCGTTTGAAAACTGATTCAGAGCTGACCAACTCGAGAACGGTTAGAGATAGACCAATTCTGCGAACGCCAATCGATTTAGAATGGCTGAATTAGTATTTACTGAGAATTTGGACGAAAAAAATCGACAGACAAAAAAGTCGAGTATACCATGAGAGATCTCGTGAGAGATAATTTTTTGAACTTTTTAATTTTTCATTTTTCGAATTTCAAATTTTTGCCTCAATTGTATTTTGACGTGCTGATTCTGAATCTTTGAACGAAAATGCCGAAAACTGTTCAGAAGTATTTTTGGCGCCAAAAAAACCGTTTGAAAACTGATTCAGAGCTGTCCAACTCGAGAACGGTTAAAGATAGACCAATTCTGCGAACGCCAATCGATTTAGAATGGCTGAATTAGTATATACTGAGAATTTGGACGAAAAAAATTAACAGACAAAAAAGTCGAGTATATCATGAGAGACCTCGTGAGAGATAATTTTTTGAACTTTTTAATTTTTCATTTTTCGAATTTCAAATTTTTGCCTCAATTGTATTTTGACGTGCTGATTCCGAATCTTTGAACGAAAATGCCGAAAACTGATCAGAAGTATTTTTGGCGCCAAAAAAAACCGTTTGAAAACTGATTCAGAGCTGTCCAACTCGAGAACGGTTAGAGATAGACCAATTCTGCGAACGCCAATCGATTTAGAATGGCTGAATTAGTATTTACTGAGAATTTGGACGAAAAAAATCGACGGACAAAAAAGTCGAGTATACCATACGAGATCTCGTGAGAGATAATTTTTTGAACTTTTCAATTTTTCATTTTTCGAATTTCAAATTTTTGCCTCAAACGTGTTTTGACGTGCTGATTCCGAATTTCTGAACGAAAATGCCGAAAACTGATCAGAAGTATTTTTGGCGCCAAAAAAACCGTATGATAACTGATTCAGAGCTGTCCAACTCGAGAACGGTTAGAGATAGACCAATTCTGCGAACGCCAATCGATTTAGAATGGCTGAATTAGTATATACTGAGAATTTGGACGAAAAAAATTAACAGACAAAAAAGTCGAGTATATCATGAGAGACCTCGTGAGAGATAATTTTATGAACTTTTTAATTTTTCATTTTTTGAATTTCAAATTTTACTCCCCAGACGTATTTTGACGTGCTGATTCCGAATCTTTTAACGAAAATGCCGAAAACTGATCAGAAATATTTTTGACGCCACAAAAACCGTTTGAAAACTGATTCAGAGCTGACCAACTCGAGAACGGTTAGAGATAGACCAATTCTGCGAACGCCAATCGATTTAGAATGGCTGAATTAGTATTTACTGAGAATTTGGACGAAAAAAATCGACAGACAAAAAAGTCGAGTATACCATGAGAGATCTCGTGAGATAATTTTTTGAACTTTTTAATTTTTCATTTTTCGAATTTCAAATTTTTGCCTCAATTGTATTTTGACGTGTTGATTCCGAATCTTTGAACGAAAATGCCGAAAACTGATCAGAAGTATTTTTGGCGCCAAAAAAACCGTTTGAAAACTGATTCAGAGCTGTCCAACTCGAGAACATTTAGAGATAGACCAATTCTGCGAACGCCAATCGATTTAGAATGGCTGAATCAGTATATACTGAGAATTTGGACGAAAAAAATCGACAGACAAAAAAGTCGAGTATATCATGAGAGACCTCGTGAGAGATAATTTTTTGAACTTTTTAATTTTTCATTTTTCGAATTTCAAATTTTTGCCTCAATTGTATTTTGACGTGCTGATTCCGAATCTTTGAACGAAAATGCCGAAAACTGATCAGAAGTATTTTTGGCGCCAAAAAAACCGTTTGAAAACTGATTCAGAGCTGTCCAACTCGAGAACGGTTAGAGATAGACCAATTCTGCGAACGCCAATCGATTTAGAATGGCTGAATTAGTATATACTGAGAATTTGGACGAAAAAAATTAACAGACAAAAAAGTCGAGTATATCATGAGAGACCTCGTGAGAGATAATTTTTTGAACTTTTTAATTTTTCATTTTTCGAATTTCAAATTTTTGCCTCAATTGTATTTTGACGTGCTGATTCCGAATCTTTGAACGAAAATGCCGAAAACTGATCAGAAGTATTTTTGGCGCCAAAAAAACCGTTTGAAAACTGATTCAGAGCTGTCCAACTCGAGAACGGTTAGAGATAGACCAATTCTGCGAACGCCAATCGATTTAGAATGGCTGAATTAGTATTTACTGAGAATTTGGACGAAAAAAATCGACGGACAAAAAAGTCGAGTATACCATACGAGATCTCGTGAGAGATAATTTTTTGAACTTTTCAATTTTTCATTTTTCGAATTTCAAATTTTTGCCTCAAACGTGTTTTGACGTGCTGATTCCGAATTTCTGAACGAAAATGCCGAAAACTGATCAGAAGTATTTTTGGCGCCAAAAAAACCGTATGATAACTGATTCAGAGCTGTCCAACTCGAGAACGGTTAGAGATAGACCAATTCTGCGAACGCCAATCGATTTAGAATGGCTGAATTAGTATATACTGAGAATTTGGACGAAAAAAATTAACAGACAAAAAAGTCGAGTATATCATGAGAGACCTCGTGAGAGATAATTTTATGAACTTTTTAATTTTTCATTTTTTGAATTTCAAATTTTACTCCCCAGACGTATTTTGACGTGCTGATTCCGAATCTTTTAACGAAAATGCCGAAAACTGATCAGAAATATTTTTGACGCCACAAAAACCGTTTGAAAACTGATTCAGAGCTGACCAACTCGAGAACGGTTAGAGATAGACCAATTCTGCGAACGCCAATCGATTTAGAATGGCTGAATTAGTATTTACTGAGAATTTGGACGAAAAAAATCGACAGACAAAAAAGTCGAGTATACCATGAGAGATCTCGTGAGATAATTTTTTGAACTTTTTAATTTTTCATTTTTCGAATTTCAAATTTTTGCCTCAATTGTATTTTGACGTGTTGATTCCGAATCTTTGAACGAAAATGCCGAAAACTGATCAGAAGTATTTTTGGCGCCAAAAAAACCGTTTGAAAACTGATTCAGAGCTGTCCAACTCGAGAACATTTAGAGATAGACCAATTCTGCGAACGCCAATCGATTTAGAATGGCTGAATCAGTATATACTGAGAATTTGGACGAAAAAAATCGACAGACAAAAAAGTCGAGTATATCATGAGAGACCTCGTGAGAGATAATTTTTTGAACTTTTTCATTTTTCATTTTTCGAATTTCAAATTTTTGTCCTCAAACGTATTTTGACGTGCTGTTTCCGAATCTTTGAACGAAAATGCCGAAAATTGATCAGAAATATTTTTGGCGCCAAAAAAACCGTTTGAAAACTGATTCAGAGCTGTCCAACTCGAGAACGGTTAGAGATAGACCAATTCTGCGAACGCCAATCGATTAAGAATGGCTGAATTAGTATATACTGAGAGTTTGGACGAAAAAATTAACAGACAAAAAAGTCGAGTATATCTTGAGAGACCCCGTGAGAGATAATTTTTTGAACTTTTTCATTTTTCATTTTTTAAATTTCAAATTTTTGCCTCAATTGTATTTTGACGTGCTGATTCCGAATCTGTGAACGAAAATGCCGAAAACTGATCAGAAGTATTTTTGACGCCAAAAAAACTGTTTGATAACTGATTCAGAGCTGTCCAACTCGAGAACGGTCAGAGATAGACCAATTCTGCGAAAGCCAATCGATTTAGAATGACTGAATTAGAATATACTGAGAATTTGGACGAAAAAAATCGACAGACAAAAAAGTCGAGTATATCATGAGAGACCTCGTGAGAGATAATTTTTTGAACTTTTTCATTTTTCATTTTTTGGATTTCAAATTTTACTCCCCAGACGTATTTTGACGTGCTGATTCCGAATCTTTGAACGAAAATGCCGAAAACTGATCAGAAGTATTTTCGGCGCCAAAAAAACCGTTTGAAAACTGATTCAGAGCTGTCCAACTCGAGAACGGTTAGAGATAGACCAATTCTGCGAACGCCAATCGATTACGAATGGCTGAATTAGTATATACTGAGAATTTGGAAGAAAAAAATCGACAGACAAAAAAGTCGTGAGAGATAATTTTTTGAACTTTTTCATTTTTCATTTTTCGAATTTCAAGTTTTTGTCCTCAAACGTATTTTGACGTGCTGTTTCCGAATCTTTGAACGAAAATGCTGAAAACTGATCAGAAATATTTTTGGCGCCAAAAAAACCGTTTGAAAACTGATTCAGAGCTGTCCAACTCGAGAACGGTTAGAGATAGACCAATTCTGCGAACGCCAATCGATTAAGAATGGCTGAATTAGTATACTTATACTGAGAATTTGGACGAAAAAAATTAACAGACAAAAAAGTCGAGTATATCTTGAGAGACCCCGTGAGAGATAATTTTTTGAACTTTTTCATTTTTCATTTTTTAAATTTCAAATTTTTGCCTCAATTGTATTTTGACGTGCTGATTCCGAATCTTTGAACGAAAATGCCGAAAACTGATCAGAAGTATTTTTGACGCCAAAAAAACCGTTTGATAACTGATTCAGAGCTGTCCAACTCGAGAACGGTCAGAGATAGACCAATTCTGCGAAAGCCAATCGATTTAGAATGGCTGAATTAGTATACACTGAGAATTTGGACGAAAAAAATCGACAGATAAAAAAGTCGAGTATATCATGAGAGACCTCGTGAGAGATAATTTTTTGAACTTTTTCATTTTTCATTTTTCAAATTTCAAATTTTTGCCTCAAACGTATTTTGACGTGCTGATTCCGAATCTTTGAACGAAAATGCCGAAAACTGATCAGAAGTATTTTTGGCGCCAAAAAAACCGTTTGAAAACTGATTCAGAGCTGTCCAACTCGAGAACGGTCAGAGAAAGACCAATTCTGCGAACGCCAATCGATTAAGAATGGCTGAATTAGTATATACTGAGAATTTAGACGAAAAAAATCAAAAGACAAAAAAGTCGAGTATATCATGAGAGACCTCGTGAGAGATAATTTTTTGTACTTTTTCATTCTTCATTTTTCAAATTTCAAATTTTTGCCTCAAACGTATTTTGACGTGCTGATTCCGAATCTTTGAACGAAAATGCCGAAAACTGATCAGAAGTATTTTTGGCGCCAAAAAAAACATTTGAAAACTGATTCAGAGCTGTCCAACTCGAGAACGGTTAGAGATAGACCAATTCTGCGAACGCCAATCGATTTAGAATGGCTGACTCAGTATTTACTGAGAATTTGGACGAAAAAAATCGACAGACAAAAAAGTCGAGTATATCATGAGAGACCCCGTGAGAGATAATTTTTTGAACTTTTTCATTTTTCATTTTTCGAATTTCAAATTTTTGTCCTCAAACTTATTTTGACGTGCTG
The DNA here is from genome assembly GCA_958298965.1 of Chrysolina haemoptera. Lineage (NCBI taxonomy): Eukaryota > Metazoa > Arthropoda > Insecta > Coleoptera > Chrysomelidae > Chrysolina > Chrysolina haemoptera. The sequence goes on along the minus strand of OY282602.1, from coordinate 1,176,318 downwards.
ATTCCGAATCTTTGAACGAAAATGCCGAAAACTGATCAGAAATATTTTTGACGCCACAAAAACCGTTTGAAAACTGATTCAGAGCTGTCCAACTCGAGAACATTCAGAGATAGACCAATTCTGCGAACGCCAATCGATTTAGAATGGCTGAATTAGTATATACTGAGAATTTGGACGAAAAAAATCGACAGACAAAAAAGTCGAGTATATCATGAGAGACCTCGTGAGAGATAATTTTTTGAACTTTTTTGAAATTTTACTCCCCAGACGTATTTTGACGTGCTGATTCCGAATCTTTGAACTAAAATGCCGAAAACTGATCAGAAGTATTTTTGGCGCCAAAAAAACCGTTTGAAAACTGATTCAGAGCTGTCCAACTCGAGAACATTTAGAGATAGACCAATTCTGCGAACGCCAATCGATTTAGAATGGCTGAATTAGTATATACTAAGAATTTGGACGAAAAAAATCGACAGACAAAGAAGTCGAGTATATCATGAGAGACCTCGTGAGAGATAATTTTTTGAACTTTTTCATTTTCCATATTATGGATTTCAAATTTTACTCCCCAGACGTATTTTGACGTGCTGATTCCGAATCTTTGAACGAAAATGCCGAAAACTGATCAGAAGTATTTTTGGCGCCAAAAAAACCGTTTGAAAACTGATTCAGAGCTGTCCAACTCGAGAACGGTTAGAGATAGACCAATTCTGCGAACGTCAATCGATTTAGAATGGCTGAATTAGTAAATACTGAGAATTTGGACGAAAAAAATCGACAGACAAAAAAGTCGAGTATATCATGAGAGACCTCGTGAGAGATAATTTTTTGAACTTTTTCATTTTCCATATTATGGATTTCAAATTTTACTCCCCAGACGTATTTTGACGTGCTGATTCCGAATCTTTGAACGAAAATGCCGAAAACTGATCAGAAGTATTTTTGTCGCCAAAAAAACCGTTTGAAAACTGATTCAGAGCTGTCCAACTCGAGAACATTCAGAGATAGACCAATTCTGCGAACGCCAATCGATTTAGAATGGCTGAATTAGTATATACTGAGAATTTGGACGAAAAAAATCGACAGACAAAAAAGTCGAGTATATCATGAGAGAACTCGTGAGAGATAATTTTTTGAACTTTTTCATTTTCCATATTATGGATTTCAAATTTTACTCCCCAGACGTATTTTGACGTGCTGATTCCGAATCTTTGAACGAAAATGCCGAAAACTGATCAGAAGTATTTTTGGCGCCAAAAAAACCGTTTGAAAACTGATTCAGAGCTGTCCAACTCGAGAACGGTTAGAGATAGACCAATTCTGCGAACGCCAATCGATTTAGAATGGCTGAATTAGTATATACTGAGAATTTGGACGAAAAAAATCGACAGACAAAAAAGTCGAGTATATCATGAGAGACCTCGTGAGAGATAATTTTTTGAACTTTTTCATTTTTCATTTTATGGATTTCAAATTTTACTCCCCAGACGTATTTTGACGTGCTGATTCCGAATCTTTGAACGAAAATGCCGAAAACTGATCAGAAGTATTTTTGGCGCCAAAAAAACCGTTTGAAAACTGATTCAGAGCTGTCCAACTCGAGAACGGTTAGAGATAGACCAATTCTGCGAACGCCAATCGATTTAGAATGGCTGAATTAGTATATACTGAGAATTTGGACGAAAAAAATCGACAGACAAAAAAGTCGAGTATATCATGAGAGGCCTCGTGAGAGATAATTTTTTGAACTTTTTCATTTTCCATATTATGGATTTCAAATTTTACTCCCCAGACGTATTTTGACGTGCTGATTCCGAATCTTTGAACGAAAATGCCGAAAACTGATCAGAAGTATTTTTGTCGCCAAAAAAACCGTTTGAAAACTGATTCAGAGCTGTCCAACTCGAGAACATTCAGAGATAGACCAATTCTGCGAACGCCAATCGATTTAGAATGGCTGAATTAGTATATACTGAGAATTTGGACGAAAAAAATCGACAGACAAAAAAGTCGAGTATATCATGAGAGAACTCGTGAGAGATAATTTTTTGAACTTTTTCATTTTCCATATTATGGATTTCAAATTTTACTCCCCAGACGTATTTTGACGTGCTGATTCCGAATCTTTGAACGAAAATGCCGAAAACTGATCAGAAGTATTTTTGGCGCCAAAAAAACCGTTTGAAAACTGATTCAGAGCTGTCCAACTCGAGAACGGTTAGAGATAGACCAATTCTGCGAACGCCAATCGATTTAGAATGGCTGAATTAGTATATACTGAGAATTTGGACGAAAAAAATCGACAGACAAAAAAGTCGAGTATATCATGAGAGACCTCGTGAGAGATAATTTTTTGAACTTTTTCATTTTTCATTTTATGGATTTCAAATTTTACTCCCCAGACGTATTTTGACGTGCTGATTCCGAATCTTTGAACGAAAATGCCGAAAACTGATCAGAAGTATTTTTGGCGCCAAAAAAACCGTTTGAAAACTGATTCAGAGCTGTCCAACTCGAGAACGGTTAGAGATAGACCAATTCTGCGAACGCCAATCGATTTAGAATGGCTGAATTAGTATATACTGAGAATTTGGACGAAAAAAATTAACAGACAAAAAAGTCGAGTATATCATGAGAGACCTCGTGAGAGATAATTTTTTGAACTTTTTCATTTTTCATTTTTCGAATTTCAAATTTTTGTCCTCAAACGTATTTTGACGTGCTGTTTCCGAATCTTTGAACGAAAATGCCGAAAACTGATCAGAAATATTTTTGGCGCCAAAAAAACCGTTTGAAAACTGATTCAGAGCTGTCCAACTCGAGAACGGTTAGAGATAGACCAATTCTGCGAACGCCAATCGATTTAGAATGACTGAATTAGTATATACTGAGAATTTGGACGGAAAAAATCAACAGACAAAAAAGTCGAGTATATCATGAGAGACCTCGTGAGAGATAATTTTTTAAACTTTTTCATTTTTCATTTTTCGAATTTCAAATTTTTGTCCTCAAACGTATTTTGACGTGCTGATTCCGAATCTTTGAACGAAAATGCCGAAAACTGATCAGAAGTATTTTTGGCGCCAAAAAAACCGTTTGAAAACTGATTCAGAGCTGTCCAACTCGAGAACGGTTAGAGATAGACCAATTCTGCGAACGCCAATCGATTTAGAATGGCTGAATTAGTATAAACTGAGAATTTGGACGAAAAAAATTAACAGACAAAAAAGTCGAGTATATCATGAGAGACCTCGTGAGAGATAATTTTTTGAACTTTTTAATTTTTCATTTTTCGAATTTCAAATTTTTGCCTCAATTGTATTTTGACGTGCTGATTCCGAATCTTTGAACGAAAATGCCGAAAACTGATCAGAAGTATTTTTGGCGCCAAAAAAACCGTTTGAAAACTGATTCAGAGCTGTCCAACTCGAGAACGGTCAGAGAAAGACCAATTCTGCGAACGCCAATCGATTAAGAATGGCTGAATTAGTATATACTGAGAATTTAGACGAAAAAAATCAAAAGACAAAAAAGTCGAGTATATCATGAGAGACCTCGTGAGAGATAATTTTTTGTACTTTTTCATTCTTCATTTTTCAAATTTCAAATTTTTGCCTCAAACGTATTTTGACGTGCTGATTCCGAATCTTTGAACGAAAATGCCGAAAACTGATCAGAAGTATTTTTGGCGCCAAAAAAAACATTTGAAAACTGATTCAGAGCTGTCCAACTCGAGAACGGTTAGAGATAGACCAATTCTGCGAACGCCAATCGATTTAGAATGGCTGACTCAGTATTTACTGAGAACTTGGACGAAAAAATCGACGGATAAAAAAGTCGAGTATATCATGAGAGACCTCGTGAGAGATAATTTTTTGAACTTTTTCATTTTTCATTTTTCGAATTTCAAATTTTTGTCCTCAAACGTATTTTGACGTGCTGTTTCCGAATCTTTGAACGAAAATGCCGAAAACTGATCAGAAATATTTTTGGCGCCAAAAAAACCGTTTGAAAACTGATTCAGAGCTGTCCAACTCGAGAACGGTTAGAGATAGACCAATTCTGCGAAAGCCAATCGATTTAGAATGGCTGAATTAGTATATACTGAGAATTTGGACGAAAAAAATCGACAGACAAAAAAGTCGAGTATATCATGAGAGACCCCGTGAGAGATAATTTTTTGAACTTTTTCATTTTTCATATTATGGATTTCAAATTTTACTCCCCAGACGTATTTTGACGTGCTGATTCCGAATCTTTGAACGAAAATGCCGAAAACTGATCAGAAGTATTTTTGGCGCCAAAAAAACCGTTTGAAAACTGATTCAGAGCTGTCCAACTCGAGAACATTTAGAGATAGACCAATTCTGCGAACGCCAATCGATTTAGAATGGCTGAATTAGTATATACTGAGAATTTGGACGAAAAAAATCGACAGACAAAAAAGTCGAGTATATCATGAGAGACCTGGTGAGAGATAATTTTTTGAACTTTTTTGAAATTTTACTCCCCAGACGTATTTTGACGTGCTGATTCCGAATCTTTGAACTAAAATGCCGAAAACTGATCAGAAGTATTTTTGGCGCCAAAAAAACCGTTTGAAAACTGATTCAGAGCTGTCCAACTCGAGAACATTTAGAGATAGACCAATTCTGCGAACGCCAATCGATTTAGAATGGCTGAATTAGTATATACTGAGAATTTGGACGAAAAAAATCGACAGACAAAAAAGTCGAGTATATCATGAGAGACCTCGTGAGAGATAATTTTTTGAACTTTTTCATTTTCCATATTATGGATTTCAAATTTTACTCCCCAGACGTATTTTGACGTGCTGATTCCGAATCTTTGAACGAAAATGCCGAAAACTGATCAGAAGTATTTTTGGCGCCAAAAAAACCGTTTGAAAACTGATTCAGAGCTGTCCAACTCGAGAACGGTTAGAGATAGACCAATTCTGCGAACGTCAATCGATTTAGAATGGCTGAATTAGTAAATACTGAGAATTTGGACGAAAAAAATCGACAGACAAAAAAGTCGAGTATATCATGAGAGACCTCGTGAGAGATAATTTTTTGAACTTTTTCATTTTCCATATTATGGATTTCAAATTTTACTCCCCAGACGTATTTTGACGTGCTGATTCCGAATCTTTGAACGAAAATGCCGAAAACTGATCAGAAGTATTTTTGGCGCCAAAAAAACCGTTTGAAAACTGATTCAGAGCTGTCCAACTCGAGAACATTCAGAGATAGACCAATTCTGCGAACGCCAATCGATTAAGAATGGCTGAATTAGTATATACTGAGAATTTGGACGAAAAAAATCGACAGACAAAAAAGTCGAGTATATCATGAGAGAACTCGTGAGAGATAATTTTTTGAACTTTTTCATTTTCCATATTATGGATTTCAAATTTTACTCCCCAGACGTATTTTGACGTGCTGATTCCGAATCTTTGAACGAAAATGCCGAAAACTGATCAGAAGTATTTTTGGCGCCAAAAAAACCGTTTGAAAACTGATTCAGAGCTGTCCAACTCGAGAACGGTTAGAGATAGACCAATTCTGCGAACGCCAATCGATTTAGAATGGCTGAATTAGTATATACTGAGAATTTGGACGAAAAAAATCGACAGACAAAAAAGTCGAGTATATCATGAGAGACCTCGTGAGAGATAATTTTTTGAACTTTTTTCATTTTTCATTTTATGGATTTCAAATTTTACTCCCCAGACGTATTTTGACGTGCTGATTCCGAATCTTTGAACGAAAATGCCGAAAACTGATCAGAAGTATTTTTGGCGCCAAAAAAACCGTTTGAAAACTGATTCAGAGCTGTCCAACTCGAGAACGGTTAGAGACAGACCAATTCTGCGAACGCCAATCGATTTAGAATGGCTGAATTAGTTTATACTGAGAATTTGGAAGAAAAAAATCGACAGACAAAAAAGTCGAGTATATCATAAGAGACCTCGTGAGAGATAATTTTTTGAACCTTTTCATTTTTCATTTTTCGAATTTCAAATTTTTGTCCTCAAACGTATTTTGACGTGCTGTTTCCGAATCTTCGAACGAAAATGCCGAAAACTGATCAGAAATATTTTTGGCGCCAAAAAAACCGTTTGAAAACTGATTCAGAGCTGTCCAACTCGAGAACATTTAGAGATAGACCAATTCTGCGAACGCCAATCGATTTAGAATGGCTGAATTAGTATATACTGAGAATTTGGACGAAAAAAATTAACAGACAAAAAAGTCGAGTATGTCATGAGAGACCTCGTGAGAGATAATTTTTTGAACTTTTTCATTTTTCATTTTTCGAATTTCAAATTTTTGTCCTCAAACGTATTTTGACGTGCTGTTTCCGAATCTTTGAACGAAAATGCCGAAAACTGATCAGAAATATTTTTGGCGCCAAAAAAACCGTTTGAAAACTGATTCAGAGCTGTCCAACTCGAGAACGGTTAGAGATAGACCAATTCTGCGAACGCCAATCGATTTAGAATGACTGAATTAGTATATACTGAGAATTTGGACGGAAAAAATCAACAGACAAAAAAGTCGAGTATATCATGAGAGACCTCGTGAGAGATAATTTTTTAAACTTTTTCATTTTTCATTTTTCGAATTTCAAATTTTTGTCCTCAAACGTATTTTGACGTGCTGATTCCGAATCTTTGAACGAAAATGCCGAAAACTGATCAGAAGTATTTTTGGCGCCAAAAAAACCGTTTGAAAACTGATTCAGAGCTGTCCAACTCGAGAACGGCTAGAGATAGACCAATTCTGCGAACGCCAATCGATTTAGAATGGCTGAATTAGTATATACTGAGAATTTGGACGAAAAAAATTAACAGACAAAAAAGTCGAGTATATCATGAGAGACCTCGTGAGAGATAATTTTTTGAACTTTTTAATTTTTCATTTTTCGAATTTCAAATTTTTGCCTCAATTGTATTTTGACGTGCTGTTTCCGAATCTTTGAACGAAAATGCCGAAAACTGATCAGAAATATTTTTGGCGCCAAAAAAACCGTTTGAAAACTGATTCAGAGCTGTCCAACTCGAGAACGGTTAGAGATAGACCAATTCTGCGAACGCCAATCGATTTAGAATGACTGAATTAGTATATACTGAGAATTTGGAAGAAAAAAATCGACAGACAAAAAAGTCGAGTATATCATAAGAGACCTCGTGAGAGATAATTTTTTGAACCTTTTCATTTTTCATTTTTCGAATTTCAAATTTTTGTCCTCAAACGTATTTTGACGTGCTGTTTCCGAATCTTCGAACGAAAATGCCGAAAACTGATCAGAAATATTTTTGGCGCCAAAAAAACCGTTTGAAAACTGATTCAGAGCTGTCCAACTCGAGAACATTTAGAGATAGACCAATTCTGCGAACGCCAATCGATTTAGAATGGCTGAATTAGTATATACTGAGAATTTGGACGAAAAAAATTAACAGACAAAAAAGTCGAGTATGTCATGAGAGACCTCGTGAGAGATAATTTTTTGAACTTTTTCATTTTTCATTTTTCGAATTTCAAATTTTTGTCCTCAAACGTATTTTGACGTGCTGTTTCCGAATCTTTGAACGAAAATGCCGAAAACTGATCAGAAATATTTTTGGCGCCAAAAAAACCGTTTGAAAACTGATTCAGAGCTGTCCAACTCGAGAACGGTTAGAGATAGACCAATTCTGCGAACGCCAATCGATTTAGAATGACTGAATTAGTATATACTGAGAATTTGGACGGAAAAAATCAACAGACAAAAAAGTCGAGTATATCATGAGAGACCTCGTGAGAGATAATTTTTTGAACTTTTTAATTTTTCATTTTTCGAATTTCAAATTTTTGCCTCAATTGTATTTTGACGTGCTGATTCCGAATCTTTGAACGAAAATGCCGAAAACTGATCAGAAGTATTTTTGGCGCCAAAAAAACCGTTTGAAAACTGATTCAGAGCTGTCCAACTCGAGAACGGTTAGAGATAGACCAATTCTGCGAACGCCAATCGATTTAGAATGGCTGAATTAGTATATACTGAGAATTTGGACGAAAAAAATTAACAGACAAAAAAGTCGAGTATATCATGAGAGACCTCGTGAGAGATAATTTTTTGAACTTTTTAATTTTTCATTTTTCGAATTTCAAATTTTTGCCTCAATTGTATTTTGACGTGCTGATTCCGAATCTTTGAACGAAAATGCCGAAAACTGATCAGAAGTATTTTTGGCGCCAAAAAAACCGTTTGAAAACTGATTCAGAGCTGTCCAACTCGAGAACGGTTAAAGATAGACCAATTCTGCGAACGCCAATCGATTTAGAATGGCTGAATTAGTATATACTGAGAATTTGGACGAAAAAAATTAACAGACAAAAAAGTCGAGTATATCATGAGAGACCTCGTGAGAGATAATTTTTTGAACTTTTTAATTTTTCATTTTTCGAATTTCAAATTTTTGCCTCAATTGTATTTTGACGTGCTGATTCCGAATCTTTGAACGAAAATGCCGAAAACTGATCAGAAGTATTTTTGGCGCCAAAAAAACCGTTTGAAAACTGATTCAGAGCTGTCCAACTCGAGAACGGTTAGAGATAGACCAATTCTGCGAACGCCAATCGATTAAGAATGGCTGAATTAGTATATACTGAGAATTTGGACGAAAAAAATCGACGGACAAAAAAGTCGAGTATATCATGAGAGATCTCGCAAGAGATAATTTCAGAACTTTTTTATTTTTCTTTTTTGGATTTCAAATTTTTGTCCTCAGACGTATTTTGACGTGCTGATTCCGAATCTTTGAACGAAAATGCCGAAAACTGATCAGAAATATTTTTGACGCCACAAAAACCGTTTGAAAACTGATTCAGAGCTGACCAACTCGAGAACGGTTAGAGATAGACCAATTCTGCGAACGCCAATCGATTTAGAATGGCTGAATTAGTATTTACTGAGAATTTGGACGAAAAAAATCGACGGACAAAAAAGTCGAGTATACCATACGAGATCTCGTGAGAGATAATTTTTTGAACTTTTCAATTTTTCATTTTTCGAATTTCAAATTTTTGCCTCAAACGTGTTTTGACGTGCTGATTCCGAATTTCTGAACGAAAATGCCGAAAACTGATCAGAAGTATTTTTGGCGCCAAAAAAACCGTATGATAACTGATTCAGAGCTGTCCAACTCGAGAACGGTTAGAGATAGACCAATTCTGCGAACGCCAATCGATTTAGAATGGCTGAATTAGTATATACTTGAGAATTTGGACGAAAAAAATTAACAGACAAAAAAGTCGAGTATATCATGAGAGACCTCGTGAGAGATAATTTTATGAACTTTTTAATTTTTCATTTTTTGAATTTCAAATTTTACTCCCCAGACGTATTTTGACGTGCTGATTCCGAATCTTTTAACGAAAATGCCGAAAACTGATCAGAAATATTTTTGACGCCACAAAAACCGTTTGAAAACTGATTCAGAGCTGACCAACTCGAGAACGGTTAGAGATAGACCAATTCTGCGAACGCCAATCGATTTAGAATGGCTGAATTAGTATTTACTGAGAATTTGGACGAAAAAAATCGACAGACAAAAAAGTCGAGTATACCATGAGAGATCTCGTGAGATAATTTTTTGAACTTTTTAATTTTTCATTTTTCGAATTTCAAATTTTTGCCTCAATTGTATTTTGACGTGCTGATTCCGAATCTTTGAACGAAAATGCCGAAAACTGATCAGAAGTATTTTTGGCGCCAAAAAAACCGTTTGAAAACTGATTCAGAGCTGTCCAACTCGAGAACATTTAGAGATAGACCAATTCTGCGAACGCCAATCGATTTAGAATGGCTGAATCAGTATATACTGAGAATTTGGACGAAAAAAATCGACAGACAAAAAAGTCGAGTATATCATAAGAGACCTCGTGAGAGATAATTTTTTGAACCTTTTCATTTTTCATTTTTCGAATTTCAAATTTTTGTCCTCAAACGTATTTTGACGTGCTGTTTCCGAATCTTCGAACGAAAATGCCGAAAACTGATCAGAAATATTTTTGGCGCCAAAAAACCGTTTGAAAACTGATTCAGAGCTGTCCAACTCGAGAACATTTAGAGATAGACCAATTCTGCGAACGCCAATCGATTTAGAATGGCTGAATTAGTATATACTGAGAATTTGGACGAAAAAAATTAACAGACAAAAAAGTCGAGTATATCATGAGAGACCTCGTGAGAGATAATTTTTTGAACTTTTTCATTTTTCATTTTTCGAATTTCAAATTTTTGTCCTCAAACGTATTTTGACGTGCTGTTTCCGAATCTTTGAACGAAAATGCCGAAAACTGATCAGAAATATTTTTGGCGCCAAAAAAACCGTTTGAAAACTGATTCAGAGCTGTCCAACTCGAGAACGGTTAGAGATAGACCAATTCTGCGAACGCCAATCGATTTAGAATGACTGAATTAGTATATACTGAGAATTTGGACGGAAAAAATCAACAGACAAAAAAGTCGAGTATATCATGAGAGACCTCGTGAGAGATAATTTTTTGAACTTTTTCATTTTTCATTTTTCGAATTTCAAATTTTTGTCCTCAAACGTATTTTGACGTGCTGATTCCGAATCTTTGAACGGAAATGCCGAAAACTGATCAGAAGTATTTTTGGCGCCAAAAAAACCGTTTGAAAACTGATTCAGAGCTGTCCAACTCGAGAACGGTTAGAGATAGACCAATTCTGCGAACGCCAATCGATTTAGAATGGCTGAATTAGTATATACTGAGAATATGGACGAAAAAAATTAACAGACAAAAAAGTCGAGTATATCATGAGAGACCTCGTGAGAGATAATTTTTTGAACTTTTTAATTTTTCATTTTTCAAATTTCAAATTTTTGCCTCAATTGTATTTTGACGTGCTGATTCCGAATCTTTGAACGAAAATGCCGAAAACTGATCAGAAGTATTTTTGGCGCCAAAAAAACCGTTTGAAAACTGATTCAGAGCTGTCCAACTCGAGAACGGTTAGAGATAGACCAATTCTGCGAACGCCAATCGATTTAGAATGGCTGAATTAGTATATACTGAGAATTTGGACCAAAAAAATTAACAGACAAAAAAGTCGAGTATATCATGAGAGACCTCGTGAGAGATAATTTTTTGAACTTTTTAATTTTTCATTTTTCGAATTTCAAATTTTTGCCTCAATTGTATTTTGACGTGCTGATTCCGAATCTTCGAACGAAAGTGCCGAAAACTGATCAGAAATATTTTTGGCGCCAAAAAAACCGTTTGAAAACTGATTCAGAGCTGTCCAACTCGAGAACGGTTAGAGATAGACCAATTCTGCGAACGCCAATCGATTAAGAATGGCTGAATTAGTATATACTGAGAGTTTGGACGAAAAAATTAACAGACAAAAAAGTCGAGTATATCTTGAGAGACCCCGTGAGAGATAATTTTTTGAACTTTTTCATTTTTCATTTTTTAAATTTCAAATTTTTGCCTCAATTGTATTTTGACGTGCTGATTCCGAATCTGTGAACGAAAATGCCGAAAACTGATCAGAAGTATTTTTGACGCCAAAAAAACTGTTTGATAACTGATTCAGAGCTGTCCAACTCGAGAACGGTCAGAGATAGACCAATTCTGCGAAAGCCAATCGATTTAGAATGGCTGAATTAGAATATACTGAGAATTTGGACGAAAAAAATCGACAGACAAAAAAGTCGAGTATATCATGAGAGACCTCGTGAGAGATAATTTTTTGAACTTTTTCATTTTTCATTTTTTGGATTTCAAATTTTACTCCCCAGACGTATTTTGACGTGCTGATTCCGAATCTTTGAACGAAAATGCCGAAAACTGATCAGAAGTATTTTTGGCGCCAAAAAAACCGTTTGAAAACTGATTCAGAGCTGTCCAACTCGAGAACGGTTAGAGATAGACCAATTCTGCGAACGCCAATCGATTACGAATGGCTGAATTAGTATATACTGAGAATTTGGAAGAAAAAAATCGACAGACAAAAAAGTCGTGAGAGATAATTTTTTGAACTTTTTCATTTTTCATTTTTCGAATTTCAAGTTTTTGTCCTCAAACGTATTTTGACGTGCTGTTTCCGAATCTTTGAACGAAAATGCTGAAAACTGATCAGAAATATTTTTGGCGCCAAAAAAACCGTTTGAAAACTGATTCAGAGCTGTCCAACTCGAGAACGGTTAGAGATAGACCAATTCTGCGAACGCCAATCGATTAAGAATGGCTGAATTAGTATACTTATACTGAGAATTTGGACGAAAAAAATTAACAGACAAAAAAGTCGAGTATATCTTGAGAGACCCCGTGAGAGATAATTTTTTGAACTTTTTCATTTTTCATTTTTTAAATTTCAAATTTTTGCCTCAATTGTATTTTGACGTGCTGATTCCGAATCTTTGAACGAAAATGCCGAAAACTGATCAGAAGTATTTTTGGCGCCAAAAAAACCGTTTGAAAACTGATTCAGAGCTGTCCAACTCGAGAACATTTAGAGATAGACCAATTCTGCGAACGCCAATCGATTTAGAATGGCTGAATTAGTATATACTGAGAATTTGGACGAAAAAAATCGACAGACAAAAAAGTCGAGTATATCATGAGAGACCTGGTGAGAGATAATTTTTTGAACTTTTTTGAAATTTTACTCCCCAGACGTATTTTGACGTGCTGATTCCGAATCTTTGAACTAAAATGCCGAAAACTGATCAGAAGTATTTTTGGCGCCAAAAAAACCGTTTGAAAACTGATTCAGAGCTGTCCAACTCGAGAACATTTAGAGATAGACCAATTCTGCGAACGCCAATCGATTTAGAATGGCTGAATTAGTATATACTGAGAATTTGGACGAAAAAAATCGACAGACAAAAAAGTCGAGTATATCATGAGAGACCTCGTGAGAGATAATTTTTTGAACTTTTTCATTTTCCATATTATGGATTTCAAATTTTACTCCCCAGACGTATTTTGACGTGCTGATTCCGAATCTTTGAACGAAAATGCCGAAAACTGATCAGAAGTATTTTTGGCGCCAAAAAAACCGTTTGAAAACTGATTCAGAGCTGTCCAACTCGAGAACGGTTAGAGATAGACCAATTCTGCGAACGTCAATCGATTTAGAATGGCTGAATTAGTAAATACTGAGAATTTGGACGAAAAAAATCGACAGACAAAAAAGTCGAGTATATCATGAGAGACCTCGTGAGAGATAATTTTTTGAACTTTTTCATTTTCCATATTATGGATTTCAAATTTTACTCCCCAGACGTATTTTGACGTGCTGATTCCGAATCTTTGAACGAAAATGCCGAAAACTGATCAGAAGTATTTTTGGCGCCAAAAAAACCGTTTGAAAACTGATTCAGAGCTGTCCAACTCGAGAACATTCAGAGATAGACCAATTCTGCGAACGCCAATCGATTAAGAATGGCTGAATTAGTATATACTGAGAATTTGGACGAAAAAAATCGACAGACAAAAAAGTCGAGTATATCATGAGAGAACTCGTGAGAGATAATTTTTTGAACTTTTTCATTTTCCATATTATGGATTTCAAATTTTACTCCCCAGACGTATTTTGACGTGCTGATTCCGAATCTTTGAACGAAAATGCCGAAAACTGATCAGAAGTATTTTTGGCGCCAAAAAAACCGTTTGAAAACTGATTCAGAGCTGTCCAACTCGAGAACGGTTAGAGATAGACCAATTCTGCGAACGCCAATCGATTTAGAATGGCTGAATTAGTATATACTGAGAATTTGGACGAAAAAAATCGACAGACAAAAAAGTCGAGTATATCATGAGAGACCTCGTGAGAGATAATTTTTTGAACTTTTTTCATTTTTCATTTTATGGATTTCAAATTTTACTCCCCAGACGTATTTTGACGTGCTGATTCCGAATCTTTGAACGAAAATGCCGAAAACTGATCAGAAGTATTTTTGGCGCCAAAAAAACCGTTTGAAAACTGATTCAGAGCTGTCCAACTCGAGAACGGTTAGAGACAGACCAATTCTGCGAACGCCAATCGATTTAGAATGGCTGAATTAGTTTATACTGAGAATTTGGAAGAAAAAAATCGACAGACAAAAAAGTCGAGTATATCATAAGAGACCTCGTGAGAGATAATTTTTTGAACCTTTTCATTTTTCATTTTTCGAATTTCAAATTTTTGTCCTCAAACGTATTTTGACGTGCTGTTTCCGAATCTTCGAACGAAAATGCCGAAAACTGATCAGAAATATTTTTGGCGCCAAAAAAAACCGTTTGAAAACTGATTCAGAGCTGTCCAACTCGAGAACATTTAGAGATAGACCAATTCTGCGAACGCCAATCGATTTAGAATGGCTGAATTAGTATATACTGAGAATTTGGACGAAAAAAATTAACAGACAAAAAAGTCGAGTATGTCATGAGAGACCTCGTGAGAGATAATTTTTTGAACTTTTTCATTTTTCATTTTTCGAATTTCAAATTTTTGTCCTCAAACGTATTTTGACGTGCTGTTTCCGAATCTTTGAACGAAAATGCCGAAAACTGATCAGAAATATTTTTGGCGCCAAAAAAAACCGTTTGAAAACTGATTCAGAGCTGTCCAACTCGAGAACGGTTAGAGATAGACCAATTCTGCGAACGCCAATCGATTTAGAATGACTGAATTAGTATATACTGAGAATTTGGACGGAAAAAATCAACAGACAAAAAAGTCGAGTATATCATGAGAGACCTCGTGAGAGATAATTTTTTAAACTTTTTCATTTTTCATTTTTCGAATTTCAAATTTTTGTCCCCAAACGTATTTTGACGTGCTGATTCCGAATCTTTGAACGAAAATGCCGAAAACTGATCAGAAGTATTTTTGGCGCCAAAAAAACCGTTTGAAAACTGATTCAGAGCTGTCCAACTCGAGAACGGCTAGAGATAGACCAATTCTGCGAACGCCAATCGATTTAGAATGGCTGAATTAGTATATACTGAGAATTTGGACGAAAAAAATTAACAGACAAAAAAGTCGAGTATATCATGAGAGACCTCGTGAGAGATAATTTTTTGAACTTTTTAATTTTTCATTTTTCGAATTTCAAATTTTTGCCTCAATTGTATTTTGACGTGCTGTTTCCGAATCTTTGAACGAAAATGCCGAAAACTGATCAGAAATATTTTTGGCGCCAAAAAAAACCGTTTGAAAACTGATTCAGAGCTGTCCAACTCGAGAACGGTTAGAGATAGACCAATTCTGCGAACGCCAATCGATTTAGAATGACTGAATTAGTATATACTGAGAATTTGGAAGAAAAAAATCGACAGACAAAAAAGTCGAGTATATCATAAGAGACCTCGTGAGAGATAATTTTTTGAACCTTTTCATTTTTCATTTTTCGAATTTCAAATTTTTGTCCTCAAACGTATTTTGACGTGCTGTTTCCGAATCTTCGAACGAAAATGCCGAAAACTGATCAGAAATATTTTTGGCGCCAAAAAAACCGTTTGAAAACTGATTCAGAGCTGTCCAACTCGAGAACATTTAGAGATAGACCAATTCTGCGAACGCCAATCGATTTAGAATGGCTGAATTAGTATATACTGAGAATTTGGACGAAAAAAATTAACAGACAAAAAAGTCGAGTATGTCATGAGAGACCTCGTGAGAGATAATTTTTTGAACTTTTTCATTTTTCATTTTTCGAATTTCAAATTTTTGTCCTCAAACGTATTTTGACGTGCTGTTTCCGAATCTTTGAACGAAAATGCCGAAAACTGATCAGAAATATTTTTGGCGCCAAAAAAACCGTTTGAAAACTGATTCAGAGCTGTCCAACTCGAGAACGGTTAGAGATAGACCAATTCTGCGAACGCCAATCGATTTAGAATGACTGAATTAGTATATACTGAGAATTTGGACGGAAAAAATCAACAGACAAAAAAGTCGAGTATATCATGAGAGACCTCGTGAGAGATAATTTTTTGAACTTTTTAATTTTTCATTTTTCGAATTTCAAATTTTTGCCTCAATTGTATTTTGACGTGCTGATTCCGAATCTTTGAACGAAAATGCCGAAAACTGATCAGAAGTATTTTTGGCGCCAAAAAAACCGTTTGAAAACTGATTCAGAGCTGTCCAACTCGAGAACGGTTAGAGATAGACCAATTCTGCGAACGCCAATCGATTTAGAATGGCTGAATTAGTATATACTGAGAATTTGGACGAAAAAAATTAACAGACAAAAAAGTCGAGTATATCATGAGAGACCTCGTGAGAGATAATTTTTTGAACTTTTTAATTTTTCATTTTTCGAATTTCAAATTTTTGCCTCAATTGTATTTTGACGTGCTGATTCCGAATCTTTGAACGAAAATGCCGAAAACTGATCAGAAGTATTTTTGGCGCCAAAAAAACCGTTTGAAAACTGATTCAGAGCTGTCCAACTCGAGAACGGTTAAAGATAGACCAATTCTGCGAACGCCAATCGATTTAGAATGGCTGAATTAGTATATACTGAGAATTTGGACGAAAAAAATTAACAGACAAAAAAGTCGAGTATATCATGAGAGACCTCGTGAGAGATAATTTTTTGAACTTTTTAATTTTTCATTTTTCGAATTTCAAATTTTTGCCTCAATTGTATTTTGACGTGCTGATTCCGAATCTTTGAACGAAAATGCCGAAAACTGATCAGAAGTATTTTTGGCGCCAAAAAAACCGTTTGAAAACTGATTCAGAGCTGTCCAACTCGAGAACGGTTAGAGATAGACCAATTCTGCGAACGCCAATCGATTAAGAATGGCTGAATTAGTATATACTGAGAATTTGGACGAAAAAAATCGACGGACAAAAAAGTCGAGTATATCATGAGAGATCTCGCAAGAGATAATTTCAGAACTTTTTTATTTTTCTTTTTTGGATTTCAAATTTTTGTCCTCAGACGTATTTTGACGTGCTGATTCCGAATCTTTGAACGAAAATGCCGAAAACTGATCAGAAATATTTTTGACGCCACAAAAACCGTTTGAAAACTGATTCAGAGCTGACCAACTCGAGAACGGTTAGAGATAGACCAATTCTGCGAACGCCAATCGATTTAGAATGGCTGAATTAGTATTTACTGAGAATTTGGACGAAAAAAATCGACGGACAAAAAAGTCGAGTATACCATACGAGATCTCGTGAGAGATAATTTTTTGAACTTTTCAATTTTTCATTTTTCGAATTTCAAATTTTTGCCTCAAACGTGTTTTGACGTGCTGATTCCGAATTTCTGAACGAAAATGCCGAAAACTGATCAGAAGTATTTTTGGCGCCAAAAAAACCGTATGATAACTGATTCAGAGCTGTCCAACTCGAGAACGGTTAGAGATAGACCAATTCTGCGAACGCCAATCGATTTAGAATGGCTGAATTAGTATATACTTGAGAATTTGGACGAAAAAAATTAACAGACAAAAAAGTCGAGTATATCATGAGAGACCTCGTGAGAGATAATTTTATGAACTTTTTAATTTTTCATTTTTTGAATTTCAAATTTTACTCCCCAGACGTATTTTGACGTGCTGATTCCGAATCTTTTAACGAAAATGCCGAAAACTGATCAGAAATATTTTTGACGCCACAAAAACCGTTTGAAAACTGATTCAGAGCTGACCAACTCGAGAACGGTTAGAGATAGACCAATTCTGCGAACGCCAATCGATTTAGAATGGCTGAATTAGTATTTACTGAGAATTTGGACGAAAAAAATCGACAGACAAAAAAGTCGAGTATACCATGAGAGATCTCGTGAGATAATTTTTTGAACTTTTTAATTTTTCATTTTTCGAATTTCAAATTTTTGCCTCAATTGTATTTTGACGTGCTGATTCCGAATCTTTGAACGAAAATGCCGAAAACTGATCAGAAGTATTTTTGGCGCCAAAAAAACCGTTTGAAAACTGATTCAGAGCTGTCCAACTCGAGAACATTTAGAGATAGACCAATTCTGCGAACGCCAATCGATTTAGAATGGCTGAATCAGTATATACTGAGAATTTGGACGAAAAAAATCGACAGACAAAAAAGTCGAGTATATCATAAGAGACCTCGTGAGAGATAATTTTTTGAACCTTTTCATTTTTCATTTTTCGAATTTCAAATTTTTGTCCTCAAACGTATTTTGACGTGCTGTTTCCGAATCTTCGAACGAAAATGCCGAAAACTGATCAGAAATATTTTTGGCGCCAAAAAACCGTTTGAAAACTGATTCAGAGCTGTCCAACTCGAGAACATTTAGAGATAGACCAATTCTGCGAACGCCAATCGATTTAGAATGGCTGAATTAGTATATACTGAGAATTTGGACGAAAAAAATTAACAGACAAAAAAGTCGAGTATATCATGAGAGACCTCGTGAGAGATAATTTTTTGAACTTTTTCATTTTTCATTTTTCGAATTTCAAATTTTTGTCCTCAAACGTATTTTGACGTGCTGTTTCCGAATCTTTGAACGAAAATGCCGAAAACTGATCAGAAATATTTTTGGCGCCAAAAAAACCGTTTGAAAACTGATTCAGAGCTGTCCAACTCGAGAACGGTTAGAGATAGACCAATTCTGCGAACGCCAATCGATTTAGAATGGCTGAATTAGTATATACTGAGAATTTGGACGAAAAAAATTAACAGACAAAAAAGTCGAGTATATCATGAGAGACCTCGTGAGAGATAATTTTTTGAACTTTTTAATTTTTCATTTTTCGAATTTCAAATTTTTGCCTCAATTGTATTTTGACGTGCTGATTCCGAATCTTTGAACGAAAATGCCGAAAACTGATCAGAAGTATTTTTGGCGCCAAAAAAACCGTTTGAAAACTGATTCAGAGCTGTCCAACTCGAGAACGGTTAGAGATAGACCAATTCTGCGAACGCCAATCGATTAAGAATGGCTGAATTAGTATATACTGAGAATTTGGACGAAAAAAATCGACGGACAAAAAAGTCGAGTATATCATGAGAGATCTCGCAAGAGATAATTTCAGAACTTTTTTATTTTTCTTTTTTGGATTTCAAATTTTTGTCCTCAGACGTATTTTGACGTGCTGATTCCGAATCTTTGAACGAAAATGCCGAAAACTGATCAGAAATATTTTTGACGCCACAAAAACCGTTTGAAAACTGATTCAGAGCTGACCAACTCGAGAACGGTTAGAGATAGACCAATTCTGCGAACGCCAATCGATTTAGAATGGCTGAATTAGTATTTACTGAGAATTTGGACGAAAAAAATCGACGGACAAAAAAGTCGAGTATACCATACGAGATCTCGTGAGAGATAATTTTTTGAACTTTTCAATTTTTCATTTTTCGAATTTCAAATTTTTGCCTCAAACGTGTTTTGACGTGCTGATTCCGAATTTCTGAACGAAAATGCCGAAAACTGATCAGAAGTATTTTTGGCGCCAAAAAAACCGTATGATAACTGATTCAGAGCTGTCCAACTCGAGAACGGTTAGAGATAGACCAATTCTGCGAACGCCAATCGATTTAGAATGGCTGAATTAGTATATACTTGAGAATTTGGACGAAAAAAATTAACAGACAAAAAAGTCGAGTATATCATGAGAGACCTCGTGAGAGATAATTTTATGAACTTTTTAATTTTTCATTTTTTGAATTTCAAATTTTACTCCCCAGACGTATTTTGACGTGCTGATTCCGAATCTTTTAACGAAAATGCCGAAAACTGATCAGAAATATTTTTGACGCCACAAAAACCGTTTGAAAACTGATTCAGAGCTGACCAACTCGAGAACGGTTAGAGATAGACCAATTCTGCGAACGCCAATCGATTTAGAATGGCTGAATTAGTATTTACTGAGAATTTGGACGAAAAAAATCGACAGACAAAAAAGTCGAGTATACCATGAGAGATCTCGTGAGATAATTTTTTGAACTTTTTAATTTTTCATTTTTCGAATTTCAAATTTTTGCCTCAATTGTATTTTGACGTGCTGATTCCGAATCTTTGAACGAAAATGCCGAAAACTGATCAGAAGTATTTTTGGCGCCAAAAAAACCGTTTGAAAACTGATTCAGAGCTGTCCAACTCGAGAACATTTAGAGATAGACCAATTCTGCGAACGCCAATCGATTTAGAATGGCTGAATCAGTATATACTGAGAATTTGGACGAAAAAAATCGACAGACAAAAAAGTCGAGTATATCATAAGAGACCTCGTGAGAGATAATTTTTTGAACCTTTTCATTTTTCATTTTTCGAATTTCAAATTTTTGTCCTCAAACGTATTTTGACGTGCTGTTTCCGAATCTTCGAACGAAAATGCCGAAAACTGATCAGAAATATTTTTGGCGCCAAAAAACCGTTTGAAAACTGATTCAGAGCTGTCCAACTCGAGAACATTTAGAGATAGACCAATTCTGCGAACGCCAATCGATTTAGAATGGCTGAATTAGTATATACTGAGAATTTGGACGAAAAAAATTAACAGACAAAAAAGTCGAGTATATCATGAGAGACCTCGTGAGAGATAATTTTTTGAACTTTTTCATTTTTCATTTTTCGAATTTCAAATTTTTGTCCTCAAACGTATTTTGACGTGCTGTTTCCGAATCTTTGAACGAAAATGCCGAAAACTGATCAGAAATATTTTTGGCGCCAAAAAAACCGTTTGAAAACTGATTCAGAGCTGTCCAACTCGAGAACGGTTAGAGATAGACCAATTCTGCGAACGCCAATCGATTTAGAATGACTGAATTAGTATATACTGAGAATTTGGACGGAAAAAATCAACAGACAAAAAAGTCGAGTATATCATGAGAGACCTCGTGAGAGATAATTTTTTGAACTTTTTCATTTTTCATTTTTCGAATTTCAAATTTTTGTCCTCAAACGTATTTTGACGTGCTGATTCCGAATCTTTGAACGGAAATGCCGAAAACTGATCAGAAGTATTTTTGGCGCCAAAAAAACCGTTTGAAAACTGATTCAGAGCTGTCCAACTCGAGAACGGTTAGAGATAGACCAATTCTGCGAACGCCAATCGATTTAGAATGGCTGAATTAGTATATACTGAGAATATGGACGAAAAAAATTAACAGACAAAAAAGTCGAGTATATCATGAGAGACCTCGTGAGAGATAATTTTTTGAACTTTTTAATTTTTCATTTTTCAAATTTCAAATTTTTGCCTCAATTGTATTTTGACGTGCTGATTCCGAATCTTTGAACGAAAATGCCGAAAACTGATCAGAAGTATTTTTGGCGCCAAAAAAACCGTTTGAAAACTGATTCAGAGCTGTCCAACTCGAGAACGGTTAGAGATAGACCAATTCTGCGAACGCCAATCGATTTAGAATGGCTGAATTAGTATATACTGAGAATTTGGACCAAAAAAATTAACAGACAAAAAAGTCGAGTATATCATGAGAGACCTCGTGAGAGATAATTTTTTGAACTTTTTAATTTTTCATTTTTCGAATTTCAAATTTTTGCCTCAATTGTATTTTGACGTGCTGATTCCGAATCTTCGAACGAAAGTGCCGAAAACTGATCAGAAATATTTTTGGCGCCAAAAAAACCGTTTGAAAACTGATTCAGAGCTGTCCAACTCGAGAACGGTTAGAGATAGACCAATTCTGCGAACGCCAATCGATTAAGAATGGCTGAATTAGTATATACTGAGAGTTTGGACGAAAAAATTAACAGACAAAAAAGTCGAGTATATCTTGAGAGACCCCGTGAGAGATAATTTTTTGAACTTTTTCATTTTTCATTTTTTAAATTTCAAATTTTTGCCTCAATTGTATTTTGACGTGCTGATTCCGAATCTGTGAACGAAAATGCCGAAAACTGATCAGAAGTATTTTTGACGCCAAAAAAACTGTTTGATAACTGATTCAGAGCTGTCCAACTCGAGAACGGTCAGAGATAGACCAATTCTGCGAAAGCCAATCGATTTAGAATGGCTGAATTAGAATATACTGAGAATTTGGACGAAAAAAATCGACAGACAAAAAAGTCGAGTATATCATGAGAGACCTCGTGAGAGATAATTTTTTGAACTTTTTCATTTTTCATTTTTTGGATTTCAAATTTTACTCCCCAGACGTATTTTGACGTGCTGATTCCGAATCTTTGAACGAAAATGCCGAAAACTGATCAGAAGTATTTTTGGCGCCAAAAAAACCGTTTGAAAACTGATTCAGAGCTGTCCAACTCGAGAACGGTTAGAGATAGACCAATTCTGCGAACGCCAATCGATTACGAATGGCTGAATTAGTATATACTGAGAATTTGGAAGAAAAAAATCGACAGACAAAAAAGTCGTGAGAGATAATTTTTTGAACTTTTTCATTTTTCATTTTTCGAATTTCAAGTTTTTGTCCTCAAACGTATTTTGACGTGCTGTTTCCGAATCTTTGAACGAAAATGCTGAAAACTGATCAGAAATATTTTTGGCGCCAAAAAAACCGTTTGAAAACTGATTCAGAGCTGTCCAACTCGAGAACGGTTAGAGATAGACCAATTCTGCGAACGCCAATCGATTAAGAATGGCTGAATTAGTATACTTATACTGAGAATTTGGACGAAAAAAATTAACAGACAAAAAAGTCGAGTATATCTTGAGAGACCCCGTGAGAGATAATTTTTTGAACTTTTTCATTTTTCATTTTTTAAATTTCAAATTTTTGCCTCAATTGTATTTTGACGTGCTGATTCCGAATCTTTGAACGAAAATGCCGAAAACTGATCAGAAGTATTTTTGACGCCAAAAAAACCGTTTGATAACTGATTCAGAGCTGTCCAACTCGAGAACGGTCAGAGATAGACCAATTCTGCGAAAGCCAATCGATTTAGAATGGCTGAATTAGTATACACTGAGAATTTGGACGAAAAAAATCGACAGATAAAAAAGTCGAGTATATCATGAGAGACCTCGTGAGAGATAATTTTTTGAACTTTTTCATTTTTCATTTTTCAAATTTCAAATTTTTGCCTCAAACGTATTTTGACGTGCTGATTCCGAATCTTTGAACGAAAATGCCGAAAACTGATCAGAAGTATTTTTGGCGCCAAAAAAACCGTTTGAAAACTGATTCAGAGCTGTCCAACTCGAGAACGGTCAGAGAAAGACCAATTCTGCGAACGCCAA
Organism: Chrysolina haemoptera; assembly: GCA_958298965.1. Lineage (NCBI taxonomy): Eukaryota > Metazoa > Arthropoda > Insecta > Coleoptera > Chrysomelidae > Chrysolina > Chrysolina haemoptera. Next base: position 1,153,135 of record OY282602.1, on the reverse strand, counting down.
TCGATTAAGAATGGCTGAATTAGTATATACTGAGAATTTAGACGAAAAAAATCAAAAGACAAAAAAGTCGAGTATATCATGAGAGACCTCGTGAGAGATAATTTTTTGTACTTTTTCATTCTTCATTTTTCAAATTTCAAATTTTTGCCTCAAACGTATTTTGACGTGCTGATTCCGAATCTTTGAACGAAAATGCCGAAAACTGATCAGAAGTATTTTTGGCGCCAAAAAAAACATTTGAAAACTGATTCAGAGCTGTCCAACTCGAGAACGGTTAGAGATAGACCAATTCTGCGAACGCCAATCGATTTAGAATGGCTGACTCAGTATTTACTGAGAACTTGGACGAAAAAATCGACGGATAAAAAAGTCGAGTATATCATGAGAGACCTCGTGAGAGATAATTTTTTGAACTTTTTCATTTTTCATTTTTCGAATTTCAAATTTTTGTCCTCAAACTTATTTTGACGTGCTGATTCCGAATCTTTGAACGAAAATGCCGAAAACTGATCAGAAGTATTTTTGGCGCCAAAAAAACCGTTTGATAACTGATTCATAGCTGTCCAACTCGAGAACGGTCAGAGATAGACCAATTCTGCGAAAGCCAATCGATTTAGAATGGCTGAATTAGTATATACTGAGAATTTGGACGAAAAAAATCGACAGACAAAAAAGTCGAGTATATCATGAGAGACCCCGTGAGAGATAATTTTTTGAACTTTTTCATTTTTCATATTATGGATTTCAAATTTTACTCCCCAGACGTATTTTGACGTGCTGATTCCGAATCTTTGAACGAAAATGCCGAAAACTGATCAGAAGTATTTTTGGCGCCAAAAAAACCGTTTGAAAACTGATTCAGAGCTGTCCAACTCGAGAACATTTAGAGATAGACCAATTCTGCGAACGCCAATCGATTCAGAATGGCTGAATTAGTATATACTGAGAATTTGGACGAAAAAAATCGACAGACAAAAAAGTCGAGTATATCATGAGAGACCTGGTGAGAGATAATTTTTTGAACTTTTTTGAAATTTTACTCCCCAGACGTATTTTGACGTGCTGATTCCGAATCTTTGAACTAAAATGCCGAAAACTGATCAGAAGTATTTTTGGCGCCAAAAAAACCGTTTGAAAACTGATTCAGAGCTGTCCAACTCGAGAACATTTAGAGATAGACCAATTCTGCGAACGCCAATCGATTTAGAATGGCTGAATTAGTATATACTGAGAATTTGGACGAAAAAAATCGACAGACAAAAAAGTCGAGTATATCATGAGAGACCTCGTGAGAGATAATTTTTTGAACTTTTTCATTTTCCATATTATGGATTTCAAATTTTACTCCCCAGACGTATTTTGACGTGCTGATTCCGAATCTTTGAACGAAAATGCCGAAAACTGATCAGAAGTATTTTTGGCGCCAAAAAAACCGTTTGAAAACTGATTCAGAGCTGTCCAACTCGAGAACGGTTAGAGATAGACCAATTCTGCGAACGCCAATCGATTACGAATGGCTGAATTAGTATATACTGAGAATTTGGAAGAAAAAAATCGACAGACAAAAAAGTCGTGAGAGATAATTTTTTGAACTTTTTCATTTTTCATTTTTCGAATTTCAAGTTTTTGTCCTCAAACGTATTTTGACGTGCTGTTTCCGAATCTTTGAACGAAAATGCTGAAAACTGATCAGAAATATTTTTGGCGCCAAAAAAACCGTTTGAAAACTGATTCAGAGCTGTCCAACTCGAGAACGGTTAGAGATAGACCAATTCTGCGAACGCCAATCGATTAAGAATGGCTGAATTAGTATACTTATACTGAGAATTTGGACGAAAAAAATTAACAGACAAAAAAGTCGAGTATATCTTGAGAGACCCCGTGAGAGATAATTTTTTGAACTTTTTCATTTTTCATTTTTTAAATTTCAAATTTTTGCCTCAATTGTATTTTGACGTGCTGATTCCGAATCTTTGAACGAAAATGCCGAAAACTGATCAGAAGTATTTTTGACGCCAAAAAAACCGTTTGATAACTGATTCAGAGCTGTCCAACTCGAGAACGGTCAGAGATAGACCAATTCTGCGAAAGCCAATCGATTTAGAATGGCTGAATTAGTATACACTGAGAATTTGGACGAAAAAAATCGACAGATAAAAAAGTCGAGTATATCATGAGAGACCTCGTGAGAGATAATTTTTTGAACTTTTTCATTTTTCATTTTTCAAATTTCAAATTTTTGCCTCAAACGTATTTTGACGTGCTGATTCCGAATCTTTGAACGAAAATGCCGAAAACTGATCAGAAGTATTTTTGGCGCCAAAAAAACCGTTTGAAAACTGATTCAGAGCTGTCCAACTCGAGAACGGTCAGAGAAAGACCAATTCTGCGAACGCCAATCGATTAAGAATGGCTGAATTAGTATATACTGAGAATTTAGATGAAAAAAATCAAAAGACAAAAAAGTCGAGTATATCATGAGAGACCTCGTGAGAGATAATTTTTTGTACTTTTTCATTCTTCATTTTTCAAATTTCAAATTTTTGCCTCAAACGTATTTTGACGTGCTGATTCCGAATCTTTGAACGAAAATGCCGAAAACTGATCAGAAGTATTTTTGGCGCCAAAAAAAACATTTGAAAACTGATTCAGAGCTGTCCAACTCGAGAACGGTTAGAGATAGACCAATTCTGCGAACGCCAATCGATTTAGAATGGCTGACTCAGTATTTACTGAGAACTTGGACGAAAAAATCGACGGATAAAAAAGTCGAGTATATCATGAGAGACCTCGTGAGAGATAATTTTTTGAACTTTTTCATTTTTCATTTTTCGAATTTCAAATTTTTGTCCTCAAACTTATTTTGACGTGCTGATTCCGAATCTTTGAACGAAAATGCCGAAAACTGATCAGAAGTATTTTTGGCGCCAAAAAAACCGTTTGATAACTGATTCATAGCTGTCCAACTCGAGAACGGTCAGAGATAGACCAATTCTGCGAAAGCCAATCGATTTAGAATGGCTGAATTAGTATATACTGAGAATTTGGACGAAAAAAATCGACAGACAAAAAAGTCGAGTATATCATGAGAGACCCCGTGAGAGATAATTTTTTGAACTTTTTCATTTTTCATATTATGGATTTCAAATTTTACTCCCCAGACGTATTTTGACGTGCTGATTCCGAATCTTTGAACGAAAATGCCGAAAACTGATCAGAAGTATTTTTGGCGCCAAAAAAACCGTTTGAAAACTGATTCAGAGCTGTCCAACTCGAGAACATTTAGAGATAGACCAATTCTGCGAACGCCAATCGATTCAGAATGGCTGAATTAGTATATACTGAGAATTTGGACGAAAAAAATCGACAGACAAAAAAGTCGAGTATATCATGAGAGACCTGGTGAGAGATAATTTTTTGAACTTTTTTGAAATTTTACTCCCCAGACGTATTTTGACGTGCTGATTCCGAATCTTTGAACTAAAATGCCGAAAACTGATCAGAAGTATTTTTGGCGCCAAAAAAACCGTTTGAAAACTGATTCAGAGCTGTCCAACTCGAGAACATTTAGAGATAGACCAATTCTGCGAACGCCAATCGATTTAGAATGGCTGAATTAGTATATACTGAGAATTTGGACGAAAAAAATCGACAGACAAAAAAGTCGAGTATATCATGAGAGACCTCGTGAGAGATAATTTTTTGAACTTTTTCATTTTCCATATTATGGATTTCAAATTTTACTCCCCAGACGTATTTTGACGTGCTGATTCCGAATCTTTGAACGAAAATGCCGAAAACTGATCAGAAGTATTTTTGGCGCCAAAAAAACCGTTTGAAAACTGATTCAGAGCTGTCCAACTCGAGAACGGTTAGAGATAGACCAATTCTGCGAACGTCAATCGATTTAGAATGGCTGAATTAGTAAATACTGAGAATTTGGACGAAAAAAATCGACAGACAAAAAAGTCGAGTATATCATGAGAGACCTCGTGAGAGATAATTTTTTGAACTTTTTCATTTTCCATATTATGGATTTCAAATTTTACTCCCCAGACGTATTTTGACGTGCTGATTCCGAATCTTTGAACGAAAATGCCGAAAACTGATCAGAAGTATTTTTGGCGCCAAAAAAACCGTTTGAAAACTGATTCAGAGCTGTCCAACTCGAGAACATTCAGAGATAGACCAATTCTGCGAACGCCAATCGATTAAGAATGGCTGAATTAGTATATACTGAGAATTTGGACGAAAAAAATCGACAGACAAAAAAGTCGAGTATATCATGAGAGAACTCGTGAGAGATAATTTTTTGAACTTTTTCATTTTCCATATTATGGATTTCAAATTTTACTCCCCAGACGTATTTTGACGTGCTGATTCCGAATCTTTGAACGAAAATGCCGAAAACTGATCAGAAGTATTTTTGGCGCTAAAAAAACCGTTTGAAAACTGATTCAGAGCTGTCCAACTCGAGAACGGTTAGAGATAGACCAATTCTGCGAACGCCAATCGATTTAGAATGGCTGAATTAGTATATACTGAGAATTTGGACGAAAAAAATCGACAGACAAAAAAGTCGAGTATATCATGAGAGACCTCGTGAGAGATAATTTTTTGAACTTTTTCATTTTTCATTTTATGGATTTCAAATTTTACTCCCCAGACGTATTTTGACGTGCTGATTCCGAATCTTTGAACGAAAATGCCGAAAACTGATCAGAAGTATTTTTGGCGCCAAAAAAACCGTTTGAAAACTGATTCAGAGCTGTCCAACTCGAGAACGGTTAGAGATAGACCAATTCTGCGAACGCCAATCGATTACGAATGGCTGAATTAGTATATACTGAGAATTTGGAAGAAAAAAATCGACAGACAAAAAAGTCGTGAGAGATAATTTTTTGAACTTTTTCATTTTTCATTTTTCGAATTTCAAGTTTTTGTCCTCAAACGTATTTTGACGTGCTGTTTCCGAATCTTTGAACGAAAATGCTGAAAACTGATCAGAAATATTTTTGGCGCCAAAAAAACCGTTTGAAAACTGATTCAGAGCTGTCCAACTCGAGAACGGTTAGAGATAGACCAATTCTGCGAACGCCAATCGATTAAGAATGGCTGAATTAGTATACTTATACTGAGAATTTGGACGAAAAAAATTAACAGACAAAAAAGTCGAGTATATCTTGAGAGACCCCGTGAGAGATAATTTTTTGAACTTTTTCATTTTTCATTTTTTAAATTTCAAATTTTTGCCTCAATTGTATTTTGACGTGCTGATTCCGAATCTTTGAACGAAAATGCCGAAAACTGATCAGAAGTATTTTTGACGCCAAAAAAACCGTTTGATAACTGATTCAGAGCTGTCCAACTCGAGAACGGTCAGAGATAGACCAATTCTGCGAAAGCCAATCGATTTAGAATGGCTGAATTAGTATACACTGAGAATTTGGACGAAAAAAATCGACAGATAAAAAAGTCGAGTATATCATGAGAGACCTCGTGAGAGATAATTTTTTGAACTTTTTCATTTTTCATTTTTCAAATTTCAAATTTTTGCCTCAAACGTATTTTGACGTGCTGATTCCGAATCTTTGAACGAAAATGCCGAAAACTGATCAGAAGTATTTTTGGCGCCAAAAAAACCGTTTGAAAACTGATTCAGAGCTGTCCAACTCGAGAACGGTCAGAGGAAGACCAATTCTGCGAACGCCAATCGATTAAGAATGGCTGAATTAGTATATACTGAGAATTTAGACGAAAAAAATCAAAAGACAAAAAAGTCGAGTATATCATGAGAGACCTCGTGAGAGATAATTTTTTGTACTTTTTCATTCTTCATTTTTCAAATTTCAAATTTTTGCCTCAAACGTATTTTGACGTGCTGATTCCGAATCTTTGAACGAAAATGCCGAAAACTGATCAGAAGTATTTTTGGCGCCAAAAAAAACATTTGAAAACTGATTCAGAGCTGTCCAACTCGAGAACGGTTAGAGATAGACCAATTCTGCGAACGCCAATCGATTTAGAATGGCTGACTCAGTATTTACTGAGAACTTGGACGAAAAAATCGACGGATAAAAAAGTCGAGTATATCATGAGAGACCTCGTGAGAGATAATTTTTTGAACTTTTTCATTTTTCATTTTTCGAATTTCAAATTTTTGTCCTCAAACTTATTTTGACGTGCTGATTCCGAATCTTTGAACGAAAATGCCGAAAACTGATCAGAAGTATTTTTGGCGCCAAAAAAACCGTTTGATAACTGATTCATAGCTGTCCAACTCGAGAACGGTCAGAGATAGACCAATTCTGCGAAAGCCAATCGATTTAGAATGGCTGAATTAGTATATACTGAGAATTTGGACGAAAAAAATCGACAGACAAAAAAGTCGAGTATATCATGAGAGACCCCGTGAGAGATAATTTTTTGAACTTTTTCATTTTTCATATTATGGATTTCAAATTTTACTCCCCAGACGTATTTTGACGTGCTGATTCCGAATCTTTGAACGAAAATGCCGAAAACTGATCAGAAGTATTTTTGGCGCCAAAAAAACCGTTTGAAAACTGATTCAGAGCTGTCCAACTCGAGAACATTTAGAGATAGACCAATTCTGCGAACGCCAATCGATTCAGAATGGCTGAATTAGTATATACTGAGAATTTGGACGAAAAAAATCGACAGACAAAAAAGTCGAGTATATCATGAGAGACCTGGTGAGAGATAATTTTTTGAACTTTTTTGAAATTTTACTCCCCAGACGTATTTTGACGTGCTGATTCCGAATCTTTGAACTAAAATGCCGAAAACTGATCAGAAGTATTTTTGGCGCCAAAAAAACCGTTTGAAAACTGATTCAGAGCTGTCCAACTCGAGAACATTTAGAGATAGACCAATTCTGCGAACGCCAATCGATTTAGAATGGCTGAATTAGTATATACTGAGAATTTGGACGAAAAAAATCGACAGACAAAAAAGTCGAGTATATCATGAGAGACCTCGTGAGAGATAATTTTTTGAACTTTTTCATTTTCCATATTATGGATTTCAAATTTTACTCCCCAGACGTATTTTGACGTGCTGATTCCGAATCTTTGAACGAAAATGCCGAAAACTGATCAGAAGTATTTTTGGCGCCAAAAAAACCGTTTGAAAACTGATTCAGAGCTGTCCAACTCGAGAACGGTTAGAGATAGACCAATTCTGCGAACGTCAATCGATTTAGAATGGCTGAATTAGTAAATACTGAGAATTTGGACGAAAAAAATCGACAGACAAAAAAGTCGAGTATATCATGAGAGACCTCGTGAGAGATAATTTTTTGAACTTTTTCATTTTCCATATTATGGATTTCAAATTTTACTCCCCAGACGTATTTTGACGTGCTGATTCCGAATCTTTGAACGAAAATGCCGAAAACTGATCAGAAGTATTTTTGGCGCCAAAAAAACCGTTTGAAAACTGATTCAGAGCTGTCCAACTCGAGAACATTCAGAGATAGACCAATTCTGCGAACGCCAATCGATTAAGAATGGCTGAATTAGTATATACTGAGAATTTGGACGAAAAAAATCGACAGACAAAAAAGTCGAGTATATCATGAGAGAACTCGTGAGAGATAATTTTTTGAACTTTTTCATTTTCCATATTATGGATTTCAAATTTTACTCCCCAGACGTATTTTGACGTGCTGATTCCGAATCTTTGAACGAAAATGCCGAAAACTGATCAGAAGTATTTTTGGCGCCAAAAAAACCGTTTGAAAACTGATTCAGAGCTGTCCAACTCGAGAACGGTTAGAGATAGACCAATTCTGCGAACGCCAATCGATTTAGAATGGCTGAATTAGTATATACTGAGAATTTGGACGAAAAAAATCGACAGACAAAAAAGTCGAGTATATCATGAGAGACCTCGTGAGAGATAATTTTTTGAACTTTTTCATTTTTCATTTTATGGATTTCAAATTTTACTCCCCAGACGTATTTTGACGTGCTGATTCCGAATCTTTGAACGAAAATGCCGAAAACTGATCAGAAGTATTTTTGGCGCCAAAAAAACCGTTTGAAAACTGATTCAGAGCTGTCCAACTCGAGAACGGTTAGAGACAGACCAATTCTGCGAACGCCAATCGATTTAGAATGGCTGAATTAGTTTATACTGAGAATTTGGAAGAAAAAAATCGACAGACAAAAAAGTCGAGTATATCATAAGAGACCTCGTGAGAGATAATTTTTTGAACCTTTTCATTTTTCATTTTTCGAATTTCAAATTTTTGTCCTCAAACGTATTTTGACGTGCTGTTTCCGAATCTTCGAACGAAAATGCCGAAAACTGATCAGAAATATTTTTGGCGCCAAAAAAACCGTTTGAAAACTGATTCAGAGCTGTCCAACTCGAGAACATTTAGAGATAGACCAATTCTGCGAACGCCAATCGATTTAGAATGGCTGAATTAGTATATACTGAGAATTTGGACGAAAAAAATTAACAGACAAAAAAGTCGAGTATGTCATGAGAGACCTCGTGAGAGATAATTTTTTGAACTTTTTCATTTTTCATTTTTCGAATTTCAAATTTTTGTCCTCAAACGTATTTTGACGTGCTGTTTCCGAATCTTTGAACGAAAATGCCGAAAACTGATCAGAAATATTTTTGGCGCCAAAAAAACCGTTTGAAAACTGATTCAGAGCTGTCCAACTCGAGAACGGTTAGAGATAGACCAATTCTGCGAACGCCAATCGATTTAGAATGACTGAATTAGTATATACTGAGAATTTGGACGGAAAAAATCAACAGACAAAAAAGTCGAGTATATCATGAGAGACCTCGTGAGAGATAATTTTTTAAACTTTTTCATTTTTCATTTTTCGAATTTCAAATTTTTGTCCTCAAACGTATTTTGACGTGCTGATTCCGAATCTTTGAACGAAAATGCCGAAAACTGATCAGAAGTATTTTTGGCGCCAAAAAAACCGTTTGAAAACTGATTCAGAGCTGTCCAACTCGAGAACGGTTAGAGATAGACCAATTCTGCGAACGCCAATCGATTTAGAATGGCTGAATTAGTATATACTGAGAATTTGGACGAAAAAAATTAACAGACAAAAAAGTCGAGTATATCATGAGAGACCTCGTGAGAGATAATTTTTTGAACTTTTTAATTTTTCATTTTTCGAATTTCAAATTTTTGCCTCAATTGTATTTTGACGTGCTGTTTCCGAATCTTTGAACGAAAATGCCGAAAACTGATCAGAAATATTTTTGGCGCCAAAAAAACCGTTTGAAAACTGATTCAGAGCTGTCCAACTCGAGAACGGTTAGAGATAGACCAATTCTGCGAACGCCAATCGATTTAGAATGACTGAATTAGTATATACTGAGAATTTGGAAGAAAAAAATCGACAGACAAAAAAGTCGAGTATATCATAAGAGACCTCGTGAGAGATAATTTTTTGAACCTTTTCATTTTTCATTTTTCGAATTTCAAATTTTTGTCCTCAAACGTATTTTGACGTGCTGTTTCCGAATCTTCGAACGAAAATGCCGAAAACTGATCAGAAATATTTTTGGCGCCAAAAAAACCGTTTGAAAACTGATTCAGAGCTGTCCAACTCGAGAACATTTAGAGATAGACCAATTCTGCGAACGCCAATCGATTTAGAATGGCTGAATTAGTATATACTGAGAATTTGGACGAAAAAAATTAACAGACAAAAAAGTCGAGTATGTCATGAGAGACCTCGTGAGAGATAATTTTTTGAACTTTTTCATTTTTCATTTTTCGAATTTCAAATTTTTGTCCTCAAACGTATTTGGACGTGCTGTTTCCGAATCTTTGAACGAAAATGCCGAAAACTGATCAGAAATATTTTTGGCGCCAAAAAAACCGTTTGAAAACTGATTCAGAGCTGTCCAACTCGAGAACGGTTAGAGATAGACCAATTCTGCGAACGCCAATCGATTTAGAATGACTGAATTAGTATATACTGAGAATTTGGACGGAAAAAATCAACAGACAAAAAAGTCGAGTATATCATGAGAGACCTCGTGAGAGATAATTTTTTAAACTTTTTCATTTTTCATTTTTCGAATTTCAAATTTTTGTCCTCAAACGTATTTTGACGTGCTGATTCCGAATCTTTGAACGAAAATGCCGAAAACTGATCAGAAGTATTTTTGGCGCCAAAAAAACCGTTTGAAAACTGATTCAGAGCTGTCCAACTCGAGAACGGTTAGAGATAGACCAATTCTGCGAACGCCAATCGATTTAGAATGGCTGAATTAGTATATACTGAGAATTTGGACGAAAAAAATTAACAGACAAAAAAGTCGAGTATATCATGAGAGACCTCGTGAGAGATAATTTTTTGAACTTTTTAATTTTTCATTTTTCGAATTTCAAATTTTTGCCTCAATTGTATTTTGACGTGCTGATTCCGAATCTTTGAACGAAAATGCCGAAAACTGATCAGAAGTATTTTTGGCGCCAAAAAAAACCGTTTGAAAACTGATTCAGAGCTGTCCAACTCGAGAACGGTTAAAGATAGACCAATTCTGCGAACGCCAATCGATTTAGAATGGCTGAATTAGTATATACTGAGAATTTGGACGAAAAAAATTAACAGACAAAAAAGTCGAGTATATCATGAGAGACCTCGTGAGAGATAATTTTTTGAACTTTTTAATTTTTCATTTTTCGAATTTCAAATTTTTGCCTCAATTGTATTTTGACGTGCTGATTCCGAATCTTTGAACGAAAATGCCGAAAACTGATCAGAAGTATTTTTGGCGCCAAAAAAACCGTTTGAAAACTGATTCAGAGCTGTCCAACTCGAGAACGGTTAGAGATAGACCAATTCTGCGAACGCCAATCGATTAAGAATGGCTGAATTAGTATATACTGAGAATTTGGACGAAAAAAATCGACGGACAAAAAAGTCGAGTATATCATGAGAGATCTCGCAAGAGATAATTTCAGAACTTTTTTATTTTTCTTTTTTGGATTTCAAATTTTTGTCCTCAGACGTATTTCGACGTGCTGATTCCGAATCTTTGAACGAAAATGCCGAAAACTGATCAGAAATATTTTTGACGCCACAAAAACCGTTTGAAAACTGATTCAGAGCTGACCAACTCGAGAACGGTTAGAGATAGACCAATTCTGCGAACGCCAATCGATTTAGAATGGCTGAATTAGTATTTACTGAGAATTTGGACGAAAAAAATCGACGGACAAAAAAGTCGAGTATACCATACGAGATCTCGTGAGAGATAATTTTTTGAACTTTTCAATTTTTCATTTTTCGAATTTCAAATTTTTGCCTCAAACGTGTTTTGACGTGCTGATTCCGAATTTCTGAACGAAAATGCCGAAAACTGATCAGAAGTATTTTTGGCGCCAAAAAAACCGTATGATAACTGATTCAGAGCTGTCCAACTCGAGAACGGTTAGAGATAGACCAATTCTGCGAACGCCAATCGATTTAGAATGGCTGAATTAGTATATACTGAGAATTTGGACGAAAAAAATTAACAGACAAAAAAGTCGAGTATATCATGAGAGACCTCGTGAGAGATAATTTTATGAACTTTTTAATTTTTCATTTTTTGAATTTCAAATTTTACTCCCCAGACGTATTTTGACGTGCTGATTCCGAATCTTTTAACGAAAATGCCGAAAACTGATCAGAAATATTTTTGACGCCACAAAAACCGTTTGAAAACTGATTCAGAGCTGACCAACTCGAGAACGGTTAGAGATAGACCAATTCTGCGAACGCCAATCGATTTAGAATGGCTGAATTAGTATTTACTGAGAATTTGGACGAAAAAAATCGACAGACAAAAAAGTCGAGTATACCATGAGAGATCTCGTGAGATAATTTTTTGAACTTTTTAATTTTTCATTTTTCGAATTTCAAATTTTTGCCTCAATTGTATTTTGACGTGCTGATTCCGAATCTTTGAACGAAAATGCCGAAAACTGATCAGAAGTATTTTTGGCGCCAAAAAAACCGTTTGAAAACTGATTCAGAGCTGTCCAACTCGAGAACATTTAGAGATAGACCAATTCTGCGAACGCCAATCGATTTAGAATGGCTGAATCAGTATATACTGAGAATTTGGACGAAAAAAATCGACAGACAAAAAAGTCGAGTATATCATAAGAGACCTCGTGAGAGATAATTTTTTGAACCTTTTCATTTTTCATTTTTCGAATTTCAAATTTTTGTCCTCAAACGTATTTTGACGTGCTGTTTCCGAATCTTCGAACGAAAATGCCGAAAACTGATCAGAAATATTTTTGGCGCCAAAAAACCGTTTGAAAACTGATTCAGAGCTGTCCAACTCGAGAACATTTAGAGATAGACCAATTCTGCGAACGCCAATCGATTTAGAATGGCTGAATTAGTATATACTGAGAATTTGGACGAAAAAAATTAACAGACAAAAAAGTCGAGTATATCATGAGAGACCTCGTGAGAGATAATTTTTTGAACTTTTTCATTTTTCATTTTTCGAATTTCAAATTTTTGTCCTCAAACGTATTTTGACGTGCTGTTTCCGAATCTTTGAACGAAAATGCCGAAAACTGATCAGAAATATTTTTGGCGCCAAAAAAACCGTTTGAAAACTGATTCAGAGCTGTCCAACTCGAGAACGGTTAGAGATAGACCAATTCTGCGAACGCCAATCGATTTAGAATGACTGAATTAGTATATACTGAGAATTTGGACGGAAAAAATCAACAGACAAAAAAGTCGAGTATATCATGAGAGACCTCGTGAGAGATAATTTTTTGAACTTTTTCATTTTTCATTTTTCGAATTTCAAATTTTTGTCCTCAAAAGTATTTTGACGTGCTGATTCCGAATCTTTGAACGGAAATGCCGAAAACTGATCAGAAGTATTTTTGGCGCCAAAAAAACCGTTTGAAAACTGATTCAGAGCTGTCCAACTCGAGAACGGTTAGAGATAGACCAATTCTGCGAACGCCAATCGATTTAGAATGGCTGAATTAGTATATACTGAGAATATGGACGAAAAAAATTAACAGACAAAAAAGTCGAGTATATCATGAGAGACCTCGTGAGAGATAATTTTTTGAACTTTTTAATTTTTCATTTTTCGAATTTCAAATTTTTGCCTCAATTGTATTTTGACGTGCTGATTCCGAATCTTTGAACGAAAATGCCGAAAACTGATCAGAAGTATTTTTGGCGCCAAAAAAACCGTTTGAAAACTGATTCAGAGCTGTCCAACTCGAGAACGGTTAGAGATAGACCAATTCTGCGAACGCCAATCGATTTAGAATGGCTGAATTAGTATATACTGAGAATTTGGACCAAAAAAATTAACAGACAAAAAAGTCGAGTATATCATGAGAGACCTCGTGAGAGATAATTTTTTGAACTTTTTAATTTTTCATTTTTCGAATTTCAAATTTTTGCCTCAATTGTATTTTGACGTGCTGATTCCGAATCTTCGAACGAAAGTGCCGAAAACTGATCAGAAATATTTTTGGCGCCAAAAAAACCGTTTGAAAACTGATTCAGAGCTGTCCAACTCGAGAACGGTTAGAGATAGACCAATTCTGCGAACGCCAATCGATTAAGAATGGCTGAATTAGTATATACTGAGAGTTTGGACGAAAAAATTAACAGACAAAAAAGTCGAGTATATCTTGAGAGACCCCGTGAGAGATAATTTTTTGAACTTTTTCATTTTTCATTTTTTAAATTTCAAATTTTTGCCTCAATTGTATTTTGACGTGCTGATTCCGAATCTGTGAACGAAAATGCCGAAAACTGATCAGAAGTATTTTTGACGCCAAAAAAACTGTTTGATAACTGATTCAGAGCTGTCCAACTCGAGAACGGTCAGAGATAGACCAATTCTGCGAAAGCCAATCGATTTAGAATGGCTGAATTAGAATATACTGAGAATTTGGACGAAAAAAATCGACAGACAAAAAAGTCGAGTATATCATGAGAGACCTCGTGAGAGATAATTTTTTGAACTTTTTCATTTTTCATTTTTTGGATTTCAAATTTTACTCCCCAGACGTATTTTGACGTGCTGATTCCGAATCTTTGAACGAAAATGCCGAAAACTGATCAGAAGTATTTTTGGCGCCAAAAAAACCGTTTGAAAACTGATTCAGAGCTGTCCAACTCGAGAACGGTTAGAGATAGACCAATTCTGCGAACGCCAATCGATTACGAATGGCTGAATTAGTATATACTGAGAATTTGGAAGAAAAAAATCGACAGACAAAAAAGTCGTGAGAGATAATTTTTTGAACTTTTTCATTTTTCATTTTTCGAATTTCAAGTTTTTGTCCTCAAACGTATTTTGACGTGCTGTTTCCGAATCTTTGAACGAAAATGCTGAAAACTGATCAGAAATATTTTTGGCGCCAAAAAAACCGTTTGAAAACTGATTCAGAGCTGTCCAACTCGAGAACGGTTAGAGATAGACCAATTCTGCGAACGCCAATCGATTAAGAATGGCTGAATTAGTATACTTATACTGAGAATTTGGACGAAAAAAATTAACAGACAAAAAAGTCGAGTATATCTTGAGAGACCCCGTGAGAGATAATTTTTTGAACTTTTTCATTTTTCATTTTTTAAATTTCAAATTTTTGCCTCAATTGTATTTTGACGTGCTGATTCCGAATCTTTGAACGAAAATGCCGAAAACTGATCAGAAGTATTTTTGACGCCAAAAAAACCGTTTGATAACTGATTCAGAGCTGTCCAACTCGAGAACGGTCAGAGATAGACCAATTCTGCGAAAGCCAATCGATTTAGAATGGCTGAATTAGTATACACTGAGAATTTGGACGAAAAAAATCGACAGATAAAAAAGTCGAGTATATCATGAGAGACCTCGTGAGAGATAATTTTTTGAACTTTTTCATTTTTCATTTTTCAAATTTCAAATTTTTGCCTCAAACGTATTTTGACGTGCTGATTCCGAATCTTTGAACGAAAATGCCGAAAACTGATCAGAAGTATTTTTGGCGCCAAAAAAACCGTTTGAAAACTGATTCAGAGCTGTCCAACTCGAGAACGGTCAGAGAAAGACCAATTCTGCGAACGCCAATCGATTAAGAATGGCTGAATTAGTATATACTGAGAATTTAGACGAAAAAAATCAAAAGACAAAAAAGTCGAGTATATCATGAGAGACCTCGTGAGAGATAATTTTTTGTACTTTTTCATTCTTCATTTTTCAAATTTCAAATTTTTGCCTCAAACGTATTTTGACGTGCTGATTCCGAATCTTTGAACGAAAATGCCGAAAACTGATCAGAAGTATTTTTGGCGCCAAAAAAAACATTTGAAAACTGATTCAGAGCTGTCCAACTCGAGAACGGTTAGAGATAGACCAATTCTGCGAACGCCAATCGATTTAGAATGGCTGACTCAGTATTTACTGAGAACTTGGACGAAAAAATCGACGGATAAAAAAGTCGAGTATATCATGAGAGACCTCGTGAGAGATAATTTTTTGAACTTTTTCATTTTTCATTTTTCGAATTTCAAATTTTTGTCCTCAAACTTATTTTGACGTGCTGATTCCGAATCTTTGAACGAAAATGCCGAAAACTGATCAGAAGTATTTTTGGCGCCAAAAAAACCGTTTGATAACTGATTCATAGCTGTCCAACTCGAGAACGGTCAGAGATAGACCAATTCTGCGAAAGCCAATCGATTTAGAATGGCTGAATTAGTATATACTGAGAATTTGGACGAAAAAAATCGACAGACAAAAAAGTCGAGTATATCATGAGAGACCCCGTGAGAGAAAATTTTTTGAACTTTTTCATTTTTCATTTTTTAAATTTCAAATTTTTGCCTCAATTGTATTTCGACGTGCTGATTCCGAATCTTTGAACGAAAATGCCGAAAACTGATCAGAAATATTTTTGACGCCACAAAAACCGTTTGAAAACTGATTCAGAGCTGTCCAACTCGAGAACATTTAGAGATAGACCAATTCTGCGAACGCCAATCGATTTAGAATGGCTGAATTAGTATATACTGAGAATTTGGACGAAAAAAATCGACAGACAAAAAAGTCGAGTATATCATGAGAGACCTCGTGAGAGATAATTTTTTGAACTTTTTTGAAATTTTACTCCCCAGACGTATTTTGACGTGCTGATTCCGAATCTTTGAACTAAAATGCCGAAAACTGATCAGAAGTATTTTTGGCGCCAAAAAAACCGTTTGAAAACTGATTCAGAGCTGTCCAACTCGAGAACATTTAGAGATAGACCAATTCTGCGAACGCCAATCGATTTCGAATGGCTGAATTAGTATATACTAAGAATTTGGACGAAAAAAATCGACAGACAAAAAAGTCGAGTATATCATGAGAGACCTCGTGAGAGATAATTTTTTGAACTTTTTCATTTTCCATATTATGGATTTCAAATTTTACTCCCCAGACGTATTTTGACGTGCTGATTCCGAATCTTTGAACGAAAATGCCGAAAACTGATCAGAAGTATTTTTGGCGCCAAAAAAACCGTTTGAAAACTGATTCAGAGCTGTCCAACTCGAGAACGGTTAGAGATAGACCAATTCTGCGAACGTCAATCGATTTAGAATGGCTGAATTAGTAAATACTGAGAATTTGGACGAAAAAAATCGACAGACAAAAAAGTCGAGTATATCATGAGAGACCTCGTGAGAGATAATTTTTTGAACTTTTTCATTTTCCATATTATGGATTTCAAATTTTACTCCCCAGACGTATTTTGACGTGCTGATTCCGAATCTTTGAACGAAAATGCCGAAAACTGATCAGAAGTATTTTTGGCGCCAAAAAAACCGTTTGAAAACTGATTCAGAGCTGTCCAACTCGAGAACGGTTAGAGAAAGACCAATTCTGCGAACGCCAATCGATTAAGAATGGCTGAATTAGTATATACTGAGAATTTAGACGAAAAAAATCGACAGACAAAAAAGTCGAGTATATCATGAGAGACCTCGTGAGAGATAATTTTTTGAACTTTTTCATTTTTCATTTTATGGATTTCAAATTTTACTCCCCAGACGTATTTTGACGTGCTGATTCCGAATCTTTGAACGAAAATGCCGAAAACTGATCAGAAGTATTTTTGGCGCCAAAAAAACCGTTTGAAAACTGATTCAGAGCTGTCCAACTCGAGAACATTCAGAGATAGACCAATTCTGCGAACGCCAATCGATTTAGAATGGCTGAATTAGTATATACTGAGAATTTGGACGAAAAAAATCGACAGACAAAAAAGTCGAGTATATCATGAGAGAACTCGTGAGAGATAATTTTTTGAACTTTTTCATTTTCCATATTATGGATTTCAAATTTTACTCCCCAGACGTATTTTGACGTGCTGATTCCGAATCTTTGAACGAAAATGCCGAAAACTGATCAGAAGTATTTTTGGCGCCAAAAAAACCGTTTGAAAACTGATTCAGAGCTGTCCAACTCGAGAACGGTTAGAGAAAGACCAATTCTGCGAACGCCAATCGATTAAGAATGGCTGAATTAGTATATACTGAGAATTTAGACGAAAAAAATCGACAGACAAAAAAGTCGAGTATATCATGAGAGACCTCGTGAGAGATAATTTTTTGAACTTTTTCATTTTCCATATTATGGATTTCAAATTTTACTCCCCAGACGTATTTTGACGTGCTGATTCCGAATCTTTGAACGAAAATGCCGAAAACTGATCAGAAGTATTTTTGGCGCCAAAAAAACCGTTTGAAAACTGATTCAGAGCTGTCCAACTCGAGAACATTCAGAGATAGACCAATTCTGCGAACGCCAATCGATTTAGAATGGCTGAATTAGTATATACTGAGAATTTGGACGAAAAAAATCGACAGACAAAAAAGTCGAGTATATCATGAGAGAACTCGTGAGAGATAATTTTTTGAACTTTTTCATTTTCCATATTATGGATTTCAAATTTTACTCCCCAGACGTATTTTGACGTGCTGATTCCGAATCTTTGAACGAAAATGCCGAAAACTGATCAGAAGTATTTTTGGCGCCAAAAAAACCGTTTGAAAACTGATTCAGAGCTGTCCAACTCGAGAACGGTTAGAGAAAGACCAATTCTGCGAACGCCAATCGATTAAGAATGGCTGAATTAGTATATACTGAGAATTTAGACGAAAAAAATCGACAGACAAAAAAGTCGAGTATATCATGAGAGACCTCGTGAGAGATAATTTTTTGAACTTTTTCATTTTTCATTTTATGGATTTCAAATTTTACTCCCCAGACGTATTTTGACGTGCTGATTCCGAATCTTTGAACGAAAATGCCGAAAACTGATCAGAAGTATTTTTGGCGCCAAAAAAACCGTTTGAAAACTGATTCAGAGCTGTCCAACTCGAGAACATTCAGAGATAGACCAATTCTGCGAACGCCAATCGATTTAGAATGGCTGAATTAGTATATACTGAGAATTTGGACGAAAAAAATCGACAGACAAAAAAGTCGAGTATATCATGAGAGAACTCGTGAGAGATAATTTTTTGAACTTTTTCATTTTCCATATTATGGATTTCAAATTTTACTCCCCAGACGTATTTTGACGTGCTGATTCCGAATCTTTGAACGAAAATGCCGAAAACTGATCAGAAGTATTTTTGGCGCCAAAAAAACCATTTGAAAACTGATTCAGAGCTGTCCAACTCGAGAACGGTTAGAGAAAGACCAATTCTGCGAACGCCAATCGATTTAGAATGGCTGAATTAGTATATACTGAGAATTTAGACGAAAAAAATCGACAGACAAAAAAGTCGAGTATATCATGAGAGACCTCGTGAGAGATAATTTTTTGAACTTTTTCATTTTTCATTTTATGGATTTCAAATTTTACTCCCCAGACGTATTTTGACGTGCTGATTCCGAATCTTTGAACGAAAATGCCGAAAACTGATCAGAAGTATTTTTGGCGCCAAAAAAACCGTTTGAAAACTGATTCAGAGCTGTCCAACTCGAGAACGGTCAGAGAAAGACCAATTCTGCGAACGCCAATCGATTAAGAATGGCTGAATTAGTATATACTGAGAATTTAGACGAAAAAAATCAAAAGACAAAAAAGTCGAGTATATCATGAGAGACCTCGTGAGAGATAATTTTTTGTACTTTTTCATTCTTCATTTTTCAAATTTCAAATTTTTGCCTCAAACGTATTTTGACGTGCTGATTCCGAATCTTTGAACGAAAATGCCGAAAACTGATCAGAAGTATTTTTGGCGCCAAAAAAAACATTTGAAAACTGATTCAGAGCTGTCCAACTCGAGAACGGTTAGAGATAGACCAATTCTGCGAACGCCAATCGATTTAGAATGGCTGACTCAGTATTCACTGAGAACTTGGACGAAAAAATCGACGGATAAAAAAGTCGAGTATATCATGAGAGACCTCGTGAGAGATAATTTTTTGAACTTTTTCATTTTTCATTTTTCGAATTTCAAATTTTTGTCCTCAAACGTATTTTGACGTGCTGTTTCCGAATCTTTGAACGAAAATGCCGAAAACTGATCAGAAATATTTTTGGCGCCAAAAAAACCGTTTGAAAACTGATTCAGAGCTGTCCAACTCGAGAACGGTTAGAGATAGACCAATTCTGCGAAAGCCAATCGATTTAGAATGGCTGAATTAGTATATACTGAGAATTTGGACGAAAAAAATCGACAGACAAAAAAGTCGAGTATATCATGAGAGACCCCGTGAGAGATAATTTTTTGAACTTTTTCATTTTTCATATTATGGATTTCAAATTTTACTCCCCAGACGTATTTTGACGTGCTGATTCCGAATCTTTGAACGAAAATGCCGAAAACTGATCAGAAGTATTTTTGGCGCCAAAAAAACCGTTTGAAAACTGATTCAGAGCTGTCCAACTCGAGAACATTTAGAGATAGACCAATTCTGCGAACGCCAATCGATTTAGAATGGCTGAATTAGTATATACTGAGAATTTGGACGAAAAAAATCGACAGACAAAAAAGTCGAGTATATCATGAGAGACCTCGTGAGAGATAATTTTTTGAACTTTTTTGAAATTTTACTCCCCAGACGTATTTTGACGTGCTGATTCCGAATCTTTGAACTAAAATGCCGAAAACTGATCAGAAGTATTTTTGGCGCCAAAAAAACCGTTTGAAAACTGATTCAGAGCTGTCCAACTCGAGAACATTTAGAGATAGACCAATTCTGCGAACGCCAATCGATTTAGAATGGCTGAATTAGTATATACTGAGAATTTGGACGAAAAAAATCGACAGACAAAAAAGTCGAGTATATCATGAGAGACCTCGTGAGAGATAATTTTTTGAACTTTTTCATTTTCCATATTATGGATTTCAAATTTTACTCCCCAGACGTATTTTGACGTGCTGATTCCGAATCTTTGAACGAAAATGCCGAAAACTGATCAGAAGTATTTTTGGCGCCAAAAAAACCGTTTGAAAACTGATTCAGAGCTGTCCAACTCGAGAACGGTTAGAGATAGACCAATTCTGCGAACGTCAATCGATTTAGAATGGCTGAATTAGTAAATACTGAGAATTTGGACGAAAAAAATCGACAGACAAAAAAGTCGAGTATATCATGAGAGACCTCGTGAGAGATAATTTTTTGAACTTTTTCATTTTCCATATTATGGATTTCAAATTTTACTCCCCAGACGTATTTTGACGTGCTGATTCCGAATCTTTGAACGAAAATGCCGAAAACTGATCAGAAGTATTTTTGGCGCCAAAAAAACCGTTTGAAAACTGATTCAGAGCTGTCCAACTCGAGAACATTCAGAGATAGACCAATTCTGCGAACGCCAATCGATTAAGAATGGCTGAATTAGTATATACTGAGAATTTGGACGAAAAAAATCGACAGACAAAAAAGTCGAGTATATCATGAGAGAACTCGTGAGAGATAATTTTTTGAACTTTTTCATTTTCCATATTATGGATTTCAAATTTTACTCCCCAGACGTATTTTGACGTGCTGATTCCGAATCTTTGAACGAAAATGCCGAAAACTGATCAGAAGTATTTTTGGCGCCAAAAAAAACGTTTGAAAACTGATTCAGAGCTGTCCAACTCGAGAACGGTTAGAGATAGACCAATTCTGCGAACGCCAATCGATTTAGAATGGCTGAATTAGTATATACTGAGAATTTGGACGAAAAAAATCGACAGACAAAAAAGTCGAGTATATCATGAGAGACCTCGTGAGAGATAATTTTTTGAACTTTTTCATTTTTCATTTTATGGATTTCAAATTTTACTCCCCAGACGTATTTTGACGTGCTGATTCCGAATCTTTGAACGAAAATGCCGAAAACTGATCAGAAGTATTTTTGGCGCCAAAAAAACCGTTTGAAAACTGATTCAGAGCTGTCCAACTCGAGAACGGTTAGAGACAGACCAATTCTGCGAACGCCAATCGATTTAGAATGGCTGAATTAGTTTATACTGAGAATTTGGAAGAAAAAAATCGACAGACAAAAAAGTCGAGTATATCATAAGAGACCTCGTGAGAGATAATTTTTTGAACCTTTTCATTTTTCATTTTTCGAATTTCAAATTTTTGTCCTCAAACGTATTTTGACGTGCTGTTTCCGAATCTTCGAACGAAAATGCCGAAAACTGATCAGAAATATTTTTGGCGCCAAAAAAACCGTTTGAAAACTGATTCAGAGCTGTCCAACTCGAGAACGGTTAGAGATAGACCAATTCTGCGAAAGCCAATCGATTTAGAATGGCTGAATTAGTATATACTGAGAATTTGGACGAAAAAAATCGACAGACAAAAAAGTCGAGTATATCATGAGAGACCCCGTGAGAGATAATTTTTTGAACTTTTTCATTTTTCATATTATGGATTTCAAATTTTACTCCCCAGACGTATTTTGACGTGCTGATTCCGAATCTTTGAACGAAAATGCCGAAAACTGATCAGAAGTATTTTTGGCGCCAAAAAAACCGTTTGAAAACTGATTCAGAGCTGTCCAACTCGAGAACATTTAGAGATAGACCAATTCTGCGAACGCCAATCGATTTAGAATGGCTGAATTAGTATATACTGAGAATTTGGACGAAAAAAATCGACAGACAAAAAAGTCGAGTATATCATGAGAGACCTCGTGAGAGATAATTTTTTGAACTTTTTTGAAATTTTACTCCCCAGACGTATTTTGACGTGCTGATTCCGAATCTTTGAACTAAAATGCCGAAAACTGATCAGAAGTATTTTTGGCGCCAAAAAAACCGTTTGAAAACTGATTCAGAGCTGTCCAACTCGAGAACATTTAGAGATAGACCAATTCTGCGAACGCCAATCGATTTAGAATGGCTGAATTAGTATATACTGAGAATTTGGACGAAAAAAATCGACAGACAAAAAAGTCGAGTATATCATGAGAGACCTCGTGAGAGATAATTTTTTGAACTTTTTCATTTTCCATATTATGGATTTCAAATTTTACTCCCCAGACGTATTTTGACGTGCTGATTCCGAATCTTTGAACGAAAATGCCGAAAACTGATCAGAAGTATTTTTGGCGCCAAAAAAACCGTTTGAAAACTGATTCAGAGCTGTCCAACTCGAGAACGGTTAGAGATAGACCAATTCTGCGAACGTCAATCGATTTAGAATGGCTGAATTAGTAAATACTGAGAATTTGGACGAAAAAAATCGACAGACAAAAAAGTCGAGTATATCATGAGAGACCTCGTGAGAGATAATTTTTTGAACTTTTTCATTTTCCATATTATGGATTTCAAATTTTACTCCCCAGACGTATTTTGACGTGCTGATTCCGAATCTTTGAACGAAAATGCCGAAAACTGATCAGAAGTATTTTTGGCGCCAAAAAAACCGTTTGAAAACTGATTCAGAGCTGTCCAACTCGAGAACATTCAGAGATAGACCAATTCTGCGAACGCCAATCGATTAAGAATGGCTGAATTAGTATATACTGAGAATTTGGACGAAAAAAATCGACAGACAAAAAAGTCGAGTATATCATGAGAGAACTCGTGAGAGATAATTTTTTGAACTTTTTCATTTTCCATATTATGGATTTCAAATTTTACTCCCCAGACGTATTTTGACGTGCTGATTCCGAATCTTTGAACGAAAATGCCGAAAACTGATCAGAAGTATTTTTGGCGCCAAAAAAACCGTTTGAAAACTGATTCAGAGCTGTCCAACTCGAGAACGGTTAGAGATAGACCAATTCTGCGAACGCCAATCGATTTAGAATGGCTGAATTAGTATATACTGAGAATTTGGACGAAAAAAATCGACAGACAAAAAAGTCGAGTATATCATGAGAGACCTCGTGAGAGATAATTTTTTGAACTTTTTCATTTTTCATTTTATGGATTTCAAATTTTACTCCCCAGACGTATTTTGACGTGCTGATTCCGAATCTTTGAACAAAAATGCCGAAAACTGATCAGAAGTATTTTTGGCGCCAAAAAAACCGTTTGAAAACTGATTCAGAGCTGTCCAACTCGAGAACGGTTAGAGACAGACCAATTCTGCGAACGCCAATCGATTTAGAATGGCTGAATTAGTTTATACTGAGAATTTGGAAGAAAAAAATCGACAGACAAAAAAGTCGAGTATATCATAAGAGACCTCGTGAGAGATAATTTTTTGAACCTTTTCATTTTTCATTTTTCGAATTTCAAATTTTTGTCCTCAAACGTATTTTGACGTGCTGTTTCCGAATCTTCGAACGAAAATGCCGAAAACTGATCAGAAATATTTTTGGCGCCAAAAAAACCGTTTGAAAACTGATTCAGAGCTGTCCAACTCGAGAACGGTTAGAGATAGACCAATTCTGCGAACGCCAATCGATTTAGAATGACTGAATTAGTATATACTGAGAATTTGGACGGAAAAAATCAACAGACAAAAAAGTCGAGTATATCATGAGAGACCTCGTGAGAGATAATTTTTTAAACTTTTTCATTTTTCATTTTTCGAATTTCAAATTTTTGTCCTCAAACGTATTTTGACGTGCTGATTCCGAATCTTTGAACGAAAATGCCGAAAACTGATCAGAAGTATTTTTGGCGCCAAAAAAACCGTTTGAAAACTGATTCAGAGCTGTCCAACTCGAGAACGGTTAGAGATAGACCAATTCTGCGAACGCCAATCGATTTAGAATGGCTGAATTAGTATATACTGAGAATTTGGACGAAAAAAATTAACAGACAAAAAAGTCGAGTATATCATGAGAGACCTCGTGAGAGATAATTTTTTGAACTTTTTAATTTTTCATTTTTCGAATTTCAAATTTTTGCCTCAATTGTATTTTGACGTGCTGTTTCCGAATCTTTGAACGAAAATGCCGAAAACTGATCAGAAATATTTTTGGCGCCAAAAAAACCGTTTGAAAACTGATTCAGAGCTGTCCAACTCGAGAACGGTTAGAGATAGACCAATTCTGCGAACGCCAATCGATTTAGAATGACTGAATTAGTATATACTGAGAATTTGGAAGAAAAAAATCGACAGACAAAAAAGTCGAGTATATCATAAGAGACCTCGTGAGAGATAATTTTTTGAACCTTTTCATTTTTCATTTTTCGAATTTCAAATTTTTGTCCTCAAACGTATTTTGACGTGCTGTTTCCGAATCTTCGAACGAAAATGCCGAAAACTGATCAGAAATATTTTTGGCGCCAAAAAAACCGTTTGAAAACTGATTCAGAGCTGTCCAACTCGAGAACATTTAGAGATAGACCAATTCTGCGAACGCCAATCGATTTAGAATGGCTGAATTAGTATATACTGAGAATTTGGACGAAAAAAATTAACAGACAAAAAAGTCGAGTATGTCATGAGAGACCTCGTGAGAGATAATTTTTTGAACTTTTTCATTTTTCATTTTATGGATTTCAAATTTTACTCCCCAGACGTATTTTGACGTGCTGATTCCGAATCTTTGAACGAAAATGCCGAAAACTGATCAGAAGTATTTTTGGCGCCAAAAAAACCGTTTGAAAACTGATTCAGAGCTGTCCAACTCGAGAACGGTTAGAGACAGACCAATTCTGCGAACGCCAATCGATTTAGAATGGCTGAATTAGTTTATACTGAGAATTTGGAAGAAAAAAATCGACAGACAAAAAAGTCGAGTATATCATAAGAGACCTCGTGAGAGATAATTTTTTGAACCTTTTCATTTTTCATTTTTCGAATTTCAAATTTTTGTCCTCAAACGTATTTTGACGTGCTGTTTCCGAATCTTCGAACGAAAATGCCGAAAACTGATCAGAAATATTTTTGGCGCCAAAAAAACCGTTTGAAAACTCATTCAGAGCTGTCCAACTCGAGAACATTTAGAGATAGACCAATTCTGCGAACGCCAATCGATTTAGAATGGCTGAATTAGTATATACTGAGAATTTGGACGAAAAAAATTAACAGACAAAAAAGTCGAGTATGTCATGAGAGACCTCGTGAGAGATAATTTTTTGAACTTTTTCATTTTTCATTTTTCGAATTTCAAATTTTTGTCCTCAAACGTATTTTGACGTGCTGTTTCCGAATCTTTGAACGAAAATGCCGAAAACTGATCAGAAATATTTTTGGCGCCAAAAAAACCGTTTGAAAACTGATTCAGAGCTGTCCAACTCGAGAACGGTTAGAGATAGACCAATTCTGCGAACGCCAATCGATTTAGAATGACTGAATTAGTATATACTGAGAATTTGGACGGAAAAAATCAACAGACAAAAAAGTCGAGTATATCATGAGAGACCTCGTGAGAGATAATTTTTTAAACTTTTTCATTTTTCATTTTTCGAATTTCAAATTTTTGTCCTCAAACGTATTTTGACGTGCTGATTCCGAATCTTTGAACGAAAATGCCGAAAACTGATCAGAAGTATTTTTGGCGCCAAAAAAACCGTTTGAAAACTGATTCAGAGCTGTCCAACTCGAGAACGGTTAGAGATAGACCAATTCTGCGAACGCCAATCGATTTAGAATGGCTGAATTAGTATATACTGAGAATTTGGACGAAAAAAATTAACAGACAAAAAAGTCGAGTATATCATGAGAGACCTCGTGAGAGATAATTTTTTGAACTTTTTAATTTTTCATTTTTCGAATTTCAAATTTTTGCCTCAATTGTATTTTGACGTGCTGTTTCCGAATCTTTGAACGAAAATGCCGAAAACTGATCAGAAATATTTTTGGCGCCAAAAAAACCGTTTGAAAACTGATTCAGAGCTGTCCAACTCGAGAACGGTTAGAGATAGACCAATTCTGCGAACGCCAATCGATTTAGAATGACTGAATTAGTATATACTGAGAATTTGGAAGAAAAAAATCGACAGACAAAAAAGTCGAGTATATCATAAGAGACCTCGTGAGAGATAATTTTTTGAACCTTTTCATTTTTCATTTTTCGAATTTCAAATTTTTGTCCTCAAACGTATTTTGACGTGCTGTTTCCGAATCTTCGAACGAAAATGCCGAAAACTGATCAGAAATATTTTTGGCGCCAAAAAAACCGTTTGAAAACTGATTCAGAGCTGTCCAACTCGAGAACATTTAGAGATAGACCAATTCTGCGAACGCCAATCGATTTAGAATGGCTGAATTAGTATATACTGAGAATTTGGACGAAAAAAATTAACAGACAAAAAAGTCGAGTATGTCATGAGAGACCTCGTGAGAGATAATTTTTTGAACTTTTTCATTTTTCATTTTTCGAATTTCAAATTTTCGTCCTCAAACGTATTTTGACGTGCTGTTTCCGAATCTTTGAACGAAAATGCCGAAAACTGATCAGAAATATTTTTGGCGCCAAAAAAACCGTTTGAAAACTGATTCAGAGCTGTCCAACTCGAGAACGGTTAGAGATAGACCAATTCTGCGAACGCCAATCGATTTAGAATGACTGAATTAGTATATACTGAGAATTTGGACGGAAAAAATCAACAGACAAAAAAGTCGAGTATATCATGAGAGACCTCGTGAGAGAAAATTTTTTAAACTTTTTCATTTTTCATTTTTCGAATTTCAAATTTTTGTCCTCAAACGTATTTTGACGTGCTGATTCCGAATCTTTGAACGAAAATGCCGAAAACTGATCAGAAGTATTTTTGGCGCCAAAAAAACCGTTTGAAAACTGATTCAGAGCTGTCCAACTCGAGAACGGTTAGAGATAGACCAATTCTGCAAACGCCAATCGATTTAGAATGGCTGAATTAGTATATACTGAGAATTTGGACGAAAAAAATTAACAGACAAAAAAGTCGAGTATATCATGAGAGACCTCGTGAGAGATAATTTTTTGAACTTTTTAATTTTTCATTTTTCGAATTTCAAATTTTTGCCTCAATTGTATTTTGACGTGCTGTTTCCGAATCTTTGAACGAAAATGCCGAAAACTGATCAGAAATATTTTTGGCGCCAAAAAAACCGTTTGAAAACTGATTCAGAGCTGTCCAACTCGAGAACGGTTAGAGATAGACCAATTCTGCGAACGCCAATCGATTTAGAATGACTGAATTAGTATATACTGAGAATTTGGAAGAAAAAAATCGACAGACAAAAAAGTCGAGTATATCATAAGAGACCTCGTGAGAGATAATTTTTTGAACCTTTTCATTTTTCATTTTTCGAATTTCAAATTTTTGTCCTCAAACGTATTTTGACGTGCTGTTTCCGAATCTTCGAACGAAAATGCCGAAAACTGATCAGAAATATTTTTGGCGCCAAAAAAACCGTTTGAAAACTGATTCAGAGCTGTCCAACTCGAGAACATTTAGAGATAGACCAATTCTGCGAACGCCAATCGATTTAGAATGGCTGAATTAGTATATACTGAGAATTTGGACGAAAAAAATTAACAGACAAAAAAGTCGAGTATGTCATGAGAGACCTCGTGAGAGATAATTTTTTGAACTTTTTCATTTTTCATTTTTCGAATTTCAAATTTTTGTCCTCAAACGTATTTTGACGTGCTGTTTCCGAATCTTTGAACGAAAATGCCGAAAACTGATCAGAAATATTTTTGGCGCCAAAAAAACCGTTTGAAAACTGATTCAGAGCTGTCCAACTCGAGAACGGTTAGAGATAGACCAATTCTGCGAACGCCAATCGATTTAGAATGACTGAATTAGTATATACTGAGAATTTGGACGGATAAAATCAACAGACAAAAAAGTCGAGTATATCATGAGAGACCTCGTGAGAGATAATTTTTTGAACTTTTTAATTTTTCATTTTTCGAATTTCAAATTTTTGCCTCAATTGTATTTTGACGTGCTGATTCCGAATCTTTGAACGAAAATGCCGAAAACTGATCAGAAATATTTTTGACGCCACAAAAACCGTTTGAAAACTGATTCAGAGCTGTCCAACTCGAGAACATTTAGAGATAGACCAATTCTGCGAACGCCAATCGATTTAGAATGGCTGAATTAGTATATACTGAGAATTTGGACGAAAAAAATCGACAGACAAAAAAGTCGAGTATATCATGAGAGACCTCGTGAGAGATAATTTTTTGAACTTTTTTGAAATTTTACTCCCCAGACGTATTTTGACGTGCTGATTCCGAATCTTTGAACTAAAATGCCGAAAACTGATCAGAAGTATTTTTGGCGCCAAAAAAACCGTTTGAAAACTGATTCAGAGCTGTCCAACTCGAGAACATTTAGAGATAGACCAATTCTGCGAACGCCAATCGATTTCGAATGGCTGAATTAGTATATACTAAGAATTTGGACGAAAAAAATCGACAGACAAAAAAGTCGAGTATATCATGAGAGACCTCGTGAGAGATAATTTTTTGAACTTTTTCATTTTCCATATTATGGATTTCAAATTTTACTCCCCAGACGTATTTTGACGTGCTGATTCCGAATCTTTGAACGAAAATGCCGAAAACTGATCAGAAGTATTTTTGGCGCCAAAAAAACCGTTTGAAAACTGATTCAGAGCTGTCCAACTCGAGAACGGTTAGAGATAGACCAATTCTGCGAACGTCAATCGATTTAGAATGGCTGAATTAGTAAATACTGAGAATTTGGACGAAAAAAATCGACAGACAAAAAAGTCGAGTATATCATGAGAGACCTCGTGAGAGATAATTTTTTGAACTTTTTAATTTTTCATTTTTCGAATTTCAAATTTTTGCCTCAATTGTATTTTGACGTGCTGATTCCGAATCTTTGAACGAAAATGCCGAAAACTGATCAGAAATATTTTTGACGCCACAAAAACCGTTTGAAAACTGATTCAGAGCTGTCCAACTCGAGAACATTTAGAGATAGACCAATTCTGCGAACGCCAATCGATTTAGAATGGCTGAATTAGTATATACTGAGAATTTGGACGAAAAAAATCGACAGACAAAAAAGTCGAGTATATCATGAGAGACCTCGTGAGAGATAATTTTTTGAACTTTTTTGAAATTTTACTCCCCAGACGTATTTTGACGTGCTGATTCCGAATCTTTGAACTAAAATGCCGAAAACTGATCAGAAGTATTTTTGGCGCCAAAAAAACCGTTTGAAAACTGATTCAGAGCTGTCCAACTCGAGAACATTTAGAGATAGACCAATTCTGCGAACGCCAATCGATTTCGAATGGCTGAATTAGTATATACTAAGAATTTGGACGAAAAAAATCGACAGACAAAAAAGTCGAGTATATCATGAGAGACCTCGTGAGAGATAATTTTTTGAACTTTTTCATTTTCCATAGTATGGATTTCAAATTTTACTCCCCAGACGTATTTTGACGTGCTGATTCCGAATCTTTGAACGAAAATGCCGAAAACTGATCAGAAGTATTTTTGGCGCCAAAAAAACCGTTTGAAAACTGATTCAGAGCTGTCCAACTCGAGAACGGTTAGAGATAGACCAATTCTGCGAACGTCAATCGATTTAGAATGGCTGAATTAGTAAATACTGAGAATTTGGACGAAAAAAATCGACAGACAAAAAAGTCGAGTATATCATGAGAGACCTCGTGAGAGATAATTTTTTGAACTTTTTCATTTTCCATATTATGGATTTCAAATTTTACTCCCCAGACGTATTTTGACGTGCTGATTCCGAATCTTTGAACGAAAATGCCGAAAACTGATCAGAAGTATTTTTGGCGCCAAAAAAAACCGTTTGAAAACTGATTCAGAGCTGTCCAACTCGAGAACGGTTAGAGAAAGACCAATTCTGCGAACGCCAATCGATTAAGAATGGCTGAATTAGTATATACTGAGAATTTAGACGAAAAAAATCGACAGACAAAAAAGTCGAGTATATCATGAGAGACCTCGTGAGAGATAATTTTTTGAACTTTTTCATTTTTCATTTTATGGATTTCAAATTTTACTCCCCAGACGTATTTTGACGTGCTGATTCCGAATCTTTGAACGAAAATGCCGAAAACTGATCAGAAGTATTTTTGGCGCCAAAAAAACCGTTTGAAAACTGATTCAGAGCTGTCCAACTCGAGAACATTCAGAGATAGACCAATTCTGCGAACGCCAATCGATTTAGAATGGCTGAATTAGTATATACTGAGAATTTGGACGAAAAAAATCGACAGACAAAAAAGTCGAGTATATCATGAGAGAACTCGTGAGAGATAATTTTTTGAACTTTTTCATTTTCCATATTATGGATTTCAAATTTTACTCCCCAGACGTATTTTGACGTGCTGATTCCGAATCTTTGAACGAAAATGCCGAAAACTGATCAGAAGTATTTTTGGCGCCAAAAAAACCGTTTGAAAACTGATTCAGAGCTGTCCAACTCGAGAACGGTTAGAGAAAGACCAATTCTGCGAACGCCAATCGATTAAGAATGGCTGAATTAGTATATACTGAGAATTTAGACGAAAAAAATCGACAGACAAAAAAGTCGAGTATATCATGAGAGACCTCGTGAGAGATAATTTTTTGAACTTTTTCATTTTCCATATTATGGATTTCAAATTTTACTCCCCAGACGTATTTTGACGTGCTGATTCCGAATCTTTGAACGAAAATGCCGAAAACTGATCAGAAGTATTTTTGGCGCCAAAAAAACCGTTTGAAAACTGATTCAGAGCTGTCCAACTCGAGAACATTCAGAGATAGACCAATTCTGCGAACGCCAATCGATTTAGAATGGCTGAATTAGTATATACTGAGAATTTGGACGAAAAAAATCGACAGACAAAAAAGTCGAGTATATCATGAGAGAACTCGTGAGAGATAATTTTTTGAACTTTTTCATTTTCCATATTATGGATTTCAAATTTTACTCCCCAGACGTATTTTGACGTGCTGATTCCGAATCTTTGAACGAAAATGCCGAAAACTGATCAGAAGTATTTTTGGCGCCAAAAAAACCGTTTGAAAACTGATTCAGAGCTGTCCAACTCGAGAACGGTTAGAGAAAGACCAATTCTGCGAACGCCAATCGATTAAGAATGGCTGAATTAGTATATACTGAGAATTTAGACGAAAAAAATCGACAGACAAAAAAGTCGAGTATATCATGAGAGACCTCGTGAGAGATAATTTTTTGAACTTTTTCATTTTTCATTTTATGGATTTCAAATTTTACTCCCCAGACGTATTTTGACGTGCTGATTCCGAATCTTTGAACGAAAATGCCGAAAACTGATCAGAAGTATTTTTGGCGCCAAAAAAACCGTTTGAAAACTGATTCAGAGCTGTCCAACTCGAGAACATTCAGAGATAGACCAATTCTGCGAACGCCAATCGATTTAGAATGGCTGAATTAGTATATACTGAGAATTTGGACGAAAAAAATCGACAGACAAAAAAGTCGAGTATATCATGAGAGAACTCGTGAGAGATAATTTTTTGAACTTTTTCATTTTCCATATTATGGATTTCAAATTTTACTCCCCAGACGTATTTTGACGTGCTGATTCCGAATCTTTGAACGAAAATGCCGAAAACTGATCAGAAGTATTTTTGGCGCCAAAAAAACCATTTGAAAACTGATTCAGAGCTGTCCAACTCGAGAACGGTTAGAGAAAGACCAATTCTGCGAACGCCAATCGATTTAGAATGGCTGAATTAGTATATACTGAGAATTTAGACGAAAAAAATCGACAGACAAAAAAGTCGAGTATATCATGAGAGACCTCGTGAGAGATAATTTTTTGAACTTTTTCATTTTTCATTTTATGGATTTCAAATTTTACTCCCCAGACGTATTTTGACGTGCTGATTCCGAATCTTTGAACGAAAATGCCGAAAACTGATCAGAAGTATTTTTGGCGCCAAAAAAACCGTTTGAAAACTGATTCAGAGCTGTCCAACTCGAGAACGGTCAGAGAAAGACCAATTCTGCGAACGCCAATCGATTAAGAATGGCTGAATTAGTATATACTGAGAATTTAGACGAAAAAAATCAAAAGACAAAAAAGTCGAGTATATCATGAGAGACCTCGTGAGAGATAATTTTTTGTACTTTTTCATTCTTCATTTTTCAAATTTCAAATTTTTGCCTCAAACGTATTTTGACGTGCTGATTCCGAATCTTTGAACGAAAATGCCGAAAACTGATCAGAAGTATTTTTGGCGCCAAAAAAAACATTTGAAAACTGATTCAGAGCTGTCCAACTCGAGAACGGTTAGAGATAGACCAATTCTGCGAACGCCAATCGATTTAGAATGGCTGACTCAGTATTCACTGAGAACTTGGACGAAAAAATCGACGGATAAAAAAGTCGAGTATATCATGAGAGACCTCGTGAGAGATAATTTTTTGAACTTTTTCATTTTTCATTTTTCGAATTTCAAATTTTTGTCCTCAAACGTATTTTGACGTGCTGTTTCCGAATCTTTGAACGAAAATGCCGAAAACTGATCAGAAATATTTTTGGCGCCAAAAAAACCGTTTGAAAACTGATTCAGAGCTGTCCAACTCGAGAACGGTTAGAGATAGACCAATTCTGCGAAAGCCAATCGATTTAGAATGGCTGAATTAGTATATACTGAGAATTTGGACGAAAAAAATCGACAGACAAAAAAGTCGAGTATATCATGAGAGACCCCGTGAGAGATAATTTTTTGAACTTTTTCATTTTTCATATTATGGATTTCAAATTTTACTCCCCAGACGTATTTTGACGTGCTGATTCCGAATCTTTGAACGAAAATGCCGAAAACTGATCAGAAGTATTTTTGGCGCCAAAAAAACCGTTTGAAAACTGATTCAGAGCTGTCCAACTCGAGAACATTTAGAGATAGACCAATTCTGCGAACGCCAATCGATTTAGAATGGCTGAATTAGTATATACTGAGAATTTGGACGAAAAAAATCGACAGACAAAAAAGTCGAGTATATCATGAGAGACCTCGTGAGAGATAATTTTTTGAACTTTTTTGAAATTTTACTCCCCAGACGTATTTTGACGTGCTGATTCCGAATCTTTGAACTAAAATGCCGAAAACTGATCAGAAGTATTTTTGGCGCCAAAAAAACCGTTTGAAAACTGATTCAGAGCTGTCCAACTCGAGAACATTTAGAGATAGACCAATTCTGCGAACGCCAATCGATTTAGAATGGCTGAATTAGTATATACTGAGAATTTGGACGAAAAAAATCGACAGACAAAAAAGTCGAGTATATCATGAGAGACCTCGTGAGAGATAATTTTTTGAACTTTTTCATTTTCCATATTATGGATTTCAAATTTTACTCCCCAGACGTATTTTGACGTGCTGATTCCGAATCTTTGAACGAAAATGCCGAAAACTGATCAGAAGTATTTTTGGCGCCAAAAAAACCGTTTGAAAACTGATTCAGAGCTGTCCAACTCGAGAACGGTTAGAGATAGACCAATTCTGCGAACGTCAATCGATTTAGAATGGCTGAATTAGTAAATACTGAGAATTTGGACGAAAAAAATCGACAGACAAAAAAGTCGAGTATATCATGAGAGACCTCGTGAGAGATAATTTTTTGAACTTTTTCATTTTCCATATTATGGATTTCAAATTTTACTCCCCAGACGTATTTTGACGTGCTGATTCCGAATCTTTGAACGAAAATGCCGAAAACTGATCAGAAGTATTTTTGGCGCCAAAAAAACCGTTTGAAAACTGATTCAGAGCTGTCCAACTCGAGAACATTCAGAGATAGACCAATTCTGCGAGCGCCAATCGATTAAGAATGGCTGAATTAGTATATACTGAGAATTTGGACGAAAAAAATCGACAGACAAAAAAGTCGAGTATATCATGAGAGAACTCGTGAGAGATAATTTTTTGAACTTTTTCATTTTCCATATTATGGATTTCAAATTTTACTCCCCAGACGTATTTTGACGTGCTGATTCCGAATCTTTGAACGAAAATGCCGAAAACTGATCAGAAGTATTTTTGGCGCCAAAAAAAACGTTTGAAAACTGATTCAGAGCTGTCCAACTCGAGAACGGTTAGAGATAGACCAATTCTGCGAACGCCAATCGATTTAGAATGGCTGAATTAGTATATACTGAGAATTTGGACGAAAAAAATCGACAGACAAAAAAGTCGAGTATATCATGAGAGACCTCGTGAGAGATAATTTTTTGAACTTTTTCATTTTTCATTTTATGGATTTCAAATTTTACTCCCCAGACGTATTTTGACGTGCTGATTCCGAATCTTTGAACGAAAATGCCGAAAACTGATCAGAAGTATTTTTGGCGCCAAAAAAACCGTTTGAAAACTGATTCAGAGCTGTCCAACTCGAGAACGGTTAGAGACAGACCAATTCTGCGAACGCCAATCGATTTAGAATGGCTGAATTAGTTTATACTGAGAATTTGGAAGAAAAAAATCGACAGACAAAAAAGTCGAGTATATCATAAGAGACCTCGTGAGAGATAATTTTTTGAACCTTTTCATTTTTCATTTTTCGAATTTCAAATTTTTGTCCTCAAACGTATTTTGACGTGCTGTTTCCGAATCTTCGAACGAAAATGCCGAAAACTGATCAGAAATATTTTTGGCGCCAAAAAAACCGTTTGAAAACTGATTCAGAGCTGTCCAACTCGAGAACGGTTAGAGATAGACCAATTCTGCGAAAGCCAATCGATTTAGAATGGCTGAATTAGTATATACTGAGAATTTGGACGAAAAAAATCGACAGACAAAAAAGTCGAGTATATCATGAGAGACCCCGTGAGAGATAATTTTTTGAACTTTTTCATTTTTCATATTATGGATTTCAAATTTTACTCCCCAGACGTATTTTGACGTGCTGATTCCGAATCTTTGAACGAAAATGCCGAAAACTGATCAGAAGTATTTTTGGCGCCAAAAAAACCGTTTGAAAACTGATTCAGAGCTGTCCAACTCGAGAACATTTAGAGATAGACCAATTCTGCGAACGCCAATCGATTTAGAATGGCTGAATTAGTATATACTGAGAATTTGGACGAAAAAAATCGACAGACAAAAAAGTCGAGTATATCATGAGAGACCTCGTGAGAGATAATTTTTTGAACTTTTTTGAAATTTTACTCCCCAGACGTATTTTGACGTGCTGATTCCGAATCTTTGAACTAAAATGCCGAAAACTGATCAGAAGTATTTTTGGCGCCAAAAAAACCGTTTGAAAACTGATTCAGAGCTGTCCAACTCGAGAACATTTAGAGATAGACCAATTCTGCGAACGCCAATCGATTTAGAATGGCTGAATTAGTATATACTGAGAATTTGGACGAAAAAAATCGACAGACAAAAAAGTCGAGTATATCATGAGAGACCTCGTGAGAGATAATTTTTTGAACTTTTTCATTTTCCATATTATGGATTTCAAATTTTACTCCCCAGACGTATTTTGACGTGCTGATTCCGAATCTTTGAACGAAAATGCCGAAAACTGATCAGAAGTATTTTTGGCGCCAAAAAAACCGTTTGAAAACTGATTCAGAGCTGTCCAACTCGAGAACGGTTAGAGATAGACCAATTCTGCGAACGTCAATCGATTTAGAATGGCTGAATTAGTAAATACTGAGAATTTGGACGAAAAAAATCGACAGACAAAAAAGTCGAGTATATCATGAGAGACCTCGTGAGAGATAATTTTTTGAACTTTTTCATTTTCCATATTATGGATTTCAAATTTTACTCCCCAGACGTATTTTGACGTGCTGATTCCGAATCTTTGAACGAAAATGCCGAAAACTGATCAGAAGTATTTTTGGCGCCAAAAAAACCGTTTGAAAACTGATTCAGAGCTGTCCAACTCGAGAACATTCAGAGATAGACCAATTCTGCGAACGCCAATCGATTAAGAATGGCTGAATTAGTATATACTGAGAATTTGGACGAAAAAAATCGACAGACAAAAAAGTCGAGTATATCATGAGAGAACTCGTGAGAGATAATTTTTTGAACTTTTTCATTTTCCATATTATGGATTTCAAATTTTACTCCCCAGACGTATTTTGACGTGCTGATTCCGAATCTTTGAACAAAAATGCCGAAAACTGATCAGAAGTATTTTTGGCGCCAAAAAAACCGTTTGAAAACTGATTCAGAGCTGTCCAACTCGAGAACGGTTAGAGACAGACCAATTCTGCGAACGCCAATCGATTTAGAATGGCTGAATTAGTTTATACTGAGAATTTGGAAGAAAAAAATCGACAGACAAAAAAGTCGAGTATATCATAAGAGACCTCGTGAGAGATAATTTTTTGAACCTTTTCATTTTTCATTTTTCGAATTTCAAATTTTTGTCCTCAAACGTATTTTGACGTGCTGTTTCCGAATCTTCGAACGAAAATGCCGAAAACTGATCAGAAATATTTTTGGCGCCAAAAAAACCGTTTGAAAACTGATTCAGAGCTGTCCAACTCGAGAACGGTTAGAGATAGACCAATTCTGCGAACGCCAATCGATTTAGAATGACTGAATTAGTATATACTGAGAATTTGGACGGAAAAAATCAACAGACAAAAAAGTCGAGTATATCATGAGAGACCTCGTGAGAGATAATTTTTTAAACTTTTTCATTTTTCATTTTTCGAATTTCAAATTTTTGTCCTCAAACGTATTTTGACGTGCTGATTCCGAATCTTTGAACGAAAATGCCGAAAACTGATCAGAAGTATTTTTGGCGCCAAAAAAACCGTTTGAAAACTGATTCAGAGCTGTCCAACTCGAGAACGGTTAGAGATAGACCAATTCTGCGAACGCCAATCGATTTAGAATGGCTGAATTAGTATATACTGAGAATTTGGACGAAAAAAATTAACAGACAAAAAAGTCGAGTATATCATGAGAGACCTCGTGAGAGATAATTTTTTGAACTTTTTAATTTTTCATTTTTCGAATTTCAAATTTTTGCCTCAATTGTATTTTGACGTGCTGTTTCCGAATCTTTGAACGAAAATGCCGAAAACTGATCAGAAATATTTTTGGCGCCAAAAAAACCGTTTGAAAACTGATTCAGAGCTGTCCAACTCGAGAACGGTTAGAGATAGACCAATTCTGCGAACGCCAATCGATTTAGAATGACTGAATTAGTATATACTGAGAATTTGGAAGAAAAAAATCGACAGACAAAAAAGTCGAGTATATCATAAGAGACCTCGTGAGAGATAATTTTTTGAACCTTTTCATTTTTCATTTTTCGAATTTCAAATTTTTGTCCTCAAACGTATTTTGACGTGCTGTTTCCGAATCTTCGAACGAAAATGCCGAAAACTGATCAGAAATATTTTTGGCGCCAAAAAAACCGTTTGAAAACTGATTCAGAGCTGTCCAACTCGAGAACATTTAGAGATAGACCAATTCTGCGAACGCCAATCGATTTAGAATGGCTGAATTAGTATATACTGAGAATTTGGACGAAAAAAATTAACAGACAAAAAAGTCGAGTATGTCATGAGAGACCTCGTGAGAGATAATTTTTTGAACTTTTTCATTTTTCATTTTATGGATTTCAAATTTTACTCCCCAGACGTATTTTGACGTGCTGATTCCGAATCTTTGAACGAAAATGCCGAAAACTGATCAGAAGTATTTTTGGCGCCAAAAAAACCGTTTGAAAACTGATTCAGAGCTGTCCAACTCGAGAACGGTTAGAGACAGACCAATTCTGCGAACGCCAATCGATTTAGAATGGCTGAATTAGTTTATACTGAGAATTTGGAAGAAAAAAATCGACAGACAAAAAAGTCGAGTATATCATAAGAGACCTCGTGAGAGATAATTTTTTGAACCTTTTCATTTTTCATTTTTCGAATTTCAAATTTTTGTCCTCAAACGTATTTTGACGTGCTGTTTCCGAATCTTCGAACGAAAATGCCGAAAACTGATCAGAAATATTTTTGGCGCCAAAAAAACCGTTTGAAAACTGATTCAGAGCTGTCCAACTCGAGAACATTTAGAGATAGACCAATTCTGCGAACGCCAATCGATTTAGAATGGCTGAATTAGTATATACTGAGAATTTGGACGAAAAAAATTAACAGACAAAAAAGTCGAGTATGTCATGAGAGACCTCGTGAGAGATAATTTTTTGAACTTTTTCATTTTTCATTTTTCGAATTTCAAATTTTTGTCCTCAAACGTATTTTGACGTGCTGTTTCCGAATCTTTGAACGAAAATGCCGAAAACTGATCAGAAATATTTTTGGCGCCAAAAAAACCGTTTGAAAACTGATTCAGAGCTGTCCAACTCGAGAACGGTTAGAGATAGACCAATTCTGCGAACGCCAATCGATTTAGAATGACTGAATTAGTATATACTGAGAATTTGGACGGAAAAAATCAACAGACAAAAAAGTCGAGTATATCATGAGAGACCTCGTGAGAGATAATTTTTTAAACTTTTTCATTTTTCATTTTTCGAATTTCAAATTTTTGTCCTCAAACGTATTTTGACGTGCTGATTCCGAATCTTTGAACGAAAATGCCGAAAACTGATCAGAAGTATTTTTGGCGCCAAAAAAACCGTTTGAAAACTGATTCAGAGCTGTCCAACTCGAGAACGGTTAGAGATAGACCAATTCTGCGAACGCCAATCGATTTAGAATGGCTGAATTAGTATATACTGAGAATTTGGACGAAAAAAATTAACAGACAAAAAAGTCGAGTATATCATGAGAGACCTCGTGAGAGATAATTTTTTGAACTTTTTAATTTTTCATTTTTCGAATTTCAAATTTTTGCCTCAATTGTATTTTGACGTGCTGTTTCCGAATCTTTGAACGAAAATGCCGAAAACTGATCAGAAATATTTTTGGCGCCAAAAAAACCGTTTGAAAACTGATTCAGAGCTGTCCAACTCGAGAACGGTTAGAGATAGACCAATTCTGCGAACGCCAATCGATTTAGAATGACTGAATTAGTATATACTGAGAATTTGGAAGAAAAAAATCGACAGACAAAAAAGTCGAGTATATCATAAGAGACCTCGTGAGAGATAATTTTTTGAACCTTTTCATTTTTCATTTTTCGAATTTCAAATTTTTGTCCTCAAACGTATTTTGACGTGCTGTTTCCGAATCTTCGAACGAAAATGCCGAAAACTGATCAGAAATATTTTTGGCGCCAAAAAAACCGTTTGAAAACTGATTCAGAGCTGTCCAACTCGAGAACATTTAGAGATAGACCAATTCTGCGAACGCCAATCGATTTAGAATGGCTGAATTAGTATATACTGAGAATTTGGACGAAAAAAATTAACAGACAAAAAAGTCGAGTATGTCATGAGAGACCTCGTGAGAGATAATTTTTTGAACTTTTTCATTTTTCATTTTTCGAATTTCAAATTTTCGTCCTCAAACGTATTTTGACGTGCTGTTTCCGAATCTTTGAACGAAAATGCCGAAAACTGATCAGAAATATTTTTGGCGCCAAAAAAACCGTTTGAAAACTGATTCAGAGCTGTCCAACTCGAGAACGGTTAGAGATAGACCAATTCTGCGAACGCCAATCGATTTAGAATGACTGAATTAGTATATACTGAGAATTTGGACGGAAAAAATCAACAGACAAAAAAGTCGAGTATATCATGAGAGACCTCGTGAGAGAAAATTTTTTAAACTTTTTCATTTTTCATTTTTCGAATTTCAAATTTTTGTCCTCAAACGTATTTTGACGTGCTGATTCCGAATCTTTGAACGAAAATGCCGAAAACTGATCAGAAGTATTTTTGGCGCCAAAAAAACCGTTTGAAAACTGATTCAGAGCTGTCCAACTCGAGAACGGTTAGAGATAGACAAATTCTGCAAACGCCAATCGATTCAGAATGGCTGAATTAGTATATACTGAGAATTTGGACGAAAAAAATTAACAGACAAAAAAGTCGAGTATATCATGAGAGACCTCGTGAGAGATAATTTTTTGAACTTTTTAATTTTTCATTTTTCGAATTTCAAATTTTTGCCTCAATTGTATTTTGACGTGCTGTTTCCGAATCTTTGAACGAAAATGCCGAAAACTGATCAGAAATATTTTTGGCGCCAAAAAAACCGTTTGAAAACTGATTCAGAGCTGTCCAACTCGAGAACGGTTAGAGATAGACCAATTCTGCGAACGCCAATCGATTTAGAATGACTGAATTAGTATATACTGAGAATTTGGAAGAAAAAAATCGACAGACAAAAAAGTCGAGTATATCATAAGAGACCTCGTGAGAGATAATTTTTTGAACCTTTTCATTTTTCATTTTTCGAATTTCAAATTTTTGTCCTCAAACGTATTTTGACGTGCTGTTTCCGAATCTTCGAACGAAAATGCCGAAAACTGATCAGAAATATTTTTGGCGCCAAAAAAACCGTTTGAAAACTGATTCAGAGCTGTCCAACTCGAGAACATTTAGAGATAGACCAATTCTGCGAACGCCAATCGATTTAGAATGGCTGAATTAGTATATACTGAGAATTTGGACGAAAAAAATTAACAGACAAAAAAGTCGAGTATGTCATGAGAGACCTCGTGAGAGATAATTTTTTGAACTTTTTCATTTTTCATTTTTCGAATTTCAAATTTTTGTCCTCAAACGTATTTTGACGTGCTGTTTCCGAATCTTTGAACGAAAATGCCGAAAACTGATCAGAAATATTTTTGGCGCCAAAAAAACCGTTTGAAAACTGATTCAGAGCTGTCCAACTCGAGAACGGTTAGAGATAGACCAATTCTGCGAACGCCAATCGATTTAGAATGACTGAATTAGTATATACTGAGAATTTGGACGGATAAAATCAACAGACAAAAAAGTCGAGTATATCATGAGAGACCTCGTGAGAGATAATTTTTTGAACTTTTTAATTTTTCATTTTTCGAATTTCAAATTTTTGCCTCAATTGTATTTTGACGTGCTGATTCCGAATCTTTGAACGAAAATGCCGAAAACTGATCAGAAGTATTTTTGGCGCCAAAAAAACCGCTTGAAAACTGATTCAGAGCTGTCCAACTCGAGAACGGTTAGAGATAGACCAATTCTGCGAACGCCAATCGATTTAGAATGGCTGAATTAGTATATACTGAGAATTTGGACGAAAAAAATTAACAGACAAAAAAGTCGAGTATATCATGAGAGACCTCGTGAGAGATAATTTTTTGAACTTTTTAATTTTTCATTTTTCGAATTTCAAATTTTTGCCTCAATTGTATTTTGACGTGCTGATTCCGAATCTTCGAACGAAAATGCCGAAAACTGATCAGAAGTATTTTTGACGCCAAAAAAACCGTTTGATAACTGATTCAGAGCTTTCCAACTCGAAAACGGATAGAGATAGACCAATTCTGCGAACGTCAATCGATTTAGAATGGCTGAATTAGTATATACTGAGAATTTGGATGAAAAAAATCGACGGATAGAAAAGTCGAGTATATCATGAGAGATCTCGTGAGAGATAATTTTTTGAACTTTTTCATTTTTCATTTTTCGAATTTCAAATTTTTGTCCTCAAACGTATTTTGACGTGCTGATTCCGAATCTTTGAACGAAAATGCCGAAAACTGATCAGAAGTATTTTTGACGCCAAAAAAACCGTTTGATAACTGATTCAGAGCTGTCCAACTCGAGAACGGTTAGAGATAGACCAATTCTGCGAACGCCAATCGATTTAGAATGGATGAATTAGTGAATACTGAGAATCTAGACGAAAAAAATCAACAGACAAAAAAGTCGAGTATATCATGAGAGACCTCGTGAGAGATAATTTTTTGAAGTTTTTCATTTTTCATTTTTCAAATTTCAAATTTTTTTCCCAATTGTATTTTGACGTGCTGATTCCGAATCTTTGAACGAAAATGCCGAAAACCGATCAGAAGTATTTTTGGCGCCAAAAAACTCGTTTGAAAACTGATTCAGAGCTGTCCAACTAGAGAGATTATATATAGACCATTTCTCGGAAGCCAATCGATTTAGAATGGCTGAATTAGTATATACTGAGAATTTGGACGAAAAAAATCGACAGACAAAAAAGTCGAGTATATCATGAGAGACCTCGTGAGAGATAATTTTTTGAACTTTTTCATTTTTCATTTTTTGGATTTCAAATTTTAGTCCTCAGACGTATTTTGACGTACTGATTCCGAATCTTTGAACGAAAATGCCGAAAACTGATCAGAAGTATTTTTGGCGCCAAAAAAACCGTTTGAAAACTGATTCAGAGCTGTCCAACTCGAGAACGGTTAGAGATAGACCAATTCTGCGAACGCCAATCGATTTAGAATGGCTGAATTAGTATATACTGAGAATTAGGACGAAAAAAATCGACAGACAAAAAAGTCGAGTATATCATGAGAGACCTCGTGAGAGATAATTTTTTGAACTTTTTCATTTTTCAAATCTCAAATTTTTGCCTCAATTGTATTTTGACGTGCTGATTCCGAATCTTTGAACGAAAATGCCGAAAACTGATCAGAAGTATTTTTGACGCCAAAAAAACCGTTTGATAACTGATTCAGAGCTGTCCAACTCGAGAACATTTAGAGATAGACCAATTCTGCGAACGCCAATCGATTTAGAATGGCTGAATTAGTAAATACTGAGAATTTTGACGAAAAAAATCAACAGACAAAAAAGTCGAGTATATCATGAGAGACCTCGTGAGAGATAATTTTTTGAACTTTTTCATTTTTCATTTTTCAAATTTCAAATTTTTGCCCCAATTGTATTTTGACGTGCTGATTCCGAATCTTTGAACGAAAATGCCGAAAACTGATCAGAAGTATTTTTGGCGCCAAAAAACTCGTTTGAAAACTGATTCAGAGCTGTCCAACTCGAGAACGATTAGATATAGACCATTTCTCGGAAGCCAATCGATTTAGAATGGCTGAATTAGTATATACTGAGAATTTGGACGAAAAAAATCGACAGATAAAAAAGTCGAGTATATCATGAGAGACCTCGTGAGAGATAATTTTTTGGACTTTTTCATTTTTCATTTTTCGATATTCAAATTTTTGTCGTCAAACGTATTTTGACGTGCTGATTCCGAGTCTTTGAACGAAAATGCCGAAAACTGATCAAAAGTATTTTTGGCGCCAAAAAAACCGTTTGAAAACTGATTCAGAGCTGACCAACTCGAGCACGGTTAGAGATAGACCAATTCTGCGAACGCCAATCGATTTAGAATGGCTGAATATTTATTCACTGAGGATTTGGACGAAAAAAATCGACGGACAAAAAAGTCGAGTATATCATGAGAGACCTCGTGAGAGATAATTTTTTGAACTTTTTCATTTTTCGAATTTCAAATTTCCGTCCTCAAACGTATTTTAACGTGCTGATTCCGAATCTTTGAACGAAAATGTCAAAAACTCTTCGGAAATATTTTTGGCGCCAAAAAAACCATTTGAAAACTGTTTCAGAGCTGACCAACTCGAGAACGGTTAGAATTAGACCAATTCTGCGAACGCCAATCGATTTAGAATGGCTGAATTAGTATTTACTGAGAATGTGAACGAAAAAAATCGACGGATAAAAAAGTGGAGTATATCATGAGAGATCTCGCGAGAGATAATTTCTGAACTTTTTTATTTGTCATTTTTCGGATTTCAAATTTTCGTCCTCAGATGTATTTTGACGTGCTGATTCCGAATCTTTGAACGAAAATGTCAAAAACTCATCGGAAATAATTTTTGGTGCCAAAAAAACCACGTGAAAACTGATTCAGTGATTTCAACACCGCACCAGTAGTAGAGTTCAGTGAAGTATTTGGTAGTTTATTTGAATTTCCCGCGTAAATATAATTCAATGACGTCACAAGCGACCACCGTGTCTCTATTATCCGTGGATTAGTCTACTTGTGAGATTTCTACAGCAACAAAGATTCGTGCATCTAGTTTAAATTATCAAAAAATTACCACCATTTGTGTAATTAGGTACTGTTGACAATTTTATAATTATTGATCTGACAGGAGTAGGTACCTTGTAAGA
Organism: Chrysolina haemoptera; assembly: GCA_958298965.1. Classification (NCBI taxonomy): domain Eukaryota; kingdom Metazoa; phylum Arthropoda; class Insecta; order Coleoptera; family Chrysomelidae; genus Chrysolina; species Chrysolina haemoptera. The sequence continues at coordinate 1,108,706 of OY282602.1, read as the reverse complement.
TATCTAAAAACCCGTAACCAGTATTTATGCTTTCAAAATGCACCAATTAAAAAAAAAAGATAACGAAAAGTATTCGTGAATAACTGATCTTTCAAACACTTGCTCTATTTGAAAGACCTTTTCATCCACTCATACTTTAATACACTATTTAATATACGACTTACCGTTCTGCTGCTCACTGGAAGTTTATCAAGATGTCTGTTGTAGGAATTCTCTGGCAGCTTCTCTTGCCGAAAGAGCTTCCCCGACAAGTCGCACAATTTCAATTTTATCTCTCACAGTTCTCCAGTTCTCCCATGATAAATCAGTGATCACTACCTTTTCACACAATATTTCTCCTACTAATCGAGCATAATCTGACATTACTGTACAGTTTTTGACACCGGCAACGACAATCAACAATCGTCTTTTGTTTCTAGCGCTAAATGAAAAGAGCACGATTTCACAGCAATCACAGCCAACCAAGATTCTATTATGATATAACAAAGTAAATGTTGATTCGGCCGCAGAATTATTATACCTATTGATGAATCAACTTCTCTAGAAATTTATATATTACGTCTGAGTTTGACAGCGATAAAAATGCCTGTTCCTCAATACCAGACTTCATCTAGTAAGCGGCGGACGGACGGAGACGGTCACTCCAATTACCGTTATAGTATGTCAGATACGATTGTTCAGTACTATTGACACAATGGTGATTTTATATTTTTCATGCAAATATTGATAAAATGATCACTTGAATTTAAACCTCTTGAAATATACGCAGCAGGCTTTGGTTTATGTAGAAACAAAATTATATTGTGTCCCAATTCCAAAGTACAGGATTTTGAGCTGTACAATTCGAAAGAAGTTTGGTTGAAAAAATGTCCAAAGTGACGTCATAAGGATGTGAAAACTGAGCTCGCCGGGTCAGTCTCGATAGGACCGCTAACGGTGGAACGATTGATGATATTTCGGAAGAGCATCGTCCATGAAAATATCTTTGAATGAAAGACAGATCGCCAACCTTTCTGCGGTGTTCCAGAGAAGTGAGCGAGCTTGTGAGCGAAGTCTCACGGACGAGACGGATGGCTCTTTTTGGCACAGAATTTAAGAGTTTCAATGTTATCAAGTTATTGGGATGCACTTTTGGCAATGGATCTCACATGGTTTTACCATGAAAGGGTACCGCTAATGCATGGTGATACTAAATATTGAAAATGGAAGATTTTATTGGCTTGGGTACTCCTGATAGTACACAACACCTTTTTTTTTGTTTATACCGGGTGTCCACGGAAAGTGGCTCGCCCCTATAACTTTTTTGGTCTTGCAAGTATTGAAATGAAATTTGAAAGATCTGTATGAGACGTAAAACTGTATTTTTTTTATAAGCGACTCTGATTTGTGCAACTTTCGGTTTCACCGGAAGTGATATAAACTTTTGAGTTTTAAATGAGACACCTGGTATATTTTCACCTTTTCTGTCTCCTTATGACATTCTGAATACAACCATGCATCACTTGTCACTTTTTGAGACCACATTTTTTTTTTATTTCGAAATTTCATTTTTAATCTACTGGGCTATGGATACGTTCAAATTAATAATTTTAGTCCTAAAGTAGGTATTGGGAAAAAAACAACTTTACGGTTTTCGGTTAAAATGCATCTGCTGGGTAAAATTTGATTTTTAAGTATTACTATTTTATTTTCAAAAAAAAGTGGATGAGTTGTGACTTAAAACTGCACTTTTTGTCAAGTAACTCAGCTTCAGCAAGTTCTAAAATTTTTGTGGAATATTGTTTTTAGTCGAAATATTTCTGCTATGTACAATTCAATTTTAGAATTTGTACTACTATTTTTTTTTTTTAATGGCAATTTTGTGGATTTCATTACGATTATGTTGATACCGTTTCAAACAAACTTTTGTAAAAAAAACTTAAGAAGATTACTTGAAATCTTTCTTAAAATGAAACAACATTTCAGATTAAAATGAGATTCAAATAAATTGGGTAACCTGTGACCCACATAACTGATAGAACAAGGTAATTAAGGTGTATTGAAAAAAAAACAACATTACTTGTCGATATGTTATTTTACCTCACTTTTCCAAATCTAAATTAGGAAACTATTGTGTACGATATTGATTGAAAAACATGTTAATAATATCATTTATGCAAGGAGATATTAGCTTTTGGATTGATGGTTTTGTTATATCATTTGTGTTGGTCACGGGTTAATAATATTTAATAATTTAATAATATAATTTAATAATATTATTTTTAAGTTTGTTGACGAAAGTTTTTTCGAGACTATCAAATTAATCGTAATAAAATGCTCTTTTTTTCTGACCCGACGAGCCGCGATGTTGCCATTTGAAAGAAAAATAGTAATAATAATTTAAAAATTAAATTTTACACAGCAGATGCATTTTAACCGAAAACCGTAAAGTTGTATTTTCCCCATTATTTCAGGACTAAAATTAATAATTCCTAGCCCTCTAGATTCAAAAATAAATTTCAACATTTTCAAAAATTTTTGCTTACAAAAAGTAGCAAATGATACATGTTTGCATTCAAAATGTGGAGACAAATGTCCGAAAAATGCGCCAGAGTTTCGAATAAATGAAACGAAAAATATCGACAAAGTCGAATTCCCCTCCTCGCCACACTATCCCACAAAGTGGAAAATTTCAGGCAAATATTCGCCAGAAAACAACTACTTCCCCCTACGGACACTGAATTACATCTGACATCAATTTGTTTTTTGTTTTGGTTTCATCGTTCATTGGGTAGACCAGGATAACTCTTATGTTGTTTGACCTATTTTTGCACAAACCGTGAAACTTGTCATGTCTGCAGGTGGTCGTTCTCAGCCAATAGGGGATAGTATTCAATTCTTAATTGCAATTAGCACTTGCAATTGTATCCTCTTGTAGGAATGTTGCACACATTGATGTCAGGTGTAATCCAATGTCCGTAAGGGGAAGTATTTGTTTTCTGACAGATATTTGCCTAAAAATATTCCATTTTGTGGAATAGTGTCGAGAAAAGGGGAATTCGACTTTGTCGAAATTTTTCGTTTCATTTATTTGAAACTCTCCGCGCACTGTTCGGACTTTGTTCGAATTCATGATGACGAATAAAAAAAAAATAATAATGAAATATACAATATTTTATTCGATGTAGTATATAATGTCCTAGAGATACATATTTTTTTAGAAGCATGCACAATCGCAATCCTCGTATAAAAATATTAATAATTATCACTTAACTATGAAGGCTCATCCAAAAATCTTGGATCTCTCGAGAAAAATAGAATTCCTTTTTAGCGGATTTTTACCGGAAATCATAAAAACAGCTCTAAGAAACGAAGAGTGGGCGGTACTCCGATTGGAATTAATAACTTGAATTTCGCAAGCAACCTCCATATAATCTTGTTTATGTAAAAGGACGGCATCCGATAATGGCAATTAAAAAAATATTTTAAAATATACCTACAATCCTTACACGATAATCTATTACACAAAATTCAACTCGAGGTTAAAAATCCATTCCGTAGGTACCGAAAAATGAACCATTCCATCCGCATTTCGTTCTGGATCTACTCCTTGACTCCGTAATACTCGAAAACGTCTTCGTATGCGTCCGAAATCGCTTCGGATTCCACCAAATTCAGGCCCAGTACGTTCGGATTGATGTCCGTTATGAAGAAGTCGCTTCCCAGTCCGCATTCGTTCACTATTTCTTGTTTGGATACGGGGGGTGCCAAGAAATCTACACAAAAATGGAATGGTCATTAGCGGTCATAAAAATTTTCGAAGACTATTGACCGTTTTTTTAAAACATATGTGATGGAAACTGCCTTATCTATTTTTCACTAAGCCCGAAAATAACACTATGAAATACCGGGTAACCCGGAACCAATTTACTCCCCTGTACCTATTTTATGTTATAAACGTACAATTTAGCAAGTATCAGTCCAAATATGACACTTCCGGTTTGACCTTACTTTTTGTATCACCCTCGTAACGGAATATTTTCATGAAAGTGTGCCATGGAAGATAAAACAATTACATAAGAGTAACAATAATTCGAAATCAAGGTTTTCTCACTATGATTTGTATGCAGACGTAACTATTTTCCCAATTTTTGTTTTTCTTTATTTTTCAACATCAATAACCTCATTTATTTTTAATGCTAACATTGCTAACAAAGGATTTTTTATGTGTGTTAGAAACTCTTATCTACATTGAAATGCAAAACATGAAAAGAACTGCTTACTTTTGTTTCCTATTTATTTTTTTATGAAAACAATCTCCATCCTATACCTACACCGGTAGTTATTCTCTCATCTTCATAAAAAAATAAATAGGAAACAAAAATAAGTAGTTATTTTAATGTTCTATATTTCAATATAGATAGAATTTCTAACCTACACAAAAAAATCATATGTTAACATTTAAAAGAAATGAGTTTATTGATGTTGAAAAATAAAGAAAAACGAAAATTGGGAAAATAGTTACGTCTGCATACAAATCATAGTGTGTTAACTTTGACATCGAATTATTATTACTCACATGCTATCGTTTCATCTTCCATAGCACACTTTCTTTATGTTACGAGGGAAATGCAAAAAGTAATTTTTTTTTTATTTCAAATATATCAGTAGTTTGTGAATTAAGTATGATTGTAATCATAATTTTCAAAAATAAAAGGTTCTTTCTATTTGAACTGAAAAAATTGGATGCGTTATATGCGTCATATTTGGTCTGATACGTCAGCTTTTAATCAAGCAACCAATACTAGTTGTCCTGTACCCGCACAATGAGGAAATATTATTATAAGATTTTCTGATTCTTTTATGGAATGTTTTCATTATATTCCATTATAAAAACGGTGTGGACCGTTTTAAATGAATCACTCGGTATATAACGTATAGGTTCGTAGGAGTACGATATTTCAGGACGAAATGTCTTTAAGAAGGGGGCAATATCGCGAATATTCAGACCTCAGAACGGTGCGCCATCTAGTGGAGGATAGCAGTAATAGCGGTCCCTAGGCTCGAAGGAAATGGAACTTGAAGAATACTCTCGAAGACGATTAGAAGAAATGTTTCTTGCTATAAGAGACCGTGCGAGTCGCCGATTGACAAGTATTGAAATAGGAAGTATTTAGTGTCGATATAAATATAGCCCAGTGAGTGTATATGAATAAAGAATTTTAAAGTAAAATTGCAAAGTTCTTTACAATAATAAAATTCTTACCTCCTAAACCGTTTGTTGTATCTTCTACATTGATATACTGTATTTCTATGCCGTTTGGCTCTCTCTTAGGAATTAGTCCGTCAATCTGAAATCGAACAAAATTTTGAATAGAGAACAAATATCAGACTATCGAGATGCTTACCTTCGTGTGGTGGTTTATTTCGCCTAAAATACTTTCCGTTGCAGCCTGTAGTTCCTTATCGAAGGCCTCTTGTTCTTGAGCTTTGGCGTCCTTGTATGTATTTTGGATGAATTGAGTCATTCGTTGTCGCTGATAAAAACAAAAATCACATTAGAAAAAATCAGTCGTCAACAAGTTTCGATATAAGAAAACTAAAAATCAGCACAAATAACCTTGCAAACGAGAGATTTAAATTCACGCAAGCACTTTCATGAATAAAATATCATTATTTATTTACTATACATACAGGGTGTTAATCAAGTACGTTGACAAACTTCGGGAGGAGATTCTTTAAAAGTTTTCAGGACGAAAAATTTATATAAACATATGTCCCAAACGGCTTGGTTTTCGAGATACAGGAGGATAAAAATACACATTTTTCAAGACTTTTTAGAGCCTTGGCAAAGGACGTGACCATAATTAGTACACAAAAGTTTTCGTCCTAAATTTTGAATTGAAAAATCACTCATATTGACTTGTAGAAATACTTTACTTTGTAGTACTTTTTTGGACTTTCATGGATCCATTATTATATTATCAGTTGTTAATAAACTACAGCAGAAGACAATTCTGAATGAACAACATCGATGCTGATGGTGTTGATATGGACGGTACTTCCACTAGAAAGTTAGTTACAAGAGTACAGAAAGTAACCCAAATCGTAATACTTCACTCTGAAGACAGCAATTCATTTCATACTTACAATTTGCCAAGATTTCTTGTCGTCCCTTTGAGCAATAGTCCAGAGATGTCCGGCACCCTGCACTGCCTTGCCGCCCTTTCGGAAATGAGGGTTTATGGACAAGTTGTGCCTCACAGAGTTCTTCCACCTGTCATCGTTTTGTTTGTAGAAAGGAAAATGGTCCCTGAAAGCAAAATATTTTGATACTGTATATTTTTCAGGTCACTTCCTAACTTGTACATTCTGAAGCATTATTGAAACTTGCAAATTTAAAAATATTTGTATATGCTTCGCCGAAAAAATGGTATGTTACTAAAATGTTCAAATCCGGGTAAAATGAAAGGAAAAACCAAAATATGCGAAAACACGAAAGTGGTTCTTTTTTTCAAATATAATACTTTATTCATTTATTTTCATAATTATACTGAGCTTTCATGAAACCTAGTAGAATATTCCGTAGATAATTGGTTTTGAAAACGATTATGTCTGGCAATATATCACTAAACCCTGTCTTTCCATTAGAGAGTGGAATAAAATTACCCTGATTTTTTTTTCATCACGAAAAGCAACCCCCGATAATAGCTCCTGAAACCAGTGATCCATGAACGAATACACGTGTCAAACGATTATAGCTGAGTAATCATTATAATTATATTCGTGAACTGGAAATTTGTCTATAACTACACGAAAGTGTGCTGCGATGATGCAATTATATTGAAGTGCAACATATTCGATAGAAAAAATATATACTTCTTGAAACAATCACTACACTACTTTACAAATTTAAACATTTTGTATATTCCTGGTATCAATGCTGGACATTGAACTACATCTGATAGTAGTTGTTTAAAAAAAAAAATTGATTTTTTGAGGATTTTTGAAAAAAAGGTCGAATTTGACAGGTTTAGAGTAGCACGTGACAAAACAAAAGAGACTATTTTTCACTAATCTTTCAAGCACAAACTGCGGAGTCAAATTTTCATTATATTTGTTAATAAAAAACTTCCATGTGTGGCGAACTTTATGTATGACACTGTATAGTGCAACAGCCAGAATTTTATCATATTTCTCAATATATTGCTACCAAATAAGTGAGACATTCAAGCGGGTCACCAGTTGATCTCGTATGCCGGAAAACATATTGTATATCATTGATAATTACTGAGCGTTCTTGATGTTTTATGAACTCGAAGTTGATGATTTTTTTCCATGACCTTCGAGTCTTCTCTTCCTCTTCCTCTTCCTCTTCCTCTTCCTCTTCCTCTTCCTCTTCCTCTTCCTCTTCCTCTTCCTCTTCCTCTTCCTCTTCCTCTTCCTCTTCCTCTTCCTCTTCCTCTTCCTCTTCCTCTTCCTCTTCCTCTTCCTCTTCCTCTTCCTCTTCCTCTTCCTCTTCCTCTTCCTCTTCCTCTTCCTCTTCCTCTTCCTCTTCCTCTTCCTCTTCCTCTTCCTCTTCCTCTTCCTCTTCCTCTTCCTCTTCCTCTTCCTCTTCCTCTTCCTCTTCCTCTTCCTCTTCCTCTTCCTCTTCCTCTTCCTCTTCCTCTTCCTCTTCCTCTTCCTCTTCCTCTTCCTCTTCCTCTTCCTCTTCCTCTTCCTCTTCCTCTTCCTCTTCCTCTTCCTCTTCCTCTTCCTCTTCCTCTTCCTCTTCCTCTTCCTCTTCCTCTTCCTCTTCCTCTTCCTCTTCCTCTTCCTCTTCCTCTTCCTCTTCCTCTTCCTCTTCCTCTTCCTCTTCCTCTTCCTCTTCCTCTTCCTCTTCCTCTTCCTCTTCCTCTTCCTCTTCCTCTTCCTCTTCCTCTTCCTCTTCCTCTTCCTCTTCCTCTTCCTCTTCCTCTTCCTCTTCCTCTTCCTCTTCCTCTTCCTCTTCCTCTTCCTCTTCCTCTTCCTCTTCCTCTTCCTCTTCCTCTTCCTCTTCCTCTTCCTCTTCCTCTTCCTCTTCCTCTTCCTCTTCCTCTTCCTCTTCCTCTTCCTCTTCCTCTTCCTCTTCCTCTTCCTCTTCCTCTTTATCTCTCTCTCATCAATATTCATTCAATTGAGTGTAGCTAGGTACCCAAAGAGCTAACTTTTGCAGGTATATAGGACTGCTTTTATTACTATTTGATATGAATTTTCAGATATGCTAACAATTTACTAGTTTTAAATACACTGGTCATATTAGTTACAAGTACTAACGTATACGATGTATCAAATACAGCAGTCCAAAACATATAAGTCATTTCCTTCTACTTAAAAAAAAACATGGCCCACGGACTAAAATCGAGGGGTTGAAGGAAGAAAAACGTTTTTCAGGCGATTTGCGGTGGGTGTTCTGCGACTCGCATAACTGCTGCGAGTTTAGAGTCTTTAGAAAGTGGTGCAATCCGCCGTACCTGGCACGAAATATCGACGATCACCTGGAGAACGCTTTCCACAAACGGTCTGATCTATGAAAATATTCGTATAGGTGTGCATATAATATGGGGGTTGATTCAATTTGATAGTTCCATCATGGACTTATCCAGATCGATAATTCGAGGTTTCAAGACAATATGTGTCAAAATTGAGAATTCAAAAAATTCATCGAATTCTAGTTTCCTTTGAATGTGATATAGCAATAACAGTTTTATATGGTGTTTCATAAGCCTTCGATTGCGTGTATCATAAATTCCTGCTGCAAAAACTCGACGTATCACCGTATTTATCAGAAAGTACTCAGAAAGTCACACTCCTTGGCAACATATATATCACATCTACAGAACGTTAAAAATTAAAAATCTTATCAAAATTTGCAATGAAATTTTTTCCAGGCAATTTTTTCAATTTTTCTCGAACTTTAATGAATAATAAAAAAATAGTTAAATTAGTCTATCCGTTTTCGAGCTTTTCGATTAACAAGGAATTTAGCGCTTTATTTTTATTATACAGTATCGGAAATTTTTCATCTGGGGTATAGTCAGAAATCTACGCGAGCAACAAGGAACGCAATGATATGATAATACCACATGAATAAGAGAGACGCACTACTGCGCCCTCTCCTGTTGCCTCGCCCGACGAATTAACAGCTCAGTTGATATCCCTTCCTCTAGCGAGTAGAGGAGAAATTATAATGCTCTCGCAACATATAGCAAGCTATTCTTCACGCTCTCATGGAACCACCATACCCCAGATGAAAACTTTCCGATACTGTATAGAAGATATGGTCTCCATATTTCCCATATCATAGGAACTTTGACTGTGTCGAAATAATTCGTTAGATCCAGGAAAATACGTTGGCATATTCAAAATATCGCACACGACTAGCATTAAGAAAGAGAAATAAAACGAAAAGAATAGAAAATATATAATTGTGAAGACAAAAAACTAAAATTTATTCAATTTGAGAATTTTCCATACTACACCGATTTCTAGCCTGTGCCCATAGACCATACCAACATTTTTCTTCGTTCAACCCCATAATGCACCTTTTCCTTTTGTGATTGCCTTCACCTGTCCGATATCATCGAAACGGGGGCGTTCTGTTTTGTTTTTCACAGCCCCCCGGATGCGATCAAGCTTTCGACAATTAGCGTGTCTAAACGATGGTCGCGCTTCGACGGTTTCTGACCGACGCGACGCGTCATCAGTATGCACCGCTTTTTCCCATAATTATATTTTTTAATTCGAATCGGAATTACTGCTAGTATCATCGATAGTCGCGAGCTTTCGCAGATGCAATGATTCGTGATTGATCGTTACAATCTGATGATTGAAATGAAAAACTTTCAGAAAAAAATATGACAAAAAGGTGACAATCCACTCGACGAATGGAAAGTAGGAATAATTTTCGTGACATTGAAGTATATTTTGATCTTTAACATATTGGGACCGCACCACCAAAAAGACCCCACAGGGGTAGGTATAACCTCCGCTTGGACGTTTCAAGAACGTTCGACACAGAACGGTACGACAAACTAATAGCGAAACTGATAGAAACAGTCTATCAAACACCCATGGTTATTTAATTATGGGTATATTTTAAATGAGCACCACAATAATTATTGTACTACAACATTAGGTGCCAAGTTTTATACCCTGTCACCAAAACAATATTTGGCCACCAAACGTAATAAACGAGCACCAAAAAGCCGCAACCAGAAATAGAATTTATGCGCACCTTAAATGTTAAAAAGTTGGAATTTGGTAATTAAATTTTGGTGCTCAACTATAATTTTTGGTGATACAAGATAAATATTTAAAAATAATGTCAATATTACATTACATTAGCATTCAAGTAAATAGAAGATAGCTCAAAACAAAATACAGAGTGAAAAAAAAAAACAAAAAGTCTTGCATCGGCCGGGAATCGAACCCGGGCCGCCCGCGTGGCAGGCGAGCATTCTACCACTGAACCACCGATGCCTATAATAAAATTCTAGTTTTCTAATGTTATATGTTTATTTGTTGTAAGTTGTTAAATTTTTAAAACATTACTCCTTTACTTTAAAAAAATAATAATATTGGTGCAGCCAGTGAGGACTGTACGGAAGCGTAGAATTTTGATATGTCGCTATAGTACTTAAGTACGCATATTTAAACGCCTCTACTGAGAAGTCATCACTTTCCGTTATTAAATTTATTCGAACAAAGTTAGCCATGAAAATCAAACTTATAAATCAAATTAACTGATGAACATCTGCAATTACGAGAATAAGATTGAAAGTGAGATCCAATTGAAAATTGGTGTAATTTCACTAGGTACCCATATTTTTCAACAATTAGGTACGTATTTGAAAATTGATTCAAAATGGAAAGATGCCCATAAATGAACACTTCCAGCTATCATTTTTCAAATAGCAACAAGCTCTGTTTAAATTTATCAGTTTAATCGTGTGAAAAATATTGGAGGATTCCTAAAGGAACCAAAGATGCAATAAGTTTTCATTATGAGTGTCCCCAAAATTGAATGCTCTTCAACGAAGGCGGCTTAGGACAAATTTAACAATTGCAACACAAAAAAGCTTATTTTCTTTCAACAAAGTCTCTGTTTGTTCTACGTATTCGTATTCAATTAATGCTGCTCTTTTGTTTCGCTTTCTTATATGTTCATGGCCGCCTTCGTTGAATAATATCCAATTTTTCATTTATATGACGAAGTGAAAAGAACATATTGCCATAGAGAAATGGCAGTTGTGAGCATTTTTTTATGGGTAGGTATCATTCTATTTTGAGGCAGTTTTTGAGAGGTAAGTACTCATTAGAATATATGGGGGCTGCAATGAACAAAACTTCGTTATAAATAATCTATGCTGAAAGCAACCCCTAACTTCGATCGCTCGTTGCTCGAAATTTATTGGATAAAACAAAATGAACACGGAATACTTTTTTGTTTAAAATTCAATAAGGAACAATTTTGCTAAAAATAATTTTCTGTGGAACCAAGGATTTTTAAGAAAAATGAGAAAAACCACCGCAATGCTTAGTATATCAAAATTTTATAAATTATTTATTTTCCAAATTTTGCTAATATCAATGGATTAACACCCAGAGAAAACTAAACATAAATTTCCCACATAATCTTAAAAAAGTGTGAGTTTTTAAGATTGTATGCGAAGTGAAACGCTTTTGCACGATTATCATCAAATCTTGATTATAATCTGGAAAACACCATGTTTTTGGAGTGCCATATGTCATCACAATGGTCGTGGAATTCTAATATAACTGTTAGATACGAACCAATGTAACAGACAGGGTTTTAACAAAATCCAATATTTCAAATTTTGTGCTCTCTGATTCGGAGAAAGTGGGAAAGTTTTGTCATTATCACTGAAATACAAATGTTTCAGTATAGTCAAGCAAGAAGAATGAAAAAAAAATTACAAATAACTTTTCTCGATATCTTGCCATTTTAACAAGTGTTGGCCTTTTCGTAGTAATTTGCCGCCATACCAGCGATCACTTGACATGTGTCAAAATTGATTTTTAGGTTATCGGACATGCACAAACTGTTCCCAAGAATCTTTCTTCCAATATTCTGATAATAAACTTTAATCTCAATAATCTCATATGGTACATACTTCTAGGATGCAATAATGCAACAACAATTATATGAACCTTTACGTTCATCATATTCCTTCCAATTCAGCTTGTTATGATTCGATAAATCGTGCGCCTCCACAGGTTTGTGATTCTGGAGCCTGGCACCGAAACGCACGAAGCCAAATCCAAGAAATCGACTGTCATTTTTCGAATCCGACCCTATTTAATTTATGTATGTCACTGTTATCTTACACGCAGAGGCAACGTTTTGGAGCATTACCAGTTTTTCCGGAATCCTTTAACTAGATAATAGCAATATGTCGTTCGTTATCGAACCACATGACTATAATCAAAATATTTCAAAATATTCCATGGGGTTGCCCGTGTGATGTCTGTGACCTCGGCTCTAACGCGGCTGGCAAAAGTTTCTTTATTTCCCGAATTCATAACACCAAGTTTTTCTCTCATTAGAAATTCTAAAATGTAATCAAAACCCAGTACGATTGAGTTTTGAGACAGGAATCGATTGCAGCACCACCAACCTTGGCATGCTAGCAGTTGGAACCATGATAAACACGAAAAAAAATTCCAGGGGTGAAACATATTTATTTTTTTTTTCGTTTAAAAATATATAAATAGATTTTTGCTGTAATCTTGGAAGGTAGATTTATCTTAAAAACAACTCAACAGGGTGAAAAACAATTCAATTTTCCATAAAAATTATTAGAGTAATTTCTTATGAAATGCGTTCTTTTCTCAGAACGTCGACATTAAATTTCAGGTTCACCCTTACCCGCCGCTGAAAGTTCTGGTGGAGCCGAATATTTGATTGGTCATAACTCTGCTAAAAATGATCGGAAAAGGAAAAGGAAAAGTTCATGTTGTTTCTGAAGACTCCTATCTTGTCATGCAAATATAATATGCGAGTATTTGAGTGCCTAAAATGTGTTTTGTCGCACTTCACGGAGGTGTTTGCGGATGATCCGAAAATCATGGTTGATACACATAGTTTTTTATGTACCCTCAAAGATAAAAGTCAGGAAGTGTCAGATCTGGTGATCGTGGAGGCCAAGCAACTGATGAATGCGTACCAATCAATACAACTAATAGTATAAAATATTATCAATATAAGTGTTATCGTTCTAGGAATAATGATAAACACAGGTCATAGGTACCTACTGACTTTCAATTATGATATGTATATGTTAATTTGCCAATTCCTGCACCTCAACTTACAGAAGCCTTGACTTGACGTAGCAGAGTACATTTTCATGAAATAATTTGTCAAAATTAATTAATAATTAATAATAATAATAATAATGTAATTTTGCTGTATTTTAAAGTACTTACGAAATCCACTGATAGATTCCAGAAACAGTTAGCTCTCCTTTTTCGCTGAGGGCGTATTCTATGAGTTCTGTATAGGTGAAGGGTGGTTTTTTCGGTCCTGAATACCTATACGAATGTCCACCTTGGTTATTTTTGCCATCCGTAGGCTGAACAAAGTTGTCACTAACTCTTGGCACCTGTGATTGAAAAAAGCTTTTAACAACGTTTTTTCTAGGACAGTTATTCAATTGACAATGTTGTTTTTTTAAGCACTTGTGCTAAAATATATCACTTTGCGCACTGTGAACAGTGCACAAACACAAAGTTTGCCCACTGCTGTCGTAGAAAAAACTATGTATGTAATGTATGTATAAGTAAGTATTATTGAATGGAAAATCAGGCAAGGAATGAAATGTTAATGAAAGATATACATTCATCCCAATGAGCACAATTTTCAAGTTCCAATTTCAGATTCTCTATATCATGCAATCTGATACCCAAATTCAATTTCTCTCAGTAAAGCATCTCAAAATGCTGTACTATTCATTGATACAACCCCAGTTGAGTTATGGTTTTCTAGGACAGGGTGGCGTTAAAAAAAGTTTTCTTTACAATTTGGAAATAATTCAAAACAAAATTTTTTGAAAATAATGTACCATAAAAATCATTTGTTAACTTCTGAAAAAAAGTAAAAAATGTATATTGTTCAGTTGTTTATTTATAAAATTTTGATCTATATTTTCAAAATAAAAAGTATATTAATTTTGGAGATCATTAATATGATACCAGATTAAAAAAAAATATCACAATCAAAACTATATTGAATAATAAATTGGCAGAAGGAATTTTTCTCATATTATTCCAAAATCATTTGACATGCTACCAGATTTTATTAAAACTGAATCTTCATATTTGTATAAAAAAAAGTAAAATAGATAGGTACCAAAGAAGTATTTCATAATTTGATAAATGCCAGTTAATTATTGTTTCAATATAAAACTTTCCAGATTTTGAAATAGGACAAAATTATATTCAGAAATAAAATTGAAAATATAAAAAAAATTACTTTATGGAAAATGGGTTCGATGGGTTTGTTTTTGTTCATTTTGGTTTGTTTGTCCCCCTATGACATTTTTCCGCAACTATCATATTACGTCACTGACAGTGCTCTATTATTATCATTATTACTATGGAAGCCAAATTGAGGAATGTGGGTTGTATACCAAATATTTTGGCCACCTGGTATATACGTGAATTATCCATATAGACCCGGTTTTAATTTATTTTTTATTTTTTGTGTAATATAGTCTTACCTAAGTGCATCAAATTTTCACAAAATAAATGAAACGTGCATTCGATAAAAAACTTATAAAACAAGAATCTTTCTCAGTGAATTGGTGAAAATACCTGTATTAAATGTGGTTGAAACTGGCCTCTTATTGTACCTGCGTTTTCTGAGCTCGATGCGTCTGAAATTATGAAAAAACGTGTCTATAATTAAGAAGCCTCATAACAAACTATACATTATGATATTTTTTTTAATGTGAAATACATAAATTAGGCTCCCTCTGTAAACATGAAATGAAAAAGCGAGAGTTGCCCTCCTAGGCGATGATCTCAGGAAACAAAAAAACAGGTGAACAGAATTCAAACAATTCAAAAGATATGCTAAAATATTCATCTTTGGTACGAAAAACTGATATCAAATTACGATTTCCATGATAGAGAATTTTCTCATTTTAAAGTTATTGAGTAAATTAATTTTATGAACACCAAAATCTAAGAACGAAAACAAAAGAAGATGATGTACCTGGAACTGGGGGTAACTCATGAATTTTGTAATTTAAGAGCCAAGAAAGACTGCCATCCGTACAATCAGATTCTATACCGCTGTCTGAACCTCTCGGACTGGGACTGGTGAGATCCCTAGAAGATTCTTGAACTACGTCACCATTTCGCATACCATTGAACTCTTCTGTGTTGAAGTTATGCATTTCCGCTACAATATTGGGAATTTTATTTGATGTGTCCCAACATCCATTGACGAGAAGAACCTGTAAGTTGTACATTTTGATTTGTTATGGATATTATTCAAGAATGTGTGAAGTTGATTTTATGAAAAGGAGAATTATTAGTATGGCGGCTCAATGGTCTAGGGGTATGATTCTCGCTTTGGGTGCGAGAGGTCCCGGGTTCAAATCCCGGTTGAGCCCAATTTTTTTGATTTTACATACCTCTCCACCAGAGTGACATTTGATGCCATCTTCTTTCTTTATGGCAATTTTCGGAAAACTTGTAGCAATATTACAACTAATTTTGCGTATTTTGGATGGAGGTTGGCCTGGAGGATGCCGAAATGTTTGAGAAACAACTCTGCCACTATCCATTGGGTTGAAATATTCAATTTTTATGGGTGTCAGGTTTTCGTCGAAACTATTGCGAATTATCAAATTGTTGTTATTCATTTCGCAAACTGTATCACGCTACTTTCAAACGAATATGGTTTTTAAAAGATAATGCAGGAACGGTTCACTTTTTCAGCGCGGTAAATTGGAACAAAATAAAGCATTAAACCGTGAAGAAAAAATTATAAGAAATGAACAGTTTTTTACTTTAAGTGACAGCAGCCTACTATTCAAAATTAAAAATTTCAAACATACAGGATGTCGTTAGTATTTGAAATAACCCCAAAAATGAAATCTAAAATTTACCTTCTTCTTATCCAGAATTTTTATGAAATATATTCAAAAAACTTAGAAATTAATCACTTATTTACACGTTTCACTTACTTTTAGGTAACTCATCTATTATTTCTGTATACTCAATAGAAAGTTGATACACAACTGATGATCCGTTTCTACCGTTTCCTCTCTAAAAACTTAATTTGTTGAGCCAGCAACCCCCGCTAGATTGAAAAATACAAACATGCGCACGATCAGCCCTTACCAGAATGCGACTACCCAAATTACCATTTGAAAACCCCTACCGAAATGTAATTTAGAAATAGATTTTTAGTAAAAGTTATCCCAAAATGTTAATATGCAGTTACATCGATCTAAATATGAAAATTAACGGATCTATTGAAATATCCTTAAAACTGCTCCAATTTGAATATAAAAAGAGCGCAATTTTTGTATTCATAGTTGTTATGGTTAATACTGACCGGTACTACAACTTGTGACATCTAGCGGTTGATGTAGTAATCCCACTCACTGGCAGCTGAGCTGTATTGTTGATTGCCTACATTTTCGGACCAGCTGAAAATGACAAACAATGAAGAATTTGACAATAAATAAACCATAACATTCAAACATGGCTACTGCTAGTAGTGAAGATTTGCCAACAATTCCAATAAACTCTACCAATAATTCATCGTTTTCTGAAAGAAATATTTCAAGATCGTCTTCAATTTCTTCTGTTAACAGTTTTCAGTGGACAAGCCTGTTGGTTTCAAAACCTGCCCACAATAAAGGAAAATATCCCAAAGGTTAGTGGAACAGATTCTTAAAAATACAAACATTTTAGAAGAAAAACCTTTCGGATAATTATCATCCTATAACAGATAGAACACTAGTGAATCATTTTCTGTCCAATTCAGGTGAAGACAATACTAGGATTCGTGAAAAATCCCTCATTCGACAACACTCAGAGCATAGCTTGAAATTTTGAGCCAGCAAAAAAGTTCTCTGCTGTGTAATTTGATTTGTAATATTTGAATAAGGATTGTTAACGAACACTTTTTGGTGATATCTAGCAGAAACAAAACCGTGTAGCAGAAAACATTTGGCAATTACTTATGTGTACGACTAAAGGTGAAATAATTTTTTAAATTTGTACAATAGTGGTCATTCAAAGCCTAGCTCATGTAAACGTAGGGTAACGCCAGAACAGGGGAAATTTAAATTATTGGAATCGTGTACCTTACCTTGCGTTTTATCATGAAAGTGTCCACACAATTCCAATAGTTTAAATTTCTTTTGTTCTTGCGTTACCTTACCTTATTTTTACAAGAAGTAGGATTGTGAGACACCCTCAACAGAGCATTATAATTCCTTTCTTTTTCTAACTATTTTTGATTTCAAGACCTCTATGCCAAAATTCAAATTGTAAGTATTTCAATATGTCAAGGTAGTTTCCTAATAATTGTTGAACAATTTCACCTTTTATTCGTCGATGAAGTACTCTATGAATATTCTGATTTTTAGTACTACTTATCTACGTTTAATGAAGTCATTATCTCATTTGTTTGTGAAATCCCTTTTTTTTTAACTGTCTTTAGCAGTTTTATTTTATGAACTTTGATATCGATCATGGTCTAGTTTAAAATTATTTTATTTACTTCACCTTCTTGACATTATTTAGAAAAAGTGTTACTTTGAGTGTAATATTGTTGATAAAGTTATAACATTAATTTATTCAAGAACAAGAATTTATTTAATGAATGTTGCAAGGAGTGTGGAAACTATTTTAACAAAAGCTCTTTAAAAGCTGAATAATCGTTAATAATACACGAGAATAAAATACAAAATTCCATTTTCAAACACAACTATAAAAAATTGAAGAAAGAAAGTAAATAAAAATGTATAAACACTTGTTTAGAATGTAAGAAATAGCATTTGAAAAAATAGTTCTTTAATTACTGGAATTAAATTCAACCCCCATTGTGTTTCATTGATATCTCCCCAGATGTCACCACTAGTTGTATGTATTGATTTCTGCAAATTGTGGCATGCTCACAACCCCTGTGTTTTTGCAAATCAATATCCCCAATTTTAAGACATACATGTTGTGGTGGTGCACCAACAATGCTAAAAAAAATCCGGGTCTTTTCCGAAAAATTGCCGATTTGGTAAGTCAGGAGTAGAAAAAATACTGTAATGAAAGTCCAAGAGCTACCAGCTGAGGCTGGTTCCAATGGCATCGAACAGGAGATGGCCGGTGCCCAAGACACCATCTACCTGTGCAATTTTCGTGTGTCTGTCGATGGAGAGTGGCTCTGTTTGAAGGAGCTCCAGGACGTGGAGTTCAATATGCAGGATTCGTTGGTGAAACCCTTCTCGACGCCTTCTCCTGAAGTTCCTATGCAGCCTTTTGGTATGTGTCATAGTGAATAATTTCGGATGGGAAATGTAAAAAATGTTATCTATATCTTGGATTATACCAAAATACTGTTAAACCCTAAAAGTAATCCTAATATATACTTTATTTTTTAGTCTATGAAAAGTCCTTCATAACCTTTAGTCAGAGTAAAATTTGTTGAGCAAAATATAGATATTTATGTTTATATTTGGAATATTAGGTTCTATTTCAAATAAATATTCTGATGATAAAACTCAAACACAGTATAAAAATGGTGCTTGATGTATGTTTTAAGTTCGGTGGTTAAATCATTATTATATTCTTGGGAAAAATAACTGTTTTGTAATTATTTTTCAATAGAATGTCCTGCAAAGAAAGAAAGTACTTACATGACCAATATTTATATTTAAATATTTGTTTTTTATGTTTTCACATTACTGATTTTAAACTGCCCCGTTTGTGATATAAGCTACAAGAACATATTTCTGTTATGAAAAATACAATGTATTCTTTTTTCAAATTGACTGCTTGAGGTTTAGGAAGGAACTCCTTTCAAAACCTTAGTTGCACAGTACCCATCAAAAAGTTGGTTCCATATGGGAAAATCTTTTAAAAACAATTTATTTTTTGAAATTCGACTTGGGCGCTTAAAAAAAATGCTAAGTGATTTTAATAATGCTGTTTGCTTTTCAGGGAGGGATCCTGTCGTGATAGAAAGGAGTAATCTAGTCAATATAAGTAAATTAGTGGTTAAGGAACTCATAGAGCAATCTTTGAGATATGGAAGGCAGCTCGATTCAGATCACATGCCTCTTCAGCATTTCTTTATCGTGCTGGAACATGTCTTGCGGCATGGACTTAGACCAAAGAAGGTAATTATTAAAAAAAAAACACTGCAAATTTGTAATCAACTCGAACTATTTGAGAAAGTAGGCTTTGACGGTCGGTAATTCCCAAGTTATTAGTGGTTTCCGGCCTTGTTGGCCGAGATTATGAAAGTTAAGTTAATGTGGCAACGTCAAAGAGTTCATTATAGTGGCAATCTGTAAGGTAGTTTTTTCGCACTAGTGTGGGAAAGTATTTTTCGCAATAGTGTGGAAAAAACTCACTTGAAACAACTTTACCGTGCGGAATTTTTGTCCCACCTGTGGGGGAAAATGACACTTCTCAAACCAAGAAAAATAATTCTTCATCTGTGGTAAATAATAATAAGTAGATTTTCGATGTTTATCTGAACCCTCCGTTAAGAAGCTTCAACTCTTAAGTTCTTTCCAGAAAAATACAACATTACTTACAAGCCGAATGTTCTTTATACATTTCTATAATTGTCAATAGAATTTTTTGGTGAAATTACGCCTTGCATATTGAAACTGTAGTGGTGTAAACTTTCAGAAATTGTTCCAGAGTGCCAAGAGTGCCTCTCAAAAACTCTCTTTCACGCCAAGAAGTATTTTACTTCTCGTCAACTTATTATGATTTTTAAGGCACAGATCTGACCTGTTTTGGAATACTGTTTCCATATATGGAGTGCAGCACCCAAACAGACATTGAAACTTTTAGGATTGGTCCAAAAGAGAGCCATTCGTCTCGTCGGTGATACTTCGCTCACAAGCTCGCTAACTTCTCTGGAACATCGCAGAAAGGTTGGCGATCTGTTTCTGTATTATAGATATTTCCATGGACGTGATACCCTACTACTGCTACTGAACATTGGCGTTACTGAGTAATGAATCTAAAATCGGCGTTAATTTTAATTTTATTATATTATTATAATATGGAATGGAAAATGGAATATAATATGGAAAACACTAATAACTCAAGACCAAAACTACGTTCTCAATTGGAGAATCGTTTTAACCAACATCTTCAATGTTTCAACTTTTTTTTTACAGGGCTTACTCGGCCCAAAGAAAGAATTATGGGACATTCTCCAAATGGTAGAGAAATACACTCCCGAAGCACAAGACATAACAGCAAGCGTAAGGGACTTGCCTACTGTGAGGTAACGGAGGTCATAACTCAGTATTCTTGTGGTATGTCATTGTCTTCATTTTCAGAACACATTTGGGTAGAGCAAGAGCCTGGTTGAGATTGGCTCTGATGCAGAAGAAGCTGGCAGATTACCTCAAGGTGCTGATTGATCACAAAGATGAGGCTTTGGTGGAGTACTTCGAACCAGATGCATTGATGTTGAGTGATGAGGCTATTATTATAATCGGTCTCCTAGTCGGGTTGAATGTTATTGACTGCAATCTTTGTGTCAAGGTAAGTTTCTCAAAGGTACTCTCACGACTTATTGACTCAACTGTATCCATCTAGAACAAAATTGAATATTGTAATTTTGCATCGTTTAAGGTATTAATCCACTTAAAAAAAATTATTATAATTTTATTGTTTGCTGGCCTAACAGTTCGCTTGTAGGTGTTGTAGGTGGTTTTATGTGCTAGGATAGGATACAAGCGCACCTTTTACATTTTTCGCATTTTGCGACCATAACGAGACACATTCGTCAAATACATATGCATATAGAAAGAAAGCTAGGAAAATTTCCTACAAGAGGATGTTATTGTTTGCTGGCCTAACAGTTCGCTTGTTGCTGTTATAGGTGGTTTTATGTGCTAGGATAAGATCCTAGCGCACCTTTTACATTTATCGCATTTTGCGACCACAAGGAGACACATTCGTTAAACACATATGTATATAGAAAGAAAGCTAAGAAAATTACCTACAAGAGGATGTTATTGTTTGCTGGCCTAACAGTTCGCTTGTTGGTGTTATAGGTGGTTTTATGTGCTAGGATAAGATCCTAGCGCACCTTTTACATTTATCGCATTTTGCGACCACAAGGAGACACATTCGTTAAACACATATGGATATAGAAAGAAAGCTAAGAAAATTGCCTACAAGAGGATGTTATTGTTTGCTGGCCTAACAGTTCGCTTGTTGGTGTTATAGGTGGTTTTATGCGCTAGGATAGGATCCTAGCGCACCTTTTACATTTATCGCATTTTGCGACCACAAGGAGACACATTCGTTAAACACATATGTATATAGAAAGAAAGCTAAGAAAATTACCTACAAGAGGATGTTATTGTTTGCTGGCCTAACAGTTCGCTTGTTGGTGTTATAGGTGGTTTTATGTGCTAGGATAAGATCCTAGCGCACCTTTTACATTTATCGCATTTTGCGACCACAAGGAGACACATTCGTTAAACACATATGGATATAGAAAGAAAGCTAAGAAAATTGCCTACAAGAGGATGTTATTGTTTGCTGGCCGAACAGTTCGCTTGTTGGTGTTATAGGTGGTTTTATGCGCTAGGATAGGATCCTAGCGCACCTTTTACATTTATCGCATTTTGCGACCACAAGGAGACACATTCGTTAAACACATATGTATATAGAAAGAAAGCTAAGAAAATTGCCTACAAGAGGATGTTATTGTTTGCTGGCCTAACAGTTTGCTTGTTGGTGTTATAGGTGGTTTTATGTGCTAGGATAAGATCCTAGCGCACCTTTTACATTTATCGCATTTTGCGACCACAAGGAGACACATTCGTTAAACACATTTGGATATAGAAAGAAAGCTAAGAAAATTGCCTACAAGAGGATGTTATTGTTTGCTGGCCTAACAGTTCGCTTGTTGGTGTTATAGGTGGTGTTATGCGCTAGGATAGGATCCTAGCGCACCTTTTACATTTATCGCATTTTGCGACCACAAGGAGACACATTCGTTAAACACATATGTATATAGAAAAAAAGCTAAGAAAATTGCCTACAAGAGGATGTTATTGTTTGCTGGCCTAACAGTTCGCTTGTAGATGTTATAGGTGGTTTTATGCGCTAGGATAGGATCCTAGCGCACCTTTTACATTTATCGCATTTTGCGACCACAAGGAGACACATTCGTTAAACACATATGTATATAGAAAGAAAGCTAAGAAAATTGCCTACAAGAGGATGTTATTGTTTGCTGACCTAACAGTTCGCTTGTTGGTGTTATAGGTGGTTTTATGTGCTAGGATAAGATCCTAGCGCACCTTTTACATTTATCGCATTTTGCGACCACAAGGACACACATTCGTTAAACACATATGTATATAGAAAGAAAGCTAAGAAAATTGCCTACAAGAGGATGTTATTGTTTGCTGGCCTAACAGTTCGCTTGTAGATGTTATAGGTGGTTTTATGTGCTAGGATAGGATCCAAGCGCACCTTTTACATTTATCGCATTTTGCGACCATAACGAGACACACTCGTTAAATACATATGCATATAGAAAGAAAGCTAAGAAAATTTCCTACAAGAGGATTATCGTTATTTGTCTAACAGTTCGCTTGTAGGTGTTATAGGTGGTTTTGTGTGCTAGGATGCCAGATTCGTTTGATACAATTTTTGTTGAACATTTATCTTTGTTTTATGGTGCACCGTGTATCCGAACATATTCAAATCATACATTTTCGGAATCAGCATAAAATTTTGAGTATATCGGTGGTAGTTTCGAGTAAATCTGATGACTTTGGATTTTTGGACATTTTTAAGGTATAACCCTTTGATGTTTTTTCGGCTGAAAATTCATTTTGTGCCGATCGACACGAAAATCACAGCATATACTAATTTCGGCATGCTGAATCGAATGGCGTTCGCAGAATTGGTCTATCTCGATTCGGTAGTCGGTTGAAAACGTTATCTAGAGGTTGCAGCTGCAATTTTCCAATTTTTTTTTCGAGTAAATCTGATGACTTTAGATTTCAAGTAAATTGAACTGTTACTCTGAATATTGTTTTCCAATATTTTGCATCAATGATAGAAAAAAACTAAAATTTTTCAGGAGGAAGACTTGGACTGTCCCCAAGGTGTAATTGATTTTTCATTATATTTGAGATCATCAAGCCATGTATCAAATGATTCTAGTAATGGCGAAGAACAAGGTGACCCAATGACAACTGTACTGGATCAAAAAAATTATATTGAGGAACTAAACAGGCATTTGAAGTAAGTACCAATGGCACTAGTACTGACATTGGCAAGAATAATTAGGAAGTTTGCAGTTTGGGTTCCAGACAAACAAATAATAATAATAATCATATGGCTATTGCGGTAATATTCATGATCTCAAAAATTATTCAGAGAATAGAATTCATTATGTTTAAATTGATGAAGCTAGAAGTGAATACATCTTTCAATTTGGTGTTCCACAGGGGACCCTTTGGGGCTCCCTCTATTCACTAGGTTAGGTTAGGTTAGGTTTAAATGTGAGTGAGCCCATACATCAGGCTCTCCACTGCGGCCAATGGTCTATTCACTAACTATCTCAACGACTTTTTCTGTAGGTTTTTTGTATGAATGACCAACATAAAAAAATTTTAATCATTCCATGCATTAAGGCTTAAATAATAATTTTTATCGATAATTGCAGTGCAACTGTAACAAATCTACAAACCAAAGTTGAATCCCTCACCACCACTAATGCCTTGATGAAAGAGGACTTGGCCATCTCTAAAAATAACCTCCTCGCTCTCTACGATGAAAATAGGCAGCTAAGGCTCGAGTGCGGAAGGGATTTGGGAGGATACTCTATGAGCGTTAGTGGTATGCTAATTACGAATGACAGGGGGCCTGAACCGCAAAAAGCGGCAGGGGATATAGGAGAGTTGAAGGAAAGATTAGAAGAGGAGAGAAGATTGAGACAGGAATCGGATAATGAGTTGGAAATTCAGGTAGATTCGGAGTATGATTTGTATAGGTGGTTCGGTAGTTGAAAATATCACTTTTTTGTGTAGATGTGCATGAAAGCTGAGATGGAAGTCGCAATGAAGTTGTTAGAGAAAGACATCCACGAAAAACAGGATACGATAATTTCCCTTCGAAGGCAGTTGGATGATATAAAGCTGATAAACTTAGAAATGTATAAGAAGCTTCAGGTGAGTTATTAAGTTGACATTCGTATTGGAAAGTGCGAATTTATAATAGTTTGAACAAAATGATTTTACAGAATTAGCAGCGTTGCTAAGTTAGATACGAAAGCGCAGGAGGGCCACAAGTGTTTTTTTTTTTCATCATTTCGACTTTAAAGTCGAAATTCCGAGAAAAAAGTCGACTTTAATGTTGAAATTTCGACATTAATGTCGAAATTCATTTTTCTCAAAATTTCGACTTTTTTCTTGAATTTTCGAGTTGAATGTCGCAATTTCGACTTTTTTCTCGAAATATCGACTTTTTTTCTAGAAACTTCGACTTTTTTCTAGAAATTTTGACTTTTTCCTAGAAATTTCGACTTTTTCCTAGAAATTTCGACTTTTTTCTAGAAATTTTGACTTTTTCCTAGAAATTTCGACTTTTTTTTCTAGAAATTTCGACTTTTTTCTAGAAATTCCGACTTTTTCCTAGAAATTTCGACTTTTTCCTAGAAATTTCGACTTTTTTCTTGAAATTTCGACTTTTTTCTTGAAATTTCGACTTTTTTCTTGAAATTTCGACTTTTTTCTTAAAATTTCGACTTTTTTCTTAAAATTTCGACTTTTTTCTTGAAATTTCGAATTTTATGTTGAAATTTAGTTACTTCGACTTTGAAGTCGAAATTTCGGGAAAAAAGTCGAAATTTCGGCAAAGTAAAAACACGCTCGCTCCTCGGAAAAGTGCAACTTTGTGTTTTCTTTTTGAAGCGCAAACATGGTACTTTTCGCTCGGTTGTAGAAAAACCTTATTTTCTGCATTTACAAAACGATTTCATTTATTTTGCTGAAGTATCTTGCCTGCTTATAGGAGTGTGAGATGGAGCTAACACAAAAAGGTGAGATGGTGAGTCGACTTCAGGCGAAAGCAGGGCAAATAGGAAAGATTCTTAATAATCTAGAGAAATTCAATCATCTGATGAAAGATGAAAAGAAGTCGTCGGACAGACGATTTCTTCCCGACCGAAAACAGCTTGCTCCCAGAAATATCGATAAAGATATAAAAGATTCGAAAAAGGTTGAATTCGGATCAGTTGCGCAGGGCAGTAGTAGTAACATGGAGACAGAGCTGAGAGAACCTATTAGCTCGGACTCTACAGAATCTTTCATTAAGCTTGATTTAGATTTGAATGTGGAGGAAACCAAGGAGTGAACTACACTGGAAAACTTGACGTGTTGAAAAACAATAGAATGTTTTTGGGCAATCGGAGAAGTCAGTTTTTCAATGTGAACTCTTGGCACAATTTATGTGATTTTTGTGTCAATTTTTTAATCGTTTTTTTAGCAATTTTGTTTGAGAAAAGTTATACCAAGCATACCAAGTTTTCCAAGTCATTTTCAGTAGTAATAACCCAAGGACATTGATAATTATAGCAGATTTCGAAAGCTTGTTGCATGTTTCCATATGTAACAAGCTTGAGGAAGTTTTTTTTTGTGTCTTGGTGTGTTGGCATCGACTACTATGGTCATTAGCCACGAGGGTTATTCGAATAGAAATTTTTTTGCTAACTGATGCTTTTTAACATTGCAAAAGTCTATAAATGCTTTCCATACAAATTTGTTATTTTAAACAGTATATTTTGATATATTTGATAAGAAAATTTTATTAACCTTCTCGTTAGTATTACACCAAATCCTGACATCACTGATATTTTGACGTTATTAAATATTTGAAATTTCAAAACCGAAATAAATCAAAATATGTATATTCATAGCAACATGAGAGTGAAAACAGTCGTAGGGCTATTTTCGGAAGTTATTACACAAGTTCATCAAATTACCAATAATTTTGCATGAAAGCATGCTGTCTAAAAACTCTAAGACTTGGTTTGCTTGGAACTATGTAAGTGAACAGAAGTAAACAAGATCAGCCTCACCTTTTTTGTGAGACTTTCGGTCCATGCGACAGGAAGTTTCTGTCATTTCTTCATAATCCTATGAAATGAGAATGATCTTGTTGGCTTCGATATACTTGTTGTTCCCAGTTTATTTTCTTATTTTGAGAATGGTTCGGGACTATTTTGAAAGACTGAGAATTGTAGCTGTGGCTTATTTCAGGAGCGTGAGGCATCGCTAAAGCAAAAAACCGAGTTTGTTTCCAAACTAGAAGCTAAGGCACAATCTATGACAGAAACGATACATTCCCTTGAAACTAAGTAGGTACATTTTTTTTGTTGGGTACGTTTTTTATTAGTAAAGTCAGAAGAGGAAACTGATGAAGACAAACTATGAAAACGTTCTTTTGGAACGATTATTGAAGATTTTTTTTACAGAATGTTCTAAAAAAATGGGCGTTAGTTTTATTCTTAGTAATGAAACAACGCCCCTGTATGAAATAGGTTTTTGATCAAAAGGTGTTCATTTTTACTCTTCTACTTGATTATTTTCTACAGAATATTACTTTTTCCTCTTCACATACTGATACTTTTTATATACATTAGTAGAATATAATGGTATTAAATTTAGGTAATCTTAAATTGAAAATGTTGGCAAACCTTCACTACAAGCAGCAAATTGATAGTAACAGTAAATTGTTACATATTTATTACTCCTAAGATAAAACTTGTTGTGTTACATTGTTGTAACATTACTGGTATGTGCGTAAAATAATTATAATGTTGATATTACATATTGCCATGAAATACCTTATCAATGTTTTAATATAGCGCAAAATGTGATTTCGATTGTTTTTGGCTTATTTACAAATAAAAATTCGCTTCATATATGTGAATTTTATTGACCTGTCCTTTTCGTTATGATTTTTTATTTATTTATTTTTTCGTTTTGTAGTATAGGTTTGCCAGTATTTTCATTTGAATATTTTTATTTTTCTGTAACTGATTTTGCATGGCTTTCTATATTTTCTTTTCCCCTTATATACTATTTCTTTTCAAAACTGTCACTAAGATTTATTTATTATGCATTTGTCAGAAAATTCTATTATTCACAAAAGTCGGTGCTTTGCAAAAAACTTATATTTGAGTTATCAAAATTCTGAATTTCCAAACGGTGTACAGGGGACAACGAAAAATAGGAATTTTGGTCAAGAGTAATCTACCCTTATTTTTGAAAATATCGAAAGTTTATTTAGAAAAGTTTCACATTGAAATATCGTAGGAATATGAGGGAGGCGCCTAAAGTGCATATGAGATTCAAGTACTCTTTATGAGCTAGAACTATAAAAAATTGGAAAAAAAAATTATTGCGTAGTTGGCTGTGATTCCAAATCTCAGTATTGTTTTTGATTCCTAGCAACTTTTCTAAATAAACTTTTTGATAATATCAAAAATAAGGGTAGATTACTCTTGTCCAAAATTCCTATTTTTCGTTCTTCCCCGTACACCATTTGGAAATTTAGAATTTTGACAACTCAAATACAAGTTTTTCGAGAAGCACCAACTTTCATGAGGAATAAAATTTTCGGACAAATGCTATAACACAACTTTTTACTACTTTCCACATATAGTACAAAAATTAACGGAGCCGTTATTGATCCCCGTGGTACCCCTTTGAAACTAGCCTCGAGCAGTATGGTTTCTCGTCTGTAGAAAGATACTGACAATGTGAGAGATAAAATTCGTTTATTTGAAAGTTTTCGACAATGTTGTGAATTGATTACATTCATTGCTGACTTTATTAGCTAATAAAAACACTCCAGACAATGGAAGTTTGTATTGAAAGTTATCATGATTCAATTAGTTTACCGATAATTTCAGAAAAAAAGCGTATTTGTCAAGAGAAGCTCTCTCCCTAGCATATCAAAAGCCTAAATTCCAGCAAAACTAATTTGACTATATACCCCTGATCTATTGCACAAAATATATCATCCGAAATAAATAGCATTATTGCTCACAAACCATATTTAAGATACATGGAAAGCGAAAATACTCGACTTACAACTGAACAGTTGAAAAGGGAAGGCGACATTCAAGCCGCACAGGTGGAGAAACAAGCCAACAACTTTGAGAAAGATTTAAACGTGGAAAGGGAATGGCGAATATCCTTGCAGGAATCCATGCAGCAGGATCGAGAGAGAATTTCAAAACTGCAAACGGAGAATGGCCAGTTGAAGATTATTGCCCAGGTGAGATTTCACTTTGATCAGTTTCGAATGTTTGCATAAGAATTTCGAATATAACTGATTTTTAATTTTTTTTTTTCACAGAAATTTGCGCATTTGCAACAAGAATATTATAACTTGAAAGATAATTGTTTAGAACAAGAGCACACACTAGAAGAGTTAGGAGGACAACTGAGAGATTCAAAGCTGCAAATATCTGATTTGAAAGAGGAAGTTAACAGAAATCGTCCAGACGGGGCTTGGGTGAAAGATAACTCTGCCCCGCAATGCAGTGCTTGCCATAAAGAATTCAATCTAACTAGGAGAAGGGTGAGTTCATGTCGAATTCTCAAATTACATAATGATATCCTAATACTGACGTGTACTTATGTATAATTTTATTTATTTTAGCACCACTGTCGAAACTGCGGAGAAATTTTCTGCAACTCTTGTTCTGACAATACAATGTCGCTTCCCTCCTCTGCTAAGCCTGTTCGTGTATGTGACGACTGTCATCTGCTTTTATCGAATAGAACTCCTGTGATGAACTAGATTTTAAATATAAAATGTGTTATGTATATGAAATTTATGAGCATAACTATTATATTACATTAATATATTTTATTTTATTATGGAATGAATACACGATTTGAAATTTGATATTTTATTCATTTTTGTAAAAATATATATTTACACAGTACAAAATCTTATTTTTATTTAAAAACATATTTTGGTATAAAAATTACGTGGACAAATAAATCACGTAGTACATTTTTTTTGGAAAAAATAAAATTCATATGGATTATTCAACATAACAATCAGAATTAATATTATATTTTGATCATGGCTAATAATGTGATCACTGTGTCACAAGAAGTCATACGATTTGAAATATTGTTTTATTAATTTTTGTAAAATTGTATATTTACAGAGTAAAAAATCTTATTTTTATAAAAAAAATGTTGGCATAAAATTACCTGGACAAGTCAAAATAAATTACCCAGTACATTTCTATTTGTAAAAAGTGAGATTCATATAACAGATCCAGATTATTCAACATTTGAATCAATGTTAATATTTTGATCATGGCTGATAATGTAATAATCACTGTCACAAGGAATCATTGGGAAAAAATGGACGGAGTGTGTCAGACAGTTTTTGTCATATTCACAGTGAATTGAATATGACAATAGGTCTCATGCATGTTTTTTTCTAATTGTTCCAATCGATTACAACATCAATTCAAATACTGGGAAAATAAGATAGCTGCCAAAAATATCGATAATGGCAGGCATGGACGATTTTGCTCCCGCTAGGGGCGCCATTGTAAGTGGAGGTCCTGAGTATCAAGTAAGTACTAGCATATCACTTAAATTATTCGCTAATATGGAAAAATACGGTCATACTTTCATCGATAATTATACGTTAGGTATTTTGTTTATTCTCTAAATCAACTGTAAAACAAAATTTTTGTATACGTTCTCAAATTCCTATAAGCACCAACCTACACTTTTCAAAAATACCAACACAGGACCTCCACTGGCAGTAGCGCCCTCTACTTTGAGCTTGTGAGAATATATGCCATAAACAAGAAAATTATTGAAAAATAGTGGAAATTCAAATGATCGTCTTTTGGCGGGAGGATGTGACGTCAAAATACATGTCAACAAAGATTATCCAAAAAATCATAGTTTCGGTAGGTATGAAAACATAATAATCAACCACTTGCAGAACTCTAGATCAAGGACAAGTCAATACCATGAAAATACATTTTGTTTACCTGGCCTTTGACATCATATTAAGGCGCGCGTTTTACAAAATTCAAATTTGCTTCACATTTAAAAATATGGATTTGTCACAGTTAAATAAAACAATGCATTGGTTCAGTAACAAAGTAGATGGTGCACACAAAAATTCAAGTGATTTTGTGATACATGCATGCGACCTGTTAGCTTAAGTTTAAGCTACACAATGTTCAATAAAACATTCCAATAAAAATGTTATTACCTAGTATAACAACAATAATGGTGGATATAAAATAATTAGTAAAAAAATCCACTCTTGATACTTATAAAATAATACAAGTCTTTGGAACCCATAGCATGGAGAAACCAAAAATAAAAATATATTTTCACAGTATTACTTAAAAAAAATGAGGTTTGATAAGGAAGGTAGCAATCAACCCATGTCATTTAAAAAGAATCAACATCAAAAAATGATGGATGAATTCTTTGGAATGTATAAAAGTTGTGGAAATTGTGGAAACGGCTGACAATACTAAAACCTGCACTTCAAAAATATTCTATCAACCCTACATCTGCTGATATAATATGGCAGCTGTAATTCCTAGAAAAATGACAGCAGCGGAAGCTTTACTAGTAATACCACTGTTACATCGGTGATCCAAAAAACAAAAACACCAGGTTGTTCTATCATAGTAGTTTCTATGAATATCCAATTCTTTGTTACTGTTATTGACATAATTTCCCAACTTCAGATCTATTGCAGCAGGTCGACATCCTTCATAGTGATCTGCGGGGATATCTGTACGAAGCCCCTGCATGGAGCTCAAACAATCTCTAGTGATAACAGTTGAACCTTGAATGAAAACAGATTATTTCCTCAGTACTATCTGAAATACTAGTATATGCAAGGAGCGTATAATGATAGAATAATGCTCATTATACGCGAGTAGAAGACTATACTTTCTCTACGACTATACTAAAATTTATAAGTTCATTCATTACCAAAAAATAGTATGAATTGCAAAGCATATACGGTGGAATAACAATTAAACAGGAATAACTGAATGTTTGAAATACCCTTGTTGCAAGTGTAGAGAAGATGAACATGTGAAAGTGATCTCGATATACTAGAGCAGTCTTCAATGAACAAGTCTAATAGATATGTAATCAATGTAGAGTACAATAGTCGTAGAGGAAATTATTATTTACCATCTTTTTCTTCGATGATTTTAACACAGACATCATCATCTTCGGGGCAGACTTTTGTCCAGTGGAAGAGCCAATTGAATGGGTTACCACAGCCTGGCTGAGTTGAAACACACTGATAGCACCAAAGGGCATTGCCTGAAATTGGTATAGGTAGTGAATAATTAGTCATTTTGCCACACCCTCATTTAAATTTTCATTAACCTACTTTGTGCAGTTAAAAATATTAAAATGCTTATTGCTACAAAAGGTATATTGGTAACCATAATTGAATATGAAGTCTACGGCCCTTTTAAAAATTTCACTACCCTTTGTTGTTTATTATTATTATTTTTTATTTTACTTGTTTTTTGAGGTTTTGTACGACTACTAGTTGCGACGTTGCAATTTACGATTCAGTGTTGCCAATGCCAATGTAAAATGTG
The DNA here is from genome assembly GCA_958298965.1 of Chrysolina haemoptera. Lineage (NCBI taxonomy): Eukaryota > Metazoa > Arthropoda > Insecta > Coleoptera > Chrysomelidae > Chrysolina > Chrysolina haemoptera. The sequence goes on along the minus strand of OY282602.1, from coordinate 1,076,812 downwards.
AGAGAACAAAGGAATAAATCGAGTGTAAATTACACCAGGTGTAGGAAAGTGCTACACCAAATTCATAATGGCATTCTCATTCTAATGATTATATATTCAAAAAATTCGCCAAAAAACAACCATCAATATTTCGTGAAGAGTATACTTTCGCCTCTCAACAACTACACCCTATAACCATATATTTATTAACTACGCCTATAACCAGTAGTTGAAAAGTGATGGTCATGAGGCCATGGCATGGTTTGATGCGTACCACAACCAAGAAGAGTAGACTAATATAGTTTACGCTTCTTGAGAAAAACCGGCCCTAATTCTACCGGATCTATTCTGTCACCTGTCATCCTGTTAACAGCGATGTCGCCACCTAATGACGTTTTTCATAATCAATATCGGGTTATTTCCAAATCTAACTTACCGACTGGAATCATAATTATTGTTCGGTGGGTGATCGTATATTTTCGTGGCACAGAAGTATGGAATCGTGGAATCTCCCTTTCGCCTTTCGTTAGTAGTGACTTTTTTTGTGTTGTTTGATAATGTACACTAATTTACCATGTAAAAATAATTTTTAATGTAAGTTTTAACAATATTTATAAAGATCTTTCGTGAAGTGTAATTAAGTTTCCTGGTGAATTGTGTATTTTCAATTCGGAATATGGCAATTCGCATCCATCTATCAAGTTGACATGGCGCTGTTGTGTTTCTAATTAATTATTTTTAGGATGAGGCTTCAAAATAAATCGAGAAAAACAATTCACCCATAAATGTAAAGTTCGTATTTTGTTATAACTCCGTTATAGGATGCCATGATTGAATTTTTGTTTTACAAATTTACTGTTTATCAACTGTTTGACGTTTTGTTTTAGTTCTTGCACAATGGATGAAATAACCTCGGGACTAGATCCTGACGATCTCATGATGGATCTAGATGAGCCCGAGGGGTCAGATTTGGAGGAAGATGATGAAGAACTTATTGATGATCCTATACCTTCACCTTTTCTTCTCTCTTCTGGCCAAGGATCTACAACTACCTCAGTTGCCTCTTCTCCTATCAATGAGGAATTTCCTCCACCTTTTAATTTCACAGGAAAACCTCTCAACATCAAGAGAGGCCGTGGAAGACCTAAGAGGGAGGGAGGTAGATAAACATTTGAATAACTTAACATTTTTGATATTGTTGTACAGGGTGATTCAAGAAAATATTATTTTTTCAGGAAAGCCATCTCCTAGGGCCCCAAGGAGTGTTCTAGCTGGAATGAACAGAGTGAAAAAACCAAGGCCACCAGGTTTCAACAGAAGGGGGGCAGCTAGAAGTTTTAGACAACTAGATAGAACTGATTTTGATATGTCGCTGTTTACTCCATCACCTATCGATGACCACAGTTTGTTAGACTCTGAGGGTGCTCTTATATTTCCTGAAAGAGATAGACCAGGTTTGGAGGAACCTCCATATTTTCCCGAACACTGGACTGGAAAAGTGTGTGCTCTTTGTAACTTAGGTGAACGGAGTCAATTGGGGCAGGGCGACATGTTGAGGTATGTTTGCATTCAGCTCATTTTCACCATTTTTTTTATACTCTTCGACTTTTTTAGACTCAATTGTCCAGAAGGCTTTTCACCACAGAAAGTTGCTACGGAGCAAAGTCTAACCAGGGCGTTACAGACGCCCGATAGAGAATCTGGGGATAAAAGCCCTAGAGGCCCTGTTACATGCCGAAGGCAGAAAAGCTTCAATAAGTGCAGACACCCTTCCATTACCAATGAATATATCGATGAGCTGACTATTATAGGTTATAATGAAGTACCCGATGTCATGTCACTTTTTGAACAAAACGGGCAGTTCTATGTACATAGAAGTTGTGCTCTTTGGTCGCATGGAGTGTCTAGAGCAGGTGAGTTGCAATAAAAATGAGTTTTATTGAAATAATTTATTTATTTACCGGTAACAAAATGTATCTTTTTATTTTTAGAAAATTCTGCTCTTTTGAATGTAGGCCCTATAGTTCTACAAAGTTCTTCCAAAAAATGTTCATTCTGTAATCACTACGGAGCTAGTCTTGCTTGTAATGTGGACGGTTGTGGGAAATTCTATCATTTTCCTTGTGCAACTGCCTCTGGTGCCTTTCAAGAACTTATGTCGCTCACGACTTTTTGCAGTAGCCATTTGGACCAAGTTGCTCTGCTTTGTGATTGTAAGTACACAATAAATATTCAGTTCTAGGTGAAGAAACCATACTTTATAAAAAAAAGGAATCTTTTGATGCTTTTGATTTTTTTATTTGTGTTTTTATTTTTTTAGTACCCATTAATATTCTGATTTGAAGTAGTATCTTCATTTATCCACAATAAGACAAGTGATCTTGAAAAAATAACAATGGCTTATATCACATAAACTAACATTGAATTTGAAAAATCTTTGTTCATTTCAAAAGAAATTTCTAGTATTGACTCGAAAGATCCTATTGATTTAAATAATATACAATACTCTTCCACATTAAAATTTCTGGGACTTTGTGTAGATAAAAATTTATCTACACAAATGAGGTTTCGAGGAAACAGATTTCTCCAAATATTGGAATTCTTTTCAAGATAAGACATTTTTTAACTTTTGAAAATCTCTTCTGAAATCTTAATTGCAATAGGTACATGATTTCTATTTGGGGTGCAGCAACAAATTCATTGTTCAAGCCACAAAAAACCCAACAGAATAATATTATCATTTGTATATTCAAACTTAACTATTATGAGTTATGTATAAACCAAAAAAGCTGGATGTTCATTCATTATATAAAATGATAATATTTAAAATTAATAGTGAATTCCAACAATATAACAATGAATAAAACTAACACAAATATTCTGTCAGATGTAATTTAATGTCCGTCGTGGTATTAGCCAGGGAAGTAGTTCTTTTCTGTCAGATTTTTGCCTCATATTTTCCACATGGTGGAAATATTTGGAGAGAAGGGTACTTCAACATTGTCAATTTCACTATTTCATTTAATACTGTGCAACGGAATAAAATTTTACATTGACTTACCCAATGATTTGAAAAAATATGGTAAAATACAATTCAATTTTTTTTTTGAAAAAATACTTTATTTATTTAGTTAAAAACAAATAAGAAATCTTTTCTGAATCCATTATTTCCAGTTTTATAACTTTGGGACACATCCTCTTAATTCCCATCAATTGTTTGGTTTCTTCTGTATTTTTTGTTTCATATGTATTGTTATCATTCAGTGTATGTATTATTTTTTTATCCCTCTATAAACAAAAATGTTTCTTGAGATCAATAAAGTAATACTGACAATAATATTATCTAAATCCATACTTTTTTCAGCTTCAATTTGCTATACATGTCGGTTGATGGGAGACGTGGCAAACTTGATGTTTTGCTCCACTTGTGGGTCCCATTACCACGGAACTTGTGTTGGTCTAGCTCAGTTGCCAGGTAACCAAACAAAATTATTTTATTGCTAGTAGCTTCATCAATTTTTTAAATCTTTTTGTGACTTATTTAAACGTTGGCTATTTGAAAGCCACTTTACTCCGTTTAATTATCTTTTGACTTCATTTTTTTCCCTCCAGGTGTGAGAGCTGGTTGGCAGTGTCGAAAATGTCGTAGTTGTCAAGTATGTCGGATTACAGGGGACGAATCAAAATTGATGTCATGTGAACAGTGCGACAAAGTTTACCATGCAGGTTGTCAAAGGCCCATCGTCACATCGATTCCTAAATATGGTTGGAAGTGTAGGGTAAGTTGCTTTCTATTTGTTTATATCTTTGTATCTAGACTGTTTCTGAAATAGTTTATTATGCTTGAGATATTTTATATAAAAAAAATAATCATTGTCACTAAATTGTAAGTTCATGAACTGGATTATCATCCAGAAATTATATGATGAACAATTTACAGAAGTTTAATGTCGATTTTCAATATTGGCCGTATTATTTATATGTATGTGTTCTGTCATCTGTCAATTGTCTTGTCAACTTAAAATAAAAGATAACAATGTTTTATTTTACTTCTCTTATTTTATTTTCTGTATGAACTTTTTATGGGTGTTGTGCAGTTTTAGCTTTTTATATTATTTTATTTTATTTCTTATTTTATTTTACTTGCTGTATAAACTCACCATAAAATGTGTACAGTTGGTAACAATTCACATCAGTCCCAAATGAAAGGCTTAAGTCATTGAAGTAAAGAGATTAAAGAGAATAGGTATCAAGTTTCAATAAAATGGCTGTAAATTGAACTACTTTAAAAGTTTTATTTAGATATTTCATTGAAAATTATATATTTATAAGTAAATTAGTATTGGATTTCAAGGATTGCTACTTTATTTCTCAAAAATGTTTTTTTTGTTTTTTTGGGTTTACAGGATAATTTGTTGAAATTTCGACAATCCTATTCCCCAAACCCTACATAGAAGAACTAACAATCTTCAATAAAAATTTCAGTGTTGTAGAGTATGTGGCGATTGTGGCTCTCGCACCCCCGGGGCCGGATTATCTTCAAGGTGGCATGCGCACTATACAGTATGTGATTCATGTTATCAACAGAGAAACAAAGGGTACTCTTGCCCTTTGTGTCACAAAGCCTATCGAGCCCATGCACACAGAGAAATGGTTCAGTGTACCAATTGTAAAAAGTAAGTGTTTGTATATTTTTTATATAATTTTATTTTGATTCGGTATACATTAGCTTATCAATTCAAATATAATTCATTTATGCTGAATTGAATTCCGAACAAATTATGAAAATACAAATGTTTTCTGTTTTCTTAACCATTTGGAAATTTTAGGTTTGTCCATGGAACTTGTGATCCAGAGGCAGATTTGGTCACATATCATCAAAAACGAGAACTGAATCCAGAGTATGAATATGTATGTTTGCATTGCAAAAATCATAATGGACGTCAAGTAACATCAAAAAGAGCAAGTAAGTTCAAGAAACTGATGATATTAATAATAAGGCTCCTTTAGAAATATTTAGCTGTATTAAATGATATATAAAATATTTTATAACTTTCGAAATATTGGCTATACTGTGTCAAAATGACTTTAGAAATTCAGTGTTTAGTTCAAAATTTCCTTCATTACATTCTTAGTGCATGGAAATGTTCTTTCGTAAACTGTTAGTATTATAAAACCTCAATAATCCGTTTTGGAGTGACCTAAAAAACCACCCCATTGGTTAAAAAAAGTCTGGTGTGGAATTTTGTGTACCGTAGAATTCTATTCTCAATGTGTCTCTGTCTCTTTCATGAATTCTACTATAATGTCATCTCACTTATGCTGTCGACAATAGAATTCTATGGTACACAGAATCCCACCCCTATTTTTGCCTGTAACTTGTCAACCATTGAAAATATCAAAAAAGAAAGCTTGATATATTTCCTAAAAGGCAATTTTTTACTTATTTTTATGTATAAGCTATGAAAATTATAGAATATAAATCCAAAACGCGGAAAAAGAATGATAATTTGGAATGAGCTTATCACTGTTCCCTAAAGTTGTCATTCCTTTTCACACCTGGAATGATACTGGACAGAAAACATTACAATTGAAGACAAATTACACAACTTAAAAAAATATCCAAATCATGATGACGTAAAATTTATACAAAAAATTTAAAATTAGATCAATGAATACATTATGTAGATATTTGAAAGAAACGAAAAATTAATAAACAATTTGAAGAAGCTGATAAAAACCTAAAAAAGATTGGGATGTTATTAATAGCAATATAGCTAAAAAAGGATCAATCCATAAATCAAATTAAAGGTACTTTTTCTCAAAAATTGGCGTAACGTTATCAAAAAAATTCAAAACCAATTCATCACTTTGTAGTAAATCTATGTTTTCAAAACCAATTTTGGAATCACTGAAATCGAACATTTCATTTGGCGAAAATAAAATAACTTCAAAAACTTGAAACATATAGTTGACCTACTTAGTCTACCCCTATCACTGATTGTTAATAAATCTATTAGGCGGATCTACTTAACTTTTCTGGGGGGGGGGGGTAAAACATATTATATTGAATCGAAAACAAAGATAATTTTTGAATTATAGTATTTTTTGTTATGAATCGAGTCCTTCTGTGGGGTGGTTTAATTACCCCAATTACCCCCCTATAGATTCGCCCTTGATAAGAATAAATTTCTAAATATTCAAATTCAAAATCTCATTTTTAAGGCCCATATTGTCTCACATATTGGATATTTAATAATATTGTGGTCATCTTGTAGTAAAAAGCAGAACAGCATATATTGTTTAATGAATAAAGCAATAGCGATTTAAAAAATGAAATGAAAATTATGTGACTTTGATATCAGAAATGCAAATAACTTCCATTCAAATAACAAGGATTTAAATAAAAGCAAAAACAATCCCGTATAATAATAATAATAATAATAGGTCTTTATTTCCCACATATACAAAAAACAAAAACAACGATTAAAGGTTTTATGGGAAAACGCCGAAGATCAGCTGGTTTCATATACATGAAGTACATGAGACCTCTGTTATTATTCTTGAGAGTGAATCCAATTCTATAGAATAAATCAACAGACTTTCTGACTTTGACGGAGCATAAATCATTATAATTAGTTTTACAATACTCATGGAAAATATTTTCAGGCACAGATGATCCGGGTGACCTCTCAGTCTCCCAAGAGTCACTTTATGACGACACATCCGAATTTGATCTCCCATCGCCTGATGAATTTGCTCGTAACATGGGCTTGGGCAAAGGAAAACCCTACACCACAAACAAAATCGCTAAAAAACGTTTCAGTTTTCCGCCGAGTACCTCAGGCAGACCCAAGGGTCAAGGCAAGACACTCCCCGGTAAAGCAGGGTTTATGAAGCGAGCTAGACTGACAGATTTCGGTCGAAAACGAGGTCACAAAGCGAAAATGAGAGGGATTTTCGGAGTACCCGGTGTGGGTTTACAAAGACCTGTGGCTGATGGAAAAAATGACGAGGAACCAGGTGTGGAAAATCGTCTGGTATTGTGTTCGGCGAAAGACAAATTTATACTGACCCAGGATACTTGTGTCATGTGCGGTGCCCTGGGAACTGATCAAGAAGGTTGTTTAATAGGTTGTGTGCAATGTGGGCAGTGCTATCACCCATACTGTGTTAACGTAAAAGTTACGAAGGTCATCTTACAAAAAGGCTGGAGGTAAGAAAATTTGAAACTAACTTTGGATTTTGAGGCATGATCTCAAAAATTAATCAAAAAATAGAACTCAATATGTTGAAATCGATGAAGCTAGAAGTGAATAAAAAGAAACTTTCAATTTGGTGTGCCACAGGGGTCCGTTTTGGGGCCACTTCTATTTACTATCTTTTTCGACAACCTTTTAATATTAATGTGAAAAAATTTGACTGTATTACAGACTAAGACCACATTTAAATAATATTACTTCAAATAAAGGCAAAAATAATTCTACATTGAGTTCTCTAGAAACTTTCTGTTTGGAAGGTTTATTATCAATAATTAAATAAAATAAATTTATCTCGAACTATTTTCCAGATGTCTAGATTGTACTGTATGCGAAGGATGTGGCCAACGCAACGACGAAGGCCGGTTAATCCTCTGCGACGACTGTGATGTATCCTACCATATTTACTGTATGGATCCCCCTCTCGACTATGTCCCTCACGGAAACTGGAAGTGTAAATGGTGTGCCATCTGTCAGACTTGCGGGGCGACAGATCCTGGCTTCAACTGCACTTGGATGAACAGCTGCACTGAATGCGGACCGTGTGCGTCTCATGTGAACTGTCCTAGCTGCACGGAACCTTACAGTGAAGGGGATCTCATTATACAATGCGTTCAGTGTGAAAGGTCAGTTGAATTTTTAAATTTTTTTGTTTTAGTTAAAATCTGCAGAAGATCTCTTAAGATAATGTTCTTTTCTTCCAAAATGTCATTTTGGATTCACAAAAAGTCACAAAAATTCACAGAAATATTTGAATAAATGAATTAATGATTTTCACAGTTATTTTTGATACATTCCTTATCTTGTATTGTAGGTGGTTGCATGGGCTTTGTGATTCCATTAAAACAGACGAAGATGCAGAAAAATGCGCCGAAGATGGATACAATTGTATTCTCTGCAGACCTAGAGACGTACCACCCCCTCACCTAATACCAGCTCCTGCCGCTCCTAAACCACCTACTCCAACAAAAAGTCCTGAAATGACTAAAAACACAAACTATTTCATTGACGGGGTATGCCTGAGTGAATTCGGAAACAGCCTCATCAAATCTTTGGCGATAGAGAACCATGGAACAAGAAAGAAGAGAAAAAAAATCCCAACCGTTCAAGATAAAGAGGCTGGAATAATGGCTACCATCGAATCTGTTGTTGCAGGTGGCAGTATAGGTAAGTGATTCTAATAATACTAAGGTTACTTGTTTTCATATTATTTGATATATACAGTACGGGCCATAATGTTGGCAGCATATGGGAAACATTTTTATTATTAGAGTTACAAAAAATATGTTATAAGGGATCGTTTCTGCATATTGGAAAAACCTATGGCTGGATGTTCCAAAAACCGCATCTTTGGATAACGAGTTTTTGTGCATGATTTTTGGGCTCAAAAATGCACTGCTACATTTTCTTTCAAGAGTGATTTCAAATGTATTATGAGGTTTTCAAAATGGAATTTGATCCATTTACTTAGATGATATAGTATTTTGGACCTCTCTACAAGAACATATTATACAGTGTGGTCCATAACGTTTGCAGCATATTGGAAACATTTTTATTATCAGAGTTACCAAAAATACGTTATAAGGGTTCGTTTCTGATAATTGGCATGTGACGTGACGTCACGTGACGTACCAATTGTCAAAACAAATTATTTGACCTAGCAAAAAAGTTATTTGAGGAACATTTTGGAACAAACCTAAAAAGTTCCATTATATTAATTACATAAGTTTATAATGATCACTAAAAATTAGTTGAGACCAAGAAAAGCAGCGTTTTTGAAACAATTGCGATTTTCAATTTTTTCAAATAAATAATTCATATTCCGAATGTGGTCCTAAAATTAAATTATAAACAACTTCATTTGCATTGACCTGTTTTGCAGATAATTCCCTGGAAGACAGCACAAAATTAGAATTGGTGGATGTGAAGGAAGAACCTCAAGAAATATTCAAAGAAGGAATGTTTTGGACCAAAGAGGACGGTCCCCCACCAGAGGGCTTCACAGTAATTACATTGGAAAACGGCATATCTGTCCTCAGACGTAAAAGACAGAGAAACTTACAAAAATTAGGCATCGGAGGCTTTCTAGTAAGAATGCGAGGTAATCGAAGCGGTCAGGATAATGAGGAAAACGACACCTCATGCGTTCAGTCTGTTCAAACTACTGGCGATCTTGCAGCTCCCTTGCCCACAGATGGCGAAAAACCTAGAAGAAAACCTGTGAGGAGGAAACCTAAAAGCAAACTTGCCGAGACATTTCCATCCTATCTCCAAGAGGCTTTTTTCGGAAAGGACCTGTTGGAGACGGTGGATTGCAAGAAGGAGGTCGAAAGCGGCAGTAGTGATGACGAAAACATTGACAAATACAAGTCCATCAAATTGTCGCAGGTAAGAATTAGAATTGTTTCAATAAATCTAGTTATTTTTTTACATTAATTGTGGGCCCCACGTTGGGCGCCGATGCTCTTAATCTCAAACTTATAAAAATACGCTTTTTTATAGGATGAGTTGATGGCAGTTGCTGCTGTAACAGGGAAACAAGAAAAACTGGACCCTGATACTAAAGATGGTATAAGGGATCAAAAATTATGCAGCATCATTCCCAAAGTGGAAGATGAAGATGAAAACACTGAAGATCTAAAAGATGTTCTTGCTTTACCTGGTGATTTGCTTGATACTGATTTGGTTAACAGTATCATTAATGAAGATGATGAACTTACTAAAAATACAGAATCACTAGGTGGTTTGGGTGGGTGCCATAGTTAAAAAAATGTAATTTCGGTTAAATAATTGCTTTTATTTCAGATACCAGCATGCCAGATGACTCCGAACTCGCTGATACGTTGGGCAGTTCAGGAAACTCAAAGGATACCAAAGATGAATTAAGTGATATTTTAGGACCGCACTTTAATTTAGACTCTATATCAAACATTAATAGTAAAGATGTTGAAGACATATTTAAGGTTGGTGTGAAACAAGACAAAAACAAGTTGAAAGGTTAAATTTTCAACAAAAAAAAATTCTAGTCAATCTGGCCCGAAGGACCAATTTTGAAAAACTCAAATTTCCCGTATAATTTTCAAAACACCGATGTATATCTTTTTAGGGAGTATTGACTGACGAGTCTCAAGAATCCCAGGAGAGCAATGTATTTCCTCTGCAGGGTAACAGTATATTCAGTGGAAATGCTCAACAAGCTCTTCCACAACATACAATCGTTCCGCCTATAAGGCCGACAACGTTATCTGCTGTGAATCAGTCTAACCTCAATTCACCAGTTAGTTTTCCTCCACCATCTCCGTATCACTCGGAATATAGCAAGTAAGTGAACAGAAATGAAAGATCTACTGCAGTGGTGCAGCCAGGATTTCAGTTTGGGGTGCTGAACATACAATTTATCAGTTACCATTTTTTTTTTTTTCGTCTGCCGAATGTTATGAAAGTGCGCTAGGATCCTATCCTAGCACATAAAACCACCTATAACAGCAACAAGCGAACTGTTAGGCCAGAAAACAATAACATCCTCTTGTAGGAAATTTTCTTAGCTTTCTTTCTATATGCATATGTATTTAACGAATGTGTCTCGTTATGGTCGCAAAATGCGATAAATGTAAAAGGTGCACTAGGATCCTATCCTAGCGCATAAAACCACCTACAACACCAACAAGCGAACTGTTAGGCCAGCAAACAACAACCTCCTCTTGTAGGAAATTTTCTTAGCTTTCTGTCTATATGCATATATATTTAACGAATGTGTCTCGTTATGGTCGCAAAATGCGATAAATGTAAAAGGTGCGCTTGTATCCTATCCTAGCACATAAAACCACCTAGAACACCTACAAGCGAACTGTAAGGCCAGCAAACAACAACCTCCTCTTGTAGGAAATTATCTTAGCTTTCTTTCTATATGCATATGTATTTAACGAATGTGTCTCGTTATGGTCGCAAAATGCGATAAATGTAAAAGGTGCGCTAGGATCCTATCCTAACACATAAAACCACCTATAACACCTACAAGCAAACTGTTAGGCCAGCAAACAATAACATCATCTTGTAGGAAATTTTCTTTGCTTTCTTTCTATATGCATATGTATTCAACGAATTTGTCTCGTTATGGTCGCAAAATGCGATAAATGTAAAAGGTGCGCTTGTATCCTATCCTAGCACATAAAACCACCTAGAACACCTACAAGCGAACTGTAAGGCCAGCAAACAACAACCTCCTCTTGTAGGAAATTATCTTAGCTTTCTTTCTATATGCATATGTATTTAACGAATGTGTCTCGTTATGGTCGCAAAATGCGATAAATGTAAAAGGTGCGCTAGGATCCTATCCTAACACATAAAACCACCTATAACACCTACAAGCAAACTGTTAGGCCAGCAAACAATAACATCATCTTGTAGGAAATTTTCTTTGCTTTCTTTCTATATGCATATGTATTCAACGAATTTGTCTCGTTATGGTCGCAAAATGCGATAAATGTAAAAGGTGCGCTTGTATCCTATCCTAGCACATAAAACCACCTAGAACACCTACAAGCGAACTGTAAGGCCAGCAAACAACAACCTCCTCTTGTAGGAAATTATCTTAGCTTTCTTTCTATATGCATATGTATTTAACGAATGTGTCTCGTTATGGTCGCAAAATGCGATAAATGTAAAAGGTGCGCTAGGATCCTATCCTAACACATAAAACCACCTATAACACCTACAAGCAAACTGTTAGGCCAGCAAACAATAACATCATCTTGTAGGAAATTTTCTTTGCTTTCTTTCTATATGCATATGTATTCAACGAATTTGTCTCGTTATGGTCGCAAAATGCGATAAATGTAAAAGGTGCGCTAGGATCCTATCTTAGCACATAAAACCACCTATAACACCAACAAGCGAACTGTTAGGCCAGCAAATAATAACATCATCTTGTAGGAAATTTTCTTTGCTTTCTTTCTATATGCATATGTATTTAACGAATGTGTCTCGTTATGGTCGCAAAATGCGATATATGTAAAAGTTGCGCTAGGATCCTATCCTAGCACATAAAACCACCTATAACACCTACAAGCGAACTGTTAGGCTAGCAAACAATAACATCATCTTGTAGGGAATTTTCTTTGCTTTTTTTCTTTATGGATATGTGTTTAACGAATGTGTCTCGTTATGGTCGCAAAATGCGATATATGTAAAAGTTGCGCCAGGATCCTATCCTAGCACATAAAACCACCTATAACACCAACAAGTGAACTGTTAGGCCAGCAAACAATAACATCATCTTATAGGAAATTTTCTTTGCTTTCTTTCTATATGGATATGTGTTTAACGAATGTGTCTCGTTATGGTCGCAAAATACGAAAAATGTAAAAGGTGCGCTAGGATCCGGCATCCTAGCACATAAAGCCGCCAACGAAAAATACTTCCGAAAGTTCTAGAATTTTTTCAATATTTTTTCCGTATTCTACGCCATCATTTTAATAGTCATTTGGTGGCTTGAGGGGGCTGCAGCCCCAAAGCCCCCCCTGGCTGCGCCAATGCTCTACTGATGATTACTCCAAGAGCTGTAGCTAAAATGTTACTACAGCCTGACAATAAATCGAATAGAAATGATTTTAGGTACACAGGCAGTTTTTGAACAGTACTTTAAGAAAAAAAATTGTTCTTCACACGAAAATTCCCGCTAAATATTAAATGTAGTGGACCTTTTCTATGATTTCTTGTGGCTTTTTCCAGCAGTCCTCAATTCAGCCCTGCCTTTTCTGAACCTCCTAGTCCTTGGGTGAGTGCAAACGAGCCTCCAGAAATAGATAGCACAAACGTCGGGGTTCCATCTACGTACAACCAACGTTCTTCTGAAAAAATGAAAGCTGACGAAGGCTTGGGCAACGGGGCAACTATTTCAGCGGTTCTGTACGCTAACATGAACCATCCCGAATGGAAGAAAGAATTCCCTGGTTGGTCAGATAGGTACAAGCAGATAATCAAAAAGTGGAGGACGCTTAGTCAGGATCAGAAGGCTCCGTATTTGCAACATGCCAGGGATAACAGGAGCCAGTTGAGGATGAAAAAGGCCCAACAAGTGAGTGCTGATTTTTTTTATTATCGTTTATAATTGTTTATAACACTTGTGCTGTGACATTTGAGGATGCTAGCTAAAATGCAATTACTGGGATATTTTAGAACATCATCATGGAACATGCCACTTATAATTTTTTTAATGAATATAAATAAATAAAGGGAATAAAATTCAGAGGTAGAATGTTTAGCTCAGCAAATAGAGGTTTGGAAGATATATGATGGTTTCTGAGTCAAAGTGTTCTAAATAATGTGTATCAGCAGACAAATTTTTTGCATCGTTTTATTCAACGCATTATTTTTTTAAATTATGATTATTGTAGGTTTTCAAATGTTCTATCTTTCGATAGGATTTGGTTTTTCATCATCCTGGGTCATTGAATGTTTTGGATAAGCGACTTCTTTGTGAAGAAATTCACATTTGTCGGACTGAATTTTAAGATTGGCTTCATAGAGACGATTAAAGACTTCAAGGTAATCTGGAAATGTTCATGAATTATCTGAGAATATGCGATCATGTCGTCCATATAGACGAGCCATCTTTTCTTCTGAATGGCTATGAGAATGTTGTCCATGACGCGTTGAAAGGTGGACGGGGCGTTTTTCAATCCAAGTGGCATACGAACGAATTCGTAATGGCCATTTTCAACAAAAAAAGCTATTTTCTGAATGTCTTTCGGATCGATCTCGCTCTGGTGAAAACCAGAGGCCAAGTCGAGTGTAGTAAAATATTGGCACGTTCCTAATTGATCCAAAATATCAGAGATATCAGCGAGAGGGATCAGAGATATCAGGGAGAGAGTATTACGACAAGTGTGAGTTCATTGAGTTTGTAGTAATCAATGAATACACGTCATTTTTGCTTTCTCAAGGCATCTATTTTTATTGTTCGGCCCATACAGGAGATGACCAAGGAAATATACCAAAGGTTGAATGATAACTTGATCGAGCATTTTGGATATTTGATTTTTGACTTGCTTTTAAGAAAATGAAAAATGTGAAGCAGTTCAATAGTGGTTTCTTACTTTATGTGTTAAGCATTGAGTTTGTCTACCAGAGGCTTCACCAGGTGTTCCTTCCACAGATTGTTAGATATTTGATGGGGACAATCCAACTGTATAATAGTGTTGATTTTATTTTTATTATTTACACTATTGATTAATATATCCAAACTGTATGCTGTATGTGAATAAATAAATAAATAACTCTAAAAGGGGTTCTATTAAATTTTGAGCAACCATTCACATATGAAAGAAAAATAACTTACTAAATATTTTCCCCTGTAGCCATGGGCGCCGCTACTTGAGGGCAAGGGGGGGCGACTGCCCCCCCCTGGATTTTAGTATATATACTACAAACGTAATGAACGTAAATTGCGGATGTTTCAAATAACATCTGAGCTTTAGTATAAAAGAAGATGCCCCCCACTGAAACTTTAACTAGCGGCGCCCATGCCTGTAGCAGTTACTGTTTTTTGCAAACGAAAACTTTGACTTGGAACATTTTATGGATTTGGGTAATGTCTTCGTATATTTGAAAAAAAATATATATATATATTTATATATTTCCTCTTCTATTTGCATTTTGCAGTAATCAAGACATTACGTTTTTGTCCTATTTAACACACTGGGAAAAGCATGCTCAATTTGAGCTTGAAGGGCTGTCGGATTGTCACTAACACCATTCATTGAGTGTTTATATTTTCATGTTTTTCACTTATTGAAAAGTTTGCAGCTTGTACACATTTTTGTTTTTATAATTTTTTGTGTCACTTCATTTTAGATGTAATCATATATCATTGAAACATGGAAAAATGAAGTAGCTCAAAATTTATTTTCAAGTTTTTAATTTTCATGTTGGTTTACCAATAGAAAACTTTTTAGTTATACATGTAAAAAAAATCTTTAAGTGAATAGTATCAGCATAGATACTCCTTTCCATCATTCATATTGTTACAATATAAGTATATCAACCAATAATTGTAAAAAAAGTGAGAAATTCTAAAAAAGGTATAAAAAAAAGTTTTCTCTGTTCTTTTGGTAAAATGGCTGAAATATTATGTCTACAGAGTATCATAATCAGATCGCCATGCTTTGGAAGCTGAATCTATATTCATGTTATATTAGAACGGAAATTCTTTTATAGTTGGTCATAAAATGCATCCTTTCTGAGATAAACCATATTGAACATTCACTAAAACGGTTTTGAAAACAACTAAAAATATTTTTGGAATTTAGGCTTAATCTAGGGTGTATATTTTCAAAAAAATTTTGATATATTTTTTCAAAAACTAGAAATTCTGAATGCCGAGACATGGTTTACGCTTTTGATTATTTATGGTCCAAATCGGATAAAATCAGTATCCGGTGGTTTTGGGTATCGCCGAGTACAAGTTTACAATAAAAAATTGAAAAATCGAAATTGCTTTTTTTTTCCCCGTTTATGACCAAACTTTACAGGAACGTTGATTTTAAAATAATGTGACGTTTCAGGTTCGGTAGTTTGTCGGTCTTATGGGTCTATTCTGTAACTCAACATTTTATTAGTAGAGACTGTTAAGTCAAAGAAGGATTTATGATATTTGGGTTCAGTTTTTAATTGGAAATTTCGAATTGGCAGAAATAGTGAAAATTCACTCTTAATATTCAACTACAAAAGATGAAGTGAGGTTTTTGAATGCAAATATCATTTTTATTGACAGTTAAATAACAAACCGTTAAATAACAATATTTTACAGAATAGACCTTTTATTATGACTTGCTCTGAAACTAAGAATTTTTTTTTTTTTTTTGATAATTTTAATCATACAAAGAGACCCCGTTCATTTTTCTATCGTTAAGCATGCATATCCGTACATCTAAAACGTGCCTATCAACCCCTCTAGACACAGCCCGCCAAGGACCAATCCGCACCACCTCCGAGCGTCATCAAGCCGTCCCCGGTCGCCGCAGCAGCGTTGACGACCACCCTGCAGACGGCCATACAGCAGGCGGCCGCCGCCATAGCGCCGCCCCCCCCGGCTACAGTGTCAGAGGTGTGCACTCAAACGAGGCCAACACTAACACCAGCTTCCACTAGCTCTGTGTCTGTGTCCGTATCCCCTTCTTCGCCCCCCAACCCCAAGCACCCCCCATCCTCGCCCACCACCCACCAGCAGTTCACCGTCCACGGCCACTTCGCGGGGCCGGGAGACCACGTCGGGCCCGCGCCCAACGTGACCGTCAATCCTCACTATCAGCCCAGCGTCGAGGGCGCTCCTCCCCATCCCAGATTAGTTCCCCCCCAGAGTAATGCCTCCGATCAGCAAATCCGAGTATTGACTCCCTCGGAAATAATGCGTACTCTTCCCTCCCTCTGTCAGGAAAATTATGAACCTCAGCCATTGGTGAGAACCTGTATTCGGTGTGGACTGTTTTTTTTTTAAATTGTTTTGTTTTTTTTTTTTTTGGAAATGCTTCTGAGGGTAGGTGTAATTGAAAGTTTCGGCCGGAAAATTAGACTCTACACTTTTACAATTTACATACAGCGTTTAATTTTGTCGATAAGATAGTCTTTTGGCAATACAGATAATTTAAAATCGTTTGGGAATTTGTATAAATCATCATGGATTGCTCTAAAATTTTACAGGTGTATTTTCATAATATGAAAGGCTACACTACTTTATCTTCTGTAATTGGTCAGAGTTCACCCCGTATAAGGTTGTTCAAGTTAGGGTGTCTGTAGGGGGATTTCTAAATGAAAAATAACAGAGATGAAGTAACTTGGGACATTATTGGGGTGAATGAAAAAAAGGTTTTGAAAATACAAATAAAGTAATACAATAGATGTAGCAAACATTTTTATACAACAAACAAAAGAGCATAATAATAACGTTTATTAATCATAATTCATTGCTACAATAGTAAAAAATTCTATACCCAAAGGGTATATTTATATGCTTATATGATTTGTATGCAAGGACTATCATGAACAATCAAACAGTTTAAAACTGGTATGAGACTGTTCATGAACCTTTTTGTTTTATATATTCTATTACAGAAAAAAAAACATACAATAGAACAAAGAAAGAATCCATTCAATTTCGATTTCTTTTTTGGAGGAAATATTTTTTTATTTTGATTTTGAATTCAGTGATATTTAAACATTTTTTTAGGTCTTCGGGCAATTCATTGAATTTTGAAAGTGCTTCATGAGTAAATCTTTTCTGGCCAATTACCGAGTTTGCAGAATCAAGATGGAACAAGTTATGTTGTCTTGTATTGTAATTGTGAATTTCTGAATTTCGGGTTAATATAAAATTGGATAAAGTGAGTGGTGTTTTAACAAAAATACTAGGAGGAAACCGCTCCGCGTCGTTCGTGCAACTGCCGTCACGTGAGGAAAAGTACTAATTTCCGCACTTGTTAGGTAAATAACTATTACAATACGCCTCCCCCCGGTCTCTTCACTAGAGCTCCAGGCACGCTGCAAGATAGTGCAGAAGGAAAATTCAAATTGCAATTGTGCTAAAACTTGTTTTAAATACTATAAACATTTGTTCAAATAGTTCTTTGAATTTAAAAATATATTTCATCAACATTCCAGAAGAGTATCATATATTAGGTCCCGAACAGATATTTTTTGAAGAATTAAATGAAAATATTTACAAATAATAATAATAATAATAATAAATCATAATACAGAAAACTGTTTCAATTTAAATATTTATAAGAACCAAACCATAATATCACATTCAAATCAAAATTGACATGAATATACCAGAAAGGAAATAATAAATTAAGTTTGCTATATAATCGTAAGTTTTTTTATCAAAAACTACTTTATTGACATTCAATTCCCTAAATTTTTTGTTAAATATTGCAACCTGGGTGGGTAGAAAATCACAAATATTCATATATAATATTCAATCTAGTCTATTACACCTACTCAAAGTGATCGTGTCCTGTGCATTTTAATATTTTTTTTCAAATAATTCGTTTTTTATTTTGGTTGGTTTTGATCAATGTTTGTGTTCATGAGTTCATTGGTTTGCAAGACGTTGCTGGATTCAAGCAAGCATGCAATTTCGTTTCTATAATTTAAGACGATTATTTTCAATTTTAAATATGTACTTCACAGAAGTTACCCCACACATTTCCTCCCTACCACCCAAAGATCAGATACCAGAGCTATTCTGTTTCGTTATGTTGAAATTAATCCTGTTTCTTCACTTGACATACCGTATTAACACTAGCTTTCGGTGTAGGAGTTTTTAATTTTTGGTTGTATTTGTGTGTTTTCTTGTAGCGTCCCGAAAAGGCTAGTATGACTTTTGATTGAGCAAAAATATGTATTTTTCGCGTTGCCTACGAAATACTTGCTTTATTAAAAGTAATATTTTCTAACTAGGGATGACGTTTTGTATATTGTATAATTGTTCTTCTACTAACAAGCATGGCTATTCTATTTTCCTTTGTACATTTTGTTTATAGTGTGGTCTTCCAGCCTATTTTTATCTTTTTTGGGCTTAAACATTTTGATGTAGATTCTTGATTTGAAGGACAAAGTGCTTTCTAATAATTTATCCACTTGGCGATTCCCTATTTTAGGATCAGGAGAAGATGGCACTCCAGCAAAAATCTGCCAGAGAGGCTGAACAGGAGAGGCAGTGGAAACAGTTGCAGGCTTTGAGACAACAACAAGCCCAACAACAGCAACACGTTATCCATGAACAACGTGTTCAAGGTACTGGTATGTTCATGATCTTTGTTTATTTATTTTTTGAAGTATATTAAAGGAAGACATGGATGGCTTAAATTTATATCACACTTTCATCCAACAAGTTATTGTAGTGCAATAAAAACAAGAAAAAAAATCCCGCACTTTCAGTGGAATTTTCATGATATCCCTATTATAAGAGAAAATGTCTTGGAACTTACTTCAAAATATAATACAAATATAAGCCTCAATAAAAAAAAAGAAATAAAAAAACAAAAAAATATTTCCCCTTGGCTTTGGAGCAGTACTGTATAAAAAAAAATATCCATAATATTTTGAACCACTCATATGACTCATTGATTCATCAAGAAGCTGTCATACACGTTGTCACATTTAAGTCGATCAATTCCATTGTCATATCAAATAAAGTCGCTAATTATCCAACTGAATTCCTAAATTCATTAGATTTGCCAGGACTGCCTCCACACAAATTACAGCTCAGGGTCGGCTCGGTGATGATTATGCTACACAATCTGAATCAATCGAAACTATGCAATGAAACAAGACTATTTGTTAAGAAGTTGATGAACGTGATTGAAGCAACTTCAATCATAGTTAAGTTCAAAGGCGGGGATGTGTTAATTCCAAGAATACCATCGATTCCGACTGAAAGAAAAGTCAAAAAATATTCTACATTACAAAGCATTGCAATAAATTTTGATCAAAACCATTTAATTGGCATTCTATTTCATTACATGGTCGTAAAGGGAAAATTTGGTCTCATTATCTTCATTACACCCATTCGAAGCCGTGGAGAGTAGCTAGTATTTGATAATTAATACTCAACCTGCAGAGTGGTTTTATGAGATACGAATACACTTTGGCTTGAAGTACTTCATAGTTGAACTTATCAAAGAT
The DNA here is from genome assembly GCA_958298965.1 of Chrysolina haemoptera. Taxonomy (NCBI): domain Eukaryota; kingdom Metazoa; phylum Arthropoda; class Insecta; order Coleoptera; family Chrysomelidae; genus Chrysolina; species Chrysolina haemoptera. The sequence continues at coordinate 1,056,887 of OY282602.1, read as the reverse complement.
TTTAAAGAAGCCGATATAGTTAAAATAAATCTGATTTATTTTCTAGGGTAGTTGAAATAGAAACCAAGTACGTTTGAGATATAGATATTTAAGAAACAAAGAATCAGAATGTATCATCAGTGAAAAATTATGTTTTGGAAAGAGAATTAAATATTATTATTCAATATTCAGAGTCTTAAAGCTGATATTTTTAGCAGTTGCTGGAAATATTGCTTCCAAATTTTCATTACATCACTTACTAAACGAAAGATTTAGTGTATACATGACATCAATCACATCTATTGTTCAAAACTTGAAATTTCTGGTAAATCTGAATCATGCATAGGTAATATGCCGTGATTGCGAAACAAAAATATATTTTCAGCCATAGCGAGAGTACAACGTCAAATTTCCTCAGATCCCACGCAACAGTTCCTCTCGGACCAGCAAAGCCCGTTGCAAGCGTCGACGCCTCAAGAACTTGTGCCGGCCCCATCGCCGTCTCCGAATTCCAGGCCATTTCTCGGTATTAAATCTCCAACTTTTCCTCTACCCTCGCCTTTATCACAGCCCAACATACGACCTCCGACACCCTCCCATTCTCCACACGATTTCACACAAAACTCTCCTGTTGACAGTAACGATCCTTACGCTCAACCTCCCCTCACTCCTAAACCTGCTTTTCAACCTAGGTTGCCTGCGGATGTTTTTGCTCACCAGCCAGCTACGCCGAGGCCACAGTTTGGGGTGCCAAGGCCCACTCTTCAGGTAAGTAATCCTCCATTTTCTGGTAAATAAATAACATGTTAAGTAAAATTATCACAAATAAATTTTTTTGGTACAGTTATAATAATTATGTAGAATTCACGTCCTTCAGAATAAGTCGAGGTTAGACGTTTCAACTTTTATTGACGTCGTCTTCAGGCCTTCAAAGTCTGTACAGCATCGGTCCCGTATGTATTTCCGATGAAGCGGAAAAATTCCTTGCTCACGAACATTATGGAGAATTCACGACCTTTGGTCGAGGTTAGATTAACAAATACGAGGACATAAAAAAATATTTGAAAGAAATTGACGAAGTGTCGACTTTTATTGGCGTCTTCCTCAGGGCTTCAAAGCATGGACAGCATCGGTCCCATATTATGTATTTCCGATGAAGCGGGAAAATTCCTTGCTCACGAACATTATGGAGAATTCACGTCCTTTAGTCGAGGTTAGATTAGCAAAAACGAGGACATAAAAAATTATTTGAAATAAATTGACGAAGTTTCGACTTTTATTGGCGTCTTCCTCAGGGCTCCAAAGCATGGACAGCATCGGTCCCATATTATGTATTTCCGATGAAGCGGAAAAATTCCTTGCTCACGAACATTATGGAGAATTCACGTCTTTTAGTCGAGGTTAGATTAACAAAAACGAGGACATAAAAAAATATTTGAAAGAAATTGACGAAGTTTCGACTTTTATTGGCGTCTTCCTCAGGGCTTCAAAGCATGGACAGCATCGGTCCCATATTATGTATTTCCGATGAAGCGGAAAAATTCCTTGCTCACGAACATTAGGGAGAATTCACGTCCTTTAGTCGAGGTTAGATTAGCAAAAACGAGGACCTAAAAAATTAAACAAATAAAATCAAATTAAAATTAAAACCAAAAAAATATGCATCATTATCACATTACTTTTCAATATAATTTTGCGCCCAACATGAGGCGAGTAACATTCCAATTTGAGGAAACAAAACATTCTTTATTATAGTATATACAAATATTTTGTTTGGTTGAATATATATGTTTATTGTACATAAGAATAAATTCAATAATCATTTTCACCATTACTGAACATAAAACTGTTTTTTTTTTGTAATTTTTTAACATTCATTAATAATTTTCAAGCAAATTTAACCGAATTCATTGCAAATAAAGTTTTTGTTCATTTAGACATTCACAACTCCAGTTCGTCCCGATCAGCTGAGAGACCTCTTGCAGAGGCAACAGTTCAAAAAGTTGGACGAACTTGTACCAGGCAAAACGCAACAAAGAGTTTGGCCTCCCAACGAACAAACGGAAGGAGACTCCCCCACATCGGTGGTGGTCTCTTCATCCGACACCACCTTCAGACAACCGTTACCTCCCAGCATTGTACGACCTAGAATGCCAGTTTCCATAGGAAACCGCCCGATACCTAGTCCTAACGCAATAAGATTGGGTCAGATTGATTCTAGACTGCAAGGACTTGACCCTAGGATGAGATTGATACTGCAGCAGCAGGTAAGACCGTAGTAATCTCGAACACAATTTCTATGATTCACGATCTCTAGACCTGGACTGTTTATTATTTGCAGTTCGATGATGATGAAATTTGTGGAAATTAAAGTAATTTTATTTTCATTATTCCTAGCCTTTTTGTTAGTTTTTCTTTTTCGTTTTTCCTGTTTTTTCCCGTTTTTCCTGTTTTGTCCCGTTTTTCCTGTTTTCCCCGTTTTTCCCCGTTTTTCCCGTTTTTCCCGTTTTTTCCCGTTTTTCCCGTTTTTCCCGTTTTTTCCATTTTCCCCTTTTTTCGTTTTTCCCGTCTTTTCGTTTTTCCTGTCTTTCCGTTTTTTGTTTTTTCCCGTTTTTTTTCCGTTTTTCCCTTCCTGTGGGGTAAATGGTAAAAATACCCCCTGAAAAGAAACCGGAAAAAATCCAGAAAAAAACTCAAGAAAATAGTTTCTCCTTCATAGTCTTTTTTTTTCATTTTTCCCCGTTTTTTCCGTTTTTTCCTTTTTTTTTCGTTTTTTCCGTTTTTCCCGTTTTCCCCCCGTTTTTTCCGTTTTTTTTTCGTTTTTTTCCGTTTTTCCGTTTTTTCTCGTTTTTTTCGTTTTTTCCCGTTTTTTTCCGTTTTTTTTTCTATATTCCCTGTTGGGATCGCCTGGCATTTTCCAGCGGCACGGAATCTTCAACATTTTGCTCTGGGCCTGTTTATTGTGGAGCATTGAAAGTCACTCCAGCGTTGACACCAATTGGTCTATAGAAAGTGTGTGATTCCTTTGATAATAAATTGATGACTCACGGGCAAAGATCCATAAATTCAACTGTACTGAGATTCGTATTCATTACCTACATCTTTTCATGTTGCAGCAGCAGAGGTTGATGCATTCAAACGTGCAAGGTATCCAGCAGCAGTTTGTTCGTTTCGCTCCGGGAGCGCGACCTGCCTCTGTCGAGCAGTACGAACAACTATTGCACAGACAGGCGCAGTCGCAGATTCGTGGGTCCGAACAAAATATCGTCCCCCGATTACCTTTGAATCAAGCTAGCGTTATACAGAGGCCTCAGGTTGGTCAACCAGTGCAGGTCCAATCAGCATCCGGCAATGCTGAAAGCAATACGAATGAGGAAGGTATTCCAGATAATGTTACTGCAGAGTTGGAAAAGTTGGAACAAGAGACAGGTAAATAGAGGTGTTTTTTTTACACCAGCATGCATTTTTTTTAGTTTATTGAAAAAAAATATATTATCAGTTACATTAATGGGTCATTAATCTCTTTAAGAAAACAAACTTTTATCGCAACAAGTTTTACAAATTAATATACATGCTTTTTTTTTCGAACTTTCAATGAACTTCATTATTATCATCACTATTACAAAGGTACAATGGTCGAACTCCAAGGCGTCAGCGACATCCTGGGCGGTCTAGGAGAGGACGACGACGAGCTCCTGGCAGAAATGGGAGCCGACTTCAACATCCTCGAGTACGCCGACCCCGAATTAGAAGCTCTGACGGGCGGCAAGACGAACATCCTCGACATCGACCTCGAAGAAGAATCCCTGAAGAAAGACAACAAAGCGGGGGCGGCGCCCAAAACCGCCGAGGCGGCAGGACAGCCGCCCGCGACGACCAACGCGTCGGTGATCAAGAAAGAAGGCGCCGCGCAGAAAGCGCCGCAAGAGTCTTTATCCTCGCCTGCGGCTCCACAACAGCCACCTCCGCTGTCCGTGCCTCAGAAGCAGAATGTTCAGCACGTTCCTCCGCCTGCTAACCAGCCACCGGCTACGCCTGTTCCTCAACCCGTGGCGCACCCTCATCCGCTTCTGACACCCCAGCAGATTCATCAGCAGATGATGCAGCAGGTGAGATTTTGGAAATGAGTCATGCGTAATCGAAGTAGATAAACTAAGGCGGCGCCAGGTCATATAATTCAAATTGGGACCAGCAGAGGCGCTTCCGTCGCGAATTCTTCCATAATGGATATGTATGTTATAAGGATCATAACGAAGATCATTATGGCCCATTTCGTCAAATACACGGATTAAATAATAATTACCCTTTCTTTTTTATGGTTTTTTTCCGTTTTTTTGGGGGGGGGGGATTTTTTCGGTTTTTTTTCGTTATTTTTTTTCGTTATTTATCCCTAGCTCACTTTGCCTACTCAGAACACATTATTATCGAACCCAATTCTCGCTTACTCCACAGATGTGGGAAAATGAATGGGAAAGGCCTGGCTGGAATATTCCTAAGGAAAAAAATTATAATGTTGGTAACGTTCAAAGTACAATATTCTTCAATGTGCCATTTATGAAACACTCTCTTGAAAGATTTCTTTATGTACGAAAATAAGTAAGGTTATTGAGTAGATAACCTATGACAACGAATTATACGAGATTCATTTTGAAAAAGGTTCAACAAGCCGCAGCCCAGGGTAAACCATTGCTACCAGGATCGAGGATAAAAACACCAGATGATGTCGTTGGCATTATTTTGCCCAACAATACCATTCAGCTCCAAGTGCCGCCAAGTTATCAACAAAGGCTTCTACTTTTACAGTGTAAGTGGAATTCTTTTTGAATGAAACTCGCTATTTCTCAGCCGTAGACTAATTTTTTATGGTTTCAGTACAAAATCAGAAAATACCAATGAGAATAGGACAACCTCCACCCGGTCTGCCAGTTCCGGTTGGGGTGAACCAGCAAATGCCAACCGGTTTGGTGACTGTGCCGAGAGGGGGCGGGATAGCTCCCCCGCCACCTCCGTATCCGGGACCACCGCCTCCGTATCCAGGCAATGCAGCCCAACAACATCAGCAACAGGTAATGAAGTTTGTGTGAACTTTTGGGCATGTCGTTTTTTCTACATTAATCGAAATGTGTTGAATTTGTTGAATTGTTTTCTGATCTACGTTGTAGGTTGTAACTGCTCTTTACAAAGACACTACTAAAATTATTTCTGAAGCATACTTACTTCCAAGTATTATTTTTTGGTGTTTAACTTTTTTTATGTTACACATTACTTATAACTTTACACTCTATCAATTTCTGATGAAAGTTCTAAGGAACCCAATCCCTGTTAAGAAAATGTTGATAGAATTGATGTTTCATTAATTATTATTATTCCGGGTGTTCACAGGTTCACAGGTGTTTCGATCATATCTGCCTGTATTTTGTGGCTAAAAATAATGTCAGAATTTTTATATTTTATAAAAATCTTGGGAAATTTAATTTGATCCAAGAACAGAATTTGTTGAATTAATTGAGCTTGAGTTGTATTTGTGTTTGAAGAAATTATTGTTTAAGACAATCTAGAATTTTTAACCAGTTCTTAGCTTCTATTGAAAATCTGCAATTGGTATAATTGCCAAGAAAGTCAAATCTATTGTCATCAGTATAGATAATAAACCGGAGCGGACCTAAGTGTCTTTCCTGTGGCACCCTTGGACTGATTTTGCAGTTTCTCTGCTTTCAAGCTCAGAGTTCATACCACTTGAGTTCTACTCTTCATATTTCATAATCCAGTTTTATTAAAGAAATGAAGAATTTTATGAAGAAATATATGTGATAGTATCCAAAATCACCTGTGATATTACATAATGAGAATATATACGATAAAAAAAAATTTAATGATATTAACTAAAAACAAAAAACTTGGAAAGAGTAATTCAGTTCCAACAAAAATGATTACCAACTTGTTGAATTTAATCAACAGTTTTCTCAGCTATGAGCATGTTATCATTTAGACAGTACATTTATTGAAAGTTTTACTGGTGTTCCCATTTCCTTTGTTTTTTATGTATTTATTTATATACAGTGTCCGACATAAAGTTCGCAGCATATTTTATATATTTTATTGTTGATTTCTCAAAGAAGAAGTATTTTTTAACAGCGATTTTCATTTTTAAGATTGTCAAGGGCTTTCATACAACTTATTTCAATAATTTTTACAGAGACTTAAACAGATATATTCATCATTATAACATAAGGTATAATATTTTACATGTGGAATTGGGCATTCTTGGCGAAAGGTCAAAATTTCATAAAATAAAAATTGATTTATAATAATCCAGCCTCTTGAACAGAGCATAGAACAGAGCATAGAACAGAAAATAATCCAGCAGCCCCATAGGACTGCCAAATCAAATCTGGCCAACACCTGACAAAATGTTTTTACAAGAATACATTTTGCAATTCTTACTGTAAAATCACAGAAGTAATCCAAACAGGTGACTGTCAAATATTCTATTATTTCACATGATAAAATATTCTTTGGCTTCGTATTGAAGTTTGGGCCCTATTCAGGGTGCTTTCTGTAGTTCCTATAGATGGCTCTGGGCCCCAATTTCTTGGTAGGTACTGGATATCGTAGGAACATTTGACAAAAACGAATAGAAATCAATTGCAGGATGAGTGATATGAGCAGTAGCTTTTCGTTCTGACCAAGTCTGTACTGAAGATAACTGTCAAACTAGTATGTGGATAGTCACCTATTTTGATTAACGTTTTCTGGTTGTTATAGGAAGCTTTTCTTTTTTCGGAGTCATGGAGTTGTGATGCCAAATTCTTAATTCAAAAAAAGCTAACGTCAAAATTTTCTTACATATTTTTGAATGATTAAATTTAGTTGTGAGCCTGAGATAATTTTTCAATAATTTTATGTAATGATGTTTTCATTTACAAATTATTGAATTATAATTATCAAATTGATTTTATTTTTATTTCTCTAAATCCAAGAACTATGAGTGTCAGCTTTACAAGCCACATGATTATTATTGTGAAACTTCCAAGTCGTCTTAATTGTTTCTCAAAAATATGCATCGTTGTGTTTAACAGTAATATTTTCATTCCTCACTTTCATCATGGCTTAATCTGAAACTCGAATTTCGATGATTTTAATGATTCAACATGGTAACACTAACACTAACCCATGGTTTGGTTGAGGTATGATATTATTAATTGCATGTGTATGTGGTAGACGGGATTGAGAATGGGGCCTGGTCTTCTCCCAACGAGACACTTCCATCCCAGTACACTGCAGGGTTTTCCCATGCATCCACATTTGCAGCGGAGACCCATACTCCTCGAGGTGAGATCTGCACAGACATACTCTCTCCTGATAATTATAATCCTTGCACTCATTCCTGTCTCTCGATATCACCCATTCAAGAATTTCTTGTGCTTTGGTACTGAGTGAAGACGTGTATGGAAACAGTTTTGGCCAAAAACTAGTTTGAAGGCATAAGCATGTTGGTTAGGATTGAAAGACTGAATACACCATAATTTTGTTCAAAATTGTTTATTCCACTAGCCATCGATGAGTGTTTTTTTTGTTGTTGGGTTGGTAATCAATTTGTTGTTTAAATATTGGATACATTGAATATCGAGTTATATGACATATGTCAACTTCATTCACCTCGATATTTAATGTATCTAATATTTGAAAACCGAATTAGTTACCAACCTAACAATAAAAAACTTTTCACCAATTGCTAATGGAATACCCTCACTTGATTGAAAAATTTACTTTTTCGGCAACTGTCCAGAAAGTACCTACTTCTGTTTTTGAGAAAGTATCACTTCCCGGCCTAGGCCTAGGAATATAAATAAGAATTAGAATGTTTCTGTTACTACCTATCTTCTGTTCGAATTTAAATATTTAACATAAATAAATCGCTTGAAAAAATAAAAATCTCGAAGAGGCGTGGCTTAATGGCTCTGTTATTTGTTATCCCGACCTCAGGACCGCACGCCGTTCGGGACTTTCCCGAAATAATCCCCATCCCGATCTCGAGGCCTCTCTAAATTTTTGGTTATTCGAAGTTAACCTTATTCACAAAGGATGGACACGTAGTCATATTGAATCTTTGGCTTTGGAAAGAGTGAGTTCTCCAGCAGAAAGCAATGAAATGGAAGAAGATGTTTTGCTGGATGCCAATCCAATATCCATATCTCATGCAACTAGTTCAGCACCAAAATCATAAGTTTTGTGCATGCCTCACAAATAGTTGCAGATAAGCACGAGCAAGTGTACAATTTCATTTGGAATTGTCAATCAAGTCTTGCAAAGTACTTTAAAATCAATAAAAGTCGATCAATTATTTTAGTTCTTACTCTGAAAGAAAAAAAAAATAACAAAAGACAAACTACTGAGTTATTCTACATTGTGTTGGAATGAGTAGGGTGACGGGTGAGTTGATTGTCGTTGAATAAACGGACACGGAAGTTAACACTATAACATTTTATTTACGACACTGTGACAATAGCGAACAATTAAAGAATAAAAACGTACAACGCGATGCCACATTGTTGAACTCTACTCAGAAACAGCTGATAATTGATTACTATGACTATGTTTTATTAACCAGTCGAACTCATTGACTGCTAGTTATATACCCCCTAACCTAATGACTCGCAAGGTTCTTGTGGTCTTACCTGCTTTTGATGATAGAGATTGCTTATCTGTTCTGACTGGTGATTGACCCCACTGGGGCCGAAGTTGGACGCTTTTTCACTATGCCATTTGGGTTCTGGCCTATTTGGAAAACCGCTGATAATTTATTACAAAAATTATTTGACACTATTATCGATATAGTTTTCAATATAATTACTGAAGTAATTCTGTACTACGTGATTTCTGTGGTGATTTATTAGAAAATAATTTTCACATAAAAGCATGTGGCCGGCACTTTTTCCATTATGGTTTTCATACATCCGGTAATGGTATATCGCTTACTTCTCTAGATTGCACCATAACTCATAATTTAGAAACAAACATCCCTTTTTTTTCAAACTCTGTATTCCTCATTCTCAAACCTTTTTATAACTGTTTGAGTATTTTTGCTTGTACTTCTTGCATGTCAGAACGAACTCGTCATCGTATTTCTCGAGTTTAACAAAATTTTGTCGTTAAGGAGCAGCCTCTTTTATTGGAAGATTTGCTTGAACAGGAAAAGCGAGAACAAGAAAAACTGCACAACCAGCCGCCCAATCAAGAAGTAACGTCCTCTACGGGAGCGGAAAGTGAATCATCTCTATTGACCGAACACGACTTCGAGCGCTTGAACGACGTTTTCAACAGCGGGCCAGTTGGCCTGCCTGCGCAAAACTCTCAAGGTAAGAAAGCCATCTTTTGATATCTGAAATAGTAGATAATTATGATTTTGTTATTAAAAAAAATAACCCAGACGGTAATGCGTGTTTTCTCCTTCACGTTCTGCTACTATCTTGTGAGAAACATAATTCATGTTATTTTTTTTGGTATAATCTGTGGAATTTTTAGCAAACCCTAGCCAGAGTCCCCACCAACCGTGGCAGCAAATACAAAATCGCCCAGTACCTACTCCAACTCCTCAACCTACAGTGGAGATCACCACGAGAGTTCAGACGTTCAACGCCAACTTGATTCCAGCACCGCCATTACCTCCTGAAAATATCATAACCGAACAGGACAAACAAACTCAACTGATGTACGAACAATGGTTGAATCACCAGAGCAACGTTTATGTAGCACAGTTGCGCTATTATGAAACCGAAGTGCAAAAACTAAGAAAAAGTAGAAAGGTAAGTGAATTGTCAAATTGAAATCACTTTTAACCCGTTGCAGGTCCTCCACTCTTTGCGACGTTGCCAATTTTCTTACAATGGCTGTCTAAATTATATCATGTATGTTTATAATAATGAAGGTGTTCAATATATATCATTTTCAGTCTCTGAATAGTAAACAAAGACAGCTAAGAAAGTCAGGAAACCAACTGAATGAAACAGACGCAGCGGAGCTCCAAAGGATTTCTGCCGAGCAGGCCATATTGCAGAAACACCTAGAATCGAGCAGGAAACAAAATCGCCAGCACTCAATGCTTGTCCAGGTATTCATCAACACTTTATAGGCACTGCTCTTTATGTAGGTAGCACCATTTGTTTGCGGTAAACTACACGACATAACCTCACTTTTGAATTTATTTTTGATAATTCTGCTGAATGTTACTAAAGTTTTGTCCGACATTCCGGATTCCGACTTTTATTTCGGAATTCCGATTATAATCTTGGAATTCCGACTTTTATCTCTTATTTCGTATATTCTTTCTAAGATGACTATATTTGATTTGCCTTGGAAAGCTTTATAGTCAATACTCATTTATTCAATGCTCGTTATTCTCGAACTAGATTGTGAGGTTATGTGCTCTCGAGTAAAATATTTCCACTTCCTCTCAAGTAGTCACGACACACAGTAAGTAGTTGCACCCCGCAGAAAGTAGCAATGTCTATAACGATTCGGCAATTTTCTATAATTTCGTATTACCCCTATTGGTCTATATGAAGGAATACCGAAACAAGCATCCAGCCAAGCAGCAGCAGCGGCCGCTTCCCGACCAAATTCAGTCGCCTCTGGGTCTTCCGGCTTCTTCTCCGATCCACCACCCGAGCACGTCACAATCGCCGATGATGTCGCCGTCTGCCTCACCTTTGACGCAGCACAGTTCGCCTATGAATAGTCCCGGGCCAATCATTTCTCCGGGTTCCGTTCAGAACCTTCTGCAAAGCCCGAACAGTCTCCCTAGCAATATGTCGCCGCTTCAGACTTCTCAGATGCAACCATCGCCTATGCAGCCATCACCAAGAATTGGAACGCCTCATTCCCAAAGTATGTATATCATTTCTTCTATGAGTAACCAAACGATAACCTTTTCTTCAATCGATCCAGATGAAGGAAGTCCTGGACCAGCTCCCTCGCCTTCGCAAGTGTGTCTACCACCGCCTGTTCCTCGAATGACGTCACCGCAACATCGACGCGTCGTGACAAGTCCGGTCGCCACGCCCCAAATGCGGTTCGTTAACAACGCCCTTCTTCAACAGCGAATTCGAATGCAATCTCCTATGCCCAACTTCCAACAAAAACCGGGCACATCGTCTCCTTTGCACAGTCCCACGTCTCAACAAATGAGTCTCACCCACCAGCTTCAGCTGCAGAAACAGCTTCAGCAACAAGCTCTGTTACAACAACAGCAGAATCTAGAAACTAACCAAAATGATCCTAGTGCGATTTCTCAGCGAGCAGCTCAGATTTTACAACACAGGAATCTGATGAGACAGCAATCCGTACAGCAGCAGGTAGTAGGTCCTCAACCTCTGACTCCTCATCAACACCAGCTGATGATTCAGCAGCAGAAACAGTTGAAACAACAACAGCAGCAAATCGCACAGCAACAAATCGCGCAGCTACAAGTGGCTGCTAGGTTACAACAACAACAGCAGCAACAACAACAGCAGCAGTTGCAACAACAACAGTTGCAGCAACAACAGCAAAATCCTCCGCACTCGCCGATGCCTCCTAAAAGTCCGATGGTCAGCCAACAAATAATGTCTCCGCATTCCATGCCTCCGTCACCGATGCAGATGCCTCCAAAGAGTCCGATGGTGCCTGCTTTTGGAAATTCTCAACCGAATCCCAACTCGCCTGCCGCCAGAAGTCCGGCTTTCCATCAGGGGATGGGCCAACCTCCTACGAGTCCTATGACCCATGTGCATTATCAACCGCCCAGCTCACCGATGCCTAGAAGTCCGATGGTCAGTCAGAACCAATCTCCTCACGGTATGCGGAGGCCTCCTAGTGCCAATTCCAGTCCGGCTATTCCTGATAGGCCGCGTAGCGAAGAAAATCCAGCAACGAGAACTTCCTATTCTATCGAGCATTTAATGCAAGATACGTTGAGTCAGAGCAGTCATTCTTCTATGCAGTACGGCAATGATGGGATGAATAACCTCAATCATTTCAACAGTGATATAATGAATCAAAGTAACCATCGGGATAATTTGCAAGGCAGCGGGGGCGGTGGTAATCCGAATAATCCTTGCAATCCAATACCGCTTCCGCCTGGATTTGGTAGGTTTGGATATATCAAACTCGGCCTGAGAGGAGGAGCGCCTATGTGGAACTATGGAAGAGGCGCAAAGAGAATTCCTACTCCTCCCACAGTAGTTAACAAAGTTGAAGAAAAGGTTGTAAATTCCGAACTAGCAGTCCAAAAAATAAGAAAAGAATCTCACTTCAGTAAGGTTTCCATTCTCAAAAGAAAGGTCCCTACTAAAATCAACTTCCAGTCCTCTGCCGCTGCAAAAGCCAGCTCTCTTGTAAGCACCGACTATAACGACTTGGACGACAGTTCATCGACTCCTCCCGTAACCCCTCCTCCTCTATCTTTAGTCAGTAGAGGATCCGTTCAAAAAACGCTGCCCAAGAAGATCCTGGAGAGACAGAGATCTAAGGAGTCGGTTATGGAGTTACATAGTCCGGACAACAAACAGCTTGACATGATGGATTATGATGATGACATGAACACCGTGCTATCAGCAGAAGTTTCGCTGAGCTCTGTGGCACAGAACGACGCCGATGACATGGTGGAAATGGAGACTTTATCTCAGCAGGATTTGGCAGAAGATTTGTCCAGTCCTTTGGAGTCAGATCAGATAGCAGATGAGTATCTACTGTTTCCCGGAAATATGGTCGTTGATATGTCGGACCGAAACCATTATTCTGACAAGGAGGAAGAAGAAGATGAAGAAGTGGAGGAAGATTATTCGGGAGAGAATATGCACATTGTCATTCGGAGCCCTACAACCAGCGACGATGAATTCATAATGCAAGGGAAAACGAAAAAATATAACTTGGTGCCGCACACAGGGCAACTGTTGAACATGCACGATGTATCAGAGTCGCCTGATCAAGAGGAAACGACTGCCGAGCCTTTTTCTGGGACAGTTGATGAGGAGACCTCTAATAACTACGAAGGTTCGGATCTTTTGATTATGGACCAACATAAGTCGCCCGAAGATTCTATTTCGACAAAAGAAGATTTCGAGGAGCTAATAGATGAAGGTTCCCGGAAAAATAACTTGACCAAGCGGGAAATCAACACTAAGCACTTGAACGATTTCCACAAATATGCTAACATCTTCAACTATGCGAAAAATGTTCAGCAAAATGTCCAGTCGCAATCGCAGAGTACTAGTAGGAGTGTCCCGCAAAAAGAGACCCAGAAAATGTCTCTCATGGGTAGTTCTGCAGTACACGCCACAAAGTCGAATACTGATAAACTTATTCTAACACCGTCTACAGCGACAGTTATGAATACCACACAAACGTCAAAAGTCACTAGTATCATATTAACCCATAATTCTGCGGTAAGGGGGAATGTTCTGAACGTACCGAAGATTGTGAGCACCGTATCGCCCGCTATAACAATAGTCACGGCGAGTACTTCCCAAATAGCTTCGATTTTGCCGTCTAAATTCACTGTACCTGTCATAAGTGCCAGCGCTGTACGCCAGCTATCCAATGTTAAAGTTTTAGATAAGCCGTCTTCCTCACTATCTCTTACTTCTCACGACAGTGCCTTGCCTAACAAGATCTTCGAAGACGATTCTGTATCGCCGGATAGTTCTAATTTCGAAGACGACAAATTCAAAGACTCGTTTGAGGAAAAAACCAAGTCGGAGTCGCCCACTCAGGACGCGAAAGCGCCCGTATTCTCGAAGAGTGTTGACATACCCAACAATTCCGCTCAAGTTCCAAAGATCGATTACAAGTCCAAGGAACATGCAGAACAATCGAAAAAAATCGAACATCTCCAGGTTACAAACCTGGTATCCAAAGAGCATGTTCAGAAGCAAAGGGTGCCAAGTCCTATAATATCGAAAACGTCTTCGCCTGTTATCATCCACAATACTCCGGAGCTCAAAATGACGGCTCAGGTCATTCAGGAGACTCAAACCCATATGCAGATGAATGCAACCGCCAATACAGTTGGTTCTTACGACGGATCTATAGACGATACCAAGTCGGTGGTTATATCTATTCCTTCTCCAACGCCCTCCCAGGAGCAGATGTTGGATAATATCGCCCTGCAGGCTTTAGAAAACAGGCGAAGGGAATTCGAATCCTTCGAAGATGTCCTGGATATGATTGAGAACATCACCGCCGAGCCCCCTGCTACTTTGGAAGAAACCGTTTCTCTGAAGGATCGCGAGCACAAGAAAAGAATCGACGTGAAGGATAAAGACCAGCGTAAAGAGCTGCCTAACAAAATTGAACACATCAACGTTACAGCATCTAAATCGTCTACCATACCTCAACTTTCGCCACTCTCACAACCAACAGATCTAACGACAAACATGGCAAATGCTTCACAACAACTCAGGACTCTATTGTCGTCGTTACAAACGACTTCTACTTCTGCACCTACGAATGTGGAGTCGGTTGTTAAAAGTATTGGGCACAAGGTTAGCAGCACAGCTGCGGCTAGCCAACCTATCGTGGCTTCGAGAGTTATCCAGCAGACTGGAAGACAGTCGCCAGTTGTGACGACAGTGAGTACCGTTATCGTTCCTAATTTGAAACAAAAAATTATTGTAACTTCAACGAGCAATGCTAGAAGCAGCCCAATCAAATCCCAGTTTCTTAGCACTGTCTCAAACAATGCCACACCGAGTATGGGTTTTCTACAAACGAGGACAGTGGGCGGAATCCATCTGATGCCCGATCATCCCAAATTACCGCCAGTTACAACTGTCACGGCCATACAGCAAGTCGTTTCAACAGTGACTTCGCTCTCCAATAGCACCACGTATAAAACGACTAGCAATACGGAATCTAAGAAACCTTCCTTGACGCTGACCGCTATGTTGCAAAATCAGCCCGCTGCTTCTATGACGACCAAGTCTTCAGCAGAGACTATAACAGCAGCGAGTCTCTTGAGTACTACTCCAATAAGCTTACCGAGGACAGGTTTCACAACCGGTTTTGTACAAGCCCAGCCGAATGTGATTAAAACTTCGGCAATTTCTGCTCCGTCAACTTCTGCAATGCAAAACCAGCCTGGCATGGCATCAACGATGCTAACAACCATTCCTAAGAGTTCCAACGATATTCATACGGGTACTGCGCTTATGGCTACTCCAATGAACTTGACGAGGTCAAGCTTTAGCACCGCTCTGGTGCAAACCATGCAGAATTCAGTGTCTATTAATTCCAGTAGTATAACATCTTCTGCCAGTAACTCAGCGGTCAGCTCTGTTATCACTGCGCCAAGTTATAGGGCAGCAACGTCTACTACGAATTTACTGCACACTCAGCTCACTAAAGTAGTCAGAACTAGATCGCTTGAAGAGCCTAAAGAAGTTAAAACCGAAGATATCAAACAAGAACCTAGCGACGGCATTATGAATACTCTCGAGGAGAATAAAGCGGCCATAATCGCGAGCATAAAGCAAGAGCTGGGCGGTTGTAAGTTTTCCAGCATATCTACCCCTTTGAGCAAAACCGAAGATTCGCAAAACGTGCTGTTGAAAAAGCTGCTGCAGAATACTGCTTGCGCCAGTACACAATCGCCACCACCTGCCTCCGTCAGTACCACCAATACCTCCGCGCCTACAGCTCCGCGAATCCCCATAAGAGAAACGTCGTTTGTTTCTAGTCCCACTGTGGAGCAGTCTATACCTCAAACACCTGCGGTTACATCTTCAGCTACTCAACAGCTACATATAGACGTGAAAAAAAGTTTACCGCCTACAAGGACACCTAGCAGGGATGAGTTGCTGTCGCCTCAAACTCCTAGATCTTCTTGTAGCCAAGATTCGAGTTTGCAGACGCCGCCGATAGTGGTGAAAAAGGAGTTGCCATGCGTACCTCTTCCACAACGAAGTCCAATACTCACGCCTCACGAGGTGAAGAAGGAGTTCATCGACGAATCGTCCCAACATTCCGAAGTGTCTGACTACAGCAGATCCGACGTTCAAATGAAGGAGGAGATAGAGTCCATGGACACCTCCACCGAGAAGGTGATCTTGGACAAGGAGGAAATTAAGAAACAGAAGCGGAGGATGTACCAACAGAAGAGGAGGCAGAATCAAATTCTCAATAAGGAACTGGCTGGCCAGCCGAAGAAGAGGCCGAGAAAGAACTCGAAGATCGACGAGGATTACGATAGTTACATAGATAGCGTGCTGTCCCAGCTGAGACAGTTGCCTTCTATGAACGTAGCCGAGCCAAATCTGAACCGCAACCATGGGGTGGTGTCTGTGTTTGGATCGGGAGACATGTTGAAGCTTGGAACGGCGGAATACTCATCGCAGTATGGCGACTTACTTGGAACTTATGGGAATGCTGAACTTCCCGGATTCTCAGACTTCTACTTCACAAAACCTTACGGCGACTTGGATCCCTTGCCGGAAAAAACTCCGGCTTCTACGCAGAGAGGTTTCTACGACCAAGAGTTTCCGCTGATTAGATTCGACCCAGAGGAACATAAGAAATTCGACTTGTTTTCTAGAGAGGATAGTCCTGATTCGATTTTGAGCAGTTCTTCGCCTGAATGTCTCACGAACGATCCAGAACAAAGGTATTTGGGGTTGAGGCTCATTAGCGATGATGAAGATGAGAAGGAAGACGAAAAATCAGCTGAGGGAAGATGTTCTCCTGTTGTTCCTTTGATAAAGCCCATACCAATCAGGTTGAAACCAGCAGGTGGATTATACCTGAAGGAAGATAAAGATAGCGTAAGTGTAGGTCATATACTTTTGTTACAATTATTATTATTCAATTTATCCTCTTAGGACAAGGAAAATATTAATCGGGAAAGTTCTGTGAGAACCATATCTGAGCAAAAGCCAGCTGTGAAAGATTCTGGAAATGTTACCGTCACCCTTACGTTAACATCATCTGCTGCTGAAGACATAATGGGAGTTCTGAGAGATTTGGCTAATATTTTGCATATTCCCGCACCTACTAGTTATCAAATCGTAGAAAGATCTACTCCGCCAAGCCAAAAGTTAGGACTTTATAGAACTAAAGGTAGAGATGGTAAAGAAGGAGGTATTCGTATAAAAGTTGTAAATTTATTCATTTTGTCATGATTATTGTATTTTCAGCTCCGATCGACATACAAAGTATTCTTAACGGATCTGCCAAATTTTGCAAGCTCTGTGACATTGTTATACTGAACAACATAATAAGGAAGAAAGTATCAGACTTGCCGTGTCTTGCCAAAGAATTTGAACTGTTGAGTGATGCAGACGAAATATATTTCTGTAGCGTGGCTTGCTATACGCAGGCTTTGACAAACAGGTCATTAACTTCTAGGGTAATTCGTTCAGAATTTTTTTTATTCGAGATGCTAAGAATTTTGTTTTTAGACTCCTGGAGTTATTGAAGACAAGATGGAGGAGAAGCATAAAATACCACTTATGGAGTCGTTTGACAGCAAGTCCATAATAGCTCAAAGGCTATCATTGGGAAATAGGGAATTCAAAAGAGAATATCAGTCAATAGACAACAAGGACTTCTCATCTTACTTCCATGATTTGGAGAACAGTCATGGCAGTTATCACAATCATGCAGAATACAAGCCTATGCCTATACGGATGTATAAGAATCTTAGATATAAATATTGGGGTCCAGGTTGTCTGCAGCCTAATCAAAAGCATAAAAAACCAACTGACAAGGAGATAATGGAGCTGCTCTATCGCATGCAAATTACTGTTACTCCAATAACTATGCCGGTGGATACAAGAAAGTGCATGTTTTGTCAAGGTAAGTACATTTCAAGGAGAATAAGTATGTCATTATTAATCACTAAAATTCATTCAGTTTTCTATCGGACTAGTCAGAATATATGTATAAATTCATGTTTTGCTCCAAACCCGTAATTACTAGCATCAGTTGTCATATATAAAGAAAGACGGATAGTATGACATTAAGGTTTTAGTTTGAGTTATAGTTTTGAGTTCTTAGCTAAATAAAAGATACGCCCAATATAATAAAAGACTTCCTGCTTTAGTAGGGGTTTTTCTGGGGAAAACCTCGATTAAAAAAAAACGTTTAAAACATTTGAAGCGCTATTCATTCACTTTTATATTCATGGACTTTTCTTCTGATAGGCAATTTTTTTAGGTGTCGGCGATGGAGTTGCAGATGGCCCCGCTAGACTCCTAAATTTTGACGTTGACAAATGGGTACACTTGAACTGCGGACTCTGGTCAGACGGAGTATACGAGACTGTGAACGGTGCACTAATGAACTTGGAGAATGCAATACAAACAAGCCTGACGACCACCTGTATACACTGCAACAAATTAGGCGCGACCATAAGATGTTTCAAGACGAGATGTTCCAGCGTTTACCACTTGAGTTGCGCCGTAAAAGACAGATGCGTGTTTTACAAAAACAAAACGGTGTACTGCACGGCGCACATACCTAAGAACGAAAAAGATAACGAATTGACGACGTTGAGCGTTTCTCGTAGAGTGTATGTCAACAGAGACGAGAACAGACAGGTCGCTTCTGTGATGCACAATTCTGACACTAATAACTTACTGAGAGTGGGCAGTCTGATATTCCTGAGCGTGGGCCAGTTGCTACCGCACCAGTTGCAAAACTTCCACACGCCCAATTACATATATCCGATCGGTTACAAGATCATCAGGTTCTACTGGAGCATGAGAAGATTGAACAAGCGGTGTAGGTACGTTTGTTCCATCCACGACATATGCGGTAGGCCCGAGTTCAGAGTGCTCGTACAGGAACATCCGGAAGAAGACGTGGAATTCAAAGACCAGAGTCCCAAAGGGGCGTGGAACCAGATCCTGGATCAAACGGCGAATATGAGAAGAGAACACAAGTGCTTGCAGCTGTTCCCGAAGTTCGCAACCGGCGAAGATCTTTTCGGCCTCACCGAACCGGCAATTGTCAGGGTACTGGAGAGTCTGCCCGGTATCGAAACGTTGACGGATTATAAATTCAAATACGGACGCAATCCTCTGTTGGAATTGCCGCTGGCAATCAATCCTTCGGGCTCTGCCAGAACTGAGCCGAGACTGAGGAGTCAGATGCACTGGAAGAGACCCCATACCCAACGTACTACTGGTGCTACTATCCGGCCCATGTTTGGGCCTAGCATGGGTCCTGTTTCTTCCACGACGACCTTGGGAGATATTTCGTGTCCCTATAGCAAGCAGTTCGTGCATTCCAAGAGCTCGCAGTACAAAAAAATGAAACAAGAATGGAGAAATAATGTTTATTTAGCAAGGTATGTTTGTGAATACAGGAATAAGACAGTTTTTCAGTGACTATAATTATTTTCTTTGTATTACAAATTTGAGTTTTAACAATTTTCAGGTCGAAAATTCAAGGATTGGGGCTTTATGCTGCCAAAGACTTGGAGAAACATACTATGGTTATTGAATATATTGGCGAAATGATAAGAACTGAGCTTGCAGAATGCAGAGAAAAGCAGTATGAAGCCAAGGTGAGTTTATGATAAAATATTGTTTTCGGTTGAGATTCAATTGTCTTTGGTCGAGATTTAATTGTTTTTGGTTGAGGTTCAATTGTTTTTAACGGTTACTTGATGATGAAGCTTATCAAGAGTATTAATAACTTAATAATTTTTCCTAGTAGATAGCTACTTATTGTATGCTATCAATGTCATACAATCTATTCTTCATTCTTTGGGTAATTTATAATTAATTATCGAATTGCGAAATGATGACTTCAGAAATTTGAATTGATCCTAACTTGAGATCAGTCTTGTACGAGTGTTACCACACATTCAAGGTGTCACTACCTGCTGAATACGACGTACTCTCGCAAATTACACGATGTCCATCTTCCATCAACTGCAATGAGGGAAAGTAATTATTTATCGTCAGAACGCGAAAAAAAATACATTGCATCAGGATACAGAGACAAAGATAGACAGACAGACAGACAGAGACAGACAGAGAGAGAGAGAGAGAGAGAGAGAGAGAGAGAGACAAAGAGAGAGAAAGAGAGAGATACTAGATAGAGAGAGAGACAAAGAGAGAGAGAGAGAGAGAGAGAGAGGCAGAGAGAGAGAGAGAGAGATTATTTTTCGTAAATTAAATTTTTCCTGGAAAAAAACAATTTCGGAAATTATTTTTTGTCAGTATTGAATTATTAGTATTAAGAGTTATATTTTTTAACAGAATCGTGGAATATACATGTTCAGACTGGACGAAGAGAGAGTGGTGGATGCAACTTTGTGCGGAGGCCTAGCAAGGTACATAAACCACTCGTGTAACCCAAATTGTGTGGCGGAACAAGTTGAAGTCGAACGAGATGTGAGGATAATCATTTTTGCCAAACGAAGGATTCAAAGGGGAGAAGAGGTGAGTACAAGGCGGTGGCATTAGTTTCATTTTGTGCTATAACAATGAATTGTGTTGATTTCAGTTGTGTTATGACTACAAATTCGATATTGAAGATGATCAACATAAAATTTCGTGCATGTGTGGTGCACCGAATTGCCGAAAGTGGATGAACTAGTTAATATATATATTTTATTTTTGTTTGTACAGAAGTTGTTGGAAATGTCTCGTGTACATACCCATTTTTTATTCCTCGTATAAAGCAGACTGTCGCAGTGCCATTTTTATGAATTCAGTCTAATATACATTCCATAACTTCGCAATAAAAAGTGATAATTATATAACAGGCTTTTTTACAAGGAGAATGTTTTTACAAGTTAGCTAAATTGTACTGACTCGTTATGAAAACACCCTGTATATTTTCATATGAAGAAAAGCGAGCGTGCTTGGGTTAGGGACCAAATAGGGGCTAAACATTGAAAATTTTACTACATAGGCGTTTTTGTTTTCTTTGTCAAGTTGAGGTTATGTCCCTTTTGAAGTGAATTTAACCAATAATGCATCAAGATATGAAAACCCCGGTGATTGTCAGTTCAAAGGTTTTGGTATTGTAAATATTATGTGTGTTGCATAGTCTAAAGTTTAATTGTTATCCAAGAAATGATCATTTATAGTTCATTTATATTAGGTACTCCGAATAGTTTTGCCATTTGGAGGTTATACGCAACAAAGGAAGAGCTTTCAAAATCAAAAAGTTCTTAAGTTGGAAGAAAAGCACCGCAATGTTGGTTAGGGGTTGTTTTCGGGCCTGAAGCTCACACTTGTAACTTAAGTACTGTTTTGATCTCACAAAGTCTCTTTTTGGTACGTATAATCTCATCATGTCAAAACTTCCTCTAATTTTGCTAATATCAATGGATTACTAATATTTAAATGTTAGATGAACATTACTATCATTTTAATTGAATTGAATTGTGTCTTTGACAAATCAGATATAATAATTGAATTTATATCAACTTGTCCTACACTTACCGGGGCTTTCTTAAATCTGAGAGCATGTACCCCTTTTGTTGTAAACCCTACCTAAAACATTGTATACAAATTTTTAGTTCCATTATTTATTTTTCCACAGTGATGTTATTTATGTTGTTTTCAGCTGTGTGTACATAGTTATTTTATAATCATGTTGTTAGAATTATAGGTTGGGTCAGGAAAGCTTGATAATGTTTGAATTTTGGAGTTTTCATGGGCTGATCTGTGGACATTCAGCTTTTTATCGCCTTGATACTCCTCTATTCGCAAATCCCCACAAGAATTGCTGTGCAATATTAAATTCAAAGTATTACAAAGGTATGTTTTAGAATATTTCCTTTCTAAAAATTTTATGGTTGATTTTTTTCGATAGGACAAAGTCCTGAGAGTTGTTAATTTTTGCTATTTTAGGTCTGTATATCTTTGTTTTATTTTTTGATGTGATGTGAATATATTTTTATTTCTATTATAATTACGTATCGAATTTAATCATATTACTATTTTTTATTTGTGTACTTTATGCTTTTTACTCGATTTTATAAAGAAAAAGTGACAATCACTTTTATAGTAAAATAAACTGTATTAAGCACTACCTGATCAATGTTTAATTGTTTATGTACAAATATCATTTATATATGTAAAATAATGTAAATATAAATAATGAATTTGAAGCTGTTAGTTTTCCTCTTGACGATTTTTGAAAATTATTGCCGGCAATAATGACATCTAGACCAAGCTATAGAAGTTTTTTCACCTACAAAATAAAAGGCGGAAATGGCCTATGCTAATTTTTATAATATAGTTCGTTAATGAACCTTCAATCAAATTATATAAACCAAATAACTTACTAAATATTCATTCATTATATGAATTTAAAATTTCAATTTTCATTCACTATGTTGATACAGGAAAAAAACATTCAGATCTTACTTTTGATTATATTTCAACTAAACATTACCATAAAACAAGAAATATAAATAAAATAAATGCATTACGTTTCAAATCAAACTTTGGAAAAACTTCCATTTTTTATGAGGGAATTGAGATATATAATAATATACCACAGCCATTAAAAGATATTAAAACTAAAACTAAATTCAAAAACGAACTTAAGAAATATTTTCTTAACAGATAACTTTTCTCTTCCTATTATATTTCAGCTTTCATTTTGCTTGGACTATTTACTTATATTTCAATGATTATTTTTATCAGTCTTTTTCTATTAATTGTTTGATTTCTTCATTAATTTGTATTTCATATATACTATGTATTGTCATTAATCAATTTATGTAAAAATTAATCCCTCTATAAACAGAAATGTTTCTTGGGATCAATAAATAAAGTAAATAAAAACCCCAGTTTTCACCTCAGCAAAATCGCTTCAAATTTGGCATCTGGAAGTAAAGATCATTCAACAAAATGAAATTTCAAGAAAAATGCCAATGCGTTCAAAAATTAACTCAGGTGGGGTTACTCAATGAGAGTTCTACTATGTACAGCAATTTTGTTTTGGATTGACACTTTTGTATGAAATTTCGTTGTCATATAGAGAATTGAAAAACGATTCAAATGAGGTATTGCTTGACCCACCATGCAATTAAAAAAAATCATGATTTATTTTGGTTTCAAAAAGTAGCTTATTGAACATCCATTTCACCGAAAAAAATTTCAAAGGAAAATTCCAATCCGTTCCAAAGCTAACAGGGCGTGGGTTACTATATGGCACACTGTATACAATGTAGAGTTTGAACTGTAAAAAGGTTACTCTTTGGTAAATGCTCTACAAAGATATTCAGTTATTTTATTCAGATTTATTTAAAGAAATATCAGAAAATTCAAATTTCATCAGAAGCCGACTCCTCAGAAGAATCTGTGAGTATTATTGATTTGCGATTTCTATTAGGTGTAAAACTGCTCTGAGTCTGGAGATATCCCAACTGAATTAGTTTTTTGTCAACTTCTGAAATTTTATATCCTCTAAAACCAATGCTTGACACGATGCTCTTTTCAAATCGTTCCTTCATGCTCTGCCAAGTTCTGGCAATCATTCTGCTCTCTTCCAGGTCCACCCAGAAAGCTTTCGTTCTCAAATTCAGATACGATTGAGTCACCACAATAGCTTCGAGGATGGTGTTTTCCTCGTCGAGCGTATAACATGGCCTGTACCCAGACATTTCCTGCAAAAAATTATTCATTATTTCTACTTAATCCAGTACGATTGGGTTTTGAGACAAGAATCGATTGTAGCACCACGAAACTTGGAATGCTAGTAGTTGGAACCATGACGAACACGAAAAAAAATTGTTTACCGAGATTCCAGGGGTGGAACATATTTTTTATTCATTTAAAAATAAATAAATTTTTGCGGTAATCTTGGAAAGTATATAATTTATCGAAAAAACAACTCAACAAGGTGAAAGACAATTCAATTCTCCACAAAAATGATTCCTAGTAATTTTTTATGAAATGCGCTCGTTTTCTCAGAAGGAGAATTGTCTTGCAGTTTACAGGCACAAGGGTCAAAAATATATGCTTATAAATTGCCCATGCAGGGTTTTTGAAGCATGTGCAATCAACAAGCATATATTTTTAACCCTTGTGCCTGTAAACTGCAAGACAGTTACAAACGTTCAAAAAGTCATATTTTAGAATGAAAATTCGCGATGCTCCTGGTCCCTCACGCTCTCTTTAAGCTCGCGCTCGGAACTTCCCACTCGCATCAAATTTCCATTCTGACCTTGTTACAAAATATACTATTCTGAGCTGAAGCCATAGCGTAAAATTCACATAAACGAAATACCAGTCAGTTCATATTATCCTGTATATCACGTCAAAAATCTCTTCTATTGTCACTTACTGCTTCGTCTGTGTCATCTGATTTCAGCAAAAGATGCATTCTCGAAGAACAGATAATTTTCATTTAATGTAGAGTAGTTTTCGAAATGAAATGAATGAATAGTGAAGTGCAAAAAACTCATTTTTTTGTTGAAATTGAATTTTTTGCACTAAAATAAAAAGT
This sequence comes from Chrysolina haemoptera, assembly GCA_958298965.1. NCBI lineage: Eukaryota > Metazoa > Arthropoda > Insecta > Coleoptera > Chrysomelidae > Chrysolina > Chrysolina haemoptera. Next base: position 1,032,452 of record OY282602.1, on the reverse strand, counting down.
GATCAGATAATATGAAAAAAAAGGAACTTCGGTGTTATTTATTAAAAAAAAGAACTTCCATGTTTTATATTATAAAAAAACAATATACATACCCAAACAAAACCGATGATTGAGGTTAATTTTAAATTTCACAGGTAATTTATTCCATGTCAATTGTCACTTCCTCCCTCTCTGTGTTTTGGACCTTGCTTTCCATAGGCGCACTTGTCCAGCTCTTTCTCTATTACTTTGAGTTGAATAGAGGCTTCGTCCGGTGGATGCACAGGTCTTGCTCGAAGCAATTATGCATCCATGTGAATTGTAATATGATTTTTGTGTCCTTGTATCCTCGTCTATTCTCATCCACATATGGTTGGGTTTTTTCTTGTGTGCTAGAATGTTACTCGGAGTTCGGGCGGGATCACAGAACCACAAACAAAACATCTGTGAATGACTATGTCTAGTTGCGTTTTATTTATCTGATTCCATTCGGTATAGCTATATTTGTCGTTTTATTTGCAACTTTTTTATTTTCAGTTGCAGGAATGACTAGATTATTTGTCATGCATGTTACTTTTTGTCGTTGAATTGTACTTCATACACCATTACTGGAATTAAACAATTAAATTGCAATAAATAATTATTTATGATACAAGTTCGTAAAGTAGGACTTTTATTTTTTAACTACGGCAACATTGGCAACACTTGATTGCAGATGTCAATCACAAAACACATATGTCAATGTCAGATGAAGGCGATCGGCGATGTATGTACTAACTGACTGATGTTGATGTAGCCCATGAAAGAGAAGGATGAAAGAGTTCAATCAAAGCATGAAAGCAATCAAACAAAAATAAATGAAACCAAAATAGCCAGAGTTAAATTTTTAAATAAGAAAAATAAAAGTGAGTAGTATCATTTTGTGCATTTAAAACCACCTGTTTTACTCAATATTCCTATATAAATTTTTATGCTTATTTTTCAGATGTTTCCATATTTCAGCACACTTTGGAGAAAGGACCACTTTTTGATGACTAATCACAAGGGTTTTTTTAGATTTGATCATCAAGATCCAAGCAGACTTGTCAGTTCACACAAAGTGAATAACTTGGAAAAGCGATTCTTAGTATGGACTGGAAAATATAAGAATATAAATGAAGTACCAGCTTTTGTTACTCAAAGTGTCATGGAACGCACAAGAAATCGAATGAGAATCAAAATTGCCAATTACATGATGCTGACTACTGCTCTAGCTTGCATTGCTATGGTATATTTAGGAAAGCAAGATCATAAAAGAGGAGAATCACTTGCCAAGCAAAATAGAGATTGGCATGCTCATATGAATGCTGAATCACAAGAAAAATAATGTCTCATTCTTAGTTTAATCAACATCTAGCGGGGTTTTTAATTGATTGTATTGTGTTCAGACCTGATTGATATTCAATTTTAAAGTTTCAAAGCCAAATTGTTAAAATTTTATCTTATTATATTTTTTTGAAGGTGGTAATGAGTGTGTTATGTAATAGTACCATTGCAATAGTGAAAAGATTTTTTTGTCAAAGTTGGATTTAAATTAAAATTAGATTGTAAAGATGGGTAGTGCTTTTATAACCATGGGGTTCTTGTTTATTGTAGTAAAGAGTCTATTTAATGCATATTCTTTGCTGCTGCAGGAAAACCAATTAAAACCTGCACATCTAAAGAACTAGAACTGCTTCCGTTGAAACTGAATGGCAGTTCATTCAATTTTCAAATATTTTCTCCTTTATTAAAAAAAGGATGTATAGGTTATGGTCGAGCAGCTATCAAATTTGAAGCAGTCCAGTCTATATTTGCTCCAGGAGTGGTAATGATTAAAGTGTATTGCATAAATCTTATAATGGGAGTCGGATAGGATGGTTTGATTATTTAGCTTGGTACTTGGGAGTGATATTGGAATACTTGATATCTTATAACTGTTGGTTAAATTTTATTACTCATTAAATCAATTTGCAAAATATAGTACTTTATAGAAATATATGTTTGTGTACCATAACTAGGTGTTTTATTTTATGTTGTGATAATTAGTTGTGTTCACTATCATTAACATATCAAGTTTTGATTATTTTATTATTAGCGCAGAATCAAGCAATGATGATATAGACGTCATAATTGTGAAATTAAGCAGCAGTTTTACAAAAAGTCATAATAAGAGAAATCTAAGCTGCGGCCAAGGTGTCTATTTTTGTCGGTAAATCTCTTTTTTTTTTTTATTTGAAACTTGCACATTACAGGTCTCTATCTTATCGACATAGCCTGACAGAGGTTCAAGGTCAAGTTAAGGTTTGATTCCAAGATCATAGTTTTGTTTCTGTCTTTCCCATTAATACAACTATAATATCGTTTCACTTATTCTATGAAAAGTAATCGACATAACCTTCCCACAGAACGAGTTTCTATGATAATCATATCTCTATGGTCCTGTGCTGTACTGCAGTGCAAAAAAAAATAAAATATAGGGTTAGAGTTTGTATATAAAAAAGGTCATTTTCAGAATGAATATTGTTAAATCTTTAGCAGGAACAATATTCAATCAAACTTTAAACCGAAATAGGAATGTAAGAATTAACCAATTTCCAATTACAATTAGGTAATATTTCTTGAACGTATTTCAGTTTCAACAAATTCGCACAAAATGGGTAAACCGCTGGATGATAAGGGATGTGAAGAGACGAAAAATAACCACAGAGTATGCCCCTCTACGATTACGTGTTAATTCACTTCGCAAAAACGATATTCTTCCTCCAGAAATAAAGGAATTGGCCGATGCACAAATTGAAGCCCTGCCTCGAGATTCTGCTTTAGTGAGAACCAAGAAAAGATGTGTTATAACGTCAAGGCCCAGGGGTGTAGTTCACCGGTGGAGACTAAGTAGAATTGTCTTTCGACATCTAGCTGATTATAATAAGTTATCAGGTGTTCAACGTGCTATGTGGTAGTTCAAATATAAAATAATTCATGTGATAGAAGTTTTAAAAACATTAAAGATTTCAGAAATCGGTTTTTTAATGGTTTCCATCAATCCCCAAGATCTTTATTATTAAAAATGTGTCCTATATTAGTAATATGTATACTGTAATTTACCAATATTTTTGTGATGACCCTCTTATCAACGTCATTGAGGTTATGGAGAACTGGATTGTATTACAAATCAACATTCTATTCATTTGAAGTGTTTAATGAGATTTTCGTACTTTGCTTCAACTTGCTGCACCCTTACAAGCAACCCTCATGAGTCTCGATAAGATACTTGTGCAAGCTAGCGAAACAAGGCCCTTATCATTCAGATGTGATGCTAAGACAAGAATTAAACTACTTACTCACTTAATATGGTTTAGCTATCTCAGGAGTTGCGCATTAAAAGGAAAGGATCTGATATTTAAGAAATTGACTTTTGATTATTCATCAATAGATGGCGATTGTGATTTAGTATTACAACAAAGGAATTACTAATTTTGGTACTCTATTTAAATACTAAAGAATAGAACAGGATTCTTAATTTTAAGTTTCATAGATGTTACAAATTAACAAGTATGGGCGCGGGATTCGCCTACGCTAGCATCCGCCTTGCGCCCACACTTGGCCTGCCGGCGGCTTAACTATCGCGCTTCGCGCGACGATCCTAGCCCCCCGTGTACACGTATATCCTTTCCGTGTACACGTATATCCTTTCCGTGTACACGTATATCCTTTCCGTGTACACGTATATCCTTTCCGTGTACACGTATATCCTTTCCGTGTACACGTATATCCTTTCCGTGTACACGTATATCCTTTCCGTGTACACGTACATACCAATTATTTGAATACAACGATCTTAAGGCGTTGTTCTTATTTTAAACGTTCATTGTCAAAATGATTAAAAACTATAATTGGACACCAATAATGTGAATACTACGATCAATGCATGTCTGTCTTTATCATTGAATCCATTTGATACTATAATTGGACACCAATAATGTGAATACTACGATCAACGTGTGTCTGTCTTTATCATTGAATCCGTTTGAAACTATAATTGGACACCAATAATGTGAATACTACGATCAATGCTTGTTTGTCTTCATCATTGAGTCCGTTTGAAACTATAATTAGACACCAATAATGTGAATACTACGATCAATGCGTGTCTGTCTTTATCGTTGGGTTTGAAACTATAATTGGACACCAATAATGTGAATACTACGATCAATGCGTGTCTGTTTTTTTCATTGAATCCATTTGAAACTATAATTGGATACCAATAATGTGAATACTACGATCAATGAGTGTCTTTCTTTATCATTGAATCCGTTTGAAACTATAATTGGACACCAATAATGTGAATACTACGATCAATGCGTGTCTGTTTTTATCATTGAATCCGTTTGAAACTATAATTGGACACCAATAATGTGAATACTACGATCAATGTGTATAATATATCGATTTTTCCGCATTTTTTTCAAATATTTCATGAACTATTGATTTTGAAAAAACAATTCATTTATATTTTTTGTATATTTTCCAAAAGCAATCATAAAAGGTTCTATGAAAAATTGGGAAATATGCAGCCGTTTGGGAAATATTTAGAATTATTCAAAATTGTCGAAATTTTTTTCTAAGTCCCGACGAATTTTTTTGGGTTTTATTTTTTTTCTGCTCTGGTAATGAATTCGAAGAAACCAAATTGGGATATGTTGATAGAGTTAATTGAGAGGTATTTTTGACAAAAAAATCATTTCTCATTTTTTATTGGTTCTGGAGATATATCGATTTTTCCGATTTTTTTTCGATTATTTCTCGGACTATTGATTTTGAAGAAACAATTCATCTACATTTTTTGTAGACTTCCCAAAGGCAATCATAAAAGGTTCTATGAAAAATTGGGAAATATGCAGCCGTTTGGGAAATATTTAGAATTATTCAAAATTGGCGAAATTTTTTTCTAAGTCTCGACGAATTTTTTTGGGTTTTATTTTTTTTCTGCTCTGGTAATGAATTCGAAGAAACCAAACTGGGATATGTTGATAGAGTTCATTGAGAGGTATTTTTGACAAAAAAATCTTTTCTCATTTTTTATTGGTTCTGGAGATATATCGATTTTTCCGATTTTTTTTCGATTATTTCTCGGACTATTGATTTTAAAGAAACAATTCATTTACATTTTTTGTAGACTTCCCGAAGGCAATCATAAAAGGTTCTATGAAAAATTGGGAAATATGCAGCCGTTTGGGAAATATTTGGAATTATTCAAAATTGTCGAAATTTTTTTCTAAGTCCCGACGAATTTTTTTAGGTTTTATTTTTTTCCCGCTGTAGTAATGAATTCGAAGAAACCAAATTGGAAGAAGTTGATAGAGTTCGTTGAGAGGTATTTTTGACAAAAAAATCATTCCTCATTTTTTATTGGTTCTGGAGATATATCGATTTTACCTTTTTTTTTTCAAATATTTCCCGGACTATTGATTTTGAAGAAACAATTCATTAACATTTTTTGTATACTTTTCAAAAACAATCATAAAAGGTTCTATGAAAAATTTGGAAATATGCAGCCGTTTGGGAAATATTTGAAATTATTCAAAATTATCGAAAATTTTTTCCAAGTCCCGACGAATTTTTTTATTTTTGAAATAGGAAAAAAATTCATTCGAAACTTTTTGTAGTACTAATGAAGTACAATAAAATTGTTTCCATACACTTTTCCATATCTTGTTTAGTTTTTGAGATTTTGGTGCTTTTATAAAAAAAATTTCTAAGTCCAGCCTTTTTTTTGGATTTTATTTTTTTCCCGCTTTGTTATTGAATTCGAAAAAACCAAATTTACACGATCGATAGAGTTCATTGAGAGGTATCTTCTGCAAAAAATAAATTTCCAAGTTTTTTCTTAATTCGGGAGATATATCGATTTTCCCGTTTTTTTCAAATATTTCCTGTACTATTGAAAATAGGGAAATTATTTATTTTGATATTTTATAGATTTTTTGAAGGCGGTCAAAAAAGGTATCGTGGTAAATTGGAAAAATATCAGCAGTTTCCGAGATATTTCGTATTTTTAAAAATTACAATTTTTTTTTTCATATTTTTCAATTTTTCTCAGTTTTCCGGACATTTTCTTAAAAGTGTTGAAGAGGTATGATTTTTTTGTATTTCCAAGCTCTATCCACTGCATTGTTCAAAATTCAATTTCGATCATCGGTGCGGTTTTTATTCGAAATTTTCACTTTTCGGAAAATCGTCCGGAAAACCCGTTTTCATTTTCCGATCCTTCTCAAAAACTATACACCTGAGAAGGCTATATAGGCGCATATTTCTAAAAAAATTGGAATGGAAAAAATCATTTCCTGAACCGCTATCGAGTTACCGGTGAAAACCTTAAAAATGACCTTGAAAATTTTCCGGGTTTTCCGATCGCAAAAAAAAATTTTTTTCGAGATACATTTTTTGAGTTATTGATTTGATTCAAATTTCAAAGCAATATCTCCAAGGGTTTGGAAATCATAGCGTTCGCCCCGGGGGCGACAGACAAAAAAAAAATGAGTCGACATTTTAATTTTTTTTAATTTTTTATTTTTTTATTTCCATATTCATTTTTCAAAGGGCCACATTTTCTCTTTATGAAAAATGATTCTATCTCTCCAAATAAAAAAGTGAGTGTCACAATTATTATTATTATTTTTTTTTTTTTTTGTTTTTTTTCTTGGTTTCTTCCTAATTTTTTACAAGGATCAATTTCTTTTTTGAACCGTGGCTCTATCTCTTTAAATAAAAAAAATAGCCCCCCTCTGTATTCTCAGCCTCTTTCATAATTTTAATCATTTTTTCACGAAAATCAGCTGTTTTTTCGTTTATTTATAGGGTATCGCAAAAATTTTTACGTGACTTTTTTGTAGGTCTATTTAAGGGGAACAAAATTGTTTATATAAAATTTTTCGATATCTCGTTTGTTTTTCGAGTTTTGGGCAATTTTGGAGGGGGAGTAAAAAATTTTTAATATTTTTTTCACTTTTTTCGTATTTTTTCCATCTTTTTATGTAGTTGGAAAAAAACGGTTTGGAGGTATCACTGAGGCAAGTGTTGCGGATACGATGCACTTTTATTTTTTTCATTACCTCTATTAGTACGGTCAATATTTCGATTTTCCAATTTTTTTAGATATCTCCCGGACTATTAATTTTGGGAAAAAAATTAAAAAACAAAATTGTAGATTTTCCAAAGGCAGTCAAAATCTGTCTCGGTGATTCGGAAAAATATCGACCATTTCCGAGTAATTTCGTATTATCCGAAATTCAAATGTTTTTTTTCATTTTTTTGAAATTTTCCCAGTTTTCCGATCATTTTAGAGAAAATATCGAGGAGCTACGATTTGTTGGTATATTCGTGCACTGCCAAAAACATTTTTCACAATTCAGTTTCGATTGTTGGTTTCGTTGTTTTTTGTGTTTTACAATATCGGAATTTTTCGGAAAATTTCCCGGAAAACCCGGTCATCATTTTCCGATCATTCTCAAAACTCACAGCCTTCTGTGAGTCATATTGAAGTATATCTAGAAGAAATTTGAAAGGATTCGAATCAATTCTTGAAACGGTATCGAGAAAAGTAGGAACTTGAAAAAAAAAATCGGAAAATCACCGTAAAATTTTTCCGGATTTTCTGATCACAAAAAAAAATCACGTGACAAATACCGTCATCGCGTTGATAAAATGACTGAAAGTCCCGAGCGATATCTTCGATATTTTGGGAAATATAGCGTTTTAAAAATTTTCGACACACAAAAAATTTTTTTTATTTTTTTTAATTTTTTTCAATTTTTTCATGCTTTATAGTGTCAGATATGGATCATTAAGCCGTTTGAACCATCTCTCTATCTTTTCGAATAAAAAAGTTAGACACCCCTACAGGTCGAAGTTATTATTATTATTATTATTTTTTTTTCGATTTTTTTCCATTTTTTATTAAGGATCAAGGTCCCGTTGGATTCAAAGTTCTATCTAGTCAAATAAAAAAGTTAGGCTCCCTCTGTATTTCTCTGTCCGAAAGACCGTAGAATACTACTCTCTAAAGATCGTAGTATAATAAATCGATGAACGCACAAAAAAGTATGACTCATTGTCATGTTCCTGAGCCGAGCGTGCAAGCGAGAGCGCAGAACAAGCGATAGAGAGGCACTATCGGCCTAAGCATTTGGCTTGTGACACATCTATCTCTCTTCCACTCTATCGGCCGATGCGTCCGAGTAGAAGAGAGACAGCGGCAGCACACAACTTACACGTGAACTGTTTTGTCAACTGTTTATACAGTGAAGTAAGAAGTTAATGTGGTTTCCATTGTTTATTACAATTGCAGAAAAAATGTAAATATTCTTGCATTTTAAGAATTTGATTAGCTTCTTTGTATTACACCAAATAAATTTGAAACGAAACAATTCATAATATTTTATACAGATCAAGTGAAACACGAAAGTCATGTAAAATTTAAAAGAGTTTATTTTTTATAATTATGATAAATTATAATACAAACAAAATGTGTAAGCTTAGGAATAAGCAATAATTTAAGAGCTAAATGAGACACATTTAAAACAAAAAGTTACATTTTCATTGTAAGTATACAAGTTCCCTCCGAGTCTAGCCTACAAAATACACAACATAAATAGGGGGAAACAATTTTGTGATTTATCAACAGTCATTATAGTTCATTAAATAAATAAATGTGCCATTTACACGTATAGAACACATCGAACCGATAACTCGCTCCCGTCTCCGACCTGGTTCGCTTTCATCAAAGCCATAACGGAATTTAACAAAAAAATTTCATAACAATCATCTCACAAATTACAAAACTCATGTATGTACATAAACTTCTAATATATAAATTAACAAGGTTATTCGTTAATTAAAAAAAATATATGTGACAAGACTCAAAAAGGTTGTAGTAAATATATACAGGTATTGGTAAAAATAAGGGTACCTAATAAAAAAATAAAAGAGTTAAATTCAGTTATGACTTTAGATGAAGAAATTATATTACAGAAATTATCACAAAATCAAGAGTTGGGGTTTATATCAAGCCGACAGAAGATTATTATTGAGTGATTTGTTTTATATATCGTTACCTTTACAATTTGAAATTAGTTTCACAAAACTTTGTCAACGAGATGTAAATATTCAGACACTACATTATATTTTGTTTCGATTTTATACAAGACATAGTCCAAGAACCAGAGGTTTTAACCTGACACCAAAACCAATAGAAATGATTTCTGAAACACGAGCACTTTTTGAGGAGTACTTGAAACAAAAAAATTGTTCTGCTGAATCAAGTTTTTCTGTACCAAATGTTTTTTAGTTCGCTAATTTTTCAACATAAAAATATCAAAGTGGAGTTTTCTGAAAAAGCGTACTGGTCATTTTATTGCAAAGACTGTACTTTCAGAAAATATATTTGAAAACTTCTGATAACGTTTTCATTCATCATTTTCTATCTTTCCTGGAAATTTCACGAGCTAAAAAGCAACGAGAAAAACTTTATTCAGTTATCAAAAATATAAAATATAACCACTTCTTCCGACACCCGCCAGCTATGTATGATGTATGAAAAAACAAGAGAGATACAGACATTTTAGTCGAGCGTCGGGGTAAATCTTATGATATCCTGAGTTGTTTGCGCAAAAATCTGAAAATATCAGTTATAGCCCCATTATCTCTCATAGGACGCAATTTTTTTCTTAAAAATGTGTGAACATCTTTTTTATAGATTTATGCGTTCTAAAAGTTTATACCTATAAATTTTCAACCCCTTCCAAATTATTGATGGAATACCGATTTTCCTCATTTTCCATATGTGCTCGCGTGCAGAACAATTTTTTTTCTCAAGTTACTCCTCAAAAACTGCCCGTGTACCAAAACTCATTTCTATTGGTTTCATCGGCAGGTTTTGGTAACATTTTGTCTACAGCGCTTGAACTAACACGGATATTTGTGCATTATTCAATTCAAACAACTAATTCATTTGTTCGTTCGTTTCGTTCCACAGTATGGCGTTTAGTTACTAGACTAGTTCGCCAGCTAACGAGAGTCTTCAAGTAAGTAATGAGATCCACGTGCCACGTGAACCCCAACCTCACTTCTTTACTCCCCTTCCGTGGGCAAACTGGAGTCTCACTCGAAGTGATACCAGGATTGCCCGAATCGTTAACACAATAAATAAATGTATATATCCACAAAATAAAAGTTATTCGTTGCGAAGGGCCCCCTTGATCTTGATACGGCAAATCCGTTGCCATAGGGCCTTAACCCCCGTAGATATCGAGAGGGGGCAGACAATTGCACAAACTATTAATTGTTAACACTAACAATCATATATTTTACACAAAATACTGTTTCAATGCACGAAATGGCGGACGAACATATCACGACTGTCGAATACAACTAATTCATTAAAACTGCTAGGTTAACCTTAAATCATTGCCAATATCAGTTTTTGGTAAGCAGGCATCAACCGGTCGTTTTTTCCTTCCCAAGTTCCACTCAATTCTTCTGTCGGCCGGAAACGCCCGTAACATAAATATTTAAAGAGCACAAAATTCATATATTTTTCCTAGATATTTACATTGAATTTTCTCGTAAAGTTAATGACAAACTGTTACTAGTTACTAAAAGAAAAAGCAATTGTATGAACAGGTTAACTGCATCGACTTCGAGAGCCCGTTTATTTCCTGATTGAAAAAAAAAAAGAAGCTAACTAGAAAAATGACCGTGGTAATTCGCATATTTATATACATTTCTCTCAGAACGGATCCTCTCATTGTACGTGGTCAAAAAATATGCTCGAGACTAAAATAAGGAACATGCTTAGGAAAAATGCATTCCAGTCAATATAAAAATTCAGAAAATGCGTCAGGTTACATTTTATATACATACATATCACATGTTCCTCTCTCTCTCTCCCCATATATATACCTCTCTTTGAAACGAAGTCGACAACCAAAAGTGCAAGAGGCGCTCAAAGCTTTATATAGAAACGAAAAGCGGGCGACGAACTTTGCTTTCGCCTTCACTCGTTTACCTACTAAGTATTCGGGTTATTCTCACAGCTCTGCGTCACGTCAGGAAGCTCGGAGTTGTTTTCCTCCGTCTGAAGTTGCTCCGCTGGCGGCGGGGCCTCCTCCTGAGACACCTGTTCTTCGCTGACGTCCTCCTCTTCCCTTTCGATTTCCGGCATCAGTTCCAAAGCCTTTTCCAGCGTCTTCCTGGCGCTGTTGGATCTCTCCAAAAAGTACCCGTTGGAGCTTTCGTTGCTCTGCGCCGGAGGGGACCACGTGTTGTACGAGTACTGGGTGTTGGGGGGATACTTTCTCTCGAGCTCGTCTTGCAGCCAAGCCACGGCCGATGCCCAAGACCTGCGTACGTCTGCTTGACGCATGAGTAGAGAATTGGCCGCCGGGCATCTGTTGAATAGCGCCACCATCGCCTTTATGCATTGGTAAGCCCTCTTCTGGTAGTGGCTCTTGGCGCGGTTGATGGTTTCCAAGAGACCGTCTCGCTCTTCAGGAACACCTAAAATAGTGAAGTTTCAGTTCAAAGAAGGAAATATTTTCTGAACTCGAAACACACGTGAAAAAACTTGGATTCTCAAGAATCATGTAGAGGCCATTTCAAATCTGTGAAATTCTAATACAATAATAATCTCTATTGAAATAGGCAACCTGATAAAGACACATTCTACAACTACAGACTCATAACTTCTGACGAGTGTAACATTTATCAATCCGTATCAATCACTAAGCTTTTAATTATTCTTTATTCTCAATAGCTTTTAGGAGTAGTTATGGGGTCCCTTGAAACCACCCCCACCATTCCCACTGTTAGCCCCACCATTCCCACTTTTAGCCCCACCATTCCCACTTTTAGCTCCACCATTCCCACTTTTAGCCCCACCATTTCCACTTTTATCCCCTCCATTCCCACTTTAAGCCCCACCATTCCCACTTTTAGCCCTACCATTCCCACTTTTAGCCCCACCATTCCCACTTTGAGCCCCGTTTTATATTTTTATCTATGAAGACTGTCAAATGATGAATAAAAACATATTACTATTTTAGTTCGAAAATATGAATAGGAAATTCATAAAATCTTTTGTGGAATCATCTGCGACTGAAAGACAAACTTTAGTCGCTATTTTCCATCGTTCAAGATAACCTCTTGGGAGGTATTCATGTTGAAAAGGGGAACATTTAATGATTTGTTCAAGGAAAACTAGAAAGAATTAAAAAAGTCAGCTATCTGAATGAAAATGCAAATTTTCACTTTCAGATTTTTTCTTTCCTTTTCAGTTAAAGTCTTTTCACAATATCTATCAGATGTAGTTCAATGTCCAGCGTGGCTTGTGCCGGGGAAGTAGTTGTTTTCTGTTAGATATTACAAATAAGTCACATTTTTCATTTTTAAATTTTCATGGAGAATGTTCCCCTTTTCAATATTACCATTATTAACTAAACAGTCTCTTAAAAGAAGAAAGAGAGAGAAGTTGCTAACCTTTGATTGCATTGTGTATCCGATGAGTTTGCCAAGAGTCTTCAATGAGCAGAATTGACAACAATATTTCTATGTGGTGCCTTAGTTCTTGGCAGTAAGCGAACGCAATCTGCCACAATAGTTCGGATAAAACAACCCTGGAGAAGTGAGGATTTTCCCAAGAACAGAACTGAAGTAGCTTGATGGCTTCGTCTGTCAAGTTGGTGTCTTCGATTACTTTCTTTACATAACTGTAAAATAAAAATTATAATAATAATAATGATGAATAGTCAGTTCAAGCATGAATGACATGAACTTTGGAATTTTTATTGAATACTGTAGGGTACTAGATTGAAAAAATAGAAAAATAAACTTACGTTGTCCTATTGAATAAGATATCCGCAGCCTGAGATGATATCGGCATGATGTATTCCTGACAGGTGGGATCTCTGTACGGATTTGGTAAAACTGGACCTGCGTTACTAGACTGGCACTTACTGCTCACATCGCAACATCGAATAAGACACGATACTAATTGATTTAATTTTCCTAGTTCGGTGTATTGATATTTTATGGCCGGTCCCGGCCCTTCATCTAGAGCAACTAGCATGAATGTTGCCGGAACGTTCATTCTCAACAGTTGAGCTTTTTCCTGAATGCCTGAAATATGAAAGGATGTCTTAAAATTGTTCCTAATACTATACTCCATAAGTAGCCTTCACCGTTAACCTCAAAACAAAATTCTGGAAAAATTAAGATGTGAAGATGTGAAGAAAATGAAAGGTGAGATAGTGGAAAAAATAAAAAACATGAAGACACATTATAATCTAAAATCGTTGCAATGCTTTATTGGTATTTAACAAATGACTTTAGAAATTTCATTAAAGATTATGGAAAAATTGTCCGCCCTTTGGATGATTTGAAATGTAAAAATCAACCTTTCATCTGGACTGATGATTGTGAAATGCTTTTAAAAAATTGATGTAAGCTATAACATCTGAACCAATTCTTCGTATTCCAGACCCAAGGTTGAATTATTGTCAACTGATTCTTCTTATTATGGCTGTGGTGCAATACTTTATCAGAGAGATATTACAGAAAGAAAAAATCATCAGCTGAGAGTTATTTCATATTATTCCTTCAGTTTCTCTAAAAGAGAACAAAATAATTCGGTCACTGAAAATGAATGCCCAGCAGTAGCAAAATCTGTAAAATGTTTCAGAACTTATGTAGAAGGTAAACAGTTTAAGGTTCATACAGACCATCGAGCTTTGCCTGAAAATGCTATTTTTATTTTTTTTTAATAATTATTGAATATGTTCATAGCTGGGGTAAAAATTTGTATTCGAGGAAGTATTATTATTAAAGTTGACGTAGTTCAAACAAGATTCCATCATGGCACACACTGTCGAATGCTTTGTTTATGTCCAGGAATATTGATGCCGAGTTGGTGATTTTGGAGGCTTTGGGCGTTGGACATTATAACTTTTAATGTATTATTTTCATTACGTATCCGAGTCGAAACCTGGTACTCACCTTGATTGGCGTACATATGGAACAGCGTGCAGTAGTGCGGCAAGTGCCTGCCGTGCTCGCTGACCTCCCTCTGCAGCAGACTCAGCAGCGCCCAGAGGATGTGGTCGCTCAGCGAGGCAGTCGCGTCGTTGTTGTTGAACGCCGCCGGCGCCGGAGACGGGCCGTCGTTGATCGAAAAGTGGGCGAGCAAGACGACGATCTTGATGAAGGCCGAGCGCACCTCGTTGCTGGGGCAGCTGAGCAGGTACTCGCAGAAGCGGCCCATGTGGTTGAACAGCATGTTCTGCGCGAACCAGCTACGGATCACCGGAGAGGTTCGCAGGTGCAGGCACAGTACGTCGCACCTAGAAGATATTTCGTTCGATTTGAATTGGAGTAATTCTATTCTGGTTCATTGCTGAATTATTTCAAATGAGTATTTTGAAATCCATTCTGGGAAACTTGAATGAATCATTGAGGTATATATTAAATAGTAGTGGTCCCAAGACACTACCTTGAGGTACCCCAAAATATAACATAACATTTTTCCATTACTATACTTGGTAATAATGGCCAACAGCTAGTACAGGATTGAAATAAAGTGAGAAAAACATCCCATCACTTACCATTCCATTGCAGGGCCTCGCAAATTCTTCTTCGTATGCCAGCCGGTGTGAAAGAGGAAATTACTAACCAGTTGGACGCTGAGTAGGTACTGCCGTTCCAACAAGTCGTTCGGTAATGCCTGACTATGCCTTGGATTGCTCTGAGTACAACTCGTTGACAACTTTCTAATGAACGAGAAATACTCTATGGAGAACTGACTTCGGTGGTGTAGAAATTTGATATTCTGCTTCCTTATACTATTTTCTATTGCTACTGGCATTTTGAGGTGTGTCTCTTTCCTCGTACCGGCTAGAAATATTACAGGAAGAATTAATTTAAAAAACACTGAATAAGAGCAGTTAAACAGTATTTATTCATTCACATTATAACAAAGTTTTGATAAAAAATAGACTAATCAATTCAATATTTGCTAATTTAACTATCGTATAAGTAATAAAGTTGATTGATTTGGCTTTTCTTGGTTATATTCTAATACTTTATAAAAATAAAATTGAAATTTGCAATTGGAGGGTTAATCAATTTTTAATGGAAAAACATGTTTATTAATGACCATAAAAAAAACATGATGCACATAAACTACTCACAAATAGTTAACAGATCTAACGCTTTCAATGTGGCTTCGTCTTCCACATCATGCCTGGTGTAGAACAGCATGTATGCATTCCACCACCTCTTCTGCCGCCTGTACGTCGTTCTCTTCAACATCGGATCAAACACTTCACCCATATAGTCTCCTCCGAAGCACTGCACCTTCATTTCTTCCTCTTCTCCCATTCTACACTCCGAGACGTCTCCGTCATCGAATTTGTACCATCTCACTTCACCCGAAGGATCTCTGCTTCTAATATAAGAATAATAATGTCCACCTAAAAAGGAATAATGAAATTATTACTCAACCACTGTAAAATTTATCTTTTTGGTACAGGATTCCGAGATTTTTTCTGCTCATGAAATTGGATGGTAATGAAATTTGGTATGAGCTTAGTTTGATAAAAGAGAAAAATGTTTCCAATGAGTTCCGGGCCCTACTTTGTGAAAATCGAAATAAAATTGGATACTTGTTCCTCTACTATTAAACTAACCCTATACCAAATTTCATGGTCTTTCAATTTAATTTACAGTTTTAGTGATTTTTTTACCCTAAGAGCTGTATTATTTATCAAAGGGAAACCTAAACATAACTGTTCAATACATATTTTCATGAAAATTACTAACCTGACGCTTGACCTGAATGAACAACGATACCAGACAGGCGATATTTTGTACACACCTCATCAGCACTAGGATCTAAATCACAGTCTATTATTTCTCCCTCAATTTTGGCCAGTCCGGATACGGTATATGGTTCCATATCGAGATCCCGCGGAAATTCAAAATAATCGTTAAATTTGATGGCACACACCCTCTCGAAATCGTACTCGAACCTTTTCAATTGAATACCTAAGATTGGGGGCAGTTTTTTAACACACAGCCGTTTGACAGTCACCACTTTTTTTGCACACTTTTCACAATGGTACGCATCAGCACCTTCTAATAGTTCACCTGAAAGAAAAAAATATTTTTCATAATGTTCCGTAACCTATAATTTTTTAATTTTCTTACCTTTGACATATTGCTCCATTGAATCTGGCAGACTACTATGATTTCTAATATCTACACTAATCACACTAAAAGGTTCCTCTTTGGAATATCTATGGGGGCATCCTTTGCAGATCTTCTGATCCGAGTAGGAACCACCCAGAATCTTGGACATGATTTGCTCGTGTCCCAGCGTTTTTAAAGCTTCATCAAGACTTTCGACCAACGACATGAAAAACTCCACAGCATCCTGTTGCTCCCGTAAGTTAACTGGCTCACCTGAAATGGAAAGAAGTGTTGATTTGCTGACCAAGAACCAATTTCAAAAACTACGAATACCTTGAAGTTTAAAATGTCTCCAAAGTCCCCTAGGCACATAATATTGAAGGCGTGAACAGGCCAGATGGCCAAAGATAGCTTGTACTTGCTTGAGAATGCCCACATTATAATCCTTGCGGTTGTCATCCAGGCAATTCTTATCTTCTGTACAATCCACATCAAGTTCTAACCTCTCTTCCCCGGTAAAGTCTTCGTTGGGATCTGTAGCAGCACCTTCAGCCGCCAAGATTCCCTCTTTGATGCTCTCCACCATATAGAGTTGTTGCAGAACAGAGTTCATGTAACAAGTAGCACCAGCATTTTTGAGACCTACGAAACCTTGGAAGGGCCGGGGACCGACCGCCGGTAGATAGTCCCATTCCGTTATGGCAGATTCTGGATCTGAAATGAGGAATTTCAAATTAAACCTCTGAAAGCAGCGATTTAAGGTTAGTTATTATTAGTTTCAATACGTCGGTGAGAACATGGGTATTAAAACTTATGATAACAATACAAATGACTGAAAATACAACTTTCGAAAACATAATAAAACATATTTGGTAGCTTTTAACTGACAAGTAATAAGTAAAAGTAAGGCATAGCACTATGATCTTACTGGGGCTCGAGGGTAGTACTGGGTGTTGAAGAGTTTACCGTTGCCCGAGATACCCAGTACCCGTAAGCTTCATTGTAACGCCATGTTAGAGGAAGACAGAACGTTACAAATTTGGCGCCCGATCAGGGACCGTTCACGTTACAAACCTGGCGCCCGATCAGGGACCGTTCACGTTACAAACCTGGCGCCCGATCAGGGACCGTTCATTGTTGTTTCCGAAGCGGTTACCTGTTTTCTGACCGTAACAAAGACCGAAAGTGACAGCCCGATAGGTTTTTGAGGACGTCGATACGATCCCAGTCAATTCTGACACACACAGGCTTACCGTTAGGAAGATTCCAGAAAAATCGTTGTTAGGCGAATCTATCGTATTAGTGTATATGATTCAAATCACTCACCTGAGTAAAACATCTCCGTCAGCATATTCACCAGCTGCTTGTAATTCTGAACACAATTCAAACACAAGGCAATCAGCAAATCGAACGCCGCCGCCTGCGTTTGAGGCGTATCACAAATCGGAATGGCAGGGTCTTCGCCCAGCTGCCCAGTCTTGGTCAGCTGCAGCATCAATTTACTAGCAGGAAACAAGAAGTCCTCCAGCAATTCCTTTATCAAACTGCCGGATTCCGCGCTGCCTAGCTCGCACCTTTGTTCCAGCGACATAAACAACAAGAGTTCTTTGGCCAAGAGTAGATGTCCTTCTATGAGTACCTCGTGTTTGTCCCTGGCTTTCCGCAGCCAAGCCACTTCGCTGGATTGAAGATTTTCTACGCCCGAGAGCGGGCACCCTGTTAGGTACGCCACGTTGACTAGCCGGCATAGCAACTGAAAAAACTCGTGGGACGTATTTGCGTTTTCTATGACCAACGTGTTGAGAAGGGAAAAGAGCAGTGGCATGATGAGCTGTAGAGCTAGACGACTAGCAGCACCGCAGGTACATATTATAATGAGCTGCTCGGCAGCCGCGATTCGAATAGAACAGTTAGGATTGATCAGAACCAAGTCAGTAATGAAATAAGGCCACCAATTGTCTTGGTAAAGATGCTCCAGACTACTCGGGTTCAACACGACTGCGGTACTCAGAAGTTCAAGCGCTTCTTTACACAAGAGTATATCGTCGTTTACTATTTCCACGGTTTTTCTGTTTCCGGGATCCGACAGCGCATGCAAATTCTCTGGAGACGCGTTCAGAGCTCCAAGGTTGTTAGTGCTGGCAGCCCAAACGAGTCTGACGAGTGCCAAGGTTGTCGCAAGATCTGGCAGCTCCCAGTTGAGGGCTTGGCTAAAAAGAGCCTGTGCTTGACCGGTGTTGCCCGTTTCAGCTACTATCAGCTGCGCCAAGCTCTGAGACAGCTTTATGGATACTTGACGTAACAACTAAAAACAAAGAGATGCATCAATCAATCCGAAACCATCCTGAAAAATCACTTACGTGGTCGGAGTGTCCAGGAACGTTCCTCAGCGCTTGTCTCAAGTATGTCCCAGGTGTCATGCTATTCTCACTGAGAGGTTCATTTTCAGGCGGAGTGTGGTCTTCGCTCAGCCTTACTAGGACATGGGCTACTGAGGTTAATATGAGTTTGCATATCTTCAATACAACCAAGTAGGCTGACCGACGTATGACGTTATCGGCACTGGACATAAAGTTGTTCTTCGTCAACATTTCCAGGAATATGTGTGCTTCCCCTGATATCATGAAACTGTACTGGAATTCGTAGGATTTTTCTGACAAGGTATCCAACGCCGGCATCAACATCGAATAGAGCACTTCCAAATTATATAAAACCTATAAAGCATGAATTGAGATGAAAATAAAGGAATATTAGTCATAAAAATGTTTTTCTTACCTCTGCTGGTGTCGCACTGAAAAACATACTATCCATGGTAATGTTATCCTCGCCTGGTGTTGAAAACAGCACCCGTAGCTTCTCCATGGTCAATGTGTCGCAGGGCATCAACTGTAAGAGCGAGTGTCCCATGTCTCTCAGCATGGGAAAATTCAAAGTGCTCCCCACGTTCATTAGCTGACAAAAGAACTGCGCATAGACAGACTGATGAGACATGAGAACGCCGGGAAGTAAATTCTCGGCCTCAGAGTTTGGACCATCGTAAGGATGTTGAGGCGAAGAGGTGGAGCTATCAGAACTGCTGTCTTGCGAGGACGCCATGTTGGAGTTCACCTGCACGACTTTGGCGGAGATTAGCTACAAAAATGTTGCAATATATTGCACTGATGAAAAATAAAATAATTATTTCTTGAAAAGGTAAATTGCTTTTGGAAATATAAATCATGAAAATTTTAATTATCATTCTTTATCAAACAGAATAAAACCAAAGTAGAGGGATTGGTGCTTTCAGCTCCGGTTGTGATTATTTACTTTGTTTAATTATTTATTTATGTATACAGGGTGTTACCTCCCAAACAAAGCGATTTCATAATATTTCATAAAAATTTCTAAACATTTTAATTGCTTCAAAAATGAAAAAAAAAACAAACCAAACTTATTTCAATCATTCAACACCTTAGGTAAATAAAAATACCGCTCACCATTTTATCCCTAATAGGAATTTGCGACAACAGCTTTCTATCATCAGCCGGATCCAGAGGTTCGCCGTTCACAAACAACTCCAGCTTGCAGTGCACTCCTGGCTTAATCCTCCGCAAGATATACTTCCTCAAAGACGCCAACGTATCGTTAGAATGCGTGTACAGATCCAAGTCTTCCACCTGCCTACTCGGACTAGAAAATCTTACAATAAGCGTGAGATGCTTTCCGTGACACGCCCTGTGCAGAGGAAGAATTTTCCTTTCTCCGACAAAGGCGTTGTCACACTCACTCATGTATTCGTGCAAGACTTTCATGACTCGGCACATTTTCACAGCCTCGGCCTTGATCCTGTTCTGTATTTGGTCGGTGTCGAATTCTTTGTCGCTCGTCGACTTCTGCAGTATCACCAACGTGTCATAGTGAGCTCTGAGCCTGTCGTAACATTCGGTGATGTACGTTTCGTGGAACACCAATTGGGACTGCAACAACCTAGGACCTAAGTTCGTACTGACTTCTTTCAGGAGTTCTATCGCCCGATTCGCGATATCGTTTTGACATAACGTAACGACTTTCCAGAGATAGTCCAGACCGATCAAATCAGGATCTTCGGTAAGCAACAGTCTCCTCTTGATTTTGAGTTTGCCTTCCTTCATGTTCACGGCTTTGAAAAATCGTTCGAAGCATTTGATCCCGCTCTCCGTTAATAGAACGGGGTCTATTTGCAGAATGTTGTTTTCGAAAAAGTCTCTGTTTATACCAGGATCTAAATCTGGTTCTTCCCCCATCAATTTCGAGAACCACTTGAAACAAGCTTCTCTGTCGGACAAAAACACCGCATTTTCGGCCAAACATTGCCAAATTTGCTTCGCTTGTTCCGCACACAGCCACAGTTGTCCATCTTTCAGAAGAAATCTAAAAAAAATCGAGTCTTGAATGTGTGCAAAACCGTAAACAATGGTACTTCTCCATAAATTGAAATTTATCTCAATTGAATGGAAAACTTTAATATTCATAATATAATGTTCATAAGCTCTTTTGCAGACAGTCTCCTTGATGTATAATAACGAACACCAAGTGATATTTTTTGACAGGGTTTTTAATTGTTGTGAAATACAGAGATTAATCAAAAAATTAAAAAAGATAATTTGTCAATAAAAAAAAGAGTACAACAGTATTTTAGACTTCTGATTCAAATAAATAATGAACATATGAAATGTTTCACTCAATAATTGCCTATTTATTATGAGACGCGTTTCCAAAACATTTGACAGCAACCAAGTTTCATGTTGCATCATGGCAATATTTGTATAAATATTAAAAATTAAATGTTACCTGAGAAAATTCAGTCTTTCTTGAACTTGTAAGGCATGGCAGTATCTTCCATCAGGGATGTGAGTTTCGCATGTCAATTGGGGATTTTCTTTGTACAATACACGTAAACGATCCATGTAACTAGTAAGGCTATTTGTAACTAATATAACTAGAGAATGCTGGTTCTGCAATCTTTCTATCACTTCCTGCCTATAATAAATATGGTGGGTACGTTGGGTGTGTCCACCGTTAGTATTTTGTTCATATAGAGTGCAAATTTCGCGGATTTGCTTCAGAGCTGGCAGCACCCACTTTTCACCGTTTTTCAATTCTTCCACACACTTATCCAACCACACCGTTTTTTGAGCATCCCGTTCTTGGGAACAACTATAATCTAAGATTTTCACGTGCGCCGTAAGAGCCTGATCCATTATTTCCGTGGGTACTTCTTCGGAATGGGCGAGGTTCCAAAACAAAGTCAACACCTTGTGCGCCATCACGCCATCTTTGTCGTCCTCTGCTAGACGGCGTATCAATTCTAGCAGCCTCTCTCTTTGTCGTTTCGAAGCGGAAGTCCAACTGTTTTGGAAACACTCGAACAAGTGGTCTAACTGTTCGGCGCTAAAGTCCCACGCTAGCTTGGCTAACAGATCGTGTACATTTTTTACAATGGCTTCGTGTTTGCCAACTTGAGCTGCCCACACTGCGTCCAAGTCGTTGAGGCTCAGTGCCTTTTCTTTTATCACAAAACGTAGAATTTTTTCTAGCTTCTCTACATACTGGGGCTGGTGAAGGGAGTCCCTTAGGACTATTTCTAGAACTTTATTTTCATTTATCCATTTCTACAAATTGAAAACGAATTTGTGACACTCATGATCAGTAATAGTAATAATATTTGTTCAAATAAAAATGGATAATCTATAATAATATTAATAAGAAGGGAGGCCAACCAACATCTACGACTCTGGTGAGTTGCAACATCACATTCCCAAGCAAATAATGCGAAATAGGACCCAGTAGCATATGCGCATCCAAGTGGTTTACTATGTCCACCCCCCCCCCCCCCTTAAACCCCAAAACTCGGTTCCAATAAGATGAAGTAAGGCTCCGACAACCGACTCCATTGGAATGGGGTCAAAGGCAAGGTAGCCAACCAACCAACCCAACAAGGTATTGTGGCGCGTGTAGTTTCACGCTTTTTCTCCCCCCAAAACGGTCCATCAGCGGTCTCCATACGTTTTTATTTTCCACGCTCGGTTGACTGAAGGTACCATTGGCTTCGATGTAGGTGGTTTTTAATAATTTGCGTTGGAACCAATGTTCCTCTCCATGAAGAACACTTGCCTCGTCCCAAAGAATTCGGTAGTGCTCTGTCAAGGCGTGGTCAGCAATTATTATCAATTTAGTGTTCCCCTCGTTGAGTCCACTCGTTGTGTTCGGATATTTTTACGAATAATGGCCACTTGGTCTCTCCGATGTAGCGATCTCCACATTAACAAGGGACCTCAGAATCCAGCAAAAACTGTATTCACGAGGTCCCACGCGAACGTGGAGATTTTTTTCATCGGAAAGACCAAGAGGCCGACTCAACGAGGGGAAACACCTAAATCGGGAATTGCCGATGACGCATGGACAGAGCATCATCGAATTCTATGGGACGAGGCAGGTGTTCTTCATAGAGAGGAGCATTGGTTCAAACGCAAATTTATATAAATCGCCCACATCGAAACGAATGTTGCCTGCGGTCAAAATGCGTGTGGAATTTAAAAAGGTGTGAAGACTGCTCATGGACCTTTTTGGAGGGAGATAAAGCGTGAAACCAAGCGCGCCACAGACCACGCGTAATTACACCACACCGACAAACCTGTAGTATCTTAATTTGTAGGCCAATCAAGCTGAGCTTGAGATAACATTCCAACATTTCGATTGGCCTAATTGAAATTTTACATTTCTGGCGAACTGCCTAGTTCGAAATTCGTCCAAAAGTAGTGAATCACAGAACACCATAAAAACAAGAGATTAATATGAAACCTAGAGCAATTTCTAAATATCACAGAAATCTGACATCTACAGAATGAAACAAAATTTCCATTTTTGCTTGGCCAAGTGAGTCAGTTTCTCTTCATTCATTGTCGACCTCAGATATGATTTCGATAACGAATCGCCGTCCTAATGACATTCATTAATGTAATGACAAGGAATAGAATAGGTAATGACATAACACTTAGCATTATACCTGTTTTGTAGCATAATAACGAGGTTCTCACTATCATGATTTTTATTCGAGTTTGAAGACACTTGTTTTTTGGAATTGTTTGCTAACTTTTCAGAGGTCTATTCATCTTTGATATTTCACCAATGACTGGAGATTCTTCTATCCTGCAAGTTGTATTTTTACTGCCTTAGGTAGTCTTTTTTGTTAATTACAGTTTCTGGGTTCGCCCCTATACTTGCCATTGCATTTGTAGGGTTTTTCCAACAACATTTCGAATAAAAAAAAAAATAGTTTATTTTTTTGAATTATTGTTCAGTTTTGTCCTTCACCATAGTTTGACAAATACTTGGAATTCGTTGTTATGAACAAATCTAATTTGTGTAACATTCCATACATTTAATAGCTTATCCCGTAATATGGTTACATAGATTCTTAAATCACGTCGAAATACGTTTGAGGACAAAAATTTGAAATTCGAAAAATGAATAAAAAAGTTAAAAAAAAATATCTATCATGATATACTCGACTTTTTTGTCCGTCGATTTTTTCCGTTCAAATTCTCAGTATATACTAATTCGGCCATTCTAAATCGATTGACGTTCGCAGAATTCGTCTATCTCTAACAGTTCTCGAGTTGGTCAGCTTGAATCAATTTTCAAAGGTTTTTTTTTGGCGCCAGTAATATTTCCGATGAGTTTTCGACATTTTCGTTAAAATATTCGGAATCAGCATGCCAAAATACG
Organism: Chrysolina haemoptera; assembly: GCA_958298965.1. NCBI lineage: Eukaryota > Metazoa > Arthropoda > Insecta > Coleoptera > Chrysomelidae > Chrysolina > Chrysolina haemoptera. Next base: position 1,008,470 of record OY282602.1, on the reverse strand, counting down.
TTAGAGGACAAAAATTTAAAATTCGAAAAATGAAAAATAAAAAAGTTCAAAAAAAATATCTATCATGATATACTCGACTTTTTTGTCCGTCGATTTTTTCCGTTCAAATTCTCAGTATATACTAATTCGGCCATTCTAAATCGATTGACGTTCGCAGAATTCGTCTATCTCTAACAGTTCTCGAGTTGGTCAGCTTGAATCAATTTTCAAAGGTTTTTTTTTGGCGCCAAAAATATTTCCGATGAGTTTTCGACATTTTCGTTAAAATATTCGGAATCAGCATGCCAAAATACGTTAGAGGACAAAAATTTAAAATTCGAAAAATGAAAAATAAAAAAGTTCAAAAAAAATATCTATCATGATATACTCGACTTTTTTGTCCGTCGATTTTTTCCGTTCAAATTCTCAGTTTATACTAATTCGGCCATTCTAAATCGATTGGCGTTCGCAGAATTCGTCTATCTCTAACAGTTCTCGAGTTGGTCAGCTCTGAATCAATTTTCAAAGGTTTTTTTTGGCGCCAAAAATATTTCCGATGAGTTTTCGACATTTTCGTTAAAATATTCGGAATCAGCATGCCAAAATACGTTAGAGGACAAAAATTTAAAATTCGAAAAATGAAAAATAAAAAAGTTCAAAAAAAATATCTATCATGATATACTCGACTTTTTTGTCCGTCGATTTTTTCCGTTCAAATTCTCAGTATATACTAATTCGGCCATTCTAAATCGATTGACGTTCGCAGAATTCGTCTATCTCTAACAGTTCTCGAGTTGGTCAGCTTGAATCAATTTTCAAAGGTTTTTTTTTGGCGCCAGTAATATTTCCGATGAGTTTTCGACATTTTCGTTAAAATATTCGGAATCAGCATGCCAAAATACGTTAGAGGACAAAAATTTAAAATTCGAAAAATGAAAAATAAAAAAGTTCAAAAAAAATATCTATCATGATATACTCGACTTTTTTGTCCGTCGATTTTTTCCGTTCAAATTCTCAGTATATACTAATTCGGCCATTCTAAATCGATTGGCGTTCGCAGAGTTGGTCTATCTCTAACCGTTCTCGAGTTGGTCAGCTCTGAATCAATTTTCAAAGGTTTTTTTTGGCGCCAAAAATATTTCCGATGAGTTTTCGACATTTTCGTTAAAAGATTCGGAATCAGCATGCCAAAATACGTTAGAGGACAAAAATTTAAAATTCGAAAAATGAAAAATAAAAAAGTTCAAAAAAAAAATCTATCATGATATACTCGACTTTTTTGTCTGTCGATTTTTTCCGTTCAAATTCTCAGTATATACTAATTCGGCTATTCTAAATCGATTGGCGTTCGCAGAATTGGTCTATCTCTAACCGTTCTCGAGTTGGTCAGCTTGAATCAATTTTCAAAGGTTTTTTTTGGCGCCAAAAATATTTCCGATGAGTTTTCGACATTTTCGTTAAAATATTCGGAATCAGCATGCCAAAATACGTTAGAGGACAAAAATTTAAAATTCGAAAAATGAAAAATAAAAAAGTTCAAAAAAAATATCTATCATGATATACTCGACTTTTTTGTCCGTCGATTTTTTCCGTTCAAATTCTCAGTATATACTAATTCGGCCATTCTAAATCGATTGACGTTCGCAGAATTCGTCTATCTCTAACAGTTCTCGAGTTGGTCAGCTTGAATCAATTTTCAAAGGTTTTTTTTTGGCGCCAGTAATATTTCCGATGAGTTTTCGACATTTTCGTTAAAATATTCGGAATCAGCATGCCAAAATACGTTAGAGGACAAAAATTTAAAAATCGAAAAATAAAAAAGTTCAAAAAAAAAATCTATCATGATATACTCGACTTTTTTGTCTGTCGATTTTTTCCGTTCAAATTCTCAGTATATACTAATTCGGCTATTCTAAATCGATTGGCGTTCGCAGAATTGGTCTATCTCTAACCGTTCTCGAGTTGGTCAGCTTGAATCAATTTTCAAAGGTTTTTTTTTGGCGCCAAAAATATTTCCGATGAGTTTTCGACATTTTCGTTAAAATATTCGGAATCAGCATGCCAAAATACGTTAGAGGACAAAAATTTAAAATTCGAAAAATGAAAAATAAAAAAGTTCAAAAAAAATATCTATCATGATATACTCGACTTTTTTGTCCGTCGATTTTTTCCGTTCAAATTCTCAGTATATACTAATTCGGCCATTCGAAATCGATTGGCGTTCGCAGAATTCGTCTATCTCTAACAGTTCTCGAGTTGGTCAGCTTGAATCAATTTTCAAAGGTTTTTTTTTTGGCGCCAAAAATATTTCCGATGAGTTTTCGACATTTTCGTTAAAATATTCGGAATCAGCATGCCAAAATACGTTAGAGGACAAAAATTTAAAATTCGAAAAATGAAAAATAAAAAAGTTCAAAAAAAATATCTATCATGATATACTCGACTTTTTTGTCCGTCGATTTTTTCCGTTCAAATTCTCAGTATATACTAATTCGGCCATTCTAAATCGATTGGCGTTCGCAGAGTTGGTCTATCTCTAACCGTTCTCGAGTTGGTCAGCTCTGAATCAATTTTCAAAGGTTTTTTTTGGCGCCAAAAATATTTCCGATGAGTTTTCGACATTTTCGTTAAAAGATTCGGAATCAGCATGCCAAAATACGTTAGAGGACAAAAATTTAAAATTCGAAAAATGAAAAATAAAAAAGTTCAAAAAAAAAATCTATCATGATATACTCGACTTTTTTGTCTGTCGATTTTTTCCGTTCAAATTCTCAGTATATACTAATTCGGCTATTCTAAATCGATTGGCGTTCGCAGAATTGGTCTATCTCTAACCGTTCTCGAGTTGGTCAGCTCTGAATCAGTTTTCAAATGGTTTTTTTGGCGCCAAAAATATTTCCGATGAGTTTTAGACCTTTTCGTTCGAAGATTCGGAATCAGCACGTCGAAATACGTTTGAGGACAAAAATTTGAAATTCGAAAAATATAAAAGTTTAAAAAATTATCTATCATGATATACTCGACTTTTTTGTCCGTCGATTTTTTCCGTTCAAATTCTCAGTATATACTAATTCGGCCATTCTAAATCGATTGGCGTTCGCAGAATTGGTCTATCTCTAACAGTTCTCGAGTTGGTCAGCTCTGAATCAATTTTCAAAGGTTTTTTTTGGCGCCAAAAATATTTCCGATGAGTTTTCGACATTTTCGTTAAAAGATTCGGAATCAGCATGCCAAAATACGTTAGAGGACAAAAATTTAAAATTCGAAAAATGAAAAATAAAAAAGTTCAAAAAAAATATCTATCATGATATACTCGACTTTTTTGTCCGTCGATTTTTTCCGTTCAAATTCTCAGTTTATACTAATTCGGCCATTCTAAATCGATTGGCGTTCGCAGAATTCGTCTATCTCTAACAGTTCTCGAGTTGGTCAGCTCTGAATCAATTTTCAAAGGTTTTTTTTGGCGCCAAAAATATTTCCGATAAGTTTTCGACATTTTCGTTAAAAGATTCGGAATCAGCATGCCAAAATACGTTAGAGGACAAAAATTTAAAATTCGAAAAATGAAAAATAAAAAAGTTCAAAAAAAAAATCTATCATGATATACTCGACTTTTTTGTCCGTCGATTTTTTCCGTTCAAATTCTCAGTATATACTAATTCGGCTATTCTAAATCGATTGGCGTTCGCAGAATTGGTCTATCTCTAACCGTTCTCGAGTTGGTCAGCTCTGAATCAGTTTTCAAATGGTTTTTTTGGCGCCAAAAATATTTCCGATGAGTTTTAGACCTTTTCGTTCGAAGATTCGGAATCAGCACGTCGAAATACGTTTGAGGACAAAAATTTGAAATTCGAAAAATATAAAAGTTCAAAAAATTATCTATCATGATATACTCGACTTTTTTATCCGTCGATTTTTTCCGTTCAAATTCTCAGTATATACTAATTCGGCCATTCTAAATCGATTGGCGTTCGCAGAATTGGTCTATCTCTAACAGTTCTCGAGTTGGTCAGCTCTGAATCAATTTTCAAAGGTTTTTTTTGGCGCCAAAAATATTTCCGATAAGTTTTCGACATTTTCGTTAAAAGATTCGGAATCAGCATGCCAAAATACGTTAGAGGACAAAAATTTAAAATTCGAAAAATGAAAAAGTTCAAAAAAAAAATCTATCATGATATACTCGACTTTTTTGTCTGTCGATTTTTTCCGTTCAAATTCCCAGTATATACTAATTCGGCTATTCTAAATCGATTGGCGTTCGCAGAATTGGTCTATCTCTAACCGTTCTCGAGTTGGTCAGCTCTGAATCAGTTTTCAAATGGTTTTTTTGGCGCCAAAAATATTTCCGATGAGTTTTAGACCTTTTCGTTCGAAGATTCGGAATCAGCACGTCGAAATACGTTTGAGGACAAAAATTTGAAATTCGAAAAATATAAAAGTTCAAAAAATTATCTATCATGATATACTCGACTTTTTTATCCGTCGATTTTTTCCGTTCAAATTCTCAGTATATACTAATTCGGCCATTCTAAATCGATTGGCGTTCGCAGAATTGGTCTATCTCTAACAGTTCTCGAGTTGGTCAGCTCTGAATCAATTTTCAAAGGTTTTTTTTGGCGCCAAAAATATTTCCGATGAGTTTTCGACATTTTCGTTAAAAGATTCGGAATCAGCATGCCAAAATACGTTAGAGGACAAAAATTTAAAATTCGAAAAATGAAAAATAAAAAAGTTCAAAAAAAATATCTATCATGATATACTCGACTTTTTTGTCCGTCGATTTTTTCCGTTCAAATTCTCAGTTTATACTAATTCGGCCATTCTAAATCGATTGGCGTTCGCAGAATTCGTCTATCTCTAACAGTTCTCGAGTTGGTCAGCTCTGAATCAATTTTCAAAGGTTTTTTTTGGCGCCAAAAATATTTCCGATAAGTTTTCGACATTTTCGTTAAAAGATTCGGAATCAGCATGCCAAAATACGTTAGAGGACAAAAATTTAAAATTCGAAAAATGAAAAATAAAAAAGTTCAAAAAAAAAATCTATCATGATATACTCGACTTTTTTGTCTGTCGATTTTTTCCGTTCAAATTCCCAGTATATACTAATTCGGCTATTCTAAATCGATTGGCGTTCGCAGAATTGGTCTATCTCTAACCGTTCTCGAGTTGGTCAGCTCTGAATCAGTTTTCAAATGGTTTTTTTGGCGCCAAAAATATTTCCGATGAGTTTTAGACCTTTTCGTTCGAAGATTCGGAATCAGCACGTCGAAATACGTTTGAGGACAAAAATTTGAAATTCGAAAAATATAAAAGTTCAAAAAATTATCTATCATGATATACTCGACTTTTTTATCCGTCGATTTTTTCCGTTCAAATTCTCAGTATATACTAATTCGGCCATTCTAAATCGATTGGCGTTCGCAGAATTGGTCTATCTCTAACAGTTCTCGAGTTGGTCAGCTCTGAATCAATTTTCAAAGGTTTTTTTTGGCGCCAAAAATATTTCCGATGAGTTTTCGACATTTTCGTTAAAAGATTCGGAATCAGCATGCCAAAATACGTTAGAGGACAAAAATTTAAAATTCGAAAAATGAAAAATAAAAAAGTTCAAAAAAAATATCTATCATGATATACTCGACTTTTTTGTCCGTCGATTTTTTCCGTTCAAATTCTCAGTTTATACTAATTCGGCCATTCTAAATCGATTGGCGTTCGCAGAATTCGTCTATCTCTAACAGTTCTCGAGTTGGTCAGCTCTGAATCAATTTTCAAAGGTTTTTTTTGGCGCCAAAAATATTTCCGATAAGTTTTCGACATTTTCGTTAAAAGATTCGGAATCAGCATGCCAAAATACGTTAGAGGACAAAAATTTAAAATTCGAAAAATGAAAAATAAAAAAGTTCAAAAAAAAAATCTATCATGATATACTCGACTTTTTTGTCTGTCGATTTTTTCCGTTCAAATTCCCAGTATATACTAATTCGGCTATTCTAAATCGATTGGCGTTCGCAGAATTGGTCTATCTCTAACCGTTCTCGAGTTGGTCAGCTCTGAATCAGTTTTCAAATGGTTTTTTTGGCGCCAAAAATATTTCCGATGAGTTTTAGACCTTTTCGTTCGAAGATTCGGAATCAGCACGTCGAAATACGTTTGAGGACAAAAATTTGAAATTCGAAAAATATAAAAGTTCAAAAAATTATCTATCATGATATACTCGACTTTTTTATCCGTCGATTTTTTCCGTTCAAATTCTCAGTATATACTAATTCGGCCATTCTAAATCGATTGGCGTTCGCAGAATTGGTCTATCTCTAACAGTTCTCGAGTTGGTCAGCTCTGAATCAATTTTCAAAGGTTTTTTTTGGCGCCAAAAATATTTCCGATGAGTTTTCGACATTTTCGTTAAAAGATTCGGAATCAGCATGCCAAAATACGTTAGAGGACAAAAATTTAAAATTCGAAAAATGAAAAATAAAAAAGTTCAAAAAAAATATCTATCATGATATACTCGACTTTTTTGTCCGTCGATTTTTTCCGTTCAAATTCTCAGTTTATACTAATTCGGCCATTCTAAATCGATTGGCGTTCGCAGAATTCGTCTATCTCTAACAGTTCTCGAGTTGGTCAGCTCTGAATCAATTTTCAAAGGTTTTTTTTGGCGCCAAAAATATTTCCGATAAGTTTTCGACATTTTCGTTAAAAGATTCGGAATCAGCATGCCAAAATACGTTAGAGGACAAAAATTTAAAATTCGAAAAATGAAAAATAAAAAAGTTCAAAAAAAAAATCTATCATGATATACTCGACTTTTTTGTCTGTCGATTTTTTCCGTTCAAATTCCCAGTATATACTAATTCGGCTATTCTAAATCGATTGGCGTTCGCAGAATTGGTCTATCTCTAACCGTTCTCGAGTTGGTCAGCTCTGAATCAGTTTTCAAATGGTTTTTTTGGCGCCAAAAATATTTCCGATGAGTTTTAGACCTTTTCGTTCGAAGATTCGGAATCAGCACGTCGAAATACGTTTGAGGACAAAAATTTGAAATTCGAAAAATATAAAAGTTCAAAAAATTATCTATCATGATATACTCGACTTTTTTATCCGTCGATTTTTTCCGTTCAAATTCTCAGTATATACTAATTCGGCCATTCTAAATCGATTGGCGTTCGCAGAATTGGTCTATCTCTAACAGTTCTCGAGTTGGTCAGCTCTGAATCAATTTTCAAAGGTTTTTTTTGGCGCCAAAAATATTTCCGATGAGTTTTCGACATTTTCGTTAAAAGATTCGGAATCAGCATGCCAAAATACGTTAGAGGACAAAAATTTAAAATTCGAAAAATGAAAAATAAAAAAGTTCAAAAAAAATATCTATCATGATATACTCGACTTTTTTGTCCGTCGATTTTTTCCGTTCAAATTCTCAGTTTATACTAATTCGGCCATTCTAAATCGATTGGCGTTCGCAGAATTCGTCTATCTCTAACAGTTCTCGAGTTGGTCAGCTCTGAATCAATTTTCAAAGGTTTTTTTTGGCGCCAAAAATATTTCCGATAAGTTTTCGACATTTTCGTTAAAAGATTCGGAATCAGCATGCCAAAATACGTTAGAGGACAAAAATTTAAAATTCGAAAAATGAAAAATAAAAAAGTTCAAAAAAAAAATCTATCATGATATACTCGACTTTTTTGTCTGTCGATTTTTTCCGTTCAAATTCCCAGTATATACTAATTCGGCTATTCTAAATCGATTGGCGTTCGCAGAATTGGTCTATCTCTAACCGTTCTCGAGTTGGTCAGCTCTGAATCAGTTTTCAAATGGTTTTTTTGGCGCCAAAAATATTTCCGATGAGTTTTAGACCTTTTCGTTCGAAGATTCGGAATCAGCACGTCGAAATACGTTTGAGGACAAAAATTTGAAATTCGAAAAATATAAAAGTTCAAAAAATTATCTATCATGATATACTCGACTTTTTTGTCCGTCGATTTTTTCCGTTCAAATTCTCAGTAAATACTAATTCGGTCATTCTGAATCGATTGGCATTCGCAGAATTGGTCTATCTCTAACCGTTCTCGAGTTGGTCAGCTTTGAATCAGTTTTCAAATGGTTTTTTTGGCGCCAAAAATATTCCCGATGAGTTTTCGACATTTTCGTTCAAAGATTCGGAATCAGCACGTCAAAATACGTTTGTATACAAAAATTTGAAATTCGAAAAATTAAAAATAAAAAAGTTCAAAAAATATCTATCATGATATCATGATATACTCGACTTTTTTGTTCGTCGATTTTTTCCGTTCAAATTCTCAGTATATACTAATTCGGCAATTCTGAATCGATTAGCGTTCGCAGAATTGGTCTGTCTAAAACCGTTCTCGAGTTGGTCAGCTCAACTTATCTGTCATTTAAAGCAGAAACGACTCCAAGAACCTTGCGAGTCATTACGTTAGGAGGTATGTAGCTAGCAGTCAATCGTTCGACTGCATTTAAACTCGAATAAAAATAGTGACAGTGAAAATTTCGGCCGCGAAAGCATTTGGCACTTTATGATAACAATCAGTTACTACCCCTGTCCTGGTGGGAAATCAAAATAAGTTTTGTTTTGGTTAATTTATGCTAAAATGAATAGGGATGGGTTTGAGGTCCCAGAGGGACTATATCCGTCACTGTATCTACGATCGTCTTTCGGAAGAGGCTGTCATCTGGCAAATCATCTTTATGGCACCAATAGGTATTTAACGCCTGTAGTGCGTCTAACAGCCGCAAAATTGAGACGAGCTCACTACACACTAAATCAAGGCATGCTGGTTACTATCAAACAGTACTGTCTTGATGGTATACAGCTGCTGGCGGCTGCGAAAAAATCACTATACTAGAAGACGGAAATAATAGTCAGTGACGTGTTTTTAGGTTTAGGGTGTCCAAGCTTGGCCAGGAAAGGAAAATTCAGCAAATTTTTTCAATAACTTTTTAAAAATTAATCTATTCCAAATATCATATGGACATATACACTTACCGCCATCCTCTCTGGTGTGAGGTATTCCTCTTCATCCATACCATGATGCCTATTCGGATAATACGTTACACTTGATATTACCTTATTGATTTCATTAAGCGCATTCATTTTTCCATTGAAACTAGAGATTTGAAGCTGGCGTAATATCATCGTCAGCCGAAATCCTTCTAACGTTCTTATTAATTCTTCCTGATTGGGTACTCTTGATGCCAAGTTTTTTGATGCTTTTATAATAGCTGAAACTATATCACTTTTTTGTTCATTTTTGGCTTCCCTCTTCAATTCGTCATCGGTAAGTTTGCCAAGTATACCAGGAATCATTTCCTATAAAATGTTTGCAACAATATATTATGTGCCATAAAGAAATCTCGCATAAAGGTTATTAATGAATGTCTCTATTCGAATACCTAGAAGTAGATAATATTTGTAACGAAAACTCACCAAGATTGGTAAAATATATTTGTTGATTGTATGAGTAGTTAAGAATTCGTAGCACAGCCCGAAAGGCCTAGCTAGAGCAAAAACTACGGAGACGCTCAAATTCTTGCCCGACTGAAATCTATCCAGGAGTATCTGAAAACCCCCCAATTCTCCGAATCTGTTGATCAAATCGACCAGCCACCCCCTGGGATTGCGCAGGTCGGATGAGGGTCTAGCAAAGAGCTCCTCCTCAGATAAATTCGAGTTCGGCCCCACCGTTTCGCTGGGCCTCGAAGAGTTGAAACTGTGGAACTTGTTGTTCGGATTGAGGACCATCGCCAGAAGGTCCAAAAGTGGGAACCAATCGTGGGGCAACTTCACGACGCATAGTTCGATGAGCTTCAGGCAATTCTGGTTGATACAAGCGTGAATGTTCGGTTTCCAGCTCGACACTGCGTCGTCCGTTAGTATTTTCGTGAAAGATATCGTCAATCCTTCGCGGAAGAATCTCTGACACGCCTCGGATCTTGTGTCGAGGTTTTTTCTTGCCAATTCTATGGACGCCTTCAACAGGCATTCTAGTTCTTGATCGGCCAGAACCGGTACGACCCATCGTAAGTTCGATATTTTTTCATCTAAGGAGGCTAATTTATCTTTGGGGAAATCGGGTTCGAAGTTTTCATCTTGTATTTCTTCGACATTGTTTTCTGACGGGCCAGGAGTAGATCCCTGAAAGAATTGAATTATATTGGATCATCCAAAAATGACCCTGGTTTGGTGAAGTTTAATAATAAAAAAAAAAAAAAAAAAGGATAGTTAATCCGGAAGAACTCCAAAATTATCAAATTTTTGAATTAGAAATATTTGAAACTCTCCAGCACGCTTTTCAAACTTTGTCCGTATTATGGAATAACAATGTAGCTGGAAAACTCATTATACAGGGTGTCCCACAATGATTAAGATAGAGAATATCTCGGAACTCGAGAGTAGTAGAGAATTGTAATTTTAGTGTTGTAAGTTAAAGCAATTGGTGCAGGTTTTTTAGATATTAGGTCGTATGCATAAACCTGGAGAAATTGCTTTCACTTGGATTTTTTGAAGCAGTCCTATTCAGTTTGTTCACTAATGAGAGAGACAGACCTATAGTATATTTGCTACCTTTTATGAATACCACCCATTATGTTACCCAATGAGCTTTTTGTTTTCAGTCACGTGAATTTCGATTCGCGTGATGAGACGATGAAATTATTAATGGGAAAACCTGTATATAAAATAAACATAGTGATACGAGGGCGGGTTGAAAAGTACTTGGTCTAGACAAGAAAACAACTTTTTCAGACAAAACTCAATTTATTCCTCAACATACTCTCATTTTAAATCAATATACTTCATCTAACACTTCTTCAAATTTCCAATACTCCCCAAATATTACTATTTTAGGAATCTCTCAAAATAGACCTCTGTTTCAGCAATGACTACCTTATTTGACCCAAATCTCTTACCACCGAGTCATTTCTTGAGGGGGTCAAATCTGGAGAATATGGCGGATGAGAAATTAATAGGTGAAAGAGCACTTTTTTCTTCATCACATGCGAGCGGTTTCACTTGTAAGTGGTATCGAATTGATTCAAAATCTCTGCATAATAATACAGGGTGGCCCACGAGGTTTTGGCCAGGGAATATCTCGGAACTCGAGAGTAGTAAAGACTTGAAATTTTCAGAAAAAGCTGCACTAATTGCTTTAATTTACAACCCCAAAATTTCAATTATCTACTACTCTCGAGTTCGAGGTATTCCCTGGCAAAAACCTCGTAGGACACCGGACACCCTGTATGTGCTGATGATTGTTGTGCCCTTTTCAAGATACTCTATACAATATGTGAATGATACCACGAGTATCCCAAAAAAATGTGACTATGATCCTGTTTGCTGACAAATACACCTTGTGAAAGAAGCATGTTCCAACAATGGATACAAAATGGCATAAAAAGTCCATTTTATTGTCTACCACGGAAATATTAGAAAAAATAAGAGGTGCTGTTTTGGTTATATCGGAAAAAATAAAGCATGTGCTTTTTGTCCAATCAATAATTAACCCTATCTCTAAAAAGTATTAGAAATTGCTGCTTCAATGAGCTGAGAATACTAAGAAAGTAACAATTATAAATGTCATATCCATCTGGGTTTAAATACAATTTATGAATACAATAAATTGCTTTACATAACAAATATTTCATGTTAACAAAAAAATAATGTGAATGTAATTGTTATATTTGGTTTTCCCTTATCCAAAATTGAACAAACAAAATGTATCATTCAGAAGAATATTTTTTTCTGCTTGCCCTACACTTGCACTGGTGAGAGACAAAACTTCGAAACTAGTCTGTAGGTGGTCGCCCTTTCCGAATCAAAACGAAATTCTGCTAGTTGGTTACAGAAAGCGATTGCAATTATGTCCTTTGCAATGAGGAACATTGCACGATATCTGTTAGATATAGATTCAATACCTGTCGTGACATTAGCCAGGGGAGTGTTGTTTTTGACAGGTATTTGCCATAACTATATGTTGTAGGTGCATAAGGGCGTTAAAAAGGTAAAACAGCGGTCAGAACCAAATAAAGTTACTCTTAAAAGAACTCTGATCTTTGTGCTCAGTGTCTATATATATTACTTTTATTAAAGTTCAGAGTACACCACTGTATTCAGGAGTTCTCGATATATCACTGGTCAAAATTTTATCGAAACCTGTTCATAAATAAGAAAATCATAAGATAATAAAATTTGAATAATATTCGTCAATGGAAAATTACAGGAAAATGTCTAAACTAAACTGGTATTTCTTTCTGATAATACAATTATAAGGGTCAATTATGCATCATTGTCATTATCATAGTCCTAGGATATGTTCAGTTAATTGCAGAAAGTCCCCAGACTGACCTTTCTGGTTAACCAGAGATTTTCTTAAAAAGGGTTTTCAGAAATATGTCTTTTATGGGACACGAAAAAACCAACTTGAGTGACCAAATTCGAAAAACGGAACACAATCTAATCAAATGAAATAGTGAAATCAACAATGTCGAAGTACCCTTTTCATTTATTTGATACTCTCCGGCAAAAGGCAAAAATTGTCGAAAACTGTCTTAATCATAAAATCGAAATGAAACTGTACATTTCAGTTCTTATGATTATGATTGAAACTAAAACTAAAGGAATTACATAAATGCTCGTACTGAAATGCAGTTTCAGTTTGATTTTATGATTAAGATAGTGATTAGGACTCGGATAATGACTGTGATGCATAAATTGACCATAAATCTGTGTAAGCACCTTCTTTCAACAATCTCATGTTGAGAAATCATTATATGTAAAAACACAAACATTTTGCCACTAGGTCAAAAACAATTCCTAGATAATACTTATAGTATAGTAGAAACACACCAACCACAAGCTCTTAATACAGTTTTAAATGCCTACATTGGTGATTATGTTCATATTTTCATTAACACCACTGACCAACCAACTTTTTTTATGACTATTTATAGAAGATTAAAGGACTAATTTCAATTTCAAAAGAAGTACTAAGTACTTACTTGTGTTTCAATAGTGTCTCCTGTGATTCCTTGTCCTCTGGTTGCAATAGTCATATTTCAGTGTATTTTCAAATTACCATTTTAGATCCACTAAAAAAAATGATAGATGTACAATTTGCCATGTTCAAAATAAACGCCAAGGAGGAAATATGTCGACTACAAACTGATGTAATGCGTATCATGAGTGAAACTGCATTACTAGATGGTTGAATGTCATAGATTTTCCAGGAAAATAAAGTAGGAAAAATAAATGGGAGTGACAGAAGTGACAGCCCCATAAATCAAAGGACTACCACCAAGATATTCTCACCGTTTCCTTTGTACTTTACTGGTCCTGAGGACTTCTGATGATTGCAATTTCACCAGTACTTTAACAAGTCCATATAAATATGGTTTTTTAGGGAACACTAATTTTTGACAAGTCTAGGTAAAATCCACCGGCATATACAAAATGGCGCCCCAAAATCAACTATTAAAAATATTCTAAAAATATCTCTCACTGGAAATAACTAACTGAAAATGGGTCTGAATTCACACCAATATTTTATATTCACTACAATTACTTCAACCTGAATACTGAACAAATTCTTTAATTGTTGACGTACAGAAATACTTTTGCAGGCACGTCGTGAATTTGCAAATACTGTTGCCAATCTTTCATGTAATTTCTAGTTCCTTTTATCGACAACAGTATTTTATTTCAATGTTGGTGCAACGGTGCAAGTATAATGGGTACGTCGAACAGAACTCACCGAACAAAGCGCGTACCGAGCAGAAAACAATATAAGTTGTCTACAATGCTAGAACGTCCAATAAGATATTTTTAATTCTATGTTCTCTTTATTCGTTTAATTCATCATGAAATATTTTATATTTCAAAATTCCTCGCTTATTCCTCTATCAGTAAAAATAATGATAGTTGTAGTCGGTTCAGTTACAAACCATTACAGAAATCTGTGTAACTGAAATATCTTAGTTCTGGAATACAACCACTTCACATCAGAAGCGTAATAGTCCATAGTTATTTTATATTTCACATCTAAACTTGTTTCTGTGATCTATGGTACGTACTTTTTGACTTGACACTCTTGGCCTGACAGTCTGATTCTCTGATTTGACTTGAGACTTGACATGAAAGATAACCTCAACGTGACGTTTCAAGACATTTATTGCTTTAAGTTTTAATATTTGTATTGTAAAATGATAAAATAGAATTATTCCACTATGGCTACTAATGGTAGAGGAAATGTTGAAAGCCAATTGCAAGGTAATATCATTGATTTTTTAATAATAAAGAGTCGCTGAATAAAATTAATTGTTTTTTAGTGGCTATCAGCACCCTTTTGACATCAGTTACGGATAAAAGTCCCTTAGTGTTAGAGACAGTCAAGAGTTCACTGAGAAAATTATCCGAAAAACATCCAAATCAAGTTTTGGATTCTTGTTGTCAGTTTTGCACCAAAATTCCCAGGCCCCCATCGGAACATATTGCATCTATACTGAATATAATGGAAGCAGTATGCTCTGACCATCTTCTGAAAATTGATGGAGACACCATCATCAGGGTCATAGATATTAGTTTAACCATCATGACCGAAAATATCAGTTATGAACCTCTTATTCAGATGCCCGCATGTGATATATTGGTAGCCCTAGGAAGAGAACATTATGTTCAAGTAAAATAATAGGTTGTTGCGTTAGACTCATTAAACAAAGTTGAAAACTTCATAGGTAATGGATGCACTTTCTGGAAAGATCCAGTCGGGAATTTTGCCACATTATATGGTTCCCCACACATTTGGCGCAATGGCAAGTGCGAATGCTAATGTGGTAGTTCTATATTTGAAAGATATCCTCACTATAATGGTTCCACTCTTGGGAGGTTTGAGGTCTGATTTACTGAAACAATCTTTTGCATTTGGTAAGGTGGTGTATTTTTTTATTCTAGAGTTCTTTACTATATTTGCAAGTTGGACATTACCTACTTTCATTCATCAATCAGGAAAAAATTACATGTTAACTTGTAGAAAATGAGATACTGAGTTGAAAAGGGGAACATTCTCTATTGAAAAAATCATAAAATAAATTAGAGACTAAAGTTCGTCTTTCAGTCGCAGATGATTCCACAACAGATTTTATGAATGTCCTATTCATATTTTCGAACTAAAATCGTGTTGTAACAATGTAACAATGAAGTATAATAATTTGATTTTTTTTTCAAGCCAAAAAAATGTCAACTGAACTTTGTTAAGAATATAAAAATAAAATAAAATCAATCGTTATTATTATATATTTATATTTATCTTTTCTTTCAGCACTGGAAAACTTTTGCGATGCCTTAATAGAGTATGTTTCAAATAGTGAAAAAGTTCCCGACCCCACAATATCCTTGGAAAATTTTAACATAGAAATCGGCATGGCTTATGATGTTTTATTCACAACTTGGCTTTTTTCTCGCGAACCTAAGGTTGCCCATAGCACTTTGGATGCTATTTCTTCCCTATTTCCAGTCTTGAATCTAGAGAAAGTAAACCAACAAACTTCAAAAATTATACAAGTACTGCTGAGTCTTTATAAAAAAAACATTGATCCGTATAATATAACAAAATGCTTGGGATCGGTTATTCAAAAGGCAGCTTCAGTAAATGGGACTCTGCTGGAACCCCTGTTGTCGAATATCCTGAGTACCATTTTCGATCTTATCTGCATTTCGCCAGATTACGCTCAGCCTGGCCTGCTGAAAAGCCACTCCGAAGTTTTGAGATGTTACGAGTGTTTTGCTTTACATTTTACTGATAACACCATAGATCAGTTATTGATCCAGCTGAAGAATAATAATGAAAAAGAGAGAGTGAAATCCCTCATTGTTTTAACTCATCTTGTATCTTATTCTAAAGATCATTCAGTTAATAGGAGATTCAAAGATATACTCAAGTATCTTCGGGATATGTTGAATGATAATAATATTAGAGTCAAGGAAGCATTGGTGAAAATCATTGTTGCTTTTTCTTGCAAAAATATACTACTGGATAAAGGTTAGTGTTTAATGTATTCGGATTGGAATGGGGTTTAATAAAACTTTTTGTAGAAGTAAATCCGGATGGTCCTGAAAAGTACATGGAATTTATTCTGAAAATGTGTTGCAAGCAAATTCTACCGAAGAACAACGACGTGGACTTGCAAGAGTTGCAAAACATCCAAAAATCAACAGACAACACTTTGTATATGTTAAGTACCTCTGTTGCCGAGCTGGAATTAATTTTGTGGGACCTTTTGCTCAGGTGTTTTTTGAGTCCAGCGTATGATGACGCTATTGTCATTATTTTGAGATGTTTGACCCACTTAGCATCGAAGAAAGATAAACTAGAAAGTTGTGAAACAGCGTTTGTCAGGTGTCTTTCTCTACTAGCTAATCCCTTGCCTAATTTCAGAGGTTGTTACATTTTGAATTTTCTGAAGAACATCAAGCCTTGTTGCGTAGATTCGTATAAAGCTGTTTGGGATGTGAAAATACCTCAGCTTTTGAAATATTTGGAGCAGAACTACGAAAACTTCAATGCTCCCGAGTGGCATGATCTTTTATTCGACTTCTTGAATATTCTGATGGAAACGACCAATAACGGGCCTTTCAATGAAATTATTGTCTCCAAAGCAACTAAACAGCTTGACATTTACAATAATCCTAGGTGAGAATAAATTTTTTTCTACTAGGGATTTTACACATGCTACGGAGTGCATGACACTTGCTACATAAATGACAATCACCCATTAAAGCTTAGTAATTAAAATTTCATGTTTTATGGAGAATTTATCCGTTTTTTAGATATATTGGAAACGGTAACGGAGATCTACAAATGAAACAAATTGAAAAACAATTTTTACTGAAGTTTCTTTCCACTGCATTGTGTTATCTAAAAGACAAAGAGACAGTATTACAAACATTAGACAACATCCTAGCCAACGTCAAACTGACCGACTATTCTGAATTGCAGACTTGCGCAGAAGCTGTGGGCATCTGCTCACGTTCTCACTTACAGATAGTGCTTGATAAACTCTCCCTCATAAGAAAAGAAGTGCTTTCCAAAAAGACTTCCAAATTTTTCACTTTCATGAAAGATCAGAAACATGATCTCGGTGTTGAACGCCTAAGATACACTATACTCTACGGGTATTCTGAAATTTGCAATGAGGCGCCTTCCGATAAACTATTGAAGGTTATTGAGAGTGAAATTCTGGACTATGCGGTCAACGAACTGGTAAACTCCAGAGACTCTGCTTTGAGAAAGGTCTGTTTGAAGACAATACATTCCGTGGCAGATGCAATGCATCCGAACAGGAACTTGCTCCATATTAAAATGAAAGACAGGGATAAAGTCATCAAGTGAGTATGGGTTAGTTATAGTAAAAACTATGAAAGTCTTTTGAAATAATAATTTGAGCTTTTCAATCAAATCAGATGTATTGAATTTTATGTTTTGTTAGGTTACAAAAAGGATATGAAGTTTTTACAACTTTCAGTTATTAAATGGAGCGCTTTTGACAGCAGTCAGTGCTGTCATCTTCACGGCTCTACTCAAACTGCTTGTTCTCTGTTTGTTCATTTGTTTTCCTTTATTGACCTGTTTCATGAGTTGAATGTTTTTAGGTTGGGTATGTGATGTTTTGTATGGCATGTGTGGCAAAGTTTGATTTTTACGTTCTTCATATCTAAGGATCAATTTTTTCTTCGTTTGGCCAATGTAGAATTTGTTGCAGTCTGAACATTGTATGTTGTACACCCCGATTAGGTTTCTCATAGCTGTTTATTTTTTGTGTTATATTCGTATTCGGTTCATAACAGATGTTTGGAAGGTTTGAAGACGTTTGTTAGTTTTCTGGTTTGGTGACCTATGTATGTGAATGCAGTCTGCATCTGTGTTTTTTCCTGTTGGAGTGGTTTGATCTTTGTTCTCTATGTTTGATTCTCTGTGTTTTTTCCTGTTGGAGTGGTTTGATCTTTGTTCTCTATGTTTGATTCTATTTTCTAATTTATCTATTGTTTTTTAGAATAAAACATAAACATAAAATATAGAACAAGGATCAAACTACTCCAACAGAACAAAACAGATATGGACTGCATTTACATACATAGGTCATCTTCAACCCCATGAACATCAACATCTCTTACAAACCGAACACGAAAATAACACAAAAAATACACATCTTGCCTCTCTCCAGAACTATTTGGAGAGTAACAACTCGAAGTTGCAAATACTTCACATCCTCTTTGTGATCCGGTGTGAATTTTAAAACACTGAAATAAAGGAAACCCAGTTGCACACCAATCGGAAAAATCAATTTCATTTGTCCTTTTAGCTTGGTGTCATCGCAAACTCAGCTTCATAGCGGTCCAGAATATATTGAACTATTTCCTACAATCATATCAACTGTTACAGCGTTAGTCAGGCTACCTTTGCCGGTTGAATCAGACGATAGAGTGAGACTGATGAAACTTTTTTTTGATAATGTCTTCAATGCCGCAGCTGTGTATTGCAAAATTAACGCAGGAAACCCAGACAGCTATTATGGCGACCTTAAGTTGGTACCTTTTGTAACCAAGAGCTTTACAGAGCTCAACCAGCTAGTACACGAGCTTCTCCAACAGAACCTTTCGCCAGCCACCTTGGATGAAATAGTTACTCTTCTAGAACCGTGGCTGTGTAAGAAAAGGCCGGAGCAAAGGCTGCCGGCAGCCGAAACTCTTAGGTTGATTCTGCAGGTATATTTGGAAAATATGAAGTTTGCATACGAGAGTCCATCTAGTTTTGGGCAAACTGGATCTCTGCTGGCAAAGGTTGTGCCAAGGTGCACGGATCCGAACAAACATGTCAGAAAGGTAAGAAAACAGCACCTTACAAGATATTGAGATTCCTGCATTAAATGAAAATATCGTGAATATTCATTCACGATATTTTAGTAACTGAGAATGTTGAAGTGTCGAAAAACTGCTAAACATTCACTTTCATTTGAAACAGCCACAATAAAGGTTTTTTAGCCAAAACTCAAACTCAAACAATAATTCTTGTGTGTTTCTAAGCGGCCATTATTCAAGATCTGTGGTAACGTGGTGACCTTTCATGAGGTCTGTGGAATTTGAGTTATGCACAACTTATACAGTGTTGCCAAGTCTGATTTTAATGAACGTGACCTTACGAAACCACTTTTTATGACTGCCTCAATTTCAACATATGATTGCTTGAAGTTAAACTATCAAAATTAAGAAATGAAATGAAAATATCATGATTATGAACAAAGAAAATTACAATGAATCTTAAAACAGTTACAGAATAAATTTTAACAAGTTTAGGTCTTTAATACATAACCCTTTATGAACCTATATTTGAGGTTTAGTGGAAGATCAGAAAACGCTTCCCATTCTCCGGCTATGAAGACTCGGAACTTACTCTAAACTCCAGAAAAATTGTTTTGTAAATCCGGAATAAAGACTATAATAATAATTATTATTATTATTATTGTTTTAGGTTGCCATCGAATGCATGTGTTTGATTCTCTGCATAGCGTCAAGATACGAAGGTCACATGCGAGAACACGACAAAGTACTCAGTAATTCTCTGCAATTCATCCAGCAGCAAATTGATTCGGACGATCCGAAGCTACTTTACAACCTAACCTGCGATTTAGCGCACATAGTCTGTGTCAACTTGTCGCCCTTTCAGCTCATACACTGCGTCGAAGGGCTGTTAGATGCCCTCCTCGATTGTGAATCGTCCAGCTCGAATGGTAGCAGTGTGGTACTGAATACGATTTTGAAAAACAAAGGTATGTAGTTATTTTAGTGTAAAATAGTCGGTTCAGTCAAGGCGGTGATTAATTTTAGGTGGGGAGTTGCAAAGTCATGCTAGCCTCGTATTGGAAAAACTTTTGAAGCAGCTATATAAGATTCAATGTGTGAGAACAAAAACTTCGAGTTACAGAGGCATTTTGAATCTGGCTATGCATCATTCCAGAACTGTTTGTGGCATTTTGCTGTACCAGCCTTTACCATTTGATTAGTAAGTAGATATGGGATATCCTGTATATCTTAAAATAAATAGGTACATAATAGAACCGTATTCAAATGCTTTCACTCGGATTTATTTCTTGAAACAGACCTATTCATGCATTATGAGAGAAATAGACCTATAGTATGAGCATTTGCTCGCTTTTATTAATACCACCCATTAAGTCATTCGTCTGCTACCTGTTAAATAAAATGGATATTTATTCATATTTCAAATAATGGTCCCTTTACAGTTTATTTCCAAGAATGCATTTTTTAAATTATTTTCAGCTCAATTTGTGAATGTTGGTCCATCATCTCTACTGACCCCACTTTAGCTCAGGATATAGTGGACCAACTCAAAAAACACATAAAATCAACACCTCTGTACGAAGAGCAAGGAGAAGGTGAAATAAAAGTAGCGAATCTTCAACCTCTTCAAGCTCTTTGTGCCCTGCATGAACTCCTGAAGAACGTTCACCTCAAAGATATTTGTTTGCAACAGTTCCCAGAATTATTTTCCATTTTGCTGGTATGCGTCGCATCTTATATGGGTGTGGTACCTCCGGCCGTCAAAAAGAGCGATAAAAAGGATAAATATGGATTCAACTTCAACAGAAATGCATACAAGGTTATTCCAGCAAAAGTTGCCATAGAAACGTTTCGATTGTTTTTTGTATGCTGCGAGTTCGAAAAAATGGCAAATAGCTTAATGTTGATACCGAATACCGACACATTTGAGGATGTGTCCTTGTTTATTGAGGTAAGATTGATATTGTAAAGAATTTTCACTTATGCACTCTAAAATAATTTTTCTACATTCATAAATGACATTCTGGGGACAACTGGAACTGAGTTTGCCCTTCGGTCAGTCTGTTTAGTGGTTTGGCGATATTGGCAAACGCAAACCCTAGGGGTTTGGCGATGTTGGCAAACCCTAGGTGTCGACGGTGGTAGGTGCACAGGCAAAGAAACCTCCGAAGCTCATGGATGTCTTTTGGAAAGGGCCAGTCTCTGAAACTTTGATTTTGTCATCGTCCACTGCTACTCCTTCCCAGAGACAATGTGGCCAAGGTAGTGGAACAGGTGGCATTTTTTAAGGCTGAGTTTCAGTCCAGAGTTCCTAAGGCGCAGGAATACCTCCTCTAGATTTCGCACGTGGTCTTCGAACGATATGCCGACTACGATGATGTCGTCGAGGTATACCAAGCACGTTTTCCAGGAGAGTCCTTTCAACACAGGCTTCATCAATCTCTTAAAGGTGGCTGGAGCGTTACAAACGCCGACTGGCATAACTGTGAACTGTCCAATCCTGAGCCGGGTGGCTGGAGCGTTACAAACGCCGACTGGCATAACTGTGAACTGTCCAATCCTGAGCCGATAGTGAGGGACGTTTTTCTCTATCTTTTGGGGCCAATATCCGCTCTTCATAACTAGAGTCGAGAAAACTGTCTTGAATTTATTTGTTAGTTTCAATATGTTTGCCTAAAGTGTTCTTTGTCTTAATATTGAGGAAGGTTGTTGTTGAAGTGAGCAAATATGTGCTGTATTTTTATAAATATTGATTAAATACTGATTTTTTTATACTATTACTGAATAAAGTACTGGGTTACTATGCAATTTTCAGGTAATTCGCAGTTTGGTTGAAAATATATGTCTAGAACATCCCCAATCCTTATCGTGGCTGGTGGCTTGCCTGGGGCCTTACATCAGGGCCGATTTGGAACCTCAGAGAGTCGCCACCGTAGCTTTTTTCACTCACCTTCTCCACCAGGGCAGCAATGAGCAAACGGTACTCACGGAAAATTTGTTGGAGATGATTCTAGACGTGCAAGGCGACCAAAGTTGTTTGGTGAGAAAACTCGGTTTGCAGGGTTTAGGCCATGCTGCAGAGCATTTGGGTTATGATCTGGTGTCGAGACATTGTAATCCCATTTTGAGCGTACTGATGAACAGTTTGGATTACAATAACATTAGGTGAGTCTTCAGCGATTCAATATTTCTAATTCAAGAATTCAATTTAAATAAACGCCTATTTTTATGGCCGAAAGGTTGTTCAATGATTAATAATAATAACACTCCCTTATAAACACTCGTAGAGTCTACCCAAAAGCATAGCCTGTGTGGATAGGGGACGGCTATTATTATTATCATTTGCCGTGGTGCTCCGAGGTCACTCACTCATTTTTGGTGGCGTATTCACTTTAGCATTAGGAAAACCTCAAGCACCACCTCAGTGTTTTTATTTATGTTTTAACCAACGGCAATGAATAAGCTCTATTAAAAAAAAAGTGCACTGCCGTGTGGAGGGTTACCATCTTATGCAACTGGCATAGGGTTAGGGTTAGTTCACATTCCATTGGGAATATGTATTTTATAATTTGCAGCAATGAAGGTGCTGTGATCTTGGAAGGAATGTGTAGTTTTTCGAAGCTTCTCAGTGCAATGGAAGGATGTAAGTTCAGTTCATTTCAAGTAACGGCTGCCGTGAGAATTAAACCGTTGTTGGACCAGGAGGACGTTAACTTGAGAACAGCAGCATTTCACTTGTTGGGCGACTTAACGCAATCTCTGAATTCCGAAGCCAATCTAGAAGCGTTCAGGGAACAAATTCATGGAAATCTGATTACTTTGATGTTGCACCTTTGCGATCCAGATATTAACGTTGTTAAGGTACCAACATTGTTTTATATCCCTTAAAGGAAATAGGTACTCATTAATTTTTCCTTTCAGGCTTGTAAGTACACTCTACGACGAATAGGTCCTTACTTAGAAAGTCCGAAAGTCAATTCGATGATACAGGAACATCTCATTGATGAAGCGAATCTGCATTTTACCGACTTCATAAGAGATTTCATAAAAGTTATGGTAATGGTATTATATTATGAATCAACGCATTATCTTTAATTAATATTTGTCGCTTTCAGGCTGAGGAACTGCAGGACTTGTTTCCTCTTCTTCTCATGACGTGTTTGTCGTATTTCAAGAGCCAGTGGATAGAAATCAAGGGCAATGCAGCTTTGATTGCGGGTTTGCTCTTTTCCCTTCTCAATCCCGAAAATAGAGCAAGAGTTTCTCTCGATACAGTTTGTGATAGGCTGATAAGATTATTGACTGATGAAAGTGAGGATGTTCGAATAAAGGCTGTTGAGGCCATTTCGTATTTGTTTCTCGACTGAACATTGTTAATCTCCTTTATATACTCTCTTGTGATACAGTATTTACTTATTTGTTGAAAATATATTTAGAATTTTTAATGGTTAAGTCTGATTTTATTTAAAGGAAGGAATAAACAGTCATGGACTCCGAATAGCTTTATTGTCAAATAAAACCTCCCATTTCAGATAATCCAATAATTTGAGACTGGTCTAGTCTAAACGGGAAAGAATCGTGAATAAAATTAATACGGATTTAGAAAAAATTCTAGAATGGGGATCCAACAACTTGGTGGAATTCAATGCGAATAAAATCCAAGCATGTGTTTTCTCTAGAAAGGCTGATAAAATTAGTATATGCTGTGATTTTCGAGTAGATCGGCATAAAATGAATTTTCAGCCGAAAAAAACGGCCAAAAATCCAGTCATCAGATTCACTCGAAATTACCACGGACATACTCAAAATTTTATGCTGATTCCGAAAATGTATGATTTGAATATGTTCGGTGTACCATAAAACAACGATAAATGTGCAACAAAAATTGAATTGTACGAATCAGGCATCCTATCACACAAAAACACCTACAAGCGAACTGTTAGGCCAGCAAACAATAACATCCTCTTGTAGGAAATTTTCTTAGCTTTCTTTCTATATGCATATGTATTTAACGAATGTGTCTCGTTATGGTCGCAAAATGCGATAAATATAAAAGGTGCGCTAGGATCCTATCCTAGCACATAAAACCACCTATAACACCAACAAGCGAACTGTTAAGCCAGCAAACAATAACATCCTCTTGTAGGAAATTTTCTTATCTTTTTTTCTATATACCTATGTATTTAACGAATGTGTCACGTTATGGTCGCAAAATGCGATAAATGTAAAAGGTGCGCTAGGATCCTATCCTAGCACATAAAACCACCTATAACACCAACAAGCGAACTGTTAGGCCAGCAAACAATAACATCCTCTTGTAGGAAATTTTCTTAGCTTTTTTTCTATATACCTATGTATTTAACGATTGTGTCTCGTTATGGTCGCAAAATGCGATAAATGTAAAAGGTGCGCTAGGATCCTATCCTAGCACATAAAACCACCTATAACACCAACAAGCGAACTGTTAGGCCAGCAAACAATAACATCCTCTTGTAGGAAATTTTCTTAGCTTTTTTTCTATATACCTATGTATTTAACGATTGTGTCTCGTTATGGTCGCAAAATGCGATAAATGTAAAAGGTGCGCTAGGATCCTATCCTAGCACATAAAACCACCTATAACACCAACAAGCGAACTGTTAGGCCAGCAAACAATAACATCCTCTTGTAGGAAATTTTCTTAGCTTTTTTTCTATATACCTATGTATTTAACGATTGTGTCTCGTTATGGTCGCAAAATGCGATAAATGTGCGCTAGGATCTGTCATCCGCACATAAAACCGCAAAAATACTTCCGAGAGTTCTAGAATGTTTTCAATATTTTTTCCAGTATTCTAATTTTAACAGATATTTGGTAGCTTGGGGGGGCTGCAGCCCCAAAGCCCCCCTGGTTTCATTGTAGTTAATAAAGATGAAACTATTTATTCATATTATTGGATAATACATTTACGACAGATCAATACTTGAAACATGGTGCAAATATAATACAAAACATTCATGTTGTGATACTTGTGATACTGACACTTATCACCTATTTATATACATAATTCAAACAATCTCGAGGTATCACAAAAATGTTTATACTTTGAGTTTGAATGGATTTGTCATCAGTCATCTAGAGATGAAAGTCCATCCTCTACTATTTCAAAAGAGCATTTTCTGCGGGGTAAATCGGGAGCAAAAACGACTTCAAATTCTCTGAATAGTAAGCCATTATGACGTGAGATTTGACAACGATAGTTCAAGTTATTGCTCCATGCCAAACCCAAACATGGTTCTGTCCTCCCTTTCTCGACATCTTCTGACACCTGTTATAAAAAGTTAGATAACTGTACTTTGCGAAATCATAGATGGAAGTCTCACCTGATTGACACACACAACAGCAACTTTATATTCATCGGACAGGTTATTCAACTTGCAGGCTACCATACATAATTCGCGTCCTCGATTTGTATAATCAACATCCATGTTTTCGCTGCGAAATGCTCCAGCGATAGAATCAACAATGACAAGTCCAATGTGTTTTGTGCGAAGCAAATTAGGTAAGTGAATGAATAAACAACGTCTCAGTTGCTCATAATCAGCCACATGGTCTATAAAAATGTTACTTTCGAAATCTTTTTCGAGCAGATTGTGTTTTCGCTGAAAAGCTGTGGATAGTTGGTGGAAGCGTTTTGATGGAAATGGATCTTCGGTGCAGATATAGACAGCGCCTAGAGATTTAGTAAAATCATTCAAAATATGTCTGGCTTTGTTCAAATCTTACTCTAACATTTAAATATAGGTACATGATGATATTTCAACGATATGATCACTATACAATTAACCTTTTTCTTTTCCTTCTGCATTAATGGGCAACTGTAGCTGCAAACACAGTTGCAGGCAGAACTGAGTTTTTCCTACTCCGCTGCACCCGAATATTTCTGTTATGCCATTTATTGGTATACCTCCTCTGAGTACAGAATCTATAGATTTACATCCAATAGGAACTCTCTCCCATGGAAGAATTTGATCTGCTGCATACAAAAAAAGAATTGTTTACGTAGAGGTTTATCAGTTCCAAATCAATTAATAATTTCACATTTCTTTTAAAGTTTAACCGATCTAAAGCTTTATATTAATGTTTTGTATTTCTATATCCTCAGCAAGATAACATACAACTGTAGACACATGTTTTGTACTCGTTGGCCGTCATCAGTACAGTTTGGCCAAGTATGAGGGCCAACGACAATGAGACATGATTATTAGTCAAAATAATCAAACATATATATTACTCACCGGTAACAAATTTTGATTTGAAGGCAGAAGTGGCTACTTTCATCTTGACTTCTTCAATTTCCTTCTTTGTCAAACCTGTCTTTCTTGCTATTTGGCCAGTATCATGAACGAGTATAGAAAAAGAGGTATTAACATCAGCTAAAAAATATTACTTATTGAAGGAAGCATGATACAAAATGCTGAAGTCTATTTTATATCCTTAAAATTAACATATAAAATCATCGATAGACATAATATGATATCACAATATTTAATATTAAAAAAATAAGGAGCATGTACTAATAATCTAAAAGAAACTGACGACTTCAAATTCTACAGTACACCTATTGTGGCCTATCAGGAATGTACATAATTTCTCTCAAAAAACTGAATTCAGTTTTGGAAAATAGATTAGAAAACAGGATCACAAGTGAGTATTTGGAATTGGAATCTTTGGTGTGAACGCAATTCAAAAACAGATAAATATTATCAATTTGGCATAATCAGGAATTATTGGCAGGCAAAAAGGCCATGTCCTCTATGTAGTTATATACCTATACCTTTGTATGAAACATTCAACTTTTCATACGATTTTACCTTGTATTAATTTTTCCAAAATTCTTGAATCCACTTCAGTTTTTAATTCTTCCATTTGTAGGGATTAGGGATATATCGAAACGGTTGTATTTATAAATATAATGAGGTCAAATTTGAAACATCGAAAATAACTGCCGAGTGCCGAGTCTTAGTGGTGGTAGGACTGGTAATTGTAATTGGTAAAGTGGTAGGTGATGGTAGTCAAGTTGGTCGGTAGGACTGAAAACCAACGTTGCCAGATCTGCTACGTGCTACACGGGCTCTGTGATTGGTCACTGTACTGGCGGGAAGTTTAGATGACAAATCATTAGCCGATCTAACCTGACTAACCTAGTGCCAGTTGAGAATTGTGAAAACACAGCACACCCATATTAATTGGCAACGTTGGATTTCAGTCTACAATTAGACGCTTATGGTGGTAGCCCTGCACCAAAGCAGCCCGTTGGTTTTTTGTGGTCTAATTTTCGCGACATTCATTCGAAAATTTGGTTTGTACTTAATTCAAACTATTTGAAAAAATGCAAGCAATTGTCTTGGAAATATCCGCAAATGGACTTGAGCAATTTTATAGTTCTTGTTTCATAGAACTTACCCTATTTACTTATTAGGGTCCACTGAAGATACATTCGAATTAAACACATTCAATAGTAAAAACTACAGAAAACATGGCGTAACAAATTTTTATCCTATTACATTTTTTTGATAATTTTTGGAATTTCATATTTTTCAAATGTAAGGAAGAGATCTTGGAGTCTGTTGAAACATGAATTTACTCAAGACCATTTAAGAAAATGAAAAGTATATCACAATGAAAACTGAAAATATGAAGAAAATAGTTTCGTGTTCAAAAACCGTGTGTAGTAATGAACAAATATTTTTTTAATCATATGGAAGAAAATTGTGGGAGTAATTAACCACACCACTAACTTCTAGTAGTAAAAAAGTATGATAGATTCAATTTCTCAGTAAAAAACTCCTAGACCCGAATTCAATTTGATAATAACTGGCCACATAATTAATAGTAAAAATGAAATGAAAAAAAAAAATAAAGGATCAAAATATATTTTTTTTTCTTAATAGATGTTGAAAATTCTTAAAAATGAAAGACCATCATACAAAATTTGCAGTCCATAAATAAAATTAATGCATTTGTAGAAAATATTTCAATGAATTCAATTGATCTACGAAGTTCATGCTACTCACCCACACATTTACTAGGAAGTAATAATTCAAACTACCACAACATTTAAAATAAAATGTATTCTTATGTCAGTCATATATTTAGCAAGAACTCTAAAATAAGAGTCCACGCTACCATAACATTTTGAAAATATTAGTTATGTCAAGACAAAGTTTTCAACATGAACCCTAATCGAAGAGTCCAAGTCCCATATCATCGTCAGACTCTTCAGGTTCTGATTCCTGCTTCTTTGTCTCCTTGACAGGTTCTGCAGCAGCTGCTGCAGCTGGGGCTGCGGCTGCTCCTGCAGCAGGAGCTGCTCCTACACCGGATCCGATGTTGGTGATCAGTTCCCTGATGTTGACTCCCTCTAGCGCCTTTGCGAAGAGACCGGGCCAGTACGGCTCGACATCAACATTGGCAGCTTTGAGGATGGTCTGCATTTTTTCCCCCTGAAAATATTATCTTATAAAAACAACTCTTCAGGAAACTAAACATGGAAATTAGTATAAATATTCGAAAAATCAACAAACCGTTTCTTCAAAAGAAATTGGAATTATTTCAATAACATTTTTCAGGAAACAAATGGGATATAAATCCAAAACCAGTCAACAATAACATACCCAGTGAAAATTAGACACAAAAGTGTTTTTTCGATTCATTTCATTGAGGTGATCATGGATTTCACTTTTTTCTTTTTTTTTTGAAGAATATTATTACAGCTTTAAAATTAAGATTTAAGAATCGAAGCACAATTGCATGGAAGACAATAAATATTTGAAAATGTTCTTAGCAAGTCTGTATAGAAACTTCCTACTATATCATCAACTTTATTACCACAAGCCAAGAAGGGATACTCTTAAATGTTACAGGGCTTACATATTGAGTCGTTGTCTCTAATATTCCTTTGGTGGTCTCAGATTTATCCCAAGCCACCATACACTAGAATAGACTTTGCTGTTCCCACTACGAGCACACCACTGCCTACTCTAAGACGCAGACAGGGCCGGCTTATTTGTGTGGGGTATTTATAGTAAAAAAAAAATGTAAAAAATGTAATGGACAATACTTTGAACTATCAATCAGGTCTTCTCATAGTTCGCCTAAACCTTGAAAATAGATCTGAGTATTTTAATATATGTCCCAGTTTCGAATTAAACAATATATTATAATAAGCATAGTACATTTAAAATTTATGCATAGAGGATCTAAACAATGCCTCATGAAAAACCAATAAAGGTAAGTTAATGGGCTTTACCTTGAAATTAAAAGAAATTGGTGTTACCTAGTTTTGTGGTGGTCTCACTCTCTCAAGTACAGAAAATCGACAATTTTTAAACATGATTTTTTGCAGTAAAAAATCACACAAAATGTCTCCTTCTTTATGTCTGCCTTTTTGTCAAATGCTAATCAACTGATATTTCACAAATACAAGCACCAAAAACGAGTTTTACACAAAAATTCGACCTTATAATCAAAGAAACTCTTAGTAATTTTTATACTTTTGTGTGCTTTTGTAAGTTGGTTTGCAATATGCACAGCCTACTATCCAAATTCAAATATGAACAATTAAGCAAATAAATGAAGAGAAAATTAATTGCAGGGAACCAACTTACCATAAGAACAAAATTACTAACACTGCTTGTATCTTGTATTTGTGAAATATCAGTTGATTAATGCTTGAAATCAGAAAAAGAAGGAGCATTTTGTATGGTTTTTGATTGAAAAAATTGTGTTTGGAAATTGTCGATTTTCAAGGTTCAGAAGGGCAAACTCGAAAAGTACTTGAGAGCGCGACAAATTTTTTTCAGGTGTTCGGGAGATCAAACTGCGAAAGTAACACCACTTTCAGTTTAATTGCAAGGTGGAGCCCAGAGCCTATTAAACCTACCTTTATCAAAACATGCAATGTGATTTCAGTAAGCAGATGGTAAACAGTATTATTTAAAAATATCTATCCAAACAGCGACAATACAAGAAAATCTAATATAATCCCAGTATTATAAGTGAAAAAAATGCAGGATGTATTATAAATAAACAGATGCATATTTCAACAGTATGGACATGGCAATTCAAAGTTGAACAAAAAAAATTAGGTATTAATACTCACAGTTACGGCAATATCATCGTCAACCAGAATTAGTGCTGAGTAAACACAAGCAGTTTCTGCGTTGGAAGACATTTCACAAAAATAAAGTGCAAGTCGCCGTTCGGCCTTAGCTCAAAGAGAACAAGCACACGTTTCAACTGTTTGGACGAAAAGAAATACGTTCAATTTGGGTTATATTGACAGCTAACCTTGTCAATTTGTGGCACCTGAAGTGGGGGTACAAAACCATAGAACAAAAACAAATTATTGTGCACGAGGTCCTTTCGTCTGCTACGAGGTGTAGTGTAAATTACACCGCATTTGGAATCGAGTGGAATTCAGTGCGGCTAACACAAAGGAATGAGTTAATCCAATCTGCAAACACTAAAATCGAGTGTAAATTACACTGGGTTTATTCTGGTTCTGAAAAATATTCAGGACATCAGGATCAAGGGGTTTGCCTCACAAGCTGCTTTCCATTCAACGTAACAAGCTCCTCAGAGCTATATAGAGTGTATGACCATGTGTTCTATTCAGTGGGGCTACACCGGCCTCCGGTTAACATTTCCCTTGCCCGTCAAGCACCACTCTAATACCTATAAACCTGCATGAAGCACAAGTAGACAAAAGGCAAAATCTAATTTATAAACACCGTGAAGTGGATGACAACACAGAACAGCATGAACAGGTTACACAATGCGTTCCATTTAAAAGTGTTGCTCCTAGTTGAAGACGTCTATAAATACAGCAAACTAACAATAGTGGATGCCTAGTAAGTTCTCCTAGCTGACGGCAAGCGGGAGGAAAGCACATGAACTCACCGAACTGGGACATTCTTTGTTGTGTAAAATCGTTGGTCATCAACGACATAAAAGGATCTTTCGTTTGCTTTTCGGTGTGGTGTAAAAACAACGAACAGACCTAATGACGACGTCCAACTAATTTGAATTAGAATAGAAATAAAACGCAACTGGCAAATAACTTTGACAACTGGCAGCTAAAAGCTGAGTTCATTTCAATCATACATACATACGTTTAAAAGTTTTTAATACTTGAGAGGGTATTCATAAAGAAATACTTGAACTAGAAATTGTACTCAAAATTTTCGTAGAAATGGTAAAGCAAAATTATTTGCTTTTATGAAAAAACTTGATTTTTTTTAAATTGTAGAATGGCATAATATTAGCAGGACTTGGTTTGGCTGCAGTGGGTTTTGCAGGAAGATATGCTTTAAGACAAATGCCAAACGCTGCTAAAACTTTCAATGAAGCTATGAAAAACCTTCCTAAATTCGATTCTAACTCGGTGGCAAGTTCTAAATATTACAAGGGTGGTTTCGATGCAAAAATGAATCGAAGAGAAGCATCATTAATTTTAGGCAGGTATATTTATCAAATTATCAATGTTTCAATTATATATTGGTTTAATATTAAATTTTAGCATTGGCTCTAGGACTAAGCAAAATGTGATCATTATCATTTGAAAATTGAAAGTATAATTTTGAATATTTTTCAGGAGTTAACCCTTCAGCTAATAAACAAAAAGTAAAAGATGCTTTCAAGAAAGTCATGTCTGTCAATCACCCAGACAGAGGTGGATCGCCATACTTGGCATCAAAAATTAACGAGGCTAAAGATTTCTTAGAAAAACACTCAAGATGATATAATACAAATTTCTATATTTTTGGAAAGCTGTACAAAAAGTGAACATTCAACACTAGAAAACTGTAAATAGACTAGATCTTTGAACGTAATAAAGCAAATTATATGAAAAGTTGATCTTTGGTGTTTGTTTCGTGCTATTTTGTATACTTCATTCTCAATTTGTTTATTGTAGAACTGGATAAATTACCTGATAGCTTGAATACATCCTAAAAAAAAAATTACAGTTTTCAAGTAATTTTAGAAAAATACCAACTTACATTCATGAATTGGTGACAATTGATCACAGACTGATGATTCCTCATATCCTTGAAACATGTTATCAGCTCTCCCAATTCACTCGTCAGTAGAATTTTCTCCTTATGCAACCTTATCAAGGTTAGGGCGACTCGAAAAACAATTTTCGATCCTTCATAGAACAAACAGTCCCATATCCTAAAGACGGTTTCTGTCGGTAATACTTCGGAAAATAAGCAAATAAACCACTTGGTAGTTCCCATTGCCCAAGGCATTCCAATATTGTGTATATGTCTGTGTACAATGGGCTCATATTTACGAACTAATTCATCTAATACATCGAGGTCAGTCAAGAGGCCAGTCATTGTTACAATGTAGTACTGAGGTAGTATTTCTTCGACAAGAACTTTCAGGAGCCAGAACGAGGCTTCTTCATCTTTCGTGGCGAGAAGTAGTAGCCCTGCAATATAATTCAAGCCCTGGCAATAACCTACGTCCTTGTTCTGGTGTGCAAACGTAGCCAAGACATAGTAAAGCATTTTGGGTAGATATTCGTGGGTGGAGAAAAAAATGTTATCAGGAAAAGTTCTTGGCAGGTCAATTTCGATGGTGTCTATTATGTGCTGATTATTAATTTTTTGTTTCAATTCATTGTATGTTAGTGTACTCGATCTCTTCAAGTTCTCAGCTCCAGAAATGTGCATCCATGCCGATGTGCGACGATCACTCGGTATCCCTTTTCGTACGAATCGTTTGAGGGTGTTGGATTTTTTGAAGACATTGCCTTTCAGTGCGCTCCATCTCTGCGATCTACGAGTTAAAATTCTGATATACTGGGACATATACTGATCATATGACTCATAGTTGAAATTTTCAGGGCGCTCAAATCCATATTCGTCTACTTTACTGAAACAGCAGAAAAATGTTTTTATCTAATAGTCGAACTTCATAGAACTTCAATACCTGTAACTAGATTTCGCCATTGGTGCTGATGTTACCTGATACTTAACATGACAAATTCAATTTCGAAAGATACTCCTAAATGCGGTGAATCATTATCTTGTTATGGTGTTAATTAATTAGAGCAGAGATAAGGTCCAGCAGCTGTCTAAAAACAGTTCAGCATTATAAGTTGAAAGGTTAAACACAGTTTCTGTTACTGAAGGTTAAGCTGAATGAAAATTTTGTTAATCGGGGTATATTTTTCTTGAGATGCGAATGCGTATTGCTTTGCTGTATAAATATAAATAATGGGTGTACGGTTAGATTGGTTAGAATTTTATATGCAAATGTCTTTGATTTGAGGTTATGTTATGTTATCTAAATAAACTGACAGTCTTGACACAGGAGGGGCCGATTTCCGGTTTTTTAATGGTCAGTCAAATTACTCTACGTGACTGGTTATATTGCAGATTAGTTCGTTAATATACAATGTTGGTTATTCCTTCATTAGAATGAGCGTCATCTTCATTCTAACCACCAGTGAAATTTATCTTACCTTAGGGCCGGTTTTTCAATTTTAAGTCAAATGTGTTTGCTATAAGTGACTGATGATGGTTAGAATGTGAGTTTATACCTTCATTTGAACAGATGTCATATTTATTCTACCAGTTAAATTTGGTTGTCAGTCGAACTACCAGGATTTTGACAGAATATTACAGAACACATATGTTCTATG
This sequence comes from Chrysolina haemoptera, assembly GCA_958298965.1. Taxonomy (NCBI): domain Eukaryota; kingdom Metazoa; phylum Arthropoda; class Insecta; order Coleoptera; family Chrysomelidae; genus Chrysolina; species Chrysolina haemoptera. Next base: position 974,921 of record OY282602.1, on the reverse strand, counting down.
GTTGCAGAATGCACAGGAAAGACGTGCACGTAATGCCGCCAGGGAAATTGTTTTTGGAAATTGCTCTGTGGCTCACTGTCAGTCACTGTAACCGAAGATTTACCAGCACTTCCAAGGTCATTTTGAAAAATGAAATTAGTCAACGCGCAGGTACACCAAGCGTTATGAAATAGTTTTAAAAATTTGGTATGGCAACACTGAATGCCATTATTTGACGTGTTCGTCATGTTGACAAAGACAACAGACGTTTATAATTTTTTGAGGTTATTCGGTTATTCATACCAAAAAAAAAACAAACTCAAAAGATAAAAATATAGCAAATACACCCATTTTCATAAAAGATGGTTAAAGACGTTTTGACCAGGGAACAAGAATTGTTTCTCGAAGAGTGTACTGAGGAGTTTTCAGACCGTTTCACCGATTCAGATGTAGAGTACAAAAAGACTTATGATACTGGTGTTCCATTGCCCCCCATAATGCATCCGTGGTACGGAAAATCTAGATTCAACAATAGAGATCGACCAGGAGGTAGTCGTCATGACAATAATTACAGAAATAGGGATTCCCATCAAGATAACGATTACAGGGATGGGGGCCATCGTAGCAATAACAGAGGCTACCGCCACAACCAGCAAGACCATCATCATAGTGAACGAGACTATCATAATAACGAACGTCGTTTCAGGCCATACTAATGTAAATAGTCTATTGTGTTTTCTATTAATGTATTTTCCATGTTCTAGCATCATGGTTATCAAGTACTTACACATTACATTTCTAGATACAAAAATATTAGTTTTATTTATTGATTATCATTTTATTATTGGGAACTGAAGCAGATGGTGCCAAAAAAACTCAAGATTGAGATAACAAAATAAAATTTATTCACAAATAAATAAAATTTATGAAGATTTAAAATACAAAATTTGTAGTACAGTGATTCTTGAAATCGAATTGTAGGCGAAATATATCACATTCCTAATATACAAGTTCACTGCTCAGGAACAAAGGTCATGAAGTAGTTATCGATAAAATTAATCTGAGGTATGAACAGTGATGTTTGACTTTCTTGCAGTCAGTCCCAGCAAACAAGTTCGTTCCACACAAAACAATGTGCATTTTATAGAAACGTATATAGAACCATTTTTATTAATTAATATCACGTGTATGCTTAAGTAACCTCTGTAATTCTTATATGTTCTGTATATAAATGCAGCCACATATAGTAAAGTCAGTTAGGTAAAATCTACTTTTTTTTTACCAATAAATAGGTACAGAAATTTTTATTCAGACAATGTTAGTAGAGGTCTGTTTTCGCCTATAACTCGTCAAAAGTTGAAAATATCAAAAAAGTATTCATGACAAAAAGGAAGCTTAATGAATTTCCTAAAAGATAGTCTTCTAGTAACGTTCTTGTATAAGCCGAGGTTTAAGAGAAAATCCATTTCGAAATTTTGTCAAGATTCCATTATGGATTTGCGTGTCGAATTTGTTCATTTACATTTTATCGCGCGCGGCCTATCGAAAAAATAACTGCGCAAGCTAGGATGGAAAATCAAATTTGGTTTTGAAAGTGGTAACAAAAAACTAGGGATTATATAAAAACGTACTTAGATATCTTTTCTTTGGGATATTTATCAAAGCTCTCTTTTTTGTAATAAATACTTTTTCGATATATTCAACGGTTGAAGAGTTATAGGCAAACACAGACGTGTTTGACCAAAAGAGTGGTTTTTTAGAAGCCATGTCCCCCCAAAACGGATCTATGTGGTTTTATGATAGAGAGATGGTAGAGAACCTCTACTAACAGTTCATGAAAAAAAATTCCCATGCCCTTTTTTTGCGAATTCAATATTTTCCAAAAAAATACAAAAAGTATGAAACCTCACCAAATTTGTTCTTACAACCAAAGTGCTTCTATCTGAATGTGCAAAATACAAGCAATGTGCCACAAAATTAATCCCCAGCCCTCAAACGCCAGGGCTGAGTTACCCTGAGGGTTCAAATCAATTAATTGCCTAAAATATAATTATTAAGTTCAATATAAAATTACCTATATGTCATTTCGTTATGAATCAAGTATGACACAGCTCAAGATAAAATTCGGAGATATGTTGGAAAATAACATAGACTAAAGTTCTTCGGTGGAATTTGACATTCATACAAATATGTATACTGAGTAATTTCAAGTTAAAAGCAAAGCATGCTCTTGCAAATTCAACAGCTTTGATATACAGTGTCGGAAAGTGTTCATCTTGGGTATGGTGGAATAGCTTGCTATTATGTTGAGAGAGCATTACGATTTCTCCTCTACTCGCTGGAGGAAGGGATATCGACGTGAGCTGTGTGCGGCGTGTCGCATTGCCACGTGGTCCGTTAATGCGTCGGGTGGGGTAACAGGAAAGGCGCACAGTAGTGCGTCTCTCTTATTTATGTGGTATCATCATATCATTGCGTTCCTTGTTGTTTGCGTAGATTTCGGTCTATACCCCAGATGAAAAGTTTCCGATACTGTATAAGGTCAGTCCTTATAACATTAATATTTTTTTTTCAAAGTTGATTTGCACTGAATAAATCAAAATAGTTAAAATTTTCAGTGGACGAAGGAAAAACACTAGCTAGATTAACACGCACCTTCCTTTGATTTTTGTTAATGAAAAGAGAACTAACTGATGAAAAGATTTTGTGATTCTCTGTATAATACTTTATTTCAATACATATATGTTTTACTTCTTGATTATGATCTACTGTATGATGACTCTAGATTACAGTCTGATATCTCTGAATATATTAGATTGTTTTTATATTTTTTGTTTAGTATTTGATGCTTCGTTGTGTTTTATGTTTTGGATATCACTTCTCAACTGCCAAGTGAAATCGCGAGTTTTTGATTAATGGTCTAAATGACACTAAGATAAACACGAATGAAATTCCACAGATTTTATTATCTTCGCGACACGTTTAGCTACGTTTTCATCGCTAAGTTTTCATCAAAGTTATGGCTATGGCATTCCTCCAAAATATGATTGGCATATGTTGAGTTTGTTTTCTTCTTTACATAATTCATACGGTGTTCACACATGCAGTTTTTGAATACTCTACTTGTCTGGCCTACATTCCTACATATACTTTGGGCAAGATCCACAATTCAATTTATAAACACCTGATTTTTCGGGTTTTTTATTATTTTTGATTAACTTTCCCAAGGTGATAGATCTGTTCTATATGCTACTCTTGAATTTTGATTATGCAAAAATGAAACTAATTTTTCTGTAACGGGTCCTGAATGAGTCAAAGTTTTACAATGACTGCCAGGGTTCCTCATAGTGGGGTAGACTTTTGGATAGGGTTTTTATGTAGTTTATAAATTGAATTGTGGATGTAGGCCAGACAGGCAGATCATTCAAAAACCGCATACGTGAACACCGTATGAATTATATAAAGAAGAAAATAAACTCAACATATGCCAGTTATATTTTGATGGAAGGCCATAACTTTGATGGAAACTAAGAAATTTTTCATGTTAAAAATAAAGGTATTAAGCTTAATTATTTAAAATAGTTTCCTAAATGACCAGTTGGCACTACAGCCATGTCACTCCAAAATAATGGTCTAATATTGAGAATATGCTGAATTCCACAGAATAACTCAGTAATGTACTAACAACAATATTCCTTGAGAGTTTATTTTTTGAAAAACCAGAAAAGCTGAATTTCAGTTTCATTATTTGCTTCTAAACCAAACAACAAACTGTCAGCAAAATCGTAGTCACCCTCACCTGGCCGATGACAAAGATGTATCAATAAATCAATAATAAATAAAATCCCATTAAATATAAATAAATATCACAAATTCGTATCCTCCACTAAGTTCACAAACATTTCGGTGTATACCGGACAGTAAGGAGATACGGGACCACCCCATGACCATCCGTTTGGGATGGCCAGGTGTATCAAACCTTGCTTGATTATACCATTCGTTCCCGTCAGCTGTCGTTGTACTTTTGAATTATGGAGTATGTTCGAAGTATGGGTCTCGCCTTTATGAGTGTTATTCATAAATGTGGTGTTTGCATTTTGGGACAGCATCGGTTTCAAATTGCCAATGGATAAATGTTCATCTGGAAATATGGAACATGAATTATTACTACCTATTTCAGTTTTTTTTGGAATTTCAGTAAGCTGTTATATATGTCAACTATGATAGCTTTGGCTAAATCAATTCTTCTAATATTTAGTAAGAATAAAGACTTTGAAGAAAATTACCACAAACTTGAGGAGTTCTGACAATTATGGAAAGTTATTTCATTTACAGATGATTCCTATAATTTCACAATTCTCAAATATGGTTGATTCTGATAGGGCACTAGAAACCCCTTACTGTCTTTCAAAACAAGAAAGGAAAACAGATGTGTAGAATATACGATTCTCCATTTAGATTATGAAAAGAAAAAGATATCACACTTCGTGAGAATAATATACAAAAGTTCATTTTGTATGGTACCTTGAAAATGATTCACAGAAAAACATTTGGACTCACCGGATATTCTAACATTTGTGAAATCGATGAAAACCATTAAAAAGTCTCCATCGGAAGTCAGGTCTTTGAATTTCTGGTTCAAAATTTCAACATCAGCACCTCTTTTCAAAATTAAGTTGACTAGTTGCAGGTTCAGATTTCCCACTCTGAATGTGGCGACTAATGCCTCACATTCATTTTTTGCTTCCTCTGGTCCTTTGTTCAGAGATAATAAATCAATGACAGTAGCTGAAAAAAAAAAAAATGAGAAGTTATGGAATGGAGGTGCTTTGAATAGAAGACAAACACACTGTATAATAAAATTTGTAATTTTATCCAAGGAATAAAGTGGAAAATAATCAACAAAATCTTCAGGAAAAACAAAACAATTGAAATATGAGTAATCTAGACATGTATACATGTATCTAGACTAGAAATAGTCAAGGTCAAGTCACTAATTGCTCAGTAATTTAGATATATATCAAATGCAGCAGTTATTTCCAAAGTTCATTAATCAATTCTTGTTTTTTAAATACAATTTGCGTCAATGATTCCTACCTTCTTTGAATAAAAACAAATCTAATAGTAAGAGAGCCGCTAATACTGTCTGGTATATGATAGTTCCGATGGATCTCATCCACGTGAAACAACAGTCGCCTATTTACCAAATGGATAGGTTGCTTCGGTTTTTATTGCCAGAAGGTTGTTTAATGATTAATTATAACTATAATTATGACTAATTATAAATAAGGCAAAAGAAGTGTGTCATTCATTCAAGATGAAAGACCTTAGTTTGAGAATATTTATCACAGAGTAAATCAGATATTTTAGCTCTATTATTGTACAATAGTTCAATAAATGAGTAATATCAACCTTGCTATTCAGTTACCTAAATAGATCATTTTCCCGCATTCCCCTGTATATTGGACACACCGGCAGGATATGTTCTAGGGATTCAATCTCATTAATATAGATTGAGCAAGTTACCTCGGTATCAATTGTGTAGACTAGGCCACTGAACGTCAGTCTCAGAGTTTTTTTACTGCAGGTCCGTAATTGAGAGATCAATCTGACAATATACATGAGCAAAAAAGCTTTCAAGTGAGTTTGAGGGTTTATTCGCAGAGAAAGGTCAGAACAATTGTATGCCTGACGGTATTACCGGCTCTTGTACTTGAAGCTTACCTCCATCAGCATCATATATAAAACCTAATTTGCTATCATGTACGTCTAACATACAAAAATTCCAGTTGTGATGTCTTGAGAATCCCCACTCTTTCACCCTCTGAAGCCTGGGGGTATTTAATTCTTCACAAACAGTTCTAAGGGCTGTTGCATTCACAACATCTTGGACGGCTATTAAAGAGAAACTGAAAGAATACGAATGAACTACTGGATGCTGCTAGTGGAGAATTTTTCTTTACCCATTTTCCAGAATCGTTCTACAAATAACTTCCTTAACTCCTAAATTGTTGGATTTCTCGAAAGAAAATTCATGTAAATTCCACGAAGCCATCCGAATTGCTGGCTTCTCGTTGCGAGAAAATCGAAATATCTCCTGAACGATAGGTCTTGGTGAATACGCAGATAGTAGTTCAAATATATCTGTGGTAGATGAGTTAGTCAAGCCATTGGTGATGGAGAGCCTTTTTGGTAAGCTGTAGCTTCGTCCATTATGAGATGGGATTGTGAACCCATTTGTTAGTATACTTGGTCCTGGATCTTCAATATCAAAAAAGTCGTCTTCATCATCAGTGGTTAGATATCTGCTCATATTGTAGAATCGCATATAGTCTATGTTTTTTATTTTCAACAAATCTTCCACCTACAAAATAAAATGGTAAACTTTTGAAAGTTTGAAAATCTGAGGAGATGAAAATACTATTTTCATAAAATGTGAGTATGGCTCTTCAAAGGAAGAAAAGATCTTCCGTATACGCCAATTTTTTCTAAATAAAGCCTGGAAATGTTCTTTATATCATCACAATTTGAATACACTCAAAATATTGCAAGCAACTTAGATGGCAAAGTTATTAGGAAGATCGTGAACTATTTTTAGGAAGGTTTTCAACAGTTTGTACAGATTGTGATTAAGTAAAGAAGAAGGGATGAAATTTGTGTTCGAAAAAGACCTTTGAAGGGTTGTAACTAAATTGTATGATGATTAAGGCTTTTAGAACTTGAAATTTCTTGAAAATCAGTTATTTATGAAATAATCACCTGACGAAAATTCCCTTTCTTACTGCGATAATGGATTATAGCAGCAGCAATTTCCTGAGTTACTCCATTTATTGCCTGAAGTTCAAATATGGTGGCTTTATTTATATTGACCAGTCTGTTAGATTTCAGAGTCGCTCTCGATTCGGTGCTTCTCAGACTATCAAAGCTTTGTGCTCTTGATGATATAGAATTTTGATTTCTTCTAGATGAAACACATATTTCTGGACGCAGGTACTGTAGCTTGTCCGCACCGATGCCACGAACTACAGCTAGATCTTCTACTCTTCGAAACCTGCCAATTGCTTTTCTGTGTTCTACTATACTCTTGGCAATTTCTCTGCTCACTCCGTCTAATGTCATCAGTTCTTCTTCACTTGCGATATTGATGTTCAGTCGATCTATTTTATCATCATTATCATTTATCGTGAACGTATGACTGAGAGAATTTTTCCTAGATACTGCCTTTTTGGAAAAGGACCGTAAAGATTTTCTCCTACCTTTAGGTAAGCTGGAATTTTGTCCCATTTCTATCACATATTGTACCATTGGCTATTCAAATTATACTTTCAACAATTCTCTAAGATAAGGATATTTGTCCGACAAGTTTCTTTATCGCAATTTTTACGCGCGTGATTAGATAAAGTTAACAATTAAAGGTACAATTGATTGAACTGATTGAAGGAATGTATTTTATTTTTAGTATAACCTTTGGCGAGAAACTACTTGTTCCCAGGAATATTCAATACAATTAATTGGTTGACTATGATGACCTCCAAAACTACTTTCAAGTCTCATCATCATGAGTTATAAATAGATTTTACTATTATTTATTCTAGGCATATCGCGCACAAATTATTTTAGAAATTACTTTTGTTTACATTTTTGCAAATACAAAAATCAAAAATTACTATTGACCTTTGACAGTTTAGAGTTTTGGCATTGTCATTTGGACTAGCAATAAAGGACATCCTTGTCTTGAAGGCAACATAACTTTGTTCGCTTACAAGTTAGGGGCCTTACCATGTTATGTCCGTATTCAATCGGGTAGTTTCGAGTATGCCCGTTCATTTCATTCGGATCAAGTTGTCATTCTTCGTTTGTATTATGGTCCTTCTTACTCTAAATGTAAACAAACTGTCCATAACATTTCACCACCCGTTACGCCCCATGCATACAAATTGTATAGAAAAGGATAGATCATGTTCACTTCAAAGCAGGTATTTGTGTATGTATAAGCAAGACATCACTATGTCTTTTATTACTATGAGGCTGACACGATAAGATGTGAATTTATGACTCGACGACCGTCGTTCATTTCGGTACGAGTCACGTCAAACTCGCATCGGATCGATCCTTTTGTGTGCACTGCGCTCAGCTACAGTAGCTACACTAGATTCATAATTTGCTGTAAATAACTCTACACCGCACTACACCTCGTAACAAACGAAAGGACTTTATAAAATATCAGGTTTGTTCGTTTGCATCGAGGTGTACCACTTTCCTATACCTGGTGTAATTTACAATCAATTTTGGTATTCGTTTGCAGATTAATTTGACATATTCCTTCGTTTGAACTGCACTCAGCTACACTCGATTCAAAATGCGGTGTAAATTACACTACACTACACTACACCTTAATGCAAACGAATAAACGTATGGTTGTAACCACAGATCGCAGAAATAAAGTTCTGCGATCTGTGGTTAGTTTAGTGGCGTTACTTTTTGACCTTTTTGTGGCGTTCTTTGGCGTTAGTAGTGGTTGTGATACAAGGATTACGCTTTAATTCCAGTATGTATTTATACAATTCTTGTATTTTTCTTAATAATCTATTTGGTTGCCCCCTTTTCGTGATTATTTCAATATTTTCATCCATACTGAAAAGATATTCCCTTTGTAACCTCAAATCGAATAGGTTATGTTTACTTTCTTAACGGATTTTAACTAATCTTCCAAATAGTCTTTGGTAAATCTCCGGTTACAGTAAGCCACCAAATTTCGGAAAATATATTTGTGGCACTTACGTATTTTGTTTTGGTCTCCTGAAAAAAAAATAAATAAATAAAAATTAAATTTTTGGCGGTCTCAAGTAATTTCGGAGATCGGGTCGATAATGGCTTTTCCGGTACACGTTCCTACCGCGAAAAAATAAATGAAAATGTCTTCTTTTTCCAGCACAATCTACCCACTGATATTTACCATTTTTACGCTTTATTCAAATTGAAAATGGCACTTTTTATCAAAAAATTTGATACATATAACCTATAATAATGTTATGATGAAAGTGAACAGTGAACCAATTTGTAGGTTATAAGATGGTGCATTTTTTTGGCTAAAAAGGGCTTTCATTAAAAAAAGAGTGTTGAACGGAAGAATGATTGTGCTGGTGAAAAGAAGAAGGCATTTTATAAATTATTTGCGGTAGGAACGTATTCTACTTCTAGAAAAGCCAGTCATCATTCAAAAATAGGCCCGTATAGGTATAATGAAATTACCGCCAAAAATTACATTTGGATGTTTTGTTAAGGAAAGCAAAATACGTAAGTTCCACAATTTTTTTGCAATTTCATAGAAAACTGTAACCGAATATTTATATAAAAGTTGTTTTCAATGTTATTTAAGTGTTATTTAAAAACTCTCATTATGTTTTCTTCATACAAAAAAAGAGACTTTGGGACTCAAAAGAAAAGATTATTATCTGTCCCAAAATCAATCATGTTTTGTTTAGTGAAACAAATTACTATTTCAAGAATTAAATAATATTTGTTTCGCTATCGTTTTGGTATATTTTCTAAATGAAATGTTAAAATCGACAATGTCAAAGACCCTCGTCTCCAAATATTTGCACCTTGTGGAAAATATGAGGCAAACATCTGACAGAAAACAACTACTTCTCTGGCTAATACCACGAGGACATTGTCTGATAGATATATGCGTGTCTTCCAAAAAGACCCAACTGCAAATACTTACTGCAATTAAACAGTAGATTATCCTTCATTTGGCTGGGGGAGACCACTTGCAGACGCGTTTCCAGGTTCTTGCCCCTCGTCAGTGACAGGGTAGGGGTAGGACAACATTAGAGTCCTCCTGCCCCAGCCCAATGAATTATAATCCACATCTACTGTTTGATTACAATAAGCATTTACAATTGGGTTTTCTTGGCAGTATGTTGCACAAATATCTGTCAGATGTAGTGATATGTAATCACCCAATTGTTTTAATGAATCCTAACAAATTTTTCGATGGTCCCACAGTACATCAGTGTCCAAATCGTCATTAGGCCCAGGCAGAATTTATTGATGCTGGGAAGGAATGAAATAGGTACCTACAAAGCCCAGAGGTTAGATTGTTACAAACCAGCCACCTCCACGTGAAGTTTTTTCAAGTTTTCCGGTAATATTATCTGTCCACATTCCACAATGGAAAACAGACAATACAACAGTGGTGACTCTCGACAGAACGATAGTGTAAGTGCTGACGACAGAAAATTGTTTGTCGGAGGAATCCACTACGAAACAGGGGAACAGGAACTGAGAGACTATTTCGGCAAATACGGCGAAATTCAACATGTAAACCTGAAAATTGACTCGGAGACTGGTAGGTCCAGAGGGTTCGCATTTATTGTTTTCGACTCAAGCGAAGCTTTGGACAGAGTAGAAGCTGCAGGTGATCATATCATCAACGGAAAAAAAGTCGACCCTAAGAAAGCCAAGGTCAGGCAGGGTAAGATTTTCGTGGGAGGATTGTCGCAAGATATCACGGACGAAGATATCAAGCAGCATTTTGGACAGTTCGGAAAGATTGTGGAAACAAATATACCTTTCGACAAAGTTAGGAATCAGCGAAAAGGCTTTTGTTTCATTGTCTTCGAATCTGAACAGACCGTTAGGAATCTGCTGAGAAATCCGAAGCAGAACATCAAAGGCAGAGAGGTGGATGTTAGGAGGGCCGAGGCAAAGCCCGATCAGATGGGTGGTGGAGCAATGATGGGAGAACGAGGAGGACGAGGTGGTGGACGAGGGGGCGGATTCAGAGGTGCCAGAGGAGGTAAAGTAGATTAAAAGGAGGGTATGCTTTTCTGGGAAATCTGCTCCCAGTCAAAAGATTCTGCACACTTATAGATCTATAAAAAAGAAACATTTTCCCAAAATTTCAACTTCCAAACCATTCTGGAACATCTTCAAATAAGTTCTTCAACAGCAGATTTGTGAAGGCCAAAAATGATATAATATACATTTTGGCAACACAGCTGAGTTTTTATCCTGGGTTTCACTGTACGATAAATGGAAAATATCAGTTCTGACAATTAGTTATTGAATTAATTCAAGAGTAATGTTGCCACTTGGCATTTTTTTAAAATAATTGATAAGAACAAATTATAGAAGATAACTTTTCTAGATTGAAAAAAATAAAATGTACTATTACATACTCATTTCTATGATTACGTTTACAATGATCCACAATTTGTTCGTGATAACTTTTTCTGATTTGATAGTGTTCTCTTTGTATTGGATACTGTTTCTGAAGGATATATAGATCTTTAAGCTGTGCACTTGACTGTTTTACTTCATCATTTACCCGACTCTGGGAAACTGGTTTTGATTTTGTATTTTGTAGTGGAAATGCCTTAAAAAAAGTGATTTTGAACAACGCCAAAGGTGTTCTTGTGCAGAACAATTTATTTTGGATTTAGTGTCAGGTTAAAACACCTGGATCTTTTGCTATATACTATTAGTCCATAATGGGCAAAAATATCATATACTTCCTCCCTCTCACGTGATAATTTTTTGAAATCTATATTGAAATCTCCTTCAATTCATAGGTGGTAGAGGAGGAGGAGGAGGAGGAGGATATGGAATGCAAGGATACAATCAAGGAAATGGTGGTTACGAGCAAGCTTATGACTACAACGGAAGTGCTGCATATGGAGACGGTTATGGCCAGAGGTATCAACCCTATTAGAGGATATGTCTGTATGTCATGGCCAAATTTATATGCAGCTTTAATAGAATGCTGTATGGACCATAATGCTCTTTGTATCTTGCTGACATTATAATTTCGAAGCTTATAGATCATTGTGTTGAATATTGGATGTCTTTTCATTAAAAAATATGTCAATTCCATTGCCTAGTTCATTTATTTATTTTTATCTATTATCCAAATCTATAATCCAAATTTCAAATAATATAAACTTTCCCTAGACGGCCTCCAAATTATTCAGCTCTTGGTACATCCTTCTTGAGTCATTTGGTGGTGTCTGGACGTTTGAGCTCATTTTTTACGCAGTTGGCAACCATGAGGGTCGCATCCAATTCCAATATGGCGCTCAGCTAATAAGTAATAAGGTAATTTGCCTTTTTCGTTAACCAGCTGTCGTCTCCTTACTAACGGCAGCTCTCAGAAGTCGAAACTTGTTCAACCCAAGGATTAACGAGGTCTTACCTTCTCATGTGCGATTCCTAGCACTTCCTCGGGCCATCAGAAAAAAATCCGCAGTCCCACGACTGACAGCCAAAGTAAAGAGAGAGAGAGAAGATAAGCGCTTTCAAACACTACTAATTTGATAGTGTGCTGTTGGCAACACTGAACCACAACCTGCACAGATGTGTCATTCAAGATTCTTGCCAAAACAAAATATCTTTCCACTGACTTGTTTAATGTAATTTCTGTGCGGTAAATAAGGTATATTTTAACGATCAAACGAACTTACCTGTGAAGTTCGATCGAAATTATATTAAGCACCTCGTCCGAAGAGATCACTTAAGATTTACCTATGTAGTACCGCCTTTAGGTACTTGTTGATGCCACAAAATATAAAGAAGAAGATTTTTGGTCCATTAGTAGTCTACTTTACCGACCGGCTCTGCAGATGACATTACCATTTTAAAGTATCTCACAATATTTTTTAAAGGGTCAAATTTAGTTATGCTCAAAACTATAAATTAAAGCTTGGGAGGGATGGGAGTGATCTCTTCGGACGAGGTGCTTAATATAATTTCGATCGAACTTCACAGGTAAGTTCGTTTGATCGTTAAATTATATGACAGCACCTCGTCCTCGAGATCACTTAAGATTTACCTATGTAGATGTTCAAAGTCAAGAATAAAAATATTGTGGGACTTTTTTTTTTTTTTTTTTTAATACATTACAAAGATCATATCTGATGAATTTTTTGACAATTCATTGTTTATCTGTAGAATTAACAACTATGTAGTCTTTTTGAAGATTGCTTTAACGAAAGCGTTCCCCTCCTCTTTGAGGGGCCGATTGTAGAACCTGGCGAAAGTGGTAGAATTCTCCGACCATCCTGCCGTTCTCCTGATTGTATTCCAAGAAATACCAAATCGCTTAGCGGCGGAAGTAGCGGCATGGCGTGTGGAGTGTGCGGAAAACATCTTAGTATTGATTCCCGATGCCATCATTTCCTGCTTTATCCACCTGGATATTGTCTCTTTTGTAGCTCGCTTGAAAGGCTCTCTTGTGGACAAAAATAAGAATGGTTCTGATTCTGGTCTGATATTTGCGGATCTTTCAATATAAGTTAAGAGGGTTGAGGCCACACAGAACTTATCCTCTTCGAAGAAAGGCAGTTCTAGGCAAGGTTGGGGTGCATTCACCCTTGTAGTTTTAATTCTATCTGGAATGAGAATGCGTGCCCCTCCTTCATGAAAGGTTACATTTTTTACTCTTATCAAATGCAATGTTTGTACCCTTTGGCCCGTTGCAAGGGCTAACAACACTGCCAGTTTTCTTGTTAAGTTGAGCATGGTTAGGCTGTCATTGTCTCCTAACGACACTAAATGATTAAGCACTTTTTGCGGGTCCCATGTGATATCGTATTTTGGAGCTGGAGGTCTCAGCCTCAGTATGCCTTTGAGGAATCTTCTTATGAGAATGTGTTTTCCTATTTCGTTTTGAAATAGCAGAGAGAGCGCCGATCTATGCTGGTTAAATGTTCCATATTTAGCTTTTGTGTAATTCATCTCGTGTTGCATGAAAGCTAGTACAGTGGATACTTCTGCTTCGAATGGGTTAAACTTTTTCTTCCCACAGAAAGACCACCATGCCTCATAGGATGAGCTGTATTGTTTTAATGTTGATTCCGATATCGATTCCATTAAGGTATTGATTGTCTCCTCTGAGTGACCTTTTCTTGAGAAGGCTTGCCGGAGAGTTTCCCTGCCACCAAGGAAAGTGTGGCATGCAACGGATGTGTGTTCCTGAAAGGAGAGGAAAGTAATCTCTCATTAGGACTAAGTATGACAGTTACTGAATCAGGCACTACTAAGCTTTTAAACAGTGGGTACCAAGGCTGTGAGGGCCAATTTGGTACCACTAGTATGCCTTCGGCTTGATCATTTATGATTTTGTTGAGTGTTCTTAAAATGAGTGCAAATGGTGGAAAGGCGTAAAAAAAAAATATGTCTTTCCAAGATATGGTGAACGAGTCAATCGCTACCGATTCTGGGTCCCTATGCCAAGAGACATATTTATCGAGTTTTTTATTCGCGCTGGACGCGAACAAGTCTATATCAGGTTGGCCAAGATGCCTGACAATTTTTCTAAAAGCAAAATCTGCCAGTTCCCATTCTGTTTCTGAGGATATAACCCTGGAATCCTCATCAGCTAAATTATCTTTAGTATTGGCATAATTTGCATGAAGCCATAGATCTCGACTCTCGCACCATTGCCATATTTCTTTTGATAGTAAGCAAAGCTCTAAGTGTTGTACACTACCCATTCGGTTAATGTAGGACAAGGCTGTGGTGTTGTCTACTCGAATGAGGATGTTACATGATTTTAGATCACCTGCGAAACATTTGAGTCCAAACAATATGGCTTTCAGTTCCAGGTAATTGATATGTTTTTCTTTCTCTTTTGTGCTCCACCACCCATGAGTTGATTTGTTATTCACGTAACTGCCCCACCCTGTATTTGAAGCGTCTGAATATAATTCTAGGGCAAAACTATCCTGCCTAATTTCATTTTTACCACAGATAATCTGTTGTTCCCACCAGTCGAGATCACTGTTTATATTTTCTGATAGGACCATAATTTTGTTATAATTTTGGTTAGCTTTTTTAAGTGCCAAGAATTTTTCTCTTTCAAACATTTTTGTATATAGTTTACCATACTTGATAGCTGGGCAAACAGATACCAAGGAACCCAGGAATTGGGCAAGGTATCTTATTCTACATTTTTTTAATTTCCTAATCTCTTCGATTTTTTTATGAATTTTTTAATTGTTTCTCGTGAGGTACTTCTATTGTCATTGTTTGACTGTCAAAAATGAATCCTAAAAACTTGCATCTTCTGCTAGGGGCAATGTTGCTTTTCTCAAGGTTTATAGTGAAACCTAATGAAGATAATAAGGTCATTGATTTTTGCACATGTTCTATGCATTTTTGTTCAGTAGGGCCCATTATGAGAAAATCATCGAGGTATGCAACACAAACAACGCCTTGTTCTCTCAAGCGCCTTACGATAGGTTTAGTTAGCTTAGTAAAAATGTAAGGGGCTATTGATAGCCCGAAAGCTAAACAGGTGAATTCAAATAAAGTGTTATTTACTTTGAAACGTAAATACTTTCTAAATTTTTGATGTACTGGAATTTGCAAATAGGCATCCTTGAGGTCTAAGGTAGCCATATAATAATCTTTTTTAATCAGTTTCATTACTGTTCTACTGTCCTCCATTTTGAAATGAGGAGGTTCGAGATATTTGTTAAGCCTCTTTAGATTGAGGATGAATCTTCTTTTCCCATTAGGTTTCTTAATCAAGAAACATGGCGAAACAAACTGGGAGACTGAAGACTTGCATTTAACAACTGCTCCTATCTTGAGAAGATGATTGACTTCAATCATTAATTCTTTGCATTCATTTTTGGAATGATTATTATTGAGCAACAAGGAGTTTGGTTTTTTGATGAAAGGAATTTTGAAGCCAGTTATCCAGTTCAAAATGTCTGAATGTGGTGGTACTAGGTCTTTCCATTGTTTATGAAAGTACTTGAGGCTACCTGCAAAAATACTTACTTGTTTACTTATTTCCGGTTGGACAATTGAAATGGCTTCTTGTTTTGAGGGAGATATTGCCCTTTCTGCCTGTGGTCTCTCCTGAACACTGACGGGCCCCTCCAGTTTAAAGAAGGATATGTTTTGTTTTCATTACTTCTGGCCCCCGAAGTACTGGGTTGAGGATAGGGTTTTTTGAAATTAACCCCAGTTCTGGGTTTCAGGTCGATAACTGACCTCTCCACAGCTTTTGCTGTTTTGATTCTTTCCCCCAGGTTTGACCCGAATAGCAATTCCTCAATAGGAGCTGTATTGGTCAGCTCCTTTACGGTTGCGCTTAACGACGGAGCAATGAGCGCTCTCCGAGTGAGGGACATGTTATAGTGAACATCTGAGAGCAACTTGCCAGATTCGCTGAGAAGGCCTAGGACAGTGTTTTTGTTTTCCTTATTATCCTCTTCTTTTAAGAGGATGTTGATGCCAGCCCCTAGGGCGGCAAGGCCCTTTCCCAATTGGTTTTGGTTTAATTGTTGAAATTTGTCTTTTTTATGTATGGCAGAAGGTATTGCCTTCAGGATTTCCGGATTTATATCTGGACCTCTCAACAGTGACAAATTGCTAGGATACGAATGTTGTTCCAGTAGTTTTGCTCTTTCCTCTTTGTCCAGGCCTTCGGTGAGAATGGTTTTCCATCTATTCTGGACAACAGAATGCAGTACATAAGATTTCTTCCCATTACTCTGAGGGTCTTCCCCCAGAGCCTGTAGAGTATCATCATCCAGATTTACATCATTGTTTATAACGATTGAGTCTTCAGGAGACTCGTTAGAGTGTGGTATTCCACCTCTTACATGAGGAGGTGGTGTTCCACCAGTAGAAGTAGGCGACGGTGGTGATCCACCAGTAGTAGTAGGTGAAGGTGGTGTTCCACCTCTAGTTGATTCACTAAGCCGTTCCGGGCTTTTGAAAGAGCTAAGTGTTGATGCTCTACTTTGGGATGTTCTACTAGTAGTTCTAGTTCTACTTCTACGATTACGAGCGGTGTTCCGCTCCAGTCCTGCCTTTATTAAGGCCAACTCTTTGGAAATGCGCTTTATTTCCAAGTCCCTGTCTGTTCTCGATGAAGATCTTGAATGTTTTCGCTTCCGGTCATTCCTGGAATTTGATCTTGACCTATTATGCTTCCCCATCTGAAATTTCAAGATTGGTTATTAATGTTATCGATGATAAATTAGTCAAAAAAGGGTTGAAGAAAATTTTTCGTAGCACCAACGCGTACACAAAAAAAAAACGTAATGTCATCTGCAGAGCCGGTCGGTAAAGTAGACTACTAATGGACCAAAAATCTTCTTCTTTATATTTTGTGGCATCAACAAGTACCTAAAGGCGGTACTACATAGGTAAATCTTAAGTGATCTCGAGGACGAGGTGCTGTCATATAATGTGTATTGATATATACACATTTTGAATCGAGTGTAGTTCAGGGCAGAGAACACAAAGGAATGTATCAATCCAAAAGAGTGAAAATTACACCGAGTAGGAAGCGTTACACCTTCACGGAAACGAAAGAACCTTTCGTTTGAGTCGTTTACGTTTTTCTACGTCTACAATTTTTTGTTGGTTATGATTTTTCATGGCATTTTTGAATATTTATATTTCACACGAATTTTCACTATTTTCAGAATCTGATCTGTTTTTCATATGGGAATGTCTTTCCAATATACACTTTGATTAACATTTTAACTTATCAATCAATCAAATTAATCAAAAATGGATTTCGCAGAGGACATTCCCGATGATGAACTGGTAAATTCTTTCTGAAGCCTTAGAATGTTTTTTCAACTAAACCCCCCTTTTTTTTTCCTCTATAGGTTACACAATATCTGAACAGTTGTGCCCTAGCCACGGAAACTTCCGAGAAAATATCATATTTTTTCAAAGTTCAAGAAATTTTATTGAGGAAAACTCCCATATTACTACCAAAATTTTTACAGAATATTTTGAACTTCACAACCGAGAGAAATGCGGATATAAAAAAAGCTCTAGTGGGATTCATTGAGGAATTAATGTAAGTGGCCTAACTTCATACCTATGTATACCTAAATGTTTGTATTTATCAATTTTTTTTTTAGCAAAGTACGAGAGTCTTATATACCGAAGGTTATGCTGCATTTGCATATGCTGCTTTGTGATGAATCCGTGGTGGTTCAGAAACGTGTAATACAGGCTGCTATTACAATTTACCGCAGAACTCTGTCATGGCTTTGCAAAGCTTCTGTTACGACTGAAGAAATGGAGGAAGCTTGGAAACAGTTGTGCGTAATCAAGTTGGAAATTGCAAATATGATAGACAGTGATAACGACGGTATAAGAACTAGTTCGGTAAAATTTCTTGAGTGTGTTGTACTTCTGCAAACATATCCGGATGAAACCGAGAGCAGACGTGTCAATGATTTCTCTTTGGATGATGTTCCTTTAACTCTGAAAGTTGCTCGCAGGAGGCGTTTAGAAGAAGAGGCAAGGTGAGCCCAGTAGTTATGTTAGATCAAAACATTTCCTTCCATAATTTATTGATATTCATTGACACATCTTTTTTTTTTCAGTAATCTGTTTGAAGTATTGGTGAAATTCCATGGATCTCCACATATAAGTAGTGCAAACTTATTAGCTTGCATTGGGGTACTTACGAATATTGCTAAAAGTAGGGCCGAGTTCATGGTTAGAGTCGTGAATGCACTTGAGTCGCTGTTCACCAACCTACCTCCAACTTTGACCACAACGCAAGTGAGCTCAGTAAAGAAAAAACTGAAGACAGAGCTATGCAGCCTCTTGAAACATCCTGCAGCCTATGATTATATTGAACAAATCTCTCCCATTTTATTGGAGTTGGGTGAGTAAACTCAGTAAATATAAATAATAATAACAGGGATTGAGATTAATCAATTGGCAGTTTTAAATACTCCTAAAGAATTTTTTTGTGGAGAAATGTGTGTATAACATTTCCACCGTTTTTTTGGAGTAAGGTTTTATCAAAAAATTTCTTTTCAGGCTGTTCACAATCGGAAATAAACAAACTAGTCCCGAAAAATGAAGAGCGTCGTAAGTACAAAAAGCGAACCTTATCTTCCGAATCCATGGTACAGCAACGTGTGAAGCGAGCCCGTTTGGAACAGACCTCATTCGAATTTGACGAACCTCAATTAACTCCTTTGGAGGCAAACGAACAGTTCATTTTGGACAATCTTACTTTGGAGAAAGCAGTGTATCTCATTTTCACGAATATTCCCAAGCTGCCCAATACTGTACCTACAGAATTCATCAAAGATTATGCCGAGTTTGTAAACTTGGGAAATATCGGTAAAATACATTTGGCGAACGTATTGGCCAAACAGTTCACTGAAGCGAATGTGGGTCCTGGTAAGAAAGTCGCGGAGAAGCAGAGGATTGTGGAGCAAAGCAAAAAGAGAAGTAGAGAAGCCGAAGAAGGCAAAGAGGACAGAGATAAGGTTTGAATTGTTTTATACTTATATTGAGGAGTATTATAGATTTCAGTCTCCTAAGAACAGAAGGAAATTCATGTGACTGAAGTGTGAATAATATATAGGCAACCCTTCCAAACATAGATTCTACAATTCTGGATATGTGCTATGTTTAATGAAAAAAAATCATCCTCTTTGTTTTTGAAATAATTACCCTTTATCAAAATTCTTGTTTTTTGTTCTCCCCTGTACACCGCTTGGAAATTCCGAATTTTAATAACTCAAATACAAGTTTTTCGTGAAGCACCAACATTTATGGGGAATAAAATTTCCTGACAAATGCGTAATAAAAAAGATTCCCATATGGTGCAACCTTTTTGAAACTCACTGTATTTCACATGGAAGAAATCATTTTCTCCAATATTTTGATTAATTTTTGTTTTAGCCGCCACCCAAAAAAGAAAAAGTGAAAGTGCTCAGAATCAAAACTCTGAAACTCGCTGAGATAACGAAACCCCTGGAAAGTGACGTGAAGGAAACCCTGATGATAAAAGCTGTGGAAAGACTCCTTACTCCTCATAGGTCTGCCAACAAACAACTGCATCAAAAAATTATCACAACTCTAGCAACGTGTTTCAATTTGGTGGTGCGAGACACAATTTTGAGGTTCCTTCTAAATGACCTCAGATCTTATGTTGATATTGCTTTGGCTTGGCTCTTTGAGGAATACAGCATAATGCAGGTAATATAAGACTGATAGTAACAAAACTTTATTCATTTTGTTAGATTTTTGACTTTGAAAAAAAATCATTCCATTCTGTTGAAAAATGCAAGTTTTATAAAGGTGCTTCCATTTTTAATGGGCCACACTGTATAATAATTCTTATCACTTTTATTGTATCATTTGTTTGATTTCTTCATTAATTTCATTGATGGACATTATTCAATATGTATATAATTTATTACCCCTCTATAAACAGAAATGTTTCTTTAGAACAAAAAATGATGTTTGAATTACAATGTTGGTCTTAATTTTAGAGATTATTTGTTTAGGTTGTTATTGAAAATTAAATTTTTATCAGCATAACTGATAAGTATTCTTTTCTCCAGGGATTCACCAGGGTACCTCCCCTCAGGAGAGAAATGAAATTGGATGACAGTTACAATCTCCTGCTGTGCAGTTTCATCAATGTATCAGCAACAGATGCTTTGATTTTATCAAGGCTCCTCCTAGAAGCTCCCTCAATAACAGACGATGCCCTGGAAGAAGTACGAGCCGTGTGCAGAGATGATAGACGTTCTGGTAAGATTTCAAACTTTATAGATTAATTTGCCCTGCATCATTGCTCCGGCCAACATGATATCCAATTCTGTAAAGACACTGAGAAGTCTAGATATCCTAGCACATAAAACCAGCTTTCTTTCTATATGCATATGTATTTAACGAATGTGTCTCTTTATGGTCAAAAAAAGCGAAAATTGTAAAACAAACGCTATGATACGATATCCTAGCACATAAAATCACATATAACACCTACAAGCGAACTGTTAGACCAGCAAACAATAACATCATCTCATAGGAAATTTTCTTAGCTTTCTTTCTATATGCATGACATGTGTATTCATTATTCTGATTTCATGATATTTTCATTAATAATTTCAATATTGTATCTACCTTCATGTTACTTCCATTATGTGGATTTATTGAAATTTTGGTTTCCCTTTCATAAACTGTATATTTCTTAGGCAATAAAATGAATCATTATTATTCGGCAGGTTGGGCCCTTGGACTATTACGAGACTTAACCGTTAGAAAACCTCCGAAACAGTTGGTGTTCCTCAACGCCCTTCTATCTTACACCACGTACGAGTCCAACGCAGTTCGAGATTCTGCCATCGGACATGTACTGGAACTCCACAAACGGTTCGATTTGAGATTAGTCATAGAGGAATTTGCCAGAATGAATCTGGAATTTCTGAAACTGCCCAAACCGCCGGAGAGCTTGTGCGGAATCAATCAGGGACGGCTGAAAACCGAAACGTGGGGAGATGACTTCATCAGGGCTTGCTTGCTGCCCTACGTGTCGTTGCTGCCCGCTAACGAAAGTCTCATTCATGATTTATCAAAGGTATGTATGTTGGAAGTGATGAAAACCAGTAGGTCTTAAAGTTCCCAGTATAATATAGTGTCCGCCATAAAGTTGGCTACATATGGGAAACAAAATTTGTTATTGAAATTTCTGAAAATCTCTAATGGCGGTTCGTTTCTGCACGTCTTACAACTGAAAAATCCGTTGCGACTTATATCACGTGACCTCAGATTTGGCGGAAATTTCAAAAAAATTGTCTATGGTGCCGAAAAATGGGTCAAGTTGACGAGGACCGCATGTATTAATTTTGAACAAGATTGAAAAAAAAATCAAAAATTTTATTTCTCTACCCTTACTAAGAAACATTATACATACTTATTTTATCTGGAAACAGCTTTAGTGACCTAAATCGCATCAATTTGGGTCAGAACTAATGAAATATCGCCGGATATCGTATGCGTGAAAATCCGGTCTAAATCGTGTTTTCATTATTAAGCTCCCGCAAAGCGTCTATTCCACAAATATTTGATTATTTTTCACCCAAATTAATGTGATTTAGGTTGTTAAACCTGTTTCCAGATAACACAGGAATGTATAATGTTAGGAACACTCACAACCGTTCTCGAGTTGGTCATCTCTGAATCAGTTTTCAAGTGGTTCAAAGATTCGGAATCAGCACGTCAAAATACGTCCGAGGACATAAATTTGAAATTCGAATAATGAAAAATAAAAAAGTTCAAAAATTATCTCTCGCGAGATCTCTCATGATATACTCGACTTTTTTGTCCTTCGATTTTTTCCGTTCAAATTCTCAGTATATACTAATTCGGTCATTCTAAATCGATTGGCGTTCACAGAATTCGTCCATCTCTAACCGTTCTCGAGTTGGTCAGCTCTGAATCAGTTTTCAAGTGGTTTTTTTGCCGCCAAAAATATTACCGATGAGTTTTCGACATTTTCGTTCAAAGATTCGGAATCAGCACGTCAAAATACGTCCGAGGACATAAATTTGAAATTCGAAAAATGAAAAATAAAAAAGTTCAAAAATTATCTCTCGCGAGATCTCTCATGATATACTCGACTTTTTTGTCCGTCGATTTTTTCCGTTCAAATTCTCAGTATATACTAATTCGGTCATTCTAAATCGATTGGCGTTCACAGAATTCGTCCATCTCTAACCGTTCTCGAGTTGGTCAGCGCTGAATCAGTTTTCAAGTGGTTTTTTTGCCGCCAACAATATTACCGATGAGTTTTCGACATTTTCGTTCAAAGATTCGGAATCAGCACGTCAAAATACGTCCGAGGACATAAATTTGAAATTCGAAATATGAAAAATAAAAAAGTTCAAAAATTATCTCTCGCGCGATCTCTCATGATATACTCGACTTTTTTGTCCGTCGATTTTTTCCGTTCAAATTCTCAGTATATACTAATTCGGTCATTCTAAATCGACTGGAGTTCACAGAATTCGTCCATCTCTAACCGTTCTCGAGTTGGTCAGCTCTGAATCAGTTTTCAAGTGGTTTTTTTGCCGCCAAAAATATTACCGATGAGTTTTCGACATTTTCGTTCAAAGATTCGGAATCAGCACGTCAAAATACGTCCGAGGACATAAATTTGAAATTCGAAAAATTAAAAATAAAAAAGTTCAAAAATTATCTCTCGCGAGATCTCTCATGATATACTCGACTTTTTTGTCCGTCGATTTTTTCCGTTCAAATTCTCAGTATATACCAATTCGGTCATTCTAAATCGATTGGCGTTCACAGAATTCGTCCATCTCTAACCGTTCTCGAGTTGGTCAGCTCTGAATCAGTTTTCAAGTGGTTTTTTTGCCGCCAAAAATATTACCGATGAGTTTTCGACATTTTAGTTCAAAGATTCAGAATCAGCACGTCAAAATACGTCCGAGGACATAAATTTGAAATTCGAAATATGAAAAATAAAAAAGTTCAAAAATTATCTCTCGCGAGATCTCTCATGATATACTCGACTTTTTTGTCCTTCGATTTTTTCCGTTCAAATTCTCAGTATATACTAATTCGGTCATTCTAAATCGATTGGCGTTCACAGAATTCGTCCATCTCTAACCGTTCTCGAGTTGGTCAGCTCTGAATCAGTTTTCAAGTGGTTTTTTTGCCGCCAAAAATATTTCCGATGAGTTTTCGACATTTTCGTTCAAAGATTCGGAATCAGCACGTCAAAATACGTCCGAGGACATAAATTTGAAATTCGAAAAATGAAAAATAAAAAAGTTCAAAAATTATCTCTCGCGAGATCTCTCATGATATACTCGACTTTTTTGTCCGTCGATTTTTTCCGTTCAAATTCTCAGTATATACTAATTCGGTCATTCTGAGTCGAATGGCGTTCACAGAATTCGTCCATTTCTAACCGTTGTCGAGTTGGTCAGCTCTGAATCAGTTTTCAATTGGTTTTTTTGCCGCCAAAAATATTTCCGATGAGTTTTCGACATATTCATTCAAAGATTCGGAATCAGCACGTCAAAATACGTCCGAGGACATGAATTTGAAATTCGAAAAATGAAAAATAAAAAAGTTCAAAAATTATCTCTCGCGAGATCTCTCATGATATACTCGACTTTTTTGTCCGTCGATTTTTTCCGTTCAAATTCTCAGTATATACTAATTCGGTCATTCTAAATCGATTGGCGTTCACAGAATTCGTCCATCTCTAACCGTTCTCGAGTTGGTCAGCTCTGAATCAGTTTTCAAGTGGTTTTTTTGCCGCCAAAAATATTTCCGATGAGTTTTCGACATTTTCGTTCAAAGATTCGGAATCATCACGTCAAAATACGTCCGAGGACATAAATTTGAAATTCGAAAAATGAAAAATAAAAAAGTTCAAAAATTATCTCTCGCGAGATCTCTCTCTCATGATATACTCGACTTTTTTGTCCGTCGATTTTTTCCGTTCAAATTCTCAGTATATACTAATTCGGTCATTCTTAATCGACTGGAGTTCACAGAATTCGTCCATTTCTAACCGTTCTCGAGTTGGTCAGCTCTGAATCAGTTTTCAAGTGGTTTTTTTGCCGCCAAAAATATTACCGATGAGTTTTCGACATTTTCGTTCAAAGATTCGGAATCAGCACGTCAAAATACGTCCGAGGACATAAATTTGAAATTCGAAAAATGAAAAATAAAAAAGTTCAAAAAATTATCTCTCACGAGATCTCTCATGATATACTCGACTTTTTTGTCCGTCGATTTTTTCCGTTCAAATTCCCAGTATATACTGATTCGGTCATTCTAAATCGATTGGCGTTCACAGAATTCGTCCATCTCTAACCGTTCTCGAGTTGGTCAGCTCTGAATCAGTTTTCAAGTGGTTTTTTTGCCGCCAAAAATATTACCGATGAGTTTTCGACATTTTCGTTCAAAGATTCGGAATCAGCACGTCAAAATACGTCCGAGGACATAAATTTGAAATTCGAAAAATGAAAAATAAAAAAGTTCAAAAAATTATCTCTCGCGATATCTCTCATGATATACTCGACTTTTTTGTCCGTCGATTTTTTCCGTTCAAATTCTCAGTATATACTAATTCGGTCATTCTAAATCGACTGGAGTTCACAGAATTCGTCCATCTCTAACCGTTCTCGAGTTGGTCAGCTCTGAATCAGTTTTCAAGTGGTTTTTTTGCCGCCAAAAATATTACCGATGAGTTTTCGACATTTTCGTTCAAAGATTCGGAATCAGCACGTCAAAATACGTCCGAGGACATAAATTTGAAATTCGAAAAATGAAAAATAAAAAAGTTCAAAAATTATCTCTCGCGAGATCTCTCATGATATACTCGACTTTTTTGTCCGTCGAGTTTTTCCGTTCAAATTCTCAGTATATACTAATTCGGTCATTCTGAGTCGAATGGCGTTCACAGAATTCGTCCATTTCTAACCGTTGTCGAGTTGGTCAGCTCTGAATCAGTTTTCAATTGGTTTTTTTGCCGCCAAAAATATTTCCGATGAGTTTTCGACATATTCATTCAAAGATTCGGAATCAGCACGTCAAAATACGTCCGAGGACATGAATTTGAAATTCGAAAAATGAAAAATAAAAAAGTTCAAAAATTATCTCTCGCGAGATCTCTCATGATATACTCGACTTTTTTGTCCGTCGATTTTTTCCGTTCAAATTCTCAGTATATACTAATTCGGTCATTCTAAATCGATTGGCGTTCACAGAATTCGTCCATCTCTAACCGTTCTCGAGTTGGTCAGCGCTGAATCAGTTTTCAAGTGGTTTTTTTGCCGCCAACAATATTACCGATGAGTTTTCGACATTTTCGTTCAAAGATTCGGAATCAGCACGTCAAAATACGTCCGAGGACATAAATTTGAAATTCGAAATATGAAAAATAAAAAAGTTCAAAAATTATCTCTCGCGCGATCTCTCATGATATACTCGACTTTTTTGTCCGTCGATTTTTTCCGTTCAAATTCTCAGTATATACTAATTCGGTCATTCTAAATCGACTGGAGTTCACAGAATTCGTCCATCTCTAACCGTTCTCGAGTTGGTCAGCTCTGAATCAGTTTTCAAGTGGTTTTTTTGCCGCCAAAAATATTACCGATGAGTTTTCGACATTTTCGTTCAAAGATTCGGAATCAGCACGTCAAAATACGTCCGAGGACATAAATTTGAAATTCGAAAAATTAAAAATAAAAAAGTTCAAAAATTATCTCTCGCGAGATCTCTCATGATATACTCGACTTTTTTGTCCGTCGATTTTTTCCGTTCAAATTCTCAGTATATACCAATTCGGTCATTCTAAATCGATTGGCGTTCACAGAATTCGTCCATCTCTAACCGTTCTCGAGTTGGTCAGCTCTGAATCAGTTTCCAAGTGGTTTTTTTGCCGCCAAAAATATTACCGATGAGTTTTCGACATTTTCGTTCAAAGATTCGGAATCAGCACGTCAAAATACGTCCGAGGACATAAATTTGAAATTCGAAAAATGAAAAATAAAAAAGTTCAAAAAATTATCTCTCACGAGATCTCTCATGATATACTCGACTTTTTTGTCCGTCGATTTTTTCCGTTCAAATTCCCAGTATATACTGATTCGGTCATTCTAAATCGATTGGCGTTCACAGAATTCGTCCATCTCTAACCGTTCTCGAGTTGGTCAGCTCTGAATCAGTTTTCAAGTGGTTTTTTTGCCGCCAAAAATATTTCCGATGAGTTTTCGACATTTTCGTTCAAAGATTCGGAATCAGCACGTCAAAATACGTCCGAGGACATAAATTTGAAATTCGAAAAATGAAAAATAAAAAAGTTCAAAAAATTATCTCGCGATATCTCTCATGATATACTCGACTTTTTTGTCCGTCGATTTTTTCCGTTCAAATTCTCAGTATATACTAATTCGGTCATTCTAAATCGACTGGAGTTCACAGAATTCGTCCATCTCTAACCGTTCTCGAGTTGGTCAGCTCTGAATCAGTTTTCAAGTGGTTTTTTTGCCGCCAAAAATATTACCGATGAGTTTTCGACATTTTCGTTCAAAGATTCGGAATCAGCACGTCAAAATACGTCCGAGGACATAAATTTGAAATTCGAAAAATGAAAAATAAAAAAGTTCAAAAATTATCTCTCGCGAGATCTCTCATGATATACTCGACTTTTTTGTCCGTCGATTTTTTCCGTTCAAATTCTCAGTATATACTAATTCGGTCATTCTGAGTCGAATGGCGTTCACAGAATTCGTCCATCTCTAACCGTTCTCGAGTTGGTCAGCTCTGAATCAGTTTTCAAGTGGTTTTTTTTCCGCCAAAAATATTACCGATGAGTTTTCGACATTTTCGTTCAAAGATTCGGAATCAGCACGTCAAAATACGTCCGAGGACATAAATTTGAAATTCGAAAAATGAAAAATAAAAAAGTTCAAAAAATTATCTCTCACGAGATCTCTCATGATATACTCGACTTTTTTGTCCGTCGATTTTTTCCGTTCAAATTCCCAGTATATACTGATTCGGTCATTCTAAATCGATTGGCGTTCACAGAATTCGTCCATCTCTAACCGTTCTCGAGTTGGTCAGCTCTGAATCAGTTTTCAAGTGGTTTTTTTGCCGCCAAAAATATTACCGATGAGTTTTCGACATTTTCGTTCAAAGATTCGGAATCATCACGTCAAAATACGTCCGAGGACATAAATTTGAAATTCGAAAAATGAAAAATAAAAAAGTTCAAAAATTATCTCTCGCGCGATCTCTCATGATATACTCGACTTTTTTGTCCGTCGATTTTTTCCGTTCAAATTCTCAGTATATACTAATTCGGTCATTCTAAATCGACTGGAGTTCACAGAATTCGTCCATCTCTAACCGTTCTCGAGTTGTTCAGCTCTGAATCAGTTTTCAAGTGGTTTTTTTGCCGCCAAAAATATTACCGATGAGTTTTCGACATTTTCGTTCAAAGATTCGGAATCAGCACGTCAAAATACGTCCGAGGACATAAATTTGAAATTCGAAAAATGAAAAATAAAAAAATTCAAAAAATTATCTCTCACGAGATCTCTCATGATATACTCGACTTTTTTGTCCGTCGATTTTTTCCGTTCAAAGTCCCAGTATATACTGATTCGGTCATTCTAAATCGATTGGCGTTCACAGAATTCGTCCATCTCTAACCGTTCTCGAGTTGGTCAGCTCTGAATCAGTTTTCAAGTGGTTTTTTTGCCGCCAAAAATATTTCCGATGAGTTTTCGACATTTTCGTTCAAAGATTCGGAATCAGCACGTCAAAATACGTCCGAGGACATAAATTTGAAATTCGAAAAATGAAAAATAAAAAAGTTCAAAAATTATCTCTCGCGAGATCTCTCATGAATTAGTCATGATATACTCGACTTTTTTGTCCGCCGATTTTTTCCGTTCAAATTCTCAGTATATACTAATTCGGTCATTCTAAATCGATTGGCGTTCACAGAATTCGTCCATCTCTAACCGTTCTCGAGCTGGTCAGCTCTGAATCAGTTTTAAAGTGTTTTTTTTGCCGCCAAAAATATTTCCGATGGGTTTTCGACATTTTCGTTCAAATATTCTGAATCAGCACGTCAAAATACGTCCGAGGACATATATTTGAAATTCGAAAAATGAAAAATAAAAAAGTTCAAAAATTATCTCTCGCGAGATCTCTCATGATATACTCGACTTTTTTGTCCGTCGATTTTTTTCGTTCAAATTCTCAGAATATACTAATTCGGTCATTCTGAGTCGAATGGCGTTCACAGAATTCGTCCATCTCTAACCGTTCTCGAGTTGGTCAGCTCTGAATCAGTTTTCAATTGGTTTTTTTGCCGCCAAAAATATTTCCGATGAGTTTTCGACATTTTCGTTCAAAGATTCGGAATCAGCACGTCAAAATACGTCCGAGGACATAACTTTGAAATTCGAAAAATGAAAAATAAAAAAGTTCAAAAATTATCTCTCGCGAGATCTCTCATGATATACTCGACTTTTTTGTCCGTCGATTTTTTTCATTCAAATTCTCAGTATATACTAATTAGGTCATTCTAAATCGATTGGCGTTCACAGAATTCGTCCATCTCTAACCGTTCTCGAGTTGGTCAGCTCTGAATCAGTTTTCAAGTGGTTTTTTTGCCGCCAAAAATATTTCCGATGAGTTTTCGACATTTTCGTTCAAAGATTCGGAATCAGCACGTCAAAATACGTCCGAGGACATAAATTTGAAATTCGAAAAATGAAAAATAAAAAAGTTCAAAAATTATCTCTCGCGCGATCTCTCATGATATACTCGACTTTTTTGTCCGTCGATTTTTTCCGTTCAAATTCTCAGTATATACTAATTCGGTCATTCTAAATCGACTGGAGTTCACAGAATTCGTCCATCTCTAACCGTTCTCGAGTTGTTCAGCTCTGAATCAGTTTTCAAGTGGTTTTTTTGCCGCCAAAAATATTACCGATGAGTTTTCGACATTTTCGTTCAAAGATTCGGAATCAGCACGTCAAAATACGTCCGAGGACATAAATTTGAAATTCGAAAAATGAAAAATAAAAAAGTTCAAAAAATTATCTCTCACGAGAACTCTCATGATATACTCGACTTTTTTGTCCGTCGATTTTTTCCGTTCAAATTCCCAGTATATACTGATTCGGTCATTCTAAATCGATTGGTGTTCACAGAATTCGTCCATCTCTAACTGTTCTCGAGTTGGTTAGCTCTGAATCAGTTTTCAAGTGGTTTTTTTGCCGCCAAAAATATTACCGATGAGTTTTCGACATTTTCGTTCAAAGATTCGGAATCATCACGTCAAAATACGTCCGAGGACATAAATTTGAAATTCGAAAAATGAAAAATAAAAAAGTTCAAAAAATTATCTCTCACGAGATCTCTCATGATATACTCGACTTTTTTGTCCGTCGATTTTTTCCGTTCAAATTCTCAGTATATACTAATTCGGTCATTCTAAATCGATTGGCGTTCACAGAATTCGTCCATCTCCAACCGTTCTCGAGTTGGTCAGCTCTGAATCAGTTTTCAAGTGGTTTTTTTGCCGCCAAAAATATTTCCGATGAGTTTTCGACATTTTCGTTCAAAGATTCGGAATCAGCACGTCAAAATACGTCCGAGGACATAAATTTGAAATTCGAAAAATGAAAAATAAAAAAGTTCAAAAATTATCTCTCGCGAGATCTCTCATGATATACTCGACTTTTTTGTCCGTCGATTTTTTCCGTTCAAATTCTCAGTATATACTAATTCGGTCATTCTAAATCGATTGGCGTTCACAGAATTCGTCCATCTCTAACCGTTCTCGAGTTGGTCAGCTCTGAATCAGTTTTCAAGTGGTTTTTTTGCCGCCAAAAATATTTCCGATGAGTTTTCGACATTTTCGTTCAAAGATTCGGAATCAGCACGTCAAAATACGTCCGAGGACATAAATTTGAAATTCGAAAAATGAAAAATAAAAAAGTTCAAAAAATTATCTCTCACGAGATCTCTCTCTCATGATATACTCGACTTTTTTGTCCGTCGATTTTTTCCATTCAAATTCTCAGTATATACTAATTCGGTCATTCTAAATCGATTGGCGTTCACAGAATTCGTCCATCTCTAACCGTTCTCGAGTTGGTCAGCTCTGAATCAGTTTTCAAGTGGTTTTTTTGCCGCCAAAAATATTTCCGATGAGTTTTCGACATTTTCGTTCAAAGATTCGGAATCAGCACGTCAAAATACGTCCGAGGACATAACTTTGAAATTCGAAAAATGAAAAATAAAAAAGTTCAAAAATTATCTCTCGCGAGATCTCTCATGATATACTCGACTTTTTTGTCCGTCGATTTTTCTCGTTCAAATTCTCAGAATATACTAATTCGGTCATTCTGAGTCGAATGGCGTTCACAGAATTCGTCCATCTCTAACCGTTCTCGAGTTGGTCAGCTCTGAATCAGTTTTCAATTGGTTTTTTTGCCGCCAAAAATATTTCCGATGAGTTTTCGACATTTTCGTTCAAAGATTCGGAATCAGCACGTCAAAATACGTCCGAGGACATAAATTTGAAATTCGAAAAATGAAAAATAAAAAAGTTCAAAAATTATCTCTCGCGAGATCTCTCATGATATACTCGACTTTTTTGTCCGTCGATTTTTTCCGTTCAAATTCTCAGTATATACTAATTCGGTCATTCTAAATCGATTGGCGTTCACAGAATTCGTCCATCTCTAACCGTTCTCGAGTTGGTCAGCTCTGAATCAGTTTTAAAGTGTTTTTTTTGCCGCCAAAAATATTTCCGATGAGTTTTCGACATTTTCGTTCAAAGATTCGGAATCAGCACGTCAAAATACGTCCGAGGACATAAATTTGAAATTCGAAAAATGAAAAATAAAAAAGTTCAAAAAATTATCTCTCACGAGATCTCTCTCTCGTGATATACTCGACTTTTTTGTCCGTCGATTTTTTCCGTTCAAATTCTCAGTACATACTAATTCGGTCATTCTTAATCGACTGGAGTTCACAGAATTCGTCCATTTCTAACCGTTCTCGAGTTGGTCAGCTCTGAATCAGTTTTCAATTGGTTTTTTTGCCGCCAAAAATATTTCCGATGAGTTTTCGACATATTCATTCAAAGATTCGGAATCAGCACGTCAAAATACGTCCGAGGACATAAATTTGAAATTCAAAAAATGAAAAATAAAAAAGTTCAAAAATTATCTCTCGCGAGATCTCTCATGACTTTTTTGTCCGTCGATTTTTTTCGTTCATATTCTCAGAATATACTAATTCGGTCATTCTGAGTCGAATGGCGTTCACAGAATTCGTCCATTTCTAACCGTTCTCGAGTTGGTCAGCTCTGAATCAGTTTTAAAGTGTTTTTTTTGCCGCCAAAAATATTTCCGATGAGTTTTCGACATTTTCGTTCAAAGATTCGGAATCAGCACGTCAAAATACGTCCGAGGACATAAATTTGAAATTCGAAAAATGAAAAATAAAAAAGTTCAAAAATTATCTCTCGCGAGATCTCTCTCTCATGATATACTCGACTTTTTTGTCCGTCGATTTTTTCCGTTCAAATTCTCAGTATATACTAATTCGGTCATTCTTAATCGACTGGAGTTCACAGAATTCGTCCATTTCTAACCGTTCTCGAGTTGGTCAGCTCTGAATCAGTTTTCAAGTGGTTTTATTGCCGCCAAAAATATTACCGATGAGTTTTCGACATTTTCGTTCAAAGATTCGGAATCAGCACGTCAAAATACGTCCGAAGACATAAATTTGAAATTCGAAAAATGAAAAATAAAAAAGTTCAAAAAATTATCTCTCATGAGATCTCTCATGATATACTCGACTTTTTTGTCCGTCGATTTTTTCCGTTCAAATTCTCAGTATATACTAATTCGGTCATTCGAAATCGATTGGCGTTCACAGAATTCGTCAATCTCTAACCGTTCTCGAGTTGGTCAGCTCTGAATCAGTTTTCAAGTGGTTTTTTTGCCGCCAAAAATATTACCGATGAGTTTTCGACATTTTCGTTCAAAGATTCGGAATCAGCACGTCAAAATACGTCAGAGGACATAAATTTGAAATTCGAAAAATGAAAAATAAAAAAGTTCAAAAATTATCTCTCGCGCGATCTCTCATGATATACTCGACTTTTTTGTCCGTCGATTTTTTCCGTTCAAATTCTCAGTATATACTAATTCGGTCATTCTAAATCGACTGGAGTTCACAGAATTCGTCCATCTCTAACCGTTCTCGAGTTGGTCAGCTCTGAATCAGTTTTCAAGTGGTTTTTTTGCCGCCAAAAATATTACCGATGAGTTTTCGACATTTTCGTTCAAAGATTCGGAATCAGCACGTCAAAATATGTCCGAGGACATAAATTTGAAATTCGAAAAATGAAAAATAAAAAAGTTCAAAAAATTATCTCTCACGAGATCTCTCATGATATACTCGACTTTTTTGTCCGTCGATTTTTTCCGTTCAAATTCCCAGTATATACTGATTCGGTCATTCTAAATCGATTGGCGTTCACAGAATTCGTCCATCTCTAACCGTTCTCGAGTTGGTCAGCTCTGAATCAGTTTTCAAGTGGTTTTTTTGCCGCCAAAAATATTACCGATGAGTTTTCGACATTTTCGTTCAAAGATTCGGAATCAGCACGTCAAAATACGTCCGAGGACATAAATTTGAAATTCGAAAAATGAAAAATAAAAAAGTTCAAAAAATTATCTCTCACGAGATCTCTCATGATATACTCGACTTTTTTGTCCGTCGATTTTTTCCGTTCAAATTCCCAGTATATACTGATTCGGTCATTCTAAATCGATTGGCGTTCACAGAATTCGTCCATCTCTAACCGTTCTCGAGTTGGTCAGCTCTGAATCAGTTTTCAAGTGGTTTTTTTGCCGCCAAAAATATTACCGATGAGTTTTCGACATTTTCGTTCAAAGATTCGGAATCATCACGTCAAAATACGGCCGAGGACATAAATTTGAAATTCGAAAAATGAAAAATAAAAAAGTTCAAAAAATTATCTCTCACGAGATCTCTCATGATATACTCGACTTTTTTGTCCGTCGATTTTTTCCGTTCAAATTCTCAGTATATACTAATTCGGTCATTCTAAATCGATTGGCGTTCACAGAATTCGTCCATCTCTAACCGTTCTCGAGTTGGTCAGCTCTGAATCAGTTTTCAAGTGGTTTTTTTGCCGCCAAAAATATTTCCGATGAGTTTTCGACATTTTCGTTCAAAGATTCGGAATCAGCACGTCAAAATACGTCCGAGGACATAAATTTGAAATTCGAAAAATGAAAAATAAAAAAGTTCAAAAATTATCTCTCGCGATATCTCTCATGATATACTCGACTTTTTTGTCCGTCGATTTTTTCCGTTCAAATTCTCAGTATATACTAATTCGGTCATTCTAAATCGATTGGCGTTCACAGAATTCGTTCATCTCTAACCGTTCTCGAGTTGGTCAGCTCTGAATCAGTTTTCAAGTGGTTTTTTTGCCGCCAAAAATATTTCCGATGAGTTTTCGACATTTTCGTTCAAAGATTCGGAATCAGCACGTCAAAATACGTCCGAGGACATAAATTTGAAATTCGAAAAATGAAAAATAAAAAAGTTCAAAAATTATCTCTCGCGAGATCTCTCATGAATTAGTCATGATATACTCGACTTTTTTGTCCGTCGATTTTTTCCGTTCAAATTCTCAGTATATACTAATTCGGTCATTCTAAATCGATTGGCGTTCACAGAATTCGTCCATCTCTAACCGTTCTCGAGTTGGTCAGCTCTGAATCAGTTTTAAAGTGTTTTTTTTGCCGCCAAAAATATTTCCGATGGGTTTTCGACATTTTCGTTCAAATATTCTGAATCAGCACGTCAAAATACGTCCGAGGACATATATTTGAAATTCGAAAAATGAAAAATAAAAAAGTTCAAAAATTATCCCTCGCGCGATCTCTCATGATATACTCGACTTTTTTGTCCGTCGATTTTTTCCGTTCAAATTCTCAGTATATACTGATTCGGTCATTCTAAATCGATTGGCGTTCACAGAATTCGTCCATCTCTAACCGTTCTCGAGTTGGTCAGCTCTGAATCAGTTTTCAAGTGGTTTTTTTGGCGCCAAAAATATTTCCGATGAGTTTTCGACATTTTCGTTCAAAGATTCGGAATCAGCACGTCAAAATACGTCCGAGGACATAAATTTGAAATTCGAAAAATGAAAAATAAAAAAGTTCAAAAAATTATCTCTCGCGCGATCTCTCATGATATACTCGACTTTTTTGTCCGTCGATTTTTTCCGTTCAAATTCCCAGTATATACTGATTCGGTCATTCTAAATCGATTGGCGTTCACAGAATTCGTCCATCTCTAACCGTTCTCGAGTTGGTCAGCTCTGAATCAGTTTTCAAGTGGTTTTTTTGCCGCCAAAAATATTACCGATGAGTTTTCGACATTTTCGTTCAAAGATTCGGAATCATCACGTCAAAATACGTCCGAGGACATAAATTTGAAATTCGAAAAATGAAAAATAAAAAAGTTCAAAAATTATCTCTCGCGCGATCTCTCATGATATACTCGACTTTTTTGTCCGTCGATTTTTTCCGTTCAAATTCTCAGTATATACTAATTCGGTCATTCTAAATCGACTGGAGTTCACAGAATTCGTCCATCTCTAACCGTTCTCGAGTTGTTCAGCTCTGAATCAGTTTTCAAGTGGTTTTTTTGCCGCCAAAAATATTACCGATGAGTTTTCGACATTTTCGTTCAAAGATTCGGAATCAGCACGTCAAAATACGTCCGAGGACATACATTTGAAATTCGAAAAATGAAAAATAAAAAAATTCAAAAAATTATCTCTCACGAGATCTCTCATGATATACTCGACTTTTTTGTCCGTCGATTTTTTCCGTTCAAATTCCCAGTATATACTGATTCGGTCATTCTAAATCGATTGGCGTTCACAGAATTCGTCCATCTCTAACCGTTCTCGAGTTGGTCAGCTCTGAATCAGTTTTCAAGTGGTTTTTTTGCCGCCAAAAATATTTCCGATGAGTTTTCGACATTTTCGTTCAAAGATTCGGAATCAGCACGTCAAAATACGTCCGAGGACATAAATTTGAAATTCGAAAAATGAAAAATAAAAAAGTTCAAAAATTATCTCTCGCGAGATCTCTCATGATATACTCGACTTTTTTGTCCGTCGATTTTTTTCATTCAAATTCTCAGTATATACTAATTCGGTCATTCTAAATCGATTGGCGTTCACAGAATTCGTCCATCTCTAACCGTTCTCGAGTTGGTCAGCTCTGAATCAGTTTTCAATTGGTTTTTTTGCCGCCAAAAATATTTCCGATGAGTTTTCGACATTTTCGTTCAAAGATTCGGAATCAGCACGTCAAAATACGTCCGAGGACATAAATTTGAAATTCGAAAAATGAAAAATAAAAAAGTTCAAAAATTATCTCTCGCGAGATCTCTCATGATATACTCGACTTTTTTGTCCGTCGATTTTTTCCGTTCAAATTCTCAG
Organism: Chrysolina haemoptera; assembly: GCA_958298965.1. Classification (NCBI taxonomy): domain Eukaryota; kingdom Metazoa; phylum Arthropoda; class Insecta; order Coleoptera; family Chrysomelidae; genus Chrysolina; species Chrysolina haemoptera. Next base: position 939,064 of record OY282602.1, on the reverse strand, counting down.
TATATACTAATTCGGTCATTCTAAATCGATTGGCGTTCACAGAATTCGTCCATCTCTAACCGTTCTCGAGTTGGTCAGCTCTGAATCAGTTTTAAAGTGTTTTTTTTGCCGCCAAAAATATTTCCGATGAGTTTTCGACATTTTCGTTCAAAGATTCGGAATCAGCACGTCAAAATACGTCCGAGGACATAAATTTGAAATTCGAAAAATGAAAAATAAAAAAGTTCAAAAATTATCTCTCGCGAGATCTCTCATGATATACTCGACTTTTTTGTTTGTCGATTTTTTTCATTCAAATTCTCAGTATATACTAATTAGGTCATTCTAAATCGATTGGCGTTCACAGAATTCGTCCATCTCTAACCGTTCTCGAGTTGGTCAGCTCTGAATCAGTTTTCAAGTGGTTTTTTTGCCGCCAAAAATATTTTCGATGAGTTTTCGACATTTTCGTTCAAAGATTCGGAATCAGCACGTCAAAATACGTCCGAGGACATAAATTTGAAATTCGAAAAATGAAAAATAAAAAAGTTCAAAAATTATCTCTCGCGAGATCTCTCATGATATACTCGACTTTTTTGTTTGTCGATTTTTTTCATTCAAATTCTCAGTATATACTAATTAGGTCATTCTAAATCGATTGGCGTTCACAGAATTCGTCCATCTCTAACCGTTCTCGAGTTGGTCAGCTCTGAATCAGTTTTCAAGTGGTTTTTTTGCCGCCAAAAATATTTTCGATGAGTTTTCGACATTTTCGTTCAAAGATTCGGAATCAGCACGTCAAAATACGTCCGAGGACATACATTTGAAATTCGAAAAATGAAAAATAAAAAAGTTCAAAAAATTATCTCTCACGAGATCTCTCTCTCATGATATACTCGACTTTTTTGTCCGTCGGTTTTTTCCGTTCAAATTCTCAGTACATACTAATTCGGTCATTCTTAATCGACTGGAGTTCACAGAATTCGTCCATTTCTAACCGTTCTCGAGCTGGTCAGCTCTGAATCAGTTTTCAATTGGTTTTTTTGCCGCCAAAAATATTTCCGATGAGTTTTCGACATATTCATTCAAAGATTCGGAATCAGCACGTCAAAATACGTCCGAGGACATAAATTTTAAATTCGAAAAATGAAAAATAAAAAAGTTCAAAAATTATCTCTCGCGAGATCTCTCATGATATACTCGACTTTTTTGTCCGTCGATTTTTCTCGTTCAAATTCTCAGAATATACTAATTCGGTCATTCTGAGTCGAATGGCGTTCACAGAATTCGTCCATCTCTAACCGTTCTCGAGTTGGTCAGCTCTGAATCAGTTTTCAATTGGTTTTTTTGCCGCCAAAAATATTTCCGATGAGTTTTCGACATTTTCGTTCAAAGATTCGGAATCAGCACGTCAAAATACGTCCGAGGACATAAATTTGAAATTCGAAAAATGAAAAATAAAAAAGTTCAAAAATTATCTCTCGCGAGATCTCTCATGATATACTCGACTTTTTTGTCCGTCGATTTTTTCCGTTCAAATTCTCAGTATATACTAATTCGGTCATTCTAAATCGATTGGCGTTCACAGAATTCGTCCATCTCTAACCGTTCTCGAGTTGGTCAGCTCTGAATCAGTTTTAAAGTGTTTTTTTTGCCGCCAAAAATATTTCCGATGAGTTTTCGACATTTTCGTTCAAAGATTCGGAATCAGCACGTCAAAATACGTCCGAGGACATAAATTTGAAATTCGAAAAATGAAAAATAAAAAAGTTCAAAAAATTATCTCTCACGAGATCTCTCTCTCGTGATATACTCGACTTTTTTGTCCGTCGATTTTTTCCGTTCAAATTCTCAGTACATACTAATTCGGTCATTCTTAATCGACTGGAGTTCACAGAATTCGTCCATTTCTAACCGTTCTCGAGTTGGTCAGCTCTGAATCAGTTTTCAATTGGTTTTTTTGCCGCCAAAAATATTTCCGATGAGTTTTCGACATATTCATTCAAAGATTCGGAATCAGCACGTCAAAATACGTCCGAGGACATAAATTTGAAATTCGAAAAATGAAAAATAAAAAAGTTCAAAAATTATCTCTCGCGAGATCTCTCATGACTTTTTTGTCCGTCGATTTTTTTCGTTCATATTCTCAGAATATACTAATTCGGTCATTCTAAATCGATTGGCGTTCACAGAATTCGTCCATCTCTAACCGTTCTCGAGTTGGTCAGCTCTGAATCAGTTTTCAAGTGGTTTTTTTGCCGCCAAAAATATTTTCGATGAGTTTTCGACATTTTCGTTCAAAGATTCGGAATCAGCACGTCAAAATACGTCCGAGGACATAAATTTGAAATTCGAAAAATGAAAAATAAAAAAGTTCAAAAAATTATCTCTCACGAGATCTCTCTCTCATGATATACTCGACTTTTTTGTCCGTCGGTTTTTTCCGTTCAAATTCTCAGTACATACTAATTCGGTCATTCTTAATCGACTGGAGTTCACAGAATTCGTCCATTTCTAACCGTTCTCGAGCTGGTCAGCTCTGAATCAGTTTTCAATTGGTTTTTTTGCCGCCAAAAATATTTCCGATGAGTTTTCGACATATTCATTCAAAGATTCGGAATCAGCACGTCAAAATACGTCCGAGGACATAAATTTGAAATTCGAAAAATGAAAAATAAAAAAGTTCAAAAATTATCTCTCGCGAGATCTCTCATGATATACTCGACTTTTTTGTTTGTCGATTTTTTTCATTCAAATTCTCAGTATATACTAATTAGGTCATTCTAAATCGATTGGCGTTCACAGAATTCGTCCATCTCTAACCGTTCTCGAGTTGGTCAGCTCTGAATCAGTTTTCAAGTGGTTTTTTTGCCGCCAAAAATATTTTCGATGAGTTTTCGACATTTTCGTTCAAAGATTCGGAATCAGCACGTCAAAATACGTCCGAGGACATAAATTTGAAATTCGAAAAATGAAAAATAAAAAAGTTCAAAAATTATCTCTCGCGAGATCTCTCTCTCATGATATACTCGACTTTTTTGTCCGTCGATTTTTTCCGTTCAAATTCTCAGTATATACTAATTCGGTCATTCTTAATCGACTGGAGTTCACAGAATTCGTCCATTTCTAACCGTTCTCGAGTTGGTCAGCTCTGAATCAGTTTTCAAGTGTTTTTTTTGCCGCCAAAAATATTACCGATGAGTTTTCGACATTTTCGTTCAAAGATTCGGAATCAGCACGTCAAAATACGTCCGAGGACATAAATTTGAAATTCGAAAAATGAAAAATAAAAAAGTTCAAAAAATTATCTCTCACGAGATCTCTCATGATATACTCGACTTTTTTGTCCGTCGATTTTTTCCGTTCAAATTCTCAGTATATACTAATTCGGTCATTCTAAATCGATTGGCGTTCACAGAATTCGTCCATCTCTAACCGTTCTCGAGTTGGTCAGCTCTGAATCAGTTTTAAAGTGTTTTTTTTGCCGCCAAAAATATTTCCGATGAGTTTTCGACATTTTCGTTCAAAGATTCGGAATCAGCACGTCAAAATACGTCCGAGGACATAAATTTGAAATTCGAAAAATGAAAAATAAAAAAGTTCAAAAATTATCTCTCGCGAGATCTCTCTCGAAAAATGAAAAATAAAAAAGTTCAAAAAATTATCTCTCACGAGATCTCTCATGATATACTCGACTTTTTTGTCCGTCGATTTTTTCAATTCAAATTCTCAGAATATACTAATTCGGTCATTCTAAATCGATTGGCGTTCACAGAATTCGTCCATCTCTAACCGTTCTCGAGTTGGTCAGCTCTGAATCAGTTTTCAAGTGGTTTTTTTGCCGCCAAAAATATTACCGATGAGTTTTCGACATTTTCGTTCAAAGATTCGGAATCATCACGTCAAAATACGTCCGAGGACATAAATTTGAAATTCGAAAAATGAAAAATAAAAAAGTTCAAAAATTATCTCTCGCGCGATCTCTCATGATATACTCGACTTTTTTGTCCGTCGATTTTTTCCGTTCAAATTCTCAGTATATACTAATTCGGTCATTCTAAATCGATTGGCGTTCACAGAATTCGTCCATCTCTAACCGTTCTCGAGTTGGTCAGCTCTGAATCAGTTTTCAAGTGGTTTTTTTGCCGCCAAAAATATTTCCGATGAGTTTTCGACATTTTCGTTCAAAGATTCGGAATCAGCACGTCAAAATACGTCCGAGGACATAAATTTGAAATTCGAAAAATGAAAAATAAAAAAGTTCAAAAATTATCTCTCGCGAGATCTCTCATGATATACTCGACTTTTTTGTCCGTCGATTTTTTCCGTTCAAATTCTCAGTATATACTAATTCGGTCATTCTAAATCGATTGGCGTTCACAGAATTCGTTCATCTTTAACCGTTCTCGAGTTGGTCAGCTCTGAATCAGTTTTCAAGTGGTTTTTTTGCCGCCAAAAATATTTTCGATGAGTTTTCGACATTTTCGTTCAAAGATTCGGAATCAGCACGTCAAAATACGTCCGAGGACATACATTTGAAATTCGAAAAATGAAAAATAAAAAAGTTCAAAAAATTATCTCTCACGAGATCTCTCTCTCATGATATACTCGACTTTTTTGTCCGTCGATTTTTTTCATTCAAATTCTCAGTATATACTAATTCGGTCATTCTAAATCGATTGGCGTTCACAGAATTCGTCCATCTCTAACCGTTCTCGAGTTGGTCAGCTCTGAATCAGTTTTCAATTGGTTTTTTTGCCGCCAAAAATATTTCCGATGAGTTTTCGACATTTTCGTTCAAAGATTCGGAATCAGCACGTCAAAATACGTCCGAGGACATAAATTTGAAATTCGAAAAATGAAAAATAAAAAAGTTCAAAAATTATCTCTCGCGAGATCTCTCATGATATACTCGACTTTTTTGTCCGTCGATTTTTTCCGTTCAAATTCTCAGTATATACTAATTCGGTCATTCTAAATCGATTGGCGTTCACAGAATTCGTCCATCTCTAACCGTTCTCGAGTTGGTCAGCTCTGAATCAGTTTTAAAGTGTTTTTTTTGCCGCCAAAAATATTTCCGATGAGTTTTCGACATTTTCGTTCAAAGATTCGGAATCAGCACGTCAAAATACGTCCGAGGACATAAATTTGAAATTCGAAAAATGAAAAATAAAAAAGTTCAAAAATTATCTCTCGCGAGATCTCTCATGATATACTCGACTTTTTTGTCCGTCGATTTTTTCCGTTCAAATTCTCAGTATATACTAATTCGGTCATTCTAAATCGATTGGCGTTCACAGAATTCGTCCATCTCTAACCGTTCTCGAGTTGGTCAGCTCTGAATCAGTTTTAAAGTGTTTTTTTTGCCGCCAAAAATATTTCCGATGAGTTTTCGACATTTTCGTTCAAAGATTCGGAATCAGCACGTCAAAATACGTCCGAGGACATAAATTTGAAATTCGAAAAATGAAAAATAAAAAAGTTCAAAAAATTATCTCTCACGAGATCTCTCTCTCGTGATATACTCGACTTTTTTGTCCGTCGATTTTTTCCGTTCAAATTCTCAGTACATACTAATTCGGTCATTCTTAATCGACTGGAGTTCACAGAATTCGTCCATTTCTAACCGTTCTCGAGTTGGTCAGCTCTGAATCAGTTTTCAATTGGTTTTTTTGCCGCCAAAAATATTTCCGATGAGTTTTCGACATATTCATTCAAAGATTCGGAATCAGCACGTCAAAATACGTCCGAGGACATAAATTTGAAATTCGAAAAATGAAAAATAAAAAAGTTCAAAAATTATCTCTCGCGAGATCTCTCATGACTTTTTTGTCCGTCGATTTTTTTCGTTCATATTCTCAGAATATACTAATTCGGTCAGCTCTGAATCAGTTTTAAAGTGTTTTTTTTGCCGCCAAAAATATTTTCGATGAGTTTTCGACATTTTCGTTCAAAGATTCGGAATCAGCACGTCAAAATACGTCCGAGGACATAAATTTGAAATTCGAAAAATGAAAAATAAAAAAGTTCAAAAATTATCTCTCGCGAGATCTCTCTCTCATGATATACTCGACTTTTTTGTCCGTCGATTTTTTCCGTTCAAATTCTCAGTATATACTAATTCGGTCATTCTTAATCGACTGGAGTTCACAGAATTCGTCCATTTCTAACCGTTCTCGAGTTGGTCAGCTCTGAATCAGTTTTCAAGTGTTTTTTTTGCCGCCAAAAATATTACCGATGAGTTTTCGACATTTTCGTTCAAAGATTCGGAATCAGCACGTCAAAATACGTCCGAGGACATAAATTTGAAATTCGAAAAATGAAAAATAAAAAAGTTCAAAAAATTATCTCTCACGAGATCTCTCATGATATACTCGACTTTTTTGTCCGTCGATTTTTTCCGTTCAAATTCTCAGTATATACTAATTCGGTCATTCTAAATCGATTGGCGTTCACAGAATTCGTCCATCTCTAACCGTTCTCGAGTTGGTCAGCTCTGAATCAGTTTTCAAGTGGTTTTTTTGCCGCCAAAAATATTTCCGATGAGTTTTCGACATTTTCGTTCAAAGATTCGGAATCAGCACGTCAAAATACGTCCGAGGACATAAATTTGAAATTCGAAAAATGAAAAATAAAAAAGTTCAAAAATTATCTCTCGCGAGATCTCTCTCGAAAAATGAAAAATAAAAAAGTTCAAAAAATTATCTCTCACGAGATCTCTCATGATATACTCGACTTTTTTGTCCGTCGATTTTTTCAATTCAAATTCTCAGAATATACTAATTCGGTCATTCTAAATCGATTGGCGTTCACAGAATTCGTCCATCTCTAACCGTTCTCGAGTTGGTCAGCTCTGAATCAGTTTTCAAGTGGTTTTTTTGCCGCCAAAAATATTACCGATGAGTTTTCGACATTTTCGTTCAAAGATTCGGAATCATCACGTCAAAATACGTCCGAGGACATAAATTTGAAATTCGAAAAATGAAAAATAAAAAAGTTCAAAAATTATCTCTCGCGCGATCTCTCATGATATACTCGACTTTTTTGTCCGTCGATTTTTTCCGTTCAAATTCTCAGTATATACTAATTCGGTCATTCTAAATCGATTGGCGTTCACAGAATTCGTCCATCTCTAACCGTTCTCGAGTTGGTCAGCTCTGAATCAGTTTTCAAGTGGTTTTTTTGCCGCCAAAAATATTTCCGATGAGTTTTCGACATTTTCGTTCAAAGATTCGGAATCAGCACGTCAAAATACGTCCGAGGACATAAATTTGAAATTCGAAAAATGAAAAATAAAAAAGTTCAAAAATTATCTCTCGCGAGATCTCTCATGATATACTCGACTTTTTTGTCCGTCGATTTTTTCCGTTCAAATTCTCAGTATATACTAATTCGGTCATTCTAAATCGATTGGCGTTCACAGAATTCGTTCATCTTTAACCGTTCTCGAGTTGGTCAGCTCTGAATCAGTTTTCAAGTGGTTTTTTTGCCGCCAAAAATATTTTCGATGAGTTTTCGACATTTTCGTTCAAAGATTCGGAATCAGCACGTCAAAATACGTCCGAGGACATACATTTGAAATTCGAAAAATGAAAAATAAAAAAGTTCAAAAAATTATCTCTCACGAGATCTCTCTCTCATGATATACTCGACTTTTTTGTCCGTCGATTTTTTTCATTCAAATTCTCAGTATATACTAATTCGGTCATTCTAAATCGATTGGCGTTCACAGAATTCGTCCATCTCTAACCGTTCTCGAGTTGGTCAGCTCTGAATCAGTTTTCAATTGGTTTTTTTGCCGCCAAAAATATTTCCGATGAGTTTTCGACATTTTCGTTCAAAGATTCGGAATCAGCACGTCAAAATACGTCCGAGGACATAAATTTGAAATTCGAAAAATGAAAAATAAAAAAGTTCAAAAATTATCTCTCGCGAGATCTCTCATGATATACTCGACTTTTTTGTCCGTCGATTTTTTCCGTTCAAATTCTCAGTATATACTAATTCGGTCATTCTAAATCGATTGGCGTTCACAGAATTCGTCCATCTCTAACCGTTCTCGAGTTGGTCAGCTCTGAATCAGTTTTAAAGTGTTTTTTTTGCCGCCAAAAATATTTCCGATGAGTTTTCGACATTTTCGTTCAAAGATTCGGAATCAGCACGTCAAAATACGTCCGAGGACATAAATTTGAAATTCGAAAAATGAAAAATAAAAAAGTTCAAAAATTATCTCTCGCGAGATCTCTCATGATATACTCGACTTTTTTGTCCGTCGATTTTTTCCGTTCAAATTCTCAGTATATACTAATTCGGTCATTCTAAATCGATTGGCGTTCACAGAATTCGTCCATCTCTAACCGTTCTCGAGTTGGTCAGCTCTGAATCAGTTTTAAAGTGTTTTTTTTGCCGCCAAAAATATTTCCGATGAGTTTTCGACATTTTCGTTCAAAGATTCGGAATCAGCACGTCAAAATACGTCCGAGGACATAAATTTGAAATTCGAAAAATGAAAAATAAAAAAGTTCAAAAAATTATCTCTCACGAGATCTCTCTCTCGTGATATACTCGACTTTTTTGTCCGTCGATTTTTTCCGTTCAAATTCTCAGTACATACTAATTCGGTCATTCTTAATCGACTGGAGTTCACAGAATTCGTCCATTTCTAACCGTTCTCGAGTTGGTCAGCTCTGAATCAGTTTTCAATTGGTTTTTTTGCCGCCAAAAATATTTCCGATGAGTTTTCGACATATTCATTCAAAGATTCGGAATCAGCACGTCAAAATACGTCCGAGGACATAAATTTGAAATTCGAAAAATGAAAAATAAAAAAGTTCAAAAATTATCTCTCGCGAGATCTCTCATGACTTTTTTGTCCGTCGATTTTTTTCGTTCATATTCTCAGAATATACTAATTCGGTCATTCTGAGTCGAATGGCGTTCACAGAATTCGTCCATTTCTAACCGTTCTCGAGTTGGTCAGCTCTGAATCAGTTTTCAATTGGTTTTTTTGCCGCCAAAAATATTTCCGATGAGTTTTCGACATTTTCATTCAAAGATTCGGAATCAGCACGTCAAAATACGTCCGAGGACATAAATTTGAAATTCGAAAAATGAAAAATAAAAAAGTTCAAAAAATTATCTCTCACGAGATCTCTCTCTCGTGATATACTCGACTTTTTTGTCCGTCGATTTTTTCCGTTCAAATTCTCAGTACATACTAATTCGGTCATTCTTAATCGACTGGAGTTCACAGAATTCGTCAATCTCTAACCGTTCTCGAGTTGGTCAGCTCTGAATCAGTTTTAAAGTGTTTTTTTTGCCGCCAAAAATATTTCCGATGAGTTTTCGACATTTTCGTTCAAAGATTCGGAATCAGCACGTCAAAATACGTCCGAGGACATAAATTTGAAATTCGAAATATGAAAAATAAAAAAGTTCAAAAATTATCTCTCGCGAGATCTCTCATGATATACTCGACTTTTTTGTCCGTCGATTTTTTCCGTTCAAATTCTCAGTATATACTAATTCGGTCATTCTAAATCGATTGGCGTTCACAGAATTCGTCCATCTTTAACCGTTCTCGAGTTGGTCAGCTCTGAATCAGTTTTCAAGTGGTTTTTTTGCCGCCAAAAATATTTACGATGAGTTTTCGACATTTTCGTTCAAAGATTCGGAATCAGCACGTCAAAATACGTCCGAGGACATAAATTTGAAATTCGAAAAATGAAAAATAAAAAAGTTCAAAAATTATCTCTCGCGAGATCTCTCATGATATACTCGACTTTTTTGTCCGTCGATTTTTTCCGTTCAAATTCTCAGTATATACTAATTCGGTCATTCTAAATCGATTGGCGTTCACAGAATTCGTTCATCTTTAACCGTTCTCGAGGTGGTCAGCTCTGAATCAGTTTTCAAGTGGTTTTTTTGCCGCCAAAAATATTTTCGATGAGTTTTCGACATTTTCGTTCAAAGATTCGGAATCAGCACGTCAAAATACGTCCGAGGACATACATTTGAAATTCGAAAAATGAAAAATAAAAAAGTTCAAAAAATTATCTCTCACGAGATCTCTCTCTCATGATATACTCGACTTTTTTGTCCGTCGATTTTTTCCATTCAAATTCTCAGTATATACTAATTCGGTCATTCTAAATCGATTGGCGTTCACAGAATTCGTCCATCTCTAACCGTTCTCGAGTTGGTCAGCTCTGAATCAGTTTTCAAGTGGTTTTTTTGCCGCCAAAAATATTTCCGATGAGTTTTCGACATTTTCGTTCAAAGATTCGGAATCAGCACGTCAAAATACGTCCGAGGACATAACTTTGAAATTCGAAAAATGAAAAATAAAAAAGTTCAAAAATTATCTCTCGCGAGATCTCTCATGATATACTCGACTTTTTTGTCCGTCGATTTTTCTCGTTCAAATTCTCAGAATATACTAATTCGGTCATTCTGAGTCGAATGGCGTTCACAGAATTCGTCCATCTCTAACCGTTCTCGAGTTGGTCAGCTCTGAATCAGTTTTCAATTGGTTTTTTTGCCGCCAAAAATATTTCCGATGAGTTTTCGACATTTTCGTTCAAAGATTCGGAATCAGCACGTCAAAATACGTCCGAGGACATAAATTTGAAATTCGAAAAATGAAAAATAAAAAAGTTCAAAAATTATCTCTCGCGAGATCTCTCATGATATACTCGACTTTTTTGTCCGTCGATTTTTTCCGTTCAAATTCTCAGTATATACTAATTCGGTCATTCTAAATCGATTGGCGTTCACAGAATTCGTCCATCTCTAACCGTTCTCGAGTTGGTCAGCTCTGAATCAGTTTTAAAGTGTTTTTTTTGCCGCCAAAAATATTTCCGATGAGTTTTCGACATTTTCGTTCAAAGATTCGGAATCAGCACGTCAAAATACGTCCGAGGACATAAATTTGAAATTCGAAAAATGAAAAATAAAAAAGTTCAAAAAATTATCTCTCACGAGATCTCTCTCTCGTGATATACTCGACTTTTTTGTCCGTCGATTTTTTCCGTTCAAATTCTCAGTACATACTAATTCGGTCATTCTTAATCGACTGGAGTTCACAGAATTCGTCCATTTCTAACCGTTCTCGAGTTGGTCAGCTCTGAATCAGTTTTCAATTGGTTTTTTTGCCGCCAAAAATATTTCCGATGAGTTTTCGACATATTCATTCAAAGATTCGGAATCAGCACGTCAAAATACGTCCGAGGACATAAATTTGAAATTCGAAAAATGAAAAATAAAAAAGTTCAAAAATTATCTCTCGCGAGATCTCTCATGACTTTTTTGTCCGTCGATTTTTTTCGTTCATATTCTCAGAATATACTAATTCGGTCAGCTCTGAATCAGTTTTAAAGTGTTTTTTTTGCCGCCAAAAATATTTTCGATGAGTTTTCGACATTTTCGTTCAAAGATTCGGAATCAGCACGTCAAAATACGTCCGAGGACATAAATTTGAAATTCGAAAAATGAAAAATAAAAAAGTTCAAAAATTATCTCTTGCGAGATCTCTCTCTCATGATATACTCGACTTTTTTGTCCGTCGATTTTTTCCGTTCAAATTCTCAGTATATACTAATTCGGTCATTCTTAATCGACTGGAGTTCACAGAATTCGTCCATTTCTAACCGTTCTCGAGTTGGTCAGCTCTGAATCAGTTTTCAAGTGGTTTTTTTGCCGCCAAAAATATTACCGATGAGTTTTCGACATTTTCGTTCAAAGATTCGGAATCAGCACGTCAAAATACGTCCGAAGACATAAATTTGAAATTCGAAAAATGAAAAATAAAAAAGTTCAAAAAATTATCTCTCAGGAGATCTCTCATGATATACTCGACTTTTTTGTCCGTCGATTTTTTCCGTTCAAATTCTCAGTATATACTGATTCGGTCATTCTAAATCGATTGGCGTTCACAGAATTCGTTCATCTTTAACCGTTCTCGAGGTGGTCAGCTCTGAATCAGTTTTCAAGTGGTTTTTTTGCCGCCAAAAATATTTTCGATGAGTTTTCGACATTTTCGTTCAAAGATTCGGAATCAGCACGTCAAAATACGTCCGAGGACATACATTTGAAATTCGAAAAATGAAAAATAAAAAAGTTCAAAAAATTATCTCTCACGAGATCTCTCTCTCATGATATACTCGACTTTTTTGTCCGTCGATTTTTTCCATTCAAATTCTCAGTATATACTAATTCGGTCATTCTAAATCGATTGGCGTTCACAGAATTCGTCCATCTCTAACCGTTCTCGAGTTGGTCAGCTCTGAATCAGTTTTCAAGTGGTTTTTTTGCCGCCAAAAATATTTCCGATGAGTTTTCGACATTTTCGTTCAAAGATTCGGAATCAGCACGTCAAAATACGTCCGAGGACATAAATTTGAAATTCGAAAAATGAAAAATAAAAAAGTTCAAAAATTATCTCTCGCGAGATCTCTCATGAATTAGTCATGATATACTCGACTTTTTTGTCCGTCGATTTTTTCCGTTCAAATTCTCAGTATATACTAATTCGGTCATTCTAAATCGATTGGCATTCACAGAATTCGTCCATCTCTAACCGTTCTCGAGCTGGTCAGCTCTGAATCAGTTTTAAAGTGTTTTTTTTGCCGCCAAAAATATTTCCGATGGGTTTTCGACATTTTCGTTCAAATATTCTGAATCAGCACGTCAAAATACGTCCGAGGACATATATTTGAAATTCGAAAAATGAAAAATAAAAAAGTTCAAAAATTATCTCTCGCGAGATCTCTCATGATATACTCGACTTTTTTGTCCGTCGATTTTTTTCGTTCAAATTCTCAGAATATACTAATTCGGTCATTCTGAGTCGAATGGCGTTCACAGAATTCGTCCATCTCTAACCGTTCTCGAGTTGGTCAGCTCTGAATCAGTTTTCAATTGGTTTTTTTGCCGCCAAAAATATTTCCGATGAGTTTTCGACATTTTCGTTCAAAGATTCGGAATCAGCACGTCAAAATACGTCCGAGGACATAAATTTGAAATTCGAAAAATGAAAAATAAAAAAGTTCAAAAATTATCTCTCGCGAGATCTCTCATGATATACTCGACTTTTTTGTCCGTCGATTTTTTTCATTCAAATTCTCAGTATATACTAATTAGGTCATTCTAAATCGATTGGCGTTCACAGAATTCGTCCATCTCTAACCGTTCTCGAGTTGGTCAGCTCTGAATCAGTTTTCAAGTGGTTTTTTTGCCGCCAAAAATATTTCCGATGAGTTTTCGACATTTTCGTTCAAAGATTCTGAATCAGCACGTCAAAATACGTCCGAGGACATAAATTTGAAATTCGAAAAATGAAAAATAAAAAAGTTCAAAAATTATCTCTCGCGCGATCTCTCATGATATACTCGACTTTTTTGTCCGTCGATTTTTTCCGTTCAAATTCTCAGTATATACTAATTCGGTCATTCTAAATCGACTGGAGTTCACAGAATTCGTCCATCTCTAACCGTTCTCGAGTTGTTCAGCTCTGAATCAGTTTTCAAGTGGTTTTTTTGCCGCCAAAAATATTACCGATGAGTTTTCGACATTTTCGTTCAAAGATTTGGAATCAGCACGTCAAAATACGTCCGAGGACATAAATTTGAAATTCGAAAAATGAAAAATAAAAAAGTTCAAAAAATTATCTCTCACGAGATCTCTCATGATATACTCGACTTTTTTGTCCGTCGATTTTTTCCGTTCAAATTCCCAGTATATACTGATTCGGTCATTCTAAATCGATTGGTGTTCACAGAATTCGTCCATCTCTAACTGTTCTCGAGTTGGTCAGCTCTGAATCAGTTTTCAAGTGGTTTTTTTGCCGCCAAAAATATTACCGATGAGTTTTCGACATTTTCGTTCAAAGATTCGGAATCATCACGTCAAAATACGTCCGAGGACATAAATTTGAAATTCGAAAAATGAAAAATAAAAAAGTTCAAAAATTATCTCTCGCGCGATCTCTCATGATATACTCGACTTTTTTGTCCGTCGATTTTTTCCGTTCAAATTCTCAGTATATACTAATTCGATCATTCTAAATCGACTGGAGTTCACAGAATTCGTCCATCTCTAACCGTTCTCGAGTTGTTCAGCTCTGAATCAGTTTTCAAGTGGTTTTTTTGTCGCCAAAAATATTACCGATGAGTTTTCGACATTTTCGTTCAAAGATTCGGAATCAGCACGTCAAAATACGTCCGAGGACATAAATTTGAAATTCGAAAAATGAAAAATAAAAAAATTCAAAAAATTAGCTCTCACGAGATCTCTCATGATATACTCGACTTTTTTGTCCGTCGATTTTTTCCGTTCAAATTCCCAGTATATACTGATTCGGTCATTCTAAATCGATTGGCGTTCACAGAATTCGTCCATCTCTAACCGTTCTCGAGTTGGTCAGCTCTGAATCAGTTTTAAAGTGTTTTTTTTGCTGCCAAAAATATTTCCGATGAGTTTTCGACATATTCATTCAAAGATTCGGAATCAGCACGTCAAAATACGTCCGAGGACATAAATTTGAAATTCGAAAAATGAAAAATAAAAAAGTTCAAAAAATTATCTCTCACGAGATCTCTCATGATATACTCGACTTTTTTGTCCGTCGATTTTTTCCGTTCAAATTCTCAGTATATACTAATTCGGTCATTCTAAATCGATTGGCGTTCACAGAATTCGTCCATCTCTAACCGTTCTCGAGTTGGTCAGCTCTGAATCAGTTTTCAAGTGGTTTTTTTGCCGCCAAAAATATTTCCGATGAGTTTTCGACATTTTCGTTCAAAGATTCGGAATCAGCACGTCAAAATACATCCGAGGACATAAATTTGAAATTCGAAAAATGAAAAATAAAAAAGTTCAAAAATTATCTCTCGCGAGATCTCTCTCGAAAAATGAAAAATAAAAAAGTTCAAAAAATTATCTCTCACGAGATCTCTCTCTCTCATGATATACTCGACTTTTTTGTCCGTCGATTTTTTCAATTCAAATTCTCAGTATATACTAATTCGGTCATTCTAAATCGATTGGCGTTCACAGAATTCGTCCATCTCTAACCGTTCTCGAGTTGGTCAGCTCTGAATCAGTTTTCAAGTGGTTTTTTCGTTCACAGAATTCGTCCATCTCTAACCGTTCTCGAGTTGGTCAGCTCTGAATCAGTTTTCAAGTGTTTTTTTTGCCGCCAAAAATATTACCGATGAGTTTTCGACATTTTCGTTCAAAGATTCGGAATCATCACGTCAAAATACGTCCGAGGACATAAATTTGAAATTCGAAAAATGAAAAATAAAAAAGTTCAAAAAATTATCTCTCACGAGATCTCTCATGATATACTCGACTTTTTTGTCCGTCGATTTTTTCCGTTCAAATTCTCAGTACATACTAATTCGGTCATTCTTAATCGACTGGAGTTCACAGAATTCGTCAATCTCTAACCGTTCTCGAGTTGGTCAGCTCTGAATCAGTTTTCAAGTGTTTTTTTGGCCGCCAAAAATATTTCCGATGAGTTTTCGACATTTTCGTTCAAAGATTCGGAATCAGCACGTCAAAATACGTCCGAGGACATAAATTTGAAATTCGAAAAATGAAAAATAAAAAAGTTCAAAAATTATCTCTCGCGAGATCTCTCATGACTTTTTTGTCCGTCGATTTTTTTCGTTCAAATTCTCAGAATATACTAATTCGGTCATTCTGAGTCGAATGGCGTTCACAGAATTCGTCCATCTCTAACCGTTCTCGAGTTGGTCAGCTCTGAATCAGTTTTCAATTGGTTTTTTTGCCGCCAAAAATATTTCCGATGAGTTTTCGACATTTTCGTTCAAAGATTCGGAATCAGCACGTCAAAATACGTCCGAGGACATATATTTGAAATTCGAAAAATGAAAAATAAAAAAGTTCAAAAATTATCTCTCGCGAGATCTCTCATGATATACTCGACTTTTTTGTCCGTCGATTTTTTCCGTTCAAATTCTCAGTATATACTAATTCGGTCATTCTAAATCGATTGGCGTTCACAGAATTCGTCCATTTCTAACCGTTCTCGAGTTGGTCAGCTCTGAATCAGTTTTCAATTGGTTTTTTTGCCGCCAAAAATATTTCCGATGAGTTTTCGACATATTCATTCAAAGATTCGGAATCAGCACGTCAAAATACGTCCGAGGACATAAATTTGAAATTCGAAAAATGAAAAATAAAAAAGTTCAAAAATTATCTCTCGCGAGATCTCTCATGACTTTTTTGTCCGTCGATTTTTTTCGTTCATATTCTCAGAATATACTAATTCGGTCATTCTGAGTCGAATGGCGTTCACAGAATTCGTCCATTTCTAACCGTTCTCGAGTTGGTCAGCTCTGAATCAGTTTTCAATTGGTTTTTTTGCCGCCAAAAATATTTCCGATGAGTTTTCGACATTTTCATTCAAAGATTCGGAATCAGCACGTCAAAATACGTCCGAGGACATAAATTTGAAATTCGAAAAATGAAAAATAAAAAAGTTCAAAAAATTATCTCTCACGAGATCTCTCTCTCGTGATATACTCGACTTTTTTGTCCGTCGATTTTTTCCGTTCAAATTCTCAGTACATACTAATTCGGTCATTCTTAATCGACTGGAGTTCACAGAATTCGTCCATTTCTAACCGTTCTCGAGTTGGTCAGCTCTGAATCAGTTTTCAATTGGTTTTTTTGCCGCCAAAAATATTTCCGATGAGTTTTCGACATATTCATTCAAAGATTCGGAATCAGCACGTCAAAATACGTCCGAGGACATAAATTTGAAATTCGAAAAATGAAAAATAAAAAAGTTCAAAAATTATCTCTCGCGAGATCTCTCATGACTTTTTTGTCCGTCGATTTTTTTCGTTCATATTCTCAGAATATACTAATTCGGTCAGCTCTGAATCAGTTTTAAAGTGTTTTTTTTGCCGCCAAAAATATTTTCGATGAGTTTTCGACATTTTCGTTCAAAGATTCGGAATCAGCACGTCAAAATACGTCCGAGGACATAAATTTGAAATTCGAAAAATGAAAAATAAAAAAGTTCAAAAATTATCTCTCGCGAGATCTCTCTCTCATGATATACTCGACTTTTTTGTCCGTCGATTTTTTCCGTTCAAATTCTCAGTATATACTAATTCGGTCATTCTTAATCGACTGGAGTTCACAGAATTCGTCCATTTCTAACCGTTCTCGAGTTGGTCAGCTCTGAATCAGTTTTCAAGTGTTTTTTTTGCCGCCAAAAATATTACCGATGAGTTTTCGACATTTTCGTTCAAAGATTCGGAATCAGCACGTCAAAATACGTCCGAGGACATAAATTTGAAATTCGAAAAATGAAAAATAAAAAAGTTCAAAAAATTATCTCTCACGAGATCTCTCATGATATACTCGACTTTTTTGTCCGTCGATTTTTTCCGTTCAAATTCTCAGTATATACTAATTCGGTCATTCTAAATCGATTGGCGTTCACAGAATTCGTCCATCTCTAACCGTTCTCGAGTTGGTCAGCTCTGAATCAGTTTTCAAGTGGTTTTTTTGCCGCCAAAAATATTTCCGATGAGTTTTCGACATTTTCGTTCAAAGATTCGGAATCAGCACGTCAAAATACGTCCGAGGACATAAATTTGAAATTCGAAAAATGAAAAATAAAAAAGTTCAAAAATTATCTCTCGCGAGATCTCTCTCGAAAAATGAAAAATAAAAAAGTTCAAAAAATTATCTCTCACGAGATCTCTCATGATATACTCGACTTTTTTGTCCGTCGATTTTTTCAATTCAAATTCTCAGAATATACTAATTCGGTCATTCTAAATCGATTGGCGTTCACAGAATTCGTCCATCTCTAACCGTTCTCGAGTTGGTCAGCTCTGAATCAGTTTTCAAGTGGTTTTTTTGCCGCCAAAAATATTACCGATGAGTTTTCGACATTTTCGTTCAAAGATTCGGAATCATCACGTCAAAATACGTCCGAGGACATAAATTTGAAATTCGAAAAATGAAAAATAAAAAAGTTCAAAAATTATCTCTCGCGCGATCTCTCATGATATACTCGACTTTTTTGTCCGTCGATTTTTTCCGTTCAAATTCTCAGTATATACTAATTCGGTCATTCTAAATCGATTGGCGTTCACAGAATTCGTCCATCTCTAACCGTTCTCGAGTTGGTCAGCTCTGAATCAGTTTTCAAGTGGTTTTTTTGCCGCCAAAAATATTTCCGATGAGTTTTCGACATTTTCGTTCAAAGATTCGGAATCAGCACGTCAAAATACGTCCGAGGACATAAATTTGAAATTCGAAAAATGAAAAATAAAAAAGTTCAAAAATTATCTCTCGCGAGATCTCTCATGATATACTCGACTTTTTTGTCCGTCGATTTTTTCCGTTCAAATTCTCAGTATATACTAATTCGGTCATTCTAAATCGATTGGCGTTCACAGAATTCGTTCATCTTTAACCGTTCTCGAGTTGGTCAGCTCTGAATCAGTTTTCAAGTGGTTTTTTTGCCGCCAAAAATATTTTCGATGAGTTTTCGACATTTTCGTTCAAAGATTCGGAATCAGCACGTCAAAATACGTCCGAGGACATACATTTGAAATTCGAAAAATGAAAAATAAAAAAGTTCAAAAAATTATCTCTCACGAGATCTCTCTCTCATGATATACTCGACTTTTTTGTCCGTCGATTTTTTTCATTCAAATTCTCAGTATATACTAATTCGGTCATTCTAAATCGATTGGCGTTCACAGAATTCGTCCATCTCTAACCGTTCTCGAGTTGGTCAGCTCTGAATCAGTTTTCAATTGGTTTTTTTGCCGCCAAAAATATTTCCGATGAGTTTTCGACATTTTCGTTCAAAGATTCGGAATCAGCACGTCAAAATACGTCCGAGGACATAAATTTGAAATTCGAAAAATGAAAAATAAAAAAGTTCAAAAATTATCTCTCGCGAGATCTCTCATGATATACTCGACTTTTTTGTCCGTCGATTTTTTCCGTTCAAATTCTCAGTATATACTAATTCGGTCATTCTAAATCGATTGGCGTTCACAGAATTCGTCCATCTCTAACCGTTCTCGAGTTGGTCAGCTCTGAATCAGTTTTAAAGTGTTTTTTTTGCCGCCAAAAATATTTCCGATGAGTTTTCGACATTTTCGTTCAAAGATTCGGAATCAGCACGTCAAAATACGTCCGAGGACATAAATTTGAAATTCGAAAAATGAAAAATAAAAAAGTTCAAAAATTATCTCTCGCGAGATCTCTCATGATATACTCGACTTTTTTGTCCGTCGATTTTTTCCGTTCAAATTCTCAGTATATACTAATTCGGTCATTCTAAATCGATTGGCGTTCACAGAATTCGTCCATCTCTAACCGTTCTCGAGTTGGTCAGCTCTGAATCAGTTTTAAAGTGTTTTTTTTGCCGCCAAAAATATTTCCGATGAGTTTTCGACATTTTCGTTCAAAGATTCGGAATCAGCACGTCAAAATACGTCCGAGGACATAAATTTGAAATTCGAAAAATGAAAAATAAAAAAGTTCAAAAAATTATCTCTCACGAGATCTCTCTCTCGTGATATACTCGACTTTTTTGTCCGTCGATTTTTTCCGTTCAAATTCTCAGTACATACTAATTCGGTCATTCTTAATCGACTGGAGTTCACAGAATTCGTCCATTTCTAACCGTTCTCGAGTTGGTCAGCTCTGAATCAGTTTTCAATTGGTTTTTTTGCCGCCAAAAATATTTCCGATGAGTTTTCGACATATTCATTCAAAGATTCGGAATCAGCACGTCAAAATACGTCCGAGGACATAAATTTGAAATTCGAAAAATGAAAAATAAAAAAGTTCAAAAATTATCTCTCGCGAGATCTCTCATGACTTTTTTGTCCGTCGATTTTTTTCGTTCATATTCTCAGAATATACTAATTCGGTCATTCTGAGTCGAATGGCGTTCACAGAATTCGTCCATTTCTAACCGTTCTCGAGTTGGTCAGCTCTGAATCAGTTTTCAATTGGTTTTTTTGCCGCCAAAAATATTTCCGATGAGTTTTCGACATTTTCATTCAAAGATTCGGAATCAGCACGTCAAAATACGTCCGAGGACATAAATTTGAAATTCGAAAAATGAAAAATAAAAAAGTTCAAAAAATTATCTCTCACGAGATCTCTCTCTCGTGATATACTCGACTTTTTTGTCCGTCGATTTTTTCCGTTCAAATTCTCAGTACATACTAATTCGGTCATTCTTAATCGACTGGAGTTCACAGAATTCGTCAATCTCTAACCGTTCTCGAGTTGGTCAGCTCTGAATCAGTTTTAAAGTGTTTTTTTTGCCGCCAAAAATATTTCCGATGAGTTTTCGACATTTTCGTTCAAAGATTCGGAATCAGCACGTCAAAATACGTCCGAGGACATAAATTTGAAATTCGAAATATGAAAAATAAAAAAGTTCAAAAATTATCTCTCGCGAGATCTCTCATGATATACTCGACTTTTTTGTCCGTCGATTTTTTCCGTTCAAATTCTCAGTATATACTAATTCGGTCATTCTAAATCGATTGGCGTTCACAGAATTCGTCCATCTTTAACCGTTCTCGAGTTGGTCAGCTCTGAATCAGTTTTCAAGTGGTTTTTTTGCCGCCAAAAATATTTACGATGAGTTTTCGACATTTTCGTTCAAAGATTCGGAATCAGCACGTCAAAATACGTCCGAGGACATAAATTTGAAATTCGAAAAATGAAAAATAAAAAAGTTCAAAAATTATCTCTCGCGAGATCTCTCATGATATACTCGACTTTTTTGTCCGTCGATTTTTTCCGTTCAAATTCTCAGTATATACTAATTCGGTCATTCTAAATCGATTGGCGTTCACAGAATTCGTTCATCTTTAACCGTTCTCGAGGTGGTCAGCTCTGAATCAGTTTTCAAGTGGTTTTTTTGCCGCCAAAAATATTTTCGATGAGTTTTCGACATTTTCGTTCAAAGATTCGGAATCAGCACGTCAAAATACGTCCGAGGACATACATTTGAAATTCGAAAAATGAAAAATAAAAAAGTTCAAAAAATTATCTCTCACGAGATCTCTCTCTCATGATATACTCGACTTTTTTGTCCGTCGATTTTTTCCATTCAAATTCTCAGTATATACTAATTCGGTCATTCTAAATCGATTGGCGTTCACAGAATTCGTCCATCTCTAACCGTTCTCGAGTTGGTCAGCTCTGAATCAGTTTTCAAGTGGTTTTTTTGCCGCCAAAAATATTTCCGATGAGTTTTCGACATTTTCGTTCAAAGATTCGGAATCAGCACGTCAAAATACGTCCGAGGACATAACTTTGAAATTCGAAAAATGAAAAATAAAAAAGTTCAAAAATTATCTCTCGCGAGATCTCTCATGATATACTCGACTTTTTTGTCCGTCGATTTTTCTCGTTCAAATTCTCAGAATATACTAATTCGGTCATTCTGAGTCGAATGGCGTTCACAGAATTCGTCCATCTCTAACCGTTCTCGAGTTGGTCAGCTCT
This sequence comes from Chrysolina haemoptera, assembly GCA_958298965.1. NCBI lineage: Eukaryota > Metazoa > Arthropoda > Insecta > Coleoptera > Chrysomelidae > Chrysolina > Chrysolina haemoptera. Next base: position 917,545 of record OY282602.1, on the reverse strand, counting down.
GAATCAGTTTTCAATTGGTTTTTTTGCCGCCAAAAATATTTCCGATGAGTTTTCGACATTTTCGTTCAAAGATTCGGAATCAGCACGTCAAAATACGTCCGAGGACATAAATTTGAAATTCGAAAAATGAAAAATAAAAAAGTTCAAAAATTATCTCTCGCGAGATCTCTCATGATATACTCGACTTTTTTGTCCGTCGATTTTTTCCGTTCAAATTCTCAGTATATACTAATTCGGTCATTCTAAATCGATTGGCGTTCACAGAATTCGTCCATCTCTAACCGTTCTCGAGTTGGTCAGCTCTGAATCAGTTTTAAAGTGTTTTTTTTGCCGCCAAAAATATTTCCGATGAGTTTTCGACATTTTCGTTCAAAGATTCGGAATCAGCACGTCAAAATACGTCCGAGGACATAAATTTGAAATTCGAAAAATGAAAAATAAAAAAGTTCAAAAAATTATCTCTCACGAGATCTCTCTCTCGTGATATACTCGACTTTTTTGTCCGTCGATTTTTTCCGTTCAAATTCTCAGTACATACTAATTCGGTCATTCTTAATCGACTGGAGTTCACAGAATTCGTCCATTTCTAACCGTTCTCGAGTTGGTCAGCTCTGAATCAGTTTTCAATTGGTTTTTTTGCCGCCAAAAATATTTCCGATGAGTTTTCGACATATTCATTCAAAGATTCGGAATCAGCACGTCAAAATACGTCCGAGGACATAAATTTGAAATTCGAAAAATGAAAAATAAAAAAGTTCAAAAATTATCTCTCGCGAGATCTCTCATGACTTTTTTGTCCGTCGATTTTTTTCGTTCATATTCTCAGAATATACTAATTCGGTCAGCTCTGAATCAGTTTTAAAGTGTTTTTTTTGCCGCCAAAAATATTTTCGATGAGTTTTCGACATTTTCGTTCAAAGATTCGGAATCAGCACGTCAAAATACGTCCGAGGACATAAATTTGAAATTCGAAAAATGAAAAATAAAAAAGTTCAAAAATTATCTCTTGCGAGATCTCTCTCTCATGATATACTCGACTTTTTTGTCCGTCGATTTTTTCCGTTCAAATTCTCAGTATATACTAATTCGGTCATTCTTAATCGACTGGAGTTCACAGAATTCGTCCATTTCTAACCGTTCTCGAGTTGGTCAGCTCTGAATCAGTTTTCAAGTGGTTTTTTTGCCGCCAAAAATATTACCGATGAGTTTTCGACATTTTCGTTCAAAGATTCGGAATCAGCACGTCAAAATACGTCCGAAGACATAAATTTGAAATTCGAAAAATGAAAAATAAAAAAGTTCAAAAAATTATCTCTCAGGAGATCTCTCATGATATACTCGACTTTTTTGTCCGTCGATTTTTTCCGTTCAAATTCTCAGTATATACTGATTCGGTCATTCTAAATCGATTGGCGTTCACAGAATTCGTTCATCTTTAACCGTTCTCGAGGTGGTCAGCTCTGAATCAGTTTTCAAGTGGTTTTTTTGCCGCCAAAAATATTTTCGATGAGTTTTCGACATTTTCGTTCAAAGATTCGGAATCAGCACGTCAAAATACGTCCGAGGACATACATTTGAAATTCGAAAAATGAAAAATAAAAAAGTTCAAAAAATTATCTCTCACGAGATCTCTCTCTCATGATATACTCGACTTTTTTGTCCGTCGATTTTTTCCATTCAAATTCTCAGTATATACTAATTCGGTCATTCTAAATCGATTGGCGTTCACAGAATTCGTCCATCTCTAACCGTTCTCGAGTTGGTCAGCTCTGAATCAGTTTTCAAGTGGTTTTTTTGCCGCCAAAAATATTTCCGATGAGTTTTCGACATTTTCGTTCAAAGATTCGGAATCAGCACGTCAAAATACGTCCGAGGACATAAATTTGAAATTCGAAAAATGAAAAATAAAAAAGTTCAAAAATTATCTCTCGCGAGATCTCTCATGAATTAGTCATGATATACTCGACTTTTTTGTCCGTCGATTTTTTCCGTTCAAATTCTCAGTATATACTAATTCGGTCATTCTAAATCGATTGGCATTCACAGAATTCGTCCATCTCTAACCGTTCTCGAGCTGGTCAGCTCTGAATCAGTTTTAAAGTGTTTTTTTTGCCGCCAAAAATATTTCCGATGGGTTTTCGACATTTTCGTTCAAATATTCTGAATCAGCACGTCAAAATACGTCCGAGGACATATATTTGAAATTCGAAAAATGAAAAATAAAAAAGTTCAAAAATTATCTCTCGCGAGATCTCTCATGATATACTCGACTTTTTTGTCCGTCGATTTTTTTCGTTCAAATTCTCAGAATATACTAATTCGGTCATTCTGAGTCGAATGGCGTTCACAGAATTCGTCCATCTCTAACCGTTCTCGAGTTGGTCAGCTCTGAATCAGTTTTCAATTGGTTTTTTTGCCGCCAAAAATATTTCCGATGAGTTTTCGACATTTTCGTTCAAAGATTCGGAATCAGCACGTCAAAATACGTCCGAGGACATAAATTTGAAATTCGAAAAATGAAAAATAAAAAAGTTCAAAAATTATCTCTCGCGAGATCTCTCATGATATACTCGACTTTTTTGTCCGTCGATTTTTTTCATTCAAATTCTCAGTATATACTAATTAGGTCATTCTAAATCGATTGGCGTTCACAGAATTCGTCCATCTCTAACCGTTCTCGAGTTGGTCAGCTCTGAATCAGTTTTCAAGTGGTTTTTTTGCCGCCAAAAATATTTCCGATGAGTTTTCGACATTTTCGTTCAAAGATTCTGAATCAGCACGTCAAAATACGTCCGAGGACATAAATTTGAAATTCGAAAAATGAAAAATAAAAAAGTTCAAAAATTATCTCTCGCGCGATCTCTCATGATATACTCGACTTTTTTGTCCGTCGATTTTTTCCGTTCAAATTCTCAGTATATACTAATTCGGTCATTCTAAATCGACTGGAGTTCACAGAATTCGTCCATCTCTAACCGTTCTCGAGTTGTTCAGCTCTGAATCAGTTTTCAAGTGGTTTTTTTGCCGCCAAAAATATTACCGATGAGTTTTCGACATTTTCGTTCAAAGATTTGGAATCAGCACGTCAAAATACGTCCGAGGACATAAATTTGAAATTCGAAAAATGAAAAATAAAAAAGTTCAAAAAATTATCTCTCACGAGATCTCTCATGATATACTCGACTTTTTTGTCCGTCGATTTTTTCCGTTCAAATTCCCAGTATATACTGATTCGGTCATTCTAAATCGATTGGTGTTCACAGAATTCGTCCATCTCTAACTGTTCTCGAGTTGGTCAGCTCTGAATCAGTTTTCAAGTGGTTTTTTTGCCGCCAAAAATATTACCGATGAGTTTTCGACATTTTCGTTCAAAGATTCGGAATCATCACGTCAAAATACGTCCGAGGACATAAATTTGAAATTCGAAAAATGAAAAATAAAAAAGTTCAAAAATTATCTCTCGCGCGATCTCTCATGATATACTCGACTTTTTTGTCCGTCGATTTTTTCCGTTCAAATTCTCAGTATATACTAATTCGATCATTCTAAATCGACTGGAGTTCACAGAATTCGTCCATCTCTAACCGTTCTCGAGTTGTTCAGCTCTGAATCAGTTTTCAAGTGGTTTTTTTGTCGCCAAAAATATTACCGATGAGTTTTCGACATTTTCGTTCAAAGATTCGGAATCAGCACGTCAAAATACGTCCGAGGACATAAATTTGAAATTCGAAAAATGAAAAATAAAAAAATTCAAAAAATTAGCTCTCACGAGATCTCTCATGATATACTCGACTTTTTTGTCCGTCGATTTTTTCCGTTCAAATTCCCAGTATATACTGATTCGGTCATTCTAAATCGATTGGCGTTCACAGAATTCGTCCATCTCTAACCGTTCTCGAGTTGGTCAGCTCTGAATCAGTTTTAAAGTGTTTTTTTTGCTGCCAAAAATATTTCCGATGAGTTTTCGACATATTCATTCAAAGATTCGGAATCAGCACGTCAAAATACGTCCGAGGACATAAATTTGAAATTCGAAAAATGAAAAATAAAAAAGTTCAAAAAATTATCTCTCACGAGATCTCTCATGATATACTCGACTTTTTTGTCCGTCGATTTTTTCCGTTCAAATTCTCAGTATATACTAATTCGGTCATTCTAAATCGATTGGCGTTCACAGAATTCGTCCATCTCTAACCGTTCTCGAGTTGGTCAGCTCTGAATCAGTTTTCAAGTGGTTTTTTTGCCGCCAAAAATATTTCCGATGAGTTTTCGACATTTTCGTTCAAAGATTCGGAATCAGCACGTCAAAATACATCCGAGGACATAAATTTGAAATTCGAAAAATGAAAAATAAAAAAGTTCAAAAATTATCTCTCGCGAGATCTCTCTCGAAAAATGAAAAATAAAAAAGTTCAAAAAATTATCTCTCACGAGATCTCTCTCTCTCATGATATACTCGACTTTTTTGTCCGTCGATTTTTTCAATTCAAATTCTCAGTATATACTAATTCGGTCATTCTAAATCGATTGGCGTTCACAGAATTCGTCCATCTCTAACCGTTCTCGAGTTGGTCAGCTCTGAATCAGTTTTCAAGTGGTTTTTTCGTTCACAGAATTCGTCCATCTCTAACCGTTCTCGAGTTGGTCAGCTCTGAATCAGTTTTCAAGTGTTTTTTTTGCCGCCAAAAATATTACCGATGAGTTTTCGACATTTTCGTTCAAAGATTCGGAATCATCACGTCAAAATACGTCCGAGGACATAAATTTGAAATTCGAAAAATGAAAAATAAAAAAGTTCAAAAAATTATCTCTCACGAGATCTCTCATGATATACTCGACTTTTTTGTCCGTCGATTTTTTCCGTTCAAATTCTCAGTACATACTAATTCGGTCATTCTTAATCGACTGGAGTTCACAGAATTCGTCAATCTCTAACCGTTCTCGAGTTGGTCAGCTCTGAATCAGTTTTCAAGTGTTTTTTTGGCCGCCAAAAATATTTCCGATGAGTTTTCGACATTTTCGTTCAAAGATTCGGAATCAGCACGTCAAAATACGTCCGAGGACATAAATTTGAAATTCGAAAAATGAAAAATAAAAAAGTTCAAAAATTATCTCTCGCGAGATCTCTCATGACTTTTTTGTCCGTCGATTTTTTTCGTTCAAATTCTCAGAATATACTAATTCGGTCATTCTGAGTCGAATGGCGTTCACAGAATTCGTCCATCTCTAACCGTTCTCGAGTTGGTCAGCTCTGAATCAGTTTTCAATTGGTTTTTTTGCCGCCAAAAATATTTCCGATGAGTTTTCGACATTTTCGTTCAAAGATTCGGAATCAGCACGTCAAAATACGTCCGAGGACATATATTTGAAATTCGAAAAATGAAAAATAAAAAAGTTCAAAAATTATCTCTCGCGAGATCTCTCATGATATACTCGACTTTTTTGTCCGTCGATTTTTTCCGTTCAAATTCTCAGTATATACTAATTCGGTCATTCTAAATCGATTGGCGTTCACAGAATTCGTCCATTTCTAACCGTTCTCGAGTTGGTCAGCTCTGAATCAGTTTTCAATTGGTTTTTTTGCCGCCAAAAATATTTCCGATGAGTTTTCGACATATTCATTCAAAGATTCGGAATCAGCACGTCAAAATACGTCCGAGGACATAAATTTGAAATTCGAAAAATGAAAAATAAAAAAGTTCAAAAATTATCTCTCGCGAGATCTCTCATGACTTTTTTGTCCGTCGATTTTTTTCGTTCATATTCTCAGAATATACTAATTCGGTCATTCTGAGTCGAATGGCGTTCACAGAATTCGTCCATTTCTAACCGTTCTCGAGTTGGTCAGCTCTGAATCAGTTTTCAATTGGTTTTTTTGCCGCCAAAAATATTTCCGATGAGTTTTCGACATTTTCATTCAAAGATTCGGAATCAGCACGTCAAAATACGTCCGAGGACATAAATTTGAAATTCGAAAAATGAAAAATAAAAAAGTTCAAAAAATTATCTCTCACGAGATCTCTCTCTCGTGATATACTCGACTTTTTTGTCCGTCGATTTTTTCCGTTCAAATTCTCAGTACATACTAATTCGGTCATTCTTAATCGACTGGAGTTCACAGAATTCGTCAATCTCTAACCGTTCTCGAGTTGGTCAGCTCTGAATCAGTTTTCAAGTGTTTTTTTGGCCGCCAAAAATATTTCCGATGAGTTTTCGACATTTTCGTTCAAAGATTCGGAATCAGCACGTCAAAATACGTCCGAGGACATAAATTTGAAATTCGAAAAACGAAAAATAAAAAAGTTCAAAAATTATCTCTCGCGAGATCTCTCATGATATACTCGACTTTTTTGTCCGTCGATTTTTTTCGGTCAAATTCTCAGAATATACTAATTCGGTCATTCTGAGTCGAATGGCGTTCACAGAATTCGTCCATCTCTAACCGTTCTCGAGTTGGTCAGCTCTGAATCAGTTTTCAATTGGTTTTTTTGCCGCCAAAAATATTTCCGATAAGTTTTCGACATTTTCGTTCAAAGATTCGGAATCAGCACGTCAAAATACGTCCGAGGACATAAATTTGAAATTCGAAAAATGAAAAATAAAAAAGTTCAAAAATTATCTCTCGCGAGATCTCTCATGATATACTCGACTTTTTTGTCCGTCGATTTTTTTCGTTCAAATTCTCAGAATATACTAATTCGGTCATTCTGAGTCGAATGGCGTTCACAGAATTCGTCCATCTCTAACCGTTCTCGAGTTGGTCAGCTCTGAATCAGTTTTCAATTGGTTTTTTTGCCGCCAAAAATATTTCCGATGAGTTTTCGACATTTTCGTTCAAAGATTCGGAATCAGCACGTCAAAATACGTCCGAGGACATAAATTTGAAATTCGAAAAATGAAAAATAAAAAAGTTCAAAAAATTATCTCTCACGAGATCTCTCTCTCGTGATATACTCGACTTTTTTGTCCGTCGATTTTTTCCGTTCAAATTCTCAGTACATACTAATTCGGTCATTCTTAATCGACTGGAGTTCACAGAGTTCGTCAATCTCTAACCGTTCTCGAGTTGGTCAGCTCTGAATCAGTTTTCAAGTGGTTTTTTTGCCGCCAAAAATATTTCCGATGAGTTTTCGACATTTTCGTTCAAAGATTCGGAATCAGCACGTCAAAATACGTCCGAGGACATAAATTTGAAATTCGAAAAATGAAAAATAAAAAAGTTCAAAAATTATCTCTCGCGAGATCTCTCATGATATACTCGACTTTTTTGTCCGTCGATTTTTTCCGTTCAAATTCTCAGTATATACTAATTCGGTCATTCTAAATCGATTGGCGTTCACAGAATTCGTCCATCTCCAACCGTTCTCGAGTTGGTCAGCTCTGAATCAGTTTTAAAGTGGTTTTTTTGCCGCCAAAAATATTTCCGATGGGTTTTCGACATTTTCGTTCAAATATTCTTAATCAGCACGTCAAAATACGTCCGAGGACATATATTTGAAATTCGAAAAACGAAAAATAAAAAAGTTCAAAAATTATCTCTCGCGAGATCTCTCATGATATACTCGACTTTTTTGTCCGTCGATTTTTTTCGTTCAAATTCTCAGAATATACTAATTCGGTCATTCTGAGTCGAATGGCGTTCACAGAATTCGTCCATCTCTAACCGTTCTCGAGTTGGTCAGCTCTGAATCAGTTTTCAATTGGTTTTTTTGCCGCCAAAAATATTTCCGATGAGTTTTCGACATTTTCGTTCAAAGATTCGGAATCAGCACGTCAAAATACGTCCGAGGACATAAATTTGAAATTCGAAAAATGAAAAATAAAAAAGTTCAAAAATTATCTCTCGCGAGATCTCTCATGATATACTCGACTTTTTTGTCCGTCGATTTTTTCCGTTCAAATTCTCAGTATATACTAATTCGGTCATTCGAAATCGATTGGCGTTCACAGAATTCGTCAATCTCTAACCGTTCTCGAGTTGGTCAGCTCTGAATCAGTTTTCAAGTGTTTTTTTGGCCGCCAAAAATATTTCCGATGAGTTTTCGACATTTTCGTTCAAAGATTCGGAATCAGCACGTCAAAATACGTCCGAGGACATAAATTTGAAATTCGATAAATGAAAAATAAAAAAGTTCAAAAATTATCTCTCGCGAGATCTCTCATGATATACTCGACTTTTTTGTCCGTCGATTTTTTTCGTTCAAATTCTCAGAATATACTAATTCGGTCATTCTGAGTCGAATGGCGTTCACAGAATTCGTCCATTTCTAACCGTTGTCGAGTTGGTCAGCTCTGAATCAGTTTTCAATTGGTTTTTTTGCCGCCAAAAATATTTCCGATGAGTTTTCGACATATTCATTCAAAGATTCGGAATCAGCACGTCAAAATACGTCCGAGGACATACATTTGAAATTCGAAAAATGAAAAATAAAAAAGTTCAAAAAATTATCTCTCACGAGATCTCTCTCTCATGATATACTCGACTTTTTTGTCCGTCGGTTTTTTCCGTTCAAATTCTCAGTACATACTAATTCGGTCATTCTTAATCGACTGGAGTTCACAGAATTCGTCCATTTCTAACCGTTCTCGAGTTGGTCAGCTCTGAATCAGTTTTCAATTGGTTTTTTTGCCGCCAAAAATATTTCCGATGAGTTTTCGACATATTCATTCAAAGATTCGGAATCAGCACGTCAAAATACGTCCGAGGACATAAATTTGAAATTCGAAAAATGAAAAATAAAAAAGTTCAAAAATTATCTCTCGCGAGATCTCTCATGACTTTTTTGTCCGTCGATTTTTTTCGTTCATATTCTCAGAATATACTAATTCGGTCATTCTGAGTCGAATGGCGTTCACAGAATTCGTCCATTTCTAACCGTTCTCGAGTTGGTCAGCTCTGAATCAGTTTTCAATTGGTTTTTTTGCCGCCAAAAATATTTCCGATGAGTTTTCGACATTTTCATTCAAAGATTCGGAATCAGCACGTCAAAATACGTCCGAGGACATAAATTTGAAATTCGAAAAATGAAAAATAAAAAAGTTCAAAAAATTATCTCTCACGAGATCTCTCTCTCGTGATATACTCGACTTTTTTGTCCGTCGATTTTTTCCGTTCAAATTCTCAGTACATACTAATTCGGTCATTCTTAATCGACTGGAGTTCACAGAATTCGTCAATCTCTAACCGTTCTCGAGTTGGTCAGCTCTGAATCAGTTTTAAAGTGTTTTTTTTGCCGCCAAAAATATTTCCGATGAGTTTTCGACATTTTCGTTCAAAGATTCGGAATCAGCACGTCAAAATACGTCCGAGGACATAAATTTGAAATTCGAAATATGAAAAATAAAAAAGTTCAAAAATTATCTCTCGCGAGATCTCTCATGATATACTCGACTTTTTTGTCCGTCGATTTTTTCCGTTCAAATTCTCAGTATATACTAATTCGGTCATTCTAAATCGATTGGCGTTCACAGAATTCGTTCATCTTTAACCGTTCTCGAGGTGGTCAGCTCTGAATCAGTTTTCAAGTGGTTTTTTTGCCGCCAAAAATATTTCCGATGAGTTTTCGACATTTTCGTTCAAAGATTCGGAATCAGCACGTCAAAATACGTCCGAGGACATAAATTTGAAATTCGAAAAATGAAAAATAAAAAAGTTCAAAAATTATCTCTCGCGAGATCTCTCATGATATACTCGACTTTTTTGTCCGTCGATTTTTTCCGTTCAAATTCTCAGTATATACTAATTCGGTCATTCTAAATCGATTGGCGTTCACAGAATTCGTTCATCTTTAACCGTTCTCGAGGTGGTCAGCTCTGAATCAGTTTTCAAGTGGTTTTTTTGCCGCCAAAAATATTTTCGATGAGTTTTCGACATTTTCGTTCAAAGATTCGGAATCAGCACGTCAAAATACGTCCGAGGACATACATTTGAAATTCGAAAAATGAAAAATAAAAAAGTTCAAAAAATTATCTCTCACGAGATCTCTCTCTCATGATATACTCGACTTTTTTGTCCGTCGATTTTTTCCATTCAAATTCTCAGTATATACTAATTCGGTCATTCTAAATCGATTGGCGTTCACAGAATTCGTCCATCTCTAACCGTTCTCGAGTTGGTCAGCTCTGAATCAGTTTTCAAGTGGTTTTTTTGCCGCCAAAAATATTTCCGATGAGTTTTCGACATTTTCGTTCAAAGATTCGGAATCAGCACGTCAAAATACGTCCGAGGACATAACTTTGAAATTCGAAAAATGAAAAATAAAAAAGTTCAAAAATTATCTCTCGCGAGATCTCTCATGATATACTCGACTTTTTTGTCCGTCGATTTTTCTCGTTCAAATTCTCAGAATATACTAATTCGGTCATTCTGAGTCGAATGGCGTTCACAGAATTCGTCCATCTCTAACCGTTCTCGAGTTGGTCAGCTCTGAATCAGTTTTCAATTGGTTTTTTTGCCGCCAAAAATATTTCCGATGAGTTTTCGACATTTTCGTTCAAAGATTCGGAATCAGCACGTCAAAATACGTCCGAGGACATAAATTTGAAATTCGAAAAATGAAAAATAAAAAAGTTCAAAAATTATCTCTCGCGAGATCTCTCATGATATACTCGACTTTTTTGTCCGTCGATTTTTTCCGTTCAAATTCTCAGTATATACTAATTCGGTCATTCTAAATCGATTGGCGTTCACAGAATTCGTCCATCTCTAACCGTTCTCGAGTTGGTCAGCTCTGAATCAGTTTTAAAGTGTTTTTTTTGCCGCCAAAAATATTTCCGATGAGTTTTCGACATTTTCGTTCAAAGATTCGGAATCAGCACGTCAAAATACGTCCGAGGACATAAATTTGAAAATCGAAAAATGAAAAATAAAAAAGTTCAAAAATTATCTCTCGCGAGATCTCTCATGATATACTCGACTTTTTTGTCCGTCGATTTTTTTCGTTCAAATTCTCAGAATATACTAATTCGGTCATTCTGAGTCGAATGGCGTTCACAGAATTCGTCCATCTCTAACCGTTGTCGAGTTGGTCAGCTCTGAATCAGTTTTCAATTGGTTTTTTTGCCGCCAAAAATATTTCCGATGAGTTTTCGACATTTTCGTTCAAAGATTCGGAATCAGCACGTCAAAATACGTCCGAGGACATAAATTTGAAATTCGAAAAATGAAAAATAAAAAAGTTCAAAAATTATCTCTCGCGAGATCTCTCATGACTTTTTTGTCCGTCGATTTTTTTCGTTCATATTCTCAGAATATACTAATTCGGTCAGCTCTGAATCAGTTTTAAAGTGTTTTTTTTGCCGCCAAAAATATTTCCGATGAGTTTTCGACATTTTCGTTCAAAGATTCGGAATCAGCACGTCAAAATACGTCCGAGGACATAAATTTGAAATTCGAAAAATGAAAAATAAAAAAGTTCAAAAATTATCTCTCGCGAGATCTCTCTCTCATGATATACTCGACTTTTTTGTCCGTCGATTTTTTCCGTTCAAATTCTCAGTAAATACTAATTCGGTCATTCTTAATCGACTGGAGTTCACAGAATTCGTCCATTTCTAACCGTTCTCGAGTTGGTCAGCTCTGAATCAGTTTTCAAGTGGTTTTTTTGCCGCCAAAAATATTACCGATGAGTTTTCGACATTTTCGTTCAAAGATTCGGAATCAGCACGTCAAAATACGTCCGAAGACATAAATTTGAAATTCGAAAAATGAAAAATAAAAAAGTTCAAAAAATTATCTCTCAGGAGATCTCTCATGATATACTCGACTTTTTTGTCCGTCGATTTTTTCCGTTCAAATTCTCAGTATATACTGATTCGGTCATTCTAAATCGATTGGCGTTCACAGAATTCGTCAATCTCTAACCGTTCTCGAGTTGGTCAGCTCTGAATCAGTTTTCAAGTGTTTTTTTTGCCGCCAAAAATATTACCGATGAGTTTTCGACATTTTCGTTCAAAGATTCGGAATCAGCACGTCAAAATACGTCCGAGGACATAAATTTGAAATTCGAAAAATGAAAAATAAAAAAGTTCAAAAAATTATCTCTCACGAGATCTCTCATGATATACTCGACTTTTTTGTCCGTCGATTTTTTCCGTTCAAATTCCCAGTATATACTGATTCGGTCATTCTAAATCGATTGGCGTTCACAGAATTCGTCCATCTCTAACCGTTCTCGAGTTGGTCAGCTCTGAATCAGTTTTCAAGTGGTTTTTTTGCCGCCAAAAATATTACCGATGAGTTTTCGACATTTTCGTTCAAAGATTCGGAATCATCACGTCAAAATACGTCCGAGGACATAAATTTGAAATTCGAAAAATGAAAAATAAAAAAGTTCAAAAATTATCTCTCGCGCGATCTCTCATGATATACTCGACTTTTTTGTCCGTCGATTTTTTCCGTTCAAATTCTCAGTATATACTAATTCGGTCATTCTAAATCGACTGGAGTTCACAGAATTCGTCCATCTCTAACCGTTCTCGAGTTGTTCAGCTCTGAATCAGTTTTCAAGTGGTTTTTTTGCCGCCAAAAATATTACCGATGAGTTTTCGACATTTTCGTTCAAAGATTCGGAATCATCACGTCAAAATACGTCCGAGGACATAAATTTGAAATTCGAAAAATGAAAAATAAAAAAGTTCAAAAATTATCTCTCGCGCGATCTCTCATGATATACTCGACTTTTTTGTCCGTCGATTTTTTCCGTTCAAATTCTCAGTATATACTAATTCGGTCATTCTAAATCGACTGGAGTTCACAGAATTCGTCCATCTCTAACCGTTCTCGAGTTGTTCAGCTCTGAATCAGTTTTCAAGTGGTTTTTTTGCCGCCAAAAATATTACCGATGAGTTTTCGACATTTTCGTTCAAAGATTCGGAATCAGCACGTCAAAATACGTCCGAGGACATAAATTTGAAATTCGAAAAATGAAAAATAAAAAAATTCAAAAAATTATCTCTCACGAGATCTCTCATGATATACTCGACTTTTTTGTCCGTCGATTTTTTCCGTTCAAATTCCCAGTATATACTGATTCGGTCATTCTAAATCGATTGGCGTTCACAGAATTCGTCCATCTCTAACCGTTCTCGAGTTGGTCAGCTCTGAATCAGTTTTCAAGTGGTTTTTTTGCCGCCAAAAATATTTCCGATGAGTTTTCGACATTTTCGTTCAAAGATTCGGAATCAGCACGTCAAAATACGTCCGAGGACATAAATTTGAAATTCGAAAAATGAAAAATAAAAAAGTTCAAAAATTATCTCTCGCGAGATCTCTCATGAATTAGTCATGATATACTCGACTTTTTTGTCCGTCGATTTTTTCCGTTCAAATTCTCAGTATATACTAATTCGGTCATTCTAAATCGATTGGCATTCACAGAATTCGTCCATCTCTAACCGTTCTCGAGCTGGTCAGCTCTGAATCAGTTTTAAAGTGTTTTTTTTGCCGCCAAAAATATTTCCGATGGGTTTTCGACATTTTCGTTCAAATATTCTGAATCAGCACGTCAAAATACGTCCGAGGACATATATTTGAAATTCGAAAAATGAAAAATAAAAAAGTTCAAAAATTATCTCTCGCGAGATCTCTCATGATATACTCGACTTTTTTGTCCGTCGATTTTTTTCGTTCAAATTCTCAGAATATACTAATTCGGTCATTCTGAGTCGAATGGCGTTCACAGAATTCGTCCATCTCTAACCGTTCTCGAGTTGGTCAGCTCTGAATCAGTTTTCAATTGGTTTTTTTGCCGCCAAAAATATTACCGATGAGTTTTCGACATTTTCGTTCAAAGATTCGGAATCAGCACGTCAAAATACGTCCGAAGACATAAATTTGAAATTCGAAAAATGAAAAATAAAAAAGTTCAAAAAATTATCTCTCAGGAGATCTCTCATGATATACTCGACTTTTTTGTCCGTCGATTTTTTCCGTTCAAATTCTCAGTATATACTGATTCGGTCATTCTAAATCGATTGGCGTTCACAGAATTCGTTCATCTTTAACCGTTCTCGAGGTGGTCAGCTCTGAATCAGTTTTCAAGTGGTTTTTTTGCCGCCAAAAATATTTTCGATGAGTTTTCGACATTTTCGTTCAAAGATTCGGAATCAGCACGTCAAAATACGTCCGAGGACATACATTTGAAATTCGAAAAATGAAAAATAAAAAAGTTCAAAAAATTATCTCTCACGAGATCTCTCTCTCATGATATACTCGACTTTTTTGTCCGTCGATTTTTTCCATTCAAATTCTCAGTCTATACTAATTCGGTCATTCTAAATCGATTGGCGTTCACAGAATTCGTCCATCTCTAACCGTTCTCGAGTTGGTCAGCTCTGAATCAGTTTTCAAGTGGTTTTTTTGCCGCCAAAAATATTTCCGATGAGTTTTCGACATTTTCGTTCAAAGATTCGGAATCAGCACGTCAAAATACGTCCGAGGACATAAATTTGAAATTCGAAAAATGAAAAATAAAAAAGTTCAAAAATTATCTCTCGCGAGATCTCTCATGAATTAGTCATGATATACTCGACTTTTTTGTCCGTCGATTTTTTCCGTTCAAATTCTCAGTATATACTAATTCGGTCATTCTAAATCGATTGGCATTCACAGAATTCGTCCATCTCTAACCGTTCTCGAGCTGGTCAGCTCTGAATCAGTTTTAAAGTGTTTTTTTTGCCGCCAAAAATATTTCCGATGGGTTTTCGACATTTTCGTTCAAATATTCTGAATCAGCACGTCAAAATACGTCCGAGGACATATATTTGAAATTCGAAAAATGAAAAATAAAAAAGTTCAAAAATTATCTCTCGCGAGATCTCTCATGATATACTCGACTTTTTTGTCCGTCGATTTTTTTCGTTCAAATTCTCAGAATATACTAATTCGGTCATTCTGAGTCGAATGGCGTTCACAGAATTCGTCCATCTCTAACCGTTCTCGAGTTGGTCAGCTCTGAATCAGTTTTCAATTGGTTTTTTTGCCGCCAAAAATATTTCCGATGAGTTTTCGACATTTTCGTTCAAAGATTCGGAATCAGCACGTCAAAATACGTCCGAGGACATAAATTTGAAATTCGAAAAATGAAAAATAAAAAAGTTCAAAAATTATCTCTCGCGAGATCTCTCATGATATACTCGACTTTTTTGTCCGTCGATTTTTTTCATTCAAATTCTCAGTATATACTAATTAGGTCATTCTAAATCGATTGGCGTTCACAGAATTCGTCCATCTCTAACCGTTCTCGAGTTGGTCAGCTCTGAATCAGTTTTCAAGTGGTTTTTTTGCCGCCAAAAATATTTCCGATGAGTTTTCGACATTTTCGTTCAAAGATTCTGAATCAGCACGTCAAAATACGTCCGAGGACATAAATTTGAAATTCGAAAAATGAAAAATAAAAAAGTTCAAAAATTATCTCTCGCGCGATCTCTCATGATATACTCGACTTTTTTGTCCGTCGATTTTTTCCGTTCAAATTCTCAGTATATACTAATTCGGTCATTCTAAATCGACTGGAGTTCACAGAATTCGTCCATCTCTAACCGTTCTCGAGTTGTTCAGCTCTGAATCAGTTTTCAAGTGGTTTTTTTGCCGCCAAAAATATTACCGATGAGTTTTCGACATTTTCGTTCAAAGATTTGGAATCAGCACGTCAAAATACGTCCGAGGACATAAATTTGAAATTCGAAAAATGAAAAATAAAAAAGTTCAAAAAATTATCTCTCACGAGATCTCTCATGATATACTCGACTTTTTTGTCCGTCGATTTTTTCCGTTCAAATTCCCAGTATATACTGATTCGGTCATTCTAAATCGATTGGTGTTCACAGAATTCGTCCATCTCTAACTGTTCTCGAGTTGGTCAGCTCTGAATCAGTTTTCAAGTGGTTTTTTTGCCGCCAAAAATATTACCGATGAGTTTTCGACATTTTCGTTCAAAGATTCGGAATCATCACGTCAAAATACGTCCGAGGACATAAATTTGAAATTCGAAAAATGAAAAATAAAAAAGTTCAAAAATTATCTCTCGCGCGATCTCTCATGATATACTCGACTTTTTTGTCCGTCGATTTTTTCCGTTCAAATTCTCAGTATATACTAATTCGATCATTCTAAATCGACTGGAGTTCACAGAATTCGTCCATCTCTAACCGTTCTCGAGTTGTTCAGCTCTGAATCAGTTTTCAAGTGGTTTTTTTGTCGCCAAAAATATTACCGATGAGTTTTCGACATTTTCGTTCAAAGATTCGGAATCAGCACGTCAAAATACGTCCGAGGACATAAATTTGAAATTCGAAAAATGAAAAATAAAAAAATTCAAAAAATTAGCTCTCACGAGATCTCTCATGATATACTCGACTTTTTTGTCCGTCGATTTTTTCCGTTCAAATTCCCAGTATATACTGATTCGGTCATTCTAAATCGATTGGCGTTCACAGAATTCGTCCATCTCTAACCGTTCTCGAGTTGGTCAGCTCTGAATCAGTTTTAAAGTGTTTTTTTTGCCGCCAAAAATATTTCCGATGAGTTTTCGACATATTCATTCAAAGATTCGGAATCAGCACGTCAAAATACGTCCGAGGACATAAATTTGAAATTCGAAAAATGAAAAATAAAAAAGTTCAAAAAATTATCTCTCACGAGATCTCTCATGATATACTCGACTTTTTTGTCCGTCGATTTTTTCCGTTCAAATTCTCAGTATATACTAATTCGGTCATTCTAAATCGATTGGCGTTCACAGAATTCGTCCATCTCTAACCGTTCTCGAGTTGGTCAGCTCTGAATCAGTTTTCAAGTGGTTTTTTTGCCGCCAAAAATATTTCCGATGAGTTTTCGACATTTTCGTTCAAAGATTCGGAATCAGCACGTCAAAATACATCCGAGGACATAAATTTGAAATTCGAAAAATGAAAAATAAAAAAGTTCAAAAATTATCTCTCGCGAGATCTCTCTCGAAAAATGAAAAATAAAAAAGTTCAAAAAATTATCTCTCACGAGATCTCTCATGATATACTCGACTTTTTTGTCCGTCGATTTTTTCCGTTCAAATTCTCAGTACATACTAATTCGGTCATTCTTAATCGACTGGAGTTCACAGAATTCGTCAATCTCTAACCGTTCTCGAGTTGGTCAGCTCTGAATCAGTTTTCAAGTGTTTTTTTGGCCGCCAAAAATATTTCCGATGAGTTTTCGACATTTTCGTTCAAAGATTCGGAATCAGCACGTCAAAATACGTCCGAGGACATAAATTTGAAATTCGAAAAATGAAAAATAAAAAAGTTCAAAAATTATCTCTCGCGAGATCTCTCATGACTTTTTTGTCCGTCGATTTTTTTCGTTCAAATTCTCAGAATATACTAATTCGGTCATTCTGAGTCGAATGGCGTTCACAGAATTCGTCCATCTCTAACCGTTCTCGAGTTGGTCAGCTCTGAATCAGTTTTCAATTGGTTTTTTTGCCGCCAAAAATATTTCCGATGAGTTTTCGACATTTTCGTTCAAAGATTCGGAATCAGCACGTCAAAATACGTCCGAGGACATATATTTGAAATTCGAAAAATGAAAAATAAAAAAGTTCAAAAATTATCTCTCGCGAGATCTCTCATGATATACTCGACTTTTTTGTCCGTCGATTTTTTCCGTTCAAATTCTCAGTATATACTAATTCGGTCATTCTAAATCGATTGGCGTTCACAGAATTCGTCCATTTCTAACCGTTCTCGAGTTGGTCAGCTCTGAATCAGTTTTCAATTGGTTTTTTTGCCGCCAAAAATATTTCCGATGAGTTTTCGACATATTCATTCAAAGATTCGGAATCAGCACGTCAAAATACGTCCGAGGACATAAATTTGAAATTCGAAAAATGAAAAATAAAAAAGTTCAAAAATTATCTCTCGCGAGATCTCTCATGACTTTTTTGTCCGTCGATTTTTTTCGTTCATATTCTCAGAATATACTAATTCGGTCATTCTGAGTCGAATGGCGTTCACAGAATTCGTCCATTTCTAACCGTTCTCGAGTTGGTCAGCTCTGAATCAGTTTTCAATTGGTTTTTTTGCCGCCAAAAATATTTCCGATGAGTTTTCGACATTTTCATTCAAAGATTCGGAATCAGCACGTCAAAATACGTCCGAGGACATAAATTTGAAATTCGAAAAATGAAAAATAAAAAAGTTCAAAAAATTATCTCTCACGAGATCTCTCTCTCGTGATATACTCGACTTTTTTGTCCGTCGATTTTTTCCGTTCAAATTCTCAGTACATACTAATTCGGTCATTCTTAATCGACTGGAGTTCACAGAATTCGTCAATCTCTAACCGTTCTCGAGTTGGTCAGCTCTGAATCAGTTTTCAAGTGTTTTTTTGGCCGCCAAAAATATTTCCGATGAGTTTTCGACATTTTCGTTCAAAGATTCGGAATCAGCACGTCAAAATACGTCCGAGGACATAAATTTGAAATTCGAAAAACGAAAAATAAAAAAGTTCAAAAATTATCTCTCGCGAGATCTCTCATGATATACTCGACTTTTTTGTCCGTCGATTTTTTTCGGTCAAATTCTCAGAATATACTAATTCGGTCATTCTGAGTCGAATGGCGTTCACAGAATTCGTCCATCTCTAACCGTTCTCGAGTTGGTCAGCTCTGAATCAGTTTTCAATTGGTTTTTTTGCCGCCAAAAATATTTCCGATAAGTTTTCGACATTTTCGTTCAAAGATTCGGAATCAGCACGTCAAAATACGTCCGAGGACATAAATTTGAAATTCGAAAAATGAAAAATAAAAAAGTTCAAAAATTATCTCTCGCGAGATCTCTCATGATATACTCGACTTTTTTGTCCGTCGATTTTTTTCGTTCAAATTCTCAGAATATACTAATTCGGTCATTCTGAGTCGAATGGCGTTCACAGAATTCGTCCATCTCTAACCGTTCTCGAGTTGGTCAGCTCTGAATCAGTTTTCAATTGGTTTTTTTGCCGCCAAAAATATTTCCGATGAGTTTTCGACATTTTCGTTCAAAGATTCGGAATCAGCACGTCAAAATACGTCCGAGGACATAAATTTGAAATTCGAAAAATGAAAAATAAAAAAGTTCAAAAAATTATCTCTCACGAGATCTCTCTCTCGTGATATACTCGACTTTTTTGTCCGTCGATTTTTTCCGTTCAAATTCTCAGTACATACTAATTCGGTCATTCTTAATCGACTGGAGTTCACAGAGTTCGTCAATCTCTAACCGTTCTCGAGTTGGTCAGCTCTGAATCAGTTTTCAAGTGGTTTTTTTGCCGCCAAAAATATTTCCGATGAGTTTTCGACATTTTCGTTCAAAGATTCGGAATCAGCACGTCAAAATACGTCCGAGGACATAAATTTGAAATTCGAAAAATGAAAAATAAAAAAGTTCAAAAATTATCTCTCGCGAGATCTCTCATGATATACTCGACTTTTTTGTCCGTCGATTTTTTCCGTTCAAATTCTCAGTATATACTAATTCGGTCATTCTAAATCGATTGGCGTTCACAGAATTCGTCCATCTCCAACCGTTCTCGAGTTGGTCAGCTCTGAATCAGTTTTAAAGTGGTTTTTTTGCCGCCAAAAATATTTCCGATGGGTTTTCGACATTTTCGTTCAAATATTCTTAATCAGCACGTCAAAATACGTCCGAGGACATATATTTGAAATTCGAAAAACGAAAAATAAAAAAGTTCAAAAATTATCTCTCGCGAGATCTCTCATGATATACTCGACTTTTTTGTCCGTCGATTTTTTTCGTTCAAATTCTCAGAATATACTAATTCGGTCATTCTGAGTCGAATGGCGTTCACAGAATTCGTCCATCTCTAACCGTTCTCGAGTTGGTCAGCTCTGAATCAGTTTTCAATTGGTTTTTTTGCCGCCAAAAATATTTCCGATGAGTTTTCGACATTTTCGTTCAAAGATTCGGAATCAGCACGTCAAAATACGTCCGAGGACATAAATTTGAAATTCGAAAAATGAAAAATAAAAAAGTTCAAAAATTATCTCTCGCGAGATCTCTCATGATATACTCGACTTTTTTGTCCGTCGATTTTTTCCGTTCAAATTCTCAGTATATACTAATTCGGTCATTCGAAATCGATTGGCGTTCACAGAATTCGTCAATCTCTAACCGTTCTCGAGTTGGTCAGCTCTGAATCAGTTTTCAAGTGTTTTTTTGGCCGCCAAAAATATTTCCGATGAGTTTTCGACATTTTCGTTCAAAGATTCGGAATCAGCACGTCAAAATACGTCCGAGGACATAAATTTGAAATTCGATAAATGAAAAATAAAAAAGTTCAAAAATTATCTCTCGCGAGATCTCTCATGATATACTCGACTTTTTTGTCCGTCGATTTTTTTCGTTCAAATTCTCAGAATATACTAATTCGGTCATTCTGAGTCGAATGGCGTTCACAGAATTCGTCCATTTCTAACCGTTGTCGAGTTGGTCAGCTCTGAATCAGTTTTCAATTGGTTTTTTTGCCGCCAAAAATATTTCCGATGAGTTTTCGACATATTCATTCAAAGATTCGGAATCAGCACGTCAAAATACGTCCGAGGACATACATTTGAAATTCGAAAAATGAAAAATAAAAAAGTTCAAAAAATTATCTCTCACGAGATCTCTCTCTCTCATGATATACTCGACTTTTTTGTCCGTCGGTTTTTTTCGTTCAAATTCTCAGTACATACTAATTCGGTCATTCTTAATCGACTGGAGTTCACAGAATTCGTCCATTTCTAACCGTTCTCGAGCTGGTCAGCTCTGAATCAGTTTTCAATTGGTTTTTTTGCCGCCAAAAATATTTCCGATGAGTTTTCGACATATTCATTCAAAGATTCGGAATCAGCACGTCAAAATACGTCCGAGGACATAAATTTGAAATTCGAAAAATGAAAAATAAAAAAGTTCAAAAATTATCTCTCGCGAGATCTCTCATGATATACTCGACTTTTTTGTCCGTCGATTTTTCTCGTTCAAATTCTCAGAATATACTAATTCGGTCATTCTGAGTCGAATGGCGTTCACAGAATTCGTCCATCTCTAACCGTTCTCGAGTTGGTCAGCTCTGAATCAGTTTTCAATTGGTTTTTTTGCCGCCAAAAATATTTCCGATGAGTTTTCGACATTTTCGTTCAAAGATTCGGAATCAGCACGTCAAAATACGTCCGAGGACATAAATTTGAAATTCGAAAAATGAAAAATAAAAAAGTTCAAAAAATTATCTCTCACGAGATCTCTCTCTCGTGATATACTCGACTTTTTTGTCCGTCGATTTTTTCCGTTCAAATTCTCAGTACATACTAATTCGGTCATTCTTAATCGACTGGAGTTCACAGAATTCGTCCATTTCTAACCGTTCTCGAGTTGGTCAGCTCTGAATCAGTTTTCAATTGGTTTTTTTGCCGCCAAAAATATTTCCGATGAGTTTTCGACATATTCATTCAAAGATTCGGAATCAGCACGTCAAAATACGTCCGAGGACATAAATTTGAAATTCGAAAAATGAAAAATAAAAAAGTTCAAAAATTATCTCTCGCGAGATCTCTCATGACTTTTTTGTCCGTCGATTTTTTTCGTTCATATTCTCAGAATATACTAATTCGGTCATTCTGAGTCGAATGGCGTTCACAGAATTCGTCCATTTCTAACCGTTCTCGAGTTGGTCAGCTCTGAATCAGTTTTCAATTGGTTTTTTTGCCGCCAAAAATATTTCCGATGAGTTTTCGACATTTTCATTCAAAGATTCGGAATCAGCACGTCAAAATACGTCCGAGGACATAAATTTGAAATTCGAAAAATGAAAAATAAAAAAGTTCAAAAAATTATCTCTCACGAGATCTCTCTCTCGTGATATACTCGACTTTTTTGTCCGTCGATTTTTTCCGTTCAAATTCTCAGTACATACTAATTCGGTCATTCTTAATCGACTGGAGTTCACAGAATTCGTCAATCTCTAACCGTTCTCGAGTTGGTCAGCTCTGAATCAGTTTTAAAGTGTTTTTTTTGCCGCCAAAAATATTTCCGATGAGTTTTCGACATTTTCGTTCAAAGATTCGGAATCAGCACGTCAAAATACGTCCGAGGACATAAATTTGAAATTCGAAATATGAAAAATAAAAAAGTTCAAAAATTATCTCTCGCGAGATCTCTCATGATATACTCGACTTTTTTGTCCGTCGATTTTTTCCGTTCAAATTCTCAGTATATACTAATTCGGTCATTCTAAATCGATTGGCGTTCACAGAATTCGTCCATCTTTAACCGTTCTCGAGTTGGTCAGCTCTGAATCAGTTTTCAAGTGGTTTTTTTGCCGCCAAAAATATTTCCGATGAGTTTTCGACATTTTCGTTCAAAGATTCGGAATCAGCACGTCAAAATACGTCCGAGGACATAAATTTGAAATTCGAAAAATGAAAAATAAAAAAGTTCAAAAATTATCTCTCGCGAGATCTCTCATGATATACTCGACTTTTTTGTCCGTCGATTTTTTCCGTTCAAATTCTCAGTATATACTAATTCGGTCATTCTAAATCGATTGGCGTTCACAGAATTCGTTCATCTTTAACCGTTCTCGAGGTGGTCAGCTCTGAATCAGTTTTCAAGTGGTTTTTTTGCCGCCAAAAATATTTTCGATGAGTTTTCGACATTTTCGTTCAAAGATTCGGAATCAGCACGTCAAAATACGTCCGAGGACATACATTTGAAATTCGAAAAATGAAAAATAAAAAAGTTCAAAAAATTATCTCTCACGAGATCTCTCTCTCATGATATACTCGACTTTTTTGTCCGTCGATTTTTTCCATTCAAATTCTCAGTATATACTAATTCGGTCATTCTAAATCGATTGGCGTTCACAGAATTCGTCCATCTCTAACCGTTCTCGAGTTGGTCAGCTCTGAATCAGTTTTCAAGTGGTTTTTTTGCCGCCAAAAATATTTCCGATGAGTTTTCGACATTTTCGTTCAAAGATTCGGAATCAGCACGTCAAAATACGTCCGAGGACATAACTTTGAAATTCGAAAAATGAAAAATAAAAAAGTTCAAAAATTATCTCTCGCGAGATCTCTCATGATATACTCGACTTTTTTGTCCGTCGATTTTTCTCGTTCAAATTCTCAGAATATACTAATTCGGTCATTCTGAGTCGAATGGCGTTCACAGAATTCGTCCATCTCTAACCGTTCTCGAGTTGGTCAGCTCTGAATCAGTTTTCAATTGGTTTTTTTGCCGCCAAAAATATTTCCGATGAGTTTTCGACATTTTCGTTCAAAGATTCGGAATCAGCACGTCAAAATACGTCCGAGGACATAAATTTGAAATTCGAAAAATGAAAAATAAAAAAGTTCAAAAATTATCTCTCGCGAGATCTCTCATGATATACTCGACTTTTTTGTCCGTCGATTTTTTCCGTTCAAATTCTCAGTATATACTAATTCGGTCATTCTAAATCGATTGGCGTTCACAGAATTCGTCCATCTCTAACCGTTCTCGAGTTGGTCAGCTCTGAATCAGTTTTAAAGTGTTTTTTTTGCCGCCAAAAATATTTCCGATGAGTTTTCGACATTTTCGTTCAAAGATTCGGAATCAGCACGTCAAAATACGTCCGAGGACATAAATTTGAAATTCGAAAAATGAAAAATAAAAAAGTTCAAAAAATTATCTCTCACGAGATCTCTCTCTCGTGATATATTCGACTTTTTTGTCCGTCGATTTTTTCCGTTCAAATTCTCAGTACATACTAATTCGGTCATTCTTAATCGACTGGAGTTCACAGAATTCGTCCATTTCTAACCGTTCTCGAGTTGGTCAGCTCTGAATCAGTTTTCAATTGGTTTTTTTGCCGCCAAAAATATTTCCGATGAGTTTTCGACATATTCATTCAAAGATTCGGAATCAGCACGTCAAAATACGTCCGAGGACATAAATTTGAAATTCGAAAAATGAAAAATAAAAAAGTTCAAAAATTATCTCTCGCGAGATCTCTCATGACTTTTTTGTCCGTCGATTTTTTTCGTTCATATTCTCAGAATATACTAATTCGGTCAGCTCTGAATCAGTTTTAAAGTGTTTTTTTTGCCGCCAAAAATATTTCCGATGAGTTTTCGACATTTTCGTTCAAAGATTCGGAATCAGCACGTCAAAATACGTCCGAGGACATAAATTTGAAATTCGAAAAATGAAAAATAAAAAAGTTCAAAAATTATCTCTCGCGAGATCTCTCTCTCATGATATACTCGACTTTTTTGTCCGTCGATTTTTTCCGTTCAAATTCTCAGTATATACTAATTCGGTCATTCTTAATCGACTGGAGTTCACAGAATTCGTCCATTTCTAACCGTTCTCGAGTTGGTCAGCTCTGAATCAGTTTTCAAGTGGTTTTTTTGCCGCCAAAAATATTACCGATGAGTTTTCGACATTTTCGTTCAAAGATTCGGAATCAGCACGTCAAAATACGTCCGAAGACATAAATTTGAAATTCGAAAAATGAAAAATAAAAAAGTTCAAAAAATTATCTCTCAGGAGATCTCTCATGATATACTCGACTTTTTTGTCCGTCGATTTTTTCCGTTCAAATTCTCAGTATATACTGATTCGGTCATTCTAAATCGATTGGCGTTCACAGAATTCGTCAATCTCTAACCGTTCTCGAGTTGGTCAGCTCTGAATCAGTTTTCAAGTGTTTTTTTTGCCGCCAAAAATATTACCGATGAGTTTTCGACATTTTCGTTCAAAGATTCGGAATCAGCACGTCAAAATACGTCCGAGGACATAAATTTGAAATTCGAAAAATGAAAAATAAAAAAGTTCAAAAAATTATCTCTCACGAGATCTCTCATGATATACTCGACTTTTTTGTCCGTCGATTTTTTCCGTTCAAATTCCCAGTATATACTGATTCGGTCATTCTAAATCGATTGGCGTTCACAGAATTCGTCCATCTCTAACCGTTCTCGAGTTGGTCAGCTCTGAATCAGTTTTCAAGTGGTTTTTTTGCCGCCAAAAATATTACCGATGAGTTTTCGACATTTTCGTTCAAAGATTCGGAATCATCACGTCAAAATACGTCCGAGGACATAAATTTGAAATTCGAAAAATGAAAAATAAAAAAGTTCAAAAATTATCTCTCGCGCGATCTCTCATGATATACTCGACTTTTTTGTCCGTCGATTTTTTCCGTTCAAATTCTCAGTATATACTAATTCGGTCATTCTAAATCGACTGGAGTTCACAGAATTCGTCCATCTCTAACCGTTCTCGAGTTGTTCAGCTCTGAATCAGTTTTCAAGTGGTTTTTTTGCCGCCAAAAATATTACCGATGAGTTTTCGACATTTTCGTTCAAAGATTCGGAATCATCACGTCAAAATACGTCCGAGGACATAAATTTGAAATTCGAAAAATGAAAAATAAAAAAGTTCAAAAATTATCTCTCGCGCGATCTCTCATGATATACTCGACTTTTTTGTCCGTCGATTTTTTCCGTTCAAATTCTCAGTATATACTAATTCGGTCATTCTAAATCGACTGGAGTTCACAGAATTCGTCCATCTCTAACCGTTCTCGAGTTGTTCAGCTCTGAATCAGTTTTCAAGTGGTTTTTTTGCCGCCAAAAATATTACCGATGAGTTTTCGACATTTTCGTTCAAAGATTCGGAATCAGCACGTCAAAATACGTCCGAGGACATAAATTTGAAATTCGAAAAATGAAAAATAAAAAAATTCAAAAAATTATCTCTCACGAGATCTCTCATGATATACTCGACTTTTTTGTCCGTCGATTTTTTCCGTTCAAATTCCCAGTATATACTGATTCGGTCATTCTAAATCGATTGGCGTTCACAGAATTCGTCCATCTCTAACCGTTCTCGAGTTGGTCAGCTCTGAATCAGTTTTCAAGTGGTTTTTTTGCCGCCAAAAATATTTCCGATGAGTTTTCGACATTTTCGTTCAAAGATTCGGAATCAGCACGTCAAAATACGTCCGAGGACATAAATTTGAAATTCGAAAAATGAAAAATAAAAAAGTTCAAAAATTATCTCTCGCGAGATCTCTCATGAATTAGTCATGATATACTCGACTTTTTTGTCCGTCGATTTTTTCCGTTCAAATTCTCAGTATATACTAATTCGGTCATTCTAAATCGATTGGCATTCACAGAATTCGTCCATCTCTAACCGTTCTCGAGCTGGTCAGCTCTGAATCAGTTTTAAAGTGTTTTTTTTGCCGCCAAAAATATTTCCGATGGGTTTTCGACATTTTCGTTCAAATATTCTGAATCAGCACGTCAAAATACGTCCGAGGACATATATTTGAAATTCGAAAAATGAAAAATAAAAAAGTTCAAAAATTATCTCTCGCGAGATCTCTCATGATATACTCGACTTTTTTGTCCGTCGATTTTTTTCGTTCAAATTCTCAGAATATACTAATTCGGTCATTCTGAGTCGAATGGCGTTCACAGAATTCGTCCATCTCTAACCGTTCTCGAGTTGGTCAGCTCTGAATCAGTTTTCAATTGGTTTTTTTGCCGCCAAAAATATTTCCGATGAGTTTTCGACATTTTCGTTCAAAGATTCGGAATCAGCACGTCAAAATACGTCCGAGGACATAAATTTGAAATTCGAAAAATGAAAAATAAAAAAGTTCAAAAATTATCTCTCGCGAGATCTCTCATGATATACTCGACTTTTTTGTCCGTCGATTTTTTTCATTCAAATTCTCAGTATATACTAATTAGGTCATTCTAAATCGATTGGCGTTCACAGAATTCGTCCATCTCTAACCGTTCTCGAGTTGGTCAGCTCTGAATCAGTTTTCAAGTGGTTTTTTTGCCGCCAAAAATATTTCCGATGAGTTTTCGACATTTTCGTTCAAAGATTCTGAATCAGCACGTCAAAATACGTCCGAGGACATAAATTTGAAATTCGAAAAATGAAAAATAAAAAAGTTCAAAAATTATCTCTCGCGCGATCTCTCATGATATACTCGACTTTTTTGTCCGTCGATTTTTTCCGTTCAAATTCTCAGTATATACTAATTCGGTCATTCTAAATCGACTGGAGTTCACAGAATTCGTCCATCTCTAACCGTTCTCGAGTTGTTCAGCTCTGAATCAGTTTTCAAGTGGTTTTTTTGCCGCCAAAAATATTACCGATGAGTTTTCGACATTTTCGTTCAAAGATTCGGAATCAGCACGTCAAAATACGTCCGAGGACATAAATTTGAAATTCGAAAAATGAAAAATAAAAAAGTTCAAAAAATTATCTCTCACGAGATCTCTCATGATATACTCGACTTTTTTGTCCGTCGATTTTTTCCGTTCAAATTCCCAGTATATACTGATTCGGTCATTCTAAATCGATTGGTGTTCACAGAATTCGTCCATCTCTAACTGTTCTCGAGTTGGTCAGCTCTGAATCAGTTTTCAAGTGGTTTTTTTGCCGCCAAAAATATTACCGATGAGTTTTCGACATTTTCGTTCAAAGATTCGGAATCATCACGTCAAAATACGTCCGAGGACATAAATTTGAAATTCGAAAAATGAAAAATAAAAAAGTTCAAAAATTATCTCTCGCGCGATCTCTCATGATATACTCGACTTTTTTGTCCGTCGATTTTTTCCGTTCAAATTCTCAGTATATACTAATTCGATCATTCTAAATCGACTGGAGTTCACAGAATTCGTCCATCTCTAACCGTTCTCGAGTTGTTCAGCTCTGAATCAGTTTTCAAGTGGTTTTTTTGCCGCCAAAAATATTACCGATGAGTTTTCGACATTTTCGTTCAAAGATTCGGAATCAGCACGTCAAAATACGTCCGAGGACATAAATTTGAAATTCGAAAAATGAAAAATAAAAAAATTCAAAAAATTAGCTCTCACGAGATCTCTCATGATATACTCGACTTTTTTGTCCGTCGATTTTTTCCGTTCAAATTCCCAGTATATACTGATTCGGTCATTCTAAATCGATTGGCGTTCACAGAATTCGTCCATCTCTAACCGTTCTCGAGTTGGTCAGCTCTGAATCAGTTTTAAAGTGTTTTTTTTGCCGCCAAAAATATTTCCGATGAGTTTTCGACATATTCATTCAAAGATTCGGAATCAGCACGTCAAAATACGTCCGAGGACATAAATTTGAAATTCGAAAAATGAAAAATAAAAAAGTTCAAAAAATTATCTCTCACGAGATCTCTCATGATATACTCGACTTTTTTGTCCGTCGATTTTTTCCGTTCAAATTCTCAGTATATACTAATTCGGTCATTCTAAATCGATTGGCGTTCACAGAATTCGTCCATCTCTAACCGTTCTCGAGTTGGTCAGCTCTGAATCAGTTTTCAAGTGTTTTTTTTGCCGCCAAAAATATTTCCGATGAGTTTTCGACATTTTCGTTCAAAGATTCGGAATCAGCACGTCAAAATACATCCGAGGACATAAATTTGAAATTCGAAAAATGAAAAATAAAAAAGTTCAAAAATTATCTCTCGCGAGATCTCTCTCGAAAAATGAAAAATAAAAAAGTTCAAAAAATTATCTCTCACGAGATCTCTCTCTCTCATGATATACTCGACTTTTTTGTCCGTCGATTTTTTCAATTCAAATTCTCAGTATATACTAATTCGGTCATTCTAAATCGATTGGCGTTCACAGAATTCGTCCATCTCTAACCGTTCTCGAGTTGGTCAGCTCTGAATCAGTTTTCAAGTGGTTTTTTCGTTCACAGAATTCGTCCATCTCTAACCGTTCTCGAGTTGGTCAGCTCTGAATCAGTTTTCAAGTGTTTTTTTTGCCGCCAAAAATATTACCGATGAGTTTTCGACATTTTCGTTCAAAGATTCGGAATCATCACGTCAAAATACGTCCGAGGACATAAATTTGAAATTCGAAAAATGAAAAATAAAAAAGTTCAAAAAATTATCTCTCACGAGATCTCTCATGATATACTCGACTTTTTTGTCCGTCGATTTTTTCCGTTCAAATTCTCAGTACATACTAATTCGGTCATTCTTAATCGACTGGAGTTCACAGAATTCGTCAATCTCTAACCGTTCTCGAGTTGGTCAGCTCTGAATCAGTTTTCAAGTGTTTTTTTGGCCGCCAAAAATATTTCCGATGAGTTTTCGACATTTTCGTTCAAAGATTCGGAATCAGCACGTCAAAATACGTCCGAGGACATAAATTTGAAATTCGAAAAATGAAAAATAAAAAAGTTCAAAAATTATCTCTCGCGAGATCTCTCATGACTTTTTTGTCCGTCGATTTTTTTCGTTCAAATTCTCAGAATATACTAATTCGGTCATTCTGAGTCGAATGGCGTTCACAGAATTCGTCCATCTCTAACCGTTCTCGAGTTGGTCAGCTCTGAATCAGTTTTCAATTGGTTTTTTTGCCGCCAAAAATATTTCCGATGAGTTTTCGACATTTTCGTTCAAAGATTCGGAATCAGCACGTCAAAATACGTCCGAGGACATAAATTTGAAATTCGAAAAATGAAAAATAAAAAAGTTCAAAAATTATCTCTCGCGAGATCTCTCATGACTTTTTTGTCCGTCGATTTTTTTCGTTCATATTCTCAGAATATACTAATTCGGTCATTCTGAGTCGAATGGCGTTCACAGAATTCGTCCATTTCTAACCGTTCTCGAGTTGGTCAGCTCTGAATCAGTTTTCAATTGGTTTTTTTGCCGCCAAAAATATTTCCGATGAGTTTTCGACATTTTCATTCAAAGATTCGGAATCAGCACGTCAAAATACGTCCGAGGACATAAATTTGAAATTCGAAAAATGAAAAATAAAAAAGTTCAAAAAATTATCTCTCACGAGATCTCTCTCTCGTGATATACTCGACTTTTTTGTCCGTCGATTTTTTCCGTTCAAATTCTCAGTACATACTAATTCGGTCATTCTTAATCGACTGGAGTTCACAGAATTCGTCAATCTCTAACCGTTCTCGAGTTGGTCAGCTCTGAATCAGTTTTAAAGTGTTTTTTTTGCCGCCAAAAATATTTCCGATGAGTTTTCGACATTTTCGTTCAAAGATTCGGAATCAGCACGTCAAAATACGTCCGAGGACATAAATTTGAAATTCGAAATATGAAAAATAAAAAAGTTCAAAAATTATCTCTCGCGAGATCTCTCATGATATACTCGACTTTTTTGTCCGTCGATTTTTTCCGTTCAAATTCTCAGTATATACTAATTCGGTCATTCTAAATCGATTGGCGTTCACAGAATTCGTCCATCTTTAACCGTTCTCGAGTTGGTCAGCTCTGAATCAGTTTTCAAGTGGTTTTTTTGCCGCCAAAAATATTTCCGATGAGTTTTCGACATTTTCGTTCAAAGATTCGGAATCAGCACGTCAAAATACGTCCGAGGACATAAATTTGAAATTCGAAAAATGAAAAATAAAAAAGTTCAAAAATTATCTCTCGCGAGATCTCTCATGATATACTCGACTTTTTTGTCCGTCGATTTTTTCCGTTCAAATTCTCAGTATATACTAATTCGGTCATTCTAAATCGATTGGCGTTCACAGAATTCGTTCATCTTTAACCGTTCTCGAGGTGGTCAGCTCTGAATCAGTTTTCAAGTGGTTTTTTTGCCGCCAAAAATATTTTCGATGAGTTTTCGACATTTTCGTTCAAAGATTCGGAATCAGCACGTCAAAATACGTCCGAGGACATACATTTGAAATTCGAAAAATGAAAAATAAAAAAGTTCAAAAAATTATCTCTCACGAGATCTCTCTCTCATGATATACTCGACTTTTTTGTCCGTCGATTTTTTCCATTCAAATTCTCAGTATATACTAATTCGGTCATTCTAAATCGATTGGCGTTCACAGAATTCGTCCATCTCTAACCGTTCTCGAGTTGGTCAGCTCTGAATCAGTTTTCAAGTGGTTTTTTTGCCGCCAAAAATATTTCCGATGAGTTTTCGACATTTTCGTTCAAAGATTCGGAATCAGCACGTCAAAATACGTCCGAGGACATAACTTTGAAATTCGAAAAATGAAAAATAAAAAAGTTCAAAAATTATCTCTCGCGAGATCTCTCATGATATACTCGACTTTTTTGTCCGTCGATTTTTCTCGTTCAAATTCTCAGAATATACTAATTCGGTCATTCTGAGTCGAATGGCGTTCACAGAATTCGTCCATCTCTAACCGTTCTCGAGTTGGTCAGCTCTGAATCAGTTTTCAATTGGTTTTTTTGCCGCCAAAAATATTTCCGATGAGTTTTCGACATTTTCGTTCAAAGATTCGGAATCAGCACGTCAAAATACGTCCGAGGACATAAATTTGAAATTCGAAAAATGAAAAATAAAAAAGTTCAAAAATTATCTCTCGCGAGATCTCTCATGATATACTCGACTTTTTTGTCCGTCGATTTTTTCCGTTCAAATTCTCAGTATATACTAATTCGGTCATTCTAAATCGATTGGCGTTCACAGAATTCGTCCATCTCTAACCGTTCTCGAGTTGGTCAGCTCTGAATCAGTTTTAAAGTGTTTTTTTTGCCGCCAAAAATATTTCCGATGAGTTTTCGACATTTTCGTTCAAAGATTCGGAATCAGCACGTCAAAATACGTCCGAGGACATAAATTTGAAATTCGAAAAATGAAAAATAAAAAAGTTCAAAAAATTATCTCTCACGAGATCTCTCTCTCGTGATATATTCGACTTTTTTGTCCGTCGATTTTTTCCGTTCAAATTCTCAGTACATACTAATTCGGTCATTCTTAATCGACTGGAGTTCACAGAATTCGTCCATTTCTAACCGTTCTCGAGTTGGTCAGCTCTGAATCAGTTTTCAATTGGTTTTTTTGCCGCCAAAAATATTTCCGATGAGTTTTCGACATATTCATTCAAAGATTCGGAATCAGCACGTCAAAATACGTCCGAGGACATAAATTTGAAATTCGAAAAATGAAAAATAAAAAAGTTCAAAAATTATCTCTCGCGAGATCTCTCATGACTTTTTTGTCCGTCGATTTTTTTCGTTCATATTCTCAGAATATACTAATTCGGTCAGCTCTGAATCAGTTTTAAAGTGTTTTTTTTGCCGCCAAAAATATTTCCGATGAGTTTTCGACATTTTCGTTCAAAGATTCGGAATCAGCACGTCAAAATACGTCCGAGGACATAAATTTGAAATTCGAAAAATGAAAAATAAAAAAGTTCAAAAATTATCTCTCGCGAGATCTCTCTCTCATGATATACTCGACTTTTTTGTCCGTCGATTTTTTCCGTTCAAATTCTCAGTATATACTAATTCGGTCATTCTTAATCGACTGGAGTTCACAGAATTCGTCCATTTCTAACCGTTCTCGAGTTGGTCAGCTCTGAATCAGTTTTCAAGTGGTTTTTTTGCCGCCAAAAATATTACCGATGAGTTTTCGACATTTTCGTTCAAAGATTCGGAATCAGCACGTCAAAATACGTCCGAAGACATAAATTTGAAATTCGAAAAATGAAAAATAAAAAAGTTCAAAAAATTATCTCTCAGGAGATCTCTCATGATATACTCGACTTTTTTGTCCGTCGATTTTTTCCGTTCAAATTCTCAGTATATACTGATTCGGTCATTCTAAATCGATTGGCGTTCACAGAATTCGTCAATCTCTAACCGTTCTCGAGTTGGTCAGCTCTGAATCAGTTTTCAAGTGTTTTTTTTGCCGCCAAAAATATTACCGATGAGTTTTCGACATTTTCGTTCAAAGATTCGGAATCAGCACGTCAAAATACGTCCGAGGACATAAATTTGAAATTCGAAAAATGAAAAATAAAAAAGTTCAAAAAATTATCTCTCACGAGATCTCTCATGATATACTCGACTTTTTTGTCCGTCGATTTTTTCCGTTCAAATTCCCAGTATATACTGATTCGGTCATTCTAAATCGATTGGCGTTCACAGAATTCGTCCATCTCTAACCGTTCTCGAGTTGGTCAGCTCTGAATCAGTTTTCAAGTGGTTTTTTTGCCGCCAAAAATATTACCGATGAGTTTTCGACATTTTCGTTCAAAGATTCGGAATCATCACGTCAAAATACGTCCGAGGACATAAATTTGAAATTCGAAAAATGAAAAATAAAAAAGTTCAAAAATTATCTCTCGCGCGATCTCTCATGATATACTCGACTTTTTTGTCCGTCGATTTTTTCCGTTCAAATTCTCAGTATATACTAATTCGGTCATTCTAAATCGACTGGAGTTCACAGAATTCGTCCATCTCTAACCGTTCTCGAGTTGTTCAGCTCTGAATCAGTTTTCAAGTGGTTTTTTTGCCGCCAAAAATATTACCGATGAGTTTTCGACATTTTCGTTCAAAGATTCGGAATCATCACGTCAAAATACGTCCGAGGACATAAATTTGAAATTCGAAAAATGAAAAATAAAAAAGTTCAAAAATTATCTCTCGCGCGATCTCTCATGATATACTCGACTTTTTTGTCCGTCGATTTTTTCCGTTCAAATTCTCAGTATATACTAATTCGGTCATTCTAAATCGACTGGAGTTCACAGAATTCGTCCATCTCTAACCGTTCTCGAGTTGTTCAGCTCTGAATCAGTTTTCAAGTGGTTTTTTTGCCGCCAAAAATATTACCGATGAGTTTTCGACATTTTCGTTCAAAGATTCGGAATCAGCACGTCAAAATACGTCCGAGGACATAAATTTGAAATTCGAAAAATGAAAAATAAAAAAATTCAAAAAATTATCTCTCACGAGATCTCTCATGATATACTCGACTTTTTTGTCCGTCGATTTTTTCCGTTCAAATTCCCAGTATATACTGATTCGGTCATTCTAAATCGATTGGCGTTCACAGAATTCGTCCATCTCTAACCGTTCTCGAGTTGGTCAGCTCTGAATCAGTTTTCAAGTGGTTTTTTTGCCGCCAAAAATATTTCCGATGAGTTTTCGACATTTTCGTTCAAAGATTCGGAATCAGCACGTCAAAATACGTCCGAGGACATAAATTTGAAATTCGAAAAATGAAAAATAAAAAAGTTCAAAAATTATCTCTCGCGAGATCTCTCATGAATTAGTCATGATATACTCGACTTTTTTGTCCGTCGATTTTTTCCGTTCAAATTCTCAGTATATACTAATTCGGTCATTCTAAATCGATTGGCATTCACAGAATTCGTCCATCTCTAACCGTTCTCGAGCTGGTCAGCTCTGAATCAGTTTTAAAGTGTTTTTTTTGCCGCCAAAAATATTTCCGATGGGTTTTCGACATTTTCGTTCAAATATTCTGAATCAGCACGTCAAAATACGTCCGAGGACATATATTTGAAATTCGAAAAATGAAAAATAAAAAAGTTCAAAAATTATCTCTCGCGAGATCTCTCATGATATACTCGACTTTTTTGTCCGTCGATTTTTTTCGTTCAAATTCTCAGAATATACTAATTCGGTCATTCTGAGTCGAATGGCGTTCACAGAATTCGTCCATCTCTAACCGTTCTCGAGTTGGTCAGCTCTGAATCAGTTTTCAATTGGTTTTTTTGCCGCCAAAAATATTTCCGATGAGTTTTCGACATTTTCGTTCAAAGATTCGGAATCAGCACGTCAAAATACGTCCGAGGACATAAATTTGAAATTCGAAAAATGAAAAATAAAAAAGTTCAAAAATTATCTCTCGCGAGATCTCTCATGATATACTCGACTTTTTTGTCCGTCGATTTTTTTCATTCAAATTCTCAGTATATACTAATTAGGTCATTCTAAATCGATTGGCGTTCACAGAATTCGTCCATCTCTAACCGTTCTCGAGTTGGTCAGCTCTGAATCAGTTTTCAAGTGGTTTTTTTGCCGCCAAAAATATTTCCGATGAGTTTTCGACATTTTCGTTCAAAGATTCTGAATCAGCACGTCAAAATACGTCCGAGGACATAAATTTGAAATTCGAAAAATGAAAAATAAAAAAGTTCAAAAATTATCTCTCGCGCGATCTCTCATGATATACTCGACTTTTTTGTCCGTCGATTTTTTCCGTTCAAATTCTCAGTATATACTAATTCGGTCATTCTAAATCGACTGGAGTTCACAGAATTCGTCCATCTCTAACCGTTCTCGAGTTGTTCAGCTCTGAATCAGTTTTCAAGTGGTTTTTTTGCCGCCAAAAATATTACCGATGAGTTTTCGACATTTTCGTTCAAAGATTCGGAATCAGCACGTCAAAATACGTCCGAGGACATAAATTTGAAATTCGAAAAATGAAAAATAAAAAAGTTCAAAAAATTATCTCTCACGAGATCTCTCATGATATACTCGACTTTTTTGTCCGTCGATTTTTTCCGTTCAAATTCCCAGTATATACTGATTCGGTCATTCTAAATCGATTGGTGTTCACAGAATTCGTCCATCTCTAACTGTTCTCGAGTTGGTCAGCTCTGAATCAGTTTTCAAGTGGTTTTTTTGCCGCCAAAAATATTACCGATGAGTTTTCGACATTTTCGTTCAAAGATTCGGAATCATCACGTCAAAATACGTCCGAGGACATAAATTTGAAATTCGAAAAATGAAAAATAAAAAAGTTCAAAAATTATCTCTCGCGCGATCTCTCATGATATACTCGACTTTTTTGTCCGTCGATTTTTTCCGTTCAAATTCTCAGTATATACTAATTCGATCATTCTAAATCGACTGGAGTTCACAGAATTCGTCCATCTCTAACCGTTCTCGAGTTGTTCAGCTCTGAATCAGTTTTCAAGTGGTTTTTTTGCCGCCAAAAATATTACCGATGAGTTTTCGACATTTTCGTTCAAAGATTCGGAATCAGCACGTCAAAATACGTCCGAGGACATAAATTTGAAATTCGAAAAATGAAAAATAAAAAAATTCAAAAAATTAGCTCTCACGAGATCTCTCATGATATACTCGACTTTTTTGTCCGTCGATTTTTTCCGTTCAAATTCCCAGTATATACTGATTCGGTCATTCTAAATCGATTGGCGTTCACAGAATTCGTCCATCTCTAACCGTTCTCGAGTTGGTCAGCTCTGAATCAGTTTTAAAGTGTTTTTTTTGCCGCCAAAAATATTTCCGATGAGTTTTCGACATATTCATTCAAAGATTCGGAATCAGCACGTCAAAATACGTCCGAGGACATAAATTTGAAATTCGAAAAATGAAAAATAAAAAAGTTCAAAAAATTATCTCTCACGAGATCTCTCATGATATACTCGACTTTTTTGTCCGTCGATTTTTTCCGTTCAAATTCTCAGTATATACTAATTCGGTCATTCTAAATCGATTGGCGTTCACAGAATTCGTCCATCTCTAACCGTTCTCGAGTTGGTCAGCTCTGAATCAGTTTTCAAGTGGTTTTTTTGCCGCCAAAAATATTTCCGATGAGTTTTCGACATTTTCGTTCAAAGATTCGGAATCAGCACGTCAAAATACATCCGAGGACATAAATTTGAAATTCGAAAAATGAAAAATAAAAAAGTTCAAAAATTATCTCTCGCGAGATCTCTCTCGAAAAATGAAAAATAAAAAAGTTCAAAAAATTATCTCTCACGAGATCTCTCTCTCTCATGATATACTCGACTTTTTTGTCCGTCGATTTTTTCAATTCAAATTCTCAGTATATACTAATTCGGTCATTCTAAATCGATTGGCGTTCACAGAATTCGTCCATCTCTAACCGTTCTCGAGTTGGTCAGCTCTGAATCAGTTTTCAAGTGGTTTTTTCGTTCACAGAATTCGTCCATCTCTAACCGTTCTCGAGTTGGTCAGCTCTGAATCAGTTTTCAAGTGTTTTTTTTGCCGCCAAAAATATTACCGATGAGTTTTCGACATTTTCGTTCAAAGATTCGGAATCATCACGTCAAAATACGTCCGAGGACATAAATTTGAAATTCGAAAAATGAAAAATAAAAAAGTTCAAAAAATTATCTCTCACGAGATCTCTCATGATATACTCGACTTTTTTGTCCGTCGATTTTTTCCGTTCAAATTCTCAGTACATACTAATTCGGTCATTCTTAATCGACTGGAGTTCACAGAATTCGTCAATCTCTAACCGTTCTCGAGTTGGTCAGCTCTGAATCAGTTTTCAAGTGTTTTTTTGGCCGCCAAAAATATTTCCGATGAGTTTTCGACATTTTCGTTCAAAGATTCGGAATCAGCACGTCAAAATACGTCCGAGGACATAAATTTGAAATTCGAAAAATGAAAAATAAAAAAGTTCAAAAATTATCTCTCGCGAGATCTCTCATGACTTTTTTGTCCGTCGATTTTTTTCGTTCAAATTCTCAGAATATACTAATTCGGTCATTCTGAGTCGAATGGCGTTCACAGAATTCGTCCATCTCTAACCGTTCTCGAGTTGGTCAGCTCTGAATCAGTTTTCAATTGGTTTTTTTGCCGCCAAAAATATTTCCGATGAGTTTTCGACATTTTCGTTCAAAGATTCGGAATCAGCACGTCAAAATACGTCCGAGGACATATATTTGAAATTCGAAAAATGAAAAATAAAAAAGTTCAAAAATTATCTCTCGCGAGATCTCTCATGATATACTCGACTTTTTTGTCCGTCGATTTTTTCCGTTCAAATTCTCAGTATATACTAATTCGGTCATTCTAAATCGATTGGCGTTCACAGAATTCGTCCATTTCTAACCGTTCTCGAGTTGGTCAGCTCTGAATCAGTTTTCAATTGGTTTTTTTGCCGCCAAAAATATTTCCGATGAGTTTTCGACATATTCATTCAAAGATTCGGAATCAGCACGTCAAAATACGTCCGAGGACATAAATTTGAAATTCGAAAAATGAAAAATAAAAAAGTTCAAAAATTATCTCTCGCGAGATCTCTCATGACTTTTTTGTCCGTCGATTTTTTTCGTTCATATTCTCAGAATATACTAATTCGGTCATTCTGAGTCGAATGGCGTTCACAGAATTCGTCCATTTCTAACCGTTCTCGAGTTGGTCAGCTCTGAATCAGTTTTCAATTGGTTTTTTTGCCGCCAAAAATATTTCCGATGAGTTTTCGACATTTTCATTCAAAGATTCGGAATCAGCACGTCAAAATACGTCCGAGGACATAAATTTGAAATTCGAAAAATGAAAAATAAAAAAGTTCAAAAAATTATCTCTCACGAGATCTCTCTCTCGTGATATACTCGACTTTTTTGTCCGTCGA
This sequence comes from Chrysolina haemoptera, assembly GCA_958298965.1. Classification (NCBI taxonomy): domain Eukaryota; kingdom Metazoa; phylum Arthropoda; class Insecta; order Coleoptera; family Chrysomelidae; genus Chrysolina; species Chrysolina haemoptera. The sequence goes on along the minus strand of OY282602.1, from coordinate 879,368 downwards.
TTTTTTCCGTTCAAATTCTCAGTACATACTAATTCGGTCATTCTTAATCGACTGGAGTTCACAGAATTCGTCAATCTCTAACCGTTCTCGAGTTGGTCAGCTCTGAATCAGTTTTCAAGTGTTTTTTTGGCCGCCAAAAATATTTCCGATGAGTTTTCGACATTTTCGTTCAAAGATTCGGAATCAGCACGTCAAAATACGTCCGAGGACATAAATTTGAAATTCGAAAAACGAAAAATAAAAAAGTTCAAAAATTATCTCTCGCGAGATCTCTCATGATATACTCGACTTTTTTGTCCGTCGATTTTTTTCGGTCAAATTCTCAGAATATACTAATTCGGTCATTCTGAGTCGAATGGCGTTCACAGAATTCGTCCATCTCTAACCGTTCTCGAGTTGGTCAGCTCTGAATCAGTTTTCAATTGGTTTTTTTGCCGCCAAAAATATTTCCGATAAGTTTTCGACATTTTCGTTCAAAGATTCGGAATCAGCACGTCAAAATACGTCCGAGGACATAAATTTGAAATTCGAAAAATGAAAAATAAAAAAGTTCAAAAATTATCTCTCGCGAGATCTCTCATGATATACTCGACTTTTTTGTCCGTCGATTTTTTTCGTTCAAATTCTCAGAATATACTAATTCGGTCATTCTGAGTCGAATGGCGTTCACAGAATTCGTCCATCTCTAACCGTTCTCGAGTTGGTCAGCTCTGAATCAGTTTTCAATTGGTTTTTTTGCCGCCAAAAATATTTCCGATGAGTTTTCGACATTTTCGTTCAAAGATTCGGAATCAGCACGTCAAAATACGTCCGAGGACATAAATTTGAAATTCGAAAAATGAAAAATAAAAAAGTTCAAAAATTATCTCTCGCGAGATCTCTCATGATATACTCGACTTTTTTGTCCGTCGATTTTTTTCGTTCAAATTCTCAGAATATTCTAATTCGGTCATTCTGAGTCGAATGGCGTTCACAGAATTCGTCCATCTCTAACCGTTCTCGAGTTGGTCAGCTCTGAATCAGTTTTAAAGTGGTTTTTTTGCCGCCAAAAATATTTCCGATGGGTTTTCGACATTTTCGTTCAAATATTCTTAATCAGCACGTCAAAATACGTCCGAGGACATATATTTGAAATTCGAAAAACGAAAAATAAAAAAGTTCAAAAATTATCTCTCGCGAGATCTCTCATGATATACTCGACTTTTTTGTCCGTCGATTTTTTTCGTTCAAATTCTCAGAATATACTAATTCGGTCATTCTGAGTCGAATGGCGTTCACAGAATTCGTCCATCTCTAACCGTTCTCGAGTTGGTCAGCTCTGAATCAGTTTTCAATTGGTTTTTTTGCCGCCAAAAATATTTCCGATGAGTTTTCGACATTTTCGTTCAAAGATTCGGAATCAGCACGTCAAAATACGTCCGAGGACATAAATTTGAAATTCGAAAAATGAAAAATAAAAAAGTTCAAAAATTATCTCTCGCGAGATCTCTCATGATATACTCGACTTTTTTGTCCGTCGATTTTTTCCGTTCAAATTCTCAGTATATACTAATTCGGTCATTCGAAATCGATTGGCGTTCACAGAATTCGTCAATCTCTAACCGTTCTCGAGTTGGTCAGCTCTGAATCAGTTTTCAAGTGTTTTTTTGGCCGCCAAAAATATTTCCGATGAGTTTTCGACATTTTCGTTCAAAGATTCGGAATCAGCACGTCAAAATACGTCCGAGGACATAAATTTGAAATTCGATAAATGAAAAATAAAAAAGTTCAAAAATTATCTCTCGCGAGATCTCTCATGATATACTCGACTTTTTTGTCCGTCGATTTTTTTCGTTCAAATTCTCAGAATATACTAATTCGGTCATTCTGAGTCGAATGGCGTTCACAGAATTCGTCCATTTCTAACCGTTGTCGAGTTGGTCAGCTCTGAATCAGTTTTCAATTGGTTTTTTTGCCGCCAAAAATATTTCCGATGAGTTTTCGACATATTCATTCAAAGATTCGGAATCAGCACGTCAAAATACGTCCGAGGACATAAATTTGAAATTGGAAAAATGAAAAATAAAAAAGTTCAAAAATTATCTCTCGCGAGATCTCTCATGATATACTCGACTTTTTTGTCCGTCGATTTTTTCCGTTCAAATTCTCAGTATATACTAATTCGGTCATTCTAAATCGATTGGCTTTCACAGAATTCGTCAATCTCTAACCGTTCTCGAGTTGGTCAGCTCTGAATCAGTTTTCAAGTGTTTTTTTGGCCGCCAAAAATATTTCCGATGAGTTTTCGACATTTTCGTTCAAAGATTCGGAATCAGCACGTCAAAATACGTCCGAGGACATAAATTTGAAATTCGAAAAATGAAAAATAAAAAAGTTCAAAAATTATCTCTCGCGAGATCTCTCATGATATACTCGACTTTTTTGTCCGTCGATTTTTTTCGTTCAAATTCTCAGAATATACTAATTCGGTCATTCTGAGTCGAATGGCGTTCACAGAATTCGTCCATCTCTAACCGTTGTCGAGTTGGTCAGCTCTGAATCAGTTTTCAATTGGTTTTTTTGCCGCCAAAAATATTTCCGATGAGTTTTCGACATTTTCGTTCAAAGATTCGGAATCAGCACGTCAAAATACGTCCGAGGACATAAATTTGAAATTCGAAAAATGAAAAATAAAAAAGTTCAAAAATTATCTCTCGCGAGATCTCTCATGATATACTCGACTTTTTTGTCCGTCGATATTTTCCGTTCAAATTCTCAGTATATACTAATTCGGTCATTCTAAATCGATTGGCGTTCACAGAATTCGTCAATCTCTAACCGTTCTCGAGTTGGTCAGCTCTGAATCAGTTTTCAAGTGTTTTTTTGGCCGCCAAAAATATTTCCGATGAGTTTTCGACATTTTCGTTCAAAGATTCGGAATCAGCACGTCAAAATACGTCCGAGGACATAAATTTGAAATTCGAAAAATGAAAAATAAAAAAGTTCAAAAATTATCTCTCGCGAGATCTCTCATGATATACTCGACTTTTTTGTCCGTCGATTTTTTCCGTTCAAATTCTCAGTATATACTAATTCGGTCATTCTAAATCGATTGGCGTTCACAGAATTCGTCCATCTCTAACCGTTCTCGAGTTGGTCAGGTCTGAATCAGTTTTCAAGTGTTTTTTTGGCCGCCAAAAATATATCCGATGAGTTTTCGACATTTTCGTTCAAAGATTCGGAATCAGCACGTCAAAAGACGTCCGAGGACATAAATTTGAAATTCGAAATATGAAAAATAAAAAAGTTCAAAAATTATCTCTCGCGAGATCTCTCATGATATACTCGACTTTTTTGTCCGTCGATTTTTTTCGGTCAAATTCTCAGAATATACTAATTCGGTCATTCTGAGTCGAATGGCGTTCACAGAATTCGTCCATCTCTAACCGTTCTCGAGTTGGTCAGCTCTGAATCAGTTTTCAATTGGTTTTTTTGCCGCCAAAAATATTTCCGATGAGTTTTCGACATTTTCGTTCAAAGATTCGGAATCAGCACGTCAAAATACGTCCGAGGACATAAATTTGAAATTCGAAAAATGAAAAATAAAAAAGTTCAAAAATTATCTCTCGCGAGATCTCTCATGATATACTCGACTTTTTTGTCCGTCGATTTTTTCCGTTCAAATTCTCAGTATATACTAATTCGGTCATTCTAAATCGATTGGCGTTCACAGAATTCCTCCATCTCTAACCGTTCTCGAGTTGGTCAGCTCTGAATCAGTTTTCAAGTGGTTTTTTTGCCGCCAAAAATATTTCCGATGAGTTTTCGACATTTTCGTTCAAAGATTCGGAATCAGCACGTCAAAATACGTCTGAGGACATAAATTTGAAATTCGAAAAATGAAAAATAAAAAAGTTCAAAAATTATCTCTCGCGAGATCTCTCATGATATACTCGACTTTTTTGTCCGTCGATTTTTTCCGTTCAAATTCTCAGTATATACTAATTCGGTCATTCTAAATCGATTGGCGTTCACAGAATTCGTCCATCTCTAACCGTTCTCGAGTTGGTCAGCTCTGAATCAGTTTTAAAGTGGTTTTTTTGCCGCCAAAAATATTTCCGATGGGTTTTCGACATTTTCGTTCAAATATTCTGAATCAGCACGTCAAAATACGTCCGAGGACATATATTTGAAATTCGAAAAACGAAAAATAAAAAAGTTCAAAAATTATCTCTCGCGAGATCTCTCATGATATACTCGACTTTTTTGTCCGTCGATTTTTTTCGTTCAAATTCTCAGAATATACTAATTCGGTCATTCTGAGTCGAATGGCGTTCACAGAATTCGTCCATCTCTAACCGTTCTCGAGTTGGTCAGCTCTGAATCAGTTTTCTATTGGTTTTTTTGCCGCCAAAAATATTTCCGATGAGTTTTCGACATTTACGTTCAAAGATTCGGAATCAGCACGTCAAAATACGTCCGAGGACATAAATTTGAAATTCGAAAAATGAAAAATAAAAAAGTTCAAAAATTATCTCTCGCGAGATCTCTCATGAATTAGTCATGATATACTCGACTTTTTTGTCCGTCGATTTTTTCCGTTCAAATTCTCAGTATATACTAATTCGGTCATTCTAAATCGATTGGCGTTCACAGAATTCGTCAATCTCTAACCGTTCTCGAGTTGGTCAGCTCTGAATCAGTTTTCAATTGGTTTTTTTGCCGCCAAAAATATTTCCGATGAGTTTTCGACATATTCATTCAAAGATTCGGAATCAGCACGTCAAAATACGTCCGAGGACATAAATTTGAAATTCGAAAAATGAAAAATAAAAAAGTTCAAAAATTATCTCTCGCGAGATCTCTCATGATATACTCGACTTTTTTGTCCGTCGATTTTTTCCGTTCAAATTCTCAGTATACACTAATTCGGTCATTCTAAATCGATTGGCGTTCACAGATTTCGTCCATCTCTAACCGTTCTCGAGTTGGTCAGCTCTGAATCAGTTTTCAAGTGTTTTTTTGGCCGCCAAAAATATTTCCGATGAGTTTTCGACATTTTCGTTCAAAGATTCGGAATCAGCACGTCAAAATACGTCCGAGGACATAAATTTGAAATTCGAAAAATGAAAAATAAAAAAGTTCAAAAATTATCTCTCGCGAGATCTCTCATGATATACTCGACTTTTTTGTCCGTCGATTTTTTTCGTTCAAATTCTCAGAATATACTAATTCGGTCATTCTGAGTCGAATGGCGTTCACAGAATTCGTCCATCTCTAACCGTTCTCGAGTTGGTCAGCTCTGAATCAGTTTTCTATTGGTTTTTTTGCCGCCAAAAATATTTCCGATGAGTTTTCGACATTTTCGTTCAAAGATTCGGAATCAGCACGTCAAAATACGTCCGAGGACATAAATTTAAAATTCGAAAAATGAAAAATAAAAAAGTTCAAAAATTATCTCTCGCGAGATCTCTCATGATATACTCGACTTTTTTGTCCGTCGATTTTTTCCGTTCAAATCCTTAGTATATACTAATTCGGTCATTCTAAATCGATTGGCGTTCACAGAGTTCGTCCATCTCTAACCGTTCTCGAGTTGGTCAGCTCTGAATCACTTTTCAAGTGTTTTTTTGGGCGCCAAAAATATTTCCGATGGGTTTTCGACATTTTCGTTCAAATATTCTGAATCAGCACGTCAAAATACGTCCGAGGACATAAATTTGAAATTCGAAAAACGAAAAATAAAAAAGTTCAAAAATTATCTCTCGCGAGATCTCTCATGATATACTCGACTTTTTTGTCCGTCGATTTTTTCCGTTCAAATTCTCAGAATATACTAATTCGGTCATTCTGAGTCGAATGGCGTTCACAGAATTCGTCCATCTCTAACCGTTCTCGAGTTGGTCAGGTCTGAATCGGGTTTCAAATGGTTTTTTTGCCGCCAAAAATATTTTTGATAAGTTTTCGACATTTTCGTTCAAAGGTTCGGAATCAGCACGTCGAAATACGTCCGAGGACAAAAATTTGAAATTCGGAAAATGAAAAATAAAAAAGTTCAAAAAAAATATCTATCATGATATACTCTACATTTTGGTCCGTAGAATATCATATTATATTGCCAATGACTTCCAGAAATGTATCTAATTTCGCTCTGAAACTTTCTAGGTATATGTTCTAACAACCCCTGAGATAAAACGGATCATACTCAGGCTCATAGAAGTGCCCATAAAGGCAATGGGAATGGAATCCGTAGAACTGCTGAAACTGGTCGAAGAGTGCCCCAAAGGTTCAGAAACTCTTGTCACTAGGGTGATACACATTCTGACCGACAAGGGCCCTCCAACGCCTGATCTCGTCAACAGAGTTAGAGATTTGTACAACAGCAGGATCTCCGATGTTAGATTTCTTATTCCTGTTCTCAACGGTCTGTCCAAACAAGAGGTAATGGTCCTAGAGCCAGAGCCGAAAATTTTCTCTGACTTTATTAAAGCTGGTTTTTCGTTAATTAGTTATAGACGATGTGTACACAAGCATACTCTGGTCAGTCGAGCGAATCGTTGAACAGGTGAGTCAGGAGCGACATCAAAGATTTACCGCGGTAACAAAATGGATTTATTAAAGCTGAAAATTGTTGTACAGCTTCTATAATGCATATCAATGAAAGTTATTAAGGCCAGTCACTCATATATTAGAACAGAGCTGGCCAGTCAGTCCGTATATACAAGGTGTTTCATAATTGAATGCTGATCTTAAAGCTGATCCTTGGATGATTTTAAGAAAAACATTTATGTAAGCATAGGTCCACAACCGCTTTATTTATGAGATAGAGGATGTTGAAATTTAACAAAAAAGTCTTTCCCCAATATCTCTAAAACCTCTTTGGGTTTTTCTTTCAATTTTGGTAAGTTCAAAGTACGCGTGAAAATACATTTTTCCCATGATAAAGGTTTTCTTAATTTTTATCTAATAAATAAATATAAATCATCCAAGGATCAGCTTTAAGATCAGCATTCAATTATGAAACACCCTGTATATTCGGACTGACTGACCAGCTCTGTTCTAATATAGGAGTGACTGACCTACATTACTTTTATTGATATGCTTTATAGAAGTTGTATAACAATTTTCAGCTTAAATAAATCCATTTTGTTACCTCGGTAAATCTTTGATGTCGCTACTGAGTCGCCTGTTCTACGATTCGCTTGACTGACCAGAGTACACAACGACTATAACTGATTAAAGAAAAACCAGCTTTATTAAAGTCGTAGAAAATTTTCGGCTCTGGCTTTCTGTCGATAATGGTGCCATTTGAAGGAAAACAGCGATTTGATTAATTTTTGCTCTCATTACAGATAATATCAGCTTTGCCGAAGCTCATAAAGCTGAATCCTGTTGTTGTGCGAGAGGTATTCAACAGGCTACTCGGACTGCACGGTGATAGCCCTATAAGCCCTATCGAACTACTGGTTTCACTTCACCTTATAGATTCTACAAAGGCAGACTTAAAGACCGTCATCAAGGCGACTTCTATGTGTTTGCAGGAGAGACAGGTAAGTTCATCTATAATTTTCTCCCCGAACTGAAAATGAGTTTAAGACCTATAGCAGATGGAAATATGAAAATCAGAACAGGATTAAAAAAAATGTGGATCAACCAGGATTCTCATGGTTTCCGGTTATGTGTGTTAGACCGCTACACTACTAATCCTATTTCGAAAACCGGCGGATGTAGAGTCGGTCGATGGGATCAATTTCGTAGCGGTCTAACACACACGGCCGGAAACCACGTGGTCCTGGGTTCGAAACCCAATTGATCCACATTTTTTTTAATTCAGTTCTGATTTTCATCTTTCCGTCTGCTGTGTCATTAATTCATTTTCGAATTTAACAAACTACGATATCACAATTCGCTTTTACATTTTATTTGTAGGTGTTTACCCAAGAAGTTTTGGCCGTTGTTTTGCAGCAACTGATGGAACAGTCACCCTTACCAACCCTTCTTATGAGGACTGTAATTCAAGCCTTGGGTACCTACCCGAGGCTGTCTGGATTTGTAATGAATATATTACAAAGACTGATTTTGAAAAAAGTGAGTTCAGTTCAGTAGCCAATGATTTTGTTGTCTTATTTTAATTTATATTCTATTTATTCAACAGGTGGTTACAATTACAATTTGTTATGAAAAAAATTGTAAAATCTTGAAACTAAATATAATTAAATGAGTTGAGTTTAGAAAAAATAATAAATCTTTTCTGATTCTATCATTTTCAGTTTTGAAACTTTGAGATACATCTTGTTAATTTCTATGAATTGTTTAATTTCTTCTTTAATTTGTGTTTCATAAGTAATGTTATTATTCATTGTATTATTATTTTTATATCCCTCTATAAACAGAAATGTTTCTTGGGATCAATAAAGTATTATTATTAACTAACATATTATTATTAAATACATAATACAATACTAATAATATAAAATACAATATAACATAGCGATACAATACAATATAACGGTACAATATACAATATAAAAATACAAAACAATATAATAGTACACTAGGAAATAACAATAAAGTACAATGAAAGGAAGTATTTCAGGAAATATTGCGAATCAGTTCAATTTTAATGGTATTTGTGGAACTGCTAATAATATCAACCTGTTGATACGTATTTCCATTTCTGAGCACTCGGGTGACAGGACCAAATAAACCATAATTTGTGGAGTGAAATGGTATTTTGAATGTTTTGGTACTGACTTTGGTCTGTCTATTGACATTCAAATTAATTAAAGATGAAATCCCCTCACAATTAAAGCTGCTGGATAAAATTTTGTTTGAGAAACAGACATCTACAATACTTCTTCTATTCTCCAAAAACTTATATCACGAATAATTTTTTTTTGTGAATTCAATAATAAAAAAGTTTTTCATATGGTTTTTGGCGGACTCTGCATAAAGTATATAAAAAATCGTTTTAGGTATGGAAACAAAAAGTGGTCTGGGAAGGCTTCGTGAAATGCTGTCAGAGGACCAAACCTCAAAGCTTTGCAGTTTTGATGCAACTGCCCCCTCCCCAACTGGAGGAAGCTTTGACTATATGCGCCGAATTGCGAGAACCTCTTCGAGAACATTTGTTGACTTTTACAGAAGCCCAGCGCTCGCATATTCCGGCGCCCGTCCAAGAAGTTGTGCTGGGGCCGTTTGTTGTTCCCCCTCCGGTGATGGTGCCACCGCCCGTTGTTTTGCCGCAACCTGATGTGTTGGTGAGTTTGTGATGTTTTTTTACATGTAGTAGGCAACTTTGTGCATTCGTATTTTGTTGATTTACAAGTTTGAAAAAAATTGGTGATAGATTTTTTTGAATATAATCAAGGTTTCATGTTATATCTTCAGAAGACAAATAAAATGATCTTTTAAATTCTTATTTCGAGAAAAGAACTATGCGGATCTACACTAATAACGTGGAGACTGACAAATTGAATAATTTTTCAACATAGAAATAAACGAAATAATATACAAATATAAGAAATAAACGAAATATTAAATTAAATATAAAAATAAAAAATGAACAATTGAAACAAACTTCTCTAAAATATCTTGGCATTTGGATTGACGATAAATTGAAGTGGCAGAAACATATTGAAAAAATGTCTTCCGTTATTGTATCATTGAGAAGATATTTGAATCCCAAAATAGCTAATATATTTTTATATTCCCGTATTATTAGTAGAATCAAATATTTGATTAATATATGGGGATCTTGTTCTGAAAATAATTTTACAGATCAAAATAAAAATATATTTCCTCCAAAAAAAAAAAATTGAAATTGAATAGATTCTTTCTTTGTTTTAGTGTTTTGTTGTTTCCTTTATTGTAATTCTAAAAGTTTCATTTAATAGAATATCTTAATAAAAAGACGTTCGTTCATGAGCAGTCTCATACCAGTATAATACCACTACTGTGCGCCTCTCCTGTTACCCCGCCCGACGCATTAACGGACCACGTGGCAATGCGACACACCGCACACAGCTCACGTCGATATCCCTTCCTCGAGCGAGTCGAGGAGAAATTGTAATGCTCTCTCAACATACAGCAAGCTATTCTTTATGCTGTCATGAAACCGTCATAACCAAGAAGAAAATTTTCCGATACCGTTTACTTATTTATAATGTTATATAATTACTTAAAAAAACACACTATCATTGATAATCCAGTAACGACAGACAAACTCGAGCAAAAAGTGAAGAATGAACTGTATATAGCACTCTGAAACTCGGCACATGACATCTCGACATCATGTTTTATTGAAAAAAAAATTTTTACCAAAAAATCAGGGTTGGAACCTAAAACATTTTTCATTTAAAGAAAATAATTTTTTTGTTGTTGTATCAGAAAATATAAGATTTATCAAAAAACGATTTCGATAGATTGAGAGATAATTCAATTCTCCACAAGAATGATTTTCAGTAATACCTTATGAAATTCGCCCGTTTTCTCAGAAAATGTGGTTTAACGCCAACGTCACATTTCATGCTAACCCGCCACTGCAAGTCCAGACAGGGCCGAAAATTAGATTTGTCATAACTTTGTTAAAAATTATGGTAGAAGGAAAAGAAAAAGTGTATATCGTTGCTGAAGACTTCTACTTCCTCATGCAAATATAACATGTCAGTATCTGAGTACCTAAAATGTATTTTGTCCCACTTCACATAACCCTTCTACGATAGTTATGGAGAATCCGAAAGTCATGGATATTTTAGTTGATATGAAATAATTATATTGAAGCAGGAATCAGTACCCTGTTTGGACCATATGCAACGATTTAAGACTAGTGAGACAAGTCTCACTCATACATACCAAAGAAAAAAGTGGGTTTTAGCCCTGCCTCAGTTTTCAACTCACCCATAATCCCGGCAATTTCTTCAGTAAATGTTGAATATAAGTAATCGCTCATACACATCCTACATAAAAAATGAAGTATATGATTTGAAGCTTGAGGTTTGCACTTCACAATAGTGTTATTAAATATATATATGCAAGATATGAATAAGCGATTATTTTCAACATTTAGTGAAGAGAATGCCGATTTTATGGGTAAGTTGAAAATGAGGCAGGAGTAAAACAAAGTTTTTTTTGGCATGTATAAGTGGGACCTGTCACACTACTTTAAAATTGTTGCATGTAGTCCAAAGAGGGTATGGGTTGCTGCTTTAGTATAATAATTCCATATTTACCAAATTATTCATGATTTTCAGATCATCAGCAAACATCTTCGTGAAGTGCGACAAAACACATTGTAGGTACTCAAATACTCGCATATTATATTTGCATGAGAAGGTAGGAGTCTTCAGAAACGATATAAACTTTTCCTTTTTCTTCTCCGATCATTTTTAACAAAGTTATGACCAATCAAATATTCGTCTCCGCCAGAACTTTCAGCGGCGGTAAGGGTAAACGTGAAATTTGATGTCGGCGTTCAATCATGTTTTCTGAGAAAACGAGCGCATTTCATAAGAAATTACTGGGAATAATTTTTGTGGAAAATTGAATTGTTTTTCACCCTTTTAAGTTGTTTTTCCGATAAATCATATACTTTCCAAGATTACAGCAAAAATCTATTTATATATTTTTAAACGAAAAAAAAAATATGTTCCACCCCTGGAATTTTTTTTACGTGTTTATCATGGTTCCAACTACTAGCATACCAAGTTTGGTGGTGCTAGAATCGATTCTTGTCTCAAAACCAAATCGTACTGGATTATGATAACAATAGTTATTTGATACTTTCTACCATGGCAGTAAATTGTATGTATACCCGGATTCATAGTTAAATAAGTCGACTTGATTACTTTTTGTTTTGATTTCAGGTGCTAGAAAATCAGCCTATTCTTTCGGTACCCCCTCCTCTAGCTGAGCCCTTACCCCCCGGAATGGATTGAATGAATGGAACTCCTTATTTCGTAGTTTAATTTCAATAAGTACTTGATTCAATTAGATGATATTATGTGTATGTGTGTTTCATGTAATAATAAAAACTTTATTGAACTGAAATTCAATCCAACAGGCTATTGACCGAAGTCCTTCTGCCTATTTCATGTAATTTAAAAAATATAAATAAATAAATGAAATGTATATTGTGACAAATATAATAAACTAAAAGTCAAACGTCAAGTTCAACCTTTTCATTGAAATCGATTCTTTTTGAGACGTGTCGGATCTTTCCGTGTTGTGATTCGAAGATGATGAACGAGCGCTGGAAAACGAAGAATAAGTGCTCGTAGTTACCCTGCTTTCGGGTATTTGAATGTTGTATTCCATAATATAACGGTTGATCAGCGGAGACATTTCCTGGTGCGACGCAGCAAGTTCTGTGATGCGTTTCAGGACGTTTTTGTTCACTTCTTGGAGTTGTCGTATTTCGAAGTCTCTCTGAAATGATACCAGCGTTAGTTGATCCCATGTCGCGGGCAGTGGAACTTTGGACCGGCCCTTTTTTTATGTGTTGGAGATATGGATTGTAACGCCAGCAATTTGGATGCCGACTCTGGCTACTTATACCTATTAACAATTGTCAAAATTGTACCTTCAATTTTAATCCAGTTAATAATAAATGAATTTTTTTTTTGTTATTTCCATCAACCGTCTGCCCCTTTACAAGCAACCCTCAGAAGTCCTCGAGAGACTTGTGCGAGCTAGGGAAAATGCAGCCCTTACCTTTTAACGTGTAATGCCATGCACAAGGTCGGTATCAGCGCGGCGATTCGAACCCGCGTACTTTGGCATAGCAAGCGAGAAATCTACCTGCGCGCCACCAAGACCCAAATGAATATTATTATTAGGTAACAATGTATGATCAATAAAGCATCAAGTGCTTTGTTCTGTTTTTGAGATCTGCGTTTGTGGAAAAAATATTGTGTGTAATTCGAGCACAAAGTGTAATTGTCGAGCGGCAATCCATCACTAAATGATGATATTTATCTATAAGTGTCAAGACGACAGTTTATTGTCTACAGAACGCTAATGAAAGTCCTCAACATGCAAAATGTAAAAAACTCTCAGAATCATTAATTTTAATGTTTCATCTTATGAAGTTTTGAATTTTCGTCGTATTATCAATTGATGACATTCGAGTTAAATCTATTTTTTTCAAGAATTAATATATGTACGAATAGTATGTACAGAATTATTACTTTTCCTACGAGCGTGCGGAAAAGTAACTTTTCCGCACGATTTTTCGTTTTGAAAGTTGTACTTTTCCTTACGATTCAAAATCGCGGAAAAGTAACTTTTCCGCACTATTTTTACTTTTCCGTACGATTTTTAAAACACTCGTAGGAAAAATATTGTACCTAACTCTTACAGAAAATATCTTTTCCGCCCTTAACGGCTTGCCCGAACTCCGCTCCGCGTCGTTCGTACAACTGCCGTCGCGTGCGGAAAAGTACTACTTTCCGCACTTGTTAGGTAAATAGCTATTACGCACAGTTGAATTTTTTACGCACTTTTGCTGAAATAGATATTTATCTAATTCAGTTTCGAAAAGTCAGGTTTTGAGAATTATGAAACGTCAGGTTTTTCAAAACTACAAGTGAAAATGAGTTGTGTAATATTCATTAACCAACTAGTTGTGTAATGAAATAGAATAAGAAACTAATAATTTTACCTTTGAAAATATTCAAAACAGCATTTGCTGCGTCATAACTAACTTTAGATTTTTGTGGTATTAATAATTCATTTTATGCTTTATATGCCGATTCTTCTGTATCAGACGCTATTTCGTCGGAAAAACTACTCATTTTTGACAAAGTATCATCCAAAAACTTAAGCACTGTCATAGAAAAAGTATATCAAGACTTTGACTTACATTGTATTTAGAAATATCCCTATTCTTGATTTTTTTCATGAGTTTTCTGAGTTGAGCCTCAACTCTTTTCAGTTTCTCGGCCTTATCGAATTCTTGTTTTCGCACACAGTTCAATTCATCGTCCAGATTGGTGATTGTTTCATTATGTTTGGCTATGGTTGTTTCAATTTCTGATAGTTGGAATTTTAGGTCTGAAAATAAACGTTAAAGAAGATTATTCCAAAAACTACTACTCTGATTGACAAGTAGTTGCCAACTTGCCCACTGCAAAATGTGACTGTTTTTTTTTATAGAATTTTGGGTTCAAATTTTTGCAGACATTATATTTTTTAGTAGTACTTATATGCTATCTGTATACCTTCTAGTTCCTTCTCTTTCATGGCCAATTCATTCTTGTGGATTTTTAGTATATTATTAATTTCCCTGAATTGTCCAGTTAGTATTCGCATTTCTTTGACTTCTTCATCTAGAAAAAAAAACATTTTCCATTTCTTGAATCTCTGGTATTTAATCAATACGAAAAACGAAAATATTTCCAAGAATTTTCCATTTTATAGAACCTTTTGATTTATCCAAGGCATTTGATAGGGTTGATCACATTCTGCTTCTGCAATATAAGTAGGTGAAAATCTGGAGATTCCAAAAGGATATAAGTATTTTAAGTGAGCACCAAAATAATATTCGGCCACCAAAAGTAATAAACGAGCACCAAAAAACCTCAACCAGAAATATAATACACCAAAAACATTAAATAATCTCTCACGCATTTTCAACATGCAAGCTAGGTTAGCTTGCTCGGGTTAGGTTTGTGTGTCAATTGCGAGCGAAACACTTATTCACGCAATTTCGACTCTCAAACTAGGTTTATTTTGGTGCTCAAATATTTGGTGTTCAAGTAATATTTGTGGTGACAACAATAATTAGTTGCTGCTATATATAAATAAACTTCAAACCTTAGTTCATTGGTGCTCAAAAATAAACAATTTGGTAATTAAATCATGGTGTTCCATTATGAATTTTGGTGACAAAAGATAAATATTTGGAAATCATATCAATATTACTTCGGTGCTCGGTTAAATACAACACATTCCAAAATAGTTACAATGAGTTTTAAATTTTTTTATTTCGATGAACCTACATTCCTGTACGTTTCTTTAAAACATAATAGTAATTATTCGAACAAAGTTCGAAGAGTATGCCGGAGAGTTAAGTTTCAAACAAATGAAACGAATAATTTCGACAGAGTCGAAATCCCTTTCTTTTCTCACTATCCCGCAAAATGGAAAATTTGAAGCGAATATTAAAATAACATATTCATCGAGGTCAATATTATTATTATTAATGTTGACTTGACATTCGAATAACTAGTCCATCGAAGTAACTTTTCATTTTCTTAGATTTGTATTAAAAATAAACAAACAATCCTCGTGAAGCAACGAATAAATACCTTTTTCTTTCTTTGAACTATGTCAAGGAAATCTCATATTTGCACTATCCACGATTTTCTCCGTTCAATCTTCATCACTTTTCATTTCTACTTAAATTAAATTTACAGTTATCAAGAATTCGTTATCTGGATAGATGCCCAATTTAACACATTTCATTAATTATTGTTGTCAACTAGTTTCTGACGGCCAAAAAGCCACAGCTACCTTGGATTACCTAGGTCCAATAGTTCCTTAGAGGTATATGCTATTATTTTGACATTGTATTTCCTTGCTTAACAACCAATCAGTGGATTTCAAATTTTGAAATTCAGCCAATAGAATCGGAACTACAGTGAAAATATAGCTTGTCGCTGTATTTTCCCGGTGATAAACCTGCTTAGTTTTTGTTTTACTATCCGTCAAGTGAAAATAATAATTCAAATTATGAACGTCAAATTTATGTGTTTTGACTAGTTATCTTTATTTATCAATATGAGCGATCGTTGGGGACAAATATCCATTGGTATCATAGATGAGGCCGTGGAAAAGAGTATTCCGTTGAATACGGCTAGAAGTAAAGCATCATTTACCAGGTGACACGATTTTTCTTCATTTCAAATCGATATATTGTCGTCCTAAATATAATTCGTGGTATGATTAAAAACCTATAATTTTTTGGAATATCAATTCATTGGCAATCCTAATGCAAGAAAATACAACTCGTCCTGCGGACTCGTTGTATTTTCAGCTTTGGGATTGCAATTCATTAATATTCCAAAAAATTATCGGTAATAATCATACCACTTATTATATTACCCCTGAATATATTCGCCGCGGTAGTTTGGAATTTTGATAATACTTATTTAATAGTAAGAATGCTAAGAATATTGGCGAAACATTTGTATATCAGATATTTATAGGTTATTAGTTGCCCAAGAAAATGAGAACTGGCTTTATGACAGGATTTCGTTATGATTCGGATCTGTCACTGTTGTTGCATGAAACTGTTGGTTGCCTAGCAACAGCCGTTAAAAAAGGGCACTTTTTTTACTCTTTTCTGTTTAATAATGAAATCGTATGTTGATAGTGAAATATTGTAATACTTTACGCACCCAAACCACACATAAAAGTGGACTTTTTTTGACAGTTGTAAAAAACAATTTTATTGAATCTATTGAATCTATTGAATATACTCACAGAAGTAAAACCAAATTTTTGAAAAGTTATATCCTCAAAAACCAGATAACAAAACAAACAACAATGATAATAATGAACATTTATTACCTTCATCTTTCACTTGGGCTAGACTGTTCTTGAACGACGCGTTCGTCAAATTCACAATTTTCAGGGTATTCTCCATCGCAACTATCTCTTTCTCTGTAGTTTTGATTTTTTTATCCAGTTCGTCGCCTTCCTGCTGCAGCAGGAATTTTTCTTGCGCGTTTTTCATCTTGAAATACGTCAAAGAAAACGGTTGGCCGTTTTCGTCATTTCCTAGACCTCCTAGCGCCAGATGGTATTTTTTCTGGATCTGCTCTATCTTGATTCGGCGCAGGGCAATGTCTGCACGAAGTCTGCCCCTGTCCTCCTCGAGGTTTCGCTTTTTCGATTGGGTTATGGTCTTCTGCGTGTTTATCTCCAACTGCCTTTCTTTCGTCACCTCAAATGTAGATAGATATTCACGGATTTAAGAATAGGAACGTTTTTTAATATTTCATACTCCTCTATTATTTCCGGGTTTACCGGAAACGAATCCAACTTGGGATTTGGGGATGATTCTGAGTAAGATCACATGGTTTTGAGACAAAAAATTCACCAAATTGATTTTTCAGAAGTATTTTTATTTTTGCATCTAGAGTGTGCTGGACGAACTTCAATCAATGTCATGAAGATGACTGAATGAAGAGTAAAAATCAACAAACACACACATTTTTCCGCCTAGTTGAGTAACTTGGGCTGCTTCAGATTTTCAATACCACTATTTCATAAAAAATTCGATTTTTTTTAAATGAGATCAAGTATGCTGTGGGTGCAAACCTTCAATTTTTGGATCAAAACGAAGGAGATACATTATTTTGCAAATCAATCAATTATTAAATGAGAAAACATTTCTAAGGCTTTTTATTCGCTCTTACTGAATCAAACTTTGAAATTCTTGATGAAACGCTCTGTATAATTATTGTACATTTTTCGAATCCACGAACATCTCCAAGTATTCAGATGTATTCCCATTCTCATCGAAGAATTCCAACTCAAAATGAAAGGTGTGCTATGAAAACAAAAATTACTCTGACAAGTCAGATCTACAATAATAAGTTCTCATACCTCTAGTGTGCTTTAGATTATCAAATTTTTCAAAAAGTTGACTAGGTATTAATTCATGATTGCGAGAAAAATTGGAGAGACGCAACTTTCTATGCCGAAAGGTATTCCACCAGAACTCATCCATGGACCAACCAGGAAAGTTTTCATCATTGATGAGGTAACGGAAATCAATGTTTGAAATGAAATCTGACTAGATTCATTGCTATTGAACGCATTAAATTGGGAATTTTAAGGTTGTTATGTCAGATATACAAAATGGCCAAACATGCAGTGTCATGCTCATCTTACGTAAATAACATTTATTAGAGGAATTAGCCAAGAGTTGCAAATTAGTGACGAGTCAACAATGAAGATTTTCAAAAAACATAAGTACGTGTCGTTTAAGTGTACAGTGCGGCAGTATTTGTATAAACATGACGGATACTTCAAAATAATAATGCTAATACCGCGATGGTTTTCGTTCTTCGATATCGTTTTACGGCGAATCAAAATTCCCGAACAATGGATTGCGGAATGCATGTCGAACATCCCTACTATTCAACTAATTTTGGTATTAGGTATGAGTTTCTTCTTTGTTTAAATTCAGTATGAACTTTTGTTATGAAAAAAAAATTATGTTTTATTTCAGTTTCATTCAATTTTGTTTCCACAGTAGGTACAGCTTTCAGAGTAAAAAAAAACACTAAAACTGCAAAGTAAATTGGAAGTCCATGAAATTTGTTATGGGGTTAGTTTAATAATAATAGACGAATAGGTATCCAATGAGTTACGGGCCCTACTCTGTGAAAATCGAAAGAAAATCCGGTTCAAATAATTTTCCGACGCTTTCCGGCTGTAACTCGGAAAAAACTTGAAAATTTAAAAAATATCGAGCGACTAAAAATGAAGCTAGAGAAATTGGGAACAAAAAAATTCCTATACACTTTTTCCGGAAAACCTTACGTCTGATCGAAAAATTAAAGACAACGAAAAAAAATTATCCGCACTCCAACTTTTGATCGAAAATCTCGAGCAGAAGATAAAAAATTGTTTCGAAAATGTAGTTTTTTCTTAAAATTTTTATGGTTTCAACAAGGAAAAACACTGGTTTATATTATTTATTTATTATTATAATAGACAACTGCGAGACCGGGAAGGGCATGCGCAGAACGCGTCAGTCATATACAGGGTATCCCATTCTCACTTCATTTTAAGACTGAAAGTTCCAATAAACATATACCCCAAAATGAGTATTAACCGAGCTACAGGGTGTTGAAACTGACCCAAAAAAATATATTTTCCAGAATAACTCCATAACGGCTTAACTTTTCTTAATGAAATTTGGTATTTCACTCGACAGCATTCAGTTTCATATTTCAAGGCAAATATGTGTTTGTTATTCTAAACAGGGGCGTACGGCAGGTGGGTATCCCTATTCGCCCCTCCCCAACTTTAACGCCACTGGATTAATATCGATTTCGTCTTCTTTTTCCTAATCCCTAATATTTCCCATACAAAAAAGGTATAGGTTTCATTATCAAAAATATCAACGGTTTTTAAGACATTTGAATTTTCGACTTTTGAGGGCTGCTGTTCGTAAGGAGACGACAGCCGGTTAACGGAAAAAACAGTTTTTTTTAACAATAATATTTTTACTCTACATTCATGTACATCATATAGATGCAAAAATAAAAAAATACTATTGACAAAACAGTTGTGTGTAGGTATTCTTTTTTTTCGGAACCAAGTGATCGTACTCAGAATCGTCCCTAGAATAGAAAGAAAGTAAAAATATACAGGGTGTTCCATTTGAAACTCCCTAGTTAAAATCTCATACTATTGGAACTCTAGGAACTATTGCTTGTCTAAACAATACGCTGACACCCCCGGCATGGATCTTATACATGATTACATGGATTTGAACTCTCAAAACTCTCTTACTTGGTCTAAATTCAACCTCAGTTTTTCCAAAGTGAAAATTTCCTTTTCTTCTTTCTTTTTCTCGATTTCTATATGGTTGACGCGCAACCGCACCATATTTTCTTCCACCTGTTTCTCCTGCGTTGCTTTCTTAGCGGCCGCGATGTGTTTTAGCCCGATTTCATAGACTAACAAATGATTCTCGCATTTATTCTGCAAAACGGCGAGCGCTTCTTTGTCCGTCGCAATGACCAGAGTGAGCCGCCTCATTTCCTCCTGGAGACGGTCCACTTGGTTTTGGAGAGCGTGTTGTACCTAGATAACACAAGACGAATTATATCTGACCCCGATAATGATGAAAGTTACGAAAAATTATCGACAATCGGGGTTCCGCAGGGTTCAGTTTTGGTACCAATTCTTCGTTTGATTTATGCGAATAATAAAGTTTATTCAAAATTCTAAAATTCTAAAAAATATGTATAACAATTTGTAAAAAAGTGAATAAACGATTCAATTATACTCGCGAAGTTAAAAACTTGTTGCGAGAAGATAACATATAAGGATTATATATACATCATTAATTCACATATTATATACATATGTTTGTTAAATTTTCGAAATGGAATAAAATGATAATGAAAGGCAAATTGACTGAGTTAATTGAAACAAATTTCGAGGAGACTCATGAATCCATGTTTTAATTTGATTTTTAAAAGACTTGTTCATTTCTATATGTTTTGGAATCAAATCATAGAAGAATGGCAATAAGTATTTGAAATTTTTCTGAGGCCTTGTTGTTTTAACTTTATTTTTTACTGTGATATTATTTTTATTCCTTGTATTATATATATGATTATTGAAGTTTATATTCGATTTATGTTTATGGATATAAACCATTATGTTGTATCCAAATAATTGTCTTATATCCATTTTCTTTGTTTCCCTGTACAAATTTTCCCTTGGATATAAATAACACTTCCTATATATGATTTTCAAAAACCATTTCTGGAGAACCTCAAGATTTCTGAGGTGGGCTTTCACGACTCCTCCCCAAGCCAGAATACCATAATTCAATTGATATTGTATTAATGAAAAATAAAGAATGTTGAGAGTTTTTATGTCCATAAATGTTTTGAGATACTTAAATTTTGATAACAAACTTCGCAATTTTCCCAATAGGAATACTATTTGTTTATCCCATTTTATATGTCTGTCGAACATAACACCTAAGTACTTGATATTATAAGTTTCTTCGATTCTAGTTTTTTATTAATTAGTAATGGCATATGAATATCAACCGAATTGGTGAACATTTTTCACTTTTCAAATGTGACAAAATTTTATAAAACCTATTTTTTTGACGTTTGTAGAAAAAAATTTGTTTGCATCTCGTGCGCGAAATACATTTTTTACATTGGCACGTTTCATGATTTTTTTATGTCATATAAAAGAGTATCTTTCTGTTCTTTCCTTTTCGTCGTAAATTGTATATTGTTGGTTCATATTATTTGAAAGAATAAATGATCAAAACATGGTTTTTGAGGGAAAAAAAACATATTTTGACCTAGGAACAAGCCAACCTTGTCCTCAGCTAGCACAGTTGCGTTCTTTGAATGCCAGGAATTTTAAAAAAGTGGAATTATTACTAATTTCGATATATTTTATCTTTGTATATAGGAAGATTTTGCTATTGTGTATAGAAAAGCACATAGATCTAAAATATATTAAAGTACGAATGTTGATACTTGCATCTTTATGGTTTGTCAGGATTTTCTCCAGTTCCAGTATTTTCGCATTATTTTCTTCGGTTAGATCGTCTCTTTTCGATTCGTACATGATCTTATACAGCTTTTTCTCTGTGTCGTCAATGCGATATTCCTGTAAACAAATTTACAAGCAAAACATGTAAAACATATTTGAAAGCTTTTAAGAAACACCCAATTTGTTGAATAAGTACTTTATGGAAAAATTTGAAGATGAAATTGAAATTGAATTTTTCTAAATTCTAGCTCGAAATTGCAGTGGATAGCTATTTGTATAACAAGGGAGGATAGTGCCAATTTTCCTTCCGCAGGATGTAAACATCCAAGTGAGGAAAAGACACTTTACTCCCATGTAATACATATGATTTTTCCTCCTACCCACTTAATAAACCTTTTTTTGTAAATTTGAAACGCATCTCAACTGCTTTTGTTTGAAACGGACCTATACTTGCATGATGGAAAGTATACAATAGCTATTGGTATTACTAGAGAGGAAAGTGCCTCTTTTCCTCCCGCAGGATGTAGTTTACTGCCCGACGCGAAGCAAGGAAAGAAAAGACACTTTACTCCCATATATACATATGATTTTTCCTCATACCCACTTAATGAACCTTTTTTTGTAAATTTAAAACGAATCTCAACTGCTTTTGTCTAAAACGGAAAAGTACTTTCCTCCCTAGGGAGGAAAAGTATGAGATTTCTCCCTGGTTTAATGGAGGAAAGTGTGTACTTTCTATAGGGGTAGGAGGAAAACAACATTTTGGCCCAGAAATAACCCCCTCTGTATCTTCATTGTTATTATTTATAGATGATTCAAATTTGGTACATCTATTTGATGTCGTGAAAGTACAACTTAGCAAGTATCAGACTAAATATGACACTTCTGGTTGACCGGAAGCGCATACAATTTATTTAGTTCAAATGGAAAGTGCCATTTTTTGAAAATTATGATTTTCCGGTACAAAATGACCTTTTCAACGATGTATCATAATCATACCTACTTCCAATTAACAAACTACTGATATAATTGAGATTTTATAAAAAATTGATGACGTAAAATAGATGTACCGAACGAAACAACTATACAATACAATATAATAATAATGAAGATATAGGGGGTAAGTTAATCCAAAATATAAATCAAAAAAAAATCATCAAATGATTTCTTCTATTGCTTAATTCGTATTTTAATATTGTTACCATATCATAAACGACTTCTCTGATTTTTTCCAAATCTTTCTTCTTGGAGTGAATGTGTTTTCTCAGCTGGGCACAGTTGCAATTACAATTATTCAATTCCAGTTCGAGAGTTTTCCCGATGGCTTTCTGGTCCTTCAAAAACTTATCGATCCGGAACATCGCGCTGTTGATTTTTTCCGTATCCGACATATAGATATTGTACAACTTTTCTTCGTTATCTATGAGCTTTTCTATGCGTCGTATCCTTTCCTCGGATGTCATGCTGCTCTCTTTCAACTCGTTGAATTTTTTTTCCAGTTTCTCGATGTCTTGTCGATATTTCACGCTCAGTGTTTCCTTGTCGGAGTAGGTTTGGTCCAAACGTTTTCCTTTGATTCTTTCGTTTTCCAGATCGAGAGATGTTGCTGCCACTTGACGCTTCAAAGTGTGAATCTGAAGAAATTATATAATAATCATTATAAAAACTGTAATTTATTCTTCAGAACTACGGAAGCGTAAAAGGGCCATTATTTTTTTATTTATTTTTTCTCCCTAATTCCGAGTTGCAACTCGGAAAATTACTAAATTCCGAGTTGCAACTCCGATGAAATTCCGAGTTGCAACTCGGAATTTAGTAATTTTCCGAGTTGCAACTCGGAATTAAGGAGAAAATTAAAATACAAAAATAATGGCCCTTCTACGCTTCCGTACAGAACAGATTGTTGATTTTCTAATCAAAAGCTATCATTTGGATATTGACTGAAAAGTTCTCTACAACTTTGATGCAACAACATGCCATTTATAGGGGTAAAAAGACTTTTAATAAATTGTCTGTTTCTTTGAAAAAATTAGTTTTTCTGGATTTGAGAACAAAATTAAATACTGGTTGATTGAGAATTCTGTTTGTTTGTATGTGAAATAATTTTTTTATTGTTTTTATTTATGTAAAATGCAACTATTAATTTGGGTGCATACCTTTAAGTTCATTTTAATATTTTTCTTTATTTGTTGTTTCGCATATCCAGATTCAAATCGACAGCAACGAGAAATGTGGCCTTCTCTCTCTTGACTTGTATAAAGCATTTGATACGGTTGATACGAAATTTTATTTGCAAAATTATACTCAATCGGTATAAGGGGAAAAATTCATGAATGATTTCAAAATTATCTGATGAATAAAAAACAGTACGTATTAGCAGTTCTTTGATGGATATCAAATGTGGGGTACCACAGGGATCAATTTTAGGGCCTGTTTAATTTTTAATTTATATTAACTCCATTACAAATTTGCAATTGAAAGGAAAAATAAAACTATTTGCTGATGATACCACATTAATATATTTTGCCGCTGATTTCAAAGAGATACGTGAAAATATGGAAAGTGGTCTAAATGTAATTTCAAAATGGTTACAACGTTTCAAACTTACTCCAAACTTTAATAAATCAAAATTTATGTTTGTTTCTAAAAAAACACAAAAAATTCCATTCATCCACTATTATTTGGATCAAACTCTATAAAATACCCCAAAATTACTAAATTTTTGGGTCTTATTATTGATGAAAAACTATCATGGAACAATCATATTGATAAATTGAGAAAAAAAATCAATCCACTCATTGGTGTACTGTTTAAAATAAGGAAATTTGTTCCCCTCAAATACCTTAAAAATATTTACTTTTGTCTTATCCATTTTAACCTACAATATTTGATATCAATCTGGGGAACCGCTAATAATTCAGTTTTGAAACCTCTAAAAAAACTATAAAATAAATCTTTGAAATGTATTTACAACTTGCCATTTTTAGAACCAACAGTAAACTTATATAAACCTAATAATTTACTAAATTTGAATTCCCTTTATAAAGTAAAATTTGTTCATTTATTCACTTCATTCGATTAAAGCAGAAAGTTTCCAATTTAAATTTCATTGAAATCAATAACATCCATAATCATCAAACAAGACAAGCAAACTGTTTAAGCATCGGCAATTTCAGAACTAATTTTGTAAAAAAATCGATATACCATGATGGTATAGATATCTACAATTCACTACCAAATGAAATAAAAAAATTAAAAAAGTGACGATTTTTAAAAATAGAATAAAGACCTTTTTTTCTTTGTTAATTATTCTAAAATGGCTTAATTTTTCCATAATTTATTTTATTTTCCTGCCTAACTATTTTGAATTCAATCAACATGAATACTTTTTTCTTATCTTTTTAAGTTGCTTTTGAATTGTATCTATATCAATTGTATATTATTTTTTATTGTAGGTATTGTTATTATCATTATTTTTTTTGTATCCCTATCATAAACAATCCTGTTTCTTGGGATATTATGAATGAATAAATAAATAAATTCACTATATTTGTCTATTATAATATATCATTATTTTCTACATTAATTTCACATGATCATGTACAACTTATTTGATCATGCATGAGACATTCATTACTATTTATTATATTGACATTGTATTTGTTATTTTGAACACCAATAAATAAATAAATAAATCTACCTCGCTGTTGATTAGTAGGACATGTTGACTCAAATCACTGAAATCCCTCCTCATCCGTGAATTTACGGCATTCAAAGATTGAACTTGTAATTCAATTTCGTGATTATTCCTCTGTTCGTTTTTCAAAAAAGCGTTTTCTTCCTCGAGTTTCTCTTGCTGTTTTTGAATCATCTCTTGCATGGTAGCCATTTGGTCTTGAGTTTTCATGATATCGTTATCACGTTGCTGCAACATTTTCACCGTGTCTTTCCATTGTGAGATCAGAGCATCCCTTTCTGCCATCATCTGTCTCAATACTTTTCCTGAAATTGTCAAAAAACCGGCCATTACAACAGTTTTTTTTTTTTTTGAGTAATAATCTCCAAATAAATTCAGTCATGATAACAACAATGTAAAATCATACACAATTGTTACGAACACCGTAATATTTGCAGGCGTAAACATACTGTCTATAGACAGTTGGGATAAATCAAAATTATAAATGACAATATCTTGCCAAAAATCGCCGTCACAATTGAAATAGTATGGTCTGAAGGTCTCTGTGACGGAATGGAAAAAATTCATTTTGAAACCAGGACAGGAGTACAGAAAATATCCATATATTATATCACAAGACCTGTGAATTTAATCGTTTGAAGTCTCAAAATATTTCGAGCTTGGAATTATTTATTATTATTATTTTGCTTGGAAAATTTTAATAGTAGTTTACCTAACAAGTGCGGAAAGTTGCGCTTTTCCGCACGCGATTGCAGATGGAAATGGCGTGCGGAAAAGACACTTTACGCTCGTGTTAGGTACACTATTTTTTCTACTAGCGGAAAAAACAACCAAAAGTTAACAAAATACATTTTAATTTTGTTTTTTAAATCGAAAACTATTCGCCGTACGAAAACAAGTCAGGGGGCCATTTTTAGGAGTAGATAGAGGACAATCATAAATATAATAGTGCTTTGTAAAAAAAAACACAGTGGCGTATAATTAATATTTTTGTTAACTTTCAACACACTGTATCTCAGAAATAAAATGGTTGCGAACGCATGGGAAAAACGGTCTTATTTTGGAACACGCCCTTAGAATATTTGTATTGAATTCAGAAACCTGTATTATTTTCTGAATAAGCTAATACCAAGGTATTTTCTATCAATTTTTTCGCTAACAACAAATCTTATATTTTATATTTTTAACCATTCCAACAATATGCATTGAAGTAGGCAGAGTTTGTATGTAAAAATTTCAAATTTTAACGAATTTTCATCGCCTTGTGTCAAAATATCTGTATAAGGGTTTTATCAAAAATGAAGTTTTTTTGGCTTCTTTCCGGGGTTTGCCGTGGTCTTCTTCGGTTTAAATCTCCAAACGTTTCATTGTAACAGCGGCAATCATCTTCAGAGGCGTTGTCGAAGTATTTTTCTTGACATATCCTGAAACTCCTTCAGTTCCAGTTTATAGGAAAGCACTCATGTTAATTCCAAGGTGTTAAAAAACTTGGCGAAGTTTCTCCTATTATTTCTGCGAAGTCACGGCAAAAATCTTTGAATTTGTAATGATTTGTATAATTTTTTACCGTGAATTTTTTCGATAATTTAAAAGTTATTCCACTTCCTCATTTCGCTACCAACGTATGGAAGTTTCCGTATGTAACAATTACTGGTCTTCAGATAAGTAGAAGAGGTCAGAAGCTGGAGTGGCCACCTAGGTCACCAGATTTGACCCCATTGAACTATTTTTCGTAAGGTTTTTTTTTAATGTTCATATCAGACGGATATAGAGCGATAGAAATTCATGTTTCTTTCTAAATCACATATTATGGAGAACTAATACCTGATCTCTCGATAACGAGCTCATAGTTGTTAACGGTCGCAGCAATTTTGGTCACTTTCCCTCTCTTGACCGCAAGCTCGGTCTGTAGATGCTGCCTTTTGGCTTCGAGCTCGTTGTACCTCCTCTCGTCCTCCTTGGAAAACTTCTGCAGCAGGTCGATGTCTTCGTCTCGCTTCTTCAGCGACTCTTCCCAAGCTTTCAACGCCTCGGCGTCCCAGTCCATCTCCGTTTTCAAACGGTCCGCTTTGGTCACGCCTTTTTGCAGATCGACCTTTTTGGCGGTCAGCCTTTCATCGGATTCTTTCAGGTTCCTAGTGACGTCTTTTATGGTGTGGGCGGTATTTTCTTTATCGGATTTGATTATGTGATAGAGGTTTTCCACATTTTCCAGTTGTTGTTTGTGAGCTGTTATCAGTTTCTGAAAGACAAGCATTGAATATTGAATTATGAGACTTCGGAAGGATCAGTAGATGATCTGATCCTATGACAATGGATATGAGCTTATTCTATTACCCTCGGGTCAGATTAAGTACGCAATTTCCAAAAACTATGAAAAACATTTTGCGTCCAAATGACGATGGAAATAATTTAAAATTAATATATTTTAGAACATTTTCTCAAATAGACAACGCCGTTTTCGTACCTGCGTTTGATCATTTTCCTGACTGACGAATTTGAAATGGTCTTTCAACGCATCCAATCTTCCAGATACGATGTCTAGCGTAGTTTTGATTTTACTCTTCTTCAAGGCGAGTATCGCCACCTCCTCTTCCAAGGCTTTATTTTCAACGTTAGCGATGGGCATTTGGAAGCCATCGCTCCAACCCAATTTTTTCAAAATATCCCCCAAATTGGCTGACATCCTCGTAGAAGGATCGTATAAATTCTACATTAATTCAATGACAGTCACGCTGAAGTTTGGTCGATTTTAGTGTACAAAGGTTGTTGCTAGGATCTAACGTGCTATTATGGGTTGCCATGGAAATATCGCTTGTGAAATTTCATTGATGAAGATATTCATAAAATATCAACCATGGGGAAAACATAGCTATAAAAGTTCGTAAACTAAAGGTACAAACATAGAGGAGCGACGCGTTAAGCAGCAAGCGACGCTACTAGCGATGCGACTAGAATATTTCTGTGCATTCTGAGTGCACATAGTGAGGAGGTAAGCGACGCGATGACGCCCTACGTATCTCAAGCGACAATATTTATTTACGCGTGACAGCTGCGTCTAGCGTGGGAGTGAGTGCAATCGTTTGTATTTGGAAGGAGAGTGCATTTTGTAAATTTGATTATTGATTTCAGTACTGGGGATAAGTATTCAAGAACGATGAAAACCGAACAGATAATAAATTCTGTGTTCAAAATACAAGCTATATGGAATAAATCCCATCCGGATCACCGAAATCGGTAGTCACTGGAGCAATTATGGGCAGAAGTAGCTGAAGAAAGTAAATTAACAGGTAATAAATATAATAGAATTCATATATCAAACTGACAAGAGTTCAAAAAGTGTCGCCTTACTATGTGCATGTTTTTTGTCTCGTCGCTAGTCGCGTCGCTTGCCGCTTGACGCGTCGCTCCTCTATGTTTGTACCTTAAGACTTTTTTGTATTGGCGTACAAAATAGCTATTTATGATAAGAGTTCGTAAAGTAACTTCTTCACGCTAACGCGTCGTTCGGCCAGAAATCGCGTGCGGAAAAGACACTTTACGCTCGTGTTAGGTACACTATTTTTTCTACTAGCGGAAAAAAAACCCAAAAGTTAACATAAAGAACATTTATTATTAAATATATATTAAACTATACAACCATACTTGGTAACCTTCTGCGACGCAATATTTAAATGTCAGTATAATCCGCAAAAACTAAACAAATCTACTTTTCCGCACTAGTGCGGAAAAGTGACTCTTTCAAAACTAAAATGAGTGCGGAAAAGTGGACTTTTCCGCACGTTAGTAGAAAAAAGTCTTTAGACATTGTATATTCAATAGTTTTGTTTTTGAACAAGTGTAGTCTCTAAAGATATTGTTAACCGCGGAATATTCCTAATCCTCCTCTGTCCAATTTTGTAGACGCGCTCGCTCTTGCCTTACGGTTGCTGAAAATTCTAAAAATAATCCGAGCGCGCATCCAAACATTTAGTTAAACCCAATCGAAAATAGAACTTTACTAAATTATCAAATGATTCTGCACTTCGCTAACACTGTTTCCATAAACTAGCGCCCGTACAATGGAAATAAAACTTTTGTCTTGTCCTCTATGTTCGAAGCCCCACTTTGAAGATGTGCACGTACTCAGGACCACTTTAGTGAACATCGCGACCAGTTTAGTGACTTGCCCGGTATGTTGCGAGACTCTGATGGGGCTGGACAAGCTGACCATTCACTTGTTTAGCCATATCGGAAATGTGGCAGTGACTAAAACTACCGCCGAGGATGCGGTGCAAGATGAAATCGACAGAAGTATCGAAAACGCGTCGAAAACTTCAATGGACATAGTTCGGGAAACTGTGCCGGCCACAGAAGAGCTGAAGTGCGATATTTGCAACTTTTCCTTCACCGACAAAAACCTGCTGGAGATGCACCAGAAGCTGCTCCATCAAACCAGCCCAGATAAGAAAACTGGGACGTACAGTTACCACTGCCACTTGTGCAGCAAGAAGTTCAGGATGAGAGGCAGTCTCATGGTTCACTTGAGAGTGGCCCATTACGGTTTTGGGCGAACTGATGCAATCAGCAACGACTGCAATGGGGTGAGTGATGAGTCGGTGACCATGAGAGTGGAGGACGACAAAAAAAGTGAGGATGAGGCGAAGACTTTGCAGAAAAATGTGCCCGTTCGACCACCTGATAATAAGCAATGGGAATGTGACGTGTGTTCCAAAATGTTTACTACGAAATATTTCTTGAAGAAACACAAAAGGTTGCATACGGGTAGGTATGAATTTTGCTGAAGTTGCTTTATTCATCTAATTTCACATTCAATCGAGTTTGGCAGAGGAGTATCTTAGCCAAGCTTCCATCTCATGTTGCCGGTGCGTAAAGTAATGCTTTTTCGCACAAGTGCGTGAAAAATGACCTGTTGGTGAAATCATCAACTGTGAGTAAAGTTTAACTAATATGAATGGGGTATTCATAAAATCTGTTGTGGAATCATCTGCGGCTGAAGGACAAACTTTAGTCGCTATTTTTCATCGTTCAAGATAACCTCTTGGGAGGTATTCATGTTGAAAAGGGTAAATTCTCCATGAAAATTGAAAAATGAAAAATTTGATTCATTTGTAATATCTAACAGAAAAGAACTATTTCTCCGGCTAAAGCCACGCTGGACATTGAACTACTGATAGATACTGTCTTCGGAGCACTGAGCGTTTTCGTTGAATCAAGCACTAAGCACTGAATTAGGAAAGTGCTCAAAAGTGCTTCGAGTGCCTTCACGAGCACTAAGCACTGTGCTTTGGGACAGCTCTGCCACAGTTTATGTTTTACGCACAGTTGATTTTTGTAGTTAGTTGTGAGTTAGGGTCTTTTCACAATATCTATCAAATATAATTCAATGTCTAGCGTTGTCCAATAGTTGTTTTCTGTTAGATGCTACAAAAAATCATATTTTTCAATTTTCATGGAGAATGTTTCCCTTCTCAACTCTAACCTCCCAAGAGGTTATCTTGAACGATGTAAAATAGCAACTAAAGCCGCAGATGATTCTACAACTGATTTTATGAACATTCTGTTTATATTTCCGAAAAAATTTCATTAGTCTGTAAGTTTTATCACCTACCCAGTTAATATGTAGGTATATAATACGTATTTCTGTTCTAAATTCTTGATGATCCCCTTTTGTATAAACATAACAGACATTGGCTGAACTGCTTAGCTCAATATATAAAAAAAAAATAAATATTTACTTTCAGGTGAAATGCCATACTGTTGCTCTTTATGCAACAAATCATTCACCTTCCAGCAGTCCTATCACAAGCACATGCTCTATCATTCTTCAGAAAAACCCCATGTTTGTAATGAATGTGGCAGAGCCTTCAAAGAACTTTCCACTTTACAAAACCATGCAAGAATACATTCCGGGGAGAGGCCGTTCGTTTGTGAAACTTGTGGTGAGTATCGCTCTTTTTGCGTAGAGTATGGGAAAAATAGTGAAAAAATTCTAGAATGTTCTGAAGTATTTGTTTGTGGTGGTTTTATGTGCTAGGGTGCTGGATCCTAGCGCACCTTTTACATTTATCGTATTTTGCGACCATAACGAGACACATTCGTTAAATACATAGGTATATGGGAAGAAAGCTAAGAAAATTTCCTACAAGAGAATGTTATTGTTTTCTGGCCTAACAGTTCCCTTGTTGCTGTTATAGGTGGTTTTATGTGCTAGGATGGGATCCTAGCGCACCTTTTACATTTATCGCATTTTGCGACCATAACGAGACACATTCGTTAAATACATAGGTATATAGAAAGAAAGCTAAGAAAATTTCCTACAAGAGGATGTTATTGTTTTCTGGCCTAACAGTTCGCTTGTTGCTGTTATAGGTGGTTTTATGTGCTAGGATAGGATCCTAGCGCACCTTTTACATTTATCGCATTTTGCGACCATAACGAGACACATTCGTTAAATACATAGGTATATGGGAAGAAAGCTAAGAAAATTTCCTACAAGAGAATGTTATTGTTTTCTGGCCTAACAGTTCCCTTGTTGCTGTTATAGGTGGTTTTATGTGCTAGGATGGGATCCTAGCGCACCTTTTACATTTATCGCATTTTGCGACCATAACGAGACACATTCGTTAAATACATAGGTATATAGAAAGAAAGCTAAGAAAATTTCCTACAAGAGGATGTTATTGTTTTCTGGCCTAACAGTTCGCTTGTTGCTGTTATAGGTGGTTTTATGTGCTAGGATAGGATCCTAGCGCACCTTTTACATTTATCGCATTTTGCGACCATAACGAGACACATTCGTTAAATACATAGGTATATAGAAAGAAAGCTAAGAAAATTTCCTACAAGAGGATGTTATTGTTTTCTGGCCTAACAGTTCGCTTGTTGCTGTTATAGGTGGTTTTATGTGCTAGGATAGGATCCTAGCGCACCTTTTACATTTATCGCATTTTGCGACCATAACGAGACTCATTCGTTAAATACATATGCATATAGAAAGAAAGCTAAGAAAATATCCTACAAGTTGATGTTATTGTTTGCTGGCCTAACAGTTCGCTTGTTGGTGTTATAGGTGGTTTTATGTGCTAGGATAGGATCCTAGCGCACCTTTTACATTTATCGCATTTTGCGACCATAACGAGACACATTCGTTAAATACATATGCATATAGAAAGAAAGCTAAGAAAATATCCTACAAGAGGATGTTATCGTTTGCTGGCCTAACAGTTCGCTTGTAGGTGTTATAGGTGGTTTTATGTACTAAGATATCGTATCGTAACGTATGTTGACAATTTTCGCTTTTTTCGACCATAACCATTAATTTTTCGAATACTGTGTCATGTTAAATTGATGGCGTAGAATACGGAAAAAATATTGAAAAAATTCTAGAAATTTCCGAAGTATTTTTTGTGGCGGTTGTATGTGCTAGAATACCGGATTTTAGCGCAGTTTCTATCACTAATCTGCGGTGTTTCTTTTTCAGGAAAAAGTTTCAGACAGAGGGTGTCTTACTTAGTCCATCGAAGAATTCACACAGGCGTGATGCCCTATAAATGTACAGCGTGCAACAAGAGTTTTCGCTATAAAGTCAGTCAAAAATCTCACAAATGTCCCATCAATCCTCCTGGATCAGTAATTCGCGTGCCTGAACAGAAAAATACCAACAGCAACTCCCCTCCAAACAGTCCAACATTTGTTATGAACGTCGACTTCGCCGATGGAAAAAGAATTCATCAGAAATCAATAGAGGGACCATGTGCGGTAACAGACCAATCGGAGGTACAGAAGAAGTCTATTTTGCTTAACAACAATGAAACGATCGAGATCAGTTACAACAAGGCGGATCTTCAATCGGCTATCGGCGGTAGAAAAATTAACATCCAGAAAAGTTGCAGCAATATAGAAGTGCGAAGTAAGGAGGGTAATTTACTACATCAGGAAAAGATAGGTAAGGGCCTCAGTGTGTCGTCTGGTATTCTGAAGTTTTCTGTATATCCACAAAATGGGAATTATTTTTTTCCTCCTATCCCTATAGAAAGTACACACTTTCCTCCCTCGAACCAGGGAGGAAACTCATACTTTCTCTCCCTAGGGAGGAAACTCATACTTTTCCTCTCTGGGGAGGAAACTCATACCTTTCGTCAATACGCGGTCACATTCTAAGCACAATTTGTATTGCCGCTTGTTTTGCGGAACATAGTTGCCAGTCAACCGAAAAGTCGGCAAAGCTCCTGTTCAATTATCTGCTTGTATAATAATATATAAGATATATAAGCAGATAATTGCCGCGAAACAAGTGGCAGTTAAAATTGTGCTTAGAATGTGACTCTGTCTTGACCGCAGCTCTAAATGTTTATAACGGAGTCTAGCCGTAGTATGCCATTGCTTTTTCTCCCTCCAAATCTGTCCTTGAGCGGCTTGACACGTTTTTAATTCGGTTAAAGCTCGGTTAATTGAAGGTACAATTCACTTCGATATAGGCCGTTTCTATGAATTTGCGTTTGAATCAATGTTCCTCTCTGTGAAAAACACTAGTGTTACTGATCTTCTCGGAGATACCCCTCATGTAGGGAAGGACGAGAACGGGGTTTGTGGTCGTTCTTCGATCGTCTTGGTCCTTACTTCTCCCTAGGAGTTTCTCAGTCACAATAAATCTTGGAATGGGTCATGGTTTCATTTACAAAAAACATACCTATCTCATTTCGAATTGGTGCTTGTTTATGACCCAGACCTTCCCTTTAACACGGTCTGGCAATACTCCAAGACCAGAAATAGGATTGTATTACAATAACTGACGATATTTATTTTATTTTTTTCAGATGATCTGCAGAAATTGATATACGCAGATCCAGAAAGGGATTTATTTTCAGTTACATTATCCACCCTTCTACCGGACGTAGAATCGCTTTACCTGAGCAATTCTCCAACTGCAGCTCTAATGCAGCAAGAACAAGAAGAAAGGGATGAATCAGTTGAGATTGCAGGAGAGAAATACCTCGAAGAATTTTTATA
Organism: Chrysolina haemoptera; assembly: GCA_958298965.1. NCBI lineage: Eukaryota > Metazoa > Arthropoda > Insecta > Coleoptera > Chrysomelidae > Chrysolina > Chrysolina haemoptera. The sequence goes on along the minus strand of OY282602.1, from coordinate 845,407 downwards.
CGATATGTAATAAAGTATTTGATTTGAGCTTTCTTTATGTTTGGATGTAACATCTTAAATCATTATTTTTGCAATTGCACTCTCAATTACTTTGAGTAAAAATATTATTTTCCCCGCACTAATTTTTTGGGAAATGCCTGTATTGTTCAAAAAATATCGTGAGAGCCGAGGGAAAGTAGGTAGGAATTGGTGTTTTTCTTGGAATTCTGAAGGGAACACCTGCCGAAGCAGCGAGTTCCAAAGCTTTGCCGTTCAAATTTCATAAGTTTGTCTGAGTTTTTGTGATCTAAAAATACCATAGAAATCAACTTCACGAACTCACAAATAATTCAATAAAATTACAAAGTGGATAAATATAAGTACAAAAGTTGTTCTTACCTTTTTTTAGGGGCATTTTTACCGTGTACCATAATGATCATACGTATATGTATAATACGTGCTGTAGAGTTAATCAAAATTCAAATTTCCGAGGTGATTAACTTATTCTGTAATTATCACTATGATTGGGAGTAAGTATTGAGGTGCCCCGTTGTGTACCCTGTTTTAAATATAAGTGAAAGTACTAATTGGATTTTATTCCACATGGAGAACTCGACAAGATATGTCATGAATGGAATAACCACAGGATAACTGGTTCAAGATCAAGAAATAACATAGCTCCACTGGGAAAACCAAACATAATGTGTATAATCTTTCTGACTTTGAAATTTGTAAAAACGAATGTCAATTTGTTTATGAGCGACCTATATATGTCATGGAATAACTGTGTAGAATCATAATTAATGAAGAGTAGTATGCAAACACCAAAAAATGTTTACCATGCTTCGAATATGTATTCAAACCTCCGAAATGAATTCTAGTGTAATGAATAACTAGTTGATTTTCCGTTGCAAACATTTTATAGAAAATTTTGTAATTTGAAAGCCTGCTGCTCTAGGAAAAACTTTATTTTTTGATCGTTTCGAAAAACAAATTTTCTGGCTGAAAATGAAAAATAGATTCGCTTCAAAATGCACACGGAGAAGGATCTTGACGAGCAGAATCCAAAAATGTAATCAGATTTGTTTTATCTCTTATAGTTTTCCAGTTATTTTGAATTTCACTAAAAATGATTTTCTAGCACGCTCTGCCATCTCTTGGAGAGTAGCCGAAGCTGACTTCCACAGATTGTCCATCCTTTCAGATCAGATTGAAATTTCGTCTATTAAAAAAAAAATAATAATATGTAGAACTGATGCTATTCCGCAGTTAATAATGGATTCAAAAGCATGCATACCAAGTTTGGCTGCTCTAGGAAAAACTTTATTTTTTGATCGTTTCGAAAAACAAGGCTAACCCCTTTGGAAATTTTCTGGATGAAAATAAAAAATAGATACGCTTCAAAATGCACATGGAGAAGGATCTTGACGAGCAGAATCCAAAAATGTAATCAGATTTGTTTTATCTCTTATAGTTTTCCAGTTATTTTGAATTTCCCTAAAAATGATTTTCTAGCACGCTCTGCCATCTCTTGGAGAGTAGCCGAAGCTGACTTCCACAGATTGTCCATCCTTTCAGATCAGATTGAAATTTCGTCTATTAAAAAAAAAATAATAATATGCAGAACTGATGCTATTCCGCAGTTGATAATGGATTCAAAAGCATGCATACCAAGTTTGGCTGCTCTAGGAAAAACTTTATTTTTTGATCGTTTCGAAAAACAAGGCTAACCCCTTTGGAAATTTTCTGGCTGAAAATAAAAAATAGATACGCTTCAAAATGCACTCGGAGAAGGATCTTGACGAGCAGAATCCAAAAATGTATTCAGATTTGTTTTATCTTTCATAGTTTTCCAGTTATTTTGAATTTCCCTAAAAATGATTTTCTAGCACGCTCTGCCATCTATTGGAGAGTAGCCGAAGCTGACTTCCACAGATTGTCCATTCTTTCGGATCAGATTGAAATTTCGTCTATTAAAAAAAAAATAATAATATACAGAACTGATGCTATTCCGCAGTTGATAATGGATTCAAAAGCATGCATACCAAGTTTGGCTGCTCTAGGAAAAACTTTATTATTTGATCGTTTCGAAAAAAAAAATTTCTGGCTGAAAATGAAAAATAGATTCGCTTCAAAATGCACACGGAGAAGGATCTTGACGAGCAGAATCCCAAAATGTAATCAGATTTATTTTATCTCTCATAGTTTTCCAGTTATTTTGATATCCCTAAAAATGATTTTCTAGCACGCTCTGCCATCTCTTGGAGAGTAGCCGAAGCTGACTTCCACAGATTGTTCATTCTTTCGGATCAGATTGAAATTTTGTCTATTAAAAAAAAATAATAATAATATCCAGAACTGATGCTATTCCGCAGTTGATAATGGATTCGAAAGCATGCATACCAAGTTTGGCTGCTCTAGGAAAAACTTTATTTTTTGATCGTTTCGAAAAACAAGCCTAACCCCTTTGGAAATTTTCTTGGTGAAAATAAAGAATATATAAACTTCAAAATACACATGGAGAAGGATCTTGACGAGCAGAATCCAAAAATGTATTCAGATTTGTTTTATCTCTTATAGTTTTCCAGTTATTTTGAATTTCCCTAAAAATGATTTTCTAGCACGCTCTGCCATCTCTTGGAGAGTAGACGAAGCTGACTTCCACAGATTGTCCATCCTTTCAGATCAGATTGAAATTTCGTCTATTAAAAAAAAAAAAATATCTAGAACTGATGCTATTCCGCAGTTGATAATGGATTCAAAAGCATGCATACCAAGTTTGGCTGCTCTAGGAAAAACTTTATTTTTTGATCGTTTCGAAAAACAAGGCTAACCCCTTTGGAAATTTTCTGGCTGAAAATAAAAAATAGATACGCTTCAAAATGCACATGGAGAAGGATCTTGACGAGCAGAATCCAAAAATGTATTCAGATTTGTTTTATCTCTTATAGTTTTCCAGTTATTTTGAATTTCCCTAAAAATGATTTTCTAGCACGCTCTGCCATCTCTTGGAGAGTAGTTGAAGCTGACTTCCACAGATTGTCCATCCTTTCAGATCAGATTGAAATTTCGTCTATTAAAAAAAAAAAAAAATATCTAGAACTGATGCTATTCCGCAGTTGATAATGGATTCAAAAGCATGCATACCAAGTTTGGCTGCTCTAGGAAAAACTTTATTTTTTGATCGTTTCGAAAAACAAGGCTAACCCCTTTGGAAATTTTCTGGCTGAAAATAAAAAATAGATACGCTTCAAAATGCACATGGAGAAGGATCTTGACGAGCAGAATCCAAAAATGTATTCAGATTTGTTTTATCTTTCATAGTTTTCCAGTTATTTTGAATTTCCCTAAAAATGATTTTCTAGCAAGCTCTGCCATCTCTTGGAGAGTAGCCGAAGCTGATTTCCACAGATTGTCCATCCTTTCGGATCAGACTGAAATTTCGTCTATTAAAAAAAAAATAATAATATACAGAACTGATGCTATTCCGCAGTTGATAATGGATTCAAAAGCATGCATACCAAGTTTGGCTGCTCTAGGAAAAACTTTATATTTTCTGGCTGAAAATGAAAAATGGATTCGCTTCAAAATGCACACTCCCTCCAGCTAAAGCTGTCGGGAGTTATTCTTATTATTAATGTTCATATGATCTCATTTAATTGTCAAAATACAAAGTAATCTCGATAGAATTATGAAGAAAATAATAGTCGGCTATTTGTCATGGTCTTGTGATATTACCTACGATAATTTACCCATACTAAATGAGCGTTTCAACAAATATTACCTCAAATAATTAAATTAAAAATATGAAAGCAGTTTATTGGCGAGTTTCCCAATATTACAATAATAAATTATCATTGTGGTTAGACTGAATGAACAACATATTAACGATTACAGTAAAATTAAGGATATTTATTGAGAACCCCTCGAAGTTTATCCCGAAAAAAAATTCGCATTGAAACATTCAATGTGAACATGTTCGTTGGAAAACTATTTGATAATTTTGGGTCGGGTACTCGGAGAGAAAGCACAATCGAATAAAAATATACAAAGTGGTGAAAATCACTCTCCCAGGGTCAAGAAAGTGATAAAAAAAATTTCACAAATTCCTCTTTAGAGGTTTTATGCTTATCGTGCTCTCTCAATATCATCAATACTGTGTCTTATTGAATAAAAATATCAAAATTTGGACTACAATACTACACACGGCCTGGTGGTTGGTTTTTTATTATTACTTTTTCTGTAAACTCTGATCACTTCTTCGAAAACTTCATTTAGCCCTTCCATTCTCAGTGCCGAACATTCCATATAACCCTGGGCTTTCACTTTTCTCTTCAGTTTCTTTCCTTCTTCTGTCGTGTAACAGGCTAAACTTGGATCGTCGCGCAAATCAATCTTTGTTGCTGAAAAAAATAGATATACTTAAGTATTAAGATATGAAAACTTCATTTTGTGTATTTCAGAAATAGTGTAAAATCATTAGACTTATGTTTAATGAAGATATTAACTTTAAAGGTGGTTTCATCGGCCATAAGAAATAAATCAGCCTTTACAGGTTCCTAAATATCAAATGCTATTTATGTATCAAGAAACAACATTGGGTCCAGTACTGTTCCTTGGGGTATTTCTAAAATATTGCTACAATAAACATTATATGTCGGTAAAATTCAAATCAGTAATATTTTGAGACTTCCTGAATCCAGTGGTGTAGTCAGAATTTTGATAAAAGTTCTGAAGTTAAAGTGGTGGGATGATTAAACGGCATATATTGCGATTTGACTCCGTTATTATTAATTTTTTTTAATGGACGCATTTCAACATAAACATTTTGAAAAATTAGAATAGTTACTCTGAAAATGAAGACTCAACTTATAGAAGTTTATTTTTTTAAATAGGACACTATATATCTCATTAATCCAACAATACCAAGTTTGATGGTATTGTTGGGTTCCTTATAATCATCTCTAACCGATCAAGCAATGATCTTTTGCCATTTTTTCATAAACTTCCAAGTCACTGCGCTTTTTTGAGACGCTCCATTTAAATGAAACTTGAACCATTAAAGAGATCGAATGAAACGCTACAACTTATGTATTCAACATTTTTTCGTAATATGTAAAATAAGAGAGTTATGGGAGGGGCGACGGACTTTTGTTCCTCACTGTATATTCGGCCACTCAATGAATATATTACTAAGATTTTATTACCTACTGTTATCTCATCAAATTTGAGCTGCATACAGAAGATAAGATAAGATTGTTTGACACGCTACTTGTTATGGAGGAGATAGTGATTTTTTGATAAGTGAAAGGAAAAAAAGTTCAACAAGATAAGAATACTTTAATGGACTAGTTCCATTTCAGATATCCTACCACAAAGCTCAAAGTTCTTCTGGAAGACCGTTAAGTTACGATAGTCGTTGCCTAGCGACCGATGTTTTACCCCCTTTTTTTCTCCCATCCGATACAAAATGTAGGCTGTGAAACAACTACTCTCCTGGCCAATACCGCGACGGACACTGCATTATATCAAACAGATACTTATATGCAATGTTTCTCATTGATTCAGTCAGATATCCGAACACAAACCTTGGAGTTTTGGGAGATAGTTAAGTAAGCATATATACAATTGTTGCCGACCGATCTTTTATACTTTTATTTTAACTCCCACCCACCTACGATTTTCATGTAAGCTGTTATAGGGAATACCTGTCTGAAAACAACTATAGAATGAATTGAAATGTAGTTTGACATGGTGTACATACCTACTAAGAGTATTGGAACATTTGGTCCAAAATGTCTAACTTCCGGCACCCATTTCAAAGCAACGTTATCGTATGATGCCAAGTTTTTGTCGACGGAAAAACATACCAGGAAACAGTTTGTCTGAAAAAAAAAGAAAAATACTTTTCAGTCAAGACACATTCGACAATATCGAGGAAAAATTGAATTTTCGTAATAGCTGAATAACCCTTAAGGTCCTAGACATCTAATCCAGTACGATTGGGTTTTGAGACAAGAATCGATTGTAGCACCACCAAACTTGGTATGCTAGTAGTTGGAACCATGATAAACACGTAAAAAAAATTCCAGGGGTGGAACATATTTTTTTTTTCGTTTAAAAATATATAAATAGATTTTTGCTGTAATCTTGGAAAGTATATGATTTATCGGAAAAACAATTCAACAGGGTGAAAAACAATTCAATTTTCCACAAAAATTATTCCCAGTAATTTCTTATGAATTGCTTCTCAGAAAACATGATTGAACGCCGACATCAAATTTCAGATTTACCCACCGCCCCTGAAAGTTCTGGTACTCAGATACTCACATGTTATATTTGCATGAGGAAGTAGAAGTCTTCAGAAACGATATACACTTTTTCTTTTCCTCCTACTATAATTTTTAGCAAAGTTATGACAAATCTAATTCTTGGCCCTGCCTGAACTTGCAGTGGCGGGAAAGCGCGAGCTGTGACGTCGGCGTTAAACCACGTTTTCTAAGAAAACGAGCGTATTTCATAAGTTATTACTGAAAATCATTCTTGTGGAGAATTGAATTATCTCTCAACCTAATAGTTTTTTGATAAATCTTATATTTTCTGAAATAACACCAAAAAAAATATTTTTTTAAATGAAAAATTTTCTAGGTTTCACCCCTGATTTTTTGGTAAACAATTTTTTTTCTAATAATACATGATGTCGAGATGTCATGTACCGAGTTTCACAGTGCTACAATTCATTCTTCACTTTTTGTTCGAGTTTTTCTATCGTTATTAGATACATCTTCCGAGCGGTAGGTACTTTGTTTTTGATTTGTTCAAAAGCGACTATGCTTGTGTGGAAGACTCATTTTGACTCAAAGACGGTTAATAGAACTCTTACTATGAGCAACCGTTAACCTCTGACCACACAAGAACTGGCCTTAAAGATCCTCCTTTACGTTGGATGGCGATAATAATTTATCGACATTGATAAGAATGCTATTGAATAAAATAATATTAATTTTTTTATCCAGAACAAAGACGGCATTATCTTTCTTTGTGTATGAATTAAAAACATGTAGCAATTTGATAATGATAGGGTAAATAGAAACATAATTTTCATCGAACCGCAATTCACAATCAACAACTTCTTTTTTTACGATTTAGCGATTTTTTACAGTCCGTAGTTATATTTTGTTATGTTTTGGTCTCGCAACTGTTATTTATTAATTTGTTATAAACATTTAAATACAAAAAAAATATTTTTTTTATAAATGAAAACTAATACAACAATCTGGTTGTTCCAATAAAAATGATTGTAGTGAATTGAAATAAGAATAAAATGAGATTTTGATCGGATCATTAGTAATGGAGAAAAACTGTAAAACCCGGAAAATTTTGCGATTTTTTAAAGAAATCACAACTCTGCCATTTTTCAATTTGTAGCATTGGCCCTTTTCACAAAAGTAGTGAAATTGAATGTGGAACTCTTCTACACACATGATAGAAAAGTACCAGTGGTATTTTAATCTGATAAATTTCGAATTTGAAACCTTAACAAATCTTCGATTGGCTCTTTTATTACAAAACGGGGTCCAATTGAAGTATGGAATAAATATACAGGGTATTCCAATAAATAAAAAGCAGATTTGTTTCACCATGCCTTCTTGAATGATCATGTATAGTTGATTATTCTTTATTGTAATGATTTTAAATAACCCTAAAAGTTTTGTATCGTAACATTTTTTCTAGCTATCTTACTTTAGGAGATAATCGACAAATCAGCGACCTGGCATAAGTCAGAATAATGCTTACTCACATGCGGATATGAAAGAGGCCTTAGCCTCTCATAATCTTCTTGTCCAGCTGTGTCCCATAATGTTACATCATATTCAACGTCGTCAACCTGTATTTTCTGGCCGTAGTGCTCGAATCTGGAAAATATGGTCACTTACTTTTTAAATATCTAGTGCCAATTGCTGAATTCTATTAGCAGGGGACGATGGGATATGTCTATCGCTTCGAACATGACCAAAAGACCTAGGTTTAACCGCCAAATAGGTAACCAACAGAGTCCGCCCGCTTGGCCACCTAGCCGGGCATATTTATACCCACCAGACCCCGCGTTTTATGCCCTTTACCAAAACTCCGTTGGGAGCGCAATTGTAGCTTAAGAGGTGTAGAGTAATTCTTTGAATTGAGCTTTTTATTTCATTCAACGAAAATAAAGATTTTTTGATTTCTGATTTGATTTTTGATCGGATAGAAACTGAGAGGCCGTGGTCGCAACTGGTACACATTTTCATTTAAATTGAATGATCCGTGTTCAAATTCCGGCTAGACAATATTTTTTTGTCAATGAGAAAAATTAGCGACATATAGAGATATTCCAGAAAAAAGATTCCCCTCGAGTAGGATTCGAACCCATGATCTCTAGATTGCCGGCCCGTGCGGAAGACAAATATTATCTTCATGATTATTCAAAAGGAATGAGTTCCCATTTCCAGCACCTCACAAATACCGTATTTTATAGGTGACACTACTAACACTGAAATTATAAAAAAAAAATGCATTTGGAAGGCATGCCTTCTCAGTAGCTCAGTTGGTAGAACACTGACCGGCGATCTAGGTTCGAATCCTACTCAAGAAGAATCTTTTCTCTGGAATTTTAAAATTGCTGCTGATTTTTTTCATTATATCTTAATTCTGTTTCTGGTAAATAAAGTTTGCTCTCTTTGAGGAAACAAATTTACCAACTAGGGGTTGGTATTTTGTTTCCGAAAAAACACATTTATGATCGATTTTGTTATTTCTCAATTATGGTAAAATGGATACTTACACTGTTGGCACATATTCCACTGGAAAAACTCCTTTAGTGTAAGTACTCAGCATACAAGTTTTCCCCACAATGCCATCTCCCACTACTGTAATTTTCAAACTCGTCATGGCGAATGCTGGAATAAAACTTTCATTTAGTATGGTGGTTATATGTGTCATATGATGAAAACCAGATATTTCAACACTACAACTACTACGGTTTTACTAGTAACCCAAGCCTTTTTTAAATGACACCCTACACATTTCCAATAAATATGAGAACTAGCTCTAAGTGCTGACAGATTCAGATTAAATTTTCAAAAATAATTGAGATTCAGTCGATTGCTCTATTGATTAATGCTGGCTATGAAATCCGAGAAGTTACCGAGGGAGTGACAAACAAATGAAACGGATAATTTTAAAAATGTTCTTTTCTCCAAACACTCCCACAAATTCGATAATATGGGGTGAAATCTGACAGAAATCAACTAATTACCTAATTACCTAGCTGACTAACGGATTGAAAGTAGCCAAACGGCATCGTCAGCATTACCGAGAGCGCTAATACGCTTCGATAAAGTCGTTCTCAGTATCGCGACAGCATTTTATCAACAGTTAATATACAATTTTACCAGATACGTTTTTTTTAACGAAATAATTTTGCCAATCCTCAATTTCACGAGAAAAACTGACAAAAAATGTACGACCCTCCAAAAATAATGAAAAAAAAGTTTTTCACTCATGTTATCATCTTTGTTCACTGATAATAGTGAAGCGTGAATACGTCGAATGTGAAAGTAATTTTCAATTAATTAAAGCTTTTGGGTTCTATATTTTTTTTCTTTTTTCTCTACAAATTTGACTTTTCTGAAAGAAACCAAGAATACTTGTATTTTCAAAAAATTGTCGTAAGATTTCACTAAATATTCTATGGCACAAGGAATATTACTGAATGTCTGAAAATTATGTAAAAACGTAAAAAAGTAAGTGTAGGTAGGTGTAGGTGCTTCGGACACCAAGAATCAAAAGAAGGTGAGTATTTTCATAACATTAAAAAATATAAACAATACGACTATTTAAGTAGGTACATACCTATGGTTTATCGGCAAATGTAAAACAAAACTACAACATACAACATAGCACCTAATGATTAATACTGAACAAGATTAATTGCCAACAATTCCAAATCTACTATTCGATCGTCAATTCTTTTCTGCTTTATCAAGAATAAACAAAGCACAAACCTCACTTCTTCAAAATATTTGACAATGTGAGTATCGTAATGGTCGTGTCGATTAGTCATATCAGATATGAATAACAAAACATCTTAACAATTTCCTATTAGTATGCAATTCATTTCCTCAGTCCATTGCGTTCCATAAAAGTTCAGTGGATATTGTTTGGATGGTTGTTTTAATAAGCAAAAGGGATTCAACGACCTGGCAACAGATTCAAAAACCAATATTTTTCAGATAGTTCAAGGCAGATGAATTCATCTTTCGATTTTCGTCTTATGGTGTCGTTACTTTTTATTAAGAATGGTCATGAAAAACTACCGAATGAAGAATGGCTTGTTCTGAGTGTGATATTTTTTTAATAGATATTTTCATTACAAGAAACTTTATAATAAAACTAAATAAATTTTCTCAATACACTTAAAATAATATCAAAAGTGAGGATAGTTTACTTTTGTGGAAATTCAGAATTTTGATAACTCGAATACAAGTTTTTCGCGAAGCACTAGCTTTTATGAAAATACAATTTTCTGACAAATTCATAATAAAAAAGTTTCCCATATGGCGAAAACTTTTTGAAACTCGCTGTATAATTTCTAAAAAATATTTTTTACTAATTTCCGACTTCAAAGTCAGAATTTGTTAAAATTCCAATTTAAAGTCGGAAAATAATAAAATTCTGAGTGAGAATGGACGACACTAAATGGCACAAGGCGATAAATTAATAGTAAAGAAAGGAATATACAGGGTGACTCAGGGTTAAACCGCCAAACGTTTAGTATAGGTTTTTTAGGTGAAAATAGAATGTTTTCTTCATATAAGCATGTGTCCCAATTTTCTTCGTTTTCAATATACAGGGTGTCAAAGTTTTCAAAAAATCGGTTTTTAATTCATTACTCAAAAATCTTTCGGCTGATTTTGATAAAACTTGGCATGCTCATTTGTGGCGATAAAAGGCTTATTTAAAAAAACATTTTTTTTCAAACTTTGACACCCTGTATATTGAAAACGAAGAAAATTGGGACACATGCTTATATGACGAAAACATCTTATTTTCACTCAAAAAACCTATACTGAACGTTTGGCGGTTTAACCCTGGGTCACCCTGTATAATAGATTCTTCTGCAAAAAACCCTGTGTTCTATGTTAGTTGAAAAGTATTCAACATAAAACAATTACTGCTCCTTACGACCGTTGAATTACACTCGTTTGATACTTGGCCAATGTTTCTACAAGAACTACTTCGCAATGCTCTTCAAGTACATGCATTTTTCGATTCAAAATGAAGAACACTTATTTCCTTTTAAACTTAATATGCTTATTCGTGGATCAAACAATATCCTCCGCTGTTTTATCTACCACCAATTTAGTAGCGTAGTATCTCTTCACTCTTTACATCCTGTATCCTCGACTATAATCGTAACAATCGTTGTTGATAAAATAATAATTCGGGAAAAACCGATGGGGAATTAATTTTTCTGTCGATGTGGGAGAGTACATTTTTCAAATAGTTCATGAAAGGAAGCTCGAGGTTTGCCAAAAATTATATATTTTTGTGTGGAAATATTTAGTTGTAGATTATCATTCTTTGGGCTGTGACAGGATGACCATAGCAGTCGATGCCAACACACACACAAAAAAAATAACTAAACCCACGGACACGATGAGGATTTATCCGAAATATCTTCATATTCAGAAATAATTAATTTATTCATTACTTTATGTATATGCACTGTATTGGTATGTACAAGACGTTCATGTACGTTAAATATGTTCAGTTTACAATATATCGGCCTTTAATTATTTATATTATCTCTATTTCCTACTTTTGGGATCGTATAACAACAAAAATTGTTTTCCATTCATTTGGACATTCACACGCACGAAAAAAAACCTCATTTTTAATAGCCATTTAATATACGATGGTTGGATACTACTTTTCAAGAAAATAATCAAACATAATTATGTAATATTTCATAGTTTGGAAAGAGCCACCGACGAATTTACGGCTCTCAAAAAATTCCTTGAAAATTCATTGTCTCAATAATTTTTTCCAATGAATAATTATTTTTGTTGCCTGAACACTCGGTTTTTGTTACAATACTGGTGATGCCCTCACTATTTTCTCTATATTCCGACAAAGGACGATAGAAGAAACGTATTCAGCCGCAAAACGAAAGTCATTTTTTTTTTCGAAGAAATAATATACATGAAATTTAAAAAAATCGTTCCAGCAATACCTATCAAAAGAAATATATTTAGAATACACAATTTTACAAGCACCTCTTAGAAAAATCCACTTATGCAAAAAATAACCCTGTATTGAGTGTAACCAAAAGCCATAAATTTTCACCTTCGCTAACTTATCAGCTTGATATAATACTTATACATGAGATTCATGGATAACAAACAGGGCGTTTTTCCTGTCTTTTATTCCACAAACGACAATCATGACTAAACTGCCTAATTTTCCGCTAAAAAGCAAATCATTCCTACTTACAGGTTGAACAGAAATAACATCCTCAAAGGTGAACACCGATCATTTAAAATACATATCAAACAACTTTTCAGTGACAACCTTACACACGCATCACTAAACGGCTCGAATATTACTAATACTAAGGAAACTCTTATCTCGGATCGCTTATCATCATTGTCAGTTTCACTTTAGAGCGTTTGTTATAATGGAAACGGAATTTCTACGTGCAACAATTAAAAGTTCAAATGTCCGAGCGTTATTCACTTCCCGCTCTGCTCGGTTAGTAGCGATATCGTTCACAATAATTTAAGTAATTGTGGGTAATTCAGCGCAGTGTAATAATTTTGTATTTGGGTTACCACACTTGATGTGGGACGTAAATTAAATAGAATAAATAACTCATTTACCACTCAAGCTACAGAGGGAATGTCCGAGTTTGGATGCGTAATGATGTTATTCACATGACAAAAATGCAGGAATATTTGTGATTATTTAAAGTTTTTTTTTATCGTTTAATGAGCAAGTTTTTTTATTGAAAAAAAAAAGTATTTTATGTATTTTTTTCTCCAAAATAAGGGGATATTTTCAAAAAATTCGAATACATGATTTTTTTGAGTTTTTGGATTTTTTTATGTGGCATACTGGGTGAGTGCGAGAGATGGCGCACCTCTATTTTGGAGAGAAATGATCCGATTCAAATCAAGACAATTCAATATCGTAGAACTAAAATATGATTTTTTTGACGAATTCTGTATTACTTCCGGTTTCGCCAAAATTGGTCTTAGTTTGAGTTTTTTAAATAGAACACCTTGTATTTTTTTACATTTTTTAAATCTATAGCAAATTCTGAATATAATGAGTTGAATTTTTCATTTATTTATTTCTGTTAAGTTATAGAACCCCGCACAGACCTTATGGGAATCTGGCCCTCTGTCAAATTGGCTGCAACTCATCAGAAATATTGTTGGCGCCAAAAAAACCATTTGAAAACTGATTCATAGCTGACCAACTCGAGAACGGTTAAAGATTGACCAATTCTGCGAACGCCAATCGACTCAGAATGGCCAAATTAGTACATACTGAGAATTTGAAAAGAAAAAATCGATGGACAAAAAAGTCGAGTATATCATGATAGATAATTTTTTGAACTTTTTTATTTTTTATTTTTCGAATTTTAAATTTTGTTCCTCGAACGTACTTTGACGTGCTGATTCCGAATCTTCGAACGAAAATGACGAAAACTCATCGGAAATATTTTCAGCGCCAAAAAAACCATTTGAAAACTAATTCAGAGCTGACCAACTCGAGAACGGTTAAAGATAGACCAAATCTGCGAACGCCAATCGATTCAGAATGGCCAAATTAGTACATACTGAGAATTTGAAAAGAAAAAATCGATGGACAAAAAAGTCGAGTATATCACGATAATGGTATAATTATTCATATTTTAACATACTTATCATACTCTATCAAAAATTGTAATGCTAGCGACATCCATTGCTCAGCGGAGAGATTAAAATAAGTAGTCGTCTCTCTCTTTTACAGTAAAATATATTGAATCTTGAATGACGCCACTTGATAACTGCTAGATGCGCTCAATGCTCAATTCTTTAAGGCTAGAAGGCCAAAGCCTTCTAGGATCCAGTGACCCTAATCCCTGCGCAAAGGGTGCGACATCTATAATTATTTGGTTGAACTGATAAAAAGTAGATCATGTTTCTTGCCATAAGCGGTAGTGTATCTAGAGTTTTTTACTTTATTTTCCATTAAAAAACAAAGAGTTATTCCAGACATGGCAATGTCGTCGAAGATAACAATGTTTGATAAACACATTTCAATTTTCTACAACTCGAGTACTTCAAATTTGAATGACACTAAATTTTTAGCGCCACCTAGCGGCAACACATTTCACGAATTGCAGGTGGCCGAAATTTTCATTTTTTTCTGGGAATTTGAAAAAGAACAAACTATTAAAAGTTTACTTAATCGTAATATATGTGATTTACTTATATATACGCATGCTTTCAACTCTTAGAGGTTGTAGGTTGTAGTGGTTATAATAAATAATAATTCCTTCCGAAAGAATCAAAGATGGATTAGCTTAAAAAAGCGTTCAGATTTTCTCTCAATCTAGCCCTCCAATATGACAGAAGTTTCGAAAACAATTGAACATGTTTTTAATGTCCACAACCACAGTCTACAACTTGTAAACATTTCTATCAAATACAGGTAGGAGAAAACGGATTGTGAAGGAAAATGGACCATTCAGAGTCAGATTTTGATTATCAATCGGTGCTGGAAACGTATGGATTACAGGTATTTTTGTGCAATAATTATAATAACCATACTCTAATTTAACCACTAGATTTTCATTTTTATCAAGTGGCTTTTTCGTTATTGTATGATCATGTAAAAAATTCAAGGTAGAACTTTCTGTGCCAAAAATTTATTTGAGTTATTGGATGAAATGAAATCTGGTTCATTATAAAAAAAGTCTTTATATTGAATATTAACTAAGTCCTTCAATTTAGGGTGAAAATGTGAAGAAGGCTACAGAAGAAAAGCGTCAATCAGACTTCCAATATCACAATGACTATAATAATTTCAAGAAGTTAAAAAAGGAATGGAAATACAAGTATGACAATTTGTTCGATATATTATTGAAGCAAAGAAAACATTTACGAAAATTGAACAGCATCACTAGCAAGCAAACAATTTTGAACAAACAGATTACGGGTCTGCAGGAGAAAACATCAGCTGTGAACGGAGAACTACAAAAACAATCGTAAGTTTTAAAAGTGATCAGTTTCGAAAGATAAATGAGAATGGAACGGTATCATCATAACCCTTATATTCAAATTACTTGAGAGCAAATCGCTGAAGATAAAGTTGAAAATTGAAACACTGATGGAATGAAAAATGTAACAGTCAAAATTAATATTTGCAGTCCATACCAGTAATTATAATAGTAATATTCCTAATAAACACTCACTTTATTTTGCCCAAATGCATAGCTTGTGCAAATATAGGACTGCTATTATCATTAAATGTCACTGCGCTCCAAGCAACTTTACTGATTTTCAGTGACACATTCACTGTTCTGCGATATGTAAGTAAACTGAAAAACCAACATTATTGATTGGTGAAATCAAAAGCAATCCTTTGAACTTACTTTGAATATTGCATATAGGCATCCATATTGAGACATGTATTGCAGTAGAGGGAATTTCAGGATTCATATTGGTGAATCAAACTCATGCCAAGTGCTGCATAGTTTTTTCCCATGAGTCCTTCTATTAGGGCTCAGGAAACACTTCATAGTGCTCTTCACCCTGCAATAACAAGAAATAAAGGTCTTCTTTGTTCTGCATGAATAAGCAGAATTTAATATATTGCACATGCTGAATAAAATATAAACATTATTTCATGCTATATTTCACTCCTACAGAGAAAGATTCAATTAACACCCATATGCGCTTATCTTTAATGATCTGAGAAACTTTAATTAACATTCAACCTGATCTATTAAAATATATTATGTGAATCAGTAATAAGTAAAATAATTTATTATTAGTTTAAATTAACATATTGAAACTAACAAGAACAAAGTATTAAATATAAATTCATTTAATGATTCTACACTACATATCTTTTTATCAAGTGGAGATTATGACAACTAGTTAACGTTTTGCTTTAATATACAGGGTGAGTCAGGTCCTAAAATGCATCCCCTCTGAGATATAGGGTGTCAAAAGTAAGAAGAAAAAAAGTTTTTTTTTTTACCAAAACTCCTGAAGGAAAAAATATCAAACTTGGTACACTAATCAAGGTCTATCAACGTGATAATTTGAAGATATAATTTTTTATTTTCGTAAACCAGTGGCGTAGTTACGATGGTATTAAGAAAATGTGAAGGAAAATATGACCACAAGAGTTTTGTAGAAATAAAATTGAATCTGAATTTTTTCCGTACTTTTGACACCCTGTACCTTGCATTTTAGGACATACTTTGATAGAAAATTTTTACCTCAAAATGAGGTGAGGAATCTGTATTCGGAGTTTCGGAGTCTTATTCTGACTCACCCTGTATAGAATGGGCTAGGAATAATGTAACCAATGAGTGTGACAATAATGATGCATTTTTTTCAGGGATGATTTCACGAAAAAAATCGCTGCTATGGATGACGAATTGCAGAAGTTGTATTCACAGTTTGTAAGAGTTTTACATTTTTAGACAGTCTAATTTTGTCACTGTTTATAGCAAACAATTTTCACAATTTGTTTTAACTGCTCATTTCTAATTAGAGAGAACTTCACCTTATTTCTTATTGGATAGATTACCTTAATTTATTTTGCTTGTGATTCTATTCTTTGAAGGAAATAACTCGAGAGCTCATAATCATGTCTTTGTAGGAAGGAAAAACACTTTCAACTTTCATCGTTGATGTTTCAAATGATCTTTGTTCATCAGAAAATATCAAGAAGCATCTGCTCAGAGAGAATGAGAAAATTAAAGATTTCCAAGTTAATATGGATGCCTATGAGAGATTTCCAGTGGTGAGGATGTTCACTAACGAATTGAGCGAGCACCAGAATGTCGAGAGTATTGAGAAAAAAATCATTGAGAAAAAGAAGAATATTCAATTTTTGACCACAGAAATTGATAAAATGTCACAAATGGACAAAAGATAATTAATTTTTCAAGTTTGTTTTGTTCAAAGTTTATTATTAAAAATATATAAAATAAATACAATAAAATAGGAATTGAAAATGAGATCTGGTTTTTTAAACTTAATGTTTTTCAGTTAACTTCAAAATCTGAGAAGCTACTATCAGCATTTGACTTTGTTTGTTCAATGTTCATTTGCCTTGTTAAGTCCACTGTACTACCACCTCTCCCCAATACTTTATTCTCCGTACCAGCTCCTTTGATATCGAACAAGACCTTTTTTTTCACTAGCGAACCATCTGAAGGGTAACTCTTCATTGCGCTTTTGGTTTCAAGTGTGTTTCTATCATCACTCAACAGAATCGAGTTCAAATCCGAATCTGTGTCAGCTGTTCTTGATGGCATCGATTTCGATTGTAGAATTTTCAATTCTTCAATGACAGCTGCTTGATTTTTCTCAATTTTGTGAGAGGGTGAGAGGACATGATCCGCTGCAGCCTCACTGTCGGTGTCAGTATCATACATGGATCGGTTTTTTATTGTTACTACTGGTTGAGATCTGGGCCTGAAAATACATTTACTCATTATGTTCATAACTTAAATTGACGTATACAGGGTGTCCCAAAATAAAGGGGACAAACTCTGATGGTGGAACATATACCCTAAACATGAGTATTAACACAGGGTGTTGGAAATGACAGGTAAGTACCCCTAATCATCCCTCCCCAACTTTCACGCCACTGGATTAATATCGATTACGTCTTCTTTTTCTTAATTCTCAATATTCCCTTTACAAAAAAGGGATAGGTTTTGTTATAAAAAATATTAATGGTTTTCAAGATATTTGAAGTTGAATAAGTGAGTGTGTATGAGATATGGATACCCATTATTGATTATTTGGTTAGTTGCTATGGAAGTTTTGAATATAATTTTTTGTAAACAAAATCACTCATAAATGCCAACAATTTTCTATATATTTGAATTTATACTCATTGCAAGGTATGAAATCTGTTGGTCATATTGTTATAAATAGTTAGCTACACATTGCTCTCAAAAATCAGGAGATTTTGATACTCACTTATTCAACTTCAAATGTCTTAAAAGCCGTTGATATTTTTGATAATGAAACCTATACCTTTTTTGTATAGGAAATATTGGGGATTAAGAAGAAGACAAAATCAATAGGTGAAACTTGGAGAGGGTTTATTGGAACTTATAGCCTTGAAATGAAGTGACAATTCCACCATCAGAGTTTGTTCCCTTTATTCAGGGACACCCTGTATATTGTAATTAGAGATCTGCCTATATGATTTAGTGACAGGAAAAGAAACCATCTGCAGGACATGAAATATCATTTTTGGTATTGCCCCAAGTCGCCCAGATGTACTTTTCGAAAATCTCCAGGCCAGGGTCAAGAAGGGGCGCGTTTGAAAACTAGTCAGTTTGTGACTGATCCGGAAACCATCACAAACTGACTGGTTTTCAAACGCCTCCCCTCCTTGACCTTGACCTGGAGAAATTCGAAAACTACATCCAGGCGACTTGGGAAATACACCAAAAATAATATTACATTCCCAGCAGACGGTTTTTTTACCTTTCAGTAAATCATATATATCACACAAATATATGGTTTGAAACTCACTCTTTTTCTTCAGTTTTCTTCATGTAACGTATTTTTATCACGTTTGATTTTTCGTTCTTTACTTTTGGGGAGTCACCTAGTCCTTCTCCCGATTTCTTTTTCAAAGCTTTATCAAGACCAAGAGATTTTTCTATAGATTTTTTTACCGAGTCATAATTCGGCAGGAGCTGAAAGTCGTTTAAAATTAACAAATATGTCCAACTTCTTGTACAATATTACCTTTTTGTCGAGATTAGCCTGGTGTTCGACGATCTCCAAGGCTCTATGGAAAGTTTTCTTTGGTATACCTTTCCAACTGGGCGAAATACCCATCTCTTGCAATCTTGAATATAAAATTTCGGACATTTCTTTTTTTATCCTCTCCTCCGAAAGTTTATGATCTACTGGCTTTGCTTTCCTAACAGTCACACCATGTTTCCTAGGTGGAGTTGCTTTTTTAACACTGACAACACTTCTTACTAAGGATTTTGATTTCTTAATATCTGGATTCTTTGTTTTCTCAAATTTAATTTCATGCATTCCGTCACTCAGTGCAGCACTTCTTTTGAAGTCACTTATAACCTCGGATGGTTCTTTCTCAATGGATTCAGGCTCACTTTCAGTTTCAGAACTGGAAGTTTCATCATGCAAGCTCACTGCAGATTGAACCATTTTTGGCAGCAGCTCTTTTTTGGGCTTGGAAAGGATGGCACCCAACTCTGTTCTAATTTTTTCTACCTCTCTTGCATTTTCATGAGTTTTTGGTAATGAAGTTGGTTTGCTGAACTTCGTCCTTGGTTTGATTTTTGGCTTCTCATCTTGCGTTTGTAATGTTGTAGCCGAGAATGATGGCAATGGTCGTATAGACTGTTCTGGATGCTCAAGTTCAGTGGTAATTATATTTTTGTGTTGATTTGATTCCAGTTCTGTCAGTTTCTCCCAAAACGCTTTCATTTGGTTCTCGATACTGAAGAGACCTGTTGATATCTGAAATATATTCCATTTAAAACAATGAGAACTGTGTCAGGACATTATCAGTGGAAATGTAATGAATAAAATTTATCAATGGTACAAAGTGGAGAAGCATTTACTGAAGCATCAGAGGTTTATTATGGTCATTAAATGCTCTATTCAATTCTGATATTTACATACATAACAACTCTTTAATTACAAAAAAAAAACCAAGAATCAGAGTGCATTTGTTATACGTATATAGTGAAAGCTTACCTTATTTTCTATGGTTTCTCCGAATGTATCCATCTTTTTTTCCAATATTTCTTTATGTAGATGATCATCTTCAACAGGCAATTCTTCTTTACTGTCTTCTTTGTATTCATAAATGCTATCAGTTTGAACTGTTTCTATCTGTAACTTTTGCGACTTTTCAAAATGTTCAGTTTGTGTAGTACTTTCTTTTATTACTGCATGCTTAACTGGTGATTCCTTTGAGACATTTTCACCTTCTTGTTTGTTTTGTTGATTTTCTTCTTTACTTCTGTATCCCAAAACAACATTAAATAATTTGTCATACTTGTCATCATAAAAGTTTTTTTCAGAGTGCAAACTCTCTATTTTATTCTCAACTTGTTCTCTGAATTTCTCAAAGTTTTTTTGAATTTCATTTATTAATTTGCTAGCTCCCAATTCATCATCTCTTAATTTATCTGATTCCTCTTCATCATGGTCCTTTCGTAAGCATTTTTCAGTGTTATTAAGCCTTTCTTTCAACTCCTTGATTTCCATATGTAATTTTTCTGCTTCAATATTTGAATTCAATTTATTTTCTTCATTGTGTCTTCGTTTCAAATGTGAATTCAAATATTCTTCTGATGAAAAAGCTTTTGAACAAATTTCACATCTAAAAGTTGCTACCAAGTTATTTTTGGTCAACAATGATATGTGCAGTTCTAATTCTTCTGTGTAGGACCTCAACTGCTTGATTTCCTTAAAAATAAAAATACTCAGAATATATATATATATTTACTATAAAGGATATATAAAATATACTGGATATCACCTAATAGTAAAAAAAATTGTTATGTATAAAAAGCCCAATACCTGTTTCAATTTTGGGATATCCTTTTTTAATATAGTCACCGTGTGGTCCAAATATTTTTTACAGAATAATAAATATTCTACTGACAATTGGCTCATTCGAAACAAATTTACAAAGTTTCTATCCAAAATTTCAGATTGATCACCTTCTAAGACATACTGTAATACTGTGGGAATATGTCTCTCAACTAAAGAAACGTCTCTTTCTTTAATAACTCGGTCAACATCAACCAAATCTAAAAATATTGAATTAATTCAGTGAAATATGTTAAATTTCCAACCAACATATTTTATTCTTATCCAAGTTAGTATTTTTGAATTTTCCAAATGAGAATCCTGCATCCCAAGCTAAACGAACATAGTCATAATGCCATTTATGATCTTCAAGCCACATTTCATAAGATGAAAATGATATCTCATCCAAATTTCGAATTCAAACAAAATTGGAAAATTGTATATTTTAAAAAAATCCTTTATTTGTATTGGACATTGGACCACAGAACACACTATTGTCAATTGTCATTTCATTGGTCTTTTGACACAAGTTGCACACTACGAAATGCGTTTCCGCTAGATGGCGCTCAGAATTCAGTGATAAAACACATAGATAGGCCTTTTCCATCCTTGTCTTATAGGCAACATAACTGACATAACTTTGTTAGTTTACAAGCGAAGGCCTTAAACATGTTGTCATTCTTCGTTTGTATTAGGGTAATGAAAAAACAATTGAAACAGATACAATACCGCTTATAACAATGAATTCCAACTCTTCAGGTGTTGTAGGTTTTCCCTGCAGCTCTGAAAGCGAATGCGCCACCAATATCATTTTAGCCGCCCCGGAGCGCCGATCAATCATTTTGATGTTTTTACTTTGTTCTTGTTAGTTACATTTCACTTTTTTCTTGTTAAATTTTTGCAAAAAAAAAGGAACACACCAAGGGCCCAATTCTCAAATGAATACCACCCTATGTCGCATGCGACAAAATATCTCCATTTCTTTTTAATGCTTGGTCGAGAAAAGTGATAGAAATATATTGTCGTATGGACGTAGGGTAAAAATCATTTAAGAATAGGGCCCCAGCAGTATTCAATTATTGCTCCTGGAACAATAAAACGAAGAGAATGATTCCAAGAGCTTCTTTATTGATTATTACTAGAAGCTTCTACATAAATTTGTATCAAGTCTATCATTCATCAAGTCAACAAAAACAAATAAATATTAATATCATTAAAGTAACTTATCCTACTCCAGAAATGCTCATTCCAATAAAATTAAACAAACATTAACGATAATAAATTAAATAAAACTAAAACAAAAACAAAATATTTTTCCTCCTGAACTCCTTTCGATGAAAATAATTCTGCTGCAGCCTCCTAGACAAAAAATAAAAAGAGCTGATGAAGATCTTCTTGGGGCCCTTTTCGGCAGAATTTCCCGCTATGCCTAGTTATTTCTTCTTCTGTGCCTTCTCGGCGGCCTTCGTTACTTTACCAGTCGTATCCTTGAAGATGACAGACTTGATGACTCCGACGGCAACGGTCTGTCTCATGTCGCGGACCGCGAAACGACCCAACGGGGGAAACTCCTGGAAAGACTCTACACACATCGGTTTAGACGGGACCAAGTTCACTATGGCAGCGTCGCCCGACTTGATCGCTTTCGGATTCTCCTCCGTAGTCTTTCCAGTTCTCCGATCACACTTCTCCTTTATCTCAGCAAACTTGCAGGCGATATGGGCTGTGTGGCAGTCGAGGACCGGAGTGTACCCGTTGGCTATTTGCCCAGGATGGTTCAGGACGATTACTTGAGCGATGAAGTCGGAAGCTCCTCTGGGCGGATTGTTCTTGGAGTCTCCGGCAACATAGCCACGTCTCAGTTCCTTGACGGATACGTTTTTGACGTTGAAGCCAACGTTGTCGCCAGGCACCGCTTCTTGAAGAGCTTCGTGGTGCATCTCCACAGACTTCACTTCGGTAGTTAATCCTACGGGAGCGAAAGTGACTACCATGCCTGGTTTCAGCACCCCAGTTTCTACTCTGCCCACAGGGACTGTTCCAATACCACCAATTTTGTAGACATCCTAAACAGAAGTTCATTATATTAAAGGATTTACATAGCTGCTATTCAAATTATCAAGGTATGTGTGAAAAGACAATTTTCTCAAATACGGAAAATATGAGTAGATTTATGTATCAATCAATCAATCAAACATTTGAAATCAGTTATTATTCATCAAAGAGTAGGAGTAGGTCGGACAACATTACGAACCTTCCTGCCCTAGCCCAATGAATTAAAATCCACTGTATAACTAATATTTTCTCACAAATACAGCTACGACTTACAGTAAAAGCCAGTCGCAGCGCCACCCGCGGTGAAACCAATAAGCAATCCTCGGTAGCAAAGACTCCAGGAAGTGAATAAATTTTTTTTCCGAAGAGTATCAAATAAATGAAATAGTTAAATCGACAATGTCTCCAAATATTTCCACCATGTGGAAAATATGAGACAAACATCTGACAGAAAACGACTACTTTCCTGGCTAATACCACGACGAACATTGAATTACATCTGACAAATATTGCATTCTTCCAAGAAGAAATATCTGTCAGATGCATTTCAATGTCCGTCGTGGTATTAGCCAAGGAAGTAGTTGTTTCCTGTCAGATGTTTGCCTAATATTTTCCACATGGTGGAAATATTTGGAGAGAAGAGGGTACTTCGACATTGTTTACTATTTAATTTGATTGATTGGTTGATTAAAAGCAAATATATTTAAGTAACTTGGAAACAATACGAATATATGAATAGGTCTCATAATCTCGCAGTATTAAAGCATATACTCACTTGCAGTGGTAGTCTCAAAGGCTTCTCAGTTGGACGAGACGGTGGCAGAATGGCATCCAGAGCCTCGATCAGAGTTTTCCCATCAGCTTTTCCTTCTTTACGCTCGACCGCCCATCCCTTGAACCAAGGCATTTTATCAGAGGTTTCCAACATGTTATCGCCGTTCCACCCAGAAATGGGAACGAAAGGCACAGCGGCCGGATTGTAGCCGATCTTTTTAATGTAAGATGAAACTTCCTTCTTGATTTCCTCGAATCTAGTTTCCGAGTAGGGTGGCTCCGTGGAGTCCATCTTGTTAACGCCGACGATGAGCTGCTTGACGCCCAAGGTGAAAGCCAGAAGGGCATGTTCGCGAGTCTGTCCGTTTTTGGAGATGCCAGCTTCAAATTCGCCTGTTCCCGCAGCAACGATGAGGACAGCGCAATCCGCCTGGGAAGTCCCCGTGATCATGTTCTTGATGAAATCTCTGTGGCCAGGAGCATCGATGATGGTAACGTAGTACTTGGCAGTTTCGAATTTCCAGAGGGCGATGTCAATCGTGATACCTCGTTCTCGTTCGGCTTTGAGTTTGTCCAAAACCCAGGCGTACTTGAAGGAACCCTTACCCATTTCCTGGGCTTCTTTCTCGAATTTTTCGATGGTACGTTTGTCAATACCGCCACATTTGTAGATCAAATGACCGGTGGACGTGGATTTACCGGAATCTACATGTCCGATAACGACGATGTTAATGTGAATTTTTTCTTTACCCATTTTGCTTTTTCCTGTAAAAAAAGACTTAGGTTACAGTTGGAAAATTTCCATAAAACATAAAATGAAACAGTTTTTCTTTTGTGTGAACTTGTATTACTATATTTTTTTTTATGTTGAAAATATCAGAATTCATTTCACCCACTTTTTGGCCTAGCAATTTGGATTCTGGAAAAACAGGAACACAACACACCTATTAGCTATCATAACATCAAACATCAAAACAGCAAGACTCAAACACCCTTCCTTGCTATCTAGCATAAAATCACATTTCTCTATATTTTAATCAAAAATGATGATGATCTGGATTTGAAAGGTACAACATTTACAATACAACTGTCCAAAGAGGCTCATTCTGCTGAAACTCCTTCTAATTTTCGAAAAATATTTTTCGATTAAGACTAAATGCGCAGGAACGGACCGAAGGCATATTATTGGGGGGGGGGGGGAATTCTAGGCGAGACAGGTACTCATCGCTACCAAGAAAAATAAATATGGGATAAAAGACGTAATAACTTTTTTATTAACAAAAAAAAAACATGTTTTGACTCTACTGAAATAATAATAAAAATAATAATACTCCCTCATAAACACTCGTAGAGTGTACCCAAAGGCATAGCCTAAATGTGGGTAGAGGACGGCTATTATTATTATTTGCCGTGGCGCTCCTACTAAAAATAAACTCTAACCATCAAAAACCGATGAAATCATGTATACAATTATTATAAAATATATTGTAATACATAAAACAAATCATTATACTGTAAAAAATGTATTCTTCGTGATTTTAACTTTGTGTACTTTCTTGTGCTGTACTCATGATATTCATTGATGCAACGTTGCTCTTAACAGGGTGGAACATAATGTTACATTAAATGGCAAGAACTCACAGTTTATTGGGGGGGGGAGAGTCCCCCCCTCATAGACGAAATGCGAAATATTGTACATCAAACGAATCTATTTGGTACTATACGCCTAAAAAAGATTAGGAGGTGTTCCGTTTACAGAAAAAAGTTAGGTATTGAAAGAAATTAAAGAAAAAGTTGTCTTGATATTGTAAAAAAAAAACGTGAGGTTCATATTAAATGAAGAATTTGTATATCACAAGTTTTGTTTCTTTGAATACCTCAAGAAATTACGGTTAGGATTAAAATTGTTTTATATTTTACCATATTTGTGCAACATTTATTGAAAATATTGCTATTGGTGCCACTGATACATTGGTTACAAAATAAAAAAATTAAAAATAGTTCCATTATGCATGAAATCCTAAGAATGGAAAGATGATGTAATTTCAACATATTCTTGACGAGCAGCAAAGTAAAAAAACGCTCGCTCCTCGGAAAATCAATATGGTACTCTTCGCTCGGTCGTAGAAAAAAATATTATGAACAGGTCCAGAATTTTAATTTCTTATGAATGCAGAGGGGAAAACAACTCCTTCATTACGTGTACATCATTACTTCATTATCATTGTTTCGAGCATTAGACCGCTTGGCCATTAAAGATTTACGATTGAAACGTTAACATGAATAATTTACGCTAATCAAAATAATCGAATTTAATTACATGACCTTTCAATAATTTTTTAGAGAATAACCTGGCCCCTAAAACTTTTTTCATTATTTTTCATTACAAGTAATTACTTCACTATTCATTAGGTGTACAAAAAATAAATAGTTGTTTCTACCTCGGAATGTACCATTAAAATTTTTTATGAGGTTGAGAATTAATGTTTTTATTCATTTCGTAATAGGGAGTGGTTTTTTTGGGTTGGAACATTGTAATGAATCAGAAATAATATGAATAGTGGGTGGATTTCAATACATTATATAAATGGGCAAACAATTTTAAGGTATTGAAAACTAATTCGTTTGTCAATTTCATTATAAGGAAGGGCTGGTTTTGTTGAAACAATAGATCATATAAATTTGTTCATCAACAAAAACGTTTTTTTAATAATTAAAAATATTTTTCATCCAAGCATCCCTTAAATATATGGTTTTCAATTTTTTGTCAAAATGGGTAGTTCCTTAACCCCTAAAAATAAAAAGCGCACATCTGGAACATATACTTTTGAAGAGGAGGTTAAAATAAACTCAATTACAAATTTTCATCCAAATTAGTGGAGTCAAGAAGAATTCTGACACGTTTTACCATCAAAACACTAAAACACTTTACTAGGTATATTTTGTGTAAAAATTCTTATAGGAATACCTATATTTTTTATTTCTCACCCTAAAAAAGGTACCTACAAGTCAAACCGTTAACACCTACCAGTTAAATTTATAAGAAGTTTTGTAGAAACATTCAATACAAATGTATCACACTGTAATCATCCTGACTCAAGTAACTGATTCATCGATTGAAATTCTGATAAGTACCCACAAAAGCATAATAAACAATAATAAACATGTGTGATTTGAATCATACCGATGGAGAAAAAATGTATTTAAAAATAAAAATGCAATAAATGCATTTCCGCGATATAAATACAAAACAGCAAACAGGCGTAGTTATTTTAATTATTTCGACCTTGACACAGAGCTCGGTACTCAAATAATCGCCTTGAAGGTGGGATGATCTATACGAACATTAAAAAAAAGTGGAAATACATATGAATGAACTTTTAACATTAGAGGGTGGGCCATAATCAATAATTCCAAAAATGTACTCATGGTTTGGTGTAAGTGGCCATATTGTGATGCAACATAACCCCCAAGATGAACTTGCAAGAAAACTCTATTGATTTCTTGCAACCCTCGTCTGCGAGAGCAGAGTTTTTGTTGGCCAGCCATTTGCCAATTATTGACTTATTGACATAGGTCAATAATTTCAGTGGCACTGAATGTTCTTCAAACACGGGATTTTAGGATTTAGGATTTATAAAAGCTGGTTCAAATAAAATGCACTAAATGAATCAGGAGTCATTTGACATATTCAAATAATAAATTGCACGAGATCCATAGAATAAAAATACTGCACATTTTCAAATGAACTAAAAATAGATTGGATTAACTGTTACAATGTTTTGCAAAGTGCAATCAGCGAGAGTGAAATTAAAATAACTATAATTTGAAACCGGCACCCGGCCGTCACTTTCGTTAATGTCAAACCGGGACGAAAATTAAGTTTTCACTAGATTAGCTGGTATTCACACGAAAAACCAATCTTTCTGCAGTCTACGAAGACAATTCTTTATTAGAGATAATATTCGGAAACAAGATAATATTTGAAGCACAACTTACCTGCCCAAAAGCACAGCAAGAGAACGAGAAAATCGACGGGATCTGAGAAGCGCAAGCCGACGGAAGTTTCAGGAGAAGCTCGTTGGTGGGGAGACGAGTGATATTGATTGATGGAGTATTCCAGGGCGATTAAATTGGTTTTGATGCAACTTTGCACAATGTTGTGGATAAACTCTGAGTCATTTATCAGTATACCGGGCTAGATAGACAATGATTGCAAATTTGCGTAGCGTTTTCTTTAAAATATGAATGATGCAATACGTATAGGGGAGGTTTGAAACAAAGTGACCAATGGAAACCGTGAAAATATTGCAGGGTGTGACGTCCGGGGATGATTAAAGAGCGGGAAGATTTGAAAATGAATATCGGCATGGAAATTTTCCTTCATAAACTGTAGAAGTATCGAATATTTCATGAAACCACATAAAATAATCAGTTTTAGAGACCATTTTGGTCAAAAAAGCCACTCGCCAACCATTGACCATATCGAAAAAAGCATTCATAACAAAAAGTAAAGCTTGGTTTTCCCAAATGAAAGTGTTTTACTAATTCGTCTGTATAAGCTACAGTTTTCGATAAAATCGATGTCGAAATTTTGTCAAGATTCCGCACATGGATTTGCGCGCGAATTTTTTCATTTAAATTTCTTCGCGCTAGGCCTATCGATAAAAACTAATTGCTCGAAAACTAAACTAAAGCTGATACAGAAAATTTATTGAATAACTTTCTTTTAGAAAATTCAACAAGCTTTCTTTTTTCTAATAAATACTTTTTGATATTTACATCGGTTAACGAGTTAGAGGCGAAAACAGGATTTTTTACCAAAGGGGTGGTTTTTTAGGGGTGAAGCCACGTCCCTCCAAAATGGATTATTGTGGTTTAATGATATATGGGACTTCTCAACAGTTTATGAAAGAATTTCCATGCCAGATAATTTTGTAGGAAATTTCTGTACTATTTGTAGCATGTACCAATTCAATAAAAAAAAAAAAAATCAGTATTCAACAACCCTTTTCAAAGCCACCTGATAAACCAGAAAAATCAATACATGGCACTCGGCAGTACCTTTTATCAGATCAATAAAATGTTCTACCAGAACAATGAAGTATTCTACCAGATCAATAAAGTGTTCTACCAAAACAATAAAGTGTTCTACCAGAACAATAAAGTGTTCTACCAGAAGAATAAAGTATTCTACCAGATCAATAAAGTGTTCTAGCTGGTCAAATTAGTTTTTTGAATTATTAAAAAGTACTTACCCAGTATCAACTTCTTGGACTTATTTGTAGTCACAATTGGAATGGAAATCCGTGAGTCTCCAAATTTTCCAATGAAAAAATTTCGCAGATTATCGATTTTGGAGACTATACCTATGAATCGAATATTTTCAGTTATTATTATTCTCCTCAACAGGATGTGAGAACAAAAATGTGACAAGAGTCGAAAAGCTTAGTACTTTATTATAAATAAACACTTATTAGAAGCTAAATATAATATAAGTTATATACAAATATAATATATTGCATTAGTTTTAAGTATATTATTCATTAATTTTTACAAACTGGCTGTGAAGTAAGACCCAGCAGCAACTGAAAGCGATAGTTTGCATGCACCTTCCTTCTTCTAGGCGCCATAGACCTTTCACTGGGGTTTACTTGGTGAAGACCACACTGGTAAGTAGTTAGCCCATCCTTTCGAACTGGTTTCGCCCTTTGCCACCAACGTCAACTGCTTTGCTTCCTCAGGACTCAACTTGAGTATGGTATTTAATACTGGAATTAGTCTTGTTCGTTCATCTCCACTGTTGAGAGTGACAAACTGAAAAACAAAAAAGCTAATGAGATATAGGAGTTTTTACAGTGAAATCAAAGTCCATAATATATAAAGTTATAATAATGGTATCATTAACAATGAAACAATGAATTTTAGCTATACTTTCAAGATATAATAAATCAGTAAGATAAATATTGAATAAAAGTGGACCTAAGACTGTACCCTGAGGTATATCATATTGAAATATTCCTGGATTGCTCAATATTCATTAATTTCTACATATTGAGTTCTGTTAGGAAGATAGCTTTCTAATAGTTTGCATGTCACTCCCTTATTTTCTCCAAATAATGTGATAGTAGTATATGACTGACCATATCAAATGCTTTTGCAAGATCAGAAATATAGATATTGTTGGAGAGGAAAATACTTCCGAAAGATCTATAATTTTTTCAATATTTTTCCCTTATTCTACGCCATCAATTTAACATAACAGAGTATTAGAAAAATTAATAAAATAATAAATTTAAAAATCAGTCCATCTCAAAGTGCAGACGTTTGTAAAAAAGCCTACCAAATCTATGTTTGACTACAAATCGATTTCAAATTCGGTCAGCGAATAGAAAAATGATTGATTTTCACGAATATAACATAGAAAAAAATTAGAAAAATTTTTGGCAGCTGCAACCTCTTGATAACATTTTCAACCGACGACCGGATCGAGATGGAGTAATTCTGCGAACGCCAATCGATTCAGCATGCCGAAATTAGTATATGCTGTTATTTTCGAGTCGATCGGCACAAAATTAATTTTCAGCCGAAAAAACAGCAAAGGGTCAAAATGGCCAAAAATCCAAAGTCATCAGATTCACTCGAAATTACCACCGATATACTCAAAATTTTATGCTGATTCCGAAAATGTATGATTTGAAAATATTCGGATACACGGTGTACCATAAAACAAAGATAAATGTGCAACAAAAATTGTAGGATCCGGCACCCTAGCACATAAAACCGTCAACGAAAAATACTTCCAACAGTTCTAGAATTTTTTCAATATTTTTTCTGTATTCTACGCCATCCATTTAACATGAAAACAGTTTTCATTTTTCAATTTTCATGGAGAATGTTCCCCTTTTCAGTAGTATCGCTATTTGGAACTGGAGACTCTAGAGAATTATTTTACAATAAAATTATAAATTGTGGCTAATAATTTGCTGGTGGTAAAGATGACTTGATAACGAACTGAATCGATACATCATATCAGCAGCTGAATCTTGAATCTGCCAGATACACTCTATTAAATATTTTTGAGTAGAAAAATAAAACGTTACACCATAAACTTTTAAACCAGTTCAACACACTTCCAGATATGGCATTAAATTTTAATTTTAGGTCCGAAAAAATTGCTACAGTATACTTATCAAGATCTAGGATATTTTTCCTGGTAGAGATAATAAACTGAAGAAATGTATCACCAAATATTACGAAATAATACGGCAACTCTCAACACAAAAATATTTTTTTTTGGCTCTGAGTATTAAATTCAGTCAACTAATGAATTCAATTAATTTTAAAGGTAACAAATATAAATATAAATGTAAGGAAGTGTCTAGAGACCAATTAGATGAAATGGTGGCATAATTTTAGACTGATCAAGGTGCAGTAATTACTGTAAAACCACTGGAAGAAGACTAATAATCCATAGAATAAAAAATTATTATATTTTCTGTTCTACTTACCTTGAACACCACATTCTTCAGATATTCCAAATTCTCAGCGTGTTTCTCCCTCTCCTCCGACCTCTGCTGCCTCCTTATCTCCTCTTTCAGCAGTTTAGTCATCTGAACGTGCTTGACTAGATCTTGTTCGGTGTCTGACAACAGCGCCGTCAAATGGACCACTTTGGACTCCTCCTCCCCCAATTTCTTTCTTATCCTGTCGATTTCGTGCTCAGAATCCGACCCCAGCAGCCTTTCCAATGGCACCGGGTGAACGGATACAGCCAGATTGCTTTCTATGCTTTCGGATCCTTCGCCTTCTTCTCTGGTCATCGTGGGCAGAACGGGTGGAGACTCTGTGGGCGAGGGGGCTTTTTCCAATCGACTTTGGAGTTCGATGATCTCTCGGTTGTGGCGCACTTCCTGCTCGGAAATTTGCTGACGATAGCACTGAGAGAGAGTATCGGCATGAACCTGAAAATGGAGAAATCAGAATCGAAATTGGAAACTAGCCTTCGCTGATGATTGGCAAGTACTATGAAACCGGTACGAAGATACCCGTGACGTCTAAAAGGAGCAATTGACAAATTATTTAGGTTTAGGGTCACCCTGTACATTTGGGCAGCCTTATATATATTTTTTGATGATTAAAACAAGGCAAAACTATAATAATCATCTATATTTTATTAAAAAATGCCGTGGGACATTGGGATATTGAAGTACCTGTTGTTCTTAAACTTATCGTTTTAGACAAGTGTGATAGTTTGTTGGAATCGTTTTTTCATAGAAAATATTTCAAATTCGAAAAATGAAAAATAAAAAAGTTCAAAAAATTATCTATCATGATATACTCGACTTTTTTGTCCGTCGATTTTTTTCGTTAAAATTCTCAGTGTATACTAATTCGGCGATTCTGAATCGATTGGCGTTCGCAGAATTGGTCTATCTCTAACCGTTCTCGAATTGGTCAGCTCTCAATCAGTTTTCAAAGGGGTTTTTGGCGCCAAAAATATTTCCGATGAGTTTTCGACATTTTCGTTCAAAGATTCAGAATCAGCACGTCAAAATACGTTCGGAAACATAAATTTCAAATTCGAAAAATGAAAAATAAAAAAGTTCAAAAAATTATCTGTCACGATATACTCGACTTTTTTGTCCGTCGATTTTTTTCGTTAAAATTCTCAGTTTATACTAAGTCGGCCATTCTGAATCGATTGGCGTTCGCAGAATTGGTCTATCTCTAACCGTTCTCGAATTGGTCAGCTCTCAATCAGTTTTCAAAGGGTTTTTTGGCGCCAAAAATATTTCCGATGAGTTTTTGACATTTTCGTTCAAAGATTCGGAATCAGCACGTCAAAATACGTTCGGAAACATAAATTTCAAATTCGAAAAATGAAAAATAAAAAAGTTCAAAAAATTATCTGTCACGATATACTCGACTTTTTTGTCCGTCGATTTTTTTCGTTAAAATTCTCAGTTTATACTAAGTCGGCCATTCTGAATCGATTGGCGTTCGCAGAATTGGTCTATCTCTAACCGTTCTCGAATTGGTCAGCTCTCAATCAGTTTTCAAAGGGTTTTTTGGCGCCAAAAATATTTCCGATGAGTTTTTGACATTTTCGTTCAAAGATTCGGAATCAGCACGTCAAAATACGTTCGGAAATATAAATTTCAAATTCGAAAAATTAAAAATAAAAAAGTTCAAAAAATTATCTGTCACGATATACTCGACTTTTTTGTCCGTCGATTTTTTTCACCAAATAGCATAGTGATGCTGAATTTTTCTTAACCACCATAATTAATTTCCATAAATTTTGTAATGAGAGCCTCACACAGACATTTTATATTTATAGGGCTACTTTTTTTCCATCAATATAAAATGTATGTGGCTTTATCATCTGGCAGAAATATTAGTGAAAGTCATACCTTCAGGCTTCTCACGGTCTCAGCATTTTCAGAGATGGTCTTCTCATGTTTGGCAGAAAGTTCGGCATATTGGCTTTTGAGTTCTTCGATGTCTCCCTCCAATTCTTTGAGTTTTCTCAGATTAGTTTCACCTTCGGCAACCAGATTTTTATTTTCCAACTCCAATTTTTCAATGTTCTCTCTGAAAAACAGAGAAGACACTAAGATTGGAAAGGGCAATCTAATAAGATGAAATTATTACAAGGATGAGTGAAGAACTTCATTCTCATTTAACAACCAAGAACAGACTGAAAAAAAAAATTGTAATGCAACAGAATGCTGATCCTTGAACTCAAAGAGGCATTTACCTGTGTTTACTGATATTATTTTAGAGACAGACATATAACTCTACAATACTCTACAATGTGAAATAGTTGCCAACAGCCTTCCTGATTTATCGGAAATCTATCATATGACCATTATAATTCGCAATGATCTACTGACTTTTAAATAATCAAGAAATTGACACTATTTTATATGTTTATGATTCCAGTTTCCAGATATTTTTACATTTATTTACAATTTCTTATTTAGTTTATGCTGAAATACTTTAAATTTTGTACGTTTTGATAATTATGTTTTATCTGTTTATACATATAAAATCCGTTTTTTGTTGTTTGTGTCATAATATTGTGTTTTGTTATTTAGATATTTTTACATTTATTTCATGTATTGGCTAGTATTGGTACGAATTTCATAGTTTTATCCTAGTATGCTTTATTTTAATAATGAGTGTCTATCAAAAATACCTTGTACCTTACAATTAAGATTAACCAAACTTTGTCAACAATAATTTAATTTATTTTTCTCTCCCTCTCTATAAATTTTATGAGTCCAATATTTTTTTCCAAATTCCATTCTAATTTATACACTCACCTATTTTGTTCGAGTTGACTTTTCAATGCAGCATTTTGAGTTGTAAGGGAAGCTACTTCCTCGGACATTTTCTCTTCCAAGCCAACGTCTCTACTTTGATTCTGCCTAAGAACGCTCTGAGCTCGAACCTTGTACCCCTCATACTCCTTCAGAATTAAAGCCAACTCGTCAGTTTTGAGCTTGAGACTATCCTGAGCTTCCCTCAGGCTCTGTTGCAGCCCAAGCATTTGGCTACGCAGGTGATCCCGTTCTGTTTTCAAAGTGTTGTTGGCTTTTTGATGTTCGGCTATTACTTTGGACAATTCCGTAGAGAGTTCCTCTGTTTCTGAACGGTTGGTTTCGAGGAGTTGCGTAAGGCTTTGGATTTTGTTATGCTTTTGCGTGATTTCCTCTTCCAAAGTGGATATTTTTTTCTTCGATGCATTGATTTCAGTGGTTAAGGAAGCAATATTTTGTTCTTCATCAGTTAATCTTTCTTCTAGCAGTTTGTTCTGTTCTCTGAGAGCAGTTATTGTAGTTTTCTGTGATTCTACTTGTACTTTGAGGTTTGATATTTCATCCAACTGCTTCTCTAATTTCTTGGAGGTTTCTTTAACACTCCTTTCGAAATCCTGCATTTCTAAACTGAGCACAGAATTTTTTTTACATTCATTGTTGGATTGATCTAGTAGGTTTTTGGTATGCTTATGACTTTCGATTTCAGCTTTCAATAATTGCTCTTTAGCATCAAGATCACTAGTCAGTTTTGATAATCTTGTTTCAAATTCCTTTTTCATCAAGTTATTAGCCTCAACTTCTTTTCTCAATGTTTGGATTTTAGCACTCACTTGCTTCTTCCACTTCTCCGTAGCCTGTTTTTCATTCTTGAAACCTTCCAGTTCTTGCCTCAAACCACTAATGATTTCTTCCTTATCAGCCAATGACTGCTTGTCCTTTGATATATCATTCGCCACAGTATTAAGTCTACTCAAATATTGCTTGCATTCTTTCTTGGAGTTATCTAATTCATCCTGCAACTTATCCGATTCATTTTGGAGATTCTGAATGGTTTTGATGTCGAGTGTCAGCTTTTTCAACAAATCTTCATTTTCTCCCTGTTGTTTGCCGACAGTCTGCGTGAGTTCCCGAATTTTTCCTTTCAGTTTCACAGCAAGGTTTCGCAACTTTCCATATCTCTCTTCCCAAGAGCCGTCCAAGTCTTTCAACCTAAAATCAGAATCAGCATATCAGATATCTCTATCTCTGATGGCATTCCTCTGTATTTCATAAAAAAACTATATTTTCTATAACAAACCCCATTGACACAATATTCAAAAAGTCCCTGAAATCTGACAATTTTCAAATTTCTGGAAAGAGTTTCTCAACGCCTATTTGCAAATCAGGAAAAAAGATAACTCAGAACTATAAAACGATTTGCATGCAATCAGAAATTCCCAAAAAGTTGGATTGTAACAAAAAATGTCTCTTGGATGTGCAAAAATATTTAATTATCAACAACATGGTTTTGTACAGAGATCTACAAATACCAAATTGTTACAGTCTCAAAATTATATTTCATCAAATTTTGAGAATAAATGTCAGGTTAATTCTATCTATACAGACATTTCCAAGGCTTTCGATAGGGTCAACCATAATATCCTAGCATCTAAGTTGAAGTCTCTTAGTTTCAGTGGACAGTTGCTCTTGGTCCAAGAGCTTCTCAAACAGACAAACACAATTTGTGAAAGTTGCTGAATGTATTTCACATGCCATAAAGGTATTTTCTGATGTACCACAAGGTTCACATTTGGGTCCACTACTCTTTAACTTATTTATGAATAAATAAATAAATAAATAAATAAATAAATAAATAAACCTGTTGATTTCTTCAGTCCTCGAGATGGTTGAAGTAGACATCGCATCGTTGTCAGCATAGCTGGTCTCTAAGTTTGAACTAAGTTTTTCTTTAAGAGTTTCTATCTCACTCTTCAAACCATCTATTTCTTCTTTAGCTGAGAGATTCCCAGTAGAACCTCCATTAGACCTAAGCTTTTCTATTTCTCGAGAGAGGTCTTCTATAATCTTTTCTTTCTCTGTAATACTGTCAACGTTTCTGTTAGCCTGTGCTTCGTAGATCTGAAGTTTCTTCAAAACCTCCTCGCAATGTGCTTGCAGTTTGGAGATATTTTCACCTCTTTCTTTTATGGCCTGGTTCATTTCGTTCATTTCTGATAATAACTCTGCGTTTTCTCTTCTTAGATCAGTGAGTTGTTCTTCCAAATCATTTGCTGACGTGGACATTTCATTAGTTTGGCAATATGAGTGTGTAATGTTTGAACGAGAACACTCTATTTCATTCAGTTTGTCCTGTATAGTTTCGTTGACGGACAAAAGTTGTTTGTTTTCCTCCGCAAGGTTCTTTATTTCTTCACCAGAACGCTTTCCCAGTTCTTCTAGTGATCTGATCTGATTTTGAAGATCAGATATAAGTATTTCGTATTGTTGAATTTTTTTCAGATTTTCTTCCAATGTTTTATTGAACTCGTTAGTTTTTTCTTTGATCTCTTTCTTCAAATTTTTCTTTTCACCATTTAAGGTACCAAGTTCTGCCACAAGTTCATCGTTTGTTACCCTGAGCTTGGTATTTTCTTTTTGGATTATTTTGATTTCATTATTGAGCTCTTCTTTGATTTTTTCGTTTTCTATTTGTGAGGTCTCTAAATTTTCCTTATACTGATTCAAAAGTGTGGCTGTACTTTGCAAGTCCTGTTCCATTTTCTTTAACTTCTCAGTAATTTCATTTTCATGATTCAAAATGGATGTTTCCAATTTACTTTTCAATAAAATATTTTCTTCTCTTATGCTATTATAATCACATTCACTTTCTTCTTGTTTTTGTTTTAGGATTTGGTGTTCTTCCTTCAAATTCTCAAATGATCTTTTATAATTCTCTATGATCTTGGATGATTCACTTACATTTTCAAATATATTTGAAGTACTCTCTTCCATTTCTTTGATTTTCATTTTGAACAACAATTTTTCATTTTCTAATTCATCTTTGATGACTTTTAATTCATTTTCATGATTTGTTAGGACCAGTTTGAGATCATTTTTAAGCACAAGATTTTCTTCTAATACTTTATTGGATTGGTTGAAATTATCTTTTGAATTTTTTTCTGCTTGGTTTAGATGTTGGTTTTCTTCTTTTAATGTTTCAATTATTTTATTTAATTTGTCTATTTTCTCCAATAACTTGGAACTGTTCATTTCAATTTCTCCGACTTTTTGCGATAATACCAATTTTTCAGCTTCACATTGTTCTTTGATGGTTTGAATATTATTCTCATAATTTGGAATCTCAGCAAGTTTATTTTTCAACTCACTTTCATTTGCCTTATAGTCATTTATCTCCTGCTTCAATTGGTGACACTCACTTTCCATAGTTCCAACATGTTTTAGAAGGATGATTTCTGCCTCTTTCAGCTGGTCTTGCCACTCCTTTACTTGATCGGTGTATGCTTTAAAAAGGTCGAGAACATTATTCTTATCTTCTCTAAGCTGTTTAGCAGTAGTAGCAAATTTAATAATCTTAGAATGATAGAGCTTTACTTTTTTCGTCAATTCCATATTATTCCTTTCCAATCTCTCTATGCTTTTTCCATGTTCATTCAGTATTTGTAATCTCTCTGTTAAATCATCTATAATTCTATTCTTGGCATTCAATTCTTCACTAATAACAATTATACTTTTATCTTTCTCTATAAGATTTATTTGCAGATTTTCCACCCTACTTTCTAATGAGATGTTATCAGATTTGAGACGCTTAATTTCTTCTAAACTAATACCTAACATACGTTGTAATTCATTTGTAGTAACTTCATTACTTTCCGAGTTAGCTTTATCCACTTCCAGTAATTGTTCTTGTTGCTGAGTTCCTATTTCTTTCAGCTTTTCTATTTGCTTTTCTAATGCATCCAAATCATTTAGCAACTGGTCATTTTCATTAGTCAATCGATTTATTTGTCTACGGTAGGAAATGTTTTCATTATCGTAGGAACCTAACTTTTCTTGATAGTTAGCTAATTCACTAATAGACAATTGCAATTTCTGGTTCAAAGTTTCATTTTGTGCTTTCAAATCTTCATTATCTGTTACTAGTGATAATTTTTGTTGTGTTAAATTTTCTATTAGTTCTTGTGTGGCAGTATTAGTTGCTGTAAGTTTATTATCCGCGAGCTCTTTCAATTTTATATTTTCTTCTTGTAAAATAGTTTTTGCTTGTTTTGCTTTCTGGGCGATTGCCAACAAGTGGGTACATTTTTTGACAAGATCTTCTTTGGATAAGTCTTCTAAGTTCACTTTTCTCGTAGAATCGTTGGTG
Source organism: Chrysolina haemoptera (assembly GCA_958298965.1). Lineage (NCBI taxonomy): Eukaryota > Metazoa > Arthropoda > Insecta > Coleoptera > Chrysomelidae > Chrysolina > Chrysolina haemoptera. The sequence goes on along the minus strand of OY282602.1, from coordinate 807,035 downwards.
TGCGATTGGTCCATTTTAAAAATATATGCAATTAATGCATTAACACTTTGAACTGTTTACTTTACATGTTTGATAATTGATGACATGATAACATTTCTTACACGTATGTTTATTGTTGTTGTTACAGATGACACTGACACTGATGACAGTAATGACACATGACACATGTCAAACCAACTGTCATCTCTAGTTGCGCTTTTTTCGTTCTTTTCCGGTAGCAACAGAATGACAAGTGACAGCGAAACCAAAAAAACGAGTAGTGGCTCTATTGCAATATCTTCACGATATTTAATATTTGTAAAAGGCGCTCCTTGTTGTGAGGAATATCACTTTATGAGTGTGGCATTACAAGGGTTTTTATACACCTTAGAGAGCACTAAATATGTGAGTTTATAGTACCTATAGAGGGGGTAACAGGTTCTCAAATATTTGTGACGTCACATTCTGGTATAAGAAATTGAACATTACAAATAAATTACTTATAAATTTTATTTAATAATAACTAAAATTGCAATCAAAAACATTTTCTGTGAACGATAACTGGGCCAGCTTCTTCATACTCCAATTTGGAAATCCACATTTGCTGGAAGGTAGTTAAACTAGCAAGGATGCTGCCTCCAATCCAAACCGAATACTTCCTCTCCGGAGGCGCGATAATCTTTATTTTCATAGACGCAGGGGCTAGGGCTGCAATTTCCTTCTGGATCCGATCTGCGACACCCGGAAACATTGTGCTACCGCCGGAGAGAACGGTGTTTGCATAAAGATCTTTTCTAATGTCCATGTCGGATCTCATGATAGAAAGGAACGTCGTTTCGGCGATGCCTGGGGTTTCCATTCCTGAAAAACAAAAAAAGGTTTTCAAGTGTCACAGACCACTCAGAAAACATGACACCAAAACCGGTTCGTTTGCATCCAAAGATTGACTTACACCTAAGCAGTAGTAACAAGACTACCTAAGTGCTGACGTCACAAGTAGGCGGAACTTATAAAACCTTTCCAAACAAACTGGTAATGAAAACCCATAAGAAATTATTGATTTGGTGATTTTTCTAATTTTCGTCGAGAATAAGGATAATCAATATCATTTTCATTAAAGACTCAGTTAGTTGAAACCTCTTGCAGAAAATATCAATTTCAATGTTTGGAAAGGTTTACCAAGGTCCACCCACTTTGACGTCACGCTTGACCAACTCGAGAATGGTTAGAGATAGACCAATTCTGCGAACGCCAATCGATTTAGAATGGCTGAATTAGTTTTTACTGAGAATTTGAACAAAAAAAATCGACTGACAAAAAAGTCGAGTATATTACGAGAGATAATTTTTTGAATTTCTTCATTTTTCCAATTTCAAATTTTTGTCCTCGAACGTATTTGGACGTGCTAATTCCGAATCTTTGAACGAAAATGTCGAAAACTGATCAGAAATATTTTTGGCGCCAAAAAAAAACATTCGAAAACTGATTCAGAGTTGGCCAACTCAAGAACGGTTAGAGATAGACGAATTCTGCGAACGCCAATCGATTTAGAATGGCTGAATTAGTACTTAATGAGAATGAATCAGAACCGGAAGGTTCAAGAACGTACTAAAGAGATACCGAGGTAAAAATTCTGGATAATTCAGCCAATTATTCGAATTTCAATTATTTCAGCACTCTTACCAATCAGAGATGGCTGGAACATCGCTTCGGGACACCTGAATCTTTCATTTCCCAACGTGATCACTTGTCCGTCGGGCAGCTCGTAGGATTTTTCGAAACAAGTGGTATTTTGTGCGATGGCGAGGTCTTGTTCGAAATCCAGTGCGACGAAACAGATCTTCTCTTTCAAATCCCTGATGATTTCCCTTTCCGCGGTGGTGGTAAAGCTGTAGCCTCGCTCGGTAAGGAGTTTCATGAGATAATCCGTAAGATCGCGTCCTGCGAGGTCCATGCGGAGTATGGCATGAGGAAGAGCGTAACCTGAAATCGAAAGTTTTCTTTCAGAAGATTCTTTTGGGATATACAATTTTTATTATTTTTTTTCAAGATCCCGTGATATATAAGTAAGTAGATTTACGCCCTCTTTTTACGTGCGCTACCGCCTAGCTACGGCTTTGGATTAAATATAAACAAGCCAATAGAGGTGAGAGGTGAAAGGTGAAAGGTGATAGGTGAAAGGTGAAAGGTGAAAGGTGAAAGGTGAAAGGTGAAAGGTGAAAGGTGAAAGGTGAAAGGTGAAAGGTGAGAGGTGAGATGTGAGATGTGGGAGGTGAGAGGTGACAGGTGACAGGTGAGAGATGAGAGGTGGGAGGTGAGAGGAGAGAGGCGAGAGGCGAGAGGCGAGAGGCGAGAGGCGAGAGGCGAGAGGCGAGAGGCGAGAGGCGAGAGGCGAGAGGCGAGAGGCGAGAGGCGAGAGGCGAGAGGCGAGAGGCGAGAGGCGAGAGGCGAGAGGCGAGAGGCGAGAGGCGAGTGGCGAGAGGCGAGAGGCGAGAGGCGAGAGGCGAGAGGCGAGAGGCGAGAGGCGAGAGGCGAGAGGCGAGAGGCGAGAGGCGAGAGGCGAGAGGCGAGAGGCGAGTGGCGAGAGGCGAGAGGCGAGAGGCGAGAGGCGAGAGGCGAGAGGCGAGAGGTGAGTTGGGTTAGGTTTGAACGTGAGAGGGCCCACATCTGGCATTCCACTGCGGTCCATGGCCCTTTTGTGGCTTGATGAGAAGTAAGAGGTGAATGTAAATGAACACTATTGTCTTTGCTTCACTGAATATGATGTTTATATAGCGTCAGGTCTATCCGGTGTTTTTTATTGATCTGAGCCTTTTCACTAACCCTCATATATCGGTACGGTATGCGACACTCCATCCCCAGAATCCATAACGATCCCCGTCGTCCTGCCACTGGCGTACAAGGACAACACCGCCTGGATGGCGACGTACATGGCGGGGCAGTTGAACGTTTCGAACATTATCTGCGTCATCTTCTCGCGGTTGATTTTGGGATTCAAAGGCGCTTCCGTCAGCAACACCGGATGGTCTTCGGGCGAAATCCGCAACTCGTTGTAGAAGGTGTGATGCCAGATTTTTTCCATGTCGTCCCAGTTGGTGATGATGCCGTGCTCGATGGGGTATTTTACCGTCAGCACGCCTCGTTTCGTTTGGGCCTCGTCTCCGACGTAGGAGTCCTTTTGGCCCATGCCGACCATTACACCCTGGAAAAGGAATTGCGACATGAGAGAACATGATAATGATTTTTTTACATCGTTTTCTGGATGTTTCAACCTCTAGAATCTAAATGAAACGAATTATTTCGACTGCAGAAGTTTAGATTTGGGAGAGCTGCTTTTCGTAGAGGGACGATAGCTGGAGTAGATTAATGGAAAAACAATTTTAATGTTAACAATAGAATATCATCCCCCAGTGGTTGGGAATGACAACCTGCAGACATGACATGTTTGAAATTTCGTTTAGCAAAAATACTTGCCTCTATTCTAGAAATGGTATAATTAATTTCAAAGCTTTTTCTAATGAACTTTTGAATCAATTGATGACCTTCCCGTTAAATTTTAGTGTAAAAAACTGCACTAACAGTGGGTAAAAATAATTTTATGCATATAATTGACGATTCTAGAAATATTTAATTTTTAACGCACTTATGCTAAAAAGTATCACTTTACGCATTGAAAAGGGGGCGTAAAAATTTAGTTTACGCACTGTAGTAGAAAACAATAAATCCTCATTTCGACAGTAATCTTTTGAATTTTTTGTCACTTCAGCTAAACGGAACAAATTCTAATTAACAGTTTAATTCGTAATTTGGCCGTATTTTTCTTATAGATGTTAACCGAAGATACATGTACTCTTACTTGATATCGAGGTCTTCCAACAACACTTGCAAAAACAGCCCGCGGTGCATCGTCTCCTGCGAACCCTGCCTTACACATTCCGGAGCCGTTGTCGACTACGAGAGCAGAAACGTCGTCGTCGCACATTTTTCAGCCTGAAAAATTAAGAGATCAAAGAAATCACAAACTCTCAATGTAAAATCACTTATTTCTATCAACCATTATGAGAAGATCAAAATTCGTTAACATTTATCTTCAAAGCAAAGGAAAAAGTAATTGAACTCGACTTATTTCATATATATAATAACGATGACGCATGGGTAAAGATTCAAAAATCGAACTGTATAGAAAGGGACAGTGAAGATATTAATGATGTTCGATCTATAAAAAAATTACTTAGTAATGATCTCTATTTGAAAATGAACGTTGAAGGTAGCCCAAGATATAAGACTCTTTGACAATTTTTCAAGCATATTTCGAGAGAAAAACATTTCGAACTGCAAAAATCCTAAAATTCTATTCGATTTAATTAATCACGAAAACTAAAATAATAAAAAAAATAACTTACTTTGATTTATTCTCGTAATGAAAATTGTTCCGAACTCACTGAGCACCAAGAACCTAACTGAAGATTACAACAATAACGTTATGGTAAATTTAGATCCTGCTCTGATTAATCGGAATACATTGGAAACGTTCGTTGATTTTTACACCGTTAAATGAAATTATTTATATAGTAATTAAACACATCTGAATGGGTAATTTTCAGCAGACTAGTTTTAGTAACTCAATTTAACTTCTTTATATAGAATATAATGCCCCCTAATTATTTCATTCATTACTTATGTCTAAGTATACATTTTCTTTTAGAAAATGTATCGATTTTGCATATCTGGTAACACGAATGGGTGCGTGAATGTATATTTTGAAAAAAGTTGCGATTTTACCATCACGAAAATTTAAATTTTCTGTGCTGTTACGGTTTATGGAAATGTTGATACGTTTTATGCGAATGACACTGTAATGAACGTCGGAAATTCAGTTAGGTACCGTGAAATGAAGTGAAAAGACACAGTTTTTGAGTTGTTGAATTTTGTTGCAAAGTTGATATTCACATTATCAACAAGGAAACATTAGGAAAAAGTGCGTCACTACCGACAGAACAGAAGTTATATACTTAACGAAATCAAAAACATTGTTAGTTTTTTTTTTATTTAAAACAGTGCAAATAGAGACGGCGCTTCAACGTGTTGTCTACAAACGCTTTCGTTAAAAACATTTTGTAGCAAGAGAAACCATTTTGAAATACACGAATCACACAAAACTGATTCGTTCACATTCATATTTGCGTGTGACAAAGAGAGAAAGAGGAAGAGAGAGATATATAGTTGTAATGAGCTCTTGGATGCACTTACAATAAACGTTATTCATTAATCAATTACTTATATCAGTTGAAGCATATTATAATTATCAACAACAAATGTTTTCAATTCTCTTTCTTTATCATCCGCAAAGGAGGTTATTTTACCATTAAAATTAGAAAGTTTGAAGATGTTGTTCATATACAGAAGAAATAGGATAGGTCCCAATACAGTTCCCTGGGGTACTCCCCGGGTAACTAGTAATGGGTCGCTGAAAGAATCGTTTAACTTGACAACTTGTGTTCTATATTTGTTAAATAATCTTGAAATATATATATAAAGCAACACCTCTCACACCTATGTTAGCCAGACGCTGAAGAAGTATATTGTGAGTAGATACACTAAACAGCGAGCGCCATCTATATAATAATAGATATATACAGAATCTGCAATTTTTGACAATGAGCTTATCTGCACGGAAATTCGTTAGAAGTAATTCAACGTTCGTCGTGGTATTAGCCAGGAAAGTAGTTGTTTTCTGATGGATTTTTGACCCAATTATTCCTTTGCAATGGGCAGGACATCTTGATTCTTTTATTATAAGCTCATTGTCAACAATTGCAGTTTCCTCAAAAAAAAAAACAGGATCCATTTCAAGTATTCTCTAGTTTTCTGAAATATACTTGTGGGTAATTGAATGTTTTTTATATGGAAGGTCGTCTATTACGGTTCACGGTTCCATGGCTTCAGTCTCCTACAGACTAAAACACCAGGTGGCATAGCGGTTCCGTCTGATGGAATAAGTATGTACTCCTACATTTTTAGGTCATAGCATAGCTAGTTTTATGATAATCATAAATTAACATTTAGAAGGGTAATTATTTGTATTATTGCGAAATCTTGCAAATAATTTTATGGCCAAGTGTCCATTTTTTAAAATAGATCAAAATGTAAATAGGTGTATGTAAAATTCTGGTGATGAGAGTGAGAAGCCTTAAAGCAACATACATAAAAGGGTATAGTTGGTTGTCTAACCTCATGTACAGAACCCTTATAAACCTTCCAATATCAATGTCGATTCCTATTAATGAACGTTTACAATATCGAATATTCATATTTACAATAATAAAACTATCACTGACGAAAATTAAACTAACTTAGATGAATAGAGTTAATATAAATAGGAATTAGTGATTGTTGTTTATCGTTAAATAAATAAAAATTGAATGTGAAGTATATTTATTTTTGAAAAGTACGGTCGACGGAAAAGTTCTCTAACAAAAACTCGTGAATTATTGGTTATTTAACGAACAAGTGTATTAATAAGGCCGATTAATAATCGAGATATAATGTTTGAGACTGTTAATCGCCATTTTAATTCTGTCAGATGTAATTTAATGTCCGTCGTGGTATTAGCCAGGGAAGTAGTTTTCACTCAGATGTTTGCCGCATATTTTCCACATATAGTGGAAATATTTGGAGAGAAGGGTACTTCGACATTGTGGATTTTACTATTTCATTTATTTGATACTCTCTGGCAAAAATCTCTCGAACTCTGGTCACTTGCTGGTGTCTTTGCTACCGAGGATTGCTTATTGGTTTCCCCACGGGTGGCGCTGCGACTGACTCTTACTGTAAGTCGCTGCTTCATTTGTGTGGAAATATTAGTTACATAGTGTTTTATAATTCATTGGGCTGAGGCAGGACGACTCTAATGTTGTCCGACCTACCCTGTACGTCACTGACGAGCGGCAAAAACCGCGAAACGCGTCTGCAGGTGGCCTTCACCAGCCAAATGAAGGATAATTGGCCGTATAATTACAATAAGCAATTGCAAGTGGGTTTTCTTGGAAGGACGTTGTAAGTACAAATATCTGTCAGATGAAATTCAATGTCCGGCGTGGTATTAGGCAGGGAAGTAGTTGTTTTCTGTCACATGTTTGCCTCATATTTTCCACCTGGAGAGGGTACTTCGACATTGTCGATTTTAATACTGAAGAAAAATAGATTCGAAATGTCTTTGTGACAAACAATTAACCATTTCGGAACGACCTAACGATTAAAAAAAAACGTGCAGCAAATGAAGCGACTAATGTTAATATAAAATCTTTATTTAGAAATTCGTATTACAAAAGTTACATTTATTTTATCGCCCTAGTAAATACATATATAAAATGAAAGTAATAATAAAATAGCACCTTGTAAAATAATATCTTACATCTTATGATCATGGAAAATAAAAAAAGTGGCTGAAATGTCAGCAGCAAGTATTTCTGAAAGAATAGCCCTTAACCCAACACCTTAGGAGCAAATTGAGCGAATTAGAAAAGCGCTTGTTCGACCACGGTTTTAAAAATCAAACCGTCGAAAAACAATGCAATAGCGATACTGAGCTTATGTGAATACCCCGTTCTACAGTCGTCCATTTTTTTAAATTCCGGACAGAGTGGAAAACCGGGTGCAGCCTTTCAAATCGGCAAAACTCGAAGAAAATTGAACCAGTACACCTTAAAATGTTATCACAGCATTCTAGTCACAAAAATTGTTTATTATTATATTATGGGAACACTGAGAATATGCACGTAATCTCGTAAATGTGACTAATGTGAGAAATATGGTCGGCAATACAATGAATGCTATCACAAATAGAACCAAGTCATTTTATTGTTGGGTCCATGTAGGATCAGGCAGAAGAATTTTGAGAATTAGGAAGTAGACAATCTACGATTGAAAGAAAAATTAGTATTCAGTTATAAAAATGGGCAAGCAACATTAATTTTCGTTTATATTAAAAAAAAAATCCCAACAAAAAAATAAAAGTTTTCCATTGATTGGATTCGAATTTGACGAAAAATATATTTTCATTAACAAATATATTAAACTGGCAATAAAATGGCATATCTGTATACTTTAATATCTTATATAGTGGAGGAGTGTTAGAAAAAAATCTGTGTAGAATTTCTGTAACCTAGTAACCTGACGCGGTTTGTTTATTTTCAATATCAAATGAACAATTCTCACTTATTAGCTCCCTAGAGCATGAATTATTGCCGGAATTTTTTTGAGTACATGAATTTTTAAAGTAAAATAAAATATATAATATTAGATAAATTATTATATAAAATTAATTGATTTCATACAATTTTCTTAGTTTTGAACGGATCCGAGATGAAAGCATAGCGCTCCTCCACTAATAGACATTAATCAAAGAGATTACATGCAATTCCTGATTGGTTCCCGGCAAACGATAGAATTTCTAAAAATATTTTTTGTTTATAATAAGGCAGTATCATTACCGGTTTGATTTTACTAAATATTAGCACATTAGTAGGAATTTCAACATTTCCAGTTACTTATAACTAGCTTCGCTGTCGTTATCTGCGAACCAACCCTGACCCATCGGCCGCGGTCCTTGTCCCATAAAGCTGGTGGACGTCTCGCTTCTGTACTGTTGAGTAACGACTTGCGAAGAAAGGTGCGGTCCTTGAACGGCGCTACTGGCCTGGCTGGTTTGCCACATCGTCCTCTGCCCCCCTCCGCCGCCTCTGGACACATCCAGAGACTGCATCCTCGAGCTCCTCTGGGACTTGGGGGTTCCTTCCGGAGAAGTGAACTCGCTAGCCGTGTCGTACCTGGACGGAGCGACCCATCGCTCGGTGAACTCGCTGGCAGACCGAGCTAAGCTGGGCTGACTCAGGGACCTCGCCAGAGAGGGGTGGCCTGTTTCAGAGTCATCGTAGTATCTCTTGTCTGGATAATAGCTGGAGGTTTCTGAGTAATTGTCCGGACGACCGAAGTCCACCGTCATTTCCGTCATCGACCTCAGATCAGCTTCGCTGCGGTAGCTCGATCTGGACGTCTTCCTGGACCTTTCCGAGTGCAGAGGGAGAACCAGGGGTTCTCTCGTCAACGTCTTCACGGAACTTCCCCCGTCCGAATCGTACTCGTACAGAGTTGGCAAGCTGCTGCGGCGACTCCTGGTGTCCCATTCGTTCCTCTTCTTACGGTTTTTAGGTTGTTTGTCCGGAGGAGCCAAGATTCTGATGATGACGTCCCACTTTGGCGGCTCGAACAGATTCACGTACCTCGAATCGCTCCGAACCCGTTCGTAGTCCTCGCGTACCACGCACTCCGTCAGAAGAGTGCGCAGCGTAGATTCCGTCGTTATGATCTGGCGCCATTTCATTTTATCCGACGTGGTCAACTGTGAGTTGAAAGTTTCGGCGCTTTCGATAACCGGACCCTCTTCCTGTTCCGTGGGATGGAAAACTCTGACGAGCACGTTCCAGTTGGGAACGTCGGGATTCTCGATGGGGATATTGAAAGTCGACAGGTAACTCTGCTCTCTTGGGGGAATGTCCAAAGAAGCCGAGTATCTAGGTTGTCCTAGGTTGGCCACAATCTCTGGTGCGTTCAGCGGTAACTTGTCGTCGACGATTGTATTCTGGGGCGGTAAACTCATCGTAGCTCGTTCGAGTTTTGGGGTGAGGGTCAGCCCTGAAGCGGAAGATATATCGGAGAAGTTCTCCCATTCTGGGGGTTCCGGCATTTCCGCCGGGTAGTTTTTGATAGTAACGTCCCACTTCTGATCCGCCGGCTTGGGCCTGGTATGGTATTCAGTTACCAAACGCCTGTGTCTTTCGATATCCTCGATGGTTTTCTTTTCGGTGATGGTTCTCAGGAACACGTCGTCGACGACGTGCGAAGTAACCTCAGGCTTATGCACTGCCGCGATGGGAGGCTCAAGAGAGGTAAGATCCTCTTGGTATCTCATGTATTCCTGCTTTGGTACTATCGGTGGCGGGGGTGGTGGCGTTGGAGCCAGGTACTTGTGATGGGAATCAACCATTATCTCCGTCATCGAGTGGGTATCTGTCATTTCAGTGTCAAGCGAAGCTATTGATCTTGGAGGAGCGGCCCTCATGGGCTCCTCTTGCATTTCCAGTTGCCTCCTGAGGATTCTGTTGTAGGTCGGAGCCGGCTGGATGTGTTTGGGCGGAGGATGGAGCTCGGGAATGTAGGTGAAATGAGTTCTCTCCACCGGAAGGGGAGAGTCGAGGGATCTGACACTTTCTTCTCTCTGTTCCGGAATCGTCGAAAGATTTCTGTCGGTTCTCGTACTTTCCGTGTCCGACATGGAAATACTGGGAGGCGATGGGGGCGCCTTCTTGACGCGCACTTGTACGTCAAATCTGGGTTGATCTTTGACTGCCAAAGGAAGTCTAGGTACGGTTGCAGGAGTAGCCATGGCGTTTTGAACTTGTTGTTCTTGGGTGTGTCCGTATCCTTCGCTATAGAAGCTGCTGTTGTCCTGAAGGTAGGCTTGGTTTTCGTAGCTCCCCGCTGAGGATACTGGGAGCGATCCCGTGTCCACGTCAATTTCTGAGTGGGATTCTGAGGGATAATCGGAAGGAAGGTTGTCGCTCATCAGTGGGCCTTCGCTTCCTGCGCTGCTTCCCGGGGCAGCCATTGCTAGAGGAACGTTTGCGCGGGGGATTTTCAGTCCCTCGAACATTGAGAGGTTACCTGGAAACATAAATAATACATTAGTTTCTCTATATTAGCTCTCACAACTTGATGTTATACCTAGAGAGCTTCCAGATAGTTTGGTGATTTCTGAATCGGTTCCAATAGACGAAAATGGGTGCCGGATGATGGTGAGGGGACGTCTCCTCAAACAGTAGTAGGAACATCCCAAGCCTAGTAGGAGCAGGGACAAAAACAGGATGCCGCATATTATCAACAGAATTTGAAAGCCTTTCAGTGGAGGGGCGAGTGCTGGCGCTGGAGATTCTTGGCTGAAAAAAAAATTGAGAAATGAAAAATGCGATTTATTTGTAATATCTAACAGAAAACAACCAGTTCCCCAGCTAAAGCTACGCTGAAGTTGTTTTATAAACATATCAAAAAATATGAATTTCGTTGAAGATGATCACTTGGTGATTGAAACACGTGTCAAAGTATTAAAAATTGCGGTTTGGTGTTGGGATAAAACTCCAGTAAGTATATTCATTTTCGAATGTGTTTATATCGTTGCGAGTATTTCTAGCGAGAATCTACATAAGATATACTTTTGGAGTATTGCACTCAAAAATACTTCATAGCAACAAACACTGTAAGACTTGTAAGAGTGGAAACTTGTGAAAGACTTGTGATATTTAATAGACTTACAAGAGACTTGGAAGAGCAGCAGGTGGTGGAGCTATTGGAGGTGGGTATCGACAAACTATCGTTATTATTTCGTCTCCGTCTATTTCCAGTCCTGGATGGAACCTCACAACGATGTTGTTGGTAAAAACACGCTGAGGATCCTGAAATAATGTTGGATATAAGTTATTCAGTTTTCAAATCATTTTGTGAATTGTGCATAACAGATTTCAAAAAACAAGTTGATATAAGGCATAGTGCCCAAAGTTATTTTTTCAAATAGCAGCATCGTTCTGAATATATTTCATGCTGGGTCATTTGACCCCTTCAAAATGTTATATGGGCTTGTAGTCTGAACGGAAAGTCCTCTGGACCCGGTTCTAGCTAACTTCTTTGTAGATAAGTTCGAACAACAAGCACTGTAATCTGCAAGAATGGAGTCATGGAGAACAAGAATCAATAAAATTTTAAAACCACCTTGACTCATATATCCGAAGATCCAGTTTACAATGGTTTAAGTAAAGAACATTGTTTTCTTGAATGTTCGATTTTTAAATGAGACACCCGGTATATTTTCACTTTTTTTGTTTCCATATGACATTCGGAATACAACCATGCATCGTTCGTTACTTTTTGTAAATTTTAAAATTTGAAACCTTCGTTATAGACATAGCCCAGAAGAAACCTCAGATGTGGTTGAGATATGTTGACGACACGTTTGCCATATGGAACCAAGGCGACGAGGAAATGGACAACTTTCTAGAACATCTATTAACAACATACCAAAGTCCATAAAATTCACAATGGAAAAGGAGACCCAAGACGGTTTACCTTTTCTAGACGTGAAAGTTCAAAAGAACAATGATAGATGCCAAACATCAGTGTACAGAAAGCCAACTCACACAGGACAATACCGATGAAAGTCTCACCACCGAACTAGACAATATAAAGAAAGACCTGAGGTAAAAATGGGCACCCAAAGAAACACAAGAGGTTCTAGCCCGCAGGGGAGACAACAACAAGAAACCTGACGAGCCGACACAAGCCACCCGGTGCGTTCCTTATGTTAGAGGTCTATCGGAAAGAATAGAGATATCAACTCGAAAAACTGCATCTACTCGCTCAACAAAAAAAAAAAACACTCAACGAGGAGAAACAACGAAATCAGGGATAGCGGAACATGTTTGGACGACCCAACACAACATCAAATGAACGGAAGCTGAAGTCATCTGAAGTCATCCACAAAGAGGAGAGCTGGTATAGAAGGAGGTTTAAAGAGAGTGCATATATTATGAACAATAATGTCTTTAGTCAAGCTAGTATAGAAATCCGTAATGTGTGGAAACCCTTAATTAATGGTATGGGTCGATGGTATAGACAATGAAAGTCCAGAATAACCTTACTAAAAATACTCACTTGTATGGTACCGCACCCCTTCAACGGCAGCTCCAACTTGTAGCTTAAGTGGCCCTTGCCGAATACCTTGCACGCGGAGTTCCTGTCGAACTGCGCGTACGCGATCCCGTAGAACTTGTCCTTGAACTTGAGCTCGATCTGCATGGAGCCGGCGGCGCAGTTCAGCGCCGCCTTCGTGCGATTGAGGGAGATCACGGGACTGAGGTCGTCCAGCTTGGTGACCTTTCCGTCCAGGGTGGCTTGATCGGGAAGGCCTTCTCCTTGATATTCGACGTTGTTGGCCTGGTCCGCGTAGTTGGATTGGGCGGCCGTCGGCGACGACATCCACGACGCGCATGCGCAGATGGCCGCGGCTGTCACGAAGTAGCGGAACATCTGAAAGTAGAAGAGATGACGTTAATGAAGTCCAAGTTTGGTTATTACTCCACAATACACTCTATTGAAAGTAAAAAAACACCGTACGTTTTTTTTTGAGTAAATAAACTCGCCTTGATGCCAAAACCACTCGAGGAAGACTTATAGTGATGTTTAATATGATAAGCTAAAAAAGTTACGATCACATTTTATACTGGGGGTGTTTACAAATATTAGTTGAAAGAGGTTTTGCATCTAATTAATGTTAATTATTTTTGAATGGACCTGACAATTTCAATTTTTCCAAAGAGATATTTCAAATTTCGCAGGTGGGTCTAAAATTAAATTAAAAATAACTTTTTTGCCAATTCGTAATAAATGTTTCCAAATTGCCGCCATATTAGTAGTCACGTGACGTACGTCAAAATCGATTATTAACTTTTCCAATATGCAGAAACGATCCCATATAACGTATTTTTTGTAAGTCTAATAATGAAAATGTTTCCCATATGCTGCAAAGGTTATGGCCAACATTGTATAACTGTAATAACTTAACGCTATTCTCTTGACCACCATTTAAATTAGCTCACTTGTTTTTCTGTGATTAGTTTCAAATTATTTGCTGAAAACCATTCTGTATAGCCTTCGCTACTATTTCAATATTTTTTTATCAGAGGTTATATTTAAAATTTTATATATCACTGCGTCAGCATTAAAATTTTGGTAAATAAGTTATAAATATAATTAAAAAAATTGGTCCCAATATTGATCCTTGGGGAACTACCATATCTATAGACCGCTAGGGACGTAATATCTGACAAACATTCGTGGGGGCTATAGATACATCATCAACATGTTCTCGATGAATTCGTTAGAAGATTTTTTTGGCATTTGGTAATTGATAAGGAGTTGATAGAAAAACCCAATATCATGAGGTCATTAAAAATTATTATCTTAATAACTTGTAACAACAAACTCGTAAATTAAATGCAACGATACATGAAAATAAATGAAATAAATATGGTTATTTTCGGCTTTCGAGAAAATTAGCGAAAATAAAACATTACCTGTCAGTGAAATGGAAAGTTATCATACCAAGTCAGTTGAATTAGGGTCAATCAATTATCCAGCCACACCAACTTTCGTTTTCAATCCTACTATGGTGGAGTCCATTATGTAATATTTAAAGACGACGGTATTAGCATATTAAGGTTATAAAATTTCATTGCAGCACAATGTAATATCAGTCAGTTTATGCGATAACTATATCGGCTGATTCAGAACTTTGTACGCGTTCATTTTCTCAACATATGCGGCGTGTCAGAAAATGACGCTAGAAAATAAATGGGCAAACATGACAAATCCAAGCAAAAGTTTTCGTGAATGGAATTAAATTTTACTCTTCACTGTCTTTGACTGACTCATATCCTACTAAACAGATTTTATGAATATCCTATTCATATTTTCGAACAAAAATCAAAATACAATGCCCATGACAGGTCCATGTCGAAAAATTACTTTCAAAGTGTTCCGCAGATGAAATATTGCCATCATTTCCATCCGTGATGTGTATAATTGCTTCTGAAGAGCATGCTTTCCGATTATATCAATCTCCCTGATGAGCTTGTCAAAGCGAAAGAGATCTTCGTCGACCAAAATGTATTGGGAATTAAATGCGAGGGAAGCGAACCTTGCTTCAATGAAATGAACGATTTCTGTGAGTGATATTTTTCAATAACATTCTCCCCTATCTTATAAAATTAAAAACATCAACTATCTGAACGGAAATGCGAATTTTCACTTTCAGATTTTTTTCTTTTCAGTTAGAGTCTTTTCACAATATCTATCAGATGTAGTTCAATGTCCAGCGTGGCTTTAGACGGGGAAGCAATTGCAACTGAGTCTTCTTGGAAGAACGCTGCACAAATATCTGCCAGATGTAATTCAATGTCCGTCGTGGTATTAGCCAGGGAAGTAGTTTTTTTTTGGCAGATGTTTGCCTCATATTTTTCACATGGTGGAAATATTTGGAGAAAAGGGTAGTTCGACATTGTCGATTTTATTATTTCATCGAATACTTTGGGGTAACACTAATATGGAAGCTCATTGGTGGTCACACAAGTCGCCCTGTATACAAATATTTTGAATTTATCGTTGTTCGAATTCAGCGAATTGTTTCCATTATAAACCAGTTGTTACTAATATGAAGGTTTACGACAGAAAGTAACAGTAGTTATCCTTGGATATAGTTTATAAAGACTTGCGACATTTTTTACTCGATGTGGGTTGAGCTCCGAGTTGAATTTTCGATAAAAATGATACAAGGAATTTGCATTTTAACAATACAAAGTTATCGAGTCTCAGCTAATGTTCCGTTTGCGTTCGAGATCGAAATGCGATATATTGGTGTGTGAAATAGGTTGACACATAAAAAGTGTTTAAAGTTTCTTTGATTGCTGAACATGACAACTTTCACTTTTGATCAAGTCTCCTCTATCACACAGGGTGACCCAGGGTTCAACAGCCAAACGTTCACTACCGGTTTTTAGGTGAAAATAAGATTTTTTCTTCGTAAAAGCATGTGTCAAAACTTTATGCGTTTTCAAGATACAGGGTGTCAAACGTAAAAAAAACGTACCAATTTAATGGCGGTGTGGCGGGGTGTTCAGATGACAAAACAAGAAGGCAAACTGAGTTGAAACTGCGTGAATTTGTCTTTTTGCTCGCAATTGACACACAAACCTAAACTGAGCAAACTAACGTAGCTTGCGAGTCAGTCGAAAATGCGTAAATTCGTTTTTGGCTCGCAATTTACACACAAACCTAACCTGAGCAAGCTAACGTAGCTTGTGAGTCAGTCGAAAATGCGTAAATTAGTTTTTCGCTCGCAATTTACACACAAACCTAACCTGAGCAAGCTAACCTAGCTTGCGAGTCAGTCGAAAATGCATGAATTAGTTTTTTGCTCGCAATTGACACACAAACCTAACCTGAGCAAGCTAACCTAGCTTGCGAGTCAGTCGAAAATGCATGAGTTAGTTTTTCGCTCGCAATTGACACACAAACCTAACCTGAGCAAGCTAACGTAGCTTGCGAGTCAGTCGAAAATGCGTAAATTAGTTTTTCGCTCGCAATTTACACACAAACCTAACCTGAGCAAGCTAACGTAGCTTGCGAGTCAGTCGAAAATGCGTAAATTAGTTTTTCGCTCGCAATTTACACACAAACCTAACCTGAGCAAGCTAACCTAGCTTGCGAGTCAGTCGAAAATGCGTAAATTAGTTTTTCGCTCGCAATTTACACACAAACCTAACCTGAGCAAGCTAACCTAGCTTGCGAGTCAGTCGAAAATGCATGAATTAGTTTTTTGCTCGCAATTGACACACAAACCTAACCTGAGCAAGCTAACGTAGCTTGCGAGTCAGTCGAAAATGCGTAAATTAGTTTTTTGCTCGCAATTTACACACAAACCTAACCTGAGCAAGCTAACGTAGCTTGTGAGTCAGTCGAAAATGCGTAAATTAGTTTTTCGCTCGCAATTTACACACAAACCTAACCTGAGCAAGCTAACGTAGCTTGTGAGTCAGTCGAAAATGCGTAAATTAGTTTTTCGCTCGCAATTTACACACAAACCTAACCTGAGCAAGCTAACCTAGCTTGCGAGTCAGTCGAAAATGCATGAATTAGTTTTTTGCTCGCAATTGACACACAAACCTAACCTGAGCAAGCTAACCTAGCTTGCGAGTCAGTCGAAAATGCATGAGTTAGTTTTTCGCTCGCAATTGACACACAAACCTAACCTGAGCAAGCTAACGTAGCTTGCGAGTCAGTCGAAAATGCGTAAATTAGTTTTTCGCTCGCAATTTACACACAAACCTAACCTGAGCAAGCTAACGTAGCTTGCGAGTCAGTCGAAAATGCGTAAATTAGTTTTTCGCTCGCAATTTACACACAAACCTAACCTGAGCAAGCTAACCTAGCTTGCGAGTCAGTCGAAAATGCATGAATTAGTTTTTTGCTCGCAATTGACACACAAACCTAACCTGAGCAAGCTAACCTAGCTTGCGAGTCAGTCGAAAATGCATGAGTTAGTTTTTCGCTCGCAATTGACACACAAACCTAACCTGAGCAAGCTAACGTAGCTTGCGAGTCAGTCGAAAATGCGTAAATTAGTTTTTCGCTCGCAATTTACACACAAACCTAACCTGAGCAAGCTAACGTAGCTTGCGAGTCAGTCGAAAATGCGTAAATTAGTTTTTCGCTCGCAATTTACACACAAACCTAACCTGAGCAAGCTAACCTAGCTTGCGAGTCAGTCGAAAATGCGTAAATTAGTTTTTCGCTCGCAATTTACACACAAACCTAACCTGAGCAAGCTAACCTAGCTTGCGAGTCAGTCGAAAATGCATGAATTAGTTTTTCGCTCGCAATTGACACACAAACCTAACCTGAGCAAGCTAACGTAGCTTGCGAGTCAGTCGAAAATGCGTAAATTAGTTTTTCGCTCGCAATTTACACACAAACCTAACCTGAGCAAGCTAACCTAGCTTGCGAGTCAGTCGAAAATGCGTAAATTAGTTTTTCGCTCGCAATTTACACACAAACCTAACCTGAGCAAGCTAACCTAGCTTGCGAGTCAGTCGAAAATGCGTGAATCAGTTTGCATGCAAACCGAGTTGAACTAGTCAACCATACCTGACTTGACTACCCTTACCTAGACCTAATAACAATACAAAATTTTTACGAAATAATTATTTATCCAAAATTCAGAATGAACAGGCGTGGAGCAGCCATATTTGACGGTTCACCCCGCTTCTAGAGTAAACAAGTGCGCATGCGGATTTGCGGGATCAAAAGTAGAATGGTACGGCTAGACGCTTTTGTCAATAAAGTAGTTGTTTTTTAATGAAAAATTACATATTTTGCGATCGAAGCAAATGCCACCTTCGCCGGGTCTGTTTTAGGTATGAAAAGAACTTGGCACGAAAAAACATATTACGAAATGATTTTTGCGGAGAGGAATATCAGAAGTCAAAGAAATTTCAAGAAATTGAACGTTGAGAAAAATTCCCGATAACTCGTTAATTCAACGTGATAACCTTTTGAATTAAGGTTGATACGATGATGGTTGAGAAGAATCATTTGTTTCGCGGTCGTTAATAGAATAGCAATGATTCCGATACTGTTTATTGTTTTCATCGCTTTAGAATCAAATGTGTTTGTTGGACATCTGTACGCAGAGCGTGTCACAACGAATTCAGAAAATGATAACATTGGATCGCCCACAAACTCCCAAAATGTCACGAAGATATATATGAAAACCAACAACGGTGCGGAGATGGCACAGAACTCATAATTATATCTTATGACTAGAATGCGTTTCAAATATGGCGGATGAACAAATCATGCATAACCTGCAACACTGTAATGTCCTCTTCACAGTAGCGGCGCATAAAATAATGGGCGTATCTTAGGGATGGAAAATGGGTTGGTTTTCTTAAAAATGAGAAATTGCATATTTTTCTTTCCCTTTCTGCAGGAATTACCACAATCCTTAACAAAACCCTTCATCATATAGAACGGCGAACGGCTAATAACACTATATAATCAATAAATAAATATTTACTTATCGTCCAAAACACTCGTGTTGAAAAAATAAAGAATCAACATTCAACAGTGACGTGACAACGCTGCTCTGTTTACAAACAAACTGGCCAGCTTAACCGACAGACGTCCTAGATTCTACTCGTTTCCTCTTGGAACTACAAGAAATAACATATGTGTTTACTTAGTAAAAGTTGTCCTCTTTGCGGATGCCCACGATTTGTTCAAGTTTAGGGTAGCCGACGATACATGAAGCGCGTTCTAGTCATAAGATAATTATGAGTTCTGTGGGAGATGGTCGAACTTCCTTCTGTGTTTAGGCATTCGACAAATTTGAAAGTTATCGATATACGAACAAGTAAGATTGGAAGAATATACAAAAACACCTTCAGAGATTTACCTACATTAGTGATATTCCTGCACCATTGCAATATCACAGAAATCAGTCCAGGAGCTTTCCTCAATTTGACTTCGTTGGAGATATTGGCTGTGAGTGAAAATCAATTGAAAACTATTCCTAGAGGAGTATATAAGGACTTACCTAGATTGCATACTCTGGAACTTCCAGGGAACGAAATATCCTCTATAGATGATAACGCTCTGGAAAATCTCCCACAATTGGGAAGATTAAACTTGAATCACAATAAAATCGAAGCTATTTTCATACACAAAGTTCTGAGTCATCCAGAGCAATTAGAACAACTGCACCTTTGGTTCAACTCTCTTACTATTTTAAATAAGGCCATGTTGCAAAAACTAACGAAGCTGAAAGTGCTGGCTTTGCCATTCAACAAGATATCAGTAATTGAAACGCATACTTTCGAGCAGACTCCACAGTTGAAAGATTTATTCTTGAATCATAACAAATTAAAGGAAGTAGACGGCAATATATTTCCGAGGACAGGGTTGAATTATCTGGACGGACTGATGTTGGATAACAACGAATTGATGTTTTTATCGGCGAATTTTTTCTTCAGATTGCGCAGTTTGACAAAAATGTCGATTTCCGGGAATCCTTGGTTTTGTACTTGCCTCGATTACATTCGCAGAATCATGGCAGATAATGGAATACGTGAATTGGTTTCAGATGCGTACATTGAAGGCCGAAAACCAATTTGTGTTAGGAGTGCTGTTTGTAGCTACGAATACGATAAAGATTTGAGTGACATTTATATGGACGCAAAAAAGATTTATCCTGCTTCAACGCTTAGAGTATTATTTCCTGTGTAAAATACTTTTATAAACAGTTTGAAGTATAATATCTATCAACCTAACAAAAATAAAATTCCCACTATGGAAAATATTGTGCGAATAAATCAAATTCTTTGTTGTAGTTGTATCATATTGTTCTTGGATCCATAAGTTAGTATGAAATTCTCAAATATTTACAATAATTCCATAAATGGAACAACATAATCACTGCATATGATAGTAATATTTTATATAAACTATGCAGTAGCTTGAAGTCACTCAGTATTTTTCGCAAACCGGAAATACATTTCGAAATTCAAGTTCATAATGTAGTAATTTCTAAAAACTGAGAAAAACTTACCTTTAAACGAGGACTATGACAACAGCTGATGGTACTTTCATATCATTGTGGATCTGAAATAAAAAAGGAAGGTGTTAATGTTTCGATATTTCGTTATTTTTTTCCAAATGTGACGATTTGTATCAAATAAAAATTTTTGTTTCGTACTTTTTGACAAAAAACAGACGACGGTTATAGCAGTTCTGTCCCACTATACAAAAAAAATGTCTTGTGTAACGGACCTGCTACAAACATCACAAAAAAAAACGGAAAATTAAAGGAAACTGTTAATTTCCAACTGAAAGAACAATCCCACAAAATATAACAAAATATATATTAATGATAATTAAAGAAAAAAGTAAATATGTCAACTTTCATGCTGGAGTATTTGATAGTCGAATGTGAAATAATGACCTTTGATATATAAACAATGTAATTTTACTAATTCTTTCGGTTTTCCTATCGAATTAGTTCGAAAAGCTGAGTTTGCTCAAAAATTCACTAGATATGTCGAATTTGTATGAATTCGAACAAAGTCCGAAAAATTGAGCAAATCAGATATAACATTAATTTCAATTTATCTTGGTCCCAACTAAATCAAGTTTTTCTGTACTCGTTGTTTTTTAGTTCGGGAAATTTCCGGAAAAGATAGAATATGATGAAAAAATTAGTAAAATTACGTTGTTCATTTATCAAAGATTATTATTTCAACTTTTAATATCGAATACAACCAGTTCTACCGTCATCCGCCAGCTATATATGATAATTGTTGAAGGATTTTTCTTTAAAATACCGTTTATAGTTCATTTCAAGAACAACGTAAATTCCTATTGTG
The DNA here is from genome assembly GCA_958298965.1 of Chrysolina haemoptera. NCBI lineage: Eukaryota > Metazoa > Arthropoda > Insecta > Coleoptera > Chrysomelidae > Chrysolina > Chrysolina haemoptera. Next base: position 785,973 of record OY282602.1, on the reverse strand, counting down.
ACTAGGTTCTTATGAGAATAAGTGATTCTTGAAATAGAGTATAGCTTCTGAATTTTCGACCAAAAACAAGAGAGATACAGATATTTTAGTCAAGCGTCGGGTTAAAACGAAAAAATATATGGAGACCTTTTTATGGAAATTTTTACGATCTACAACTTTGTTCCTATATATTAAATCAAAATTTCCAACCCCTTCCAAGTTAATGATGGAATATCGATTTTCCGAATTTTCTCCACTTTGGTCCCTGGACTATTATTACATTATACAATAGTTACTAGATGTCAGCTCGAACCACCAGGTAATGGGCAGTCCATGTTTTTACTCAATAACACACGTGAAACGCAGAGGGGTATAGGAATGTTGCATTATTATATGTCAGTTGGGTAAAAATATTCTGATTCAATGCCGGGAATAAATCATAATCGAGCATATTCACATGTAACGAGGAATGGAATGCAAAGTAAAGTTCAAATTGATAGAATTATAGTTAGTTTATCAATAATATCATTGTTTCTGTTTATTGTTTGGCCCAAGTGGCAAAATTGGACCACGTGCATCATGCAGGCAACTATTTATAGATAATAAGATCCTGACCGTTGTAGCTCTCTACATCTTGAAAACTGTTTGTCTTCTAAGAAAACATATTCAGAAGTTTGAAATCGTTTCTTCTCGTTATTCCACACGACTAAGTTCCAAAAATAACTTGAAATTACCTATACCTTCGTCCTCTCTGATCAAAGATTCATTTATTTATAGCGGAATCAAGATGTATAATCATTTGCCAATCGAAGTCAAAGATTATAATGTAGATATAGAGATTTTTAGAAAAAACATAAAAAACCTACTGTGTATAAGGCCGTATTATACTTTGCAGGAATTTTTTGACGATGATCTGACAATAGATTAATTGTTTTGATTGTTTTACTCACTTATTTTATTCTATAAATGTGCACTTTGTCTATTTTCGTACAACATTTTATATATTTTATTTATACATTTATCTAAGCTTTGTCAACAAGATTTTCATCTTCGGACAATAAAGTATATTTACAATTACAATTACAATTACTTTCCGAAAAATTTTCTTCATCACAACAGCTCTGACGTTTGTTTGACAAGTTCGGAAAATACGCTTCACCTTTTTTTTTATTTGAAAACCAGAATTTCTTCACATCGCTCATTGAGATAACCTTGAAGTCGACCCCACACCATACTTATGGAAAATGGTCTTCGGTAAAATTCCCTGTATTTCTATTCCTTGAAGGAGAAAATATAAAAAAAAAATCACTTATCACATTTTACAAACCAAAAATCAGTAAACAACAAAGAATGTTTTTGATACCCTTGTATAAAATTGGTGTATATGGTATACATATCCATTCATTTCCTCTAATACTATAATCATAGCGGTATTTCAGAGTATTATTACTGCATGAAGACAAAGGAGAAACCTACTTACTTATAAAAATGACAAAAATGTACTATATTTATTCAATCGAATATAAAGAATATTTTTGATTGCATAAATTCATCTGTAACGACGAGCACAACTTTCTCTTCAGACAATCCCAAGAATTTTCTAATCTGGTAATTCCATCCTTACTCCTCGAATATCTGTACATTCTAAGACCCGTTACAACATTTATATAATGAGGATGATGGTAATTAATAACCATGTCCAAGGTTCGCCGAGAGTTAATTTGACTTGTTTGGGAGTCATTTCATGTACTGTATTTTTTTTTCAAGATACTGTCTGGAACGAGTACATATACAGGGTAAGTCAGAATCAGACCGACAAACTCCGAATACAGGTTCCTCACGTCATTTCGAGGTAAAACGTTTCTTTCAAGATATGTCCCAAAATGCACCCCTCTGAGATACAGAGAGTCATAAAAAACGAAAAAAATTAGAATAAATTTTTCTTCTCCTGAGGGAAAAAATTGTGAAGTTGTACTTTTTCATGAATAGTGAATGATGATAATTTTTCATTTTCGTAAACTAGTGGCGTGGCAACGAGGGTATGTGGACAAATGATCTAAAAGTCATAAAATTCCATGTGCTTAAACCTGAAGATATTTGTCTGAGTAGCAACGTAATTTCCTATGAGCAATAATCGCATAATGCAAACTTTTTACAACATATCGGAATATTTGTCAACCTCCTAAACATTTTTTAATGTTGGAAGAATGTTGAGCTACTCTTTGTCAAGATTTGATAACATGAAACTGGATGAAGAACATTTCTGATATCCAGGAGGTTAGTCTTTTACAAAATGGTGAAGCTGTGGAATTTATAACCTCCAATTATATTCTTCTTCTTCCAATTCTCCAGGGACTATTATTTATGAAATATCTCGTGTAGATTTGGGGTCTTTCTAAATTCTGGGAATGAAAATGTTGTATATTGGTTCACTATTCGACTTTTCTTGGGTATTGCATTTGGTATTCATGTCGGATTTTTCAAATACGTGCCTCTCTCTGACTGTAATCATAAGTATTCAAACAGGTGCTTTAAATCTCAGTATCAACGTATTATTAGGTATTCATTCCTTATTTATTCTGGTCCTATAGCAGTTGACAATGAAAAACCACTTTCAGGTGTGCAAAACAATGAACATGTCTTGTAGCGCCATACTAGTGGTCAATTATTATTATATCTATATGATTATGGTTGAAAGAATGTTTTTCTACAAATAAAGAATAAAGTAAATTATCACAAATTCACTCTAAAATAATTTATCTGGCACAATAGAATACAATACTAATTTATATGGACAATCACTGGACTGTGATTTAAGTTTACTTTACGATCGGAATACTTCCCCTCAGAGTGTCACGCCATTTATATCTGGAAACAGACTTTCGAGGGAAATTTCTACCTTTTTCTATTCTCTTCTAGGGGGTTAATGTCGCCGCTACTCGTTCGTAGATGGTGCTAGGCGTCACTCGCGCCACTCTTTCCTAGGTGGCGCTACTTGTTACTTGTATAATTTGATCTGAGTACGTGACACTATAATACTGTTTCCAGATTAGACTCTAGCATAATGATGATAAAATAAGAAAATAAGTAATTTGTCTCGTCATTTATGAAATTGTTATTGGGTGATAATGAGTCATGACAGAAACAAAACAATATTATATAGCAACAAACAACAAAGATCATAAAGCCGAAGTTGTCCGTGGTTCTCATCTCTAATAGCAATCTCGATCTTTATTGTATCTTCAACAAATCTTTTATTATCTCGAACATATCGGAATTGATTTTTGTCGTCGAACGAATGTTTTGCCTCTACGAGTAATATAATATTTTCACGCCAACAGCAAGATACGCATCTTCTTCTACATGTCTATAATTATGTTTCGAGTTGTTTGTGCTATCTGCGATCTTCAAAAAATTAATGTATTATGTTATCGTGAAACGGCCGATGTACAACACTCGTTTCGAATGAGGGAAATCTCCTTTACAAGAGGTGTGTGAAGGAAAAAGGACAATTCGAATGCTTTATCGAAATAATCTTTCCATTTCATATAACTTTATTGATGATTGTGTCAGATATAAGTGATTTTATGTGTCTGGGTGTGAATTTATCATATCAATTATGAATAACTATCTATGGATGAAAAGAGTTGTTATGGAGGTGTCTATAATGGTGAATCACAATATACAGGGGGTCCCTCCGGGAACGGGAACTGCATCGATTAATATATAGAAAACCATAGGTGGGCCGAATTTGAAAATTTGAGAGTTTCCTATTGTTGATAAGTGCTATCCGGCTAAAATATTTTGAAGATTGTGGCACTTTCCGTTGTACCGGATGTGGATCCCAACTTCGTGATTTTAAATGGGACACCCTGTATATTATCGAAGTTTTCAGATTTTACGAATGATTCTGAACATGTTTCATGTATAATGTCCTATACCCAAGCGTTTTCGAAATATTTTAAATTTTAAGTTGAAAATTGCGTTTGCAGACCCAAAATTATATTTTTTTTAGTTTCTGGACATGGTCATTTATTTTCGATTGTGTATCGATTCATTCGTAGAAAAGGACCCAATTCAGCAGAATTTTGATATCAATTCGATTAGTTATACAGGGCGTTCGCCAGAAAATGATATAGATCTGGTTGACAAAAGTCCATTTTTTCAAATGGAAACCCCCCAATTTTATATTCTTATTCTATTTGGCATCAAAAATGAAGCTAACTTTGAATAAGGTTATCTATGCCTACACTCAACAGTTTTCGAAATATTGGCGAATTAACATGTCTCAGTTCCAGAAAATCTCGTATTCTTGAGTTTCCTTATTCTTAGTTGGCTATCAATCGGCGAATATATTTCACTGACTGAATATTTACTTCTCTAAACTCTGATTTCATCTATACAGTTAATTTTGCATATGTCGGTTTGTTTGTGTGTATGTATATATCGGTGTATATATGTATGTATGTATGTGTATAAGTGTTTATATATATATATATATATATATTTTTTTTTTGCCTGACTGCTCTTTATAATAATTTTGACATGTTCTACATCTGAAAAGGCATTTTTTTAAAGGAACTAATAAAGAATATTATTCGTCATCTAATCTGGGTTATCGATGAAAAGACACTTTTTATGCAAGCTGAATATAGAGGAGGTTGATCCAAACTATCTTATTTGTAGTCGCTGACACGTTTCTACGTCTTCACTGATTTACATCTCGTAATATCATTGGAGAATATAGTAGCTGGATTAAAATTAACTGTGATCTCACTATGAACCGCTAGATCTAATCATCTGTATCGGGTTCTTTATAAGGTGGGCTAGGTATATGGAATGACGCAAAATTGTGAGGTTTCAGCATATGAAATAAATCTGTCTCTTTGAAAAGAGGAACATTCTCCATTAAAATTGAAAAATGTAATATCTAACAGAAAACAACTACTTCCCCGGCTAAGGCCACGTTGGACATTGAACTACATCTGATAGATATTGTGAAAAGACTCTAACCGAAAAGAATAATATTATTTTCGAGATATTCTAAAAAAGAGCTCAATGGAAGTCTTACAAGCCATCAATATATTTTAATTTCTATCATATATTTCATACAGTGGATGGTAAGTTCTTCATTACTTCAAAAATACCCTGTTTACAGGCAATTTGAAAAAGTTTTCTGTCGTAAAGCATGTCAATGGAGTGAGGAATGAGTTAGTCTTCATAACCTTTTTTTTTTGTTCTTTTCATTAGGCCTGTTGAACCCTTACAAGAAGCCCTGGGAAGTATATATGCAAACACGGGATGACGAGAACAGTAACTTTTAAGGTGCGATCCCATGCACAGTCAAAAATTTAACTGTGATGTATGTCTTGAGGTAAGTGACTATATTCAGAGTTGCTTGAGGTAATATGTCTGTGGTAACTAAAATGCTGCGAACTATTTTTTTTTTAATCAGGCTTTTCGAAATTTATTCTTATATCCATTTAGAATTATTGCTTTAACGACCAGTTGTAGCATGTTTAATTGACTTTAACTCATTATGGTGCAGTAAAAACAAAGGCTTCATAAACATACATTCATACGAAATTACTATGAATATGTTTACAAGATTTCAACTTTACTATACCGTTAGGGGCAATGAGATATGTAACTGTTATACATTACTGAAAAATTATTTGATTGGATACCTACTTAATGAAACTCCATTGGCTGTTAATCCACCTGTGCACGATATACGATTATTTCGTTCTCTATAAAGTGGACAAAGAACTTTTCCATTATTTAATATTATTGTTTCGTAGTTATCGACTTGCTTAATGCTGATGTAACTAATGGAGAGTGAAAAAGTGGTCCCATTAGTACTGATATGAAGTAAAATTTGATTCGGATCTCTATAGCAGTAGATATATGTATAATTATGTGACCTCTAGAATCTTTGAATAATTTTTACAGCTAGACGATAGACTGAATCAGAGAACTGAGTAAACTTTCATAGTTCAAACGGTGAAGTTTTTTTAACATGAGAGTGGAAATGATTCAACTAATAGAAATGATATAACGGAATAATTTTATCAAACATCGTAATTTCACCAGAAAAACTGACATCACACAAAATTGTCCCACTTCTGTCTCTCAATTTTTTTATGTTAGTTTTTCTCGAGAAATTACCGACTGGCAAAATTATTTTAGTGACGTGATTTTATCATGTTACCTATTTGTTCTCATCAATTACCAGAGCATTACCAAATTTTCGTTCAAAATAAAAGTTTATCGTATAAAAAAAACGTTTTTGGTATTAACCATGGCAATTTAATTCATGTATAAAAAATCGCATATGCCACAGTGCAATTGTCACTTTGACAGCGGCAAAAGTTAGCTTTAACTTATATGTCGCGGTGTTTTGTCATTATTATAGCGAAAAAAGTTTGCCCTAACTTTTCCAGCGACAAAACGGAACCTAACTTTTGAAAGCATGACAACCAGCATTGTAAACAAATTTTTGATGACGTTATGTCACATATTCATTAAATTGTCTTACCGAATTACACTCTAGCTTTTTCTTGTTGAAGTAAACTTGACATTTATAATTCGAATTTTGTTGCCATTAGACAATTAAAATCAAATAACTGCCAGGGGCACGTTTTTCCTTTGAACTGTCAAAACTATAAGGTTTACCGCGTCGATTCATATAATACAAGGTTAAAATAAAAACTATCATGAATGATAAGGTTACCTTATTATTAACACTTCACTTTTCACTTTTTCAGTATAATAATAATATAAAGGATACATTTCAATAAACACTCAAATTTCACCCACATAAATAGCTCATGAACATAACCAAGTTTATGGCAGATATCGCCAACGAGTTCTAAACAATTGAAATCGGTCACAGCCCACTATGCTGTGAATCGGTGGATATCGCAAACGACGACTTTAACGTTTTAGACAAAATTGTAGCCGCTCGTAGACTGATATTCCTGAACTCAAATGAAAGTGGCGTGCGATTAATTTTTGTTAAATTCAATTTGTTCTTTGTGGTTTGAGACTAAACCGTTGTATGAAAATCTTCATACAACGACATAACGAATAATTCTATATTCATTCTGAGGTCGAATAAATCATCATACATAATTTTTTGAACTTGTTTATTCCTTTCTTGAATTTAAAATTTTCGTCTTTGAACGTATTTTGACGTGCTGATTCCGAATTTTTGAACGAAAATGTCGAAAACTCATCAGAAATATTTTTGGCGGGAGAAAAACCACCCGAAAACTGATTTAGAGCTGACCGACTCGAGAACGGTTAGAGATAGACCAATTCTGCGAACACCAATCGATTCGGAATGGTAAAATTAGTATATATTGTGGATTTCGACTAAATGAAAAAAAATTTTTTTTCGAATAAAGTTCAAACGGGTTCACCCCTAAAAATCATAAAAAATACTGAGTTGTCTCATCGACCTGAAATTTGCTCTGTATACATAAAATTTTATGCTCGTTCCGAAAATGTATGATTTTCATGTGCTCAGATATGAGATTTAGCCGGAAAAGGATGTTTGAGGAAGAAAATCCAGTTTTCTGAGATTTTTTATTTTTCATTTTCCGAATTTAAAATTTTTGTTCTCTAATGTATTCTGACGTGCTGATTCCAAATTTTTGGACGAAAATGTCGAAAACTCATCAGAAATATTTTTGGCGGGAGAAAAACCACCCGAAAACTGATTTAGAGCTGACCGACTCGAGAACGATTAGAGATAGACCAATTCTGCGAACACCAATCGATTCGGAATGGTAAAATTAGTATATATTGTGGATTTCGACTCAATAAAAAAAAAAATTTTTTTCGAAAAAAGTTCAAAGGGGTTCACCCCTAAAAATCATAAAAAATACTGAGTTGTCTCATCGACCTGAAATTTGCTCTGTATACATAAAATTTTATGCTCGTTCCGAAAATGTATGATTTTCATGTGCTCAGATATGAGATTTCGCCGGAAAAGGATGTTTGAGGAAGAAAATCCAGTTTTCTGAGATTTTTATTTTTCATTTTTCGAATTTAAAATTTTTGTTTTCTAATGTATTTTGACGTGCTGATTCCGAATTTTTGAACGAAAATGTCGAAAACTCATCAGAAATATTTTTGGCGGGAGAAAATCCACCCGAAAACTGATTTAGAGCTGACCGACTCGAGAACGATTAGAGATAGACCAATTCTGCGAACACCAATCGATTCGGAATGGTAAAATTAGTATATATTGTGGATTTCGGCTAAATGAAAAAAATTTTTTTTCGAATAAAGTTCAAAGGGGTTCGTTCACCCCTAAAAATCATAAAAAATACTGAGTTGTCTCATCGACCTGAAATTTGCACTGTATACATAAAATTTTATGCTCGTTCCGAAAATGTATGATTTTCATGTGCTCAGATATGAGATTTAGCCGGAAAAGGATGTTTGAGGAAGAAAATCCAGTTTTCTGAGATTTTTTATTTTTCATTTTTCGAATTTCAAATTTTTGTTCTCTAATGTATTCCGACGTGCTGATTCCGAATTTTTGGACGAAAATGTCGAAAACTCATCAGAAATATTTTTGGCGGGAGAAAAACCACCCGAAAACTGATTTAGAGCTGACCGACTCGAGGACGGTTAGAGATAGACAAATTCTGCGAACGCCAATCGATTCGGAATGGTAAAATTAGTATATATTGTGGATTTCGACTAAATGAAAAAAAAAAATTTTTTCGAATAAAGTTCAAAGGGGTTCACCCCTAAAAATCATAAAAAATACTGAGTTGTCTCATCGACCTGAAATTTGCTCTGTATACATAAAATTTTATGCTCGTTCCGAAAATGTATGATTTTCATGTGCTCAGATATGAGATTTCGCCGGAAAAGGATGTTTGAGGAAGAAAATCCAGTTTTCTGAGATTTTTATTTTTCATTTTTCGAATTTCAAATCTTTGTTTTCTAATGTATTTTGACGTGCTGATTCCGAATTTTTGAACGAAAATGTCGAAAACTCATCAGAAATATTTTTGGCGGGAGAAAAACCACCCGAAAACTGATTTAGAGCTGACCGACTCGAGGACGGTTAGAGATAGACAAATTCTGCGAACGCCAATCGATTCGGAATGGTAAAATTAGTATATATTGTGGAGTTCGACTAAATGAAAAAAAAAATTTTTTTCGAATAAAGTTCAAAGGGGTTCACCCCTAAAAATCATAAAAAATACTGAGTTGTCTCATCGACCTGAAATTTGCTCTGTATACATAAAATTTTATGCTCGTTCCGAAAATGTATGATTTTCATGTGCTCAGATATGAGATTTAGCCGGAAAAGGAGGTTTGAGGAAGAAAATCCAGTTTTCTGAGATTTTTTATTTTTCATTTTTCGAATTTCAAATTTTTGTTCTCTAATGTATTCCGACGTGCTGATTCCAAATTTTTGGACGAAAATGTCGAAAACTCATCAGAAATATTTTTGGCGGGAGAAAAACCACCCGAAAACTGATTTAGAGCTGACCGACTCGAGAACGATTAGAGATAGACCAATTCTGCGAACACCAATCGATTCGGAATGGTAAAATTAGTATATATTGTGGATTTCGACTCAATAAAAAAAAAAATTTTTTTCGAAAAAAGTTCAAACACCCCTAAAAATCATAAAAAATACTGAGTTGTCTCATCGACCTGAAATTTGCTCTGTATACATAAAATTTTATGCTCGTTCCGAAAATGTATGATTTTCATGTGCTCAGATATGAGATTTCGCCGGAAAAGGATGTTTGAGGAAGAAAATCCAGTTTTCTGAGATTTTTATTTTTCATTTTTCGAATTTAAAATTTTTGTTTTCTAATGTATTTTGACGTGCTGATTCCGAATTTTTGAACGAAAATGTCGAAAACTCATCAGAAATATTTTTGGCGGGAGAAAATCCACCCGAAAACTGATTTAGAGCTGACCGACTCGAGAACGATTAGAGATAGACCAATTCTGCGAACACCAATCGATTCGGAATGGTAAAATTAGTATATATTGTGGATTTCGGCTAAATGAAAAAAATTTTTTTTCGAATAAAGTTCAAAGGGGTTCGTTCACCCCTAAAAATCATAAAAAATACTGAGTTGTCTCATCGACCTGAAATTTGCACTGTATACATAAAATTTTATGCTCGTTCCGAAAATGTATGATTTTCATGTGCTCAGATATGAGATTTAGCCGGAAAAGGAGGTTTGAGGAAGAAAATCCAGTTTTCTGAGATTTTTTATTTTTCATTTTTCGAATTTCAAATTTTTGTTCTCTAATGTATTCCGACGTGCTGATTCCGAATTTTTGGACGAAAATGTCGAAAACTCATCAGAAATATTTTTGGCGGGAGAAAAACCACCCGAAAACTGATTTAGAGCTGACCGACTCGAGGACGGTTAGAGATAGACAAATTCTGCGAACGCCAATCGATTCGGAATGGTAAAATTAGTATATATTGTGGATTTCGACTAAATGAAAAAAAAAAATTTTTTCGAATAAAGTTCAAAGGGGTTCGTTCACCCCTAAAAATCATAAAAAATACTGAGTTGTCTCATCGACCTGAAATTTGCTCTGTATACATAAAATTTTATGCTCGTTCCGAAAATGTATGATTTTCATGTGCTCAGATATGAGATTTCGCCGGAAAAGGATGTTTGAGGAAGAAAATCCAGTTTTCTGAGATTTTTATTTTTCATTTTTCGAATTTCAAATCTTTGTTTTCTAATGTATTTTGACGTGCTGATTCCGAATTTTTGAACGAAAATGTCGAAAACTCATCAGAAATATTTTTGGCGGGAGAAAAACCACCCGAAAACTGATTTAGAGCTGACCGACTCGAGGACGGTTAGAGATAGACAAATTCTGCGAACGCCAATCGATTCGGAATGGTAAAATTAGTATATATTGTGGAGTTCGACTAAATGAAAAAAAAAATTTTTTTCGAATAAAGTTCAAAGGGGTTCACCCCTAAAAATCATAAAAAATACTGAGTTGTCTCATCGACCTGAAATTTGCTCTGTATACATAAAATTTTATGCTCGTTCCGAAAATGTATGATTTTCATGTGCTCAGATATGAGATTTAGCCGGAAAAGGATGTTTGAGGAAGAAAATCCAGTTTTCTGAGATTTTTTATTTTTCATTTTTCGAATTTCAAATTTTTGTTCTCTAATGTATTCCGACGTGCTGATTCCGAATTTTTGGACGAAAATGTCGAAAACTCATCAGAAATATTTTTGGCGGGAGAAAAACCACCCGAAAACTGATTTAGAGCTGACCGACTCGAGGACGGTTAGAGATAGACAAATTCTGCGAACGCCAATCGATTCGGAATGGTAAAATTAGTATATATTGTGGATTTCGACTCAATAAAAAAAATTTTTTTTGAAAAAAGTTCAAAGGGGTTCGTTCACCCCTAAAAATCATAAAAAATACTGAGTTGTCTCATCGACCTGAAATTTGCTCTGTATACATAAAATTTTATGCTCGTTCCGAAAATGTATGATTTTCATGTGCTCAGATATGAGATTTAGCCGGAAAAGGATGTTTGAGGAAGAAAATCCAGTTTTCTGAAATTTTTATTTTTCATTTTTCGAATTTCAAATCTTTGTTTTCTAATGTATTTTGACGTGCTGATTCCGAATTTTTGAACGAAAATGTCGAAAACTCATCAGAAATATTTTTGGCGGGAGAAAAACCACCCGAAAACTGATTTAGAGCTGACCGACTCGAGAACGATTAGAGATAGACCAATTCTGCGAACGCCAATCGATTCAAAATGACCGAATTAGTAATATCCGAGAATTTTTACGAACAAAGTAGACGGACAAAAAAGTCGAGTATATCATGAGAGATCTTGTGAGAGATAATTTTTTGAACTTTTTCATTTCTCATTTTTCGAATTTAAAATTTTTGTCATCAAACGTATTTTGACGTGCTGATTCCGAATTTTTGAATGAAAATGTCGAAAACTCATCAGAAATATTTTTGGCGGGAGAAAAACCACCCCAAAAATTGATTTAGAGCTGACCGACTCGAGAACGGTTAGAGATAAACCAATTCTGCGAACACCAATCGATTCGGAATGGTAAAATTAGTATATATTGTGGATTTCGACTCAATGAAAAAAAAAATTTTTTCGAAAAAAGTTCAAAGGGGTTCACCCCTAAAAATCATAAAAAATACTGAGTTGTCTCATCGACCTGAAATTTGCTCTGTATACATAAAATTTTATGCTCGTTCCGAAAATGTATGATTTTCATGTGCTCAGATATGAGATTTAGCCGGAAAAGGATGTTTGAGGAAGAAAATCCAGTTTTCTGAAATTTTTATTTTTCATTTTTCGAATTTCAAATCTTTGTTTTCTAATGTATTTTGACGTGCTGATTCCGAATTTTTGAACGAAAATGTCGAAAACTCATCAGAAATATTTTTGGCGGGAGAAAAACCACCCGAAAACTGATTTAGAGCTGACCGACTCGAGAACGATTAGAGATAGACCAATTCTGCGAACACCAATCGATTCGGAATGGTAAAATTAGTATATATTGTGGATTTCGACTCAATGAAAAAAAAAATTTTTTCGAAAAAAGTTCAAAACCCCTAAAAATCATAAAAAATACTGAGTTGTCTCATCGACCTGAAATTTGCTCTGTATACATAAAATTTTATGCTCGTTCCGAAAATGTATGATTTTCATGTGCTCAGATATGAGATTTAGCCGGAAAAGGATGTTTGAGGAAGAAAATCCAGTTTTCTGAAATTTTTATTTTTCATTTTTCGAATTTCAAATCTTTGTTTTCTAATGTATTTTGACGTGCTGATTCCGAATTTTTGAACGAAAATGTCGAAAACTCATCAGAAATATTTTTGGCGGGAGAAAAACCACCCGAAAACTTATTTAGAGCTGACCGACTCGAGAACGATTAGAGATAGACCAATTCTGCGAACACCAATCGATTCGGAATGGTAAAATTAGTATATATTGTGGATTTCGACTCAATGAAAAAAAAAATTTTTTCGAAAAAAGTTCAAAACCCCTAAAAATCATAAAAAATACTGAGTTGTCTCATCGACCTGAAATTTGCTCTGTATACATAAAATTTTATGCTCGTTCCGAAAATATATGATTTTCATGTGCTCAGATATGAGATTTAGCCGGAAAAGGATGTTTGAGGAAGAAAATCCAGTTTTCTGAGATTTTTTATTTTTCATTTTTCGAATTTAAAATTTTTGTTCTCTAATGTATTCTGACGTGCTGATTCCGAATTTTTGAACGAAAATGTCGAAAACTCATCAGAAATATTTTTGGCGGGAGAAAAACCACCCGAAAACTGATTTAGAGCTGACCGACTCGAGAACGGTTAGAGATAAACCAATTCTGCGAACACCAATCGATTCGGAATGGTAAAATTAGTATATATTGTGGATTTCGACTCAATGAAAAAACAATTTTTTTCGAAAAAAGTTCAAACACCCCTAAAAATCATAAAAAATACTGAGTTGTCTCATCGACCTGAAATTTGCTCTGTATACATAAAATTTTATGCTCGTTCCGAAAATGTATGATTTTCATGTGCTCAGATATGAGATTTAGCCGGAAAAGGATGTTTGAGGAAGAAAATCCAGTTTTCTGAAATTTTTATTTTTCATTTTTCGAATTTCAAATCTTTGTTTTCTAATGTATTTTGACGTGCTGATTCCGAATTTTTGAACGAAAATGTCGAAAACTCATCAGACATATTTTTGGCGGGAGAAAAACCACCCGAAAACTGATTTAGAGCTGACCGACTCGAGAACGATTAGAGATAGACCAATTCTGCGAACGCCAATCGATTCAAAATGACCGAATTAGTAATATCCGAGAATTTTAACGAACAAAATGGACGGACAAAATAGTCGAGTATATTATGAGAGATCTTGTGAGAGATAATTTTTTGAACTTTTTCATTTTTCATTTTTCGAATTTAAAATTTTTGTCCTCAAACGTATTTTGACGTGCTGATTCCGAATTTTTGAACGAAAATGTCGAAAACTCATCAGAAATATTTTTGGCGGGAGAAAAACCACCCGAAAACTGATTTAGAGCTGACCGACTCGAGAACGGTTAGAGATAGACCAATTCTGCGAACGCCAATCGATTCAAAATGACCGAATTAGTAATATCCGAGAATTTTTACGAACAAAGTCGACGGACAAAAAAGTCGAGTATATCATGAGAGATCTTGTGAGAGATAATTTTTTGAACTTTTTCATTTTTCATTTTTCGAATTTAAAATTTTTGTCCTCAAACGTATTTTGACGTGCTGATTCCGAATTTTTGAACGAAAATGTCGAAAACTCATAAGAAATATTTTTGGCGGGAGAAAAACCACCCGAAAACTGATTTAGAGCTGACCGACTCGAGAACGGTTAGAGATAGACCAATTCTGCGAACGCCAATCGATTCAAAATGACCGAATTAGTAATATCCGAGAATTTTTACGAACAAAATCGACGGACAAAAAAGTCCAGTATATCATGAGAGATCTTGTGAGATCATTTTTTGAACTTTTTCATTATTCATTTTTCGAATTTAAAATTTTTGTCCTCAAACGTATTTTGACGTGCTGATTCCGAATTTTTGAACGAAAATGTCGAAAACTCATCAGAAATATTTTTGGCGGGAGAAAAACCATCCGAAAACTGATTTAGAGCTGACCGACTCGAGAACGATTAGAGATAGATGAATTCTGCGAACACCAATCGATTCGGAATGGTAAAATTAGTATATATTGTGGATTTTGACTCAATGAAAAAAAAAATTTTTTCGAAAAAAGTTCAAAGGGGTTCACCCCTAAAAATCATAAAAAATACTGAGGGTTCTCATCGACCTGAAATTTGCTCTGTATACATAAAATTTTATGCTCGTTCCGAAAATGTATGATTTTCATGTGCTCAGATATAAGATTTAGCCGGAAACGAGTGTTAAAGGTAGAAAATCTAATTTTCTGATATTTTTTATTTTTCAATTTTCGAATTTTAAATTTTTTCCTCTAACGTATTTTGACGTGCTGATTCCGAATCTGTGAACGAAAATGTCGGAAACTCATCAGAAATATCTTTGGAGGGAGAAAAACCACCCGAAAACTGATTTAGAGCTGACCGACTCGAGAACGGTTAGAGATAGACCAATTCTGCGAACGCCAATCGATTCAAAATGACCGAATTAGTAAAATCCGAGAATTTTTACGAACAAAATCGACGGACAAAAAAGTCGAGTATATCATGAGAGATCTTGTGAGATAATTTTTTGAACTTTTTCATTTTTCATTTTTCGAATTTAAAATTTTTGTCCTCAAACGTATTTTGACGTGCTGATTCCGAATTTTTTAACGAAAATGTCGAAAACTCATAAGAAATATTTTTGGCGGGAGAAAAACCACCCGAAAACTGATATAGAGCTGACCGACTCGAGAACGGTTAGAGATAGACCAATTCTGCGAACGCCAATCGATTCAAAATGACCGAATTAGTAATATCCGAGAATTTTTACGAACAAAGTCGACGGACAAAAAAGTCGAGTATATCATGAGAGATCTTGTGAGAGATGATTTTTTGAACTTTTTCATTTTTCATTTTTCGAATTTAAAATTTTTGTCCTCAAACGTATTTTGACGTGCTGATTCCGAATTTTTGAACGAAAATGTCGAAAACTCATCAGAAATATTTTTGGCGGGAGAAAAACCACCCGAAAACTGATTTAGAGCTGACCGACTCGAGAACGGTTAGAGATAGACCAATTCTGCGAACGCCAATCGATTCAAAATGACCGAATTAGTAATATCCGAGAATTTTTACGAACAAAGTCGACGGACAAAAAAGTCGAGTATATCATGAGAGATCTTGTGAGAGATAATTTTTTGAATTTTTTCATTTTTCATTTTTCGAATTTAAAATTTTTGTCCTCAAACGTATTTTGACGTGCTGATTCCGAATTTTTGAACGAAAATGTCGAAAACTCATAAGAAATATTTTTGGCGGGAGAAAAACCACCCGAAAACTGATTTAGAGCTGACCGACTCGAGAACGGTTAGAGATAGACCAATTCTGCGAACGCCAATCGATTCAAAATGACCGAATTAGTAATATCCGAGAATTTTTACGAACAAAATCGACGGACAAAAAAGTCCAGTATATCATGAGAGATCTTGTGAGATCATTTTTTGAACTTTTTCATTTTTCATTTTTCGAATTTAAAATTTTTGTCCTCAAACGTATTTTGACGTGCTGATTCCGAATTTTTGAACGAAAATGTCGAAAACTCATCAGAAATATTTTTGGCGGGAGAAAAACCATCCGAAAACTGATTTAGAGCTGACCGACTCGAGAACGATTAGAGATAGATGAATTCTGCGAACACCAATCGATTCGGAATGGTAAAATTAGTATATATTGTGGATTTCGACTCAATGAAAAAAAAAATTTTTTCGAAAAAAGTTCAAAGGGGTTCACCCCTAAAAATCATAAAAAATACTGAGTGTTCTCATCGACCTGAAATTTGCTCTGTATACATAAAATTTTATGCTCGTTCCGAAAATGTATGATTTTCATGTGCTCAGATATAAGATTTAGCCGGAAACGAGTGTTAAAGGTAGAAAATCTAATTTTCTGATATTTTTTATTTTTCAATTTTCGAATTTTAAATTTTTTCCTCTAACGTATTTTGAGGTGCTGATTCCGAATCTGTGAACGAAAATGTCGGAAACTCATCAGAAATATCTTTGGAGGGAGAAAAACCACCAGAAAACTGATTTAGAGCTGACCGACTCGAGAACGGTTAGAGATAGACCAATTCTGCGAACGCCAATCGATTCAAAATGACCGAATTAGTAAAATCCGAGAATTTTTACGAACAAAATCGACGGACAAAAAAGTCGAGTATATCATGAGAGATCTTGTGAGATAATTTTTTGAACTTTTTCATTTTTCATTTTTCGAATTTAAAATTTTTGTCCTCAAACGTATTTTGACGTGCTGATTCCGAATTTTTTAACGAAAATGTCGAAAACTCATAAGAAATATTTTTGGCGGGAGAAAAACCACCCGAAAACTGATATAGAGCTGACCGACTCGAGAACGGTTAGAGATAGACCAATTCTGCGAACGCCAATCGATTCAAAATGACCGAATTAGTAATATCCGAGAATTTTTACGAACAAAGTCGACGGACAAAAAAGTCGAGTATATCATGAGAGATCTTGTGAGAGATAATTTTTTGAACTTTTTCATTTTTCATTTTTCGAATTTAAAATTTTTGTCCTCAAACGTATTTTGACGTGCTGATTCCGAATTTTTTAACGAAAATGTCGAAAACTCATCAGAAATATTTTTGGCGGGAGAAAAACCACCCGAAAACTGATTTAGAGCTGACCGACTCGAGAACGGTTAGAGATAGACCAATTCTGCGAACGCCAATCGATTCAAAATGACCGAATTAGTAATATCCGAGAATTTTTACGAACAAAGTCGACGGACAAAAAAGTCGAGTATATCATGAGAGATCTTGTGAGAGATAATTTTTTGAACTTTTTCATTTTTCATTTTTCGAATTTAAAATTTTTGTCCTCAAACGTATTTTGACGTGCTGATTCCGAATTTTTGAACGAAAATGTCGAAAACTCATAAGAAATATTTTTGGCGGGAGAAAAACCACCCGAAAACTGATTTAGAGCTGACCGACTCGAGAACGGTTAGAGATAGACCAATTCTGCGAACGCCAATCGATTCAAAATGACCGAATTAGTGATATCCGAGAATTTTTACGAACAAAATCGACGGACAAAAAAGTCGAGTATATCATGAGAGATCTTGTGAGATAATTTTTTGAACTTTTTCATTTTTCATTTTTCGAATTTAAAATTTTTGTCCTCAAACGTATTTTGACGTGCTGATTCCGAATTTTTGAACGAAAATGTCGAAAACTCATCAGAAATATTTTTGGCGGGAGAAAAACCATCCGAAAACTGATTTAGAGGTGACCAACTCGAGAACGGTTAGAGATAGACAAATTCTACGAACGCCAATCGATTCAGAATGGTAAAACTCATAAAAAATACTGAGTTGTCTCATCGACCTGAAATTTGCTCTGTATACACAAAATTTTATGCTCGTTCCGAAACTGTATGATTTTCATATGCTCAGATATGAGATTTAGCCGGAAAAAGGTGTTTGAGGTAGAAAATCCAGTTTTCTGAAATTTTTTATTTTTCATTTTTCGAATTTCAAATGTTTGTTTTCTAATGTATTTTGACTTGCTGATTCCGAATTTTTGAACGTAAATGTCGAAAATTCATCAAAATATTTTTAGCGGGAGAAAAACGACAATTTGACAAAAAACAACCTCCTAATAAATTAAGTTCGCAGGCAGTTTTTTTATTTGAATTGCCTGAAGGCAACAATACTCGAATATAAATGTTAAGTTTACTCTTGCCCCCCAAAAAAAGAGCTTGGGTGTATCTCGCGAAGATAATTTGATGAATACGAACATGAAAAAAATAACACATCCAAATCTAATCTCGCTACTGATGTTGAATGCAATCGTATTATACCGTACAAACGCTAATTTAACTTGAAGGCCGAGATTAATGAGAATATGCTCGCTTCGCTCGCTATCTCCTGGCTTGGGAGAGAAGAGGTCGAAATGACCTAACCTAAACTAACCTCGCTATCTAAGTTGAACACACTACAATCATCGCTCATCTTATTTATTTTTATATTCAGAAATAACGAATTTATTGAATACTCCATGTATACACTATATATGTATATAGGTAGGTAGGTAGGTACTATGTCATCTTAAGATTGTCCCGTGCAAGTGAATTTTGATATTATTCTAAACAGATCATTCCATGTCGGTCCTAATAGTTATCACGTGCAAATCAGCAACAGAAATTAGGTTTCTTGTTTTTTTCTGCCTCTTATTAGTTATTCGTCTATTCGAGTTTAACTTTCCATTTCGCATTCATTTGTTTTAAGTGCACAAACAATGAGCGATTCCAAACGTATCTTCTTATCGTTTATTCAAAAGTTGTGAAAGTTCATTCATTATATTGTATGTCTGGTACGATTTGAGACGAGTAGAATTCACACAGAAACATTCTAAATAAAACAAGAAGCATTCCTAAGATGTTTTGCATATAAAAATGTTTTAGATTTAAAAAAGAAACTACGCTAGCATTCAATAAAACTGAATCAGTGTTCATTTGCCAAGGAATAGTGTTTGAAACTGTATTTCTTATCTTATCTTAGCACTGAGGAATGCTAGTAAATAGGAATTACTGGGTATTTTTATGTTGATATATTTCACTGAAGAGTAATACCTAGTGGTCAGTGATTCAAGTCAATAAATCATATTCCTTCTTCAGTCTGAAAGACAAATTGCTAATTAAATCTGATTGAAGTATTTTATCTCAGTGTAATATTTCATTGTTTCAAAATCAGTATGCTTTCAACCAGCTGTGATTGTTCTTGTCGCATTGAATTCTAATCGAATGATGCATCACACAATATGCAATTTGCATTTTGATATTTCACTTGCAGTCCTTTATAATTGAAAGCATATGACCATGAATTCTTTTTCCATATGGTATTCTAGGAATTGTTAGGTAGAGAACTGATTTAATAAATAGTGCCTGGGTGACAGAGCTTCGCTTGTTTTGCAATCTTAATCGGACAAGTAAAATTGTACAGGCAAGATTAAAGTGTATATTGTCCCATATATTACAATCTTAGTTGTCAATTTTAATCGGACAACTAAAATTGTGCAGGGAAGATTGAAGTGTATCCACTAAAATTTACAATTTTACCAAGCGCCTGCCCAGTAAAATTGTCAATTTCAATCTTAGTTGTCAATTTTAATTGGACAACTAAAATTGTGCAGGCAAGATTGAAGTGTATGGACTGAAATTGACAATTTTACCAAGCGATTGCCATTAAAATTGTCAATTTCAATCTTAGTTGTCAATTTTAATTGGACAACTAAAATTGTGCAGGCAAGATTGAAGTGTATGGACTGAAATTGACAATTTTACCAAGCGATTGCCATTAAAATTGTCAATTTCAATCTTAGTTGTCAATTTTAATTGGACAACTAAAATTGTGCAGGCAAGATTGAAGTGTATGGACTGAAATTGACAATTTTACCAAGCGATTGCCATTAAAATTGTCAATTTCAATCTTAGTTGTCAATTTTAATTGGACAACTAAAATTGTGCAGGCAAGATTGAAGTGTATGGACTGAAATTGACAATTTTACCAAGCGATTGCCATTAAAATTGTCAATTTCAATCTTAGTTGTCAATTTTAATTGGACAACTAAAATTGTGCAGGCAAGATTGAAGTGTATGGACTGAAATTGACAATTTTAACAAGCGATTGCCAGTAAAATTGTCAATTTCAATCTTAGTTGTCAATTTTAATTGGACAACTAAAATTGTGCAGGCAAGATTGAAGTGTATGGACTGAAATTGACAATTTTACCAAGCGATTGCCATTAAAATTGTCAATTTCAATCTTAGTTGTCAATTTTAATTGGACAACTAAAATTGTGCAGGCAAGATTGAAGTGTATGGACTGAAATTGACAATTTTACCAAGCGATTGCCATTAAAATTGTCAATTTCAATCTTAGTTGTCAATTTTAATTGGACAACTAAAATTGTGCAGGCAAGATTGAAGTGTATGGACTGAAATTGACAATTTTACCAAGCGATTGCCATTAAAATTGTCAATTTCAATCTTAGTTGTCAATTTTAATTGGACAACTAAAATTGTGCAGGCAAGATTGAAGTGTATGGACTGAAATTGACAATTTTACCAAGCGATTGCCATTAAAATTGTCAATTTCAATCTTAGTTGTCAATTTTAATTGGACAACTAAAATTGTGCAGGCAAGATTGAAGTGTATGGACTGAAATTGACAATTTTAACAAGCGATTGCCAGTAAAATTGTCAATTTCAATCTTAGTTGTCAATTTTAATTGGACAACTAAAATTGTGCAGGCAAGATTGAAGTGTATGGACTAAAATTGACAATTTTACCAAGCGATTGCCCAGTAAAATTGTCAATTTCAATCTTAGTTGTCAATTTTAATTGGACAACTAAAATTGTGCAGGCAAGATTGAAGTGTATGGACTAAAATTGACAATTTTACCAAGCGATTGCCCAGTAAAATTGTCAATTTCAATCTTAGTTGTCAATTTTAATTGGACAACTAAAATTGTGCAGGCAAGATTGAAGTGTATGGACTGAAATTGACAATTTTAACAAGCGATTGCCAGTAAAATTGTCAATTTCAATCTTAGTTGTCAATTTTAATTGGACAACTAAAATTGTGCAGGCAAGATTGAAGTGTATGGACTAAAATTGACAATTTTACCAAGCGATTGCCCAGTAAAATTGTCAATTTCAATCTTAGTTGTCAATTTTAATTGGACAACTAAAATTGTGCAGGCAAGATTGAAGTGTATGGACTGAAATTGACAATTTTACCAAGCGATTGCCATTAAAATTGTCAATTTCAATCTTAGTTGTCAATTTTAATTGGACAACTAAAATTGTGCAGGCAAGATTGAAGTGTATGGACTGAAATTGACAATTTTACCAAGCGATTGCCATTAAAATTGTCAATTTCAATCTTAGTTGTCAATTTTAATTGGACAACTAAAATTGTGCAGGCAAGATTGAAGTGTATGGACTAAAATTGACAATTTTACCAAGCGATTGCCCAGTAAAATTGTCAATTTCAATCTTAGTTGTCAATTTTAATTGGACAACTAAAATTGTGCAGGCAAGATTGAAGTGTATGGACTAAAATTGACAATTTTACCAAGCGATTGCCCAGTAAAATTGTCAATTTCAATCTTAGTTGTCAATTTTAATTGGACAACTAAAATTGTGCAGGCAAGATTGAAGTGTATGGACTGAAATTGACAATTTTAACAAGCGATTGCCAGTAAAATTGTCAATTTCAATCTTAGTTGTCAATTTTAATTGGACAACTAAAATTGTGCAGGCAAGATTGAAGTGTATGGACTAAAATTGACAATTTTACCAAGCGATTGCCCAGTAAAATTGTCAATTTCAATCTTAGTTGTCAATTTTAATTGGACAACTAAAATTGTGCAGGCAAGATTGAAGTGTATGGACTAAAATTGACAATTTTACCAAGCGATTGCCCAGTAAAATTGTCAATTTCAATCTTAGTTGTCAATTTTAATTGGACAACTAAAATTGTGCAGGCAAGATTGAAGTGTATGGACTGAAATTGACAATTTTAACAAGCGATTGCCAGTAAAATTGTCAATTTCAATCTTAGTTGTCAATTTTAATTGGACAACTAAAATTGTGCAGGCAAGATTGAAGTGTATGGACTAAAATTGACAATTTTACCAAGCGATTGCCCAGTAAAATTGTCAATTTCAATCTTAGTTGTCAATTTTAATTGGACAACTAAAATTGTGCAGGCAAGATTGAAGTGTATGGACTGAAATTGACAATTTTACCAAGCGATTGCCATTAAAATTGTCAATTTCAATCTTAGTTGTCAATTTTAATTGGACAACTAAAATTGTGCAGGCAAGATTGAAGTGTATGGACTGAAATTGACAATTTTACCAAGCGATTGCCATTAAAATTGTCAATTTCAATCTTAGTTGTCAATTTTAATTGGACAACTAAAATTGTGCAGGCAAGATTGAAGTGTATGGACTAAAATTGACAATTTTACCAAGCGATTGCCCAGTAAAATTGTCAATTTCAATCTTAGTTGTCAATTTTAATTGGACAACTAAAATTGTGCAGGCAAGATTGAAGTGTATGGACTAAAATTGACAATTTTACCAAGCGATTGCCCAGTAAAATTGTCAATTTCAATCTTAGTTGTCAATTTTAATTGGACAACTAAAATTGTGCAGGCAAGATTGAAGTGTATGGACTGAAATTGACAATTTTAACAAGCGATTGCCAGTAAAATTGTCAATTTCAATCTTAGTTGTCAATTTTAATTGGACAACTAAAATTGTGCAGGCAAGATTGAAGTGTATGGACTAAAATTGACAATTTTACCAAGCGATTGCCCAGTAAAATTGTCAATTTCAATCTTAGTTGTCAATTTTAATTGGACAACTAAAATTGTGCAGGCAAGATTGAAGTGTATGGACTGAAATTGACAATTTTACCAAGCGATTGCCATTAAAATTGTCAATTTCAATCTTAGTTGTCAATTTTAATTGGACAACTAAAATTGTGCAGGCAAGATTGAAGTGTATGGACTGAAATTGACAATTTTACCAAGCGATTGCCATTAAAATTGTCAATTTCAATCTTAGTTGTCAATTTTAATTGGACAACTAAAATTGTGCAGGCAAGATTGAAGTGTATGGACTGAAATTGACAATTTTACCAAGCGATTGCCATTAAAATTGTCAATTTCAATCTTAGTTGTCAATTTTAATTGGACAACTAAAATTGTGCAGGCAAGATTGAAGTGTATGGACTGAAATTGACAATTTTACCAAGCGATTGCCATTAAAATTGTCAATTTCAATCTTAGTTGTCAATTTTAATTGGACAACTAAAATTGTGCAGGCAAGATTGAAGTGTATGGACTGAAATTGACAATTTTAACAAGCGATTGCCAGTAAAATTGTCAATTTCAATCTTAGTTGTCAATTTTAATTGGACAACTAAAATTGTGCAGGCAAGATTGAAGTGTATGGACTAAAATTGACAATTTTACCAAGCGATTGCCCAGTAAAATTGTCAATTTCAATCTTAGTTGTCAATTTTAATTGGACAACTAAAATTGTGCAGGCAAGATTGAAGTGTATGGACTAAAATTGACAATTTTACCAAGCGATTGCCCAGTAAAATTGTCAATTTCAATCTTAGTTGTCAATTTTAATTGGACAACTAAAATTGTGCAGGCAAGATTGAAGTGTATGGACTGAAATTGACAATTTTAACAAGCGATTGCCAGTAAAATTGTCAATTTCAATCTTAGTTGTCAATTTTAATTGGACAACTAAAATTGTGCAGGCAAGATTGAAGTGTATGGACTAAAATTGACAATTTTACCAAGCGATTGCCCAGTAAAATTGTCAATTTCAATCTTAGTTGTCAATTTTAATTGGACAACTAAAATTGTGCAGGCAAGATTGAAGTGTATGGACTAAAATTGACAATTTTACCAAGCGATTGCCCAGTAAAATTGTCAATTTCAATCTTAGTTGTCAATTTTAATTGGACAACTAAAATTGTGCAGGCAAGATTGAAGTGTATGGACTAAAATTGACAATTTTACCAAGCGATTGCCCAGTAAAATTGTCAATTTCAATCTTAATTGTCAATTTTAATTGGACAACTAAAATTGTGCAGGCAAGATTGAAGTGTATGGACTAAAACTGACAATTTTACTGGGCTTCAATCTTTCCTGCACAATTTAAGTTATCCGATTAATATTGTACTACTAACTAAAATTGTAAATGTATGGTGCACTTAAGGACTAAAATTGCTAATTTTACCAGGCGATTGAACTTTCCAGGTTATCTGGAAGTTGGTTAGATTTTTAATCTATGTAGATATGTCCGTCAGTCAGCCATAAAAATGACGATTTTTTACCGTTATATAACCGTTTAAGCTATGTTTATAAAATTTAGGGCAAAGTTTATCTAGGGGTCTCAATATATAATTCAAATGTTGTGTGTTTGTGTTGAATAGATTTTTAGTTGTGATGGTATCAAAAGTGGCTCCAAATGGTTTGTGTAATATTACATACTGTGCTGCTCGCCATCTCATTTTTCTTCAACTTAAATTGATACGCTCCCGCGTGTCTATAGAAGTCAGATATATTTTTGTTTATTGCATATTTTTATTATACTATGGAGAAAGTTTTGAGATTAAGATAATATGTTTTTTCAGATATGCAATGAATACCTACCGCTTTTATGTTCAGAATAATCAAACAACTATATGGAACACGTTGTGTATAACCAATGAACGGTGCATCAGATCTAAACTAAAGGCGTGTTCATCTGAAACGCTCTGGTCATTATGAAATAAATCATGCAAAGAATTCTCGTTTACCGTTACGGCCTTCTTCTCCCAGCTAATCTCGAAACCGGAGTACTGGAACTAGAAACGCATTACCAGACGAGAGGAAAAATGACTGACCACCGCTTATTTAAATTGCCGGTGTGATTTCGAAAACGCAGTAAAAAACAAGGATTACGCATCGGAATGACGTTCTTCTGTCTTGCGTCGCCCGCCATTGTACAAAAACTACACAGAACAACTATTGCCCAAGTGTTTGAATTCCAACTACTTAAACGATGTGAGTCGCTGCCTTTGTTCGAGTTTTACTTCAAACAAAGAGATGCTGTTTCGCGAGAGAAGATGCTTTGCTTTTACCTACGTCGACTATAGCGAAAGCGTAAAATTAGTTCTAATGCGAGTTAGGTCGGTTTTTTAGCAACTCTATCTGTACGTTTCCTGAAACTGTAGAATTTTATGGTCAGCATGAATTGTCAGCGTTTCATGGTTTCCGGTAGTGAAACTGTTCGAACCGGAAATGCGATGGACCTTTTCACAACCTATGAGGGAACTTTGTAATTGTGTGTACACGCTGATATATCTCGGAAATTGTTACTTTTTATGTCTTACTGCCAATTTCTCTTTAATGAAGGAAAACGTGGTGTCGTGACGTCACGTTCATTAAAATTAGACTTGGCAACGTTGTATTAGTTGTGCACAACCTCATAAGAAGTTGTGTCAAATTTTAATCACGTTATCCAGAACACTTGACCACGGATCTCCAAAAATGGCCGTCAGGAGTCCACAGTTATTGTTTGTGTTTGGTTTTGATTTTTTTAGCTAAAGAAGTGTGATTGAAAAATTGAAATTGAAAACACACATATTGCATCGAGATACAGAGAAGTTAGAGTGAAGTTTATGGATCCTTATTTCAACTTTCACTCCTGAAACTTATTTCAACTTTCACTCATAATTTTCATACAAAGCGGCAAATAAAAGCCTACCATGTGGAACTACTTTCCTGGGTAATACCACGACGGACATTGAATTACATCTGACAGATATTTGTGCAACGTTCTTCCAAGAAGACCCAGTTGCAATTGCTTATTGTAATTATACAGCAGATTATCCTTCATCTGGCTGGAGATGAAAAGAGCATCAGAACGTGGCATTTTAGAATGTCATCAAATATCATGGTTTAAATTTGGCGGGTTTGGTATAAAATAGCTTAGATTTGGTGAAATTACAGGTTACATTTTTCTTATTATTTTGATTATTTCATTAAATATTTGATTTGGATTGTGTAGATCAAGACTTTCTAGAAATAATATTTTAATATGTTTATAGTATTATTAAATTTTGATGTCAGCGTTATTGTATTGGCCAGTATTTTATAACAGTGATGTATTTTATTTTATGTTTTTATTTAATGTGATAAATTTGTATATGTACTTTTGTATGTATTTTTCTATTTTTATAAACATCTGTACGTTCATATTATAGACAAATATTTGTCAATAAGGCATTCTTTCAGACAATAAAGTATATAAGCTATCTATCTATATTTAAGACAGAGACATTGAAAGATATTTATTTTCACAGGGTGAACATTTTTTTAACCTCTATCTGGAAAACTAGCGCAAGTATAAATATCTTTGCTGAACAAAAATATTTCTGGCTGATATGATTATGGCTTCACTCGTATCAATGCGTCGGGAAATGACCCAGACATTTGTATTTCAAATACCGATGTCTCTTCTTTTTTAAAAGTTGAATGGATGACTTTCATTAAATTTTAATCCAGTCAGGGTATAAATTAATTGCTCCTTGAAATCACGTCTATATTCATGTACATCAGATACATTTGTATGCAAGTACAAAAACCGAGCATACGAAAACAAATTTGAGCAATTATTTCATCAAGGATATAAGTTTTAGTCACCGCTGGCTAGCGAAGCATACGAAATTACTGTGAAATTAATTTGCAAGTGCTGCTTTCTGGAATTTACATGACAAAATGTTATATTGGCCGCCAACAAGTTGTTCAAAGAACTCGAATTCGTGTAGACGAAATGACTAACTATCTATATTTCGTTGAAACCGAACACACCTATGTTAACGGAATGTTGTGGACGATTAGAATGCTGTGACAAGAATTCATCAAAACGTTCAACACTCTTACGTAATACGTTTAGTCATTTATCAAATACGGAAGATCAATATTCAATATTACTTCTTTCACTGATAGCAGAAATGTCGGATGTAGGTAGTTAACGAGCATTTCATTTGCCATACTTTTTTGCAGTGAGGACGAAATAATGAAACAATTTTAAATTTAATTATATGGATCCAATTTTGGCATAAAGGCAGCCATGAGGTCAACTTTCGGAAAGTTTTACTATACTTTGGCAAGAATAATCGAAACGAGTACAATACTTCTCCGTATATAGATATTTTCTCTACCATCATAACAGAATTTGCCAAATATGATGTCAAATTTACGGAATAAAGAGACTATAAGACTATTGAGTTTAAATATTAATTCTGAAAAATTCTACAGTTCAATACAATATTTTTCATTTCATGGGACAGTTTATAGACCAAGCTATAGAAGGTTTTGACCCACAAAATAAAAGAAGCAAATGGCCTATGCTAATTATTAGTTCGTTAGTGAAAACCCTAGTTTTCGCCACTGCAAAATCGCTTTATGGAATTTTTCAAACAAGAAATAGTGAAACAAATCAGAACTTTTGTAGAGAATCACTAAATCTACAATAGTAATTTACGTAACAAGTCCGGAAAACTGTTTTCGGACGTGTTGCGTACACAATTTTTTCGGCAACCGTGTAGAATAACAAATCGAGACACATTTATTTTTTATATTTCTTTGTAGAAGAAAATTTCGAACATTTTAATTCTTATTTGTATTAAATATCGAAATGCGAACAGAAGATAGGTACTAACAGAAACATTCTAATTCTTATCTTACTAGTCCAGAAAGTACGTACTTCCCGGACTAGTACGGGAAGTGATACTTTCTCAAAGAAAAATCGGGAAGTACCTACTTCCCGGACGGTTGCCGAAAAAATGGTTTTTTGTTCGACCGGATCGGTGTATTTTCGTCTAATAAAATCCGGGAAAACTCAAAAAAGAGAAAAGAGAAATCTGATATTGGACAAACAATATTTCGGAAACTGATAGATAATAACATGTGGTTCAATTCTGCGCAAGATGTTTTCTGTCCGATGTGTTTTTGCACAATCGTGTTACAAACAATTCAAGAGCTTATCTTGCAAAATGCGTAGATTTGAGGGAAATCATCACATTCAAATTCTGTAAATGGCATCTGGAAGTAAAGATCAAACACTACAATTTGTATATTTTGGATTTTCATCTGAGAGGTGGGAAAAGTGTTGAAAATGCCACTGAAAGTTGCTCCAAACGTTTGAAAGTGTGTACACAATTTTTTTTAAAAGCGATTGTACAAAAATTACATATCGGACAGAAAACATCTTGCGCTCATTTGAACCACATGTTATTATCTATCAGTTTCCACAATATTGTTTGTTCACCTTCAGATTTGTACAAATTAAAAGACTGTCTTGTAGGTTTTATAATTCTCTACAAAAGTTTCATTGACTGTAAAACGGAGGTATAGGGGCTCAGAAGCATATATACTCTGCCCAAGGCCCAATGCTGACTCTCTCCAGCCCTGATGGGCTTAGAAAGAACATAATTAAGAAAACAATACACAAAAGCTCATATTATTTCAATGAAGTCGAAGTTTGTTCTACTTATTTAATCAATGCTTTTTGTTTCGCTTTTTTATATGTTCATGGCCGCCTTGAAGAATATCTAATTTTGAGAACACTCATGATAAAACATCTTGTATTTGCGATTTCTTTCGGAATTTTTCAAAATTTTTCACGAGTAATCTGATAATTAATCATTTGTCATCATGACGAAGTGAAAAGAACATTTTGCCATTTGAGAAATGGCAGTTGTGAACATGTCTTTATGGGTACTATTCCGTTTTTAAGAAATTTTTGATAATTGTTGTCGTTTGTCAGTTGTGATGATTTGAGTTTGAATTTCACGGCCAACTTTGTTTGACTGAACAATCAACTGTATCTCCGCCATTTTTGAATCGATTTTCAATTTTGAAGAACAGTGTTATCACAAATTGCGTGCTCTTTCGGATAGTAAAAAAATATGTACAAGGTGTCATTTAAAAAAAAAGTTTGGGGTCACTTCCGGTTAAAACGGAAGTGGTGAATTTTAGTAGAGGGGTCAGAATATGCGTATTCAAGTACTTATACTATAGCGACATACCTACCAAATTTGAAAACTATAAAAAAATTGGGGGCGTATACCTCACCTTGTGGTAAACCGGTATATAGCAGAATATAACTACGGACTATCTTCCATGTAATGGCACAGTTGGTTTCCTCCTAGTATTAAGAATTCTTGTTACGAAAAAAATCCTCTATTACTTGGTCTAATCAGAGCTATGTTCCGAAGAAATTTTATTGATCCACCCTGTATATTACGAAACTTTTTCCTTTTTGTTCAAAAATCACATATATAAATATAAATACACTATAAATTCGTCGTATACCGTGTTCTGAATTTCAGGGTTACTTGCCTAAGCGATCATTGGAGTCTCCAATCGAAAATTAGCACCGGATGTTGTTGAAGGTAAAAAAATAACACATTTGCACATTTTGATGGCAATATTTTCAATAAAACTGTATAGTAAAAAGGATCAAAAACTAGTGTAAATTCCACAAAACGAAACGCCCTGGTTCAAATAACTCAACAAACAAACTAATAATCCGTCATCTGATGTCTTTCCATTATTACGAAACACCTGCAGAGAACTTAATTACATCATAACTTCCTCGTCCTCGTACTTATTCGAAACAATCTAGCGCCCTGGTTTCGAAAACAACTGAAGCCACCCCAAGCGCCTGTTGCGCCTCGACTACGCACCCGATCACTCACCTACAGATTCCTGTAATCCGAAAAAGGGAATTCAAAGCACACAGCACCTTTCGCGAATCGCAGACGCGCGCGGACCAACTCGACCGCGGTAAACTCACACTGAAGCACACCGAACGTTCGAGGTTTTCGTTTCTTGCACGCGAATGTCGTTGCGTGACGTCACACGCCGTTTCTCAGGTGGGGTCAGAAAATCGTGGACGGTCGCGTGCGTGGGCGATTGTCGTTTGTCGAATGCTGTGTTGCGACCTTTGGGACGTTTCGATCTCCGGCCCGATTGGAATCGGATCTCGGATTTTTCTCCGTGCTGAGAATGGTGGATGGCTCGCGAAGTACAGGGTGGAACGATGTTGCGGATGAGAATTTTTCTGGTGTTTTGGGCTCATCAATGATGGCCTTAACATACAGGGTGTTAATTGAGAACGTTGAGATTCTTTGAAAGTTTTCAGGACGAAAAGTTCATATAAACATATGTCCTAAACGGCTTGGTTTTCGAGATACAGGGTGATAAATATATATTTTTTCCAAGATTTTTTGGAGTTAACTTCGACGTTTTCGGCAATAATAAGTTCAAACTCGTCAGTTATAATCCATTCAATAGTACGCACGATACAAAATAATTCATTTCTAAAAATTCACAGGGTCCTCCTTATTTTGGGAGATATTGAATTTTGAAGTTTTCAACATTTTTTTTTGGTAATCACTGATCAGAGGTCTACAGCTTGCGCGAACCGCCAAAACCGTCAAATCTTCCGCAAAAACTATATAGAATAGGTTGTCCATCGGCAAGTATTCAAAAGAACATAACTACTACCCCCTACGATCTTTGACTTATATCTTTCAGCTTTTGGTGGGAATTCCTAAGATGAATACTGAAGTATACATATATCCAGCGCCATCTCTTCCACGAAAAGCATTCCGACTGATGTAATATGAGTTTGGGAAGTAGTTGTTTTTTGTCAGATATTTTCAACTTCGTGGAAATGTGCGGAGAAATAGGTGTTTCGACGTCCTTGAATTTATTCGTTTCATTTGGTTGATAGCCTACTTTTTCCCTTTTTTCTATTATTATAGTAAAACTGTTGTTCAGAACAAAACACACACAAAATACACACAAAACTCACACAAAACAAACACGAAACACACATGAATACATAAATGCAGTAATGAACGACTTCAGAATCCTCCAGACCAAATATGGTAACTGTAGGAACATTGCATTGCAATTGCATTTTCAGGTCTCTTCAGGAAAAAAGACCAACCCCGTTTTGAGCTTTTACTGTCGTTTGAAAAATGAAAAATAGAAATATTCTACTCAACATGACCAAAAGATTGCTGCTCACGCAAAGTGTTCATCCGACTGAATTTTTACTTAAAAACTACCGGTCCCGACAGACGTTGTCCTCTATATCGATGTGTATGGATGCACAGAAACAAATTTCGCGTTTCCCGTTTCCCTTTTCCTGTTCCCAGTTTCATGTTTCTCGGTTCATGTTTCTCGGTTCATGTTTCCCGTTTCATGTTTCATGTTAAATATTTCCCGTGCCATGTTTCCCTTTTCATGTTTCCCGTTTCATGTTTCCCGTTTCATATTTCATGTTTAATGTTTCCTGATTCATGTTTCATGTTTCAATGCTGAAATGAGTAAGCATTTCCTTTATTTGCAAACATCAAATGATACTGAGACATTTTACTAATGTTTGATATACATACAGTATCGGAAAGTATTTATCTTGGGTATGTTGGTTTCATGAGAGCGTAAAGAATAGCTTGCTATATGTTGAGAGAGCATTACAATTTCTCCTCGGCTCACTCGAGGAAGGGATATCGACGTGCGCTGCGTGCGCTGTCTCGCATTGCCACGTGGTCCGTTAATGCGTCGGGTGGGGTAACAGGAGAGGCGCACAGTGGTGCGTCTCTCTTGTTTATGTGGTATCATCATATCATTGCGTTCCTTGTTGCTCGTGTAGATTTCTGTCTATACCCCAGATAAATTGTTTCCGATACTGTCTGTACAAAACTGAACTCCTAAAACACCATTCATTGTATACCAAATATTTCCAATAAATCTTCCTACGTAACAATCTTACAACCAACGCAAAAATATCAATTTTAAAATTTCATTTTATGACGAAGTAAGTGGCGAATGCGCTGGTATCAGATTTCAACTTATAAATTAATAATTAACCAAAAAAACATTTTGTAGTGAACCGAACTGTGACTTGAAACCATTCCCGAATTCACTCAACATACACATACACAAAAAATTTCATTGCAATCGGTCCAGCCGTTTAGGAGTTCAAGAGATGGCGGGCCATTATGATGCTGAAATGTTCCACATAATTTTCTGAAAATCTCGAGAACTGTTGGGAATAGAAGGAAACCGATTGTATATTCGAATTCTGCGAGTCAAAATCCTCCTTTGCTAACGTTTTGAACCAAATAAAATTTTGATTTATGAACAAAAAATATCCAAAGGGGTTAGACTTCTTTCTTGAAAAGACCTAAAAATGAAATTCTTCCTACAGTTACCAAATTTGGTCTGGAGGATTCTGAGGTTATTTACTACTGCGGAATACACCAAAAAACGTTTTGATATTATAGTCAATTTGAAAAAGCTTTTCTTCCGTGAGCGAATGATTTTCTTCAGCGTGAGTGAGCAAAGGCTTTTCTTCAGCATGAATCACTAGAGGCTTTTCTTCAGCGGGAGCAAATAAAGGTTTTTCTTCAGCGCGAATAAAGGTTTTTCTTCAGCGCGAATAAAGGTTTTTCTTCAGCGCGAATAAAGGTTTTTCTTCAGCGCGAATAAAGGTTTTTCTTCAGCATGAATAAACAAAGGCTTTTCTTCAGCAAAAATAAACAAAGGCTTTTCTTCAGTTTGAGTCAACGAGGGATTTTCTTGTGCAAGTTAACAAAATCTGTCTCAAATTACTTATAATATCAAAACGTTTTTTGGTGTATTCCGCAGTAGTAAATGACTTCAGAAACCTCCAGACCAAATTTGGTAACTGTAGGAAGAATTTCATTTTTAGGTCTTTTCAAGAAAGAAGTCTAACCCCTTTGGAAATTTTTTGTTCAAAAATGAAAAATTGATTTGGTTCAAAACGTCACCAAAGGAGGATTTTGACTCGCTGAACTCGAATATACAATCGGTTCCCTTCCATTCCCAACAGTTCTCGAGATTTTCACAAAATTATGTGGAACATTTCAGCCTCGCCTGACGAATTAACAGCTGTGTGCGGTGTGTCGCATTGCCACGTGCTCCGTTAATGCGTCGGGTAGGGTAACAGGAGAGGCGCCCAGTAGTGCGTCTCTCTTGTTTATGTGGTATTATCATATCATGAAGATGCAAGACCTTGGTGAAAATTTTTTCAATTGTATGTACTGTTTTTTTCCTTCTATACCAGATTCGCTGTGGAAACTCCCTTGAAGACTTCTGAAAGAACAAAAAAAAATATTCAAAATATGAAAGTCATAAGCATTTAAATTCGAACAAGCCACTTCATTTCGCAATCCTCCTACTTATTCAATGAAGTGATAGTCGGTATCGAGTCGCAAATTATTTCGGCAGATATTTGTACGAACTCGATTCGAGATCGAAAAGAGTTGGTGTTCTCGACCATCAAGTAAAAGTGTATTGGCCCTCGAGTTGCCAAATACGGTAGTACGTGGTTGACGTTCAGACAACCCAAGTATCCCACACGTTATTTCTATTGGACTGCACGTTACGTTATTTTATATGGATTGAGTATGGAATCAAGCATGAATACAGGGTGGGTACCCAAAGTTAGTTGAAGATAGATTGTGAAAAATCCTATATTGTTCAAAGAAAATCGTTGGAGCAGATGAAAAGTAGTTAGGAATTGGTGTTTTTCTTGAATTTCTGCAGGCTGCGTGCCTCAGGGACTATCTTCCGAGGCAGCGAGTCCAAACCTATGCCGTTCATTGGATGAACAAGCTCTGGCAAAGAGATGTTTGGCATGTCTCTAGAGTGACGGCATATGGATCTGACGGGTGTCTTTCACTGTTTGGGTGCTGGGATTTTGGGTCATTTGTTTGCCGAATCCAAAGAGAGCAAGGAGAAATGTTTCTCCTCCACTCAAAACTGCCTCTAGATCAGCCTAAGGGTCTTTGAACATTTTGATGGGAGGTACAAATTCCGGTTTCTCCTTCAACTTCATTTTGCCGTGAAAAAGCCATTATCATGCCAAATCCGTAGGACCACAAGTTAGAATACAACTGTATCCAAAAAAATCAACCCATTTCGAAAAAAAAAATAAAATAAAAAATATGCTGTCGCCCGTTGATTTTTAACACTTGGGACACGTTATTAATTTCCATGCTTGTCGTCAAAAAACGCGTTTTCAAGGTGTCTTGGGACGCATTAAAGATTTTTTTCTATATATCGATCAAATATATCGAAAACGGGAACAAAATCGAATAATTTGTGTGGATTAGGCTAATTTAATGATAATGCACAATAATGCACCAAAATAAACTGAACAAAGACATCCGTGGAATGCAACAAAACAATATTCAAACAAAAAATAAATAATATTGATGATCGAAAACAAGTTATAGATACAGATACATCCAACGTATTCACTAGCCATAATTCATCCTACAGTAGAAACACGTATAAAATGAAAATCCCATGCAATTAAACGATGATCCAATATAGATCCGATCAATTTTTTACACGAATCCCACTTATACATATAAAGTAGTTTTATTATTGTTTGGGATCTCAGATATCCGATTATTTCTGTCAGATGTGATAAGCCATGAAGACTATTTTCTGGATTTTCAAGAAATAAGTAGGGAAATTGTTTGGGGAAGGAAAATAATAAAAAAAATATCCATCCTCCACAAGCAAAAGGTACACCTTGTTTTTTTTACATAGCGTAGAGAGGAAGGAATTCCTAGCTTCACAAAGAACTATTATTTGATTTTAAATAAAAATCTAAGAAAATAAAAAGTTCCTCTCCATGGACTAGTTATTTGAGAGTCAACGTTAACGATGATAATATGGACATCAACAAAAAGAAAGTAAAATCTTAATTGGTTGTCTTTTTTACAGTTGTAGAAGAACACTTTACTTACTTAATACATAAATAACTATAATTTTTAATAATTCTTTTCAGTTATTTTTTTCAAACGAATGCAAATCCCAAGTATTGTATGTTTAAAAAAACAATTATTTTGAATCGTTATACGTTTTAAAAGGTTAATGCTTGAGTGTGAAAAATAAAAGAGATTGTATTGTTAAATCGTTCGATCATAGTTTGGTATTTTAATATGATGTAATAATTATCAAGAGAGCTAGAAAGCCAGGCATGCTTCAGAGTTTGTCATTCTGGATGTTAGTCGTGATGTTTGCAGTTCGGTCGTTAACTTCTTCTTCTTCGTTAGTGTTGGTTTTCTGACTCCTTGCGGTGTCAATTTCACCATGGTCGATAACCTAATGTTCTTGCTTCGGGCCATGTCATACGGTGAATAGCGTCATCTCAATATTTATTTTCGGCATTGTTTGAATGTTTTTCTTGATGTTCTTATCAGAATTCTTTTGACAAAGTATTCATAGAGTAGATGAATGTAAAATATTTTAATTTTCTTTCTTATACAATGCAAAAGATTAATCAAATTCAGAATAGAATAAAATATAGAATAGAATAGCAAAATTAGATATATTATAGAATTAGTCTGAATCAAGAAGCACAAATATCGAGAAATTATAAAGAAATACACATATTTTGAATTAATTTTATGTCTTCAGCTCCACCTAACTTGATAATCAGATGATAATTGGAATTTTGAATTGACTGATTGTAAATCGAAGATGATTTCTTGAAAATACTTCTGATGAAGTTTTTCTCAGTAGTCTTCATAATCAAATCAAATCAAGTCAAATCCTTCTGAAACTGCATGATGAAATAATGATCGATTGTTGTATACTGGTATAATATTGAGTACATGATTATGGAAGATAGCCTGTGTTATATTATCTGACCTGAAATATTTTTCTCAACCTAATCAAAATATCATCTAGGTTAAGCACAATCTTAATGCGTACTGATGAGCGTCAATTGTTCGAGAACTATTAGTTTGGGTGATCCTGATGACAAAACTTTTTATTTGTATTATGCAAATCTAAATGATTGTTGTGTAATTTTCAGTATCAGTGCATGGTGTTTTGTTCCCATTGGATATTCTGGAAACCCGATGAAGAGATGCTATCGATATATTTCGTATTCAAGTATGGACATTACAGAGACAAAGCAAATCATGAGACAGCAATTTAGATGAGGATATGCACAGATCATATTTGAATAAAGCATCTACTGTCTCATGAATTGTAGTTATTCCGACAATAAGCCGAAGAATGCAGAAGACATGAAATTATGTTTGTTGTGTGTGTCTTGAATATATAGTTATGTTACATGTGTTCAAACTACATGTTGCTCTACGTGTGGATTATGTGATGTTGCCAGGGTAATTTACATAAATTATCGCATTAACAACGGTGTTTATGGCCAAGCGAGGTAAGTACAGAGGGCTCTGTCTGCTATCAAAGAGATTTTTCACACTGAATAACGGAAATGGTGCATTGTTTCCACGATGGTGGATTTGGCGTTTGTTGTCGCTAGATTGTGAGTACCTACAGAAACTGTTGTGTATTTTACACGAAACTCTTTTTATGAACTATAAAAGTACAAAAACCCATTTTCCAATGAAATACAGTCTTCAGTTCGAAAGCTATGTATTTCTTCTTTGTTGCATACTATTTTGAAGCTAGAGTTTATATTGAACACTAAATGTGTTCGATGCTTACCGCCAGGAAATTTGCAAAAGGCTCGAATATTTATAATCTGTTTTCATACCATCAAATTATGGCCTATTATATTTCATTATTGGTGTCCTTTTTTACCTAATTAAAGTATGCCTCAGCGTGTGCAAATAGAACATTCAAAAACGCTCGTTTTTTAAAGTTGCCATGGCTACATAAAAAAATCGAGAACCGCGAAGTCTAAACGACAATTTTATGATTATTGATCTGACAGGAGTACGTCGAATGAAATATTACAAACAAATGCAAAACTTTTATACAAACATTAAGGAAAGGTATACCGATGTCACATTATCACGAACTATTTTATAAGTTCTTATTTCCATTATTTGTAATAGTGAAACCAGTACTTTTGATTTCAATTGAAAAAAATAACGTAAAGTATTCGTGGATAACTGAAAAATTGCGCGTGTTTGAAACACCTTTTTATCCACTCATACTTCAATTAATGTACTATTTTATGATGAAATAGAGAATAATTTGTAGCTACCACACGTACTTTATACGTAGTTCAAAACGTTTGTTTTGTTGGATAACTCCAGATTCGTATTCAGCACCCTAATAACTATAGAGAACGATAATAAGACCGACTACTGAATTTTTTGCAACGAAACCTTTTTTTTAACCGTTTACCTGGATTATGTTGCTTTCAAATGTATATTTGTCGTAATAGAGAATAAGAAAATGAAAAGTGATAAGTCAACAACACTCAATACCCACATACCTTATAAGTTCTAGAAAAGTAAAAGCATCATTATAATTTATGAAGGTGGGCCGGATGTTTCCATATCTACTCTATGAATTTCAATGTTGAAATAGTGGATATCATCTGTCAACTTCTTAGCGTTGGAAGACTTTCAACGAAATATTTTTAGATATATTTTAAGTGAAAGGAACGGGTTAAATTTAAGTATGGTAAAGCGAGTGAAGAGTGAGGGGACGTTCGGGTTTTGGATAGTGGGGGTGAGGGTTCAAATTCCACATAAACCACATTTTTTTCTTTTATGAAATCGATTAGTGTTAAATTTTTATTATAATTTAATTTATTATATTATTATAATTATGGGAATCATGACGGCAGGAGAGTTTATGATAAAAAGTGTTGTTTATGATTCAGATGGTCGTATAAAAAGTATAGTGTACAATTTGCACGAAATGACCCATTTCCCATTAGTAGATATATGAAATATTTTATATAAATTTCTTTTACCTACTCGTGGGAAATGTATGCCATTTCATGCTCATTGTACAATATACAGGGTTGATTTGTTTACGCAGTTGTCCTAAAACGTATCACTTAACGTACGGTGAACAAGGCGTAAACATTTAGTTCACGCGCTGTCGTAGAAAAAAATACTTATTTGTCCTCACCAGGCCCTCCTGCAATATCTCCGTGAATTCCTAAGACACCCTGTAGCAGCGTATTCGCGTTCCTCCTCGAGACATAAAAAGCGCGAGAGACCCGATGCAGTCGTAGGACTCGTAAGACGTTAATCGTCCTTGAGCATAATGTTGCTCTAACGTTTATTTTCATTTCGAAGATTAATTTCGAAATACCCGGCCGAACGAGAGGCAGTATACGGGCCTCCAGTCAAAAATAAAAAAAATCGCGATACGGCACTTATAACCTTCTTTGGTTTTATGCTGCGGTTCGGCGATGGGATGCGAGATCCAGTCTTTACGACCTCAACGATTGTTCGAAATTCAATAGGCGGCCGGGTATAATTTAAGATCTCTTGTTTTTAATTAAAATTATTACCGTTTAATTATGAGGCGCTATTTGAACGTACATCATCGGCACAAATTACAGAGTACTTTGAGTGTCTAGAATTTTTTTCTGGTTTATACAACAATGCCTCAACGATTCTTCGGAAATTATTTTTATTGCGGAAAACAAATCCGTTTTATGGCACTAGTATGAATTATTCATAAGTTGACATATATACTTATCTGACTAGCTTACGTGTGATACCTGTGAAGGCGTAGAAGGGCCATATAATTTTTTTTTAAATATTTTTCACTAATTTTCGACTTCGAAGTCATAATTTGATAAAATTTAGACGGAGTTAGGATATAATAATATTTCGACTTCGAAGACGGAAACTAATAAAATTTCGAATTAGGAGTCCGTGTGTACATTGAAAAAGAGCAAAGAGTTTGCATTACTTCCTACCTTCGTTGCCTTCATTTTTTTTATCGGATATATAGATAAATAATTTGATATTCCAAAAAATATAAATAGCTTTAATAATACTTTTATAAAATACAAAAAATACAATGTTTTTAACGAAACATAACAATGGCACACTTGGTTCTTATATTGTCTCTTATGTGTCGCAGCAGAGGATGCACGAAGAAAAGCCATATTTCAATACCTCTTTCAGTAAATATTCAGAAATGTTGATGAATTTCAACAACCGAATTTGAATGTCTCTCTAACATTTGAATCGGACCAGACACAAGAGGGAGTGTAAATTGGGATTGGACGAATTATTTTTGAACTATAAATTCATTGGTCAGAATTCAACGGTGACCTCAGGAGTGTTACCAACATAAGAACTGGAAGGGTGCTAAGTCATTAAGGAGATATGGCCATGCTTTATTCGATGGTTTTTGAAAAACTGAAATTGACGGATTGGTCATACAAATGACCATACCACAGACCTCTTCCAATTCAATATTTTTTGAGTTGTTTTCGCTCCTGCGACCATGTTTACATCAATTCTCTGTCTCGTTAATATGTTACAAGGGGGGACAAGCACTGTAGATCTGTAATAAAAGTGTATATATGAATAATAAAGGTTCGTATGTTGACCCATTTGCTTCCGGTTTCAGCGGAAACAGTGGTAAATATCAAACACATTCTCCCTTCCCTCTTCAGAGATTTTATCTGGATCATGGTTGCCCCTGAGTCAGAGTGTGAGTCACTGGGAGACAATCTCCACATTCAGAAATCACATGCCTAGTTCATCATTTGGGCATAAGCAAACATTTTCGATTGGTCCTAATTTTTTTCGAGCCTCAATACAGTTTTACAGGACCATGGCCATTCTCAATGTTTGCCATTCTGTGACTCGGTCTCTAGAATGCCTACTGCTTCTCATATTAACGCCCTCTGTTGAACTACAGGACCTCGGTAAGTCATCGCACGATGGGTAACAACCGTGTCCCATAATATATAAAATTTCCTTCAGTCCATGTAGAGAGTTGAACTGTAGACAGGAGGGATGGATACTAGTATACCGCGTGTCTACGAAAAGTGGCTCGTCTCTTTTTATTTTTGAACATATTGAAATGAAATTTGGAGGATCTGTATTAGACATAAAATTGCATTTTTTGACAAGCTTCACGCAATTTCCGGTTTCACTGGAAGTGCTATAAACTTTCGATTTCCAAATGAGACACCTGGTATATTTTTACTTCTTTTGTCCCCATG
Source organism: Chrysolina haemoptera (assembly GCA_958298965.1). Taxonomy (NCBI): domain Eukaryota; kingdom Metazoa; phylum Arthropoda; class Insecta; order Coleoptera; family Chrysomelidae; genus Chrysolina; species Chrysolina haemoptera. Next base: position 745,616 of record OY282602.1, on the reverse strand, counting down.
TCTCCTGAATACAACCAACCATGTATCACTTTTTATAACCGAATATTTTTTTATTTTAAAATTAAGTTTTTAATCAAGAGGGCTATGGATACTTTCAAATTATTGACGTTAGTCCTAGAATTTTGGGAAAAATTCAATTTAACTGTTTTCGGTTAAAATGCATCTGCTGTGTAAAACTTATTTATTATTAATATGTTTTTGCATATGGTAACATATGTCAGGTAAAAAGAGCATTTCATTACGGTTAAATTGATACCGCACACTATTAGGTCTCAAACAAACTTTTGTCTACAAACTCAAAAGTATAACGTTAGATCTTTCCTTTTGAGATTGGAATAAGATTTGAATTCATCGAGTAACCTGTGACCAACACAACTGATATAACAAAACCATCAATCCAATAACTGATTACATATCTCCTTGCATTAATAATATTATCAACATGTTTTTCACATAATAAGGTACACAATGGTTTCCTAATTTACTTTTTCAAAAACGAGGTAAAATAAGGTATCGACAAGTAGGTAATGTGTCTTTTTCAATACATTCAATTTTTTTTTTTTATCAGTTGTGTATGTCACAGGTTACTCATTGCATTTGAATCTTTTAATCTCGATAGATGTTTGACATTGAGGAAGATATCAAATGACATCAACATAATCATAATAAAATGCAGAATAGTGCCATTTCAAGAAATTAATAATACAAAACAGTATATTCCAAAAATGTTAGTTCTTGAATTAGTGATTTGATCATGTCTGTAGCAATCTAGATAAAAAAATTAGTTCCAAAAAAAGTGACGATACATTGTTGTATTCAGAATGTCAAATTGAAACTGAAGAAGTGAAAATATACTTGTGTCTCGTTTAAAAATCGAAAGTTTATACCGAAAGTTGCGGAAGCTGAGTCATATTTCAAAAAATACGGTGTTAGGGCGTATAAAAATCCTTCAAACTTCATTCCACTATCTGCAAAACCAAAAATGTTATAGACGCGAGCTACTTTTCGTGGACACCCGGTACAAGTTGCAGATTGTCTAATGCACCTACTAATGTCAAACTTTATTATTGTTTCTTTTAACGATGGAATACTTTTTGATTTTTTTTCAATGTAGGTATACCAAGTTGAGAATTATGACTAGACTGCACGTTTTTGTTGCTCGGAAAAACTTCCATTTGTTTGAGAATGAATAAAAATAAAATGCGGATTATATTCTAGTAAAAAATAACACCATGAATTTTTTCCCTTTGTAATCTTCGTCCATCTGTATGGTCTTTTTTGTGTTTTCGTACATCTTATTATAGGTCATCGTAGGCAGTAAATCGAAATATCGCCTGAATCGCCTTTCAATGTTCTGTCCATCCCATAGATTATTCGACGATTAGCTATCTCCATTGTGAAGCTACAAGAATCTCGAACGAACTTGTTCCCGAAAAACTAAAACTACGCCTCCTGTATCTCCCCTTTGAACCCGGGCCCGTGATGGAAATCGTGCCTGTTCAGTTTGTGGGCCAGCTCTTGCAACACATCGCGGAATATCAACGAATCGATGTTCTCCCCCAACATGTAAAACAAGAACCAGTCGCCCAACTTGCTCCTGCGCACTATCGTGTCGATCACGTCCTGCCTCACCAGTCTGTACCTCATCCTCAAGAGATACACGCGCATTCTCGGCGAGAAAATGATCACTATCCGATAGATCACCGTGAGGAAAGTCAGTAACGACAGGATCACGAACCAAAACCACAGGAACACGTAGATTTTCTCGTTGACGACGTTCAGCGGCAGGATGCAGAGGGCGTCGTGCTTCTCTTCGTCTCCTGACACACCGTACTTGCGGAATGTGCACTTGGTCATCCTCGGGAAGATCTGGATCATCGGGTCTATCCGGTCTTCTTGGTCGCTGTTGATGAAGGACAACACTTCGAAGCCGAACATCAGGAAGGCTCCGTCGAAGAATCGGTTCATCAGGAACATTTGCCCTGGAAGCAAAGATATCATTAGTGACTCATCAGTTTTATAATTGGGGGTTGCCCAATTGGTGCTGACAAATTGTATTCCTTCATAAATCTTCTAGAAAATCCTGAAACCGTGAAGGACTAACTTCAAGCAAATGCATGGAGCCTGGAAGATAGCTTCTAGGAGAGTCTGGAAGACAAACTCCTCGAAAACACAGAAGGCATAAGAATTTTGTGGTATGGGGAAGAAAGAATGGGTACCGTCGGGTCAGATATCGCAAATCTTTCAGTAATTAGCAATTAACTGGTGACCTGCTTGCTTATGTCTCACATAGAAAAATATGGTAAAACTGTGACATTGACATTGACCAAGCTTCCATCCTATGGCAATCTCTCCCGTCCAGTTGTGAGCTTTATCATACAGCTTTCTTTTAGACAAATCTTTTCATGAAGTGCCACCTATAAATGCTGGTGTCCCGCAAGGCATCAACATTATTATTTTCTACTTCCCAATATAGATTTGTTGCAGACAGTCTCTTATCCAGAACACAGTTTTGCGAATGACAAGTGTCTTCCGCTGTCTTCAGCTCATGAAACTTAAAATGAACGCGGAAAAAATGTTGATAATATTATTTCAAATATCAACTTGGTCTTACCGTCCATCCAGGAATACCTGAACTGCAAGACCAAGAAGTCAGGCAAGACGAGGATCAACAGGAGCCTGCTACTATTGATGCTGTCATAAAGAAGTGTCCTGAGAAAGGACAGATAAGATGCTGGAATTGTGGAAAAACTGGGCACGTGCATAGCGATTGTTCTGTATTCAAGGTATCAACAGAGAATAGAGAAGGTCGATGAGAGGGGAAAAATATCGACCTGTATCCAGCAAGCCAATGTTAATAATGCATATTCATGTCGCTATCGTCCAACGACAAAACAGAGGTGTCTTTGTAGATGGTCTCATTAACGAAAATGAAAATGCTAGATACAGGGGCGACTAGGACAAGTGTTGGGCCTACCTTTGCAAATACACCAACAAAAGTTTAACTGTTTACTTGGAACCCACGCACAGTAACAGGGGAGCCAGACACTGTATATGGTGAACTATACACAACATCAAAGGTAGTTACCCTCCCCAAGAATAGACAACACCCTAGGAGGTTCTAAGATTTCCAAAGAGTTTTGAAAATTTATGGATATTGGCAGGTAGAACTTGCTCAGAATTGTGGCAGTTATGCCATTTAGGTTCTGCAATGCTCCAGCTACATTTGAAGGATCGATAGAACCCTATGAAGTCTTTGAAATACTTGTGCGAGCAGTTATGACATTTAGGATGTGCCAGCCACATTACAAGAACTGATAGAACCCTTAGAAAAATTTGAGCTAGGAAAACGAGGCCCTTGCCTTTTAACGTGTGATGGCATGAATTGAAAATAAGGACAATAAAATATGGATCTAAGTTAAAACTTGTCAAAATGTGGAAGTCTGAAATAAATATGAAACTATGTGAATACTATAAACAAATAATTATATGAGGTAGAAAATCAAATATGAAGATGAAAATATGTGAATAACTATGAATGAAATTATATAACTGCAGACAGAAGTTCTTTTATCTTGAGCGAATAGAAAAAATAACATTATTTTGTAGGAAAATTAACCAAAAGAAAAATGGTTATACTTGGAATCCTACAAAAGGGTTTCCAATGGACAAAACAAGAATTTAGCACTTTTGCGCGTCAACAAAAGGAATCGCAAATTTGTCATGAGAAATTATGTCTTCTGGTTCCATTGAGGCTAAACATTTTTTGTCACGAATAGTCAAAAGAATACCTTGACAATTATATTTACTGTGATATGATTCATACTCACCAACTACGTTTGCCAGGGCTAAAATTTCACAAAAGTAATACTTGTAGGCCCACCAATTGTGATACCTCAAATTCTCCCACAAATAGTCCAGCATGAGCTTTTTCTTCTGTTTTTTCTCTATTTCCGAACAAACTGCTACATCGAGATCCATCATCAGTGCGTGAATCTTTCCCCCTTCCCATGATTTCCAGAGCCATCTAGGTGCGTAAAATAGAATTGCCTGCAAAGAATAAACATTCAGTGATGATGAATAACATTCAAAATAATGATAGAAAACATAACATTCGAGTCAATTGATGTTCGATCATTCATTGCTCTTGTAATAGAAGCGTCGGGGTGTCAGATATTGAAATATATTGGTGAATATAGATAATCGGTCAGATAATGTAAATATTTTTATAATTCGTTCGTTTACTGCACGAATACTGGCAACCTTGAGCTAGTTTGGTGCTTGGATTGATTGTTTCGTTATTTGTTCAATGGTTACCCAGATTTTAATGTTGCAATAGTTTGGACAGTGGGCAAAGTGTCTTGATCTTGAATAATTGTATTCGTGGCATGAATAAAATATCTGGTCTCGATACCTCTTGTCCAAATAATTATACCGAGTGATTCCATTAATTTCAATAATTACAATTAATTTAATCCAGTAAGGTCATAAAAGATATTGAACAACTTTACATTTACATGTTTGCTACAAGTCAGTGTCAGTATCAATGATATTGTAAAAGGATATAATCGTAGGCAAACAACAAGTGTATCGAAGATTATCAAATCCTTCGATTTTGGGGACCAAAATAATGTTGCTTGGGAACCTATCATCGATAAAACGAGTTATATTTATCAAGATTATTTCAAGATTTTTCGAATTTTCAAAAAAAAATCAAATTTCATCCATTATTTTTCGATTTTTTCATATCTGCCATTCGTTATAAAATGGCATTACACACCCGTCCTTCACGGGAGTGTAAGAGGTTAGATTACACCCGGTATAGTAACTCAGCTGTATTGTATTTATTTTGTGACTGAAAATAAATGAAATGAAATGATTTCTGAAATCACAACTTAAAATACGTTACTGGCAATAGCAACAATTCAAAAGTAGGTACCGATCACAAGAATTTACAAGATATCGGCATATATATGACATTATTAGGAGTGTTATTAGCATGAGAGCAGACAAGAAATGTATTTTTGTGTGAAATCGCATTCTTTCAGGAAAAATCTAACATTGATTTATTAGCGTCATATAGCGCCATCTCACGAACAGTAGACTAACAAGCTACAATGCAAGTACCTCAAAAATTCATAAGATGGCTCCATATGATACACTTTTTTTTTCTGTAAAATAGCGTTTTTTCAGGAAAGACGCCTAAATAGATGAACTTAATAAGCAAAACCCGAGCTTCATACTAAATTTGATCCAAATCGTTAAAGCCGTTTCCGAGATCGAAAATATATAAGTACAAGAATCTCTCGTTTACAGAAATAAGATTCGACAAAATATTCCACCTCTTATTCTTTAGGCGAGTAACAAGGGAGTTTCACCCAATGACATATTACGGCTAGACTTCGTTATAAAGATTTTGAGCTGCGGTCACATTCTGGATGATTGTTCCCAGCCGGCATCAAGATCCGAACCGAACCGAACTCAGGCTTCTCGGTCACAAGGCCCGAGCGTTAACCACTACCCAATCCCCGCCCCTTCCCAGGTTCTATAATAATTTTTAATTTTCAAAATTTCAGATAATACCAACATTAAACTTAATGTTCGTTAGCCCAGTATATGAACTGATCTTAAAACCACGACCTAGATGTTATATTATGCATGTAAATCTACTATTACTACAGATTTTATTGCCGTTAGCAAATCTTATATTTATGGCTGAGTGTATATTATTAGTAAAGTACGAGCACTTATTCAAAATATTTCGTTCTATTCTTGATGCATAACTCTCATGTGAAGGTTTTCTCTGAGAGTCGAAACACTACGAATTGCAATGGTAAATTTGAAACCCCAATAACATCAAGATTGTAAATCAAACAAGTTTTAAAATATTATGAACGTTCATTTGAAGTATTCAACATTTATTGCAGAAATGCATTTCCATTAAAATTAATTAATGGCACTAAAAATGCCTTCGGTAGTGATTGGTCCGAAACGGAGATATCAAAATAGCGCCAACCCGATATATATTTTAGTCCAATCTCAGTGATAAGTACGGCGATTTAGAAGGCTGTGACGCCTTTTTCATTTAATTAGACAATGACTGCCAAAAAGTATGTACCATAAAGAAAAAAAGTTTATTGTTAGAGTAATGGAAAAACATTTCTGGGGAAAAGCTTGTGCATGTCCGAAAATTACAAAAAGTGTTGTAAAATGACAAGGTATCGAAAAAAGTTCTAATATTATAGCTACCAAAATTTCATACAAGGTGACGTTATCGTCGGCTTGCGTAACAGTTCGCTTGTAGATGTTATAGGTGGTTTTGTGTGCTAGGATGCCGGATTTCAGCACCCGTTTTACATTTTTCGCATTTTGCGACCATAACGAAACACATTCGTTAAATACATAGGTATATAGAAAGAAAGCTAAGACAATTTCCTACAAGAGGATGTTATTGTTTGCTGGCCCAACAGTTCGCTTGTTGGTGTTATAGGTGGTTTTATGTGCTAGGATAGGATCCTAGCGCACCTTTTACATTTATCGCATTTTGCGACCATAACGAGACACATTCGTTAAATATATAGGTATATAGAGAGAAAGCTAAGAAAATTTTTTACAAGAGGATGTTATTGTTTGCTGGCCTAACAGTTCGCTTGTAGGTGTTATAAGTGGTTTTGTGTGCTAGGATGCCGGATCCCAGCGCACCTTTTACATTTTTCGCATTTTGCGACCATAACGAAACACATTCGTTAAATACATAGGTATATAGAAAGAAAACTAAAAAAAAATCCTACAAGAGGATGTTATTGTTTGCTGGCCTAACAGTTCGCTTGTAAGTGTTATAAGTGGTTTTGTGTGCTAGGATACCGGATCCCAGCGCACCTTTTACATTTTTCGCATTTTGCGACCATAACGAGACACATTCGTTAAATACATAGGTATATAGAAAGAAAGCTAAGACAATTTCCTACAAGAGGATGTTATTGTTTGCTGGCCCAACAGTTCGCTTGTTGGTGTTATAGGTGGTTTTATGTGCTAGGATAGGATCCTAGCGCACCTTTTACATTTATCGCATTTTGCGACCATAACGAGACACATTCGTTAAATATATAGGTATATAGAAAGAAAGCTAAGAAAATTTCCTACAAGAGGATATTATTGTTTGCTGGCGTAACAGTTCGTTTGTAGGTGCTATAGGTGGCTTTGTGTGCTAGGATGCCGGATTTCAGCACCCGTTTTCGCAGAATTGGTCTATCTCTAACCGTTTCCGAGTTGGTAAGCTCTGAATCAGTTTTGAAATGGTTTTTTTGGCGCCAAAAATATTTGTGACGGGTTTTCGACAATTTCGATCAAAGATTCGAAATCAGCACGTCAAAATACGTTCGGGGACAAAATTTTTAAATTCGAAAAATGAAAAATAAAAAAGTTCAAAAATTTTTTTCGTTCAAATTCTCAGTATATACTAATTTCGTCATGCTGAATCGATTGGTGTTCGCAGAATGGCTCTGTCTCGATTCGTTCGTCGGTTGAAAATGTTATCAACCATTCGGAGCTGCCGTGCTCCTGCCAAAAATGTTTCCAATTTTTTTCAATATCATATTCGTGAAATGCAATCTTTTTTGTAGACGCTCACCGAATTTGAAATTATTTGCTAGTCAAACTGAGATTTAGTAGACGTAATATTTGTAGTTCAATGATAATGATAAAATTTTCTCATTTTCTCCACACCAGAGAGCACTTAAGTAAAAAATAGCTATTTGTATTACTAGGGAGGAGAGTGCCACTTTTCCTCCCGCAGGATGTAGTTTACTGCCCGACGCGAAGGGAGGAAAAGGCACTTTACTCCCATGAAATACATATCTCCTACCCACTTAATGAACCTTTTTTTGTAAATTTAAAACGCATCTCAACTGCTTTTGTCTAAAACGGACCTTTACTTGCATGCACCTCCCTAGTAATACAAATAGCTATTTCAAGACTATCTTACGGTTTTAGAAAGATTTCCAGCTTTCCCCAGATCACTTTGGGGTACCTCCCCTTTCAGGTCTAATTTTACTGGAGTGAGATGAATAAATTGTGCAGTTAATCTATTGCGATATTCCTGTCGCAGATGATACATTTTATCGTTTCATCTCATTCATCGATATACATATGTAGAAAGACAGCGAAAAAAGTCCTGTGTGGCATCGGGCCAATAATACCGTACGCTGGATCATTGACCGTACATGTTCTCTTAATAAACTGGAAATATATAAACATTCTGGATTCTGCTCTGATTTATCACGCAAGGTAACATTACACAGAAACGCATTTATTTACATTAAATTAGAAATATAGGTTTCCAGGCCATATTTTATTCCTAGAAAATCGCGTTTTTATTTCTTTCTAAGCTTTGGAAAACGGCTTGTTTTGGTTTATCGTTCGGAATGTATTTTTAGGAACAACAGGAAATCATTAAATGCAGTCGTCAAAGTGTAGCAGCTTTGAAGATGCCTGAACTTGAATGATTAGTGAAAATGTTTATCGGCACGTTTGCGAGCGGTTGCGAATTCACAGGATTTTTTCTGTATTACGGTCTCAGCTGCAGCAATTGATGTCCTAGTCATTGTGAGATCTGTAAGGAGTTTTTTCGGTTTCGTTCTGAGTTTCAGTTTTGACCTCGTTATCTAAGATAAGATATTTATTCACCTTTAAGATACAAAAACGATATATGAGACAGTCATTACAAGTAGCATATTCGATTTGTCTACAACAATAGTGATGTAAATAAAAATAGTAAAAAATACAATAATAAATAAATAATACATGTATTCGTTAGAAATATAAAGTCAGACATTACAGTTTATGACATTCCCCCAACTTTTTATTAAAAGATATAAATACAGTTCAATGAATAGGTTTTTCTGATAATATGAAACATAAAATAAAATAGTAGCTATTGATGTAACGAGATTATTACGCGATTCATAATAATCGAGGATGTCGCCTGTGCAACCCCCGAGATTTATTCAAATTGCATAATAATTGGTTTTTCTATGCCCTAAAATTCACATTTCGGGAGATTTTTTAAAAATATTTTTTCTGATAGAGCCACATAGATCTCTGATTTTTTTCAGATTTTTCATTTGAAATCTGACTGATGAAAATAATATGTTATTGGAAGGTACATTATACAAAATGAATTCTAAGGTTATAGAATTTTATTCAAAGTATTTAGATAGTTTTATCTTTATTTTAGATTAAAACATTTAAAAATGTAGTAACGCTATAAACAACAAACAAACAAAACTTCACCCACATAAATAAACATGCAGGTTCATTTCATTGAATTTAGCAAAAAAATATTCATCTAAAAAATACGTAATAATCCTCAGAGAAATCAATTATTATGAGGACTTTTCTATAAATCATTCTGTCAAAAAAACGGAAAGAAACAATTCAAACTAAATGTCAACCAACATCATCAAAATCACTTAATGGACTCCCTTCTAATTACAACATATCGTAACTTATTGCTGATATTTATTTTCAAAACAAATAGAATCAAACATAATAAAGTGGCATCCTATCCTAAAAATAATATTCCAGTTCCCATTTTCTCGAAAATAAAAATAGATGCAAATACAGATGAACATTTTAAACGCTAATAGCGACCGAGGAGTTGATGAATATAGAAAGCTTGTCTCTTTACTATTTTCCTTATTAATCCTGGTCATTTATCTTCTCGTTTTAATGGGCGAAAGGCATCATTTTGAGTTCTATTTATTATTAATTTACGTTTGACTGTTTAACGTGTATCATAAAACTCACAAAAGAGGTGTGAGATTTTATACTTTCGCGAGTGATGATCAATTTATAATGTTGCAAAATATATACGTGAGAATTGATAGATATTTAGTCAACAATCTCGGCGTGTTTCGAAATTTGCATCAGTATATTTTGAAAGATGATGTGTTATCATCGATTCATTCAGACGATTTCTGACATAACGAAGGTATTTAGATTGTTATGTTTCAAAACATATTATTTTCATTTCTTCCCGTGTCCTCCTACACATAAACGTGTATAGTTTGCAGTTGGCATATGATGTCGTATAAATACAAAATCCATAAAAAATTTTTGAAATGCATCCATTAATCTTCAAAAGACATGAAACTGCAAAATAACACGGTCTATTTCTATTTTTTCTCAGATTCTCAGAATATATCAATCTAGTTCCAAATGCAAATAACTAAGAAGGCCAGAAATCCAATATATTGAAAAAAATGCAATATGTAAGAAACATCCAATATATTGAAAAAAAAAATTCAATATATTGGATTTATTTTCAATATATTGCATTTCTTTTCAATATATCGGATTTTTTATTCAATATATTGGATTTGTTTTCAATATATTGGGTTTATTTTCAGTATATTGGATTTCTTTGCAATATATTGGATTTTCTTTTCAATATATTGAATTTTTTGAATTACTGGAGTTATAACAGCAGTGCCAGGCTAAATTTTATTTATAATTCTCTTTTGAACATTGAGAAAAGAAACCCTAAGCCCTAATTAATACAGAATTTTGAATGAGGCAGGGGGGGGGCAAAACTTTAGAGTGGAATACCCCATATACAGGGTGAGTCAACTGCTTCATTGTGAATCACTCCAATATATTGGATTTTTTAGGGAAAATAATTTTATTTTATTTATGTGATCTCTAGACGCTTTCGTATTATTGAGAAAAAATTATTTTTATTATTATTATATAACAGTCATTCAAAATCCACATTATTCGCATTTGAGCTTCAAAACTAGATGTAGGTTGTATGTTTGAAAGGGTTTGGTAGAATGCTAAATTTTATGCAGGAATACTAGAGCATCATTAAACCAAATTATTTCAACAAAGTGTGTTCATTTAACATTGTTTACACTACAGACAATTTTATTTAATACTTATTTGCATACGCTCATTGAAGTTGAAAAGAAAAATGATACCAGTACTTATGCAAAATTGTGAAGTTTCAGGTATCAGAAATCTGAGGTAACGCTTGTCTACAGTTTCCTTCAAAGAGTTGGCATCATATGGGAAAAACTTTAATGATAATTTATTACGAAATTGGACTTGGGCGTTGAATTGTGCTTTGAAAAAGATGAAAAATGGCCTACACGGACTCCAGAAATTTCGAAGAGAAAAGTGGTTTCTAGTTTTAGAGAATAGAGTGACCTCTCGGTCGGGAAAATAAATCTAAATTTAATAAATATTACGACCCATGTTAACCGAAGATTCGGCATTGTATGATGCACTGCTGGATTCAGAATGAAAAATTATTTCGAATAGTGTCATAAAATATCCAAATAACACATTTAAAAATAACGAGTTGAGGGTGGTCCGGAGAATATGAAACGTTGGATGCAAAATATGAAAAGTCAAATCAAAGAAAATTCACTATCTAAGAAAAAACCTTCAAATAATTTTTTGGTAGTTCTGAAAGTAAATGAAGGATAACTAAAAAACCGAAAGAATCGGATTTAATTTTTTCGTCAAATCTCAAGAACCGGAACTGATATTTTCGATTAGTTTTCACCGCTAGATGATTCTTCCAGACTTATTGTCTTAAAGTGACAGTTCTTATCTTTCGAAAATTTGTATATACATCATAGTATTCTTTCAATCGAACCAGGAAATATACTGAATTGAAGGATAGTGCAAAAAAATAGCCATTCAAGTAAACGTGGATGATCTCGCACGTGAAATGAAATGAACCAATTTGCTAAAAATACTAATGTCGAAAAAAAGGAAACATTTTTCAATCATCTTTTCAGTTTTTGTAGTTTTGCCGAGAAAATAATCTTTTCCTGATTGATGACACTCGATTATTTCTCAATCTCAGATTAAGTTATAGAAGAAATTCAATCACTTAATGATCTAATAAGTGCAACGCATAGCAGATATATCTGATGACTTGCAATTATAAGGTCTTGATGGAATTGTATACCTATATGTTTTTATACCACTAATATTTGGTATTTGTAACAAGGGTGTTGCTGCAGTTTCGTCCTCTATCAATAGTTGATAATAATAACAGTACTTTAATTCCATTAAGATCATATACATGATATTTGAATTTGAAACGTCTTAGTGTATAGATGGAATTAACATTAGGAGTAAAAGAGGATACCCAGTCTCTGCAAGTCCCCATCGATCATCAACACCAGTTATGCAACTTGCTATCTAATTGTGCAATAATATAGAATATTAAATATTCGAAACTCTGTATAATTTGTCGATTGAATACATTTTAAAACGGCTCACATTTTCCGCTTGGATAGAATTGTAAATAACTGATACGTAAAACAAACAAACACAAGCCAGCTTTCAACATGTTGCGTTATTTGAAGGTATATTTAAGCTGAAGGAAAATAATACATACAGTTCTGAGATACAAATAGATCAGGTAATTTTATACTTGCGATTTCTTCTCCATGCACGTAGTTTGAGGCATCACTTGAAAATTCTTAGGGTGCTAATGTGAAGGGTATTGAACAAAGTTTGATGAATATGCTCTCAAATCATTTCAAAATGTTTCACAAATGGTCTTTCCACAAAAACTGTGTGTGAAAACTGCTAATTCTGATTCACAGAAATCTAACATCTCATCCGTCGAATACATCAGTAGTTTTGAGGATGACCTAAACAAAATCTGATGATGGTAACGCATTACTCCTTAATTTGAATTTGATTTTTTTTTCTTTAACCAGCTGTCGTGCCTTTACGAACGGCAGCCCTCAAAATTCGAAACTTGTGCGAGCCAAGGATTAACGAGGTCATATCTTTTAACGTGCGATTCCTAGCACTTTCTCAGGCCATGAGAAAAAAAATCGTCGATCTTAAAAGCTCTCGGGTTTTTTTCAGAACATAAATCTCATAATTGAACTCGATAAATTTTCAAACAAAATTAAAAAATTTATTCTCTGATAAACAAGGTCTTGTTATATGTTATATGTTAATGATCAAATATGACCAAACTGTAGTAACGTTACAAATAAACAGTGGTAAAAATCCATAGAAAGTTTTATTTCTTATTCTCCATAAAAATAAAATCATTTAATTTTTTTTCCGTTGAAATATTGGATTTTAATGTATGTAAATGACAAAACCACTGAATTACCATTATTTGTAGGATATTTCTCCTTGCCTAAAATTGTTAATTCTGAGAAGCTACAAATTCAAAAAAATTCCATGAAGTAAGGAAGATCAACTACGTTGTGATTCATGACACATATATGCTTATATATTACCAATATCAGCAGGTGTAATACCTGTGTACTTCCATTGATATTCAACAGTAAGTAAGAATGTATATAATTAGCAGTAATGAATTGGTTTTGAAGCTTGTTGAAAACGAACCAAACACCCATTAAAACTATGTTTTATTTTCTAGTTACAAACTAACGCACGTCATAGGAATCGTAACACTCTGAAATATTCCAATTGAAACACCAACGTACCAATGAATAATGATTAGTAGTATAGAAGAGTAGAGATAGATATTAAAAATCGAAAATTTAATAGTAATTCCAAAATTTTTCAAACTTTGGTCAGATGAATAGTACATAGAAAAAGCGACAAACCTCAGTTTGCAACCTCTTCCGAAGTCCGCAACATTGTCAAAATTGCAATTAACTTGAATTTTGCATTCACTCGTTGAAAAAATTCCAATAGTTCTGCAAACTTGGAGTATAGTATTGAATATATTATTTCATATCACGAATCAAGTTTTTCTTTGATATACCATAAGAAAGAATTCCAACAGTTCTGCAAACTTGACAGATACATAGGAAAAATATTCATGAGAGATCTCGCGAGAGATAATTTCTGAACTTTTTTATTTTTCATTTTTCAAATTTCAAAATATTTTCCTCGAACGTATTTGACGTGCTGATTCCGAATCTTTGAACGAAAATGTCGAAAACTGATCAGAAATATTTTTGGCGCCAAAAAAACCGTTTGGAAACTGATTCAGAGCTGACCAACTCGAGAACGGTTAGAGATAGACCAATTCTGCGAACATTTAGAATGGCTGAATTACTGTTTACTGAGAATTTGAACGAAAAAAATCGACGGACAAAAAAGTCGAGTATATCATGAGAGATCTCGTGAGAGATAATTTTTTGAACTTTTTCATTTTTCATTTTTAGAATTTAAAATTTTTGTTCTCAAACGTATTTTGACGTGCTGATTCCGAATCTTTGACCGAAAATGCCGAGAACTGATCAGAAGTATTTTTGGCGCCAAAAAAACCGTTTTGAAACTGATTCAGAGCTGACCAACTCGAGAACGGTTGTAGATAGGCCTATTCTGCGAACGCCAATCGATTTAGAATGGCTGAATTACTATTAACTGAGAATTTGAACGAAAGAAATTGACGGACAAAAAAGTCGAGTATATCATGAGAGATCTCGTGAGATAATTTTTTGAACTTTTTCATTTTTCATTTTTAGAATTTAAAATTTTTGTTCTCAAACGTATTTTGACGTGCTGATTCCGAATCTTTGAACGAAAATGCCGAAAACTGATCAGAAATATTTTTGGCGCCAAAAAAACCGTTTGGAAACTGATTCAGAGCTGACAAACTCGAGAACGGTTAGAGATAGACCAATTCTGCGAACGCCAATCGATTCAAAATGACCGAATTAGTAATATCCGAGAATTTGAACGAAAAAAATCGACGGACAAAAAAGTCGAGTCTATCATGAGAGATCTCGTGAGAGATAATATTTTGAACTTTTTCATTTTTCATTTTTAGAATTTAAAATTTTTGTTCTCAAACGTATTTTGACGTGCTGATTCCGAATCTTTGAACGAAAATGCCGAAAACTGATCAGACGTATTTTTGGCGCCAAAAAAACCGTTTGGAAACTGATTCAGAGCTGACCAACTCGAGAACGGTTAGAGATAGACCAATTCTGCGAACGCCAATCTATTTAGAATGGCTGAATTACTATCAACTGAGAATTTGAACGAAAAAAATCGACGGACAAAAAAGTCGAGTATATCATGAGAGATCTCGTGAGATAATTTTTTGAACTTTTTCATTTTTCATTTTTAGAATTTAAAATTTTTGTTCTCAAACGTATTTTGACGTGCTGATTCCGAATCTTTGAACGAAAATGCCGAAAACTGATCAGAAATATTTTTGGCGCCAAAAAAACCGTTTGGAAACTGATTCAGAGCTGACAAACTCGAGAACGGTTAGAGATAGACCAATTCTGCGAACGCCAATCGATTCAAAATGACCGAATTAGTAATATCCGAGAATTTGAACGAAAAAAATCGACGGACAAAAAAGTCGAGTCTATCATGAGAGATCTCGTGAGAGATAATATTTTGAACTTTTTCATTTTTCATTTTTGAATTTCAAATTTTTGTCCTCAAACGTATTTTGACGTGCTGATTCCGAATCTTTGAACGAAAATGCCGAAAACTGATCAGAAATATTTTTGGCGCCAAAAAAACCGTTAGGAAACTGATTCAGAGCTGACCAACTCGAGAACGGTTGGAGATAGGCCAATTCTGCGAACGCCAATCGATTCAAAATGACCGAATTAGTAATATCCGAGAATTTGAACGAAAAAAATCGACGGACAAAAAAGTCGAGTCTATCATGAGAGATCTCGTGAGAGATAATATTTTGAACTTTTTCATTTTTCATTTTTGAATTTCAAATTTTTGTCCTCAAACGTATTTTGACGTGCTGATTCCGAATCTTTGAACGAAAATGCCGAAAACTGATCAGAAATATTTTTGGCGCCAAAAAAACCGTTAGGAAACTGATTCAGAGCTGACCAACTCGAGAACGGTTGGAGATAGGCCAATTCTGCGAACGCCAATCGATTTAGAATGGCTGAATTACTATCAACTGAGAATTTGAACGAAAAAAATCGACGGACAAAAAAGTCGAGTATATCATGACAGATCTCGTGAGAGATAATTTTTTGAACTTTTTCATTTTTCATTTTTGAATTTCAAATTTTTGTCCTCAAACGTATTTTGACGTGCTGATTCCGAATCTTTGAACGAAAATGCCGAAAACTGATCAGAAGTATTTTTGGCGCCAAAAAAACCGTTTGGAAACTGATTCAGAGCTGACCAACTCGAGAACGGTTAGAGAAAGACCAATTCTGCGAACGCCAATCGATTTAGAATGGCTGAATTACTATTTACTGAAAATTTGAACGAAAAAAATTGACGGACAAAAAAGTCGAGTATATCATGACAGATCTCGTGAGAGATAATTTTTTGAACTTTTTCATTTTTCATTTTTGAATTTCAAATTTTTGTCCTCAAACGTATTTTGACGTGCTGATTCCGAATCTTTGAACGAAAATGCCGAAAACTGATCAGAAGTATTTTTGGCGCCAAAAAAACCGTTTGGAAACTGATTCAGAGCTGACCAACTCGAGAACGGTTAGAGAAAGACCAATTCTGCGAACGCCAATCGATTTAGAATGGCTGAATTACTATTTACTGAAAATTTGAACGAAAAAAATTGACGGACAAAAAAGTCGAGTACCTATATCATGAGAGATCTCGTGGGAGATAATATTTTGAACTTTTTCATTTTTCATTTTTGAATTTCAAATTTTTGTCCTCAAACGTATTTTGACGTGCTGATTCCGAATCTTTGAACGAAAATGCCGAAAACTGATCAGAAATATTTTTGGCGCCAAAAAAACCGTTTGGAAACTGATTCAGAGCTGACCAACTCGAGAACGGTTAGAGATAGACCAATTCTGCGAACGCCAATCGATTCAAAATGACCGAATTAGTAATAATAGTAAACAAAGTTTCAAAACTTTTGTAATTATTTCGAGACCAATTTGATCAGAAAATGACCACGAATTAAAAATATGTATATATATATATATATATATATATATATATATATATATATATATATATATATATATACATACATATATATATGTATATGTTCCGGTCAACGTAAAAGGTCGCAAATCTGTAAAACTGTTCGGAATATTTTTCCGATGAAGTTTGCAGAACTTTTGGAAGTTTTCCTTACAAGGTATATCAGAGAAAAACATTACTTTACGATGAAAAAATAGGTTGCAAACTTGATTCTTGATATGAAATAATCTATTTAATACCACTCTAAGTTTGCAGAACTTTTGAACTTTTTTCAACGAGTAGGTATACAGCAAAATTCAAGTTAAGTACCTTTTTGACGACTTTGCGGTCTTTGGAACAGGTTGCAAATGGGGATTTATTGCTTTCTCGATTCACTTTACCATTCACTTGAACAAAGTTGAACAACTTTTGTAATTATTGTTACAATTTCGATTTTCAATTGCCTATCTCTACTGGCCTATAATGATTAGTAGTCATCGTACTGCTGAAAGTACTGAAAAATATATTTCCTGCCACGTCACTGCTCGATGTGTATTTGTTTTTACTGAAGTTACCATAATTATTAAAGCAGGTTACGTAAACATAGAGTGAAATGGCTTTAAAGATTCGATTTACTACCTACCAATTTTACGGTGCCCACGGAATTAACGAATCGTTGCCAAAAATATTCGTCGCGCTGCATTTCCACTTTTATTATCGAATTTCGAAACGGCAGTAAGGATAACTAGTCAATTTGTACAAATGAATAGAGAAGAAAAAGTCGATACTTCTTGATATGAAAAATTTGTTCACTTCAGTTCATTTCGCTCTCCACCGCAGCTTAGCTTATGGTGATCTATACTTCTTTCCTTGATAATTCCATTAGATTTGTTTGTAATATTCCGATCCAAAGTTCCTCAATGTCTTGATCATTGTTTGACCAAACTGTCCAAACTGTATGGAAAATCACTTGGAAAAGACTTCACACGGGATTTTTCAGGAAAGGCCGAAACATGGTTCGTTTCTTATTGCTTGAAACTCAATAAAAACAAAACACAAAATATTGTTTTTTCAACCAACAATACCATTGCCAACAGTTCAGAAGTTAAACTACTTGGAATTGTTATGGATGACAGTAAAAAATGAAACTCAACTATCTTCATACTACGAAATCTGAGCAGATTTGCTAACCTAACAGTTTTGAAAACAGCCTACTTTGACTTAATTCACTCCCACATTAACTACGGTGGAACTCTATGGAGAAACGCTGTAGACTCTGTGAGAATCTTTAGACACCAGAAACGAGCCATACGAATAATATCTAAAGCCAATTATAGAGACAGCTGTCGCACCATATTTGAAAAACTCAAAAGTTCTAGAAGAGGCATATGTTCTTTTCTTAAGTTCTGCTCATAGAATATCTGATTCACACGTTCATTTATTTTTGTTAAATATTGGATATTTTTTTTAATTTCTATTATTTCAATATAAAAAAAATAAGTAGATAAATAAACAAACCATTCACTTACTTGAAAGAATAAGCAAAAACACACCCACTGGTAATAACGATACACCTTCCTCTCCTTGTCGTTGTACGAGGTCTTTACACCGGGACTGCCCGGCAGATGCATTCTGGCATATGGTTCTTGTTTGTTGGTGGACACGGTAAAGGTCGAATGTATCCAACAAAAAGTGTTGAAAACGTCCTCCGGTATATCTTTGGTGTGGATGCAGTCGATGGGGTTCCCCACGTATTGCCTGGTGGTCACTATCAAGCTGCAGCCGATCAAAATGGATACCGTGATGGAGTAATGCAGACGGAAAACTGGCGAATCGATGTGGATGTGGCTAACTCTGACGAGTGACTTTAGTCCGCGGAAGATATCCAACATTGTACGTTGATCAGTTGCCTTTTGAACCGGGCAACTTTGTCATAGTTATCCTCGGAGGTTCAGGACATACTTCGAGGCGTTTGTCGCATTCGAGCTCGGTGAAGATTGGTCCGAAACGTAGCGGAGGTTTCTTCATCGTTTCGTTAAGGCATCGTTGGCTTCCTATGAAGAGACAATGATAAATAGATAGACAGATAGATAGGCAGATAAGATTTATTGTCTAAAATGAAAAAAATTTGTCGACAAAGTCAATAAAAGTTAATAGCTTTCACAATACATTACATGTAACACAAAATGTTAATAATATTTACTTATATACATATACATAAAGTTAAAATGAAAATGCGTAAATAAGAACATATAAAAATCAACATACCACAACGGTTATGACAAAACGATATTTTGAAACTACGATATTAACGATATTAATGAGACTAGCGATGATATCGTTCTTGTCAACCATTCATGGACTTGGACGAAAGTAATACTAAATTTAGATAGCTTTGAAGCAATGGTGGATTATAATTTTGAAACAAGCTCATATTCACATGCTTGATATTATTTTTAGAACTTATTATCGACTTGGGAATGCCATAACTGTGTATTAGGTTATGAAAGACTATGATACAAATGAAGAAATCTGCATTATTCACAATAAGCTTGTCAAGAGAGAAACAAGATGTCCTGTACTACCAGGACGACGCTCATTGCCATAGGAATAATTGGGTCAAAAATCCATCTGAAAACAACTACTTTCCTGGCTAATACAATGAATTTCCGTGCAGAGTTCCTACAAGGATGTCTCCGCAATTGCTAGTTGCATGGAAATTATTATTGAAACATTGACATGGAGAGTTTGTTGAACCATTTGTTGCAGACATTACTACACATTATCCAACATGGGTTGGTTATAGCATCCTCATGATAGATCAGGATAGAAGAAATATGCAAGGTGGAGCTGCTAACGACAGAGTGATTTATGACCTACCTCATCACTGATTCTCTGTAATGAGAAGCATTGCACTAGTATCTGTTTGATATGATTCAATACTCGTCGCGGTATTAGCCAAGGGAGCAGTTGTTCTCAGAGGGGTGTTGGCCATAATAGTCTACAGTTTTGTGAGTGGATGGATAGATACACTATCGTTATTATAATCTAATTCATATAACGAAAATAAATCTTTTGTTATCATTGCAATCAACGTTATGCTAGCACTTTTTTGTTACTTTTCTTTCACTAACGTTCATAATGAGACAGACCAATTTAACAATTCGTTAGAAATAGGTATGGATGAATCAGAATTCGGAAATTACTGTTTCCATGAAACAACTAAAACTAGTGTCGATCATTTCGAAAAGTTTATGTTCTAGTCATTACGTTCAATAAATTGAGTGTTTAGCAGATTTCGAAGTTTCAATATTTTTTTCACGAATAAATCTCAATTTTAGATTTTGAAAAATGAGATATGAGTAACGTCAGATGCATCATTGTGTTTATTTTCATAAGATTTAATAACAATTTTAGAAAGTATAAAATTAGCTGACAAACCTATACACTATTTCACACTTCTAGTTCAAAGTGACTCACAAATCCCTGGTCTATCGTAAATAATTGATCACGCAGTCAAGATTTGAGTATGTTTTATCTCATCAATTTTTCAAGTCGAAACTGGGTTCAAAATTTATAAAAAAATAAACTTTTCTACTTGTACCAGACTACTATAAATATTTCGGTTCTGGACTTCATTTGCAACTTGATATTGTTAACAAAATCTTTGGTTTCCAGGTGACGTACAATTCCTCCACGAACTTTTTGGAGATTCTTCAGAAATGTAAATGAAGCTTAATTTAAATATAGCGACTTTTATTTATTTACGTCTTATTTTATCTAAGACCCTTTGGAATAGATTTCTAACAAAATTATTTATAGATGTTTCATGCCCCTTTTCCCCGTTTATCAGTTCTACTAAAAAGTTCAGTGACCATACTAATTTGTTGTATCAAACAAACACGTTCGCATTAGTTGAAGAGAAGAAACCGGAAAGTTTTTTTGGATTCAATAATTGTCATTATCATTTCAAGGCATTACATCATATGTCTGTTAATGTTTCAAGAAGATAATACTGAACTGAAAATGATTTTATCAATTTGCTTTCTTGTCCACCTGTTTGTTCGATACAAATTTTGCAATCGACTTTAAATTAACTGTCCGATGTTCTAGATATTTGAAACTTTAAGCGTGGCATAAAACTGAATTCAATATAATTGCATAATATGTTAATAATAATATAATAATATTAATCAAACAAATTGATATACTTCTGCAAAGTAGGTGAACAAATTTTTAATTTCAGGTATGACCAGTTGAAGAAAAATTGAAATGAACCTGAAAGCCACATGGCAACTTGTCTAAATCTGCCTCAGAAAATAACGTGCCAAAGAAATTGAAAGTTATCTGACACCGTGTTTCTGTATCTGAATATACGAGAATACTTCACCAAACTGCTTCTTAGGTATGTAGTCTTCTAATTTATGAAAACACTCAAATAGGAAAGAAATCCCGGAAATTTTACTTGTGAATGTTCCTTATTTATAAACAACCCGCGGCAATTGCAAATACATCAAGATTTCGTTAAAGAGATTTTACTGTTCGTCATCTGAAAACTCAGTTATTAGTATTGAAACAATTTCTAAATTTAACCATCGAGTCATGTTCTGACTATTCCGTTAAAATGGTACTTCTGATCACAGGGGTTTTTGGTGAGATGATGGGCACGTTGCTCTCTAATCTCTAATTAAAATCTCACCGGCAGAAATCTCAATCGGAAGATTGCAGAATGCCCTCATGCTTGCTTCACTACATTTACTCAGGGCACATGTTTCCCGGACCCAGTAACCACTCATCCCACAGACGATTTTTATGGTGATTAAATAATATAGTTCCTATTAAATGTCAGGGTTCAATTTCTGACTGTGCCACGAAAAGCACAGCCAGATCTTGCTCTTCCATCCTACCAGAAAACGTGTGTATAGACATATTATGTCTGGAGATATCATCTTCAGACATAATTTAAAAAAAGATTTTCTTATATTATTATATCTGTATTTTGGAACAAGAACAACCAATGTCAAAAATTGGTTGTTCTTTCGTCGAATATTTTTCTTATCAACTGCTGATATTGGGCTCTCTGATTCCAGCATCAAGAATATAGGAAATACTGGGAAAAATGTTGTGCTATCACATCCAAAAAGTTCAAAATTCATTGGGTAGAACTAATTAAAAAAAAAATTAAAATTGACATTGGTTGTTCTTGTTCCAAGCCACAGATATATCATCTCTAGACATAATAAAAATTGAGATTTTAGCAAGTTTTGAAAAACAGAAATACGTTGTTTTCTAGTTATTTTGAACTTATTTTTTCAGATTTCGAATATAAAACATTATCTAGTGACAAAATTAAATAATTTCATAACCTCAGAATCAGGGCGGTTTATTTCTCCCTCTACATTTGTTCAGATTATTTTTAATCTATATTTTTTTCATTTTCAAACTGTGAAGTTTAAAATATCCATGTAAAATAACAAGCCACGAAATGATGGAAATCCTCATGTCATAATGTCAAACAGTTGAAATTTGAAAGCAAATCACATTCTATCAAACAAGTTTCACATGCAAAAGTCACGAGGAATTCTGAAAAAGATAGTTCAATACTTACGTTAAAAGTTGATTTTTTTGTAATCCACTACCGCACACTAGAAATCGTCCGAATTTCTTGCAATTTCACAAGACATGTGTCCATTCTCACCCCCGCACTATACAAATCCAACTTTTCGCGGAAGTGGACGCGTCGACGGCCGTCCAGCAGCGTCGTGACGGCGTTGATTTCGACACTAGTCTCCAAAGAGAAGAGCCAAAACCATGTGCCGACATACACGATTATCTCTGTTTCGTGGAGAAGTTATAAATACTAAACACTCGGATCGACGAACGAAAATATTTTTAGGAACGCCGTTCATTGTAAACGAAATCGCACTAATTGTTCTTTATTGAGAAAAATCCGAATTCGACGTACTGGGAAATCGGAAAGATCATTTACCTGGAGAGGGTATTTGGGCTACTTGACGCGGAAAAAAATTGAAGGAGGAATGAATCTTTGAACGAAAATGTCGAAAACTCATTAGAAATATTTTTGGCGCCAAAAAAACCATTTGAAAATTGATTCAGTGCTAACCAACTCAAGAACGGTTAGAGATGGACGAATTCTGTGAAAACCAATCGATTCAGAATGGCCGAATTAGTATATACTGAGGATTTGAACAAAAAATAATCGACGAACGAAAAAGTCGAGTATATCATGATGGATACATTTTTGAACTTTTTTATTTTTCATTTTTCGAAATTCCAATTTCTGTCCTCAAACGTATTTTGACGTGCTGATTTCAAATCTTTGATCGAAAATGTCGAAAACTCATCGGAAATATTTTTGGCGCCAAAAAAACCATTTGAAAACTGATTCAGAGCTGACCGACTCGAGAACGGTTAGAGATAAACCAATTCTGCGAACGTCAATCGATTTAGAATTGCTGAATTACTATATACTGAGATTTTGAACAAAAAAAAATCGACGGACAAAAAAGTCGAGTATACCATGATAGATAATTTTTTGAACTTTTTTATTTTTCACTTTTTCGAAATTAAAATTTCTGTCCTCAAACGTATTTTGACGTGCTGATTTCGAATCTTTGAACAAAAATGTCGAAAACTCATCGGAAATATTTTTGGCGCCAAAAAAACCATTTGAAAACTGATTCAGAGCTGACCAACTCAAGAACGGTTAGAGATAGCACAGTTCTGCGAACGTCAATCGATTTAGAATTGCTGAATTAGTATATACTGAGATTTTGAACAAAAAAAAATCGACGGACAAAAAAGTCGAGTATACCATGATAGATAATTTTTTGAACTTTTTTATTTTTCACTTTTTCGAAATTAAAATTTCTGTCCTCAAACGTATTTTGACGTGCTGATTTCGAATCTTTGAACAAAAATGTCGAAAACTCATCGGAAATATTTTTGGCGCCAAAAAAACCATTTGAAAACTGATTCAGAGCTGACCAACTCGAGAACGGTTAGAGATAAACCAATTCTGCGAACGCCAATCGATTTAGAATGGCCGAATTAGTAAATACTGAGAGTTTGAACAAGAAAAATCGACGGACAAAAAAGTCGAGTATATCATGATAGATAATTTTTTGAACTTTTTTATTTTTCATATTTTAGAAATTAAAATTTCTGTCCTCAATCGTATTTTGACGTGCTGATTTCGAATATTTGAACGAAAATGTCGAAAATTCATCGGAAATATTTTTGGCGCCAAAAAAACCGTTTGAAATCTGATTCAGAGCTGACCAACTCAAGAACGGTTAGAGATAGCACAGTTCTGCGAACGTCAATCGATTTAGAATTGCTGAATTAGTATATACTGAGATTTTGAACAAAAAAAAATCGACGGACAAAAAAGTCGAGTATACCATGATAGATAATTTTTTGAACTTTTTTATTTTTCACTTTTTCGAAATTAAAATTTCTGTCCTCAAACGTATTTTGACGTGCTGATTTCGAATCTTTGAACAAAAATGTCGAAAACTCATCGGAAATATTTTTGGCGCCAAAAAAACCATTTGAAAACTGATTCAGAGCTGACCAACTCGAGAACGGTTAGAGATAAACCAATTCTGCGAACGCCAATCGATTTAGAATGGCCGAATTAGTAAATACTGAGAGTTTGAACAAGAAAAATCGACGGACAAAAAAGTCGAGTATATCATGATAGATAATTTTTTGAACTTTTTTATTTTTCATATTTTAGAAATTAAAATTTCTGTCCTCAATCGTATTTTGACGTGCTGATTTCGAATATTTGAACGAAAATGTCGAAAATTCATCGGAAATATTTTTGGCGCCAAAAAAACCGTTTGAAATCTGATTCAGAGCTGACCAACTCAAGAACGGTTAGAGATAGCACAGTTCTGCGAACGTCAATCGATTTAGAATTGCTGAATTAGTATATACTGAGATTTTGAACAAAAAAAAATCGACGGACAAAAAAGTCGAGTATACCATGATAGATAATTTTTTGAACTTTTTTATTTTTCACTTTTTCGAAATTAAAATTTCTGTCCTCAAACGTATTTTGACGTGCTGATTTCGAATCTTTGAACAAAAATGTCGAAAACTCATCGGAAATATTTTTGGCGCCAAAAAAACCATTTGAAAACTGATTCAGAGCTGACCAACTCGAGAACGGTTAGAGATAAACCAATTCTGCGAACGCCAATCGATTTAGAATGGCCGAATTAGTAAATACTGAGAGTTTGAACAAGAAAAATCGACGGACAAAAAAGTCGAGTATATCATGATAGATAATTTTTTGAACTTTTTTATTTTTCATATTTTAGAAATTAAAATTTCTGTCCTCAATCGTATTTTGACGTGCTGATTTCGAATATTTGAACGAAAATGTCGAAAATTCATCGGAAATATTTTTGGCGCCAAAAAAACCGTTTGAAATCTGATTCAGAGCTGACCAACTCAAGAACGGTTAGAGATAGCACAGTTCTGCGAACGTCAATCGATTTAGAATTGCTGAATTAGTATATACTGAGATTTTGAACAAAAAAAAATCGACGGACAAAAAAGTCGAGTATACCATGATAGATAATTTTTTGAACTTTTTTATTTTTCACTTTTTCGAAATTAAAATTTCTGTCCTCAAACGTATTTTGACGTGCTGATTTCGAATCTTTGAACAAAAATGTCGAAAACTCATCGGAAATATTTTTGGCGCCAAAAAAACCATTTGAAAACTGATTCAGAGCTGACCAACTCGAGAACGGTTAGAGATAAACCAATTCTGCGAACGCCAATCGATTTAGAATGGCCGAATTAGTAAATACTGAGAGTTTGAACAAGAAAAATCGACGGACAAAAAAGTCGAGTATATCATGATAGATAATTTTTTGAACTTTTTTATTTTTCATATTTTAGAAATTAAAATTTCTGTCCTCAATCGTATTTTGACGTGCTGATTTCGAATATTTGAACGAAAATGTCGAAAATTCATCGGAAATATTTTTGGCGCCAAAAAAACCGTTTGAAATCTGATTCAGAGCTGACCAACTCAAGAACGGTTAGAGATAGCACAGTTCTGCGAACGTCAATCGATTTAGAATTGCTGAATTAGTATATACTGAGATTTTGAACAAAAAAAAATCGACGGACAAAAAAGTCGAGTATACCATGATAGATAATTTTTTGAACTTTTTTATTTTTCACTTTTTCGAAATTAAAATTTCTGTCCTCAAACGTATTTTGACGTGCTGATTTCGAATCTTTGAACAAAAATGTCGAAAACTCATCGGAAATATTTTTGGCGCCAAAAAAACCATTTGAAAACTGATTCAGAGCTGACCGACTCGAGAACGGTTAGAGATAAACCAATTCTGCGAACGTCAATCGATTTAGAATTGCTGAATTACTATATACTGAGATTTTGAACAAAAAAAAATCGACGGACAAAAAAGTCGAGTATACCATGATAGATAATTTTTTGAACTTTTTTATTTTTCACTTTTTCGAAATTAAAATTTCTGTCCTCAAACGTATTTTGACGTGCTGATTTCGAATCTTTGAACAAAAATGTCGAAAACTCATCGGAAATATTTTTGGCGCCAAAAAAACCATTTGAAAACTGATTCAGAGCTGACCAACTCAAGAACGGTTAGAGATAGCACAGTTCTGCGAACGTCAATCGATTTAGAATTGCTGAATTAGTATATACTGAGATTTTGAACAAAAAAAAATCGACGGACAAAAAAGTCGAGTATACCATGATAGATAATTTTTTGAACTTTTTTATTTTTCACTTTTTCGAAATTAAAATTTCTGTCCTCAAACGTATTTTGACGTGCTGATTTCGAATCTTTGAACAAAAATGTCGAAAACTCATCGGAAATATTTTTGGCGCCAAAAAAACCATTTGAAAACTGATTCAGAGCTGACCAACTCGAGAACGGTTAGAGATAAACCAATTCTGCGAACGCCAATCGATTTAGAATGGCCGAATTAGTAAATACTGAGAGTTTGAACAAGAAAAATCGACGGACAAAAAAGTCGAGTATATCATGATAGATAATTTTTTGAACTTTTTTATTTTTCATATTTTAGAAATTAAAATTTCTGTCCTCAATCGTATTTTGACGTGCTGATTTCGAATATTTGAACGAAAATGTCGAAAATTCATCGGAAATATTTTTGGCGCCAAAAAAACCGTTTGAAATCTGATTCAGAGCTGACCAACTCAAGAACGGTTAGAGATAGCACAGTTCTGCGAACGTCAATCGATTTAGAATTGCTGAATTAGTATATACTGAGATTTTGAACAAAAAAAAATCGACGGACAAAAAAGTCGAGTATACCATGATAGATAATTTTTTGAACTTTTTTATTTTTCACTTTTTCGAAATTAAAATTTCTGTCCTCAAACGTATTTTGACGTGCTGATTTCGAATCTTTGAACAAAAATGTCGAAAACTCATCGGAAATATTTTTGGCGCCAAAAAAACCATTTGAAAACTGATTCAGAGCTGACCAACTCGAGAACGGTTAGAGATAAACCAATTCTGCGAACGCCAATCGATTTAGAATGGCCGAATTAGTAAATACTGAGAGTTTGAACAAGAAAAATCGACGGACAAAAAAGTCGAGTATATCATGATAGATAATTTTTTGAACTTTTTTATTTTTCATATTTTAGAAATTAAAATTTCTGTCCTCAATCGTATTTTGACGTGCTGATTTCGAATCTTTGAACAAAAATGTCGAAAACTCATCGGAAATATTTTTGGCGCCAAAAAAACCATTTGAAAACTGATTCAGAGCTGACCAACTCAAGAACGGTTAGAGATAGCACAGTTCTGCGAACGTCAATCGATTTAGAATTGCTGAATTAGTATATACTGAGATTTTGAACAAAAAAAAATCGACGGACAAAAAAGTCGAGTATACCATGATAGATAATTTTTTGAACTTTTTTATTTTTCACTTTTTCGAAATTAAAATTTCTGTCCTCAAACGTATTTTGACGTGCTGATTTCGAATCTTTGAACAAAAATGTCGAAAACTCATCGGAAATATTTTTGGCGCCAAAAAAACCATTTGAAAACTGATTCAGAGCTGACCAACTCGAGAACGGTTAGAGATAAACCAATTCTGCGAACGCCAATCGATTTAGAATGGCCGAATTAGTATATACTGAGAGTTTGAACAAGAAAAATCGACGGACAAAAAAGTCGAGTATATCATGATAGATAATTTTTTGAACTTTTTTATTTTTCACTTTTTCGAAATTAAAATTTCTGTCCTCAAACGTATTTAGACGTGCTGATTTCGAATCATTGTACAAAAATGTCGAAAACTTATCGGAAATATTTTTGGCGCCAAAAAAACCATTTGAAAACTGATTCAGAGCTGACCAACTCGAGAACGGTTAGAGATAAACCAATTCTGCGAACGCCAATCGATTTAGAATGGCCGAATTAGTATATACTGAGAGTTTGAACAAAACAAAAAAGTCGAGTATACCATGATAGATAATTTTTTGAACTTTTTTATTTTTCATATTTTAGAAATTAAAATTTCTGTCCTCAATCGTATTTTGACGTGCTGATTCCGAATCTTTGATCGAAAATTCATCGGAAAAGTGGATTCCGAACCTCTTTAGCAAACTAACTGTTTCAAGCCTCGACCTCTCCGCTATGCCTTGAGAATTTCGGTAGTCAAATACAGGGTGTTACGAAATTGAAACAATAAATGAAGTGGAAAGTGGATGACAAAACAAAACGAAATGAAAGAATCTCAAAGCAATAAAAGACCATAGAGATGCCTTTTCCATCCTTGCCTTGAAGGCAGCATAACTTTGTTTGTTCACAAGCGAGGGCCTTATGCATGTTGAGACGATTTCGATTTCGTAAAATGTTTATTGCTTCAAAAACGAAAACAAAAAATTCTTGCTTTTAAATTGTTACATTATGTTCCATATAACAACCCCCTGTATATTTCAATGACCCACATTGTTCTTTCAACAATTGAAATCGAAATAGTGTTCCAAAAATACAAACGGATTATCAAAAACGTTGGCTTCGGAACGGCAATATTTTGAATAGGATTAGTAGTTGAATTATTCTACCAATAATTTCAGGAGACCTCCCAAACTGTAAATATATACAATATTTTATTTGAAAAAAGGGAACAGCATCTTTACTTCCGTCAATCAAAATAAACAAATGATATTTCAGAAGAGACAATGTAGATTTTCCTATAAAATATAAATTAGGGAAAATTCCCTAAATGGTGTTGTATTTGTACAAATAATTGTTCAGAAATTAAGAAATTGGTTGATGAGAAAATGGTTATTTATGATACAAGTGTTGAAAGTGGGGAATAAAATACAAAAAAAATGATAAGATCCATCAGGATTCGAACACACGATCTTTGGATTACAACGCAGAGGCCCCAACTATAATAACCCCAACGCACTTTATTTATGAACGTCATTATTTGTCAATGATGAAGGATCTTCTACAGTTGGACTGAATACTACTTCGTTTGTAACTTCAAAAAGAATTAGTATTACCAATTGCACAAACGGCCAAATACATGTGTGAACTTTTATAGAATGTATTAAAATAAAAAATCATTTTCCAAAGTTGATGCACGTCTCTGAATTGCTTGGAAATTTCCGACACTTGCAGTGTGAAATGACATATTTAATGTCGTAGGAAATCAGGAAAAATACCATAAACACCAATTAACATTTCAAAATGTGCAATAATAATCCGATAATTGATTGCTTTAGCAAGCTTTAAATCATTTAATGATTACATTATGTGTTTCAGATTGAGCAGCTATATTTTGAAACCTTCCTAAAATATCTTGCTTCATCTATACTTCAACTCAACTCTAACTACAAGGTGATTGATTCATTTGCTTCTCTTGAATCTGGAACGCTTTGGAATCTCAAACAACAAAATAAATGACTATCGCTGCCAAAGGTCAGCTGATGGAAGAGTTTCAATAAT
Source organism: Chrysolina haemoptera (assembly GCA_958298965.1). Taxonomy (NCBI): domain Eukaryota; kingdom Metazoa; phylum Arthropoda; class Insecta; order Coleoptera; family Chrysomelidae; genus Chrysolina; species Chrysolina haemoptera. The sequence continues at coordinate 715,692 of OY282602.1, read as the reverse complement.
GACATTGGAACATCTGGATGTAAACAAACTCTGTTTGACCAAACACCGAGATAATGTAGAATAATAATAATAATATTCAGATAAATATTAGTCGAAATACCTTTGTTGCAAGAAAATTTCACCAGGAGCTAAGTGAAAACAGTCAATCTGACATCCGCGGATGGCAAGCCGTGACAAGTCCAATGAAGCAAAGCCTTCTTGAGAAATTTCTTTGGTACATTTACTATTTTGTCATTGGTCTAAACCTTCCAGTTCCCGTGGATTCTGAAAATTCTGAATCTGTGACTAAATCACTCAATAGTAATCCGAAATGTATAAGCTATCTACATGTCCAATAATTCAAATCACTAACAAGAAAAACGTAAAATAACGTTTAAAAAAAAAGAGTTGCAATTGCCAGGAGCTGAACCCGGGACCTTCGGATTACAAGCCCGAGACGCTAGCCATTGCACCACCGCAGTTTCTCAGATGGACATGACTGTATTGTCTATACTTTTTATCATGCAAGTATAGGTCCGTTTTAGACAAAAGCAGTGGAGATGCATTTTAAATTTACAAAAAGAGGTTCATTAAGTGGGTAGGAGAAAAAAACATATGTATTACATGGGAGTAAAGTGCCTTTTCCTCCCTTGGATGTTTGCTGCCCTCAGCTTGGCGTCGGGCAGTTAACTACATCCTGCGGGAGGAAAAGTGGCACTTTCCTCCCTAGTAATACAAATAGCTATTCTTACCTGTATAAACAAAACCATTTCCACCCACTGATAGTATTTGATCTGTTTTGTGGAATGTTCTCCTGTTGTTTGAATGACAGGAGCAAGGGAATCGTCAATGGTTTTTTTCTCTTGTGCATTATCTTCGACCGTGAATGTTGAATGTATCCAGCAATATGTGTTGAGCACATCTTCAGGAATATCCCTAGAGAAAAAACCTATTTCAGTGGCAGTACTTTCAAGAATAATAACAAAAACGATGCAATGATTACCGTATAGAAAATATAAATTATCTTCGACACCGTACTTCGGTATCATCAAACACACTTTGTGTTGTAGGTATTTTATACTCTTTTGGATAATTGATTTATAGTATCAACAAGTATTTTTTTCTAATCAATCTATGTCGTTTTATATCGTTCTTCGCTCCCTATAAAATGGAACCATTTGAAGTTCAATGGGTAATTTTAAATTCGATCATCTTGACATTTAGCCAAGTTTCAATTTAGGTGGCCGTCATACGTTTTAAAATCTGCAATTATTTTAAATATATACTATCATTTAAGTTAATGTCTTCCACTCCACTTCTTTCTGTCTTGAATCATAGAAATTTGTTTGTACAGAGCGGGATCGAAATAGATCCATTAGAGGAATGTTTGGGGAATGTTCTCAAAGAGTTTGATCATAGATTGACTAGAAGAAGAAGGAACTATACGATAATGGTCTGTCAGGGCCAGTTTACAGATCCTAACAACAAGGCACCTGACAATCTGACACTAGAAACATGGAGATAATATTCTGCGCAAAGTTTTCAGTTTGAATAAGAAAGCGGCAATCTCTTGAATCTTCGAATTTTTATTTTCAAGTGCATGTAAAAAAACATGCCTTTATTTTTTTTATTATTTCATATCCATTTTACTCATGGATATGGTTATTACAAGTTATTGCAAGTTTTGAGCTAACTAGCTCTTTAATGAGGAGGCCATCTGAATATCAACTCGACCGTCTTCCTGCAGCCGCCATCTTGAATTCATCAATTTTAAATGAAATATTAAAATCGACAATGTCGAAGTACCCTTCTCTCCAAATATTTCCACCGTGAGGAAAATATGAAGCACACATCTGACAGAAAACAACTACTTCCCTGGCTAATACCTAACGCGACGGGCGTTGAATTACATCTGACAGATATTTGTGCAACGTTCTTCCAAGAACAATTGCTTACTGTAATTATACAGTAGATTATGCTTCATTTGACTGGAGAAGACCACCTGCAGAAGCGTTTCGCGGTTCTTGCCGCTCGTCAGTGACAGACAAGGTAGGTCGGACAACATTAGAGTCGTCCTGCCTCAGCCCAATGAATTATACTCCACTGTATAACTAATATTTATAATTCATTATTTAACTCAGAGCTCATTATTTCTTAAAACCTACCCTGCTATGGGTTGGGAAATTTATATCAGCACGCCCTCTGAATGGGTTCAAACTCTTTGGGAACAAAGCCGGATATAATATGCATTAAGTCATTCTAAGATATCGTTACTAAAAATAAATCCTAAGAATGGAGAATCGGACAATATGAAAGGCCGGAATGTAGCTGCATGATTCGTTATTTCTGTCTGCTATTTCATTGAATTCCACAGTAATATCAATAATAACTATAGGGTAATACATAAACAAATAATAATGATCACTTCTACAGTTACATAAACAGCCGATACAAAACAAACAGTGTTGTATTGTGAGGTATGGTAAAACCTCTTCCACTAACGGTCAATTTTAGAAATGTTGGCGTTAACAAGAATATGCCAAAAGCAAACAAAAGAAAAAAGAGAAACTAAACAAGGACAAGATGAACGAAAAGCCAAAAGGAAACGAGAACAAGTGTAGGAAGCCGAGAGAAAACTAAAACAAGATAAGGGGGAAATTAAAGAAACCACCACGGCTCCACAGAGCTGCCAGAATGAGATCACCAAAATATCCTAGGATGTCGACAAAAAAGTTCAGGTGGTCCAAGAATTGAACGGTTGAAAAGGGGAACATTCTCCATGAACAAAAATCAAAATGCAATGCCTATGACAGGTCTATGTCAAAAAATGACTTTCAAAGTGTTACCGCAGAAGAAATATTTCCCTCATATCCATCCTTGATGTGTTTAATTGATTATCAAGAGCCTGCTTTCCAATCCTATCAATCTCCCTGATGAGCTTGGCAAAGCGAAATAGATTTTCGTCGACCAAAATGTATTGGGGATTAAATGCGAGAAAAGCGAACCTTGCTTCAATGTAATGAACGATTTCTATGAGTGATATTTTTAAATTACATTCTCCCTATCTAATTTATTTCATGAATTTTTAATAAAAACTAGAGAAAATAAAAAAAAATCAACTATCTGAATGAAAACGCGAATTTTCACTTTCAGATTTTTCCTTTTCTTTTCAGTTAGAGTCTTTTCACAATATCTATCACATGTAGTTCAATGTCCATTAAAATTTAAAGCAATCTTTATCCGATCGAAATGAATTTGGTATAAAAAGAAAGGTAAGACGATCTATGTACGTGCTGTAATTTTTTTTTTAAATTAGTCATTCATCTACCCAAAAAATTGCTCTAAAATAACTGCACTTTTGGGATATTTTTGAGATTTTTTTTGTGGAAAAGTGGATTGAAAATTCAATTTCTTCCTCTGCTTGTTGTGAATGCACTGAATCAGTAAGTTATTAAAAATAGGTGCAATTTGCAACGGAAACGATGTTTTTGTTAGTGACAAAAAAACATTACGACTGATTACATATGATCGTCAAAGCACGTGTACCAAGTTTAAAATACATCTCTGCTTTCGTTTTCTTTATTTTTACTGCCATTCTTCTATTATTAGTACAATTTAAAGGTGTTTATACATATATCATTCTCCTGGAAATGATGATGCTTTTATTTGGAAAGTTGAAGTGTCCATGATTTATTATTAGAGATTGGCTGACGAACAACTAATATTTTCAGTAATCAAGATTTCTGTTTTAAACATTTTCGACATATGCCATTTCGATATGAATAGCATAATATATGTAGAATAAACAAATTATATTTTGAATAGATGTATCCGATACTTGAAGAACATAATATACACATGTTAACGTTTGTGATAAAATTTAAATGTTAATTTTCACAAAATTTTATTTTACAAAACTGCGACACATATTTTGCCAATACATTAGCTTCTTCAAGCAGAAGTATAAATAAAAATATCTCAGGATTTGACAATATCAATAAAAATTCATGAAAATCTTCCTTTTACGCTACATCGTTACATTCCTTGCTTCAAAAACATAACAGCGACTTAGCGACATCTGTCTCTCAGTAGCCCAAGCAATTTGAAATTTTCACAGTTTTGTATTAATTGGCGCTTTTCGTGTTATGGAATTTACGCAACCCTATTTATAGACATCTCGATTACTGGTTGCCTACCAACAGACTATAAAAACTAATAGGTAATTATTTCGATCATGGCGATAAAAGGGCACGTTTGAAAAATTATTCAATTCAATTCTGTGGCAGGTTGCGACTATTCCTTTATTATTTATTGCACTTAGTTATGATTCCATCGCCAATATTTTTTTTTAATTTGCTAGCTAATGTCACGGTTCTCCTTTTTCCGCCATGAATTTTTATAAAAAAAAAAACTCATAATGCATAATGCATGATTCTTTTCAAAAAACGAAACGCTGTGTAGTGAGGCAAAATTGAATCACATTAGTTTGAGGAGTTTATCATAAGGATTCTAAACAATAAAAAATTAGATGCTCCCTCGATACTTCCTATATACCTACCGATTTCGAACATTCGTCAGTAGTAATAAATTTTCAGAAAAAAAAAACGTCAAACCACTTGTTGCAGCTCAGACTCTGCTTTCGTATAGAAAAAATTTCACATTTCACCCAAGATCAGAATTGACCTTATTTCTCCACGAAAATACCAGATCCCAATACAATTGAGTTTTACTTACCTTATATGAACACAATCTATAGGATGTCCAACGTATTGTCTAGTGGTGACTGCAATGGAAAAGGTAACTAAAAGGAGAACTGTTGCATTGGTGTTCAGTCTGAATATGAGAGAGTCTATGGTGAGACCATTGGCCTGAAAAAAAAAAAAATAATATGAAATTGGTGATTGGCTCATTATTATCTGAATTACTAGGTTAGTTTTTATGGAAAATAAGTTTTCCTCATACATTTCCTCCCTAGGTAGGACAGTCCTTTTTCTCCCCCTTATTTCAAGTAAGTTGTGAACGATGCTGCTCTTAGAAAAAAAAATGATTGACACTTCATTCAAATAGGCACATAACATTACTTATGAGTAAATCTCAAAGCAATCCGAAATGTATAATCTATCTAAATGTCCAATAATTCAAATCACTAACAAGAAAAAAGTAAAATAACGTTCTTACAAAAAAGTTGCAATTGCCAGGAGCCGAACCCCGGACCTTCGGATACCAAGCCCAAGACGCTAGCCATTGCACCACCGCAGATTCTCAGATTGACATGACTGTATTGTCTATACTTTCCATCATGTAAGTATAGGTCCGTTTTAGACAAAAGCAGTTGAGATGAGTTTTAAATTTACAAAAAAAGGTTCATTAAGTGGGTAAGAGGGAAAATCATATGTATTACATGGGAGTAAAGTGCCTTTTCCTCCCTAGTAATACAAATAGCTATAAATCGCTTTACCGCTTGTGTGAGGCTGTAAACCCCAGTGAGAAGATTCCGATGCAAATCCATTTCGCGATTTCCTCTGCGGGTGGCTTTCCTGTGGGGTCTGCTTTCAGAGTGATAGCGCTGAAATTTTCTATTCCTTAAGTTCTGGCGAATGTGAGTTCGGTGAAGAACTCTTTGTGGTCTGGGCTTGCCCATTACAGACAATATCTGCGAGATGTTTCACTCGGGGGTGAGTTGTAGTGGGATATCCTGAAATAAATGGAGATTAAACATTCAGTCGAAATATAAGTTTTCTATTATCAATAAGAAATTAAATATTTATTACTTCATTAAATGAAACGAATTATTTCAAAAAAATTTAATTTCGACGGAGTCGAAATCTCCACACTATTCTGCGAACTGGAAAATTTGAGGCAAATATCTGTCAGAAAACAACTACTTCCCCCTACGAACATTGAATTTCAACTACTTGATGAAAGCATTAGAAGCGAAACTGGTCGTACCCAATAATAAAATATCTAGTGGCTGGAAAGTAGACCTAAGTATTTTTTTCTATACATTTTATAAAAGTATTAATTATATACTGTAATATATATCTTATAAAAATAATATTTTGAATAACAGCTCATCCGTATGTCATAGGAATTTTCTTTCTCTAGGGATACCTATATTAGTGAAAAAAATTGGGAATCTTATACAAAATCATGCACTGATTTTCTGAAAACTCAAGTATATTTTCTGTGTGCCAACAAATCTGAAAAGTGTCTTATTATGTCTAACGATTCAAATTTCTTACCATAGAAATAAATCCGTTTTGGGACCTGAGGATAAATTCATTCAAATTGGAAACATAGACAACCGTAACTATAACTAACTTATTTTTCTGAAGTATCATATCAATCCCTACCCCATCTAATCTCTGGAAACAAACATTATTGGTACAAAAGCAGTTGAGATGCGTTTTAAATTTGCAAAAAAGGTTCAAGTGGGTAGGAGGAAAAATCATATGTTTTACATGGGAGTAAAGTGCCTTTTCCTCCCGCAGGATGTAGTTTACTGCCCGATGCGAAGCAGTTAGTAATACAAATAGCATTTTTTTTAACTATACATGAAGTCAAGAAGTCACAAGTCGAGTTTTAAACTGCTACAATGCTTTCTTTACTTTTGACTCAAATTTGACTGGTTACTGGATTAAATGCTAATATTAACTCTGACAGTAGCCTATTGTGTGAAATTATAACAAAATATTACCTTTTACCAATTTTTTTTTTCACTCTATAACAACCAGTCAACACTCGTTTGCGATAATTATGAACCACGACATCATACGTTTCAATGAAATTGATGAATTGGAGATGATCCAGCTAATTACTTCAAAAGTGAACCCGTATTGATTTAAATTTAGCATTTTATTGACATTTAACGGCTTTCCAAAAAAATAATCGAGATAAGTGCCGAAATACGCTTCTCGTTCTTCAACGGAAAGAGCACTCATTTGTGTGGAATTATCACGAGTTCTTTACAATTCATTCAAGAAATTTGTCTATTTCTGCTGTCTTGTTTAGTAAAGGAAAATAAACATTGGCTTTGATTTCGTAAATGTCCCTTTATAACACTCTGGCGAGTACTGTTTGGAACTTATATATTTCTTTTACTTCAGGAGAACACGAACGAATAAATCATTGATGATTTGCTAATTTTTATATTATTTTTTCTTCATTTCAATATACCGGGTTACCCCCTGTATCTTCGTTGTTATTTTGTATGGATGTATCAAATTTGGTACATCTATTTGACGTCATGAATGTACAACTTAGCAAGTTTTAAACCAAATATGACACTTCCGGTTTGACCGAAAGCGCATCCATTTTTTTAGTTCGACGTAACTATTTTCCCACTTTTTGTTTTTCTTCATTTTTCAACATCAATAACCTGATTTATTTTATAATAAAAAAAAATAACATTGTAGTCCGATTAGCCCAGCTTTAATAAGACAAATGGTCCATTATTTGTCCTTGATGGACGAACCCATGAGGAATATGAAACAGTGCAAAGTTTTCATAAAAATTTAATAACGTGTAGGTCAAAATGTTACTTTGTCTTAGTAAATAACAAGAGTCCAGATGATACATATTCCAGTTCAAGATACAAAACAGAAACGTCAAAGAAGAAATAATTTCAAAACCCAAAATCAATCTGAAGAAAAATTTTGAGAAAAAATTCAAAAAAATACGAAGGCACTTAATAGTATCGTTCGTTAAGTCGTATTTCTGATTGCTGAAAACATTTATTAAAGAACCTACTCAAGTAGAGCAGGAATCAAGTTAGAACCGGGCCTTCTCACTGGTCATAGTCCAATGAGATCACAGACGTAAAAAATGGGACTGTACAAAGGAGAACTTCCCAGCAAACAATGTGGTAAAAGGAGAGAAAACTAACATCAATTTGAATATTTTAATATATTTTTTCCGAGGGGAAGTGCAAATTGAAGAATTGAGAAGGAGATAAAAACAATAACAGTTTCGAACTCTTTTCTGAGGAAAATAAACATATAGCAGTCCCATGATTCTCTCTGCAGATACATATTCTATATTTTGTGATAAGTCACAAGTTATCAAGATTGCATGAGGGCAAAACCACTTTCAATATGAGCCGTAGTGGCGTGTGAGTAAAATGCTCGCTTCCTAATCCAAGGTACCTACGCGGGTTCGATTCATCGCGCGGTCACCGGTCTCGTGCATGGTATCACACGTTAAAAGATAAGGGCTGTGTCTTCCCTAGCTCGCACAAGTCTCTCGAAGATTTCCGAAGGTTGCTCGTGAAGGTGCAGCCAGTTGATAGAAATAATTTCAACAACAATAAATAAACATATATTAACGTCACGATTTTTTATGCGGTTAAATATAACATTTGTTTCTTATACCTTATGAAATAGTAAATTTACAAGAGAATAAGAATGTCACTTCTCAAGAACTCTCAGAAACAGGCGAATTGAAAGTGATATATTATTCGGCTTTACTTACATCGCTTTTTGAAAATTCCAGACCTAATCCATTTAAGCAGTACAAAACACTCATTTCAACAAAATCACTAATCACTATCCCCTTTCAAAACATGAAGAACTGATAGAGGGTGTACCACGAGCTGAAGTAAAAAAATCAATAGATCTTCATACGCTTCACGTTGATCAGCCACTAGTTTGAAAATATGCTTAATTTTATTTTTACAACTTGATAAATAGGGATATAGTAGCGCGAGTTGTAGACAAACGAGAAACGGTTCGGTCGATGACAAAAATAAAATGAATAGAATTTTATTGCAAATTTTTTCAGAGATAAAAATAATATCCTTATAATCGTGGTGTGGACTTTTCGAAAATGGATTAGTGTCGTCGCTTGGATACGAAGATTTGGAAGATTTTTTATGGATTTGCAGGAATATTTTCATGATTTTCATATAGCAGCTGCCACGATTATTCCTGCGGATTATTACGGAAAGAAAGTTTATGTTTGTTTATTTCTGTCGAGTTCAGTATACCCTACGAAATATTCTTTCAAGAGCACAGAATCGGAGCCCAAGGTCTATTCTGAGAATGTACAGAGTGTAGAATGAATTTTTTCTTCTTTTTTTGCCCAAGAATAAACTGTTTTTTGTGAGTGAAAATTGAGTCCGGAAAAAAAGACATTCAAGAAATGTCATACACAAAGGGGTAAGAATATGAAACTCGTTATGCCATTTTCCGTAAATTATTTGTGATATATAAGGTGCATACGCACACAATGTTCTTTTGAGCCCAAGTCACATTCGATCCAAGCTATTAATGCCTTTTGCACAATCGATTACCGAAAATACGTCGAACTAAATGTCTCAGTCAACGATTAATGAACTGAAATTGACTGCGCGTTTAATTGTTAATTCGCGTGGAATCATAGAAATTGCAGATCGAGCGACTGTATTTAAACTGAGAGACAAAATATAGGCGATTCATTAGTGGCGCATCTTGGAACGTTAGCGAACAAAGAAATCATAAACAGTATCGGAAAGTTTTCATCTTGGGTATGGGGGTTTCATGAGAGCGTAAAGAATAGCTTGCTATATGTTGAGAGAGCATTACAATTTCTCCTCCACTCGCTCGAGGAAGGGATATAGACGTGTGCTGACAGTAGTGCGTCTCTCTTGTTTATGAGGTATTATCATATCATTGCGTTCCTTGTTGCTCGCGTAGATTTCTGTCTATGCCTCAGATACAAAGTTTCCGATACTGTAGACAGAAATCTACGCGAGCAACAAGAAACGCAATGATAATACCACATAAATAAGAAAGACGCACTACTGTGCGCCTCTCCTGTTACCCCACCCGACGCATAAACGGACCACGTGGCACTGCGCCACACCGCAGTCACCGCACACAGCTCACGTCGATATCCCTTCCTCGAGCGAGTGGAGGACAAATTATAATGCTCTCGCAACATAAAAAAACAAAAAGCTAAGATTGCTATTTTGATGATTTTCCATCGTATTTTTCATAATTTTTTTTACGTGATTTTTTTAAATACTCTTAAACACTTAAATGTTTATACTATTATTATGTTTATTATTTCACTATTTCGAAATTATTGAAGGGTTTTGATGGAATATGGCTGACATAATCTATTCGAAAACATTTCGGAATTGTGTCCCCCATTCTTATATTTTCATATATAGAGGGTGGTACGTTTTCACATTGCAACCCTGTATATTGGCGAATATGATTTCTAATAGATATGCTTGAATTGGCCTATTATAAAAATATACCTACACACAAAATGAAACTGCCAAGAAATTCGAGTTATTTTAAAAGTGGAAAGACAAAGCGTCATCGTCTCGGAACTATAGCAAGAAGTATTATTATATCTATTATTAAATGTTGATTTTTGATACGCGAATATTTTGATTTTTATTTGACAGAAGGAAAATTGATACGATGTTTTGATATGTGTTAGTCCCGAGAACATGTGTTTTTCATAATCTAAACGATGGACATGTGTTGAGTGAGACAGTGGGCGATTGGTAGGCACGTTACATCAATGAGGGTGAGGTTAAATCTCCAAATTCAAATGGTTCATTATTTGAGGCAAAACAAATTATAGATTAACATTTTGGAAGCAACATTGGAAATCACTACTCTCAGATTATGGACATCGACAATCCTACACCATGCCATCGTCTCTCGTAAAATATAATTATGGTGTTCACCAAGGATCAGTTCTGGGGCCTTTGCTATTCATATTGATATATTAACGATCTTTATCAAAATATGCAAACAAAAAAGTCGTGTATATCATGATAGATAATTTTTTATTATTCATTTTTCGAAATTCTAATTTTTGTCCTCGAACGTATTTTGACGTGCTGATTTTGAATCTTCAAACGAAAATGTCGAAAACTTATCGGAAATATTTTTAGCGCAAAAAAAACCATAAGATAACTGATTCAGAGCTGACCAACTCGAGAACGGTTCGAGATAAACCAATTCTGCGAACGCCAATCGACTTAGAATGGCCGAATTAGTATATACTGAGAATTTGAACAAAAAAAATCGACGGACAAAAAAGTCGAATATATCATGATAGATAATTTTTGAACTTTTTAATTTTTAATTTTTCGAAATTCAAATTTTTGTCCTCAAACGTATTTTGACGTGCTGACTTCGAATCTTTGAACGAAAATGTCGAAAACTCAACGGAAATATTTTTGGTGCCAAAAAACCATAAGAAAACTGATTCAGAGCTGACCAACTCGAAAACGGTTAGAGATAAACCAATTCTGCGAACGCCAATCGATTTAGAATGGCCGAATTAGTATATACTGAGAATTTAAACGGAAAAAATCGACGAAAAAAAAAAAGTGGAGTATATCATTATACAGAGTGACCCATTTGAAAGCGGGCCACCTCTCTAAAACTGTTATTTATTATCCGATTCAGAAGTTTTTTTTTTCAATAGATAGAGCGTCAATAGTTCTATTAGAGTGCTGTGAAGTCGAAATAGAAATAAAATTTTCAAGGCCTACTTCGAATTTTTTTCAAGGTCAAAAATCCAAAAAACATACTAGCGATTTTTTTATATGAAATTTGACGACGCCACTGGATTTGTGATGCTTTCAAATGGTTGTGACTAAAATTTCACGATGAAATATGTTTTTTCAACAGAAATATAGCATAAGTAAAATTCTTATCACTTTATCTAAATATTTGGAATTGTCGTCATATTAAATCACAATATTATTAATAATATCGTTTAAAATGCTCTTTCAGGTCGTTAGCAGTCGAGCTTGTAAACAGCAGTTATTCAAAATGGTGTCAAATTATGTTTCTTTCAAACAGAACTCTATAAAGAATGGAAGATAGTTATGTCCATCAAAACACTGCAGTTTTCTTGTCAACAGAGAAATGAAATATACATCTTTACATCAAATAGTAATCAATATTCAATAATCAATAATAACCAATATTGATGAAATAAATGAACTACAACAAAAAATGGATTGAGATGAGAGTGCCCAGACATTAATTTCCGTACTTTGTAACCAATTTCCGATTTAATTCGATACGTTTATTCTACCATTTTCTATTGCTAACTAATCATAAGATTCGATCAAAATTCGATCATTAGTTTGGGGTAACATTTATGCAAGCCTGGTCTTATTCTTTCACGCAGTTCCTCTTTGGTGGTTGTCAGTTCTTTCGAATATTTATCTTGGTTTCATTCAAACATGTTTGGGATGCCACATTTCGAAAATATTATTTTTATTAGAAGGCTTTGAAACTTAAGTTGCCGTAGAGATGACAAGTCATTAAAATAAAAGACGAAAAGACACAAATTTGTCAGTATTAATAGTGAAGTTTATAACTCTTCAAGTACCTACACTAATAAAGAAGTATGGCAGATAATTTGACTTTGCAGGAGAAAATTGAAATAGTAAAACTTCGTGGTAACAACGACAGATCCGAAAGGGAAGTATGTAGAATTTTCAATAACATGCATCCGGAGCGGCGAAATATTAGCAGAGCTACAGTTGGAAGAGTAAACAAAATTTTCAATCAGTATGGAGCTGTTAGTAAACATATCCTGAAGAATATCAATACTGTACAAAGGCAGAGACGAAATAATTCTGAACGAATTCGAAATTATTTTAATAATAATCCGAAAACAAGTGTGAGAACTGCAAGTTTGGACATCAACTTACCGCGTGAAACAATATGGAGAAATCTTAGGAAATATAATAATATGAAGCCCTTTAAACCAAAGTTTCTTCACACCTTAGAAGAAGGCGATAATGAAAAGAGGATGGAGTATAGTTTATGGGCTCAAGGAGAATATCTAAATAACAGGAATTTTCTGAAAAAAATTTTGTTCAGTGACGAGGCAACATTCACAACCAATGGAACAGTTAATTCTCAAAATTCAAGGTACTGGACAGAAGAAAATCCACATTGGATAATAAATTGCAGAAGACAGTACTCCCAAAAAATAAATGTTTGGTGCGGAATATTACATACCAGAATAATTGGCCCCTTTTTTTTTGAAAACAATTTGAATGGTCAAATTTTTTTGAATTTTTTGAAAAACGAGTTTTCCAACGCTATGGATGAACTTCCACTAGCAGAAGAGGCCCATATTCTATTTCAATTAGATGGCTGTTCCATCCACAATAGCAGGATTGTTAGAGATTGTCTGGAAGAAAATTTTCCTAATCGGTGGATAGGGCGAAATAGTTCACTGATTGAGTTTCCCCCCAGATCCCCGGACTTGACTCCACTTGATTTTTTTTTATGGGGCACCGTTAAGGAAAAAGTATACAAAACTCGCCCAACGAGCAAAGAGGAACTGCGTGAAAGAATAAGACAGGCTTGCAGAGATATCACCCCAAATCAATTATTGAATGTTTTGGTTAACATTAAAAAACGATATGATAAATGTATCGAATTGAATGGAGATTTGGTGGAACAGTCCAAAATTCAATGTGTGGGCACTGTCATGTTAATACATTCTTTTGCAGTGGTTCATTTATGTTTTTAATATTGATAATTATATTATGATATAAAGATGTGTATTTCTATTCTTTGACAACAAACTGCAGTGTGCTAATAGAGATAACTATATCGCACATAAAGTTGTTATGTTCTGAAGAAGTATTTTATACCATATTATTTACAAAATTGTTATTTAATATACAACTATTTGAATTATTTTGACAGTGATTGGTATATTTTAATTATGCCATATTTCTGTTAAAAAAAATAATTTTATCTTGAAATTTTAGTCACAACCATTTGAAAGCATCACAAATCCAGTGGCGTCGTCAAATTTCATATAAAAAAATCGCTAGTATGTTTTTTGGATTTTTGACCTTGAAAAAAATTCGAAGTAGGCCTTTAAAATTTTATTTCTATTTCGACTTCACAGCACTCTAATAGAACTATTGACGCTCTATCTATTGAAAAAAAAAACTTCTGAATCGGATAATAAATAACAGTTTCAGAGAGGTGGCCCGCTTTCAAATGGGTCACTCTGTAGATAATTTTTTTAACTTTTTTTATTTTTCATTTGTCGAAATTCAAATTTCTGTCCTCGAATGTATTTTGACGTGCTGATTTCGAATCTTTGAACGAAAATGTCGAAAACTCATCGGAAATATTTTTGGCGCCAAAAAAACCATAAGAAAACTGATTCAGAGCTGACCAACTCGAGAACGGTTCGAGATAAACCAATTCTGCGAACGCCAATCGATTTAGAATGGCCGAATTAGTAAATACTGAGAATTTGAACAAAAAAAATGGACGGACAAGAAAGTCGAATATATCATGATAGATAATTTTTGAACTTTTTAATTTTTCATTTTTCGAAATTCAAATTTTTGTCCTCAAACGTATTTTGACGTGCTGATTTCGAATCTTTGAACGAAAATGTCGAAAACTCATCGGAAATATTTTTGGCGCCAAAAAACCATAAGAAAACTGATTCAGAGCTGACCAACTCGAAAACGGTTAGAGATAAACCACTTCTGCGAACGCCAATCGATTTAGAATGGCCAAATTAGTATATACTGAGAATTTAAAAGGAAAAAATCGACGAAAAAAAAAAGTCGAGTATATCATCATAGATAATTTTTTGAACTTTTTTTATTTTTCATTTGTCGAAATTCAAATTTCTGTCCTCGAATGTATTTTGACGTGCTGATTTCGAATCTTTGAACGAAAATGTCGAAAACTTATCGGAAATGTTTTTGGCGCCAAAAAAACCATAAGAAAACTGATTCAGAGCTGACCAACTCGAGAACGGGTAGAGATAGACCAATTCTGCGAACGCCAATCGATTTAGAATGGCTGAATTAGAATATACTGAGATTTTGAACATAAAAAATCGACGGACAAAAAAGTCGAGTATATCATGATAGATAATTTTTTGAACTTTTTTATTATTCATTTCTCGAAATTCGAATTTTTGCCCTCGAACGTATTTTGACGTGCTGATTTTGAATCTTCAAACGAAAATGTCGAAAACTAATCGGAAATATTTTTGGCGCCAAAAAAAACATTAGAAAACTGATTCAGAGCTGACCAACTCGAGAACGGTTCGAGATAAACCAATTCTGCGAACGCCAATCGATTTAGAATGGCCGAATTAGTAAATACTGAGAATTTGAACAAAAAAAATCGACGGACAAAAAAGTCGAATATATCATGATAGATAATTTTTTGAACTTTTTAATTTTTCATTTTTGTCGTCGAACGTATTTTGACGTGCTGATTGTGAATCTTCAAACGAAAATGTCGAAAACTCATCGGAAATATTTTTGGCGCCAAAAAAACCATAAGAAAACTGATTCAGAGCTGACCAACTCGAGAACGGTTCGAGATAAACCAATTCTGCGAACGCCAATCGATTTAGAATGGCCGAATTAGTAAATATTGAGAATTTGAACAAAAAAAATCGACGGACAAAAAAGTCGAATATATCATGATAGACAATTTTTTGAACTTTTTAATTTTTCATTTTTCGAAATTCAAATTTTTGTCCTCGAACGTATTTTGACGTGCTGATTTCGAATCTTTTAACGAAAATGTTGAAAAGTCATCGGAAATATTTTTGGCGCCAAAAAACCATAAGAAAACTGATTCAGAGTTGACCAACTCGAAAACGGTTAGAGATAAACCAATTCTGCGAACGCCAATCGATTTAGAATGGCCGAATTAGTAAATACTGAGAATTTGAACAAAAAAAAATCGACGGACAAAAAAGTCGAATATATCATGATAGATAATTTTTTGAACTTTTTAATTTTTCATTTTTCGAAATTCAAATTTTTGTCCTCGAACGTATTTTGACGTGCTGATTTCGAATCTTTTAACGAAAATGTTGAAAACTCATCGGAAATATTTTTGGCGCCAAAAAAACCATAAGAAAACTGATTCAGAGCTGACCAACGGGTAGAGATAAACCAATTTTTATTTTTCCAAATTCAAATTTTTGTCCTCGAACGTATTTTGACGTGCTGATTTCGAATCTTTGAACGAAAATGTCGAAAACTCATCGGAAACATTTTTGGCGCCAAAAAACCATAAGAAAACTGATTCAGAGTTGACCAACTCGAAAACGGTTAGAGATAAACCAATTCTGCGAACGCCAATCGATTTAGAATGGCCGAATTAGTAAATACTGAGAATTTGAACAAAAAAAATCGACGGACAAAAAAGTCGAATATATCATGATAGATAATTTTTTGAACTTTTTAATTTTTCATTTTTCGAAATTCAAATTTTTGTCCTCGAACGTATTTTGACGTGCTGATTTCGAATCTTTTAACGAAAATGTTGAAAACTCATCGGAAATATTTTTGGCGCCAAAAAAACCATAAGAAAACTGATTCAGAGCTGACCAACGGGTAGAGATAAACCAATTTTTATTTTTCCAAATTCAAATTTTTGTCCTCGAACGTATTTTGACGTGCTGATTCCGAATCATTGAACGAAAATGTCGAAAACTCATCGGAAATATGGAGTATCTATTTCTTGAATAGTATTCGATGAGCAACCAATGATCAAAAAAAAAAATATATTCCTAATTCAAAGGAAAGTATGGAATACATGTAAGAGCAATTATCTGTTCGGTTTGCCGGATATTTATTCGATGAATAAACATTTTACTGCCACTGGTTCGTAAATTGTCTAGTATAAAAACTACGTAAATCAATGAAAGTCACATCTAATGTAAATTTAATATTGATTTAAGGCTCCGGTGTTGGATTTTATATCGTGATTCTGCCACACTTTTTATCGTTTCCAGATCGCGAATAATTCTCCTCACTGCTGTAGCCAATCAACAACAACAACCGTTGATATATCTCAAATATCTATATTTCTTTAATTTTTCAGATAACATGTCGGTAATCTCAGATGAAAAATCTAGCAAATCAAAAAGGGAGTCTATGCGAGATTTACCGTTTCATCTGAAAATCAAAAGGAGAATATTAGAAGGTGTTTCATTCGTCGTAAGATCTAGCCTTATGAATCAAAATTTCGACATTTTCTGAAAAAAAAACAGCGTCAATTATAAAAGGTTATATTGTTATTGGGGCCGGGGAATTTTCAGACTATCGGAATTTTCTAAAACAAATTTTGTTTAGTGATGAGGTTAGGTTCACCTCTAATAGGGTGGAAACTTCTCATAACTATCGATACTGGGGCTACAGAAAATCCTGTGGTGTGGAATTTTAGACCCAATAATAATAAGTATTGGATACAATTGAAGATCTTTCTCTTAATGCGGGGCAGGAAATATTTTTCCAGCTAGATGGCGCATGTAGATTTAGCAAATAATTCGCTGTTCGCTGCGAACGACTTATAGCTAAATATTTCAATAATTTAGGACACATGTACAATAATAATGCTTTTGAAGGTATTTTTAGATCAGAGGATGAACCCGGATGCATAGATCTTCGAACATAAATAAAATATGTGTTGTGTAATTTATTTATGATGAACAAACCTACGTGGCGCGTCGGTGCGTACAAATAGTTTTCCTTTTGTTTCATTTGCGGATAAAGAAAACTCCTTCGGTTGAAGATAACTAACTTCCTTCGCAGATAACTATTTGAATATTTGCTTGATAATTGTTATGATTCATGTTTCAGAATGTAAAAAGGTATAATCTCTTATTCTAACTTCCGCACGTGGTCGAAAGAGTAATCAATCGATTCAAGTTTTTAAAAATATCATAAGATATGAGTGATTCGTGGTAGTTCCTTGGATCGTATATTTCTGTGGTAGAGTTATTTTCAAATCAGCCAACCGTGGAAGGGGAAAATAATTGTGACAGAGCACCAAATCAATAAAAAAAAATCGAAAAGAGTCACTTTTTTCCGTATTTGAACACATCACCGTTCAATACAGAGCACTCCGTGTATTCCATGCTCTGAATCACTCGGGGCAAGCTAACCTAGCTTGCGAGTGGAAAATACGTGAATTAGGTTTCGCACTTGACATACAAACCTAACAACCTGAGCCAGCTAACCTAGCTTTAAGTTGAAAATGCGTGAATTTGTTTTTTCGCTCGCGATTAGCACATTGGTAATAGACCTTTCCAGGTTACCTAGAACAGAGATGAAAGATATGAACTGAGCCAGTATGAGAGAGAAACTAGTATATTTCGTGCGCAACTTGTAGAAAGTGTTAAAATATGTGCGAACGAGAGAGAGCACACGATGAGCCTTTCACTCCGTGACAAGTGACATGTCACCTCAAATATTATTATTTATATCTGTCTTAGTTATGATTGTTTAATTAATAATTATCGTGCCTCATGTGTACCAAGGATTATAAGAGGAGTAAATATCCTTCACGTTTCCAAGCATTCAGTTTTGGCAGTGCATTTTTTTTCATCACCTTGGACTTGCAAATAAGGTAGTCTTGTCGACAAACTCTTTGCCAAAATTTACATCCACACTCACAAAACTGACTTTATAATCAAAGCAAAGAGCTGCAGAAGCCAGAAGGAGAGTGAAAGTCCATCAGACTTCATTTATAGTTCTCCCACCTCCTCCAGATTCTGCCCGGGAACACTAATAGCCAGTTTCAGACCATTATCCAGAAGCTCTAGTTCTGCATCAGTAAAGAATTGAAAAAAAAAAGGTTTTCAACAATGCTGATGACATTCGGAATTTTTTTTTGGTTTTCCACTGTTTTTTTTTAACTTTTCTTTTCAAAGTATCTTACTTTTTAATGTACTTAGCTTCAATAGATGAATTAGTTCATCTGAAATCACCCCACTCTTTTTGGTCCTTATCGATAAGTTTCTTGTAACGGTCGTATGCTTGAATCTCAAACATACGAGTACTCCGAATCTATACTGATTTTTTCTATGGGATGATATTTTCTATAAATAGAGTAGGTTGGAGTCATTTTGTCCGACGGCATCTCACATATGACGATTCTTATGACCCTCAGTAGGTCGGAGTGGAGTCGCCTCTTATACAAATGCAGAGGAGGGAGGTTAATTCAGAATCACCTCCAGTATAATCGTCGATGTGCTGGACATGATCAGTCTTTGTAAACTAGCCAAACTCTCTCAATTGTAACAACTTTGGCCACCAGAGTAGGGCTCCATACGTAATCAATGGCCTTGTTTGGGTCGAAGTCCGCAAGTTTTGCCGTAAGAACTCCTGGCCATCATCAGTAATGTCCTTGCCCTTGTCAGAACTTTTTCCATATGTTCACCAGGGGAGCTACGAATATAGGTTCTAGGCATCACATCCCCCTACCAAAAGGGATAGTGTATCCCTGTAGTAGGCCATGAAATCATGGAATCTTTCAGCTCAGGTAGGCGGAGCTGAAATGGCTTCCACCTCCTTCTTACCCCACCCAGAGCTTAACCTTTACTGCCACCAAGTCTCTGAAGCAGAAGTCAGGAAGGGGTAAGTGCCTGATAGTGCCTCTTACATGCTTGCATGCACGTACCCCACCAGGTTTGTTATTATATATCAACTGACAGTTCAGCACACATAGGTGGAAATGTGAAAATATGCACGCCCATGATGCTCATTCGTCGTACGGTGGTATATCCAGTGATAAGACAGAACATCACACATGAAAGGGGAATTTCACACTTCCTGCTGTTTGTCCAAACTGTACCTCCAAGTCCTCTTAGCAGTATGGGTTTGAGTATGCTTGTATGGGAAGATGAGAAGAAAAACTTATCAGTAAAATGTTTATTCTCCACCTATTATATATCTAATATACAGTAAAAAACTTAAGTATATAAAGTCATATCGAAATCTTATCCACTATTAGGCAGGCACCTTACGTATTCATAAGACATTACACGTCACGATCAGTTTTACGAAAAACAACATATGTAAAAAGGTTTTAAAAAATTTATACAGTCTTCTTTCAAGGCATTCATTTTGGAGAGTTTAATAAATTGGTAAGAATTTTCACAGCGAATCTTTTTCAACTGGTTGACCTACGATTCAGTCAAGAGTTGCTTATCTCACTGAACATTTTCTATTTACAAAAATGCCAAATGATATTTTTCGCATCTTTGCATCATTATGGAAATGTTTCTGATTTGATATCAATAATTATTTACAATTAAAACATTCTAAAATGTCACGATTTGGTTCTAATTATGAAGAGATAATTGATGAAATAATAGTCGAATATCCCCAAAAAATTCGATTTTTAGCTATACGAATAACCCTAGGACATCCATATGATCTCACTCATTTCCAAACAACGATTATAGAGTATCGGAAACTTTTCATATGGGGTATAGACAGAAATCTACTGTGCGCCTCTCCTGTTACCCTACCCGACGAATCAACAGCTCACGTCAATATCCCTTCCTCGAGCGAGTCGAGGAGAAATTGTAATGCTCTCTCAACATATAGCAAGCTATTCTTTACGCTCTAATGAAACCATCATTCCCAAGATGAAAACTTTCCGATACTGTGGGTATTATTGGGTTATTATGAATGGTGCATATATTCAGAACTTAAGAGGCCATGAGCGAGATCACATTTTGGCCGTTTTTTATGGTAAATGAGTCGATAACTCAAAAACGGTTCATCGTATTGATTTCGAACAAGGATAGGCTTCTAGAGGACGTCTCCTTTCTTTTTTTTTCATGGATAGTTGAAGTAGCTGCAGTGGTATTTCTCTTTCAATAAAATTTGAAGCAATCTTTATCCAATCGAAATGAATTTGGTATAAAAAGAAAGGTAAAACGTTGATCTATTTACGTGCTGTAATGTATTTTTGAAATTATTTGTTCATCTACCCAAAAAATTGCTTCAAAATAACTGCATTTTTGAGATATTTTTTGTGAAAAAGTGGATTGAAAATTCAATTTCCATTACAGCACGTACATAGAATCAAACTTTCTCTAGAAGCTCGTCCTTGTTTGAAATCGATAAGACTAACCGTTTTTGAGTTATCATTTGACTCTTTTACCCTTAAAAGCGTCCCAAATGTGATCGCGCTCATGACCTCTTAATGAAATTATACACGAAGCGTCATTAAATGAAATCTTCATCCCTTTCTTGAGCATAAATTAAAATTAACAAAATTTTATTATCCCCATTCAATTGAGGACTTGTACACTAGGATTACATTCCTGCTTACCACTCATATTTACTGAAACAACCATTTGTTTTGATTGGAGAAATCTTTGAATCCTTCGGAATCTATATATCAAATAATATCTGAATTCAGTTGTGTATCTTTTTTATACCTAATATCCGATTGAATTATCCTAAAAGTAATGTGTTTGGTACATGATTGTTTCCACTCCGATATAAAAAAAAAAATCCCATGTTTCTTTTTACATTGATCAGGAACTGAAAAGTTGTTCGTTATATCACAATTGCTGTTTAATTTTCAATATTTCTTTTATAATCGTTCAAAAGTTGGCATAATAATATCTAACTCATCAACAAACTTCAGTGATTACTGCTGATAGGCTCAATCTTTTTGACCAATTCCGAAACGAGTTCTCTGAAAATGATGGGATCCATGTTAGTCCCCAACATGAGCAAAATCCACCAATCGCCGAGATCCACTTTGTTGCAAAGCGACTTGCAAGCCTCTATTGGGATACTCCTGTTTTTGGCATGAAAAATCCTGGGCCTAATTTTGGGACAAGCGATAATCACGATTCTGTAGATGATTAAAATCGTCAACATCGTCGCAAGGATCATGAACCAAAACCATATGAAGATATACGTCTTTTCGTTGACGATGTTCAAGGGAAGGATGCACAAGCTGTCGTGTTTCTGGATGGTTCCAGAAGCCCCGTATTTGTGGAAAATGCACTTGGTGACCCTGGGAAAAACGTAGACCATGGGATCTATCCGGTCCTCTTGGGCTTGTTCGGAGAAATTCATCACCCTCCAGCCGTAGGAGAGGAATTCTCCGTCGAAAAACTTGTTCATGAGGTAGAGTTGCACGATGATGTTTATCAGGCAGAGGCATTCGCAGCCCCAATAGCGGAGCGCGTACAGCTTGTGTCTCTGGAAGAAAAACATACTGATTAGTTGAAATATTATGCTGGGTCTATAAACTGTATCTTGATAAAACTGTGTTATTCGATTCAAACACAATATTTTTTGAGCAGTCAAAATAAAACCTGGATCGAACAGATATATTGGTTGCATTAAAAACAACTTTTCGAAGAATAATACATCATGGTTCCAATTTACAAGTCAAGTAAATTGGAGAGTAGGTTTCTGCATCAATTGTGGTTCAGCCTTCTGGAAGGGGTAGATATTACTGTGAAATTCTTGAATAGGAATATATCTGAATATTATAAAATGAATTCGCTATCCTCGTTTGTCCTCATAATTTATGTTGCTCTGCGTACTTTGTCTTAAAGAAGTATGGGGTTCTGATAAGGTTTTCAGATAATTTTCATGGAAAGGTTAGGATCTACGATACATTTTAATAAAGTTTTTGTATGAATAAATGAATATTTGGAACCTTCGGTTTGAATACAATTCAGGAACCTGAAGCTACTCTAAACACCAAAACTACGTCACTTTCACTAGACGTAATTCTGATGTTTTGGGTAGTTTCTATTTCCTGAACAGTAGAAAAGATTCAATGTTCACTATGCTAGATTCATAAAAAAGGCACAGATATAGAAGGAAATGTTTAGGAAGAACTTTTACTGTACATTTTTTAAAACTGAAAAAAGAAATTTCCTAAGGTAGTCAAGAAATATATTTTAACACTCCACTCTACTTTCACCTCCATATTTTAATACTCTTTTTTTGTGTTTTGTGTGGCCCATTTAAGATGGAAGCAACCTTGTAAATCTTAAATTTTTCAACCGATTGGAATGATTTTTATTCATTTCGTTAGGTAGACATTCAAAAAGTCCATGAGGACACCAAATTTCATGAACGAATCTCCATATTCAGGGCCAACTATTTTTATTTTTCAAGGTAAAAAAAAATAATAATAAAAGTTATATGGGAATGAAATTCGAAAAATATGTCGTTTAATCATCCCACCAAATCAATTTCGCAACTTTTACCAATATTTCTTATTTTCTTTTTTCTTTTGATTGGCGCATTTTAACGTGATTTCAACTTGAACCAATTCAAAATATCCCAAAGCCAGTGGAGTAGTCAGATTTTTTCTAAAAAAGAGGTAATATTTTTTTTATTTTTGACCTTGAAAAATACGAATAGTTGGCTCTGGATATGAAGATTCATCCATGAAATTTGGTGTCCTAGTAGACTTTTTGAATGTCTACCTAATGAAAAATAAATCATTCCAGTCGATGAAAAAATATAAGTTTTATAAGGGTACTTCCATTTTAAATGGGTAACACTGTATAAAAAATAAATTTTCATAATTTTTCGATTGAGAGTAAAATGTTGCATATATGCAACTGCAAAAATTTTTAGACACTAATTTGTATCATATAGGTGAGCAACTAAAAAAAACAAAAAAAACTAAAAAAAATCGTGTAAATGGATTTTTTAAATATTTTCCCCGTATCTGGAGAAAAAATACATGAAGAACTTTATTTTCAATATAAAAAGTTGTTTTGCAATAACGAGTTTAAGACTGACCAGCCATTGTTTCTAAGTGTGATCTGAATGAAGAAAATTAAAATCCTTGAATGAGTAACCAAAATGTCATTGATGTGAATATTTGCATATCGAAGGAATTCGTTGCATATATTTGCACACCTTATAAAAATGTGTGGAACGCCAATGTCAAGTTCTTTGAAGTCGAAAATTCTTTCCATTGTTTACCATAAATGAACAGACATTCATATGATGACAGTAATTTTTTAAATGAAATGTGATATTGTACGAATCAGCTACAATAATAATTAGGAATGCTGATAAAGATAAAAACCTCATGATTGGTTTAATCCCTATGAATATTATCTAATAGTCATACGGTATGATACTGAATAAGGAAATTCTACATACGCAGGTAAAATTATCATTACTTTCACTTGGTGTGAGTATTGTTCATTTATTGTCTTCAATATTCAATGGTGCAGTGCTTGGAGCTCATTTAGATCAAATTACGAACACAAAGAAATATCTTAAAAAACGATGCATTTCAACAAGTGTGCCTTTTGAACACTCCATTGTTCCATTGTATTCGAGAGACGCTCATGGCAGCATTAATTCTGTCGTCGAAGATGGCGTTGAAATAGCATTCGCAAAAAATCTTGATTCGTATTTGCGGCCTGCATTTTCCATATAAGTAAGTACATAAGTAGCATTATCTGCTAAAATGGAATAATGCCGAGATAAATCAAAGAACGTTGTTCGCGACTATAATGAAGGCCTTTTTGGTAATGCAGAGCGTGCATGTTTGGGATTATGCACTCATTAAAATTGTTCAGTCATCACGCCGATCTAGTTTGGAGTATTTGAAAGAAGTCATTGTACTGCACACGCAAAGATCGATAACCTTGGAGATCGCCGTTTTTATGTCAACGGTTGGATGTACATATTTATATTTCTTTCCTGAAAATTCGGAATATTGAGCAGATATTTAAGGCAGTCATTTAAGATCACGTGAAAAAAACTTTGAAGAAAAGCTTTCATTCAAATTCGCTAAAAAGAAGAAAATAAACCTTGAAGTAAATCAAACCCATGACTTTGTTACATGATAATAGAACTTTATGACATAATGATCATAATAATTGTTTATGATCCGAAATTCATAAAAAAATTTATATTCTGACGATTTCTTGTTGCATTACAGTAAGTATTTTGAGTTTTTGTGTCTATATTTTTTTCATTATAGTCCTCAGTACTCTAATGAATCATTATAGTACTGAGTCCTATAAAGTCATAGTGGTAAACTCTGTCTATCGCCTTAGCTATATAATAAAAATATATTTATGAATCTCTGTAATTCGTCCGGTTTTGAATATAGTTAGTCTGGAAAACTCTATGCTGATGTGCACTACAAATATAAGTGTCTCATTATCACTAATTCGATGAATTACCACAAAATGAGAAATATTTCATTTTCCATTTTGCTTCGATAATAATTATTTGTTGTCATTAGTCATAGACCGGAATTAGTCATATTTTAAAATATTTCCTAACATATCGTTCAAAAACAATTTGCATACTACCCGTAGCTGTTGATGAATTCTAATAATATCGTTACGCATACTGAATTACCTTGAACATAATGGGCTCCCAAATAAATTAGTTATAATAATAGATGTCTGCATGATGAGTTTGGCAAATTGCATTGTTCAATTGTTGGGTCCTATAACGATAAATAACTTTAGGCTGTCTGATATTTTATTATCTTCCTGAACTTCAAAGCAGGCTACTTGTCTTGATCTACCAACGGTTTTTTTTCCATACCAGAATTTTGTGCTATAGGTACCGAAAAAATTTGTCAAAGGTTATGGGTAGATTCTAGTTTCATTAATAATACCTCATGGAATACCTTTATACCTTTAGCTATTCTTCACGCTCTCATGAAATCACTATACCCAAGATGAAAACTTTCCGATACTGTATGTTTAATAACACTATTGTGAAGTGCAAACCTCAAGCTTGAAATCACATACTTAATTTTTTTACTGAAGAAATTATCGGTGAGTTGAAAACTGAGGCAGGAGTAAAACCCAGTTTTTTCTTTGGCATGTAAAAGTGAGACTCGTCTCACTAGTCTGAAATTGTTCCATATGATCCACAGAGGGTACTGATTCCTGCTTCAGTATAATTTTTTCATATCAACTAAAATATCCATGACTTTCGGATCCTCCGTAAATATCGTAGAAGGGTTATGTGAAGTGGGACAAAACACATTTTAGGTACTCAGATACTCACATGTTATATTTGCATGAGGAAGTAGAAGTCTTCAGAAACGATATGCACTTTTTCTTTTCCTTCTACTATAATTTTAAGCAAAGTTATAACAAATATAATTTTCGGCCCTGCCGAAAATTGCAGTAGACAGTGACCCCTGATTTTTTGGTAAATAATTTTTTTTCTAACAATACATGATGTCAAAAAGTCATGTGCCGAATTTCAAAGTGCTACGATTCATTCTCCACTTGTGGCTTACATTTGTCTATGGTTACTGTGCTACTAATAATATTGACTTCAATGAATAGGAAAGGCCTGCTAACTCATGACTTCACTACCAGTAACTTCTCTGCATAACTGAACTGGACTATAATTGGAAACAAACCCAACTACTGTTTAAATACCTCGATGAACAGGGAATGCAATACATTATTACAGATTATATAAAAGCTAATGTTTTCGAGGCATTTTTTGAATCAATCCGTCGAACTTTGGCATACGTTATCTCATATACGTCCATAGTTGGCTCATTCGTCATTGTGAAACTCGCTTTAACGTCAATAAAATTTTTGTTTGTGCGGTAAAACGGGAAGTCAACGACACATCCGTTTGGTGGGAAATGATAATTACTTTTTATTGGACGACTTCCTGGTAGCACACAAATACATTTTTGTTGATGTATGTACCTAGATGAAATCCACATATATATTTTTTTAGGTTCTGGTTCCCACGAAACGGAAAATCTTTTGGTGTTCAGAGAACAGTGTGACAGCCGAGGGAAAGTAGGAAGGAATTGGTGTTCTTCTTGAATTTTTTAA
This sequence comes from Chrysolina haemoptera, assembly GCA_958298965.1. NCBI lineage: Eukaryota > Metazoa > Arthropoda > Insecta > Coleoptera > Chrysomelidae > Chrysolina > Chrysolina haemoptera. Next base: position 689,103 of record OY282602.1, on the reverse strand, counting down.
GGGTGTATGCCTCAGGGAACAGCTCCCGAGGCGGCGAGTTCTAAAGCTTTATCATTCAGTGAAAAAACAAGCCCTGGGAAGCAGACGTGCGGCAAGTCTCCAAAGTGACGGCATATGGATGTGAGGTTTGAGCTCGACGGGTCAGTCTCGATGGGACCGCTAACGGTGGAACGATTGATGATATTTCAGAGTATCGTCCATTAAAATATCTCTAAAACAAAGATAGATTGCCAAACTTTTTGCGGTGTTCCAGAGAAATCTTTCCAGCTACCAGCTACCAGTTATTTTTATTTTGTTTAAAACTGTTTTGAACAGAGAGTCTTAAACATGTTTTACTCAAATTCTGAACATAACATTTCTATTGCAATCGTCTTCAGGTGAATACTAAATTAGTCAGTATTCACCGGAAGACGATTGCAGATTCAAGCAATTGAAACGCAGTGAAAAAATTAAAAGAAACAAAAATCTTTCGACGATGAAAGTCTGAAATTCAAGTAAACTTTTATCTTGTTTTCCACGGTTTCAGTACAGTTGATAATAACTCGAATATGTGCAAAGGAACAGTCAACAGTATTTATTTAGTTCTTTAACCATAATTCATGAACATAAAGATATAGCTTATATTATTCATCAGTTTGTGAAATAACCTATATAAAAACTGAAAAATAATTCGAAACCTCGTTCGAAACTAAACATATCAATCATGATTCATTTAATTTTATTCCAATAATTTTAAATACTTATTTCCAATTGAGTATACATCGTAATCGTATTAATTAATCTGTTCCAATTTTCCGAATATAGCTTATTGGAATGACATAAGAAATTAATTCAGTTTTTTTTTATTCGAGGTTAATGAAGTCTTGATCATTGAATCGAAGTGTTTCTTTATGAGTAAACCAACTATCGAACTCACCTTTATATGCCCCACGATGTATCCAAGAATAACTTCTTTTTTCGCATTTTTTTCCTTCTCGGGGCAAACTCCAATGTGGAGTCCCATCACCAAAGTTTGCATGAGCTTGCCTTCGCAGGCTTCCCACAACACTTTCGGAGTGTAACATGCTATAGCCTGAAATTGAAAATGTAACATAATCAATGGTGGTTTGTTTTTGAAATTTGTAGACCTCTTATCAGTGATTAGCAAAAAAAGTTTGAAAAACTTTAAAATTCAATATCTCCCATAATAATTTTTTGTCAACAAAAAAGTATTCCTTCATTTCGTTTTCTTTTGCCATCTTCTACTTCCCATTTAATTTATTGCTCCAATTTCAGAAACACCCTGTATATTTTAATATAAGAATTAGGCGACTCATAATTAGTATGGAAATATATTCCTATAGTTTTGTAGCAAACCGCAATCGGTTTGGACCAACAGAGAATTTATAAGCAATACCAAGAACATTGACTTTTTTCGTTACTGGAAATTGTGAACCACATGTATTCATATCTCCACGTAATTGTAATTGTTTATGGTTAGAGATTCTCCGAATAATCTTTGCTTTGCATTCAATACTGGGTTTTTGTCTTGGGCATCACATTCAGTTTCATGTTTCATGAACTGTTCATACGTTTCCAAGTTTTTATTCGTAAAAACAAAACAAGATCTTCTACTCTGGTGATTGCAGATTTGTCTAAAATTTAAATTAGTGAATGAAAATAATGTAATGCTTTATCCATTTTAGACGCTATTATGGTATTATAAAAGTGAAAAAATAAATTGATTTATGGAATAACTGATTTCTTATTTTTGATAGAATCCAGCAAATCTTGTAATATTGATTCTGGTACTTTTTCGTTCGTTTTTCCGTAACTTCGGCCATTTGAAAAAGTAAACAATTCTACCGTGAAAAGTGATTTATCCATGAAAAGTGATTTCTCGCTTCTCGCTTCAGTAGACTGTTAGGTCAACACCACTGACGAAATTCCATTTGTTGGTTACATTGGCCTTTTTTAGTAATGGAATCGATGTCGTTTGAAACATGAGCTTTTTCAAGAAATGTGGCACTATTTCTGGTAGCAAATTATTCATCCAAAACTAGAACAACTTTCTGAGAGACAATTGTTGAGCAAGTCCCACTTGATTCAGAAAAAAATTTACTCCTCAACATCACTGATATTCATACTAATATCTTAATTTCGTTTTGAGCAAAAATTGTATATATTTTCGATCTCGGAAACGACTTTAACGATTTGGATCAAATTTTGTAAGTATATAGCTCAGGTTTGCTTATTTAGTTCATCTATATAGGCGTCTTTTCTGAAAAAAAAGGTTTTTTCCACAAAAACATGTCATACAGCGGCATCTTGTGAATTTTTGAGGTACTCGCATTGTAGATCTTGGATGTTAGACTACTTTTCGTGAGATGGCGCTAAATGACATTACCCGAATCGATGTTAGATCTTTTCTGAAAGAACGCGATTTTATTTTTTTACTATTTACGATTTACGTGAAAATTTTTACAGTATTTAGAGTAGACTCAAAAACTTTAGTTATATGTAGGTTATTCACGAGTCAGGCGACGAAATTCATTAAAAGTACTCGTTCCAGCTGAAAATCCTAAACATACAAGAAACAGTATGGAAGGAAATATTATTATTTTAAGATTGTTCAAAATAAAGTGTGCATTGGTGTTTTTTTTTTTATTCAAATGACTACAATTCAATATATCCACATGCAATGAGTAATAAGTGGTTCGTATCTAAAAAATCTTCTAAATATCTTTAATTTGTCACTTAGTTCTTACCTGGAAAAAAAGCACGAAGCACACCCACTGGTAGTACGTGTAATACTTCTGGGCTCCTTCTTCGCCAAAGTCATTCGCTATACCGAGTTGGGCAACTTCTTGGCCGACCTGTGGAATGAAAAAATCGATAATCTTCCGTCGTAAATATAAACAAACCTATTATTATCATCTTCGGATTCTTGTTTTGAGATTCCTCTCGGATATAAATAGGAGAGCGCGACTGCTTTACAAGGAGATATTGTTTGAGTCGCCGCTGTCTGGTATTCTTCATTTTTATAAAAGCATTATGCGATGTAGAACTAGAGTCGCAATCTGATTTATGTGACATACAACAATAAACAGCAGCCCAGCTGCTATAGGTTTTTTACTGAGAGGGCTTTTGAAGGTTATATATCCAGACTTCCAAGTGATTATTAACTATTGTAAAACAAAATATCGCTATTCGGTTACAGGGAGCACTTGCGATTATTTTCTCTGCAATGAGATCCATTGCACACAAATATCTGTTATAATTCAATACTCGTCGCAATATTAGCTAGGGAAGTAGTTGTTTTCTGGCAGGATATTGCCACAGTAAGCCTACGTTCTAGGTGTATATGGGAGTAAAAAGGGTAAAACATAGCCCAAAGAACTCTGAGCTTTGTATTCAGATATCAGACTATTGCAACCAAGTTTGATAGTTTCATAAGTTTTATCAACTTTTATTTTTATCAGTTATACAACTCACAATGTTCTTTGAGCATTGAAAAATTTCAGAAATAATGGAGGAACAATATTTCTACAATGTTATTTCCTTACAAAGATTTCTTGGTTGCAGTAAAATTCTCACCTGTCAACACAAAAAGAGAACAATTATCATATAATTTATATCAGTTCTTCAGTATCATTTATAGGAAAATTCAATTTTCAAAAAAAAAATGTGAAAACAATAATAAATGAGGAGATGAAATATCACAACAACAACAACAAACACGCGAGTACAAAAACGCTCTTTAAGAAAGTGTCATCATACGACATTTTTTTAAGGACAGTTATTATTTATATTAGCAAATTATAGCAATTGTATCATTAATTTGAATGTTTTATGCTAAATACTTTATTTTTCAAGAATGCATATATGTATGAACAGTGTGTAAGAAATTAATTAATTTTAAAAAAACTAGACAGATAATGGAATGCGATGACACAGTAAAAATGTATTAGATTTTTGATCTACAATCTCAAGAGATATAATATTAGCATTCTGAATTTTATTTCAGATTTGGCAATTTCTTTGAGAGCCGTGTATAAATGCCATTTCCTTATCTGAAATGTATGATGACAATATTTTGGCCTCGATTTTTTTTTATCATTTTGGTTATGATGATAATCATATTTTTTATCTTACGTTTCCTAACGTAAGTAATATCAATATAAACTTTATCTTTACTTTCGCTCTCGGTGATGTTTATTGATCAAATATTTAACGTCAAAGGATTGCAATATTTGCGCTTTCCGAGGATTGGATGAAACCCGATTTTTTTATCTTCTAGTTCACACGAAAAGAAAAATCCTTCATTAAAAAACATAGTGAAAACCATGGGAAATCATGCTTGCAGCTTGACCACCACGTGATTGGAAATTCTCGCAACACTATTGGTCGTTAGAACATCAACTGACCTGACACAAAAAAGAAATGTTTTCGCAGAGTTGTATTCAACTTGGTTGCGTTAAAATTATTAAAGCTGCGTTTTGTTTAAAATTTCCGAAGTGCTTTGTTTTTGTGTTTCCAATTAAATCAATTGACGTGCAATTTTGGTGTGAAATATTATATGAGAGCTCGTTTCCTATCGTTTCATAATCGAACATATGAGATGAGAAGAGATAGTAATTGTCTTTATTTTCAACCTCCGGTATTCATACGAATTAAAACAATGGGTACTTACTTTCCTCGTTTCCTTTCACAAATTAATCTCTACAATTATCCAATTTGGGTTCCTAGATGTATTAAGAATGGAACATCTGATGTGAAACAATAGAATTAAACCATTACGCATCATCCTCGTATACCATACTATACGAAATGGTAATGACCCCATAATCCTATAAATATGTGGGGACGTAGCGAGTTAAATTATCTATTTTTGGTTTCAATTCGACGTTTCTTCAACTATTATTCGCTTTGAACTATTTATACACTGATACTCGAAAAAACTGTAATGTACATAGATGCAATTATAAAAATACAGTCATTATTAGAAACTTATTAAAAACCTTCAGTTCTTCGGAGATAACTAAAGAATTATATCATGAAAGTTCCTCGTTTTTGCTTTCTACCAAACTTTCTACCAATAACTGGCTGAAATAGTATATTCTTCAACGAGCGTATTACGATAGCTATTATCCGAGAGAATAATGCTCATTATACGAGAGTAGAAAACTATACTTTCTCTACGACTATCCATTTATTTATAATTCATATATATATATATATATATAAAACTACACGTTGTCGACATGTATTCAAGTGACTCGTCGGGTCAGTCTCGATGGGGCCGCTAACGGTGGAACGATCGATGATATTTCGTAAAGGCATCGTCTATGGAAATATCCGAAAAGTGGGCGATCTTGTGAGCGCAGTATAACTGGACAAGGGGATCTGAGCTTTATAAATCATCAGTTGACGCGAAGCGAAATAGAAAACCAAGTTTTTGGAAGGCACTTTTGGCAATGGACCTCACATGGTTTTTCCACGAAAGGGTACTGCTGAAGGTAATACCGAGTATAGGAATGGAAGATTTCATTGGTGCCTATGGATATTCCTGACATAGTTAATCAGAGAATTCTAACAAGTTGTTGGTTCTTCATTCTAGCGCCATCTATGAACAATTATTTCCCCCACGACTCCCACTAATTGTAAAAGTTATTTAATAAATTATTCCGTTCTTTATTTGTGTTGTACATTCGTCACATCATCGAAAGCTTTCATATAATTCATCTATATATTTTTTAAAACTGTACAAAAACAATAATCCACCTTGTTCCACCCCCTCTTCCATTAGAGGTAGAAAGAGAAGGAAGTTATTTGAAAAAAACATGATTATACAATTATTCCAGTTGCGGTCTCAAATACTGGTAATGTAATACCCACAGCCGATGACACATTATGGTATCTGGAAAATCTATTATTGTTAAAATGATGTGGTACTTGAACAAAGAAATGTTATCACGAGAATATTCTGGAGAAACAACCGATGGCTGATTGCCGATTCCATAATTGAGTGAAAGACTCTTTTTGATTTAAAAGATCAGTTCGAATAGTTGATTGATTTCATAATGTCACTTCGATAAATATACCTTAATATTTCATTAGAAATCGAGCCTAAGTAATTTGTAGTTTTTCAGTATATTTTTTGTACAAGCTTTTATTAAGTTTCACCTGTCTCGGTGACTGCCTGTAATCAAATTTGACCCACTTGAAATTTGGCAGGTGTTCATAATTCCAGAAAAATGCATTATGACATGTAAGTTAGAGAAAAAACAAAATGGCGGCTCCAAGATGGCGGACGAGATTTGTTATTATGGCCCGATTCTATTCGAAGTTGGTGTGTGGGGGTTTTTGAGGTAGGAGATTTTGAACTTTTTTGCCAAAGTTCAGAAATTTAAGATGGCGCATAGTGGTCCCAAATTCCCAAAAAAACGGCAAAGAATGAAAAACGTACTCAATTCAGATGGAAGTGTGTGATCGATGGTTTTTGGAGTCGCTGATTACAAATATTCGAAGTCAAAATTTAGAAAAACAAAATGACGGCTCCAAGATGGCAAAAAAAATTTGTGATTATGATCCGATTCGATTCAAAATTGGTATTTGGAAGTTTTCGATGTCAGAGTTATGAATTTGTTGGCAAAATTTATAAATTCAAAATGGGAGTTCCAAGATGGCGAAATATTTTTTGTGATTATCGTCCAATTTTATTGAAAAAATTTCATGAAAACGTTTTTGGGCTCGGAGATTATGAATGGCACGGGATTTTTATGATTATGGTTCGATTTCAATCTGGTATGAGGGGTTTTCGAGGTCGGAGATTTTGAATTTTTTGTCAAAATTTATAAATCCAAGATGGCGGACGAATTTTATTGTTATGAAACAATTCTCTTCAAAACTGGTATGTGGGGGTATTTTGGGAAGATCATGAATGTGTTGAAATTCATAAATTCAAGATGTCGACTCCAGGATGGCTGGCGAGTTGATATTTAGGTAGCCTCCTAATTGAAGATGTAGGTCGCTCAAAACTCACAGGAAAAAGGCTTTGAAATAACCATGCTTTATCGAAAATCCATAAAAATAAAAATAAGGACAAGCTTTTAGTTGAATGCGCTGAAAGGTAAAACATTATTTCTTTGGATTTGTGCTATTGTATTACAAGCCGACAAGCTCTTACAATTTTTTTTTTTATTTTTAGTGCATTTGAAAAGAACTTTGTCTCTAATTTTTTTTAATTATCATTACTATTTTATATAAGGCGGTAATCACAAAATATCTAACCTAGCCTAACCCAACACACGTTTTCCTTGACGTAAACCACCAGCAAAAGAACGAATAAACACAAGACTACACACTCAAGGCTGCTACCTACCTATATACCTATGATTAGGTATGTGGGTCAAAGGTTACGTCTTACCTGTCTCCTGAACGCATCGGGCATCGTAAAGGTGGACGAAATCCAGCAATACGTATTGATGACATGAGTGGGCAGTCCATCGACTATGCATTGAATAGGGTTGCCTACGAATTGATTGGCCGTGATAATGAGACTGCATGCCAGCAACAGAGCGCACGTGAAGGTATTGTGCATGCGGAAAATGGCACAATCTATAACGATGTCTCGGTATTTGAGGTAATCCGCTAGTCCTCCCAGTAACTTGAACATTGTCGGCTAGTGTATGTTTACTATTCGGGTGTCACTATTATTATTATCTTGTTATTGCATCGGCGGGCAGTGTGTCCGTATCGCAGACAATCTTGTCTTCCGAGAATAGTCACTTATTTCGGGTTCGCGTTCGTACTCACTAGAGCGCACCACGGGTTTTCATTGATACTGTCACTGATCATTTTCACTAAATCAAAACACTGTTTGTATTGTGTATTGCTTTACGATTTACGATGAATTCTCTCGGTTGTATAAGTTGCTACTGCGTTCTTTTCCCCCTCGGTTTGTCGACTCCCCACTATTACAGTACAGTCGGCCAGAGCAAGAGCGGTCGCTGTGACCGCTTTGATCGTTCTTGCTGGCTCACTGTAGCTTCGAGAGTCTAATCTCTATACGAACTCTAGGCGGTGTTACACTTTTTCCGTGCAATGTCTCCTCAACTTCGTGGAGCTGTTTCAACCAGTACCGGTAATTTTAGCGATGGGTGAGAATGGTTACCTGATGCATTAGTCCCTATATCATTTTCTAATCTCGCCCTTATAGAGGTCTAGTAGTTATAGCTTTTCTTGTTTTAATTTTGATTTTTCGTTTTAAATTGTGGATTTAATATTCAACATATACATAATTCAAAATTCATAAAAAAAAATTTTTGGAACTCGTATGAAAAGCCTTAAAATTAGAATTTTGACATTATGTTTTTTGAACGTTTTTTTTCAAATCATGGTTGATCGGGTTAATTTGAAAATAGGTAAAAAATTTGTGAACAAGTTTAATTTGTTTTTCCTATATGGGCGTTATTTTTCATGCAATAATTTTCTAGATATTGGAAGTTTGAGAAAAACTCAAAGTGCAGACGTTCGTTAAAAAGCTTACCAACTCTATGTTTGACTAGCAATCAATTTCAAATTCGGTGAGCGTATCGAAAAATAATTAAATTTCACAAAAATGATATAGAAAAAATTAAACAAATTTTTGTCGGGAACACGGCGGCTCCGAACGATATATAACATTTTCAACCGACGCGACGAACGGATCAAGATAAAGCAATTCTGCGAACGCCAATTGATTCAGCATGACAAAATTAGTATATACTGTGATTTTCAAGTCGATCAACATCATATGAATTTTCTGACAAAAAACATCAAAACCACCTATAACACCTACAAGCGAACTGTTAGGACAGCAAACGATAACTTTCTCTTGTAAGAAATTTTCTTAGCTTTCTTTTTATATAACTATGTATTTAACGAATGTGTCTCGTTATGGTCGCAAAATGCGAAAAATGTAAAACATGCGCTAAACTCCGGCATCCTAGCACACAACAACACCTATAATATCTACAAGCGAACTGTTAGGCCAGCAAACAATAACACCCTTTTGTAAGAAATTTACTTAGCTTTCTTTCTATATACCTATGTATTTAATGAATGTGTCTCGTTATGGTCGCAAAATGCGAAAAACGTAAAACATGCGCTAAACTCCGGCATCCTAGCACACAACAACACCTATAAAAACTACAAGCGAACTGTTAGGCCAGCAAACAATAACATCCTTTTTTAGGAAATTTTATTAGCTTTCTTTCTATATACCTATGTATTTAACGAATGTGTCTCGTTATGGTCGCAAAATGAGAAAAATGTAAAACATGCGCTAAACTCCGGCATCCTAGCACACAACAAAACCTATAATACCTACAAGCGCACTGTTAGGCCAGCAAACTATAACATCCTTTTGTAGGAAATTTTCTTAGCTTTCTTTCTATATACCTATGTATTTAACGAATGTGTCTCGTTATGGTCGCAAAATGCGAAAAAATGTAAAACATGCGCTACACTCCGGCATCCTAGCACATAAAACCACCTATAACACCTACAAGCGAAATGTTAGGCCAGCAAACGATAACATCCTCTTGTAGGAAATTTTCTTAGCTTTCTTTCTATATACCTATGTATTTAACGAATGTGTCTCGTTATGGTCGCAAAATGCGAAAAATGTAAAACATGCGCTAAATTCCGGCATCCTAGCACATAAAACCACCTATAACACCTACAAGCGAACTGTTAGGCCAGCAAACGATAACATCCTCTTGTAGGAAATTTTCTTAGCTTCTTTTGTATATACCTATGTATTTAACGAATGTGTCTCGTTATGGTCGCAAAATGCGAAAAATGTAAAACGTGCGCTAGGATCTGCCATCCTAGCACATAAAACCGCCAACGAAAAATATTTCCAAAAATTATAGAATTTTTTCAATATTTTTCCCGTATTTAACGCCATAAATTCAACATGACACAGTATTTGAAAAATGAAAAATGATAATAGTTCGAAAATATGAATATGAAATTCATAAAATCTTTTGTGGAATCATCTGCGACTGAAAGACAAACTTTAGTCGCTATTTTCCATCGTTCAAGATAACCTCTTGGGAGGTATTCAGTTAGAGTCTTTTCACAATATCTATCAGATGTAGTTCAATGTCCAGCGTGGCTTGTGCCGGGGAAGTAGTTGTTTTCTGTTAGATATTACAAATAAGTCACATTTTTCATTTTTCAATTTTTATGGAGAATGTTCCCCTTTTCAACAGAAAAATGATAAATTTCAAAATCAGTCCAACTCAAACTGCACACGTTCGTAAAAACGCCCACCAAATCTATAGTTCACTAGGAATCGATTTCAAATTTGGTCAGCGTATAGGAAAAATATTGAATTTAACGAATATAATATAGAAAAAAATTAGAAAAATATTTGGAGGGAAAACGGCAGCTGCAACCTCTAGATAACAGTTTCAACCGACGACCGGATCGAGATAGAGCAATTCTGCGAACGCCAATCGATTCAGCATGCCAAAATTAGTATATGCTGTGATTTTCAAGTCGATCAACATCATATGAATTTTCAGCCGAAAAAACATCAAAGGGTTATACCTTAAAAATGGCCAAAAATCCAAAGTCACCAGATTCACTCGAAATCACCACTGATGTACTCAAAATTTTATGCTGATTTCGAAAATGTATGATATGAATATGTTCGGATACACCGTGTACCATAAAACAACGATAAATGTGTAAGAAAAATTGTATCACAAGGATCCGACAACCTAGCACACAAAACCACCTATAACACCTATAAGCGAACTGTTAGGCCAGCAAACAATAATATCCTCTTGTAGGAAATTTTCTTAGCTTTCTTTCTATATACCTATGTATTTAAGGAATGTGTCTCGTTATGGTCGCAAAATGCGAAAAATGTAAAACATGCGCTAAACTCCGGCATCCTAGCACATAAAACCACCTATAACACCTACAAGCGAACTGTTAGGCCAGCAAACGATAACATCGTCTTGTAGGAAATTTTCTTAGCTTTCTTTCTATATACCTATGTATTTAACGAATGTGTCTCGTTATGGTCGCAAAATGCGAAAAATGTAAAACATGCGCTTCCTGAATATTCTTCATAGAAGGAATGAAAAAATTACAGATTTTTCCTTGATATTTCCCTATAACAGTTCTGCAACTTGATAAACTGATTTCAATTTCACTTGATGAGAGTTTTGTTAACAAGTTCAGTGTCAACATGAGCTGTGAATTTTTGGTGTTTTGGTCCAATATGTGATTGTAATCAGACCTGATTGAAAGCTCTGAAATCTGAAACAGTATGAAACTGAAAGAAAGTTCTGCTACAATGACAAAGGGGGACAAACAGCGCAAAGTTGCACTTTCCCGAGGAGCGAATTTTTTTGTCGCTCACCGAGCGACAAAGTATCCAAAACGCTCGCTGAGTTATCATGGAAACCATAATAGAAAAACGTCAAATGTATTTGACAAATGTCAACCATTTCATGAACAACGCGTGATTTTAAGATCGTCATCCAAAATTTTTCGAAATAGGGCAAGTGTTTGATAGATTTATCAGAAAAAAAATCCATTAGATCACTTTCTTTGTGCACTTTTATGCCTGTATACTACTAGCAGTATAATAATATGGCGGATGCATTGGTTTCATTTCAGAGGAAAGCAATTCTGAAAACTAACTGTTACGTTAAGGGTTTAAAATTTGACGTTATTTATTATTATTGTTACAGAACATAAGGCATGACAAAAAAAAATTGTAGAATAGTAGGTACAGCTGGGCAAACATATACATTATAACATTTATAACTGAATGTACAATAATTTATACTCCTCTCTTTATCGTCCGAATACTACCGAAAACTCATTTCGAATTCATGGACAAAAAACTCGAAAATCGACGAAAAATGTATAATCAATAAGACTAGTTCATGCAAATGCGAAATTCTCAAAAAGAATATCTCTTTTTCATTTTAACTCCATGAAATGAAACGGGAAAAAAATATATTTTTTACGAATTTCGCATTTGCATGAACTACCCAATAATATAAACAAAGAAACTAAGACTGATTCACAACTTTTATTACTGATTTGTTAATTCTGGTGAGTGATTGAGGTGGTAGGACAGCAATAGATTGTAGAATAGTTCTCACCTCTTCGTATAAACGTGTTGTAAGCAGAAAATTGAGTGAGATCATTTCCAAAAACGGGAGATACTGAAGATGTGCATTCTTACACGTACCTGCATAAAGTTCGAGTTGCACATTATTGTGCAACTATTATTCATTGAATGTTGTTTTACTATTTAATTACGAGGATATGAGTGTTCAAACTCGTTACTAACGAAAATACCGTTGAATCAAAACCGTAAACAGATAATAATAATAAAATAATAACAAATGTCAATATCTACCTTTCCATTTGTACACGTCAATTTCAGTTGAATATGGGACAAGACAATATTATGTTAGTGTTAGTGTTTAAAAAAGTGATTTTATCATTATTATTTTTTCATCTTCAGCGAGCTCTTAATCAAAGCTTGAAGAATACTATTCTTCAATCAAATCTATGCATAGGTTTTTTGCATACCTAGATTCTCATTGTACAAGTTCAAGCAAGTTGGAAATAATAGCAATATTCTGAATTTGTTCGAGTGCCAAACGTGATAGTAGGGCTCAGAATGTGGAATAAACAAAAATAAATACTTTTCGATATCTCAATCCCACATGATATCGTTGGAGAAATGTCTTGTAAGCAAAGCGAGTCAACATTTGATTAGGTATTGTGCAAAGCTGTCTGTATGTGTTGGACATGGAGTTGACGTAATATGTAGATTATGCTGAACTGGCTGTGGCATTTTTCTCCATATAATATTCGCAAAGTTGAAGGACAACAATAGTGTTTTGCTGATTCAGTTGAAATAATGGATTGGATGGCAAGATCAGGAGGTGAGAGTGTGATGATCTGATATTTTCTATTATGTAGGCGTTGATATTTTGTTTAGAAATATTATACCTAGTTTCTAGGAAAACAATACAGTCGACAAATAGATGCAAAACAAAAATCACGAAGCTTTCGTAAATAAAGGGTAAACAAACTGTGCAGGTAGCAGTAATTTACATATCATAAGCCGGTTTAGAATTTTTTTCTTTTTATATTTTAAAATATACAAGAATCTTTCACAGAATTGGGGTACACAATTCTATTAAAGATTTGCACCAATATTTCCAAAAGTACGATGTCAGTTTCTATTGAACTGAACAAGATTGATCGATATACAGGTGCGTCCAAATAATGTACATATGGGTGAATTTTTCAACTAGTCCAATTCACTAATCCCTGTTTCTACGTCGAAATGATTCAATCATTATCTCAGATAACATTTAGAATTCATTTCAGATTTTTTTCTTTTCATTTAGAGTCTTTTTACAATATCTATCGGATGTAGTTCAATGTCCAGCGTGGCTTTAGCTGGGGAAGTAGTTGTTACAAAATAATAACATTTTTCAATTTTCATGGAGAGTATTCCCCTCTCCATCTTGTTCATATTGTCAAATAAAAATCATAGTTTACCAAAACAGGAATTTTACTAAAATTTCAAGTGAAATTGTATTTCGTTTGCTTAAAAAATCTGTCAGTCAACCGTCGCTACATGAATTTGTGGGTGTGTTTGAATATTCGCGGTTTCCGATATCGTTACTGAAATTCAAGGCTTCGACGCCTTCAACCCAATTTTCTGTAACCCAATCGAACGTATCGGAGCAGTTCTTTCCAGTTCTGCACAACGCCACATGTAAATTAAAAACTGCGACCTCGTTTCGACAGATACTACTATTGCACAACAATACAAGATCGACGACAGTGACGCCAGAAATGAAATTCTCTTTTTGCATGTTGTTAAAATTCGTTCACTTTCAAACGAAGTCATGCGCAACATTTTACAAGGATCGAAGGCAATCTACGGATCTGGCCGAAAGGACGTGTGGTAATATTTTTGGGGTGATCATTTTTTGATTGTGTTGAATTTTTGTTGGAGAATTCCTATTGATTAATAACGATGATAACTCAGTAGATATGAATGAGAGGAAGACTAAAGAAAGGTTATTTGGCCAAGAAGAACATTTTACGTATACTGTATTTGTATTCAATCACTTGTGAGTAGTATCTGAACATAATTGTTACATAATCTCCTAATCATTGAAATTCTTATTTTTTTTCGTTCGGCATAGAAAAACCAATAAAATTATATTAGTTTTTCAAGCATTATACTAATGTTCAGTTTCAGAAACATGGCAGGGAATTCTCAACTCTCTTTATCGGCAACATCGCTCGCCCAACAAGTCGATTCTTCATTTCAGACACAAAAAGAAAATAAAACTCGCAAAACATCCCATCCCATGTTTAATCACCTCATCTCGAATGCGATTTTTTTTCTTCTTCCCGAGCGGTTATAGGCCAATCATTTTAGCGAAAATGAGGAAAACTTACAAAAGGAAGGAAACGTTCGCTATAGTTGTATTTTAGTACTCAATGAAACTATATAAATTTGGACCCTCGTACAAGCCCGGCAACATTGTTGACATGCCAAGATCGTTTCTTTACGTTCGCTACTCTTTTGGATTTCTTCCAACAAAAGTATGAATAAATTATTTTTCGTCCTAACCCTATAGAAAGTGCACACTTTCCTCCCTCAAATCAGGGAGGAAACTCATACTTTTCCTCCCCTGGGAGGAAAAGTAGTTTTTCTCCCTAGGGAGAAAAAATTGGCACATAATATTGCCTATTGAAAAATTAACACTGAATCTCAATCCCAAATGCTATCCACATATCCAATAATTTATATCTCTAACAGAAGAAAAAAAGGAAAACAACTTGCTTGGAAAAAAAAATTACCGATTGACGCAATCGAACCCAACCCAATACCTTCAGTTTCCTAGTCAGCGTCAGCGTCGCCATTAAGAGTAATTTAGATGGGTATGAATTAATTTTGTATACTTTCCATCATGCAAGTACAGACCCGTTTCAAACAAAAGCAGTTGAGATGCGTTCCAAATTTACAAAAAAAGGTTTATTAAGTGGGTACGAGGAAAAATTATATGTATTACATGGGAGTGAAGTGCCTTTTTCTCCCTTGGATGTTTGCTGCCCTCAGCTTGGCGTCGGGCAGTTAACTACATCCTGCGGGAGTAAAAGTGGCACTTTCCTCCCTCGTAATACAAATAGCTATATTCACTCTGATGCCTAACACAGAAATGGTCGCAAAATTGGTGAATTATAAAGGATTATTATATTTTCTCTGTTGTCACCATTTTGCGAATCTTTTGCATTTTTTCTACAAAGTAACAGAATTGCGATTCATATTTCCGATGTGGCAAATTTGTATAATTTTATTGAGCACTTGCCTTTTGTTGATTTTTGATTTTGAATGCTCAAATGATTGGCCTATTAGTCTTCTCTTCGTGTCTGCACATGTTCTTCGGTCCTTAGCTCGTCGGTTTTTCGCAAGTTGCCGCTTATGACAGAGCGTTTCAGATGCAAATGCAAATCGGTGATTATCCGAATCTTTTAGATTATACAGCGTTTTCGAATGGCGAAAATTATATATTCTCGGAGCCTGCGTCCACTTTTCAGTTTATACCCTTCAGGGGTTGAATCATGCAAGAGTTCTATTTCACATAATCATTTAATTTTTGTAATCTGATGTGTGAATATTTTTGAAGTATTTCTAAAAACCTCTTTGAAATACATAGAACCAATTAGGTCTAAATTTTTGCTATAACACCAATTTTCCAAGATCACACAGCGTTTCCAAAATAGTGGTGCGAAGTTTTCCCTCATTTGAAACACTGATTTTTTTCATGAGGAAAAACTTGTAGTATGGACCACCTTTCGAAGCAGTGATTTCCAAAGCTTTGCCGTACGTAGGAGGAACGAGACCTACCAAAGACATGAAGTGAAGTGACGGCATATGGATGTGAGGACTGAGATCAACGGGTTAGACTCGATGGGACCGCTATCGGTGGATCGATTGATGATATTTCAGAAGAGCATCGTCTTTCCCATGAATATATCTATGAAACAGACAGATTGTCAAGCTTTTTGTAGTGGTCTAGAAAAAAGAGCGAGCTTCGGAGTCGGGCTATTTACACAAAATAGGAAAATAAACTCATGCAGTTCTAGACATCATGCTTTCATAGCAAATCATCGTTAATTTTGATGTACTTGTATAACTACTTCCGAAAATGGATTGGCACTTATGATATAACCAGCAAAGTCACCAGACCTTCAGACTTTTTTGTGGGCTATATTAAAAATGAAGAATCTAGAGAAAATTTTGAAAACAAGGAATACTCACTTCTCTCGGTACGATCAGCGTTTGACAGAAATATCCTTGAAATGTTGAATCTCTTTTTTCCATTGTAACCTACTGTGTTACTTTTACGGTTACCGAGATCCCCATGCTGTTCATCCTCATTTTATGGGCACACTGTAATATACAATAAATCACGTCAGAGATATAGATTTCTACTTTATTGCCGAAAATGCACATATCTAGGTACAAGAAAACAGATCAATATTAGAACTGAAAGGGTCATAACATAGAAACATCCTAGAAAAAGGAGAGTTTTAACATAATTAGTTTTGGGGCACCGAGCACGAAAGATCTGGAGTCAGTCATTCCATTACCTATTTTGAATGATATAGAGTTCATTATGCTTCCTCAGAGAGTTGATAATTTACCTGTCACTTTGATATTAGGAATCAAATGAATTTGTATAGAGGTCTTATGGCTTGGAGACGATACAGTGGTGACTAATATAACATAAGTAAGATAGTAAATTGATTTTAAAAATTTTTCAGATCTGAATTTTCGGCACATGCGAAAAATATATCCCATTAACTTGTTACATTTTCCAGCTATATAGCCGATGTGAAAATTGAAAGACACTTTGGAATAAAAAATGATTCCTAGATCTTTTACATGATACATTTTTTTGAATAATGTCATTCTCTTCAGAGGTAAGTAGTGATTTTGATGAATGAAATTGCTGAACATTCTTTGTTATTGATGAACAATCAGTCAGTTTCACAATAACACGAGCAACCAGATTATTCAAATCTTGCTGGATTGAACAACTTAATTTTTTTCAATCACAGAACATAACTTCGAGTCATTAGCGTGGAACAAAAATTCACTGTGATTGAAATACTGTGGTTCATATCATTGATGTAAACTGAAAATAATAATGGTCCCAAACGGGATCCTTGAGGAATACCGGGCGTTACATTAGTTAACACAAATTATGTTGAAACGTGGTGAGCTTTTTTCATTCTTGAATATTCTATATTTCATATTCATTAAAGTTGCCAATTGCCAGTAAATTCGCTTCGAAGAAAATTTGATATACTCTCAGTAGGTAAGTCTAGTATGACTACATACGAGTTGAATTATAACCTATACAATCATTCTTACAATGACTTGTAAAAGCATCATCGACTAAGCGTTTGAAACATATAATAGAATCAGAAAGGGAAGCGCATTTTTAAATAAATACCAGCCCATTCAATTTCACATTGTTTCATCGAAAGGATCTCAATGTGCATTCGATAACGAGGTGTAAATGGAATGTCACATTGGGCTAATTTCGAGTCACATTCTGCATCACATGTTGATGTCTCAAACTGACCAACGAGGCACCGAATAGACGTTTATGCGACGATAATGGAAGTCACATTGCGATTCACTGATGTGATCTGAAACATTAATGTGAAGCCCACTACCATCTCCGAGACCATTCTGTGTTAACTGGGGTAAGATGATGATGTATTCCAAGAAAGAACAGAAACTATTGGGAATTTGGGTAGCAGTAAATCCCATGTATAATACAGTAGTTTCTCGAAAAATCACTGAATTCTCAAAATCTTTGTTGAATATCGCTTTCTGAAAAAAGCCTTCGGTACAAAATTATCGTGGATTCGAGGAATCGAATATCGGCTGGCAATCCCGCACTGCACCTACATAGAATTCGAAAGGCAAAAACGCATGCGTCGCGTAGCCTCGACGCAGGGTACCGTAGCATGTTTGTGTTCCGCGGAAAGTAGTTTCGAGCGACAAGAACCAGAAGCATGTGCGATGGGTTTTATTTACGGATTTCCATAGCAACCGAACCACCTGTTGTGGTTACCAGAATTATTTTCGTTTGTTTATTTCATTCGAATTTGTTTGTATTGAGTAATTATGAAAGCGGAGTTCCGTATTGTCCGATTTGTTTATTTTTTTTTTGGATCGTTAATGGCTTGCTTTTACGTTAGTATGCGTGTGTGGCGTTATGGATTCATTGATTGACGAAAAATAAAAATAGTTCGGGTCTAATTTAAATTCGTGAAATATTGTTTTTGAACTGGTTAAATCTGATATCTAGCCATTTTAATAACTGAATAAGGAAGTATGGTTTTAGGGCTTTTTTCACTTGAAAAAAAAAACGGCCGCTAGGAACTACCAGACTGAACTTTTATTATTCAATAGGTACAGGTCTACTCGCCTAGCTGAAAACGTGAGAACGTGATGCGCACTCGTAGCACAACGGATTATAGTCCATCATAATATATCCAGTGATAAGGCACTCAACATAAACGTACGCGCAATTTCACAAGTTCAGCTAGGTTTGTCGAACTGTATATAATATGATTCAGCACCTAAATTGTCACGACTTGGACATGAAATACGTTACTGGCTCCTCATCTGTAATGAATATCATGTAAAAGTGAACTTTTGATGACAGTTTTCGCAGGGTCGGAGAGAGCCAGCATTGGGCCTGATGGGGCAGAGTATGCAGCTGGGCCTATACCTCCTTTCCTTTTCTATTTATACCATCAGTTCTCGAAGTTTTTTGGAACTGGTCAAAAATGCAAAAATTAGCGACGCCCTTGCCGGGACATTTGCCCCCCTGCCCCACCCTCTCTCCGGGCCTGAGGTTTCGAAAAAGGTTTTCATTGTTACAACCAATTTGCATTTTAATGCATCTTTTGTGAGTGTTAATGCATTTATAATTCATCTGGCGAAAATTTGCATTTAAGTTAAACCAGAAAATTGCGATTTAATGACTTTAATTATTTGTTTTGCGTTACCTGGAATTGCTCAAGTAGAAAATGTAAGCATTGAAGATCTTGAGAACAAACTGTTAACTATAAAAGACTGGAATTCTTCGTACACTTACTTCCAGAACTAACTGGGGAAAGCAACAACAATCGATTTCTTTTTCGAGCATTTCAATATATGTATACTGGGTGAGAGAAATTATCCGATTCAAATCATGAACTGAAATGTCTACGTAAGGTTAGTTCATTCTGGTTAGATCAGACTCCACACAATTGACTAACTTTATTATGCAGTAACTATCTATCTTTTGTATACCATTCTACAGGGTGTCCCAAACTAGCCGAGATATTCAGTTGGAACAAAATCTATAATTTTCAGCTGTAAGAATACTACAAATTACAACGCAATTTCATTTTATTACAAACAGTTAACCTCACAAACTCACTTCTACTGTAAAATGAAAATTTTATTAAGTTTAAAATCCGCTAAAAAAAGACAGAAAAGTAAGATTACACTTTATTTCAAGGTTTTACAAATTATCTTAGGTCCAAATGTTTCGATTAACATTTCCATGCAATTAGCAATTGCGGAGATAGCCTTGTAGGAACTCTGCACGGAAATTCATTAGATGTAATTCAACGTTCGTCGTGGTATAAGCCAGGAAAGTAGTTGTTTTCTGATGGATTTTCCTATAGTATAGGATTAATGCAGTGAGCATCCTGGTATGGCAGGACATCTAGTGTTGAAGCTTCAATAAGTTAGGAGTACATGTAGTTATTATCGTTTGGGTCGTAATCTGCGACAAGCATTTTGAATCTTATTCTTCAGGTCATCTGAGTCATGAGGTTTACACAGATATACCATATTCCCACAAGAAAAAATCTAACGGGGAAAGATGAGGCGAACGTGCAGACCACCTTATTTTCATGGGAAACTGAATTTAAAATTTAAAAATTAATTTTCTCAGCTTTTTATCATCCGATTTTGAATCGGAAAAACTGGTGAAACTGGACATTTCTATAAGAATATGTTAAAAAATATACAGGGTGCTATTTAAAATTTCAGAGCGGGAGTGAATTTTTAAGGGTAGCTGTTTGTAATGAAATGAAATTGCGCTGTAATTTTAAAGTATCCTCTCAGCTGAAAATAATAGACTAAATATCTCGGCTAGTTTAGGAACTGGAACCTGGCTAAATCAGTTTGGGACACCCTGTATATACCAACACATATTCATATGTATAATTAATTATCATTATTACTACTTGCCTAGAATTACAAATTCGATATCGAACCTGGGAAAAATTTGAAATATGTTGAATCGCTTTGCTGCAAAGTTAAAGTACAATTTAATCTCTAGTCACGTCGTCTGAGAAAGAAAAACAACCATACTTAAAAGATTTTATAAGTTACACGTTACGCTACTTCAACAGATGACGTGGAATTTTATTACACATTTCAACAAACACGACTACCATATACTGGTCGAACAGCATTCGGAATTTCTCTATTTGCGACGTTATTTCCATTATGGTTGTGAGAGATCGGCAAATACAAGTCCATCGTTCTGTAAACGAACAGCCGATTTTTATATTCATATGGCTGCAGAAGATAAATAACGCAAACCTGTTCAATATTTGTTTTTCGTCCGACACTTCTTCGTATTCATGGATGGTACGTGAGAATACTGACAAAATAACGATGTGAATTGTAGACTAGCGTCTTTTTTGAAGATATATTCTCAGGGTTGAACCCATTTGTTCTTATCGAAGGAGAAAACCCTTGCACAGTCTTCATCAGAGGGGATGGGGTAAATTTAAATATTTATTACTCAAGAGAAACTATATATTGTTGACTTGAGTTCCTCCACCTACCTGCGCTAATCGTTATCCGGTATATAGCCAAATTTCTCCACGGTACCGAAGTATTCATAATAAAAAAAATAGGTTCTATTTCTATCAGTAAGTAAGTAAGTGCGACGAAAGTGAATACATACATTTTGAGAGGAGTGATTATTTAGTCTGATCTAACCTGAACGAACTAACCTTACGTAGACGGTAAAAATATCTCCGAAAAAAAAACGGAAAAAACTCGGAAAAAAACAGGAAAAAACGCAAAAAACCCTACGAATAATAATAAAATTTCTACGCAGCCAAATGTCTACATGAGGTTAGTTCGTTCTGGTTAGATCAGACTAAATAATTACTACTCGCAAAATGTATGTATTAAATTTCCATGCACTCAATAGTATACGTAAGGTTAGTTCATTCTGGTTAGATGAGACAAAAAAATTATCCTTTTTTTTCAGGGAAAAATGAAAAGTAAAAAAGTTCAAAAAATTATCTATCATGATATACTCGACTTTTTTGTCCGTCGATTTTTTTTGTTCAAATTCCTCATATATGATAATTCGGCCATTCTGAATCGATTGGCGTTCGCAGAATTCGTCTATCTCTAACAGTTCTCGAGTTGGTCAGCTCTGAATAAGTTTTCAAATGATTTTTTTTGGCGCCAAAAATATTTCCGATGAGTTTTCGACATTTTCGTCCAAAGATTCGAAATCAGCACGTCAAAATACGTTCCAAAACAAAAATTTGAATTTCGTGAAATGAAAAATAAAATAGTTCAAAAAATTATCTATCATGATATAATACTCGACTTTTTTGTCCGTCGATTTTTTTCGTTCAAATTCTCAGTAAGTACTAATTCAGCCATACTAAATCGATTGGCGTTCGCAGAATTGGTCTATCTCTAACCGTTCTCGAGTTGGTCAGCTCTGAATCAGTTTTCAAACTGTTTTTTTGGCGCCAAAAATATTTCTGATCAGTTTTTGACATTTTCGTTAAAAGATTCGGCATCAGCACGTCAAAATACTTCCGAGGACAAAATTTTGAAATTTGAAAAATGAAAAATAAAAAAGTTCAGAAATTATCTCTCACGAGATCTCTCATGATATACTCGACTTTTTTGTCCGTCGATTTTTTGCATTCAAATTCTCAGTAAATACTAATTCAGCCATACTAAATCGATTGGCGTTCGCAGAATTGGTCTATCTCTAACCGTTCTCGAGTTGGTCAGCTCTGAATCAGTTTTCAAACGGTTTTTTTGGCGCCAAAAATATTTCTGATCAGTTTTCGACATTTTCGTTCAAATATTCGGAATCAGCACGTCAAAATACGTCCGAGGACAAAATTTTGAAATTCAAAAAATGAAAAATAAAAAAGTTCAGAAATTATCTCTCACGAGATCTCTCATGATATACTCGACTTTTTTGTCCGTCAATTTTTTGCGTTCAAATTCTCAGTATATACTAATTCAGTCATTCTAAATCGATTGGCGTTCGCAGAATTGGTCTATCTCTAACCGTTCTCGAGTTGGTCAGCTCTGAATCAGTTTTCAAACTGTTTTTTTGGCGCCAAAAATATTTCTGATCAGTTTTTGACATTTTCGTTAAAAGATTCGGAATCAGCACGTCAAAATACGTCCGAGGACAAAATTTTGAAATTTGAAAAATGAAAAATAAAAAAGTTCAGAAATTATCTCTCACGAGATCTCTCATGATATACTCGACTTTTTTGTCGGTCGATTTTTTGCATTCAAATTCTCAGTAAATACTAACTCAGCCATACTAAATCGATTGGCGTTCGCAGAATTGGTCTATCTCTAACCGTTCTCGAGTTGGTCAGCTCTGAATCAGTTTTCAAACGGTTTTTTTGGCGCCAAAAATATTTCTGATCAGTTTTTGACATTTTCGTTAAAAGATTCGGAATCAGCACGTCAAAATACGTCCGAGGACAAAGTTTTCAAATTTGAAAAATGAAAAATAAAAAAGTTCAGAAATTATCTCTTACGAGATCTCTCATGATGTACTCGACTTTTTTGTCCGTCAATTTTTTGCGTTCAAATTCTCAGTAAATACTAATTCAGTCATTCTAAATCGATTGGCGTTCGCAGAATTGGTCTATCTCTAACCGTTCTATAGTTGGTCAGCTCTGAATCAGTTTTCAAACTGTTTTTTTGGCGCCAAAAATATTTCTGATCAGTTTTTGACATTTTCGTTAAAAGATTCGGAATCAGCACGTCAAAATACGTCCGAGGACAAAATTTTGAAATTTGAAAAATGAAAAATAAAAAAGTTCAGAAATTATCTCTCACGAGATCTCTCATGATATACTCGACTTTTTTGTCCGTCAATTTTTTGCGTTCAAATTCTCAGTAAATACTAACTCAGTCATTCTAAATCGATTGGCGTTCGCAGAATTGGTCTATCTCTAACCGTTCTCGAGTTGGTCAGCTCTGAATAGTTTTTTTGGCGCCAAAAATATTTCTGATCAGTTTTCGACATTTTCGTTCAAATATTCGGAATCAGCACGTCAAAATACGTCCGAGGACAAAATTTTAAAATTCAAAAAATGAAAAATAAAAAAGTTCAGAAATTATCTCTCACGAGATCTCTCATGATGTACTCGACTTTTTTGTCCGTCAATTTTTTGCGTTCAAATTCTCAGTAAATACTAATTCAGTCATTCTAAATCGATTGGCGTTCGCAGAATTGGTCTATCTCTAACCGTTCTATAGTTGGTCAGCTCTGAATCAGTTTTCAAATGGTTTTTTTGGCGCCAAAAGCACTTCCGATGAGTTTTCGACATTTTCGTTCAAATATTCGGAATCAGCACGTCAAAATACGTCCGAGGACAAAATTTTTAAATTCAAAAAATGAAAAATAAAAAAGTTCAGAAATTATCTCTCACGAGATCTCTCATGATGTACTCGACTTTTTTGTCCGTCAATTTTTTGCGTTCAAAATCTCAGTAAATACTAATTCAGTCATTCTAAATCGATAGGCGTTCGCAGAATTGGCCTATCTCTAACCGTTCTATAGTTGGTCAGCTCTGAATCAGTTTTCAAACTGTTTTTTTGGCGCCAAAAATATTTCTGATCAGTTTTTGACATTTTCGTTAAAAGATTCGGAATCAACACGTCAAAATACGTCCGAGGACAAAATTTTGAAATTTGAAAAATGAAAAATTAAAAAGTTCAGAAATTATCTCTCACGAGATCTCTCATGATATACTCGACTTTATTGTCCGTCAATTTTTTGCGTTCAAATTCTCAGTAAATACTAATTCAGTCATTCTAAATCGATTGGCGTTCGCAGAATTGGTCTATCTCTAACCGTTCTCGAGTTGGTCAGCTCTGAATCAGTTTTCAAACGGTTTTTTTGGCGCCAAAAATATTTCTGATCAGTTTTCGACATTTTCTTTCAAATATTCAGAATCAGCACGTCAAAATACGTCCGAGGACAAAATTTTGAAATTCAAAAAATGAAAAATAAAAAAGTTCAGAAATTATTTCTCACGAGATCTCTCATGATGTACTCGACTTTTTTGTCCGTCAATTTTTTGCGTTCAAATTCTCAGTAAATACTAATTCAGTCATTCTAAATCGATTGGCGTTCGCAGAATTGGTCTATCTCTAACCGTTCTATAGTTGGTCAGCTCTGAATCAGTTTTCAAACTGTTTTTTTGGCGCCAAAAATATTTCTGATCAGTTTTTGACATTTTCGTTAAAAGATTCGGAATCAGCACGTCAAAATACGTCCGAGGACAAAATTTTGAAATTTGAAAAATGAAAAATAAAAAAGTTCAGAAATTATCTCTCACGAGATCTCTCATGATATACTCGACTTTTTTGTCCGTCAATTTTTTGCGTTCAAATTCTCAGTAAATACTAACTCAGTCATTCTAAATCGATTGGCGTTCGCAGAATTGGTCTATCTCTAACCGTTCTCGAGTTGGTCAGCTCTGAATGGTTTTTTTGGCGCCAAAAATATTTCTGATCAGTTTTCGACATTTTCGTTCAAATATTCGGAATCAGCACGTCAAAATACGTTCGAGGACAAAATTTTAAAATTCAAAAAATGAAAAATAAAAAAGTTCAGAAATTATCTCTCACGAGATCTCTCATGATGTACTCGACTTTTTTGTCCGTCAATTTTTTGCGTTCAAATTCTCAGTAAATACTAATTCAGTCATTCTAAATCGATTGGCGTTCGCAGAATTGGTCTATCTCTAACCGTTCTATAGTTGGTCAGCTCTGAATCAGTTTTCAAACTGTTTTCTTGGCGCTAAAAATATTTCTGATCAGTTTTTGACATTTTCGTTAAAAGATTCGGAATCAGCACGTCAAAATACGTCCGAGGACAAAATTTTGAAATTCAAAAAATGAAAAATAAAAAAGTTCAGAAATTATCTCTCACGAGATCTCTCATGATGTACTCGACTTTTTTGTCCGTCGATTTTTTGCGTTCAAATTCTCAGTAAATACTAATTCAGTCATTCTAAATCGATAGGCGTTCGCAGAATTGGTCTATCTCTAACCGTTCTATAGTTGGTCAGCTCTGAATCAGTTTTCAAACTGTTTTTTTGGCGCCAAAAATATTTCTGATCAGTTTTTGACATTTTCGTTAAAAGATTCGGAATCAGCACGTCAAAATACGTCCGAGGACAAAATTTTGAAATTTGAAAAATGAAAAATAAAAAAGTTCAGAAATTATCTCTCACGAGATCTCTCATGATATACTCGACTTTTTTGTCCGTCAATTTTTTGCGTTAAAATTCTCAGTAAATACTAATTCAGTCATTCTAAATCGATTGGCGTTCGCAGAATTGGTCTATCTCTAACCGTTCTATAGTTGGTCAGCGCTGAATCAGTTTTCAAACTGTTTTTTTGGCGCCAAAAATATTTCTGATCAGTTTTTGACATTTTCGTTAAAAGATTCGGAATCAGCACGTCAAAATACGTCCGAGGACAAAATTTTGAAATTTGAAAAATGAAAAATAAAAAAGTTCAGAAATTATCTCTCACGAGATCTCTCATGATATACTCGACTTTTTTGTCCGTCGATTTTTTGCATTCAAATTCTCAGTAAATACTAATTCAGTCATTCTAAATCGATTGGCGTTCGCAGAATTGGTCTATCTCTAACCGTTCTATAGTTGGTCAGCTCTGAATCAGTTTTCAAACTGTTTTTTTGGCGCCAAAAATATTTCTGATCAGTTTTCGACATTTTCGTTCAAATATTCGGAATCAGCACGTCAAAATACGTCCGAGACAAAATTTTGAAATTCAAAAAATGAAAAATAAAAAAGTTAAGAAATTATCTCTCACGAGATCTCTCATGATGTACTCGACTTTTTTGTCCGTCAATTTTTTGCGTTCAAATTCTCAGTAAATACTAATTCAGTCATTCTAAATCAATTGGCGTTCGCAGAATTGGTCTATCTCTAACCGTTCTCGAGTTGGTCAGCTCTGAATCAGTTTTCAAACGGTTTTTTTGGCGCCAAAAATATTTCTGATCAGTTTTTGACATTTTCGTTAAAAGATTCGGAATCAACACGTCAAAATACCTCCAAGGACAAAATTTTGAAATTTGAAAAATGAAAAATAAAAAAGTTCAGAAATTATCTCTCACGAGATCTCTCATGATATACTCGGCTTTTTTGTCCGTCGATTTTTTGCATTCAAATTCTCAGTAAATACTAATTCAGCCATACTAAATCGATCGGCGTTCGCAGAATTGGTCTATCTCTAACCGTTCTCGAGTTGGTCAGCTCTGAATCAGTTTTCAAACGGTTTTTTTGGCGCCAAAAATATTTCTGATCAGTTTTCGACATTTTTGTTCAAATATTCGGAATCAGCACGTCAAAATACGTCCGAGGACAAAATTTTGAAATTCAAAAAATGAAAAATAAAAAAGTTCAGAAATTATCTCTCACGAGATCTCTCATGATGTACTCGACTTTTTTGTCCGTCAATTTTTTGCGTTCAAATTCTCAGTAAATACTAATTCAGTCATTCTAAATCGATTGGCGTTCGCAGAATTGGTCTATCTCTAACCGTTCTATAGTTGGTCAGCTCTGAATCAGTTTTCAAACTGTTTTTTTGGCGCCAAAAATATTTCTGATCAGTTTTTGACATTTTCGTTAAAAGATTCGGAATCAGCACGTCAAAATACGTCCGAGGACAAAATTTTGAAATTTGAAAAATGAAAAATAAAAAAGTTCAGAAATTATCTCTCACGAGATCTCTCATGATATACTCGACTTTTTTGTCCGTCAATTTTTTGCGTTCAAATTCTCAGTAAATACTAATTCAGTCATTCTAAATCGATTGGCGTTCGCAGAATTGGTCTATCTCTAACCGTTCTATAGTTGGTCAGCGCTGAATCAGTTTTCAAACTGTTTTTTTGGCGCCAAAAATATTTCTGATCAGTTTTTGACATTTTCGTTAAAAGATTCGGAATCAGCACGTCAAAATACGTCCGAGGACAAAATTTTGAAATTTGAAAAATGAAAAATAAAAAAGTTCAGAAATTATCTCTCACGAGATCTCTCATGATATACTCGACTTTTTTGTCCGTCGATTTTTTGCATTCAAATTCTCAGTAAATACTAATTCAGTCATTCTAAATCGATAGGCGTTCGCAGAATTGGTCTATCTCTAACCGTTCTATAGTTGGTCAGCTCTGAATCAGTTTTCAAACTGTTTTTTTGGCGCCAAAAATATTTCTGATCAGTTTTCGACATTTTCGTTCAAATATTCGGAATCAGCACGTCAAAATACGTCCGAGGACAAAATTTTGAAATTTGAAAAATGAAAAATAAAAAAGTTCAGAAATTATCTCTCACGAGATCTCTCATGATATACTCGACTTTTTTGTCCGTCAATTTTTTGCGTTCAAATTCTCAGTAAATACTAATTCAGTCATTCTAAATCGATTGGCGTTCGCAGAATTGGTCTATCTCTAACCGTTCTATAGTTGGTCAGCGCTGAATCAGTTTTCAAACTGTTTTTTTGGCGCCAAAAATATTTCTGATCAGTTTTTGACATTTTCGTTAAAAGATTCGGAATCAGCACGTCAAAATACGTCCGAGGACAAAATTTTGAAATTTGAAAAATGAAAAATAAAAAAGTTCAGAAATTATCTCTCACGAGATCTCTCATGATATACTCGACTTTTATGTCCGTCGATTTTTTGCATTCAAATTCTCAGTAAATACTAATTCAGTCATTCTAAATCGATTGGCGTTCGCAGAATTGGTCTATCTCTAACCGTTCTATAGTTGGTCAGCTCTGAATCAGTTTTCAAACTGTTTTTTTGGCGCCAAAAATATTTCTGATCAGTTTTCGACATTTTCGTTCAAATATTCGGAATCAGCACGTCAAAATACGTCCGAGACAAAATTTTGAAATTCAAAAAATGAAAAATAAAAAAGTTAAGAAATTATCTCTCACGAGATCTCTCATGATGTACTCGACTTTTTTGTACGTCAATTTTTTGCGTTCAAATTCTCAGTAAATACTAATTCAGTCATTCTAAATCGATTGGCGTTCGCAGAATTGGTCTATCTCTAACCGTTCTCGAGTTGGTCAGCTCTGAATCAGTTTTCAAACGGTTTTTTTGGCGCCAAAAATATTTCTGATCAGTTTTTGACATTTTCGTTAAAAGATTCGGAATCAACACGTCAAAATACGTCCGAGGACAAAATTTTGAAATTTGAAAAATGAAAAATAAAAAAGTTCAGAAATTATCTCTCACGAGATCTCTCATGATATACTCGGCTTTTTTGTCCGTCGATTTTTTGCATTCAAATTCTCAGTAAATACTAATTCAGCCATACTAAATCGATCGGCGTTCGCAGAATTGGTCTATCTCTAACCGTTCTCGAGTTGGTCAGCTCTGAATCAGTTTTCAAACGGTTTTTTTGGCGCCAAAAATATTTCTGATCAGATTTCGACATTTTCGTTCAAATATTCGGAATCAGCACGTCAAAATACGTCCGAGGACAAAATTTTGAAATTCAAAAAATGAAAAATAAAAAAGTTCAGAAATTATCTCTCACGAGATCTCTCATGATATACTCGACTTTTTTGTCCGTCAATTTTTTGCGTTCAAATTCTCAGTAAATACTAATTCAGTCATTCTAAATCGATTGGCGTTCGCAGAATTGGTCTATCTCTAACCGTTCTATAGTTGGTCAGCGCTGAATCAGTTTTCAAACTGTTTTTTTGGCGCCAAAAATATTTCTGATCAGTTTTTGACATTTTCGTTAAAAGATTCGGAATCAGCACGTCAAAATAAGTCCGAGGACAAAATTTTGAAATTTGAAAAATGAAAAATAAAAAAGTTCAGAAATTATCTCTCACGAGATCTCTCATGATATACTCGACTTTTTTGTCCGTCGATTTTTTGCATTCAAATTCTCAGTAAATACTAATTCAGTCATTCTAAATCGATTGGCGTTCGCAGAATTGGTCTATCTCTAACCGTTCTATAGTTGGTCAGCTCTGAATCAGTTTTCAAACTGTTTTTTTGGCGCCAAAAATATTTCTGATCAGTTTTCGACATTTTCGTTCAAATATTCGGAATCAGCACGTCAAAATACGTCCGAGACAAAATTTTGAAATTCAAAAAATGAAAAATAAAAAAGTTAAGAAATTATCTCTCACGAGATCTCTCATGATGTACTCGACTTTTTTGTCTGTCAATTTTTTGCGTTCAAATTCTCAGTAAATACTAATTCAGTCATTCTAAATCGATTGGCGTTCGCAGAATTGGTCTATCTCTAACCGTTCTCGAGTTGGTCAGCTCTGAATCAGTTTTCAAACGGTTTTTTTGGCGCCAAAAATATTTCTGATCAGTTTTCGACATTTTCGTTCAAATATTCGGAATCAGCACGTCAAAATACGTCCGAGGACAAAATTTTGAAATTCAAAAAATGAAAAATAAAAAAGTTCAGAAATTATCTCTCACGAGATCTCTCATGATGTACTCGACTTTTTTGTCCGTCAATTTTTTGCGTTCAAATTCTCAGTAAATACTAATTCAGTCATTCTAAATCGATTGGCGTTCGCAGAATTGGTCTATCTCTAACCGTTCTATAGTTGGTCAGCTCTGAATCAGTTTTCAAACTGTTTTTTTGGCGCCAAAAATATTTCTGATCAGTTTTTGATATTTTCGTTAAAATATTCGGAATCAGCACGTCAAAATACGTCCGAGGACAAAATTTTGAAATTTGAAAAATGAAAAATAAAAAAGTTCAGAAATTATCTCTCACGAGATCTCTCATGATGTACTCGACTTTTTTGTCCGTCAATTTTTTGCGTTCAAATTCTCAGTAAATACTAATTCAGTCATTCTAAATCGATTGGCGTTCGCAGAATTGGTCTATCTCTAACCGTTCTATAGTTGGTCAGCTCTGAATCAGTTTTCAAACTGTTTTTTTGGCGCCAAAAATATTTCTGATCAGTTTTTGACATTTTCGTTAAAATATTCGGAATCAGCACGTCAAAATACGTCCGAGGACAAAAATTTTAAATTTGAAAAATGAAAAATAAAAAAGTTCAGAAATTATCTCTCACGAGATCTCTCATGATATACTCGACTTTTTTGTCCGTCGATTTTTTGCATTCAAATTCTCAGTAAATACTAATTCAGTCATTCTAAATCGATTGGCGTTCGCAGAATTGGTCTATCTCTAACCGTTCTATAGTTGGTCAGCTCTGAATCAGTTTTCAAACTGTTTTTTTGGCGCCAAAAATATTTCTGATCAGTTTTCGACATTTTCGTTCAAATATTCGGAATCAGCACGTCAAAATACGTCCGAAACAAAATTTTGAAATTCAAAAAATGAAAAATAAAAAAGTTAAGAAATTATCTCTCACGAGATCTCTCATGATGTACTCGACTTTTTTGTCCGTCAATTTTTTGCGTTCAAATTCTCAGTAAATACTAATTCAGTCATTCTAAATCGATTGGCGTTCGCAGAATTGGTCTATTTCTAACCGTTCTCGAGTTGGTCAGCTCTGAATCAGTTTTCAAACGGTTTTTTTGGCGCCAAAAATATTTCTGATCAGTTTTTGACATTTTCGTTAAAAGATTCGGAATAACACGTCAAAATACCTCCAAGGACAAAATTTTGAAATTTGAAAAATGAAAAATAAAAAAGTTCAGAAATTATCTCTCACGAGATCTCTCATGATATACTCGACTTTTTTGTCCGTCAATTTTTTGCGTTCAAATTCTCAGTAAATACTAATTCAGTCATTCTAAATCGATTGGCGTTCGCAGAATTGGTCTATCTCTAACCGTTCTATAGTTGGTCAGCGCTGAATCAGTTTTCAAACTGTTTTTTTGGCGCCAAAAATATTTCTGATCAGTTTTTGACATTTTCGTTAAAAGATTCGGAATCAGCACGTCAAAATACGTCCGAGGACAAAATTTTGAAATTTGAAAAATGAAAAATAAAAAAGTTCAGAAATTATCTCTCACGAGATCTCTCATGATATACTCGGCTTTTTTGTCCGTCGATTTTTTGCATTCAAATTCTCAGTAAATACTAATTCAGCCATACTAAATCGATCGGCGTTCGCAGAATTGGTCTATCTCTAACCGTTCTCGAGTTGGTCAGCTCTGAATCAGTTTTCAAACGGTTTTTTTGGCGCCAAAAATATTTCTGATCAGTTTTCGACATTTTCGTTCAAATATTCGGAATCAGCACGTCAAAATACGTCCGAGGACAAAATTTTGAAATTCAAAAAATGAAAAATAAAAAAGTTCAGAAATTATCTCTCACGAGATCTCTCATGATGTACTCGACTTTTTTGTCCGTCAATTTTATGCGTTCAAATTCTCAGTAAATACTAATTCAGTCATTCTAAATCGATTGGCGTTCGCAGAATTGGTCTATCTCTAACCGTTCTATAGTTGGTCAGCTCTGAATCAGTTTTCAAACTGTTTTTTTGGCGCCAAAAATATTTCTGATCAGTTTTTGACATTTTCGTTAAAAGATTCGGAATCAGCACGTCAAAATACGTCCGAGGACAAAATTTTGAAATTTGAAAAATGAAAAATAAAAAAGTTCAGAAATTATCTCTCACGAGATCTCTCATGATATACTCGACTTTTTTGTCCGTCAATTTTTTGCGTTCAAATTCTCAGTAAATACTAATTCAGTCATTCTAAATCGATTGGCGTTCGCAGAATTGGTCTATCTCTAACCGTTCTATAGTTGGTCAGCGCTGAATCAGTTTTCAAACTGTTTTTTTGGCGCCAAAAATATTTCTGATCAGTTTTTGACATTTTCGTTAAAAGATTCGGAATCAGCACGTCAAAATACGTCCGAGGACAAAATTTTGAAATTTGAAAAATGAAAAATAAAAAAGTTCAGAAATTATCTCTCACGAGATCTCTCATGATATACTCGACTTTTTTGTCCGTCGATTTTTTGCATTCAAATTCTCAGTAAATACTAATTCAGTCATTCTAAATCGATTGGCGTTCGCAGAATTGGTCTATCTCTAACCGTTCTATAGTTGGTCAGCTCTGAATCAGTTTTCAAACTGTTTTTTTGGCGCCAAAAATATTTCTGATCAGTTTTCGACATTTTCGTTCAAATATTCGGAATCAGCACGTCAAAATACGTCCGAGACAAAATTTTGAAATTCAAAAAATGAAAAATAAAAAAGTTAAGAAATTATCTCTCACGAGATCTCTCATGATGTACTCGACTTTTTTGTCTGTCAATTTTTTGCGTTCAAATTCTCAGTAAATACTAATTCAGTCATTCTAAATCGATTGGCGTTCGCAGAATTGGTCTATCTCTAACCGTTCTCGAGTTGGTCAGCTCTGAATCAGTTTTCAAACTGTTTTTTTGGCGCCAAAAATATTTCTGATCAGTTTTTGACATTTTCGTTAAAATATTCGGAATCAGCACGTCAAAATACGTCCGAGGACAAAATTTTTAAATTTGAAAAATGAAAAATAAAAAAGTTCAGAAATTATCTCTCACGAGATCTCTCATGATATACTCGACTTTTTTGTCCGTCGATTTTTTGCATTCAAATTCTCAGTAAATAC
Organism: Chrysolina haemoptera; assembly: GCA_958298965.1. Taxonomy (NCBI): domain Eukaryota; kingdom Metazoa; phylum Arthropoda; class Insecta; order Coleoptera; family Chrysomelidae; genus Chrysolina; species Chrysolina haemoptera. The sequence goes on along the minus strand of OY282602.1, from coordinate 656,080 downwards.
TAATTCAGTCATTCTAAATCGATTGGCGTTCGCAGAATTGGTCTATCTCTAACCGTTCTATAGTTGGTCAGCTCTGAATCAGTTTTCAAACTGTTTTTTTGGCGCCAAAAATATTTCTGATCAGTTTTCGACATTTTCGTTCAAATATTCGGAATCAGCACGTCAAAATACGTCCGAAACAAAATTTTGAAATTCAAAAAATGAAAAATAAAAAAGTTAAGAAATTATCTCTCACGAGATCTCTCATGATGTACTCGACTTTTTTGTCCGTCAATTTTTTGCGTTCAAATTCTCAGTAAATACTAATTCAGTCATTCTAAATCGATTGGCGTTCGCAGAATTGGTCTATCTCTAACCGTTCTCGAGTTGGTCAGCTCTGAATCAGTTTTCAAACGGTTTTTTTGGCGCCAAAAATATTTCTGATCAGTTTTTGACATTTTCGTTAAAAGATTCGGAATAACACGTCAAAATACCTCCAAGGACAAAATTTTGAAATTTGAAAAATGAAAAATAAAAAAGTTCAGAAATTATCTCTCACGAGATCTCTCATGATATACTCGACTTTTTTGTCCGTCAATTTTTTGCGTTCAAATTCTCAGTAAATACTAATTCAGTCATTCTAAATCGATTGGCGTTCGCAGAATTGGTCTATCTCTAACCGTTCTATAGTTGGTCAGCGCTGAATCAGTTTTCAAACTGTTTTTTTGGCGCCAAAAATATTTCTGATCAGTTTTTGACATTTTCGTTAAAAGATTCGGAATCAGCACGTCAAAATACGTCCGAGGACAAAATTTTGAAATTTGAAAAATGAAAAATAAAAAAGTTCAGAAATTATCTCTCACGAGATCTCTCATGATATACTCGGCTTTTTTGTCCGTCGATTTTTTGCATTCAAATTCTCAGTAAATACTAATTCAGCCATACTAAATCGATCGGCGTTCGCAGAATTGGTCTATCTCTAACCGTTCTCGAGTTGGTCAGCTCTGAATCAGTTTTCAAACGGTTTTTTTGGCGCCAAAAATATTTCTGATCAGTTTTCGACATTTTCGTTCAAATATTCGGAATCAGCACGTCAAAATACGTCCGAGGACAAAATTTTGAAATTCAAAAAATGAAAAATAAAAAAGTTCAGAAATTATCTCTCACGAGATCTCTCATGATGTACTCGACTTTTTTGTCCGTCAATTTTATGCGTTCAAATTCTCAGTAAATACTAATTCAGTCATTCTAAATCGATTGGCGTTCGCAGAATTGGTCTATCTCTAACCGTTCTATAGTTGGTCAGCTCTGAATCAGTTTTCAAACTGTTTTTTTGGCGCCAAAAATATTTCTGATCAGTTTTTGACATTTTCGTTAAAAGATTCGGAATCAGCACGTCAAAATACGTCCGAGGACAAAATTTTGAAATTTGAAAAATGAAAAATAAAAAAGTTCAGAAATTATCTCTCACGAGATCTCTCATGATATACTCGACTTTTTTGTCCGTCAATTTTTTGCGTTCAAATTCTCAGTAAATACTAATTCAGTCATTCTAAATCGATTGGCGTTCGCAGAATTGGTCTATCTCTAACCGTTCTATAGTTGGTCAGCGCTGAATCAGTTTTCAAACTGTTTTTTTGGCGCCAAAAATATTTCTGATCAGTTTTTGACATTTTCGTTAAAAGATTCGGAATCAGCACGTCAAAATACGTCCGAGGACAAAATTTTGAAATTTGAAAAATGAAAAATAAAAAAGTTCAGAAATTATCTCTCACGAGATCTCTCATGATATACTCGACTTTTTTGTCCGTCGATTTTTTGCATTCAAATTCTCAGTAAATACTAATTCAGTCATTCTAAATCGATTGGCGTTCGCAGAATTGGTCTATCTCTAACCGTTCTATAGTTGGTCAGCTCTGAATCAGTTTTCAAACTGTTTTTTTGGCGCCAAAAATATTTCTGATCAGTTTTCGACATTTTCGTTCAAATATTCGGAATCAGCACGTCAAAATACGTCCGAGACAAAATTTTGAAATTCAAAAAATGAAAAATAAAAAAGTTAAGAAATTATCTCTCACGAGATCTCTCATGATGTACTCGACTTTTTTGTCTGTCAATTTTTTGCGTTCAAATTCTCAGTAAATACTAATTCAGTCATTCTAAATCGATTGGCGTTCGCAGAATTGGTCTATCTCTAACCGTTCTCGAGTTGGTCAGCTCTGAATCAGTTTTCAAACAGTTTTTTTGGCGCCAAAAATATTTCTGATCAGTTTTCGACATTTTCGTTCAAATATTCGGAATCAGCACGTCAAAATACGTCCGAGGACAAAATTTTGAAATTCAAAAAATGAAAAATAAAAAAGTTCAGAAATTATCTCTCACGAGATCTCTCATGATGTACTCGACTTTTTTGTCCGTCAATTTTTTGCGTTCAAATTCTCAGTAAATACTAATTCAGTCATTCTAAATCGATTGGCGTTCGCAGAATTGGTCTATCTCTAACCGTTCTATAGTTGGTCAGCTCTGAATCAGTTTTCAAACTGTTTTTTTGGCGCCAAAAATATTTCTGATCAGTTTTTGACATTTTCGTTAAAATATTCGGAATCAGCACGTCAAAATACGTCCGAGGACAAAATTTTTAAATTTGAAAAATGAAAAATAAAAAAGTTCAGAAATTATCTCTCACGAGATCTCTCATGATATACTCGACTTATTTTGTCCGTCGATTTTTTGCATTCAAATTCTCAGTAAATACTAATTCAGTCATTCTAAATCGATTGGCGTTCGCAGAATTGGTCTATCTCTAACCGTTCTATAGTTGGTCAGCTCTGAATCAGTTTTCAAACTGTTTTTTTGGCGCCAAAAATATTTCTGATCAGTTTTTGACATTTTCGTTAAAAGATTCTGAATCAGCACGTCAAAATACGTCCGAGGACAAAATTTTGAAATTTGAAAAATGAAAAATAAAAAAGTTCAGAAATTATCTCTCACGAGATCTCTCATGATATACTCGACTTTTTTGTCCGTCAATTTTTTGCGTTCAAATTCTCAGTAAATACTAATTCAGTCATTCTAAATCGATTGGCGTTCGCAGAATTGGTCTATCTCTAACCGTTCTATAGTTGGTCAGCTCTGAATCAGTTTTCAAACTGTTTTTTTGGCGCCAAAAATATTTCTGATCAGTTTTTGACATTTTCGTTAAAAGATTCGGAATCAGCACGTCAAAATACGCCCGAGGACAAAATTTTGAAATTTGAAAAATGAAAAATAAAAAAGTTCAGAAATTATCTCTCACGAGATCTCTCATGATATACTCGACTTTTTTGTCCGTCAATTTTTTGCGTTCAAATTCTTAGTAAATACTAATTCAGTCATTCTAAATCGATTGGCGTTCGCAGATTTGGTCTATCTCTAACCGTTCTATAGTTGGTCAGCTCTGAATCAGTTTTCAAACTGTTTTCTTGGCGCCAAAAATATTTCTGATCAGTTTTTGACATTTTCGTTAAAAGATTCGGAATCAGCACGTCAAAATACGTCCGAGGACAAAATTTTGAAATTCAAAAAATGAAAAATAAAAAAGTTCAGAAATTATCTCTCACGAGATCTCTCATGATGTACTCGACTTTTTTGTCCGTCGATTTTTTGCGTTCAAATTCTCAGTGAATACTAATTCAGTCATTCTAAATCGATAGGCGTTCGCAGAATTGGTCTATCTCTAACCGTTCTATAGTTGGTCAGCTCTGAATCAGTTTTCAAACTGTTTTTTTGGCGCCAAAAATATTTCTGATCAGTTTTTGACATTTTCGTTAAAAGATTCGGAATCAGCACGTCAAAATACGTCCGAGGACAAAATTTTGAAATTTGAAAAATTAAAAATAAAAAAGTTCAGAAATTATCTCTCACGAGATCTCTCATGATGTACTCGACTTTTTTGTCCGTCAATTTTTTGCGTTCAAATTCTCAGTAAATACTAATTCAGTCATTCTAAATCGATTGGCGTTCGCAGAATTGGTCTATCTCTAACCGTTCTATAGTTGGTCAGCGCTGAATCAGTTTTCAAACTGTTTTTTTGGCGCCAAAAATATTTCTGATCAGTTTTTGACATTTTCGTTAAAAGATTCGGAATCAGCACGTCAAAATACGTCCGAGGACAAAATTTTGAAATTTGAAAAATGAAAAATAAAAAAGTTCAGAAATTATCTCTCACGAGATCTCTCATGATATACTCGACTTTTTTGTCCGTCGATTTTTTGCATTCAAATTCTCAGTAAATACTAATTCAGTCATTCTAAATCGATTGGCGTTCGCAGAATTGGTCTATCTCTAACCGTTCTCGAGTTGGTCAGCTCTGAATCAGTTTTCAAACGGTTTTTTTGGCGCCAAAAATATTTCTGATCAGTTTTTGACATTTTCGTTAAAAGATTCGGAATCAACTCGTCAAAATACGTCCGAGGACAAAATTTTGAAATTTGAAAAATGAAAAATAAAAAAGTTCAGAAATTATCTCTCACGAGATCTCTCATGATATACTCGGCTTTTTTGTCCGTCGATTTTTTGCATTCAAATTCTCAGTAAATACTATTTCAGCCATACTAAATCGATCGGCGTTCGCAGAATTGGTCTATCTCTAACCGTTCTCGAGTTGGTCAGCTCTGAATCAGTTTTCAAACGGTTTTTTTGGCGCCAAAAATATTTCTGATCAGTTTTCGACATTTTCGTTCAAATATTCGGAATCAGCACGTCAAAATACGTCCGAGGACAAAATTTTGAAATTCAAAAAATGAAAAATAAAAAAGTTCAGAAATTATCTCTCACGAGATCTCTCATGATGTACTCGACTTTTTTGTCCGTCAATTTTTTGCGTTCAAATTCTCAGTAAATACTAATTCAGTCATTCTAAATCGATTGGCGTTCGCAGAATTGGTCTATCTCTAACCGTTCTATAGTTGGTCAGCTCTGAATCAGTTTTCAAACTGTTTTTTTGGCGCCAAAAATATTTCTGATCAGTTTTTGACATTTTCGTTAAAAGATTCGGAATCAGCACGTCAAAATACGTCCGAGGACAAAATTTTGAAATTTGAAAAATTAAAAATAAAAAAGTTCAGAAATTATCTCTCACGAGATCTCTCATGATGTACTCGACTTTTTTGTCCGTCAATTTTTTGCGTTCAAATTCTCAGTAAATACTAATTCAGTCATTCTAAATCGATTGGCGTTCGCAGAATTGGTCTATCTCTAACCGTTCTATAGTTGGTCAGCGCTGAATCAGTTTTCAAACTGTTTTTTTGGCGCCAAAAATATTTCTGATCAGTTTTTGACATTTTCGTTAAAAGATTCGGAATCAGCACGTCAAAATACGTCCGAGGACAAAATTTTGAAATTTGAAAAATGAAAAATAAAAAAGTTCAGAAATTATCTCTCACGAGATCTCTCATGATATACTCGACTTTTTTGTCCGTCGATTTTTTGCATTCAAATTCTCAGTAAATACTAATTCAGTCATTCTAAATCGATTGGCGTTCGCAGAATTGGTCTATCTCTAACCGTTCTCGAGTTGGTCAGCTCTGAATCAGTTTTCAAACGGTTTTTTTGGCGCCAAAAATATTTCTGATCAGTTTTTGACATTTTCGTTAAAAGATTCGGAATCAACTCGTCAAAATACGTCCGAGGACAAAATTTTGAAATTTGAAAAATGAAAAATAAAAAAGTTCAGAAATTATCTCTCACGAGATCTCTCATGATATACTCGGCTTTTTTGTCCGTCGATTTTTTGCATTCAAATTCTCAGTAAATACTATTTCAGCCATACTAAATCGATCGGCGTTCGCAGAATTGGTCTATCTCTAACCGTTCTCGAGTTGGTCAGCTCTGAATCAGTTTTCAAACGTTTTTTTTGGCGCCAAAAATATTTCTGATCAGTTTTCGACATTTTCGTTCAAATATTCGGAATCAGCACGTCAAAATACGTCCGAGGACAAAATTTTGAAATTCAAAAAATGAAAAATAAAAAAGTTCAGAAATTATCTCTCACGAGATCTCTCATGATGTACTCGACTTTTTTGTCCGTCAATTTTTTGCGTTCAAATTCTCAGTAAATACTAATTCAGTCATTCTAAATCGATTGGCGTTCGCAGAATTGGTCTATCTCTAACCGTTCTATAGTTGGTCAGCTCTGAATCAGTTTTCAAACTGTTTTTTTGGCGCCAAAAATATTTCTGATCAGTTTTTGACATTTTCGTTAAAAGATTCGGAATCAGCACGTCAGAATACGTCCGAGGACAAAATTTTGAAATTTGAAAAATGAAAAATAAAAAAGTTCAGAAATTATCTCTCACGAGATCTCTCATGATATACTCGACTTTTTTGTCCGTCAATTTTTTGCGTTCAAATTCTCAGTAAATACTAATTCAGTCATTCTAAATCCATTGGCGTTCGCAGAATTGGTCTATCTCTAACCGTTCTATAGTGGGTCAGCGCTGAATCAGTTTTCAAACTGTTTTTTTGGCGCCAAAAATATTTCTGATCAGTTTTTGACATTTTCGTTAAAAGATTCGGAATCAGCACGTCAAAATACGTCCGAGGACAAAATTTTGAAATTTGAAAAATTAAAAATAAAAAAGTTCAGAAATTATCTCTCACGAGATCTCTCATGATATACTCGACTTTTTTGTCCGTCGATTTTTTGCATTCAAATTCTCAGTAAATACTAATTCAGTCATTCTAAATCGATTGGCGTTCGCAGAATTGGTCTATCTCTAACCGTTCTATAGTTGGTCAGCTCTGAATCAGTTTTCAAACTGTTTTTTTGGCGCCAAAAATATTTCTGATCAGTTTTCGACATTTTCGTTCAAATATTCGGAATCAGCACGTCAAAATACGTCCGAGACAAAATTTTGAAATTCAAAAAATGAAAAATAAAAAAGTTAAGAAATTATCTCTCACGAGATCTCTCATGATGTACTCGACTTTTTTGTCTGTCAATTTTTTGCGTTCAAATTCTCAGTAAATACTAATTCAGTCATTCTAAATCGATTGGCGTTCGCAGAATTGGTCTATCTCTAACCGTTCTATAGTTGGTCAGCTCTGAATCAGTTTTCAAACTGTTTTTTTGGCGCCAAAAATATTTCTGATCAGTTTTTGACATTTTCGTTAAAATATTCGGAATCAGCACGTCAAAATACGTCCGAGGACAAAATTTTTAAATTTGAAAAATGAAAAATAAAAAAGTTCAGAAATTATCTCTCACGAGATCTCTCATGATATACTCGACTTATTTTGTCCGTCGATTTTTTGCATTCAAATTCTCAGTAAATACTAATTCAGTCATTCTAAATCGATTGGCGTTCGCAGAATTGGTCTATCTCTAACCGTTCTATAGTTGGTCAGCTCTGAATCAGTTTTCAAACTGTTTTTTTGGCGCCAAAAATATTTCTGATCAGTTTTTGACATTTTCGTTAAAAGATTCTGAATCAGCACGTCAAAATACGTCCGAGGACAAAATTTTGAAATTTGAAAAATGAAAAATAAAAAAGTTCAGAAATTATCTCTCACGAGATCTCTCATGATATACTCGACTTTTTTGTCCGTCAATTTTTTGCGTTCAAATTCTCAGTAAATACTAATTCAGTCATTCTAAATCGATTGGCGTTCGCAGAATTGGTCTATCTCTAACCGTTCTATAGTTGGTCAGCTCTGAATCAGTTTTCAAACTGTTTTTTTGGCGCCAAAAATATTTCTGATCAGTTTTTGACATTTTCGTTAAAAGATTCTGAATCAGCACGTCAAAATACGTCCGAAACAAAATTTTGAAATTCAAAAAATGAAAAATAAAAAAGTTAAGAAATTATCTCTCACGAGATCTCTCATGATGTACTCGACTTTTTTGTCCGTCAATTTTTTGCGTTCAAATTCTCAGTAAATACTAATTCAGTCATTCTAAATCGATTGGCGTTCGCAGAATTGGTCTATTTCTAACCGTTCTCGAGTTGGTCAGCTCTGAATCAGTTTTCAAACGGTTTTTTTGGCGCCAAAAATATTTCTGATCAGTTTTTGACATTTTCGTTAAAAGATTCGGAATAACACGTCAAAATACCTCCAAGGACAAAATTTTGAAATTTGAAAAATGAAAAATAAAAAAGTTCAGAAATTATCTCTCACGAGATCTCTCATGATATACTCGACTTTTTTGTCCGTCAATTTTTTGCGTTCAAATTCTCAGTAAATACTAATTCAGTCATTCTAAATCGATTGGCGTTCGCAGAATTGGTCTATCTCTAACCGTTCTATAGTTGGTCAGCGCTGAATCAGTTTTCAAACTGTTTTTTTGGCGCCAAAAATATTTCTGATCAGTTTTTGACATTTTCGTTAAAAGATTCGGAATCAGCACGTCAAAATACGTCCGAGGACAAAATTTTGAAATTTGAAAAATGAAAAATAAAAAAGTTCAGAAATTATCTCTCACGAGATCTCTCATGATATACTCGGCTTTTTTGTCCGTCGATTTTTTGCATTCAAATTCTCAGTAAATACTAATTCAGCCATACTAAATCGATCGGCGTTCGCAGAATTGGTCTATCTCTAACCGTTCTCGAGTTGGTCAGCTCTGAATCAGTTTTCAAACTGTTTTTTTGGCGCCAAAAATATTTCTGATCAGTTTTTGACATTTTCGTTAAAAGATTCGGAATAACACGTCAAAATACCTCCAAGGACAAAATTTTGAAATTTGAAAAATGAAAAATAAAAAAGTTCAGAAATTATCTCTCACGAGATCTCTCATGATATACTCGACTTTTTTGTCCGTCAATTTTTTGCGTTCAAATTCTCAGTAAATACTAATTCAGTCATTCTAAATCGATTGGCGTTCGCAGAATTGGTCTATCTCTAACCGTTCTATAGTTGGTCAGCGCTGAATCAGTTTTCAAACTGTTTTTTTGGCGCCAAAAATATTTCTGATCAGTTTTTGACATTTTCGTTAAAAGATTCGGAATCAGCACGTCAAAATACGTCCGAGGACAAAATTTTGAAATTTGAAAAATGAAAAATAAAAAAGTTCAGAAATTATCTCTCACGAGATCTCTCATGATATACTCGGCTTTTTTGTCCGTCGATTTTTTGCGTTCAAATTCTCAGTAAATACTAATTCAGTCATTCTAAATCGATTGGCGTTCGCAGAATTGGTCTATCTCTAACCGTTCTATAGTTGGTCAGCGCTGAATCAGTTTTCAAACTGTTTTTTTGGCGCCAAAAATATTTCTGATCAGTTTTTGACATTTTCGTTAAAAGATTCGGAATCAGCACGTCAAAATACGTCCGAGGACAAAATTTTGAAATTTGAAAAATGAAAAATAAAAAAGTTCAGAAATTATCTCTCACGAGATCTCTCATGATATACTCGACTTTTTTGTCCGTCGATTTTTTGCATTCAAATTCTCAGTAAATACTAATTCAGTCATTCTAAATCGATTGGCGTTCGCAGAATTGGTCTATCTCTAACCGTTCTATAGTTGGTCAGCTCTGAATCAGTTTTCAAACTGTTTTTTTGGCGCCAAAAATATTTCTGATCAGTTTTCGACATTTTCGTTCAAATATTCGGAATCAGCACGTCAAAATACGTCCGAGACAAAATTTTGAAATTCAAAAAATGAAAAATAAAAAAGTTAAGAAATTATCTCTCACGAGATCTCTCATGATGTACTCGACTTTTTTGTACGTCAATTTTTTGCGTTCAAATTCTCAGTAAATACTAATTCAGTCATTCTAAATCGATTGGCGTTCGCAGAATTGGTCTATCTCTAACCGTTCTCGAGTTGGTCAGCTCTGAATCAGTTTTCAAACGGTTTTTTTGGCGCCAAAAATATTTCTGATCAGTTTTTGACATTTTCGTTAAAAGATTCGGAATCAACACGTCAAAATACGTCCGAGGACAAAATTTTGAAATTTGAAAAATGAAAAATAAAAAAGTTCAGAAATTATCTCTCACGAGATCTCTCATGATATACTCGGCTTTTTTGTCCGTCGATTTTTTGCATTCAAATTCTCAGTAAATACTAATTCAGCCATACTAAATCGATCGGCGTTCGCAGAATTGGTCTATCTCTAACCGTTCTCGAGTTGGTCAGCTCTGAATCAGTTTTCAAACGGTTTTTTTGGCGCCAAAAATATTTCTGATCAGATTTCGACATTTTCGTTCAAATATTCGGAATCAGCACGTCAAAATACGTCCGAGGACAAAATTTTGAAATTCAAAAAATGAAAAATAAAAAAGTTCAGAAATTATCTCTCACGAGATCTCTCATGATATACTCGACTTTTTTGTCCGTCAATTTTTTGCGTTCAAATTCTCAGTAAATACTAATTCAGTCATTCTAAATCGATTGGCGTTCGCAGAATTGGTCTATCTCTAACCGTTCTATAGTTGGTCAGCGCTGAATCAGTTTTCAAACTGTTTTTTTGGCGCCAAAAATATTTCTGATCAGTTTTTGACATTTTCGTTAAAAGATTCGGAATCAGCACGTCAAAATAAGTCCGAGGACAAAATTTTGAAATTTGAAAAATGAAAAATAAAAAAGTTCAGAAATTATCTCTCACGAGATCTCTCATGATATACTCGACTTTTTTGTCCGTCGATTTTTTGCATTCAAATTCTCAGTAAATACTAATTCAGTCATTCTAAATCGATTGGCGTTCGCAGAATTGGTCTATCTCTAACCGTTCTATAGTTGGTCAGCTCTGAATCAGTTTTCAAACTGTTTTTTTGGCGCCAAAAATATTTCTGATCAGTTTTCGACATTTTCGTTCAAATATTCGGAATCAGCACGTCAAAATACGTCCGAGACAAAATTTTGAAATTCAAAAAATGAAAAATAAAAAAGTTAAGAAATTATCTCTCACGAGATCTCTCATGATGTACTCGACTTTTTTGTCTGTCAATTTTTTGCGTTCAAATTCTCAGTAAATACTAATTCAGTCATTCTAAATCGATTGGCGTTCGCAGAATTGGTCTATCTCTAACCGTTCTCGAGTTGGTCAGCTCTGAATCAGTTTTCAAACGGTTTTTTTGGCGCCAAAAATATTTCTGATCAGTTTTCGACATTTTCGTTCAAATATTCGGAATCAGCACGTCAAAATACGTCCGAGGACAAAATTTTGAAATTCAAAAAATGAAAAATAAAAAAGTTCAGAAATTATCTCTCACGAGATCTCTCATGATGTACTCGACTTTTTTGTCCGTCAATTTTTTGCGTTCAAATTCTCAGTAAATACTAATTCAGTCATTCTAAATCGATTGGCGTTCGCAGAATTGGTCTATCTCTAACCGTTCTATAGTTGGTCAGCTCTGAATCAGTTTTCAAACTGTTTTTTTGGCGCCAAAAATATTTCTGATCAGTTTTTGATATTTTCGTTAAAATATTCGGAATCAGCACGTCAAAATACGTCCGAGGACAAAATTTTGAAATTTGAAAAATGAAAAATAAAAAAGTTCAGAAATTATCTCTCACGAGATCTCTCATGATGTACTCGACTTTTTTGTCCGTCAATTTTTTGCGTTCAAATTCTCAGTAAATACTAATTCAGTCATTCTAAATCGATTGGCGTTCGCAGAATTGGTCTATCTCTAACCGTTCTATAGTTGGTCAGCTCTGAATCAGTTTTCAAACTGTTTTTTTGGCGCCAAAAATATTTCTGATCAGTTTTTGACATTTTCGTTAAAATATTCGGAATCAGCACGTCAAAATACGTCCGAGGACAAAAATTTTAAATTTGAAAAATGAAAAATAAAAAAGTTCAGAAATTATCTCTCACGAGATCTCTCATGATATACTCGACTTTTTTGTCCGTCGATTTTTTGCATTCAAATTCTCAGTAAATACTAATTCAGTCATTCTAAATCGATTGGCGTTCGCAGAATTGGTCTATCTCTAACCGTTCTATAGTTGGTCAGCTCTGAATCAGTTTTCAAACTGTTTTTTTGGCGCCAAAAATATTTCTGATCAGTTTTCGACATTTTCGTTCAAATATTCGGAATCAGCACGTCAAAATACGTCCGAAACAAAATTTTGAAATTCAAAAAATGAAAAATAAAAAAGTTAAGAAATTATCTCTCACGAGATCTCTCATGATGTACTCGACTTTTTTGTCCGTCAATTTTTTGCGTTCAAATTCTCAGTAAATACTAATTCAGTCATTCTAAATCGATTGGCGTTCGCAGAATTGGTCTATTTCTAACCGTTCTCGAGTTGGTCAGCTCTGAATCAGTTTTCAAACGGTTTTTTTGGCGCCAAAAATATTTCTGATCAGTTTTTGACATTTTCGTTAAAAGATTCGGAATAACACGTCAAAATACCTCCAAGGACAAAATTTTGAAATTTGAAAAATGAAAAATAAAAAAGTTCAGAAATTATCTCTCACGAGATCTCTCATGATATACTCGACTTTTTTGTCCGTCAATTTTTTGCGTTCAAATTCTCAGTAAATACTAATTCAGTCATTCTAAATCGATTGGCGTTCGCAGAATTGGTCTATCTCTAACCGTTCTATAGTTGGTCAGCGCTGAATCAGTTTTCAAACTGTTTTTTTGGCGCCAAAAATATTTCTGATCAGTTTTTGACATTTTCGTTAAAAGATTCGGAATCAGCACGTCAAAATACGTCCGAGGACAAAATTTTGAAATTTGAAAAATGAAAAATAAAAAAGTTCAGAAATTATCTCTCACGAGATCTCTCATGATATACTCGGCTTTTTTGTCCGTCGATTTTTTGCATTCAAATTCTCAGTAAATACTAATTCAGCCATACTAAATCGATCGGCGTTCGCAGAATTGGTCTATCTCTAACCGTTCTCGAGTTGGTCAGCTCTGAATCAGTTTTCAAACGGTTTTTTTGGCGCCAAAAATATTTCTGATCAGTTTTCGACATTTTCGTTCAAATATTCGGAATCAGCACGTCAAAATACGTCCGAGGACAAAATTTTGAAATTCAAAAAATGAAAAATAAAAAAGTTCAGAAATTATCTCTCACGAGATCTCTCATGATGTACTCGACTTTTTTGTCCGTCAATTTTATGCGTTCAAATTCTCAGTAAATACTAATTCAGTCATTCTAAATCGATTGGCGTTCGCAGAATTGGTCTATCTCTAACCGTTCTATAGTTGGTCAGCTCTGAATCAGTTTTCAAACTGTTTTTTTGGCGCCAAAAATATTTCTGATCAGTTTTTGACATTTTCGTTAAAAGATTCGGAATCAGCACGTCAAAATACGTCCGAGGACAAAATTTTGAAATTTGAAAAATGAAAAATAAAAAAGTTCAGAAATTATCTCTCACGAGATCTCTCATGATATACTCGACTTTTTTGTCCGTCAATTTTTTGCGTTCAAATTCTCAGTAAATACTAATTCAGTCATTCTAAATCGATTGGCGTTCGCAGAATTGGTCTATCTCTAACCGTTCTATAGTTGGTCAGCGCTGAATCAGTTTTCAAACTGTTTTTTTGGCGCCAAAAATATTTCTGATCAGTTTTTGACATTTTCGTTAAAAGATTCGGAATCAGCACGTCAAAATACGTCCGAGGACAAAATTTTGAAATTTGAAAAATGAAAAATAAAAAAGTTCAGAAATTATCTCTCACGAGATCTCTCATGATATACTCGACTTTTTTGTCCGTCGATTTTTTGCATTCAAATTCTCAGTAAATACTAATTCAGTCATTCTAAATCGATTGGCGTTCGCAGAATTGGTCTATCTCTAACCGTTCTATAGTTGGTCAGCTCTGAATCAGTTTTCAAACTGTTTTTTTGGCGCCAAAAATATTTCTGATCAGTTTTCGACATTTTCGTTCAAATATTCGGAATCAGCACGTCAAAATACGTCCGAGACAAAATTTTGAAATTCAAAAAATGAAAAATAAAAAAGTTAAGAAATTATCTCTCACGAGATCTCTCATGATGTACTCGACTTTTTTGTCTGTCAATTTTTTGCGTTCAAATTCTCAGTAAATACTAATTCAGTCATTCTAAATCGATTGGCGTTCGCAGAATTGGTCTATCTCTAACCGTTCTCGAGTTGGTCAGCTCTGAATCAGTTTTCAAACTGTTTTTTTGGCGCCAAAAATATTTCTGATCAGTTTTTGACATTTTCGTTAAAATATTCGGAATCAGCACGTCAAAATACGTCCGAGGACAAAATTTTTAAATTTGAAAAATGAAAAATAAAAAAGTTCAGAAATTATCTCTCACGAGATCTCTCATGATATACTCGACTTTTTTGTCCGTCGATTTTTTGCATTCAAATTCTCAGTAAATACTAATTCAGTCATTCTAAATCGATTGGCGTTCGCAGAATTGGTCTATCTCTAACCGTTCTATAGTTGGTCAGCTCTGAATCAGTTTTCAAACTGTTTTTTTGGCGCCAAAAATATTTCTGATCAGTTTTCGACATTTTCGTTCAAATATTCGGAATCAGCACGTCAAAATACGTCCGAAACAAAATTTTGAAATTCAAAAAATGAAAAATAAAAAAGTTAAGAAATTATCTCTCACGAGATCTCTCATGATGTACTCGACTTTTTTGTCCGTCAATTTTTTGCGTTCAAATTCTCAGTAAATACTAATTCAGTCATTCTAAATCGATTGGCGTTCGCAGAATTGGTCTATCTCTAACCGTTCTCGAGTTGGTCAGCTCTGAATCAGTTTTCAAACGGTTTTTTTGGCGCCAAAAATATTTCTGATCAGTTTTTGACATTTTCGTTAAAAGATTCGGAATAACACGTCAAAATACCTCCAAGGACAAAATTTTGAAATTTGAAAAATGAAAAATAAAAAAGTTCAGAAATTATCTCTCACGAGATCTCTCATGATATACTCGACTTTTTTGTCCGTCAATTTTTTGCGTTCAAATTCTCAGTAAATACTAATTCAGTCATTCTAAATCGATTGGCGTTCGCAGAATTGGTCTATCTCTAACCGTTCTATAGTTGGTCAGCGCTGAATCAGTTTTCAAACTGTTTTTTTGGCGCCAAAAATATTTCTGATCAGTTTTTGACATTTTCGTTAAAAGATTCGGAATCAGCACGTCAAAATACGTCCGAGGACAAAATTTTGAAATTTGAAAAATGAAAAATAAAAAAGTTCAGAAATTATCTCTCACGAGATCTCTCATGATATACTCGGCTTTTTTGTCCGTCGATTTTTTGCATTCAAATTCTCAGTAAATACTAATTCAGCCATACTAAATCGATCGGCGTTCGCAGAATTGGTCTATCTCTAACCGTTCTCGAGTTGGTCAGCTCTGAATCAGTTTTCAAACGGTTTTTTTGGCGCCAAAAATATTTCTGATCAGTTTTCGACATTTTCGTTCAAATATTCGGAATCAGCACGTCAAAATACGTCCGAGGACAAAATTTTGAAATTCAAAAAATGAAAAATAAAAAAGTTCAGAAATTATCTCTCACGAGATCTCTCATGATGTACTCGACTTTTTTGTCCGTCAATTTTATGCGTTCAAATTCTCAGTAAATACTAATTCAGTCATTCTAAATCGATTGGCGTTCGCAGAATTGGTCTATCTCTAACCGTTCTATAGTTGGTCAGCTCTGAATCAGTTTTCAAACTGTTTTTTTGGCGCCAAAAATATTTCTGATCAGTTTTTGACATTTTCGTTAAAAGATTCGGAATCAGCACGTCAAAATACGTCCGAGGACAAAATTTTGAAATTTGAAAAATGAAAAATAAAAAAGTTCAGAAATTATCTCTCACGAGATCTCTCATGATATACTCGACTTTTTTGTCCGTCAATTTTTTGCGTTCAAATTCTCAGTAAATACTAATTCAGTCATTCTAAATCGATTGGCGTTCGCAGAATTGGTCTATCTCTAACCGTTCTATAGTTGGTCAGCGCTGAATCAGTTTTCAAACTGTTTTTTTGGCGCCAAAAATATTTCTGATCAGTTTTTGACATTTTCGTTAAAAGATTCGGAATCAGCACGTCAAAATACGTCCGAGGACAAAATTTTGAAATTTGAAAAATGAAAAATAAAAAAGTTCAGAAATTATCTCTCACGAGATCTCTCATGATATACTCGACTTTTTTGTCCGTCGATTTTTTGCATTCAAATTCTCAGTAAATACTAATTCAGTCATTCTAAATCGATTGGCGTTCGCAGAATTGGTCTATCTCTAACCGTTCTATAGTTGGTCAGCTCTGAATCAGTTTTCAAACTGTTTTTTTGGCGCCAAAAATATTTCTGATCAGTTTTCGACATTTTCGTTCAAATATTCGGAATCAGCACGTCAAAATACGTCCGAGACAAAATTTTGAAATTCAAAAAATGAAAAATAAAAAAGTTAAGAAATTATCTCTCACGAGATCTCTCATGATGTACTCGACTTTTTTGTCTGTCAATTTTTTGCGTTCAAATTCTCAGTAAATACTAATTCAGTCATTCTAAATCGATTGGCGTTCGCAGAATTGGTCTATCTCTAACCGTTCTCGAGTTGGTCAGCTCTGAATCAGTTTTCAAACAGTTTTTTTGGCGCCAAAAATATTTCTGATCAGTTTTCGACATTTTCGTTCAAATATTCGGAATCAGCACGTCAAAATACGTCCGAGGACAAAATTTTGAAATTCAAAAAATGAAAAATAAAAAAGTTCAGAAATTATCTCTCACGAGATCTCTCATGATGTACTCGACTTTTTTGTCCGTCAATTTTTTGCGTTCAAATTCTCAGTAAATACTAATTCAGTCATTCTAAATCGATTGGCGTTCGCAGAATTGGTCTATCTCTAACCGTTCTATAGTTGGTCAGCTCTGAATCAGTTTTCAAACTGTTTTTTTGGCGCCAAAAATATTTCTGATCAGTTTTTGACATTTTCGTTAAAATATTCGGAATCAGCACGTCAAAATACGTCCGAGGACAAAATTTTTAAATTTGAAAAATGAAAAATAAAAAAGTTCAGAAATTATCTCTCACGAGATCTCTCATGATATACTCGACTTATTTTGTCCGTCGATTTTTTGCATTCAAATTCTCAGTAAATACTAATTCAGTCATTCTAAATCGATTGGCGTTCGCAGAATTGGTCTATCTCTAACCGTTCTATAGTTGGTCAGCTCTGAATCAGTTTTCAAACTGTTTTTTTGGCGCCAAAAATATTTCTGATCAGTTTTTGACATTTTCGTTAAAAGATTCTGAATCAGCACGTCAAAATACGTCCGAGGACAAAATTTTGAAATTTGAAAAATGAAAAATAAAAAAGTTCAGAAATTATCTCTCACGAGATCTCTCATGATATACTCGACTTTTTTGTCCGTCAATTTTTTGCGTTCAAATTCTCAGTAAATACTAATTCAGTCATTCTAAATCGATTGGCGTTCGCAGAATTGGTCTATCTCTAACCGTTCTATAGTTGGTCAGCTCTGAATCAGTTTTCAAACTGTTTTTTTGGCGCCAAAAATATTTCTGATCAGTTTTTGACATTTTCGTTAAAAGATTCGGAATCAGCACGTCAAAATACGCCCGAGGACAAAATTTTGAAATTTGAAAAATGAAAAATAAAAAAGTTCAGAAATTATCTCTCACGAGATCTCTCATGATATACTCGACTTTTTTGTCCGTCAATTTTTTGCGTTCAAATTCTTAGTAAATACTAATTCAGTCATTCTAAATCGATTGGCGTTCGCAGATTTGGTCTATCTCTAACCGTTCTATAGTTGGTCAGCTCTGAATCAGTTTTCAAACTGTTTTCTTGGCGCCAAAAATATTTCTGATCAGTTTTTGACATTTTCGTTAAAAGATTCGGAATCAGCACGTCAAAATACGTCCGAGGACAAAATTTTGAAATTCAAAAAATGAAAAATAAAAAAGTTCAGAAATTATCTCTCACGAGATCTCTCATGATGTACTCGACTTTTTTGTCCGTCGATTTTTTGCGTTCAAATTCTCAGTGAATACTAATTCAGTCATTCTAAATCGATAGGCGTTCGCAGAATTGGTCTATCTCTAACCGTTCTATAGTTGGTCAGCTCTGAATCAGTTTTCAAACTGTTTTTTTGGCGCCAAAAATATTTCTGATCAGTTTTTGACATTTTCGTTAAAAGATTCGGAATCAGCACGTCAAAATACGTCCGAGGACAAAATTTTGAAATTTGAAAAATTAAAAATAAAAAAGTTCAGAAATTATCTCTCACGAGATCTCTCATGATGTACTCGACTTTTTTGTCCGTCAATTTTTTGCGTTCAAATTCTCAGTAAATACTAATTCAGTCATTCTAAATCGATTGGCGTTCGCAGAATTGGTCTATCTCTAACCGTTCTATAGTTGGTCAGCGCTGAATCAGTTTTCAAACTGTTTTTTTGGCGCCAAAAATATTTCTGATCAGTTTTTGACATTTTCGTTAAAAGATTCGGAATCAGCACGTCAAAATACGTCCGAGGACAAAATTTTGAAATTTGAAAAATGAAAAATAAAAAAGTTCAGAAATTATCTCTCACGAGATCTCTCATGATATACTCGACTTTTTTGTCCGTCGATTTTTTGCATTCAAATTCTCAGTAAATACTAATTCAGTCATTCTAAATCGATTGGCGTTCGCAGAATTGGTCTATCTCTAACCGTTCTCGAGTTGGTCAGCTCTGAATCAGTTTTCAAACGGTTTTTTTGGCGCCAAAAATATTTCTGATCAGTTTTTGACATTTTCGTTAAAAGATTCGGAATCAACTCGTCAAAATACGTCCGAGGACAAAATTTTGAAATTTGAAAAATGAAAAATAAAAAAGTTCAGAAATTATCTCTCACGAGATCTCTCATGATATACTCGGCTTTTTTGTCCGTCGATTTTTTGCATTCAAATTCTCAGTAAATACTATTTCAGCCATACTAAATCGATCGGCGTTCGCAGAATTGGTCTATCTCTAACCGTTCTCGAGTTGGTCAGCTCTGAATCAGTTTTCAAACGGTTTTTTTGGCGCCAAAAATATTTCTGATCAGTTTTCGACATTTTCGTTCAAATATTCGGAATCAGCACGTCAAAATACGTCCGAGGACAAAATTTTGAAATTCAAAAAATGAAAAATAAAAAAGTTCAGAAATTATCTCTCACGAGATCTCTCATGATGTACTCGACTTTTTTGTCCGTCAATTTTTTGCGTTCAAATTCTCAGTAAATACTAATTCAGTCATTCTAAATCGATTGGCGTTCGCAGAATTGGTCTATCTCTAACCGTTCTATAGTTGGTCAGCTCTGAATCAGTTTTCAAACTGTTTTTTTGGCGCCAAAAATATTTCTGATCAGTTTTTGACATTTTCGTTAAAAGATTCGGAATCAGCACGTCAAAATACGTCCGAGGACAAAATTTTGAAATTTGAAAAATTAAAAATAAAAAAGTTCAGAAATTATCTCTCACGAGATCTCTCATGATGTACTCGACTTTTTTGTCCGTCAATTTTTTGCGTTCAAATTCTCAGTAAATACTAATTCAGTCATTCTAAATCGATTGGCGTTCGCAGAATTGGTCTATCTCTAACCGTTCTATAGTTGGTCAGCGCTGAATCAGTTTTCAAACTGTTTTTTTGGCGCCAAAAATATTTCTGATCAGTTTTTGACATTTTCGTTAAAAGATTCGGAATCAGCACGTCAAAATACGTCCGAGGACAAAATTTTGAAATTTGAAAAATGAAAAATAAAAAAGTTCAGAAATTATCTCTCACGAGATCTCTCATGATATACTCGACTTTTTTGTCCGTCGATTTTTTGCATTCAAATTCTCAGTAAATACTAATTCAGTCATTCTAAATCGATTGGCGTTCGCAGAATTGGTCTATCTCTAACCGTTCTCGAGTTGGTCAGCTCTGAATCAGTTTTCAAACGGTTTTTTTGGCGCCAAAAATATTTCTGATCAGTTTTTGACATTTTCGTTAAAAGATTCGGAATCAACTCGTCAAAATACGTCCGAGGACAAAATTTTGAAATTTGAAAAATGAAAAATAAAAAAGTTCAGAAATTATCTCTCACGAGATCTCTCATGATATACTCGGCTTTTTTGTCCGTCGATTTTTTGCATTCAAATTCTCAGTAAATACTATTTCAGCCATACTAAATCGATCGGCGTTCGCAGAATTGGTCTATCTCTAACCGTTCTCGAGTTGGTCAGCTCTGAATCAGTTTTCAAACGTTTTTTTTGGCGCCAAAAATATTTCTGATCAGTTTTCGACATTTTCGTTCAAATATTCGGAATCAGCACGTCAAAATACGTCCGAGGACAAAATTTTGAAATTCAAAAAATGAAAAATAAAAAAGTTCAGAAATTATCTCTCACGAGATCTCTCATGATGTACTCGACTTTTTTGTCCGTCAATTTTTTGCGTTCAAATTCTCAGTAAATACTAATTCAGTCATTCTAAATCGATTGGCGTTCGCAGAATTGGTCTATCTCTAACCGTTCTATAGTTGGTCAGCTCTGAATCAGTTTTCAAACTGTTTTTTTGGCGCCAAAAATATTTCTGATCAGTTTTTGACATTTTCGTTAAAAGATTCGGAATCAGCACGTCAGAATACGTCCGAGGACAAAATTTTGAAATTTGAAAAATGAAAAATAAAAAAGTTCAGAAATTATCTCTCACGAGATCTCTCATGATATACTCGACTTTTTTGTCCGTCAATTTTTTGCGTTCAAATTCTCAGTAAATACTAATTCAGTCATTCTAAATCCATTGGCGTTCGCAGAATTGGTCTATCTCTAACCGTTCTATAGTGGGTCAGCGCTGAATCAGTTTTCAAACTGTTTTTTTGGCGCCAAAAATATTTCTGATCAGTTTTTGACATTTTCGTTAAAAGATTCGGAATCAGCACGTCAAAATACGTCCGAGGACAAAATTTTGAAATTTGAAAAATTAAAAATAAAAAAGTTCAGAAATTATCTCTCACGAGATCTCTCATGATATACTCGACTTTTTTGTCCGTCGATTTTTTGCATTCAAATTCTCAGTAAATACTAATTCAGTCATTCTAAATCGATTGGCGTTCGCAGAATTGGTCTATCTCTAACCGTTCTATAGTTGGTCAGCTCTGAATCAGTTTTCAAACTGTTTTTTTGGCGCCAAAAATATTTCTGATCAGTTTTCGACATTTTCGTTCAAATATTCGGAATCAGCACGTCAAAATACGTCCGAGACAAAATTTTGAAATTCAAAAAATGAAAAATAAAAAAGTTAAGAAATTATCTCTCACGAGATCTCTCATGATGTACTCGACTTTTTTGTCTGTCAATTTTTTGCGTTCAAATTCTCAGTAAATACTAATTCAGTCATTCTAAATCGATTGGCGTTCGCAGAATTGGTCTATCTCTAACCGTTCTATAGTTGGTCAGCTCTGAATCAGTTTTCAAACTGTTTTTTTGGCGCCAAAAATATTTCTGATCAGTTTTTGACATTTTCGTTAAAATATTCGGAATCAGCACGTCAAAATACGTCCGAGGACAAAATTTTTAAATTTGAAAAATGAAAAATAAAAAAGTTCAGAAATTATCTCTCACGAGATCTCTCATGATATACTCGACTTATTTTGTCCGTCGATTTTTTGCATTCAAATTCTCAGTAAATACTAATTCAGTCATTCTAAATCGATTGGCGTTCGCAGAATTGGTCTATCTCTAACCGTTCTATAGTTGGTCAGCTCTGAATCAGTTTTCAAACTGTTTTTTTGGCGCCAAAAATATTTCTGATCAGTTTTTGACATTTTCGTTAAAAGATTCTGAATCAGCACGTCAAAATACGTCCGAGGACAAAATTTTGAAATTTGAAAAATGAAAAATAAAAAAGTTCAGAAATTATCTCTCACGAGATCTCTCATGATATACTCGACTTTTTTGTCCGTCAATTTTTTGCGTTCAAATTCTCAGTAAATACTAATTCAGTCATTCTAAATCGATTGGCGTTCGCAGAATTGGTCTATCTCTAACCGTTCTATAGTTGGTCAGCTCTGAATCAGTTTTCAAACTGTTTTTTTGGCGCCAAAAATATTTCTGATCAGTTTTTGACATTTTCGTTAAATGATTCGGAATCAGCACGTCAAAATACGCCCGAGGACAAAATTTTGAAATTTGAAAAATGAAAAATAAAAAAGTTCAGAAATTATCTCTCACGAGATCTCTCATGATATACTCGACTTTTTTGTCCGTCAATTTTTTGCGTTCAAATTCTTAGTAAATACTAATTCAGTCATTCTAAATCGATTGGCGTTCGCAGATTTGGTCTATCTCTAACCGTTCTATAGTTGGTCAGCTCTGAATCAGTTTTCAAACTGTTTTCTTGGCGCCAAAAATATTTCTGATCAGTTTTTGACATTTTCGTTAAAAGATTCGGAATCAGCACGTCAAAATACGTCCGAGGACAAAATTTTGAAATTCAAAAAATGAAAAATAAAAAAGTTCAGAAATTATCTCTCACGAGATCTCTCATGATGTACTCGACTTTTTTGTCCGTCGATTTTTTGCGTTCAAATTCTCAGTGAATACTAATTCAGTCATTCTAAATCGATAGGCGTTCGCAGAATTGGTCTATCTCTAACCGTTCTATAGTTGGTCAGCTCTGAATCAGTTTTCAAACTGTTTTTTTGGCGCCAAAAATATTTCTGATCAGTTTTTGACATTTTCGTTAAAAGATTCGGAATCAGCACGTCAAAATACGTCCGAGGACAAAATTTTGAAATTTGAAAAATTAAAAATAAAAAAGTTCAGAAATTATCTCTCACGAGATCTCTCATGATGTACTCGACTTTTTTGTCCGTCAATTTTTTGCGTTCAAATTCTCAGTAAATACTAATTCAGTCATTCTAAATCGATTGGCGTTCGCAGAATTGGTCTATCTCTAACCGTTCTATAGTTGGTCAGCGCTGAATCAGTTTTCAAACTGTTTTTTTGGCGCCAAAAATATTTCTGATCAGTTTTTGACATTTTCGTTAAAAGATTCGGAATCAGCACGTCAAAATACGTCCGAGGACAAAATTTTGAAATTTGAAAAATGAAAAATAAAAAAGTTCAGAAATTATCTCTCACGAGATCTCTCATGATATACTCGACTTTTTTGTCCGTCGATTTTTTGCATTCAAATTCTCAGTAAATACTAATTCAGTCATTCTAAATCGATTGGCGTTCGCAGAATTGGTCTATCTCTAACCGTTCTCGAGTTGGTCAGCTCTGAATCAGTTTTCAAACGGTTTTTTTGGCGCCAAAAATATTTCTGATCAGTTTTTGACATTTTCGTTAAAAGATTCGGAATCAACTCGTCAAAATACGTCCGAGGACAAAATTTTGAAATTTGAAAAATGAAAAATAAAAAAGTTCAGAAATTATCTCTCACGAGATCTCTCATGATATACTCGGCTTTTTTGTCCGTCGATTTTTTGCATTCAAATTCTCAGTAAATACTATTTCAGCCATACTAAATCGATCGGCGTTCGCAGAATTGGTCTATCTCTAACCGTTCTCGAGTTGGTCAGCTCTGAATCAGTTTTCAAACGGTTTTTTTGGCGCCAAAAATATTTCTGATCAGTTTTCGACATTTTCGTTCAAATATTCGGAATCAGCACGTCAAAATACGTCCGAGGACAAAATTTTGAAATTCAAAAAATGAAAAATAAAAAAGTTCAGAAATTATCTCTCACGAGATCTCTCATGATGTACTCGACTTTTTTGTCCGTCAATTTTTTGCGTTCAAATTCTCAGTAAATACTAATTCAGTCATTCTAAATCGATTGGCGTTCGCAGAATTGGTCTATCTCTAACCGTTCTATAGTTGGTCAGCTCTGAATCAGTTTTCAAACTGTTTTTTTGGCGCCAAAAATATTTCTGATCAGTTTTTGACATTTTCGTTAAAAGATTCGGAATCAGCACGTCAAAATACGTCCGAGGACAAAATTTTGAAATTTGAAAAATTAAAAATAAAAAAGTTCAGAAATTATCTCTCACGAGATCTCTCATGATGTACTCGACTTTTTTGTCCGTCAATTTTTTGCGTTCAAATTCTCAGTAAATACTAATTCAGTCATTCTAAATCGATTGGCGTTCGCAGAATTGGTCTATCTCTAACCGTTCTATAGTTGGTCAGCGCTGAATCAGTTTTCAAACTGTTTTTTTGGCGCCAAAAATATTTCTGATCAGTTTTTGACATTTTCGTTAAAAGATTCGGAATCAGCACGTCAAAATACGTCCGAGGACAAAATTTTGAAATTTGAAAAATGAAAAATAAAAAAGTTCAGAAATTATCTCTCACGAGATCTCTCATGATATACTCGACTTTTTTGTCCGTCGATTTTTTGCATTCAAATTCTCAGTAAATACTAATTCAGTCATTCTAAATCGATTGGCGTTCGCAGAATTGGTCTATCTCTAACCGTTCTCGAGTTGGTCAGCTCTGAATCAGTTTTCAAACGGTTTTTTTGGCGCCAAAAATATTTCTGATCAGTTTTTGACATTTTCGTTAAAAGATTCGGAATCAACTCGTCAAAATACGTCCGAGGACAAAATTTTGAAATTTGAAAAATGAAAAATAAAAAAGTTCAGAAATTATCTCTCACGAGATCTCTCATGATATACTCGGCTTTTTTGTCCGTCGATTTTTTGCATTCAAATTCTCAGTAAATACTATTTCAGCCATACTAAATCGATCGGCGTTCGCAGAATTGGTCTATCTCTAACCGTTCTCGAGTTGGTCAGCTCTGAATCAGTTTTCAAACGGTTTTTTTGGCGCCAAAAATATTTCTGATCAGTTTTCGACATTTTCGTTCAAATATTCGGAATCAGCACGTCAAAATACGTCCGAGGACAAAATTTTGAAATTCAAAAAATGAAAAATAAAAAAGTTCAGAAATTATCTCTCACGAGATCTCTCATGATGTACTCGACTTTTTTGTCCGTCAATTTTTTGCGTTCAAATTCTCAGTAAATACTAATTCAGTCATTCTAAATCGATTGGCGTTCGCAGAATTGGTCTATCTCTAACCGTTCTATAGTTGGTCAGCTCTGAATCAGTTTTCAAACTGTTTTTTTGGCGCCAAAAATATTTCTGATCAGTTTTTGACATTTTCGTTAAAAGATTCGGAATCAGCACGTCAGAATACGTCCGAGGACAAAATTTTGAAATTTGAAAAATGAAAAATAAAAAAGTTCAGAAATTATCTCTCACGAGATCTCTCATGATATACTCGACTTTTTTGTCCGTCAATTTTTTGCGTTCAAATTCTCAGTAAATACTAATTCAGTCATTCTAAATCCATTGGCGTTCGCAGAATTGGTCTATCTCTAACCGTTCTATAGTGGGTCAGCGCTGAATCAGTTTTCAAACTGTTTTTTTGGCGCCAAAAATATTTCTGATCAGTTTTTGACATTTTCGTTAAAAGATTCGGAATCAGCACGTCAAAATACGTCCGAGGACAAAATTTTGAAATTTGAAAAATTAAAAATAAAAAAGTTCAGAAATTATCTCTCACGAGATCTCTCATGATATACTCGACTTTTTTGTCCGTCGATTTTTTGCATTCAAATTCTCAGTAAATACTAATTCAGTCATTCTAAATCGATTGGCGTTCGCAGAATTGGTCTATCTCTAACCGTTCTATAGTTGGTCAGCTCTGAATCAGTTTTCAAACTGTTTTTTTGGCGCCAAAAATATTTCTGATCAGTTTTCGACATTTTCGTTCAAATATTCGGAATCAGCACGTCAAAATACGTCCGAGACAAAATTTTGAAATTCAAAAAATGAAAAATAAAAAAGTTAAGAAATTATCTCTCACGAGATCTCTCATGATGTACTCGACTTTTTTGTCTGTCAATTTTTTGCGTTCAAATTCTCAGTAAATACTAATTCAGTCATTCTAAATCGATTGGCGTTCGCAGAATTGGTCTATCTCTAACCGTTCTCGAGTTGGTCAGCTCTGAATCAGTTTTCAAACGGTTTTTTTGGCGCCAAAAATATTTCTGATCAGTTTTCGACATTTTCGTTCAAATATTCGGAATCAGCACGTCAAAATACGTCCGAGGACAAAATTTTGAAATTCAAAAAATGAAAAATAAAAAAGTTCAGAAATTATCTCTCACGAGATCTCTCATGATGTACTCGACTTTTTTGTCCGTCAATTTTTTGCGTTCAAATTCTCAGTAAATACTAATTCAGTCATTCTAAATCGATTGGCGTTCGCAGAATTGGTCTATCTCTAACCGTTCTATAGTTGGTCAGCTCTGAATCAGTTTTCAAACTGTTTTTTTGGCGCCAAAAATATTTCTGATCAGTTTTTGACATTTTCGTTAAAAGATTCGGAATCAGCACGTCAGAATACGTCCGAGGACAAAATTTTGAAATTTGAAAAATGAAAAATAAAAAAGTTCAGAAATTATCTCTCACGAGATCTCTCATGATATACTCGACTTTTTTGTCCGTCAATTTTTTGCGTTCAAATTCTCAGTAAATACTAATTCAGTCATTCTAAATCCATTGGCGTTCGCAGAATTGGTCTATCTCTAACCGTTCTATAGTGGGTCAGCGCTGAATCAGTTTTCAAACTGTTTTTTTGGCGCCAAAAATATTTCTGATCAGTTTTTGACATTTTCGTTAAAAGATTCGGAATCAGCACGTCAAAATACGTCCGAGGACAAAATTTTGAAATTTGAAAAATGAAAAATAAAAAAGTTCAGAAATTATCTCTCACGAGATCTCTCATGATATACTCGACTTTTTTGTCCGTCGATTTTTTGCATTCAAATTCTCAGTAAATACTAATTCAGTCATTCTAAATCGATTGGCGTTCGCAGAATTGGTCTATCTCTAACCGTTCTATAGTTGGTCAGCTCTGAATCAGTTTTCAAACTGTTTTTTTGGCGCCAAAAATATTTCTGATCAGTTTTCGACATTTTCGTTCAAATATTCGGAATCAGCACGTCAAAATACGTCCGAGACAAAATTTTGAAATTCAAAAAATGAAAAATAAAAAAGTTAAGAAATTATCTCTCACGAGATCTCTCATGATGTACTCGACTTTTTTGTCTGTCAATTTTTTGCGTTCAAATTCTCAGTAAATACTAATTCAGTCATTCTAAATCGATTGGCGTTCGCAGAATTGGTCTATCTCTAACCGTTCTCGAGTTGGTCAGCTCTGAATCAGTTTTCAATCGGTTTTTTTGGCGCCAAAAATATTTCTGATCAGTTTTCGACATTTTCGTTCAAATATTCGGAATCAGCACGTCAAAATACGTCCGAGGACAAAATTTTGAAATTCAAAAAATGAAAAATAAAAAAGTTCAGAAATTATCTCTCACGAGATCTCTCATGATGTACTCGACTTTTTTGTCCGTCAATTTTTTGCGTTCAAATTCTCAGTAAATACTAATTCAGTCATTCTAAATCGATTGGCGTTCGCAGAATTGGTCTATCTCTAACCGTTCTATAGTTGGTCAGCTCTGAATCAGTTTTCAAACTGTTTTTTTGGCGCCAAAAATATTTCTGATCAGTTTTTGACATTTTAGTAAAAAGATCGGAATCAGCACGTCAAAATACGTCCGAGGACAAAATTTTGAAATTCAAAAAATGAAAAATAAAAAAGTTCAGAAATTATCTCTCACGAGATCTCTCATGATATACTCGACTTTTTTGTCCGTCAATTTTTTGCGTTCAAATTCTCAGTAAATACTAATTCAGTCATTCTAAATCGATTGGCGTTCGCAGAATTGGTCTATCTCTAACCGTTCTATAGTTGGTCAGCTCTGAATCAGTTTTCAAACTGTTTTTTTGGCGCCAAAAATATTTCTGATCAGTTTTTGACATTTTCGTTAAAATATTCGGAATCAGCACGTCAAAATACGTCCGAGGACAAAATTTTTAAATTTGAAAAATGAAAAATAAAAAAGTTCAGAAATTATCTCTCACGAGATCTCTCATGATATACTCGACTTTTTTGTCCGTCGATTTTTTGCATTCAAATACTCAGTAAATACTAATTCAGTCATTCTAAATCGATTGGCGTTCGCAGAATTGGTCTATCTCTAACCGTTCTATAGTTGGTCAGCTCTGAATCAGTTTTCAAACTGTTTTTTTGGCGCCAAAAATATTTCTGATCAGTTTTCGACATTTTCGTTCAAATATTCGGAATCAGCACGTCAAAATACGTCCGAGGAAAAAATTTTGAAATTCAAAAAATGAAAAATAAAAAAGTTCAGAAATTATCTCTCACGAGATCTCTCATGATGTACTCGACTTTTTTGTCCGTCAATTTTTTGCGTTCAAATTCTCAGTAAATACTAATTCAGTCATTCTAAATCGATTGGCGTTCGCAGAATTGGTCTATCTCTAACCGTTCTATAGTTGGTCAGCTCTGAATCAGTTTTCAAACTGTTTTTTTGGCGCCAAAAATATTTCTGATCAGTTTTTGACATTTTCGTTAAAAGATTCGGAATCAGCACGTCAGAATACGTCCGAGGACAAAATTTTGAAATTTGAAAAATGAAAAATAAAAAAGTTCAGAAATTATCTCTCACGAGATCTCTCATGATATACTCGACTTTTTTGTCCGTCAATTTTTTGCGTTCAAATTCTCAGTAAATACTAATTCAGTCATTCTAAATCCATTGGCGTTCGCAGAATTGGTCTATCTCTAACCGTTCTATAGTGGGTCAGCGCTGAATCAGTTTTCAAACTGTTTTTTTGGCGCCAAAAATATTTCTGATCAGTTTTTGACATTTTCGTTAAAAGATTCGGAATCAGCACGTCAAAATACGTCCGAGGACAAAATTTTGAAATTTGAAAAATGAAAAATAAAAAAGTTCAGAAATTATCTCTCACGAGATCTCTCATGATATACTCGACTTTTTTGTCCGTCGATTTTTTGCATTCAAATTCTCAGTAAATACTAATTCAGTCATTCTAAATCGATTGGCGTTCGCAGAATTGGTCTATCTCTAACCGTTCTATAGTTGGTCAGCTCTGAATCAGTTTTCAAACTGTTTTTTTGGCGCCAAAAATATTTCTGATCAGTTTTCGACATTTTCGTTCAAATATTCGGAATCAGCACGTCAAAATACGTCCGAGACAAAATTTTGAAATTCAAAAAATGAAAAATAAAAAAGTTAAGAAATTATCTCTCACGAGATCTCTCATGATGTACTCGACTTTTTTGTCTGTCAATTTTTTGCGTTCAAATTCTCAGTAAATACTAATTCAGTCATTCTAAATCGATTGGCGTTCGCAGAATTGGTCTATCTCTAACCGTTCTCGAGTTGGTCAGCTCTGAATCAGTTTTCAAACGGTTTTTTTGGCGCCAAAAATATTTCTGATCAGTTTTCGACATTTTCGTTCAAATATTCGGAATCAGCACGTCAAAATACGTCCGAGGACAAAATTTTGAAATTCAAAAAATGAAAAATAAAAAAGTTCAGAAATTATCTCTCACGAGATCTCTCATGATGTACTCGACTTTTTTGTCCGTCAATTTTTTGCGTTCAAATTCTCAGTAAATACTAATTCAGTCATTCTAAATCGATTGGCGTTCGCAGAATTGGTCTATCTCTAACCGTTCTATAGTTGGTCAGCTCTGAATCAGTTTTCAAACTGTTTTTTTGGCGCCAAAAATATTTCTGATCAGTTTTTGACATTTTAGTAAAAAGATCGGAATCAGCACGTCAAAATACGTCCGAGGACAAAATTTTGAAATTCAAAAAATGAAAAATAAAAAAGTTCAGAAATTATCTCTCACGAGATCTCTCATGATATACTCGACTTTTTTGTCCGTCAATTTTTTGCGTTCAAATTCTCAGTAAATACTAATTCAGTCATTCTAAATCGATTGGCGTTCGCAGAATTGGTCTATCTCTAACCATTCTATAGTTGGTCAGCTCTGAATCAGTTTTCAAACTGTTTTTTTGGCGCCAAAAATATTTCTGATCAGTTTTTGACATTTTCGTTAAAAGATTCGGAATCAGCACGTCAAAATACGTCCGAGGACAAAATTTTGAAATTTGAAAAATGAAAAATAAAAAAGTTCAGAAATTATCTCTCACGAGATCTCTCATGATGTACTCGACTTTTTTGTCCGTCGATTTTTTGCGTTCAAATTCTCAGTGAATACTAATTCAGTCATTCTAAATCGATAGGCGTTCGCAGAATTGGTCTATCTCTAACCGTTCTATAGTTGGTCAGCTCTGAATCAGTTTTCAAACTGTTTTTTTGGCGCCAAAAATATTTCTGATCAGTTTTTGACATTTTCGTTAAAATATTCGGAATCAGCACGTCAAAATACGTCCGAGGACAAAATTTTGAAATTTGAAAAATGAAAAATAAAAAAGTTCAGAAATTATCTCTCACGAGATCTCTCATGATATACTCGACTTTTTTGTCCGTCGATTTTTTGCATTCAAATACTCAGTAAATACTAATTCAGTCATTCTAAATCGATTGGCGTTCGCAGAATTGGTCTATCTCTAACCGTTCTATAGTTGGTCAGCTCTGAATCAGTTTTCAAACTGTTTTTTTGGCGCCAAAAATATTTCTGATCAGTTTTTGACATTTTCGTTAAAATATTCGGAATCAGCACGTCAAAATACGTCCGAGGACAAAATTTTTAAATTTGAAAAATGAAAAATAAAAAAGTTCAGAAATTATCTCTCACGAGATCTCTCATGATATACTCGACTTTTTTGTCCGTCGATTTTTTGCATTCAAATACTCAGTAAATACTAATTCAGTCATTCTAAATCGATTGGCGTTCGCAGAATTGGTCTATCTCTAACCGTTCTATAGTTGGTCAGCTCTGAATCAGTTTTCAAACTGTTTTTTTGGCGCCAAAAATATTTCTGATCAGTTTTTGACATTTTCGTTAAAAGATTCGGAATCAGCACGTCAAAATACGTCCGAGGACAAAATTTTGAAATTTAAAAAATGAAAAATAAAAAAGTTCAGAAATTATCTCTCACGAGATCTCTCATGATATACTCGACTTTTTTGTCCGTCGATTTTTTGCATTCAAATTCTCAGTAAATACTAATTCAGCCATACTAAATCGATTGGCGTTCGCAGAATTGGTCTATCTCTAACCGTTCTTGAGTTGGTCAGCTCTGAATCAGTTTTCAAACTGTTTTTTTGGCGCCAAAAATATTTCTGATCAGTTTTTGACATTTTCGTTAAAATATTCGGAATCAGCACGTCAAAATACGTCCGAGGACAAAATTTTTAAATTTGAAAAATGAAAAATAAAAAAGTTCAGAAATTATCTCTCACGAGATCTCTCATGATATACTCGACTTTTTTGTCCGTCGATTTTTTGCATTCAAATACTCAGTAAATACTAATTCAGTCATTCTAAATCGATTGGCGTTCGCAGAATTGGTCTATCTCTAACCGTTCTATAGTTGGTCAGCTCTGAATCAGTTTTCAAACTGTTTTTTTGGCGCCAAAAATATTTCTGATCAGTTTTTGACATTTTCGTTAAAAGATTCGGAATCAGCACGTCAAAATACGTCCGAGGACAAAATTTTGAAATTTGAAAAATGAAAAATAAAAAAGTTCAGAAATTATCTCTCACGAGATCTCTCATGATATACTCGACTTTTTTGTCCGTCGATTTTTTGCATTCAAATTCTCAGTAAATACTAATTCAGCCATACTAAATCGATTGGCGTTCGCAGAATTGGTCTATCTCTAACCGTTCTTGAGTTGGTCAGCTCTGAATCAGTTTTCAAATTGTTTTTTTGGCGCCAAAAATATTTCTGATCAGTTTTTGACATTTTCGTTAAAAGATTCGGAATCAGCACGTCAAAATACGTCCGAGGACAAAATTTTGAAATTTGAAAAATGAAAAATAAAAAAGTTCAGAAATTATCTCTCACGAGATCTCTCATGATATACTCGACTTTTTTGTCCGTCGATGTTTTGCATTCAAATTCTCAGTAAATACTAATTCAGCCATACTAAATCGATTGGCGTTCGCAGAATTGGTCTATCTCTAACCGTTCTCGAGTTGGTCAGCTCTGAATCAGTTTTCAAACTGTTTTTTTGGCGCCAAAAATATTTCTGATCAGTTTTTGACATTTTCGTTAAAATATTCGGAATCAGCACGTCAAAATACGTCCGAGGACAAAATTTTTAAATTTGAAAAATGAAAAATAAAAAAGTTCAGAAATTATCTCTCACGAGATCTCTCATGATATACTCGACTTTTTTGTCCGTCGATTTTTTGCATTCAAATACTCAGTAAATACTAATTCAGTCATTCTAAATCGATTGGCGTTCGCAGAATTGGTCTATCTCTAACCGTTCTATAGTTGGTCAGCTCTGAATCAGTTTTCAAACTGTTTTTTTGGCGCCAAAAATATTTCTGATCAGTTTTTGACATTTTCGTTAAAAGATTCGGAATCAGCACGTCAAAATACGTCCGAGGACAAAATTTTGAAATTTGAAAAATGAAAAATAAAAAAGTTCAGAAATTATCTCTCACGAGATCTCTCATGATATACTCGACTTTTTTGTCCGTCGATTTTTTGCATTCAAATTCTCAGTAAATACTAATTCAGCCATACTAAATCGATTGGCGTTCGCAGAATTGGTCTATCTCTAACCGTTCTTGAGTTGGTCAGCTCTGAATCAGTTTTCAAATTGTTTTTTTGGCGCCAAAAATATTTCTGATCAGTTTTTGACATTTTCGTTAAAAGATTCGGAATCAGCACGTCAAAATACGTCCGAGGACAAAATTTTGAAATTTGAAAAATGAAAAATAAAAAAGTTCAGAAATTATCTCTCACGAGATCTCTCATGATATACTCGACTTTTTTGTCCGTCGATGTTTTGCATTCAAATTCTCAGTAAATACTAATTCAGTCATTCTAAATCGATTGGCGTTCGCAGAATTGGTCTATCTCTAACCGTTCTATAGTTGGTCAGCTCTGAATCAGTTTTCAAACTGTTTTTTTGGCGCCAAAAATATTTCTGATCAGTTTTTGACATTTTCGTTAAAAGATTCGGAATCAGCACGTCAAAATACGTCCGAGGACAAAATTTTGAAATTTGAAAAATGAAAAATAAAAAAGTTCAGAAATTATCTCTCACGAGATCTCTCATGATATACTCGACTTTTTTGTCCGTCGATGTTTTGCATTCAAATTCTCAGTAAATACTAATTCAGCCATACTAAATCGATTGGCGTTCGCAGAATTGGTCTATCTCTAACCGTTCTCGAGTTGGTCAGCTCTGAATCAGTTTTCAAACTGTTTTTTTGGCGCCAAAAATATTTCTGATCAGTTTTTGACATTTTCGTTAAAATATTCGGAATCAGCACGTCAAAATACGTCCGAGGACAAAATTTTTAAATTTGAAAAATGAAAAATAAAAAAGTTCAGAAATTATCTCTCACGAGATCTCTCATGATATACTCGACTTTTTTGTCCGTCGATTTTTTGCATTCAAATACTCAGTAAATACTAATTCAGTCATTCTAAATCGATTGGCGTTCGCAGAATTGGTCTATCTCTAACCGTTCTATAGTTGGTCAGCTCTGAATCAGTTTTCAAACTGTTTTTTTGGCGCCAAAAATATTTCTGATCAGTTTTTGACATTTTCGTTAAAAGATTCGGAATCAGCACGTCAAAATACGTCCGAGGACAAAATTTTGAAATTTGAAAAATGAAAAATAAAAAAGTTCAGAAATTATCTCTCACGAGATCTCTCATGATATACTCGACTTTTTTGTCCGTCGATTTTTTGCATTCAAATTCTCAGTAAATACTAATTCAGCCATACTAAATCGATTGGCGTTCGCAGAATTGGTCTATCTCTAACCGTTCTTGAGTTGGTCAGCTCTGAATCAGTTTTCAAATTGTTTTTTTGGCGCCAAAAATATTTCTGATCAGTTTTTGACATTTTCGTTAAAAGATTCGGAATCAGCACGTCAAAATACGTCCGAGGACAAAATTTTGAAATTTGAAAAATGAAAAATAAAAAAGTTCAGAAATTATCTCTCACGAGATCTCTCATGATATACTCGACTTTTTTGTCCGTCGATGTTTTGCATTCAAATTCTCAGTAAATACTAATTCAGTCATTCTAAATCGATTGGCGTTCGCAGAATTGGTCTATCTCTAACCGTTCTATAGTTGGTCAGCTCTGAATCAGTTTTCAAATGGTTTTTTTGGCGCCAAAAACACTTCCGATGAGTTTTCGACATTTTCGTGCAAAGATTCGGAATCAGCACGTCGAATTACGTCCGAAGACAAAAATTTCAAATTCGAAAAATTAAAAATAAAAAAGTTCAAATAATTATCTATCATGATATATTAACATCCGTTGAAAATTAACATACAGCTTTCAGAATAACCCTATCATGTACTAGTATTTTATAGTGTTATTTATGTATCCCAAGGGAGTTATGAACATTGTTATAGTTACGCTAACTAAGGTTTATTTGTTAATAATGTATCAGTATGAAATAAAAATATTTAATCTTTTAATGCTGAAACAAGTGCTCTCGCACTTATCGGCTTTGTTCACGTTACCATTTTGATTTCCGATTTTTTTGTGATATTTTTGTGAATAAAGATTATTATGATTATTATTATGTATATTTTTCTTTTCCATTTCAACACTACGTCATTCGATATCAAAGTTAAGAAAGCATTTGCTACAGCGTCAAACTAAACAATGAACAACCCAACTAACACGAATTACATAAATAAACGATTAATGTCCACCAATTCGCCCACCCTTCTGGTAGAAAACAGCCACATTCGTCATTCGTCCCAACAAAATAGAATTTCCTCCACTAAAGCTATTCATAAAAATTACGAAACGACCCTAGACATCTGTCTACCAAACAAAATATTGTTAGGGTAGGTAAATAGACGATTCTAGTTGCCCAGTGAAATGTCGTAGAGGAACAAAAAGAAAACTAGGGGTTCTCTATGAACATTCAGCTGGGTGGAATGAGGACCCTTGAAATATATACGTGGTTGTACATCTGCTTTTCAGGAACACTGGATGGAAGGGCGTATGGCTTTCTACACTGAAAGACATACATTGGGTAAGGGATATTGACAAATCGCTTGAAAAGTACGACATGATCTATTGATAAGTCTTTTTTAATTCAATTTAATATGTCTATGTTCTCTTCTACGAGCAGGAAGGCACCAAATCGCACCTTTGAGATCATTTTTAGTTCTATTGTTATTTACGTACACTTTCTGTATTATACTAATATACTTAAAAAAAAAAAAATATGGAACTACTGATAACTTTTTAAAAAATTGAATAATCTTACTGAAACTGGGTTACTTTATGTTATTTATCCGAAATTCAACATTGTTTTTCTTATTTATGTGTCCCTAGAATAATACATTGAATGTTGTGCAATATCTTTAGTAATAAATGGGACAAAATATTGTATTATCAACACCTACAGACCTCCGAATGGGGACAATGAGTTATTTCTGAATAGACTAACCAAAATTCTTGAATAAAGTTCAAATAATGTTTACATAATAGTTTTTTGTGGTGATATCAATATCGCGCTGACCAACTCGAGAACGGTTAGAGGTAGACGAATTCTGCGAACGCCAATGGATTTAGTATGGCTGAATTAGTATTTACTGAGAATTTGAACGCAAAAAATCGACGGACAAAAAAGTCGAGTATATCATGAGAGATCTCGTGAGAGATAATTTCTGAACTTTTTTATTTTTCATTTTTTGAATTTAAAAATTTTGTCCTCGGACGTATTTTGACGTGCTGATTCCGAATCTTTTAACGAAAATGTCAAAAACTGATCAGAAATATTTTTGGCGCCAAAAAAACAGTTTGAAAACTGATTCAGAGCTGACCAACTCGAGAACGGTTAGAGATAGACCAATTCTGCGAACGCCAATCGATTTAGAATGACTGAATTAGTATATACTGAGAATTTGAACGCAAAAAATTGATGGACAAAAAAGTCGAGTATATCATGAGAGATCTCGTGAGAGATAATTTCTGAACTTTTTTATTACTATACACTGAAAATTTGAAAGAAAACAATCGACAGACAAAAAAGTCGAATATATCATGATTGATAATTTTTTGAACTATTATAAGTAATTTTCATTTTTTGACTTTAAAATTTTTGTCCCCGGACGTATTTTGACGTGCTGATTCTGAATCTTCTAAAAAGAGGATGTTATTGTTTGCTGGCCTAACAGTTCGCTTGTTGGTGTTAAAGGTGGTTTTATGTGCTAGGATATCGTATCATAGCGTTTGTTTTACAATTTTCGCTTTTTTCGACCATAAGGAGACACATTCGTTAAATACATATGTATATAGAAAGAAAGCTAAAAAAATTTCCTAAAAAAGGATGTTATTGTTTGCTGGCCTAACAGTGGGCTTGTAGGTGTTATAGGTGTTGTTGTGTGCTAGGATGCCGGAGTTTAGCGCATGTCTTACATTTTTCGCATTTTTCGACCATAACGAGACACATTCGTTAAATACATAGGTATATAGAAAGAAAGCTAAGAAAATTTCCTACAGAAGGAAGTTATTGTTTGCTGGCCTAACAGTGGGCTTGTAGGTGTTATAGGTGTTGTTGTGTGCTAGGATGCCGGAGTTTAGCGCATGTCTTACATTTTTCGCATTTTTCGACCATAACGAGACACATTCGTTAAATACATAGGTATTTAGAAAGAAAGCTAAGAAAATTTCCTACAGAAGGAAGTTATTGTTTGCTGGCCTAACAGTGGGCTTGTAGGTGTTATAGGTGTTGTTGTGTGCTAGGATGCCGGAGTTTAGCGCATGTCTTACATTTTTCGCATTTTTCGACCATAACGAGACACATTCGTTAAATACATAGGTATATAGAAAGAAAGCTAAGAAAATTTCCTACAGAAGGAAGTTATTGTTTGCTGGCCTAACAGTGGGCTTGTAGGTGTTATAGGTGTTGTTGTGTGCTAGGATGCCGGAGTTTAGCGCATGTCTTACATTTTTCGCATTTTTCGACCATAACGAGACACATTCGTTAAATACATAGGTATTTAGAAAGAAAGCTAAGAAAATTTCCTACAGAAGGAAGTTATTGTTTGCTGGCCTAACAGTGGGCTTGTAGGTGTTATAGGTGTTGTTGTGTGCTAGGATGCCGGAGTTTAGCGCATGTCTTACATTTTTCGCATTTTTCGACCATAACGAGACACATTCGTTAAATACATAGGTATATAGAAAGAAAGCTAAGAAAATTTCCTACAGAAGGAAGTTATTGTTTGCTGGCCTAACAGTTCGCTTGTAGGTGTTATAGGTGGTTTCATGTGTCAACGTAAAAGATTGCAATTCTACATAACTGTTCTGAATATTTTTTCGATGTATCTGCCAACTTTGCAGAACTTTTGGAATTTCTTTTTATGGTATATCAAAGAAAAACATAAAAAAATGTCGTATACTTGAATTGGTCGGAAACTTGATTCGTGATATCAAATAATATATAGGTAATACTACCTCAAGTTGCAGAGCTTTTGGAATTTTCCGAGTACACAGCAAAATTCAAGTTAATTGCCATTTTGACAATGTTGCGTACTCCGGAAGAGGTTGCAAACTGAGACTTATTGCTTTCTCGATGTACCGTTCACTTGACCAGAGTTTGAAAACTTTCGGAATTAATTTATGCGAATATATTGTCTATTTCTACTGGCCTAAAAGGAAACCAAACCGAGAACCGAGATTACAGAATATCTGTTGGTGTAGCTCATGACTATCAGTGTCAGTATTTTTATCTGGGATGGAAAGATATCAATGTTTATGAATTTAGAAATGTTATTATGTGGCATTTTGATTACGTCGGAGTTCAAGCAATGGTTGGTTCTAGTCGTACACGAAAAAAAAGTTTAGGTAACTTTTCCAGTGGGAACTTCGAAGCACTTGCTAAAAGGGCCGGAACGTAGTCATCTCAAAATGGTAGATTAGGTTCTCTCGTATTCAAAAGGAAGTTCGAATCAGTCCATCTGTCTCCTGCTGTCTCCGTGTAACGTAATATAAACATATGCTGTTAAGTGAATTGATTAGGAACTCGAGTCAATTTTACAATTCAGTTCATTATAAAGACAGACTTTTAGCTCAGCAATGGAAATGATTGTTAAGAAATGTTCAGGAATAGACATATTTCTAACGTATGCATTCACAA
Source organism: Chrysolina haemoptera (assembly GCA_958298965.1). Classification (NCBI taxonomy): domain Eukaryota; kingdom Metazoa; phylum Arthropoda; class Insecta; order Coleoptera; family Chrysomelidae; genus Chrysolina; species Chrysolina haemoptera. The sequence goes on along the minus strand of OY282602.1, from coordinate 617,952 downwards.
CACATCAAAAATATGTACTTTTACAGAATCCATTTATTAATCTCAGATAAAAGGAGTTTTCTCACAATACAGAAAGAAATCCCTGTGTAGATTTTTTCCTCCAACAGTGAGGAAAAAAAATGTGTACTTAAATAATGTATACAATTGTCGAAAATTGTTTGTGGTAAAATCTTCCCCGGCTTTGTGACTTTCATACACAATATGTGCAATACATAATTGTGGATGAATTTCACACAAGCAGTTTTTTTCATCACTTCGACTTTTAACTAGACATTTCTAGAAAAAAGTCGAAATTTAGACTTTAATGTTGAAAATTCGACATTAATGTCGACTTTTTTCTCGAAGTTGTGACTTTTTTCTTGAAATTTCGAGTCTAATGTTGAAATTTCGACTTTAATGTCGAAATTTAATCATTTCGACTTTATTGCCTACATTTCGAGAAAAACGTCTAAATTTCGACATTAATCTCGAAATTTCAAGAAAAAAGTCGAAATTTCAAGAAAGAAGTCGAACATTAAAGTTGTACCAGGAGACACTAGACAGCTTGAGTCTGAACCGAGCAGCCTGAGCTTGAACCGAGCAGCCTGAGCCTGAGATTGAACCGAGAAGCCTGAGCCTGAGCTTGAACCGCTCATTCGGACCATTCGGTCCTCACGCCGGAACGAATGCTCTAGTGACTACGCACCTTTATAAACATACAACGAACGGAGCAGAATTGGCTCTTGAAACAACAATGCAACTTTCTGGTATTTCCAGGACTCGACCCGTGCGTTATTCCCTTCGAGAACAATGGGGCAGCTTCAGCGCCCCCTTGCTAACTGCATTATGGCAGGCAGCGAGCAAACCGAAAAAAGCGAGTGAGTGCCGCGGGCGTAAAGTTAAAGTTCCATCGAATTCAATACGATGGTACGATGGACGATCACGTACACGTAGGTCTGCGAGATCGTCGATCTGTCGGTCATACGCGAGCGACGACCTGTACCAAAGAAGTGGGTTTCAGATCCATGATCCCGTCTGCAGCGTTGCCGGTTGGGCGTGTCTGTCATGGGAACACGGCGAAAGGAAACTTGGAACTAGGTAGGTGAAAAAACTCTCAGTCGAACTCCACCAAATATAATCTTTATTGTGAATGCGCTTTTTTTCTCCCTATTGTACCTCTTATTTTGTCGAAAATGTTTGTGGTTCTATCGCTGCATGCAGTGTATACATAATTTTTTATGTATCGGACCCCCGAGATTAAAGTCGGACCCTCGAGATTAAAGTCGGGCCCTCGAGATTAAAGTCGGACCCCCGAGATTGAAGTTGGACCCCCAATATTAAAGTCGGACCCCCGAGATTAAAGTCGGACCCCCGAGATTGAAGTTGGACCCCCAATATTAAAGTCGGACCCCCGAGATTGAAGTCGGACCCCCGAGATTAAAGTCAGCCCCCCAGACCCCCGAGCTTAAAGTCGGACCCCCCGAGATTAAAGTCAGCCCCCCGGACCCCCGAGCTTAAAGTCGGACCCCCAAGATTAAAGTCGGACCCCCGAGATTAAAGTCGGACCCCCAGATTAAAGTCGGACCCCCAAGATTTTAAAGTCGGACACCCGAGATTAAAGTCAGCACCCCGGACCCCCGAGCTTAAAGTCGGATACCCGAGATTAAAGTCGGACCCCCCAGATTAAAGTCGGACCCCCGAGATTAAAGTCAGCCCCCCGGACCCCCGAGCTTAAAGTCGGACCCCCGAGATTAAAGTCAGCCCCCCGGACCCCCGAGCTTAAAGTCGGCCCCCTAAAAGTCGGCCCCCTAAAAAAATTTCCTAAAAAAGGATGTTATTGTTTGCTGGCCTAACAGTGGGCTTGTAGGTGTTATAGGTGTTGTTGTGTGCTAGGATGCCGGAGTTTAGCGCATGTCTTACATTTTTCGCATTTTTCGACCATAACGAGACACATTCGTTAAATACATAGGTATATAGAAAGAAAGCTAAGAAAATTTCCTACAGAAGGAAGTTATTGTTTGCTGGCCTAACAGTGGGCTTGTAGGTGTTATAGGTGTTGTTGTGTGCTAGGATGCCGGAGTTTAGCGCATGTCTTACATTTTTCGCATTTTTCGACCATAACGAGACACATTCGTTAAATACATAGGTATTTAGAAAGAAAGCTAAGAAAATTTCCTACAGAAGGAAGTTATTGTTTGCTGGCCTAACAGTGGGCTTGTAGGTGTTATAGGTGTTGTTGTGTGCTAGGATGCCGGAGTTTAGCGCATGTCTTACATTTTTCGCATTTTTCGACCATAACGAGACACATTCGTTAAATACATAGGTATATAGAAAGAAAGCTAAGAAAATTTCCTACAGAAGGAAGTTATTGTTTGCTGGCCTAACAGTGGGCTTGTAGGTGTTATAGGTGTTGTTGTGTGCTAGGATGCCGGAGTTTAGCGCATGTCTTACATTTTTCGCATTTTTCGACCATAACGAGACACATTCGTTAAATACATAGGTATTTAGAAAGAAAGCTAAGAAAATTTCCTACAGAAGGAAGTTATTGTTTGCTGGCCTAACAGTGGGCTTGTAGGTGTTATAGGTGTTGTTGTGTGCTAGGATGCCGGAGTTTAGCGCATGTCTTACATTTTTCGCATTTTTCGACCATAACGAGACACATTCGTTAAATACATAGGTATATAGAAAGAAAGCTAAGAAAATTTCCTACAGAAGGAAGTTATTGTTTGCTGGCCTAACAGTTCGCTTGTAGGTGTTATAGGTGGTTTCATGTGTCAACGTAAAAGATTGCAATTCTACATAACTGTTCTGAATATTTTTTCGATGTATCTGCCAACTTTGCAGAACTTTTGGAATTTCTTTTTATGGTATATCAAAGAAAAACATAAAAAAATGTCGTATACTTGAATTGGTCGGAAACTTGATTCGTGATATCAAATAATATATAGGTAATACTACCTCAAGTTGCAGAGCTTTTGGAATTTTCCGAGTACACAGCAAAATTCAAGTTAATTGCCATTTTGACAATGTTGCGTACTCCGGAAGAGGTTGCAAACTGAGACTTATTGCTTTCTCGATGTACCGTTCACTTGACCAGAGTTTGAAAACTTTCGGAATTAATTTATGCGAATATATTGTCTATTTCTACTGGCCTAAAAGGAAACCAAACCGAGAACCGAGATTACAGAATATCTGTTGGTGTAGCTCATGACTATCAGTGTCAGTATTTTTATCTGGGATGGAAAGATATCAATGTTTATGAATTTAGAAATGTTATTATGTGGCATTTTGATTACGTCGGAGTTCAAGCAATGGTTGGTTCTAGTCGTACACGAAAAAAAAGTTTAGGTAACTTTTCCAGTGGGAACTTCGAAGCACTTGCTAAAAGGGCCGGAACGTAGTCATCTCAAAATGGTAGATTAGGTTCTCTCGTATTCAAAAGGAAGTTCGAATCAGTCCATCTGTCTCCTGCTGTCTCCGTGTAACGTAATATAAACATATGCTGTTAAGTGAATTGATTAGGAACTCGAGTCAATTTTACAATTCAGTTCATTATAAAGACAGACTTTTAGCTCAGCAATGGAAATGATTGTTAAGAAATGTTCAGGAATAGACATATTTCTAACGTATGCATTCACAACACATCAAAAATATGTACTTTTACAGAATCCATTTATTAATCTCAGATAAAAGGAGTTTTCTCACAATACAGAAAGAAATCCCTGTGTAGATTTTTTCCTCCAACAGTGAGGAAAAAAAATGTGTACTTAAATAATGTATACAATTGTCGAAAATTGTTTGTGGTAAAATCTTCCCCGGCTTTGTGACTTTCATACACAATATGTGCAATACATAATTGTGGATGAATTTCACACAAGCAGTTTTTTTCATCACTTCGACTTTTAACTAGACATTTCTAGAAAAAAGTCGAAATTTAGACTTTAATGTTGAAAATTCGACATTAATGTCGACTTTTTTCTCGAAGTTGTGACTTTTTTCTTGAAATTTCGAGTCTAATGTTGAAATTTCGACTTTAATGTCGAAATTTAATCATTTCGACTTTATTGCCTACATTTCGAGAAAAACGTCTAAATTTCGACATTAATCTCGAAATTTCAAGAAAAAAGTCGAAATTTCAAGAAAGAAGTCGAACATTAAAGTTGTACCAGGAGACACTAGACAGCTTGAGTCTGAACCGAGCAGCCTGAGCTTGAACCGAGCAGCCTGAGCCTGAGATTGAACCGAGAAGCCTGAGCCTGAGCTTGAACCGCTCATTCGGACCATTCGGTCCTCACGCCGGAACGAATGCTCTAGTGACTACGCACCTTTATAAACATACAACGAACGGAGCAGAATTGGCTCTTGAAACAACAATGCAACTTTCTGGTATTTCCAGGACTCGACCCGTGCGTTATTCCCTTCGAGAACAATGGGGCAGCTTCAGCGCCCCCTTGCTAACTGCATTATGGCAGGCAGCGAGCAAACCGAAAAAAGCGAGTGAGTGCCGCGGGCGTAAAGTTAAAGTTCCATCGAATTCAATACGATGGTACGATGGACGATCACGTACACGTAGGTCTGCGAGATCGTCGATCTGTCGGTCATACGCGAGCGACGACCTGTACCAAAGAAGTGGGTTTCAGATCCATGATCCCGTCTGCAGCGTTGCCGGTTGGGCGTGTCTGTCATGGGAACACGGCGAAAGGAAACTTGGAACTAGGTAGGTGAAAAAACTCTCAGTCGAACTCCACCAAATATAATCTTTATTGTGAATGCGCTTTTTTTCTCCCTATTGTACCTCTTATTTTGTCGAAAATGTTTGTGGTTCTATCGCTGCATGCAGTGTATACATAATTTTTTATGTATCGGACCCCCGAGATTAAAGTCGGACCCTCGAGATTAAAGTCGGGCCCTCGAGATTAAAGTCGGACCCCCGAGATTGAAGTTGGACCCCCAATATTAAAGTCGGACCCCCGAGATTAAAGTCGGACCCCCGAGATTGAAGTTGGACCCCCAATATTAAAGTCGGACCCCCGAGATTGAAGTCGGACCCCCGAGATTAAAGTCAGCCCCCCAGACCCCCGAGCTTAAAGTCGGACCCCCCGAGATTAAAGTCAGCCCCCCGGACCCCCGAGCTTAAAGTCGGACCCCCAAGATTAAAGTCGGACCCCCGAGATTAAAGTCGGACCCCCAGATTAAAGTCGGACCCCCAAGATTTTAAAGTCGGACACCCGAGATTAAAGTCAGCACCCCGGACCCCCGAGCTTAAAGTCGGATACCCGAGATTAAAGTCGGACCCCCCAGATTAAAGTCGGACCCCCGAGATTAAAGTCAGCCCCCCGGACCCCCGAGCTTAAAGTCGGACCCCCGAGATTAAAGTCAGCCCCCCGGACCCCCGAGCTTAAAGTCGGCCCCCGAGCTTAAAGTCGGACCCCCGAGATTGAAGTCGGACCCCCAGATTAAAGTCGGACCCCCAAGATTTTAAAGTCGGACCCCCGAGATTAAAGTCAGCACCCCGGACCCCCGAGCTTAAAGTCGGATACCCGAGATTAAAGTCGGACCCCCGAGATTGAAGTCGGACCCCCGAGATTAAAGTCAGCCCCCCGGACCCCCGAGCTTAAAGTCGGACCCCCGAGATTAAAGTCAGCCCCCCGGACCCCCGAGCTTAAAGTCGGACCCCCGAGATTGAAGTCGGACCCCCAGATTAAAGTCGGACCCCCAAGATTTTAAAGTCGGACCCCCGAGATTAAAGTCAGCACCCCGGACCCCCGAGCTTAAAGTCGGATACCCGAGATTAAAGTCGGAACCCCCAGATTAAAGTCGGACCCCCAAGATTAAAGTCGGACCCCCGAGATTAAAGTCGGACCCCCGAAATTAAAGTTGGACCCCCGAGCTTAAAGTCGGACCCCCGAGATTAAAGTCGGACACCCGAGATTAAATTCGGACCCCCCAGATTAAAGTCGGACCCCCAATATTAAAGTCGGACCCTCGAGATTAAAGTCGGACCCCCGAGATTAAAGTCGGACCCTCGAGATTAAAGTCGGACCCCCGAGATTAAAGTCGGACCCCCGAGATTAAAGTCAGCCCCCTGGACCCCCGAGCTTAAAGTCGGACCCCCGAGATTAAAGTCGGACCCCCCAGATTAAAGTCGGACCCCCAATATTAAAGTCGGACCCTCGAGATTAAAGTCGGACCCCCGAGATTAAAGTCGGACCCCCGAGATTAAAGTCAGCCCCCTGGACCCCCGAGCTTAAAGTCGGACCCCCGAGATTAAAGTCGGACCTCCCAGATTAAAGTCGGACCCCCAAGATTAAAGTCGGACCCTCGAGATTAAAGTCGGACCCCCATAAATATGAGGTCTGAAAAATTAATAATAAGTAAAAAAAACATACCTACTCAACTTTTTCATTGAAATCTACATTATCACTATATTATAACCTCAAAGTATTGAACGTAATATCACTTTAATTAGTCAAAACACGATATTCAATGATAAGCATTAGAGGAGATTGTCATTGTCAATCCAATAGTTTTGTCTTTAAATTGGAGACTACCGGCAACAATGTGCCACCCAGTTGTGACTGACTTTCTTTGTCGATGTCTTTTAAAATAACTACCATTAACGTTGACATTTTTTGCTATCAACGTACTGGAAAGTTATACTAGAATTAAGGCGGAACCTCGGCGGAACTAGGTAACTGGTCAGCGAATGTCGTTTAGAGTCTATTAATAAGGGTGCAAGCGTCACCCCCAATCTTTGCTCGGTATGGAAAAGATGATGAATTATTGAGCCGTTGTTTTCATTGGTACAATTTGTATAAAAAGTGTATCGGAACACAAATTTATTAAGATTTTCTAAATCATACGTGGTTTGCAAATCAAACCAACATAATTTGTTTCTCAAATTCGCAATAAATTATACATACCTATAATGAATTGTATGAATAGCGCGAGTGTGATTTCCAAGAGCAACATGATTTAATCAGATTAATGGTGAGTCTGTACAGCAAGTAAAATAAAATAAGAAATAAAATAAAATAATAGAAAAAGATAAAACTGCACAACACCCATACTTAACAAGTTCATACAGAAAATAAAATAAGAGAAGTAAAATAAAACATCTTTTATTTTATTTTATGTTAAGTTGACAAGACAATTGACAGATGACAAAAAGCATACATAGCTATAAATAATATGGCTGAGTGCTTGTTTTTGGTTATTTTCTCATTGCATTATTTATTATTTGTATTGCCAATATTGAAAATCGCCATTAAACTTCTTTAGCCTAGTGAAGATGGCAGTTAGCCGTAAGTACACTTTTATTTTTGGCGAAACAATTTTCTTTATCTTTATATCGTAATTTACCGCACATTAGACAGTCTTTTTCAGCATTGTTGTCGTTTCGGAGATGTGTAGAAAACCGTCTCGATTCGATTGTTTCGAAGTTGAAGCTACCGCATTAGCATGTTTGTTGTCGAACTGTCCAGATAAATTTGAAAGTTGTTTTGATTGGAGAGAAGCCTGTTCGAACTTCGAGTATCAATGTTGTCGCCTCTTTCAGAGAGAATGTAGGTAAGACGTTTTGCCGTAATATTTATTTAAAACAACAATTTCCTCGAAAGTTTTCGTAACTACGTCGTCCGGTTTGAAATGATCTACTAGTATTTTAAAATGGTCAGGGCCTACCTTGCTTCGCAGTAGATTACGTCTTTTCACCTTTGTTGGCTCGTCATCTTTATCCAAACCATGGAGCTGTACCTAATTCCATCTTGAATCTCTGTATGTAATATTCCTAACATCCCAACCCTCTCTGCCAGGAGAAAAACGATCAAACTGAAAATGTTTGAGGTATTCTGTGTCTGTTGACATTGTGGAATTTTCACATTCACTACACACTAGTTAGGTACTAAACGGAATCGTAGACTGTCTGTCTAGCTGTTTATAACACAATTTAGGTACACGAGTTTTCAACAGAGAACAAATCTGTTGATGAATGATTTTTAGCTTGTTGGCCACTTACTGTTCATGTTTAGAATATTGTTTATTCCACAGTTTCCTCCCCGTTTTGTTTAAGAGAGAAAAGTTTTTCACTTTACTGTTTTTCGCGCACTTTTGTTGTTCGAGTCCGGTAGGTAGGTTTTGTTAACCTATTATACAATATACACCGCGACACTGTCAGTTTTTCTTCTCACTTTATACGCGTTACCATTCCGAGAGTAAGGCTAATATCAACAATTGTTATTGAGATACTTATTATTTATTTAGGAAAAACAGTATTTTAAAGGACATTAGTTTATTGTTGTACATCTTCCATTCGCGCGCGTAGGTAGGCCTCTTTTGTCTTCTTCTTCTTCTTATTTTTCCATGGATAATTTTTAGGCGTATTTTTACTACGGGTTACCTATTTTTTTCAGGCTGTATTTGTCATCTGTAACCAAAATGAAAATTTTGCTGCGGAATTCGGCGGATAGGTACGGTCTTTTAAAATTCTGTTGCTGAACAACTCGGTATTCATCAAACTACCTACTGTCTTTAAGAATTAACCTCCGTAATAGAAGGGCAACAATAATTATTTTTTATAATCACGACTTTCTTCGATTCATTACTTCAGCGACAAATTAATTAATTCCGACTAAGTATGGGATTTTTCATTCTGTTCCCCTTTTCAATCTGGTTACTTTTATATGATTTAAATTTGTTCCACGGTCTAATCACGTTTTAACTCGATACCATTAGGAGTTTCTGTCCTAAATATTAATAGAGGACGATGCCCTCATGACAATGGGAAACAAGCGTGACATTTTGAAACGTGTACCAAGTACCTACCAAGAACTGTTTTGTCTACTCGCCTACACGGAGTACAGAATTTGAACGAGAACTACTCGAAGAAAATAAATAAATGCAAGGCAGGCTTAGAACGTGAGTGTGCTAGACAGAATACGGTAGTTATCAAACAAGGAGTTTTTTATGCTTGGTTCAGACTATTTCTTTCGCAGGCAAATTACTATGAACGATAGTTAAAAGTACTGGTTTAACAAATTATGTTTTTGAGTTATTTTTTTTTGGAAACTTAATTAGAATCAAGGCCATCCGCAAATGAGTTTCATCATATACGGAACGTTTGTATTCTAATTAGATATATATTAAATTTCATACAATCACAACTCTTTGTATGTGGGTTTTTGTGAGAATCTAATTGAACTTTTCCACTTTCACTACATGATTGTTACTTTACGGAAAGTAAAAATCTAAACAATGATATTCTGAAAAAGTTGCCAAGTATGAATTTTCAGGATAATTAAGAAAAAGTATATGTTTTTATCCTTCATAAGGATTAGAGAAATTATTTTATTCTTTTTAGTCCGTTATAAAAACATGGTACATTGATTTTTTTATGTTATTATTATTTTCTTATTATTATTTTATTATTTTTAGGGTTATGTTAATGAAATTTGGGAATTGATTTTAAATACTTTGATGGCGTTATTAGAGAGACATGCGTTAAATTTCAGATATATTTCAGTCTTTTTTTCTTCTATTTTTTTGGATGTTCGTTTCACCAAGAGCCAACAACTCTGACGAAAATCATCCTACTATGATGGTAGAGGAGGACTGCATCAGGCCTATTTGCTTGTATTTCTTCAGATCATTATTATTACTATTCTTATGTTTATTATTATATTAATATTATGAAATTCTTGTATTGTGATTCTTGTATTATGATTCGACCTGTCCTGAATACTATTCCCATATATGGGATGCAGCACCCAAACACACATTGAAACTTCTAGATCCTGTCCAAAAAAGAGCAATTCGTTTTGTCGGTGATACTTCGCTCACAAGCTCGCTCACTTCTCTGGAAAACCGCAGATTTGTCTCTTTTCTATAGAGATTTTCATGGACGATGCTCTGCCGAAATATCATCAATCGTTCCACCGTTAGCGATCCCATCGAGACTGAGCCGTCTGGCTCAGTCCTCACATCCATATGTCGTTACTTTGAATACATGCCGAACATCTCTTTCCCAAAGCTCGTTCAGAAATCCAAGAAGAACACCAATTTCTAATTACTTTCGTAGGAACCAGAACTTGAGAAATTTTCAACGAACTTTTTTATCCCACCATACGAATGGATGTAAGGAAATACTGATGTGCCTAAATATCTTAAAATAATTTTGTGTTTTATGATTCCCAGAAACTTAAAAAATGGACGACGATTTCACTTGTTTCTCACACAATCGCGATAATGTTAGCCTTGAGTAAATGATCGTTGCAAATATACCTTTCACAGATTTGAAATGGTTGTTTATTGCTCGTTTGACATTTACGATAATGCTATTATGTGCCGACCATTACGTTCGCAGGTGTTTATTCGTCTCGATGTAGGAATTTTATTCGCACATTTCAGACTAAAACTGGTAATTTTATTAATTGCATATACCGGAAAATACAGTAAGGAAGAAATTTGTTATTTCTTCAAAAATCTTCTCGAATATGAAAGAAATAAGTAATTATTACCCAGAGGTAATGGATGACTACCAAAATGAAACGAAAGCTCTTTACATGTGTTCAAAATGAAATTGAATCATAATTAAAAGAAATTATGTGATTGTGTAACACCTTGATACAAAAAACTTGTTTCAAAAGGGTACACGCTTCATCAATTATTTTTTTTAGTTTATATTCGAGGCTAGGCAAAGTCATATCCTTTAATTCGTTGCTAGATTCAAAACATATTCTGCATTACCATCAAAACAATTATCCGTATATTCAGATGAACAAATGAATATCTCAGTACCTTGAATTCATGAATGAATCGTGAGAAGAATGCATGGTTGATTTTAACTATTTCTTTGAACTTGCAAACATATAAACTTGTTACTAATATGGAAGATTGCCGAGATATGAGAACCTGTTTTCCAAAGTATGTGTTGTTATAATTAGGTGTTATGGTATTCAATTCATGAATGCTGTGTCCTCATTTGAATTTGCAGCGATCTTTTACCAGATAGATTAGATTGATTGGTGAAAGTATATCATTTAGGTAGGTACTAGGCACACATTTTGAAACAACAAACATAACACTGAAACACGTTAAAATTTAAATAAAATAGTGACCAACTATGTTTTTGTTTTTTTAATCTTGATATCAGATTGAAATACGCGCTATTCATGTTTTCTAGATTGTTCCTGTAGTTAACTGTATCGTGCTTCATTATGTTGACCATTTGAGAGAAATTTCCTTTGGACAAAGAAGACTCATAGCCTAATATTTTTGTGTTAGTACACTCAAATTGATGATCGGTTGATATGCAATGCTCAACCAATGATGTGGGGTTTCTTAATGTCAATTTATTTTTTATGTCTGACCCACGTAACTTTTTTCACAGTCAAGTCAAGAGATTTTGTAAATGACATTTGACTTGCATTCCAGAGGGGTCTTTTCTTTGGTCCTACTGAATTTTGTTTCTTAGGAATCACACTTCGGAATCCAAAACATTGTTCAACTTTTTGTAATCATGAGATTTGAGAGAACAGGAATCCAAAAACAGAAAATGGAAATACACGTAATGAAAAATTATTTTATTTTCATTCAAACAATAAACAAATCTTTCCTATAACGTGTTTCCTAACACAACAAACCCAATCACAAACATCAAGCTAGCTGTATGATATAATTTAATTCATGTTCATACTATATTTACATTTTAAGTTAGTCCTGAATTCCTGGGATTGTGTCACCGCCTACCTCGTCGAGTAAATGTTTCTTGTCGGTCCTCGCTTGTATATCCTCAACTATGCCCTGGATGATATCCTTGAAGACCATCGGGTCGATATTCTTCGATAGATAAACCAAAAACAGCCAATCGGTGTAGCTGCCAAGGTTGGAGAGTGAGATGGTATTCCAGGGATTCAAGCGACCTGGACAGGAGTTGGAAAACACGAACCTATTGAAAGAAATTTGCATTTCAAAGGCATCGATGATAAAAGTGAAACACACTTAATAGTAAAGATTCCATCTGTCGCAAAAAAAAATTAAGAAAAATCGTTATGCCTTGCTACTAAGGCATCGAAAAATGCCACCAAACAATCTGAGATGGCAAATCTAGGTGTGGAGGTGAGCACTCAAAAAAGGGAACCAGAGAAACCGAAGGTACCCCCAATCACAAGTTTTAAGAGGAACCTTCCATGGACCCCTGTCACCACCTCCCAAATGCACGGCTTTAAGGGAAACCAAACCAGGGACCTATGGAATCCATTTGAAGGGAGGCAAGCCAACCATCCCTAGGGCGTCGTCCGGAGGAACCTCAATGGTGCCTCCGAGATAACAAACCTAGATGCGGAGGTGGACACACTGGAAGAAGGAACCAGAGGAAACAGAGCTGTGCCGAGCACTGACAGAAAGTGCTTCGAGCACTAAGCTCTGACCGTTCCGAGAACACCAATCAAGGAAACTCCCAAGAGTGCCTCTAAGATGGAAAGTAAGCACCCCGGAGATGGCAACCAGAGAACCGAAGGTAGCCCCAAAACCCAACTCAACAGGGAAACCGAGGGACCCCCCAACACTACGGCTATAGGAACCTACACAGCACTCCTGTGCTAGAAGAAGAAGAACCACATTAAATATAAAATTTCGACTGCAAATAATTTTCAATAAACTAACCTGTTGAAAGCCTTGCTTCTGGAGTACAGGACAATAGTCAGGACTCTCCAAATGATACCCAGCATTGAACAAATCAGGAGAATAACGAACCAGAACCACAGACCAGTGTAGATTTTCTCGTTGACAATATTGAGGGCCATGACGCACATTGCATCAAAGTGTTGGATGGAACCTGTTGGGCCATATTTGTGGAAGGTGCATTTCGTTATCTGATGGACAGACATGTTTCGAATTCAAGAACCATTAAGGTCAATTCATAAACTTGACGTCCCGTTCGCCGTTGCCGTTTGCGTACGCCGTTTGCGTTCGCCATTTGCGTTCGCCGTTGCCGTTCGCGTTCGCCGTTCAGTTTTCAGTTCAATATACTAAAATGCATAAGATCATTCATAGACGCCGTTGACCATTCTGCATTGCGTTGGTGCGAACGGCGAGCGGAACATCAAGTTTATGGATATTATTTCTTTTTTGATGAAAAAAATGTTCTTTACACTTATATTGGTTGCAAACTTGATTCGTGATGTGACATTTTCCAGAACTTTAGAAACTTTTTCAATGAGTATACAGAAAAATTCAAGTTAATTGCAATTTTGACAATGTTGCGGACTTCAAAACAAGTTTCTCGATGACCAAAGTTTGCAAACTTTTGGAATAGATGTAAAATTTTCGATTTTTAATGTTTATCTCTACTGGCCTAATATCATTACTGACTGATTCATTCACACATGACTGCCTCTAAAAAATTACATGGTTGAAGTTATATGCTATGCAATATGAGCGGATATCCAAGTAAACACGGCAATTCAGGTGAACACTGATATTCAGCTAAACAATCTTATCTCTTCAAACGAGCAATATTTTCGATATCGGAAACAGCCTTAACGATTTGGATCAAATTTTGTATGTAGCTCGGGTTTTGCTTATTAAGTTCATCTATTTAGGCGTCTTTCCTGAAGAAACGCTATTTTACAGAAGTATATCGTATGGCGCCATCTTATGAATTTTTGAGGTACTTGCATTGTAGCTTGTTAGCCTACTCTTCGACAGATGGCGCTATAGACGCAATCAAATCAATGTTATATATTTCCTGAAAGAACGCGATTTTACACAAAAAAAAATAAGATCCTTAGATGCCAACGTATCTCAACTGACTTATTCGTATAAACTTAACCAAAAAAACCCGTACAAAGCTCGGTCGCCCAGGTACTTACATTGATACACGAACTAATGTGCACCTTACCTTTGGAAAAACCTCATCCAGTATGTCGACGTTGGACTCGAACCCTTCTGACCAAATGTGTGAACCTAGACTGATGAAGCTTCCACCCAGAAACTTATCGGTGATATGAATTTGCAAGATGACATGAAGGAAATTGAGTACTTCACATATGATCAGCTTTCTCGACCAATTGTCATTTACGTACATTCCTTGCGCAAATAGTTTTCGGATTTGTTGAACTTTTTCTTCTCTGAAACAACATTCTCGTTATTATCAGCCTTGTTTGGAAAATGAATATTTTTGATCCTTTGGTGTGAATACAATACAAACATTGAATTGTTTGGAAAATCGGATTCGTAATGAATTGATTGAATGTCTTTCATTGTTTATGTACATACTTACCGATCTGCTTTTGTGGGGATTACGATCTTCTCCACCCTTGTCTCATATTTTTTTTTCTTCGTACTTTTTTCTATCTTAACTTCTAGTTTTTTATTTGTTAATGAAAATGCTGCAAATTTCAGCCCATCCACTAGATATCTTAGTCTACCCCCTAAAAGAAGTCAATGATTACAGTGCTGGCAAATATAAATGACTTTCAGTGTAGAAATTAGACTTTGAGAAACCTTCAATCACTCTTAGAATTTTTTTCTACTCGCTGCACTATTATTATTATAGCTAATATGCGGTGTATTATTATTTTCTTTCAAATCAAGCGTTAAAGAAATATTTTCCTTTTTTACAATTTTCGTTGAAAATTTTGGGAATGAAATATTTTACCCTCCATTTTTTTCCATAAGAGATGGGTCAAACAAAACATTAACCCTTGAAGAAAGAGAACAAAAGGAACCCATTGGTAATAAGCATGTCTCTTTATTGGTTCTGATGAGTTTACTCCGTAAGGACCTATTCCAGGATGGGCCAGATAACCAGAGTCTAGTAAATCTGCATCCAGATGTTTGATCTAGAAAGGAGCAATTAATCAATTCGAAAAAAATTTTCAATTTCAATTTCAAGTGTGAATTTTATTTTAGGGCGTCCAATGTTGAGGGAGTTCAAAATCTCTTGGGCATCATTAATGTTGATGTCATGATATTTCCGGAAAAACTTTTTACAACACTCGTAGATAATATAGAAAGTACTGATTCATATAATAAAACAGAAGATTCAATACAGTTTTTACTCATTTTTCCCTCCACACTTCAAATGAAAAATCTCTCACACAGCTACACAAGTTATTAAAATTCACGTTCTTAACGATATGTACAATTAATCTACTTACCACAGTGAAAGTAGAAGTGAAGAAACAAAAAGTGTTCAATACATTTTGTGACACTGCCTTATCAGCTATACATTTAATATGTTCTCCGATATACTGTCTCGATGTAACCAATATTGAACCGACTAGGAAAAATAAACCAGTCGCTTTGTAGTGCAATCTGAACACCCAGTTGTTGATGATATACTTTTGGGGTGCTAACTTGAAGTTTGATTTGAGAGTACCAAAGGTTTTCGCCAAACTCATGACAATCGAATATTAGCAACTAAAATAGAAGGAGATATCATTATGAGTAGTATTTTGTGTATATCAATTGATATTTTATGTCATCTCAATTTGTTAATGTGGAAGGCTCATAGTCCAAATTACAAGGCGAGAAGGAAATACTACGTCAAAGGTTCCAAATATTGATTTATTTGAAGAGACACGGTGATTAAATAGGAACCATCATTCTCTAGACTGATTCATCATCCGTCTAATGTTCATTCCAGAGGCACTGCATCCAAGAAGACCCATCACTGTACCCAGGGCTGGATAAGGGGGGATTATAGGGACTAGGGACTATAGGGGCTGGCCCCGAATTCTTCAAAGGCCTCAAAACTTTGAAATTAACCTTACTGCAAATTCGATCATGTCTATGCTAGTGCATGTGTATAATGATTGTATCCCACAATTCCCTTTCACTCGTAATTTATCAGTAAGTTATTCATATGTTCTCTTTTTTTTCTACTGACTCTTTTGTCTTGTCTGGACTGTATACACGTTAATACTTTTCACCACCCTTGTGGTGGAATCAGTACAAATCGTAATTTAATTGGTACCTACGTTGGACTTGTGCAACAAATTCAATTTTTCAATACGGTTGAGTTGTTCATAATATATATTTTGCCAGGAAGCGATTAGCTTGTTTTTCCAACAATTACAATATGACGGGTGAACTCACCTGCTTGATGCGTCTTTCACTATCAACTGACTTTAGTAAAAATCGCTCCATGTTATATTATTAGTTGAAAATAATGGATATGCAGTGTTTTTGCTAGTATCCGTGTGAATTAATTGTGACTGAATACAACTGATTGTTTGTTATTTAGTCCAGATGTATGATGTATGATTTAAAAGCAACGCTGCAAATTGTCGTGATTATGGGTAAGTTGAAAACTGAGGTAGAAGTAAAACCCAGTTTTTTCTTTGGCATGTATAAGTGAGACTTGTCTCGCTAGTCTAAAATCGTTGCATATGGTCCAAAGAGGGTACTGATTCCTGCTTTAGTATAATTATTTCATATCCACTAAAATATCCATGACTTTCGGATACTCCGTAAATATAGTAAATACACTTTTTCTTTTCCTTCTACTATAATTTTTAGCAAAGTCATCATGATAAATCTAATTTTCGGACAAGCAATTTTTTTTTAAGAAAAAAATATAAGCAACAAATCTTCCGTAAAAAAGGTTGGTAGAATATCTTCTTGTTTCAAAACTCTACTACTCTAGGAGCAACCGTCAGGAAGCCTCCGTAAGACTTGTGATCATTAACAAAGACGGGGGCCCTACCTTCCAACATGTGATTCTTGAAACAGGTTCAATGGCAAATGGAATTGAAGTGCAAATCAAACAGCATTTTTTGTATAAAATAATAATTTTACTAATGTTATATATCACATTTCTAAATTATTGAATAATATGGGTAAAACTTAAACCTATTCATTGACTTGATTAGAATCAAGCAGGAGTTCACAAAAATTGGTAAAACATTTTCGAAACAATACGAAGAACTAATCTTAATTATATGTCTTTTCGTTATATAACAATCATTATTTTCTTCTTACTCTTTCAGATCTTCTTAGCATTTCATACGACACATATTCATTTTTTTTTTACTACGTCTAGTCTTCTCGATACTCATCACCAGAACAGGATAATAATCCAGGTACTGCAGACAGAAAAGGGGATTTTCATTACAAAGGGTCGAAAAGAGTTCTAATTTAGTATTGAAAAAAAAAATGACATCCAAAAAAAGTTTTTCTAAAATAAATAGTACCACCTCTAGGTCGAGAATATTTGATAGAAAAATATTGGAACATAAAATTTCCTGCAATTTTTGTTTCAAACATTTCTAACCAAACGTATAGTTCACACACTAAAATTCGCAAAATCTCTACATTTTTTTTTCGAAATTTCACCAGTACCACGCGATCACTCAATATTTACTATAGTTTTTTATTCGTTTCTATAGAAAAAAAAGAACTCTCCTTGACCTTTTGTAAGTCAGATCCTACCGATTGCCTGGCCTATAAATAGACAATAAAAATCGCCGATGAATGAGTTTGAAAATTTAATTTCATAATGATTTCTAATCATTTTTAACTTGTTTGTTTTTGCAAAATGACTCCTGCTCTAATATGTACAACATTGCATTCATTCGACTTTGGTATATCCCGAGTCTCAAATTCAAGAAATATCAGTGGTGTCGATCAATAATTCCTTGTCACCTTTTGGTTTCATATCCTCAGCAATTCCCTGGAAAATATCCCTGAACACCATCGGATCGATGTTCTTAGACAAATACACCAAAAACAACCAGTCGGTGTAGTTACTTTGGTTGGAAACATCTAGGGTATTCCACGGATTCAGCCGACCTGGGCAGGAGTTGGAAAACACAAACCTGTTGAATAATTAAGAATGTATATGCCTTGGATTCATTTGAAATTTGCATTACATGTTATATCTGTCGTGGCACACCCGGTATTTAATTACTCAACTGAATTTTTATAAAAAAGTAAAAAATTGGAACTCAAATATCATAATGTCTTAAAGTTACTGATCCAGTGGTGTAGTCAGAATTTAGTGTCTTGAGTTATCGGCATAATTTTCAAATTTTATTTCCCACACTGAATAATTTTCGGTAACTGGTCGTACTTCACCCTGTATATAACAAATCGTACTAACCTGTTGAATGACTTGCTCCTGGCGTGCAAGAAAATAGTCAGAAGTCTCCAGACGAGACCTAATATGGAACAGACCAGGAGGAAAACGAACCAAAACCATAAGCCGGTGTAGATTTTGTCATTGATGATGTTGAGGGCCATCACACACATGGCATCGTGATACTGGATGGAACCTGAAGGTCCATATTTGTGGAAGGTGCATTTCGTTATCTGGAACAGATCAAAAATACTGTAACGGCTTTGAAACAATTGGTAGGGAAAACAGAAGTAGATCTTAATGACGATTGATTATATGAGAACTTAATAGTGGAGGAAAATAAATGTTATATTCAAGGGGGTAGTTGTTTGAACATGTTTATAACTTATTTTAGATATTACTTCAAAACATTCAGGAAAAACCTGCTGAAAGCAACCCCTAACTTCGATCATTCGTTGCTCGAAATTCACTGAATGGTGACAATAAAATTTTCTGCGCGGCCAATGGTTGATAGGGGTGATTTTTGGGGGTGAAGCTCATACTTAAGGACTGTTTTGATTTCAAAAAGGTTTTTTTCTAATTTTGCTAATATCAATGGATTATTAATAATTTTGACATTTTTTATTTTGAAGAACATGGCACATACTCCATTATGTTTTTCGATGGATTACTTACAGATATTAATATTTTTAGCTGGTTAAGTTGGAATCTTTGTCCACATAGCCATTCCACCACTTTTCCAAGTGTTTTTACGCACTGTCGTAGAAAAAACGTAGGTATTCCAAAAAACATATCAGTTTGCAAATGTCGAAAGAATCTCTGACATTCCCAATTTTTGTTGAAAATTTTGAAAAAAATCTGATGCTTAAGATTCACTTAGGATTATTAGAAAATCAGTAATTACTTCACAGGTATTCTAGATATTTATTAAAAATTCACTCTTTCTGTAGTAATCTGATGTTTTGTTATGGTACCCAAAAGTAGATTTATGGATACATGAATTATTATGGATGGCTGGTAGATATTGTGTTTGTATATATATTCAAATACTTGAATTTATTGATTTATTTGAATATTGTCCTGTAATTGAAATCAGGTGGGCCATAAAGATTTTATTCCGGATCTTCTCCATTACTTTCAAACACTGTTTCAAGAAACCATGTTTCTAATGTTTTAAATGATATGTAGTATCTGAAACCACCACTAGGGCTAGGTTGTTGACATTGTTTCACACACAATCTAATCGAAGTAGGAATTCTAAGGAATAGGATACATCACTTTTGCGTCCATATAAAAGTCTCTCCATTCCGTATCGTATTTGAAGCTGCAAACTTTACTCGTAACACAAATCGGTCTTCGACCGGTACTGTACCCATCTAGAACCAATTCACTTATTTCATTTTCCACCAGGATTCTGCGAATTAAATCCAGGCAACTACAAAGCCAAGGATTCCCAAGGAGATTGATTTTGTTCAAACTGCGCAATCTGAAGAAAAAATTCGTCGAAAGGAACATTAATTCGTTGTCTTGAAAGTACAGTTC
Organism: Chrysolina haemoptera; assembly: GCA_958298965.1. Lineage (NCBI taxonomy): Eukaryota > Metazoa > Arthropoda > Insecta > Coleoptera > Chrysomelidae > Chrysolina > Chrysolina haemoptera. The sequence goes on along the minus strand of OY282602.1, from coordinate 598,352 downwards.
CTCCAGATAATTCAACCCCGTCTTCGGAAATATATTGCCGTCTATTTCCTTCAGTTTGTTGTTGTTCAACCATAACGATTTCAACTGTGGTGTCTGCTTGAAAGTATTCGCTTCGATTAGTGATATCTTGTTATATCCCAAATCCAGTACTTTCAGCTTCGTTAGTTTTTGGAACATGGCCTGATTTAAAACAGTGAGAGAGTTGTTATGGAGCACCAGATCTTCCAATTGCTCGGGATGACTCAGAACTTTGTGAATGGAAATCGCTTCTATTTTATTGTTATCCAGCCGTAACGTACTCAACTGTGGTAGATTTTCCATGGCGGAATCTTCTATAGAGGATATTCCGTTACCCGCAAGTATTAAAGAAGTCAATCTGTGTAGGTCCTTGAATACTCCTCTAGGAATAGTTGTTGTTTTTAAATGGTTATTACGCACATCCAAACGCTCCAAAAAAGGCAAATTAAGGAAAGCTCCAGGACTAATTTCTGTGATATCGTTTTCGTAGAAGTATATGCTTTCTATTGGTAGATATCTGAAGGTGTTTTCAGTTATTTTTCTTATCCGACTCGTTTTTATAAAGATGACTTTCAAATTGATCATATACCTGAAGGCAGAAGGACGTACGACCAATTCCGAACGGTTGTTTATCACGTATAACTTTTCGACCCCATGGAAGTTTTCTAGTGACTCATTGAAATAATTGTCAGTCAACTCCGAAACTGATTCACAATGTGCTTCCAGATTCCTAGTGATACACCCTGAGTACCCACATTCAACGAACACACTCGATTCTACGACGATGAACGCAATCAACATTATTGGAATCATGACTATTCCATTGACGAGCGCGAAACGAATGATTCTTCTCAATCGCCATCGTCTTAACCTCCATCAAAAAGGTTATCGCACGTTGAATTAACGAGTATTTCGACTGAAATATTGAGAACAACAATAACAAAAGAAGGAAATCGGGGATTTCTCTCAACGTTCAGCTTCTTGAAACATCATTGCGACAAAACATATTTTAGGTACTCAAATACTCGCATATTATATTTGCATGAGAAGGTATGAGTCTTCAGAAACGATATGAACTTTTTCTTTGACTTCTCCGATCATTTTTAGCAGAGTTATGACCAATCAAATATTGGGCTTCGCCAGAACTTCCAGCGGCGGTTAAACGTGAACCTGAAATTTGATGTCGGCGTTCAATCACGTTTTCTGGGAAAACGAACGCATTTCTTAAAAAATTACTAGTCTTTCACCTAGTTGAGTTGTTTTTCTGATAAATCAAATACTTTCCAAGTTTACAGCAAAAATCCATTTATTTATTTTCAAACGAAAAAAAAAAAATGTTTCACCGCTGGAATTTTGGTAAACAATTTTTTTTCGTGTTTATCATGGTTCCAACTAATAGCATACCAAGTTTTGTGGTGTAGACCAACCAATATAAATTTTTTGTGGAAATTAATTCTAATAGTAAGCGACTTGCGCCATGACTTCGGGGATACTTTATAAATAACTAAAATCCAAATTACAACTCAAAATTTTTTTTGTGCAATTATTAAAAAAAAGGGTCCTTTTTTTGGTTTTTTGTAAATATCTCAAAAGGTACTGGACGAATGGCTTTACTCATAAAAGACCGTTTGTAGAGAATGAAAAAACCTACAAAATAGTTTTTGGAAAATCCCGATACGACCATTTTTCGCCGATAAAGGCCGGAAAAACTCTTGAAAAAAGGCCTTTTTTCAAAAATTCGTATCTCCCTCAATTTTCAATATTAAGAAATAATTTTTCGGGAAATGATAGCTAATATCATGTACGTTGAGCTCCCGAAAGGTGGAAATTGTCGCTTCAATAGTTTTCCTACAATCGGGTTTTAAAAAAATTACAGCCATATTTTGCATGATGCGTCATATTACGGGAAATGGTCCGATTTGAATTTTTAAAGCGGCATTTTGAAGTTGAGGTTAAAAACTACAATTTGTCTATCTCACATTTTCCCATAAGTTTGGAGAACATTGTTAAAAATGCTTCTGAACACAGCGCTTCGAGTGAAAATTCGACGCGGAGTCGTGCTAAGGTAGTAGTGGAGGGGGCGCCGAGAAGCGGAGGAGAAGTGAGAGACCGGTTGCGTGCACAAGGCGCTTTTTTCTATACAGCGAAGACGTCGCTTCCCGGCGCCCCCTCCACTACTACATTAGCACGACTCGGCGACGAATTTTCACTCGAAGCGCTGTGTTCAGAAGCATTTTTAACAATGTTCTCCAAACTTATGGGAAAATGTGAGATAGACAAATTGTAGTTTTTAACCTCAACTTCAAAATGCCGCTTTAAAAATTCAAATCGGACCATTTCCCGTAATATGACGCATCATGCAAAATATGGCTGTAATTTTTTTAAAACCTGATTGTAGGAAAACTATTGAAGCGACAATTTCCACTTTTCGGGAGCTCAACGTACATGATATTAGCTATCATTTCCCGAAAAATTATTTCTTAATATTGAAAATTGAGGGAGATACGAATTTTTGAAAAAAGGCCTTTTTCAAGAGTTTTTCCGGCTTTTCTCGGCGAAAAATGGTCGTATCGGGATTTTCCAAAAACCATTTTGTAGATTTTTTCATTCTCTACAAACGGTTTTTTATGAGTAAAGCCATTCGTCCAGTACCTTTTGAGATATTTACAAAAAACCAAAAAAAGGACCCTTTTTTTTAATAATCATTGTTTAAACAATTGCACAAAAAAAATTTTGAGTTGCAATTTGGATTTTAGTTAATTATAAAGTATCCCCGAAGTCATTGCACAAGTCGCTTACTATTAGAATTAATTTGCAAAACAGGTTTTATTTTTGTTATATTGGTTGGACTAGTGTTACAATCGATCCTCGTCTCAAAACCCAATCGTACTTGATTATTTGCGATCTTTTGATGTTTGTTGCTGATATGATTGGCCTAAAAGCCACGAAGAGAAATGAGCGGCGAATGTTCTTCTCCCAAGAAAATGTCGGTAATGAATAGCTGTTAACTGACACACACGGATTATTACCTACGGCGAGATGCAATATAAAGTACAGGAGAACAAGTGACTAATAAATATAGAAACTCTAGTCATTTGTTTTTAGTGTGTATTCTCGAGGGGAATTCAGTGTAGCGGTTCTCTTGTAAATACGGGCCGTGTACAAATTAATTTGAATGTCAGTCGAGAGATATACGCAACAGAAGGTAATTTATAAAAAAAAGGCGGCTCCTTATAGATGAAGACTGTGGCAGTGCCACGCTAATGCATCATTACTCATCGCGAATATTTTAATAAGTCATACTTTTCGAATAAAAAATGGAATAATAAAAAATTTAAAAGTTTTTTCAAATGCCCTAAAAAGTACAAAATAATTTCTTTAGATGTGTAATGTAGATTAATCTGTGCCTTGCAGATTCAGAAGCTTGCTGCGCAAAATTTTCAGTTTCATTCATTCCAATGAAGGATAATTTGCTGTATAATTACAATAAGCAATTGCAACTGGGTCTTCTTGGAAGAACCTTGCACAAATATCTGTCAGATGTAATTCAATGTCCGTCGTGGTATTGGTCAGGGAAGTAGTTGTTTTCTGTCAGATGTTTGCCTCATATTTTCCATATGGAATGAAGGATAATTTGCTGTATAATTACAATAAATAATTTCGTTCAAGTGATTTGACAACCACGAAGTCAAGGTCAACCCATTCAAAATTTTACCAATTTTAGTGAGCACAGTTTTCCTTAAATCCTTCAGCGCCATTTTTCGATTCACAATGTAGCGAGTAATAAAAAATAAGTACCTATACTCTACGGGTCCAGTTCCTACAAGTACGTATCGGTTCTCACAGGAAAAATGGACCTCGTAAACTTTCGAAAACACCTACCTACAGGTGATCTTTTGATCTTTTGTCACGTTGGAATTTTAATGCCCATTCATCACAACCGACTTGCTTTTTTGCAGTTTCTTTGTTCGCCTCAAGGTTCGTAATGTGTACACATTATATGAGTTGATTCAATTTTACGGGATGGTCAGATAAACTGTATAGCTCAAGGCCAGAATCTAATTTCCTATTTGTAAAGAATCGAAGAATAGATGGTTTTAGAGAAAAATATGTTGAATAGATTCTAAAAATTGACCATGATATGGAGATTATTCTAAGACAAAACCAGGAGCGTATACAAGGGTAATTACCTCCATTACCCCCCTCCCCATGATCGAAGACAATTCAGTGTTTCAATCAAAATTAACTTTGAAATTCACAAAATGAATCTTATGTTATTCAATGAATTAGTTTCAAATTTTGTTACACATGAGTACCTGATTGATTTGATTTCTATACTTCCTGACTTGCCTTCGCTTCAAGTTACCTACATATGTAAAAAATAAATGTATTTAGTTTCAGAATGCATCTGTTCGTTTCGTTACATTTTTTTCTTGAATACATTCCATAATACTAGATCTCATTTTCTCTTTTATTTGCAAGGTGTCATTGTTTCTTTGTTCTACTATGCTTTTCGTTTTTCATATTAAATAAAACAAATTGAGTTTGACGTCCTTTTTTCCCACCTTTATGATACCCCACTGACAAACTTAACTAACAACTTAAAGGCATTTGACCTTGAACAAAAAAATTCGCCTGTGGCGCTTTTCTATTTTCTGTCACCCCTGCGCCATGAACCAAAACAAACCTCTAGTTTCATTTAAGTTAGGCTCAATATTTCTAGTTCAAGGTTTCAGAAGAATAATGAAGAATTTATGAAATATTATATCCTTTCATATGAAAGATAAAATTCCATTTGTACATAAAAGCAAAATGTCAACTATCAAATGTCAAATATATTTGAAGTTGAGAATCATCCGAAATGATAGACAAATAGTGAACATTACCTTTGGGAATACCTCATCTAGGATATCTACGTTTGATTCCAACCCTTCTGTCCAAATATGTCTACCTAGACTGGTGAAATTTCCACTCAGAAACTTATCGGTGATGTATATTTGCAATATTACATGAAGGAAATTGAGTACCTCACAAATAATCAGCTTTCTTGACCAGTTTTTGTTTATGTAAATCCCTTGAACAAATATATTTCGCACTTCTTGGACTTTCAGTTCTCTGAAAAAAAAAAGAAGTACAAAATGAATCAATGGGAAAAAACTGTTTAAAGACAGGCTTTCATTCAAATGCACGCAAACGTAAAATATAATTTCTTTGTATTTGTAATGTAGGTTATTCTGTGAGTTATAGATTCAAAAGGACTTTCGAATCTGTAACTCACAGAATAAGTTACATTTCACATCCAAATAATTATTTTGTACTTTTCAGTTGAATAAAAGCTTGTCTATAATTATTTTTTTTATGTTCAACTTGGGATATACAATATTTTTTAGCCCGATAAGTTGTCCCAAATACATTGACAAAAATATATTAGAAGGGTTATGCACAAACAATAATAGAAATAAATGGATATAAACTACATACCTATGTGCTTTAGTAGGAATTTTATGTATTTTATCTTTCACTTGATAATCAAGCTCTTTCTCTTCTAAAGAAAAAGCTGCATATTTTAGTCCATCTACTAAATATTTAAGTCTTCCCCCTAAAAATTAAATATATATTCAAGGATACCAATTAATGATCTGATACCTTTTTGTGGCGTCATAAAATTGGTTAGTTTGAAAAAAATAGAATCAAAACATATTTTTTACCTTCCAATTTTTTCCACAGAAGATGAGTTAAATAGAACATTATCGCTTGAAAAAATAAAACAAATGGAACCCACTGGTAATAAGCATGTCGCTTGATGGGTTCTGATGAGTTTATTCCGTACGGTCCTACTCCTGGATGTGCCAGGTTACCAGAATCTAGTAAGTTGGCATCCAGGTCTTTGATCTGAAAATGGTGGATTATTCAGTATTTTAGAGTAAAATAATTGCAGTAGAAGTAGCCTGCAACTTTCGTTCAAGTCAATATAAAAAAGAGGTAACAGTTAATAAAATTGATTTTTTTATAATAGAAATGAGCTGCAGAAAATGCAAGATGAAAGTCAACAAATGCTTCTCTGATGGCAAACTGAAGATTAAAGTATGTTTTTAAATGAAAGGTCGATGCATAACACTTTGGAACCAACAAATGAAACATGGGAATGTAGGCTTTCAGACATGGCTTCGTTTTGGCGCCTTTCAATACTGTGTGCCAGATATTGAACTAATCAACAAAATAGTTCCAACCCACAGAATTATTATACAACTAAAAAATATGACTGCCAAGATAAAAAACGCACTAAGTAGTATTTTTTCATTCGCAATTTTATCAATACAAACAAAAAATAGCATTTGCATAGCATTTTTGTTGTCAGAGAAGTTTGAGGAATAACCAAAGCAGAGGCAGCTTTTGAGCTGATAAAAAAAGTGCATGTGAAAAATTTTGCTGGCGGAAAAATTGCATAACTTTATTTCAATTTGAAATTTGAAAGGGGCATGCATATATTTCCAAACTGCAAACCTTGAGTTTTTCCAGAGCTGCACTGGTTGTATTGACATACGGCTACAAAAATACAAAAATCGAAAGTACTTCCTGTATATATGCGTGTTTCAAATGAATGCGTGTTTCAAAGAATAATGAGAACCATTTTCCTCACTATGTAAGATGGAAAATGATATTACGAATCAGTAATTACCCAATTTCCCACTATATCACCCCAAAAAATAAATACTTTATTTTTTCCTGAAACAGGCTATTTGATTGGTAATACGTCTCAAAAATTATTTACAGAAGAATACTTACCACAGTGAACGTAGTGGTGAAGAAACAAAAAGTGTTCATAACGTGTTCTGGGACTCCCCCGTCTGCTATACATCTGATATGTTCTCCGATATACTGTCTTGAAGTTACTAGGATCGTGGCTGTCAAGAAGAATAGTACTGACGCTTTGTAGTGCAGTTTGAACACCCAGTTGTCTATGATATACTGTTGTGGTGCTAGCTTGAAGTTTGATTTGATCACACCAAAGGTATTGATCAAACTCATGATGCTTAGATATCAATAACTGGAATAAAAGAACATTCTTTTTTTAACGAAGCGGTCAAATATGAAAGCGTTTAGGGGTCACACAATTAAAATAAAATTATTTTCCCAAAAAATATTCAATAAATAATTTTTTGAACTTTTTTATTTTTCATTTTTCGAAATTCAAATTTCTGTCCTCGAGCGTATGATCATAATAAGTATATTTTTTGAAATTTTATATTTTTCATTTTTCGAATTTTAAATTTTGCTCGAACGTATTTTAACGTGCTGATTCCGAATCTTTGAACGAAAATGTCGAAAACTCATCGGAAATATTTTTGGCGCCAAAAAAACCATTTGAAAACTGATTCAGTGCTGACCAACTCGAGAATGATTAGAGATAGGCCAATTCTGCGAACGCCAATCGATTTAGAATGGCCGAATTAGTATTTATTGAGAATTTGAATAAAAAAAATTGACGGACAAAAAAGTCGAGTATATTATGATAGATAATTTTTTGAACTTTTTTATTTTTCATTTTTCGAAATTCAAATTTTTTACCTCGAACGTATTCTGGCGTGCTGATTTCGAATCTTTGAACAAAAATGACGAAAACTCATCGGAAATATTTTTGGCGCCAAAAAAAACATTTAAAAACTAATTCAGTGCTGACCAACTCGAGAATGGTTAGAGATAGAACAATTCTGCGAACGCCAATCGATTTAGAATAACCGAATTAGTATTTACTGAGAATTTGAATAAAAAAAATTGACGGACAAAAAAGTCGAATATATCATAATAAGAATATTTTTTGAAATTTTTTATTTTTCATTTTTCGAATTTTAAATTTTGGTCCTCGAACGTATTTTAACGTGCTGATTCCGAATCTTTGAACGAAAATGTCGAAAACTCATCGGAAATATTTTTGGCGCCAAAAAAACCATTTGAAAACTGATTCAGTGCTGACCAACTCGAGAATGATTAGAGATAGGCCAATTCTGCGAACGCCAATCGATTTAGAATGGCCAAATTAGTATATACTGAGAATTTGAATAAAAAAAATTGACGGACAAAAAAGTCGAATACTTATATCATAATAAGTATATTTTTTGAAATTTTATATTTTTCATTTTTCGAATTTTAAATTTTGGTCCTCGAACATATTTTAACGTGCTGATTCCGAATTTTTGAACGAAAATGTCGAAAACTCATCGGAAATATTTTTGGCGCCAAAATAACATTTGAAAACTGATCCAGAGCTGACTAACTCGAGAACGGTTAAAGATAGACCAATTCTGCGAACGTCAATCGATTTAGAATGGCCGAATTAGTATTTACTGAGAATTTGAATAAAAAAATTGATGGACAAAAAGTCGAGTATATTATGATAGATAATTTTTTGAACTTTTTTATTTTTCATTTTTCGAATTTCAAATTTCCATCCCCAAACGTATTTTGACGTGCTGATTCCGAATCTTTGAACGAAAATGTCAAAACTCATCAGAAATATTTTTGGCGCCAAAAAAACCATTCGAAAACTGGTCTTATCAAATATTTTTGTGTGCACAGTTCAAATCATCAATAATACGTACTTTTAGTAACACTATATGGACATTCAATCCTTTTTGACTGAGTATAAACACCGGAAAAGTTACAACTGCAATGATTCTGACATTCCATGTCCTATTTAAACTTAACTCTACTCGGCAGGCTTCATTGACCTCATTGACCCATCCTTTCGTGATTCAGATAATGGTCTGATATACATATGTGTGTAAAATAAATTGAATGCTGCCAACAATTGGTAACAACAAAGATACACTCAAAGATACAAGCAATGTGGGAGGAGCTACGGGAGAGGAATCCATTTACATCTATTTAGGGTGTTTTTGATTTTTCTTGAGGAGCGAGTCAGATTTTGTATTTTTTATCAATTTTTCGTCGAGCCCTATAAGACGGTGTGCACCATAATGATCGTTGTGCCTTACCATATCATTGAAAATGCAACAGCAAATTAATCATTCACTTTCAAACACACACACTGCTATAAAGTAAAATTAGATATGCAGTGAAATCTTTGAAAGTCAATACAATTGATGAAATTCTTCTTCAACGTTTAGACATTATTTATCTGATTTTGTCCCATGCACTTGTTGAATCAAATATAGGGTCAATTTATGCAACATTATCATTATCACAGTCCTAATCACAGTCACTGTCTTAATCATAAACTTAAATTGAAACTGTACATTACAGTAAGAGCATTCATGCAATTTTAGTCTCAATCATAAGAACTGAAATGTATAGTGAATTTGATTTTAAAATTAATACAATGACTGTGACTATGACTATGATAATGACAGTGATGCATATAAATTGGCCTATACTGTGCTGTCGGATAGAAGGTGGCACACCAATGTCCTGCTTTGTTGATTTACTACTCCTAGTCATTATCAGTGTTACATAACATAAACAGAGTATGTATAATGTAAATATCGAACAATAGATCGAGAATACCAGGAAGCGATTATCTTGTAGTATACATACGTACTGGGTATTTCAAATGCACAAACTAAGTCCGTCGCTAGTAGTTGGATGAGTTTCGGAACTATTATCACTTTGAACTGATCAACTTTAATAAAAATTATTTCGCTTCATATGATGATATGTAAAGATCGAGCGCAAAATTATGGCCTCGATATCGCAATTTACTAATTTTGTACACTGTACGCGTACATCGTATGTTATTTGAATACTCAAAACTGTTTACATTTCCAAAGACACATCAGTTGCAGCGTCGATTTGTCTCACAGGATCGTGTGAACAGAAAATAGCCGGTGGCGCAGGCACGGGGGGTTTAGGGTCCTAGCCCCCTCAAGCCAACAATCTCCAAAATGGCGGCATGAGGATGTAAAGACTGAGCTCGACGGGTCAGTCTCGATGGCACCGCTAACGGTGGAACCATTGATGATTTTTCGGAAGAGAAAAGCTTCTATGTGTGTTGGGTGTTGCACTTCATACATGGAAACAGTATTCCAGAACAGGTGTGCATTATAAATCATAAGTTGACCGAAAGTGAAATACAAAATTGTTTTGTGGAATTTTTTCAACAAGAAATAGTGAATAAAATAGAGAGAAAGAAGATGTCCTGCAATACCAGGACTACGCTTATTGCCACAATCCTATACAATAGGAATAGGTAATTGGGTCGAAAATCCATCAGAAAACAACTAATTTCCTGGCTAATACCACGACGAACGTTGAATTACATCTAATGAATTTCCGTGCAGAGTTCCTACAAGGCTTTCTCTGCAATTGCTAGTTGCATGGAAATGTTCATTGAAACATTTGGACCACCTATAGATCGATTTCTGGGTTCTTGCCCCCATCAGTATAGGGTAGGTCTCTGCAGATAATAACTAATGTCTGCAACAAATGATTCAACAAAATCTCCATAAGGCAGAATCTGAGAAGGGAATAAAATTACAACTTTTTTTTTTTTGCAATTATTCCTAAAACTATTGAAGGAATCGTTTTATAGTCAATAGAACTATGGTAGAGAATTATTAAACCTACAAAATAATTTTTTGTACGACCGGATCGGTGTATTTCTGTCCCTGAAAATCCTGGAAAAATATCATTCCAATCGGTTGAAAAATTTTAGTTTTATAAGGGTGCTTCCATCTTAAATGTGTCACACTGTATAACCCATTTTTTGGACGTTCTGTTGGAATTGGTGTTTCAGCTTTAATTTCAATTTGAAACTTTTTTAGAATATACACTTTATTTTCGTGCTTCTGGGCTGTGTCCTAATATAACCAGAGAATCAATTTAAGAGTAGGTATTCTTTGATGTAACCTCAAACAAATCTTATATAAACTTCGACGGGAAAAATCAATTGCGCATGTACAAGCTCTGCCAACCTGAAATATTTTTCCTTTAACTGATATTCAGTGGCGTTTACAACAGAAATATATTTTTGAACCAGGTTCATCTCTGAATTAGTTCAGTAGAACCGAGTCTTGAACCATAACTACACAAATGACCCTCTACTTATTTACAGATGTCAAAAGAAATGTGCAATTTATAACACCACTTTTGAAATATTAACGAGATAGGGTAAGTAAAGGTGGTCCACTCAGACCATTTGAATAAAGCTGAGGATTCATTCAACTGATACTGAAAAAATAATGTAAAAAAAGTGTAAAAATTTTTAAAATTACTGTAAAAAATCCAACCAACGTGTTTTCCAAAAGTTATCCCGTCAATCATTGAGGATGAACCTACGAACGAAGGGATAGATTCAATTTGTTGAAATTCCTACATTTACTTGCACCAATGTTGGCACGATGATCGTAATTTTCAATAAAAATCTACAAGATAAACAGTTGCATCCAAATTACAATCACGCGATAAACTTAAAAATAACTCACCTATTATAATAAATCACTAAACAAGTGGTGGTAGCAGCATGTGAAAAACAATAATTATTTAGTATTTGTCTAACTCACAGCCTACTATTACGTGGTATAACGTGCTACGAAAGAAACGAAAGCGCTTCACAAATGTCATCAATTAGAGTAAATTAAAATTTGTACTTGATGGAGACCTGTGTAGACCTGCGCCTTAATAGCCTGATATAAATTTTCTATTGTTGGGATTTGATAAGATAGCCGGTGAACTTTATAAATTGAGATTAGGATATTTTTCACTCAGAAGCTGGTGAACTGTGAGACAGAACTGAACAATATTTCGGTTTAAACTGCACCTACACATATGCGAATGGTAGATTAGTGAGTGGATAATCTGCAAGGACCAAGTGCCTTAGCAGAGCTACGAATGAATATATTTACAACATATACGATAACAGTCAAATTTTGAATAAAAATAGCGTCTGTAATAACTCAGAAAATGTATCTCCTTATAAGAACTCATGTATTTTTTCAATCCTAAAATATACCATCTTAAAATAAAGTATCACTTTATGATCATAAAAATGACATTCTAGTAGTTCATGAAAGTCATAACAGTACAGTTTGCGATGTAGAAATGAAAAAGTGTTTTAAAAAAATAAGTAATCGAAAATGAGTAGTAATAGTGAGGATGATTTGACATTGACAACGCTAATTTCAATATAAAGATCGATCAAATTCTATATTTTCGAATAGTTGGTGTTTTTTTTTTGAGGAGGTGCCGCTGGGTATTATCTGTAGTGTATGCGTACTATTATGGGAATTACGATATCGGTGAATGAGGTCATCCCGAATTGTGAATAATGTTGTTACCTAACTCTAGTGCTTTCACGAGCTCTAAGCACTGTGCTTCGTGACAGATCTGGAGTGAATTACAATAAGCAATTGCAACTGAGTATTCTTGAAAGAACGTTGCACAAATATCTGTCAGATGTAATTCAATGTCCGTCGTGGTATTAGCCAGGGAAGTAGTTGTTTTCAGATGTTTGCCTCAGATTTTCCACATGGTGGAAATATTTGGAGAGGAGGGTACTTCGACATTGTAGATCTGGAGTGGTTTATATTTCTACGGAAAGAGGATTTCGCGAGCGGAAACGGGGATTACTTTCGACAATTTGTCGGACTGTACATATACTCGATTTAGGTCGTTGAATTTTTCATTGTCTCTATTATATGCATTGTTCCTGTCTTGGATTAGTTATCGGGTCCCCATCGTCCAATCTTTTAATATTATCATCAGTTGATTCTGATATTACAAAAGGGTGTATGCAAACACATAAATTTGTAGATGAATATCAATACGATTGGTTAATTATCATCGAACACGTAAATACTTGAAACAATTATATCTGATTCTGTTGAGAGATTTGGAAATATTTATTGCGTTTAATTTTTAGAATTTTCAAGCTTCTTTTATAACTTTTCTGAGGGACTGAGGGTTGTTAAAGATAACCTATGAATTATTAAAGCAAAGTATCTTTGATCAGATTGTGAACTTGCACATAAAAAAAGTATGGCATGGAAGATTTTCAGCGATTTAAAACAGCTTAGTATATTATACCAGTAGAATAAGATTTTAAAAATAGCGTACTGGGAAGAGTCGATCAAATTGAATAACTGGTTGTAGTTTTCAATATAAACATTCCATTTCATTAGTCCAACCAGGCAGACACCCAAATATTTGATATACTCTACCACACCAATTTCTATAATGTTATCCATCAATCTTGTCAAAGTCACCAATTTTGCTTGTTCAAAATGTTCTTATCCTACTTATTCAAAGATCTCTGTCGACATAAAGCGAACCAATTTTATTGAATATCAAACTGATTACTTCAATATATTTGGCTTGTTTTATTGATTTTACTTATGAAAAAGCCTTCTCTCAAATTAGATATACCACGAAACAAAAAAGTTTTTCATTAGGTTCAAATTAATTTTTGGTCCAAGGAAAATAATTTTGTACTTCGTCGTGTCTCGAAAAACTTCCAGAGGCTACGAACATTAGCAAAAGACATTAAGAGACATTATTTTTCAGTACCTAATAAATGACTTGAGCCAAACTTCCTAATAAGTTTTCTAATACTCAAATAGTCTTCTACAGTTCCATTTAATTATTTTTAAATAGCCTAAATTACGATACTAATTCACTGGTATTGAATATTTTGTTTTAGTTTATGACTTTCAGAATAATGAATAATACATTACAAACCAATACAAATATTTACATCCACAGACCTTTCACATTATTGAATAAAGTCCAAATTGTGCCTCTATTACTGAAAATTTAATAACTTCAAGAAAAATTATAACGCAGTATATACATATAAGTAGAAAACTAGTTATCAAAAGTTCTACTAACACAACGTGGTGAAGATGATAAGACCAAAAGATTGAAGGAGCTCACAGACGCAGCAATTGAGAAAATCTTGAATTGAAAGAGTTTTTGACTGGAACAAATTTAATGGGATCTTTAAACATCTTGTTTTATGTTAATACTTCGTTGTACCTTCATATTTTCAATTCCGAACCATTTTCGATAACAGGACTCATTTTCTATTGGTTTTTATAATTAGGAGCATCAAAACAGTGAACTTTCGAATATATGAGTTTGCAAGAACTATTAATATTTCCATGTGAGGCAGTTGCTTTGCATAAACATCACATTCTTCATTTTATTTCGACACATCCAAAGTGCATAATCCTCAAGAACTGGATGAGTGAGCTTTGGAATGTTTTGTTATCTTCAGCATACATTGATTTTTGTTTGCAGTGTGTGTTGTCAGAGAACTAACTGACTGGAATTTTTCTACTGTTGACAACGAGGAAATATGCAGACGATATCTTCAGCGACTATGCATTATGTAAACATTTCCAAAGCTAATAATGTTTATATGACTTTAGAGTCGTTTGGTAGGAATATCTTCATATTTATTTCCATTAAATTATTTTCAGTGAGCTGGAAAAATTTGGCATGATTTTTCTGAATCTTCAGGCTCAAACAAAATGAAAACTTGTAATCAACAGAGAATAGGCTGCAGACAGTAAAATAAACTAGTCGGGTCGGTGGAATTGGACACATACTCCACACAACTGTTCTGATTGGTCCATGTGGATCGCTTATGTGAAGTCAGGTCGATTGGAATTCTAGCAATCTGTTTTATTTTATCCAATACGCCGATATGCTGGTTCATAAAATATGCTTGTTTCAATTTTGTTGTCAGATCCATTTTTAGTCATCAGGAAAACTCAAATATTGCATTAAATTCGATATTTGAACCCGAAAAGACGATGTGACCCGAGATCTCACGAGAGTCGACGCAATAACAATTTCATAATCCTGTCACCAACATTAATAAATGAAAAACACCAAAAAATTCAGTGTGTGACAATGAAAGTTCTATAATTTATTAACGTTTTAAAGAAGGGTGAATTTTTCAAACAGTGGTAGTTTTTTCTGCAAAAAATTACTGAAAACAAGTAAATAAGGGCATGTGTGGTGTTTTGGTTAACAGATGAGCATATTTTGTGAATTTTCAATAACAGAAATACGATCTATCAAATGGTGAAAATCCACAACAAAATAGACCTGTATATCTTCGAAAATACTCGTGACTGCCAAAAATTTCATTTGGATTTTTTATACAGGAGACCGAAATACGTAAGTTGCAAAAATTTTGAAAATTTGTTGGCTCTCCAACCGAATATTTACCTTCAAATTTTTATCCGAAGCCAGAATTTAAATACACTTTTTTTATTTTGATTTAAAAAAAAAACTCTGGCTTCCGGTCCCATTATTTTTGTACCGGAGTTGGTTCTAGGATTCTAGGAGATTATTATTTTATAATCTACCATGTGAGGAATGCCGTCAATTGACGGCATAATGCCTAAAGTTATTTTTTCATATAGCAGCATCGTTCTGTATATGTTTCATGCTGGGTCTAATGACCCTCCCAATTTGTTATGCGGGCTTTTAGTCTGTAATTGGTAAATGGCAGCTATGTTTTTAAGTTGTTTTCAAAATTTTTCACAAGTAATCTTATGATTCATAATTCTTCATCATGATAAAGTGAAGAACATGATGCCATTCGAGCATTTCTTTGTGGATACTATTTCGTTTTGAGGAAATTTTTGGTCATGGTTGGAAAATATGAGAGTTGCAATTACATAAGAGCCTCAATTTCCAACTGTATCTTACTTTGAAGTTTCCTCTAGTAAATGCTGACGCCATTTAGCTCAGTCAGTTGTGGTTATTTGAGTTTGATTTTCATGGCCAACTTTGTTCGATTGTACAATCAACTGTGTTTTCGTCATTTCTGAACCAAACAATCAATACAAATGCAAAGCTCTTCCGGATAATTAGAAAAAATGTACAGAGTGCCATTTGAAAAAAAAAAGTTCACATCCGGCGCCGGCGGTTGAATCAGCAGTGGCGCCAAAATATGCGAATAGTGACAGGTTACTTCACTCGTGTTCACCCGGTAGAGGAACACCCTGTATATGGAAATCAATCCTCCTGGAATTTTTAAATGCTAACTCTTCTACAAGTTATAGATGAAGACATAAAGTTCAAAAACCCTGCAGTAAAAAAAACGAAACGTTAGACGCATTCAAGGAATTCGAAACGGAGAACGCCTCGTTTTTTTACCGCAATAACTTCAAACCTTTTCTTATCTCTTGTCGCACTAGCTTGTCTCGAAAAAGAATGTCCTCGTACTTCAAACGCCATTTGCCTAAAATATTCTCAACAGTGACGAATGTAAACAAGCATCCACCGTCTTCACTATCTTCAGTTTAAGTTTCCACTTCGGCCAACATGAGAGGAATTTTAAACAGGAGGCCGATAGCCTGCTTTGTGTGTCCGATAGGAAAAAATCTGGTTTTACATATTTAATAACGGTTATAAATTGCAGTACGGCTTGGGAAAGGAATATCATGTAGCATGTAGACGGACATAAAGATCGTCGTACTGACTTCACAGTCTCTGCACAAGCCGAATCTGGTTAATTGTGTAAAGGTTTGTACTCCGGAGAAACTTTATTGTTTTACAAAAAATATCAAATTAAAGTTATTTTTGTGGAACTTTTCAATTAGGGGTATCGTGTTACTGAATAATAGTAATAATAATAATAATATTTATATATAGTATTTATAGTTATAGTAGGTTTGGTTACTGGCCACTACAAACTCAAGCACCACATGTATAAAATCGGCCTAGAACAAGGTGCAGAGTGCTGTCTATGATGGATGATGATGGTAGTGGGCTCAGAGATGGTAGTGGGCTTCACATTCTCGTTTCAGGTAACAACAGTGAATTGCAATGTGACTTCCATTATCATCCCATAAACGTCTATTCGTTGCCCCGTTGGTCAGTTCGAGACATCAAAATGTGATGAAAAATGTGACTCGAAATCAGCCCAATGTGAGATTCCATTTATACTTCGCAATCGAATGCACATTAAGACCCTTGCGATGTAACAATGTGAAATTGAATGGACTGGTATTCATTTAAAAATGCGCTTCACTTTCTGATTCTCATATATGTCTTAAATACTCCAAATTTAGAAGTCGATGATGCTTTCACATGTATGAATGATTTTGAAGATTATAATTTAACTTCCATGTGGTCACTAGACCTACTGAGAGTATCTCAAATTCTCTTTGAAGCGATTAATTAAGTATTATAATGTTTTTACTTTGTTATTGTTGTTTCCAGTGTTTTGTTCCTTTGATAACTCATTTACAAATGTTCCATAGGACAACTAGAAACGAGTCAGGTTTATCAGATACCTATCTCTCTCCATCATGTGCACTGTCGTTTGATAGGGTTTTCAACATAGCTTCCGATCAATATAGAAACCACCATTATCATGTTTAAATACGTAATTCCATCTCAAGTTTAATGACTTATTTTTAGTACGATATGAATCAATCAATTATGAGAAAAACATACGTTTTTTCACTAATCTGCGATATCTAATGTCGTTGAAATTTCCATTTTGTTCTTATAGGTTCTTAAACTTTAGTCAAACCGATAAGATCATAGCAATAGAAAATGATTTGAAAATATGCTATCGATTATTCTCGAAACTTCAGTAATCACGATGTTTCTAAAGATATTTTTTTTTTATTTTTTCGAAATGCATATCTAATCTAAAAATTATGATCATGATAGAATTATAATGGGGTTTTTATCGAGCGGATCTATTGAAAGATTGAAAGCGGATCTATTTACGATATCAATGGAGTCTTGTAACGGTACAGATTTTCCATACCAACTCACCTGCAAAAGGTATCAAATAAGGTTAGTTTATGACCTATTTTATTTGATACCACATAACTTTTCGAATATTTAATTCTCTTAAATTATGAGGGTGGAAGAGCAAAATGCCCTAACTACCATAAGACATGAGTCTTCTGGCTTTTGAATATTTTTATTCATCAACCTCAATTTTTAAATAATATTACTTTTTTCATTAACTATCACCATGCTTGTTGGGCATGGGACATAGTACCTCCCCCCCAACATGTAAGTTGTTTTCATAATTGTATAAAAAGGAGTTTTTTTCCTCTCCATGTAAGTAACCTTTGCATCCTAGAAACAAGAATATAGCAGGTTAACTCTGGTTGTAAAACTTGTATGAATCAGGCTGAAGATGGATTCTTCCTGAATCCGAAACATGTACCCCCTCCGAATTTGATAGTTGTCTGATTAAAGTTGTGGAGATGATTTTGTGATATTTCTTTCAGTTTAGTCTACAACACTCCACTTGGAGCAAAAAATTGACTTTTTCCAAAGATTTCGTTATTTTTGCATTTGAGGAACATTACACATTTTTCACTATTTAAGGGCGGTGTTCACCCTCTTTCCGACATGATAGAGCAAGAATTTTGGTATTTTCGGTTTTCGGGTACCAAATACTACTTCTGTAAACCCTTGGTAACACCCCAACCATCTTCCAAGCAGAAGTACATGCTATAGAATTATGTGTCCAGAAATGCCTTGAAAGAGGCACTCGAAGGGCAGAAATCTATATACTGTCAGATAACCAAGCAGAACCAAAAGCTCTGGGGTCATACAACTCTTAGTCTAACTTGGGTCTGTAAACAATTCCTGGGACAACTGGCAGCAAACAATCAGGTCACCCTGATGTGGGTGCCAGGTCACAGAGGAATTGAAGGTAACGAAGAAGCAGGGCAAACACACAATTTCCCGGCCCAGAACCCTTCCGTGGACTCCCCAAAGTCCACTTAAAAGAAGAGTTCCGACGCTGGGAAACCGATGAAATGAAATCTCACTGGAATAAAGTGCCAGGACAAAGACAAGCGAAAAGACTAGTGTACCTATCGCAAAAGAAAGATAAACAGCTTCTCGAGAAAGACTTGAAGATGTTAACGGGACTCCTCACTGGACACTGCCCTCTGGGGTACCACTTCAAAAAGATGGGCGAATCAGAGAGTGACAGGCGCCGCTTCTGCGAAAACTTCGCGGAAACTGCAGAACATCTGCTTTGCGAATGCCCAGCGCTTTTCTGCAAGAGGATTAAGTTCCTGGGAGGGGCCTTCTTAACGCCCTCCGACATCAAGAACTCTGCTCCCAGGAAACTGATAAACTTCACAAGAAGTCTCGGAATCCCGGGCCTCGAATAGATCATGGGTCACGCACAAAAGAACTTATAGATCGAAGTGCTTGTGAGGCTGCACAGCCTCTACGACCCCCCTACAATCTACAAATTTACAATCTACTACTTCTGTACCAAATTTCAGCAACTTTGGGCTCGGTTAGAGGTAGGAGGTTATTTTGGTATCTAACGACTGTACTATATAATAGTACAGACGTTCCTGCATTTGAATATGAAATTATTTCATTCATTCCAGTTTACTATTCTTAGTAATTCTACGCCCACGTCGTTTTTTTTTTCGAAAACCCACCGAGTTCATCAATTCACATTTTACGTGGACGAATACATGACTCCGTTTCAATCTACACACTTGACACACTTAAAACTCGAAAATGGGATCAATTGAAGTAACCTCTGCTGTCTTTGTTGCCGTTGCGTGTGTTCAGGTTAGTGACTTTTTAAAATAAATAAACGAATTTCATCAAACCATTGTTGTAAAAAGTTTAGAATCGAGTAATTGGAAAAGATAATAATATATATTTAAACAGAAAATCAGCAGTATATCTAATTTGCTGGTCGACGATCTACTAGAATGAAATGAATGAACCATGAGAATTCTTGGCATTCTGAATCATGGTAGAAGAAGGAATTACCGAGTCGATGGTGGGTATTTTGTTTAAATGCTAATACATGATGATGATGGTATAGGCAAATTGAATTATTCTGACAGGAAATGAATCAAGAAATCGTGTTGCTAGAATAACCAGAAATGGTACATTCATTGGCGCAGCCAGAAAGAGGGGCATTGGCATTACTAACTTCTATAAGGATATAGACCGAAGTAGCATTTTGGCGACGACAACCACATAATACACCAAAATTACCATTGTAGTTGGTGTAGAAATTAGTAATTTATGAAACGACGCTCTCTCAACCATCGGTCATCATTGTTTTATCGTTGAACATGACATCAGTCAACAGTGGCGGATCCAGAGGGGTAAAGATGGTAATTTCCCCTCCCCCCCAAGCCTATTCCAAAATACTCACACTGCCATCCTAAGGTCTGATGATGAACGCAGTATGTTTCAAAATATCGTAATTTGAGTTTTTCAGATACTTTTATTCGCAATTCTTACATACCGAACCAATGTATTGCTTCTTTTTATTATTTCATATGTCTATTGGAAATATATTTATATTTTACTTTTCTTAAATGAAAATATATATATTCATTACCCCCCCATACCAGTACCCTGGATCCGCCACTGTCAGTAAAGCTACGACTTTGTCATAAAATAGATTTGGTAAGCTTTTTCACGAACGTGTGCACTTTGAGTTGTACCGATTTTTAAATTTATTATTTTTAATTTTTCAAATACTTTGTCATGTTGAATTGATGGCGTAGAATACGGAAAAAATATTGAAAAAATTCTAGAACTGTCGGAAGTATTTTTCGTTGGTAGTTTTATGTGCTAGGATCTCGGATCCTAGCGCACCTTTTACATTTTTCGCATTTTGCGACCATAACGAGACACATTCGTTAAATACATATACATATAGAAAGAAAGATAAGAAAATTTCCTACAAGAGTATGTTATTGTTTGCTGACCTAATAGTTCGCTTGTAGTTGGTATAAGTGGTTTGTGTGCTAGGATGCCGGATTCGTGCGATACAATTTTTGTTGCACATTTATCGTTGTTTTATGTTACACCGTGTACCCGAACATATTCAAATCATACATTTTCGGAATCAGCATTGAATTTTAAGTATAGCGGTGGTAACTTCTAGTGAATCTGATGATTTTGGATTTTTGGCCATTTTTAACGTTTGTGCTAATTCCAACCACTGGCGATTCAGATGCTTGTCTTGCAAATTGGTCTTCTTTTTCATTACCTTCTATTGCTCTATATCCAAGCACCTACCAAGTATAATCTTGTTATGTTTTGACAGTTCATTCAGACTCTGAAGGCATTCCCAAACTCACTTCAACTTCATCTGTACTGAATTTGGAGGTTTTATTGTACTCTGGTTGTCAGAAAGAACGTAGATTTGTTTTCTGTCATATCCACTCTTCATCTATATGCATGTCCTTATGGCATGTTTCTCAGCTTGGAATACTATACTGTGGTGTCGGACCTACTCAATCCTGTCTGTGAATAATTGTGAAAAAAGTGTAAATAATAATAGTGTAAGGTTTATGTCCAAAACAACCCCTGGAGTTCACAGAAAACATTACACCTTTTGAACCAAACTGCCACTGCCAGGAAATTATTTTTTATGCAACCGTTTGGCACCGGACTAAAACCATCTTCATCTCCGAGACATCAAGTTTCTTCCCGTGTGTGTGTGTGCGTTGTGAAACGTGAAAAATCCGGTGGCTGTTGAATTTTAACGACAGTTCAGCGAACGGTAGGTTACAGGAATGTCACCTCTGTTAGCGGTCGCAGTTGCCAACTCTGCTCCTGCTGACTGCTGACCTCGCAGCCGCGGTCCAGCATTCCTCCGTTCGCTGCGCCGTCTTCGCGTCTTTTGTTCCTCGAACCTCGAACTCTTGTTCCGATCGCGGTACTTCTCAGATGCGTATCGCCTATCCCGCCAGTAGCGTACCTGAGTTCTCCTCGATTAGTCATAATGGTTTTTCGTCTGGGTCGATCTGCAAGTGACAAAGACTGCACGAAAAAATTCTCCAGCAATTTTTTTTTAAGTTCAGCTCTCACGAAAAGGAAAATCCACCAGCATTAATTGGAAATCGAATGATACTTCATCCACCACCACGTAGAGGGATCGATCTGGGAGAATACTATATAGCAAGTACTCTATGAGCTTTGATCGTATATTGTCATTGAAAGCCTCTTTCAAGGATTCGATTTTTCCCTGGCAAATAATTCTTGCTTCAACATATTCCGATCTAGTCTCAGGGCTCTCTGATTTGGCCCACCTTGTATATTTTTGGTGAATCTATCGATTCTTCAAATTTCAAAATTCGGAAGTTACTGGGGTGGTGGGGTGTTTCCATGAGCAGTGAGACACGCTGTATATCTATATTTCATGAGAATTCAGTAGTAATAAATCAAGAATTCTATGGATAAATTCCATTCTCCATTGTTTTATTAACATAAACTCCATTCCTAATTCATAAAATGATGAGAGCCAGTCGGCTTCGCATAATTTAACGATTATATTTTTGGTTTTCTCATTATGAACGCATCATCATCGTCTCATCTTGCATTCATCCAACCATATCAGTTTTACGATATACAAACATTTCAACTGTAAAAGTTTGGATCTTTTATGGTACCATAAAGATGTTTCTTGTATCAGTCCCTCCAGAAAATTCGGAGATAATTCGGTAAAAGAGCATAATAAACGACAAAATGTAATCAACACCAAAGGCTGAACAGGAAACCGGAGATTGAAACGATGGTGGTGTAAGTGTAATTGAGATAGACTGTGAAAAATGTTTCACCGATTAAGATAAATTGAACAAAATTCAGCTATATATGTAGGCAGACTGAATTTCTACTTGAGCTAGAAAGAGCAACAACATATCGTAAAAACGTACCCAAACAAATACATGGAATATTATTAATTTGAAAACTATATGCCCCAGATGATGGTTCTGGACTCCACTTTCATGGAGGCCGCATGTCGTTTATTTAAAAGTCAGTAGCAGTCCTATGGCAACTGGGGAGAGTTGTAGGGAAAAATTGGGGAACCAATCCGAAGATTATATGCGCTGGCTAAAGACGGCGGTCGTGAGACCAAAGATCCAATATGGGTCGAAAGCTTAGTAAGGTCCAGAGGTTGGCCTGTTTGTTAATAACGGATATAATGAGAAGGACCCCAACCACAGTATTGGAGGTACTGTTGAGGCTGCCTTCCCTTTCAGTCTGGATCAACGAAGGACAGATAATACGACATGCGGAAATCGCAAAGTGGAAGACATATGGAAAGCATGGGATGGCAAAAATGGGGCCTACTTGCCTGGCTGTGGTAGCGGCCTCCCTACGATTACTACTACTACTATGCCTGAGATTATCTTCCGCCAATGAACTATCAGACGTATCTTCTCAGCACCAACAACAAATCTAGTGGATCTGATGAAATTCCGTCCATCGTTCTCAAGAAATGTGCTCTCGAACTAACACCAAAAGTGCTTAATTTCACTTGTCACAGTATGACCAAAAATACTTTAGAAATGTGGTTATTATCGGTACTTCGGTTTAAGTAAGGGAAACACAGATAATTACCTACACAAATAAAAACCGTGCTTCATCAGAGAAAATTATTATGGTTCAATTTACACAATAGAATATTTTTTCAACTCATCCATTCATTTGTTCGGTGTTTTTAGTAAGATTATTTTTAGATGCGCTTCGGTAGCAGTGCTTTTATCTTCTTATAATGGAAAAGGGGAAAGCTATTAATAGCCGTTTCAAAATAGACCCTTTCATGAAACTATTCACGTGCGTATAGTGTAGTACAGTAAAGTTGTTCCCGATATAACTTCACGAGTTGGGTACCATCACTGGAAATTTTGCAGGAAACAAGAAATTTTTATTTATATCGTGACTAATTCAGTCTAATTAAAACCTCGCTTTGCCTCTTGAAACAAATGAACCATTTTCAGATAAAATACTAAGAGTGTACTTACTGTGTTTTGATCAAATTTTAGTTTTCTCCAAAAAAACCTGACATAGTAAGAATAAACATTTGAAATTTCAAGTAAGTAACGATAATTGTAGCCGACCAATGTTTCAGCCTTTTTTACTCCCACCCACCTACAATACGTGTAACTTCAATGGCAAATACCTGTCCGAAAATAACTACTCCTTTGACTGATACCGCGATGGGTATTGAATTATATCTTACAGGTACTTGTGCAATGTTCCCCATTGCAGAGGACAGTATATTCATATATCAGGGTAATATTTTGTTGTAGAACTTGTTTCAGGCTGATGATGGATTCCACTGAATCTGAAACGTGCACCCTAACCCTCCTACTGTCGAATTAAAGTTTTGAAGATGATTATGTGAATTACTGCCCCATTCATTGATTTTTCTGTCTCTTCAACACTCATTAACCATACCCAACATGCCATGTCTACTTCACTGGGATGTCCATCAAAGATGAAGTTAGGTGTTGAAATTCAGGCACAAAATTATTCGAACGAAACACAAACAATGATCTTTTTCTATACGAAGGATACAAATATTGATTCAGATGACAATATATAGTGTTTTTCCTCCATAAACTGCTTTATCTTTTGATAGTCTGATAGTTGACATAATTCTATTATTAATAACCCAGTTTTGAAAAACTAATAATTAATTTGATTACGACATTGTCAGCTCGATAAGTGTTTACACATGTGTTCCATTTCTCACACTTGGAAAAGTTTCAGCCAGTTCATTAGAACAATTCCGTTCCCAAGAAGTTGTTTGGACTTTCTTTCTACAGTCATATTTTTCTAAAAATAAAATTTAAAATTTTATCACATCCTGGGTCCTCATCAAATATTTGTCTCACCTTCTGTAAATAATAAATACAACGAAATGTGATTTACGGTGACAAAGATGATGAATCAAAATTGAAGTGCTAATTGTGAAACAAATAATTGTTTTTCTGATTAATCTGGGTTTGTACAAATTGGATTTCGGTGTATTAAAATCGGGAAATAATCATATGTACTGCTTAATGTAGCATATGATATAATTCAGTGCCGATACTTACGTCATGAACGTAAACAAAGTTTTTCGATAACTGAACTCAAATGTTGACATTTTCGTTAAAATCCCAGTTAGCAAAGTGGCTCTTTCTTGTTCTAGAACTTTTATGTTTTATAACGTAAAAGACTTTTTAGAAGCTGAAAGACTTTTTTTTTAAGATTTTATACATTTAATTTATTTTACAGATATTTTCATAATTCGTTCAGCCGCCACTGTTTTCAATACACTTTGGCGCTTTGGGCGTTTTGACTAACGAGGAAATCATATTAAATTATTTCAATTACATTATCCAAACCTCCTTCGACAATACCTTGAATGCGTTCCCCAATCATTTTTCGTTGGCTTCTTGTTAGACGGAACGGAAATAATGTAAATGGATTCGACGAAAATTTGATAATTCATCGAAGTGATCAATTTTCAATTGACTTATGAACAGATTAATAATTAAGTCATTATAATTGACCACAACGACCATGTGAACCTTTTCGAAAACAAGCTTCACGAGGATGAAAAAATAAAAGATAAAAGAGGCTGTTGATGGTGGCTGGGAACCATATCTTAGAGAAGATGGACCGTACTAGTGGAATTATACCCTTGCATTCAATAACTTCGAAAACAAAAGGCAATCCAGTACGATTGGGTTTTGAGACAAGAATCGATTGTAGCACCACCAGGAGTAAAACCCAGTTTTTTCTTTGGCATGTATAAGTGAGAGTTGTCTCAGTAGTCTTAAATCGTTCACGCAGAAAAAAACTTGGTTAAATCAACAAAATATCATTCAACTCGAATAAATAAAAGTGTCAGTATCCCACAATTAAATATCAATTCAAATGAAACAAATATTGTCATTGATTTGTCTCTCTGAAATCCTTTTAGATTTAATGCAATTTGCTTTCAATTGATTATATGTTTTGTTCATAGAAAATCTTGTTTTTTCTTTTCGAAAACATAAGATGTTTCAGTCGATCATATTATTTGATATTTCAACATTACCTTTTAGAATTTTGATTTGAATTTGATTCCAACCAACAAAATATTTTGTTAACTCATTCAGTTCATCGTTTGATTGAACAAAATATTTCTTGAAGTGGAAACTACACAAATCAAAATGAACGAAATATTTTTTTGAATCAATACCTTCAATCTCTTCGATTTGCTAAAGGGATTTTTGAATTTACAAATTATCTTATAGAATGAAAATATTTTGGTAATTCATAGAACAAAATATCCGTTTGAGTGAATGTTATTCCATTACCCTTCTGACAAAATATATTAATTCGATTTACGAATGTTTGTTTAAACTCATTAATTATGTTAGTAGATCGAAAAAAAAGTTTTATAAAAGAAAACATAGTTTGAATTGATTTGAAAGAATATTTTGTCAACTGAAATATTCAGAAATGATTTCAAATATAAAATTTATTCCAATTAATCATACAGGTCCATTCAAATCCCGATCCATCTTTCATGAATATCTCGAAAACCGTGAGAGGGTCATTTGAATTTCCGCAAATTTTGTATTTTGAAGCTCTTTAACAAGACGTCCACCAATCAAACACAGGCATTTAGTTTAAGGAGATTCAAGAGAGTGAAGATTATGGATATTTTTCACGAATACAGAGTATATCTTGAATGATAATTAATTTCAGGAGGTAATTTCTTGTCATATTTTATGGAAAAAAGTTTATCGTGTCCTAACTTGCTTCGTTTCCGAGTAACGGGGTGTCAACTGCGACGCCACTGGAATTAAAATAAAAAATCTGATTTCACGAAAAGAAACCCCTTGGTACTACTAACAAACAAACGAGATTTAATCGAAATCTACCAAAAAAAATTTTAGTAGATCATGAAAATCCGATTTTTTATTTTTGACACTCCGTTACTCGGAAACGAAGCAAGTTAGGACACACGTTTATATGAACTTTCGTTCATAAAATATGACAAGGAATCACCACCTGTATATCTGCTGAAGCAAAAAAGCTTGAGATGAATTTGGAGGTTTTTAACAGAGCTTCAAAACACAATTTTGTGGTAACTTTGTCCCTGTGTCTTAACAGTTTTCGAGATGCAAAAGACTCGATTTTGAATAGGCCCTCCACTAGTCGATCCTGAAAAATAAAAATCACGAATATATCATAACTATATTCCTCAAACGAGCTAAATGGTTGATTAGTTAAAAAATTAATTATAAGATTTCTGTTCATCCAGATACATCCATGACTACGAATGAAAATTATTCAAATTAAATAGTAAGGTATAAAGATTTTGAAGATCTCTTGGAAAAACCTTCCTAGGTAACCAAGACAGGATATGAATGAAATGTAAAATACATTTGAACAAATAATTTATTCATCTCAATTTGAACAGTAACAAAAAATAAAATATATAATTCTTTTGTATATTATATATAAAACTACCATCATATCATAATCAATTCATTTAATTCTTTACATAATAAATTATCCTTTGCCTTTATATTTGTCTCATCACCACAAAAGCTTGGTCTTCCTTCCTCAGAGCTTCAGTAGATGTTTTCCTTTGTCCAAGAGATGGTATGAGTTTTTTCAACTTATTATCGTCCAGCTTTTTGGCAATTTCCAATGTTATGTCATTTTCTGAAAAATTCATTATGACTGTGAAAAATCGAAAATTGACCTGAATGGTAAAGAAATTGTAATGTGAGATAAGTACATAATTTAATTCAGACTGAAATAAATTGAAAAAATATATTTATTAAAATAGAACCATATTTAAAAAAAATTGATGATGAAGTTGATGTTGGTTGATCGACAAATGTCGGATAATAAAACTGAAATTGTCATGAGAATGCTTATGAAAAGTGACTGTGAAGAAGTGGTTCAGTTCTGGCGATACCACCAAAAGATAAAAAAAAAAGAATGGAATACTTGAGAATTATAATACTTAAGGCACTAAAAAAAGGTAATCAAAAGATTCAAAAGACAAACTAAAATAACAGATAAAAGCTGACCTAGACCACTAAAAATTATGAATTTGGTCTCAATCTATTCGAAAGGCATCTAGAAAAAATGTTAAACTTGAAAATTAGGGCCGGCAAAAACTGCAAAAGTTATAAACAATTAAGTCAAGAAGAATATGTTTGTTTTTTGCAAAATATTTTAAAAACTATTTGAGATATCCAAAATTCAGGCTTTTCTTGAAAGAATTTAGAAAAGATCCTCGTTAAAAGAAGTGAGAATTTTTTAAATTATTTTCATCGGGGATTACGTTCCCAAAGAACGTTTAAAAAAATCTTATTAGCAATAAGGATAATAAAGAGAATTGAAAAAAAATCTGTTTGCTAAATTTACGTTTTTCATTTCTCAATGCCGTGGATTGTTAATACAAAAGTGAAAAAACAAAAATTAAAAAAATCTAGATTTTTTGTTTAGAAATAATCAGGGATTTATGTTAACTTTCAATAGGTAAAAATTAACCAATTAACAAAAGTATATTCGTTGAATCTATTTTCAATAATTTCCGTTGCAGAATGAGAAACATGATTTCAATTACTTTGGTACTGGTATTTAAGCTCATTAGTTATATTATGTGAGATGGAAACAAAAATAAGTACCTAATTCGAATTCTGAAATAACTTCACTAACCTGTTGCCCTAGAACCGCCATGATGTTTGAAATGAATCTCATTGATAGTTTTATAGAAACCTTATTATCTTAATACTTTACTTACCAGCTTTCAAATTCTTCAAGGAGCCAAACAATATTATTTTGGTCACTATTATTATAATTAATAGTCACAAACACTAAAAACACAATTGAAAAGAAACCTTGAACTCCGATACAACGCTACTGACGTTATCCATCAACCATCATCCTTCTACATTTTCGACGCGGACGCGGGTTGCTAACTGTGCCAATACCATGTGATTGTTGCGCTTGCGTGTGGTGTCGCAATGGTAAATTTGACAAAATATTTTGAAAGGACAATTCGATGTATGTTGAATTAATTTCGTATTACTTGCGTGAACAAATTTGTGTTTTCAATGAAATCTTTCTGGTATTCACGAGGAAAACATATTTTGTTCCGTCAAATCAATTTTTGCTGAAGTATTTCTCTAATTATTTGTTCAGACAGAATATGGTTTTGAAAGAAATTATTATTTTCTGTCTTGTCAATCAATCAATAATGTTCATGGGACCTTCTATGGTTGTTTACATGAAACCATATTATAAATTTAAATTAAACAAACTTCGGATTGAATTCACAAAGTACTGAATCAATTCTTTTTGTTCAACCAAATCATTAAATTTTGAGGTAATTCACTAGTTAGTTGGTTGAACATAATATCTTTTAAGCGAAATATTTGTGATAGTCATAACGATTCACATATAATGTCGAACCAATTCTGATACACATGTCCAATACACAAAAAAGTATTCGACCGAAGTATATATTTTCTCATAATAACAAAATATTTGAGTAAAATATTTTGTTCGTTCAGGAAATGCTGCTAGTCTATTCAAGCTTGTTTTTGCTGCAGATGCAAATAATTTTTTTCATTCAACAATAAACTCTTAACAAAAAGAAAGTGATTGTAGCAACAAAATTGTTTTTACCGTGTTGCATATGGTCCAAAGAGGGTTCTGATTCCTGCTTCAGTATAATTATTTCATATCAACTCAAATATCCATGACTTTCGGATCCTCCGTAAATATCGTTGAAGGATTATGTGAAGTGGGACAAAACTCAGATAGTCACATGTTATATTTGCATGAGAAAGTAGAAGTCTTCAGGAACGATATGCACTTTTTCTTTTCCTTCTACTATAATTTTTAGCAAAGTTATAACAATTCTAATTTTCGGCCCTGCCTGAACTTGCAGTGGCGGCTAAGCGCGAGCATGAAATGTGACGTCGGCGTTAAACCACATTTTCTGAGAAAACGGGCGTATTTCATAAGGTATTACTGAAAATCATTCTTGTGGAGAATTAGATTATCTCTCAACCTATCGAAATCGGTTTTTGATAAATCTCATATTTTCTGAAATAACAACAAAAAAAATTATATATTCTTTAAATGAAATTTTTTTTAGGTTCCACCCCTGATTTTTTGGTAAACAATTTTTTTTCTAATAACACATGATGTC
The DNA here is from genome assembly GCA_958298965.1 of Chrysolina haemoptera. NCBI lineage: Eukaryota > Metazoa > Arthropoda > Insecta > Coleoptera > Chrysomelidae > Chrysolina > Chrysolina haemoptera. The sequence goes on along the minus strand of OY282602.1, from coordinate 568,378 downwards.
GAGATGTCATGTGCCGAGTTTCAGAGACCTACAATTCATTCTTCACTTTTGGCTCGAGTTTGTCTGTCGTTACTGGATTAAGTATTATTATTAGTATTTCTTTGTATTGAAAAATTAGGCCAGGTTCGACTGAATATATATTTTTGATTTTTAGGCTTTCCAAGAAATTGGCGAAACAAAAAGTCTGAATTTCACGATGTTGTGTCCTACAACATTATTTAAAATTCCAGCTAAGTCTCTCTAGGGTGAGTTCACCCCTGTGCATGGCAATCCAACAGGTCAGAGAGTACCGGCTAGTAACCAATGACTCAACACTTCGACAGACAAAAGCTACCCGGATTGATAGAACTACATTCCTCTGGGCTGACTTGAAATTCACAATGAAGTGACGTGCCGGATTGCCGACTCACAGTCTCGCCTCGAGGTTAACAAGTGTGAAGATTTTTCTTCAGATTCGAGACTTGAGACTTGTATCTGAAAAACTATGAAATTTGTTTGGATTTTTGGATATTTTTTTTGTTCGTAAAGATTAATGTTTACGTAGGGACGAAGAGTTGAAAAGAAAACCGGTAATGAAAAGACCCATGGCTAAAATACAGGGTGTTGCTAATAAGCACAATCCCATTTTTATTGCAATAATACTTTTAAGTATAACAATCCGCCCTCTGTCCATATTACCGGATATTAATTCTTGAAATACAGTGTTACAAATCTAACACACTTGTACCTTGTGGGTTCGTGTAGTACCGGGCAACTTCGCCTCTGCCTCGGGATTCACAACCCGGTTTGTCCTGTCCTCCGGATCCATTATTTACGAACCTGACAGAATAGAAGACGCCTTGATTTTCTTTTAAGTAGTGTTCAAGTTGGTGTTCTTACGTTGTAGAGTAAAAATATTGCAGTATTTTCCAAATGGATATCCTTCCGAGCTATTCGAAGACCTCATCACAAGGTTCAAAGGTGGTAACCGATTTTTTTTTATTTCAGTTGGTTTTGTTTGTAATAAATCTTAGCAGTATGGCCGCCGATGATAAATTCTCCACACATAAAAACACACAAAACTATACTAATATATCTGGAAAGTTCTTCTTAATCATTAGTTATAGATAGTGTTTTAATATCATTATTATAGGTTTTATGTATCGACACTTTCCAGATATATGAGTATAGCTTTTTTTGTACTTTTTTGTCACATATAGCACAATTTTTTTTGTAAAGATAACACACTATTGTTCTTGTAATATCCACTATACATTTTTTTCTGTGAAATATTCAATTTTTTTACAGGAAGTTTGGTTGAATATTGAAGCAAAAAAGTATATTTCGAAATATATTATATGAGTTATCATTCACTTACTAAAATATCACTCAATGGCGATCATGTATCTATACCCACCTATACCTAATTTCATCTCAATATCGCCACCGATGTATTTTCTTTGAATCAAAAAATTTATTGGCAACCTGCAGAGATTGATCATGAAAATTTGATAAAAAATAATATCGACCAACTGATGATCTTTGGACTTCAAAGCCTATCAATCATCGAATTATAATCGAATTCGGGTCACAGCCCACTTGAAATTTTTCAATAACAGCCAATTAAGAAACAAATACCAATTTGTAATACATGGTTGAATATAGAATTTCAAGGCCCACTGAGCTAGGGTAGATAACAATAAAGAATAACATTTGAAAAAAAAAAAAAGAAAATGTTTGTTGTTGCACATATGTCTGATAGATGTAATCCGTGGAGGCATTAGTCAGGGATGTAGATGTTTACTCTCGCGTACCTGTCCTATTAAAGAAGAAAAATTATAGTTTGAAAACAAAGGCTTGTATAGAAAAATGGACTAAAAAATATATAATAATTCCGAAAATGCTGTGATTATGAAACTGGAAGTGGATTAAAATTAATATCCAAAGTTTGATTACATTGTTTCTTTGTTAGTTACAAGTGAAGCTAATAATAGCGTTTTGAAAATAAGGGAGGAAAATTGCAAATTCCTGCATTCCAACCTAACTTGTACTTACACTGACCTGAAAAACTTCGGTTAATGACTTTCTGATATTGATTTATCAATAATTCATTTTTTATTATTATCATTATTATTACTCGAGTTGTGCGAGTAGGGCTGCTCAGATTCATTGACCCATATTCTGAATATTATTCCAATAAGATAATTCCAATGTCTGGTAAAATATACATCAGTTTGGCAACGCCAGTGTGATGTAATGTTTGTCTTTCCATGAACCTCCTCAAAAACCAGAATTCGTATCCGTTTTGTGGCTACTGGTCACGTCTAAAAGGCATGTTGGAGTTTCGTCTATTGAAATGATATTTCAAGAGAAAGCGTTAAAATTGCCCGTAGGCCTGGATGTGGATAGATGCCTTAGTCATTGAAGAAATGAAGAATGAAAAGAATTCACTATAAGAAGATTGATTCTAAACTTAACTATACAACGGGGTATATGGCACACAGAGAAAACTTACTGTTTTTATCTTGATTTTCAATTAGATACGCAAGTACCTCTTTTGTTATTGAATAAATCAGTAATATATGACGTTTTCATACTACCATCATTATATATTTTTGTTTCATGAACAGAAATCAATAAGATCACAGCCAACTTAGAGTCCAACGCAGATGGCATGACCATTTGACACCAAAGGCCGATGAAATAAATAAATCCAAAAAAAATCTCTGGATTTAAATTTATTCATTCTTTTATCCAGGAGAATCAAAGGCTTATTTTATATCATTTTTTTCATACAGTTGAAGAATATTTCCACACATTTATTGAATTTGAGCAATAAAATTGTAAGTAATATACGAAGGCGTAGAGCGAACATGCGATATTTTTTTTCTTAATTTCGAATTTAAATTCCACGACGGACATTGACTACATCTTCTTCCAAGAAGACCCAATTGCAAATTGCCTTCGTAAAAATAAATAATAAATAAAAAATAAAATCAAACGGAATTCTGACTTTGAAATCGAAAATTCCGAGTTTGTAATCGCATACGTGATTGAGAGCAGTATCTTCATTGATTTAAATAATATCTGTAATGGATTGAATCATTTCTTGAATGAATTCGCACAATTCAGACTGGAAAACCATAATCACATCATGCAGTGACGAATGTTATTCAAATTTGGATTTTATGGTGGTTTTGAGATAATTCTCTTATCTCATACGAGCGTCGAACAGGAAGGTTTTTCTCATTATCAATATTTCAGAAAATTTCATTTCTGCAGAAGTCCTTGCATTTCTTAGAATTTATAAATTTCATGAAATATCTCTATACTGATGTGATATTAAAAATTTCCCATTCTTCATTTCATTATTAAATCGATTTTTCTGGAATGCAACACAGTGACGTGTGAAATCCTCGAGAATTAATATATATGGAAAGGAAAAATCCTATATTTTTCTGTAATTCTCTTGTCTTTCTCTTTCACATATACAATATGTATATAGGTTTACAAATCTTCAACAGAAAACAACTACTGTCTCCTATGGCCGTTGAATTATATTTGATAGATTTTTGGCAAAGTTTTCTACAAGAGCTACTCTGTAATGCTCCTTGAATAGTTGTTTTTTCTTGGTGACTTGCCGACAAACAGACTTGGTTAGAAAAAAAAAGAGGTTCAGAGGAAAGTTTTGCTATAGTTTCGATTTTCTCACCGTTCCTATTTTTTGAAAAAGGACTAAATATCGAGAGTGAATCTTTGAAATATACAGGTTCTTCCCAAACCATTCTTTTTAAAATGGTGGTTCTGATCAATCAAAGAGGTACTTGGTGGAATGATGGGCAATACTACTCTCGAATTTGAAATCATACCAGCTTACGAGTGTTTTTGTCCATCTATTTATGAAAAGAAAGGTTTTTAATAAATAAGATTTTATAATAATGCTACAAAATGACACATAAGACAGAATAGTTACATAGATAATTCAGTTAGTCTTAAATATCCTTATTTTCAACAATACAAAAATCGTGCGGAAAAGTAACGTTTCAGCACCAGTGCGGGAAAGTAACGTTTCAGCACCAGTGCGGAAAAGTAACTTTTCCGCACGATTTTTTTATGCACTGAAAAATGTTGAATTCAAATATTGTGTTTTAAAGAGAAAATTGTGCGTAAAAGTAAAAATCGTGCGGAAAAGTAAAAATCGTACAGAAAAGTAAAATCGTACGGAAAAGAACGCTCGTGTTCCAATACCACGCCTGGTTCAAAAAACACGCTCATTTTGCAACCTGTTATATAAATAGGTATTGTCATTTTTCAATATTTGTTTTAATTCTACTATTTATTGTTTACAATTCTGGAATGAACAATGATAAATTGGAAACTGTGAAAAACAATAAGTATTGTTGTTTCCAGGTAATTACAATATTATCTTTAAAAAAATTAATTTTGTGAAATTGGTCATAATGCTTGATATCAATAAAATGGGTTGGTAATATCCGTTGATAATCTGATATTAGTCAGAAATAGTTCACATTAAGAATTCACGTCTATAACTGCACATTCTTCAGAACAGAATATATCGTGCGGTTATGTATACATGCACATTCTGATTATCAGCGACGGAGAAGAATTTCCCACAAACCAGGTGATTTACATCCTAATAATGAGTCATGATTGTTGAATCAGTCATATCAAACATATTATAGGTTTCAGAAAAGCATACTAATGGGTGATTTTTTTTCCTCGGATGTTGGTCCTTTCGCCAGGTACACTTTTGGGCTTTTCGAAGTGCCATTTTTACCTTTCCCATGATTGTTATTCCAATCGGTGGGAGATCCAACAGTGCTTCCATGGCTGATGTTTTTTTTTTAATAGCTTCCGTTATACTACGACAAGTCTTTTTCCCTTGCTCAACTAGGCCGCGGCTATTTTTGTGGTACCTTTGTCCACCATACCAAAGATGCATATGTGATCATGGTTTTCACTACCAATGGATGATACTTCGAGCTCTATTAAAAATGTTGCTGCTATTCATTCTGAATCCAATACTATTTCTGATTTATGATAATACAATGGAAGATTCTGTCGGTGATCTCCACTTTTCTGTATATGCTGATGATGTTATTTCGATCAGATCACAACTACGGAAGCCTTACCTTTTAACGTGTGATCCCAAGCACGGTCGAAAATGTTAACTAAAAATGTCCGTCAGATAGTCAATATACCAGTCACCCTTCTCAAATCTAACCACGTCCATAGGGTTACCTGGCTCTCTTATGAAAACCACTTGACTCGTACACTACAAACTTTTTGAACTCATCACATCGCCAGTGATACGACTAAATAAAAACTGTCGTGAAACATTGTTATAGACTTATCTAACGATATAACACAAAGTACGGTAATTTATTTGACCATTTCACATGAAATTACATCTATGGCAAGTCATGAACACTGAGATAAACTTAAAAAAAATATATTATTAATAAAAATTGCAAAGCTTTGGATAACCTATCCTATGACAATGAATTTTCTAGGGAAGGAAACGAAAGTTCATAATATACGAACTAGAGATTCAGAAGAAGTTGTGGACAAACAAGTACCATTTTACTTATACCTGGTACCGGATATCTATGCCCTTTTGATTTATGATTCTCTTAGCAGGGTTGGACCCCTCTTTGAGATTATTTTTTCAATACTTTTCTCTAAACAAAGTTGTAAAGCAATATCATCCTAATAATTACCGTTTATTCTATATGAAAGTATTATCACTGAAATATGGTGTTTTCATTAGGCCCCCGGTCGTAGGATTTGTATGATTTTTGTACTATCGATTTCACAACAAATGTTACAAAGTAAAGATTTGTTGTCACGTCCGATATTTCTGCTGCAACACCAAATTTTTTTGTGTATTGGTTTATATATATCCAGAGAAATTAAATAAATAAATAAATGACATTTACCAGATACTCAATAAGTTTTTTTCAACAATCCCAAGTCACACTGTCAAAAATTATGTCAACAGAATTCGGGATATCACTTTTGTACATGGAACATTTTTATTGACTTGAATGCGTCGAGTATTTATTATCTCTGTTTCTGTTCCATTATTATCATCTTCTGAGTCTGAATCAACAGCTATAACCTGTAGATTCGACGGTGGTGACAAACGGAAAGGCTGTACCCCATCTTTCTTTGTTTTGTTAAAGATATAAGGGATCGAAGAACGTTTCTCATTGTTTTCTCGAGGTAGGTAGATTTTGCTTTAGTACAGTCATTATTTCAGTTTTCCCAAATTTTTTTTATATTGCAGCATAAGTCGAAAGATATCATTTTGTAGTATAAAATATAAAATTGTGCAACTTTTCTCCATGGATAAAATATTTTTCATTATATAACTCCACAAGGTTATCTTGAACGACGGAAAATAACGACTAAAGTTTGTCTTTCAGCCGCAGATGATTCGACAACAGATTTTGTGAATATCCTATTCATATTTTCGAACAAAAATCAAAATGCAATGCCCATGACAGGTCTATGTCAAAAATTACTTTCAAATTGTTACCTCAGAAGTAATATTTCCATCAATTCCATCCTTGATGCTTCTGAAGAGCCTACGTTCCAATTTTATCAATCTCCCTGATGAGTTTGGCAAAGCAAAATAGATTTTCGTCGACCAAAATGTATTTGGGATTAAATGCGAGAGAAGCGAACCTTGCTTCAATGAAATGAACGGTTTCTGTGAGTGATATTTTTTAATAATATTCTCCCTATCTAATTTATTTAATGAATTTTCAATTAAAAATAGAGAAAATATAAAAAAATCAACTTCTGAATGAAAATGCGAATTTTCACTTTCAGATTTTTTCTTTTCAGGAGTCTTTTCACAATATCTATCAGATGTAGTTCAATGTCCAGCGTGGCTTTTGCTGGAGAAGTAGTTGTTTTCTGTTAGATATTACAAATAAATCACTTTTTTCATTTCCATGGAGAATGTTCCCCTTTTTTAAATATAATATGATTATTATAATTATTCTTATTATTATTATCACTAAACAAATTACCGAATATTACACCATTTAGTCATTTAGTAAAAAAAACATTGGATATTGACTTGACTAAACTACCAATTGTTTCAAGTTATTGATCATTCAACATGAGTTAATGGCCAGTCTAAAAATAACTGACTGAAATTAGCAATAATAACAGCTATTTTGAATATGCTTGCGATGTAAATTCAGTCATACAACAACAATATTTTACACAATAAACATAATTTGTACCTTGTGAAATATGTATGATTCATTATGTAATAGTTGATTATCAATTTTCCAGAAGCAGATACATTCATACCCAATTTAAGAAGTTTTTTGATTTTTGCTTGGTCAGCAGCTTATAATAGTCCTGCCGTTTTTAATAAATTGACCTTGAGATACTTGACCTTGTTTCCCTGACACTTAAAATAAACTCTATTCCGTTTCCCAGTGTTGGTTGTTATACAAATTTAGAACAAATGGAAACGAAACCGTAGGTGTTCCCCATTTAAAACGAAAAATGAATTAGGCCATGTATTTGAAAAGCATTGCGAAGTTGTTTGAGTAGAAAACTCTGCCTACTGAAAAACATATTTAATTCAACGGTCGTAGGGGGCAGTAATTGTTTTCTGTTGGATACTTGTTGGCGATTTACCTATTGTATAGGTTTTTTGCGGAAGATCGGATTATATAATCCAATTTTTCTTTTTGAGTAATGTTTGTCTGTACGGTAAAAATTTTGAAATAGATTTTAAACAAACTTATAATTGGATGACAAGGCAGTAGTACTATATATAGCATAACGTGACAATAATTTAATAATAAAATAGGTATATGATAGTTTAAAATACTGAAATAGTTGTTTTTGTATCTAGTGCGCGAAATACTGCTTTGGTGATCTAAAACTGATTTTTTTAACGAGACGCAGCCGAGAGAATTTTCTTTGAAGTTGGTAAAAAAAAAATTGTTTGCATCTCGTGCGCGAAATACTAGCACTTCGGGTACTAAATGCAAAAATAACTATTGTATCCTTTAATTCTTTATGTATTCTTTGTATTATTTATTTTGTTACCATTTGCCGAGCGTATTTGAATTCATTTATTTCTTCATTTCAGAAGGTCCTGCAAATCGGAAACTGGTGCTGATTTAAAATATACACATTTTTAAAGTTTGTTTTTTCAATTCCTAGTACATATTTTTATAAAAGCTTGTTGCTTACAATTATATCGTATGTAATCTGCTGAATGTTTCATTCAAAAACGTTACCCAGTCAGTTTAGCTGAATTAATTTTTATTCCTTTAATATAATATAATTTTTCTTTTTCAAACACTATCGAAGGATGTATATTAGTCTAGCAGAGGATCGTTATATGTATTTATTCAATTCAGAAAACTGACCACCCCTATTTAGTTCCTATTCATAAACGTGCCCTAGACGCAAACCGCGAGCTTTTCTGACTTTTACAGCACGCTTTAACCATAAAAACACGTGACAGCTTTCGAACGACTTTGACCAGACTATCATCTCAGATACGGCACAATGAGATTCTCGGCAATCTCCCCATCCTTGTCTCGCTCTCGTGTCGATCTCTAAACTGCTTTCCGCTTCTGCATTGCGGTCTCGCCATGGAGGCTATCGGAGAAGGGCATCCAATGGCTGTCACCCGAGCGGCTCCCCACTCCATCGCCGTTCGTAAGCTTGCGATCATCCAGTGCACCTTGTCCGTAGTTGGCTTCGAGCGTACGTTTAAATACACGGTATACGAAATTACTGCCAAAAACAATTAACAACCTCATCAATTAGTGACAGTGTGGTACTCCAGAGGCAGACGCGATGTTCGACGTGTTCGGCTCCGTGAAGGGGCTGTTAAAAATCGATGCCGTATGCATCGACAACAACATTTTCCGTCTCCATTACAAAGCCACCGTGATTATACTAGTTTCTTTTTCGTTGCTGGTGACGAGCAGGCAGTACATCGGCGACCCGATCGACTGCATCGTGGACGAAATCCCCCTGAACGTAATGGACACCTATTGCTGGATTTATTCCACGTTCACGATACCCAATCGAATGACTGGCCGGATAGGGCAGGACATCGTCCAGCCGGGGGTGGCCAGCCATGTCGACGGTAAGGACGAAGTGAAATACCATAAATACTACCAGTGGGTGTGCTTCGTGCTCTTCTTCCAAGCGATGCTGTTCTACGTGCCGCGCTACCTGTGGAAAACATGGGAAGGAGGTCGCATCAAGATGCTGGTCCTTGACCTCAACTGCCCCATCGTTTCGGACGATTGCAAAAACGATCGAAAAAAACTGCTCGTCGACTACTTCACCACCAATCTGCACATGCAGAACTTCTACGCGTTCAGATTCTTCATATGCGAGGTGTTGAACTTCGCCAACGTGGTCGGTCAGATCTTCTTCATGGATTACTTCCTGGACGGCGAGTTCAGCACGTACGGCAGCGACGTGCTGAAGTTCACCGAGCTGGAGCCCGAAGAGCGAGAGGATCCCATGGCGAGGGTGTTCCCCAAGGTAACCAAATGTACTTTCCACAAATACGGTCCTTCCGGATCGGTGCAGAAGTTCGATGGACTCTGCGTTCTTCCGCTGAACATCGTCAACGAGAAAATCTACGTTTTCTTGTGGTTCTGGTTCGTTTTGCTGAGTGTTTTGTCGGGAATTTCGCTGCTGTACCGTGCCGCCGTTATTGTCGGCCCCAAAATCCGCCTCTACTTGCTCAGAACCAAATGCCGAATCGCCGCCTCCGATCAGATCGAAACCATTTCCAACAAGTGCGAGATCGGAGATTGGTTCGTTCTTTACCAACTAGGTAAGAACATCGACCCTCTTATTTTCAAGGAGGTGATATCCGACTTATCGAAAAAGTTAGAAGGCAAAGAGACTGTGTAACCGAGTGTTTTATTTTTTCCAATTGAATCGTGCCTTTCGAACAAATTTCGAAACAATTGCTTTGAGATGATGCGTTCGCACGAAAGAACGCGCGGACGCTGCGATCGATACTCCAGTATGACTTTTAACCGATGGACCAATTATAATGTTCTGTGATGGCAGAAAAGACTGTGACTTCCGGCCAACAGCCTCTGGTTCGGCTGTGATAAACCGTTTCTATTTCTAATGGTACAATAGCTCAATTAGGTCATTCCAAAATGCTTGTATTTCCTACTTTCTCGTATACTGCCAAATGTATTTCGGGCGGACCATACAGAAACAGGTATATCGATTGAGAGAGCCGATTTCGCAGCTGCTACAATCCAAAATTTCCGAAACAAATTGCAGAGGCCGCGAAAGTACCAATGATATTCGGGAAGTATTTTCTGTGATATTTTTTATATCTGAAACAGTTTTATTCGTTGATATATGCAGGTATATTATCGTTATATTGACAAAGACTGACGAAATTCCGCACGAAAGACATTTACAATAGATTTAAAGGGCCCCAAATTTGTTGCTCTAGCAGCTGCCGAAATCGATCTCTCTGTGATACCTAAATGATCTGACGAAAAATATGTACGAAGAGCTTTTTATTTTATTACTGTAATTACGATCAATTATTTTCAATTTAATTCATATGTGATGTTTAGGATATAGTTTAGACTAAGTTCCATACGTACAATTCCAAGCGAGCCGTTCACGATAATACACATTCACTTTTTATAAACTGTATTTTGTATAAAAAAATGTGTTCAGACTATTTTATGGTTATATATTGTATATTATAGATTTTAATGTGAAAAGCCAACAGTGCCTTTTGAAATTTGTATGGAATTATATTTGAATGACGATAAATTAAGTGTTTCAATATTGATCTTAATTTTTATTTCCTTCAAATGCCACTCACGCTATTTGGAACAAATGATAATAATATCGTTCAAGGTCCAAGTTCAGATATGTGATGCCTACAGCAGATGGGCAAAGATTTCTCTTGGCAAATAAACTGTCGATATCACTAATTCATACACAAACAACAGTATTCTATACTTTGTACGATATGTAACAAAATAAAATGCAACTTAAAAAATGTCCAGTAAAATGTATATAATTATTACTAACTTGATCGACGACTTATTTATTTTTAGGAAATTCATGTTTACTACGAATATTTTCCACTAAAAGTTTCATAGATTGTTGACCCATTTCGATTTTTACATCATCTTCATAAATTTCACATTTTTGCCTACTTTCCACTAACAATTTTATAGTTTCATGACTAGTTTTAATTTTCACATCATCTTCATAACATAACAGTTAAGTTCTGAAGATTGTGTAAAAATTGTAACTAGTAAGACTCATGTTATGAAGATGATGTAAAAATCGAAACTAGTCAACAAACTATAAAACTTTTAGTGGAAAATAGTTACTGCTAGTAAAAAAAAACAAAAAAATATAAGATCCGTGAGGATTCGAACACACGATCTTTGGGTAACAAGGCTGACTGGCAGAAGCTCCAAATATACCCCAACGCACTTCACTTAGTTTCCTGGTATTCATTTAAAATAAATACTATAATCAAAAACGGAAAAACGAACTTGTGAAAGTATTTTGAAAATTCTGCACTTTGAAGGGATATTCGATCAGACAATTTCACGATACATCATCAGACAAGAAAACTAGCAATATTACTCCGAATTCATTCGGGAGGGCATTTTTGAGGTTAATATGAAATTTAATAAAATGTTAAAGAGATTTGGTACTCATGAATACAATATTCTTTCTCTGAATTGTAATTTTCGTGTAACAGTGGTGCACAGAAGGTAAAATCAACATGTGGAGAAGTGGTGAAATACTCTTTGAATTTTGGTTCGAAAATATGAATAGGATGTTCATATACTGGCGTTAATGCCGTCGCCACCTAGCGTGAAAATATAAATGTATTTTCTTGTAGCCGTAGAAAAGGTAACTTTCTCCTCTCCGTAAAGCCGGTAAAATTCAACTTTAGTGTAGGATAAAAAATTAATTTTTGGCAGTTCATGAAACTAATGCAAAACTGTTTATAACCATAGTCAAAAACAATTTGTTTTTATACTTGTTTATTGTCAGGAGCTCCGATAATTCTTTTGAAGGCCCATCAACATATTATTTGTTTGGCTATCTATTTTCAAAACAAACTCGATATCTATCGATAAATGTAAGGTTTCCTTCCGGCTATTATAATTTATTTCGAGTTTATTGAACCACAAAACGTTCAGTGTCTCTTGAATGTGGTTTGTGGGCAGAGAAACCATGAAAATTGAATAACGGTGTCGAAATTCAATTTCATTCACCTATTTCAGATTCATGTAGCAGCCGTGAGTAAGAAATAAACTCACACGTTATTATATTTTCGTAGGTAATATCACAAAAGCATGACAAATAGCCGACTATTATTTTCTTCATAATTCTGTCGAGAGTACTTTATATTTTGACAATTTAATGAGACCATATGAACATTAATAATCTGAATAACTTCCGAGAACTTTAGCAATAAGATTATTAATGTTCGTCGTGTGGTCGAATTGAATTGTCTCAAAATACAAGTTACTCGAGATGAATCAAAGAAAATTGCGCTCGGAACTTCCCACTCGCAACGAATTTTCATTCTAACCTTGTTACAGAATACTATACATCAACTTTGTTCTTCCCCGACGGGTCTGATGTTACGAAGAGTAATAATTTTTGCTCTGTGTTGAATTTTGATAACATCCACTTTGCACGATAAAATAATCAAAACTCAAATCCTTGAGCACACGCAGTTATATTTATATTTTGTAATGCATGTGCTTGCTGTTTTTTTTTAAGTGCCACGCTGAATGGAGCCCCCTCATTAAATAAAATGGCACGCGAAGAACAAACCACCACATTGATGTCCACTGTTACCATTTCCGCAACATCAAACGTTATCTTATCAACTGACACGACCATGTAAAAGAAAAAGAATAAACAAATTCAATTGTTTATGCGAAACATGTGCCACTTGCGCAGCGTTTTCCACGAGTCAGCAAGCCATCAACCTTTGAGTTATGTCGTAGAGACTTGCTTAATGCCCACGCCTTCGATAACGGCGACTATGAAGTCATTCCTCATCTACCTAAGATATCGAAAATGCTGAAGATGACAAATGCGGAAATGGCGCTGAGACTGATTGTTGATTGTTAGCGGACGGCTAAGCTGGATATGTAACTACTGTCGTTTTATTTTTCAAGACCGATACGAGCTATACCGAGTGTCCCAGATTTCTATTTCATTTTATTAGCTTGAGTCGACTTTCTAACGTTCGGAGGTTTTGAAAATAGTTGCCTATCATTTTATGGCTCTTCCAAAAAAAAAACGTACGATAGTACAAACCTTCATTATGTTGTGATTAGAAAAAGATGTTAAGTGTAACGTTAAACACATTTCTTCGAATAATAATTTTCTGCTTTTCCTTGTCCCAAAACTTTACCCATTGTCTGAAGTTATTGAGAACAAAACCCAAGCTTGTCTTTTCTCTAGAAGGTCCAATCTCATAATGTCGAGCGAGGCCCGTACCAATGGAGTCTTCCCTTTCAATGCTTGGTATTAACACCAGCAGTACTTTTTCATGGGAAAACCATCCACTGAAACGTTCAGAGACTGTCCAAAAAAAGCCATTCGTCTCGTCTGTGACGTGTCGCTTGTAAACTTGCTTACTTATCTGGAATACCACAGAAACGTTGACGATTTATTTCTATTTTATAGAAATTTTTATGAACAATACAACATGGGTAAACAAAGAATGATATAAAATTGTCGATCGTTGATAATTCCTGTTGATACCTCTTTTCTTGAAGTTCAAGAAATATGATAGTTCTGACTAGGGTATTTTTCCCCTTTTGGAGATTGGTTGCCCATTGTTTCAGATGAATAGGTAATATCCCCAGATAACACGAGAATTTTTTGCAGATGATGCCCAAGTAGAAAGTTTCTTCTTTAATTTTTGATTTTTTATGCTGGTATATTATCAGTTACCTTCTTTTTGTTGTTCCTCTCAAAAGGGAGTTTTTAAAAATATTATATTAATATTCTTCAACTACAATACGACATGTACTTATATGGTTGTAGAAAATATTGACAATAAGATATTGAAATGATTCAGCAAGGTATTGAGTCATATAAATCCTTCTGAGAATAGGAGAATGGAGGTGTGTGAAAAATCAGATATTATAGTTACGCCTAATTTTGTATTGCATTCCAAAACATGTATAATTCCTCGCTTGAATTTCAAAGAGCCTGGGTCCGTTTTCACAGAACGCTTCCCATTTGCCTATACCCTAGCTTAGTCATCATTTTATATTATATTGAAACTTGATTTGAGGAATTACTTTCGTGATAGTTGCATTCGCTTCCACCTTTAAAATACAAACAATAATTCAATTTGAGGTTTTTCATGAATAGGTAATTTTGATGATTTTTCATGTGAACCTATATCATTATATTTGTGGTGATTTCTTGAGCCTACTCGAAAGCAGCAAAGCTTCAACAACAAGTTTTGTCAACGTGTGCTGAAAACAGATATTATTCAAATTTCCATGCGCCATTTTATCATCATAAACAAAGTACGTGTTTTACCACAAAGGTATGCAGATGTGCCTTATCTTGGTATTTCATGTCATTCATTCATTCTCCATTGTTCATAAAATTTACTTGGAATGACAACTGCATGAAAATTATTATGCTGTCATGGCAGGTGACCTAATCGGTATACTTTTGTTACATATCAGATGTTTATTATACTAATAAAAACAAGTTTCAGGCAATTGCAACTTTGTATTCTGTTGTAAGTTTTATGAATACACCCAATTATCGAAAATAGGAATAAAATCAGTAATGGTAATGATTATACTGGATGTTTAATCCCAACACCAAACCGCTTTTTTAAAACTTCGACACGTGTTTCAATCACCAAGTGATCATCTTCAAGAGGAAGAATAAACTAAATTTACATACAGAGTTGTCCTCATATCCATTATAGACCGTGGGATTTAACTACTGAAATTTATGTCAGTGTTAAGCTCAAAAAATGACGTGTGCATGGCATCTGACAAAAAAATTCACAAAATTTTCCTGACGAAAATCCTACCTCAACAGCTCATGGGAAATTTTTTTCGGGTTACTAACGATATCAAATTTGATTATGTCGATTGCCATAAGCGAAAAAATGCATCATCAACCTAGTATTGTTTTAAAAATTGTTTTAAAATTGTTTTTTCCGTTAACCAGCTGTCACCCCCTTACGAACGGCAGCTCTCAAAAGTCGAAACTTGTGCGAGCCAAGGATTAGCGAGGTCTTACCTTTTAACGTGCGATTCCTAGCGATTCACTTACAAGATCGCTCTCTTATTTCAACCTTTTAAGTACGTGTAAACCTATGGCTTTGGTTTTTCACCATTAGATTGTTCATACCTGTTAATGAGTTAAAATGCCATAAACGAGATATTGACAGTTTTTTTTTCTGCACAAGGAAAACGAATTTTCCTAATGCGTAGCACACATCCTATCGCTAAATTTTCATTTTTGAAAATCACTGGGAAATATTATTTTATTCAATAAGTAATTCTGTAACTGTCGGTTTTGAATGTGGTGGAAAGTGGGAACAGTTTGTGAATCCAATGGTCACAATAATTTCTGGCACCCATTGTATGTAAAACGGTGGTCTCATAATCATATATTTAAGTGTTGAATGAAAGACCGGATAGGATTATTCATGAGAAATTTAGTAATTTTTCACGATGAAGCATTCAACCGGTGAGTCAGACGATTAAGATTCATGTGTCTGCTAAAACCAAGGAACTCGTTTCCAAATTTATTCCCATTCAAATATGGCAGTGTGTTGGAACATACAGTGATTGATGGTTATTTAATATTTATTGTTAGTTCTTTTTTCAAGTTGCCGTTTCGGATATCAATCTTATAGAAACACCTGGTGTATATATTCTTGATAAATGGAAAATGAACCGTTGGTTGCTCTTCTCTAATGGCATTTTTTTTAAGTAAATGACACCTATTTTGAATTGAAGTTTTTTTATTAGAATAGTATGTTTTGTATCTAGTACGGGCGACAATGTAAATTGTTGGCCGAGGCGTCAAACAGAATCATTTATAGTATTTTCAAAGACTTGAAATTTCTATTGTTGAATTTTGAGAAATAAAATCCCCACTGTACGAATTCAATAAAATATTAGGAAAACAACAATTTACTACTTACCTGATTAAAGGATCCTACGAAATCGATTGTTCATTCCTAGTCAAATACCCTTATCTTGCTAATCTTGCTTTTTTAATCGCCCTCGCCCAAGCTTCTTAGCTGGACCTAGTTAATCTTCCTTGATTTAAAAACCCCACATAATCATCTACATTTGATTTATCAATATAAGCCCATTGCTTTGGTTCACTTTCCTCATATTTTATCGTACATTTCCATTTTTCTTTGTTGAAAACCCTGGCCATTAGTGGTGGTCTTTGCTCTCGATAATAACCAATTTTTAATTTATCTGAATAATTTTGCGGATAAAATCGTATATTTTATTCGAAGTAAAAGTGAGTTTATGGCTCAACGCTGAATTATTTTTTGCCGAATAATTATTTTACTCCTAATAAAATAATCTTTCACTATTTATCTCATTTACTGTTTTCTTGACCTTTAGTATCAATAGATTGTAAACATTATCCTGACTTCAACCTGGAAAGTCGTATCTCTTGATTACTGAAGTTTGCAATGTAGTATCACTTTATTGCTCCCAATTGATTTATAACATCAATAAAAACTATGTCATGAAGTTTTTTTACCTGGAAATTTGCATATCTATTTTAGGATTTCTTATGGTAAAATTAGGCAAATATTTGTTCTTTCATTATCATATCATGAAAATTACTTACACTAATGTTACTGCCATCAATTTGGACGTGACATTATCTTTCACAAATTCATGATAAATCATTAACACATAATCAGTGAGAGTTAGTTCTGTCGAATTCCAGAATCTTATAGCAAAAACAAAAAATTCATAGAATTGTTTGCTGATGAACATAATTGAAATTCATTATTCCATTTGGTTCGGTTTGAGGTTAATACGGTATAATTGCCAATAATGACTTCAGCCGATGGAAAGTGAAACAAGGATGAATATTACTCGAAGTCCAGAAGTATACAGGGTAATTATATCTTCATGAGTTAACAAAAACTCTACAGTATAACTGAAAGTAGCATGATTCTGAAAATTTGTAGAGACAGTGAAGGGCACATTGGGAATCCACCTGAAATATTTTCGTTACTATGACACCCTGTATTTTACAAATTTATTGGATTTTTCTCATCAAAAATTGGGCCATCGGAAAAGAATATCGACCTATCCGAGGATTTTTCCAAGATATATTTATATTTAGAAATAATGAATTTATCCGTTACTTTAGGACCTCACTGTATACAAAAATCGTCTATGATTATATTTATAATTATATTATTTGCATATTCCCTAATTCCTTTTTTAAATATTGATAGAGTTGGATACATTTCATTTCATTGGGTTGTTTGTTGAAAAGTTTGTATTGTTCCTGGTGAAGTGGTTATGAATTTATGATTATGAAATGGTATTTTTTCAAAAGAAACACCCTATACTTTATCATATATTTCGTTTCACGCTCACATTCTCAACCAAAAAATCGTTCATAAGTGTTGAGAGATATTCACCGTCCTGTATCCTCTTGGAAATGAAAAGTTGCAAAATGATATAGAAGTTTGTCAGTGAATATTATTGTGGGATAAAAAAATTCTTTGTGTTACAGAAAGCTATCGAAGGGAATTTAGCATTGAATTTTAAGGGGTATATAAATTTGTTATTAAAATAATCGCTCGATTTTAGAGTTTTTGTAATTCAGATAATCTGTTTAGTTTCAACGGAAATGAAGCAGTTGAGCGGTTGTCAAAGTCAGGTTGGATATTTAATTTATATTGTATGATTTTTCCACTCTATTAATAGGTTTGTAGAGACTCTGGAGAATAAAACGTGTTTAACCTTTTTTGTTATTATATTCAAAATAACTTCAGTTCATTAAACGGTCTATTTCATACTTTTTACTCCTTTATGTACTCTCATATGTTGTTCTTTGCGATTATTCACATATCACCCCTTCTAGCAAGTAGCAACGGTTCAATGCATTTTTAACAACTATAACGGTGGCTTGGCTTGGGGAGTGCTACAACCTCAAAGTCCCCTGTTGCTGCGCCACTGATTATAATTATTCAATATAGTCCCATACTTGACCTGTTGATAATCTTTTTAACCTATTTGGTATTCTGGCGGTCATCACTGCTCTAGAATAATGAATAATATTTGTCGATGAAAATTAAGTAAACTTCGGCTAAAGCAAAACAAACAAACAGAAGTGATTTTTTCAAACCGCACTAGTTACTCGTGGGTTGATTATATTCTGTATTTTCCTTATATTGTCATATTATATTCTTTATACAGGGTGTAATCTAACTTCTTGTACTCCCGTGAAGAACGGATGTATAATGTAAAAACTCGACAAAAAATTGTGGAAATTTTAAATTTTGTTGGAAAATTCAACTGTCACAGAGACAGTTCTCAGTTGCAACAAATATTATTCCTCCAAAATGTATGAAAGCTATTCCAACGACTTCAGAAGGGTTTAGTTTTTTAGTCTGGCTAGGACGAACTAATCTTACGTAAACATTTGGGCGCAAGGTCATGAAATACATTAGTTTTGCGGGGGTGATTTTTTTTAGTCAGTTTTAACATGGTTCTAACAAGAACAAGTTAGTCGTACGTAGATACTTGAATCCATATCAGTGCGAGGCAAAATTCAAAGGACGAAGTAACTAGGTATGAAATGACAAATGACAGACGAAATCACAAAGGATGAATTAGGTACTTGAGGACCAAATTGACGGGGATGAAAAATCTAAGCTTGGAATGACAAAGGTTCATATCTTTCGGTTTCTTGCCCCGGAATTTCTTTGGAATAGATCGTCATAAACGAACCATCGAATATTTAAAGTTATATGGTACATGGTACAAACGCATAACCATGTCCGACTAGTATGCCCTTTACGATCTCATAAAGATAAGGCACAGGCATTAACACGTCCAGCTTCCCTTTCACAATTGTCTTACTCGGCAGAGGCAGACTTTCTTCCGAGAGTTCCTCGAGTACCTATGAAGAGATAAAAGACGTGAAGTAAAGACAGGTAAAGACGGTTGTGAGAATTCCGAGCAGGGCACGGGTCACGGCCAACCTGATCAAAGTGTAAATAATGTCGAGAGCTTGTTGCCATACGGATTTTTACGAATTTTCTACAGGATGGCAATCAATCTGAAAATGTTGGTGCTCTGCCTTATGAAGGTAGTGGTTGAAGAGAAGATCCAAATTATCTGTTTTGAAACCGCCATATTTCCGTAAATAATACACTTACCTATAAATATGGTTTTCAAGAAAAATAACAGGTATAAACAAGCATATTGAAACATTAAACTAACTTGGTACCTATATACAGGGTGAACTATGTGAATTTGAAAATGTGGACCAAAAAATTACCTTCAAGTATCTAGACTATTTCTCTATTCTGCTCTTCCTTTATTAAACGTGGGGCTGAATCTGTTGGTTTGAAATGGAGTTTTAGAATGACTCTCAAGAAGACTCTTTTATTACTCTGAGGTCTTAACAGCTTCATTTAACTTCATTATATTTATACTCATTACACTCTAACACTTTTCAATGTTATAAAAAACAATCAATCACAGGTGTATTTATAAAACGATAAATAATTTATAAATATAATAACTCATTTACAGCTATCCTGAGAATAGTCGGAAGTATGAAAGTGGTCACGTATGCTTGTGTTATTGTACATGTAATTATTAATTAAATCAGAGCCAAATCGAATGAATAAGTTTTATAATTATATGAATATGAAAGCTCGCATGTAAGTATAATGAATCGATTGCTGAAAAAACTAGGGGAAGTTGGTGTTGCTCTTTAATTCTTACTTCAAAAAATTACTATTTAACACATTAGTTTTCAAAATTCAAGTAGCAGAGAGAAAATCATTTTTTTGCATATGTTTTTAAATCACCCAGTCTGAATTAAAACCAAACTACAAATGATGTACAGTGGTTACTAAGAAGACTGCTTACCTACATGGAAAAGCAGTTTTCTGAAAATTATATGTACACTTTTTTAATATTTTCTTGATAAATTCCAAGTACCTATCAAGGGTAAAAGAGATTGTGAACAAGGTATCAGTGACAATCACGGTAGATCAGTATATATTTTGGTGCTAGACTTTATAATGGGTATTATGAGTAAAAGCTAGCTAAAGCTTTTACTATAGGTTTGCCGTTTGTCTCTCTTATTGATTAATAAAATGGATGGGTCTGTTTCAAGAAATCTGAGTAAAAGTATTTGCTTAATGTTTATTCATTAGACCCAATATGTAGTCGGTCGGTGGGATCTTGTCTTATCGTTCAAAACATTCTTGAGAACTGGTATATTCTATAAATCATATAAGTAGAGTATTTTGAATGGGATTTTCTTTTCAGTTATCATTTTCTTCAGGCAGCAAATGAAAAAAGCCGGTGAAAATTATCCCTCCATAATGGTTATATAACAGAATGAATTACAATCAAGGAGATCGTTTCTCTCAAGGTGAGATAATTTTTATCTTTTTTTTATATACGTATTTCTAGAATTATCATATATGATCTAATCTAGGAAAGAATTGGATGTATCACAGCAATTAAAAACTCCAATTAGATATATGATAGCAGAGTAATTGGAATGAATATATCTAACATTATATCGGGGTTTTTTTATCAAAAATTATTGTTCATCTTTGTTAGATATCTGCTGTCAGGCAGTTATCGTTGAGAATTTATGAAATTTTCGACCAGAAAATGATCCAACCAACACGTAGATGCTCTGAAAATGAAAAGAAAATAAATTTTGATCTTGAAAAAAAAATAAAAAAATTGTAAAAAGCAAGATTAGTTTATTTAAAACTGCGTGTTTATTTGGAAAATTTTATTTTACGAAATTCTCAGGTTTTCTGAAAACTTATCGAAAGCAGAGCTTGTGCGAGCAAGGGAGATACAGCTTATAATACAAGTGGATTCGGAACTACTTTAGCTCCGTGGCAGCGGCGGGGATCGAATCCGAGCCGCTTGGGAGAAAGCAAACGCTTTTAACACCACGACCACTTGACTAATGAAACTAATCGAATATTCTGAGAATGTATTTAATCGACTGAAATATCATTCGGTCGCCATCTGTTAACCAAATTATAAATTATTTATTGCGCGAACGTTCATATTGAGTGTCTCATCACTGGATATAACACGGACCATAGTCCGTTGTACGACGAATATGCATGTTTTCACGGTTTCAGATATGTTGGTACAACTGTATCGCTCTCTATCCTACAAAGGCAGAAACCGATTCTGCAGTAAAGTCAACCTGGTCCGCCGTCTCCGTGTTTCACCCTGTACACCTCTCGCGTTGCATTCTTGCATTCTGAGAGCGGTTCTCAGGCCGCATTTCTTCGGCGGCGGGCGCGGGGGTCGAGGGGGTCGAGGGGGATCGGGTAACACGGTGGATAAAGTGGGTGGAAACCGGTCGTCTGTCTGATTGTGAAGAATGGTCGACTCTCGAAGACACATTTCGAAGGTGTTTGGTATAATCGCTGTTAATGTATTATTGCCGAGTGCCAAGTGATGCTCTCTCTTCTGATTCTGGCCGAATTAGGCGAGGGACTCAGTCCCGAAAACACGCCTAGGAGTCAAGGGATGTGGTTGACGAAATTGGGATACCCATTCTTTGAAGCAGGAATTCAGAAAAACCCCTTTAATGTACGACTGGGTTTTGAGACGAGGATCGATTGTAGCACCACCCAACTTGGAATGCTAGTTGTTGGAACCATGACAAACACGAAAAAAATTGTTTACCGAAATTCCAGGGGTAGAACATATTTTTTTCGTTTAAAGTAAATAAATAGATTTTTGCTGTAATCTTGGAAGGTATATGATTTATCGAAAAAACAACTCAACAAAGTGAAAGACAATTCAGTTCTCCACAAAAATGATTCCACGTAATTTTTTATGAAATGCGCTTGTTTTCTCAGAAAAACACATTTTAGGTACTCAGATACTCACATGTTATATTTGCACGAGGAAGTAGAAGTCTTCAGAAACGATATGCACATTTTCTTTTCCTTCTACTATAATTTTTAGCAAAGTTATGACAAATCTAATTTTCGGCCCTGCCTGAACTTGCAGTGGCGGGATAACGCGATTTTTTCCATCGACAAAGCGGAACTTCAACGTTTGAAGGCGTCTTATTTTAGTTAATACCTTTCCGCAGAGAGAGTTTCTGCGAGGCTCAAATTTTTCTCAGATTCATAAAGCATGTCCACTTTTTCAGCTCCTGATATAGGTGGTTTCTATAAATTTACATTTGTATCAATGTTCCTTTCTACGAAGAACACTAGCCTCATTCCAAAGAAGTCGATGTTGCTCTGTCCAGACGTCAGCTATTCCCGATTTAGATATTTCTCCTGGTTGAGTCCATCACTGATAATGGGTTCTTGGTCTCTCCGACAATTTTTACTGGATTCTGTAGTATTTCTGGTTTCGCCGTGGTGAAGAAGCTTCGGAAGGTACTGCCGGATTGAAAGCAACTCTTGATATTGTATTTGTTCCCGATCCATTTGATCTTCTCGCCGGAGATAACCCTGATATAGAGAAAATAATTCAGTTTTTTTTGCACTCGCTCATTCCTTTTCTCTTTACATTTTCGGGTATGTTATTGTTAATTTTGCAACTAACATATATTTAACATTTGCTTTCTGTATAAAAAATTATTTTTCCGGTTTAAACGGTTGAGGGGAGCAACTGCCTCCTTGACTCCTGCAATGGTCTATGAAGGAATATGTGCCTACCTGTCCGAGCCAGTTCATCAAGATAAGGATCAGCCAATCAAGAGCCCATCACCATCGAATTTGTCGGCAACTGAAAATCTGCATAATAACTACAACTGGTTTCACAACGAATCGACTTCGTGTCGGCCCATTAAAGATGGTAGCATGCGATTTTATGAAGAGCCGCATGGCCCAATATGGGTCCATTCGTTGAACTACTGTGTGTCTTCTACCTTCTCAGCAACGGACCTCGTTTCCCCTTTTGACAGGGTGGAAGGAGTTCTCATTCCGGAATTTTTCAATAATAATCTGTCGAATAAGTGCCCTTTGTTTTATATTATTTTCTCTTATCTTTATCAACCACGATGACCATCATCATTGAGACTACCATTCTTATCAGTAATTTTCCACATGTTAATTATCCAACGTCAATTCATCTCCTCTAAGGTTTCAGATTACATTCAGACAGCCTCGAGATAAGACATCGACGAGAGTGTACCAAATATGGCAAGAAAACAAGTTAGCTGAGCCGATGTCCCACATAATTAATCTCCCAAGATAAAACCGAATGCTTTCAATCACCTTCTAATTGGAGAAGATAACTGATGCGTAACCTAACAACTTTGGTAGCATCGCTCCGCATGAGAAAACTCTCGAGGAATTTAGTTACGAAATTAATTAATTGCATTTTGAAGTCGACTAGTTTAAACTAGCTTGAAAGTTCGATGTGTTTTGGGAAGCTGTAAACAAGTTCGTCATAATTTTGATGAAATTTTCAATATCTAGATTTTGATTTGAAAATATGAAGATATAATAGAAGCTATTTCACTCAACAAGGATATGGTGAAAATATTTCTTCTGCGGTGACACTTTTAAAATTATTTTCGTGACATAAACCATAAAATAGGGTTCAAGAGTAGGTATGGAGATCAAGTTCCCGCATAAATTTCTTTCGGAAATAATCCGAAGATATTTTTCCAATAACCTCCGTTATACTTATTAAAAATTACGATTAATTTGAATAAATATTGATAAACATTTTTTCACTGAAATTTACTGAGGAATCACGTCAAGTATTTATTCATTATAACTTATATTAAATACCCGTATAATGAATTTCTAAATTATTTATGTACATTCAAGAATCTTGGTATGAGTCCAGACCTTTCATCAAGACCACCCAATCTGAGGTCCCGATTCTGTGATAATATCGCAAAGTCTCGACTCGAGAGATGGATAGTTGTCCTGAAAAAGCTATCGCTGCTATTTGCCTTTGATTGGTTTTGAAAGGAGGCGAAGCATTTTTCAGCCTACAGGCAGATCCGTGAGATGATCTGCCAAACCCGATGTTGATTTAAAAATTACTATCTGGCCGGCCGCGATCTTACCTGCGTATGAAGGGATGTCATTGGAATAGCAAACGAGGAGCAGCAAAACCGGAAAAAAATTACTATTTATGGCGATCGTTTCTCATTACGTTCTTGCCTTCGCTTGTTCAGTACAGGTTGCCACTAACATTCCCCTAAAACCTGTAAGTACTATTCCGAACGGCTTCAGGGGTTTTATTATTCTTGATAGGCATCAACGAGTTAGTGTAATATGGCGAAGGGGCTTGTGCCCACTAGATGCCCCTTCACCAAAAATTCAAACTTCGAATCAAGATAATTTGTTTTTGTGTAAATCGCGTGTTTTCGGAAAACGCATACAAAGATGAACTCAAAAAGCACAAAACCATTTAAATATAAAATAGTAAACAGTTCATCGACGGAATTCTAATCATCTAGGTCAGAATTCCGAGATCTAACTGACTGAATGTGCATATTTTCAATTTGTATAGGGAATGTATATATTACAGTTTTCTCTTCATAAACAACATTGACAGCCGCCTAATTGTTTTGGCTCCAGAACCTCTTTTCCCTTGATCCGGCATTAATGTTGATCAAACTATATCATCAGGTTTTCCTGCAATTCAAGAACATTTAGGTATATACCAGTCCCGATAATTATAGCTAGGCTTTTATGGTTCTTTCGAATATCAGATTTCAAAGAACATTGTAAAATACACCTGACTTATGACCTGAGATGTACGTTACTACTTTTTCACCAAATTTTCGAATGGCACAGACACAGAATACCCTTTCGGTTCGAAAATAAATGAAGGATTAATCATAAAAAGTTAAAGATATTTATCAAGATTCCTACTCGACTACGGCTGTATTGTGAATAACCGACAATGTACCACAACCTCGATTATACCTTTCTACAGGACCGGCTCAAGAACTGGTACATGAAGTTTTTAATAACCTTTGAGATAACAGAGGTATTTACAAAAGAGATGTTCTTAGGTATTACTAGAACCTTTTATAAAAAAAAACTGCCTTAATAATAGTTTAGAAAAAAGCTAGAACAGATCAATTTTTCTCTTCAATTTCACCTGATTCTTTGTGTGTGTTGTGTGTATGTATTTTGTGTGTGTTTTGCTTAAAATTACCGAGACATCGGAGCTTAACTCAAATATTGGACAAGAGATGGCGGGTCATTATGATGCTGAATGCTGAAATGTTCCAAATAATTTTGTGAAAATCTCGAGAACTGTTGGGAATGGAAGGGAACCGATTGTATTTTCGAGTTCAGCGAGTCAAAATCCTCCTTTGGTGACGTTTTGAACCAAATCAATTTTTCATTTATGAACAAAAAATTTCCAAAGGGGTTAGACTTCTTTCTTGAAAAGACCTAAAAATGAAATTCTTCCTACAGTTACCAAATTTGGTATGGAGGTTTCTGAAGTCATTTACTACTGCGGAATACACCAAAAAACGTTTTGATATTTTAGGTAATTTGAGACAGCTTTTGGTAACTTACACAAGAAAATCCTTCGTTCACTCAAACTGAAGAAAAGCCTTTGTTTATTTTTGCTGAAGAAAAGCCTTTGTTTAATCTTGCTGAAGAAAATCCTTTCTTTATTCTTGCAGAAGAAAAGCCTTTCTTTATTCTTGCTGAAGAAAAGCCTTTCTTTATTGTTGCTGAAGAAAAGCCTTTGTTTACTCCCGCTGAAGAAAATCCTTTGGTTATTCACGCTGAAGAAAAGCCTTCTTCGCTCACTCATGCTGAAGAAAAGCCTTCTTCGCTCACTCACGCTAAAGAAAAGCTTTCTTCGTTCACTCACGCTGAAGAAGCTCACCTACACGAAAGAAACGCTTTTTAAATGTGAATGATGAGTAAACATTCTGTCGGATGAACATTTTGCGTGAGCAGCAATCTTTTGGTCATGTTGAGTAAAATATTTCTATATTTCATTTTTCAAAATACAATGTGTTTTGTGAACATTTCCATGCAACAAGCAGAAAAAGCCTTGTACATAACGTACGTCATGGTATTAGCCAGTTGTTTTCTGATGGATTTTCGACCCAATTATTCCTATTACAAAGGATTATAGCAATGAGCAGTCCTAGTAGGTCACCTTAATTAATCCTTTTTATAAGCTCAATATGAATATTTGCAGAGTCCTTTATATACTTATCTGTTATTATGGTCTTGGCAACCACGCCAGTGGGTATTGCTGGCTGGAGGGCTGATGATGAAGGATCAAGTGGTCAGAAGACTAACCAGACCAGTCAAAAAATCTGGCTGAATTAAAAACTCCCTTCACAATACAAAGTTACGATGGATTTTTATTTAAAAATCCCAGCAATTAAGATATCATTATTTTTGTGACTTAGCTGGTTTTTTCCTAGTACTCTTCATCTACTCTGCGGGCGCGGTTTCGGATGAGGCTTTGAAATCGAGATGTGATCGAACAATTTGTTGCAGATACTACTTTTTGTCTGCATAGACTTATCCTATACTGATAAGGCGAAAACCCAGAAATCGATCTATATGATCCATGCATCTAGCAATTACAGAAAAAGCCTTGTAAGAACTATGCACGGAAATTCATCAGATGTAATTTAACGTTCGTCATGCTATTAGCCAGAAAAGTAGTTGTTTTCTGATATATTTCCGACCCAATTTTTCCCCATGCCAAATATGCATGTGCCTTTATTGCTCCATCTCTATTTACAATGGGTTGGGTCTTCAGAGAGCATGCATGACAGGTAATGCTCGTCTCAGGTATGTAAAATGGTTGGACTCAGCAGGTTCCCAGAAAGAGTTCAGAAAAAAAAAATAAAGCTATAAATCCATGTGTAGTTACCATAGGCGTACCGCAGGGTTCTAAATTAGCCCAAATACAAAATTTTCACAATTGATGAATGCAACAGTAGAAAAATATCATATGCTGATAAACAGCTGAAACTTTTGTGGGGGAAAAGCTGAGATGAGGTTAATTTTCAGTTCGAAGCATCAAGTATAATATTGATTATTCGCAATAATTGAAACAAAAAATTTCGAAAAAGTCGAATTCCCCTTCTTTCAAATATCTATCAGAAAACAATTACTTCCCACTACGAACATTAAATTACAACTGACATTCATTTGTGCAATCAATATTCCTCCAGAAGTAGGTACACAATTTCAAGTGCTAATTAATGAAAAGGCCTCTCTTTGTCCTTTATTACTCTGAGGTTTTTTGTAACGAATCATCCAGGTTTCTGCAGAGAAACCCCATAGAAGCTCTTAAGAGTGGGAGCAAAGATCCGTGTCCGACGATAGTGCTAGAAATTGAACCCACGTCCTTTTGGTACCATAACGGATTTGGGTAGGGAAAAACGTACAAATATTTGTTTTGGGCATATATATTTTGACAAATTCAAAAAAAAATATAACTGAAACAACAATACATATTTATTACTACAGGATATACAAAAGTAACAAAAATAATAATGTACATACATATTTTATTTCCTTGGTCATAAAAGATGAACAGATAAACATAGCTATAAGTCATTGAGTTCCACGAACGTGAGCACGAATGAAAATGGTAAGGACTGCAAGTATTTTTCATCACCTCCAAAACCCTATTCGATTTTTCATTCTAGCTTACGTAGTGTTAGAGAAACTTGTTTTTATCGATAAGCCGCGCGCGAAGAAATTGAAATGAACAAATTCCCACGCAAATCCATTTTGGGAATCTTGACAAAATTTCGACATCGATTATCTCACAAACTATGGCTTGTACAGAAAAATTAGTAGAAATCTTTCTTTTGGGAATTTTGCCAAGCTATCTTTTTTGTGATAAATATTTTTTTGATATTTTCAACGGTTGATAAGTTATAGGCTTTTTGACCAAGCATGTTTTTTTTAGGGGTGAAACCACATCCCATCAAAATGGATTATTGTGCTTTTATAATATATGGAAACAATTCCAGAGAACAATGTCCTTCAAACTCGAATAAAAATAGTGATAGTAAAAACTTCCGGCCGCGAAAGCCTTATCCGTTTTATTATCATTTCAATAGTTAATCAGAAGAGGCTCTATTATTATTATTTTAGGGACTAGGGACGACTTACTGATTTCTAGTCTAGTCAAATGAATAACTTCAAAAAATCCACCCGTTCAATTCGACCACCGCATTTTCGAAATAAAAGAAGAAATTCTCAATCTGAACAAATTTTTGTATCCGCGACCATAAGGCATATTTAACGATTCCGAATGAAAACGCATAAACAGTACAGTAGGATTGATTGATTGCATAATAAAAAGAAAGGAACTACATCCTAATTTGGAACCTGCCAGCCTTTGTGATATACTTAACTCCCTTAAAAGGCTTGTATTTTTCGCCGTACATGTCCAACCTGTTAACTTTAAGGCCGCTGACCGCTAGTTGACTAATGGTAAAATGGACGTTTATCGATGGGTTGATTTCTGCCGTATTCGATCCGGTTGCGATTGACACCTGTTGGAGAAAAAAAATTAAACCAACAACAATTTAATGAGCAAATGAAATGTTGAGACATGTTGGTGAAATGCCACTTTGTAATGAATGCGCATAAGAAAGTACCTGGTACCTACCTAATTATTTTTTAGCATTTAGTACATTATCTGCATCATTTGTAATAAATATTTTTTCGATATTTGCATTAGTTGGCGAGTTATAGGCGAGAATAGGCTATTTTGACCAAAGGGGTGGGTTTTTAGGAGCAAAACTATGTCTTTTGAAAACAGATTATTGTGGTTTTATGATTAGTGGAACCTCTATTAACAGTTTATGAAAGAACATTTCCATGCTGGATAATTGTGTAGGAAATTTCTACACCAACTGTACTTTTAATTGATACTTTGCATTACATGATATATACAAGATGATTAAAAGCTACACAAAAAAGTATGTATCGGCTAAGCAAGTGAGTGAACCTTATGACTAACAAAATTCAAAATTCATTACTGAGTATAGCTGTCAATAAGCAATAAATGCTCAGTCTAGTTTAAAACAATGCAACAATGAAGTCACCATAGTATTAGAATCCTTTGTGAATAACTTTTAAAGAATTTATCATACAAAAGCAGATGTTTTTCATAGAGATTATGGAGACTTTTCCATCTGAGAAGAAATAACTTCTGAATTCAACCACACTTACCGAACCTCTGATATTAGGCAATTTGCTAACATCAATTTTTCCTATATCCCAGTGGAGAATCTTTGAAACAGGGTCGAAATTGTATTTTCCTTGATTTGCAGTCAAGACACAGTTCAGAATGCATTTAGGCATTAAAACTTCTATTTTTACACCTGAAAATGGAATATTATTAGATAATCCAATATACCATACCTAACAACAAATACTGAATCAGCAAGAAGTTATCTCAATGAAAATATTTGTGAACACATTTATCAGACACCCTGTATGTTGGTAGTTGATTTTGGTAGTTTGTGAATATCCTATTCATATTTTCGAACTGAAATCAAAATGAATATTAAAGTTATTAGAAGGATAATATTTTTCATTTATATTTTTAAAAAGTACCAATTAAAAACAAATTGCCAATTTTATTTAATGGTTATTTAACGAACAAGTGTATTGATTAAATTAATGTTTAATTTTTTACTTTATGCCCCTAGGGATTTGAAATGCAACTTTATCTCCCTAGTGACTGAAAGATACATTTTAGTCCCTATTATACAGGACTGAAGTTGGCACTTTAGTCTCGGAAGTGCAAAAACCCATATACATATCATCAGGTGTTACCAAGGTATTCTAATACCTAATACCTAATTTAGTAAATTTCTTGTGATCCAGTTTACATTAATTGTTTTCAACAGAATGAATAAATATCTAATTTTATCTAACTGATGAAGTCAACTCACTTATTATTGGGATGTAAACTTATTTATGATTTTTAACTGGTTGTCATATCTACTTCTACTTACCCTCAATAGTCCTTCCCATGGTCTGCTTCGGCCCTACAGTCAAATCTAAACGTGCCTGCTCTCCAGTTTTGATGGATAAATTGTGTCTGACATAAACAGGTATGGCAACTACACTTTGACTACTAATATGGTAGGAAATCAACCTAAAGTTACCATCAGGTGGAATAAACGAAAGTAGTCTTTCAGCCTGTAGCAGATTGAAAATTTTTACAAAATACACACTATACAGGGTGTCCCATAATAAAGGGGACAAACTCCCATGGTAGTATCATCACTTCATTTTAAGGCCAAAAGTTCCGATAAACATATTCCCTTGACTGAATATTAACCGAGTTACATACAGGGTGTGGAAGGTGACAAAAAAATATGTTTTTCAGATAACTCCATAATGGTCCAACTTTTCTTAATGAAATTTGGTATGTCACTTGACAGCATTCAGTTTCAAATTTCAATGCAAATTGTGCGTTTGTAACTCTAAACAGGGGCATATGGCAGGTGGATATCCCTAATCACTCCACCCCTTTCACTTTCCTGCCATTAAAGTATGCCTCTTTGCATTGAAATTTTGAACTAAATGCTGTCAAATGACATACCAAATTTCATTAAGAAAAGTTGGGCCATTATGGAGTTATCTGGAAAACATATTTTTTTGTCACTTTCCACAACCTGTAAATCGGTTATTATTCATCTTAGGGTATGTTTATTGGAACTTATAGCCTTAAAATGAACTGAGAATTCTACCATAAGAGTTTGTTTCCTTTATTTTGCGACACCCTGTGTATTAGTTTTTCATGTTATATCCCTTCAAAATAACACATACCTCCCATCTTTTGAACCTGACACAAGGATGAAAGCTTACATCGTCGAATAGGCGGGGATTGATAAATGAAAGTGTGAGATCAGGCATTCCGCTGAGTTTTATACAACAATCGATCTGAAATCACACGGCATTGAGAATCAAATTTGAATAATTCAGGTATACATACATATCCCTGAATTTCAGCAAAAACCGTGGCACCAGATTTGTCAATTATGGCATCCACTTCTTCAATGACATCAAAGTAAGCTTCGTTATTTCCGTATTTTACTCCAGTCCTTCTCCAAGGGATATTGGAGAGCTGTCCGGTAGGTAGTATATTGCTTACACTGAAAACAGACTTTATTAGTTATATGTTGAAGGCAGCCAATGATCTCTCTTCTGTGAAATTTATATTTCAATAAAAAAAAATATTTATTTTTATAACTACTACTACTTACTTAGTTTTACCAGTCACTGTATTGGCAATGGTTCGGAGAATATTAGGTGGCTTTATCAATTCTTTGAGTATGTTGCTTTCGGTAGCCAATGGAAAACCATTATCTAACATTTCATCTAAAAGCTAGAGACAAGTTTTCAAAATATTGTCTGAAAATTGTATTAATTTTACCTCATACACAACTACATAGTTTTCTTTGATGATGGACTCTGTACAGTCTGAGAAGTAATCCTGAAATGACAATGAGCCAATAATAAATATAAAAATCAGAATAAAGACCAAGCAGACCTGGAAAATGTCTACGACTCTGTGCAGGAATTCTATCACAAATAGTGGTGGGATTTCTTCCATGCATACCGCCACAAAACTTACTCCACCTCTTTGAATTGATATAAGATAGTGATGAGGTGTGGCGATTACTGGATTAATATCCTTACCATTTGCTCTTTGGGCTTCTAAATAGTAATCACATACGGAACGGGGTATAACACTTCTCCAGTGCTTTTCCAGAAAAACATCGCTAAAATTGAAAAATTTTTGTTCTATAATCGCTTCAAAATAAATAGGTACCCTCACTTACCCCTGTGAATTTATTATGAATAAAGTGTGAATCATTCTAGTAACTTTCAAAATACGCCAAGAGACAAAAGTTAGGTTATGTTTTATGTTATGACTTATTTGTCTTCTGTCAGAACACAGAATACAGAATGCAAATGTCAAACTAGCGTAGAGAAAAGTGTCTTTCGTTAAGACGTACTCTGGTTGATCTCGAGCAAATAGAGTAGTGTTCAATGAGCAAGCCTAATGACGAGAGGTATTTTCAAAATGTTCCCTCTTGAAATATGCATACCATGTTCCTAGTGGTCGATGCACCAGATTGACAACAAAACGCACCTATAATAACTACAGTCACAGAACACCTTCTATGCTGTCACTGTCAAAAGCTCCTGTCACTCATATTTCATCATTTTCATCGTAGCCTCAAATATATTGGAAATTGAATAATTGAAATAATGAATTCTCTAATAAAGGGACTCAAACCTCCTAATACATGGATGAAAAATAACGCCGTTTTAATTACTGCCATCAGAAATCGTGAGTTATTTTTTTTTATTCGGGTGAACTTTCGATTATGTAAGATCAAATGACTTGTAGATTGGAATAAGGACTATAAGCCAGCACTCTACCCCCAAACTGAAGCCGAAAAGAAAGCAGCTGCTGAAAAATACAATTTATTTCCTGAAGAATATGAGCCCTACCCAGATGATGGACAAGGAATAGGAGATTACCCTAAGCTACCTATGATATCCGTTGATGCAAAAGATCCTTATTATCCGTGGGATTTCCCAGAATTAAAACGAAATTTCAATGAACCTGCAAGTATCCAGCTGAATTTGGCCTTTATAAAAATATTTTAGCTCGAGTTTACTGGACATAAACTCTAAATTAACCTTGCTCTCTATATCATACACACCATTGATTCATCTACATGCAGGGTTCGGAGGATATATATATATATATATACTAGTGATACATGATATTTATAACTTGATATATTTCCAATATATTCGATAATTTTATTTATTGAATTAACTTGTGATGTTTATAGCTTGAAGGGGGTGAATTTTAGGACACATGTTTATGGAAAAAAAGTCCTATTTTGACCCCAGGAATATGCCCTTAAAATATTTGTATTGAATTTTGAAACTGTGACAACAAAAAATCATCAAAGTCTGACTTTGTCATTTAGAAGTCATTTGAAATACAAAAATAAGGAGCAATGAAGTAATAGAAAAAAAGTTCGACGCAGTGATTTCAAAAAAACAAAAAACTTAAATCAAACATAGTTGTATCACAAACTAACCTTGACTAAATGAAGTTATTTTATGCTTCAAAAAGTTATTATGGGGACAGTTATCTTTGAGGTTTGAATTTTTTGATGAGAATGTTATTAATCTGATTATCATACATACCTGTAGTGAAAATACGTTATAACACTGACCGACTATAGTTTCCATCATATGATCAAAAGTTCCAGTCGCAAATTGGTTTCAGACAACTCTGGGGCAAAAGAAATTCTGAATTTTTTTTCATATTTTTTGAAACACCAACTTTAAATTGAACTAATACAGAAGCGGTCATTGAGATATATTACAAAGTCTAAATCAAAAGATCATTTTAAGCCCTTATTCATCTGCCACAAAATTTTGACAGTTACCTGTTTATACATAATGGAAACAGTATGCCTGATTCACAAAAATAAAAGTAGCACATACACTCCTGGTAATAGGACCATATGCTATAATTCACCTATTCCAAAATTTGCTCCAACTAAGCATTCTCTATGAAGTATTAAAGTATACAACCATCTTCCTACTAGGTATTCTGAAAAATATTAACAAGATTTATTATCTTAAATGGGCCACACATCATACAATGAATCGTACTACTGGTTGTACAACACCATGTTGATTCGACCTTTTGAACAACTGTTGGATAGTTAGTGGCGTTGTAGTACAACTTGCAGTACAACGCGGTTGAAGTATAGCATGCATAAATCTGTAGTACAACTCAGCTATGACTTGTTGTACAACCAGTAGTATGATTCATCGTATAATGTGTGGCCCATTTTAGACCTATTAGGTTGCCAAATACATAACCTTCAAAGAAATCCAGCAATATTAATATTTTTTTTTTTTAGATGCATGCTGAATATGACATAATTAGACAAGATCGATATGATTGTAGTCTCAAGTTAAGAAGACCACTGTGGTTTTTATGGGCCCAGTTTCTAGGATTTATGTTTGG
This sequence comes from Chrysolina haemoptera, assembly GCA_958298965.1. NCBI lineage: Eukaryota > Metazoa > Arthropoda > Insecta > Coleoptera > Chrysomelidae > Chrysolina > Chrysolina haemoptera. Next base: position 534,047 of record OY282602.1, on the reverse strand, counting down.
TACATATGCTGTTTATGCAATTATGGATAATGTCAAAATGTTTCAAGCCCTTGTTCCACCACAATTACCAAACCAAGGAAAAAAACACTATACTTTTGAAAGAGAATAATTTGTGGATTTCTTGGCACTAAGAAAAATATGTAAGAATAAAATGTTTCAAGGAAGGAACACAATATATATATATTTTTATTTCACGAATCTATCATATTCCATATTCAAAACCATTTGACCTGAAAATATTCAAAGCTGAGTATTATTTTGCTAACAATATTGTTCGATTTAAAATAATATAACTGCAATAACTAAGGTGATACAATCAATTTGTGTTTATGAAAATATGAACATGATTATGAGATGATTATAAAATATTTTTATGTGAATAATCTTTCATAGAATCAAGTAAAACTACTCTACTTCTTTAAGTACCAATTTTTCTTCAGTCATTAGTCTTTAGTCATTAGTCATTAAGTTATTGATTTATGATTCTGATGGTCGTACAAAAATTATAGTGTACAATTTGCATGAATGAAATGGAATTCATGCTCGTTGTACAATATAGCTCTGCTTCATGTCAAAATTAAACTGCAAACACCAGAATTGAATTTTTCATGACCCTATACAAGGGAGATAAAAAAACATGCTTTGTTTTCAAAAAAATATGACCCTATTACTTTATTCTTCACGGTAGAATAAAAAGTCATGTGGAAATATTGTTCAGAATCGAATGTTGATCCAGATATTCAATTCATAGCCACCTAAGATCAATTTAATTTTTAACTTTTTTTCCGCATTTTCTCATCGCCCTGTACGACATATGGAATACTTCTTAGATGATGATATCACTCTCTGGATGTTTTCTCCTTTCTCCCTCTCATCGAAAAATCACATTTATTTAAATATGTGACTGAATTTATAAAATATATATATATATATACAGCAAAAAACCATAGAATGGCTTCGTGAGGGGAATAATAAATACAAAGGAGAAAATTAGTGGGCAAACCCTCATAATGCAACCGTAGACGGATCCTGTGGTTGGCTCCTATATTTGTGTGATCTTGCGTTCAAGTGTTGCACAACGTTACACTTGGCTATACCGTACTGAAGAGGTCTAATGAGTCCGAAACGGATCCGCCTACGGTTGCATTATGAGGGTTTGCCCACTAATTTTCTCCTTTGTATATATATGTATATATATATATAAATTATCTCCAAGATGTGTCAAAATGAAAATTAATAGAATAATGGGCATATTTGTATCAAAAAATGTTATTCGTAGTGTGAAAATAAATTAATTTTCATTCTGTTGTCATACCTTGGAGGCAATTCAGTTTCAATTACTATTTGCAGCAAGATTTTGTGCCTATCTCAAGGTTGTATCAATTGCTTGAGAAAGCTAGTGTATCGAAACATGTCGCGAGTTTAATAACATTTGTGGAAACTATCGTGTTTAATATGGATTTCAAAAAGCTGCTTACCGATGATTTCTTGATAATCTCAACCCCACTACTTGAGACGTGCTCGTGCTGTAGACTCGATAGTGCTGACCAAACAATGAAGATGATTGACTTCAAACACCAAAAGTTCTTAAGTGCAGGAGACAATTTACTTAACCTTATCAATATCATATCACTAGTTTTAAAAAAATTACATTATTCAGGATATAACTTGAGTCCATCTTGCAAACGCTTCAGCACAGCTTCCAAAATCTCAATGTGTCCCTTCCTGTCCTTACCTGTTACCAAAATATTATTCCTATAACCCGAAAATAAAAAATCAAACCATGCAACTAAATCTGATTCGATTCCCAATCAAAATCAAATTGAAATATATTAAAAATAAAATTTAATACAAATAAACAGTATATACATAAATACAATTAGTACCTAAAATAAAAACTGAAACGGACAATTGAACTACCTACCTATATAATTTAATAATACTATAAACAAAGACTAGTCTTTCCAAAAATAATCGTGTGAAAATACCAAATAAAAAACAACGAGTCTGCTCTGCTCAGTCAGGGCAGTCCAATCACAATTATTCAATTCTCACTCTTCAAGAATTCAAGGCATTTCTGCCGAATCCCTCTATCGCACCTGATTGGTCCCAGAGAAAGGCAACACTATGAACTCTGACTAGAATTTTTATCAATTCGGTCTGCCCGGTTGTGGTCGTTCAGGTATTCTTGGTGGAATATTAGGTACCGCTCTACTGAAATATCCAAAGTCAGATAAGTTGCTAGTTGAGAAAACCACCATAAAAGATAGAATAAAGCAATTTGTCAAATATTCCCTGCATTTTCTTTTGATCACGGAACGTCCAGAACAATTCTCAACTTAATCATTGAAGGACAAAAAAAGTTTGTGTTTGTGGTGTATTCTCCGTAATAGATATTTTATCTTTATAATGTAACAAGTTCTGCAAGTCTACAAAATTTAAATGAACTAAATACTTCCACCACAAGTTAATATTCTGTATTGCAATGCTAGAAGAAACCAAGAATTAGTAGCAGCTACACCCAAAGCAGAAATCCAACACCAAAGGCGATTAGGAAGAAGGATAAAGATCAACCAACAAGAAAGAAAATTAAAGAATAGACTGAAATAATTCCAGAAGTGCTTAATGAAATAATCAAACTCTGATCCAGCTTCTTGTTGATCGATAGGAAAATGTTATTAGGTTAAAAATAAAACGTCCTTATTGTAACCCTATATTTACACATTCAAGAATAGCTATCACTACATTAATTATATGTGCAACTTCAATACACAATGACCGATTTTAAAAACATTTCAGCGGGCAAAAAATAGATTAACTTCTTATTTACAACAGTTACATTCAACAGAAAAGAAACGTACAGCTTCTTTTGTTTATTCAGAAGCAGGACAGCATTTCGTTAGGCAAATGCCAACCAATATCTAACCGATCGCTTTAACAAAAGCGTTATAAGTTGTAGTGATGCTTTCAGAAAAGTGTCAAAAATTTGGCCCAAGACCAGGCTTGTTTTTTTTTGACAAGCTTTTGGATAATAACTTGTTTGATCAGTCACCAAATAACTATAAATATTCAACAGTAATAATAATACAGTACCATAGAATTATTCTACGTGTTAACATCATCATAAGTACTAGTGTGAGCAATAATGTTGCTACAAAAATGAAGTATCAGTTTTCAGAATCCAAGCTGAGTTATCAAGTGTATTCGAATAAGAAAAATGCAATGAAACGAAGTGTTGAAGAGCAAAAAACAAATTTGAGATATGAGAATTCGTTGTGAGGGTGCAAAATTTCTATCTCACTTAAGAACACTAGTAACTAGAGCACCTAGAGTGTAGGTAGTAGCGGCGAACAAATGAATAAAACCTTTATTGTTACGATCAAAACTAACAGAATAACAAAAACGGGTTTGGTCAAAATGGGTTTAACGATTTATTCCAAATTTGATGGGATATATTAGAAACCAATTTTAGATTCTAACACAATATGATGTGGCAACTTGCAAGGTTCAAAATTAAAATGCAAAATAATCTAAAAAAAGTATCATATTTGGGTTCTACGGCTAAAAAATATGTATTGACCACCTGTCATATGTAACTTTGACAACACTTGTTTTTTTCAGCTTTTCATAATTTACTCAAAATCACTCATAATGAAATTAAAATTTTCTAGAAGGTAAGAATTTTGCCAATAATTTTTTTCTGAAGCAACAATTCAGCAAAAAACAGCATTTCAACAGAAACAAAAATAAATTTGTTGTACCACTTTTTGGCCAATAAACACAAAATGCTCCAGAAGCCAATTTAGTTTGAATAAAAAAATTAAATTCATACATAATCAACCAAAAATTAAAATACATCCCATTTACACGGGGTATAACAAAAATGGCGCAAAATACAGAGAATCTTAATTTCTTCGTCACAACTGAAGCGTGCTTTTATAAAAAGGTTTCTTTTCTGTTATATTTTGTATCCAAAATAAAGTATTGACGTCAGTAATTGACTTATCCCAAAACCATCCAAAAATGCCTTTCCTCAAATGCCCCATTAAACCGACAGGTGTTCCAACTACTACCTACTGACTACGATTCATTCTTTAGAATACGTCTACGGCAACTGTTTAATATCCTACCTCTTTTTCTGATAATACCTTTCGGTCAAAACTACCAGATCATGAAAAGATAATCCAAAAATGTTTCAACCAAGTGAGAGTGCAAAAACACTACGAATGCAACTTAATCGAGTGAACATCGAGAGTTTGTCAAGATATAGGGAGGAACAATGAGAAGCTTTGTGATTTTTCTATATCATTCAAACATCAATAACGGTTCACACTGCCATTGAATGATTTATATACTAAAAAGATAATGAAAGAATCCCATTAGGAAATTATAATTGAAAAAAACGAGTTTCACTAAAAATTCATTTAGAAATAATAAAAAACTCATCTCTGACTAATATGAAATATTGTGCTTATTAAAAATTAATTTTTTCAAAAATTGAACTCAAATGTTGACAATTATAAGTATCGGAGGTATCTTGTAGCATTCACACACTTGATAATGACAGCAGACGTCAACTGTTGAAATGTCGTGACTCAAACACATGCAGATAATTAATTTTATCCGTTTCTAGACAATGGAAGTCCCGAAGAATTCTACTCAAAGCCGACAATATTGTATTATTTTACAAGTGTGCTCAATTTCACCTCAGTTTTGCACATATTACTGAAAATTAATGTATCCAACGACCAACGTAAACCAAATATTGCTGTGAAACGTTTCATAGAATGAAAAGTAACTCTTGCAACACTAGCATCACTTTGCCCTCCCTATTTATATGTTAGATAATAGACATTTAGGTTAGGCAACTGTTTCCACTACAAGGAAAAACTTTTTCATTTCTCTAAATAAGTGCATTGTAATTTTTGCACGTTGTAGCTAATGGTGTATTCATTTTTATATATCTTGTATCACTAGGCTATCGAAGCTTTATTCTAAATTTGGAATGTATTGTATGGAATTTTTTCAACTTTTAAGTAGTAACATCGCTAAGGCAATTTCATATGTATGTACACTGATATTTCTTAAAAAGGTATATGATGTCATAAAGTAAACAATTTCAAGATATTTTTGAATATTCAAGGCATCAGTTAAACAAAATGGCTGGCTTGTGAATTTATTTAATCTATACCAAACTCATAAAAGCCTACTTCATGACATCCACCTTATACCAATATATTTTACGCGTAAACATGTTCAGAATCTCTGAACGCTATATATATATTTCAACAACAAAGAAGTTTGAATGTAAAATTAGGAAACTCTCAACAAATGTTAGTACAGTCCCTAGATTATTTGCACTGACAAAATTTCACAGGCATGGGATAAGATTCAGGACAAATTCTATCCTAAATACAAAAATAATATACGAGAACTGAACAATATATCATTGTATTATTCACTAAAGACACTATTTGTAACTTAATCACGTTCAAATCAAAAACGAAACTTTTTATCAGGTGCCTCAACAAAATTGGTCCAATTTTTAATTTAAATATACTGACAGTAATAATATTATTGAAATAGATATAATAAATGTGTCCATTTATGGAAAAATAAACTTTTGTCAGCACCTACCTATCACAGATTGGTTTTCAGAAGTAACTTTTGACTCATGACCAATACATCCGTTCTGAAATAAGCATAACATCCACCACCTTCAAAACTATTAAAAGTCATACCAGTTCCTTTCAACCTAGGTTCCTCAACATTAAAAGTATTTCATCTTTAGATGAAAGTGAAGATAAAAGACTGATTGTCACATACACATGCCTCCTTAAATTTTTGTAAACTTTTCTTATGGTTTCCTCTTTCCGCAATGACAGTAAAACAGCCTCTTATCAGTTTTATTTTTGTCTACTGCACTGATTTTATTGAAGAAATTCAAACTTTTTCACACAGATCATATCTATATTTTCAGTGATTACCAGAATTCAACAAAACGAAGGGAAAAAATACTTTGGTGCGATTAACAATTACTTTTATCAAAAATTTTCAATTGCTACATATTTTGCCAGCAAACACCAAAAAGTATTGAAGACAAAATTTGTCCAGAATCTTTCCAGCGACGCAACTGTCAACATTCATACAGGGATTATAGATGTTAGTAGCTAGCGTGGAAAGTTAATAGAAAAAAAATTATTCACGCATGTAATAAATAAAATATGTTTACTTATGGAATTTGAAGGCATTGGAAAATTCGTTGATGGCTGCGTTGGTTACAGCTCTCCCTACGGCCATCTGCACTTGCTGAGGTACTTGAACTCCTTGCTGTTGGCCTCCAATTCGACTGAACACACGAGAGACAACTCTTAGCCTCCGATCTCAACATTACACACTGCTCAACATTTCATCAAGGTTCACATAAAAAGTTTTTCTTACCAATTGAATTGTTCAAAGCCAAATTACTCGCCCGAGTCCTTTTATTAATGTATGAGTACTCAGTATATTTTCAAAGATATTTGTTATGGTAAGCATATTTTGAAACAGCTCAATAATTCAATAATTCAAGAAAAACCGATTATTTACCACAGAACATTATAAAACAGAACAAGAAAGATTGAAAAGAACTTGCAAAAGATTCGCTAAAGTTAAGGTGTATTGAAATATACTGATAAAGAAATTGACAATAATCCAGTACAATTAGGTTTTGAGTCGAGGATCGATTGTACCCCCACCAAATTTGAAATGCTGGTAGTTGGAACCACGCCAAACAAGAAACTAAATTTTTTACCAAAAATCCAGGGATGGAACACACATTTTTCAAATAAAAATAAATGAAAAGTTTCTAACAGTAAACTTGGAGTATTTGATTTATCAAAAAACGGTTTCAACAGGGTGAAAGATAATTCAGTCCTTCACAGGTGGACGCAGCGATTCGAACCCGCGTACCTTGCGAGAACATAACCTGTGCGCCACCAAGACCCAAAGATAAATTCATCATCATTTTGATTGTCAGGGGTTTCTGAAAATCCCGCTGTTTAGACACTCCATCGTAAAAAAACACGCCTTTGAATTTTTCCAATTGTGACATGCATTAGGTAGTTTTTGTATGTACAGATGTACAGTGCAAACCTCAAGCTTGAAATTGCATACTTTATTTTTCATGCAGTATGCATAAGCAATTATTTTCAACATTTACTGAAGAAAATGTCGGTTATGGCTGCGTTAAAAACTGAGGCAGCAGTAAAACCCAATTTTTTGAGCATGTATGAGTAAGACCTGTCCCAGTACTCTTAATTCGATGCGTATATCTGAAATATCCATGATATTTTTATCCAGCGCAGACGGGTTATGTGTATTTAGAAAAAAACGTTTAAAGTACCCAGATACCTACACAATCTATTTGCATGAGAGTCTACAGGAACGATAAACACTTTTATTTTTCCTTCTCTGAGGAATTACTGAGAATAATTCTTGTATAGAATTGAATTATCTTTTGCGCTGTTGAAATAGTTTTCTAATAAATCTTATACTTTCCGAGAAAAAACGAAAAAAATGTTGTTTTTTTGTGGAATGTCCCTGAGTTCTTTGTAATTTTTTTTTTTACTTTCAGATTATGTCGAGAAGTCATGTGTTGAGTTTCATAGTGCTAAAAATTCACCATTCACTTTTGGCTCGAATTTTTATTGGACTACAAGGATGTCAAGGCTATTCAAGTGGTAAAAAACCCAAAACAATAAAATGTTGAGGTTATGATACATTACATTAGTAGGTATACCATTACCATGGAATGGTTATGATACGCCAAAAAATGTTAAGACTAATATAAGGAGTGTTTTATTGATTTATCAGTGATTTGTCCTGAAAAAACTAATTTCCAAGTGCCAAATTATGGATTTTTTCATGTTGAAATCGATAGAAATTCTGTACAGCCAAAAATTCAAATTACAGCACCAGAAAACAGTAAACACTACCAATGATCTGTTTTTAAATATACAATACAGAGTTAAATATACAATCAATAGTAACATTATCTTTTTTATTTCACAAGACACGACTCTAAGTGAAGCAGAACATGATGTAACAAACATAGCACCCTATCTTTCATAATTTTGATAATTTCGGAAGTTGCATATTTGATTTTGAAAAATAAAAAAATACAAAAATCTAAAGCTTCCCAAGTGATGTAAAAGTCCCCAACACCAACAAAACAAACAAAATGATGTGCATTTCTAAAACTACTCTAGAAATTCAATATCTAAATTCACTCTTTGGAAAAATCTATAAAGGATATTTCCCACTACATGAAGGGTGATTTTGGTTAATTAACACTGATGTTTAATAAAATTTTTCTTCAATATAGGATTCGAATCAATTATGCAACTACAGATACTTTATCCCCTATACAATTCAACTGTGTGGTGATTATTATGAAGAATATGAAGATTAAAAAGTTCTTAACGCCTCCTGAAAAGAAAACCACAAGCTCAAACACACGAAACCTGTGGCTGCATTCACAATCATCCCGTGCAGCAGTCAGTGTCAAGCATGGGTATTTTAGTACAAGAGCTGGTAATACTGACGTGCATATGATCTTTCTGATGGATCGCACCCACATGAAACAATAGTTTATAATCACCTATTTACTAAATGGGTGGGTTGCACAGGCTATGCGAGTGTTTATGAGGAAGCAACCCATCCATTTGGTAAATAGGCGATTAAGTATAAACTATTGTTTCATGTGGGTGAGATCCATCAGAACAATCATATGCCCGACAGTATTACCAGCTCTCTTACTATTTTTTTAGCAACTATTATGAAAAATAGGTAAGCAAAAGAAAGCACCAAATTTTGCATATACAGTATTTGATACAAATAATTATTTAACAATTTTTAGTTTTATTTATTAACTATAATTTATATTTATTATAATTTAATTATAATAAATTATTTAATATAATTATTATTATAATTTTTTTTTACAACTGGCAAAAATGGATCTAGGCGACTCATGTAAACATGTTTCCTAGAAACGAATGTCCTTTATTTTTGCCATCGTGTTGCAATTGTTTAAATAAGTAACAGATATTTGAAAACTGTAAAATAATTTTTCAAGTTATTTTTGACTTATTTTTTAATGCGTGCCACAGGGGCTTTGTCAATAAAGCAGTTTAATAATTTAAAAATATGTTGTTTGCTAAGTTAAGGTGTTTATTTCTATTTTTGTATTTATGGAAAGTTTTGAAATTGACTTTAGTTAGTAATTTTTTAAAATCATTACAAAGGGCATCTAATAAAATTCACCAAAATTTGGTGCTCCATAAAATCTTTTGTTCCTATTGTGATCCTATTATTCTTATATCACAATGCATGACATTAACATTTTGCACATGTTAACACAACAGATATTCCAAAACAATTTTTTTTTCAATTTCTACTTACGTGGGAATGAGGGGTGCTGGTAGAGCCTGTCCTTGTGGCCTCCCTGGTGGCATGGGAGGTGCTCCACCACCTGGTCTGTTGGGGATGGCAGGAGCCGGTCTACCCGAACTGGGTGGTGGTGGGGGTACCCTGGAGCCCAAGGAACCTACAGAAGGGAAGTGCCTAGTTGAAGTTTGTTTATTGGGATCATTCAAGAAAAAATACCGCTCATAACTATTAGTGTTGCCGATAATACAATAGCTGCAGAACTTCCATTAAACACGGTGTTGGATAAAAACCTGGACAACATCTCAATTTGTTTAGCACATCGAAGGCAAGACATCAGACACATCAAACATATTTTGAATTGAATTCCATGAATTTAAAATCAATACATATTAATTTTTATGATCAAATTTAAATTACTTTCAATGAGTATGAGTTTACAAAATCACAAAAATGGTTTATGGATACAATGGCTTCTTCGAGTAGTTTACTTATAATTGAAGAAGCCATTGTATAGCGAACCAATGGCTGTGGTTTCGTAAAAAAAATCAAACAATTACGGCAAATGAAAACCTGGCTTTTACCCACTACTCTCAATACAGGACATACAGGGATTACAAGTACTCTACAAAATTCAATCAAAATCATAAAGAGTTCAAAATATCTCTATTTTCATAATGAAATTTTCAAAAAAAAAAACATTTATAGAACATGCATTTTTTCATGAATGATCCATCTGAATTCCTGCATCAGGTACTACCAGGTTTAGTTAGTATTTTTAGAAACATTCCTCTTGTATCATCTCAAATGGGTTAGAAAAAAGCCATGCATTTACAAAACCGTACATTTGAAACCAGAAGCTTGCTTGACAAGTGCAACTAAAGAAAAATAAAAAATAATTACAAACATTAAACGAAATTAATTGGGCTAATTTCAATTTATTTGAAAATAATTAGTATAACATCCCAACTTATTTCTTTCACATCACAAACATCATGATTCACCATCATCTTGCTCAATATAAAGTCCATATAGAAAAAAAATTGTGGGGTTTTTATCAAAATATTTGAGATAACGAGAGTAACCAATGAAAACATAATTATTATGTCCATGTAATTTAGTAACACAATGAAGTTCTTTATGGGCCAAATACCATAATGAAGTTCAAAAAGTCCTAGTACCATAATGAAATTCAAATGAAAAGTTTCTGAATGTCTAGAATGAACTTTATAAGAAAAAATGCAAGTAGTTAATTCCAAACAATCTGAATCAAAATACAGAACTTCATCCTCCAAATCGGAAGGTAAACTACCATCAGAATCGCTCATTTTCAAAGAATTCTCAACACATCCACTTTTACTTGACAGCAGTTGTGTTTGACAGTGAATGAATAATTTGCTGTTGCATTGCCAAAAAAATGGTAGGTAAGGCACAGCTTGCTCACTATTTTTCATAATGAGTAACTCGAATTTATCTGTAGTATCAAAAACACTAAATTCGAAAATTTGAAAAATATTTTTACATCCCTATTTATTGATGTCAGCAGACAAAGTTTTGTATGTAAATCGGATCATAAACGATCATTATGGTGCAGGCCGTGTTATTGTGATAATATTCATGGCTACTACCATAATGATCGTCATTATTCAACCCGTAAAACATTAATTATTCTCTACAATAATCAAATGCAGCTCCGCAACCAACCGAAAAACCTTCTACAAAAACGACTCACCGCTCGACCCCACAGTCCCCATCTGGGGCGTCGGCTTTCTGGGCCCGCCCGGACTCGGCGGCGACAACCTCGGGTTCTCCAAGCCGCCGGCCAGCCAGTCGTTCTTGACAGGCGGCGGCACCGGCGTCGACACCGTCGCCATGGAGACGTCGCCGATGATGTGCAGCGCCTCCTTGCACGCGTGGTACATGCGCAGCATCTCCTCGCGCTTCTGCGCCTCCTCGGGCGCCTCCTCCATCATCTGCGCCTGGTCGCCGCTCGCGTAGATGTGCGCCAGCAGCTCGCCGTTGATGAAGTCTTTGGAATAATAATAATGATGATAGTAAAGTAGTTTTACGTTTGTGCAGTCCATCAAATGTAAAAACTACCCCTAATTGTTAAAACTTATAAAATAATATTTTAAAGCTCAAGATGGGTAAAATTTAGTTTGGATTAGTTGAATAATGAGTGTTTTATGTCTTAGAACACAATTTCAAAATATTTAAAAAAAATTATTTACCTTAAAAAATTATTATTTTTCTGTGTTGACAGGTGATGAAATATAACTTTTCATGAAATTACTTTTTCCCCGAGTACCGTGAAAATAGTCAGTACATTTTTCCCCGAGTACCGTGAAAAAAGTGAGTACATTTTTCCCATATAATATAATATAATATAATAAAGTGCTTTATTTTCTGAACTAAATGGCGCGAGAATGAAGCCATTTGAATTCTGACAACTCTGTTTTAAACATTCAAATAATCAACAATTAAAATAGAGAATTGCCTCCAAAAAAATTTTCACAAGCTGCAAATCCATTAGAAATATTTTTAAAATTTTGTGTTCTCGCCTATAATGAATACTCTGCTAACAGAGGAGGTAGTACCCCATTTCAGAATACCATACCTTTGGTGTGATTGATGATCATGTACATGACAGTTTTAGGAACGAGATCGCGCGTCGTCTTTGTCACTATGCGCATATAGCTGTCAACCAGGTTTCGAATGGTTTCGACTTGTCGTTCCAGCTGGGGGTCCATAGAGCTGGTCACGCTCTCGTTGGAAGACTGAGGAAACGGAAAAAATATCGTTAGGGCAGATCGGTATTAGTAAAAAGCAATAATTATAATTTATTGGCGATATTCCAAAAATTGATAACGTAATTCTTAGTCTTTACTTTGTTACTACAGGGTTCCCACAAAAAAACAATTGAGAAATTTTCACGAAGGAAAGTAAAAGTGGAACCTTGCCGGCTTTCCACCAGCGATGTTCGAGTAGACAGTATTGGCCAATGAAAGATCAACTGATATCAATGATGTAGAATGTTGCGTAGCTGTTTCATTTTTCAGAACAGCCTTTGAATTCCCTGACTTTTGCTAATAACCGCAAAATTACCGGACTTTTTGAATATTTTATGAATTCCCTGACTTTTCCAGGTTTTCCCGATATTCCAGGTCTGTCGGAACCCTGTTCTAAGGCCCAGTTTCGTTAAGTAGACAGAAGCAACATTTCTCTCTCGTATAAAATTAATTATATATCTAATAATTTTGAGTATTTAGTCAAAATCTGTGTCGTGGTATTAACGAGGTGTAGTGTATTCTAAATTACACATTTTTACAAACCTGACTATCACCTCCCTGCAGGAACCAGAAGCCAAAACACACAAACACATATATTAGAAGCAAAGAATTATACTGTATGTCCCAATAAAAAGTTATAAAATAATTATGAAAATCAGTTAATGAAATGAATGAATTACAAAAAGGCTTTCATATATAATTATAAGGAATGTTATAGGATGTTTTTTGACTAAGCCTGAAATATTAAATTGAATACATCCTTAGATATTTTCATATTTCTCAAAAAAACTTCAAAATACCTTTGAAAAAGTTGTTGGAATAAATAAAACTTTCATTTCAATTTTTAAACACATTTTTTCTTTCCATGTTACAAAGTTACCTGTTAAAATGTTAACTGTGAAGAATTAATTGGCATATTAACAGCTATTTTTTTAACTGGTTATATGGTGTGTAAAGTTCAGCCTTCACATTCTCACAGGAAAAAAATATAAAATTTCTCAAATTCTCATTTCCTTTTTCAAGACTTTTTTTCACTGGGACATACACATGCGGTATGTTACAATCGCAAGAAGAAGAATTGAATTTGTTAAAGAGAAATATTTTCTGTTGGTGAATAATATCGGCACAGTATAAAGTAAATTATAAATTTCATTTAACAAAAATTAATTTTCGTTTGCATATGATTTATAAGTAAAAAGAAAATATCAAATCAAAAGTTAAATGAACTTCAAGTCGGTTGTAGATTAGTATTCATAAGAATATACAAAACCTTATATTTACCTAAATGGACAGAAATAAGTTTTATGTTTTTTCATCAGCATTATGTTACGTGTTATCATTTGATGAGTGTAATTGCCAATTTTTCATTAACCATTATAAAAGTAACCTTGGTTTTTGTTAATTTCCAACAATTGAAAAATTCACAAATGATATAATTAAAATCAACATCAATTATTGATTAGGTATCACAAAATTTACAAGTATTCGAAGAAAATCAGTGAAATCTCAACCAGCCTGTGTTAGAAAAAGGGTCCCACAAGGTTCAACACTGACTAATTAACCTAAAACTGGCAGCCGGAGCTTGCAGCCTGCCAGAACAGGAAATACTTAAAACTCGATCACAGCCTTACGCAACGGTGGATAAAAAAAAAAATGTGAAGAACAAATGTCAAGAGGGCAAAGGTATAGCAGCCAAGGAAGAAAGGTTGCGTCGAGGAGGAATGGTTGCGAAAAAAAAAAAGTCTTATTAAACATACATTTTTCAACCGATTGGAATATATTTTTTTTATTAGGTAGACATTCACAAGTTCACTACGATACAAAATTTCATGGATGAGCCTTCATTTCGAGTGCCAACCATTTCTTATTTTCAAGGTCAAAAATTTAAATAGTTAGTGTAAAAATTACGTAGGAATGCGTCCAGTAATAAAAAAATTACAGGGGAATAAAATTTTAACATTATGCTGTTGAATCAATCCACCACTTTTATCAAAATTCTGACTACACCAATGGATTCACTGACCAGAATTTCAACACAATCTGATCATGTATGAAAAATTATAAGAATAAAATTTAGAAAATATGTTGTTTAATGGAATTTATTTTATTTATATATTTTTAATTATCAACAGTTTTGAAGTCAGATTTTTGACATTTGACATTTCTGAAATTGAATTGAAAGGATAATTTTCAAACGTTATTTCCCTATAACTTTTTTAATTATGTTCTGTTATTTTGAGGTAAACCAATTAAAAATGTTGTGAACCCAGTGATGTGGTCAGATTTTTTTCTACAAAAAATCGCTAGTCCTTTTCTAGATTTTTGACATTGAAAAATAAGAATTGTTTGCACTGGAAATGAAATTTAGTGTCCTAGTGAACTTTTTGACTGTCTACCTAATGAAGAAAAAATCAACTCAATTAGATGAAGAATATATGTTTTATAAGGGTGCTTTCATTTTGAATGGGTCACACTGTATTAGACAGACGTGGAACTTTGCTCATTATTTCTTGATTCTACAACAGGCTAGTGAATGTCTATTAACCTAATGAAAATAATCATAAAAACAAATGTATCTACTTCTCTTCATTATTCTGTCCTATAAACTGTTAGTTTTTTAAGTGTTCCGAATGCTCTTGTATCTATACCCTATTACAAAAGGAAGCAGCTGAAAAAGTCAAGCACCACTACCAAAGAAAACCCAAAATACCGCAAAATTCAAACTGAAAAAGTAACTTACATCAGAATTATTACTCTAAAACAAAAGAAAAACAATTAAAACACAAATAAAAAGCTGTGTTTGTGTGTATTGTATTCATAGAAAATTCATATTTGTGAGCATGCAAGATGCAAGCTGAATGAACACTCACATCTTCTCCGTTAGAAATTTCAGTTTGTTTTTCTGGATAAACACCAGCTCGTAAGAAAGAAGCTTTCCACGAGTCGACCTCGTCCAACGTTTCACAGCTCAATTCAAGTTGCTTGTAGTCCTGAAAACAGAATGTTCCTCAATGTTCCCTTCCAAGGCCGTTAAGAGAAATCCAAATGCTCACCTTATATACGTTCCTGCCATCTGGAAAAAAGATAGAAAACATGTGCCTCCTGGACATGAAGCCTTGTTCAATGTCCCTCAACTTGAGTCCGTCCAAAGGCAACATGTATTTCTTCTCCCTTTCCTCTTCATCTTTGTACCAAGAAATATTCTCCGAAGTGAGAACGAACCAGTAATCTCGCGATCCTTTCAACATACTCAAGTTGTGAATGCACATGTACCCCTTACGAATAACTTGGTTACCGAGTGTGCCCCGTGTACCTTTGGTTGTTGCGCTTTCTGACTGATTTTGAGCACTGAAATATTTATGTGTGAAGATAAATACATAAAATAGCGAATATGTTGATTGAGAAGATGTAGTAGTTAGTAATATTGTTCTTGACTTCCATTGTCTAGAAACAAAGAAAATTAATTCTCTGCATGTGTTTGAATCACGACGTTTCAACAGTAAACAACAGTAAACATCTACTATATAGCAGTCTGTGTCATAAGCATGCTATGGGGTATGCTATGGTAATTATGCTCTGCTTGGGGTCTCTCAAGATTAGAGAACAACTGGAAAAAGAGCAACATCTGAAAAGCAATCTTAGCAGAGAAGAACAGAGGGCTCTAAACGAACTAAAAAAAGACAACAATCAAAATTCTTCCGGCGGATGAAGACAACGCAACGGTTGTCATGGACATCGACCTCTATGAGAAGAAAGTTAAAGAGGTACTCAGAAAAGGTAATTGATGGATAGCATCGCATGGTCGGAAGCCAAAGTTATCCACAAAGAAGAACATTGGTATAAGAGAAAGTTTATAGAGTCGGCATATATTGGTGTAACCTGAAAAGTTCGTAATGAATTTTGTTATCTCGGAACGGATATGCTATCACATTTCTTAACATTAATGACCCGAGTGACCTCAGCTGTATAATAAGTATCCGATATATCTTGTCGCATTCACACACTTGATAACGACAGTAGATGTTGACTGTTGAAAAGTCGTGACTCAAATAGATGCAGAGAATTGTTTCTAGACAATGGAAAAATTCTACTCATGTGTCATCTTTACTTACTTGGCAAATCCTATAAAATCTTCATGGTTGGTATTCATATATGCTAGTTCACAATCGATAAGTAAACATATTTGCTCTTTACAATATTGCTCCCTTTGTCTGATATGGGTGGTTATAATTCTTTCTGCTTCTTCCCTTAAGCGAGGATATCGTGCCATCTGAAAGAATTTTAGATTATTGTTGAGAAATCTCCATAAATTACATCAGTTTGGAGACTTTTTTTCCTGAGTATATGTAATTTTTGTAAAAAAATAGAACTAAAAAGTGAAGACTGAAAAGTAAGACTTAAAAGTACACTTTTCAGAAATGAAACCATATTAATTGCTGATCTATGATTATTGTCTTAGTATGACAAGATGCAACAATAAAAAAGTTTCTCTATGATTTAGGAATGGCAGATAATTTACTAATAAGTCGTTAATTCTCCGTTTCATCTTTAGGTCATCCTTCAAAAGTAGGGAAACAGCAATTTTTTCATTTTGTTGAAAAAATACCTGCTGATAGTGATTTGTTTTATATTATTTGTGAGACTTTGCTTAGAATACACCTACACCTCTTCAGATAATATATAACTGATCATGTTGAAAAATCGGTTATTTTAATTTGTTCGATCAATTGTATTATTTTTTAATAACCATTTTTTGACAAGTTTGAAAGGTAGTAAGTACATTTTGTTCCCAATTTATAACAAGTTGAAATAAAATCTATCCACGTGTCTTGGTCTCTCACCTTGTCAGTACACATCCTTACAACATTCGACAGTTCTTGAACAACCAAATCCACACACTTCAACGATGGTTCTTTCAATCGGGCTATTTGCTTCTTGACTATTGCTTCAAAAGCCATATCTGGAGTGAACAACCCAACCTAACAAATGAAAAGCTTATTGGTGGAGAACAAAGACAAAATCTATCACTCACTCTAATACCGTGGATATTTCTAATAGCGAAAGCAATTTCTCTTCGTAGCTCCTTTTCGTCAAACTCCATTTTGACGATTTCAAACGGAAATCTCTCATGGAACAATCGATTGATTTTAGCACCACCTGACAACTCCATTGTGTTGATTTGAGCCGAACCAGAACCTTCTATTGTTCTATCGAAATTCACTTGCATCTGCTGTATCATCCTGAGAGAAAACAAGTAAATGGAAATATAAGTTGGGATCGTATTCTACTCACTGCAGCATGGCTTTCGTTTTGATAGCAGGGTCGTCCGGCCTGAAATGTTTGAACTGATCGACATCCTTCTCCAATGTCAGGTACTGTTTCTGTAGTTTGTCTCTCAAACTGGGCAACGTGTCTCTAATGTGGTTGGTTAATTGTTGATTGAGCACTCTTTGGAGATAGGGTGTTCCCAATCGGTCAGCTAAATGTCGATATGAGGGATGACTAAAACATTTCATTTTATATTTCAACTCTTCAGAAATTAATAACATTATTTTTTCACCTATAAAAGAATTTCCTTTCGGCCTGGAGCGCGGCGTTGATGTCTTTTTTACCGTCGATGTCTTTTTGTGAACGATTAACAACACCAATATACCCTCGACGAAGGGGTAAGAGCTTATTTTCTAAAATATCACGGGCGTCTGTGCCTTCATCCATAAGATCTAATTTCGTTATAACACCTATTGTACGAACACCTAAAAGATTGAAAAGGTTCAGCTTTATACATTTTTCTGAGATACTACAACTCTTACCTTGAGGATCAACTTCTTTGGCCAATTTAAGCGCATCGGAATTAGCTAAATCCGTATTAGCTGGAGTTACTGCCAGAATGAGACACGAGTCTCTTTTAATGAACTGCAGGATCATTGCTCTGATTTGTTGCTCTATGTCAATTGGTTGGTCACCAATTGGCACTTTGGTTAAGCCAGGCAAATCGATCAACGTTAAGTTCAGAACTGAAAAGTTACACATTGTACATAGAGTAGCTCCTCTGAAATATCATTTACGTACCATTTGGTGAGTATACTCTCAGGTTAATGGGTATGTTCGAGATACCCTTATTGTTTCCAGTGACTCGGTCCGTTTCAGCCTCAATTTCACGACGGACTTCATCAAAATCCACGAATTTTTTTCCTTTACAGTGTAAGAATTCCGCATATTCTGCAAAATTATTCATAAAAATAACATTTTAATGAGGTCTACACGTGAGTTAAGTTTCATGAGAAAATCAACAAGTTCTAAAATTCTAAAAAAAAAAAATACTTCTTTCGACATTCAAGCAAAATAATTACAGGGATGTTGAAGTAAATCTGAAGAATAGTTATTAGTGTTGAAAAGGGGAACATTCTCCATGAAAATTGAATTTTTCAATGTTCCCGTTTTCAACATGAATACCTCCCAAGAGGTTATCTTGAACGATGGAAAATAGCAACTAAAGTTTGTCTTTCAGCCACACATGAACAAAAATCAATATATCAGTGTGTTCTATGTGTTCCTTGATAGAATAAAAATAATTTTCAAGAAGGTTTTGTGTTTTTTTTATCGACTTCTGCTAGAAGACTGTGGAAAACAGGAGAAACATTAAGGAATACAACAGGAATTTTGAATAATAATTTTTTAATTCACAATAGTCAATCCCATGAAAAGTTCTGATATAAAATATAATAATTTGTTAATTTCCCCCCTTATGACATAAAAGTGAGTATATGTAATCTACAAAATTTCAAGTTTCTACATCAACACGGATTTAGAAAAAAAATAAAATTTATTAATTTCACTTTTAGCTTAAGTTTTGGACAGAAAAATTTGTAAATATAAGGGACAGACCCCCACTTACACTTCATGATGAGGAATCTCTACCTGATTTTTTTTGCAAGTCTGAGAGGTTTACCCTCTAGAATATTTTTTTTTATTTCTGTATCTATTTTGATAAAAATAAACAAATTACCTTCAAGAATAGTGCTGAGAAAGTAACTTTAAATAAGCCATATTAAGTACTAACAAAAAGACAAAGCCTACTACATTATAATAAGTTATAATTACAATAAATATACATCATTTGTGAATACATTCAGTAGAATTTGTAGTTTAACCAGAAAATTGGGTTGATATTAAGAGAAGGTTGTTGTTTGTGAACCAATTTTCTAAGGTATTCAAAGATATGTCGATTTTTTCTATACATAATTCAGATGTGGGTGTCATCTGCATACAAAATCATTTCATCATCTACTATTTAAGGCAATTCATTAACTGTATAACTAACAGGGGGTCGATTATTGAACCCTGCAATACATCTTTTTTTTATGATATCGGATTTGATAAAAATACTGTTGTGTTCATAATCAATTTGAAGTTGATTTTTATTGTGAAGATTTCATAAAAAGTAGTGGCACCCCTCTAATTTCCATTTGCTCCAGTTTCCCACAATTGTTTTTTTTATTATAATTGTATATTTCTTTTTTCAATTGGTGCCCTTTTTTTTACCTATTTAAAGCACGCCTCAAAGTGAGCAAATCGAACTTTTAAAAACACACGTTTTTTAAAGTTACCATGGCTACGTTAACAATTCGAGAACAGTGAAGACAGAAATGTTATGATTCTTATCTGACAGGAGTACCTTGTACTGTCAAATGAAATATTACAAACAAATGAAAAACTTTTATTCAAACATTAACAAAAGGTATACTGATGTCACAACACGAATTCAACCATTTTACATTATAAGTTCTTATTTCCATTATTTGTAAGAATCAAACCAGTATTTATGATTTCAAAGTGCACCAATTGGAAAAAATATCGTAAAGTATTCGTGGATAACTAATCTTTCAAACACTTGAAAAGTAGGGTGTGTTAAAAATTTTTTTTTTTAAAACTTCCTACTTATTGATCAAATATCACTGATGAAATATCTGTTCATTTTCTAAATAATTATAATTATTCTCTACTTTCTTATAGAACCAATAATATAGATAGTTTCCAGTTGTTTTGTAAAATTTGTCTTCACGAATCTCTGTCTTTCAGAGTAAACTATGTGAAAGTGAGAATATACTTGAATTATATTTCTTACCAGTGTTTGAATTAATGAGCTGCAAAATAAGTGGCCTCCTCGTCACAATTCCAGATCCTCTAGGAAGGAAGTCTCTGAAAACAGATAAGTATGTCATTCACCTCTTTATCAAAATTTATGCGAAAAATAGGTATCAATATTCAACCCACATGCCAAGAGTAATTCAAGTATGAAAACAAACGGAAAATTCACAAACAAAAAGGGCCTGAAGTGAAGAGTTATGAAAAATTGGTTTTGATCAATAGCCAGGTCAATATGTCAAAAGTCAAATGGAAATTGATGTACACGCTGAATCAATACATAATTGGGGTACCCATTAACCTAATATAATAGGGCATTCGATGACTAATTCTCTTGTGGTCTTACCTTCCAACGAAATTCTCCAAAACCGAACTTTTTCCAGCCGATTGTCCGCCCACCACAGCGATTTGTGGCAAATCCAAAGTCATGTGAACACCCAGTTGGGTAAAAGCATCCTGCAACTTATTCACGATGGGAATAAGCTGCTCCATTCCCGTATTCCCTGCCATTTTTAGGCCGGAATTTTGAGTATTTTCCCCAAGAAAACAATCCAAAACTTCACCACTTCTGAAAAATATCAACGAACATGGCCGAGGTAATGAACTGAATGAATCGAGTTTCCAATCTGCGCATGAGTCATGGCGATATTGCCAAAGTTCCTTTATTGTCGCGTTTTGTTATAAATGCTGCTAGATATGAAAATTATGTTTATCCTGGAGATAATACCGAAATTTTATATCTGAAAATCTATAACTACCATAACAAAGAGATAAGATATAAGATTAGAACTTTTGAAATATCCTCATCTCTCATCTGTAATGTCAATATCAACGCTTCTGCGCATTTGCGTTTGCGATTCAGTATTATGAATCCGGGTTACCAGGGCAGTACCACCCCTTATTGCTCATTAGGGGCATGTGAAAATTTGCCTTCCAAAATGTTCATAAAATATTTTCATTGAAATATGAGAAAAGTTCCTTAATGAATGAGATGTTGGCAATCAACAATTAAGAATCTGATTTTTTTCCTTCTGGTACACACGAAAGGGAAAATCCTGTAATGATATGACAACATAGTGAGAACTAGGGAAACTAGAGTATTTTCGAATTGTTTTTTTTATACCTGGAAACTGTCTAGGAAAACCCAAGACAATGAATTACAAAACATTGCCGTTCATCTATTATAAATAGAAGCCCTGCGAATGAAACGTTCGGCTAATATAATCTTTAACAATGGAACAATTATCGATAAGTATTTTTTCAGAAGAGCATAGGCCGTGAGAATATCTATAAGGAGACGTAATGTTCTTTTTGGATATAATCTAAATTTAGTGAATGTTGAGAAGCTGCACTCCATTATTATTCACTATCAAATATTTTTACAGAAACGACATGTGAAAACAGATACACAACAGTTTTGTTTATGTTGATAATTCAACCATTGTCATAAGTGAGAGTATATAGAGTTAAAAATTGAATGTAAAAAAATTGAGGTGCATTGGAATACACAGGGAATTTGATAGTACACGTGATACTTTTTAATATTTTGAAAAATATATACTTGGTTGGTGTATAGACAATTCAATATCTTTAGAAATGAGGTTTCCGTAATTTTATTCAAAAAAACTGGGAGCAGCTATCACTTTGACGGGGGTGGTAGAGGGGCGATTTTTTCATGTCTCAGAAAACATAAATCGACGACTTTCAGGTTTTTTTTTTGAAGATGGCTAATAACGTAAAAAAATTATTTATTTATTTATTTAACAAATAAAAAATGTACCTCTGTTTGACTAACAATTAATTTCAAATACGGTGCGCATATGATATTGAAAAAAATTAGAAAAATTTTTGGCGGGCACACGGCAGCTCCGAACGGTTGATAACATTTTCAACTCATGAACGGATCGAGATAGAGCCATTCTGCGAACGCCAATCGATTCAGCATGACGAAATTAGTATATACTGTGATTTTTAAGTCGATCGGCATCAAATGAATTTTCAACCAAAAAAAAAAGGGTTAAAAATGGCCAAAAATCCAAAGTCATCAGATTCACTCGAAATTACCACCGACATACTCAAAATTTTATGCTGATTCCGAAAATGTATGATTTGAAAATATTCGGATACACGGTATAACATAAAACAACGATAAATGTGCAACAAAAATTATCCTAGCACACAAAACCACATATAACACCTACAAGCGAACTGTTAGGCCAGCAAACGATAACATCATCATGTAGGAAATTTTCTTACCTTTCTTTCTATATACATGTGTATTTAACGAATATGTCTCGTTATGGTCTAAAACTGCGAAAAATGTAAAAGGTGCGCCACAATCCGGCATCCTAGCACACACAGCGACCTATAACATCTAACAACGAAATGTTAGGCAAGCAAACAATAACATCATCTTGTAGGAAATTTTCTTAGCTTTCTTTCTATATACATATGTATTCATCGAATGTTTCTCGTTCTGGTCGCAAAATGCTCTTGTAGGAGATTTTCTTAGCTTTCTCTCTATACAGGGTGTATCTTAAATGATGTCATGATTTCAGGAGGTGACTCATTGTCACATTTTAAGAATAAAAGTTCGTATAAACGTGTGTCCCAACTTGCTTCGTTTCTGTGTAACGGGGTATCAACTGCGACGCCACTGGAATTAAAATTCAAAATATAATTTCATGAAAAGACAACCCTTGTTACCACTAATAAACACGCGAAGTTTAATCAGAATCGGCGTAAAGAATTTTAAGTAATTCATGAAAAACCGATTTTGTATTAAACCCATACCCATGATGTAGGATGCTTTTGTCTATGAGTTGGACATCGTCTCTCTATTCCTAGCATCGTCCACTTTTGAAGATGAACCGTGGCACATTTGACGATACCAATTTCCATTCCGATAGCATGAGTGTACTCTTGCACTGCCCTTTAGGACTTATGATGTAGATCCTTTATTAATATTATTGGTGTTATTCGTGTGAAATATCCCAGTCGGACCATGTCCCCGAAGCTTCGATACTTATTATTATTATTATTATCAAAAAACAGGTAGATTATTAACTTGCCCGAATAGTTTTGTTTTTCGAACGAAAAGACAGAACAATCGTAAATTATTTATTTTTCAAATCACAATATAATAAATAAACATTAAGGTAATACAAACACCAATTTTTCATGCCCATGCCCAAGCATTCAGCAAACTTCTTCCTTTTCAGTTATTCTTCATATATTTGAACAAGCTTAATTTGTCCAATCCAAAAGGTTTAGTTTAAAACTGGATGAATCATATCATGGCATACATTTCTATCAAATACCATTACTGAAAACATTACAGAAATTCCCGATTATTATTAGCCTTTATATAAAAACCTCAGGCCGATGTGGTCACAACGCAAAACATTGAGCACAAACATGTCTGACAACTTTTCGAGAAGCAACAGAAGAAGCTCATTCTTATAACAAGAAATTGCTTTCCAAGTTTTTTTTTTATTTTTATTAATAACTTTTTTTGTAGTGAAATCGACCACTCTGACGCGTCAGACTGAAAAATCGGAAAGTAATCTTTGTCAGACAATGTGAAAAGTCGATTATGTGGGATCTTGAGAAAATCAGCTGGTTATTTATAAATTTTCCTGTAGTCGTTTTTCCGACATGTTCGAGGGGGCCGACACCCTCAATGCCACATGTTTTTTGTCAGAATATTTTATTTTCGGGTTTCAGATTTTAAGATTCTCAATTTCAAAACAAAAAACATCTATGAATATTGTATATGTCATGAAAACGTAGTGGACAAATTCAAATAATTTTTTAAAAATATTTCTTGGAGTTCCAGGAATGGTCTTATGAAGTGAAAAATTGGAAAAATTGCCTTGGAAAATGTTTATTGCAAATTTAAGCATTTTTTCGCAACTCTGTAAAAAAATTGGAATTTTTTTAACGACAATACAACTCACCCCGTAGAATTTTTCAACACCTTGGAATTACCAGGCGTATTATTCTATAAACTGGAGCTGAAGGTTATTGTTCCAGTTCTGCTGATACTTATACTTCATGCAACGAGATTGTGCAATGGCACCAGGCTACGTGTCACACACAGAGCTGGGGAAGAATATCATAAAGGCTACTATTCTTACCGGAGCAGCTGAAGGAGAAAACATAAAAATGAATTTATCGAAAGCTCGACCACTAGGAGATGGCGTGGAATTTTTTAAAATATAAGATTGAAGATAAAATTAGAGAAAACCTTAGAAGGAACTATAACAGAAGCTCCGGAAGTCCCTAGAACCTAATGAAAACGCCCAAGTGAGTTTTTGAAAGTTCGGGCACAAGGGAGATGGCGTGGTGGTGGAACTTTCAGAAAATGTTTAGAATACAAGAAAGAAAATTCCCATGTCCTCAAAGCTTCTGGAGAGTTCAAAAAATGCTGAAAAGACACTTAAGTGAAGTTATTGAAACTTCGGCCAATATGGAGGAGATGTGGTAGTGAAACTTTCTGATTATTTCTAGAACATAAGAAAGAAAACTCTTGAATGTTCTGAAATTCGAGATCGCCGTGGAATGAACCTGAACAGAGTTTTTGAAAGGTTCTAGAACGTACTGAAAAGACACTCAAGAGAAATTATCCAAGATGCCCGGGCCATGCCGGGTGTAACCGTCCATTTTGCCATACAATTATGGCGATGTACCCTCAGAGTAATAAAAGACCAGATGTACCTAATAAGTATTCTCCTAGCTCCACTAACTTTCAATACTGATTGAAACGTACAAAATGACCACACCACCAAAGCAACGATCATACGAAAATTATCAAACATTTTCAAGAAGCACAAGAATTAAGCATGGAACAAAGAAAGCACCAGCGACAAATTTCGGAACCAACCGAACACGTAGGTACATATTGCTGAAGCTTTTACAATTCATTATCAATATCTTACCACGAAAACGGTGGCAAAACTATGGAATCGATAAAACATAAAACGTGGGTATCAACTTCGAGCTCGGTCTGTCTCTTGGAGGTGACAACACTTTTTCGCTTTTATATCTTCTCAAACTACCTGAAATCCACAAAAAATCATGTACATAAAATTTTATTTTGAAAGTATAAAATATATAATTTATTACACAATATTAATAGTTATCCAGAAAATTTCATATAGGTAACAGATTGTTCAATCATTTGGATATGGAAGAATTTAACTAAATATATGGAAGTCAATTGTGCCTTTCTGGAACTGGTGGTGGAGGTGGGGACGTACCTGGGGGAGGGGGTGGTGCCGGTCTAGAAAACACTGGCGGTGGAGTTGACAGCCGATGACCTATAAATTATTAATAATTATTATAAATTTCGAACGTTCATCGTCTTAATGGTTTAATGTTTTAGGAACATTCACCTTTAGGTGGATACTGAAAAATTATGATGCTACGCGATGTTTTTATAGGTCTATAAAAATGTTGTAATTACGCGAGGTCTTGTGGCGCGCATAGTTTCGAGCTTTTTCGTCCCTCCAGAACCAGAGAAGTATTATAGACCTAAAAAAACATCCCGTAGCATCTGAATTTGTCAGTATTCACCTGAAGACGATTGCGGATTTAAGCATTTAAAACGTGAAAATGTTCAACCATTGAGACGATGGACGTCCAAAATGCAAGTAATCAAGTTACTACATCATCTACGACCTTTAAACAGACTTCATGTTTCATACATACTACAATACAGCTAGAAAATTTATTCATGAAGTGAAGTCCAGTCTCAATGACAATAAGTAGTTTGGTAAGAACATGGAAAATTTAAATATTGACCTAATGCGTTTGACAAAAAAACGAAAAATGAGTTAAATCACGGACGACATCGACTCCACAAGGCGCGTTTCATGGTATAATCATGTTGGAGTAAAAAAAAATTACTTGCTATAGAAAACTGCTTATAAAATATATTAGGGTCAGTTCCGAATGACGATTCATGCAAAGGCATTCTTTTGGAAAAAGTAGACTCAGATCAGGATTAATATATGGTATAGAGTTCCACACTTTGCTTGAGTTGTAGGTTATTTTAATATTCAGAAGTTCAGCTGATGAAGGATTATAAGAAATATTCTACCGAGTTTCGTCCACAAATATCTAACCGAGATTGCTTTGGTACCGAAAAAAATTGCAGGAACTCACATTAAAGCTCAAGTTGGCATAATCTAGAATCTGGATTATCAAAAGTTTAAAAGATCTCGTAAAATAGCGATGTAATGTGAAATCATTTTCCTAGTGATAGTGGCATTTTCTGTGTTCTGTTTATCTTACGGATAATTTTCTTATTGTCTCTCTGATGTAGCAACCTCCACATTCACATGAGACCTCTGAATGGTTTTATCTTGGTTGAAAACTATTTTCGAACAATAGATGGAGACACTACTCTAGTCCTTTGTATCAGACGTATTATTATTATTATTCAAAAGTATTACTTTTCTTTGTAACGACCATGGGAACAGGTGTAACTGCTCTTGATGAATAAACCTTTTCATCTTCAACATCCCTTGGAGCCTTGGTGGAAATGTTTATAGCACAGTCTCCTATTATATCCAATGCTGACTTACAAGCTTGGAACATCGCCATCTTCTCTTCTCGTCGCTTAACTTGTTCTGGAGATTCTTCCAATAAATCCATCTGGAATATCAGTAACACAACATTAACATATACAACGTCGACACAAACAGGGGCGGCCCTATGGTGATTTGATCTTCATGCATATGAAAAATAGATCGTCCTGTATATTGTAGATGGTGTATGTGTGTGCCTTACCTGATCCTCATGAGCGTAAACATGAATAAGAAGCTCTTCAAATATATACTTTTTGGCATTATTGATTACCATACACGTGATGGCCTTTGGTACTAAGTCTTTGGTGGATTTTGTAACTATTGACATATAGCTGTCGACCAGATTTCTTATTATCTCTACTTGTCTCTTCAATTGAGGGTCTATTTCTCGCACGACCTGAAAGAAGAAGCAAGAATAATGTGTTTCATTTCGGACTTTCCATTGTTTCTACGAGCACGACGTTTCAATCGGTTCAGTGTCTCCGATCGGTATCAAGTGTGTACGTACCGCCAGAGTAATGAGAGAAACTTTATATGCCCTGAGGTAATTAACAGGACTTCCTGTTTTCTTAATTGGCCATAGTTGAGCGTGGTAATGGGTGGACACCCTTATCGTTTGTTCATTTCTCGAATTTAAATTTACACGCTGGGTTGACTGAAAGCGTTGTTGGCTTGAACGTATAAGGACTCTTTAAATTTTCGTTTGAACCAGTGTTCTTCCTTGCATAAGACGTTGGCATATTTCTAATTTTATTCCTCTCGTTTCTGTGGCGGTTGGTACACACTTGATAACGATCAGGATACTGAACCAATTGAAACGTCGCGTCGTATTCACGGAAACATTCCAGACAATGAAAGTAATCAATCTTATGTTTTAGTTGATATAACAATGTTGAGAAATAAGTATTTTCCTTTGTTTTGATGAACTGGATCGGATGGATTTTTCAACAACCAGATTTTCATGAAGTCAGTTCTGAAATAGACCGAAAAATTCCAAGGGTTGATTCTTTACACAAAAATAAAACGATTTTTTTTTCTGGCAGGGTTCCATATTGTTGAAATGACGAATTCAATTTTGTACTTCACATGGCCATACCGAAAAAGATGTGGTCGGTATTCGGGATGAAATGGATCAATGTGACATTTCTTTCATGAATTTGAATTATTACTGACAAGGAGTCCCACACGAATTATCGGTATTTTTTTTTCACAGCAAAGTAACAAAATGAAATGTATTATCAGAGTACCATCTTTTCCGAACTTGCTATTCCTATTGCCGTAACAAAAAAACTACCAATAACATGTTGGTGAATGAAAAAATAATAATATTACCACATTGGCCCATGTCATAGTAAACTCCGACTTTCAGATGTCTATTTCGCAATGTACTGTGAAACATTCAAACATTTTTTTCAAGTTTGTCGGTCTTGTTCTGCGTCACCCTGTAGAACAATTCCGTTATTATCGAATTAGCTTTACCTCGTATTCTTCTTCTACGTGTTCATTTTTCTGCAATTTCTCTGGATAGACACCTGCTCTCAAGAACGATGCTTTCCACGAATCCATATCATCTACTGAATTACAGCCCAATTCCAATTGTTTATAATCCTTGAAAGACAGTTTGAATATAAGAGAAACAAATTACTGATTTCATCAAGATATGCAGAGTGGGCACACAATGAATAGGGTAAAGGATATACGTTTTTCAAGAGAGGAACAATAATGTCACAAAATCTAATTTAACGGCGCCTATGGATTCTCAGTATTCCACGCTTGAGACCCATGTTGACAAAATACCTTTTGAAACAACGTAACTGAAACACTTTCAACTCAAAACAGAAAGGGCCAACTTCCCCAGTCATGGAGTTAGAACGTCTTTCAGAATGCTCATTAAGGTTTATAAGCGGAGGAGAGGAGAACGACGGACAGTTAGTGGAATCAGGTTAGGTCAGCAATTCAGTTTGGAAATTAATAATCAGATTACCTACATTTCGGACTTCTATCGTTGAAAAATTTGTACTTCTTTCAATTATTCACGGTACTCTTGAACTGAATTGAAATGAAAAAAAATATATATAGATGGAGTGGTTCGTGGAACACAAACCAAAACTACGGCTAAAATACGTGAACGACGCCTCTTCATCACATGGAACCACGGAGATGAACACCAAGTTCTTCTCATCAGACTTATAAGAACATGGCGTAGCTTCCTAATTTGTCAGTATTAACCTGAAGACGATTATTCAAGTAATTTAAACATTGTAAAAAATTGAAAGAGCTAGAAACTTTCAACCGTCAAGACGATGAACGTCCGAAATGTAAGTAATCAAGTTATTATATCGTCTACAATCGTAACAGCCGCAAACGTCGCTAGCTGCCGGTCTATTACCTTGTACACATTAGCACCACTCGGATAAAAGAGAGCAAACGTCGGCTTTCTGTTCATGAACCCGCTCTCGGCGTCTCTCATCTTCAGCTTGTTCAGCGGTAGAATATACTGGATCTCCTTTTCGGTGTCGTCTTTGTACCACGCTAAGCTATCGGAAGATAACACGAACCAAAAGCTCCTTCCTTTGATGATACTGAGGTTTTGGAGAATCATGTAACCCTTGCGGATGACTTGAATTCCGATGTTCTCGTTGTGCACTGTCGTGGACTTTTTGGCTTGATTCTCTGCACTACAAGATAATATTATCAAAACTCAAAAAATGTCGAATTAAATTTACAAAAAAACGCATAAAATGTAATTTTTTCTCGACCGTGGGTTTTTTGTCCACTTTCTACACTCATTTTAGTAAAGTTCGGAAAGTGTCACTTCGGCTCTGGTGCTCTAGTGCTCTTAATTGTTACTCACTTTGCAAATCCTATGAAATCCTCGTGATTGGTATTCATATAGGACAGCTGAATATTGATATAATTCGTAAGCTGATCTCTGCATATTTGCTCCCTCTTCCTCACATGCGTTATTATTATTCTTTCAACAACTTCTCGAAGACGTGGAAACCGAGACATCTGAAATAATAAAAAAAAATCTCAACCGTAACGTGGCAGAACCCTAAGACAAATTAGTTGGTTTCTAAACACCGAATGGCGTGGATGGAAAAGTGAAAGCGAATAGCAAAGTATTTGTACCTGCTCTGTGCATACGTGTATGATATTCAAGAGCTCCGTTATAACTAAATCAACACATTTCAAACAAGGATCTTTCAGTCGGGCAATCTGCTTTTTAACAATAGTATCAAATGCCAAATCTGGGGTGAATAGACCAATCTGAAATCAGAAAAAAATCTCATCGTGTAAAACACACCTGACACTGTAGCGCCGTGTGAACTCACCCTAATGCCGTGAATGTTCGCTATGGCGATGGCGATTTCGTTTCGTAATTCGTTTTCGTCGAATTCCATTTTGACGATTTCGAAAGGGAATTTCTCGTGGAATATGCAGTTGATTTTTGCGCCGCCAGATAGTTCTGTCACGTTTACTTCGTCTGGTCCCGAGCCTTCCAGTACCTTTTCGAAGCTCAGCGCGAACTGTTGGATCATCCTTCAAAAGTCATTTTGAATAATATGTTACTAGAGCTAGGAAACTTTACTCCAATCGAGATTGTGAAGTTTATTCAAACTCAAAGGGTACTAAATAAGTTAAAAAAAAATATTCTGTCAAGATTAATTCATAGTTAAGAGACCCAAGAAGCCTAGATTATCAGTCCTTTTGAGAGTTGATTCATTGGGTTGGAAATACATGCGTTGTTTTTATTCCCCTTTTCACAACACATTTTTTCAAATTATTATAGTACAAACTGCCTTCCCGGGCACAGTGGTTGTGGTCAATACCATAGTGATTCCTGGAGTATTATTGTCTTCACTGACGCTGACGGAGCACGTGGAGCACAACACGCCGAGAGGTGGCGCCAAAGGCAATCCGTGACCTGAACTCAGCGCCAAAGTGACCAATAACGCCGAAAGAGCGTTAAAGATTTGGCGCCCGAGCAGGGACCGTGATATTAATTATTAAGTGCTTGAATGGTTCCATCAATTCTTCCTAGCATAGGAATGAGAAACTAATAATTAGTCTATATAAATGAATGAAAATTCAAATATATTGATGATGCTTCATTAAAAAAAAAATTGATGCTCGAATTCGTGGGCCTTTCTTGTAAGAAATCATAATATTTTTAAAAATGTATTGGTCTAAGAGATATTTAACTGTTCCATTGATCTGGGGATACACTGTATGAATGAAGTAATGTAGATTCCGCAAGAAATTCTGCTGTCAGTAAAATTTGAATTCCTCCAGGTTTTTTCGAAATGGAAAATTTTGTATTTCCCAAAACAATGCAGGGCTACTTTCGCTTTCTGCAGCGGCATACATAACCTTAAGTTATTCTTAAAACACATTTTAATGACTTAATTTTCAATGACAAAACCAAACGAATAATAGTGGATAACTGATCATAGAATGTTATGATGAACTTAGGATTCAAATATCAACATTTCTGGACCATCACGAGAGATCCCTTGTATTTTCTCCACAACACAAGAGACATAAATTATAGGTCACTGGCTTGACAAAAATGTTAGAGAACTTTTCTTCAATTCTGTACAGACCGGCCCTGCGCACGTGAAGTTGTCACATTTTGAGACACAAATGCCAAAATTATCATCTAGAACACATTTTTCGAATTGAGTTATCTGAATATTGGGTCGATAACAAAATATCAAGCAAGGTTTCTGACTTATTTCTGATGAATTCACATTAACCGTACTTACTGCAGCATAGCTTTGGCTTTGACACTCGGATCATCCGGGCTGAAATTTTTGAAATCACCTAATTCTCTTTCCAAAGACATCAGTTGCTTCTGGAGCTTGTCCCTCAGAGACGGTAAAGTACTTCGAATGTGGTTGGTTAATTGCTCGTTCAAAGTTTTCTGCAAATAAGGCGTCCCAAGTTTATCTGCTATATGACGGTAAGCGGTATGGCTGAAATTTTAAGAGAAAATGTTTGTTTCATTTAATTATCGATGTTCTTGTTCATTCATTTATTTTTTCAAAAGTGATTTCTTAATTATTTGACATTCAACACCTTGAACAACGAGGGGTTAAAAAGCATATTTTCAATAACGAGTAATTTCTGCGGGATATTAACGTTATTATCTTCTTTTATTCGAAGCTTCTCATTTGACGAAAAACTGCGACAATTCAAATTTTCAGTTTGAATTCACCACTAAAATTATTTGAATACTCTAGTAGATTCTCTTCGCTGACTTATCAACTTTTCATGTCACCATCAATATTATTACTCAAGTTTGAAGGTCGTAGCTCTTGGGAATTGTTTCCTAACATTTCGTTAGCATGAGGGGCTAACTTCTTGAAAGGTTTGTTCATCCTCGATATTTCACCGATGACTCAAGGTTTTTCATTTCATAAATTTTATTTATGCTTCCTCGACTCCTACTTATCAATTTTAGTTTCTTGGTGATACATAACTGCAAAATTTTTAAAATGAAAGCGCGTTTAGTTTTACCAGTGTATTGCCACAGAATGTTTTAACTCTTTATAGGGCAAAAGAGTGGCGTTTGAAATATCGTCATGAAATTTTGTATGGAGTTCACAAATGATCATCACTGGTTGATATCTGATAAACTTTCAGTTCTAATTAAAATGTATTCTCACCCCAAAAAGAACGCTCGTTCGGCTTCAATGGCTAGTTTGATATCCTTTTGACCATTGATGTCCTTCTGGGATCGATTTACCACCCCCACATAGCCTCTCCGCAGAGGTAATAATTTGTTTTCCAAAATATATCTGGCGTCTGTTCCTTCGTCCATGATGTCTAGCTTTGTTATAACTCCAATGGTTCTATCCCCTGAAAATTGATTGACGCCTAAGTTCAGATACTTTATTGTATAATTTTTTCAATTGGTGCCCCTTTTTACCTATTTAAATAACTCGAGACCCGTAAAGTCTAAATGACAATTTTATGTTGAAAAGGGAAACATTCTCCAAGAAAATTGAAAAATGAGAAATGGGATTTTTTGTAATATCTAACAGAAAACAACTACTTTCCCGGCTAAAGCCACGCTGGATATTGAACTACATCTGATGGATATTGTGAAAAGACTGAAGTTTGATGGAAACTGGAGCCGCCATTTTTCCGAAAACGGGCTATTTATCACTAAAGAGCAGTTAAAATGGTAAAATTCCGTTTATCGGGCGACACAAGGTATCAAAAAATGTTCAAAAGAAGGCGCTCGCTGCGCTCACCGTCGTTAGACTTGTTTCGCTCGCCCTTATTACGTCTGCACACAGATTCAAACTTTTAATGCAAAAGAAGGGAAAACAACCTAACCCACCCACCTAACCTAACCTACCCTATCTAACCCAACCTATTTAAATCAACCTAACCTAAAACGTAAATAAAAATATGTGCTCGCTGCGCTCGCCGTTAATAGGCTCGCTTCGCTCGCTCTTATTAGGCCGGATTTTTATGCATATGATATCCGACGATACGATGGTAAAAAAATGTTCTTTTCGGTTAATAAGATCATTTTCGTACCATCGGATCGTCGGATATCGTATGCATGAAAATTCGGATATCGTATGCATGAAAATTCGGCCTTCCGTCCTGACCTAACTGCACAATTTTTTCTGGTTAATGTGATTGGATCTAAAGCTGTCACATGTAGGAGACCAAAAAACTGCAGCTATTATTCGCCCACATTTAAATCAGAAAAGTTGGCAATAATTGATTCCAGTGTTACCAACCATACATACAATTCGAATTCACTAGTACCTATCTGTCATATTCGCTAGCTTATTGTCTCTGACATGATTAGAAAAAACACGATTTTTTTTTAAGTATCGGTTTCAATGAAAAAAAGCGTGGGAAGGAGGAAGCAGGATGTGTATATCGGGCTGGTGAAAAGAAGGAGACTTATTGAGCGTTTTTTTCGCAGTAGGAATGTCTCTAGACATGCCAATCAAAATCCAAAAATAGCCCATATCTCCGAAATTACTTGAGACCGCCGAAAATTTCATTTGGATTTTTTGTTCAAGAGACCAAAATACGTAAGTACCAAAAAAAAAATTCTGATAGATTGTGGCGCTCGATAAACGGAATTTTACCCTAATCTGACTCACCTTATGTGAGAAACAATATTGTCATTGATAAGTTTTAACTCCATCTCAAAATATTTTTCCTTACCTTGAGGATCCACTTCTTTGGCAATCTGCAAAGCATCTGAATTTGCCAAGTCGGTGTTTGCAGGAGTAACAGCCAAGATAAGGCACGATTCCTTCGAAATGAACTGCAGAATCATATTTCTAATTTGTTGTTCGATATCGGCCGGTTGGTCTCCTATAGGAACTTTCGTCATTCCCGGTAAATCGATTAATGTTATATTCAGAACTGAAAAATAAAGTATAAAATAATACCTGAAGATTCAAGAAATGTTGCA
Organism: Chrysolina haemoptera; assembly: GCA_958298965.1. Lineage (NCBI taxonomy): Eukaryota > Metazoa > Arthropoda > Insecta > Coleoptera > Chrysomelidae > Chrysolina > Chrysolina haemoptera. The sequence goes on along the minus strand of OY282602.1, from coordinate 499,635 downwards.
GTGAATATAGGATGTCCCACGACGATTGATACAGGGAATATCTCGGATCTCGACAGTAGCAGAGAATTGTTATGGTTGTAAATTAAAGCAATTGCAGCTTTTTTTGATATTATGTAACCCAATGAGATTTTTGTTTTCGGTCACGTGACATAAGATTCAAAATCGTTAATGGGACAACCTGTATATTTTGGCATTTCGATGTTCCTCCCAATAAAATGATTCCAACAAAATATGGCACTTGTGGTCTAAAACGATTAGTTTAAGAACTACAGGTACTTGAATATCCTTTGTCATACGACGCTTTTTTTTTATTAAAGTATGAAAATTAATGATTAGTATAATTCTGTCTTGTTTTAGTCATTACAAAAAATATAGGACTGCCCAAACATACAGTGTGACTCTAAACTTAACTTGAACTCGGCTGCGCCTCATTCAACAAACTTCACGCTCATAGAAAAAAGCCCTACTTTACGAACATTAGTATTCAACTTGAAATTATTCATATTCCTGTAATAATATTCTGAGGAAAAAATTGATCAATTCAGTGTCTGAAAACTACTTCTTGTTCAGCTATTGACACTTTTGAAATTAATTAAATCAATCAAGAGTTCAAAAAAGTACTTACCATTCGGAGAATATACTCTCAAATTGATTGGTACACTAGATATTCCTTTATTAGCACCGGTAACTCTATCCGTTTCAGCTTCAATTTCTTTCCGAACTTCATCGAAATCGGTGAACTTTTTTCCTTTGCAGTGTAAAAATTCGGCATATTCTGTGAAAAAAATGTATTAGTTCATTTTCTGTGATGTGAAATACATATTGGCATACAGGAAAAAAAAATAATGTTTTTTACGGTCGGCGATAAAACCTTGTACGATATTCGTGAGATACGAGGCTATTACCACCAATTTTTCAAATGCGTTTATTAATGAAATCACCAATATCGTTAATAACTATTATACAGTGCTGTTTATATGAACTTTATCATACTACTTAATACTAAAACATATTTTATGGGCACTAATAGAATGAAGAACAGCTGCTATATGAAGCGTTAGTGCCAATTAACCCTGATTACAATGCACTCATTTTAATTTCGACTACAGTCTCTACAAGAATTTTCTGTACTTGGGTAGGAAAGAGAAACTTTCAATCGCATTTCCAGTACGTTTCATGTTTTTAAATAGGTATGCTAAACCATCTTAAATCATAATGAAAGATATTTTAAAACCGACACTTGAAAATATTTTTTTTTATTTTGTAATGAGCTGCACTCCCCCCTGTCTGTGAAAAATGAACGAAAATCGATAAATAACTCCCAGAAAATTTCCGACACATTGCATATTCGCTGTCCCAGACAAGGCCAGACGTATCTATAGCTTGAAGAAATTATAAGAATTCTAGCAAAGTAGCGTGAGACCAGAGTAACAAAAAAGATAGAGAGGTGTGATAATTCGGACGGGGAACAGATGGCCTCAAAGCTTTCAGCTGTCAGCTGTCTGAAGAAAATTGTATTGTAAGTATCTACAGTGTCACACATAAAATTCGCCACACATGGAAGATTTTTTTATTAACAAATTTAATGAAAATTTGACTCCGCAGTTAGTTTGTGCTTGGATAATGAGTAAAAAACAGTATCTTTTGCTTTGTCACGTGCTACTCTACACTTGTCCAAAGTCCGAAAATTGTGCCGGAGAGTTTCAAATAAATGAAACGAAAAATTTCGACAAAGTCAAATTGCCCATCTCTCCACACTATCCCATAAAGTGCATTGCAATTAGCACTTGCAATTGTGTCCTCTTGGAGGAACATTGCACAAATTGATGTCAGATGTAATTCAATGTTCATAGGGGGAAGTAGTTGTTTTCTGACAGATATTTGCCTTTAATTTTCCACTTTGTGGGATAGTGTGGAGAGATGGGAAATTCGACCTCGTCGAAATTTTTCGTTTCACTATACAGGGTGTTTCCGAAATTGGAGCGATTAAGAAAATGGGTTGTTATATGTATCAATAAATGGCAAGAATTTTCGTTTTTGAAGCAGTCAAAGATTTTCGAAAGATTTTCGAAAAATTTTATGAAATCGCTTTCAGTTACATTTGTTTGAGACGCACTGGTTTGATTCTCCAGCCCACTGGCAGTGTTTCAGCGCGATTTGCGCAGGCTGTAGACCTCTTATCACTGATCACCAAAAAAATTCTTGAAAACATTAAGATTCGATATCTCCCATAATAATTTTTTTTTTTCGACAAAAATGTATTCTTTCATTTCGTTTTGTTTTCATTTCCATCAATACTCGTTACGATCTAGCAGATATCTAATTGAACATAAAAAACAAGCAGTAGTGATGTCCTCGTAGGTCCTTGCATAAATATTTACCTCGCTCACCAAATAATTTGAAGAATATCTGAGTTGGCATTCTACAGTGCCACTGCGTATTCCTGTTTGATTCAGTTTGTTTTCATAATTTTGGCAAACGAGTTTTTGTGGAAAATAAAAAAATTGTCGATAAAATCAGAAGCACTCGTGGTATTTACTCATTACCTTCTTTAATAAAATTTTACTAACGACAGGAATATCATGAGTTTTGTTCAGAATACTCGAAAGTCCACCAAGTCAGCTTTTCTGATCTTGCAAAAGTGAAATTAAAAAGTTTGAACTGAATTGAAAGAACATTATAACACTTGAAGGGAAATCCTGTGGAGGAAATGTGTTCACACTACATGAAACCACAAAACCCTTGATAAGGATCGTAGATAATGGAAATACAGTCTCAAACCACTAACCTGGATTATAAAGGATATTTCAAATTCGAGAGATAACGGATAGATAACGTATAACGGATAGATATACCGGGTGTGCACGTAAAGTGCATTTTTGTTTTTTCAGGTAGCGGAATGACATTTTGAGGATCTGTATTTGTAGTCAACTTTTAAATTTGTTATACTTTTTTTTAATGGCTCATCGGAAAAAAAAGCATTTTATTACGATTAATTTCATACCGCACACCATTTAAGGTTTCTAAAAAAATAACAATTAATCCTTTCTCATAATGAAGCATTTTTTAACACTGAAATAAGTTTCAACACAACTGATAAAACCGCTATTTTTCAAACGATTTTTTCAAGATATTTTTTTGAACTTTTTTATTTTTAATTAGTATATACTGAGTATTTGAACAAAAAAAATTGAAGGACAAAAAAGTCGAACATATCATAAAAAGAATATTTTTTGAAACTTTTTAATTTTTCATTTTTCGAATTTTCAATTTTGGTCCTCGAACGTATTTTGACGTGCGGATTTCAAATCTTTTAACAAAAATGTCCAAAACTCATCGGAAATATTTTTGGCGCCAAAAAAACCGTTTGAATACTGATTCAGAGCTGACCAACTCGAGAACGGTTAGAGATAGACCAATTCTGCAAACACCAACCGATTTAGAATGGCTGAATTACTATTTACTGAGAATTTGAACGAAAAAAATCGACGGACAAAAAAGTCGAGTATATCATGAAAGATCTCGCGAGAGATAATTTGTGAACTTTTTTATTTTTCATTTTTGGAATTTCAAAATTTTGTCCTCGGAGGTATTTTGACGTGCTGATTCCGAATCTTTGAACGAAAATGCAGAAAACTGATCAGAAATATTTTTGGCGCCAAAAAAACCGTTTGAAAACTGATTCAGAGCTGACCAACTCGAGAACGGTTAGAGATAGACCAATTCTGCGAACGCCAATCTATTCAAAATGACCGAATTAGTAATATCCGAGAATTTGAACAAAAAAAATCGACGGACAAAAAAGTCGAGTATATCATGAGAGATCTCGTGAGAGATAATTTTTTAAACTTTTTCATTTTTCATTTTTCAAATTTCAAATTTTTGTCCTCAAACGTATTTTGACGTGCTGATTACGAATCTTTGAACGAAAATGTCAAAAACTTATCAGAAATATTTTTGGCGCCAAAAAAACAGTTTGAAAACTGATTCAGAGCTGACCAACTCGAGAACGGTTAGAGATAGACCAATTCTGCGAACGCCAATCGATTTAGAATGACTGAATTACTATTTACTGAGAATATGAACAAAAAATATCGACGGACAAAAAAGTCGAGTATATCATGAGAGATCTCTTGAGAGAATTTCTGAACTTTTTTATTTTTAATTTTTTGAATTTCAAAGTTTTGTTGTCGGACGTATTTTGACGTGCTGATTCCGAATCATTGAACGAAAATGTCAAGAACTGATCAGAAATATTTTTGGCGCCAAAAAAACCGTTTGAAAACTGATTCAGAGCTGACCAACTCGAGAACGGTTAGAGATAGACCAATTCTGCGAACGCCAATCGATTTAGAATGGCCGAATTAGTATAAGCTGAGGATTTGAACAAAAAAAATTGACGAACAAAAAAGTCGAATATATCTTGATAAGAAAATTTTGTGAACTTTTTTATTTTTCATTTTTAGAATTTTAAATTATGGTCCTCGAACATATTTCAACGTGCTGATTCCGAATCTTTTGACGAAAATGTAGAAAACTGATCAAAAATATTTTTGGCGCCAAAAAAACCGTTTGAAAACTGATTCACAGCTGACCAACTCGAGAACGGTTAGAGATAGACCAATTCTGCGAACGCCAATCGATTTAGAATGACTGAATTACTATCTACTGAGAATATGAATGAAAAAAATCGACGGACAAAAAAGTCGAGTATATCATGAGAGATCTCGAGAGAGATAATTTTTTAAACTTTTTCATTTTTCGAATTTCAAATTTTTGTCCTCAAACGTATTTTGACGTGCTGATTCCGAATCTTCGAACAAAAATGCAGAAAACTGATCAGAAATATTTTTGGCGCCAAAAAAACCGTTTGAAAACTGATTCAGAGCTGACCAACTCGAGAACAGTTAGAGATAGACCTATTCTGCGAAAGCCAATCGATTCAAAATGACCGAATTAGTAATATCCGAGAATTTGAACGAAAAAAATCGACGGACAAAAAAGTCGAGAATATCATGAGAAATCTCGTGAGAGATAATTTCTGTAATTTTTTATTTTTCATTTTTCGAATTTCAAATTTTTCTTCTTAAACGTATTTTGACGAGCTGATTCCGAATCTTTGAAAGAAAATGCAGAAAACTAATCGGAAATATTTTTGGCGCCAAAAAAACCGTTTGAAAACTGATTCAGAGCTGACCAACTCGAAAACGGTTAGAGATAGACCAATTCTGCGAACGCCAATCGATTAAGTATAGCTGAATTAGTATTTACTGAGAATTTGAACGAAAAAAATCGACGGACAAAAAAGTCGAGTATATCATGAGAGATCTCAAGAGAGATAATTTCTGAACTTTTTTATTTTTCATTTTTCGAATTTCAGATTTCTGTACTCAAACGTATTTTGACGTGCTGATTCCGAATCTTTGAACGAAAATGCAGAAAACTAATCGGAAATATTTTTGGCGCCAAAAAAACCGTTTGAATACTGATTCGGAGCTGACCAACTCGAGAACGGTTAGAGATAGACCAATTCTGCGAACGCCAATCGATTTAGAATGGCTGAATTACTATTTACTGAGAATTTGAACGAAAAAAATCGACGGACAAAAAAGTCGAGTAAATCATGAGAGATCTCAAGAGAGATAATTTCTGAACTTTTTTATTTTTCATTTTTCGAATTTAAAATTTCTGTCCTCAAACGTATTTTGACGTGCTGATTCCGAATCTTGGAACGAAAATGCAGAAAACTAATCGGAAATATTTTTGGCGCCAAAAAAACCGTTTGAATACTGATTCGGAGCTGACCATCTCGAGAACGGTTAGAGATAGACCCATTCTGCGAACGCCAATCGATTTAGAATGGCTGAATTACTATTTACTGAGAATTTGAACGAAAATAATCGACGGACAAAAAAGTCGAGTAAATCATGAGAGATCTCAAGAGAGATAATTTCTGAACTTTTTTATTTTTCATTTTTCGAATTTAAAATTTTTGTTCTCAAACGTATTTTGACGAGCTGATTCCGAATCTTTGAACGAAAATGCAGAAAACTGATCAGAAATATTTTTGGCGCCAAAAAAACCGTTTGAATACTGATTCGGAGCTGACCAACTCGAGAACGGTTAGAGATAGACCAATTCTGCGAACGCCAATCGATTTAGAATGGCTGAATTACTATTTACTGAGAATTTGAACGAAAATAATCGACGGACAAAAAAGTCGAGTAAATCATGAGAGATCTCAAGAGAGATAATTTCTGAACTTTTTTATTTTTCATTTTTCGAATTTCAAATTTCTGTCCTCAAACGTATTTTGACGTGCTGATTCCGAATCTTTGAACGAAAATGCAGAAAACTGATCAGAAATATTTTTGGCGCCAAAAAAACCGTTTGAAAACTGATTCAGAGCTGACCAACTCGAGAACGGTTAGAGATAGACCAATTCTGCGAACGCCAATCGATTTAGTATGGCTGAATTACTATTTACTGAGAATTTGAACGAAAAAAATCGACGGACAAAAAAGTCGATTATATCATGAGAGATCTCAAGAGAGATAATTTCTGAACTTTTTTATTTTTCATTTTTTGAATTTCATATTTTGTCCTCGGACGTATTTTGACGTGCTGATTCCGAATCTTGGAACGAAAATTTCGAAAACTGATCAGAAATATTTTTGGCGCCAAAAAAACCGTTTGAAAACTGATTCAGAGCTGACCAACTCGAAAACGGTTAGAGATAGACCAATTCTGCGAACGCCAATCGATTTAGTATGGCTGAATTAGTATTTACTGAGAATTTGAACGAAAAAAATCGACGGACAAAAAAGTCGAGTATATCATGAGAGATCTCAAGACAGATAATTTCTGAACTTTTTTATTTTTCATTTTTCGAATTTAAAATTTTGTCCTCGGACGTATTTTGACGTGCTGATTCCGAATCATTGAACGAAAATGTCAAGAACTGATCAGAAATATTTTTGGCGCCAAAAAAACCGTTTGAAAACTGATTCAGAGCTGACCAACTCGAGAACGGTTAGAGATAGACCAATTCTGCGAACGCCAATCAATTTAGAATGGCCGAATTAGTATAAGCTGAGGATTTGAACAAAAAAAATTGACGAACAAAAAAGTCGAATATATCTTGATAAGAAAATTTTGTGAACTTTTTTATTTTTCATTTTTAGAATTTTAAATTATGGTCCTCGAACATATTTCAACGTGCTGATTCCGAATCTTTTGACGAAAATGTAGAAAACTCATCAAAAATATTTTTGGCGCCAAAAAAACCGTTTGAAAACTGATTCAGAGCTGACCAACTCGAGAACGGTTAGAGATAGACCAATTCTGCGAACGCCAATCGATTTAGAATGGCCGAATTAGTATAAGCTGAGGATTTGAACAAAAAAAATTGACGAACAAAAAAGTCGAATATATCTTGATAAGAAAATTTTGTGAACTTTTTTATTTTTCATTTTTAGAATTTTAAATTATGGTCCTCGAACATATTGCAACGTGCTGATTCCGAATCTTTTGACGAAAATGTAGAAAACTCATCAAAAATATTTTTGGCGCCAAAAAAACCGTTTGAAAACTGATTCACAGCTGACCAACTGGAGAACGGTTAGAGATAGACTAATTCTGCGAACGCCAATCGATTTAGAATGACTGAATTACTATTTACTGAGAATATGAATGAAAAAAATCGACGGACAAAAAAGTCGAGTATATCATGAGAGATCTCGAGAGAGATAATTTTTTAAACTTTTTCATTTTTCGAATTTCAAATTTTTGTCCTCAAACGTATTTTGACGTGCTGATTCCGAATCTTTGAACGAAAATGCAGAAAACTGATCAGAAATATTTTTGGCGCCAAAAAAACCGTTTGAAAACTGATTCAGAGCTGACCAACTCGAGAACAGTTAGAGATAGACCTATTCTGCGAAAGCCAATCGATTCAAAATGACCGAATTAGTAATATCCGAGAATTTGAACGAAAAAAATCGACGGACAAAAAAGTCGAGAATATCATGAGAGATCTCGTGAGAGATAATTTTTTAAACTTTTTCATTTTTCAAATTTCAAATTTTTGTCCTCGGACGTATTTTGACGTGCTGATTCCGAATCATTGAACGAAAATGTCAAGAACTGATCAGAAATATTTTTGGCGCCAAAAAAACCGTTTGAAAACTGATTCAGAGCTGACCAACTCGAGAACGGTTAGAGATAGACCAATTCTGCGAACGCCAATCGATTTAGAATGGCCGAATTAGTATAAGCTGAGGATTTGAACAAAAAAAATTGACGAACAAAAAAGTCGAATATATCTTGATAAGAAAATTTTGTGAACTTTTTTATTTTTCATTTTTAGAATTTTAAATTATGGTCCTCGAACATATTTCAACGTGCTGATTCCGAATCTTTTGACGAAAATGTAGAAAACTCATCAAAAATATTTTTGGCGCCAAAAAAACCGTTTGAAAACTGATTCAGAGCTGACCAACTCGAGAACGGTTAGAGATAGACCAATTCTGCGAACGCCAATCGATTTAGAATGGCCGAATTAGTATAAGCTGAGGATTTGAACAAAAAAAATTGACGAACAAAAAAGTCGAATATATCTTGATAAGAAAATTTTGTGAACTTTTTTATTTTTCATTTTTAGAATTTTAAATTATGGTCCTCGAACATATTTCAACGTGCTGATTCCGAATCTTTTGACGAAAATGTAGAAAACTCATCAAAAATATTTTTGGCGCCAAAAAAACCGTTTGAAAACTGATTCAGAGCTGACCAACTCGAGAACGGTTAGAGATAGACCAATTCTGCGAACGCCAATCGATTTAGAATGGCCGAATTAGTATAAGCTGAGGATTTGAACAAAAAAAATTGACGAACAAAAAAGTCGAATATATCTTGATAAGAAAATTTTGTGAACTTTTTTATTTTTCATTTTTAGAATTTTAAATTATGGTCCTCGAACATATTGCAACGTGCTGATTCCGAATCTTTTGACGAAAATGTAGAAAACTCATCAAAAATATTTTTGGCGCCAAAAAAACCGTTTGAAAACTGATTCACAGCTGACCAACTGGAGAACGGTTAGAGATAGACTAATTCTGCGAACGCCAATCGATTTAGAATGACTGAATTACTATTTACTGAGAATATGAATGAAAAAAATCGACGGACAAAAAAGTCGAGTATATCATGAGAGATCTCGAGAGAGATAATTTTTTAAACTTTTTCATTTTTCGAATTTCAAATGTTTGTCCTCAAACGTATTTTGACGTGCTGATTCCGAATCTTTGAACGAAAATGCAGAAAACTGATCAGAAATATTTTTGGCGCCAAAAAAACCGTTTGAAAACTGATTCAGAGCTGACCAACTCGAGAACAGTTAGAGATAGACCTATTCTGCGAAAGCCAATCGATTCAAAATGACCGAATTAGTAATATCCGAGAATTTGAACGAAAAAAATCGACGGACAAAAAAGTCGAGAATATCATGAGAGATCTCGTGAGAGATAATTTTTTAAACTTTTTCATTTTTCAAATTTCAAATTTTTGTCCTCAAACGTATTTTGACGTGCTGATTACGAATCTTTGAACGAAAATGTCAAAAACTTATCAGAAATATTTTTGGCGCCAAAAAAACAGTTTGAAAACTGATTCAGAGCTGACCAACTCGAGAACGGTTAGAGATAGACCAATTCTGCGAACGCCAATCGATTTAGAATGACTGAATTTCTATTTACTGAGAATATGAACGAAAAAAATCGACGGACAAAAAAGTCGAGTATATCATGAGAGATCTCTTGAGAGAATTTCTGAACTTTTTTATTTTTAATTTTTTGAATTTCAAAATTTTGTTGTCGGACGTATTTTGACGTGCTGATTCCGAATCATTGAACGAAAATGTCAAGAACTGATCAGAAATATTTTTGGCGCCAAAAAAACTGTTTGAAAACTGATTCAGAGCTGACCAACTCGAGAACGGTTAGAGATACACCCATTCTGCGAACGCCAATCGATTCAAAATGACCGAATTAGTACTATCCGAGAATTTGAACGAAAAAAATGGACGGACAAAAAAGTCGAGTATATCATGAGTTATAATAATTTTTTGAACTTTTTCATTTTTCATTTTTCGAATTTCAAATTTCTGTCCTCAAACGTATATTGACGTGCTGATTCCGAATCTTTGAACAAAAATGCAGAAAACTGATCAGAAATAATTTTGGCGCCAAAAAAACCGTTTGAATACTGATTCGGAGCTGACTAACTCGAGAACAGTTGGAGATAGACCAATTCTGCGAACGCCAATCGATTTAGAATGGCTGAATTACTATTTACTGAGAATTTGAACGAAAAAAATCGACGGACAAAAAAGTCGAGTACATCATGAGAGATCTCAAGAGAGATAATTTCTGAACTTTTTTATTTTTCATTTTTCGAATTTAAAATTTTGTCCTCGGACGTATTTTGACGTGCTGATTCCGAATCTTTGAACGAAAATGTCAAAAACTGATCAGATATATTTTTGGCGCCAAAAAAACCGTTTGAAAACTGATTCAGAGTTACCAACTCGAGAACGATTAGAGATAGACCAATTCTGCGAACGCCAATCGATTTAGTATGGCTGAATTAGTATTTACTGAGAATTTGAACGAAAAAAATCGACGAACAAAAAAGTCGAGTATATCATGAGAGATCTCGTGATGATAATTTCTGAAATTTTTTATTTTTCATTTTTCGAATTTAAAATTTTTGTTCTCAAACGTATTTTGACGAGCTGATTCCGAATCTTTGAACGAAAATGCAGAAAACTGATCAGAAATATTTTTGGCGCCAAAAAACCGTTTGAAAACTGATTCAGAGCTGACCAACTCGAGAACAGTTAGAGATAGACCAATTCTGCGAAAGCCAATCGATTCAAAATGACCGAATTAGTAATATCCGAGAATTTGAACGAAAAAAATCGACGGACAAAAAAGTCGAGAATATCATGAGAAATCTCGTGAGAGATAATTTCTGTAATTTTTTATTTTTCATTTTTCGAATTTCAAATTTTTCTTCTCAAACGTATTTTCACGAGCTGATTCCGAATCTTTGAACGAAAATGCAGAAAACTAATCAGAAATATTTTTGGCGCCAAAGAAACCGTTTGAAAACTGATTCAGAGCTGACCAACTCGAGAACGGTTAGAGATAGACCAATTCTGCGAACGCCAATCGATTTAGTATGGCTGAATTACTATTAACTGAGAATTTGAACGAAAAAAATCGACGGACAAAAAAGTCGATTATATCATGAGAGATCTCAAGAGAGATAATTTCTGAACTTTTTTATTTTTCATTTTTCGAATTTAAAATTTTTGTTCTCAAACGTATTTTGACGAGCTGATTCCGAATCTTTGAACGAAAATGCAGAAAACTGATCAGAAATATTTTTGGCGCCAAAAAAACCGTTTGAAAACTGATTCAGAGCTGACCAACTCGAGAACAGTTAGAGATAGACCAATTCTGCGAAAGCCAATCGATTCAAAATGACCGAATTAGTAAAATCCGAGAATTTGAACGAAAAAAATCGACGGACAAAAAAGTCGAGAATATCATGAGAAATCTCGTGAGAGATAATTTCTGTAATTTTTTATTTTTCATTTTTCGAATTTCAAATTTTTCTTCTCAAACGTATTTTCACGAGCTGATTCCGAATCTTTGAACGAAAATGCAGAAAACTAATCAGAAATATTTTTGGCGCCAAAGAAACCGTTTGAAAACTGATTCAGAGCTGACCAACTCGAGAACGGTTAGAGATAGACCAATTCTGCGAACGCCAATCGATTTAGTATGGCTGAATTACTATTAACTGAGAATTTGAACGAAAAAAATCGACGGACAAAAAAGTCGATTATATCATGAGAGATCTCAAGAGAGATAATTTCTGAACTTTTTTATTTTTCATTTTTCGAATTTCAAATTTTTCTTCTCAAACGTATTTTCACGAGCTGATTCCGAATCTTTGAACGAAAATGCAGAAAACTAATCAGAAATATTTTTGGCGCCAAATAAACCGTTTGAAAACTGATTCAGAGCTGACCAACTCGAGAACGGTTAGAGATAGACCAATTCTGCGAACGCCAATCGATTTAGTATGGCTGAATTACTATTAACTGAGAATTTGAACGAAAAAAATCGACGGACAAAAAAGTCGATTATATCATGAGAGATCTCAAGAGAGATAATTTCTGAACTTTTTTATTTTTCATTTTTTGAATTTCAAATTTTGTCCTCGGACGTATTTTGACGTGCTGATTCCGAATCTTCAAACGAAAATTTCGAAAACTGATCAGAAATATTTTTGGCGCCAAAAAAACCGTTTGAAAACTGATTCAGAGCTGACCAACTCGAAAACGGTTAGAGATAGACCAATTCTGCGAACGCCAATCGATTAAGTATGGCTGAATTAGTATTTACTGAGAATTTGAACGAAAAAAATCGACGGACAAAAAAGTCGAGTATATCATGAGAGATCTCAAGAGAGATAATTTCTGAACTTTTTTATTTTTCATTTTTCGAATGTCAGATTTCTGTACTCAAACGTATTTTGACGTGCTGATTCCGAATCTTCGAACGAAAATTTCGAAAACTGATCAGAAATATTTTTGGCGCCAAAAAAACCGTTTGAAAACTGATTCAGAGCTGACCAACTCGAGAACGGTTAGAGATAGACCAATTCTGCGAACGCCAATCGATTTAGAATGGCTGAATTACTATTTACTGATAATTTGAACGAAAAAAATCGACGGACAAAAAAGTCGAGTATATCATGAGAGATCTCAAGAGAGATAATTTCTGAACTTTTTTATTTTTCATTTTTCGAATTTCAAATTTCTGTCCTCAAACGTATTTTGACGTGCTGATTCCGAATCTTTGAACGAAAATGCAGAAAACTGATCAGAAATATTTTTGGCGCCAAAGAAACCGTTTGAAAACTGATTCAGAGCTGACCAACTCGAGAACGGTAAGAGATAGACCAATTCTGCGAACGCCAATCGATTTAGAATGGCTGAATTACTATTTACTGAGAATTTGAACGAAAATAATCGACGGACAAAAAAGTCGAGTAAATCATGAGAGATCTCAAGAGAGATAATTTCTGAACTTTTTTATTTTTTATTTTTCGAATTTCAAATTTTTGTTCTCAAACGTATTTTGACGTGCTGATTCCGAATCTTTGAACGAAAATGCAGAAAACTGATCAGAAATATTTTTGGCGCCAAAAAAACCGTTTGAATACTGATTCGGAGCTGACCAACTCGAGAACGGTTAGAGATAGACCAATTCTGCGAACGCCAATCGATTTAGAATGGCTGAATTACTATTTACTGAGAATTTGAACGGAAAAAATCGACGGACAAAAAAGTCGAGTATATCATGAGAGATCTCAAGAGAGATAATTTCTGAACTTTTTTATTTTTCATTTTTCGAATTTCAAATTTTTGTTCTCAAACGTATTTTGACGTGCTGACTCCGAATCTTCGAACGAAAATTTCGAAAACTGATCAGAAATATTTTTGGCGCCAAAAAAACCGTTTGAAAACTGATTCAGAGCTGACCAACTCAAGAACGGTTAGAGATAGACAAATTCTGCGAACGCCAATCGATTCAAAATGACCGAATTAGTAATATCCCAGAATTTGAACGAAAAAAATCGACGAACAAAAAAGTCGACTATATCATGAGAGATCTCAAGAGAAATAATTTCTGAACTTTTTTATTTTTCATTTTTTGAATTTCAAAATTTTGTCCTCGGACGTATTTTGACGTGCTGATTCCGAATCTTTGAACGAAAATGTCAAAAACTGATCAGAAATATTTTTGGCGCCAAAAAAACCGTTTGAAAACTGATTCAGAGCCGACCAACTCGAGAACGGTTAGAGATAGACCAATTCTGCGAACGCCAATCGATTTAGTATGGCTGATTTACTATATACTGAGAATTTGAACGAAAAAAATCGACGGACAAAAAAGTCGACTATAGCATGAGAGATCTCAAGAGAGATAATTTCTGAACTTCTTTATTTTTCATTTTTTGAATTCAAAAATTTTCTCTTCGGTCGTATTTTGACGTGCTGATTCCGAATCTTTGAACGATAATGTCGAAAACTGATCAGAAATATTTTTGGCTCCAAAAAAACCGTTTGAAAACTGATTCAGAGTTACCAACTCGAGAACCGTTAGAGATAGACCAATTCTGCGAACGCCAATCGATTTAGAATGGCTGAATTACTATTTACTGAGAATTTGAACGAAAAAAATCGAAGGACAAAAAAGTCGAGTATATCATGAGAGATCTCAAGAGAGATCATTTCTAAACTTTTTTATTTTTCATTTTTCGAATTTCAAATTTCTGTCCTCAAACGTATTTTGACGTGCTGATTCCGAATCTTGGAACGAAAATGCAGAAAACTAATCGGAAATATTTTTGGCGCCAAAAAACCGTTTGAATACTGATTCGGAGCTGACCATCTCGAGAACGGTTAGAGATAGACCAATTCTGCGAATGCCAATCGATTTAGAATGGCTGAATTACTATTTTCTGAGAATTTGAACGAAAAAAATCGACGGACAAAAAAGTCGAGTATATCATGAGAGATCTCAAGAGAGATAATTTCTGAACTTTTTTATTTTTCATTTTTCGAATTTCAAATTTCTGTCCTCAAACGTATTTTGACGTGCTGATTCCGAATCTTTGAACGAAAATTCAGAAAACTGATCAGAAATATTTTTGGCGCCAAAAAAACCGTTTGAAAACTGATTCAGAGCTGACCAACTCTAGAACGGTTAGAGATAGACCAATTCTGCGAACGCCAATCGATTTAGTATGGCTGAATTAGTATTTACTGAGAATTTGAACGAAAAAAATCGACGAACAAAAAAGTCGAGTATATCATGAGAGATCCCGTGATGATAATTTCTGAAATTTTTTATTTTTCATTTTTCGAATTTAAAATTTTTGTTCTCAAACGTATTTTGACGAGCTGATTCCGAATCTTTGAACGAAAATGCAGAAAACTGATCAGAAATATTTTTGGCGCCAAAAAAATCGTTTGAATACTGATTCGGAGCTGACCAACTCGAGAACGGTTAGAGATAGACCAATTCTGCGAACGCCAATCGATTTAGAATGGCTGAATTACTATTTACTGAGAATTTGAACGAAAATAATCGACGGACAAAAAAGTCGAGTAAATCATGAGAGATCTCAAGAGAGATAATTTCTGAACTTTTTTATTTTTCATTTTTCGAATTTCAAATTTTTGTTCTCAAACGTATTTTGACGTGCTGATTCCGAATCTTTGAACGAAAATGCAGAAAACTGATCAGAAATATTTTTGGCGCCAAAAAAACCGTTTGAATACTGATTCGGAGCTGACCAACTCGAGAACGGTTAGAGATAGACCAATTCTGCGAACGCCAATCGATTTAGAATGGCTGAATTACTATTTACTGAGAATTTGAACGAAAAAAATCGACGGACAAAAAAGTCGATTATGTCATGAGAGATCTCAAGAGAGATAATTTCTGAACTTTTTTATTTTTCATTTTTCGAATTTCAGACTTCTGTACTCAAACGTATTTTGACGTGCTGATTCCGAATCTTTGAACGAAAATGCAGAAAACTAATCGGAAATATTTTTGGCGCCAAAAAAACCGTTTGAATACTGATTCGGAGCTGACCAACTCGAGAACGGTTAGAGATAGACCAATTCTGCGAACGCCAATCGATTTAGAATGGCTGAATTACTATTTACTGAGAATTTGAACGAAAAAAATCGACGGACAAAAAAGTCGAGTATATCATGAGAGATCTCAAGAGAGATAATTTCTGAACTTTTTTATTTTTCATTTTTCGAATTTCAAATTTCTGTCCTCAAACGTATTTTGACATGCTGATTCCGAATCTTTGAACGAAAATGCAGAAAACTAATCAGAAATATTTTTGGCGCCAAAGAAACCGTTTGAAAACTGATTCAGAGCTGACCAACTCGAGAACGGTTAGAGATAGACCAATTCTGCGAACGCCAATTGATTTAGAATGGCTGAATTACTATTTACTGAGAATTTGAACGAAAAAAATCGACGGACAAAAAAGTCGAGTATATCATGAGAGATCTCAAGAGAGATCATTTCTGAACTTTTTTATTTTTCATTTTTCGAATTTCAAATTTCTGTCCTCAAACGTATTTTGACGTGCTGATTCCGAATCTTTGAACGAAAATGCAGAAAACTAATCGGAAATATTTTTGGCGCCAAAAAAACCGTTTGAATACTGATTCGGAGCTGACCAACTCGAGAACGGTTAGAGATAGACCAATTCTGCGAACGCCAATCGATTTAGAATGGCTGAATTACTATTTACTGAGAATTTGAACGAAAAAAATCGACGGACAAAAAAGTCGATTATGTCATGAGAGATCTCAAGAGAGATAATTTCTGAACTTTTTTATTTTTCATTTTTCGAATTTCAGACTTCTGTACTCAAACGTATTTTGACGTGCTGATTCCGAATCTTTGAACGAAAATGCAGAAAACTAATCGGAAATATTTTTGGCGCCAAAAAAACCGTTTGAATACTGATTCGGAGCTGACCAACTCGAGAACGGTTAGAGATAGACCAATTCTGCGAACGCCAATCGATTTAGAATGGCTGAATTACTATTTACTGAGAATTTGAACGAAAATAATCGACGGACAAAAAAGTCGAGTAAATCATGAGAGATCTCAAGAGAGATAATTTCTGAACTTTTTTATTTTTCATTTTTCGAATTTCAAATTTTTGTTCTCAAACGTATTTTGACGTGCTGATTCCGAATCTTTGAACGAAAATGCAGAAAACTGATCAGAAATATTTTTGGCGCCAAAAAAACCGTTTGAATACTGATTCGGAGCTGACCAACTCGAGAACGGTTAGAGATAGACCAATTCTGCGAACGCCAATCGATTTAGAATGGCTGAATTACTATTTACTGAGAATTTGAACGAAAAAAATCGACGGACAAAAAAGTCGATTATGTCATGAGAGATCTCAAGAGAGATAATTTCTGAACTTTTTTATTTTTCATTTTTCGAATTTCAGACTTCTGTACTCAAACGTATTTTGACGTGCTGATTCCGAATCTTTGAACGAAAATGCAGAAAACTAATCGGAAATATTTTTGGCGCCAAAAAAACCGTTTGAATACTGATTCGGAGCTGACCAACTCGAGAACGGTTAGAGATAGACCAATTCTGCGAACGCCAATCGATTTAGAATGGCTGAATTACTATTAACTGAGAATTTGAACGAAAAAAATCGACGGACAAAAAAGTCGAGTATATCATGAGAGATCTCAAGAGAGATAATTTCTGAACTTTTTTATTTTTCATTTTTCGAATTTCAAATTTCTGTCCTCAAACGTATTTTGACATGCTGATTCCGAATCTTTGAACGAAAATGCAGAAAACTGATCAGAAATATTTTTGGCGCCAAAGAAACCGTTTGAAAACTGATTCAGAGCTGACCAACTCGAGAACGGTTAGAGATAGACCAATTCTGCGAACGCCAATTGATTTAGAATGGCTGAATTACTATTTACTGAGAATTTGAACGAAAAAAATCGACGGACAAAAAAGTCGAGTATATCATGAGAGATCTCAAGAGAGATCATTTCTGAACTTTTTTATTTTTCATTTTTCGAATTTCAAATTTCTGTCCTCAAACGTATTTTGACGTGCTGATTCCGAATCTTTGAACGAAAATGCAGAAAACTAATCGGAAATATTTTTGGCGCCAAAAAAACCGTTTGAATACTGATTCGGAGCTGACCAACTCGAGAACGGTTAGAGATAGACCAATTCTGCGAACGCCAATCGATTTAGAATGGCTGAATTACTATTTACTGAGAATTTGAACGAAAAAAATCGACGGACAAACAAGTCGAGTATATCATGAGAGATCTCAAGAGAGATAATTTCTGAACTTTTTTATTTTTCATTTTTCGAATTTAAAATTTTGTCCTCGGACGTATTTTGACGTGCTGATTCCGAATCTTTGAACGAAAATGTCAAAAACTGATCAGAAATATTTTTGGCGCCAAAAAAACCGTTTGAAAACTGATTCAGAGTCACCAACTCGAGAACGATTAGAGATAGACCAATTCTGCGAACGCCAATCGATTTAGTATGGCTGAATTAGTATTTACTGAGAATTTGAACGAAAAAAATCGACGAACAAAAAAGTCGAGTATATCATGAGAGATCTCGTGATGATAATTTCTGAAATTTTTTATTTTTCATTTTTCGAATTTAAAATTTTTGTTCTGATTCCGAATCTTTGAACGAAAATGCAGAAAACTAATCGGAAATATTTTTGGCGCCAAAAAAACCGTTTGAATACTGATTCGGAGCTGACCAACTCAAGAACGGTTAGAGATAGACCAATTCTGCGAACGCCAATCGATTTAGAATGGCTGAATTACTATTTACTGAGAATTTGAACGAAAAAAATCGACGGACAAAAAAGTCGAGTATATCATGAGAGATCTCAAGAGAGATAATTTCTGAACTTTTTTATTTTTCATTTTTCGAATTTCAAATTTCTGTCCTCAAACGTATTTTGACATGCTGATTCCGAATCTTTGAACGAAAATGCAGAAAACTGATCAGAAATATTTTTGGCGCCAAAGAAACCGTTTGTATTTACTGAGAATTTGAACGAAAAAAATAGACGAACAAAAAAGTCGAGTATATCATGAGAGATCTCGTGATGATAATTTCTGAAATTTTTTATTTTTCATTTTTCGAATTTAAAATTTTTGTTCTCAAACGTATTTTGACGAGCTGATTCCGAATCTTTGAACGAAAATGCAGAAAACTGATCAGAAATATTTTTGGCGCCAAAAAAACCGTTTGAATACTGATTCGGAGCTGACCAACTCGAGAACGGTTAGAGATAGACCAATTCTGCGAACGCCAATCGATTTAGAATGGCTGAATTACTATTTACTGAGAATTTGAACGAAAAAAATCGACGGACAAAAAAGTCGATTATATCATGAGAGATCTCAAGAGAGATAATTTCTGAACTTTTTTATTTTTCATTTTTCGAATTTAAAATTTTGTCCTCGGACGTATTTTGACGTGCTGATTCCGAATCTTTGAACGAAAATGTCAAAAACTGATCAGAAATATTTTTGGCGCCAAAAAAACCGTTTGAAAACTGATTCAGAGTTACCAACTCGAGAACGATTAGAGATAGACCAATTCTGCGAACGCCAATCGATTTAGTATGGCTGAATTAGTATTTACTGAGAATTTGAACGAAAAAAATCGACGAACAAAAAAGTCGAGTATATCATGAGAGATCTCGTGATGATAATTTCTGAAATTTTTTATTTTTCATTTTTCGAATTTAAAATTTTTGTTCTCAAACGTATTTTGACGAGCTGATTCCGAATCTTTGAACGAAAATGCAGAAAACTGATCAGAAATATTTTTGGCGCCAAAAAAACCGTTTGAATACTGATTCGGAGCTGACCAACTCGAGAACGGTTAGAGATAGACCAATTCTGCGAACGCCAATCGATTTAGAATGGCTGAATTACTATTTACTGAGAATTTGAACGAAAAAAATCGACGGACAAAAAAGTCGATTATATCATGAGAGATCTCAAGAGAGATAATTTCTGAACTTTTTTATTTTTCATTTTTCGAATTTCAGACTTCTGTACTCAAACGTATTTTGACGTGCTGATTCCGAATCTTTGAACGAAAATGCAGAAAACTAATCGGAAATATTTTTGGCGCCAAAAAAACCGTTTGAATACTGATTCGGAGCTGACCAACTCGAGAACGGTTAGAGATAGACCAATTCTGCGAACGCCAATCGATTTAGAATGGCTGAATTACTATTTACTGAGAATTTGAACGAAAAAAATCGACGGACAAAAAAGTCGAGTATATCATGAGAGATCTCAAGAGAGATAATTTCTGAACTTTTTTATTTTTCATTTTTCGAATTTCAAATTTCTGTCCTCAAACGTATTTTGACATGCTGATTCCGAATCTTTGAACGAAAATGCAGAAAACTGATCAGAAATATTTTTGGCGCCAAAGAAACCGTTTGAAAACTGATTCAGAGCTGACCAACTCGAGAACGGTTAGAGATAGACCAATTCTGCGAACGCCAATTGATTTAGAATGGCTGAATTACTATTTACTGAGAATTTGAACGAAAAAAATCGACGGACAAAAAAGTCGAGTATATCATGAGAGATCTCAAGAGAGATCATTTCTGAACTTTTTTATTTTTCATTTTTCGAATTTCAAATTTCTGTCCTCAAACGTATTTTGACGTGCTGATTCCGAATCTTTGAACGAAAATGCAGAAAACTAATCGGAAATATTTTTGGCGCCAAAAAAACCGTTTGAATACTGATTCGGAGCTGACCAACTCGAGAACGGTTAGAGATAGACCAATTCTGCGAACGCCAATCGATTTAGAATGGCTGAATTACTATTTACTGAGAATTTGATCGAAAAAAATCGACGGACAAACAAGTCGAGTATATCATGAGAGATCTCAAGAGAGATAATTTCTGAACTTTTTTATTTTTCATTTTTCGAATTTAAAATTTTGTCCTCGGACGTATTTTGACGTGCTGATTCCGAATCTTTGAACGAAAATGTCAAAAACTGATCAGAAATATTTTTGGCGCCAAAAAAACCGTTTGAAAACTGATTCAGAGTTACCAACTCGAGAACGATTAGAGATAGACCAATTCTGCGAACGCCAATCGATTTAGTATGGCTGAATTAGTATTTACTGAGAATTTGAACGAAAAAAATCGACGAACAAAAAAGTCGAGTATATCATGAGAGATCTCGTGATGATAATTTCTGAAATTTTTTATTTTTTATTTTTCGAATTTAAAATTTTTGTTCTCAAACGTATTTTGACGAGCTGATTCCGAATCTTTGAACGAAAATGCAGAAAACTAATCGGAAATATTTTTGGCGCCAAAAAAACCGTTTGAATACTGATTCGGAGCTGACCAACTCGAGAACGGTTAGAGATAGACCAATTCTGCGAACGCCAATCGATTTAGTATGGCTGAATTACTATTTACTGAGAATTTGAACGAAAAAAATCGACGGACAAAAAAGTCGAGTATATCATGAGAGATCTCAAGAGAGATAATTTCTGAACTTTTTTATTTTTCATTTTTCGAATTTAAAATTTTGTCCTCGGACGTATTTTGACGTGCTGATTCCGAATCTTTGAACGAAAATGTCAAAAACTGATCAGAAATATTTTTGGCGCCAAAAAAACCGTTTGAAGACTGATTCATAGTTACCAACTCGAGAACGGTTAGAGATAGACCAATTCTGCGAACGCCAATCGATTTAGAATGGCTGAATTACTATTTACTGAAAATTTGAACGAAAAAAATCGAAGGACAAAAAAGTCGAGTATATCATGAGAGATCTCAAGAGAGATCATTTCTGAACTTTTTTATTTTTCATTTTTCGAATTTCAAATTTCTGTCCTCAAACGTATTTTGACGTGCTGATTCCGAATCTTGGAACTAAAATGCAGAAAACTAATCGGAAATATTTTTGGCGCCAAAAAAACCGTTTGAATACTGATTCGGAGCTGACCATCTCGAGAACGGTTAGAGATAGACCAATTCTGCGAACGCCAATCGATTTAGAATGGCTGAATTACTATTTCTGAGAGTTTGAACGAAAAAAATCGACGGACAAAAAAGTCGAGTATATCATGAGAGATCTCAAGAGAGATAATTTCTGAACTTTTTTATTTTTCATTTTTCGAATTTCAAATTTCTGTCCTCAAACGTATTTTGACGTGCTGATTCCGAATCTTTGAACGAAAATTCAGAAAACTGATCAGAAATATTTTTGGCGCCAAAAAAACCGCTTGAAAACTGATTCCGAGCTGACCAACTCGAGAACGATTAGAGATAGACCAATTCTGCGAACGCCAATCGATTTAGAATGGCTGAATTACTAATTACTGAGAATTTGAACGAAAATAATCGACGGACAAAAAAGTCGAGTAAATCATGAGAGATCTCAAGAGAGATAATTTCTGAACTTTTTTATTTTTCATTTTTCGAATTTCAAATTTTTGTTCTCAAACGTATTTTGACGTGCTGATTCCGAATCTTTGAATGAAAATGCAGAAAACTGATCAGAAATATTTTTGGCGCCAAAAAAACCGTTTGAATACTGATTCGGAGCTGACCAACTCGAGAACGGTTAGAGATAGACCAATTCTGCGAACGCCAATCGATTTAGAATGGCTGAATTACTATTTACTGAGAATTTGAACGAAAAAAATCGACGGACAAAAAAGTCGATTATATCATGAGAGATCCCAAGAGAGATAATTTCTGAACTTTTTTATTTTTCATTTTTTTGAATTTCAAATTTTGTCCTCGGACGTATTATGACGTGCTGATTCGGAATCTTCGAACGAAAATTTCGAAAACTGATCAGAAATATTTTTGGCGACAAAAAAACCGTTTGAAAACTGATTCAGAGCTGACCAACTCAAGAACGGTTAGAGATAGACAAATTCTGCGAACGCCAATCGATTCAAAATGACCGAATTAGTAATATCCCAGAATTTGAACGAAAAAAATCGACGAACAAAAAAGTCGACTATATCATGAGAGATCTCAAGAGAAATAATTTCTGAAATTTTTTATTTTTCATTTTTTGAATTTCAAAATTTTGTCCTCGGACGTATTTTGACGTGCTGATTCCGAATCTTTGAACGAAAATGTCAAAAACTGATACGAAATATTTTTGGCGCCAAAAAAACCGTTTGAAAACTGATTCAGAGTTACCAACTCGAGAACGGTTAGAGATAGACCAATTCTGCGAACGCCAATCGATTTAGTATGGCTGATTTACTATATACTGAGAATTTGAACGAAAAAAATCGACGGACAAAAAAGTCGACTATAGCATGAGAGATCTCAAGAGAGATAATTTCTGAACTTTTTTATTTTTCATTTTTTGAATTCAAAAATTTTCTCCTCGGTCGTATTTTGACGTGCTGATTCCGAATCTTTGAACGATAATGTCGAAAACTGATCAGAAATATTTTTGGCGCCAAAAAAACCGTTTGAAAACTGATTCAGAGTTACCAACTCGAGAACGGTTAGAGATAGACCAATTCTGCGAACGCCAATCGATTTAGTATGGCTGATTTACTATATACTGAGAATTTGAACGAAAAAAATCGACGGACAAAAAAGTAGACTATAGCATGAGAGATCTCAAGAGAGATAATTTCTGAACTTTTTTATTTTTCATTTTTTGAATTCAAAAATTTTCTCCTCGGTCGTATTTTGACGTGCTGATTCCGAATCTTTGAACGATAATGTCGAAAACTGATCAGAAATATTTTTGGCGCCAAAAAAACCGTTTGAAAACTGATTCAGAGCCGACCAACTCGAGAACGGTTAGAGATAGACCAATTCTGCGAACGCCAATCGATTTAGTATGGCTGATTTACTATATACTGAGAATTTGAACGAAAAAAATCGACGGACAAAAAAGTCGACTATAGCATGAGAGATCTCAAGAGAGATAATTTCTGAACTTTTTTATTTTTCATTTTTTGAATTCAAAAATTTTCTCCTCGGTCGTATTTTGACGTGCTGATTCCGAATCTTTGAACGATAATGTCGAAAACTGACCAGAAATATTTTTGGCGCCAAAAAAACCGTTTGAAAACTGTTACCAACTCGAGAACGGTTAGAGATAGACCAATTCTGCGAACGCCAATCGATTTAGAATGGCTGAATTACTATTTACTGAGAATTTGAACGAAAAAAATCGAAGGACAAAAAAGTCGAGTATATCATGAGAGATCTCAAGAGAGATCATTTCTGAACTTTTTTATTTTTCATTTTTCGAATTTCAAATTTCTGTCCTCAAACGTATTTTGACGTGCTGATTCCGAATCTTGGAACGAAAATGCAGAAAACTAATCGGAAATATTTTTGGCGCCAAAAAAACCGTTTGAATACTGATTCGGAGCTGACCATCTCGAGAACGGTTAGAGATAGACCAATTCTGTGAACGCCAATCGATTTAGAATGGCTGAATTACTATTTTCTGAGAATTTGAACGAAAAAAATCGACGGACAAAAAAGTCGAGTATATCATGAGAGATCTCAAGAGAGATAATTTCTGAACTTTTTTATTTTTCATTTTTCGAATTTCAAATTTCTGTCCTCAAACGTATTTTGACGTGCTGATTCCGAATCTTTGAACGAAAATTCAGAAAACTGATCAGAAATATTTTTGGCGCCAAAAAAACCGTTTGAAAACTGATTCAGAGCTGACCCACTCGAGAACGGTTAGAGATAGACCAATTCTGCGAACGCCAATCGATTTAGTATGGCTGAATTAGTATATTCTGAGGATTTGAACAAAAAAAATTGACGGACAAAAAAGTCGAGTATATCATGAGAGATCTCAAGAGAGATAATTTCTGAACTTTTTTATTTTTCATTTTTCGAATTTCAAAATTTTGTCGTCGGACGTATTTTTACGTGCTGATTCCGAATCTTTGAACGAAAATGGCAAAAACTTGTCAGAAATATTTTTGGCGACAAAAAAACCGTTTGAAAACTGATTCAGAGTTACCAACTCGAGAACGGTTAGAGATAGACCAATTCTGCGAACGCCAATCGATTTAGAATGGCTGAATTACTATTTACTGAGAATTTGAACGAAAAAAATCGACGGACAAAAAAGTCGAGTATATCATGAGAGATCTCAAGAGAGATAATTTCTGAACTTTTTTATTTTTCATTTTTCGAATTTCAAATTTCTGTCCTCAAACGTATTTTGACGTGCTGATTCCGAATCTTTGAACGAAAATTCAGAAAACTGATCAGAAATATTTTTGGCGCCAAAAAAACCGTTTGAAAACTGATTCAGAGCTGACCAACTCGAGAACGGTTAGAGATAGACCAATTCTGCGAACGCCAATCGATTTAGTATGGCTGAATTAGTATATTCTGAGGATTTGAACAAAAAAAATTGACGGACAAAAAAGTCGAGTATATCATGAGAGATCTCAAGAGAGATAATTTCTGAACTTTTTTATTTTTCATTTTTCGAATTTCAAAATTTTGTCGTCGGACGTATTTTTACGTGCTGATTCCGAATCTTTGAACGAAAATGGCAAAAACTTGTCAGAAATATTTTTGGCGACAAAAAAACCGTTTGAAAACTGATTCAGAGCTGACCAACTCGAGAATGGTTAGAGATAGACCAATTCTGCGAACGCCAATCGATTTAGAATGGCTGAATTAGTATATGCTGAGGATTTGAACAAAAAAAATTGACGGACAAAAAGTCGAATATATCTTAATAAGAAAATTTTGTAAACTTTTTTATTTTTCATTTTTATAATTTTAAATTTTTGTCCATGAACATATTTCAACGTGCTGATTCCGAATATTTTAACGAAAATGTAGAAAACTCATCGGAAATATTTTTGGCGCCAAAAAAACCATTTGAAAACTGATTCAGAGCTTGTCATCTCAAGAACGGTTAGTGATAGACCAATTCTGCGAATGCTAATCGATTCAGAATGGCCGAATCAATATATATACTGAGAATTTGAAAAAAAAAAGTGACGAACAAAAAAGTCAAGTTTATCATAATAATCACAAATTTTAAATTCTCCCGGATTATCCGTATCCAAGTACTTTAGCGACTCGATACTAATCTTGAAACATGTATTTTCAAAACTATAGAAAATTAGGGAACCTACCTCACCTCATGGTCACCCGGTATATCGTAATATAAATTGACAAGTTGTTATGGTAAATTTACTTGTCCCCGATTCCTAAATTTCGAAAATGGATATCAGTAACAGTTTCATTCATTTCATATTCTTAGGCAATAAATACTTGAAACTTTCATTAAAAAAAATCACCCTAAAAAGAAAATCGACCCTGACACACACAAATATCGTGTGATGTTTAAAAATCTTCCCTCAATTATGTAATAAAAGTAATTAAAAAAAATACATATTTCAATTATAGTTAACTTACCGACTTTTGAATAGATGAGCTGTAAAATCAAAGGTCTCCTAGTTACAATTCCAGATCCTCTCGGCAGAAAATCTCTAGAACAAAACAGATCATTAACGGAATTGCGTGGAAAGTTTTAGAAATCGATTTTATGGTGATTATTAGGTTATGAAAACCTCATATAGTTATCATCACTCCATAATTATTTTTTATAATAAAATATTTGCAACAATTCCGCTCACAACTTGTTTGTGTATGGGTACGGTAAACACAAATTTTACGAACTATTTTGTTTATTCGCATAAAAATGTTTTTTCAAGTCGTAAATGCAGTGAGTAACAATTTTTCAGCTTGAAATCAGCGAAAAATTATTTCTACTCAATACGAAATTCGAATACTTAATCAGTTTCTAAATATTATTTCTAATGAAATATTTGAATTAATTTCACATTTGTCAAGAAGTGAAGAATGTAATGTTATAATTCATTTTACATGAAACTTTCAGGCGATAAATGGAATAAGTTGATTTTTGAGGAGATTGTTGATATATAAAACAAAAATAGTATCGAAGAAATAGAAATAAATGTTTTGTGCAGTTCAAACGAATGGCTAAGATTTAAATGACAACACTTCCTGATAATGGTTCAATCTGTTGCTCATTTGTGTCCCTTGAGCAAAAAATCAAATTGACCAGTTTATTCTGTCTACGTTGGGTTAGTTCAGCTCAGGTAAGGTAATACTTATTTTACACATTTTTAACTCAGTTTGCAAACAGCTGTCTTGTCATTTGAACTTCCCGCCATTATAGTGACCAATCACATACCGTGTGCCTAGTGTATTTCACTGTCATCTATTTGGAAGTTTGGTCTACTTTAACTCTTGCGTTCAATCAGGTATGGTAAAGCTTGTTTTTACAACATAGTCAAATACCATTGACCTTATGGAGTGCAGCACCCACAAACACACATTGAAACTTTTAGATTGTGTCTAAAAAAGAGCCATTCGTCTCGTCGGTGATACTTCGCTGACAAGCTCGCTCACTTCTGCACAACGTTGGCATTTGAAATAATTAGTAGCTACTTACTTATTAATAGGTAAAATTCCAAAATAAAATTGTTAGGACTTGAATTAGTGATTTGATCATTCATAGTCATCTAGATTAAAAAATAAATAAAAAAAGAGTTTGGTCAAGAAAAGTGACAAATGACACATGGCTGTATTCAGAATGTCAAATGGGGACAAATTAAGTGAAAATATACCTGGTGTCTAATTGAAAAATCGATAGTTTATATGATAGTCGGTGGGACCCAAAAAGTTGTATGAAGCAGAGTCACTTGTAACAAATCCTGCAAATTTCCTTGCACTATCTGCAAAACCGCTCTAACACCCAATTTGGTAATTATTCGGTTTGAAAGAGTCATCGAATTTTCAAAAAAAAATGTGCAGCTTCCGTATTTCGGTCTCCTCTACAACAAATCCAAATGAAATTTTTGGCGGTCACTATTTTCGAAGACACAGGTCCATTTTGTTGTGGATTTTCACCATTTGACAGATCGAATTTCTGTTATTAAAAATTCACAAAATATGTCTATTTTTCAACCAAAACACCACACACGTACTTATTTACTTGTTTTCAGTACTTTTTTTGCAGAAAAACTACCACTTTTTGCAAAATTCACACTTCTTCAAAACGTTAACAAATTGTAATCAACATTGAATGACTGATATTTTTATTCATCAAGTTGGTATCACTTTTATGATTCGGTTTTCGTCGGATCTCGTTTACGTTTTAGGTCAGGTTAGGCTCCCTTCGCTTGCCCTTATTACGTACCGACCTAACTGCACACAGATCCAATCTTTTAAGACAAAAGAAGGGAAAACAACCTACCCACCCAACTTACCTATCCTACTTAACCTGCCCTACCTAACTTATCCTACCTAACCTAACGTACCTACCCAACCTAAGCTAAACGGTACGTGCTCGCTGCGCTAGCCGTCGTTAGGCTCGTTTGCTCACCCTGAAACTCAAATATTTCATTAAATTTGATATTTGAATTCGAAAAGACGATGTTAGCCGAGATCTCACGAGAGTCGACGCAAGAACAATATCATACTCATATCACCAACAGTGATATCTAAAAAACACCAAAAATTCGGTGTTGAACAATGACAGTTCTATTTTTTAACAACGTTTCGAAGAAGCGAACATTTTTCAAAAAGTGGTAGTTTTTTCTGCAAAAAAGTACTGAAAACAAGTAAATAAGGACGTGTGTGGTGTTTTGGTTGAAAAATAGACATATTTTGAGAATTTTTAATAACAGAAATTAGATCTGTCAAATGGTGACAATCCACAACAAAATGGACCTGTATCTTCAAATATAGTCGTGACCGCTAAAAATTTAATTTGGATTTTTTTGTAGAGGAGACCGAAATACGTAAGTTGCAATTTTTTTTTTGAAAATTCGATTGCTCTCTCTATAACTGAATATTTACATAAAATTCTTCAAAGATATAACGTCATATACCCTTATAGGTATTTCGTCATACGTCATACCTACTACTCTCGGTGAATAAAAAAATCTTTAACGGAATCCCGCTCAAACTCCCACTGAATCTTCTCTGTTTATATCATAGCTATAATAATCGTTGACTTCAATTAATTGGACCTGCAGGTTAAGTAATTTAATTAAAACATGAAGTTCCTCAATATGAAAAGAGAAATGAATTCAGTAAAATTTCTAGAAAGTAAGAGTTATCTAGTGCCTACCTGCCTACAAAATTTTCCAAAACGGAACTTTTTCCCGCTGATTGTCCTCCCACCACGGCAATTTGTGGCAAATCCAGAGTTAAATGAACCCCTAGCTGCGTGAAGGCGTCTTGCAACTTGTTCACTATTGGAATCAGCTGTTCCATGCCCGTATTGCCAGCCATTTCGCACTTTCTTTCACATTTGCTTTCAACTGTTAACTGGCGAATATTTTCGAGGAACAACTAATCACAGCCTTCTTTATTTACAAAATGAAATAAGTAGTCTCTGGAACGAACATACACTGCACACACTGATTAATTATTGTTCGACTGGAGCCTCTGAGTCACATGGATTTTGTTAAAACTGACATCAAACGCCCGATGTTTCAGATAAGAAAGTCTCATTAAACTAGACATTTTTACTGTCTATAATGTTTTATCTGCGATATCGTTTACGAGATAATCTCAGATTTCGCCTCATTGCACGGTGGTACGTGCAGTAATAAACAACTTTTAAACTTTTTTGTAATAACAAATGCGTGACGTCATGAGATGATTACATCAAGTATTATTGGTTGCCTAGTTTTATAGGTATAGGTATAGGTCGAAGTGAATTGTTTTGTTTTACCATTGAATGTATGGATGTACCAGAGTCCACGCCAGATGGCTTCATATTTTACTCACGCCCACTCAGTTTTTGGCCGTCAGGACAAATGAGTAAATCATGGGCGTACCATGAAGGGAGAAACATGAAAATAATAATAATGATAATAATATTGTGAGTCCGCACGAAGAGTACCGAGAATGCATTCTCTGTGATACGTGAATTAATATCTTCTCACGAAGACGGTGGCAAAACTGTGGAATTTATAAAACATAAAAGTTAGGTATCAATTATTTCGAGTTCGGTCTGCCTCTTGGAGGTGATAACAGTTTTTCGCTTTATATCTCCTCATACTACCTGAAATTCACAAAAACTCATATACAATAGGTTTTATTTTGAAAGTATAAAATATATAATTTATTACACAATATTAATAGTTATACAGAAAATTTCATAAAGATAACAGATTGTTCAATCACTTGGTTATCGAAGAATTTTAACTACCTACCTAATTATAGGGAAGTAAACTGTGTCTATCTGGAACTGGTGGGGGGGGTGGGGACGTACTTGGAGGAGGGGGCGGCGCCGGCCTCGAAAACACTGGCGGTGGAGTTGACAGTCGATGACCTATAAATTAATAATTATTATTATAAATTGACTTTATTTTTGTATCGTACACAGTACACTACAGCTAGTCAGTTCGTTGATGAGGCGAAGTTCAGTCTCTTCTATTTTAACGATATAGTATGTAATTCCCTGCCAAAAATATCTCGTAGAGACTGATAAAAAAAATATAAGAGAATTTATGAGATCCAAGTTGGAAAGTGAAACCGCAAATCGGTATAGAGCCATATTCGATATTCATCAGTATTTAAAAGACATTACAGAAGATACATATTCCTTTAATTTCTAATGGCATTTCCCAACGTAAATCTATGATATTTGAATGTATTTTTAGCCATAACTGTTATCATAGATTTCTGAGATGAATCCTACATGTTTCTATGAAGTTTGAAAATGAATGAGAATATATGAGATTTTATAGCAGTCACATGATTATTTAAAAATAAATAAATGATAATCTGCGAGATTGTTCCTGGCACGTTCCATATGAAGATAATAAATCCAATGGATATTATATGCACTAAAACACATATAGAAATAATAAAGTCTTTTCAACTTCAACTGCTGTGTAAATTTACATATTTTATATTATTTTTATCAGCAGTGCTGATAGGATGAGGAACTTTAAGTGTGACACTGTATATTAGAAAAAGGAAGGGTCCTAGAACCGATCCTTGTAGAACTTCCATGTAGCTACGGAAGAATGAGATTAAGACGATTGCTTGGGTACCGAAAAAATATTGCTGGAACTCCTATTTTAGCCGTAATATTCGAGTTGTGCATGAACTAGAATCTGGATTGTCAAAAGCTTATAAGTGAAGGGATCTCGCATTATGGTGAGGTTACAGTGTGAAATCATTAAATTTCCATAGATTTTTTGAGGGTTTGTAATATTATTATCATTATTATTCGAAAGTATTACTTTTCTTTGTAACAACCAGGGGCACAGGTGTAACTGCTCTTGATGAATAAACCCTTTCATCTTCAACATCCCTTGGACCTTTGGTGGAAATGTTTATAGCACAGTCTCCTATTATATCCAACGCTGACTTACAAGCTTGGAAAATCGCCATCTTCTCTTCTCGTCGCTCAACTTCTTCTGGTGATTCTTCCAATAAATCAATCTGGAATTTCAGTAAAAAAAAATCTGACAACTGAATACATGCTTTACGGATAGACCAATTCAACGTAATATTATGTTCCAAACGGTTGAATATATTTTATAGATATTTTGTATTTTAATTCATCAATGTAGCGATCCTAAGAATTGACGCTTTGTTTTTTTTGTTAGCCCACGAAAAATAGATCATTTTGTACATTGCTGATGTTATGGTGTAGGTATGTGTGTGTGTCTTACCTGATCCTCATGAACGTACACATGAGTAAGAAGCTCTTCGAATATATATTTTTTGGCATTATTGATAACCATACAAGTGATGGCCTTCGGTACTAAATCTTTGATAGATTTTGTTACTATGGACATATAGCTATCGACCAGATTTCTTATTATCTCTACTTGTCTCTTCAGTTGAGGGTCTATTTCTCGCACAACCTGAAATGAATTGAAACATTTTCTTTTTTTCAAAGTTCTTCGTCTTGTTCTGGATCACTCGGTACAATAATTCCGTTAATATCGAATTGGCTTTACCTCATATGCTTCTTCTGACTGTTCATTCTTCTGCAGTTTCTCTGGATAGACACCCGCTCTCAAGAACGATGCTTTCCACGAATCCATATCATCTACTGAATTACAGCCTAGTTCCAATTGTTTATAATCCTTGAAAGAATAATACATAAAAGAAACATACAGCTGTAGGGTTTCATTCGATCTCTTCAATAGTTCAAGTTTTATTTATACAGAGTGTCTCAAAAAAGCGCAGCGAGTTCATAAAGAAGGTTTTTTTTTATTTTGTCTAAGCGTGAACTTTGTTGACAATAATATTTATCATTATAATTTCTTAGTTTGATACTAATTCATTGCAAGCAGAAAAAATGGACTCCAGCAGATTATTTAAACGATATATGATATATCATACAACTGATCAAACAAATTAATAAACAAGTCTGATCACAGCTCGTGTAATTCGTGTAAAAGTGAACGTTTAGGTGTGAGGGGGGAAAAGAGATGCAACCGAAGACTGAGTGGTAGATATACTTAGCTACATTTTGGCCACCGCTTGCGTTTTATTGAGCTGTGCTTTGGCTACACTTCACTATCTCTGTTGGGCTGGGCCAGATATCTCTCATTGTACACTATACTTTTTCTACTACCATCTGAATCATAAACAAATCTGTAATATTTTAATAAAACTTTTTATCATAAACTTTTCCCTCCCCCCTTGGTGAGATATCCCCCATCCCCTAATCTCACGCGAAATTTTCTAACTGCATATTTGTAATCTAAATGAGTTAATCTGTGATCAATTGCATTAGATTTATTGATTTTTTTTTAATTTAAGACTAGTTAAGACATAGACAAAGGAAAAACATTTAGCATTAGACCTTAGTTTATACGACAGCCGGAAATGCCGCTAGCTGCCGGTCTATTACCTTGTACACATTAGCACCACTCGGATAAAAGAGAGCAAACGTCGGCTTTCTGTTCATGAACCCGCTCTCGGCGTCTCTCATCTTCAGCTTGTTCAACGGTAGAATATACTGGATTTCTTTTTTGGTGTCGTCCTTGTACCATGCCAAGCTATCCGAAGATAAGACGAACCAAAAGCTCCTTCCTTTGATGATACTGAAGTTTTGGAGAATCATGTAACCCTTGCGGATGACTTGAATCCCGAGGTTCTCGTTGTGACCTTTGCGGATGACTTGAATCCCGAGGTTCTCGTTGTGACCTTTGCGGATGACTTGAATCCCGAGGTTCTCGTTGTGGACTGTCGTGGACTTTTGGGCTTGGTTCTCTGCACTACAAGGTAATGTTATCGATACTCAAATGTGAACTTGAATTCGTAAAAAAATCTTTTAATAGTATATTGTATAATGAGCATGAAATGGCATACATATCCCACGAGTGGGTATATGAAATTTTGTAGTACTATGCATAACTTTTAAAATGTTGCCAATATTCCCGTGTTATAGCAGCGTATGCACTTTTCAATTACAGAGTATCCTCTTAGGTTGTGGAAAGGTCCATCGTAATTCTAATTCATTCATCCTACAAAGAGTTTCCAGGAGCTATGAAAGCTCTCAATGATGTCGTTTTCTATTACTCATAAAAAAAAGAGAAAAGAGTAAAGAATTATCAATCAATTAAATATTCCGTGTGTACTTTTGGAACATTGTTAGCAAATAATATTTACTCACTTTGCAAATCCTACGAAATCCTCGTGATTGGTATTCATATAGGATAGCTGAATATTGATATAATTTTCCAGTTGATCTCTACATATTTTCTCTCTCTTCCTCACATGCGTTAATATTATTCTTTCTACCACTTCTCGAAGACGTGGAAACCGAGACATCTGAAATAAAAAAACATCTCAACCGAAACGTGGCAAGACCCTTAGACAAATTAGTTGGTATCTAAACACCGAATGACGTGGATGGAAAAGTAAAAACAAATAAGCGAAATAATCGTACCTGCTCTGTGCAAATGTATATGATATTCAGGAGCTCCGTTATAACTAAATCAACACATTTCAGGCAAGGATCTTTCAGTCGTGCTATCTGCTTTTTAACAATAGCATCGAATGCTAAATCTGGTGTGAAGAGGCCAATCTGAAATCAGAAAAAATCGCATGGTGTAAAACACACCTAACACCGTAGCGGCTTGTGAACTCACCCTAACGCCGTGAGTGTTCGCTATGGCGATGGCGATTTCATTCCGTAATTCGTTTTCGTCGAATCCCATTTTAACGATTTCGAAAGGGAATTTTTCGTGAAATATGCAGTTGATTTTTGCGCCGCCAGATAGTTCTGTCACGTTTACTTCGTCTGGTCCCGAGCCTTCCAGTACTTTTTCGAAGCTCAGGGCGAACTGTTGGATCATCCTTCAAAAGTCATTTTGAATAATATATTACTAGAGATAATAATTTTTACTCCAATTGTGAATGTATTCGAATTAGAAGGGCATTTAATAAGTTTTAGAAAAAAAGATATTCTGTCAAGGTTAATCCAGTTGAGAGACCCAAGAAAACCTGGGGTATTAGTCCTTTTGCGAGTTAACTCATTGGGTTGAGACTCCATTTAAAAAAAAATATGTGGATTTTACTGCCCAATTCACAAAATATTTTTCAAAATTATTATCATTCTAGAATGAGGTACTAGGGGATTCAAAAAATATTTTACTAGGTTGTGGAATATTTGGATTTTTGCTACCCATTAAGTAGACAAAATAGTATGAAGTGTGTTATGATTTCATACGGTACTATAAAAGCTATTGCAACGAAATTGAATTTCCAGTTTCGTTAAGCAGGCAAAAGCAACATATACCCTCTCATTTTATAACTCCGTTATCAATAAGTGCATAAATAACCTTCCGTTTAAATAAATCGGTTATTAATCCATGAGAAAATACCAAGCCTTATAATATGTGACTCAAGCCACCTCGTGCTGAAATATCAAAGCTCTTGGATTTCACTTGCATCCGTTTAGCTTTGTTGGTGGGAGGTCAGAGCTACTCGGTAGTATACGGCACCATCTGTAGAGGGGCCAATCCGTGCAACATCTTTATTCGCACAGAGCAAGTGGCCTAATGGGTACAGACACGACCGTCAGAGCATGTTTCAAGTAGCACAGATACATCCGAAGAGCTCAGAAATGAGCCAGCCGAAATAAATGATAATACTGAGACAGCAGAGCCCAGACGCCGTTCATAGCAGTACAAATTTGGCGCCTGAACAGGGATGGCTTTTATGGTATGGTAATAAATCCGTTAACTTTCCATAACAAAATTTCAGAAAACTATTCTTAAATTCTGTTTATATCTGTGCACATGGAGTTGTCACATTTTGAGACGCAAATGCCAAACTTATCAACTAAGAATACAACTCATTAATGACGAATTCACATAAACTGTACTTACTGCAGCATGGCTTTGGCTTTGACACTCGGATCATCCGGGCTGAAATTTTTGAAATCACCTAATTCTCTTTTCAGAGACATCAGTTGCTTCTGGAGCTTGTCCCTCAGAGACGGTAAAGTACTTCGAATGTGGTTGGTTAATTGCTCGTTCAAAGTTTTCTGCAAATAAGGCGTCCCAAGTTTATCTGCTATATGACGGTAAGCGGGATGGCTGAAATTGGAAGAAGAAATGTTTGTTTCGTTTCATATCGATATTCTTGTACTTACTTTCAGTTATTTTTTCGAAAGTGATTTCATGATTTTATTAATATTTGACATTCAACACCTTGAACAAGAAGAATATTTTTGATAACGAGTAATTCCTACGGGTTATTAACATTGTTACCTTCTTTTATTTCAAGTAACATATTTGACGAAAAACTCCGACAATTCAAATTCTCAGTTTCAATTCATCACTAAAATTATCTGCGTACAGTACTAGTAGTTAGAGAAAAAATTTACTGATAGATACCCTTTCCAAACTTTCCGTACGTCTTCATTGGACCTAGTCCTAGTCGTACGACTATGGCGCATCATGGGCGTGCATTTTTTCACGGTTTCATCTGCGTTTGTCGCACTGTTTTTTGTTTTGTTCTTGTGATACGTGAAGCCAATTATATGTTTCTTTTTTAATTTTACTCAAGTATTTTATAATGATAATTGAATGAGATAACCTTCCTTGAATAGAGATAATCATATGATTATTTCACTGGTTGTTACCTTGTAAAGTTTCAGCTCTAATTGAAATATGAACTTTCTCACCCCAAAAAGAACGCTCGTTCGGCTTCAATGGCTACTTTGATATCCTTCTGACCATTGATGTCCTTCTGGGATCGATTTACCACCCCCACATAGCCTCTCCGCAGAGGTAATAATTTGTTTTCCAAAATATATCTGGCGTCTGTTCCTTCGTCCATGATGTCTAGCTTTGTTATTACCCCAATGCTTCTGTCGCCTGAAAATTGATTGATCCTTTAAAAATTCAAAATTTCCACATTTTTTTTTTTTGAATTTTTCACACCTTCCATTTGTTATAAAATGGCATTATACACCCGTCCCGTCCTTCATGGGAGTGCAAGAGGTTATAGATTACACCCTGTATTTTAATATAACTTTAACTAAAGCGTGTCCATTAAAATTGAAATGACCATAAAATTAAAATGTTATGATTCATTAATTGGATATTAAAATGATCAAATTCGTTTGCTTTGACCTAATACTCTGTCAAGACAAACATATTTGTTTAGTTCAAGGTATGAATAACAGAAGTCAATATAATCGTTTTTTACAATTTTATTTACTTGGTGTTGTAGGATATATGTTTATGAGTGGTATTATGTTTGAAGTAACCGGCAAATATGTCGTTACTAATTGGAGGTATTTTTATATGAATTTTTTTGAAAAAAATATTAAAGGAGACTCAACGTTAAAATTACATTAAAACGGGCCAGATTTCATTATTTTCTTTCTTCTTCTTTTGTTATGTCTTGTCTTTTTATATTTTCCTTCATATTTTTAGTGGACAAGTGAATGGACGAGTGAGCGTTTGACATTTGACAATTTTTTTCATGCTTTTGACACCCTGTTTCTCAGAGGGGATGCATTTTAGGACATACGTTGATAGGAACTTCTCTGTAGTCGGAGTTTCTCGGTGTTATTCCCTGTATATTTACAGAATATCACTCTCTCTTATCAACTAAGTATTTCTATTCATAATTCACAATTTTTATTGTTAATTTTTTTTATCATTTACATGAAACTCGCAATGACGATTGCAAAATCGAAACTACTTTTCAGAATATCAGAACATTGTTGTGTAAAAGGCAATTTTTATCTACATAATTTCTTCAACGATAACCAAATTCTTTTTGATAAGAATTTTACATTAGCTACGTAACCAAAAATTATTTTAAATATATCTCGATTCTTGTTACAAAACTTGACGCCCTTTTATCTACTGGATGATATACATATAATGTACAACCTAAAAGTCCATCCTGACTATTGGTGATAGAATTTTTAAATCAGATAGTAGTTTTCGAAATCCTTACCTTGAGGATCCACTTCTTTGGCAATCTGCAGAGCATCTGAATTTGCCAAGTCGGTATTTGCAGGACTAACAGCCAAGATAAGACACGATTCCTTCGAAATGAACTGCAGAATCATGTTTCTGATTTGTTGTTCGATATCGGCCGGTTGGTCTCCTATAGGAACTTTCGTCATTCCCGGTAAATCGATCAATGTTATATTCAGCACTGAAAAATAAAGTACAGAATCAACAAATGTTGCAGTAAATATACAGTGACCGCCAAAAAGTATGTACCATATGGGAAAAGAGTTTATTATTAGAGTACCTATCAGATTTTAGCTCGAGGCCTAAATTATAACCTTTTTCACGTATATAATATACGATTATTTTCTGTGACATCAAAATAGATCGTATATCTGATATGACTTCAAATTTGGAAATTATAAATATCCTTTATTCAAGAATTCAAAAAAGTACTTACCATTCGGAGAATATACTCTCAAATTGATTGGTACACTAGATATTCCTTTATTAGCACCGGTAACTCTATCCGTTTCAGCTTCAATTTCTTTCCGAACTTCATCGAAATCGGTGAACTTTTTTCCTTTGCAGTGTAAAAATTCGGCATATTCTGTGGAGAAAATGTATTCGTTTATTAACTGTTGCTGTAAAATACACATTTGGGTACATAGAGCTGTGTTTTTTCCGGTCGTAGACAAAACCTTTAAAAATTAAGCCTGTACTTAACACATTGGCTTCAGAAAGATCGTAACTAGGAGTATCCATACCAATGAAATATTCCATGTCAATGCTCGGTATTACCATCAGCTTGGTTTTTCGTTTCGTGCGAAGAAGTGATCCACTTTCCGTTATTTGATTATAATCTATAAAGCCTGTCTTGGAATACTGTTCCTATATATGGAGTGCAGCACCCAAACACACATTGAAACTTTCAGATTCTCTCGAAAAAAAGCCATTCGTCTCGTCGGTGATACTTAGCTCACTTCTCTGGAACACCGCAGAAAGGTTGGCGATCAGCCTCTGTTTTATAGATATTTTCATGTACGATGCTCTTCCGAAATATCATTAATCGTTCCACCATTAGAGGTCCCATCGAGACTGACCCGTCGAGCTCTGGCCTCACATCCATATGCCGTTCCTTTGGAGATATGCCGAACATCACATTCCCAGGACTCGATCATCTGTTTTTTCATGGATTTTAAACATCTAGGACCTATCTCTAAATATTGATGATATGAATAAGAGAACTATAGACTTTGCTCAATTATAGTTAACTCACCGACTTTTGAATAGATGAGCTGTAAAATCAAAGGTCTCCTCGTTACAATTCCAGATCCTCTCGGCAGAAAATCTCTAGAACAAAATAGATCATTAACGCAATTGCGTGGAAAGTTTTAGAAATCGATTTTATGGTGATTATTAGGTTATAAAAACCTCATATAGTGATCATCACAGCTAATTATTGACACTTGTGTCATCGTTTCACTCCATAATTTTTCGTTTATAAGGTGGGGTAAGTGCGCTTTTTGGGGCAAGAGCGAGTCTGACTTGCAGAAATTTCAAAAATATTGGATTTTCTTTAATTACGGTGGTACAACTCATTGGAGCAGCCAGGGAGGGCTTTGGGGCTACAGCAACCCCCCCCCCCGCCACCAAATTAGTACGTTATTCATAATATTCGGCCGACGAAAAAAAAGCTCTGGTAACTGATAAATTGTATGTTCAGACCCCCCCCCCCACTGAAATCCTGGCTGCGCCACTGGGCTACTATATTCTTGTCGGCTCCTCTTTGTGCGGATCTTTGTAATTTTTCACACATCTCTCACTCGGCTTAAATAGTAATCAGAAAGAGACAAAAGGAGTCTCACAGGTTTGTTAAAGTTAACTCTCATGCCAATATCCAGAATATTCTCTAGTGTCATATAAAAAAAAGTGTGTAGAAATTACCGCACATTATTTATGTATGTTCTCTACAGAATTTCATTAATTTCATCAACAGAAGATCTAATATGACACAATAAAATTCTATAAAGATATTATAAGTAACATTGTACCTACCTACCTTTATAGGTATTTCGTCATATTTATTATTTTTCCTACGAGCGTGCGGAAAAGTAACTTTTCCGCACGATTTTTTGTTTTGAAAGTTGTACTTTTCCGTACGATTTAAAATCGTGTGGAAAAGTTACTTTCCCGCACGATTTTTACTTTTCCGTACGATTTTTACTTTTCCGCACGATTTTTGTATTTTTGAAAATGAGGATATTTACAACTAACTAAATGATCTATGTAACTATTCTGTCTTATTAGTCATTTTGTAGCATTATTATGAAAACTTGTTTACTAAGAACCTTGTTTTTTCATAAATAAGATGAACAAAACACTCGTAGAAAAAATATTGTACCTAACTCTTACGGAAAATGTCTTTTCCGCCCTTAACGGCTTGCCCGAACTCCGCTCCGCGTCGTTCGTACAACTGCCGTCGCGTGCGGAAAAGTACTACTTTCCGCACTTGTTAGGTAAATAACTATAAAAAAGGTATTTATTTCATACAGCAGTATTTTCACAGTAACACACTACTTATTTTCTTGTAAGAATATGTGTGTACTACTTCTTGAAATTAACTTTAAATTTAATTTACAATAAATCTTAAATTGTTTAGTAATGGTAATAAAATGAAAAGGTATTGTTGATAAGAATAATAATGAAATCTAGTATTGTTTTAAAATCTATTTAGTTATAACATAATAACTCCATCAGTAGGTTGTAATTTCATTATCTCTCAACCAAAATCCAATCTTTATTTTAAGTACCTACTATTACGCTCGATGAATAAAAAATTAAAAATTCCCGCTCAGATTCCGAAGTTGAAAATTTTAGAAAGTAATATCTTTCATAGTGCCTACGCCTACCTGCCTACAAAATTTTCCAAAACGGAACTTTTTCCCGCTGATTGTCCTCCCACCACGGCGATTTGTGGCAAATCCAGAGTTAAATTAACCCCCAGCTGCGAGAAGGCGTCTTGCAACTTGTTCACTATTGGAATCAGCTGTTCCATGCCCGTATTGCCAGCCATTTCGCACTTTCTTTCACATTTGCTTTCAACTGTTAACTGGCGAATATCTTCGAGGAACAAATAATCACAGCCTTCTTTATTTATGAATAAATAATAGGTTTGTTATGGTTCTGAAAAATACTGGTTCTAGGACGTCATAGTCGTAGCATTGAATACACAAAAGGAGACTTTCACTACAAAAGGTCACGGAGAGTTCAAATTTGGTAAATTCGTACAGTTTGGTGTCCTTATTAATAATTTGCGACCTTGAGCGACCGCCGCTCGCGCGGCCATATTGGAAAAATGGTACCAAAAACCAGTTTTTCGAGAATATCTTCTCTCCAGTACAACCTAGGTCAAAAATAGCTGTTAAAAGAATTATAGAACATGAAATTCTCCGCAACTTTTTACAATCAGATGGATAGTTCACGAGTGGCAGTGCGGAGGTAAGCTCAGCTAATTTCCACAATTCGCAAAATCGCTACATTTTGTCTCGAAATTTCAGTAAATACCGGTTATTCAATTCGTATTATTTTTTACGTATTCCCGCACAACAAATTGACGGTATTTACAGACACATTGATCGTTAACACGTCGATCGGTATGTCCTCATATGATTGAATTGATTGATTTTTCCGTTAACCTGCTATCGTCTTACCTTTTATCGTGCGATTTCTAGCACGATCCGAGGAGAATAGATCTCGAAAGGAGGTTTTCCCTAAGTTTCCATCCAAACTACAAACTTCGCACCGCGTTGCTTGGCTTTAGATATCGCCGATGACCCACGCGCTCTACCGTTCGAGTTATCCTGCCGGATCATAGATCTTCTCATCCTGCTAACAGCACTGGCGAGTGCTCATCCAAACGTTTAACGCAGACCCCGAAGTCATTGCCGCTACGGGGGAAAGCTTTTTTATGGCTCTTCGTGGCGTTTCCAAGGAAAACACCATCAGTTTGGACTCCCTACGTTATCAAAAATTCCGCAAGATCCGTAACCGAGAGTAAATTCAATCTTGCTGAATTACCCCCTACAAGAGAAGCTGCCCGGCAACATTCCCTCCTGACCCACCACCAAATTCAGGCTTGGTATGATGCATACGTGAGTTCAGAGCAATGGGGTTGGGAAAGAAGCAAGATTGGGCTTACTCCAGTAAAAACAACAAAAGACCCGGCACCCGAAGCACTCCTGAAATTCATTCCGTGTAAGTGCAAGAAGGAGTGCGCCCGAGCCTGTGGGTGTAGGAAAACACGCTTAAAGTGATTTTTGTTCGAGAATATGAATAGGATATTCATAAAATCTGTTGTGGAATCATCTGCGGCTGAAAGACAAACTTTAGTCACTATTTCCATCGTTCAATAATTGCTTCTGAAGAGCCTGCTTTCCAATTCTATCTATCTCCCTGATGAGCTTGGCAAAGCGAAATAGATTTTCGTCGACCAAAATGTATTGGGGATTAAATGCGAGAGAAAACTAGAGAAAATTAAAAAAAAAACTATCCGAATGAAAATGCGAATTTTCACTTTCAGATTTTTTCTTTTCAGTTAGTCTTTTCACAATATCTATCAGATGTGGTTCAATGTCCAACGTGGCTTTAGCCGGAGAAGTAGTTGTTTTCTGTTAGATATTACAAATAAATCACATTTTTCAATTTTTATGGAGAATATTGTTACAGACCTGAAATTTGATAAAGACTTCTCGAATTGTTCGAGATCCTTCGATGAATTAGATGGAAAAATCTAGAAGCACTAACTTTTGTTCTGGATCAATCGTCGAACATTCTATTTGTGTTCTATTGATTTCTTAAGTTTTCTAGAACTTTATTTGTATATAAAAGCGATGCATTTGTTAGATGAAGGAAGTTAGTTAGGAAGTTACTTTGAGTTACCTTGGATACAAGTATTTTGACAGTGACTTGTCTTGTATCACAGTGTTGTCAAGTGAAGTTTGAATAATAAAGGCGAGTTCATACCAGTGTACACTTATTTTTGAACCCGAAGACGCAACAATTGGTGACAGCGGCGGAATAAGTGTTACTGAAGAAAGAAAAGTAAGGCAGTTTTCCAGTATTTGATGGTGAATACTCGTGCAAATAATTACGACGAGATGGCGACATCAGCAGATATCCTTGAGTTTTTAAAGGAACAAGAAGCCAAACGAAAACAAGAACAAGAGGAACAAGAAGCCAAACGAAAACAAGAACAAGAAGAGCTTCTACAACAATTCGAACTGAAAAGGAAACAAGAACAAGAGGAACAAGAAGCCAAACGAAAACAAGAACAAGAAGAGCTTCTACAACAATTCGAACTGAAAAGGAAACAAGAACAAGAGGAACAAGAAGTCAAACGAAAACAAGAACGAGAGGAACAGGAGGCACGGTTAGTCCAGCAGTTACAACAACATGTTGATCTTCTGCAACGCATTAGTCACAGTCAACAGTGCTTCCAGAATGAAATCACTGAAGAAGTACAAGAGGTCAGAGGAAAAGTCCAGGAGGTCAAAGGTGAAGTTCAAGAGGTCAAAGGTGAAGTTCAAGAAGTCAGAGGCGGAGTCCAGGGAGTCAACAGAAGGGTCCAAGACGTCGAAAATGAACTGTCCAAAATAGATGAACGGGTGGCACGAGAGGTGGACAAGAAATTCAACGAAGAAGTGGATAAGATCAAGGTGAGGCTGGAAACGTTACAACTTCCACACAAGCGTGCACCATCTGAGGAAATCTCCCCCACCAGCGAAAGGCCATCCTCACTGACAACTCCGATAAGGCCTACACAAGTGAAAATTTTGAAACCTCCAACATTTGATGGACAATCCTCGTGGTCCATGTATAGACGTCAGTTTGAAGCGGCAGCAAACGCAAATGGCTGGTCCGAGGAAGAAATGGCCACCTCTCTAGTTCTGTGTCTACGAGGACAAGCATTGGACATCCTTCAGAACATCCCCGAGAGTAATCAGAAGGAATATTCTAGAATCGTTGAAGCTTTGGAAATCAGATATGGACAGCAATATCTCAAACAAGTATTTCAGAGCCAAATAAAGAGTCGATACCAAAAATCCAACGAAACCCTACAGGAGTATGGAGCCGACGTAGAGCGACTCATTAATTTGGCATACCCACAAGCACCGAAGGAGTTCATAGAACAAATTGGGGTGCAGACTTTCATCGATGGTTTGAGAGATACTGACATGCAGCAAGCCCTTCGACTAGGACGACTTCAAACCATAAGCGCAGCACTAATAGCATCTTTGGAGTTCGAGGCCGCGAAAAACGCATCAAGAAATACGAGGCCCAAGTTACGTGAAGTTAAATTCAACGAGGATTCTCCTACAAGCGAGGCGCTATTGAAGAAAATATTGGACTCCATAACAGCATTAAGCAACCAAGTGCATTCCCCAGAAGACAGGAAGAGGCGCTGCTATAACTGTGGGAAAAGCGGCCATCTACAGAGGAGTTGCTGGGAGAGATCGAGATCCAGAAGTCCAAAAAGAAAGAGGTCGTCATCAACGAGTAACGAAGAGAGATCGAGATCTCCGAGCCCAGGAACAGAGCAACGTGGGCGATATAACAGAGGAGCCTTCAGGAGATCGACTACGCCAGAAAGGAGACCTCAAACGTCTGAAAGGGGACTTGCTCCCAACCAGGAAAACCAGAATTAGTCGACACTAGGGGGCGCGTGGCGACTTTCAGTGTTCAAAGCCCCAAGATCCATATATCGTCATTGAAGAAAAATGACCAAAGCCTACTAA
The DNA here is from genome assembly GCA_958298965.1 of Chrysolina haemoptera. NCBI lineage: Eukaryota > Metazoa > Arthropoda > Insecta > Coleoptera > Chrysomelidae > Chrysolina > Chrysolina haemoptera. Next base: position 455,608 of record OY282602.1, on the reverse strand, counting down.
TACAAGGCCACTTAGAAGATCGGAAATGCACCTTCACCATTGATACAGGAGCTTCGAGATCAGTCGTTCGCCCAGACCTCATACAAGAATCTGTGAAGCCGATGAAAAGGAATATGGTTTTGGAAACGGCAACGGGACAAACCGCACCAGTCATTGGGGAAACACTTGTACACATCCAGATAGGACCTATTACCATGGAACATTCTATGTTAGTTGCGGAAATAAGGGATGAATGTGTTCTGGGTCTGGACATCATGGAGAAAAACGACTTCATCCTTAACATCAGACAGAAAATTTTGCGGATTGGCAATGAAGAAATCTTCCTGAGCAGATACAATGAGAAAATCCAACCAATCAAGATTTATGTTGACGAAGACATCCACATTCCGAAAAACTCCGAAACCATCATCATGGCCAGAATGGATAAACAACCTGGAGATTTGAGCACTGGAATAATTGAAAATGATGAATACCGCCAAGATGGAATTTTAATTGCCCGATGTCTTGTGAACACAGAACAACTAATTCCTGTCAGGGTTGCCAATACTTCGGAAAATAAAGTCCTACTGAAGAAAAACGACCAATTGGGATTCTGCAAACCTGTCACTCGAGTTATCAATTGTGAAAACCACACTCAGGTACTGCGAAGAAATACCACTAACACCGATCAGAGAACAATAGACAAAATGATGGAATCCACGGAACATTTAACTATGGAAGAAAAGCAGAAGGCCAAAGAATTTCTTGATAGCCATCGTAACATTTTCTCGACAGAGACTTCGACGGGACGTACCAGTCTAGTTCAACATCGCATCAACACCGGCGATGCCCGACCAATCCGACAGGCTCCGAGGAGATTACCGTTTGCCAAACAGAGAGAGGTAGCAGACATGATAAACAACATGATGGAGGATGACATAATTGAAGAAACCACAAGCCCATGGTCCTCACCGGTAGTATTGGTAACTAAAAAGGATGGATCAACCCGATTCTGCGTGGACTATCGTCGATTGAATGACGTAACGATGAAGGATAGCTACCCATTGCCAAGAATTGATGATACACTAAACACATTATCCGGTTCCAAATGGTTTTCAACGTTGGACCTGAAAAGCGGGTATTGGCAAGTGGAAGTTCATCCTGATGATAGAGGAAAAACAGCGTTCTCTACCGGACAAGGGCTGTACCAATTCAAAGTTCTTCCGTTCGGATTATGTAATGCTCCCGCCACCTTTGAGAGACTTATGGAACTAGTATTGAGAGGTTTGACATGGAAAATTTGTCTAGTCTACTTGGATGACGTCATAGTAATGGGAAGGACATTTGACGAACACCTGGATAATTTGGAAGAAGTATTTTTGAGGTTAGAAAATGCTAACCTGCAACTGAACCCAAAGAAGTGTTATTTATTTCAAAAAGAAGTTAATTTTTTAGGCCATGTCATCTCGGCCGAAGGAATCAAGACCGATCCTGCTAAAATCGAGGCTGTTAGGAGTTGGCCACGTCCTAGGGATAAACATGAAGTAAGAAGTTTTCTGGGGCTATGTACCTACTACAGGAAGTTTGTTCAAGACTTTGGTAAAATTGCCAAGCCACTCCACCGCTTAACTGAGAACAACGTTCAGTTTGATTGGAGCCCTGATTGCCAACAGTCGTTCACTGAACTGAAGAAGAAATTGACAACAGCGCCTATTTTGGCTTACCCACGAGAACAAGGCACTTTCATTTTGGACTGTGATGCGTCTCAGCAAGGCATTGGATCAGTTTTATCCCAAGAACAGGATGGCGAAGAGAAAGTAATAGCCTACTTTAGTAAAACTCTAGGCAAAGCCGAAAAGAATTACTGCGTTACAAGAAAGGAGCTTCTATCGATAATCAAAGCCATTGAACATTTCCATACCTTCCTCTATGGCAGACGTTTTCTCGTAAGAACTGATCACAGCGCTTTGCAGTGGATAATGAACTTCAAGAAACCTGAGGGTCAGATTGCGAGATGGCTAGAGAGACTCCAACAATACGACTTCAAAGTTATTCATCGCAGTGGCAGGAAACACAGAAATGCAGACACATTATCAAGACGTCCATGCTTGGAACAGCAATGCCGATATTGCCAGAAACTTGAAAACAAAGAAGTCAATTTTTACAATGATGAACATTGCAAGGAAATTCTGCAAGTTACCACCGTAAGAGTCGAATCTGAAGAATCTGATTTATGGACCACAGCAGATATGAGGAAGAATCAGAAGAAAGACAACAATTTAAAGTTAGTCCTGAGCTGGCTAAAAAATGGAGTTAGACCTGAGTGGCAGGAAGTATGCAAGTTTGGTGCAGTTGCCAAGGGATACTGGGCTCAATGGGATTCCCTATGTCTTCGTGATGGCCTATTGCATCGCAAATGGGAGAGCCCAGATGGAGCAACTGTGGTGTACCAACTGGTCCTGCCGAAAGCACTTACTAAAGATGTGCTCGAGCAACTTCATAGTAGTCGTGCAGGTGGACACTTTGGAATCAAGAGGACCCTTGCTAGAATTCGAGAACGATTCTATTGGGTGAATTGTCGTCGTGATGTAGAAGAATGGTGCAGAAGATGTGACCTATGCTCTTCAAAGAAGGGACCCAAAACTAGAAGTCGAGGGAAAATGGCTCAGTATCTTTCTGGTGAACCATTCGAAAGAGTAGCAGTTGACATTCTTGGGCCATTTCCTGTTACCGAGCAAGGAAATAAATACTTGATGGTAGCCATGGACTATTTCTCCAAGTGGCCTGAAGTTGTGCCCATTCCAAACCAGGAGGCAAAGACCGTTGCAAAGGCCTTCATAGAAAATGTAATTGCCAGACATGGAGTCCCACTAGAATTACATTCTGATCAAGGACGAAACTTCGAATCTGAATTATGGCAGGAAATGATGAACATTCTAGGTGTGAAGAAGACTCGTACCACAGCCCTACATCCACAATCAGATGGTATGGTTGAACGACATAATAAAACCATCAATCAGTACCTGTCGATGTTCATCTCCAAAAATCAAAAGGATTGGGATGAGTTGGTACCACTATTTCTCCTATCCTATCGAAGTTCCCAGCATGAGTCCACCGGATATACTCCTTCAATGTTGATCACTGGGCGAGAAATGAAACTACCATGCGATCTGTTGTTTGGAATGCCACCCAGAAGTACAGAGGACAAAGTACTACCAGAATATGTCCAAGAGTTGCGAGAAAGACTGGACCAAGTTCATGAATTCTGCAGACGTCGTCTTCAAATCTCCAGCGATAAAATGAAAAAGAGGTTCGACAGGAAGAGTCCAGGGACTATGTTTGAGCCAGGTGATGCCGTTTGGCTATACCAACCTCAGAGAAAGAAAGGAAAATGCCCCAAGCTACAGAGAAATTGGACAGGACCCTATGTCATCATAAAGAAGATCAACGACTTGGTATACCGCATCCAGCTCAACCCAAGGAGTAAACCCAAAGTTGTTCACATCGAGAGGTTAGCAGAATACCGAGGCCACGATCCCCCAAATTGGTTCCAGAGGAACAGCCAAAATGGTGATGGTGTTATCCGGGACGGAATAACCTAAAGGAGGAGGCAGTGTTACAGACCTGAAATTTGATAAAGACTTCTCGAATTGTTCGAGATCCTTCGATGAATTAGATGGAAAAATCTAGAAGCACTAACTTTTGTTCTGGATCAATCGTCGAACATTCTATTTGTGTTCTATTGATTTCTTAAGTTTTCTAGAACTTTATTTGTATATAAAAGCGATGCATTTGTTAGATGAAGGAAGTTAGTTAGGAAGTTACTTTGAGTTACCTTGGATACAAGTATTTTGACAGTGACTTGTCTTGTATCACAGTGTTGTCAAGTGAAGTTTGAATAATAAAGGCGAGTTCATACCAGTGTACACTTATTTTTGAACCCGAAGACGCAACAATATGCTGCTATGGAGACGCGTGTGAAAACTGCGCAGAGATTTTTGAGGGCTCTTGTAATGAAAAAGAAGACGACAACGACGATAAAAATTTGGAAGATGAAACAAATTTGCAAGAGGATAGTGATATCAGTCTGGACCATCTAGGGCATTCAAACGGAAGGAAAGATACAGTAGCAAATAACAAACACCACATGAAAAAAAAAAACGCGCACTCTCAGTCTACCTCATGGTGGAGTGCTAATGAGAGAAAAACGGTAGTATGTATTAAATAATCGGTATTTACAGAAATTTCGAGACAAAATGTAGCGATTTTGAGAATTGTAGAAATTTGCTGAACTCGACTCCACTGTAACTCGTGAACTATCCATCTGATTGAAAAATATTTTTTTACAAAAGTTGTAGAGAATTTTATGTTATATTTTTGACCTAGATGACACTGGAGAGAAGACAGATGTTGTTTTTTTACTAATATCCATACGTGACCAACAGTCACGACACCACTTGAAATAAAACACTAATTATAAGAAAAATATATTTCTATAAAACGGCAGTTTCGAAGCTTCATTGAAAGAAAAACATTCATTTTATTTCATAGTTTACATTTTTTCTGTTCTTTCTCTGCAACGAAACACCTGGAAAGTTCATCTACATTTTCTGACATAACCTTGTATGCTTCTTCAATGAGCCTGGGAATATCTTCAGCGTTGCAGTCTTTTGTTGGAATGGCAGGCAATATTCGAATTTTTATCACACCTGAAATACAAGTAATAGTAATAGTAATACGTATAGAGGTATCATATAATTTTCCCACGAGCGTGCGGAAAAGTAACTTTTCCGCACGATTTTTCGTTTTGAAAGTTGTACTTTTCCGTACGATTTAAAATCGTTCGGAAAAGTTACTTTTCCGCACGATTTTTACTTTTCCGCACGATTTTTGTATTTTTGAAAATGATGATATTTAGGACTAACTAAATGATCTATGTAACTATTCTGTCTTATTAGTCATTTTGTAGCATTATTATAAAAACTTTTAGTTTTTTCTAGTTTTTTCATTAATAAGATGGACAAAAACACTCGTAGGAAAAATATTGTACCTAACTCTTACGGAAAAGTGCTACTTTCCGCACTTGTTAGGTAAATAACCATTGTGTTAATCTTCAAGATCACGTGAATGAGGAATTTTGCACTGTTCAAAGAACAGGCATATGAAATTGGGACGATATGTAATTGTTCATGTAATGGTTGGTGTCCGGGTTTTGCCTTGGTCTTCTTTGGTTAACATCTACGAACGTTTCATCTACAACTACGGCAGACATCTTCAGTGGCGCGGTGGAAGTACTCTTATTGACGTATCTGAAACGGGAGCTCCAGTTTCAGTTGATACGTTAAGAATAGTAGGTCGACCAGGCCACTGAAGATGACTGCCGCAGTTCCAGTTGAAACGTTTGGAGATTTTAACCAAAGAAGAACACGGCAAAACCAGGAAACTAACTAGAACATTGACGCCAGCCGTCAAAGCCTACAATACAGTGTCGGAAAGTTTTCATCTTGGGTATGGTGGTTTCATGAGAGCGTAAAGGAATAGCTTGCTATAATGTTGAGAGAGCATTACAATTTCTCCTCTACTCGCTCAAGGAAGGGATATCGACGTGAGCTGTTCGTCGGGTGGGGTAACAGGATAGGCAAACAATAGTGCGTCTCCCTAATTTATGTGCTATTATCATATTATTGCGTTCCTTGTTGCTCGCGTAGATTTCTGTCTATACCCCCGATGAAAAGCTTCCGATACTTTATATGTAATAGTATAGATTTAGAAGTTAAAAGTTGTTGAATTTCTGTACTAAGTATTATGATTTGGTAGAATTAACGAAAGATTTGTAATAACATACTATTTTTTTATTTATCTGATGAAAAATTAAGATTTTTATTATCATGATTTTATTAGTTTGGTTATTTAAAAGCTCACCGTCATCGAATTTGTTGGGTCCCAAAAACGTGTACCTCGAAACTGCAATTGGTTGAATGGGGCACTGAGAAGCTACAGCCAGGTGAAATGCTCCTTTTTTAAAAGGCAATAATTGTTCTCCATTGTGTCTTGTTCCTTCAGGAAACATGAGTACTCGGGCCTGAAATTGACGAAAAATTATGGTAATTCTATAATATTTTCATTATTATCATGTCTGCATTTACTCCAGCCGTATTAAAATTCAGCGAAGTGAAAATCAACAATAAAATCGAAAATATCAATTCATTCCATGCAAAAACGATACAACTGAATTCATATCAATTGGTCATGTTGAGAATTACGAAGAATGACCAGACATAAAGGTATACATTTATGTTTCAACTACAAAATGAAATCGGTTATGGTCCATAAGTAATTCTGCAAATATCTAAAAAAATTGAGGAATCAAGCTCAAAACAGAACTCTATATACAACTGTTTCTACATGGACTAATTTTTTCGCATTCCAGCTTAGCCATAGATTTGGGTTGTTTCAATAGTATATCTGAACGGAAAATGTGGGATATAAATAGTTCAGCCAAGTCAATCAAGGGCCATTTTACACAAGGTAATGTGGATATCTTCACCAAGTCTAGCCAGCCTTCGATGAAACATACCTTCATTTTTCTGATTATTGCTCCAGTTTTGTTCACGGCAACCTGTGCTTCAGTGGACTTTGCTCTGTCGATAAAAATGGCTCCACATAACCAGAAAGCTAAACCAAACGGTTGATAGTACATCACTTCTTTTTTTGAGATCACTGTGCATTTTGGTAGTACCGGCCAAAGATGAGATAGTACTGTAAATCAAATTCATCAACAAATAAATATAGTAGTGTAGTTGACAAGTGGCTAGGCCAACCTATGCAACTATCTAGTGAGCATGCGCCAAACTCGAATTAAAAAAAAAAAATGGTAATTCGACAAACGGGTCATTTATTGGCGAGGTGTTCAGATAACACAACAAAAAGGCAAACTGAGTTGAAAATGCGTGGATTCGACCTGACTAACCGTACCTAGACATAATAACAATACAAAATTGTTACAATATAACGAATGTTTATCCGAAGTTCAGAAAAAGCAGCCATATTTGTCCATATTTGAAATCTACTGAGCACGCTCACTAGAAGTTGCATTTTCTGTTCCTTTTGTGATATATATATATAATGAAAATAATCTCACCAATGACTTCTGATCTTACCTATGAGATCTATAACACTTTGATGATTTATCAAAACTACACTTCCGCTCTCTCTAACTATATTTTCTTTGCCTTCTATTGAGTATTTCAGTCCCAGAATTCTAGAGACAGCTCTAAAACCAGCTGATGGAATTCTGAAAGAGAGTAAAAGACAAAATTAATGATTAGCATGAAAGAAAAAATAGTGGTTGAATTATGAGAATTATTGCTTGCCATCAAATCATTTTCAGAGGATATTACGAACACTTGATACGCATCGAGTTTAACGTTCTTTGCATATGCGATCAAGTCTGAAAAAAATTCCTATTTAAGATAGATGAAAACACCAAAGATCTACTATTTAATTCAATGCACAGAAACGTTAGGGGAAGCCAAAGTTTGATGATCAATTATATCTGAAAGGAGAATCAAAAGATTGGATTGCAGATTTCACCTGTACCATATACATTTGAACTTATAATTAGGAAGATTGTATATTGAGGTACAATAATAACTCAGTATCAACCATAGCAAAAGAGATTACAAGACCTCTCTTGTAGAAAATTTCATGTAAATAAATTTTGCTAGAGGCAGTAGTTTTCAAGTTATTAACGAAAATCTGGAAAACTTTAGCTTCTCTCACACCCATCAGTACTTTCAGTATGTTGTTGTTTACACCTTCCTCTACAACCGTGCCAAAATTGGCTTCTACAAAAATCATTTCCGCTATTTGGCCTATTTTGATCTTCATCGCCTGTATTGATAGGCAGTAGAGTAGACTTAGTGTCGCTGATTTAAAATCCTTGCCTTCGCCTTGACCATTTTATTCCAGCTGACGGTATCGCATCTTATAACTCTAAAACTCTACTGTCTAGTGATATAGTAATAACTATTATATGACACTAGGTGTCCGAAGAAATAAAGCGTTTACGAGTATACTAATTTTTTTCATATTTTTTCACTTGGTATTTGGTTTAAACATTTTTTCAAGGACTTAGTGTTATCTTATCTTCAGTTATAAAATGATTTCTGGGATGCGTCATGACTGACTAACAAAAAGAAAACAAGTGTCTCGTATGATTTTTGTTAAGTGATAGTGATGATACTGATACTCATTACCGTTGTATTTTCAAATAATTTTTTACACGATTCGTACGCTTTATGATAGCTACTATGCGGACAATTATTTGCGAAATTATTTGTCAACTCTGATTGTTATTCGCAATGTTAACAGTGCGTCAAAGCTCAGTTTACGCACCGTCGCGTCGTAGAAAAAATTATTTATTGCATGCGCCTACCGTTTTCCGTTTTAAACATTATATAGGATTTAGGGCATAATTTCTTGTTCAGATTTTAGTTCGAAAATATGAATAGGAAATTCATAAAATCTTTTGTGGAATCATCTGTGACTGAAAGACAAACTTTAGTCTTCCATCGTTCAAGATAACCTCTTGTTCAGAATTTTCACGCACGAAATGAATATATTGGATACTTACAATGCATTCTTGCTATTTCTCGGTCGTAGGAACCATAAAGGTATCATGGTGCATGATGAAATACAACATCCAGTAAAAATGGTAAACTTCATCCAACGTCTGGCCATGGAGTTGGTTTTCCAAAGGACCGTGCAAGTGGGCAAAAATATTATTGCGTACAGCCACATTTCCAGTTCTGAAATGCGCATGACAAAATATTTTTAAATTGTTACCACTACGGAGAACACTTTAAACAAATACATCAAAACTCGTCTCTACCGAATGAGTAAACGAAAAAATAAATGGGTCCAAACATTGGTATTGCCAAACTTTTTTTTATCTCCGAAATTTGTTGATAAAAATCTGATGGGAATTTCAGAGTGGAATGTAGAAAATGATCTCGCGCTAGACATTGCTCGTATTGAGTACTGTAAGACAAAAACTACCGATTTTTATGTAACTTTACAATGCCATGTTCGGAAGCTCATAATTTTTCTGGTGTCGTTTTTACTAGATTTGATATTTTCCCTTTCCTTCACACAATTTTTAAAAAATCTAGAAATCCCAGCAATATACAAGGAGGATTGATGATATTTGATTTTTTCCTCAGATAATTTTACATAAACGTTTTCAATCGTAAATCTGTAATGGCCAAGCGCTCTAATGCTCGAGACAAAATCAGTAATAAAGTAATGAAAAAATTATGATGCGTACATTTGTGTGCATAAAAAATTCGTACCTTTAAGGCATTGCACTAATTGCATATTGTATTGCACTAACTAATTGAGCTAGCTGGCTCACAATAGCCTTTAACTGCTGTACGACTTTTTTATGCACACAACTGTACACCTAATGAAGGAGTTGTTTCTTCCTCGTTTTGTTCTACCTATCTCGCAATACTGCCTTTTCAATTTTCAATATGAATCCTAAATGAATCCGATTATAATCGACCCCCCCTTGGAAACGTTCTGGATCCGCCCCTGGTTACGGAGGAGTTTCCATGAAAAGACACACGTGGTAGATGTAAGCCTATGTCATAACGAAAAACCGAAGTACTAATTCAATTCAAATCAACAATTCAATATCATGCATACTCACAAGTATCAAATTTGGGTCTGAGGCATAATGAATTAGTGACGAAGTTTTTCTATGCCAGGAAACAAACAAAATCTGCTAGGGCGCTAGGAGGTCAAGGACTTGCTTCCACTTAAAAATTCACCTTTGCTTTTATTTCCGTGTCTTCGAACAATAAACACTAAAAACTTTTCCACTATTAGAATCACAAAACTACCTACTAACCATATGCCATTTTTGGAAATGAATTGCTATTATCACCATCTATTCTTAGATTTACCCGAAATGAACTGCTTAAATAGTTGAATAGCTGAATATTTTGTGCTTGTGCGGAAGAGAACGTTCGTTTGTTTATCGACTGGTAGGTAGAAGTCAGCGACATTTTTAGATAACGCATTTCTAATACGCATGGTGCGTAGAGTAACCAGGGCCAACCGATATCAAATACCAGAATTTACTGAAAATTCTTGGCAGTATGTGGGTGGTCCGAAAATTTAGGGTGAATATGAGAAATCTTATTGCAAATAAGCGTTGAAATTGACAAAAAAGATTAATTAGAATTCATACACCGAAAACGTTGTTTGAAGAATTATCGAATATGTAATAGCAATTTAGTCCGGAAAATATTGTTTTTTTGAACGAGTAGACAAATTTCTAGGGCGAGCCGTAGGTGAGTCGTGGAGGTCTACGAGTCCAAAAAAACTATTTTCGGACGTGTTGCGTACACAATTTTTTCGGCAACCGTTTAGACCAACAAATCAATCAGACCCATTTAATCTACGAGACGAAGAGAGGTCACCTTCACCCAGTTGTTAACCGGATGAAATACCTATAATGGCTTGCCTATCAAAATGTGGTCCAGACTATATACAGTTTCAAAAATTTTCACCATATGGGATTTGTCAGAAAATTTTATTCCTTATAAAAATTGGTGCATTGCGGAATACTTATATTCCAGTTATCAAAATTCTAAATTTCCCAACGGTGTACAGGGAGGGACAAACGATAGAATTTTAATCAAGAGTTAACTACCCTCGCTCTAATTCTAAATTTGAATATTGTTTTGAATGAACTTGTTTTTGTTCTCCCCTGTACACTGTTTGGAAATTTGAAATTATGACAACTCATATGCAAGTATTCTCCAATGCCACCATTTTGAAAGATAGATATTTTTTTAGTTGTCAAAAATAGCTTATGAACTGCCATTCCACCAAAAACAATTTCATCCGAAAATTCCAATTCTTTCAAAAGTTGACAGGGGGGGTTACTTTATAGACACACTGTATAATATTGTTACATACTGGCTGGATCAAAAGCTTGATTGTAGCATCCACTATAAGGAAAGGGCAAACTGTTTCTCTTAGCTTTTTATGTTTTCAAAACTAAATAAAGCTACCGAGTATAGCAAAAATGTATAATAAATATAACAGCTAAAATATATTAATGACTATAAATAGTTTAACAAATCACATCACGGCCACAACCACAGCAAGAATAGAGATAAGATGAACACTTCAAGAATATCCTCAACAAATAAAAATAACCACACAAATATTGTGTGGACTTTCACTAATTACAGTTTTATTTTGTCCCTTTCAAGAATTTTTACCAATCCATAAATTGATTCTGGCTCAGCCCTGAATTTCCATAATCCTGACGTCCACAGTAAAAGGTGTGATTAATTGACTTTGTTTTTGTCACTCAAGCCATTTTGTTGATCTGAAGATGAAATTTGATCAACGTTTTCTGACAGAGTTCTGTACGATTCATCTATCAATTTGGGAATATCTTCGTTTGTGCAACCTTTTGTTGAAATCGGCGGAAGGATTCTTATCTTCACGTGACCTACAAATTAATTAAAAAAAATATGTTAACAATATACAGGGTGGAGCAATAGCTAAGGTGATGAATCTAAAATCAAAGTAAACTAGAGAAATAAATCTGCAACCAGAAATTATTGCCGGTATACAGAGTGGTAAAAATCTACAGAGTTGTCAATGGTTAAGTGCTTTTTTTTCGAAAGGATTGCCACGTATATTAGCAAATTTTTTCAAGCATTCCAGTGACCTCCATCCACCCCCTCATTATTATTGACTATTTCCCAACCACCTATCCATTCTCATGCCCTTAATAATATATGGTGACTAAAAATGATTTTTCAATAAGGAACTTTTTGAATTGGGGTTTTTAAATGGAACGCCGCGTATATTTTTTAGCAGTATGAGGTAGGTTTAGGACAAAAATATTTTTGTATGTATATGGCTGTTTCCAATACAATACAACTTCCTTCATGAACAAACAAAAACAATTAATATGCGAATAACTCACATATAAATGCAAAATCGAGAGACAAAAACATGAAAAAAACAAAATGAACAAAGTGTAATAAGTACTCGCCACTTATTTCTGACACACACCTCTACCTGTCTTCGAAATGAGTTTGGTACTGCTGTGGTACGGCATTGAGAATGGCCGTGGCAATATAAAATAATGAAAAAAAAAAACTTTTTCGGTGAAATTATATAAACAAATCAAATATTCTTTTTATTAATAAAATTTGTTTCATATAATTGAAGTAATTCTTTTATGAAACCATAGGCACAGACTGACAGTTTGTTTTAGTTTGAGCAGCATCAATATCATCATTTATTATAATAATTTATCGATTTAAAAAATTCACCAACCTGCGTCAAATCTATATTTTCCCAAAAATGTATATCTGGAAACAGCAACAGGTTGTATAGGACACTGGGATGCTACGGCTAAATGGAAAGCACCTTTCTTGAATGGCAACAGGTGTTTGCCACTGTTTCTTGTTCCTTCAGGAAACATCAATACTCGGGACTAAAAAGAAAAAATATATTTCAAACTGGAAAGAACATCCAGAGGTAGATAGTGACAAATGGATTATAAACAAACCGGACTTTCGCGTAAAATGTACAATAGGGATACTTTTTGTCTGCGTCTTCAACAGAAAACAATTACTGCCTCTTACACCCGTTCAATTATATCTGTGTTCTTGGCAGAGCTTCTGGTAGAAATACTTTGTTGTTGCCGTACAGCAATACCATTCGTCCTAGCGAAGTCCTGGTATTGCCTAGCAACACAATTTCGTGAACAACAGACCGACAGAATTATCGCGAATATTCTAAACATCCTGGTATTATTCGAATTAAATTGTATTTTCCGTTAACCAGCTGTCGTCCCCTTACGAACGACAAAAGTCGAAACTAGTGCGAGCCAAGGATTAACGAGGTCTTACCTTTTAACGTTCGATTCCTAGTACTTTCTCGGTTCACCAGAATAAAAATCTGTTGTCGCTAGGATTTGAACCTACCCGACCAGCAGCATTATTGGCTTTGAAAGCGGAGGTCTTAACCACTTAGCTACCGGTCCCTGCTTATGAATATCCGTTCATATTGCATATATCATGTGACATCAATCATGTAATTTTATCAGGCGTTTTCTATGATTTGCTTATGATAGTTACAGTTTCATATAACCTACCTTTTTGGTCTTGATTGTTTCTCCTGTTTTATTGATAGCCTTCTGAGCGTCTTTGGGCTTCACTCTGTCGATGAAAATAGTTCCCCACAACCAAGAAGCTAGGCCAAACGGTTGCATATAGAATATTTCCTTTTTTGATATCACAGTGCAATTAGGCATTATAGGCCAAATGTAAGCCAAAACTGAAAATGAAAATCTTCAGTTATTTTTTCCATTATGAAGAATACGAAGCAGGATGTGTATATCGGGCTGGTGAAAAGGAGACTTATTGAGTGTTTTTTTTGCGGTAGGAACGTCTCTAGAAAATGCCAGTCAAAATCCAAAAATAGGCTGTATCTCCGAAATTACTTGAGACCACCGAAAATTTCATTTGGATTTTTTGTTCAGGAGACCAAAATACGTAAGTACCAAAAAAAAATATTTTTGGATAGCTTGTGGCACCCGATAAACGGAATTTTACCAAAGAGTATTTTTGAGAACTTTTTTTATCCCATTTGAATCAGCTTTATTGAATAAAGCTCTTCAAATAAGCTTTTATTGATGTATGGTACATGCAAATCTTTTTTTACAAAGGGTAGATAAAAAGAAAAAAAAAACGTTTTTGTCCACTTCAACATTATTGAATTGCTTTAAATTTACTACAGGAGGAATAATAAAAATGAAAACGGAATAGTACTCTCCTCATACATATGGACCCAGACAGTACATTCAACAACATAATATACTATGGGTAAATAAACCCTTATTTCACCCTATCTTTAGAACTGTCAACTTTTGCGACTTCAAGGACAATATCAGTAATGAAAAATGGCATTAACGGAAATGTTTATGCATGAATGAAAGAGATAAGTTCAATCGATATTTCATAGTTTTATTGTTTACATAATATATATCAATTACTGATTTATCAATTCAATTTCGAAACTGATACGTCAAGAATGTTATTCTTGTTATGAAAATATTGATAATGATAATGCGAGAAAACGTTCAAAAAAATGTGGAGAAATATATCTATGAATTGTTTGGAGAATCGTTATATTTCATTCATCTGATGTCATTATTTACTTTAAATCAATGAATACAATGTAAAATGTAATTTTTAATGAACAGAGACAATTTTCTTACTGATAAGATCCAGAAAGCTTTGGTGGTTGATTAGTATAACACTTCCGCTGTCTTTCACGACATTCTCATGACCTTCCACGGTGTATTTTAATCCAAGAAATCTAAGGGAAGCTCTCAGTCCTGCCGCAGGAATCCTGAAATATGAAAGGATCGTATAGTTCAATAAATAATATCATTAGGTTATGGAGAAAGCTATCAACGTCGAGCTCATGAAATATCTAGAACGCTCAGGAATTATCAATGATCGACAATACGGTTTTCGGCACCAGAAATCAACCGGTGACCGGCTTGCTTATGTCTCACATATTTGTTAAAATTTTGTTGCCGCCTGGGTGGCAGCAAACGCTCTAACACCTCGACCACTTCGCTATTGGCAGCAATCTATCAAAATATATGTGTAATAAAATGAAATAATAAAAAGTTTGATTGGATTATTTACTTACAATGCATTTCTACTATCTCTCGGCCTCAGCAACATCAGTGGAATTGGAGCACTAGCGCTTAGGATGCAAACCAAGGCGAATATCGTGTATTTTATAAAATACCTCGCTACCGAACTTAATTTCCATAATACAGCCAATAGTGTTAGTAGCATTGCTGAGTAGAGCAACAATCCCATGATTAACTGAAACAAAAATATCACCTAGAGTCCTAGAAAAATAGTTTTATTTCAGTAACCTCGACAGTTCCAAGAATTGAGTATATGTTTCACTCGATAAGAGATAGCGATAAATTTGCAGCAAATCGTAAACATTTCTCAATTTATTTGAACTATTACTATTGATATTTTGATAACACTGAAAATAGTTTATTGAAGATTGGGAGGAACTAGAAAAATTATTATTCTATATTCAGGATTTACTAATCTTTCACCGTACATGTTCTGGTTGGGTTCCGTGAACTTTTTTGGTTAAAATCTCCAAACGTTTCAACTGCAACTGCAGTTTTTAACCGAAGAAGATCAAGGCGAAACCAGGATATTACACCGTACAAAAAAATGAATTTGCAAAAATTTCAATATTATTTTATGAATTTTCCGTGTTGTGCCACATATTAATGATTTTTTCAACGATAGTGCATACATGCAGTTTCACGAACACACAGTGCGTAAAGAGCAACTTTTTAGCACAAGTACGTTAAAAACTGTGCGTCAAAACATTATCTATACAGATTTTTGGTTTTACCCTCGTATCTCTGTTGGGAATTTGTCCTTGAGTGTCTATGAAAACTGCGTAATGGGATTTTCACTGTATAGTGAGTTGTCTATTATCAGTTCGTCAATTCAGTCAATTGACCCTGATTGTATTCAGTTGACAGTAATGAACCTTCAGTAAAGGTAATTACTTTTGGGTTGAGTTCAGAATAGCTTTATTGTGTGATAAAGACTGTAAACAAATATTCTAAATGTAAATGGTTTGGAGTTTAGGATGTCCTAGTTAGCCTAGTCAAAAGGAATCAACGTGAACATTTTTAGAACAAAGTATTTTTGGTTATATTTCCCAATCATAAGATTTCAAACGGTTTCATACCTTTTGTGGTGATACAGCAAATGAATGGTTGTCACAAATGCTTTCCATCACCATGGACTACATTCCATAAATAATAGTTTTAAAAACTGAAGAATACGCTTTACTTCCAACATGGACTAAAAAGTAAAAAATAATTGACAATTCAATTACTAAAATGTAAAAAAAGCGTGGGTGCTTTCGATTTATATTCTCGTATTTTTTAGTTTAATTCAACAATACTGAGAGTTCAAGAGCTTGAGAGAACTTTGTCAAGCTCCCCGCGCTTTTTTTACATTTAAGTAATTAAATTGTCATTTTTTTTTACTTTTTAGTCCATGTTGGAAGTAAAGCGGGTTCTTTAGCTTTTTTAAACTATTATTTTTTCATGGCTGAAAAATCAAAATCTCCGTCCACGAAAACCATAGCAATTTTGAATCGAATCTGACCATAATCACAAAACTCGTTCACCATCTTGAATTCACGAATTTTGAGAAAAAATTCATCTCTGACCCCGAAAACCCTCACACACTAATTTTGAATCGAATCAGACCGTAAGGACAAATCTTGTAAGCCATCTTGGAGCTGCCATTTTGAATTTATGAATTTTGATAATATATCAAAATTCCAGAAGAATTTGCCGAAGGACATTTTACTCAAAAAATATGCGGATTCTTCGTAATTGGCGGTAGCTCCAAGATGGCGGAAGTGTTTTGTAATTATGTTCCGACTCGATTGAGAATTCGTAGGTTGGGGTTTTCAGGGTCGGTGAAAATGAATTTTTGTCAAAATTCATATAAATTCAAGATGGCGGGTCGAAGATGGTGGACAATTATTGTGATTATGGGTCGATTCTATTAAAATTTTTCCAAGGTCGAAGTTTAACAATATTCTGTCAAAAGTCATTAAGTCAAAAGTGATATGTGGAGGTATTTGGGGTCGAAGATCATGAATGTTTTTTCTTAAATTCAAGATGGCGGCTATATGATGGCGAACGAGTCAATATTTACATGGTATCCTCATTGAAGAGCTAGATAGTTCAAAACCCACAAGAAATACGATTTGTAATAAGCATGCTTTATAAAAAATCTAAAGAATAATGCGTACTAACTAAAAAAAATCAAATAACAAACGCAAATTCCTTTTGTATGCAAATTAATTAAATTAATGAGATACAAGTCGTCTTTTAGGTCGGAACGTGTGACTGCTTGCATTGTTAATAATGTCTGTCGTACAGGGTGAGCTACCGAAAACAGTTCATAGTAGAAATGAAATCGAACCACACCGTTAACTAGTAATTAAAAAAATAGAAACTACTCAAAACACCAAAACTACATCACTTTGACTCAACTTATACGAGAGTAGAATAAAGCACTCAATCCTAAAACAAATTTTTTCAGTAGAAAATTCTGTGCAACTGGGTATAATGGAAGTTAGCAAAATTCAATTTTTTTTTTGAACATTCCTGAATTTATTTGATGCTTCAAAAATCATTTGATGTCCACATTTCTCAGTGCGATAGCATTCAAAAATAAACACTGATTAGAATATCACTTCCATTAATGAATAGGTATCATATGTATATCTTATTATGCAAACAAACAATATTTCTTTGATCTATCATCGTCACATAAACCCTTGGTGCCACTCAAACTGATGACTCATATTTCATTGAATATTTAAAATAGCGCGTATTTATTGAAAGTCAGAAATCATTATCGACAAAAACAACGAGGAACCCAATATTGAATTCTCAGATACTTTGCTTTGATCAAATAAAGTTCAACTATGATAAGTTCTGAAATTATTTTTTTCGACTCTTTTTGCACGTTTTGAATCTTCACATTTTTTTTTGAAAACAATAAAGAACACAAAATAACACCAGCCTACCACTTAAAACGTGAATACGAATATTTTTTATTAATGTTGAAAAGGGGAACATCCTCCATTAAAATTGAAAAATGTGATTTTTTTGTACCTAATACCTAACAGAAAACAACTACTTCCCCGGCTAAAGCCACGCTGGACATTGAACTACATCTGATAGATATTGTGAAAGGAACATCCTGTTCATATTTCCAAATAAAAAATCAAATATTTGATTAAACTTCAGATAATTCCATTCCGTTGATGTAGTAATTGTACATAAAACATTGTATTGTATGCATGTTATAAATACATTTCATCCACTTTAGAGTGGACCACTGTCACTTCCGATTGAGGAAACTACAAGCCCAAAAAAATAACTTTAGTCACTGTGCCTTTAATTTTGGGTGGTGCATTTGACTGTAATAATAATAATTTTTCATCTGAAGATGTGCTTTTCCGACAAAATATTCTTGTACGGCATTCCTCATGTTGGTAGATTATGAAATAAAAATTTCCTAGTACAATGCCGTACAAGAATATTTTGTTGGAAAAGCACATCTTCAGATAAAAATGATTATTATTATTTTAGTCAAATGCACCACCCAGAATTGTCGGCATAGTGTATACAGTTAGTTTTTCATATAGAAGGATCGTTCGGAATATGTTTCGTGCTGGTTCAAATGACTTCCTCTCAAAATTTTATACGGGGTTATAGTCTATAATACAATTGTTGGGATATATTCATTGAGGTTATCGATAAAAAAGAAACATTACAAATCTTTCATGCATCGATTTGGTGATAAAGTGACCTCTAGAAAATAACAAATATAAACAGAGTTTCACTTACCGAGTCTTATAATTGCACGATTAGGGTTATCGATGACCAATATCATAACGAAAATTGAGTTTATTGTATATTGAAAATTGGGATTGTTAGAAGAAAATTTGGTATACCAGAAGCTACAATCCACGTCTTTATTTCAATTTTGATATCTATATTTTTGTGATTAACTTGAAATCCTCATGACACTCCACTTAGCACACATAATTTTCAAAAAAAAAAAATCCATAATTGCAGCCTCTCAGATTCAACGCTGTCATAAAGACAACGTATATTTTAGAATTTTAGAGCAAATCAGTTGATGATATAGCCTTGTCAAAAGCATCAAGAGCTAATGTCAAAGAATTGAAAAGAGTTATAGGGTGCGTCAACAAACATATCAAAATACCATATTATGATATTGACGAAAGACCACGACACTAGGCACTTATCCAAAAAGTGTTTTGTCAAATTGTCTAAAACTTCAATTTATTCAAAGGCTCGGTGTACTGAACGAAAGTTACTATAAAAGCTTTATTCCTAATCAACAAAGGAAAATAAAAATAAAAATTATAAAGATATTTAACAATAATGCTCGGAGGCAAGTATCCTCCTCGTAAAAAAAAGATATACCCCTATCTTTAACCGTTCTCGAGTTGGTCAGCTCTGAATCAGTTTTCAAATGGTTTTTTTGGCGCCAAAAATATTTCCGATGAGTTTTCGACATTTTCGTCCAAAGATTCGAAATCAGCACGTCAAAATACGTTCGAGGACAAAAATTTGAATTTCGAAAAACAAAAAATAAAAATAGTTCAAAAAATTATCTATCATGATACATTCGACTTTTTAGTCTGTCAATTTTTTTCGTTCAAACTTTCAGTACATACTAATTTGGCCATTTTGAATCGATTGGCGTTCGCAGAATTGGTCTATCTCTAACCGTTCTCGAGTTGATCAGCTCTGAATCAGTTTTCAAATGGTTTTTTTGACGCAAAAAATATTTCCGGTGAGTATTCGACATTTTCGTCCAAAGATTCGAAATAAGCACGTCAAAATACGTTTGAGGACAAAAATTTGAATTTCGAAAAATGAAAAATAAAAAATTTCAAAAAATTATCATGATACATTCGACTTTTTTGTCTGTCGATTTTTTTTGTTCAAATTTTCAGTACATGCTAATTCGGCCATTCTGAATTGCTTGGCGTTCTCAGTCCATGTTGGAAGTAAAGCGGGTTCTTTAGCTTTTTTAAACTATTATTTTTTCATGGCTGAAAAATCAAAATCTCCGTCCACGAAAACCATAGCAATTTTGAATCGAATCTGACCATAATCACAAAACTCGTTCACCATCTTGAATTCACGAATTTTGAGAAAAAATTCATCTCTGACCCCGAAAACCCTCACACACTAATTTTGAATCGAATCAGACCGTAAGGACAAATCTTGTAAGCCATCTTGGAGCTGCCATTTTGAATTTATGAATTTTGATAATATATCAAAATTCCAGAAGAATTTGCCGAAGGACATTTTACTCAAAAAATATGCGGATTCTTCGTAATTGGCGGTAGCTCCAAGATGGCGGAAGTGTTTTGTAATTATGTTCCGACTCGATTGAGAATTCGTAGGTTGGGGTTTTCAGGGTCGGTGAAAATGAATTTTTGTCAAAATTCATATAAATTCAAGATGGCGGGTCGAAGATGGTGGACAATTATTGTGATTATGGGTCGATTCTATTAAAATTTTTCCAAGGTCGAAGTTTAACAATATTCTGTCAAAAGTCATTAAGTCAAAAGTGATATGTGGAGGTATTTGGGGTCGAAGATCATGAATGTTTTTTCTTAAATTCAAGATGGCGGCTATATGATGGCGAACGAGTCAATATTTACATGGTATCCTCATTGAAGAGCTAGATAGTTCAAAACCCACAAGAAATACGATTTGTAATAAGCATGCTTTATAAAAAATCTAAAGAATAATGCGTACTAACTAAAAAAAATCAAATAACAAACGCAAATTCCTTTTGTATGCAAATTAATTAAATTAATGAGATACAAGTCGTCTTTTAGGTCGGAACGTGTGACTGCTTGCATTGTTAATAATGTCTGTCGTACAGGGTGAGCTACCGAAAACAGTTCATAGTAGAAATGAAATCGAACCACACCGTTAACTAGTAATTAAAAAAATAGAAACTACTCAAAACACCAAAACTACATCACTTTGACTCAACTTATACGAGAGTAGAATAAAGCACTCAATCCTAAAACAAATTTTTTCAGTAGAAAATTCTGTGCAACTGGGTATAATGGAAGTTAGCAAAATTCAATTTTTTTTTTGAACATTCCTGAATTTATTTGATGCTTCAAAAATCATTTGATGTCCACATTTCTCAGTGCGATAGCATTCAAAAATAAACACTGATTAGAATATCACTTCCATTAATGAATAGGTATCATATGTATATCTTATTATGCAAACAAACAATATTTCTTTGATCTATCATCGTCACATAAACCCTTGGTGCCACTCAAACTGATGACTCATATTTCATTGAATATTTAAAATAGCGCGTATTTATTGAAAGTCAGAAATCATTATCGACAAAAACAACGAGGAACCCAATATTGAATTCTCAGATACTTTGCTTTGATCAAATAAAGTTCAACTATGATAAGTTCTGAAATTATTTTTTTCGACTCTTTTTGCACGTTTTGAATCTTCACATTTTTTTTTGAAAACAATAAAGAACACAAAATAACACCAGCCTACCACTTAAAACGTGAATACGAATATTTTTTATTAATGTTGAAAAGGGGAACATCCTCCATTAAAATTGAAAAATGTGATTTTTTTGTACCTAATACCTAACAGAAAACAACTACTTCCCCGGCTAAAGCCACGCTGGACATTGAACTACATCTGATAGATATTGTGAAAGGAACATCCTGTTCATATTTCCAAATAAAAAATCAAATATTTGATTAAACTTCAGATAATTCCATTCCGTTGATGTAGTAATTGTACATAAAACATTGTATTGTATGCATGTTATAAATACATTTCATCCACTTTAGAGTGGACCACTGTCACTTCCGATTGAGGAAACTACAAGCCCAAAAAAATAACTTTAGTCACTGTGCCTTTAATTTTGGGTGGTGCATTTGACTGTAATAATAATAATTTTTCATCTGAAGATGTGCTTTTCCGACAAAATATTCTTGTACGGCATTCCTCATGTTGGTAGATTATGAAATAAAAATTTCCTAGTACAATGCCGTACAAGAATATTTTGTTGGAAAAGCACATCTTCAGATAAAAA
This sequence comes from Chrysolina haemoptera, assembly GCA_958298965.1. NCBI lineage: Eukaryota > Metazoa > Arthropoda > Insecta > Coleoptera > Chrysomelidae > Chrysolina > Chrysolina haemoptera. The sequence goes on along the minus strand of OY282602.1, from coordinate 433,799 downwards.
TGATTATTATTATTTTAGTCAAATGCACCACCCAGAATTGTCGGCATAGTGTATACAGTTAGTTTTTCATATAGAAGGATCGTTCGGAATATGTTTCGTGCTGGTTCAAATGACTTCCTCTCAAAATTTTATACGGGGTTATAGTCTATAATACAATTGTTGGGATATATTCATTGAGGTTATCGATAAAAAAGAAACATTACAAATCTTTCATGCATCGATTTGGTGATAAAGTGACCTCTAGAAAATAACAAATATAAACAGAGTTTCACTTACCGAGTCTTATAATTGCACGATTAGGGTTATCGATGACCAATATCATAACGAAAATTGAGTTTATTGTATATTGAAAATTGGGATTGTTAGAAGAAAATTTGGTATACCAGAAGCTACAATCCACGTCTTTATTTCAATTTTGATATCTATATTTTTGTGATTAACTTGAAATCCTCATGACACTCCACTTAGCACACATAATTTTCAAAAAAAAAAAATCCATAATTGCAGCCTCTCAGATTCAACGCTGTCATAAAGACAACGTATATTTTAGAATTTTAGAGCAAATCAGTTGATGATATAGCCTTGTCAAAAGCATCAAGAGCTAATGTCAAAGAATTGAAAAGAGTTATAGGGTGCGTCAACAAACATATCAAAATACCATATTATGATATTGACGAAAGACCACGACACTAGGCACTTATCCAAAAAGTGTTTTGTCAAATTGTCTAAAACTTCAATTTATTCAAAGGCTCGGTGTACTGAACGAAAGTTACTATAAAAGCTTTATTCCTAATCAACAAAGGAAAATAAAAATAAAAATTATAAAGATATTTAACAATAATGCTCGGAGGCAAGTATCCTCCTCGTAAAAAAAAGATATACCCCTATCTTTAACCGTTCTCGAGTTGGTCAGCTCTGAATCAGTTTTCAAATGGTTTTTTTGGCGCCAAAAATATTTCCGATGAGTTTTCGACATTTTCGTCCAAAGATTCGAAATCAGCACGTCAAAATACGTTCGAGGACAAAAATTTGAATTTCGAAAAACAAAAAATAAAAATAGTTCAAAAAATTATCTATCATGATACATTCGACTTTTTAGTCTGTCAATTTTTTTCGTTCAAACTTTCAGTACATACTAATTTGGCCATTTTGAATCGATTGGCGTTCGCAGAATTGGTCTATCTCTAACCGTTCTCGAGTTGATCAGCTCTGAATCAGTTTTCAAATGGTTTTTTTGACGCAAAAAATATTTCCGGTGAGTATTCGACATTTTCGTCCAAAGATTCGAAATAAGCACGTCAAAATACGTTTGAGGACAAAAATTTGAATTTCGAAAAATGAAAAATAAAAAATTTCAAAAAATTATCATGATACATTCGACTTTTTTGTCTGTCGATTTTTTTTGTTCAAATTTTCAGTACATGCTAATTCGGCCATTCTGAATTGCTTGGCGTTCTCAGAATTTGTCTATCTCTAACCGTTCTCGAGTTGGTCAGCTCTGAATCAGTTTTCAAATGGTTTTTTTGGCGCCAAAAATATTTCCGATGAGTTTTCGACATTTTCGTCCAAAGATTCGAAATCAGCACGTCAAAATACGTTCGAGGACAAAAATTTGAATTTCGAAAAACAAAAAATAAAAATAGTTCAAAAAATTATCTATCATGATACATTCGACTTTTTAGTCTGTCGATTTTTTTCGTTTAAACTTTCAGTACATACTAATTTGGCCATTTTGAATCGATTGGCGTTCGCAGAATTGGTCTATCTTTAACCGTTCTCGAGTTGGTCAGCTCTGAATCAGTTTTCAAATGGTTTTTTTGGCGCCAAAAATATTTCCGATGAGTTTTCGACATTTTCGTCCAAAGATTCGAAATCAGCACGTCAAAATACGTTCGAGGACAAAAATTTGAATTTCGAAAAATGAAAAATAAAAAATTTCAAAAAATTATCATGATACATTCGACTTTTTTGTCTGTCGATTTTTTTTGTTCAAATTTTCAGTACATGCTAATTCGGCCATTCTGAATTGCTTGGCGTTCTCAGAATTTGTCTTTCTCTAACCGTTCTCGAGTTGGTCAGCTCTGAATCAGTTTTCAAATGGTTTTTTTGGCGCCAAAAATATTTCCGATGAGTTTTCGACATTTTCGTCCAAATATTCGGAATCAGCACGTCGAAATACGTTCGAGGACAAAAATTTAAAATCCGAAAAATGAAAAATAAAAAAGTTCAAAAAATTCATTCATGATATACTCGACTTTTTTGTCCGTCGATTTTTTTTCGTTCAAATTCTCAGTATATACTAATTTGGTAATTTTGAATCGATTGGCGTTCGAGAATATCATATGAAATTTTATTGATTGGTTAGATGTACTTCAACGTTTTTTTTTTTTTAGCGCATTCAAATAATAGTCATTTATGTACCGAGGACGAAAAACTGTCTATTATAGTCGAGCCTGCAGATTGATAGCTGAGGTGCAGCCGAGGCTAGCAAGCAGGCGAGACAATATACAGATTTCCGAATCAATAACCGAATATTTTTTTAGGCAAGTATTTTTCGTCCGCCAACGTTTTTCGCCCGCAAACACTTTTCGTCCGCTGTGGTCACTATGATACGGCATAGTGACTACAGCGGAAAAAAAGCGCTTGAGGACGAAAAGTACTTGTCTTCAAAAATAGTCGATTTTTCGTCTTGAAATTAGTACGTAAAATGTCTTTTTTTGTAGAGGTACACGAAAAAAGCGTGTTTTCTTTTGTTTTATAATTTCTATTTGATTTCGAATGATAAAATATTTCATATGTATAGAGAAGAATCAAATAAAAATTAATTTTTATTGGAGTGTTAGACAAGATATTGAAGTTAACTTACTGAAAATGATCAACTTCACAGAAAAAAAAACCGAACCGTGCCACTCAAAACACAACTCTCGCCATATAACCGCGAAAGCGCCACTGCCGTTACACAAGAAAAGATCACTGAGTACTGAGCGCTCAGCCACAGCCTAGAACCGAGTTTGGAGTCGGAATAGTTGACACACCAAAAGGAGATCCAAAGTACGACACAATCCGCGAAAATTGCCCATCTGATTCATGGTGTGGCATGATTATGATATACTGTGGCATGACTATAAAAGAGGAAAAATCACTATGCAATAACGATAAGAGTAGGTGATGCAATTTTATGCGTTTGTTTTCTTTGTGAGATAAAGTGAGTCAGTGGCGTAGAGCAACCCAAAGAGTTTTTTTTTTTTCAATTCTGATTCACATGAATACGAAAATCCTGTATTGTTCAGGGAACATCGTGAGAGACGGGGGAAAGTAGGTAGGAATTGGTGTGCTTCTTGGATTTCTGCAGACTGTATGCCTCAGGAAACACCTCCTGGGGCAGCGAGTTCTAAAGCTTTGCCGTTCGGTATAAGAACGAGCCCTGGGAAAGAGATGTTCAGCATGTCTCCAAAGTTAACCGGCATTTGGATGTGAGAACTGAGCTCGACGGGTCAGTCTCGATGGGACCGCTAAAGGTGGAACGATTGATGATATGAAAATATCTATAAAACAGTGACAGATTGCCAACCCTTCTTCGGTGTATCAGAGAACTAAGCGAGCTTGTGAGCGAAGTATCATCGACGAGAAGAATGGCTCTTTTTTGGACAGGGTCTAAAATTTTCAATATGTGTTTGCTGCACTCCATATATGGTAACAATATTCCAGGACAGGTCGTATTTATGCCTTATAAATCATAATTAGTAGACGGAAAGTAAAATACTTCTCGCCAATGGACCTCACATGTTTTTCTCTCGAAAGGGTGCTGTTGATGGTAATACCAAGCATTGGAATATTTCATTGGTATTGGTATGGATACTCCTGACATCGATGAGGCTTTATTCTTGGTCCGACCCTATAGAGATAGATGTCTTGGATAAATTGAAGCCTTTGGACATACCCAGAACCCATATTTTTATTTTTTTTTTCGTCAGTTACGTTGAATGAAAAAAGATGACCCCTCAGCAGTGTTATGCTGAATGGAGATATTGTTCTATATTCGGTTGAACAAAAAAAGCCATAGAATCAGTCTGCTAAACTTCCGACATGTTGCTAGCTCTGAAAACGGAAGCTTTTTCCTTCTTCTTTCCGTTTTCCTTGAAATCCTCAATTACCTACTCATCCACTATGACTATCACCTGCAATCATTTTCATGTATTTATTTACACGCAACGTTTTTGGCATGATTGAAACCATTTACGGTGATTCGCTTTATTATACAAAATGATCACTTGATTGGCCGTCTATAGATGTTAATGTTCTTTATAGGCAAAGTCACGTAATTCATACAGGGTTTTTCTTCATCAGTTAACGCAATCAGCGTCATTCAAAAAGTGTGCAACAAATGGAAAACTTGAAAAGGGGAACATTCTCCATGAAAATTGAAAAATGAAAACTGTTTTGGTTGGTTGGTTGGACAAGTTAGGAACGTTAGAACTTTCTAGAGTATGAGACTGACAACTCTTGAATGCCCTAGAAACTTCTGGAAGGTGCTGGAAGATTCGAGAAAACTGTGAAATGAACCAAAAAATGAATGAAAAATACACTCAAATGAATTTCTCGAAAGTTCCACTACGATGAAGTGGGCGTGAGGATTGGAATGTGTTAGTGAATGCAGGGAAATATTTTGCATCTGGCTCTTGAACTATGATCGGCTTGTCTGACTTTTCTCTCAGGATGAACCTAACAATTGCTAAGTTGCCAGCTTTTGTATGGTTGAAATTCTACGTAGTCAAACTAAATTCCTTAAACTGCTCGTACACGAGCCTGTCACCTCTGTCCTTTCACTTTTTATCGTTTCCTCGCCAATTCTGCCTTCTTTAAAACTACTCATTAAAAATAGCGTTTTTACGGATTTTTTAGAAGGCAGTTCGTTGACAGGATCATTTATAATTACATGTAAACAATTGAAGAAGCGTCTACCGAGATAGTATCCACCCATCATCCTTTATCACTAATCATCTTTGCAACCTAGGTTAGCTTGCTTAGGTTAGGTTTGTTGCTGATATATTTCCTGAGTGCTCGCTTTTTTCAAGCTAAACACTATCCCACTTACATGGCCACACTAGTACGACTCGTTTCAAGTATCTCAAGCACTTCAAACAATTTTTCAAATCATGTACCAAAACAAAACAAGAAAACATTATCAAAAGTTATACTACAAAGCTCTCAAAGTGGTCAACAATTTCATTTACAAAATAATAAAACGTAACGCTTAACTATGCTAAATTCTTCTCTTCTTCAGTCTCCCTGGGTGTATGAGTCTTCAAATGGGTTTGTAAACCATCTCTCCTGTTGAAGGTGCTGCCGCATATGTTGCAATTGAAGGTTTTGTTGATGTCATGTATACGCATGTGCCTTATCATTTTATCCTTACGTCCAAAGCTTTTGTTACACCTGAAATGAATGAATGAATTTTACTATGGTCGATTCAAAAGTGAACCAAAGTATCAGAACTTCATCATAGGAAATCATAAATAAAATAAATCTGCAAGTGAAAAAAATCGAACAGAATAAAATTCCATAATTCATAATGAAGGTGAGATATTTAGTCACCTTCTATTAAATATGAAGAGTCACTTTTTCGCTTCGGGTAGATGCGGAATCGTTTCAGACAAAAGCAGGGCCTTCCTGTTTACCAGGAAACGCAGAAGGCCATATGACGTCGACCGAACCTCATGGGTAGATGAAGTCGTTTACCTAAGAGTATCTAACCCTAGATAAACAATTCACGTTTCAGAAGCACGTCACATACATATCAGCACAAGGCACAAGCAAAAGCCACAAGGTATAAGCTATGACTGCTTATAGGACATATAAACAATATGACAGTCGAGTTGAAACTGCGCCTCATCAAGACAGTCGTACAACCTATCATGTTATACGCGTCGACTGCTTGGGGTCAATGCGCGATACATACCAAGGATCCAGGCCTTCTTCAACGTCAGCTTGAGAATGACAACGGAGGCCCCTCGATACATGCCAAATTGGTTCATATAGCGTGACCTAGACAATATGCGTGGACTACACTCGACAGAGTGGAAACCCACACGAACCCACTACGCACATACCTACACGAGAAAAGACTCGAGCAAGACGACAGAGACATAAACGAATGCCCCAGAGGAAGTAAGTAAGGCAATGGCAGGAGAGAGATCCGGCAATGCCAAGGACTACCCCAACAGGGCATATGTTTGGGCACAAGGATTTCTTTACAGCAAAAGCCAGTCAGACAAGTTGGGGCCATCAGCCCCAGCAATTAGGACTCCAGCCAGTTTCAAGGGGGCACCATGCACAGTAAATTCATTGTTATTAAAAGTCAAGTCATTCAGGCACTCAAAGGCTGAGCAATTCATATCAAACGTTCAGATTTTAAACCGCTGATCGCCAAACAACAGGATGAAGATCCGGTCAGGGAGCGGGGAGGGGGCATTTTGAGCATATTAGAATGCTGGGAATATCTCCTTCCAGGCCCCAACCTTAGGGAGTCCCCGACGGGGTACTATTCAGTGGTACGACGGTCTTACTCATAATTTGGTCTATAGGTGTTTGCTTTTCATTACATAACTTCCAATGTTAGTTTCAAGGAAATTCAAATTCGAATCTGATTGACGAAAATCATTACCTAGGCACTCACCTAGGGCACTTGAAGGGTTTCATACCAGAATGCGTCGCAACATGCCTATCCAGTTCTCTTTTCCGGATAAAGGCCTTGCTGCAAATGTGGCAGCTGAACGGTCTGCTGCCCGTATGGTTCGAATGAATGGCTTGGTGCTTCATCAAGTTTTGCGACTTCGAAAACCTCTTCAGACACTGGTTGCATTTGAACGGTTTGAGCGCGTTCGAGCTTTTATCCACAGACTCGAAGTTCTCAGGCGAATATTGGTCCTCCGACTTGAATTCTTTCAGTTCTTCGTCCAAACTCTCCCCCATCGGGGTGACGTCGTGGTCGTTGTGGGGCTCGTTTTCGGAATTGTCGCCTCTCTGGGGGGTTGCTGCGGTTGGATAGGTGTTGTGACTGAAGGGATCTAGAGTGATCACCATACTTTCTGAACCTAGAATGGAATTGAAAAAATTATTTAATTTTACCAAGTATTCAACTCACGGACAAAGCTCCATCAACTAGATACTTTGAAATAATTGAAATTGTAGTATAAATTTGGGAAAGTCTGCGAATGATAACTACAGCAAATTTAGAGAAATGCTATGCCTTATTGATATCGCAAGTGTAACTCAATGGGATGAATGGTACACAGGTTTGGGAATTGATGATCTGAATTTATAGGAACAGGGTTGAAGAAACTCATGGCGCAGATGTTTTCGCGCTTTTTGTCCCTCCAAAACGGTCCATTAGCGGTCTCCATATGTTTTTAATTTCCACGCTCGGTTGAGTGATAGCAGATTCAAGCAATTGAAACGTAATGAAAAAATTGAAAGAAGTAGAAATATTTCAACCATAAAGACGATGGAAGTCCTAAATGGCAGTAATCAATAATAGTAGTGTTTGTCTATTTGGTTAAAATTTTGCAATTGATTTTAAATAAAGCTTAGAACTAGATGACAAAGAAATATTAATATGGAGACAGGAAAGTTAAAATTATTCTTTAAAAATAAAAAAATAAAAAACGTGGAGTGCTTTTCATTTACATTTTGATAGCATTCACGAATAGCAATAACAATAAAAAATAAAGGTAACATATATTGTCGCTTTATTTTAAAAGCGTGTGTCTTTAGTTTTTTTAAACTATAATTTTTATTTTTGTTCTTCTTCATAACGTGACATGCCAAAAAGGATTCATTAAGTATTTTTTCTTCCACCAAAAAAGTCCTGAACCAAAATCAAATGTAAAACCTCACCTTCTTGTTTAACTTCCTCCTCCTCCTTACTATCGTTGACATTCGAGTAAATAGAAAGATTCTCTCTCAGCATTTGCAGCTCTTGCGACTTGTCTTCGGAATTCTCCTGCGGGAAATGCTTCTTCTCGTGCCTCTGCAGCTTGTCTTTCCTGCCGAAGCTCAGATGGCAGTAGTTGCAACTGAACGGCCTCTGCCCGGTATGGATAAGGGCGTGTCTCGAGAGATCGGCCTTGGTCATGAAGTTCTTCGGGCACTTGGAACAGACGAACGGCTTGGTTCCGGAGTGTATGCGCATGTGCTTGGATAAGTTCGTGTTCCTCGAGAAGGACTTGTTGCACACGGTGCAGGTGAAGGGCTTGACTCCGGTGTGCACTATGGTGTGCTTTCTCAGATCGGACCTTGTAAAGTAAAGTAACGTAAGACAAATTTATTGATTCCTAAAGACCACAATGAAAGTGATATAAAACACGTCACATATCACATATAGTTAATTCACATTTAAAATTAACAATTTAAATTAGTAAAATAGTAAAATGAAAAATATCTATCTAGCTGGCATAAAATTATTTGGTATTGAAAAACACTTTTGACTCTCGCATTTAATCCCTATAACATTTTTGTCGACGAAAATCTATGTCGCTTTGCCAAGCTCATCAGGGAGATTGAAAGCATTGGAAAGCAGGCTCTTCAGAAGCAATTATATTAAATGCAGTTTAATCTTCCTCTCGAAGATGATCACTTGGTGATTAAAACACGTGTAGAGGTGTTAAAAATAGCGGTTTGGTGTTGGGATATTGGAAAATTGAAATCGGACTAATGGTTACGGAGATATACTCAATTAAAAAAACTCGCGGTTTGGCAGCCATTTTCAAATATGGCGAGTAGACTACCGTGATATATATATATATATATATATATATATCCGAGCTTTGTATATATATATATATATATATATATATGTGTTGTCAAAGCCCCGCAACAAAACTTAGAGGAAATATAACGACACACGTGACATTGGGGTAGCACCTAGACTAAAACAATATGTACCTTCTGGCGAAGGTCCTGTCGCACTGCGGGCAGTTGTACGGCTTGTCGTTCTTGTGGACGCTCTTCAGGTGCGCGGAGTACATTACACGATCGGCGAAACTAATCACGCAGCTCTTGCACATGTACGGGGTGTCGCCGCTGTGCGAGGTCGTTTCGTGGCTGGCGCATTCAGCGCTGTCGGTGAAGGCGTGGTCGCAAAACTTGCACATGGACACGCCCCTGCCGTCCGGCTCCAGGTCGTTGCCTTCGCCGTTGTCGTTCTCGCTCTGGGGCTCCTTGTCGGACTCGTAGTCGGATTCGTAGTCGAACGCGTGCGGGTCGACCACCATGATGACGTTCTCATCGGAACCTGCTGAAAAAAAATTTTTTTGTTTAATTTCTATAGGACAGGGATGTTCTAGTAAAGTATTTTCATTGAAGAAAGAGTTTATGGAGGCCCTTTTCCGAATAACTGCTAAAGAAATAACCATGTGGGATATCCAGTGATGAAAAGGTGGGAAAAGGTGAAAAGGTGGGACGAATCGCAATAATAGTTTATTTTCGTTACGAAAAATTGAAAATTAGAACTGTAGTTACCTGCTGATTCTAACTGCTCGTACAGCGGAAGTTGTGAATTATTATTTGTCGTATCGGAACCATTTTCCTTGTTAGCCGCTCCTGCCAGTTGATGAAGTGTAGCATCGGACATGAAACATAGTTGTCGAAATTCTAAACAGAATTCTATCTTGTAGAGACATCGATGGCAGATGACGTTAGGAAGGCCGTCGCCTTGAGATATCTGAAAGAAGTAATGTTTTAGAATTTTTAGATATTAAGTGCGAATTGGGACCTTCGATAACCGAAAACTACGTTAAATTGACCAGGCACGGAATTCTGCAAAAATTATTGTACTTCTCAGGGAAATTAATATTACCTGCCAATTGTTCAAAATGACAAATATATGTTCACATTTGTAAATAATTCTTAAAAAGTAGGTATTTTAGGCACGTATAGGTAGGTATATAACCATTTTAATAATCATCATAGCATTTCATTAAAATGTTTCTATTGAAGAGATTTATATTTTTGAGTAGGTACCTATCATTAATTTATATTTGAAATTAGTTTTAACTAGTAACTAATAAATGCATTCAGACCTTAATCAAATCCACAACAGAAACAATGTCAAGAAACACCCAATAGGGGCGGGAATTAGCGCAGTGGTTAGGTTAGGTTATGATTTTTATATGCTCAGATATAACATTTAGCCGAAAAAAGGTGTTTAAGGTAAAAAAATTCAATTTTCTGAGATTTTTCGAATTTCAAATTTTTGTCCTCGAACGTATTTTGATATGCTGATTACAAAATTTTTAACAAAAATATCTAAAACTGATCAGAAATATTTTTGGCGCCAAAAAAACCGTTTGAAAACTGATTTAGAGCTGACCAACTCGAGAACGGTCACAGATAGACAAATTCTGCGAACGCCAATCGATACAAAATGGCCAAATTAGTATACACTGAAAATTTGAACGGAAAAAATCAACGGATAAAAAAGTCGAATATATCATCATATACATAATTTTTTGAACTTTTTTGTTTTTCACTTTTCGAAATTCAAATTTTTGTTCTCGAACGTATTTTGACGTGCATATTCCATATTTTCGAACGAAAATGTCGAAAAATCATCAGAAATATTTTTGGCGGTAAAAAAAAATCTAAAAACTGATTTAGAGCTGACCAAATCGAGAACAGTTAGAGATAAACAAATTCTGCAAACTTATCGATTCAGAATGGCCGAATTAGTATATACTGAGGAACGAAAAAACTCAACAGACAAAAAAGTGGAATATATAATACGGCAGACGAAACCTTCTGTTTTCAATCACATATACGTGATCAATATAATACAAGTCCGTACAAGTCGAGAGATTTTAGGAAACTCGACCGGCTCAAACGATATAAGTAGACTTATACCATGCGGACCTGTCTGAAATTGCAAGCTGGCACTTATAGCAAATTATTTCTCATGTTACCCGGCAGATGAAGCTTTATCAATGTGGCCATATATTAGAGTAAACAACTTTGTTTGTCAATGGGCGTAGTTAACTTATTTTGATCAAATTTGGATTTATACCGTTTTGCCCCCCCACACATATGTTTGGTGAATCTTCTACCTGACAAAATACCACAGATAATTAAAAAAATATCAAAAGCTCCATAGAGTGCCGAATCAAAATCTATATTTTGTTGGCCAACCAACGTGAAGTACAATATTACTCTAGGATCATGAAATTACTCACAAATTGGCAACCCTGGAAACAGCTGCCAAAAATCTGAGTGTCCTCAACAAAGCATTGCCATATTTGTTAAATTACCAATAGTACAATAAACTAGCATATTATTTGTAGCGTACTGAAAAATATAATATTTGATTTCATGAATACCAACCTGTTTCAAGTCATAACTGAAGTATATAATAGAAGTATTAAACTAGAAGCTAAGCGATCTGGGAAAATAACCTTCTGAGCATTCGTATTATGTATTACATGCTGATTATATGGAGTATTGCTCGGAGTTGCAAGTTTTCTCACACTCAGTTATATATTACCTTCTAAGAATCATGGACAACCAGAATTGAAATGAAAAATTATTTAGGTATACTTTTTATCAGATATAGAAAACTAGGAAATACTTCGAGATACACGTGGCAACGCTGTGCACCACGCGTTTGAAAGACAGATGACACGTTTCTCGTTTGTGACTTGACATTTTATCGGTAAAACAGGAAATCCTGTTCAAGATTATGAATGAATGTAGAAATCCGATAATGTGGCAAAATGGAGCCTTTTGGCCGCCAAATGCAATAAGGTATTGTGAAATTATTCGAAATTCTACCACTATTGTCCTGTTTTACGAATTTTGCCAACGCCAAACGTCAAAAATCGACTTACCTGCAGTGCCGTACAATCGATAATTTTCTTGTAAATGCTCCTATCTTTTCCTTGAATATGGTTGAAAATGCCCAACATAAAGCCGTCCTTCTGCAAACACAACCGACAAATCGTTGCGTAACTCCTCCAAGACTCCATAGCGATCATGAGACCGTTCTGAAAGCAACTTGAAGTGCGACGACCTAACTAAAATGATAAATAGTGCTCCTTGTTGAATGTAACAACCTGGCAACGGATAACACAAAGTGGGGCACCGACTGGCGTACGTCGAGAACTGAGGACTCACTCAAACTGAGGCCTGCTCAGGGCGTATATGCAGAGACTTGCGCGCGGCCCCCTTTTTGTTGGGTGCTCCCAGGTATACAATGGAACTGTCCCTAAGGGTGGTGTTAGATTCGGGTACCTGGTATGAGTTTTTGAGAAAAAGGGGCCCTTATGTTTTTATTGTCATTAATATAGGTAAATATTATGCATTGAGGTGGATAATATCAAGGTATAATGTGAATTTGCAAATAGGTATATGTTTATTTTGAAGTTTTAATTCTAACCTAACACATTTGCCTAATTCTGAGGAACAGATTTATATATTGAATGACTTTAATGAAGGCTGATGAAGCCAGTAGGCAGATAGGTACCTACGTCTAAAAAATATTCCGACCTTCACTTTTCAATTGATTAGTAGGTAGCATTATTGGTACCTACAATTTGTTAATACAATTAATCGGAATGGTTCCATACATGATAAAACACTAATAATCCGTTTTGAGGAGACATGGCTTCATCTGTATATAAAAAACACTCCTTTGGTCAAAAAGTCTGGTTTCGCCTAAAGGTAACTTGTCAACCGCTAAAAATATAAAAAAAGTATTTAATAAAATCAAAGGAATCTTGATGAATTTTCTGAGAGAAACTTCTCTAGTAACGTTCTGGTAGGTTCGCTTTTTCAGAAATCTTCACTTTAATATTTTTACGTAGATTGTGAAATGAAAAATGAGCGAACTTAAAAATAACGGGTACAGAAAAACTTGATTCAGTTAGGCCAAGATAAATTGGGAATGAATGTTACAACTGATTGGTTCAAATTTGATCTACTGAATCTTTGAACAAACTCAGCGTGTCGAGCTAATTCGATAGGAAAACATAAAAAATTGGTAAAAATATATCGTTTATTCATCAAAGATTATAATTTCACCTACGAATATCAAATACAACCAATTTTACCGATACCCACCAGCTATATATGATAATTGTTGAAGGATTTTCCTTTTGAAACGTGATTCAAAGCTGACCAACTCGAGAACGGTTAGTGATAGACCAATTCTGCAAACGTCAATCGATTCAGAATGGCCTAATTAGTAAATACTGAGACTTTGAGCAAAAAAAATTGACGGACAAAAAAGTCGAATATATCATAATACGAAAATTTTTTGAACTTTTTTTATTTTTCATTTTTCGAATTTTAAATTTTTGTCCTCGAACGTATTTTAACGTGCTGATTCCGAATCTTTGACTGAAAATGTCGAAAACTCATCGCAAATATTTTTGGCGCAAAAAAAAACATTTGAAAACGGATTCAGAGCTGACCAACTCGAGAACGGTTAGAGATAGACGAATTCTGCTAACGCCAATCGATTCAAAATGGCCAAATTAGTATATACTGAGAATTTGATCACAAAAAATTGACGGACAAAAAAGTCGAATATATCATAATAAGAAAATTTTTTGAACTTTTTTAATTTTTCATTTTTCAAATTTTAAATTTTTGTCATCGAACGTATTTTAACGTGCTGATTTCGAATCTTTGACTGAAAATCTCGAAAACTCATCGGAAATATTTTTGGCGCCAAAAAAAACATTTGAAAACGGATTCAGAGCTGACCAACTCGAGAACGGTTAGAGATAGACGAATTCTGCTAACGCCAATCGATTCAAAATGGCCAAATTAGTATATACTGAGAATTTGATCACAAAAAATTGACGGACAAAAAAGTCGAATATATCATAATAAGAACATTTTTTGAACTTTTTTATTTTTCATTTTTCGAATTTTAAATTTTTGTCATCGAACGTATTTTAACGTGCTGATTTCGAATCTTTGACTGAAAATGTCGAAAACTCATCGGAAATATTTTTGGCGCCAAAAAAAAACATTTGAAAACGGATTCAAAGCTGACCAACTCGAGAACGGTTAGAGATAGACCAATTCTGCGAACGCCAATCGATTCAGAATGGCCGAATTAGTATGTATTCAGAATTTTAACGAAAAAAATCGACCGACAATAAAGTCGAGTATATCATGATAAGATAATTTTTTGAACTTTTTTATTTCTCATTTTTCGAATTTCAAATTTTTGTCCCGAACGTATTTTAACTTGCTGATTCCGAATCTTTGACCGAAAATGTCGAAAACTCATCGGAAATATTTTTGGCGCCAAAAAGCTCATTTGAAAACTGATTCAAAGCTGACCAACTCGAGAACGGTTAGAGATAGACAAATTCTGCGAACGCCAATCTGAATACTGAATACTAACTTTCATAATTATGAAAATACATCGCTGGTAATAATAGCAACAATGCAAGTAGGTATGACATTATTAAGTCTGTTATTAGCATGGGAGCAGATAAGAAATGTTTTTTGTATAAATCGCGTTCTTTCAGGAAATATATAACATTGATTTGATTGCGTCATATAGTGCCATCTCACGAAGAGTAGGCTAACAAGCGACAATGAAAGTACCTCAAAAATTCATAAGATGGCGCCATATGATATATCAATTTTTTTTCTGTAAAATAGCGATTTTTCATAATGAAAATGAACTTAATGAGCAAAACCTGAGCTACATACAAAATGTTATCCAAATCGTCTGAGATCGAAAATATTTACAAGAATTGCACGTTGAAAGATATAACATAACAAAAACGCCGTAAGCTTTCAACTTTTTATTTCCTTAACAAAATATGTACAACTCGTCAACGTCAACCTCTGAAATTCGAATAAACGGGCAGAGGCGTCGTTTGCACGAAATTCCTGTCGTCTTGGTACTGAGGAGGCACTGCGCAGCCGGTAACGTTTTCGATACCGTCGCAGGCGTTGGTGAGTTCGTTGAAAGCCTGTCCCTCTCCGCAGTTGTACAATCTGGGTTTGTTCTCGATGCAGATGAAGTATCTCTGGCAGTCTCTGGGAGAGCGGAAAGATCGGTATTCCGACTGGCCCAAGCCGAAACTTTTAGCGTCGGGTGGGCAGGTGAAGCCGAGGTAGGCTGGAAAACGAAAAATGTAGTTGTTAGCTTTGATATCAACAAGTTTGTGTAAGGTTTTTCTGTAATAGAAACAAAAAAATCAATTCCCTGCATATTTTATTGTTCACGACGTTTCGGCTATTGACGTCTAGTTATAGCTGTTATCGAGTGTATGAATGCGCCAAGCTCTTAAGGATGCTAACTTTTCGAGTACATCAAGCTCCTCAGCAATAAGGTTGGAGGCGATTTCTCTTTCGCTTGAGAGATGTCTTTAGTAAATTTACGTGTCATCTACAGACAGATGAAACTAGTAATTTCCTGTATAATAATATATAAGACACGAAGTTAGAGTAAGGGTCCCATAATTGATCCTTGTGGTACACCCGACCTGACTTTCTATAATGAGATTGATGTTCCTCAAACATACACATTCGTTGAATACATAGATATATAGAAAGAAAGCTAAGAAAATAAAATTTCCTACAAGATGATGTTTATTATTATTAACTTTCAATCTACGTTGTTTAGCATTTCAATAATTAGTTTACCGATACCAAATTACTTTATCGTAGATTTTGATGGAATACATTATCAAAATATAGCATTATCATGCTATCCCTTTATATCTTATTAGGTTCATTGCTTAGTATGATTTCTGCCGTGTTCAATTATCAAAGTGGACATCTCAACGTTTTAAGATATGTAGGCTAGGGCGAAAACTATACCTTCGGCATCGCATGCAGCAACTTGATCGGGCCAGTCGCACCTGTAGGATTCCTCATTGAAAGCTAACCCTTCGGGACAATCGAAGACGAAAGCGCGACCGTCAACGCAGTTTTTGAATTGGCCGCAGTTTTGTGCGTCTCCCATCCGATAGTAGCCGAATTGGTGGGGACAGTCATCGGTAGCCTGAGGAGGTTCTGAAAAATAAAAATGAAAAATTAGATGAGGGAATGAGAACCACAAAAGCAAACAACAAAATGCTTCTGAGCAAATCATCGAGTACTTCTTTAGATTTCTGATAACGTTTGATAATTAAAAAAACTTACGGGTTTGTTCTCGTCCTGTACAATCCACATCGATTGGATACTGACATGGGAAAGCAAAGACTCCTGATGCAGCATTGAAGAGTAATCCATCTGAACATGTTTTTTCTTCTGGAACTCCATCCTTACATTCTATGTATCTGAGAAAAAAAAACTTAGGATAGCCTAAACATTTCTGAAAGTAAAATTTCCGAAACTAATCTACTCAATTTATTCAGATACCATGATTGTCAAAATATTTCAAATAAAGTTTTGTTCGAAAATATGAATAGGGTATTCATAAAATCTGTTGTGGAATCATCTTCGGCTATTTTCCATCGTTCAAGATAACCTCTTGGGAGGTATTCATGTTGAAAAGGGGAACATTCTCCATGAAAATTTAAAAATGTAATTTTTTTGTAGTATCTAACAGAAAACAACTACTTCCCCGGCTAAGGCCACGCTGGACATTGAACTACATCTGATACATATTGTGAAAAGACTCTGACTTTGACTCATGGAGTTACGCGCTCGCCGCCACGCGGCTTGGTGTGTAATTTTTCCATTCGTGCGTAATATGCCTTTTACCACACTTGTGACGTAATATACTATTACGCATTGTTGATGATTTTATGCACGAGTGATTTCTTACGTACTTATGCGAAAAAGTATCACTTTACACACTGGGATCAGTGCATAAACACTTGGTTTATGCACTGTCGTAAAAAATAAAATAATTTTACTCACCCATCACATGTTCGAGTGGGATACCGTCCATTCTTTTCAGGGCAGCTAGCACTGGAATGCGGTACTTGAGGGGCTTCTCTTACATAATTGTCTTGGTAATTGTTGTATTGTCGATTTCTTTGGTAGTCTTGTTGGCTCATTACTGAAAATAACAAATATGCCTCAGATTGCGTTCCTAATTACAGCTTGAATGACTGCTTATTTTTGGATTATGTATTTTTTTTAACGAATAATGACTGACATATACCTATGAATATGTTTTTCATATATATTTTGGTGAGAAGATAAAAACAAACAATGCAAAATGACTCCCCACAAAATTAAGTGATTTTGTTAGAAAATTCAAGTTCAGATTACATTTCCCCATTGTTTTGTTTTATTGTTATATTCAATATATTGATAAAAATCGCTATTTTAAGATACCAAATAATAAAAAGCCATGCAAACTGATTGAAACCGAAGGACGTAATAAGGAAAACGAGGTGCAGACATAATTTGTGCAGTATGTGATTTAAAATAACACATTAACAAATTTTCGGTATTACATACCGAATATTTCCATGATTGAAAATGGGTTATGGAACTCGATGACCTTCAGTGTTGCTTTCACTAACGCTATTAGTATTTATTTTGGTAATGATTAGTTTCTTAATCGTTAGTGATCAATATTTTTCAACCAGTGTTATTACAAACACCCATACACTTTCTTCGTTTCTTATCACATATTAAAATCATTGTTTCATATATATGCCTCTTCAGGCTATTATCTTCTAGTTAATGATCTTTAAATTATCGGCGAAGATTCCTTCATCATCCTTCAACATTGACTCGAAATACTGATCAAAGGTTTCGAATTTCACGAAATTTATAAAAGTACCATCAATTTTTACTAAGGTCATATTGCTATATTCTGGTCAGTCAAAAGTATGTCGTTGAGTTTTGGGACACCCTGTATACTCGAAACAGAGATTAAAATAAAATGACTTGACATTGTTGGGCGATGAATATATTTTTTTCACGAATCTGGTAGTAGTATGATTATTTCACACATAGGTACTATATAAAAAAGTAGGATAATACAAAATATGCAATCATTGACCTTCATTATAGACTCGAAGCGGAGATCAAAAATTGGATGCCTTAATTAAAACAATGTAAAACCAGCTTAAACACACAAGCGTCTTCTTCCTCTCATTCACTTTCACGTTGGAACATTAGTATTCTCATGAGAGATGTTCAAAAATGTCAAGGTTGTCGATTTTTTCTGTAATGTGAAATTATTCACATTGTTGTTCTCTCAGAAGTTTTATCGATGTTATTGAGGAGATGAGTTACCTAATTCGGTATGTTAATGATGTAGACATATAAAAAAAGTGATACCGGAATCAGATTTTCTTGCAATAAGTTTGGTAGTCGTGATTAGAAGTAGTCGTGTCGAGAATTTTTTTGAGTCCTTTGAAAATTCCCACAATCAGCATTTTTTCTGAATAACATATTATTGAATGCTCAACTTCATTACATTCGAACAAATCTAAGATTATCATCAATAGATTGTGTTACTAGTTCCAGATTATCCACTCTAAACATTTTTTAAAGAAATGAATGAGAAAATAATTATTAGGGAGGTTGGCTGAGCTAAACGTTTATTCTGTGGCCTTGATGGGCAAATTGATTCGGAAACACAGATTTAAGAAAACCTCATGTTACTCTTCGACTTTGCAAAAAAAGAAAACCCTCCTGAATATATCATTTCTCCCACACGTACCTCAAGTTACTCGGGGTTTCGATGACATTTTCAGAATCCTCAATAAGGTACTCAATTAGGTACCAAAATAGCTCCTTACCTCTAACCGAGCCCAAAGTTGCTGAAATTTGGTACAGATATAGTACTTGGTACCTAAAAAACCAAAAATCAAAATACTTGCTCAGGAGTGTCGAAAAGGGGGTGAAAACCGCCTCTCGAGAATAAAAAATGTGTAATATCCTTTAAAAGCAGTAAAAAACGAAAAAAAAAACGTAATGCCTCTTTCAGTGCACTTCACAAGTGTGGTAAAAAAACGGCATGTTGAATCCAAAAGTTGTGACCAGGCCCGTAGCAAGAGAGGGGGAGGGAGGGCGCTACTACTTAGGGCGCTACTTGTAGTTCGTAGGTAAATTTTGACGATACCTCGAAACCCCCTTAATTTTTTATAACACTCCGTAAATCAACTGAAGCCAAGTTCTATTGATACCAAGGAACCCCTTGAATGTGTGCTTAGTCCTTTTTTAAATTTGGGAGAAAAATATCTTACATGAGGTATAAATGACCATATTTTTCATTTCAAAAAGTAATATTGGTAAAACCGAAACGGTTTTTTTTTCATGTGTCTACGTGAAACTGTTCAAAAGTTAACAGGGGGGGCTATTAAAAGCCGCACTGTCTAATTTTCCGTTCTGTCGAATGGCGGCACTAATTTTTAGTAAAAAACCACCCCTTTATCAATAAAAACGCGTGTAAAGGTTCAGAGGGTGTTTTCACCCCCTTTCCGACAATTCTCAGCAAGAATTCTTCAATTTTTCGATGCTCCGTCTCAAAATCTACTAGTACGCCGAATTTCATCAACTTTGGTCCCGGTTGATATTCTCGATATTCTTGAATGAAGAAATACATAATTCCTGAATGAAAAAGAAAAATTCAAATTTGTAAATGACTCCTTGCATGAATAGTATAAACGAGATCTTTGATTGAATCATCATTCACTAATGTATTATATACGCTGTAATTGTGAATTTTCATAAATAAATAATTTATCAATGCACTCCTACTGCTCATGACCGCGGAAAGAATATTGAATCTGCTAACAAAGTATTGTTAGCATGGTAGAGGAATATGAATTCACAAAGACATTTTTCTAATGATTTATCTCGAAAAAGGAGGAAATATAAATGAGAAGGGAAATTCATGAGGAGATGCAACTGAGATTTTTATGTTTTTTTCTTCCGACTTGCACGAAACGGAAAAGTTGGTTATATTGTATTCACAGAACATCGTCAGAACCGATAATGGGAAAAGAAGGAAGTACATTAAATTATCAAAACAATAAATAAGAGTTCATAAGCTGTATGCCCAACCTCTCAACCATTGGCGGATCCAAGGACTGGCAATCGCCTTGAGAGCGAAACCTAATTGCCCGTTTTCTTTAGAGATGCTCTGGACCCGACCTTACTCCCAACGCAATGGATTCCAAAAATCCAAAGTGAAGGCTACTGTATATCAGCATCTTTTGAAAACCAGAGTAAATTTTATTGCTTGACTATTAGCAAGAGAACAGTGATATAAAAGAATAAAAGACATTTCAGTCATATTTTCATACTGTCTACCTCAACGAGAGTTGTAATTCAAATGCTCTGTTGCTTGTGGATATGACCTTTCTCTCCATGGACTCCTGAAACTTGGTCTCACCCAACAGTTTCCCTCTAACTGTCCAATTTTTTCGCAGTTATAGCAGTGTTTCTTTCTGTTTTCTTCTGCTCAATTTTTATATGGAGTCGTATAACTGGCAGGTTGTTGTTATAATAAAAAATTGCTAGATTTAATTCCTCGTAATTCCGCCCTCGTATTTTTCCTAAACTCTCTCAGTACAGCGCTTAGGATTTCAAGGTGTCCTAGTTGAAGAGCTTGGCAGCATGTTATTACCTCTCAAGCCGGGGTTTTACTCATATCTGGTATGATCTGTAGGATGTTCAAATCTCGTCAAAACAGGACTAGTTTGCATTTGCTGCCGCTAAAATTACCGTCGATATGTCGGATGTAATGCAATGTCCGTAATAGACAGTAGTTGATTTCTGACAGATATTGGCTTCATATTTTCCACTTTGTGGGAATGTATGGAGAGATGGGTAATTTCGATCTTGTTGAAACATTTGTATGCACATTGTGCGGAAAATTACACAGAAATTATATTATCGAAATTAAAATTGCTAACTTCTCTTAACTGGTATATATTTTTGTTCCAAACAGGGTTAAATGAAGGTGGGCATTTCTGCCTACTTATTCAATGAATTGATGTCGGCATAATTTTGAGAAACTTTAATTCGACTGTGGGTTTTCATTTCAATGGGCTTATCCGTTTAAATATATCTAGCAAGGCTATGAAGAAAGCACGTGACTGAAATTTTAAATGGGTAAGATTGAAATTATAAGATCATACGGATAATGAATCAAACGGAAGAAGGTATTTACCATTGCAAATTGCCTTATTATCTATCGGTTATTGTGGTGTAAAAATACCCATTCACTTATTTGCTATTCACCTTATTTATAGGCCAGTAGAGACATGAAAAATAGAAAATTTAACAATACATCCAAAAGTTTTCAAGCTTTGGTCAAGAGAATGGTACATCGAGATAGTAATAAATCTCAGTTTGCAACCTGTTCCGCAACATTGTCAAAATTGAAATAAACTTGAATTTTGCTGTATACTGGTGGAAAAATTCCAAAAGTTCTGCTAACTTGGAGTAGTATTACAGCTATTAATGTAACGAGGTTATTATGCGATTTATAATATTTGAGGATGTTGCCAGGCGACGAGGCAACGAGTATACAGCAAAAATGTTAATTGCATTTTGTACTTTCTCCATGTACCATTTACTTGATCAAAGTTTGAAAACTGACTTGTAATTATTATTGTTAAATTTTCGATTTTTAATGGCTAGTAAGTTTTGAATTTTGAGTTTGAATTGAACTATAAATAAGGAAACTGATTTAATATTCTGTTGTCATCTATGCTTTTAAAATTTGAACAAAAAATTTTCTACAAATATTCTCCTCCGTCATTTGTTGTACTTGATGGGATACAGGGTTGGAGCAAAACGATCAACTGTTTTTGGAGTCACTTCAATGATTTCATGAAGAAATGAACGCAAAAGTCTCTTTGAAAAGTACAAAATAAAATATTCGTAAAATGACTTTTTAGAGAAGCGCTTTTATTTAAATGCACTTGAAAGAAGAAAATGAACTTTGTAGTGAATCCAACACATCATTTTTATATATTATAAAATTTCATGTGATATAAAAGCTTGTCGCGAGAATAAATCCGGAAACAGATAGTTTCAAATGTAACTTATAAGAAAAACATAGTTACTTTTCGCGACAAGCTTTTACATCATATGAAATTTTATAATGTAACAAATGAATGGGTTTGTTTTACTTCAAAGTTTATTTTCTTCTTTCAAGCGCATTTGAATAAAAGCTTTTCTCTAAAAACTTATTTCCCAATCTGATGGCTTTTTTGGTATGTACATTTTTTTAGTTAAATCAATATATCAACGCACTAATATCAAATGGTTCGCTCTATTCACGGAAAGCACTAGAAAACGTGGATTACTAATAAATATATATATATCTACCTTCTATGTTTTATGTACTGAATTTTTTTTGTCAAAATTTTTTTCTTTTCAATTAATAATAGCCCTTCTTCTTTTTACTGAAAATTTAATGTCTCAACGAAATAGTTTATAATTCATAATATTATTCGGTCTGCAGTAAACTTTGGACTCACCCTGTATCACCAAAATCACGGAAAGCACTAGAATACGTAGCGAAGACATACCGAAAGTGCGCGGGACCTCTGACATCAATTGTACAGAAATGAAGACGCATCTGTCATGCCTCGGACCATATTCAGATTCGCTCAAGGACTTCTACCACCATCACCGCGCTTCGAGATGGTTATGGAATGGGTGCTCGAGACGGTGCTCGTTACGTAAATTGCATAATTCTGCTAGAATACCTCGTACGCTATTAACAGTTATTACCGAATAAGTGTTTGGTCGACACGCTTTAGATTGGGCGTGAATATGAAAGATTTTCTCCTCTGACTAATCTCTTGCAGGCTGATGGTTCGTTTTTTCCAACGCCCAATACCAGGAAAGCAAATGATTACATAAACGTTGAGGCTTCATCTTTCCATTCTTCATATTCTTTACGAAAATTCTCGATGAGTCGACTAGAATGGGGTCAAAAATCAGTTGCAAGATTTGACCGACACATACATACGTCCCGTCAGTGATACTTCGTTCATAAGCTCGCTCACTTCTCTGGAACAATTCGGAAATGTTGGGGACTAGCGCTAGCGGTCCAGTCGAGACTGACCCGTCGACATCAGTCCTCACGTCCATATTCCTCACTTTGAAGACACGCCGAACGGCAAAGCTGTGGAACTCGCTGCCTCGGGAGGTGTTCCCTGAGGCATACAGTCTGCAGAAATCCAAGAAGCACACCAATTCCTACCTACTTTCCCTCTGCTCTCATGATGTTTTCTGGACAATACAGCATTTTCCTTTTCGTGGAAACCAAACTCCCCAGCTGATTCAGTGAACTCACATATTAAACTGATTTGAGTTCCATATTTTCTTGCCTGATCATTGAATTAAATAAAAAAATATGAATAGTAGGTTCTAATAGGTTTCCCAACGCAACTATTTCTTTATTGGAATGTATAATAATTAAGAGACCCAAACCATTCTGTTAAAATGGTGGTTCTGATCATAGGGTCATGTCATTGGTGAATGATGGACATGTTGCTCTTGAATCTGAAATCTTAGCTGGAAGAATTAAGAAAGCCGTCATCTGTGGTTCACTCCGTCTACTCAGAGCACATGACTCACGGACCCAGTAATAACTCACCCCGCGAACGTTGGGAGTGATTATCTGGGTAAATGACACCAGCGCGCCCTCTGGATGTATTGAAGCTCCGGAGACAGGGTCCGTTTGGTATAATCCTAATGAATAGGAAAAAAATCAGATTAGAGAGCCACCAAGTACCCCTGTGATCAGAATCACCATTTCAACAGAATGGTTTGGGTAGAGCCTGCGGAGTTCAAGGAGTAAATCACTAAAAGATTCTATATTCGATGACTAGTTTCGATTTTCACATCATAATCATAACTGGAGATAATTACATCAAAATACATGACGTGCAGTTATACATTCTCAATTACCTATCTATACCTGGCTGTAATTACAAACTATCACTCAGTAACTTATTCTTTACAGGCAAAACAACATAAAAACGGCCTTCAAACTCTCCAAGAAGATAGAACAAAGCATCAGGTCGGCAAAAGACAAAAAAGACCCACTATCAGCAGCGGGGGTATCTCGCATACCACGTTCTTCTGGAAAACTATATATCGGAACTACAAAAAGATCCATGGAAACAAGAATGAAAGAGCATCAGAAAAACTGCAGATTGAATACTAAAAAGTTCATGGCCTTCCTGTTGCCTGAGGAAGTACAATCGTTAAACAGGCGATTTAGGATGCATCATTTTGCGAGCTTTCAGGTCGAGTTGTTGTCCCAGCTCCCCAAGAGTCCTTTTTATCATTCCAAAGTAGTAGAGTAAGACCAAAAGCATATTTGTAGCAGCAACTTTGTTCTTCCCTGACAGTTCTGATGACCAGATCTGTCGGAGTTTATGCTGATACTTGCCGAAGGGACTTTTTAACTTCTTCAGAGCGGCGTTCTTCCCCTCCTAGGTAAGTTATTTATATTCATTTTGACAGAAAAGCATATTTTGAATTACATTGAATTGGAAAGAGCAGATTGCCATGTCAAGATGGAATTCAAGTGGTTGATCCTAGACAGACCCCACGACCAACCGAACACCCTTTAGAACAAAACAATGACTTTATTTTTCGAATTTTTCCTTATTGAATTAAATTGCTTTCAAGGCAGACCCAAGATGTCCTGACCTGCCAGGACTGCTCATTTCCATAATCCTATACAATATTAGAATTGGATCAAAAATCCATCAGAAAACAACTAATTTTCTGGCTAATGTCACGACAAGAGTTGAATTGCATCCAATGAACTTCCATGCAGAGTTCCTATAAAGCTTTTTCTGTGTTGCTAGTTTGTTATTGAGATCTTGTGATCGCAAGTGGGTATTGTTAGTTGGTAGGTTGAGATGGCACTCGTACTTTGAAACAATGATTTGTGGGCCTGGCTTTAGCTGCTGCTTTGAAATGGAGATATAATTGAAATATTTATTGCAGACATTATTTAGTTAGTATCTGCATAGACCTACCCTATACTGATGAGGACAAAACCCAGAAATCAATCTATAGATGGTCCAAATGTTTCAATGAATATTTCCATGCAACTAGCAACTGCAGAGAAAGCCTTGTAGGAACTCTGCACGGAAATTCATTAGCTGTAATTCATCGTGGTATCAGCCAGAAAAGTAATTGTTTTCTTATGGATTTTTGACCCAGTCTTCTATTGTATAGGATTATGGCAATAAGCAGTCCTGGTAGGTCAGGACATCTTTGTGTCTTACTTGATAAGCTCATTGTGAACAATTACAGATTCCTTTAATAAATTGCTCTCTTTTAATCTTCCTAGATATTTCTATTAATGGAAATTGGTGAAGAAAAACACCAAAAACTTTGCATGAATTCGTATATTTGCAGACTACAATTTCCATATACACAGTACAAAAACTATCATTTTATATATTTTCATCACCACATCAATTCAGTAAGGCACAATCAACGGTTATACAGCAAGAAACGAAGATCCATACAAATACAATCGATACATTATTTAAAAATAGATTATAAGTACGAGTTCGGGATTGAAAACATCAATTTACAATATATTAAATTAATAAATATTCCATAAGATATCAGTGCAATGTGAAGGTACATTTGCCAAGCAAACAAATTTGCAGAATGAAAAATGAAATACTTAAATAATTAATAAATAATAAAAATAATAGAACAGTCTTTTCTAAGCAAAAGTATCTAATTAGATATTGGCAATAATACATCTAAGAAAATGAAAGATGAATGTTTAAGTGTAAAAAATAAATAAGAGTTTGATACAATATTCTCAAAACAAACTAGTCATATATATATATAATAATAATAATAATAATAATATGGATAAGAATTTAAAAAATCTTTATTTTTAGGAAATTTTTCCTAGGGTGCCTTTTATAGTATATTAAAGTAGAAGTGGATAAAAAGGTATTTTAAACACACACTCCGGCTGCGCCGTCGTGCTCGAAATAGAACAAGTGTTTGAAAGATCAGTTATCCACGAATACTTTACGTTATTTTTTTCAATTGGTGCAATCATAAATACTGGTACAGTATACCTTTCGTTAATGTTTGAATAAAAGTTTTCCATTTGTTTGTAATATTTCATTTGACGTTACAAGGTACTCCTGTCAGATCAATAATCATAACATTGTCATTCAGACTTCATTGTTCTCGATTTGTTGATGTATCCAATATCCATGGTAACTTAAAAAAAACGCGGATTTTTGAAAGTTTGATTTGCACACGCTGTGGCGTGCTTTAGATAGGTAAACATGGGCACCAATTGAAAAAAAAAAACGTTTATTTTTATTCTTGTTTCTTTTTTAACTGACGTGTGATCAGCTTATTTCTCAATTTCGTGGGAATTAAATTTTGAAGCAATAGTCTTGAAAGATAATGAATGACATACTAATATTTTCTCCCATAACAACAACGTGAACCAAAATAAGATGCTTCTTAGTTGAATGCTGATCCTAGAGGGCGATAATTTCAAGAAAAATTCCTTAGATGAACAAATATAGGATTCCCAATATGAAGTGAAATATGTTTTCATATGTTGTATACAGGTTGAACTATGGCCAATTACCGAAAATGAAATGGTGTACTAATCTGTCATGTGGAAATACACTATTAAGTATCAGATATATCCGTGATGATTTATATACCCAAAAGAGAACGCTCTCTGCAAAAATAGCTAATTTTCGCACTTTGCTATTGGGAGTTACGCTAAATCTTCATTTAAAATCACCGGCTTCAGTTTCACGTTTTCGTACACATATAAAAAGTAATTTTTCTGATCCAAATTTCACTTAGTTTTCAACTTGTTTTCGAGTGATGGCACACTGTTCAATTTTCTGTGATTGGTCGAAGTTCAACCTGTATTTTTGGATACCTTCATCGCAGTAAAACTTTATGGAATATCATAAGTCTACCAACTGAAAAGACCAAAGTAAATGATGAGCAAATGATGAACACCAAGGCGTTTTTTGAAAAGGAAGGAAGGTACTTTCACGGTAGGTATATATTTTGAGCGTAAACATCTAGTTTTTATATAGAAAAATATACAAAGTGCCATCTGGTAAAAACTCGGGAGATTACAATCAATACATTTCGAAATAGGACACAGCACAATCTAAGCTTACACTAGTCTTTTATTTCCTGTGATGTCATACGTTCAAATAAATAATATATTGTTTACTACTCACATTTGATATAAATGTACCTATTCAAAAAGTGGTGCAGAGAGAGATTATTTTTGCATAGCACAAAATGGCGTATAGAAAAGTTGTATTAATTATATTCACCTATAGTACAAGTAAGAGACCATGGAAAGAAAGCTTCAATTGAATGCTTTCGGGCAAGTAACTTCCAAGGAAATCAACAATTTTGAAATTATATACCGGGTGACCCAGAACCAATTTATACCCCCTGTATCTTCGTTGATATTTTGTATACATGTTTAAAATTTGGTACACCTATTTGATGTTTGATACAGGTGGGTAAATTGGTTCTGGGTCACCCAGTATGTATTTGACATAATCGCATTTTGAATTCTAACAATTCACTTTCCCAAAATAAAAATTCAAAGGTTCTATGAATAAGCCTTCCATAAACTCACCGAAAAATAAAAAATACTGAGTAGTGGTTTTTCTGCTCTTCTATATCCATTACTCTAATTCTTTTTCAATTCGCATAATATGCTATAAAATTCCAAGATAGAGTATACATTCGCAAATAAAGGAATATAAAAGAGTTACTGATTCAGACTCAAATATCAGTCTAAAAAAAAATACACTAAGAGTTGAGTGAACGCAAGAGCTGACTTGGAATATTTTTATGGTAACTTTACTTTCTGAACATTTCACTTAGAAAGAAAATATAAAAAGTAGTTCCAACGTCCCAAAAACTCTGCAGAGCAAATAAAGTGATGTAAAACATAGAATTCAACTGCTTGAAGTGACCTAAAGTAATTTCAGTCGCGAAACATTTATTCATGGTACTAGTGTGTTATGTTGAAAATAAGTTACGCGAGAAAGATTTATACCACGGGGCCGGCAGGCAGAGTGGTATAAATTCTCAAGTGAATTAGGAAACATAACACACGAGTGGCAAACAATGTTTTATCCAACACATGACAGTTATGACTGAAATTATTGAATTTTACACACTAGTGTGTTATTTGATAGTTTACTTGTCTGAATGTAATGTTTCTTGGGTAATAAAGTTGATTTGATTTGATTAATAATGACAGTCATAACTGTCATGTGTTGGATAATAGTTATTTATGGTACCAGTGTGTTATGTTGAAAATAAGTCACAGGAGAAACAGGCCGAGCGGTATAAATTCTAAAGTGACTTAGGAAACATAACACATGAGTGGCATACAATGTTTTATCCAACACATGACAGTTATGACCCATTATTAAAGTCATTTTAGACAAGTTAACTATCAAATAACACACTAGTGACTTATGGATTATAACTCACTAGTGTGTTATTTGATAGTTTACTTGTCTAAAATGACATTAATAATGGGTCATAACTGTCATGTGTTGGATAAAACATTGTATGCCACTCATGTGTTATGTTTCCTAAGTCACTTTAGAATTTATAAATTCATAAATCTTTCTCGCGTGACTTATTTTCAACATAACACACTAGTACCATAAATAACTATTATCCAACATTACAACCCATTATTAATGTCATTTTAGACAAGTCAACTATCAAATAACACACTAGTGAGTTATAATCTATAACTCACTAGTGACTTATGGATTATAACTCACTAGTGTGTTATTTGATAGTTAACTTGTCTAAAATGACTTTAATAATGACAGTCATAACTGTCATGTGTTGGATTAAAATTATTTATTAACGAGGTCTATTTATAACTGAAAAAAAAATCACCTTCTGTTTGAGGAAATAGGATTATTTGAGATTGATTGTATATCAATAATCAATTCGTGCATAATATATATTATACAATCACAATATTTTCGAAAGTGATAAAAATAGTACACTGATACACACTAAATATGGCTAAATAATCTATACACTAATACACTTTTTTACTTCTCACACAGCACAGCCTTTTCTGGTGCCATACAGAACCTTGAGTTCTGGGAAAATTATTTTCCTTATCAACTGATTCGTTTTGGCAGCTAACATCGATCTCCTGGGGTCCTTTTTGTATATTTTGATACCCGGCTTGTGAATCAGGAATGCGTTGTCCAAAATGAGAAAATCGTAGTTCAATACGCAAAGTGCGTATCCCTGAAAAACAAAACAATAAAACTGAAACTTTTCTGTGTGTCTTTGAATTATCCCCATTTGCATAGTCATTCACACATTTATTAGAGGTCATATAAACCAAGAAATTTAGGTGACACCAGATGCGGAAGTTCAAGGGGTTTAAGTCTGGAGATCCGTGAGGCCATAGTTACCTGCGTCATTTTGTCGCTTTTTCCCTCCCAGCTCAGCCTCTCGTCGTACAGCGGATCTGCGTGGGTTCCTATGAAGATCGGCTCCCAGTGGACGAACCTCCCATTTCTTTTGCCCACGTGGAACACGTGGAAACCTTCGTTTTCGACGGCGTTCTGCCACTCTTTGGCTTTGGGCACGCTGTGACAACCGGGGCACAATTTTTTGTGGAAGGGCAACGCGGTTCCATTCATCAACATTTCTTTCAAGGTCGTTTTGTTTTCGGGAACCACTTGGTTGGCGCTCACTTCGAATAGGTGCAACGGAAAAACCTGCGTGGGAATGGATAGAATGTGAGAAATTGAATTTTGCCAAGATATAGTAAACAGTGATTTTCCATGCATTTTTGAAATATAAGTATTCTTCTAATATGATTCAAATAAATATGAAAAAAAAAAATTTAAATGTGTAATGTAGGTTATTCTGTGAGCAGATTCAAAAGCTTGCTGATGGATGGAGCATGGTTATAACAAGGCCTGTTTTGACACAGCATCGATTTTGCATTTTAACGCACGTCAATGAAGTCCACATGGACATGTGCTTCCTTTGAATTTTTTACGGGTTTTTGCAATTGATAATGGATGAACTATAATATACCAGACATTGGTAATATTCCGTAAAGTTCTAGAGGACAAGTAACTTATGGTCGAGGAATGAACACAACCAGGTTTTTTCGCTGTTTTTCTAACAACTTGAGAACTACCGGTTGTGGGTCGTGAGGGGTTGATTTCTCTTATTATATGTACCTATATGTTATTTTACCTTTGGGTTTTTGCTGAGTAACGGACCCTTATTTTCGGCAATCATAGCTAGGAACTTCTCGATAATGTTTGGACTAGGATACAGTTCTATGTCTGATGGCAGGATGTAGTGGGTTTGGGCAGTCTCGCGAGCCACGTTTCGTCCGACGTTCACCGGGTAGAGCAGCTTCTTCTGGGCCTTATACATGTTTTCGCTGGATACGTTCACGTAGGGGGCAGGTAGAGAGCAATTGTACGGTTCCGGGAATACGCTGCCGTGTTTCGGAACCTGGAAATCAATATATTTCACAGGTGAACAACATTAATTAAATAATAGAGATAATAATAAATGATCTAGGTCACTGATCGAGGGTTTCCACACATTCCGAATCTTTATGCTTAGTTGACTAAACACATGTTATTCAGAAAATATGCAGACTCTTTGAATTTCTTCTGCAGCAGTTCTCTTCTTTATCGATAAATTCGACTTCAGTCCATTTATTATTATGTTGAGTCGTCCAGACATAATCTGCACAATCTCTCTTCCAATATAACTGATTCACACTACGCTTAAAACAAACAATTATCTTACAGCAGGAAGACACTGACAGAATTTCATTATGTACATATTGTCAGTATGTCAGTGTGAATTTTTTACCTCAGGCTAGCAGTAGAGCAATATTCTTATAAGCTAAAGAAACAGAACAGATACTTCCCGATGAAGTATACAAGGACCATCAAGTTTACAAGTATTTCTTGTGCAGAAGACTCTTTTTTTTGAGTATATCTTTTGATTTGATTAAGTGAAATATTATTATATACTACTACTTTTTCGCTTTGTTTAATTCAAACTACGATATTTTCAATGCTATGCCGCCTATTGCAAATTCCTTAGAATATGTTCCGATTCTCTTCCTGATATTTTCTTACTAACATCGTACGTGAAGGGAAAATTAATTTAGCGATAAAATAAAGCTACTTCCGCAATCAAAGCCAACTATCTCTCAGCTGAAGCTGATATATTCCAGTGGTACTTAAAACAGCCATGAAATCAACATTTATTACATTATTAACAACTTCACATGTCACCTAAGAACTATTCGGATTCAAATTTCACAGCCTTCTTGTCTTTATTGTATTCACGATGGCTATTACTTCGTCGTATAGCGAACGCGATTACTTCCTCGTATAATAATAATAAGAAAAATCGAAAACTCGTGTAAAGTATTCAAAGTATCTTTTCGCGAAATTATGCGAAGATCCACACCCACCTGGGAAAATGTCAAGCGAGTACACCTAAATTATTGCATTTGCCGGCAATGAGGAATGTTAAACTTGGCGATGGTTCAGAATAATTTCATTATTTCAATAGCAATATTTCTTCACAGTGCCGGACTGGTTCGTTTATTACTTATAAACAATGCCCCATTAACTAGGTACTAACACACTAAAATAAACGATTAAAAATAATTCTGAATCCCTTAGATTTAAAAAACTCAACTAGCCTCAATTTAATTCAAGTAATACCTATTTGTGCATAATATTGGCTACATGCAACAACAAGAAAATTTCAAAATATATCGACTTTTTTAAATATGTACCAAAATGCAAAAATAACTATTTTTTTCGAGATAGTAAAATCAAAATCGTATAGTTAAGAGAAATTAAGTCACAGTTAGTGGGCTATGGGCCACGGTGGAGAGCATGGCATACATCCACTATCATTCAAATTTAACCTGATTTTTTACGATCTAGATTACATTCTGGTTTTTACTTTCATATATCCACATTCTTATTTGATGAGGAAAACGAAATCCCTTTTGTCAGTATTTTACGTTGAAATTACAATATTCAAAAATAGATTGTTGACGTTTTATTGAACCTGGTCTCGACGGAAACACTACTATTCTACTAAAATAGTGTGTGCTAATGTGCTCGATTATAAAAAAATCAACCGGTATTTACCGATCCACCTAATTTCAATTTCAAATTAGTTGGATTCATTCTCGAAATAACGGTGGATAGTAGCAATAAACGGTCAAGTGTTTTCTGTTATTTACTTATTCTGCTTATAATTAAAATACGATTAAAATCAAGTAGTCATTTTATTTTATTTTTTGTACAGGTTCTCACGAAAAGGAAAGTTATGTAATGTTCGGAAAGAATCATGAGAGCTGAGGGAAAGTAGGTAGCATTGGGGATTGGAAGAAAATTGAAAACAATATTTATAGATAGATAGATAGATACAGATACAAATTCGGAATCACAGCCAGGCTAGTTTAGACTTGATCAAAATTCTATTTTTCGTTCTTCCCTGTATACCGTTTGGAAATTAAGAATTTCAATAACTCAAATACAAGTTTTTCGCAGTGCTTCAATTTTTATGATGAATAAAATTTTCTGACAAATCGATAATAAAAAAGTTTCCCGTATGTTGCAAACTTTTGTAACTCACTGTATATAGTTATTACCAAATTTTGATAGGCAACCCATTTTAGGCGTATTTGCCTATTTATGGAAATTATGGAATGTTTCATCCGGCAAGCAGATGGTGAAGTTCGACCTCTATTCGGCTCTTAGACTAGAACTTTTCCGCCCAAGGCTACTGACAATGCTAATTGTTAGGCAGGCCTGAGATTTCCCAACAAAAAATAAAACCCAATATGTCATATCGAAATTTCCATTTTCCGAGTTTTTCCGGGAATCTCCCTACTTTCCATCGGAGTTCGCGTGCAGAACAATTTTTTCAAAGTACTCCTCAAGAACTGCCTGTGTGCCAAAAATCATGGAATTTGTGCCAGGTGAAAAACCCCGGATCCTGTGCCATATATGATAGGCGAAAAATTATGGAACAATATAAGAAACTCACCTCTTTGGGAACATGTTTAGTGCTGAAGTAGATGTGAAAGGTGACGAGCTCCTTGACCAGAGGAGTGGTGCAGTCCCTCAGATGAGCGATCGACTCCAGCGTATTGGGAAAATCGCTGCCCGGGGCGTGCAGAGCTATGCTGATCGGTCCCTGCCACCTTTCCAGCAACGGAATCAAGTTATCCATGAAGGAAAAGTCGGCGTGCGTCGTGTACGTGACGCTTTCGTGGCACTTGAACGTTTTTTCGGCGGTGACGTAATTGTAGAGGACCCAGTAGTCGCCGCGCTGCTGGGTCTTTGGCACCAAGGGTTTGTCCAAACATTTCGTCAGTTCTCGGACCATCTCCAGGGTCACTGGAGGCGTTTTAGGCGTCGCAGTTGGTAACTGAAAAAGAAATAATTATGATAGTTATGTCGTTTATGGGTTTCAAATTTCTTCATTAGACAAGATAAGTAAATGTTTCGGGAGAAACTCTGAGAGGGAAACGTTTCCTCTAATATAATAATAGTTATTTACGTAATCAAAAAGGCCGATATTGTTCGACGAGTGTAATATTTGCAAATCAAGCGAAGCGAGTTTTGCAAATTACGCGAGTCGAACAACTTAATCTTTTCTTAACGTATTTTTTACAAAATTTTATCTATTATCATTTCATGAATATTATTCAATGGTTTTCTCGTGATATGGGACCTTGGCGTTGGCACTTGTCAGAATGAATATTTATATAATGAGAAATATTGACTTATGTACGAAAATGAGTAATTGTTCCGACGAAATAGCGTCTGATGTAGAAAAATCGGCAAATTAGACATTAAATGAATTATTAATACCACAAAAATCTAAAGTTAGATATAACGCAGCCAATTCTGTTCTCAATATTTTCAAAGAATAAAACTATTAGTTCCTTAAGTTAAAAACTAGATGTCCTGCCATACCAGGAATTTCCCTGAACAATATAGGAATATATTTGGGTCAAAAATCCATCAGAAAACAACTACTTTCCTGCCTAATACCACGACGAACGTTGAATTACATCGAATGAATTTCCGTGCAGAGTTGCTACAAGGCTATCTCCGCAATTGCAATATTCCTATATTGTATAGGAAAATTGCAGAGATCATCCTGGTATGGCAGGATATCTAGTTTCTAACTTGATAAGCAGCTCATTGTTAAGTAATAGATTCCTTTCTGTCATTAGTTTCTTGTTCTATATCATTACATAACTAGTTGCGTAATTACACAACTCATTTCGCTGTAACGTGAGTTTGCTATCTCACCATTCTCATCTATGTCATATGTAATTTCAAATCCAGCCGCATTCAATGATTCACTCACCACTTTTTCAGGAGGTTTCTCGGAAGGATGCTCCTTCGTCGGATCCGCGACGGGCACTGCGTATTTGATGTCCTGGTCCGCCACCTGTTCCTGATCGAGTCCGGTGCCCAGCGCCGCCAAATTCCTGCCAGACTCCTGCATCTCCCTTATCACAGGACCCGCCGTATTCGTCAGCATGTGGATGCAGGAGAAAACCACGCAAGCCACCACCAGCAGCTTGATGATGAACGATTTTCGATTGCTGTACATTTTTAACGGGGCAGCGTTGGGGACCTGAAATTGAAAAACGAGTTATGATAACGATTACTATGGGGGATTCGCTCCATTTGAGTTTAGATATTCCGAGAGGTATTTGCCATACTGTAGCTGGAACGGAGCAGATAGGATAAACATCGTGTAACCAAACGTATAATAAGAATAATATAATGATAAATTATTATTTAAAAAGCGATAAACACAAAGTATAACACTTCCTTCAGTCGTACAATGATAGGTCAAATCCTAAAGGTCTGAAAGTATCGATTTACAGTCTCCTTTTAATCTAAACCTTGCAAAAAATAGCCGGAAAACATGTTACGAAAGATACATCTTACCTAGTTTTAAGTACACCTATTATACACCTATAATTTCCATGGGACGACATTTAAGATAATAAATTCAACGACACGGGAATATTTTGTTAGAGATGGGTGCTCACCCACGAAGGAACACTTCTCAGAACTGAGAGGGTAGGAAGATCAACTATGAAATTGTTTCGCATTTTCAATCGAATGGTTAGTCTCTAGTTTCAACTCTTATCGAAAACATGTAAATTTGTAATATACTGTTCGTGAAGATTATGTTGTTTTCTTCAAGTTTATTTTCGTTCAACTATAATTTATAATTGAAAGTAACGGCCGAATCAATCAGAAAAAACCCACAAATTTACAAAATTACATTGAGTCACAACTATTTTAATATTTCCATGGATATAAATCAATAAATGCTGTGTGGAAAACTTTCGGAGATTGTTGAAATATTGAATGAATAAGCTCCGTTCACTCACATGCTATTTTATTAGTAGGTTATGTGTGTGGAGGCTTACACCCTCTTCAGTTAATAAACCTTTTGAATGAGGATATTCTCATTAATGTGGAAATTCGAATGTCTGCTAGTTAAGCTTGGATTTCAGTGCTAACAGTAATTATTACATTGAATTACTTACCTTGACTTTTTCCATGATCCCACTTCACGTATTTATGGGCTACAGGAGAAAATTTAACACAAATAATAATAAAGAAATTAAACACTTTGCATCACTTACAGCGTAATCTTTTTTCTGCCAGGCGGTCTCGAATGAAGATAGTCTCGTATTTTTAATAGGCCCATTGATCAAGAGTGCCACACTTCATGGAAATGATCCGGTCGGGTTGCTCATTGGTTCTTCCTGCAACAAAGAAATAAAAAAATTACTCATATTGTTTCTGACGAGTTGATTAACTTTCAGAAGCAAGGTCGAATTTTATCATCAAGTCTGCGTTGAATAATGAACTGAAGCTGTTAAATTATTTTTATCCTGCCATTGTATGAAAAAACTATAAATGTAATTCGTCAGATGCAAATTCTGAGATGGATTCTAGCCTTGATGTATTCAACAGCTCAATTTTCCAACGTGCTCATGGCCACGAGCTATACAGATGGTGCAACAAACTCATATTTTTTTACAAGTTTGTTTTTTCTTCAATTCTCGAGTCAATTCTTACTCCCCTAGGTATCTGATCTATAACGAGTGGCATATTTGGATTCAAATGAGACACATTTTCATTAGAAATTTAAGAAAAAAATTACTTCAGAATACACCATCCAAATTTTTATTATCTTCTTCTGTATACGAAGAAAGTGGAAATACTGAAACGGCTTTTTAGGGACGAACTAAGTACCATTAAAAACCTGTATTCCAAAAGAGGATACCTGGTGAACGTTCCGAAATAAACCTTCTAGAACTGTACACCAGGCTAATCCCCCGTTATACCCTGAAACTCCCAACAGACGAGGTAGAGGCCCCCACAACCGACCAACACGAATGGGGGATCAAAAGAAAGGTGGTGGGTGTCGTAAAAGAGGATTTGCCAACTGACCATCAAGGACTGTTGTTGAAAGCGCTCGCATATAATAACTCAAGGTTGTAACACTTTGAACATGTCCTTGAAATTAAAAAAGGCAGAAGGAGCCATGCGACGGTCACTAACCTTTATATTGATTGCACTTCGACGAAAAACAGAAAAAGTATACATATATCGGAATACTTCCATATCAACGAAAAGTTGTTATTCAAAATGTCATTGTCTCGATGACCGTCTCACTTTGAATTTAAGGAGGGCCTGAAGGCGAGACCGACTTAATGCAGCTTTTTGTATGCACTAGCGGTAGCCACGCTCGAATAATTTGGCATATTTACACTTGTTAATTATACTACAGGCAAGGTAAAACAATGCCAATCGAAATTTGACATAAATTCCGAAATAAGAACCAAAAAATTCTGTCGACGAGAACGTATTTTCTATATACATACTTCTTTCCCTGAAAGAGTGTAACACCGTTTTTGAACCACTATATTTATTATTTGAAAGTTACAATTTTTCGAAATATAGTACGTTTAATAGTACATTTCTACCAACATAGCTGAACATGTGAAATTCTCATTTATTGCGCGATCGCTCGTGTCCGTTGTCCGAGGAATGCGCATCGTGGGCGTGCATATTCTCACATTTTAAGCTGTGTTTGTTTTACTGTACTTGTGATTTATAAACTGATCCATAAAAAAGGAATTAATTCTCAGAAAACAAACTAATTTGGTGTGGACATGCCTACGTATTTCTGAGAATTTCGTGAATCTTAAATAGACTATAGTTTGAAAATATTAAAAGTGTCCAATTTGGCCCACCCTGTACATCGTTAACCGTAGCATTAAGAATTTTGTGGCAAAGGTAACTTTTATGAGAATTACCTGACCAACAGACCTACTAAATTTTTATCGAATTCCATCAAAACTTTTTTCATAAGTAGGTACGCGATCCTTCATACAGTTTATTAGCATAGTCAGTCGCTTAATGACATAAGAACATCGATCAATTAATGACATGAATAGCATAAAAAAACTCAAATATTGACGCTGACATCACTCCACCACTAAAAGTAAATATTTCAAGGCAATAACAAAACTGACGCTATTCTGCAAAAAAAAAAAAGATGAGCAAGAGTCGAGTACAAGCAAGGTCATTTCGAAGGTCTTCATTCCTCAATCATAACGGACGAAGAAAAAACAGCGGGAGTAATTGTAAATATAGACAATAATGATGATTACATTATTTGTGAGGGCTGGCAAAGAATCGAGTTAAAAATGAATTAGTCAGGTGGCCAGCTGGCTTAACGTGATCAAATTTAGTTCCAGAGCTGGATCCGAATATGTCAATTTTTTGCTCAAAACCCTAAAATTCAATAGTCATTAACAATTTTAAGTTAAAAATTGGCCTGGTTAATTCGAAAGAATCAAACCGCCAATGTGAATTTTTGCCCAGAAAAAAAAAAACAAAAAAATCGCAAAGTCACGAGGGTACATTATCCCAAGGATTTTGGGGGCGAGGATGACCCCCTGTCTAATTATTATCAACAAATCAAAGTCAATAGAATGCTTGATCGATATTCCCAGAATTCTGGAATGTACAAATGGGAAAAGCCATTCTCCATGAAAATTGAAAATGAAAAGTATGATTTTCTTGTAATATCTAACAGAAAACAACTACTTCTCCGGCTAAAGCCACGTTGGACATTGAACTACATCTGATAGATATTGTGAAAAGACTAACTAAAAAGAAAAAATCTGAAAGTGGAAATTCACATTTTCATTCAGATAGTTTTCATTGAAAATTCATTATATAAATTAGATAGGGAGAGTGTTATTGAAAAAATATCACTCACAGAAATCGTTCATTTCATTGAAGCAAGATTCGCTTCTCTCGCATTTAATTCCCAATACATTTTGGTCGACAAAAATCTATTTCGCTTTGCCAAGCTCATCAGAGAGATTGACAGAATTGGAAAGCAGGCTCTTTATAGAAGCAATCACACATCAGTGTCTTCAGACATGACCAAAAGATTGCTGCTCACGCAAAATGTTCATCCGACTGAATTTTTTCTTATCATTCACATTTTAAAAGCGTTTCTTCCTGTAGGTGAGCGAATGCTTTTCTTCAGCGTGAGTGAGCAAAGGCTTTTCTTCAGCATGAATAACTAGAGGCTTTTCTTCAGCGGGAACAAACAAAGGCTTTTCTTCAGCAGGAATAAAAGAAGGCTTTTCTTCAGCACGAATAAACAAAGGGTTTTCTTCAGCATGAATGAAAAAGGGTTTTCTTCAGCATGAATGAAAAAAGGCTTTTCTTCAGCATGAATGAAAAAAGGCTTTTCTTCAGCATGAATGAAAAAAAGGCTTTTCTTCAGCATGAATGAAAAAAGGCTTTTCTTCAGCATGAATGAAAAAAGGGTTTTCTTCAGCATGAAAGAAAAAAAGGCTTTTCTTCAGCATGAATGAAAAAAGGCTTTTCTTCAGCAAAGAATAAACAAAATCTTCCTCAAATCACCTATAATATCAAAACGTTTTTTGTTGTATTCCGCAGTAGTAAATGACTTCAGAAACTTCCAGACCAAATTTGGTAACTGTAGGAAGAATTTTATTTTTAGGTCTTTTCAAGAAATAAGTCTAACCCCTTTGGAAATTTTTTATTCACGTCACTACAGTAGGATTTCGACTCGCAGAACTCGAATATACAATCGGTTTCCTTCCATTCCCAACAGTTCTCGAGATTTTTAAAAAATTATGTGAAACATAAAAAAAATAAAAATAAGACTGATGTATTCCACTATTCCGCAGTAGTGAATGAAATACGCACAAAACACACACAAAATACACACGTATTCGAACTAGATGAAGTTGAACTACATAACGAGTTACTACTCAAATCTTTCGACAGCAACAGCATTGGGTGTTTAGGTTAGGTAGAAAATGGAAGACATGTCAGTCTTTTCTCAATATTTTCAGATGTAGTAATGTAGATATTGTGTAATCGTGAACAATTCAATAAACAATCTATGAACAATTCATAAACAATAACGAGTTCATCTCTGGGCTAACTAGATTGTTTGACAAGTCTCATTTGTTCTTTCGAGAATGCTGGGAATATCGATTGAGCATTTTATTTGTACTGACCCTTGCGGGACTCCATATGAGAAAGCATTTGAACAACACGGAATTCCTTTGATTCACTATCAATACGTTTTCAAATTAAATCGTAACAGTCACATAGACTTCTTGTCTAATTCAAGTTCCAAATGATGCCGACATAAATCGTGTGGAAAAATCGAAGAGATGCCATAAATCAGTAACGACCTAATGAGTCATTCCACAAATTCTTTATTCGTAGACGTACTTCTAAAAATACTGCGTTGGTACAGGATGCTATTGAATATGCAAAGCGATAAAACGTAGGAAATTGTTTCGTGGTGCAGGCTTAGTGCAAGAAGTCACTATCTGACTATCTAATAAAATGAATATTTTCAATCAATAATATTCAAAATTATAGTTATATTTATATTTCAAATTATGAGTTGGGTTCAATAACTATGTATTAATTGATTTTTGTATTACATCGAGGG
The DNA here is from genome assembly GCA_958298965.1 of Chrysolina haemoptera. NCBI lineage: Eukaryota > Metazoa > Arthropoda > Insecta > Coleoptera > Chrysomelidae > Chrysolina > Chrysolina haemoptera. Next base: position 393,713 of record OY282602.1, on the reverse strand, counting down.
TATGGCAAAAAGCAGTTGGTGACATCGAACTTATTTTGTAAATATTTGGTAGTTATTGACTTCTTGCACTAAGCCGACGAATTATACACAACTACAGGATGACTTTCTTAAACGAGAAAACCTAAAAGTACCATTCGTTAAATGATGAATAAAAAATGATTATATTCAAGTTTTTTTTAACCATTTTTATTGAACTTTTGGAGGGAGTAATAAATACCACTAGTGCTCGCAAAACTAAAACTAAAGAGGGTAGTATAAATTGTACATTCAGTTATAATGTATACTGAGCTTTTCTGCTACCGCACATCGATAGGCATGCCGATTTCATATCTCTTTATAGATTTGCCAAGCTGTAAGCTTGAGTGGTGTTTTTAGGAACTGTTGACTCATTCGACTAAAAAAAAAAAATTGTTTTGATCGTGAAGTGATGCCATCGTATCAGTCACGATTCTAATATCTAATTGTCGGTAGATACAATTAATTACCTCATCAATGAATCTTCTGAATTCTCAATAAACCCTCTCAAGGCCAAGCCTTAGTCATTATTTTTGGAAGTTTTCAATCGAGCCTATAGAAAAATTATCACGAATTTATTCATTGTTTCGTGCCGGTTTCGTTCAAATAATTACTCTGAGTGCTTTAACCAACGAAAGTAGCAACGAAGGTTTTCTATTTGCACATTATTTATTTTTTTTCATCGATCTTTCCACCGAATTGATAGGTATGCTAAAAAAATCACCGAATGTGTGAAAGTTTCGAAGAATATGTTTTCATGACATCAATTATTTCAAACAAATAAAACTTGTTTATTTTCGATATATTTTTCGCTTCCTCCCTGAATGAGTACCTCTCTTCATTCTATCTGTTCTGACGATAAACGCTCTCGGGGTCATTCTCAATTATATCATTTGATAGTGTTAATTTGTAACACTACCATTTCCTCTTCTTGTTCCGACTGAGGCACATTTATAGTTCATCGTTATTTGTCGAAAAAAGTTGATAGACATTGAAGCCTTGTTTCTCTATTCATTTGCCGGCTTGGATATCGGGGCTTGGAAATATCCTGCTGGTGTGTGCGTACGATTAGATGCTTTCATGTACAAGACGTTCTTGTTGCTCCTTGCAGACTATTACAGCTTGGCAAATCCAGTTCTGAATGTGAAATGTACAATTTATGTACAATTTATACTACCCTCTTTATCGTCCGAATACTTTCTCATTTTAATTAGGGTATCTCAAACGTTTATCGACATTCCTACATAGATTTGCCAAGATGTAATAGTTTACTGAGTATCGAGCGCGATAAAGAAGTTTTACCTGTCTACGACAATGATTTTAAGGAAGGAAAGGGCTACTTTTCCTCCTTTTATCAGCCAAGCGTGCCAATACGGGCCTGGATCATTAGACCGCTAGGCTATTACAGATTTACTATAAAAAAGTTTTCAGGTACCTATCACATCAATTTACGAGATAGCGCTATATGACATTATTAGAACTGCTCTCATGCTGAGCAGATGACAAATATTTTTTTTGTGTAAAATCGCGTTCTTTTAGGATTTTTTTTTTCAGGAGAGACGCCTATATAGATGAACTTGATATGCAAAACATGAGCTACACACACAATTTTATCCAAATCGTTAAAGTCGTTTCCGAGATCGAAAATATATACAAGAATTGCTCGTTTGAAGACATAAGATATCGAGCTACCACTCTAATAATTGGCCATCCTGTATTGCCTATGCCAGACTGGGTGAAATTGAAGCTTCCAGTGATGGCAATACAAATGTTATAGAGCCATCAAGTCAAGTGCACATTAATCTGAGAGAAGTGGGTTTTATGTTGTGACCTCAAATTGGTCAAGGACATCGCTACAAATTAGTTCAATATAAAGTAGGACTGGCAAATTTGCGACATACGAGTGTCTAATTTGGTGAATTGATTTTTTCATTTGTGGAAACCAATTTGCGTATCTTTCATCAGAGCAAATTGCTCAACATCAGTTCTTTATTGACAATGAAAGGTTAAAGCTTCTTGAAATGAGGTTACAGAGCTATTATTGCGAAGAAAATTTTTGGCGGATATTAAAATTTGAATGAAAATAATATAGAAAAGAATTTTGAAAAAAAAAAAACAACGATTGTGAACGACATAAGTACATGTATGTTTATTAGTTTCTTCAATTGTTATTTAAAACATGAATAATGAGAAATAAAAATTCCTATGCTTTTATACTACTTTTATATCACGTAAAATTATCGTCCGTAAACCGACTTTATAGACAACCAATTTTTTTTTGTTGCTTCGTTTCAGAACTTCGTCCAGGAGTCTTCTCTTTCAAAAAGTCTCTTCTGCAATATAGTTCAATCCATAACACAAAAGAAAGCTAGACATTTCTCAACCGAATTAAGTATTCGCGAAACCACAACTCCGCGCTATAATGCGGTTCCCAAGAACTCGATACTGAATTCGGAATTTCTCGCTCACGATTCGAATTCCACGCGAAAATCGCGACCGGGATTACCATAAATTCACATCGGATGAAATAAAACACACGTTATTATAATCTATAATTCGATCAACAAAAACGCAAGTCGGCTTTTCATGTCTGGGATCGTTCCGGTTTCGCACGATGAATTATTTACATACAAAATCGTGTCAAGAAGAGTTGGGAGGTCACGTCACAGCTCTTTCTGCATGTTGATGCGGCATTCTGTCGGGTTATTGTTTGGGAAAGTCTTTGGATATCCTGCTTTGCAGTATTTACGGAAACCCTGTTACTAAAAAAAAAACATGTGGATGAAAGTCACACCACATATAGTTGATATTCTAACATCCAGTAATTTGGGCGACAACACTATGCTAGTTCTTCTAGAATTTGATAGAGCCTCTATAAGGTTATTTATCTAATAGCACACCATATTTCATAAACATTTCATTACTTTATTTTTATGGTTATATTTGAATCAATTACGAGGTTACCGCCAAAAAAGAGGCTGAGTTCAGGAAGCTCAAAATGAATTTTTTCATGTATTCATTCAACTATTATTTGAATAAGAATGTATGGAAGACTGACCACTGAAAGTGGCTGGAATTAGGCGTAGTTGCCCAACTAGTATTTCATTATAAAATCAGACTTCAAAGGAAGACTTACCACTGCCCTTTTACAGAGGAAAATATCATTGCTAGACTACAAAAAGCAAATTTCATCTAAAGGAAACAACCACATTCTTTGAGTGGTATAGCGTCTTGCCTGATTTAGAATATATATAAATTTAATTCATTATCGACAGGAACAAACAAACCGTAATACAAAAAGACCAACAGGAAGCTTTAAATCATATATTTGTTCTATAAATATCTGAACCAGAATTATAATATTTACACGATAAGAAACATCAAACAATTATACACACGTATATCTAGTTCAACCTTGGCCAAGCCTGAGAATACTCTTTCCCAACAGTTCATCTGCAGACTGAGGATATCCACGCATGTTTGCGGATTACCCTAATTATATGACGATAATTGATTACTATACAACATTTTTTAGATTTTTTTTTTCATTACTGAAAGCATTTAAAATTCACCAGATTTCCTGATGAATAACACGTCAATAACGAGATATATTTGTATACAAAAAATCCATTACGACCATTCACTTTGGACAACCATATAAAGATGAAGAACAAGCGTAACCGCATATTTCTCGTATTCATCAACATAACTTTAAGATTCAATCAATCTAAAATACCTTCGCCAAATCGCAAATTGCCAACATTTCCGGTAAGACGTTTCCTACATGTGGAATATTAATGAAAGTGCGGTTTTCTTCGCATAACACCTAACAATTACCATTAATTGTCGGTGTTGTGAAATATCTTCATCAACTTCAAAGTGTTGTCGGTATCGTCGCCATTTGAAGCGCGCTCTTATTACTTCCTCCTCACTCGCGAATGTCAATTAATTTCAATTTGTGATTCGAATGTACACATCATCCCATTAAAGTCGTGTGATTGTAACCTTTCTGGGATCTAGCATATAAAAAACGAATTATAATAGTACAGGAAACTCAATTACCTACACGTTCAACTCTTAATTGAGATTGAAGGTCTTGATGACAATATTCATAAAAGATTTTGAAGAAATAGACATTTTATTCGTATTTCAGCAACGATAAATCACCCCTTGTAAAAAGAAACCCATTTGAATATGACATTTGAGTCATTTTGACAGCGATAAAAAAGATGCTTCCTTTTTTATCGCGATCAGTGCACAATATAGACGCAGATATCAGTTACGTCTGGAGGCACTAAGGCTATTCGATTTAACTGTGCGGTTTGAAATCGCTAAGATATATCGTTATGTGTGAAGCGGGCTTAAGCAACGTTTCTGACTGATCGTGTGATCTAGTATAATTTGGACTATTTTATTTCAACAGAATACATGAAGATGTCCATCATTATGCAATAATGTAACAATAGTATCGTCTCCAATTATTATAACACTACCGGTTATTGAGGTTGATAATGCGACAATTTCATATGAAATCGTAGACCAGTATTATTAGAAAGTGTAAATTTCATTTTAATGCGTTTTGTGTATCAGATAAAGCCATTACAGTTTAATTGGATGTCACGCTTAAATTAAACGGTTATCGGGAAGTTACCAAATCTTTTTGTTTCAGTGTTTTAACTAATATGAAGTGGCATTATTTCAACACTTCAAGAAATTAGGCAAATATTCGTTTTTTAACACTACCGAGCCCTAATATTATGTTTCTGTTGAATAATAAATATCCGCATATTAGAAACAATATAATCAAACGACAATTTCTAAACATTTCTAGACAATTATCGGCAACTCAAAGCGAGAGGAAATTCAAACGCGCGTTCCCAATTGAGTTTTCTACCGAAGTGTGTCCAGTGAAAGTCTTCTTGTTAAAACTTTTACTCGACTTGGCTGGTTATGATTTAACACAACTTACAATGAAAACTAATGAATACACTTTCGGTCGAAAATTAGATTAATAACTTTAGAAGGTATTCCTGCGAAACATTTCAAGGGTTTATAGGGAATTCACTTTGTATATCATTTAGGAAACTTTTTGTTATCCAGATATTTTGATATGTTGGACAAAAACAGTTGTTTTGGAAGTGAAAAAAATACCGGACAAATTTACTGCAAATGCTGTATATACAGTACGACTATCGTAAAGATTTATATTGCGAGGTTTAGGCAGAGTTTGATAACCCATAGATTATCGTGATATGAATTTATCTACTTTCAATATGGGTAATGTCAATCAGTACGATACTGACAAGTTATTTGTAATGAGGTACTTTATTGCACTAGTGCGGGAAACCTGAATATTATTTTTATTATAAATATAGACGTAATACTAATAATAATATAATTGCAATAAGTAGATACAAAATATACAATCGGGTAGATGTTTTTCCAGGCGGTGATGGTAAGACCCAGGTAGATAAACATATAGTGAAGTTTTGAAACGAGAAATTTCTTTACTTTGAAGATATATTCCTTCAAACCTGTAATAGTGACAATTCCAATAATCCAAGAAAATTACCATTAAATGTTTCTCCTATTTTTTACAATTCACCCTAATCTCTGTGGCCACAGGACACTTACTCCCTCAGCCCCTCTCTTTCTGGGTCTCTTTACCTTATTTGTTTTAGCGTCTACTACTTAATCTTATAGTCACAGTTTTATTGAGATATTGAGTAGAAATTTGGCAAACCAAAGTTTGGGTCCGACTCTCAAATGTCTACTACCCTATGTCGGATGCGATAAAATATCTCCATTAGTCCATTTTGTCGAATGCGATATTTGGTAGTAGACATTTTAGAATGGGAGTGGAAATATATTATTGTCAATCACACGGAAGGCCAACAAAAACAAAACACGGCCTATTTTTTTTATATTCTGAAAAGATCATTCTGTGGTGATTAGCTGAATTGAATAGAACATTAATCGTTTATATGGAAAGTGAATATTCAACTCATTACAAAAAAAATAATCGATGAATATATTTTCGCTGTTTATGCTAAATACTTTCAAATCGCAAGTAAATATAATACATATCATTGCCATTACAGTGTACTCGTTTTATTGTTTTCTCATTATCACTATAGCGTTTGATTAACTACCTTGAAACAGGAATAATTTCAGATGTCGAGTATGAATATAATCAACAAATTTACATAGGTGTGTTAAAATTGATCTGTAATAATTTTATTTTCAATTTTGACTTCGAGAATCAACACTAAAGAAAATTATAGTTGTCATTGGAATACTTAACCAGAAGTTAAATATTGGAATGACAAGGCAAGGAAAAATGTATTTTTTTATGAAGAGAAAATAAATATTTCTCACCTAGTTCATGGTCCCTTCTTCTCTTAGTCACATTGTCACCTATAGCCATTCATCTGAAATAGAATAAAGGGATAAAACTTTAAATATATTAAATATGAAAATTAAGGAGTGAAATAATTCAGGCACTCACTGGATAGATGAATGAACAATAACCCGCCGGGAAAAACAAATTTATCGCGATTTTTCAATTAGTTATGAAATAGTTAATTTACAATTTTTTTCTACTTTTTTACTACATTTTAAATCCTCATTCATATTTTTCTGAAACTGCTGAAAAAAGTAGGAAAAAAAAGCACTTGTGAACCAGACTATTAGAAGATCTATAAAAAAAACTTCAAGACCACAATTATGAGTTATACAATTACAGTTTTTCTATTGATTAAAAGTTTGATTTTGTGGAGGAAATCCAGTTCTTGACATAATTTTTTTGGGTTTATCACCTTCCACAATCTGAAAATGAAAAAATTTTTTAATCCAAAGAAATCTGTACAAGTGTAGAAGGGTAAATTAATTAATTTGCCCGATAAGATTGTGGAAGGTGATAAACCCAAAAAAAATATGTACAGTTTTTCTGTTATTTTTCAAAACTGAACAAAGTGGTTAATAGTAAAATGGTTGTTCTCATTATACTATACTATAATTTTTCAATAATGTTGGTTGTTCCATCGCTGCTGGCGTGCAACATATCCCTTGAAATTACCCCTTCTAGGACATTCTGTTAAGTTTTCATGTGATTATTGATTCTGCAAATTTCACAATTCTACGTAAAAAATCACGCATTTCTCTAATCAATGAATGATATTTTTTTAATTATCAACACCACTTTGGCACGTGTAGGCAAAATCCGTTTTGAATAGGAAATGTCGCGTTTCCGCTGTTATTATCTTTATGCAATGGATATATCGTTTTTAAATAAATGTTATAGCTTTCATTGTCATACACAATTATAAACGACTTTCCTGGAACTGAATATGTCAATCAGTCGCGTATCATATTTGCTCGCTGTCAATAACAATTTTATTACGCGAATCAAATTGAAAACAACTTTGTGGCGCGCGATTGGAGTGATCGAACTTTGATAAATCTCGACGAGAGGATAACTTCTCTCACGAATCAGTCGAAATTTGCTTCACTTTTCTTCCCAACTGAACCAATTATAATACACGTTTCCCACATTCATTGAAGAACATTGGGGATATCCTTCCATAACAAAATCCAGGAGATGGACATCATTCCTATCGACCTACAGTCAAACCATCAGACGCATTTTGTTGTTAACACCAAAAAAGCTAGTGGATCCGACGGAATTCCGCCGTTTTTTTTAATTTTGCTCCCAAATTAACCAATTCTTTGCCAGTTATTCACCTCTTTCATAATTTGGGGGTATTTCCGAACAAATGGAAAATTGCAAGAGTACAACCCCAAAAAAGGGAAAAAGATCCTATCTAGCAACTACAGACCAATCGCAGTCTGTTAACTTGAAGGTCATGGCAAATGCCGGCAACATCGAGCTCATGAAATATCTAGAACGCTTAGAAATCATAAACGATCGGAAATATGGTTTCCGGCATCAGAGATCAACTGGTGACCTGCTTACTTATGTCTCACATATTTCGCAGCAATCTATCAACAAATTTAAAGAAACTCTGGACTTTGCATTAGATATCTCCAAGGCGTTTGATCGCGTTTGGCACCAGGAACTCCTTGCCAAATTTCCATCTTTTATATGGCTTGTCTCCCTCGTTGTGTGCTATCTAGCTTCTCTCAGATCGATCTCTCCACGTGGTGGTCGATGGAGTATCATTCGATACTCTACAATAAAAGTTGATGTTCCGCAGGGATCCATTCTAGCACCAACACTGTTTCTTCTCCAAAAGAGGACGCTTAACCCCCCATGCTATTTGAAATTTTTTAGTTGATGTTTTCCATCCGCAACTGCTCAAAGAGTAGTATTGGTGATACCCTTCAAACGGTTTTTTTCATATGTTAACAGGGCGGGAATTATAAAAAGTCGCAATGTATAACTGAAACCGCTAAAGCACTGAGATCAGAGATTCACGGGCTTGGCTTGGTTTTTGAAAGCTTGGCGTGGGCTTGGCGGAGCAAAAAAAGCTTGGCTCCGCTAGATAAAGAAAGCCTAGGGTTTTGGAAGTTTTTTGAACGGATTTGGACATATACTTTAACGAAATGTGACCAGTAGATCCATCAAATTGAATTGAAATCTTTTCTCAACCTAAAATATGTTAATTTTCAAATATCATATCGATAATTTTCAGTGGAAAACGTGGAAGACGTGAAGAAAATGAGTTTGGGGAAGATTCAAAAAATAATTCTGCAGGTAAAATCCTCCGTTTGACACTCAATAAATTTATAGAATTTAGTTCTGCGTGGTTTCGAATTTTCACCATATTCTCCCGGCCTATAATTCTAAGCAGGAACACGCATTCTCTTCATGTGTCTTTCTTTGAAAGCTTACACCCTGTGCACATATCGATTGCCTCCGAGGTTGATGAATGTAGAAACATCACGCCTGTGGAAGATAAGACGCATAATGCATAATTTAATGCGACGTGGCGTGGAAGAAAAACAAATGGCTTTGGATCAGAGTGATGTACTTCCTTTCAGAGGCCGTAAAAATAGACTGGTAACGATTTCTGAAAAGACATCTAACGAGTTTTCTGTATTCAGATATCCATACAGTATCTGAAAGACAATAGAACCGCTAGAACTCGATGTGAATTTTTAATCCAGTCCGCTCAGGTTTTAAGACGAGTATAAAAATGGTAGCAGCACCAAACCATGACGAACAAAATAAAATAATTACCAATACCAATGAAATATTAGTTAACTCGCAATTTGGATTTCGAAGCTCAAATAAATATTTTTACACATTCTCAACAATGGAAAATCTACAGAGGCAGTATTCTGTGACTTATCTAAAAGTTTTGATTGTGTGAATCATAAACTCCTTCTATAAAGAAGCTTAGCTATTATGACTTCAAAAGAGTATACAGTGCTAGTCTAAAGTCCGTTTCCCCCCTAATAATTTTTGAACCACTTGGTATATCGCAACGAAATTTGGAAGGCTCAAATAGAAGATAAAAACCTACTCTTTCGTGAGAAAATTCCAGCTAAAAGTTTCAAAATGGCAGCTGAGCGCATCTTCAATAATTTTTTTAATTAGAACACCCGGTATATCATTGCATGATCGGTTAGGGACCATCATAAGGAATCCAACAACACCAAGTTTGATACTATTATCTCCAAAGATTATGGAGATATCCCCTATTATTTTCTCCATAAGCCGAATGAGTGTGAGAGAGAATGTATTGACCCGCCAGAAAAAGTTTCTCTCTCCCACTCATTCGGCGTATGGAGAAAGTAATAGGTGATATCTCTCAATTTTCATTTTTATTCCGCCACTGATCAAAAACATTTATTTCAATAAATCGGCAGCTCCTGAAAAATGCCGATGTCTATTAATTTATGTGGATCGCGGATTGTACTTTTCCGAGATTCATAACAGATGTTAACCATAACGAATAGCTAGCTGTCTCCTAGAAAGTCTTCAACATGTGCTCAGCCTAATCCCACACATGAGAACAAAATTAATTTCTATCGTATATGCTTGAAAATAGATCAACTTTGCATCAAACAAAACAGAAATTTGAAATGGTTTTCTCATTTTCTCAAAGAAAAACATGATTTCATCGATATTTAATAATTAAAACTTGATAGGTTGATGAAAGAGTTTTGTAGAAGTTGAAATTTTCTAATACAGTGTGACCCATTTAAGATGGAAGCACCCTTATAGAACTTACATTTTTCAACCGATTTGAATGATTTTTTTTTCGTTAGGTAGACATTCAAAAAGTCTACTAAGATACCAAATTTCATTAATAAATCTCCATTTCCAGGGCCAACTAATTTAATTTTTCAAGGACAAAAATCTAAAAAAATGACTAGCGATTTTTTAGAAAAAGTCTGACTACACCACTGGATTCGCGACATTCTGAAATGGTCCACATGTAAATAACGTTGAAATCCGTCAATGAATAAAAAAATTATAAGGGATTTAAATTTGAAAAATATGCCGCTTATTTAAACCACCAATTCAATTTCAGAACTTTAATCAAAACCTTGACTACACCATTGGATTAAGGGTGTCTCGAAATATCACTGGCTATAATTTCATTGAAATCTGTTGATAAATTGCAAAATTCACATTGTGCCAAAGTCACTTGGTTATTTTTGTTAATATTCATTGATCCTCCGTTTATAGTACAAGATTATTAGGTCACGAAATTGCATTTCTGAAATTGGTGTTACTCGTATTATAAACGGACGTTAACACTTAAATGAATTATTACTATTCAATTGAAACACAATGATCATCAGTCAATCATTAATCATACGCCATTAGGAAACAATGATTTAATTTGCATAAATAATTTGTTAGCTGAATTTAGGCGGCACGTTTGCGATGATTTTTGCGTGTAAGTAAGTTCTGTTTTACAATAAATTTATTCAGATGAATTATAGATTTATTCTGAGCCATTCTCTGAAATATTACATATTGGAAACTGCAACTCTTGCACAACAATATTCCTGCAATTTGTGAAGCAATTGTTATAGTGTGATTATAATCAATTAACACATATAGTACTTTATTTCGTTATTTCGTATCCATACCATATACCTACTTTCAAATAATAATCGACTTTTATTGAATTAAGTAAAATAATAAATATTTCACAAGTGGAATTGGACGACCATAATTTCATAATATGAAAATAGATTATGAATAGTCTAGCCTTTCGCAAATTTCCTATACTACAGCGATGTGAAAGTATCCGCATATGAATTTTATAAGAAGATGGCTTGTTCAATAATTTTCCAAATCGAATTCATCTACCCAAAAAGTTGTCTGGTTCGTTTTCAATGACTCTCAGCATAATAAACACAAACTTTACACCATTCTTCTCACGAATTCGATCGTACTAGTTCATAATGCCACACAAAAAGTGCAAGAGTTCCTGTGCAAAGTCGGCAAAGCAATTATCGGCATGGATGCCGATGATTATTTGTGGGTCACTACTCGTTGTCCTGCCAACAGTCTCTATAACGTGATAACCGGAATTTAAATGAGTTCGATTGAATTGTTGAGTCTTAACGAATCTTTTCCGAAGAAACGTTATTTCTACGATTTGGCCTTCTCGGCAACCTACGATATTGACGTCGATTAGGATCGGTCACGTTGCTGGAAAAACCTCGAAGTCATTCAAGTATGAAGGAATGATACTCTGCATTCGAATCTAACCACTAGCTAACGTTTCGATTTGTGAGTCATTTCGTAAATGAGATAATTGTGCGACTATAACGATACAAATTCTACGCATTTAAACTTTGATCATGAGGAAGTGTATATAACTAGATAGGGTCATGAAAGATACCACCAGTACCGAGAAACTCCAAGTTTGAAGAACTTTTGGAATTTTCTCAACGAGTATACAGAAAAATTCAAGTTAATTACCATTTTGACAATTTTGCGTACTTCGAAAGAGGTTGCAAACTGAGATTTATTGCTTTCTTGATGTACCATTCACTTGACCAAAGTTTGAAACCTTTTGGAATTATTGTTGAATTTTCGATTTTTCATGTCTATCTCTACTGGCCTATCATAGGAAAACCTTGTGAGGTCCATTGCCAAAAGTGCCTTTCACTAACTTTGTCAAAAATTGTTGAATAGTTATATAGCAGAATATTTTAATGTTTGAGACACCCTATCAAATCATTAATGGACACCGAGAACAACTAAAGGCCGAGATGTGAACCCTGTGGAACTCCCGAAGTGACCACTAACGGTACAGATCTATACCCATTGAGGTCTATAAGTTGGCTTCGATTATGTAGATAGCATGGCAATCATCTCAAGATGTTTTCCTGTACATCGATTGTGATAGTGTATAAGAGATTTATTCTAAATATTTTACATCAAATTTGTTTCTAATGCACCCGTGGAGAAAAAGCCATGTTGATATAGTCTGATATTGACGTCTTGAGACATGGAAACAAACTGTCATAGATGATGGTTTCACACAATTTACTGAGAGTGCTACTGCCATGATAATTATTAACTGAATTTCTACTCACAGAAGTCTTGTGAATGGGGACTGAAAGAGGAGCAGTTTTCCAGGCATCTGGAAAAGATGTAGACTGCATGGATGGATGTGTTGAATATAATGAATGAAGGAAAACATAAACTAGATGCACAGTTTTAAACCAACTAGGGGGAGCCATCAATTCCAGCTCCGTTATTCTCGTCCAGTGAATTCATTTATTAAATATCATTTTATCATTATTTTATTAAATTCACCCGGTTGTATTTGCTGAACTGAGAGAAAAATTAAAAATTTGCTGATATGGCTCATAAACGCTGAAAATGTTGGGTATGTATTCGACTATACATGTTTTGACATTTTCACGCAATTAATTTGATTTTCGCACATTAAAGTCATGCAAAGAGAAACAAATAATGGTCGTATCCATCGGTAATGTGAAGAAACATATAACATTCAAGTCTTAGAAGCGAGAAAAGCGTACTATATTACAATAATCCTGTGGCGGCCTTTCATGGATTGCAGCGGAATAAATTTATGCAAAACCGTTACTAATGCAAATGCCAGTATCACTTTTAAATTGCTTTCATTTAATTTTTAATAATGGACAAACGCTCAAACAACCTTTTGTTCGGACTGTGTAAATCGGTTTCAATGCAACCAGTTGCTTATAATTGCACAAAATCTTCCGGCATAGGTACACACTGCTCAACGATTGAACTGGAGAACTGCAATTGCCCCTAGATCCACACAATTTAGAAATGTGTGCTCTCCACTTCTTGCTATTTCCTGTTTTTTTCTCAGCATTTCCATGGGAAATGGTGTGTTTTTCTTTTGGAAATCCAACGCGATGCTCGGAGACAATTTCTGAGATCATAATGCAAACATATACACCAAACACATCGAGAAGAACATCATTTGATAAACCCTGGTTTAGCAGGAACAGCTCAAGGTAGTTTACCATCGGTATTACAAAAATCAATGCCCTTAGACCAGATCAATGATGAAGCCAAAAACACGTACAAAGAGACAATCAAATCCTTGACGATATACGATCAAATTGCAATGCTGAAATTGACATGTTCAAGCGAATTATTTTTTGTTGGCCTTTGTAGATTCCAGCAAATTTACTTTGTCCACTAAATCATTTATTTGTGTTACCCACAGTTCTCTTCAATAATTCACCATTTTCTTATTCACTTCAATCTTTACGTGTTCACTATAATATATATCACAGTTACTGACTTAAATTGTAACTGAGATTTATATTGCGATCTGCGGCATGCGACACAAAATCGATGCAACAAAAATTGATATTTATGAAAAAACTAGCGGATCCGGCGGACATTGGCCTGACTGAAATTTGAAATACAGTGAATATGTCAAAATATCGTCAATTATTCATGAACTTCGGGATTAGCTTGGAGGTGGCACCGGATTTTAATACAGTGCGGACGTAAATTGTCCCCTCCCCCTATTATTTTTTGACTGGTTCAATATTTTCAGAAATCGGCATGGCACATTGTGTTGGATTTCCAGAAGAGAAACACACTCGTTTCCCTTGAAATGCTAAGAAAAAAATGCGGAGATTATCCCAGTCGGCTGAATTGCAGTGACCTATGAAACAGGGCAGCCTTGTGCTGCTCAATGGTGTTGAAAAATAGTAAAGAGTGGAGATGAGGTTGTGGTCGGAGTTCCCAAGTGGAGCACAAACTTCTATACTGTATGGATGATCAGGATTGGTGGTGAGAAAAAAGTCACGTTTATTGACATACTGCGAGGCATACTGGTTGTTGACATAAGGAATGCGTGTGGATAGCTCGACCAGTTGCTTTAGACCCTAACCATACGTGATAACGAAGGCCTCAGCTTGACGACCTGCCTCGACTGTTTTGTTAAATAGCCACTAGTTTTTCTACTTAAACAAATTCGTAGCGTCAGTAATAACGGAGTTGGCAATGGTGCCGACATAATTTGGAACAGACTGTATATCTACCAACAAAAAGTATGTCCATCCTCCGAATGAATACAATTATCAGAAAATGTTCAAACACAATGGCTTGAAGATGAACTATTCACCGCCAATCCGATTAAAAATAACTCTCTAATTGATGCAAACGCTCATTAGTGAATTCAAACATCCTCATAACATAATCAGCGGTATCTGACAAACCCACTTGAAGACAAATATGTCTTCAATATTGTTGCACCAACTACTGATAACAATCCAACTGGACAGATCAAGACAGAAACATATCGAACTAGTAAACAATAAAAGGTAACAAAAAGATAGAAAGATATGATTTACCTATTGCATTTCCATTCACTATCCACAAAACTCTCGTCACACATCCGAAAAAAAAAGTGTCACGAAACAAAACACCAGGAAATCTTTCGAAAGAGACTTATTTTCGAGTGTCCGTCACCGTCACGCTAGACCGACCGTTCTTCTACCACTGACCGTCGCTAGTTCGCGAGTGGTTCGTGGTCCGTGGATTTATTTTCAGTTTCCTTTCACACCGACCGAGTCTTGTCTCTTGTCTGCTCCACTCTTACTCTGGCTCTTCGCTTATACAGTCGAAACCAAGAAATGAAGGCCCCAGCAGCCGAAAGCTGCATATCGCAGGATGCTGGCGTTGCAAACTTGAAATCGAAATATAGTACGGTCGATATTGCAGGAATGTACGGCTTGTTGCGGGAATGTACAGCTTGCAGCAGGGATTGATAAAAATGTACAACCTAGTGAAATAATCGTTTGAAATTTCATCAATTCCTTAGTTTCACAATAGATTCGTCGATATTTTCGATATAGCCTTCAACTTTGAATGGG
The DNA here is from genome assembly GCA_958298965.1 of Chrysolina haemoptera. Lineage (NCBI taxonomy): Eukaryota > Metazoa > Arthropoda > Insecta > Coleoptera > Chrysomelidae > Chrysolina > Chrysolina haemoptera. Next base: position 378,371 of record OY282602.1, on the reverse strand, counting down.
AGAGAAAAATTAAACGAAAAAAACATACAAGCCTTAATTATTTGATACGATAAATAATGGTAGGTATTCTTTTAAGGAGTCCTGGTTGGTTAGTTGGTTTGAGGCTGAGATGAGATGCAGGGTTTAACTTTGGGGTGTCCCTTTAACACTGAGACCTGCTGGGGTCTATTTTGTAATGTGCTGTCGTCAACGATTCCTATTTGAATACGCCTGTGTCTTTCACCAGGTTTAGTAGTCCATTAACTAGGTGTTTCGGATTCATGACAGTTCTTAGGTTGATTTGTCCAAATATTCTGTTGCGCTTGTTGCCAAAGATGATGTGGAAGGCCCTCCAATGTTTCTCTATTTATTCCCATTGTATACAGGGTATCAAGGCGCAGTGTCCGGCTAGTGATGTCCTCTGGGTTCAGTATACTGTTCCCAAACAATGCCTTTCTCTGATGGACCAGTGCAGGCATTCTGAGGAATTTTTTTTTTTGAAGGACCGGATATATGGCGCTTCGATTGTCTGATGCCAGGTGTGTCGTGCTATGTTTTCATGAACTGTTTTTGCAACAGGCCCTCCATTGCAGCAACAGCTAAGCAGTTGGGGATTCCTAGGATGGGTTCTTGCTATGGTGTATGAGACTGACTTTTCTTCGTTTTGCAAGGTTTTGCAAGTTACACTGGGACACCAGCTTGGATGTGATCCTGCGTGATCCCAGTGCCAGTATTGCTGCTGTACTGTCCGAGCAGATTGAAATTGAAGTATGGTATGTATTTCAGCATGGAACAGTAAGGCGTATTCGCCTAGAGGAATGGAGATTCCTTTCCTCAATCCTCTCCTGTGCTCTGGACATGTCTCCTGACTTCGCGCCGTCTGTGCACCAGACTATGCTGTCAGCAGATGGCACGTTCGAGGCTATGTCATTCCATTTTTTCATCGTGGGAATGACAAATTTCGGACCTTTCCTGAAGTTCAGAACTGGCGGTTTTTTGTCCTTTTCAATCAGTAGGATGGGACAGCTGTCCGGTGCCTTGATCCAGAGTGTCCATTGTGGGTTTCTCTTTCGAACCTTTGGCTTGGGCCTTCGAGTCTGCAGGCGTTACGCATGGCTCCATGTGCAATGTACAGGTGCAGAGGTGGCAGTCTTCAAACAGTTCTCCTCAAAATAGTAAGGGAGCTAAGTAATTATAATTTTAAACCTATAAAGCCCTATTCGACAACCCACGTCGACTAGTTCACAAATTCCAGTGATTATTTTTTGGCATTTGAGAGTGCCCAAGACCGTTTACTTGAACTATAAAAAGCACCTTCACTGCGTTGGTCGACACTTACGAAAAGTTTGATGAAGTCCATATATGACGAAACTACAGTTATCTAAGTGATACTTCGTAAGTAAAAAATCAAATCTGACCCTGCGAGGATTGAGGAAATTTCACGGTTGCTACATATTTTGTTACCAGCTCTAGGCCTGTACTCAAAACCTTGAGATCCAACCTGAATATCATTCCCAATGAATGCCTTCCATTTCTGGAAATTATGTCGATTTAATCTTTCAAGAAACACCCGAACAACTATTTATTTCTGTTACGTTATATTTGGATGCTGTTTCATGTTGAATAAATAGTACACTGTTTTATTTCTTGTTTCAACGTCACATAAATCTTCTATATCTATAATGAGTAGAAAAGTAATGAGTAACGTAATACACCATGTAATAAATGCGAGGGTCGCTGACCATGTACGATGGGCTTTCTTTGTTTGTGAATAAGTTAGCACAATGTTTTGGTCTCAACACTTGAAAGAAACAAGTAAAGTAACTCATGCTCCTGTTTGCAGTTTGAATTATTGTCCCGACGGAGTGGCAGTTTTTTCTGTACTTCCTCTTCACAAAGGCAACTCTGACCTCATGATGGAGTTTTCCTTTGATAATTATAATAATAATAATCATCATGTGAACGGTACAAATACATATGTACCTTATAATAGCTTTGTGTGAAGTTAGCAGCTATTTTTTGACAGTCAAATTAATGGTGGGAATTTCAAAATTACTATAAAAGGATAAGGATGATGTGAGTAACATGTGAGATCATTAATGAATGCTACAAAATCACAAATTTATCATCCGTACCAATTCTACATTTTTTGAGGTTATTGACCAACAAGTATTCGTGTTTTGTGAAGCATGAACAAGATGAAAGGAGCGTCACATGAAAAATAATTAACGACAAAATTATACGTGAGAAGTTACAAAAAGTGCATCTCATGATAATAATTATTCTCGCGTGTACTGGTAAGTGGCAAAATCAGGATCGGTTTTATATATTCAGCTTACCACAAATGAAGGGGAAATAGGAATAAATTCACAATTATTTCTACGTATTTGGGTTCAGTGAGCAACTAGGTATCGTCGGTATCGATCTGTATATGTGTATATTGCAATATTTATTGATGTATGGGGTCGGACTAAGAATAATCTTGCATGTCGTTAGAGGAGACTAAAATGATAAAAAAAATCGACGGACAAAAAAGTCCAGCATATCATGAGAGATCTCGTGAGAGATAATTTTTTGGACTTTTTCATTTTTCATTTTTCGAATTTCAAATTTTTGTTCTCATATGTATTTTGACATACTGATTCCGAATCTTTGAACGAAAATGCAGAAAACTGATCAGAAATATTTTTGACGCCAAAAAAACCGTTTGAAAACTGATTCAGAGCTGACCAACTCGAGAACGGTTAGAGATAGAGCATTTCTGCGAACGCCAATCGATTAAAAATTACCGAATTAGTAATATCCGAGAATTTGAATGAAAAAAATCGACGGACAGAAAAGTCGAGTATTTCATGAGAGATCTTGCGAGAGATAATTTTTTGAACTTTTTCATTTTTCATTTTTCAATTTCAAATTTTTGTCCTCAAACGTATTTTGATGTGCTGATTCCGAATCTTTGAATGAAAATGCTGAAAACTGATCAGAAATATTTTTATCGCCAAAAAAACCGTTTAAAAACTGATTCAGAGCTGACCAACTCGAGAACGGTTAGAGATAGACCAATTCTGCGAACGCCAACCGATTCGAAATGACCGAATTAGTAATATCCGAGAATTTGAACGCAAAAAATCGACGGACAGAAAAGTCGAGTATTTCATGAGAGATCTTGCGAGAGATAATTTTTTGAACTTTTTCATTTTTCATTTTTTGAATTTCAAATTTTTGTCCTCATATGTATTTTGACGTGCTGATTCCGAATCTTTGAACGAAAATGCCGAAAACTGATCAGAAATATTTTTGGTGACAAAAAAACCGTTTGAAAACTGATTCAGAGCTGACCAACTCGAGAACGGTTCGAGATAGACCAATTCTGCGAACGCCAATCGATTCAAAATGACCAAATTACTAATATCTGAAAATTTGAATGAAAAAAATCGACGGATAAAAAAGTCGAGTATATCATGAAAGATCTCGTGAGAGATAATTTTTTTAACTTTTTCATTTTTCATATTTCGAATTTCAAATTTTTGTCCTCATACGTATTTTGACGTGCTGATTTCGAATCTTTGAACGAAAATGTCGAAAACTGATCAGAAATATTTTTGGCGCCAAAAAAACAGTTTGAAAACTGATTCAGAGCGGACCAACTCGAGAACGGTTAGAGATAGACACATTCTGCGAACGCCAATCGATTTAGAATGACTGATTTACTATTTACTGAGAATTTGAACGAAAAAAATCGACGGACAAAAAAGTCGAGTATATCATGAGAGATCTCGTGAGAGATAATTTCTGAACTTTTTTATTTTTCATTTTTCGAATTGCAAAATTTTGTCCTCGGACGTATTTTGACGTGCTGATTCCGAATCTTTGAACGAAAATGTCGAAAACTGATCAGAAATATTTTTGGCGCCAAAAAAACCGTTTGAAAACTGATTCAGAGCTGACCAACTCCAGAACGGTTAGAGATAGACCAATTCTGCGAACGCCAATCGATTCGAAATGACCGAATTAGTAATATCCGAGAATTTGAACGCAAAAAATCGACGGACAGAAAAGTCGAGTATTTCATGAGAGATCTCGTGAGAGATAATATTTTTAACTTTTTCATTTTTCATTTTTTGAATTTCAAATTTTTGTCCTCATATGTATTTTGACGTGCTGATTCCGAATCTTTGAATGAAAATGCAGAAAACTGATCAGAAATATTTTTGGCGCCAAAAAAACCGTTTTAAAACTGATTCAGAGCTGACCAACTCGAGAACGGTTAGAGATAGACCAATTCTGCGAACGCCAATCGATTCAAAATTACCAAATTAGTAATATCAGAGAATTAGAACGAAAAAAATTGACGGACAAAAAAGTCGAGTATATCATGAGAGATTTTGAGAGTGATAATTTTTTGAACTTTTTCATTTTTTATTTTTCGAATTTCAAATTTATGTCCTCATACGTATTTTGACGTGCTGATTCCGAATCTTTGAACGAAAATGTCGAAAACTGATCATAAATATTTTTGGTGACAAAAAAACCGTTTGAAAACTGATTCAGAGCTGACCAACTCCAGAACGGTTAGAGATAGACCAATTCTGCGAACGCCAATCGATTCGAAATGACCGAATTAGTAATATCCGAGAATTTGAACGCAAAAAATCGACGGACAGAAAAGTCGAGTATTTCATGAGAGATCTCGTGAGAGATAATTTATTTAACTTTTTCATTTTTCATATTTCGAATTTCAAATTTTTGTCCTCATACATATTTTGACGTGCTGATTTCGAATCTTTGAACGAAAATGTCGAAAACTGATCAGAAATATTTTTGGCGCCAAAAAAACAGTTTGAAAACTGATTCAGAGCGGACCAACTCGAGAACGGTTAGAGATAGACACATTCTGCGAACGCCAATCGATTTAGAATGACTGATTTACTATTTACTGAGAATTTGAACGAAAAAAATCGACGGACAAAAAAGTCGAGTATATCATGAGAGATCTCGTGAGAGATAATTTCTGAACTTTTTTATTTTTCATTTTTCGAATTGCAAAATTTTGTCCTCGGACGTATTTTGACGTGCTGATTCCGAATCTTTGAACGAAAATGTCGAAAACTGATCAGAAATATTTTTGGCGCCAAAAAAACCGTTTGAAAACTGATTCAGAGCTGACCAACTCCAGAACGGTTAGAGATAGACCAATTCTGCGAACGCCAATCGATTCGAAATGACCGAATTAGTGATATCCGAGAATTTGAACGCAAAAAATCGACGGACAGAAAAGTCGAGTATTTCATGAGAGATCTCGTGAGAGATAATATTTTTAACTTTTTCATTTTTCATTTTTTGAATTTCAAATTTTTGTCCTCGTATGTATTTTGACGTGCTGATTCCGAATCTTTGAACGAAAATGCAGAAAACTGATCAGAAATATTTTTGGCGCCAAAAAAACCGTTTGAAAACTGATTCAGAGCTGACCAACTCGAGAACGGTTAGAGATAGACACATTCTGCGAACGCCAATCGATTTAGAATGACTGATTTACTATTTACTGAGAATTTGAACGAAAAAAATCGACGGACAAAAAAGTCGAGTATATCATGAGAGATCTCGTGAGAGATAATTTCTGAACTTTTTTATTTTTCATTTTTCGAATTGCAAAATTTTGTCCTCGGACGTATTTTGACGTGCTGATTCCGAATCTTTGAACGAAAATGTCGAAAACTGATCAGAAATATTTTTGGCGCCAAAAAAACCGTTTGAAAACTGATTCAGAGCTGACCAACTCCAGAACGGTTAGAGATAGACCAATTCTGCGAACGCCAATCGATTCGAAATGACCGAATTAGTAATATCCGAGAATTTGAACGCAAAAAATCGACGGACAGAAAAGTCGAGTATTTCATGAGAGATCTCGTGAGAGATAATATTTTTAACTTTTTCATTTTTCATTTTTTGAATTTCAAATTTTTGTCCTCATATGTATTTTGACGTGCTGATTCCGAATCTTTGAACGAAAATGCAGAAAACTGATCAGAAATATTTTTGGCGCCAAAAAAACCGTTTGAAAACTGATTCAGAGCTGACCAACTCCAGAACGGTTAGAGATAGACCAATTCTGCGAACGCCAATCGATTCGAAATGACCGAATTAGTAATATCCGAGAATTTGAACGCAAAAAATCGACGGACAGAAAAGTCGAGTATTTCATGAGAGATCTCGTGAGAGATAATTTATTTAACTTTTTCATTTTTCATATTTCGAATTTCAAATTTTTGTCCTCATACATATTTTGACGTGCTGATTTCGAATCTTTGAACGAAAATGTCGAAAACTGATCAGAAATATTTTTGGCGCCAAAAAAACAGTTTGAAAACTGATTCAGAGCGGACCAACTCGAGAACGGTTAGAGATAGACACATTCTGCGAACGCCAATCGATTTAGAATGACTGATTTACTATTTACTGAGAATTTGAACGAAAAAAATCGACGGACAAAAAAGTCGAGTATATCATGAGAGATCTCGTGAGAGATAATTTCTGAACTTTTTTATTTTTCATTTTTCGAATTGCAAAATTTTGTCCTCGGACGTATTTTGACGTGCTGATTCCGAATCTTTGAACGAAAATGTCGAAAACTGATCAGAAATATTTTTGGCGCCAAAAAAACCGTTTGAAAACTGATTCAGAGCTGACCAACTCCAGAACGGTTAGAGATAGACCAATTCTGCGAACGCCAATCGATTCGAAATGACCGAATTAGTAATATCCGAGAATTTGAACGCAAAAAATCGACGGACAGAAAAGTCGAGTATTTCATGAGAGATCTCGTGAGAGATAATATTTTTAACTTTTTCATTTTTCATTTTTTGAATTTCAAATTTTTGTCCTCATATGTATTTTGACGTGCTGATTCCGAATCTTTGAACGAAAATGCAGAAAACTGATCAGAAATATTTTTGGCGCCAAAAAAACCGTTTGAAAACTGATTCAGAGCTGACCAACTCGAGAACGGTTAGAGATAGACCAATTCTGCGAACGCCAATCGATTCAAAATTACCAAATTAGTAATATCAGAGAATTAGAACGAAAAAAATTGACGGACAAAAAAGTCGAGTATATCATGAGAGATTTTGAGAGTGATAATTTTTTGAACTTTTTCATTTTTTATTTTTCGAATTTCAAATTTATGTCCTCATACGTATTTTGACGTGCTGATTCCGAATCTTTGAACGAAAATGTCGAAAACTGATCATAAATATTTTTGGTGACAAAAAAACCGTTTGAAAACTGATTCAGAGCTGACCAACTCCAGAACGGTTAGAGATAGACCAATTCTGCGAACGCCAATCGATTCGAAATGACCGAATTAGTAATATCCGAGAATTTGAACGCAAAAAATCGACGGACAGAAAAGTCGAGTATTTCATGAGAGATCTCGTGAGAGATAATTTATTTAACTTTTTCATTTTTCATATTTCGAATTTCAAATTTTTGTCCTCATACATATTTTGACGTGCTGATTTCGAATCTTTGAACGAAAATGTCGAAAACTGATCAGAAATATTTTTGGCGCCAAAAAAACAGTTTGAAAACTGATTCAGAGCGGACCAACTCGAGAACGGTTAGAGATAGACACATTCTGCGAACGCCAATCGATTTAGAATGACTGATTTACTATTTACTGAGAATTTGAACGAAAAAAATCGACGGACAAAAAAGTCGAGTATATCATGAGAGATCTCGTGAGAGATAATTTCTGAACTTTTTTATTTTTCATTTTTCGAATTGCAAAATTTTGTCCTCGGACGTATTTTGACGTGCTGATTCCGAATCTTTGAACGAAAATGTCGAAAACTGATCAGAAATATTTTTGGCGCCAAAAAAACCGTTTGAAAACTGATTCAGAGCTGACCAACTCCAGAACGGTTAGAGATAGACCAATTCTGCGAACGCCAATCGATTCGAAATGACCGAATTAGTAATATCCGAGAATTTGAACGCAAAAAATCGACGGACAGAAAAGTCGAGTATTTCATGAGAGATCTCGTGAGAGATAATATTTTTAACTTTTTCATTTTTCATTTTTTGAATTTCAAATTTTTGTCCTCATATGTATTTTGACGTGCTGATTCCGAATCTTTGAACGAAAATGCAGAAAACTGATCAGAAATATTTTTGGCGCCAAAAAAACCGTTTGAAAACTGATTCAGAGCTGACCAACTCGAGAACGGTTAGAGATAGACCAATTCTGCGAACGCCAATCGATTCAAAATTACCAAATTAGTAATATCAGAGAATTAGAACGAAAAAAATTGACGGACAAAAAAGTCGAGTATATCATGAGAGATTTTGAGAGTGATAATTTTTTGAACTTTTTCATTTTTTATTTTTCGAATTACAAATTTATGTCCTCATACGTATTTTGACGTGCTGATTCCGAATCTTTGAACGAAAATGTCGAAAACTGATCATAAATATTTTTGGTGACAAAAAAACCGTTTGAAAACTGATTCAGAGCTGACCAACTCCAGAACGGTTAGAGATAGACCAATTCTGCGAACGCCAATCGATTCGAAATGACCGAATTAGTAATATCCGAGAATTTGAACGCAAAAAATCGACGGACAGAAAAGTCGAGTATTTCATGAGAGATCTCGTGAGAGATAATTTATTTAACTTTTTCATTTTTCATATTTCGAATTTCAAATTTTTGTCCTCATACATATTTTGACGTGCTGATTTCGAATCTTTGAACGAAAATGTCGAAAACTGATCAGAAATATTTTTGGCGCCAAAAAAACAGTTTGAAAACTGATTCAGAGCGGACCAACTCGAGAACGGTTAGAGATAGACACATTCTGCGAACGCCAATCGATTTAGAATGACTGATTTACTATTTACTGAGAATTTGAACGAAAAAAATCGACGGACAAAAAAGTCGAGTATATCATGAGAGATCTCGTGAGAGATAATTTCTGAACTTTTTTATTTTTCATTTTTCGAATTGCAAAATTTTGTCCTCGGACGTATTTTGACGTGCTGATTCCGAATCTTTGAACGAAAATGTCGAAAACTGATCAGAAATATTTTTGGCGCCAAAAAAAACCGTTTGAAAACTGATTCAGAGCTGACCAACTCCAGAACGGTTAGAGATAGACCAATTCTGCGAACGCCAATCGATTCGAAATGACCGAATTAGTAATATCCGAGAATTTGAACGCAAAAAATCGACGGACAGAAAAGTCGAGTATTTCATGAGAGATCTCGTGAGAGATAATATTTTTAACTTTTTCAAAATTACCAAATTAGTAATATCAGAGAATTAGAACGAAAAAAATTGACGGACAAAAAAGTCGAGTATATCATGAGAGATTTTGAGAGTGATAATTTTTTGAACTTTTTCATTTTTTATTTTTCGAATTTAAAATTTATGTCCTCATACGTATTTTGACGTGCTGATTCCGAATCTTTGAACGAAAATGTCGAAAACTGATCAGAAATATTTTTGGTGACAAAAAAACCGTTTGAAAACTGATTCAGAGCTGACCAACTCCAGAACGGTTAGAGATAGACCAATTCTGCGAACGCCAATCGATTCGAAATGACCGAATTAGTAATATCCGAGAATTTGAACGCAAAAAATCGACGGACAGAAAAGTCGAGTATTTCATGAGAGATCTCGTGAGAGATAATTTATTTAACTTTTTCATTTTTCATATTTCGAATTTCAAATTTTTGTCCTCATACATATTTTGACGTGCTGATTTCGAATCTTTGAACGAAAATGTCGAAAACTGATCAGAAATATTTTTGGCGCCAAAAAAACAGTTTGAAAACTGATTCAGAGCGGACCAACTCGAGAACGGTTAGAGATAGACACATTCTGCGAACGCCAATCGATTTAGAATGACTGATTTACTATTTACTGAGAATTTGAACGAAAAAAATCGACGGACAAAAAAGTCGAGTATATCATGAGAGATCTCGTGAGAGATAATTTCTGAACTTTTTTATTTTTCATTTTTCGAATTGCAAAATTTTGTCCTCGGACGTATTTTGACGTGCTGATTCCGAATCTTTGAACGAAAATGTCGAAAACTGATCAGAAATATTTTTGGCGCCAAAAAAACCGTTTGAAAACTGATTCAGAGCTGACCAACTCCAGAACGGTTAGAGATAGACCAATTCTGCGAACGCCAATCGATTCGAAATGACCGAATTAGTAATATCCGAGAATTTGAACGCAAAAAATCGACGGACAGAAAAGTCGAGTATTTCATGAGAGATCTCGTGAGAGATAATATTTTTAACTTTTTCATTTTTCATTTTTTGAATTTCAAATTTTTGTCCTCATATGTATTTTGACGTGCTGATTCCGAATCTTTGAACGAAAATGCAGAAAACTGATCAGAAATATTTTTGGCGCCAAAAAAACCGTTTGAAAACTGATTCAGAGCTGACCAACTCGAGAACGGTTAGAGATAGACCAATTCTGCGAACGCCAATCGATTCAAAATTACCAAATTAGTAATATCAGAGAATTAGAACGAAAAAAATTGACGGACAAAAAAGTCGAGTATATCATGAGAGATTTTGAGAGTGATAATTTTTTGAACTTTTTCATTTTTTATTTTTCGAATTTCAAATTTATGTCCTCATACGTATTTTGACGTGCTGATTCCGAATCTTTGAACGAAAATGTCGAAAACTGATCATAAATATTTTTGGTGACAAAAAAACCGTTTGAAAACTGATTCAGAGCTGACCAACTCCAGAACGGTTAGAGATAGACCAATTCTGCGAACGCCAATCGATTCGAAATGACCGAATTAGTAATATCCGAGAATTTGAACGCAAAAAATCGACGGACAGAAAAGTCGAGTATTTCATGAGAGATCTCGTGAGAGATAATTTATTTAACTTTTTCATTTTTCATATTTCGAATTTCAAATTTTTGTCCTCATACATATTTTGACGTGCTGATTTCGAATCTTTGAACGAAAATGTCGAAAACTGATCAGAAATATTTTTGGCGCCAAAAAAACAGTTTGAAAACTGATTCAGAGCGGACCAACTCGAGAACGGTTAGAGATAGACACATTCTGCGAACGCCAATCGATTTAGAATGACTGATTTACTATTTACTGAGAATTTGAACGAAAAAAATCGACGGACAAAAAAGTCGAGTATATCATGAGAGATCTCGTGAGAGATAATTTCTGAACTTTTTTATTTTTCATTTTTCGAATTGCAAAATTTTGTCCTCGGACGTATTTTGACGTGCTGATTCCGAATCTTTGAACGAAAATGTCGAAAACTGATCAGAAATATTTTTGGCGCCAAAAAAACCGTTTGAAAACTGATTCAGAGCTGACCAACTCCAGAACGGTTAGAGATAGACCAATTCTGCGAACGCCAATCGATTCGAAATGACCGAATTAGTAATATCCGAGAATTTGAACGCAAAAAATCGACGGACAGAAAAGTCGAGTATTTCATGAGAGATCTCGTGAGAGATAATATTTTTAACTTTTTCATTTTTCATTTTTTGAATTTCAAATTTTTGTCCTCATATGTATTTTGACGTGCTGATTCCGAATCTTTGAACGAAAATGCAGAAAACTGATCAGAAATATTTTTGGCGCCAAAAAAACCGTTTGAAAACTGATTCAGAGCTGACCAACTCGAGAACGGTTAGAGATAGACCAATTCTGCGAACGCCAATCGATTCAAAATTACCAAATTAGTAATATCAGAGAATTAGAACGAAAAAAATTGACGGACAAAAAAGTCGAGTATATCATGAGAGATTTTGAGAGTGATAATTTTTTGAACTTTTTCATTTTTTATTTTTCGAATTTCAAATTTATGTCCTCATACGTATTTTGACGTGCTGATTCCGAATCTTTGAACGAAAATGTCGAAAACTGATCATAAATATTTTTGGTGACAAAAAAACCGTTTGAAAACTGATTCAGAGCTGACCAACTCCAGAACGGTTAGAGATAGACCAATTCTGCGAACGCCAATCGATTCGAAATGACCGAATTAGTAATATCCGAGAATTTGAACGCAAAAAATCGACGGACAGAAAAGTCGAGTATTTCATGAGAGATCTCGTGAGAGATAATTTATTTAACTTTTTCATTTTTCATATTTCGAATTTCAAATTTTTGTCCTCATACATATTTTGACGTGCTGATTTCGAATCTTTGAACGAAAATGTCGAAAACTGATCAGAAATATTTTTGGCGCCAAAAAAACAGTTTGAAAACTGATTCAGAGCGGACCAACTCGAGAACGGTTAGAGATAGACACATTCTGCGAACGCCAATCGATTTAGAATGACTGATTTACTATTTACTGAGAATTTGAACGAAAAAAATCGACGGACAAAAAAGTCGAGTATATCATGAGAGATCTCGTGAGAGATAATTTCTGAACTTTTTTATTTTTCATTTTTCGAATTGCAAAATTTTGTCCTCGGACGTATTTTGACGTGCTGATTCCGAATCTTTGAACGAAAATGTCGAAAACTGATCAGAAATATTTTTGGCGCCAAAAAAACCGTTTGAAAACTGATTCAGAGCTGACCAACTCCAGAACGGTTAGAGATAGACCAATTCTGCGAACGCCAATCGATTCGAAATGACCGAATTAGTAATATCCGAGAATTTGAACGCAAAAAATCGACGGACAGAAAAGTCGAGTATTTCATGAGAGATCTCGTGAGAGATAATATTTTTAACTTTTTCATTTTTCATTTTTTGAATTTCAAATTTTTGTCCTCGTATGTATTTTGACGTGCTGATTCCGAATCTTTGAACGAAAATGCAGAAAACTGATCAGAAATATTTTTGGCGCCAAAAAAACCGTTTGAAAACTGATTCAGAGCTGACCAACTCGAGAACGGTTAGAGATAGACCAATTCTGCGAACGCCAATCGATTCTAAATTACCAAATTAGTAATATCAGAGAATTAGAACGAAAAAAATTGACGGACAAAAAAGTCGAGTATATCATGAGAGATTTTGAGAGTGATAATTTTTTGAACTTTTTCATTTTTTATTTTTCGAATTTAAAATTTATGTCCTCATACGTATTTTGACGTGCTGATTCCGAATCTTTGAACGAAAATGTCGAAAACTGATCAGAAATATTTTTGGTGACAAAAAAACCGTTTGAAAACTGATTCAGAGCTGACCAACTCCAGAACGGTTAGAGATAGACCAATTCTGCGAACGCCAATCGATTCGAAATGACCGAATTAGTAATATCCGAGAATTTGAACGCAAAAAATCGACGGACAGAAAAGTCGAGTATTTCATGAGAGATCTCGTGAGAGATAATTTATTTAACTTTTTCATTTTTCATATTTCGAATTTCAAATTTTTGTCCTCATACATATTTTGACGTGCTGATTTCGAATCTTTGAACGAAAATGTCGAAAACTGATCAGAAATATTTTTGGCGCCAAAAAAACAGTTTGAAAACTGATTCAGAGCGGACCAACTCGAGAACGGTTAGAGATAGACACATTCTGCGAACGCCAATCGATTTAGAATGACTGATTTACTATTTACTGAGAATTTGAACGAAAAAAATCGACGGACAAAAAAGTCGAGTATATCATGAGAGATCTCGTGAGAGATAATTTCTGAACTTTTTTATTTTTCATTTTTCGAATTGCAAAATTTTGTCCTCGGACGTATTTTGACGTGCTGATTCCGAATCTTTGAACGAAAATGTCGAAAACTGATCAGAAATATTTTTGGCGCCAAAAAAACCGTTTGAAAACTGATTCAGAGCTGACCAACTCCAGAACGGTTAGAGATAGACCAATTCTGCGAACGCCAATCGATTCGAAATGACCGAATTAGTAATATCCGAGAATTTGAACGCAAAAAATCGACGGACAGAAAAGTCGAGTATTTCATGAGAGATCTCGTGAGAGATAATATTTTTAACTTTTTCATTTTTCATTTTTTGAATTTCAAATTTTTGTCCTCGTATGTATTTTGACGTGCTGATTCCGAATCTTTGAACGAAAATGCAGAAAACTGATCAGAAATATTTTTGGCGCCAAAAAAACCGTTTGAAAACTGATTCAGAGCTGACCAACTCGAGAACGGTTAGAGATAGACCAATTCTGCGAACGCCAATCGATTCTAAATTACCAAATTAGTAATATCAGAGAATTAGAACGAAAAAAATTGACGGACAAAAAAGTCGAGTATATCATGAGAGATTTTGAGAGTGATAATTTTTTGAACTTTTTCATTTTTTATTTTTCGAATTTAAAATTTATGTCCTCATACGTATTTTGACGTGCTGATTCCGAATCTTTGAACGAAAATGTCGAAAACTGATCAGAAATATTTTTGGTGACAAAAAAACCGTTTGAAAACTGATTCAGAGCTGACCAACTCCAGAACGGTTAGAGATAGACCAATTCTGCGAACGCCAATCGATTCGAAATGACCGAATTAGTAATATCCGAGAATTTGAACGCAAAAAATCGACGGACAGAAAAGTCGAGTATTTCATGAGAGATCTCGTGAGAGATAATTTATTTAACTTTTTCATTTTTCATATTTCGAATTTCAAATTTTTGTCCTCATACATATTTTGACGTGCTGATTTCGAATCTTTGAACGAAAATGTCGAAAACTGATCAGAAATATTTTTGGCGCCAAAAAAACAGTTTGAAAACTGATTCAGAGCGGACCAACTCGAGAACGGTTAGAGATAGACACATTCTGCGAACGCCAATCGATTTAGAATGACTGATTTACTATTTACTGAGAATTTGAACGAAAAAAATCGACGGACAAAAAAGTCGAGTATATCATGAGAGATCTCGTGAGAGATAATTTCTGAACTTTTTTATTTTTCATTTTTCGAATTGCAAAATTTTGTCCTCGGACGTATTTTGACGTGCTGATTCCGAATCTTTGAACGAAAATGTCGAAAACTGATCAGAAATATTTTTGGCGCCAAAAAAACCGTTTGAAAACTGATTCAGAGCTGACCAACTCCAGAACGGTTAGAGATAGACCAATTCTGCGAACGCCAATCGATTCGAAATGACCGAATTAGTAATATCCGAGAATTTGAACGCAAAAAATCGACGGACAGAAAAGTCGAGTATTTCATGAGAGATCTCGTGAGAGATAATATTTTTAACTTTTTCATTTTTCATTTTTTGAATTTCAAATTTTTGTCCTCACATGTATTTTGACGTGCTGATTCCGAATCTTTGAACGAAAATGCAGAAAACTGATCAGAAATATTTTTGGCGCCAAAAAAACCGTTTGAAAACTGATTCAGAGCTGACCAACTCGAGAACGGTTAGAGATAGACCAATTCTGCGAACGCCAATCGATTCAAAATTACCAAATTAGTAATATCAGAGAATTAGAACGAAAAAAATTGACGGACAAAAAAGTCGAGTATATCATGAGAGATTTTGAGAGTGATAATTTTTTGAACTTTTTCATTTTTTATTTTTCGAATTTCAAATTTATGTCCTCATACGTATTTTGACGTGCTGATTCCGAATCTTTGAACGAAAATGTCGAAAACTGATCATAAATATTTTTGGTGACAAAAAAACCGTTTGAAAACTGATTCAGAGCTGACCAACTCCAGAACGGTTAGAGATAGACCAATTCTGCGAACGCCAATCGATTCGAAATGACCGAATTAGTAATATCCGAGAATTTGAACGCAAAAAATCGACGGACAGAAAAGTCGAGTATTTCATGAGAGATCTCGTGAGAGATAATTTATTTAACTTTTTCATTTTTCATATTTCGAATTTCAAATTTTTGTCCTCATACATATTTTGACGTGCTGATTTCGAATCTTTGAACGAAAATGTCGAAAACTGATCAGAAATATTTTTGGCGCCAAAAAAACAGTTTGAAAACTGATTCAGAGCGGACCAACTCGAGAACGGTTAGAGATAGACACATTCTGCGAACGCCAATCGATTTAGAATGACTGATTTACTATTTACTGAGAATTTGAACGAAAAAAATCGACGGACAAAAAAGTCGAGTATATCATGAGAGATCTCGTGAGAGATAATTTCTGAACTTTTTTATTTTTCATTTTTCGAATTGCAAAATTTTGTCCTCGGACGTATTTTGACGTGCTGATTCCGAATCTTTGAACGAAAATGTCGAAAACTGATCAGAAATATTTTTGGCGCCAAAAAAACCGTTTGAAAACTGATTCAGAGCTGACCAACTCCAGAACGGTTAGAGATAGACCAATTCTGCGAACGCCAATCGATTCGAAATGACCGAATTAGTGATATCCGAGAATTTGAACGCAAAAAATCGACGGACAGAAAAGTCGAGTATTTCATGAGAGATCTCGTGAGAGATAATATTTTTAACTTTTTCATTTTTCATTTTTTGAATTTCAAATTTTTGTCCTCGTATGTATTTTGACGTGCTGATTCCGAATCTTTGAACGAAAATGCAGAAAACTGATCAGAAATATTTTTGGCGCCAAAAAAACCGTTTGAAAACTGATTCAGAGCTGACCAACTCGAGAACGGCTAGAGATAGACCAATTCTGCGAACGCCAATCGATTCAAAATTACCAAATTAGTAATATCAGAGAATTAGAACGAAAAAAATTGACGGACAAAAAAGTCGAGTATATCATGAGAGATTTTGAGAGTGATAATTTTTTGAACTTTTTCATTTTTTATTTTTCGAATTTCAAATTTATGTCCTCATACGTATTTTGACGTGCTGATTCCGAATCTTTGAACGAAAATGTCGAAAACTGATCAGAAATATTTTTGGTGACAAAAAAACCGTTTGAAAACTGATTCAGAGCTGACCAACTCCAGAACGGTTAGAGATAGACCAATTCTGCGAACGCCAATCGATTCGAAATGACCGAATTAGTAATATCCGAGAATTTGAACGCAAAAAATCGACGGACAGAAAAGTCGAGTATTTCATGAGAGATCTCGTGAGAGATAATTTATTTAACTTTTTCATTTTTCATATTTCGAATTTCAAATTTTTGTCCTCATACATATTTTGACGTGCTGATTTCGAATCTTTGAACGAAAATGTCGAAAACTGATCAGAAATATTTTTGGCGCCAAAAAAACAGTTTGAAAACTGATTCAGAGCGGACCAACTCGAGAACGGTTAGAGATAGACACATTCTGCGAACGCCAATCGATTTAGAATGACTGATTTACTATTTACTAAGAATTTGAACGAAAAAAATCGACGGACAAAAAAGTCGAGTATATCATGAGAGATCTCGTGAGAGATAATTTCTGAACTTTTTTATTTTTCATTTTTCGAATTGCAAAATTTTGTCCTCGGACGTATTTTGACGTGCTGATTCCGAATCTTTGAACGAAAATGTCGAAAACTGATCAGAAATATTTTTGGCGCCAAAAAAACCGTTTGAAAACTGATTCAGAGCTGACCAACTCCAGAACGGTTAGAGATAGACCAATTCTGCGAACGCCAATCGATTCGAAATGACCGAATTAGTAATATCCGAGAATTTGAACGCAAAAAATCGACGGACAGAAAAGTCGAGTATTTCATGAGAGATCTCGTGAGAGATAATATTTTTAACTTTTTCATTTTTCATTTTTTGAATTTCAAATTTTTGTCCTCGTATGTATTTTGACGTGCTGATTCCGAATCTTTGAACGAAAATGCAGAAAACTGATCAGAAATATTTTTGGCGCCAAAAAAACCGTTTGAAAACTGATTCAGAGCTGACCAACTCGAGAACGGTTAGAGATAGACCAATTCTGCGAACGCCAATCGATTCAAAATTACCAAATTAGTAATATCAGAGAATTAGAACGAAAAAAATTGACGGACAAAAAAGTCGAGTATATCATGAGAGATTTTGAGAGTGATAATTTTTTGAACTTTTTCATTTTTTATTTTTCGAATTTCAAATTTATGTCCTCATACGTATTTTGACGTGCTGATTCCGAATCTTTGAACGAAAATGTCGAAAACTGATCAGAAATATTTTTGGTGACAAAAAAACCGTTTGAAAACTGATTCAGAGCTGACCAACTCCAGAACGGTTAGAGATAGACCAATTCTGCGAACGCCAATCGATTCGAAATGACCGAATTAGTAATATCCGAGAATTTGAACGCAAAAAATCGACGGACAGAAAAGTCGAGTATTTCATGAGAGATCTCGTGAGAGATAATTTATTTAACTTTTTCATTTTTCATATTTCGAATTTCAAATTTTTGTCCTCATACATATTTTGACGTGCTGATTTCGAATCTTTGAACGAAAATGTCGAAAACTGATCAGAAATATTTTTGGCGCCAAAAAAACAGTTTGAAAACTGATTCAGAGCGGACCAACTCGAGAACGGTTAGAGATAGACACATTCTGCGAACGCCAATCGATTTAGAATGACTGATTTACTATTTACTGAGAATTTGAACGAAAAAAATCGACGGACAAAAAAGTCGAGTATATCATGAGAGATCTCGTGAGAGATAATTTCTGAACTTTTTTATTTTTCATTTTTCGAATTGCAAAATTTTGTCCTCGGACGTATTTTGACGTGCTGATTCCGAATCTTTGAACGAAAATGTCGAAAACTGATCAGAAATATTTTTGGCGCCAAAAAAACCGTTTGAAAACTGATTCAGAGCTGACCAACTCCAGAACGGTTAGAGATAGACCAATTCTGCGAACGCCAATCGATTCTAAATGACCGAATTAGTAATATCCGAGAATTTGAACGCAAAAAATCGACGGACAGAAAAGTCGAGTATTTCATGAGAGATCTCGTGAGAGATAATATTTTTAACTTTTTCATTTTTCATTTTTTGAATTTCAAATTTTTGTCCTCGTATGTATTTTGACGTGCTGATTCCGAATCTTTGAACGAAAATGCAGAAAACTGATCAGAAATATTTTTGGCGCCAAAAAAACCGTTTGAAAACTGATTCAGAGCTGACCAACTCGAGAACGGTTAGAGATAGACCAATTCTGCGAACGCCAATCGATTCAAAATTACCAAATTAGTAATATCAGAGAATTAGAACGAAAAAAATTGACGGACAAAAAAGTCGAGTATATCATGAGAGATTTTGAGAGTGATAATTTTTTGAACTTTTTCATTTTTTATTTTTCGAATTTAAAATTTATGTCCTCATACGTATTTTGACGTGCTGATTCCGAATCTTTGAACGAAAATGTCGAAAACTGATCAGAAATATTTTTGGTGACAAAAAAAACCGTTTGAAAACTGATTCAGAGCTGACCAACTCCAGAACGGTTAGAGATAGACCAATTCTGCGAACGCCAATCGATTCGAAATGACCGAATTAGTAATATCCGAGAATTTGAACGCAAAAAATCGACGGACAGAAAAGTCGAGTATTTCATGAGAGATCTCGTGAGAGATAATTTATTTAACTTTTTCATTTTTCATATTTCGAATTTCAAATTTTTGTCCTCATACATATTTTGACGTGCTGATTTCGAATCTTTGAACGAAAATGTCGAAAACTGATCAGAAATATTTTTGGCGCCAAAAAAACAGTTTGAAAACTGATTCAGAGCGGACCAACTCGAGAACGGTTAGAGATAGACACATTCTGCGAACGCCAATCGATTTAGAATGACTGATTTACTATTTACTGAGAATTTGAACGAAAAAAATCGACGGACAAAAAAGTCGAGTATATCATGAGAGATCTCGTGAGAGATAATTTCTGAACTTTTTTATTTTTCATTTTTCGAATTGCAAAATTTTGTCCTCGGACGTATTTTGACGTGCTGATTCCGAATCTTTGAACGAAAATGTCGAAAACTGATCAGAAATATTTTTGGCGCCAAAAAAAACCGTTTGAAAACTGATTCAGAGCTGACCAACTCCAGAACGGTTAGAGATAGACCAATTCTGCGAACGCCATTCGATTCGAAATGACCGAATTAGTAATATCCGAGAATTTGAACGCAAAAAATCGACGGACAGAAAAGTCGAGTATTTCATGAGAGATCTCGTGAGAGATAATATTTTTAACTTTTTCATTTTTCATTTTTTGAATTTCAAATTTTTGTCCTCATATGTATTTTGACGTGCTGATTCCGAATCTTTGAACGAAAATGCAGAAAACTGATCAGAAATATTTTTGGCGCCAAAAAAACCGTTTGAAAACTGATTCAGAGCTGACCAACTCGAGAACGGTTAGAGATAGACCAATTCTGCGAACGCCAATCGATTCAAAATTACCAAATTAGTAATATCAGAGAATTACAACGAAAAAAATTGACGGACAAAAAAGTCGAGTATATCATGAGAGATTTTGAGAGTGATAATTTTTTGAACTTTTTCATTTTTTATTTTTCGAATTTCAAATTTATGTCCTCATACGTATTTTGACGTGCTGATTCCGAATCTTTGAACGAAAATGTCGAAAACTGATCAGAAATATTTTTGGTGACAAAAAAACCGTTTGAAAACTGATTCAGAGCTGACCAACTCCAGAACGGTTAGAGATAGACCAATTCTGCGAACGCCAATCGATTCGAAATGACCGAATTAGTAATATCCGAGAATTTGAACGCAAAAAATCGACGGACAGAAAAGTCGAGTATTTCATGAGAGATCTCGTGAGAGATAATTTATTTAACTTTTTCATTTTTCATATTTCGAATTTCAAATTTTTGTCCTCATACATATTTTGACGTGCTGATTTCGAATCTTTGAACGAAAATGTCGAAAACTGATCAGAAATATTTTTGGCGCCAAAAAAACAGTTTGAAAACTGATTCAGAGCGGACCAACTCGAGAACGGTTAGAGATAGACACATTCTGCGAACGCCAATCGATTTAGAATGACTGATTTACTATTTACTGAGAATTTGAACGAAAAAAATCGACGGACAAAAAAGTCGAGTATATCATGAGAGATCTCGTGAGAGATAATTTCTGAACTTTTTTATTTTTCATTTTTCGAATTGCAAAATTTTGTCCTCGGACGTATTTTGACGTGCTGATTCCGAATCTTTGAACGAAAATGTCGAAAACTGATCAGAAATATTTTTGGCGCCAAAAAAACCGTTTGAAAACTGATTCAGAGCTGACCAACTCCAGAACGGTTAGAGATAGACCAATTCTGCGAACGCCAATCGATTCGAAATGACCGAATTAGTAATATCCGAGAATTTGAACGCAAAAAATCGACGGACAGAAAAGTCGAGTATTTCATGAGAGATCTCGTGAGAGATAATATTTTTAACTTTTTCATTTTTCATTTTTTGAATTTCAAATTTTTGTCCTCGTATGTATTTTGACGTGCTGATTCCGAATCTTTGAACGAAAATGCAGAAAACTGATCAGAAATATTTTTGGCGCCAAAAAAACCGTTTGAAAACTGATTCAGAGCTGACCAACTCGAGAACGGTTAGAGATAGACCAATTCTGCGAACGCCAATCGATTCAAAATTACCAAATTAGTAATATCAGAGAATTAGAACGAAAAAAATTGACGGACAAAAAAGTCGAGTATATCATGAGAGATTTTGAGAGTGATAATTTTTTGAACTTTTTCATTTTTTATTTTTCGAATTTCAAATTTATGTCCTCATACGTATTTTGACGTGCTGATTCCGAATCTTTGAACGAAAATGTCGAAAACTGATCAGAAATATTTTTGGTGACAAAAAAACCGTTTGAAAACTGATTCAGAGCTGACCAACTCCAGAACGGTTAGAGATAGACCAATTCTGCGAACGCCAATCGATTCGAAATGACCGAATTAGTAATATCCGAGAATTTGAACGCAAAAAATCGACGGACAGAAAAGTCGAGTATTTCATGAGAGATCTCGTGAGAGATAATTTATTTAACTTTTTCATTTTTCATATTTCGAATTTCAAATTTTTGTCCTCATACATATTTTGACGTGCTGATTTCGAATCTTTGAACGAAAATGTCGAAAACTGATCAGAAATATTTTTGGCGCCAAAAAAACAGTTTGAAAACTGATTCAGAGCGGACCAACTCGAGAACGGTTAGAGATAGACACATTCTGCGAACGCCAATCGATTTAGAATGACTGATTTACTATTTACTGAGAATTTGAACGAAAAAAATCGACGGACAAAAAAGTCGAGTATATCATGAGAGATCTCGTGAGAGATAATTTCTGAACTTTTTTATTTTTCATTTTTCGAATTGCAAAATTTTGTCCTCGGACGTATTTTGACGTGCTGATTCCGAATCTTTGAACGAAAATGTCGAAAACTGATCAGAAATATTTTTGGCGCCAAAAAAACCGTTTGAAAACTGATTCAGAGCTGACCAACTCCAGAACGGTTAGAGATAGACCAATTCTGCGAACGCCAATCGATTCGAAATGACCGAATTAGTAATATCCGAGAATTTGAACGCAAAAAATCGACGGACAGAAAAGTCGAGTATTTCATGAGAGATCTCGTGAGAGATAATATTTTTAACTTTTTCATTTTTCATTTTTTGAATTTCAAATTTTTGTCCTCATATGTATTTTGACGTGCTGATTCCGAATCTTTGAACGAAAATGCAGAAAACTGATCAGAAATATTTTTGGCGCCAAAAAAACCGTTTGAAAACTGATTCAGAGCTGACCAACTCGAGAACGGTTAGAGATAGACCAATTCTGCGAACGCCAATCGATTCAAAATTACCATATTAGTAATATCAGAGAATTAGAACGAAAAAAATTGACGGACAAAAAAGTCGAGTATATCATGAGAGATTTTGAGAGTGATAATTTTTTGAACTTTTTCATTTTTTATTTTTCGAATTTCAAATTTATGTCCTCATACGTATTTTGACGTGCTGATTCCGAATCTTTGAACGAAAATGTCGAAAACTGATCAGAAATATTTTTGGCGCCAAAAAAACAGTTTGAAAACTGATTCAGAGCGGACCAACTCGAGAACGGTTAGAGATAGACCAATTCTGCGAACGCCAATCGATTCGAAATGACCGAATTAGTAATATCCCAGAATTTGAACGGAAAAAAATCGACGGATAAAAAAGTCGAGTATATCATGAGAGATCTCATGAGAGATAATTTTTTTAACTTTTTCATTTTTCATATTTCGAATTGCAAAATTTTGTCCTCGGACGTATTTTGACGTGCTGATTCCGAATCTTTGAACGAAAATGTCGAAAACTGATCAGAAATATTTTTGGTGACAAAAAAACCGTTTGAAAACTGATTCAGAGCTGACCAACTAAGGAACGGTTAGAGATAGACCAATTCTGCGAACGCCAATCGATTCGAAATGACCGAATTAGTAATATATGAGAATTTGAACGCAAAAAATCGACGGACAGAAAAGTCGAGTATTTCATGAGAGATCTCGTGAGAGATAATTTTTTTAACTTTTTCATTTTTCATTTTTCGAATTTCAAATTTATGTCCTCATATGTATTTTGACGTGCTGATTCCGAATCTTTGAACGAAAATGCAGAAAACTGATCAGAAATATTTTTGGCGCTAAAAAAACCGTTTGAAAACTGATTCAGAGCTGACCAACTCGAGAACGGTTAGAGATAGACCAATTCTGCGAACACCAATCGATTCGAAATGACCGAATTAGTAATATCCCAGAATTTGAACGGAAAAAAATCGACGGATAAAAAAGTCGAGTATATCATGAGAGATAATTTTTTTAACTTTTTCATTTTTCATATTTCGAATTTCAAATTTTTGTCCTCAAACGTATTTTGACGTGCTGATTCCGAATCTTTGAACGAAAATGCCGAAAACTGATCAGAAATATT
This sequence comes from Chrysolina haemoptera, assembly GCA_958298965.1. Lineage (NCBI taxonomy): Eukaryota > Metazoa > Arthropoda > Insecta > Coleoptera > Chrysomelidae > Chrysolina > Chrysolina haemoptera. Next base: position 354,575 of record OY282602.1, on the reverse strand, counting down.
TTTGGCGCCAAAAAAAACGTTTGAAAACTGATTCAGAGCTGACCAACTCAAGAACGGTTAGAGATAGACCAATTCTGCGAACGCCAATCGATTCGAAATGACCGAATTAGTAATATCCGAGAATTTGAACGCAAAAAACCGACGGACAGAAAAGTCGAGTATTTCATGAGAGATCTTGCGAGAGATAATTTTTTGAACTTTTTCATTTTTTATTTTTCGAATTTCAAATTTATATCCTCATACGTATTTTGACGTGCTGATTCCGAATCTTTGAACGAAAATGTCGAAAACTGATCAGAAATATTTTTGGTGACAAAAAAACCGTTTGAAAACTGATTCAGAGCTGACCAACTCCAGAACGGTTAGAGATGGACCAATTCTGCGAACGCCAATCGATTCGAAATGACCGAATTAGTAATATCCGAGAATTTGAACGCAAAAAATCGACGGACAGAAAAGTCGAGTATTTCATGAGAGATCTCGTGAGCGATAATTTATTTAACTTTTTCATTTTTCATTTTTCGAATTTCAAATTTTTGTCCTCATATGTATTTTGACGTGCTGATTCCGAATCTTTGAACGAAAATGTCGAAAACTGATCAGAAATATTTTTGGCGCCAAAAAAACAGTTTGAAAACTGATTCAGAGCGGACCAACTCGAGAACGGTTAGAGATAGACCAATTCTGCGAACGCCAATCGATTCGAAATGACCGAATTAGTAATATCCCAGAATTTGAACGAAAAAAAATCGACGGATAAAAAAGTCGAGTATATCATGAGAGATCTCATGAGAGATAATTTTTTTAACTTTTTCATTTTTCATATTTCGAATTGCAAAATTTTGTCCTCGGACGTATTTTGACGTGCTGATTCCGAATCTTTGAACGAAAATGTCGAAAACTGATCAGAAATATTTTTGGTGACAAAAAAACCGTTTGAAAACTGATTCAGAGCTGACCAACTCAAGAACGGTTAGAGATAGACCAATTCTGCGAACGCCAATCGATTCGAAATGACCGAATTAGTAATATCCGAGAATTTGAACGCAAAAAATCGACGGATAAAAAAGTCGAGTATATCATGAGAGATAATTTCTGAACTTTTTTATTTTTCATTTTTCGAATTGCAAAATTTTGTCCTCGGACGTATTTTGACGTGCTGATTCCGAATCTTTGAGCGAAACTGTCGAAAACTGATCAGAAATATTTTTGGTGACAAAAAAACCGTTTGAAAACTGATTCAGAGCTGACCAACTCGAGAACGGTTAGAGATAGACCAATTCTGCGAACGCCAATCGATTCAAAATGACCAAATTACTAGTATCTGAAAATTTGAATGAAAAAAATCGACGGATAAAAAAGTCGAGTATATCATGAAAGATCTATCTCGTGAGAGATAATTTTTTTAACTTTTTCATTTTTCATATTTCGAATTTCAAATTTTTGTCCTCATACGTATTTTGACGTGCTGATTCCGAATCTTTGAACGAAAATGTCGAAAACTGATCAGAAATATTTTTGGCGCCAAAAAAACCGTTTGAAAACTGATTCAGAGCTGACCAACTCGAGAACGGTTAGAGATAGATCAATTCTGCGAACGCCAATCGATTCGAAATGACCGAATTAGTAATATCCGAAAATTTGAACGCAAAAAATCGACGGACAGAAAAGTCGAGTATTTCATGAGAGATCTCGTGAGAGATAATTTTTTTAACTTTTTCATTTTTCATTTTTTGAATTTTAAATTTTTGTCCTCATATGTATTTTGACGTGCTGATTCCGAATCTTTGAACGAAAATGCAGAAAACTGATCAGAAATATTTTTGGCGCCAAAAAAACCGTTTGAAAACTGATTCAGAGCTGACCAACTCGAGAACGGTTAGAGATAGACCAATTCTGCGAACGCCAATCGATTCAAAATGACCAAATTAGTAATTTCAGAGAATTAGAACGAAAAAAATTGACGGACAAAAAAGTCGAGTATATTATGAGAAATTTTGAGAGTGATAATTTTTTGAACTTTTTCATTTTTCATTTTTCGAATTTCAAATTTATGTCCTCATACGTATTTTGACGTGCTGATTCCGAATCTTTGAACGAAAATGTCGAAAACTGATCAGAAATATTTTTGGCGCCAAAAAAACAGTTTGTAAACTGATTCAGAGCGGACCAACTCGAGAACGGTTAGAGATAGACACATTCTGCGAACGCCAATCGATTTAGAATGACTGATTTACTATTTACTGAGAATTTGAACGAAAAAAATCGACGGACAAAAAAGTCGAGTATATCATGAGAGATCTCGTGAGAGATAATTTCTGAACTTTTTTATTTTTCATTTTTCGAATTGCAAAATTTTGTCCTCGGACGTATTTTGACGTGCTGATTCCGAATCTTTGAACGAAAATGTCGAAAACTGATCAGAAATATTTTTGGTGACAAAAAAACCGTTTGAAAACTGATTCAGAGCTGACCAACTCCAGAACGGTTAGAGATAGACCAATTCTGCGAACGCCAATCGATTCGAAATGACCGAATTAGTAATATCCGAGAATTTGAACGCAAAAAATCGACGGACAGAAAAGTCGAGTATTTCATGAGAGATCTCGTGAGAGATAATTTTTTTAACTTTTTCATTTTTCATTTTTCGAATTTAAAATTTTTGTCCTCATATGTATTTTGACGTGCTGATTCCGAATCTTTGAACGAAAATGTCGAAAACTGATCAGAAATATTTTTGGCGCCAAAAAAACAGTTTGAAAACTGATTCAGAGCTGACCAACTCCAGAACGGTTAGAGATAGACCAATTCTGCGAACGCCAATCGATTCGAAATGACCGAATTAGTAATATCCGAGAATTTGAACGCAAAAAACCGACGGACAGAAAAGTCGAGTATTTCATGAGAGATCTTGCGAGAGATAATTTTTTGAACTTTTTCATTTTTCATTTTTTGAATTCCAAATTTTTGTCCTCATATGTATTTTTACGTGCTGATTCCGAATCTTTGAACGAAAATGTCGAAAACTGATCAGAAATATTTTTGGCGCCAAAAAAACCGTTTGAAAACTGATTCAGAGCTGACCAACTCGAGAACGGTTAGAGATAGACCAATTCTGCGAACGCCAATCGATTCGAAATGACCGAATTAGTAATATCCCAGAATTTGAACGGAAAAAATCGACGGATAAAAAAGTCGAGTATATCATGAGAGATCTCGTGAGAGATAATTTTTTAAACTTTTTCATTTTTCATATTTCGAATTTCAAATTTTTGTCCTCAAACGTATTTTGACGTGCTGATTCCGAATCTTTGAACGAAAATGCCGAAAACTGATCAGAAATATTTTTGGCGCCAAAAAAACCGTTTGAAAACTGATTCAGAGCTGACCAACTCGAGAACGGTTAGAGATAGACCAATTCTGCGAACGCCAATCGATTCAAAATGACCGAATTAGTAATATCCCAGAATTTGAACGGAAAAAATCGACGGATAAAAAAGTCGAGTATATCATGAGAGATAATTTCTGAACTTTTTTATTTTTCATTTTTCGAATTGCAAAATTTTGTCCTCGGACGTATTTTGACGTGCTGATTCCGAATCTTTGAGCGAAACTGTCGAAAACTGATCAGAAATATTTTTGGTGACAAAAAAACCGTTTGAAAACTGATTCAGAGCTGACCAACTCGAGAACGGTTAGAGATAGACCAATTCTGCGAACGCCAATCGGTTCAAAATGACCAAATTACTAGTATCTGAAAATTTGAATGAAAAAAATCGACGGATAAAAAAGTCGAGTATATCATGAAAGATCTCGTGAGAGATAATTTTTTTAACTTTTTCATTTTTCATATTTCGAATTTCAAATTTTTGTCCTCATACGTATTTTGACGTGCTGACTCCGAATCTTTGAACGAAAATGTCGAAAACTGATCAGAAATATTTTTGGCGCCAAAAAAACCGTTTGAAAACTGATTCAGAGCTGACCAACTCGAGAACGGTTAGAGATAGATCAATTCTGCGAACGCCAATCGATTCGAAATGACCGAATTAGTAATATCCCAGAATTTGAACGGAAAAAATCGACGGATAAAAAAGTCGAGTATATCATGAGAGATCTCGTGAGAGATAATTTTTTTAACTTTTTCATTTTTCATATTTCGAATTTCAAATTTTTGTCCTCACACGTATTTTGACGTGCTGATTCCGAATCTTTGAAAGAAAATGCCGAAAACTGATCAGAAATATTTTTGGCGCCAAAAAAAACGTTTGAAAACTGATTCAGAGCTGACCAACTCGAGAACGGTTAGAGACAGACCAATTCTGCGAACGCCAATCGATTCAAAATGACCGAATTAGTAATATCCGAGAATTTCAACGAAAAAAATTGACGGACAAAAAAGTCGAGTATATCATGAGAGATTTTGAGAGTGATAATTTTTTGAACTTTTTCATTTTTCATTCTTCGAATTTCAAATTTATGTCCTCATACGTATTTTGACGTTCTGATTCCGAATCTTTGAACGAAAATGCAGAAAACAGATCAGAAATATTTTTATCGCCAAAAAAACCGTTTCAAAACTGATTCAGAGCTGACCAACTCGAGAACGGTTAGAGATAGACCAATTCTGCGAACGCCAATCGATTCAAAATGACCGAATTGGTAATATCCGAGAATTTCAACGAAAAAAATTGACGGACAAAAAAGTCGAGTATATCATGAGAGATCTTGTGAGAGATAATTTTTTGAACTTTTTCATTTTTCATTTTTCGAATTTCAAAATGTTGTCCTCGGACGTATTTTGACGTGCTGATTCCAAATCTTTGAACGAAAATGTCGAAAACTGATCAGAAATATTTTTGGCGCCAAAAAAACCGTTTGAAAACTGATTCAGAGCTGACCAACTCGAGAACGGTTAGAGATAGAGCAATTCTGCGAACGCCAATCGATTCGAAATGACCGAATTAGTAATATCCGAGAATTTGAACGCAAAAAATCGACGGACAGAAAAGTCGAGTATTTCATGAGAGATCTTGCGAGAGATAATTTTTTAAACTTTTTCATTTTTCATTTTTTTAATTTCAAGTTGTTGTCCTCATATGTATTTTGACGTGCTGATTCCGAATCTTTGAACGAAAATGTCGAAAACTGATCAGAAATATTTTTGGCGCCAAAAAAAACCGTTTGAAAACTGATTCAGAGCTGACCAACTCGAGAACGGTTAGAGATAGACCAATTCTGCGAACGCCAATCGATTCCAAATGACCGACTTAGTAATATCCGAGAATTTGAATGAAAAAAATCGACGGATGAAAAAGTCGAGTATATCATGAGAGATTTTGAGAGTGATAATTTTTTGAACTTTTTCATTTTTCATTTTTCGGATTTCAAAATTTTGTCCTCGGACGTATTTTGACGTGCTGATTCCGAATCTTTGAACGAAAATGTCGAAAACTGATCAGAAATATTTTTGGCGCCAAAAAAACAGTTTGAAAACTGATTCAGAGCGGACCAACTCGAGAATGGTTAGAGATAGAGCAATTCTGCGAACGCCAATCGATTCAAAATGACCGAATTAGTAATATCCGAGAATTTGAACGGAAAAAATCGACGAATAAAAAAGTCGAGTATATCATGAGAGATCTCGTGAGAGATAATTTTTTTAACTTTTTCATTTTTCATATTTCGAATTTCAAATTTTTGTCCTCACACGTATTTTGACGTGCTGATTCCGAATCTTTGAACGAAAATGCCGAAAACTGATCAGAAATATTTTTGGCGCCAAAAAAACCGTTTGAAAACTGATTCAGAGCTGTCCAACTCGAGAACGGTTACAGATAGACCAATTCTGCGAACGCCAATCGATTCGAAATGACCGAATTAGTAATATCCGAGAATTTGAACGCCAAAAATCGACGGACAGAAAAGTCGAGTATTTCATGAGAGATCTTGCGAGAGATAATTTTTTGAACTTTTTCATTTTTCATTTTTCGAATTTCAAATTTTTGTCCTCGAACGTATTTTGACGTGCTGATTCCGAATCTTTGAACGAAAATGCAGAAAACTGATCAGAAATATTTTTGGCGCCAAAAAAACCGTTTGAAAACTGATTCAGAGCTGTCCAACTCGAGAACGGTTAGAGATAGACCAATTCTGCGAACGCCAATCGATTTAGAATGACTGATTTACTATTTACTGAGAATTTGAACGAAAAAAATCGACGGACAAAAAAGTCGAGTATATCATGAGAGATCTCGCGAAAGATAATTTCTGAACTTTTTTATTTTTCATTTTTCGAATTTCAAAATTTTGTCCTCGGACGTATTTTGACATGCTGATTCCGAATCTTTGAACGAAAATGCAGAAAACTGATCAGAAATATTTTTGGCGCCAAAAAAACCGTTTGAAAACTGATTCAGAGCTGACCAACTCGAGCACGGTTAGAGATAGACCAATTCTGCGAACGCTAATCGATTCAAAATGACCGAATTAGTAATATCTGAGAATTTGAACAAAAAAAATCGACCGACAAAAAAGTCGAGTATATCATGAGAGATCTCGTGAGAGATATATTTTGGAGAACTTATTCATTTTTTATTTTTCGAATTTATTTTTTTATATGACCAAAATTTTATGCTGATTTTGAAAATGTGTGATTTGAATATATTCGGATACACGGTGTACCTTAAAACAACGATAAATATGAAAATAAATTGTATGGCACGGATCCGACATCCTAGCACACAACAGCACCTGTAACACCTACACGCGAACTGTTAGGCGAACAAACGATACCATCATCTTGTAGGACATTTCCTTAGTTTTCTTTCTATATGCATATGTATTTAACGAATGTGTCTCATTATGGTCGGAAAATGCGAAAAACGTAAACGGTGCGCTAGAATCCGGCATCCTAACACATACAACCGCAAAAAAAAACACTTTCGACAGATGTAGAATTTTTTCAATATTTTTCCCGTACTTTACGCCATCAATTTAACATGGAACATTATTCGAAACATAAAAAATAATAAATTTACCAATCCGTCCAACTCATACAGCCTTCAGAAATTCAAGAAGAAGACCAGTTCCTACCAATTTTCCTTCGCCTCTCACGATGTTTTTTGAACAATACAGGATTTTTCTTTTTGTGGGAACCATAACTTAAAAAGAATGTAATTTAATTTGTATGATTATATCCTCTGTGAAACAACACTTTTGATACTGATATTTAAATCTTTACAAGCAGCAAATTACTATGCTTGTCGGAATATGTTTACATTATGCCTGATGATGATTAATTTAACGAGGGGCTATTGTACATATAAGTACAAGCACCCATCATTATGTTTATTGCAATTCCTTTAGTATAGGTACTTTGATATTGAACTGAACATGTTTTAGACATTTTTATTGTATTTTCAGTATTTCAGTCCTATATTACTCGTGGTCTACAAACTAGCATTCTGTTTAATTAAAGAAGACTATTTCAGTGTAATCTTTAATGTATAAAAAAAACAGAAATATCAATTATTTTGCCATTAACAACAATCCTCAAAGGCTGAAGAATCCTCATAAAAAAGCTGTAAAGCGCGAGAATTTTTCTTTTGAATTATTTCCAGTTGAAACGAATTAACACCACAGCGTCAATTGCAGCATACATATAATTTAAAGTCATTATCCCTACATACGAGAATGAAAAGCATAATCTGATTCGAATTTGAAAATTATGAGCATCAAAATAAAAAAACAACTAACGTTACATCTTACACCATCAAGCTCTAACGGTTCTGAATAACTTTGAAATTTCAAGTCCTACACGCATTTAGATAATTGAAAAATCCCCATGCATTGTTTTTATAGTCAAAATAACCCCTTTTATATAAAACAGTAATTGTAAAAATATAGCAAGATGATAATAATCATTATTATTGCTCGTAGTGCAGGTAGTTCTGTGTAGAACCTTGTTGCTACCCGCTGTCTGGTTTATGTTGCAAGTACTCCAGATTTTCTGATAAATTCCTGTAGATTTCTTACGAGGTTGCCCTGTGGGATTTTTACATACATATTTCGTTATTTCTGGAACAGATTCTGCTTTACATTTTTTTTCGGAAAGACGTCATCTTCTTTGCTTTGAAACTTATTTTTCCTCAAGTTCCTACAAAATCTCCAGATTTGACCCCCTTTTATTCCTTCCGTTGGTTCATATAAAATCTAAAGTTCATGAAACAGCCTGCCTCAATTGAAAACCTAAAGGATCATATTAGTCGAGAATAGTAAATAATAGACATAGTTGCAAATATACATCATATAATAATAATAATGATAACTCCTCATAAACACGTGAAGGCATAGCCTGTGAGGGCAGAGGACGGAATATTATTATTATTGCCTTGGTGTTCCGAGGCGACTTACTGATTTTTGGTGGCGTATTCACTTTACGCCTGTAGGAAAACTCGGAAAACCTACAGCAACTCTGTAATACTTTTTACCACCATTGCGAAAACAATCTAACTGTGCGTGAAACATCAACTGCATCAACAAAACGGCGACAATGCATGAAAAAATATTCAAATTAATGATACAATTGCTATAATTTTTCGATAAAAAAAAACTGATGTAGAATTTTTTTTTATAAATCACTTTCGTGAGGAGTTTTTTGTACTCGCTCATACAAAAAAAGGCATACTTTACGAAACTGTATTATAAATATTTTAGCATCACGAATCTTTCATTCATAGAACGTCATATTTTAGAAACTCGTCTCGAAAGATTTTTCACAGAGCTTACAACAACAAAAAATACCAATTTCTCTCTACTTTTCCTAAACACCTCTGTTCATGATTTTCTTCATCACGTGAACATAAAGACATAGAACATTGGATATTAACCGTCCAAGCCATATTGTAGCGTATATGGTCACGGGGATTACCTAAAAGGTAACCGAAGAAGTAATCAATAGAAATAACAGAAAAACGAGCAGCTGGTAAAAATTTTAATAGTGAAATTCCTTCGTATGCGAACAAGTTTTTAATTGAATTTCGAAATAACTCGCATTAAAAAAAAGTTATTCTATCAACCATTCAACCAGTTCTTTGCCGAAAAGAGGAACAAATTTAATCAAATCACCGTTATATCCCAGAGGCTGTCAATCATAAATGATGCATATCTTGACAATTTTGTAGAAATGAGAACGGTACACCGACTTCACCGGATATGTGATATATACCAGTGACATATATGATAATCTCGTCTAATATAATACAGTAGGCGGCGGAATTATGGAACATTTTTTTTAACAGTCGAATTTTTTAATAATAATCTGATATCATGAGTTATATAGTACTAGTACAAACAACAGATATAATCCAACGGTCGTAAGAGACAGTAGCTGTTCTCTGTTGGATACTTGCAGACGAAAATACCTATTATAAAATCCAAACACAGTTCGATCATCATCTTCAAATACCCATGTCCTACTATTGGACTGATGGCGTTATCGATATTTTTTTCAAATAGGTAGTCATGTCATTCAATAATAATAATACTAAACGCCTTTTATTACGTTACGAGAAATAAATTACATCAAGGAAGTTACATATACTGCTGGGAGCCTGAAAAAACATGACCCCAATGAAATACTAACGGGTTCATACAAAGCTAAAAATATAAATCACGAAAAAGTATTAGACTAAAACGTAACATGCCTACTTCTTATCAAGTAGATTATATTTTTCATAATTGAATTTCGAGCTGTGTTATCCGAGGATATCTTGATTCAATTTATTAATTTTCAGTACGAAACTTGGGATAAAGCAGAGTAATATGTGCGAAAGCCTGGATTTTCCAGTGTTCTAGTTCATTTAAACTATTAGTGGTATATGTTTTAAGAAGCATCGGGCCCAGTATGAACCCTTGCAGGACACCTAAAAAGAATATTAAGGTCGGATGAGTATGAACAATACAGGCTTTTGTGTATCAGTATTATAGCGCTTAATATAAACCATTGTATGGACCCCTTGTAAATGACTCAAAGTATACAACCAAAAATCATCATTGCGCAGAAAGCCTTATACAGCAAGCACTTTATCCGGACAGTGATGGCGTCATCAGAGTAAATGAAGTCTGAGTATGGGACGTCGTTTTGAGGCGTTCAATGAAATGACTGAAATGAGTGTGTGTTTTATCAATTCAGCAGTGAGTTGGAAGCGGTACTTTGCAAAGGCATACATTCAATTAACTCTTTACAAGATGCTTATTATTTGTTGAATGATATCTATATACCGGGTGATAACGATATCATCAGTATCTCTCTTTTTGACATTTTTGACGATTCCTTCAGTCCTCCGGTTGAACCGGCAATGTAACTAATCATGATTTGTAAATAAACAGCCTGTATATTATTGCAATTTCAGAATCCTGAGAAAATTTTGACTGGCTCTGAACTAATTTTCGATTCTTTGACTCTGAACAAAACTGCAACTCTCCGACTGAACGATGCACATAAGGGTATTTGGCTGTCAAAAGTCGATTACAGGCACTTACAGCCGTGTTGAAGGCATCATTCTGGCAGGCCATTATGAATCCCTCGATCTTCGACTTCACTCCACTTGACCTGAGGAAAGCATAGGTCAAATTTTTGGATAAGCCAAGATCTTCAATGTTTTTCAAAAGAGACCCCATGCACTGGCTCATCCTTATGTAGCTGCAGGAGTGCTTCAGTCTCCGCAGCTTTAATGTGAGCTTTTTGCTGAACGGGCTCCATCTTGGTGACAGAGTTTGGGTTGACCCGTTCAAAGTCGAAAACGAAACCAAGTTCATAGGCTGCACGGGCTGCTGCCTTAAAAAGAAATGCTCCGATCCCTGCTTTCTCATGGTCACAGACCAAGCAGACAAGGGGACCTGAACTGATCTACTTTACAGGCTCCATCCAGTACTATTCTGTTATGTAGATACTCCAAACTCAAAAGATCACGCCCTCCTGTTGCCTGAGGAAGTACAACCGTGGAACGGACGATTTAGGATGCAAGCTCATATAGACATGCATAATTTTGCGAGTTTTTACGTCGAGTTGTCACAGTTTTTTTTTTTACTCCATGACACTGCGTAAACCACACGGCAAATGGGCACTTTGCGAAATTTCCTGTAATGTAATAATCGTAACTCAGCGTAATAACGGTGACCGAAAATAAAAACCGTTCAAGTCCCATTCACTTTCCAAGACAGATAAATTTCAGTAACAGACTTTCCGCCCTCTGAACGAGAGGACAATTCCATGGTTCGTTGTCTGTAGCCGGAAAACAAAAAACAATCTCTCGACTATTGAGAAAAATCGTTAAACGTCTTGTCACCGATGCCAGGTTTGAGAGGTCAAACATCCCTTTTTTTCATCGAGAATTAAATGAACCATAACCATAATATGATAACCGAGATGATAACCATATGGGAATAGTTCGCAGCAGCATAAGTGAATTTATGTATCAGAGTTTGTCTCTGGGAATCTGAAATATTATATATAGTCGAGTTCCTAAATTGTAGATAGTGACTCATCCTACGTTTTCAGGTTTTTACGGGATTTGGAAGTGCGGAGAAGATGTAAGAAAGTGGCAAAGTATATAACTTGATATGAAGCCTCAATACCTAGCTGATTTCTGTTTTATTTCTTGACCTGCTTCATGCGAATTATGAACCGTACGAGCTATGAGTCACTATCTACAATTTAGGAACTCGACTAGACTTCAGTCTTTTCATATTTTTTTCATAAATTTTGAGATCTGCAGATCGTACCTTCAAAAAAACTCTCTCCCAACAAACCAACAAATGGCGAGGCTTTGAAACCCTTTTTTATCCCGATATCCTCGTTAATGTTCAGGATACTGCTTCTCGTGTACAGATAATAAACCTCTTGATGAGTTAACATTTGCATAGATGACAAATTTTCCCTTGACCCAATTTGATCAGCCAATTTGGAACACAAAAATCAAAATGAATTTTGAAAGAATATATCTACATAATTCATCCTCGGTCATCCATCATTTTAGGCCCGCTTAATTGATCTTCCTAATGGCTACGTTGAATGAATAATATAATGAATAAGTATAACCAATTAATCACCTTCGACCGATTGACTTTCTGGTGTAGAATATCGCGTCAAGTGTGTCAAGTACTCTTCTTTCAATTTCACCGCACTACTAAAAATGTTTGATAAGAAATGAAATACGCGATATAAAACGTTTTTTTTTTCATCACATACAAGGTGTCCTAGAATAAAGCCTTATAAATTTGAAAATGTTCAACAGACTCCATCTACTTATATAGGGCCATATCTGACTCCACTGGAAGATGGAGTTCCACCGCATGGTGTACTTCGCGTTAGTTTATAATTGAATTTTTTAAAACAATAATACCGGCGATAAAATTGATTATATTACTCGATTTCATAAATGACGATGTTATATTTTATAAAAAAAAAAAATCCCAAATATTTTAATTAACGAAAAACATATTTCAAAATATAAAATTAAATTTATTTATTGCACATTAACCAAATGGGTGAAAATTTGTAAAAATTTTCAAGGCGAACACAAAGGAAGGTGTGCAATTTACTAGCGATACCTAATTCTAATCAGGTATAAAATCGACCATTAAGAAACCTTCACTACTGCAACAATCAACAAAGCCAAATGTCAAAAAATAAAAACCTCGAATAAATTTTGACAAATGCGAATAATTATCTCGAATAAAGAATACAATTATTCTGCTAAAAAGGATATATTCACTATATTTCAGGGCAACGGACATTCATTAAAAGTGATTAGTTGTTCAATTAGTTTTGAGCAATCAAAAATGTTTTATGTTTACGCGATTAAATTCGAATTAGGAAGACAAGCGGATGAATGTATTATTTAGTTATTTGGTACACCGGCAATAAATACAGGGTGTTCCTAAACATCATGTACATCCGAAAGGAAGACATTCCTTGGCTTATTTTACGACTAAAAGTTCATATAGGATGAGACGTCAAAATACATGTCAACAAATATTATCCAAAAAAAAGTATAGTTTCGGTATGTTTACAGTAACTCAATAAAAAAAAAGATAATAATCAACAACTTGCGGAACTCTAGAAAAACCCATCAACGACAAGTCAATACCGTGAAAATACATTTTGTTTACAACATACTGATTTTGTGATAACATGCATGTGACCTATGTACCAAAAGGCAGAATCGTCAAAAGTCACCGAGATACTGATATCAAAGTAACAGCTTCCTGTGGATAGCAATTAAGTGCATATGCTTAGCTAAGAATAACCCTGTATGTTGAGCTCGATTCATACGCATCGCACTTGCACATAAAGCTGGATCATAAAACATATCAACGTCCTGTAAAACGCATTACGACCATCTCTCGAATCAAGAGTATGCGCTGCAGATGGAGATAAGCAAAATAAATAAATGAACCCATCACTTATGATGACAAGGACCGTAGCAAGACAAAATACCAAATCAGTTTTGTAAACAATAGTTAACTCTCACTTTCTATGTTATTATAATATAGCCGTAATAGTTCCATATCAGCGGACGTACAATTTGCTGCAACATGTTGCAATGTTCGTTACATTATAGTCAAGAAATAAGTACCTACCTACAGTGATTCAGTTCAGCCAGGATGGAAAAGTGAACAATCAAGAAATTCAATTCGACCTTTATTCTGAGCTGCGGTTTGTGATGCAACTCGTGGCATTTTGATTATATTTCGTTGCCCAAGACCCAAGACTTATTTTGTATTTGGCCTATTTGCAATCCTCGAATGTATATTATCGAGTTGCAGTGTTGCACGAAAATATCTATTAACTTTTCTGGAATGCTGGTAATTATCTGCTAATTAGAGAAATTAACAATAATATCACCCAGGAAGATGACATAGTTACAGCAGCTGATTCTCAAGAAAATCAATACTAAAATCTTTGTTAAAATATTGGCAGGATTTTCTTCTTTTGTCCGAGTTTCTACGAAAATAATGTTTTGTAATGTTCTGAACTGAAGAAAAGACGATAAAAATTGGAGTTATTTTTGATCTCATGAGGTCGTACCTTCCACAGAAACCTTCACGAAAATCTTCATCCACTTAACCCTAATATAGTGTGTCTAACAAGAGATAATTTCACTCTGTGTAACCTTATGATTGAGAAATAGATGAAAGAAAAGGGATGATACTCGTATTATGTTCTTAGGGCAGCGCCTTTCAACGCGCCTTTCAATGCTGTGTGCCCGATCTTCGGTAGATATGTTTTCTCTTCCTTTCTATTGAAGTTTTCTTGGTGATTATAAATTTCTATGACTTGCTGATCTCAAATATTATATTTTCTTTGGTTTAAAGAAAAAAAATTATTGATTCTTCTAATTGAGTAAAAAATAATTCAACTTTCCATATCTCGAAAAATAGTCTTAGGATCGTGTTGGGCCAATAAAAACTTGGTGGTCGAATACTACATAATCAAAATTCAGAAAATATATAATTTTACTTCATTTACTCCTCTAGAATAGCTGAGCATTATTGATTTATCATTACGAAAATATGAGCTAGGATATCAGTATCATCAAACTCGTTTATTTATGAAAAAAGTAAGTAAAACACATTAGCCACCGTTCATTAGTCAACGACGCGACGGTGCACCCATGGCACTTTTTCGAGTTTGATCGATACCCACACCCCTATTCAACATTATTTATTCACCTCCTGAGCCAACTTTACCGGCCAACTTGAATCAATAATGTGTTCCAACGATTATCATCAATCATCCGTTCCATAGAATTTTGTGAATACGACTAGACGCTTTCAGGAATTTCAATCCTAAAACGAGTAAACAGCTCGGTATACAGGGTTATTAACGACGGGATTCTATTAGGAATTGTAACTTTGTGAAGTTAGCTTTTCGATTATAATATCACAGCCAAATGAAGGATAATTTGCTGTATAATTACAATAAGCAATTGCAACTGAGTCTTCTTGGAAGAACGTTGCACAAATGTCTGTCAGATGTAATTCAAGGTCTGTCGTGGTATTAGCCCGGGAAGTACACATGGTGGAAATATGTGGAGAGAAGGGTACTTCGACATTGTCGATTTTACTATTTCATTTATTCGATACTCTCCGGCAAAAATTCTCGATCTATAATATTCCAGATTTCAGGTAATTTTTTAATATATTAGAAGTAGGTGTCAAATTCCTCATTTCAAATGGAACATCCGATAGTTTATTTTAATAAAAATAAATATCTGCCGCTGTCTGAAACGTGGTTTTGCTTAAAGGTGCGTATTCACTAGAGCATTCGTTACGCATGAGCACCGAACGAGCAAATACTCGGATAGTGTGGACGCTCATATGAGCACGAACAGAATGCGTCTTTACATTACGCAGCATGAGGCAGTCTGAGCTTGAATCGAGCAGCACATGTGCTCATTCGGTGCTCATGCGGAACGAATGCTCTAGTGAATGCTCTAGTGAATACCTTAAGGTGTTTATTCACTAGAGCTAATGACCATAGCAGTTGATGCCATGAACACCAAAAAAAACTCATCAGTCTGACATAGTTCATTATCCAATATCTGTCGTGGTAATTGCCAGGGTAATGATTGTATAGTCACTTGAGGAAGCTAGTGTGTTAGCGAAACATGTTAAATAAAAGTTTGTGAAGATCTAATCAAGTAAGTCAATCAGAAAAAAGACTGGCCGTACTTACAGTCTCTGGTGCTATTTCTAGCCCAGAGAGGTAATTTTCAATTTTCCTCCTCTGTATTTGAATATTGGAGCGGAAACGAGGTTGGAAGCCTCCAGACTAAAGGTCTGGACCAATGAATGTGCAACAATCTAGGCGCGCAACTCCAACATAATGGAGAACAAAATGAATTCAACCTACTCCATTGATGGAACATACACCACCATCATAAAAGATGGGAAAAACAAGTTCGATGAGTCAAGCTCGATGAGACCGCTAACGGTAGAACAATTAATGATACTTCGGAAGAGCATCGTCCATGAAAATATCTATAAAACAGAGACAGATCGCCAACCTTTCTGCGATGTTCCAGAGAAGTAAGCGAGATTGTGAGCGAAGTATCACCGACGAGACGAATGGCTCTCGTTTGTACCGAATTTATTTGAAATACATTCTTCAATATAGCTTTCAGCTATTATCACATTCCTAAGACTATGTTACTCTTGATTATTTTATGCATAACGTATGGAATTGTCAGTTTTTGTGATTCACGTTATAAAACCGCTAGTGCATTAAATTTTGTATGTATCACGTGCGTGAAATGAGTTTAAGGTCTTCGGCGTGTAATGGCCCTCGGTTGACGCCATCGGGCCATTATCCACGCCGCAGGCCATAAACGCGTACTTTACGCCCATGATACATAAATAACTATTATGAGTACAAAAAACAGGCACTGTCGGACTATTAGATTTGGCACAATTGCAATTTGAATGCACCTGCACTATTCTCTATTTTGCCTTTATGCGTTTATGGATGGTCCGGTCCGATTTCAATTATTTTTGCAACAGATTTTGAAAGTAGGTCTAAAAATTCTGAAACCAAAAAAATATCTGTCAAATATATTTGTAGTAACGTGTGCTTTGTGGTGAAACATTAAAAAATATTTGAGAAAATGAATGAGGTCAACAAATCAATTTTTGATTCAATTTCAATATTCCAATATGTTAATAGGTATACCTACCTTATACTTTTTAAATAGGTAAATATATACACTGATTAAACCGAAAGTAGGCTACCAGTTGACTACCTATATCGATAATAATGTTTGGATTAGAAAATTAAAGGTGGAAATATTCCTCTACAAAGAGCATACTCGACAACGTTTCAAGACAGACTTTCCATTCAAAGAAAAAACAATTCAGTACAGAACGACCGACAATTGGACCTTTGCTTTGAAATACACAAAGATAGCATCGAGGATAACATAAATATGAAACCTTTTCTTTTTCTTTCAGAAATTACTTCGTATGGTCAGTGTTATGATTTTGCTACATAACCTCTCAAAAAGGAGGTGGATTTCAGAACAATACTGATAACTATTAAGTTACTCACCTAATCCTGAATCAATTCATTCGCTGAGTAGGAATGAATAAAAGCGAAAACCGTGATACGTTCACACATAATTATCAGCTCACTTTAAGCATTCTCGCGATAATTAGCACATACCTATAAATTCTACAATATCGTCTTATACGTATTGTAAACTATGAAACATCTATTCAACCAAATGTTTTTCAAGCAACTCCAAAGTTTGTGTAATACGATATCCGCACTCTTCGTACACTCCAAAATTCAGTAATTTCACTAGAAACTCGAATATAAACAACTACAAGACACAAACCGGACGTAGAACCTGTAGTAATGGTAAAACGCAGATATAGGCCCAGATAGCGACATGAAATTCATCTCGTTTCTTCGTGTGAAGTCATCGAAGTGATCTAGTCGCTAGTCACTTGTCGTCGGACTGTCCAATAGGAAACGATGCAGGGGTGAACTTGGCTGCCCTGGGGTAGGTTCACTGTCAATTCACCCCACTAAATAGGTTTTATTGCAAACTATATTTGAAACGGAGTGGTAGGTACCTACCGAGTGGAAATATTTTTTTTAACGAATATTGTAAATACTGATGTGATATGTCAAATCATTAGAACGTTAACAAACTTGATTCGATCTTATATTATTTATGATCATAAAAATGACAGTCTAGTAGTTCGAGAATTTTAGTAGTTCATGAAAGTCGTGGGAAATGAAATATCTTGTACTGGAGAGTAAATGATCTGAGAGGAGATTGCATGAGTGCAAATAACCGGAGAGCATGATGACCAAGGTGATATTTTTGAGGCAAAAATGATCGAGAGGATACTGTGCGAGGGTAAAAACCTGTTTCCGTTCTGATCTTGGACTCTGTCGTGATGCGGCAGAAATCTTAGCTGGACGAGCGTACATGATTCTCGGACCCAGTAATTACTCACGGACGTTGGGAGTGACTATAATAAGAATTATAAAAGTGATAAGTTCCATTTACAGGATAATATGTAATTACAAAAATAAAAATGGATTAGCGGGATTGTTTACTCACCAACTAATTATATGAAAAATGGGGAAATTTGGGTTATTCCTGAAAAAATATTTGAATCCTTTCAAATGCTTAGAAATGTGCAATGTAATATAGTATCTAACTTTTTTGTACGATCCAGGTTTCTTGATTACTTACTGTATCTGTTGTAAAAACGGTAAGTAGTGTTTACTGGTTACCGACGCCTAAAATAATTACAGACATGTTGAAAAGGGGAACATTCTCCATGAACATTGAAAAATGTGATTTTTTGTAATATCTAACAAAAAACATTTTTGTCGACGGAAATCTATTTCGCTTTGCCAAGCTCATCAGGGAGATTGGAAGAATGCGAAAGCAGCCTCTTCAGAAGCATTATACACATCAAGGATGGAAATGATGGAAATATGTCTTCTGCGGTGACACTTTGAAAGTTATTTTTTGACATAAACCTGTCATGGGCATTGCATTTTGATTTTTGTTTGAAAATATGAAGAGAATTTATAAAATCTATTGTGGAATCGTGTCTGTATAAATTAATTCAATTTGTCATTCATTCATTTTTTAGATGGAATTTTATGACTAAAAATAGTCTAATTGGAGAAAATAGCGTCATCTTTTAGTAGATAATAGTAACTCATACGAAATACTGCAGTTTTCTATGAACTAAATATTCTAATTTTCATAACTAATGTAATGGTTCTGTTTAGCTTGAACTACTAAAATACAGATGTCTCTTTCTTCAGTAACCATTCAATAATATTCAGATAACCAAAAATCATCAGTCAGATAGATATACTATAATTTAAAGATAATAATTAATTTTCTTTAGTGGCACATAATTTGCATTGGAGAACATAGATATTGAGGAAAGCAATCAATTAGAAATGTAAAATATCACACTAAAATTTCTACCTCCTTGTCATAAGGAGTGTCTTCTAAACCTACTGAGAGGCTTTCTCACAGAAAAAGTGGCGGCTCTCTCAGATGAATAAACTTCTTCAACATATTTTTTTTCCCACAGAGATCAGTCTGTTAATCTGAAGAGAGTGAAAACCCCCCTTTGAAGTTCGGAAGATAATATTATCGTAAGAACTAAAATGAATATGAATAGGATGGTGGAAGACAATATGAGTTCATATCGACCAAACTTCCATACAAGGACTTTGATGTTCAACGTCCTTGACTTCCGTTATAGGTGATTTGCATGGACCATTCAGAACAGTCAGTTGTTGTAAAGTGTGTGTGTGTCTAATTTGGAAGATTTATCCAATTTTAGTGGTAATTCTGTAAGATGTATGTTCATTTTTAACGGATGTTAATTTTCAAACATTTTCTGGTTATTCTGTAGAACATATATAAAAGTAATTGTATTTCTGCAAGCTGTATGATCATGTTTACACAGAAGATAATAGCATGAAAACTTAATGGGGTAGGCATATCTTACCTGACAGAGAATCGAAACTTGACAGTGCCAAAATGGTGTTTGGGCGCAATTTGACGCACTTTTTGAATTAAGTGCGCACCACTTTACACATTTTCTCCAAATCCAAGGAAGATTAAACTCAATCTAATCTTCCTATTGAAGATGATTACTTGGTGATTGAAACTCGTGTCGAGGTATTGAAAATAGCGGTTTGGTGTTGGGATAAGACTCCGGTATATTTATTACTAAACCGAAGGTTCCAAACAGTACAGTGCAAGTATATTTTGCATATTGTTGTATATTATTATTATTAGTCAACTTCCAGGAATTATTAAGTATGTTGAAAATGTTTCTATAGTCAGAAGCCAACTATTTATTTTCATCTAAGCACCGACAGCCTAACCACAGTGTGTTTGTCACGACCAGAATTCCTTACACGCGATCCGCATGGGCCAGTCAGAACTATCGTGGAGTGGATTGGAAGATTTATCTTATTTTTGATGGTTATTCTGTTAACGTAAGGTTATGTTAGATTGGCTAATTATATGTATACACATTTTCAATTAACGATAATTGAAACTTTTCTGCCCTTCGATGCAAGTTTTCTAGGTGAATTGCCCTTCTCTCGCCAATGTTTCAAAATTTAACTGTTCTGATTGGCCTATGCACGTCGCATCTAAGGAAGTTTGGTCGATTTCATTTATTGCGTTTTGTTACCGGTTACCGGCAACGTAGCCATTTCTTTTCTAGTAGACATTCCTTCTTTTAAGCAGTGGGGATGAATGAAGGCATTTTTTCAGAGATTACTCAGTTTTTCAGCGTAAACGACAATACACGGGACATAAAACTATGCGTATTTTTGTGTTTTCGTGCTTATCGTTTTTCTGATTTCCAACCTCCAAATTTGACGGATGGCTTGTTGGGTCGATTTGGTGGTGTTTTGGTGCATAAATCCCCGCATTCTGTGATGTCCTCCTAGTGAATAAGTGCTCAACAGTCGAAAGAAGAATATCAAGGAGCTTGTGATGAAACAAAGAACAGATCGCTGCCAATTTCCAGCAAATAAAACCAAATAACAATAAAACATTTCAAATGTGGAAACGAAAATCGACTATGGGATAGCGGGGTAGCAGTATGGTTCGAAGAAATGAAATTTTCGGTATTAGCATAGTCGCACTATTATGTCTTCTTCTCATCGCTTTCAGCCAGAAAGAAACCACGAATTATCACAGATCTCACAAATATCAGCAGCTACTAGATTTAGAGGAAAGCTTTAGAGTTTTTAATAACTTTACTATTCCAACACCTACTATAAAAGATGTGATCTCATTGCAACGAACTCTTTTACTTGGCGAACTGCACGACTATCATTTTCCCGATGGAGATAATCTCGAAGATTACACTTTATTTACTGGTGGTCAACCAGTCAGAACTGTTATCATAACAACGTGGCGATCAGGATCTACTTTTTTGGGAGATATCATAAATTCCCTCCCGGGAAATTACTACCACTACGAACCTCTGTTGGAGTACGGAATAATGCAGATTAGGGGAGCCCCCTATGCCGAACCTGCACTTGAAACACTCAAAAAATTACTCAACTGTGATTATACAAATTTATATAGTTATTTGCAATATGGGATGTCCCACGTTTATTTATTTACTCATAATACTCGACTGTGGAACCAGTGCGAAATGTATCCGCAGTATTGTTGGAATTACACCTTTTTAAACGAAATGTGTAAGATGTTCCCGTTTCAGTCGATGAAGACTGTGAGGTTGCGATTGTGGCTGGCAGAACATCTCCTAGAAGATGATGAGTAAGTGTTGAAATATAGGAAGATTTAAATCTCATTATCGAATTAACTGGCATGAAAAGAGCTGCCAATTTGGCGGAATAGCCGAACACCCAGTAGTATTCGTCAGGATTTTAATTTGAAATTCATATTATCACAGTAGGCACGGAAATTTGTGAAACTGAATAAAAACAAAAAATTAAAATATAATATAAAGCGTGATAAAGAGGGTGACTACCCTTAGAAACCGGGATTTTCAGTAATCCATCATCACTAATTCAAAAACTTTAGAATTTGGAAACACATCACAATGAGGCCATAGAAAATGATGATCAAGGAAAAAATACTCACAAACTGATATAAGGGAAGATGTGAGGGTAACTAAACTTGAAATATACCTCACATTTTAAGTAATGTGTACAAATTTTCACGTTTTGAAATTGAGATAAATGAAGTGATTCATAGAGAAAACAAAATTGAAGGTAGGGAGAGAAAAATTGAATCAAAGCATTTCAGAAAGATGCGCAGATACTAAGTTAATTCAAGGGAGGAGTAGATGAAGAGAATGGGAATTATTGTTTAGAAGGAAAGGTTATCAGGAAGAGCAAAAGGAGAACTGTTAATATCAGTAATTTAATATCAAATTTAGTATGCCATTGCTTTATCGTATTTCCAATATATTATGAGCAGATTTTATTCAATAGACCTCTGAATTTTGTTATGATTACCTATCTTGAGTTATTTTGAGTTACAAAGTACCAAGATATCCTAAACAATCATTTTTATTCAAATATATTATACCTAACTCAAATATTTATTTATTCTTAGTTCTCAATTAAAACAATGGTGGATCTTGATGAAGAAAACCTATGAGCAGATAAGTGTGTATCTATTCCATAATTCGAACAAAATTCAAGAAATAGAAACATAACACCAAAACTTCACTCTACGCTCATTTCGCCAACAAAGTTGGCATCTTCAGGAGCTAAAACCTTACTTAAGTACATATTCTATACAACTTATCCTAGTGGTTTATCCCACTTATTTTCCCACCTACATCAAATTTGCTTCTCTAATTGTTTACTCAATTTTTAGAATCTACCTGCTCCTTGCTGTGAATTGATTTTATATCGACTTGTTTTAGATTTAATGACATACATTCTTGGAAATTATTGGCTATTGCTTTCATTACAAAAAGGAGAAAACTTATTGTATTAGGAACTTAATCAATGGGCTATATGTAATTGAACCCTTATCTGCATTCATACTATTTTCACACTTTGCAATTTTCAGACTCTGGAATGCATGAAACTATCTAATTAATTTTGAACTTGTGTAGTCAATTCGGTGGTTGTGATCCAAAGTATGTTGGGCCAAACACGATTTTTCTGGTCTCGAAAATCGTGCACAACCTATGTGCTCTTTGGACTGTTCTTTCATGGTCCTTTTGAGTTTGACCAACATACTCTTCCTCGAAGTTCTTACAGCTAATTTCATAAATTCCCGATTATTCTTTTTCTTATGTTTTATCTTCAGAAGTACCGAAGGTCTGTTAAACTTAATGAGTACAAAGTTTTGTATATAAAAGTTGGTAGGTGCAACATTTGATGCAATACTAAAAAAATTATCATTAATTCGAAGGCTCCATCCGCAGACTGGAAGACTAATGAAAGAGTCAGCATTTTTGTCGGTAGAGTTTTTACTGTTGATAAAAACAGTCCTAAATCTTGAGATTCTGAGTTCAGTATTTAAATCACATAATATAAATATGACAAAAAGGTAAAATTCCGTTTATTGGGTGCGACAAGCTATCAAAAATTTTTTTTGGTACTTACGTATTTTGGTCTCCTGAACAAAAAATCCGAATGAAATTTTCGGCGGTCTCAAGTAGTTTCGGAGATATGGCCTATTTTTGGATTTTGACGGGCATTTTCTAGAGACGTTCCTACCGCGAGAAAAAAACTCAATAAGTCTCCTCATTTTCACCAGCCCGATAAACACATCCTGCTTCCTCCGTCCCACGCTTTTTTTTTCATTGGAAACGGCACTTTTTTTTTAAAACCGTGTTTTTTTCTAATAATGTCAGAGACAAGCTAGCGAATATGGGAATATGACAGATAGGTCTCTCTCTCTCTCTCTCTTCGTTTCTTGGCTTGTCTCCCTCTTATCGGTGACGTGACCAGCTCCCCCCCTATTACGCCTGTTACATAAGTTCGGCACTTCGTCGTGTGGGTGCAATAGTCTCGCTCTAAGCGATACTGCCATTTATTAATAGCTGCGTTTTTTTGTGATGATATGTGACAGCTCCAGATCCAATCGCATTAACCAGGAAATATTGGATCTGTGTAATGTGTCTGCAGTTAGGTCGGGACGTAATAAAGGCGAGCGAAGCGAGTCTAACGACGACGAGCACAGCGAACACCTCTCGGGTTTTATTCAGAACATAAATCTCCGAATTCAACTCGATACATTTTCAAAGAAAATCGTTTTCGTTGAAATTGAAACATGTATTCCCTGATAAACAAGGCCCTGTTATATAACCCCCGAAAAAAGTATTTTCTCCAAAAGAAGGCTTTAGAACAAGGACACCCCCACAGCATTCGATAAATTGATTGTAGACGCGTCAAATATGAACGATTCTTGACATTCTATAACGTCTTTTTTTTCTGGTTCTAACAAAAAAGAATATCCTGTAATATTTAGAAAACATCGTTTGAAAGTAGGTAGGAATTGGCGTGCTTGAATTTCTGAAGGCTGTATGCCTCAGGGAACACCTCCTGAGGCAGCGAGTTCTAGTTTTGCCTAAGAACGAGCCCTAGGAAGAATATGTTCGACATTTATCCAAAGTGACGGCATATGGATGTGAGGACTGAGCTCGACGGGTCAGTCTCGATGGGACCGCTAACAGTGGAACGATTGATGATTATTCGGACGAGCATTGTCCATGAGAATATCTATAAAACAGAGACAGATCGCCAACTATTCTGCTGTGTTTCAGAGAAGACCCCTAGAGCTGGATAGAGAGATAAAATACCTTGGAGTAATTCTGAACTCGAAGCTAACTTCGATCGAATAGCCGAGAAGACGGTGGTCGCTATATAGACTCTGCGCCGGACTGTGGGAGAGATGTGGGGCCTCAAACCTCACATCTTCCATTGGATCTACACGGCGGTATTCAGACCCAGAATCCTATATGGAGCAGTGGTTGATCACCGAGAATGCCAGACTCAGGGAGCTGGCGAGGAGGGGGGTACACAGGGCACACCGAAATCGCTATAGTAGCTGAGAAAGAAATCCCACTATCCGCTATCAAAGTGATAGAGACAAAGGACAAAATTAGGTGGAAAAGGACGATCTCTCTAGAGATCCCATACAGGAGAAAGTGGGAAGAGGAACGGGTGATCTTTCCCCACAAGCCTGATCTGTTGCTTCTGTCGGTGGCAACGATGCAATATTAACTTTATTTTTTATATGCTGGTTTTGTTAAACACGTTAAAAAGTAAGACACTCGTCATTCTCGGCTCGCACAAGTCTTCTGAAGACCTCTTAGGATTGCTCGTAGGGGTGCAGCAGAAATAAAATAGTTCCTAATGAGTCATAAAAAATGTTAACGACACTGTACAACAATAGACTTGTACTGATGATTTAGGCAGATTATTTGATCTCTGTCGGCAGATGTTCTGTAGAAGGGGATGCGCTAAGGACCTTTATACCTTCGATGGATCTTATAGACCGTAGTACGCCGATTTCTCAACTCCCTAGATTAAAGAAAGTTTTCTTTCATCTATGTCTAGTAAAATATTTTTCGATAAAATATACGCGCGATGGTGTGGATGCATGTTGGTTTGTACGGCACTCGAACGCTAAATCTATTCATTTTACAAAAAGAAAGATACTACAAACTCCCGGAAAACTTTCCAGGTAATCGCGTTTTTGAGTACCAAATGATTGAGCTATACCTGTAGTGACGATTATGGTATTTTGTAGAATTGTTTATTTTTAGGTTGAACGTGAAGGTGATTTTGCTGGTGCGAGATCCTCGTGGTACGTTACAATCTCGTAAACACAGGGATTGGTGTCCAGGAGAACCTGACTGTGATCAGCCTAACAATTTATGTGCAGATATGGTTGCAGACTACAGTGCTGCTAGACAGTTGAAAAAAAAATATCCCGATAGATTTAGGTGAGTGAATTTATTGATATAGTTTATTTTCAATACGTTAAGAGTCAATTGTTTAAGCTTTCCAGTTTCCATTATTAGAATGAAAGTTGCAGAATATTAAATCTGAATAATCCAATTTTTTTTTTTTTTCAAACTGCAAACTATATATTTTTCTATAATCGAACTCATCAAAAAAAATTACATTGCACCGGAGAAAAATCTAAGGATATACATAAAAAAATACTTTTAACAAAAATCTCATCGAGAAAACTTTATCAGTGACTTCCAAGTAACGAAATCCAGTTCCATAACAAGGATGGAATGAAATACACGCAAAATGCATAGACAGCAAGTGTTGTAGAATATTTTTTGTTCAATATCAAGAGCGAGAATTTTACCAAATTTGATTTCAGAATTGGCAATTTCTCTAACGGTTGTGAAGAAAATTAATTATTTGCATGTGATTGAGTCACAACGTTACAACAGCTAACATCTAGTTGTTATCTAGTATGTAAATGCGCCAAGATATCTCGGAAATGCATTATATAACAATCTGTGTCCCAAGCATGCAACTAATGTACCTGCTATAGGGTAATTATGCTCTCAGGTCATCAATGTTGATGAATGTGATAGCATACCTGTGACATAATGAATTAATTCCGGACTTTTCAGGTACACCAACCTTAATTGGGTTTTCTGAGGAGCGTTATTTTTGATGACTGGTCTTGACATTCACTTACATGTCCTGAGAGACCCCTCACAGAGCATAATTACCCTATAGCGGGTATATTAGCTGCATGCTCATGACACAGATTGCTATATAATAAGTATCCCACATATCCTGTCGCAGTCACACACTTGATAACGACTGTAGACTGATCTTAACTGGTAAAACGTCGCGACTCAAACACACGATAATTAATTTTCTTTGTTTCCAGACAATGGAAGTCCAGAAGAATTCTACTTATACTGATGCATTGCCCACCACTTTCCATTTTTTTTTAATAATTAGTTTCGTACATTATACTAACACGGAATTTGTTTGTTCACACCAGCAAAAGTGATAATTATATTAGATTAAAATATGTTTTTGCATGAATTCTCCTGAGTAAACACGCCATAATACGCCACTCACTAGTTATATACTGATACACAATTACAGTAATATGATAAAAGCGTAATATTAGTCAATTAGTATTCGAATGTATCATGGCTAAAAAATATGGTTGGTAAACAATGAATTATAGCATCTCATAACATCGTCTGCATTTGTTATTACTGATTCGATTGTTATTTCAATACTACCCAATGTCCACATTTTCGAAAAACGAAAATTTTTTTTTTCTGTCCTATATTACCCTTCATTTGTGTCCTAATGGGTTTAGGTTAAGCTCGCAGTGATATGGAGGTAGACGTACAAATACACATATTTCACCGCTTGAAATAAATATATATTTCATCATTTGAAATTTCCTATACTATAGAAATACTATATACTATCCCCTATAGTTCATTCGAATTCATGCATGCACTTTTCCTGAAATCTGTGCTACTGAGGAGTGTTTCTTGCTGTTGAGCTTTGGGTATTATCATTTATTTGGTGAGACAGGATGACTCTAATGTTGTGTGACCTATCCTGACAATGATAAGAGGTAACAACTTTGAACGGTGACTGGTGACCTGCTTGCTCACATATTTTTGACAGCAATCTATCAAAAAATATGATGAAATTCTGGCCATTGCATTAGATATCTCCAAAGCCTTTGATTGCGTTATGCACCAGGGACAAATTGATATTATAGCAATTATGATGATGTACAGAGTGTCTAGATAAAGTATGGAACAAATTCAATATCTTGTTGAATATGCAATCTAAAAAAAATTATGAAACACGTCAACGTTTTAGCACCCTTCATTTATTTTCAAATGAAACCACCCTTCCCAGATGAAATAGTATTTTTTTTATTGGCTGGTGGTTGGTGAATTCTGATATACAATCAAAACGATACAATATTATTTACTTTAAAAGAGATGGCAACCAACTTTTCCAATTCCACTGGTAAAATGCTGTCTTGGCTAACAGTGCATCTTGAAGATGCGTTGGACGAGCTAGTGTTAATGCTTGTCTAGTTTCGCGAACTCCATCCAAGAATGCTTGAACCGCAAGTAGCTCCATTACCTTTCCCGGTGTGGCTGGATATGCAAGGCGAACCAAGCATGCAATGTCTGCGTCAAATTCCTGCGAGGATCCGCTTGGTTTCTGGCAGCGGTTTTTGAGCTGTGAGTGGTATACATGTAGATGTTTAATCAGCATCAAGAAAAGAGCATTTTACATAGAGTATCTGCGTGCTCTTCAAACAAGTTATAGTCCTGCACATTATTATTTCTTTTGTTACAGAGCAGTGAGATATGAAGATCTGTCCCTCAACCCCCAAGAAATCGTTGAAGATCTTTTCGATTTTCTCGGTTTGTATTTCCATAAAGACGTCGAAAGATTCATCGAGTCGCATACCAGAATCAATGTTGGAGGGGTATCGAGTACTTTCAGGGATTCCAAAAACGCCCCGTTCCATTGGAGGATGGATCTAAACTACACCGAAGTTCAGTACATCGAGGAGAATTGTTACGAGGCTATGAACCTCTGGGGATATGCAAGGTCGAGAAACGCTTCTAGCATGCGTGAGTTCAATCCTTTGGCAGACTACGAAATTAAATGAAAGGATGTTTTGAAATGAAGACATTGCCAGGTTTGCTTAAATCGAAGGTTCACTGTCATTCATTGAATTGTTTTTGGAGATTAGGTGAACCATACTCTTTTACTGATTTTTTTAAGGGCGTGGTTGTTTTTGGTCTAAAGGACCAGTAGATTTTTCATGTTTTGAAAATATATGTAAGCATTGGGATATCGAATACAGTAAAATATTCGGAGTCAGTTTTAGGCAAATTAATATATTTTAGCGTGGAGTTGGAATATAGAATATTTTCAGGCTGAATTACTTAATCCATTTACATTATTCGTTTGGAAGATTTTCGTAAAAAAACGGAAGTTGTTATTTTTTTTTTATTGCTGTAGCTCCAGTCACGAAAATAGAGGAACATTCAAGATTTTTTTTAATGGAAAATAAGAGAACAACAAAAGTGAAAGTGAGTAGAATTGTTCTGGACTTCCACTGTCTAGGAACAAAGAAAACTAATTATCTACATGTGTTTGAGTCACGACGTTTCAACAGTTAACATCTACTGTCGTTATCTAGTGTGTGAATGCGACAAGATATCTTCGGATACTTATTATATAACAGTCTGTGTGAGGTCTCTCAGGTCATCAATGTTAATGAATGTGATAGCGTACCAGTTTTCAGGTTAGGTTAGGTTTTTGATGACCGGCCTCTGCACAGACTTTTATTGAAATTTCTATTGATCTAGTTGAGTAATAAGTGGTTTCGGCACATTACGAATCTCTATGCTTGATTGACTGAACACGTCATTATTCAGAATATATGCCGACTCTATAAACTTTCTCTTATACGAATGTTCTTCTTATAGTGACTCTAAAAACTGCATTTATCTTGTTCCTTGTGAATGTGGGATGGCTTATGTTGGAGAAACTAAGAGGCCACTAAATGTGAGAATCAGTGAACGTAAGAAAAATACCTAGCAAGAAAAAACATCGAAGTCGGGAATAGCAGATCATGTATGAACGAATCAGCATAGCATCATATGGTCAGAAGCTGAAGTTCTCCACAAAAAATAATGACGTGTTCAGTCAACTGAGCATAGATATTCGGAATGTGTGAATATTTGAGAAAGACATAACTAATGACCAGTTCATAGACTGTACTTTTACTTCTACTTCATATATTAATCCCACTTTGATTATAAAAGCATTGAATTTTATCATTCATACACTCTCCTTGAAGAAAACGTGATTATTTATTGTTTGCATAAGTTCAGTTTTGTCAAACTACCTTGCCTTTTAATCTAACAGATACATTCAATGTTAAGGAATGGAAAAACACAAAAGAAGTCGTAAAAGTTGAATATTATGAAGTATTTGGAATAAATAAAGAAAGAGTTAAAGTGTGTCATCAGAACGCTATCTTGAAACTCAAAACCAGTGGTGTAAACATCCATCGCTATAGTTGTTTGCACTTATTATCTTAATAATCTGGCTTCACTGTTTTGTGTTTGCTATATGAAATAAATATTTCCTCTTATTGAACATTTATTTAGCTCATGAAAAAACTAGAACAAAAAAAGTTGTTTTTGTTTTCTTTTTTGAAAATCATTTAAAAAGCTGGAGATATTCCTTATTCCAACTCATCCA
Source organism: Chrysolina haemoptera (assembly GCA_958298965.1). Taxonomy (NCBI): domain Eukaryota; kingdom Metazoa; phylum Arthropoda; class Insecta; order Coleoptera; family Chrysomelidae; genus Chrysolina; species Chrysolina haemoptera. The sequence goes on along the minus strand of OY282602.1, from coordinate 324,751 downwards.
GAATAAGCAGGTGTTCTTTTAATAACTGACTCTATTATCTTTCTTTGGGTACAAATTGAACTTTTCCACGTTTTACATTAGGTAAAAGAGTACATTTAATATCACAACATTTACTGAATCCTTCTGCTGTGTTAAATATTGGAATATGAACAATATTTTGTTCATATATTTTAATAAAATATATTTTTTACATTACCAAAAATATACTCACTGATGAATATTGATTTACTTAGTAGATGTTATTTTATTATTTAATGGTTTGATAGTTTTGTCGAGTATCTTTTTATCTATGATTGATATTCTCACCCCTAAAAGAACTCATTATCATAATTCCAGACATGAAAATGTCAGTTTTGTACGTTCTAAAGAGAGAATCAATTAATGAATCTCTGCAAATCTCAAATGTATTTTTTGACGAATCTGATTACGGTTTGAGTTGGAGAATTTTCAGATGTTTTCCTGTCTAAAGCCATTTTTTACTCAGTGTGCTGTTACTTAATTTTAAGACAAAAAAGAGCTGTTCCTATTTTTTAAAAAAGGATAGTTTTATCGGTGCTACCAGTTCAAAAATACATTCTCAATAGTTTAGTAGGTATGATTGTATGATTCTTAAAAATAAGGTGAGTACTCGAATAATTTGTACTTCTTAAGAAAAATTGGAATGTAACAGTTTGAAAAAGAGCTAGTTTTTAGCAGAACTTTGCCTAAATAGGAGTAAGTTGAATTGCTGAATTATAGGTTTTACCTTATTAGTACTTATTCTCGTTTTTTCAAATAATTTATACTGATGACTGCTACATAATGATTTTTCAAGTGGTTATTTATATTTTAGCTTATCGAATGAACATTGCATTCTCCAGTATTATTGTATTCAACAGTGCAGCTAACAGTACATTGCCTTACATATTCTTCATATACAAAATGTTCCATATGCCATATGCCTTTACAAAATTGATAATTTGTCAAATCAGTCCAAGCATATATGAGATCCGTCGTTTTTTTCTCAACGGTTTTTGTATGCACTTTTGGTCGCTGAATCCGATTTTCAACTTTTCTATCTTGTCAAAGGTGAGCTTACTTCAGTTATCGCGAAAAATCGCGATAAGTTGCGGTTTATCTGTGTTTTTTCTTATTACTGACAAACAAGGAATTTTTTGATTATAACCATACAAAATAAAGTAAATTGAATTGTCTACAATTTACGTTCGTTTTTTCGAGATTACTGAAGTTAGCTCATCTCTGAAGAGGTGGCAAAGTTGAAAATTCAATTCAGCGATTCAAAAATATTTATAAAACCGTTGAGAAATTTTTGGAATTTGTCAAATTAAATTGTTTTGAATGCAATTTTGAAACTGCAGATATGTGACACTTTGTATCTGAATTACTGTTAGTGAAAATTATGATTATTCAATGCTTTTTAGAAGATTATCTTTTTATTCATCTAACTGTTTTGTTCAGCTAAACTCCGCCAGGAAAAAAAGACCATTTATTATTATTATTTGATATTAATTTCAGATTTATTATATTCATATATACTTTGGTTCAATATGTATGGACCGCAATGAAATGCCATTTGTTCAAGCAAAATCCATTATTGTAGGATTTTCACTAGGTTTTATTTATGATTTGAATTTATTGTGTACTTCCATTATTTTTCGTGTAATAAGAGCAGAATAAGCACTTAGAGATGATGATTCTTCTGAATTGGCTCAATTGCACGTATTTTCGATACACTAATTTTTGTCGTTATGTTGGTCTCCCCATTATAGTCAATTGTTTCAGTGGAGTTGATTAAAACTGGGAGTTGAAATACACCAATCAATAAAGCATAAAATGAGCGTTTTTTTAAAAAAATACGATTAGGAAACCGACTGTGCCATCACATGGAAGACAATCCGTAGTTATATTTCGTATCATTAGTAACAGAGAAAAAGAGAATTTGTAGAGTTGGTCCTTTTCACTAAAGTAGTAAATCATGTGTACTTCATTTGTGCGCAAAACTGGCGCTGTCGGACTATTAGTTTTGGCACAATTGCAGTTTGATGCAGTTTGAATTGGATGCTCTAGTGATAGTCTCATATATATTTTGAAAATAAGTATATTACTACAAAAGTATAGTACTTTCAAAATCTGTTTGAGAAATTGAAATTTGACTATCACTAGAGCATCCAGCCACGCTGCAAGATAGTGCAAAAAAAAACTCAAATTGCAATTCTGCGAACCAATAAAGTACACATGATTAACTACTTTCGTGAAAAGAGTCGACCCTAAAAGTTAAAAAAATGGCAGAGTTGTGAATTTTTTTGAAAAGTTTTTCTGGTTTTTCTGTTTTTTCTCCGTTACCAATTCCCTTCAATTGGAGCAACCAGATTGCTGTATTAATTTTCATTTTATAAGCTTACCCAAAAAAAAAAAGTTTTTTGTATTTAAATGTTTATAACAAATTAATAAATGACAGTTGCGAGTCCAAAACATAACAAAATATAAACACGGATTATCTTTCATGTGATGGCACAGTAGGTTTCCTAATCGTATTTTTGTTACAAATAAATCCTCTATTGATTGGCCTAAAACGATTATATCAGTAGAAGCATATCTTGAACTTAATACTTAAAATAATGATAGAACTGATACATAGGATTGTGCCTTTATCGAAAAAGAAAATAGGCGTCACACACAGCACGGTGAATTTGAATTTTTCGCAAGCTTTTTTACACGAGTGATTGAAGATATCCAACAGTGATTTTGGACGTGTTACAAATGCAAACCACTCAAAAATAGCCTATACATCACAGTCACATTTTGGGCTTCCAGTGATAGATATTTTCTAATTTTTAAGGACGTATATGAATCAACGCTCGGGCAATTTCAGTGCAAATTTCAATTCGGTTTTCAAAAGAGTTTTAATAAAAACAATGGACGATTTCAGTACCCCTAACCAGTGTTGCTATAACCAATTTTCTGGATAAATTTACTGATATTTTCTAGGCCTTTTCTAGTATGATTCAAGATTCCTACAAGTGTTAGTTCCGGATATATGAATCGTTGATTATATAGACAAAAATTCAAAAAACCTAGAGTATTTTACTTTTGTACGTTAATTTGACAGGATATTAACAACCTACCAAAATAATATTCCCTAGGGTAGTCCCTAGGATATTTTATTTTTGTAATTTTGTTTATATCATCCTTTATACTTTTATTCGTATATCCGGGGAGTTCTAGGAATCTCCGAAATAAAAAATTGAATCTATTTCTTACTTGAATCATATTAAAAAAGGCCTAGAAAATGTCAGTACATTTAACCAGAAAATTGGTTGTGGCAACAGTGGTTAGGGGTACTGGAATAGTCCTTGGGAAAAATATCTGAAGGAATGGAGGATACACAATTGCACCAAAAATACATAAAAGACGCTTCCTTGTATAAGATATTTGTTGAATTTAGTATTACAAAGTTTCTACATGCGATTGGAATTGCATTGAAAGTATTTGTACACTGGCCGTCAGGATTTTGGACATGAATGGGAAATGTTTATTCAACTTTTTTCGGAAAATGATATTCTCCTGCAAATTTTGATTATATTCCTTCCTATAGCAGGTAATTCTGGGATCTCGGATGGTTAAATTGGTCCAAGGTTGCGCATTTATGTGTCATCTGCCATTCAGAAACATTCCGATTATTCTCGAATATATAATAAAAAAGAAACGAAAAATTTTAAAATCATTTAAATTTTTTTTCTGACATTATTTTATGTGATGAAGGATATCAAAATAAACTGTATGTTCACATCATTGCCATTTTTCCCCGCTATATGACGGTATTGTCAGATTTACCATCCGACGTTTCGTCTCTTGCTTTAATTTTTCTTCGAGGCGTTGTTTTGAATTTTTGAAAATTATAATAGTTGTTCACTCTGATTCCAACAATGTATAAGTAATTCCTCACTTTTCCACTTCACGTCAAAAATGAAAGAAACAACCCATTTGTAACCAAGATTTATTTGAAGGAGTTAAGTAAAATTATTTATTTCTTTTAAATCAGAATAAAATACGAAGAGTCCTTGAGAAAAAATAAATTTGAAGATGATGGACTATAACGAAACGTCAAAAATGGCAATGTAAATGTGCAGTTAATTTTAATAACCTCTCATCAATTTATGGCAGAAAAAAATTAAAATTTCGGCATAAATTTGGTAACATGAAAAAATTTTTGGCGATTTTTCAGAAAATCTCATTTTTGATAAAACCATCGGCCTTATTTCAAAACCAGAACAAGGTGGAGCGACTTACACCTGTTTCATCAGCGTGAGACCAGAGTAACGTAAGGGGCCCCATACATTTACAATCTTTGTTGTCAATTTTAATTGAGCAACTAAGTGTGTGGTCTGAAAATGGCAATTTTACCGAGCTCTCTGTAGTGATCTACTCTGCACTGATGAGGGATCTCAAATCTCAAAACTAGTTTGCAGGTGGTTCTCCTGTACGAGTCAAAACAAAATTGAACTATGCACTTGCAATCGTATCCTCTGCAGTGAGGAATATTGCACAAGTATCTGTTTGATATAATTCAGTACTCGTCACGGTATTATAGCAAAGGGAATAGTTGTTTTCAGAGACTTATGAGAAATACAACAATTTTACAATATAAACGTTTCGTTTTTACGTCCAAAATTCTGCTGGACACCGTAATAGTCGTAGTCATTTATATGAAAATGCATTCATTTAACTCAGGAGGGTCATAGTTTCTGAAAATTCAAATTTGTCTATTCATAGATGTGTTGAAGTCTCAAACAATTGAATGTATAAAGACATTTTCAGAAGTTTATGGCGTGCCCTTGATAGTTTATAACAGATTATATAATGTTTACAATATAAAAACGATAGTGTAAGAAATTTTGTGATTTATATTTATTTTACATACTCATTATGTAGTTTTTGATAAGGCCTGAGGACTGCTTGATTTGTATTATTGGAAAATACCGAATATAGTTATAAAATCTACTACACATTTGTTGTTTTTTCTTAACAGGTATAGCCATAGTATAAAGATTTTACAGGGTGTAAACTAATCTCTTGCACTCCCGTGAGGAACGGGTGTATAATGTCATTTTATAACGAATGGCAGGTGTAAAAATTTAAAAAAAAAAATGTAGAAATTTTAAATTTGGTTGGAAAATTCGGAAAATCTTGAAAACTGCTGTTCGAAATTACACAGTTTCTTCCATCCGGCAGTTCCAGAATTATTGCGGCTTCGCAGCGTTTCCCAAAATTTTCGTTCAAAGATTCGGAATCAGCACGTCAAAATACGCCCGAGGACAAAATTTTGAAATTCGAAAAATGAAAAAGTTCAGAAATTATCTCTCGCAATAAGATCTCTCATGATATACTCGACTTTTTTGTCAGTCGATTTTTTTCGTTCAACTTCTCAGTAAATACTAATTCAGCCATTCTAAATCGATTGACGTTCGCAGAATTGGTCTATCTCTAACCGTTCTCGAGTTGGTCAGCTCTGAATCAGTTTTCAAACGGTTTTTTTGGCGCCAAAAATATTTCTGATCAGTTTTCTGCATTTTCGTTCAAAGACTCGGAATCAGCACGTTAAAGTACGCCCGAGGAAATAATTTTGAAATTCTAAAAATGAAAATTAAAAAAGTTCAGAAATTATCTCTCGCAATAAGATCTCTCATGATATACTCGACTTTTTTGTCAGTCGATTTTTTTCGTTCAACTTCTCAGTAAATACTAATTCAGCCATTCTAAATCGATTGGCGTTCGCAGAATTGGTCTATCTCTAACCGTTCTCGAGTTGGTCAGCTCTGAATCAGTTTTCAAACGGTTTTTTTGGCGCCAAAAATATTTCTGATCAGTTTTCTGCATTTTCGTTCAAAGACTCGGAATCAGCACGTTAAAGTACGCCCGAGGAAAAAATTTTGAAATTCTAAAAATGAAAAATAAAAAAGTTCAGAAATTATCTCTCGCAATAAGATCTCTCATGATATACTCGACTTTTTTGTCAGTCGATTTTTTTTCGTTCAACTTCTCAGTAAATACTAATTCAGCCATTCTAAATCGATTGGCGTTCGCAGAATTGGTCTATCTCTAACCGTTCTTGAGTTGGTCAGCTCTGAATCAGTTTTCAAACGGTTTTTTGGCGCCAAAAATATTTCCGATGAGTTTTCAACATTTTCGTTCAAAGATTCGGAATCAGCACGTCAAAATACGTTTGTGGACAAAAATTTGAAATTCGAAAAATGAAACATAAAAAAGTGTAAAAAATTGTCTATCATGATATACTCGACTTTTTTGTTCGTAGATTTTTTTCGTTCAAACTCTCAGTATATACTAATTAAGCCATTCTGAATCGATCTCTAACCGTTCTCGAGTTGGTCAGCTCTGAATCAGTTTTAAAAAAAATTATCTATCATGATATGCTCGACTTGGTTGAACGCAGTGCAGATCAATCAAAATTATCAGCAAGGGTTATATTTGACTCTGAGTAATCACAAGTTTTCTTACCGGTGTTTGAAGGCAAGTATCTTCTTCCGAAAGTTCGAGAAAAGAATTTGAGAGAATCATGTAGGTGATGACAATAGTTGGAAATTTATTTATTTTAAATATAAGTTTTGAATTAACTAATCAAATAACAAAAATTATTCAAGAATTTTTCTACTATTTTTATACTATTTAATAAACATCATTTCACCCGTACATTTTTCAAATTTTTGCAAAATGAAGTTATAGTTTTTGAATTTTGAATTTTTTCTGATAAGTTACTGAAAGTTTCTATTGATCTGAAAATTGGATTAGGTTTTCCTTTATTTGAATGAATATGGAGTTTAGATTTTTTTTAATTGGCGTATTAGTAAATAGATCTAATAAAAGTTGCATTCATTTGGGTTTACCCCAAAGCTCCATGTTGGGTCCATTGTTCTTTATTATGTTCATTAAGATGTTGATAGTATCTGAAAATAATCCTCAAATCAAAAGATTGTTGAAAAAAGCAACTGACAAATGACACATGTCTATAAAATGTTTTGGGAAATAAAAAACAATAATAAAACATGAAACAGCTTATTTTATTCAAATAACGATTCTTGAAAACAATACAACTCATCTCCAGTACCAACTTGCTGGTAAATAAAGAAATACATAAAAAATTACAGGTAAATAAAAAAAACACTCATAATTTCAAGTAATGTAAAAAAATTAAGTTAACAATAAATAGTTTTGTTTAAATATTTCATTCAGTCACAATACCTTGGTCCATTATGGAATAAAACTAACTTTTCAAATAAAGGTACTAAGGTACAGCTAGAAAAAATTTCGAGGTTTAGAAACTGACAGAATTTCAATTCAAAAGACCCAAGAGTTAAAGAGTATTAAAAAAAATACTAAACTTATTATGTAGAATCATTCATTTTCAAAAACACAAGTCTGTAAAAGACCTAATCATTCGATTTAAAATGAAAAAAATATAATAAAAATTTTACTTAATTCTTGACAATATAGAAACTTCAAGAAATGTAGAAAAAAAAAATATTATTTATTGGAACACCAAGATTCTGTAATTGTAAAAAATATATACCGTGTGACACAGACTCTTGGAACACCCCCGTTGTATCTGTTGTTTTTATAGCTGTATTTCTGGAATTTTGAATATTCAATATGCTCACTAGACAGTACTTTTTGACATATTTGGTTTTTCCGGATATGATATCAACTTTCGGTTTTCAAATGAGACACCCTGCATATTAATACATAATCGGATAGGAATGATCGTAAAGAATCCAATGATACCAGGTTTGATGGTGTTATCTCCAAAGACTATGATGATATTGCTATTTATTTTATCCGTAGGCTCAATAAGTGGGAGAAACATTTAAATTAACACGCCAGAAAAAGTTTCTCTCTCCCACTCATTTAGCTTATGAATGAAATAAATAGAGATATATCCGTAGTCTTTGGAGATAACACCATCAAACCTGGTATCGATGGATTCCTTATCCTAACTTAACCGATCATGTATCAATATACAGGGTGTCCCATTTGAAAATCGAAAGTTGATATAATTTCCGGAAAAACCAGAAGATGCATTTTTTTCTAAATATGTCAAAAAGTGCCGCATAGTGAGCATATTCAATGTTTAAAATTTCAGAAATATTGATAGAGAAACAACGGAGAAAACAGGGGCGTACCATAAGTTTGTGTCACACGGTATACTATATCAGCTTCAAAAACTTCTTGAATATTATTTATATATATATTTATTTTTTTAATGAAATAATGTCAGTTAGCAATGTTTGGAAGTCACTTTGTTTAAAATAAAAGTCATAACAAGAATATGTACGAAAATCGTAACAAAAATCTAAAACTAATACGAGATACGAAATACCAAAAACATCTAAAAATTTTACACAACAATTTTCATTTTACTACATAACAGTGGTCGCAGAGACAAAATATTCTAATAAGTTTTGATTGAAGACTTTTAACACATAAAGCTTCTTGAATTATTGCCCGGTTCCTAGAGACATGAAATATACAGTGTGTTCAAGGATAAGCAAACTACACTCACATGCAAAAAAAACAAGTTAATATTTAATAAAACTAGATAAAACTACTAATTTTAACTTGCATATCCAATCTTATGTTAAATGCTGGTGTATTAGGCATTATACTGGGTTAATGAGAAGGTTGTTGTATAACTCTAATTTTAAAGCATTCTGTGGGATAACTTCGTGGCCAAATTCTTTCAAAATACTAATTTTTGTTAAGAACCACATTCCTATATTTTGTTTTTTCAAATCTGGTCCGCCATCTTGGAGCCGCCTTTTTGTTTTTTTTTCTATAACAGAAATGTTATATTAAATTGTCACCGGAGTTATGAGCACATGCCAAATTTTCTGATACATATTTTTTTCTGCAAAACAAAACTCAAAATTGAGGAGTCTGTGAAAGTGTTAAATAATATTACTATTCTTTCTTCAAGTGTTTTGCAAACGTTTTTGATATTTTTATAATTTTTATTTTCAGTACTCTATGAGAACCAAAATGAAAAAGAAAAATAAATTAATCTTTTTGAAATTGCGGGAAATTTTGCTTAATCAGGTTAGAAAATAAGATTAAGCATAGCTCAGAATTTATTATGTATGGAAGCGGACTTTCTGGATAGTTTTTCAGTAGAGTAAGTTTATTCTGTAGTCGGACAGATATCGTTCATGTTTCCCAAACATTTCTGTTACATCAAAATTGAATACAGACAGCCAACACAAAAACTGTGTTATTTGCTTCACCCACATATCCTAGAACTCACTGCATCTCATTTTTTCATTGTTGTTTCAAGATATTCCTTCATCATCATCCACTTCTACCACAGTTTCCTCAGAATATCTGCACTTTGAAGATCCACACTGACAGCTGAATGACTTGCATTTTATCAACCAGAATTTTGGACCATAATCAAAACTATAAAAGACAATGATACATTAGCAGATGAATACAAATTTTTTTTTTACAATATGGCAAGTCATGAGAAACAATTCATTATTTTCTCAAGTTCATACCTGAGTTCCTCGCCAAGAACAATGTCTTTAGAAGCAAAAAACGCAATCTTAGGGAACCTCAAATCCTGATGATCGATGAACACTTTGACAGGGTGTAAGTTTGGTGTGCAACAGTGGTTGATGAATCTGGCAAAATTGCCATAATATTTGGCATCTACGCAAAATGACTCTAACCCCTAAAATTCAAAAAGAAAATGTAAAACGTGCGCTGAAATCCGGCATCCTAGCACACAAAACCACCTATAACATCTACAAGCGAACTGTTACGCAAGCCGACGATAACGTCATCTTGTACGAAATTTTCTTAGCTTTCTTTCTATGTATGTATGTATTTAACGAATGTTTCTCGTTATTGTCAAAAACTGCGAAACATGTAAAAGGTGCGCTAGAATCTGACATCCTAACACATACAAATGCCAAAGACAAAACTTTCGACAGTTCTAGAATTTTTTCAATATTTTTCCTGTATTCTACACCATCAGTTTAACATCAAACATTATTCGAAACATAAAAAATAATGAATTTACCAATCAGTCCAATTCAAAATGCAACTCACCCTATTACCCAGATCAAAAAAGAACGAGTCGTCTTCCCTCCGATCAGCCTCGACATCAGTCAATATCTCTCCTACATATTCACAGACGTAGCTCCCTTTCGGAATGAACTTGAGCGTTTTCACGCCCCAGCCTTTCGAATCAGTCTTATACAGTTGGAATCTTTGCTGCAATCCCCTTTGTACTACTCGGTTTCGGCAAGTTATGGCATTGCATGAACATGCATCGTTACATTCAAATATAATCGGTGAATCTGCAAAAAAAGTTTTTGAACAAAAACCATTTTGTGTTGTAAATTTTCACACCATCAAAATAAATTGGTTTCTTTCCAATATTCATTTTAATTTTGTTGACATATAAATTTTGAGATTGTCTGGTCAAGTGATTATATTGGTCATTATTAAGTTTGAAACTTAAAGTGGAATGTATTCATATGTAAAATTGTTAAAATTGTTATTTTTTATTCCTTTTGAAAATCTTGAAACTTAATCCTTATACCTGAACTTTTTCTGTTTGGATGGTGTATTTACAATAAATGATTAACTGAATAAATTAAAAATCAATAAAGGAATATTCTGTTATGCTGCAAAAAAAATACCTGCAAAATTGAAGTCCGATAGAAGTTTCGCCTCTTCATCATACCAACATTTGACCGAAAATTTACCACAATTACACGCATCACTCGTACACCTCTCTTCACAACTGCACGAATGCAACAGAGATAATTTGTCATTAATGCTATATCCGTCAGAAGTAATGTAGCTTTTGGTGATGTATGCATAATTTTTCGGCTCCGATTCTTCATCGAATGTGTTGACGCATTGAATGGGATTCGTCTCTCTTCCTCTAGATATATCACTGAAAATATGTTTCAAATTAAAATAGCCATAACAACCTTACCTGTGATCTTCCATGAAAATTATGTTGGTAAAATCAAAATTCAATACTATAATTGCAGAAATTATAAATAATTATGACGATTGTGATTTTGTTCACTTCTTTTCTAATGATTCTGTATTATGCATTTAATGACGCGATCGCAATCCTATAATCGGTTCTACATTATTACTGAAACACTAAGAGAAATTGAAATAATTCTAAAATACATTATGTCTAATGATGAACTTTGCCGCAAAAGCCATATTCCCTATTTTCATTAATATTCGTACCATATCGAAAGCTTTATTAGCTAGGTCCCATAGTTGAATTTTGATTGTGAAGATGTTTAAAATATAATAAAACTGACTTACTTGGAGAGAATTGTTTTATATTTTGTGCCATCAGAACCTGTTATGGCTTGCATTTGAACATTGAGAGCAATTACACTGTAACTAACTCCGTCTTCTGGTACACAGTCGAGAGGAGTCTCATTATTCTTGTTCACTAGGAAAACGTTTGCTCCTCTAGCCAGGAGTACTATCACAGAATTGTATCTATCTTCTCTAGCACCTATATGCCTAGTAAAAAAAAACATGATTCCATTTTGTTGAGAGTGAAGATTCAATGATTTCATTGACTTGAAAAAAGAAAACTTAAACTGAAACCTGTTGAAATGAATAAAAGCACTGCCTCAGATTTTCAGTAAGGAAAATAAGAAATACAGAAATATTCAAGGTACCTTTTTACGGTACCAACTATGGCCAGAATGAGTCTATAGGTAGAATGGTCAGATTTGCAAATAAATATTTTCTAGAATTCGTTTTTTTATTCGTATATTATAGAATATTGTGAACAGATTTCAATTGTTGTTTTCTTCTTTCTTATAGCTGCTAGTTATAACTTATAACTATGCAGCTTGAATATTTTGTAAAAATCGGCAATGCCATTAATAAATAAATAAACAATTTTTCTTGAGATTGTTAAAGATGACAAACCCAAAACGTGAATGGTTGATACAGATTTTAATAAGTAAATGGAGAATTGACTTATTACAAAAATTATGCAGGTGACAAAAAAACTTTTTCAGGATTCACAGAATTTAGAGTTACACATATACATCAATACTCATTTTTAAATAAGTAGTATATTATTACAAACTTTACAAATATAACGTCGGAGGTTAATTAGGATTTGGATCTTACCGACGCGACGTTTCGAATTCAGTTGAATTCATTCTCAGGGCTTTGCAATAATGGTTTCTCATATACTGAAATGGCTTTTACTTGCCACAATATATTATGTGAAAATGCTTGGAAAGTACTTACCATAACAAGAAAACAATAGTTTTTTCATCAACTCATACTGTACCCAATCCCAAATAACCTCCAACAAAAAAAGTGTACTCACAATGGCGTTTCTCCATGTGCGTTGACCGTATTGATGTTACATCCTCTGTTCAGGAGCAACTCAACGATATGCGAACTGCCGCTGAACGAAGCCCAATGCAAGGCTTCGTTGTGCTCGACGTCTCTCAGCAGCGGATCAGCTCCTTTCGTTATCAACAAATCGGCCACTTCCCCGAACCCGTTCTCGCAAGCCCACACGAGAGGCGTCCAACCGCCGTCGTCTTGGCAGTTCACGTAGTTTTTGACAGTTGCTCCGGCTTGAAGGAGAATCCTGCAAGCGGCTAGATTGCCGCATTTGGCGGCTACATGCAATGGCGTCATTCCATCGGTTCCCTAAAACGAAAACATAAATAATATCTGATTAATATTTTCATTTTTTTTATTAAATTTGAAAATACTAGATGTGCATTCAAGTTAACCAAAAATATTCAAAAAGAGTAGTAATACGCCAATTCAAAGCCTTCATTTCCAGGGCCAACTAATCTTATTTTTCAAGGTCAGAAATCTAAACTTAGAAACTAGAAACTAGAACTTAGAAAAAAACCGACTATACCACTGGATTCGCGATATTTTCAAATGGTTCATATATAAATTACGTTGCAATGCGTCAATCAATAAAAAAGTTATAAGGGAAAGAAATTTGAAAAATATGCCGTTTAATCAACCCACGAATTCAATTTCAGAACTTTTATCAAAATTCGGAATACACCACTGTGTTCAGGTCTCGATATATCACAATTTTATCAAAATCTGTTCATTATTAAGAAAATCATAAGATGTTAAAATTTGAATACTTAATGGAATATCATTTTATCTCATAATTTTTCGAGATTCCCTGAATCCAGTAGTGTTATAGTTATATATTATGACAGATGAAGGAAATAATCATTAAAAAAAACACTCTATTTGTTTCATCATTTCTTACGATCGAATATTTTTTTACACACCTTAATTGTTATACTAGCACCAGTCCTAACAAGATACTGCACCACATCGTTATTATTGGAGCTGGTCGCCAACATCAGAGGAGTATTTTGTTCCTTATCAAAATCGTCTACTTCTAAACTGGACGAAACTAACAAATGACATACTTTCAATAAACCTTTTTGTGCTGCATAATGAAGAGGAGTTCCATCATTGAAATCTGAGAGCCTGAAGTGCATATCAATCGTATCGGAAGCTAGAAATATGTAAATAAATAGTATTGACTGAATATTTTCAGCACAAATCAAATAGTTATTGGTGTGCCATTCAAAGGAAATTCTGATAACACTTTTCATTCAAACTGTATTAGACTTAAGCAAATTGAGGAAGAAGCTGAATGGGGAAGAGATCCATTTTTATTTATTCATTTACGGGCAAGCCCATTTAAAGTACAAATTACAATTTATACAGTTCTAATGAAGTGATACCTTAAAAAGTGGAAGACCTGTGGCCCATTCTCAGCATACAAAATGTTGCCATGCAAGGATTTCGTTGAACCTAACTTTCAAGGTTTATTTTTCATTATTAGTGAATGAAAAAATTTTGGACGTGTTGGTAAAGATCTAATCTATGTTCCCATTTAACTTAATTCATTTAAAATAAAATATGAACCAAAAAAGTAAGGGACTACCAAACACTTGCATACTCTTTTCATAATATACGAGAACAGAAAAACAGAAAAAAAATTATTTTACCTATAATGGAAGCCAACTTTGTAATATCCTCGTCTCTAACTGCGTCGATGACATCATTCTCGGTGAAATTTTGTCCATTTATCAGAGCTGTATCAAAAACTTGGAAAGTATCCATTGGAAGTAATGGCGGAGTTGAGGCAGTGGGATGTTCTTTGTTATGCGGAAACGTCATTTTAGCTGATAGGCTAAAATTGGATCAAATGCCAAATATACACACAATTTTGAAATTTTGAAAGAAAAGTAAGGATATACCGAGTCTTTCAAAAGTAAGTTGTATGGTGAGTTGTGTCTGATCTGAAAAGAATAAATTGGTGGGGGGGCAAAAGGGTATAAGTCTAAAATTTGGAAAAATGAGTTGACTACGCCCATTGACAAAGTTGTTTACTATCATATGGCCACATTGATATAGCTTCATCTACACGATAACATGATAAATAATTTGGTATAAGTCCCAACTTGCAATTTCAGACAGGTCCGCATGGTATAAAACCACTCATATCGTTTGAGCCGGTCGAGTGTTCTGAAATCTATCGACTTGTACGGACTTGTATCATATTGATTATTGATTAAGAATATGTGATCGAAAACAGAAGGTTTCGTCTGCCGTATTATAATATATTCGACTTTTTTGTCCGTTAATTTTGACCCCTAAAAATCATAAAAAATACTGTCGTCACATCGACTTGAAATTTGCACCGTATACGTAAAATTTCATGCTCGTTCAGAAAATATATGATTTTTATGTGCTCAGATATAAGATTTAGCCGGAAACGAGTGTTTAAGGTAGAAAATCCAATTTTCTTGAATTTTTTATTTTTCATTTTTTATTTTTCATTTTTTAAATTCAAATTTTTGTCTTAGAGCGTATTTTTGACGTGCTGATTCCGAATCTTTGAACGAAAATGTCGAAAAAATAATCAGAAATAATTTTGAAGGGAAAAAAACATCTAAAAACAGATTTAGAAATGACCAACTCGAGATCGGTTAGAGATAGATAAAATCTGCGAACGCCAATCGATTCAGAATGGCCGAAGTAGTGTACACTGGAAATTTGAACAGAGAGAATCAACAAACAAAAAAATCGAATATATCATCATAGATAATTTTTTGAACTTATTTATTTTTCATTTTTCGAAATTCAAATTTTTGTCTTCGAACGTATTTTGACGTGCTGATTCCGAATCTTTGAACGAAAATGTCGAAAACTCATCAGAAATATTTTTGGCGGTAGAAAAACCATCTAAAAACTGATTTAGAGCTGACCAACTCGAGAACGGTTAGAGATAGACAAATTCTGCGAACGCCAATCGATTCAGAATGGCCGAATTAGTATATATTGTGAATTTCGAATCAATCGAAAAAAATTAAAAATTACTCGGAAAAAGTTGCAAGGGGTTCACCCCTAAAAATCGTGAAAAATACCAAGCCGTCACATCGACTTGAAATTTCCACTGTATACGTAAAATTTCATGCTCATTTCGAAAATGTATGATTTTTATGTGCTTAGATATACGATTAAGCCGGAAACCAGTGTTTAAGGTAGAAAATCTAATTTTCTGATATTTTTTATTTTTCATTTTTCGAAATTCAAATTTTTGTCCTCGAACGTATTTTGACATGCTGATTCCGAATCTTTGAACGAAAATGTCGAAAACTCATCAGAAATATTTTTGGCGGGCAAAAAAACATCTAAAAACTGATTTAGAGCTGACTAACTCGAGAACGGTTAGAGAAGGACAAATTCTGCGAACGCTAATCGATTCAGAATGGCCGAATTAGTATATACCAAGGATTTGGACAAAAAAAATCAACAGGCAAAAAATCGAATATATCATCATACATAATTTTTATTTATATTTCATTTTTAGAAATTCAAATTTTGGTCTTTGAACGTATTTTGACGTGCTGATTCCGAATCTTTGAACGGAAATTTCGAAAACTCATCAGAAATATTTTTGGCGGGAAAAAAACTTCTAAAAACTGATTTAGAGCTGATCAACTCGAGAACGATTAGAGATAAACAAATTCTGCGAACGCCAATCGATTCGAAATGGTCGAACTAGTATGTATTGTGAATTTCGAGTCAATAAAAAAAATAAAAAATTACCCCTAAAAATCATGAAAAATACTAAGTCGTCACATCGACTTGACATTTGCACTGTATACGTAAAATTTCATGCTCATTCCAAATATATATGATTTTTATGTGCTCAGATATAATAAGATTTAGTCGGAAAAGGGTGTTTAAGGTAGAAAATACAATTTTCTGATATTTTTCAATTTTGACTTTGACGTAATACTAAGGCGCGAGTTTTACCAAATTCAAATTCAGTAGCATTTTAAAATATGGATTTATTAAAAATTTCAAAAGTTACAGTTGAATGAAACAATGTATAATGGTTTAGTTAGTAGATGGTGCACGCACAAAAAAATTCAAGTGATTTTGTGATACATGCATGTGACCTATTCATAATGCTTCAATTATTGATAGTCTATGAAGAGTATTAGTTTTGCTCGAGTTTTTGGACATATTTTTGCAGCAGAATACGTAACAAATGATAGAAAACATTTCTATGAATACATACCAGTGGGATTTTTGAATAGGCAGGAAAACTGGTTTATTTATACATTGCATCTTAATAAATATATCACTACTAGGAGTTGATAATCCACAGTGTGGACAACATTCTACATTGCCAACTGATATTTGGCAGTCTCGATGGTAATGATGTTTGGCCTCACATTCAACAAATCGACCCTTGAAAAAAAAAACATTACTATATCACTGAATGGATGAAGACATTGATAGTGATATTATAATAATATTCATTTATTTCTTTTGATCATGATGATATGATATAGAAAACGTCATTTAAACGTCATAAATAAGAACTGACTTATAATACTAATATATTAACATCAGTTTAACATAAATAGGAAACTTACTATACTACTAATATAGAAACGCCAGTCTTAAATAAATAGGAACTTACTGAGACCAAGTATAACTTACATCCAAAATAGAAAAGAAAAAAACACAAGACAAAGCCAGAGTAGGAGACATTAGATTTAAAGATGTTTAGAATAAATATCAAAGTAGTTATCAAAGCAATGGAGAGGTAAATCGAAATCTGTCAATTTACTTTGTTATTTTAAGGATTGGTCACTTGAAAATTCTTCAATTGATTATCCCTTTGGAAGTCATTTATATACATTATGTAGAATAGTGGTCCCAGAATAGAACCCTGAGGCACTTCCATTGTGGTAAATAGTTTTTTGGATAGTTTACTTTTACCGTTTGCTTGAACATACTATGTTTATCAGTTTATTCAAACTTCAACACCAAAGCAATAGCAATAGGTCCAAATTACGAATGAAATACAAATATGATGACAATTTCACCAACCTGAGTACAAAAAACTCCACAAGTTGGACAACAGTTGTGTCGAATCAACCTGTTCTTATGCAAGTCACACAAACTAAGATAAGGAACTCTTTGTGACGGCCTCAGTAAGGGAGTTTCCACAGTATTCACTTCTCTACTGCAACCAATCAGTTTTTCACCAATACTGTCCACTGCTGAACAATGTACAGTGTCTGAAACAAAGAATAGGTGAACTAATTATTACATTAAAGCTATTTGATTATTAGAAGTTTATTCAAATAGCTTGTAGACGAAAAAAAATTGACTAAGACACCTACCATTTTCATTTTGAGTATGGTAAAGACTAGTTTTTTTTGTGCATAAACATAGTTTCGAAGCAATCAGCTGAGCTCCCACTGAGGAACATTCTGGATCATCTGGGAAATCGTTTGCTTGATCAGCAATATTTGGAAATGGACCTGAAGGATCTCCTGAATCATCTTTGGTCAGGCTGAAAAATATGTAAGACACATTTTGTATAGGTAAGTGAGAGAATAGTACAAGAGCCTGATCAGAATTTTTTTTCTAAATTTATTAAAGCTGGTTTTTCGTTAGTTATAATCAATGTGTATACTCTGGCCAGTCAAGATGTATCATTTACTGGGGTAACAAAATGGATTTATTAAAGCTGAAAATTGTTATAAAACTTTTACAATGCATATCAATAAAAGTTATGTAGGTCAGGTCAGTCACTCATACAGTGTGGGCGATAACATTTGCAGGATATGGGAAAAATCTTTATTATCATAGTTACAAAAATACGTTATAGCGGATCGTTTCTGTATATTGGAAAACTTAATAATTGATTTTGACATACGTCCAAAAATTGATTCTGATTTGGCAAAAGTAAGGTTATTTGTAAAGATAACAAAAAATTGTTATTTGAGAAAGTTGTTTATAATACGGAATTTGAAATATTTATTTGAAAAAATTGAAACTCTAAATTTTTTCTCAATATTTTTTTATTGAGTATTATAATGCTGCTTTATTTTATTATTTATTATTATTTTAAACTTATGTAATTAATATAACGGAACTTTTTAGGTTTGTTCCCATATGGTAGTTGTATTCAACATCCTGTATCTCATAAATAAAGTGGTTGTGGACATATGTTCATATGACGAATTTTTCTTAAAATAATTCAAGGATTATCACCCTTTGAGATAAACCATTCAATTCAATAGTGAAAATACTCGGTTTCACATTGTCTTCGCATTGACTATAACTAATTAACGAAAAACTAGCTTTAATAAAGTCAGAGAAAATTATTGGCTCTGGCTATCTGTCTAGAAGGTAATAGATAGGATAAACAAATATATAATTCAACGTTTTTTCAATGGGTTGGGTAGAACATTCTCATTCTCACAAGTGATAAAAGTGCTGAACCTTGTCGAAAGGAACACATCCAAGAAAAAAATATTCAATACCTAAACACATACCCAATAGATTTTCTTTGAGATTTTCTGGTGGTCTTTACTAGTTCCAAATTTACATCACTATCTGTTGAAACACTTTCCTCAGATTCAGAGTCTTTGTCACTGTCTCTTATTACACTAGTTTTCAACTTTTTAACTTCTTTTTCATTTGGTTGTTCAGTTTTCTTAATCCTTTTATTGTTGCTGTTCCACTCCCTTGAGAGCTGAAAGCCATTGTCTATATTCTTCTCTGCATTTTTAAGAGGCTTAACAAACTTTTCTTGTTTGGCAAAAGCCAGATTTTCTAGCATTTTTCGGGTTGGTTTCAATAGTCTTGATAGTCTTTGAGGTTTAGTTGATTCATTATAAGACTTTTCTTTCCTTGCTATAGCACTCTGTAACACAGACTCTCCACAATCCTTGCTTCTACGCCTAGAAGAACGCTTTGGAGTGTCCTCTGATTTTTCATCTGAGGAACTGCTTTTAAGTCTGGCAGATCTCTTTCCTGGAGAAGTTACTTTGCATTTACTGGGAGATTCATTGTTTGGTTTTTTAAAGTGTAACAAGATTCTGGGCTCATTGTTTAGTTCTTCATTACTATCATTCATACTTTCACCGGTTGAGTTTGTGTTCTTTTCAAATCCATCTTTTCCATGTTCACCACTCTCCCTTTGACTAGAATCTAAAAAGACATTACTTGAAGTTGTCTCTTGTTCTACATCATCTGGCTGGGTCTTATTGTTGAATTGGTTCTTCATTTCATACAATAATTCATTGATGAATGTATCCTTTCCTGTTTTAAAAACTGGAACACTTTGTGAATTGGCCGTGTTCATAGTGTCCAAATTATGTCAACACATTCTATTTTTCTTCATTATGTCTCTTACGATTTATGTGACAAGAAATGATAAACTCGACCATTTCGGATAGTTAACTGATAACATTGAACATTGTATATTATTTCTCAATTATTCCGTCGATAACTGGAATATAAAATTGATCACAAATTTTGATAAGGGAAATGACAGTAATGAATGACAGTAATGACACGGAACACAGAACATCATTTCCATGACATACAACAAAAAAGGTTCTTTCGTTTGCTACGTAGTGTAGAGTAATTCAGATGTAATTTACACCACATTTTTTGAATCGAGATTCGATTTTAGCTGAGTGCAGTTCACACAAAGGGTATATGTATCAAATCAATCCGCAATCGAATACTAAACATCTCAGAATTATAATAGACTATAGAGATGCCATGCCTTTATCCACACAAATACCTGTTTCTTTTTTTAAGTTCTGATTCCCACGAAAAGGAAAATCCTGTATCCATCGTGAGAGTCGAGGGAAAGTAGATAAGAATTGGTGTTCTTTTTGAATTTATCGAAAGTGACGGCATATGGATGTGAGGACTGATCTTGACGGGTCAGTCTCGACGGGACCGCTAACGGTATAACGATTAATGATATTTTGGACGAGCATCACGTCCATGAAAATATTTATAAAACAGAGACAGATCGCCAATCTTTCTGTGATGTTCCAGAGAGGTGAGAGAGCTTGTGAGCGAAGTATCACCGACGAGACGAATGACTCTCTTTTGGACCAAATCTAAAAGTTCCAATGTGCGTGTTTGGGTGCTGCACTCAATATATGGGAACAGCATTCCTAAACACGTCGAATCTGTGCCTTAAAATCATAATCAGTTGATGGAAAGTGAAATACTCCTTGGCGCGAAACAGAAAACCAAGTTTTTGAAAGACAATCTTGGCAATGGACCTCACATAGTTCTCTCATGAGAGAGTACTTCTGATGGTGATACCGATAACCGATAACGCTTTGGATATATCTAGTACAACGGCCAGAATTTCACCGTATTTTTCGATATATTGCTGCCAAATATGTGAGACATAGGCAAGCAGGGAAGCAGATCACCGGTTGATCTCTGATGCCGGAAACCATATGGTCCGTATATCCCCGAACATTTCATGTGTTTGCTCCTGTCTTTTCCGATTACAATATAAAGCTTCTCACACTCAGATAACCGTATTTTTCTATATTAGCGAATAATTTAAGTAATGTTCTAGTAGTCAGAACACAGAACTCATAATTATATATATTACGATAAGATATATAATTATGAGTTCTGTGAGTCAGAACCACCACTTACAATAGCGCCTCTGGCGGGAGCGAAATTGTCCATGCCTGCCATTGAGGAACCCTGAAAATACCCAGAAAATACCGGCGTCGAATGATTAGTCACTTTGTTATTTTGGTTATTTAGTCCCCTCCCCATTCTCATTCAAATGTCAATTCCGTGACTCACGATTCCCGGAATATCAGAATTTCTGAATTATTGTGATTTGTGAATCCTGTTGTTGTATTGTGGGTTGTGGGTTGTAGGTGTTTCTGGTGGAAATTGATTGAAATATTTGTCTATTTTACAAAATAGTGTTATTTTAGTGTTTGATCAAGTCTAGGAATCTTGGAAAAACCAATCTACAATCAACATGGCTTTAAAGGCCCAAGTTGGTCAAAGTGAGTACAATTTTCAGCTAAGAGGCAAATATTGTGAATTTGACAGATCCCTCAAAATTAAGATTTTCTAGAGTCCTTTCAGATATTGAACCAAATAATAACATAATTGCCTGCCTTCGATAACCATAATAGTATAATTCAAATTGAAAACTCAGGACTGTCAAATACATTCATTCCATTCAATGAAGGCTTATGATATGACGTCATATAATATCGATATTTCTGCTTTACTTTTAGCGTAACCGAAAAAAAAAAGTTATTTGATAATCTTAGGATGTTTTAAACAAATGGGATCCTTGTACATTTTTAAAAACATATTATCAAAGGTTCAAATGTCCAGAGGCCAGATCATTGATAATTTAGGGCTTCAGGAAAAAAAGTTTTAAATTTTCACGTTTCTCCTAGGTTTTCTAAAAGGTAAACCCGCCAACATCTATCAAAGTATTCTTATTGAATTTATAATTCAAATGAACGATCAAAACATATTTATCTATATAATTTATGGGCGGATTCAATCTGGTAAAAATACACCTAGTGGGTTGGTTGGCTGGCTGATTAAAAGCTGACGACCGAGATATGGGTTTATGTTAGTGTTTTCCTGTAACACTGAGACCAGCTAGTGTCTATTGTATTGTTCTGTCATCAGTGGTTCCTAGTTGAATACGCCTGTGCTTTTCACCAGGTTTAGTAGTTTATATACTAGATGTTTAGGATTCATACCTGTTTCTAGGTTGTTCTCTCCGAATATTTTGTTGTGCTTGTTGTCTAGCACATTACATTCGAAGATGATGTGAGAGGCTCTTTTCTCCTCGTCACCACATTCTGCACTCGATTTATTCCCATGGTGTGCAGGTGTTTTCTTAAACTGCAGTGTCTGGTTTGTAAGCCAGTAATAGTGCATATCTTGAATTTTTTTCTTGAGGTTGAGAATGACAGATGTCAATGTTTGGCTTAGTTGCCTCAACATAGATGTGCTGTGTCGAAGCCCTTCGATTTGGTCCCAATTTGTTTGGTGTTTTGTTTTCTTCCATTCATTAATTAGGTTTCCACATCGGGTTTTTCTAATTCCGAACGGTGTGTCTGGGCCTGTGAATCTACACAAGGGTAAATTGATGTGTTTTGACTGTTCATTAAGGATCTGGAGGCAGTCTCAAACTTTCTTTGACTTTATCTGTACTGAATTTAGAGCTTTTATTGAGATCTGGCTGTCAGATAGAATGTAGGTGTGTTTCATATTAAACTCAGTTTCTATATTCATTTGTATGTATGTCCTTATGGTATGTGTCTCAGCTTTTAATACAGTGTTTTTTTTTGCCTCACTCCACATATTACTGGTTCTGGTCCTGTTCCTGTTCCTATATCTGTTTTTGAACCATCTATATACTAGATTATGTTTCCAGATGATAGTGGTTCTACTCTACAGTTCTGTTCATTCCACTTGAGCTGTGTTCTAAATAAGCATTGTAATGTTTTGATCTACATTGAGATATACATTGATTATTTGAACCACAAGGATCAATATGTTTTTTTTTTCAGAAATAATGAATGAAGTCATAAAACACAAACCCGTTAAAAAGAACGGTCCTGTTGCACAGCAACAGCCTCACGGAGTTGAATGGCGTATCTTAGTGGTGGACCAACTTGCCATGAGAATGGTGTCTGCTTGCTGTAAAATGCACGACATATCAGCTGAGGGTATTACCTGTAAGTATGTTTTATTTCATAATACTTACAAATATCTATCTGAAATAGTCTACAGATGAATCTTAGATAGCCTACACAAGCATCTTAGATAATGACTGAAAGATTTTTAAACAAATCAGTCTGTTGATGAAAAAATTAAATTGTTTTCTTTTAACATTATCATCTGATGTGCTCACAGTGGTTGAAGATATAAACAAGAAAAGAGAGCCACTCACAACCATGGAAGCTGTCTACTTGATTACACCATCCGAAAAATCTGTTCGAGCATTGATGAATGATTTTGAATCGCCACGATATATGTATAAAGCCGCACACGTATTTTTCACAGAAGGTGAGTTATAATTCCTTAAATGAATTTACCAACTAACTCAAAAATTATTTGTTCTCAAGAATTCCTATTTCGAATTGAGTCTTTGAGATTTATTTTATTACTTTTTTTTTATTTTTTGATACATTTGAAATCAGTGTATGATATCAGCTGGGAATAAATACCTAATTGATATCCATTACCACGTTTATATTTTTATTCTCTGATAGTTATTTTCTATTTTGAAATTTGAGTTATTTATTTATTTTATTTGTTTGTTTTATTCTCCTCAGCATGCCCAGACCAATTGTTTAATGAGTTATGTCAACACCAAGTAGCAAAACACATCAAAACATGTAAAGAAATCAACATAGCATTTATTCCATCTGAGTCACAGGTACTGATGATATTTTGATTACATTTTCAATACATTTGCTTTTTTGTTTCTGTTTCACTAACTTTCCTGACTACTAATAATTATTGTATGTTGATTGTCCAATGACAAAAGTGTCTGGAACTCTATTAGCATAAGTTTTGTTTCACATATGATGATTTTTCAAGGCTCACTTCCGTTGGTTGGTGTATATATATATATAAAGTGTATATATATATAAGTGTACTATACTCTTTTGCACTTATAACACTTATAACATTTTTAACATACCTCGTATAATAAGTTTCAACATATCATGTGAAAAGTACCACTAAAATTTAAATTCGTTATTGATCAACCATCATCAAGTTAATTTTTAGAAATTCGACCTTGTTTTGATAAATTGAATTTTTTAAAGATTTTTTTGTTTTCCAGTCCGTTTTAGCCATCACGAATTTTTGAAGAAATGTTTCACTAGTCATAAAAACATGCCAGTCCAAACTTTTTTCTTCGCACTAGAAAACCTAATTTCACTTTTTCTTCAATTCTGGTTCGTATCTACTAGAATCTAGAACTGAATTTAGAATAAAAATCATTCAAAAAACTGCACTTATTCAAACAGAACCGCATTTATTATTATTGGTTATGAATCATCATAAGAAAGCTTATGGAAAGTTGCTAACACTTGTTGCTTATTTTGTTCCAGCTCTGACAATAAACGATAACACCAGAGAAAATGAAATAGAAATCGCAATTATAAAGTCATATCAACAATTCCAAAACACACTTACATTTTCTTTATATTCTTGTATTGTGACCAAAAAAAGTGCAGGTAAATTTGTGCTCTACTAATGTACCTAACTACAATAATTGTGAAAAAATTACACCTTTTATAACCATTATGAAATGCAGACCATAGCCGACTGATAAACACAAATCTGAAGTCAAAATTCGGCGGTCTCAACTTGTTCAGAAGACATTACCTTTCAAAGGTCCAAATTCTACTGATAAAAAACTCATAAATACTTTTCCTTTATGATTATGTAATTTTTAAGCCCATTCATCAATATTATGTTCTTTCCAAAAGTTCCGTTGTCTTCTACAGTCTCCAGTGGTGTGTAATTTAAAAAAGGCACGCTGATCCATGATCGAAAGTATTACCTAAAGATTTTGAAAAGTTCATGGTCACACTTTCCTCGGCTTTTTCAGTATTTATATTACTAAAAAAATTCTAGATTATTTTAAAATGATATCATTTTGTGTAACAGTTTGCCCTGAGGAATTGTTCAATGAGCTGTGCAAATCGTGTGCGGCTAAAAAAATCAAAACTTTGAAGGAGATCAACATTGCCTTTCTGCCATATGAGTCGCAGGTGTGTGGTGTAGCTAGCTTTCGATGTTGAGTCTTTCTTGCAGTGTGTTGTTATTGCTTGCTTTCTCTTCTTGTGCTTTCTTTAGACTGAAACTACCAGCGTGTCATGAAGAATGGCGCTATTAAGTTTTTTCTATTTGAATTTTAAGAAGTTGAATTTTTCTGAGGTACGGGCACATACGTTAAAGGAACCTGGACCTGGACCTGAACTATAGATGATATTCTTCATGACAGGCTACTGTAATTCAAAACTGTAGCAATGTGTTTAGATAGTTTTCTCGGAAATATACATTCCTGATGTCTTCCCTTTTTTTGGAATATAACAATAAAATACTTATCTTGATGAAGATTCCTGCAGCATTCACCATAGTTTATTATTTATATACAACGCAAAGTTAAGAAGAAGACAAATTTTTCAGGTAGAAATTTCTATTGAAGACACTGTTGTAAGTGATTAAAATTATCTAAATTCGATATGTAGGTGAAACTATTGCAGATATCCAAAATCGGGAAAAATAGCCAAAGAGAGCAGGAATTTTCCTAAAAAAAGTCACATCTTCCGGAAATGAAGAATGAAACTTTGGTGAATGCTTCACATTTTGAAAATTGATACATCAGATTTTGTAACCGTATTTTCCGAATGGTTTTTCACATACTGTGAAGGTTGGTAACATGTTCAGTAGAGGAATTATCTGCAGAAAAATTCTGAAACATTTGTTTTCTCACTTGTGGAATTTCCAATTCGAAAAGCAAAGCCAATAAAGCTTCATATCTGTAACTTTCAGAGAATCTTGATTTGAAAAAAATTAAAAATTAAACTGGTTTTTTGTGTAGATGTTGGTTATGTTACCGAATTTAACGAACATTATTGCATTTGTTTTGTTAATTATACCCTTCCACAGTTCGAAAGCATTATGACACACATTTGTTACCATAGCTTTGAACTTCAAATCTTGAGAAAGATATTTTTACAGGTATTCTCTCTAGATTCACCTGATACATTCCAGTGTAGTTACGACCCTACCTTCGCTGCCGCTCGCAATGGCAATATGGAAAGAATGGCGGAACAGATAGCCACGTTGTGCGCTACTCTTGGAGAATATCCTCATGTGAGATATCGAAGGTAGGAGTGTGGGGATGATTGATATGATTATGCTTAACAAATAACATTTCATTGAATATTATAAAAAACAGAGATGCATGCGGTTGAAAAAAATCATTCATCTGCTTTAAAACGTAGTTATAGAAAAGCTAAAGGCGCTGTAAGATGTGAAAGAGATGAAGACAGATTATACCTGCCATAGCTGTAAAAACTATGTTGTAATGTTACTACGTAATCCAAAATATAATTTTTTTATTTGAGTTTGATCTGGAATTTTTCAATTAGTTCTCAAAATTGAGCTACTCCATTATGATCAAATAAAAAATTAATAAATACAGGGTTTCGTGAACAATCAGCCCATGCTGAATATTTGCGAGAAAACAAAATCAGTTTAGCAGACAATTTATATAATTACTGACAAGTTTACAAAGGTTCACAATGGTCTAAATACTATGGTAATCTTAATTACTAGTTAATGAGTGTTGTTATGCCTTTCTGCCCATTGTTAATTAGCATGACATTCAAATATCCAATTCCCGGCAAAACCAACAATGAGTGGTTTTCAAACTTTTAAGATCTCTACGGATATAAATATAAATTTTCTTCTGATACCCGTTCAGAGAGATCCTCCAATGTAATATTCTCGCATTCTTCCTTTGAATTTGGCGATATTTGTTCCACACATGTCTGCTTGAAGCGTTTATGTTTCTCTAGCCTCACTGCTAGGGTGTCTCTTGTTGTAATTTTTGGAGGAGGTGGTGGGATTTACCGGTTTGATTTTCGTGAGAAAACTTCTCGTGATATTTCCAGATTTGTAGGAGCTGTTGATATTGTATTTTTTTCCAATCTTTCTAACCTTTGTGTAAACATAAACTTCTTAAAACTCTTCCTACAAAAAAAAAATGTCATTTACAAAATATAGATTTTATAGGGTGTTTCGGTTTTGAGTGGGTTGCATACTTTTTTATACCCCTTCGCTCCAAGAGCCCTACTGTGCTTTTGACGCATCAGCAAACATTTGAAGATGATAACAAACGTTATTTGTTAATGTACATCAGTTGCATTTTTATGAATATTTGACGGCCAATGTTGATAATTGTGTTTCAGCGATTGGGAAAGAAACGTTGAGTTAGCCCAGTTGATACAGCAGAAATTAGATGCCTATAAAGCTGATGAGCCCACTATGGGAGAAGGCCCTGAAAAAGCAAGATCCCAGTTGATCATATTGGACCGTGGCTTCGATTGTGTCTCTCCTTTATTACACGAACTTACTTTCCAAGCAATGGCATACGATTTACTGCCGATAGAGAACGACGTCTACAAGTAAGAACAACTTTTGTTTCACAGACTCTAGAATAATGTACCTATACTTGCATTGAAACACTACAACAATTTTTTTTAATAACTTACATTGAATAAGAAAACTGCATTTGTATAGAGCCTAATTTTTATATGATATCCAAGTTTTCAGGATATATGTATTACTCAAAATCATTAAATGTTTTTGTATTTTCCTCTCAGGTATGAAGCGTCTGCCGGAGTGATAAAGGAAGTTCTTTTGGACGAAAACGACGAACTGTGGGTTGAGCTTCGTCATCAGCACATTGCCGTAGTATCACAGAGCGTAACCAAAAATTTAAAGAAATTCACAGACTCCAAACGCATGACACAGAGCGACAAACAGTCGATGAAAGATTTGTCGACGATGATTAAAAAGATGCCGCAATATCAAAAAGAGTTGTCAAAGTACGCCACTCACTTGCACCTTGCCGAAGATTGCATGAAAGCATATCAAGGTTACATCGACAAACTTTGTAAAGTTGAACAGGTAAATGTTTGAGAAACGGGTTTTGTGATAAACGGGTTTTGTGATAAATGATTTTCTTGCTTTTTGGTAGTCCGGTATCGTCACCGAATCAGTCAAGATAGTGCTACTTGGACGACCTAGACCTTTGCTAAATCTCTTTTTCTAATGTCTGCCGCCGTTGTAGAATAATCATCGGGTAGCATTTTCTCTGGGCCACTGGCAACAAGTTCGAAAACCTCTAGTAACTTGAAGCCTATTTTCTCTGATTTTTATTTCGTACGGTTAGTTTTATCTGAATAGTTGTTCAATTTGTGTGTTTACAGGATTTGGCAATGGGCACTGATGCCGAGGGCGAAAAAATCAAAGACCACATGCGAAACATTGTTCCTATTTTGTTGGACCCCAAAATAACCAACGAATACGACAAAATGCGCATAATCGCCTTATATGCAATGACAAAGAATGGCATAACGGATGAAAACCTGTCGAAACTTGCCACTCATGCCCAAATCAAGGATAAGCAAACGATTGCCAATTTACAGTATCTCGGCGTTAACGTCATAAACGATGTAAGTAACTTCATCAATTATATCGACTCTCGTTAAACTGTTTTTTGTTAAGGGCGGCCAGAGGAAGAAAACATACACCATTCCACGAAAGGAAAGAATTACCGAACAAACATACCAAATGTCTAGGTGGACGCCTGTCATCAAAGACCTCATGGAGGATTGCATCGAAGATAAGCTGGATCAGAAACACTTTCCATATCTGGTCGGCAGAGCTCAGTCCACTGGATATCATGCTGCACCATCAAGGTAAACAATTTTTTTTTTTTCATTGTACTTGTTGATTGCAATTTGTGTAGAAAATAATGAATCAAAATGACTAGATGAAAATGGTTGACCAATCTTGTTATC
The DNA here is from genome assembly GCA_958298965.1 of Chrysolina haemoptera. NCBI lineage: Eukaryota > Metazoa > Arthropoda > Insecta > Coleoptera > Chrysomelidae > Chrysolina > Chrysolina haemoptera. Next base: position 295,712 of record OY282602.1, on the reverse strand, counting down.
CTTAATCCGATTGGATTTGAAATCAATGTGTTTTCTCTTCAACTCCTGGGTCCAGTTTTTGAATATTCACAACTCCGGAATGATGGCTGGTTGTGTTCATTTACTTTATACAGGAAACTTGTATCCCAATCACAAGGTAAGTTTCTCCTCTCTCAAGATGGTCGCTACAAAATTCAACTCTCAGATGAGTACCTCCTACCAATTATTAGAGATTGCCTTCCCTAACATTGCAACTTTTTGTATTCTGATAACAGCCTCTTTGGAAATACAAACTCTTGTGAAATTAAACTTTGTTTAGATAGTTAAATGTATCTGAAATATTGTTACCCAGTATATCTAGGAATACAAAAACATCGAAACTCAAAATTTACTTTCGTAACTACGTTGTCAATGGTATATTCACTTATCAATACGTGGTGACTAGGTGAAATTCACATTTGATATTGGTTAATTTCATGATGAGTCAAATAATCATATAAACACAAGAACTATTGACTGTTAAAATAAATCAGTGTGCAATATGGATGACTTTCAGTGATGCTCATTGACACACCAAATTTTCCAACACACAACACAAAGTAATTTTCTTATTCAGACCATATTTTTGTTTCTGCAAAATCTATCCTGTACAAAATAATATTTTTTCTTTCAGTGCTCGTTATGGCCAATGGCACAAGGACAGAGGCCAGCAGGCAGTCAAGAATGTTCCGAGGCTTCTTGTTTTCGTAGTAGGGGGAATAAGTTTCTCAGAAATTCGCTGCGCATATGAAGTAACCAACGCCCAGAAGAATTGGGAGGTCATCATCGGTTCCTCCCACATACTCACTCCGGAAGGTTTCCTCAGCGATTTGGCAACGCTTGCAGGCTAGAATTCAGTGAAGAAGGTTACATTCAATGTACCAGAATGAATATTTGTTAATTTTCATCTGTTCAGTTCTGCATAATGGTCTTTACATATGCTTATATAACGAATCAGAGTTGAACATTACCGTTTTTCAGCTTCTCAATTTGTTTCTATTACAGGCCTGTCGAATAGGAATTTGAAGCTTGTCAAATTTCAAGAACATACAGAGATGATTGTAAGTTTGATTTTGTGGAGGAGATTAATTTCTCAATATTGTTTTTGGGTGTTTTAACCTTCCACAGTCAGGTCCATGTCAAGAAATGTAGAGGTAGTTCTCTTCTGACAGTAGTTTGGGAAAAAATGTTCATATATTTTTATTGGCTGCTGCCTGAAATCACACTTGCCTAACTAGTATTAGAATTTGTTGAATGAGCCTTAAGTTTCAACAACATACAGACTTATTATTTGTGTTTAAATTATTCCTTAAATATCGTTGCACAACTTTTGTTCAGCTAAGTTCTGCATCCATTTTTCTGGAAGAGTTTCTTCTGGAAGAGTTTCTTCTGGAATGGTTATTAGCGTTCTTATGTGCAAATTTCAGTTCTTTTAATAATATGCTGAGCAAATGCTGTATTCTGTCGTTTTGAAACTGGTGAAATTTTGGTGTTTTGGTTAACTTCCATTTTTGTCACCAATATTAGGTTTATTGCTCTTCAAAATCATTTTAAATACTGCATGAAAGACGGACTATCTTATAATCTGATGTATTAGTAAATTTTTCACTAGTGACATAAATCTCTTGGGTCTTGTTCACAAACCCTCCAATTTGACAGGTCTGAGTTCATTAAGATAAAGCTCTAGTAATCCCAAATTGTTTCGGAACAATCCGCTGGTATTTCCGAGTCTTCCTTTAGTTTTCAGGAAATGGCTACCAGCTACTTTTTCCTTTTTTGTTTTTGATTTCTTGAAACTGTAGCTTTAATTAACCATGCGAAAGTTATTGTAAAATCTAGTCTTGAATAAAGTGCACATAGTTTGATTGGAAGTTGTTCCATCTAAACTATTTCAGATATTCTATAGTGTTTAAAATCGACTTGTAAATCCTAATATATACATGTTAGAATAGGTAATTGTACATTATGAAACGAATTGGATAATTCGAAAGCAGTTCTTTGGTTTCACTTGTTTGGGAATAAACATATTTTTTCCTCTTCATAAGGATAAAAATATGGACAAAAAAATTAGTCCAAAATCAATTGATATCAAAGATCATCATTTTACCTTGAGTCTGTGTTAATTGCCTAACTGTTGCTAGTATTAATGTTTTCATGAATATATTTTATTGATTTTTAACAGGAATCTGAATAGTTATTAGTATGAATTTTGATATAAAAGGTGTCTCAAAGAGCTCTTTGCAACCAACTGCCAATATATGAACTATATGTTAATGTTAAACTCTGTAACGAAAGTATTGTATTTTATGAATATGGCAGATGGAATCTTCCTTTTGGGATCTTCATTTCGGACATTCCCAGTTTTCAAAGGATGGTGTAGTTTCCAAATTTGGACACCTTTTGGTATGTTCTCATTAAGTTTCGAATGACTTGTTTATACACATTCCATTTTTGGATTCCTGTACCAATATTTATTTTTATCTAAATCTACGCGTATAAAATCGTTTGTTGAGTTTTATTGATTTTTCAATAATGAGAATATTTAAGATCAAGTTGACAATATAATATATGTATAATTAAGTGTTTTTGTGCTATTTTTTTCTTCTACTTAATATCCATCATGTCAATTGAGATTGAATAAATCTTAGCAAGCATAAACATGTTTTTCATTTCAACACGCTTTTATTCGCTTCACTAGATCTCCAAACTGTCTGTGTTCATGTTATCTTGTGCCCGTGAAGTTTATTCACGACATATATTTTTTGTCTGTAGGAAAGAGGCAGTGTATTTGGAAGATCTTTCATTTCCGATTCGAAAGTTAGGTTAGGATCATTCTATTCCTTCTTCCTTGACTATATATACATTTCCATTAACCGAGCTGTCACTTCTGGAATGAAGGTATTAAGGTTATTCAGAGTACTAGTGGTTGACTTTTCAAGAATTTGTGGATTTATGATGTAAAAATTCAAGATTGAGAAAGCGTTTTTTAACCTATATTCCTTCCTCATCCTGACTTCAATTTATGTGTTGATGAAAAGGGGTCTTATTCGGTTTCTTTTGTTAAAAAAAAAGCGACTATCACAAACAAATTTTATTTATCAATCATCTGAAGTAACATTTTCTACAGTTTGATCAAAATAGTACTTAGATGCATTTTTTTTTTGAAGTTACCTATAAATGGTTTCGTTTTTCCACACATTAAAAGAGTTACAGTGAATTCATTTAGGCCAATTTGCCAATTTACCTAGAATAAATAAGTTAATACATTCATCAATTTATAACTGACCAGTGTTCTACAAAGAAGAATCACTTGTAAATTCAAATTTTAATTTGTGTTCAACATTTTGGTTATCAGTTACGTGAAAATCATGAAGTCTTTTTCGTTTTTGACAAATTCGAATTATTTTCTTTTATAAGTTCGTAACATTCCTTCAACACATTTCTATCAAAAATTTTTTGTCTATTGGTTTTCAAGTTCTTTAGATATTCCTTAGTCTCGTCATCGAAAATTGTATAGGCTTCATCATCTTTGAGACGCAAATTCTTGTTCTTATTTTTCCTGAAAAGCTGTATGCGATGTATAATACCTTTAATGCAATCCAACCATTTCCAGTTTTTTATGCGTTTGATAAATGTATCTGTAGTTCTTATAAATTTTGCTACTTTGACTTGTTTGTAAAGTCTCCCGCTCTTCAGTATTTCATCCATATCTGCTACTATCAGCCCGACCAAGAGATTGTTCAAAATGATGGTCATACAAAAAATGAATATTGTCATGATAAATCGGCCAAAAACAGGATAGTTTGTCGGTTCCAAAACTCTCTCATTGAACTCTCCCGTGAAATGAATCAACGTATAAAATAAGCTTTTGAGAAGGTCACCTGTTACTTGCTCAAAATCACTTGAATTTCTTTGTGTACAAGGATCTGTTTTGTCCAATGGTGGGAAAGGAAATATAACGTAAAAACAAATAGAAAACGATAAAAACTGAATAAAGTAAAACCCGGTATACTCTAAGAAATATTTTGCTGAACCAAATATGATTGTGTATTTAGCAAAAATAGGCAATTGTCCAAGCATTATGAAAAATATTATGGTAGCGAATAGGATTGCCCCAACCATACTGTAAATATTAGGAAAAATAAAAGTCACTAAACAACTTATTATCACTACGAGTTCCAAATAATTCGAAGAGTCTTTGAGGTATCCCCAGTGATACAGAAAAATCAGTTGGCCAATTTCCTTAATCATATGAACAATTACTAGTAATAAAAATATCGAGGTACAATAGACATTCGTGAAATTCGCATGCAAACTAATTATGTATACACAAATACTGGACAAAAATAAAAAATAAAATAACAAATCGAGATAAAATACCCAAGCGATTCTTGTCCATTTGTCATTTAGGAAGAGAATGAACAAAGGATGAACCAGAAGCTCTTTTTTGATTTTATCATTTGCCAGAAAATTGATGGTTACTGTTTCATTATAGATATTATTGAAATCCTGAATGATACTATTGTAGAGGAATGAATTGTTTTCAACGCAGTCGTCTAAATGGCCCCTTAATGTGTTAATGTCTAGTGAATCTATAACCATTTTGTTGTTCGTCTCTTCGTTTTTAACAAAATCAGAATCTACTGCTTCCTTGGTTTCTGTTAAACTAGAACCCAAGTGCAACAACTGACATACCAACTCGGTATCTATGCTATTATTCGCTGATTCTAAATCTAACTTTCTCATGGTTTTGTTTAAAATATTCACCTTATCGTATGTAAATGAGTCTTCTTCCACTCTGTCGAAAGTGGCGATCAATTTATTTAAAAGCAAATATAAAACACACTTCCTGTAAAATGAAAAGTTAGCAGAATTATTCAGTCCATTGTGTTCTTTCTTGATGAGTGTTTCTAGGACTTTGAATATCTCAACTTTTCCAACTTTGCTGTCTTTATGATATAGTAAAATAGCGACATATGGATAGTATCCTCTTAGAGCTGCATATTCCAGAAGTGGCGTTTTGAATTTTTCCGTAGTCTTTGTTGGATCTGCTCCGTTATCCAGTAAATAGTCTATGCACCTGGAAGTATATAAAGTATATTATGGAAAGATCTTGTTTAATTTGATTGATGACTAATAAATTCATGTTTTTCAGAGTAGAATAGTTTTGTCTATTCTCCTCGAAGTAGTAGTGGGACTGAAAAGTAAATGTTAAAAATAGAATGATACAACGAGAACTTTTTCAAAAAACTTATCATGCATACTTGCAAAAGATGTCCTATATTGATTCATAATTTTATTCGCTATATGTAACTTCTCATGAGATATGAGAATCAATCAGAATGGTGTATCTTAATAGTAAAGAGCTCCTTCCTTTCGAGTCCTGGATTTATTTAAACATAATTGTATGGTTGTCTTCAGTTAGTAGAGCTTGGTGTCTGCAAACTTTTCGGATATTCAGAGAGGCCATTGAAATTCAGTAACACCTTAAGAATTTCAACAGAGAGGAAGAGCTTCAACCTGAGTAAAACGTGGAGGCAGATAATGAAAGAGACCAAACAAAACCCATTCTAGGTATAAGCAATAATAATCGAAAACAACAGATATCGGAATTCAGTAAACAAGCGAAATCAAGGCTTAATGAATTCACGTCCCCTATCAGAGTAAGCACACTAGAAGAAAAATCAGCACAGACACCGAATCAGTTAGGCTCAAACGAACGACTCGAACGCTTTTGTTCGTTACCATACCGCCTTTGGAAATGTCTACCGCAGATGTTGACGAAACATCAGGAAGAATTACCTGAGATCACGACCAACAACCCGAAAACCACCAAAAATTCAATGTTTTGGTTGCTGAAATATGCTTCATTGTAAAAAACATCATCAAGGTACCATGTTTGTGAAGTTAATTTTCAGGATTTTATGAGAGGAATTGGAACAAGTTTATTGATATATCAAGAGTGTGTGGCAGCCCTCAAAAGTCGAAATTTGTGCGAGCCAAGTATTAACGAGGTCTTACCTTTCAACGTGCGATTCGTAGCACTTTCTCGGGCCATCAGATAAAAATCTGTAGTCGCTAGGATTCGAACCCAGCCGACCAGCAGTCGATGGTTTAGAACGTGACAGTCTCAACCACTAAGCTACTTGGCCCTTGTGATGTTATTTCATTTTTCTTAAGGATATTTTGATAGACTCCTGTACACCAGATAACTTATTATATGGTTATATCCTTGAAACTCTTTACTGATGAATTTGTTTTTGTCGTTTTGGTTGAAATTTACCTGCTATAACCCTTCCTGTAGAATATATTCAACATAGGGCTACTTCTTATATCGCACTCCTTATATTCGTCCTTGAAACATTCATCCTGGAGATACTCTAGAAAACCTCTTCTCAGACAAAACTGCAACATTGTTCCAGAACCATCTTCTTCTTTTACCCAAACACCTTTCGATTCAGTGGCGTGGCGAATAAAACCTTTTTCATCACCAGATTTTAAAAACTTAAATAAAACAGTACCGTTTTCCTCAATAACACTGGATTGTGGTAATAAGTTGGGTGTTAAATTATTTAGTTTCAAATAATCTCTTATAGTCTGTCCCGAAATTAAATAGTTATCCACATCGATGTAGCTATTTCGCAATAGCTGTTCCCATATTGTTGAGAATCTGTATTTGATTGCCAAGCAAATTGGCGTTTCATTCCAATAATTAGCGTGATTGATGTCTATGCCGTTGTCTATGAGCATTTTGGCACATTTTACGATATTGTCATTTTCTTTGGCAATTACTGTGCAAGGCCTTGAATCTACACCATCAGACAAATCGACCTCAACTGAAGTTACAGATTTTTCGTACTGAAGTAGGACATGCAACGCATTTTCTGAAAAATAAGTTAGTGCGTTTATTTCTTTACTATCCAGACAATCTAGTAAAACTTTTAGTTTTTCTTGATTTGCATTTTTGGCGATATAGTGAATAGGTTCCCAGCCAAATCTGTTCTCGTCTATCCATTTAACTGCAGATTTTACTGAAGCGTATAGTACTGAAAGTGTTTCCTTGTTCACTTGATCTTCATCACATGCTATGGGTAACACACACTTTCCATCATAATTCTCAAATTTTTCTTGTAGCAACGGAAGCAGTGTTTCACTAGTATAATTTAGCAGCAAACTCTGAATTTCATTTATTTTGTTATTTATTACAGCGTTCAGCAGTTTTTTGCTGTCAGTTGATATTTGGTTGTTGGAAGGTAAATCATTTTGTGGCGGTAATAAAGGTCCCATTTCAATATCTTCCTCCATTTTTTAATTCCTGAAAAAATACCCTATTTAAAGTGATATAAGTGGCTATAATGTACAGATGTCTTAATTTTGAAGTTGGGAATATAAAACATTTAAATAATAATTTTTTTGTATTCGGTGTTTTCCAAATCGGCCGGTTATTATTTTAAACTGAATAATAATAATAAAGCTCTTGCGATTATGAAAACTAGTTTGGGACACATACAAAAGTCTCACTGATATAGGAGCACAGAACAGGGTGAAATTGTCTAGTTACCAGGTCACAGGGACATCCAGGGGAATGAGAGCCCAGATGTCCTAGCAAGAGTGGGGGCAGTAACAGGGTCCTAAAATAGTACCCGGAGGCACACCTGCAATCAAACTGACATTCCGATTGTCTATCGCCAGATACAATTTTCGGCCTGCGATCAATGAGATTTTTAAACCGATCATGGATAAGGCACTAACAAAAATGGCACAGTAAATTTAATTTTGCACAAAGTAATTTGTGATTTATTGTATCCATCGCCTTTGAATAATCGAGTAGCGCCAATACACTAACATTTTTTATCAAGGCTATCAATTACGCTATCTATAACTTGAATCAGCGAGTTTGCGGCTCCTAGTTTTATACGAAAACCTGTTTGGAACGAAGGTATGAGAGCATTACTTTTAGTATATTCGTAAATTTGTGCGTATATTATTTTTTCTAAAATTTTTGAAAAACAAGGCAAAATACTTATAATTCGAAGATCAGATAAATAATCCACTGGCCTCGATACCTTGGGCAATGGCTCTCCTATGGAAATTTTGCACAAACTGGGGAATTTATACTATAGTTTGATTTTGATTCGAATAAGAAAGTCATGAACCTGGTCAACTAGCTGTTATTTGCCATTTTGAAATCGATATTATGGGAATCAATATTTGAATACTACGAGAAAAAAAAAGGAAATAAGTACTTGGAAACAGGTTTATATTTCATAGAATACAATGTATCTTGATTGTTTCCAGTTGTTCTGTAGAAAATGTCAAATCTGTAAATCTGTAGATGCAGGTGAAAATCGGTAGATATACCAAAAAATCTGTAGGAACGGCAAGGATGTAAGATAGCTGACTGCCAGTGCCAGACTGATCAGACTGATTCGGTGAAATATGTGGATGCGCGCGCTGAACAGACTCTAATCCGATCGTAGGTCAAGAATGTGTTTAAGATAAAAAATAAGTACGGTGTTTTCATTTACCAAATAATTTTGCCAAATAGCTTACTTATCAAATTAAACATCAGTTCAAAACACCCACCTTGGACATAACTGTATCTTCCACTCAAATTTCACCAAAAATAGATGATTTTTAGATCACTTTTAACCACTAATTAGCAGCGTTTTCAGAAGACGGTTTCAAAACACTACTCACTGTTAGCCATTTCTATGATGAATGTTCTATACCTGTAGACATTCCAATCAGGTTGGAATGGAGAAAGAAATCAAAGAACTTATGATGAAGGATGCATATGAAACCGGCAAGGGACATGGAAATGGTATGGGTAAGTTTTTATTTCATTATATCACGTAGATGATAAACAACATGCTTTCAAATGACTCACCATTTACAATGTTTCATCATTAATTCACTACAAATACTGAATTCTTTGTGTACATTTGCTCGTATCTCATCGAATTATCTTTTGATACGATAAGTTCAAATAACGCATGATTATTTTTATGATAACCGGAACTACCTAGTAACAAGATACTTTCTTCCATTATTTTTCCATAAAATTAGTATTCTCTTTATAAACCACAAACAGGTGATTTATTATGGAATATGGTTTTCTTCAATGTGACTTCTACAAGTATTCTCCCTCATAATCATCCATATTTTGTCTTATCTTGTCTTATCTCTGAACAACTCTAAAAGGTTAGATAGTTATGACCTCAATAACAATTAATAAAATCCACTATTTACAATGGTGGAGTCTCTAACTGGGCTGATTAAGAACATTCGTGCCACAGGTAAACAATAATAATAATAAATTCTGGGTGTCCGCGGAATATGGCTTTCCGCAATAACTTTATTGTATTTGAAGAGAATGGAGTGCAATTTGGAGGACCTGTATGCTCTGTGGTGCATGAGACATCCAAAACCCAAGTGATCAAATCTCTCATCTTCGAGACGAGGCTATGTCAGAGTTCCTCCTCAGCCGGTTAACGAAGTGGCAGATATGCCTGCTCGTGTCGTTTCGGTCTATGAAGCCAGGTCAAAACTGGCACAGATGAATGCGGATTTTCACGAAAATCTTTGAAAAGAGACCGACATCTGGCAAATCAACTCTGCTGTGTACGACACCGCTCAGACCCTCCCTCTGATTGTGCGGCATGAGTGACGCATACGCAAGGAGGAAGTTAAGATCAGGTCTGCTAATTTATGTAAAACTGAGACAAGCGTACTATCAAACAGCACTATCTTAGCAGGATACGAATACTTGTGGCTTCAAAAAGTCACTAGTGAGGCGGGCGAGAATGATCCCGGAAAACATGAAATTTCGCGATAAAACTTCTGGCTTATTCCAAGAGCCTCCACGTGTTGTGGATAACCCCCCGGTCGCTGATCAAGTGGAAACCTTACTGGCACAGTATCTATTAGTATCATACCATACCATACTCATACCAGCTTGAAAAAATCTTTGCATGACGAATTCAGAAGGTCGTCATCTTTTCATTACGTCTAGGTATTCAGGGCATATGATTTTTGGACCCAGTACAAGACTGGGTTGTTTGATTCTTCCTATCGTATTATTTGAAATGAAATGACTTCCTTTTTAGTTTCAGGGAAGCAGAGTGATACGATCCATTACTGTGACTTGTGCGGAGTAAATGTCCATCGAAGTTATTTAAAAAATCACCTTTATAGTAAAGTTCACAGATCCAAACTGAAGGAGAATGGAACACTTCCAGGTATGTTAACTCAAACCGAAAATTGTTCTTTGATTATATTATTAAGTATGACACTGCATTCGAATTATTGAAATTTCATCCAAAGATCATATTACATATACCTACTAGGTATACTATTGTTGTATAGAATGATTCATTGAAAAATAATCGTCAAAGTTTTTTTTCACTCAATATTACACTCAATATATTTCCCCGACGCCATTTTGAAAGAAATTTTGTTTTCTTGTCAAAAATTTATTTGTGGGACACCTGTATATTATGTCTACCTACTGAAATATATTTTGTTCAAAAATTTTTTTGAGTTTTTCTTATTGTAGATTTGACATTGAAACAACAAAAATACTGTTTACCTTGTGACACAGTTTTTACGAATGGAGATTTTTATGAAGCTCATAAGGGATCCAAAACTCATAAGAGAAACGCCAAGACGTATCCAGGTACATTTTTCTGAATCATTAATTTATAGAAACGAAAAACTATTTTTAATCCTTCTTGAACGATGTGGACAGTTCTTAGAGTGCGTTTTATTTGAAATTTCAGACCAGTTATGGGATACGTCTGGCACTGCTGCCATTTTTGGTGGAGGAGCGTTTTCCCCAAGGGCGATGAGAATAAGTATGCCAACATTGAAAGGTACCTATTTTCAACAGTTACAGTAAAATTGGTTTCAATTGATATTCTTATGATTTTTAGATCAGGTAGAAGAGGACCGCTTCATCAGAAAGGTATGTTTGATCATCACCCTACCAAAAATGTCACATGAAATCTCATAAAAAAATATAGACTAATATGAGAATTTATAACGATCTACGTGGAACGTAACCCTGGCACATAAACTTTTTGAAGGTTGTATGAGGTTTTATAAGTAGATGTAATTTATGAGCATACCCGAATACATGTCATACGGGTTTGTATCAGGCGGTGGTTGTTCAAGGAAACTATTAGATTCGATGAGGTATTCCCCACTTTCAATCACAAGGCTATTATATGATCATTTACAAGCTTGTTAACGTATATGTGATGGTTTGGATCAGGACTTCCTTATCTGAATTTATGCGATTCCTATAAGTTTTCATACAACTCAAAATCACTGAGAATTCACAAGTGTCGATAAGAATGCAAGGATACAAAGTATAAGAGTTTGTTTTAGGCAGTGGTATTTTTTCTATTCTAATGACATTTACTATTATTAAGTTGTTTTTTATTTTCAGAAATACAAGACTCGTCCTGACCAAGTGGAATCAACGTATCGTCATTATTATATACAAACGCTAACAGCTTTTCTGAGTCTTCGATTAGCCTTATATACGAATATTAAGGACTTCCACATATCTGTCAACGATAGGAAGTGGCGTACTTTTGGAGATATAGTCATTGATGTCACCACCAACAAGAATAAAAATACGGTATACGCTATTAAATGTAAACAAGTATCTGACACCGAGAAGCAAATAGATTCTTTGAGCCAGGCCAAGATAATAATGAATAAGGAATATGAGAGCCTAACAAGCCTGAAAAAAATTCAAGAGTTTGATGTTGCGAAGTTCTTGATTTTTACCAATGATACTGCTTCATCTAAATTCAGCAGTACTGAAAGTGAGAATACGGTGGAAATATCTGGTGGAACTTTAAATCTGTGGAAAACTGAAAAGGGGACTGTACCAGAAAGTGATACCCTCCTGGTAAAACCATCTAGGCGGTGGAGGAGTGACTTAATTGATGTGACATCTGATCCCGAGAATGTTTTCTCAATAAATCCTAAAGTTGAAAATGAATCCTATGAACTTCCCTTTGTTTTCTTCTACACGAGTCAGAAGGTGAATCCTCTTATGGTGGATGAATTATTGAGAAAGACATTTGAGAAATCCATTTATCAACAATATTCAAAGTATATTGAGAAGTGGGCTGAGGGAGATTTAGGTGGGCATTATTACTTGAATAAAAGGGATGTGATTCTTAAAATCGGCGAGATTCTTCTCAGTCCTTACACTATGTTACCGAAGAAAATCCATTCTAAAAATGATGACTTTGATATTTGGAATCAGGTCATTTCACAGGTGGATTTGACCATAGTGACAAAAGAAAATCATATCACCAGCAAGATATGCCAACCCATCAACCAAATCATCGACAAAATATTGGTGAAAATCGATGAAATTTCCAGGAGTGTTAAAATAACAAAGGAAATTGTAAACGCTATCACAGACCCAGCCATAAGAGCGTATCTCTTTGAGGAATACAATACACCGGACAAAAAATCGAATAACCCAGATAAGACCATTGAAATTCCCATCAATAAAATATATAATATTTTCTGGAAATCGGGCAAGATACCACTTTTGCTCGTTTCAGAAAAAAAGAACGAAAACGATTTCATTCTAGAGGTTATCTACTTCATGAAGCAATACGGTGTTAATAGGAAATTTCTGTTGAAATCTTCCCAACCATTATGCGACACGAGATTGAGAATATTCACTTGCCTTGATGATGTGAAAGACTTGGTAAATTTGGAAAATATCGGTTACACTTTTCCTGGAGGGCATCTCTCTCTGAAAACAATAAGTTCTTCTGATCCTTTTTTCCTCAAATGGATAACTCCGAACTGGTTTTTTGAAATGGCTTTGGGAAGGTATAAGATACAAAGATATAACAACAATAACAATGAACAACTTGATGATTTGAAAATGATACTGGACGACGAAACTAAAAACAAACTATTAGCCAATCTTATTAAAGTTGATGATGATGGAAGTAAAAAAGGAATCGAAAATAAAGGCAGGCTGAAAGGAGTTAACCCTCTTTGGTTTTGAAATTATTATACTGCATGTATGAAGTTATTTGAAAATAATTTATTTTAGCAATAAAACCATTTTATTTTCACACAGATTTATTTCATTTCCGAACACGACCTATGCAAAGGTCCAAATCTGGAGAATATGGTGGATGGGGCACCTTTGGACTAACGCTCTTTCGTATGCGATAACACCACCAGTTTTTTTTTTGTTTATTTGTTTCACAGCTAGGGTGCCTACATGGCAGATTCACCTTGTTGGGCGACAGATGTTTTCATAATTTTCAACAATCAAATCTCGAGCCTATACCAATCGAAATAAAAAGAATGTCGCTTACGAGAATTGGTAAAATTTTGTGAAACATTATATCCTGAAGCTGATTGAGATTACGTGATTAAAAAAAATTAAAGCTTCTGCGGTACTTTTCGGAATATCGATGATTGGTTGGGAGCTACAATATCAGCCAGTGAAATCAAAAATGAACGCAGAAGAAACGTGAATTAAATATAGACTTCGCAAACATTCTAGAATGGGGATCCAAAATTGGATTCGCCAGAAGCAGTTCATTATTTCGACTGTTCTTTGGTCTTTAGGGTGTTGTGAGGAATATCGAAGACTTTGCTTATCAACGAAATTTACTTTTGCAATTTTCTGGCAAAGTGTTATACTACCATCTTTGACACTCGTCTTTGTTCTAATATGCTTCGAGAATATCGCGTCCGCTGTGGAAAATGAGAAGTGTCGAATCTATTGTAACTACACATCCCCCAGGCAAATACAAGCCAATAAGCCAAAGTAGGACGATTTTAGTCATAGAATTTTCGGTTCCAGGTGAACCGAATATCGTCCAAAACGAGGAGAAAAAGGGGATTAAATATCAAGATTTGCCGGCTTGCATGCTGCTTGTACTCGTCCCTGACCCTTATAAGTACTGGTTTAGAACCTTTCATCTCGAATTTGAGGTCAAACATGCAAAGTAAATGAGTGATTATTTATTAAACCCCAACTGTTATGAAATTATAAGAGTCTATAGCTTTTTCTCAATCTTCTCGAGGGACCAGAATTCCTATTTTAACCAATTATTTTTTATCTTAAAACTTAAACTACAAATATCAATATTCAATTTATTTTACATTAGTTATCAACACCAACGACATTCATGTTTTGTTAAAGGTGACTGACACAATATTTTGAGGCTGGGATATACCTACCTGAGTCATTATCAAATTGGCAAGAGCCTCGACAACTCTAAATAGTTTATAATTGTCCGTTAGGTTGGCGCATATTCGGCAGAATTAATGATAATTACCAGTTCAATTCTCAACTACTGGGTCAGTAAGCTCAGCTAGAATTGGTTCTCAGAAATACTGAGAAACGTGAGTTTCAATTGAAAATAGTAGCTACGGTTTTTCATTTTATTTCTGTATAAGCTGCAATGTACAACAGTATGAACTCCTTCTACTGAAAGACTCAGACACTGATGACTGTGAGTAGTACAGGTTTATCTACTTCGGAGTAGTCAAGAATATTGGAGGACTTATTCTCCTGCTCGCGATGTGTAGTCAAGAATTCTGAAAATTTGAAATCAGTCGGACAAAAAGAAGGTAAGTGACAAAATGTAATTTTTGATGTCCTCATTGAAGCAGAAAACTGAAAAATAAACTCGTGCATTGTCTCTATTCAATTATTTTCTATCATCTCCTGGACTAAGATGAAGTTTTGTAGATTCTCCATGTTACTATGGGATATGGATACCATGGTAACTCTTTGCTGGGTGGTAACATAAGTAAATAAAGTGTATTCAGTGTCAAGTATTCAGTGACATTAAAGATGAGAGCAACTGAAAATACTACCCAGTGAGTACCACATTTGTTGATAATATTGAGTTCATTACTCTATAATGAGATGAATTGTGACCATGATGTTTTAAAGTTTGCAAATATTGCAAAACTGATATTTCCTCCTTTCAGTATCAGAAGGTTTACTAATGTGAAATAAGTTTTTAACTAAAATTACCATTAATCGATTGGTGGAATATGCATATTTACTTATATTTCGTCATATTCAGCGATGGTGTCTGTTCATCAAATAGTCTATATTGGCCAGGAAAGATAATTTGGGGGTTACCGATTTCCTTCAGACAGTAGTTACATGAAATAGCGACCAATTTAAGATGGCAGATGTTTCCTTCATTAAAACGGTAATTTCTCTGAAAGTAATGATTCAATTTTGATTTTCTTTATTATTTTTCCAAGTAACTGTTTGGTATGAATTCGAACAAAGTCCGAAATGTGTGCTGGAGAGTTTCAAATAAATGAAACGAAAAATTTCGACAAAGTCGAATATTTCCCTTCTTTTCACATTATCCCACAAAGTGGGACTGATGGGGGATAATATTCAATTCTTAATTGCAATTTTGTCCTCTTGGTGGAACATTTCACAAATCAATGTCAGACGTAATTCAATGTTCGTAGGGGAAAGTAGTTGTTTTCTGACAGATCTTTGCCTCAAATTTTCCACTTTGTGGGATAGTGTGGAGAGAAGGGGAATTCGACTGTCGATTTTGACTGAACCGCGCTATGTCGTAGATGTTTTTCACACCGCTTTTTAACTTCTCAGATGGGTTAAAATGGGAAACATCCACCACCTGAGTTTCGTCTCGAAAGACGTTATTTGCTATGCAGAAGGGTGTCACGCCGTGTTCACCAATCTACATACTGGTAAGGAGATAACATTCACAGCCAACATGCATAGCGGTAATGGGGATGGAATCAGCGTATTGGAAGGGCATAAAAGTGTGTATGTTTTTGGTTACGTAGAAAACTGCAGAAATTCCACCATTTACGTCAAAACGTATCCAAAGTTCACAACAGTATCCACATTCAGAAGTAAGTTCCATGACTAGCACTAAAGTGTGTCCATAATTGAGAAGGATGGTATATCCTGATACGAAAATCTTAGAAGAAAAATGTAATGATACCATAAATAAAGTACCAAGATTCGTCAATGGGCAAAAAATTCGCATTGAAAATATAAGGCAGATAGATATCTGAGAACCTATTATTTACTTTGGTAAATTATAAATAATAATTATTACTATTATCAACATCTACTTCACCGGGTAGTATTGGCCAAGATATATCTCTCACGTTTAAACAGCCATTACTGGAATTATATCAGTCATTCTCAATTTTTGGCAAACACTATATATATTTCAAATTAATGTAAACCAATCATGACATTAGTTTCCTTCAGCTGGAGGATCTGAGGGTTTCATTGCCATGTGCTTCTCAGAAACGTCTCTGGTCATGACCCTAGAAGATCTGCCAAAATTTACTTTAACCGTATGGAACTGGAGGAATGCTACCAAATTTGCGGAACTGCACAGTCAAATACTAACAGGATGCCAAATCCTCGCGTAAATATCAATTCCAATTATCTATACAAAGTTATTTTGATAATGAACAAGTTATTCATAAAATATTTTACTTATGTGTATACAGGGTCACTAACGGACGATGATAAGACAGAATATAGGATTATTTGGAAAATGTCTCTCTTTCTTCACACATAAAAGAAAATCAATTTTCTCAGACTCATTTTTTTGAACCGAGGAACTAACGTTTTGGGTAAAGCTTTATTCGGAAAATTTTCATTTTTTAATTCGGAAACTATTTTCTTATTTGTTCTTTTCTCATTGGTTTGAAATAAGAAAATTATGGCATTTGTTTGGTTTATATAATATGAGGGAAATTATCGAAATAATACTATGTCTTGTTTTCCATAAACGCTAACGTACCGCATCGACCGAGAACGACCCTGTATATTCCAGATCTTTTCCTTGAGTAATTAATTACTTTCCATTAATTCTATTTCCAGAAACAAATTAATTTCTAGTAAATATTTCAAGGCATACCATAAATTCCTCATGCTGTGAAGCTCAGAATAATGAACTAAACATTGAGTAAATATTTTATGAAGATCTGTAATAATTCCGTGGGATTCTCTTGATCAATGTGTTTTTTCCAATAGGTGTAGTTATTCCAAACCATATACTTTGGTTCAGTTAGGGGTGGATACGGATAAACTGATCTTTTGGGAGCTGAACGTCTGTTGTAAACAAGTATTAACGGGAAAGAATGATGTAAAAGTCCCGAAAATAAAAAATCTTTCTCCGTTTGTTGATGTTCTATGGACAACGGAAGGAGGAGTTTACATTCTGGATAGAAGTGGATGCATTTACACCGTATGTATCAGGTGTATATGTAAGGGAAAGTTGGGTAAAACGGGATACTTCGATACTTGTGGTTTAGGTATTATACATTTTTTAATAAAGCAATGCCTGTGACTATTTTTTTGGCTCCAGTTTTAATTATGAATGGGCTACCATTTTTTTATACAAAATACAGAAGACACATGAGAAAAAAATGTATAATAAAAAAGTGCCAAGTATCCCGTTTTAGCGACCTAGTTGGATAAAATGGGACACTTGAACTTGTATAGGTTCCATAACGTTTAGCCCCCAGCAAATAAGACACCAAAAGAGTATCAGTTCTGGTTCTGGTCATACCCAATAGGTCGTACTACTTGTTTTGAATTAAAATAGGGTATCCTCCATACGTTTTTAATTTCCACGCTCGGTTGACTGAAGGCACCATTGGCTTCGATAGAGGCGGTTTCAATAAATTTTCGCTTGAACCAATGTTCCTCTCTATGAAGAACACTAGCCTCGTCCCAAATAATTCGGTGATGCTCTGTCCATGCGTGGTTGGCAATTCCCGATTCATATGTTTCCCTCTGTTGATTCCACTTTTTGTGTTCAGCTATTCTTACAGATAATGGCCGCTTGCCGCTTGGTCTCTCCGATACAGAGCACCAGCGAATTCTTTGGGAGGAGGCTGGTGTTCTTCATAGAGAGGAACATTGGTTCAAGCGAAAATTTATTGAAACCGCCTATATCGAAGCCAATGGTGCCTTCAGTCAATCGAGCGTGGAGATTGAAAACGTATGGAGATCGCTAATGGAGCGTTTTGGAGAGAAAAAAAGTGCGAAAACACACGCGTCAAAAGACCGCACGTAATTACTACGTAATTACACCATCCCGGCAGACCTATAAAACATCGTGTAGATTCTTAATTAGTCAGTATCCAGTAAGAAGTAGAAATCTTTCAACCATTAAGACGATGGAAGTCTTAAGTGTTTGGGCTTGACTATCGACAAAAATTTAAATCTGCCCGTTTGCGATAATCGAGATTTGTTGTTGCAAGGTCTAAGAGTCCATCTACGGTATGGAAACTGATTCCACAAATCATTCTGCTCTATGGTGACATGAAGACCCTTCTGAATATAATTCTTAGTTCTATTTTCGATTTTTTTTAGGTTGATAATGAATTCATCTTAGAACGAGTTGTGGAAGTTTCGTGGGAAGGTAATACCGTACCCTCATTCGCCTGGTATAGGGGGGGAATAGCAGTAGCTGGACCTGATAATAATCTGAGAGTAAGTATAATATTATATATTGCCAATTATTAATCCTTGACTTCCCTGTAAAAACAATTAATGTTTCTTGGGTGAATAATAGTTATTTATGGTACTAGTGTGTTATGTTGAAAATAAGTCACGCGAGAAAGATTTATGTGTGTGGTATTGTGACCTGTTTCATGTTTTCATATTTTTTGGGAATGCGAATAGACTCATAGTTTGAGCTGAATCATAGTATAACCAAAATACGGAATAAATCAGTTTGTGGGTTCACTCTTTCCCACAGTGTCCGCCGATCATTTCGACTTCAGATGCACTGCGACTGAATGTGAGATTTCAGTTGTATAATTCCGTTACAGACATATGCCAAACAATTAGTTTCGGGAGGTTTATACAAGCATCTGTAGTAGTGGGGACTTCTCCCACTACCGAATTGCGCCTTTACAACCGCGGAGAGAATCTTCTGGTTGGCCCCACCGGTTCAGGAGAGTGTTCGGGATTGTTCTTATTCTCAAGCGAATTGAAGAGGGTGATCCATCCAGTACGCAATAAACTAGGCCAGTACCAGGTGTGATACCTAATACTGGAGAGGGGAGGGTAGGAAATAATGAAAAAGTGATATACAGGGTGACCCAGGGTTAAACCGCCAAACGTTCAGTAACGGTTTTTTAGGTAAAAATAAGATTTTTTCTTCATATAAGCATGTATCAGAACTTGAATCGTTTTCAAGATACAGGGTGTCAAAGTTACAAAAAAAAAACTTTTATTCCAGGTACTTCAAAATAAGCCTCCTATTACCGCCAATAAACGTGCTGAGTTTTATCAAAATCAACAAAAAGGTTTTTGAGTAATGAATAAAAAACTGATTTTTTATGAAAACTTTGACACTCTATATCTCGAAAACAAAGCAAGTTGGGATATATGCTTATATGAAGAAAAAGTCTTATTTTCCCCTAAAAAATCGAAACTGAATATTTGGCGGTTCAACCCTGGGTCGCCCTGTATATGAAGTATGAATTAATAGCTGCTAGCTCATAAAAATTATTATCATTATCATTTTTTGATAATGCCTTGAAATGTGAAAAGTAAGAAATGCAATTGGAGCAATGCATTACGAATAACAATTTTCAATTTGTCAAAGAAAAAGAATCCTATGAAATGTGTATACCCTCAAGCAATTCAGTTTGGGTGGATTTTCACCATTTATTTATGTCCTGGCTGTGGAACGATTTAAAGAAGCTTTGGCATATGTTATAATTATGCTAATTGTTTTAGCACTATAAAAAATCAGGAACTTGGACTTGTGATTGGACGAAACCTTTAGAAATTGGTCTAAACCATTTGATAAGTAACAGAACAGACAATCTCATTGGTATCGATGATAATAAGGATATAGTGAAAGTCAGCAATGATGAAATAACCTATTTGAAGCCAAATATGAGCAGTATCAGTGATTTTTGTCTTCTGAACCCCGTGGGAGAGTATATTGTAGCAATGAGAAAAAAGAAGACATTGAACGTTTATCACGTAGAAACCGGAGAGTCGGTATGTATGAGGGGTATCAAATTGTTTATACCTAAGGTTACAGAATTGCAAGCATATTTTATTGCCACGATGTTATTATGTCATGGTATCTGTCGAAGATTTTATCTGAAAGATATGTTAGTTTTTCTCGTGTTGAATGACAGTAATTGTGAATCGTACCAATCTTCTACACTTTTTTCAATTGTAATTTAGGAAGTTTATATAGATGTATTTCAGAAAGTATAATTTGTAATTCAGAATAATAAAGTGTAATTCAGAAACCATCAAATGAAATTCAGAAACTGTAAGTTGTAATTCAGATTAGTTAATTGTATTTCTGAATGTGTGATTTTTAAATCAGATTAGTGAATTGTTAATCAGAAAGTATAACATGTAATTCAGAAAGCAATAACAACCCGTATGTATTACTTCTGCTAAAGCAGAGCTGTCACAAAGCACAGTGCTTAGGAGCACAAAAGTGTTACGAGTGCTTTCACGAGCACTTTCCTAATTCAGTGCTTAGTGCGTAGTGCTCCGAAGCATTTAACGAAAAGTGCTCCTGAGCACTGGAGTGCTCGCGAGCACTTTTCGGGAATGACAAAATATGAGAATTTGAAAGGAATAATGCAAATCGGTACCTTAATTTACTTGAATGGTTCCAACGAGTCAGATTTGTAAGCACTTCTGTTCCTCGAGCACCATCATTTCTATCAGGATATGATTTGATTTTGTTTGCAGATATCCACTTTCGCACTGGAAGATGAAGCCACAACAATCAGTGAAAATCCAAATTTTCCCTATCTCGCAGTCGGCTATGACAATGGACATATGGAGCTGATATCTGCATATAACCAAGAAAAACTCGCTGTGATGGCTTTTTTCCATCTGACCTCGAAACCGATCCAGGAGGTGAAATATTTTGAGGAAGGGAAAATAATAGTTGCGGGATTTCTTGATGAGGGAGATTTATTCGTTATAGAGGTAGGTGCGTAGTTCATGAAATGAAGAACTTTGGCTCGCAAATTTTTCGTCCCACATCTATGTACTTGAAATTTTGACAGTAGGTAAAGGGAATAGCCCAAAGATGAGAATCGATATCATGCAGAGGAACGCTTTTATCCCGGAGATGATTGAAAAAACAAAGAAAATTATTTTTTTGTAACGTCTGTACGATCAATACGAACCGAGCTACGGCTTGTTAATGGTTAGCTTTTGTTCGTCAAGTGCTAAATTTGAGAGATACAGGTCAAATACCGATAAAACTGTGCATTTTACGAGGAAATTTTCTGGAAGCTTTTTTAAAGTACATAAAAATAGCCTTTGAAAAAATAGAAGTCTACATTTTTCTACGAAAATATCAGTGAAAACAACCCCTTAATCACCACCCTAATTAATTGTTGCCCTTCTGCGATTCTCTTTATTTATACAGAGTGAGCACGTAAAGGTTGAAACATATTCGGTCCAGACACGTCGATTTTATTTTTTTTGGTTTAATCATACTTCTGATGACGTCAGCACTGTTTGAGTTATGATGTCATTATTTTTTTTTTAATGGTGGTACCCTATTTTGATAAAACCTTGATCAAATTTCCTATTTTTTGTTCTTCCCTGTTCACTGTTTGGAAATTCAGAATTTTGATAACTCTAATATAAGTTTTTCGCAATGCACCAATTTTTATGAAGAATACAATTTTCTGACAAATGATAATAAAATAGTATTCCATACGGTGCAAACTTTTTGAAACTCACTGTTTAACATCCATACACAGAAAAATTCGTTCTTTTTGAAGGTATTAGCAAAATAGGGTATTGCTTTAAAAAAAAATATGACGTCATAACTCGAACAGTAATGACGTTATCAAAAATATGAGTTGACCAGAAAATGCGCAACTGAAAAAGAAAATTGATGTGTCTGAGCTTTTTTTCCCAATGGCCATATCAAGCTTTTAACGAATTTTTTACAACCTTTACGTGATCACTGTATACCTATTTAATGTGAAAAACGATTTTCTGTAATTTCGTAAAAAGTGCCCTTTTCTTCAAAATAACTCCAAAAATACTGTACATACGAAAAAAATGCTAGAGTATCGATTTGTAGCTTTTCTAATTATCAAGAGTTTAATTTCAGTAGATTTTCTGTATGTATGAATGATAATTATTTGGAGAGATATTGCCGTTTCAAACCTCTAGTTAAGATGAGCATAATTCCAAATTTTTATGCAAATCGATGCAGGACGAAAAAAATGCGAGGTTTTCCCATTTTTTGACCTTCATTTAATGGACTGATGGTTTGAGATTTTGTTCCAGTAGGTTCAGATCGGGTTGATCTTTGGACTACTTTTAGGGACTACCTGGCACTCAAATGAAAATCATCGCTCATGTTGAAACCAAGTGCCAGATTGTCGACTATATACTGGTGGCTTCAAAAAGCTGTTACCGTCTGTTTGTTTTACCGGTGACGTCGAAATATTTAGCTGGAAACAAGATAATACGATATTGCATTATAAACAAGGACAAAATTAACATGAAAGAATTTTGTTTTGAGTCGAGAGACTCATTGTACTATAAGCTTATACCAACGAAAAAAACTGATAGAGATCGGATTTTTTACGCTTTGCCGTTCAATTCGAGGAGTATCCATATAATCGAAATAAGGAGAGGGGTGAGTTTTATCATTTATCACTCAATGCAAAACTATTCCATATTACATTGGTCTCACGAATGTATTAGAGTGAAAGTAGTTCAGTGAAGTTATCTTCCTAAGAAATACTGTTCCACTACTATACTTTATTCATTAGAAAATGATCCGCCCTGAAAATCTTATAAAATTTGCAAAATCGTAGGGATACGAAGCTTCCTAAGTTTCATAAGCAATAAGTAATATAACATAAGAAAATTTTCTTCTCAAGCAATAGGGGGCAATATCTGCATATTCTGAAGGTGAAACTCAACATTTATAAGCTTTTGCTGTGATTTCGTTTATAGGTTCACTAAAAGTGAGGTTCTGGATTCAATTTAATTCCTAAGTCTTTGATTTCATTAACCCGTGATAATTGATCATCAAGGATTTTATAAGGAAATTTGATAGAGATTATTCAAAAACTATTACTGATAGAGCGAAACTGATAGCATTTCTGCATTTCGCATTCCAAGACCTTTCTGAACTACAAATTTAATGCAATTCTGGGACGTGAAACTTCTTGAAAAGAGTTCAAAGGGGGGAGCCTTCTTTCTTGAACATGCCAAAAAAATCAAATTCCTCTTAGAGCTTCTCTATGGATGATCTAGAAGCAATTCTGAACAGCGGAATAGCCAAAATTATCAAGAAAAAATGAGTTTTCGGATGAATCGACTTTTTTTTCTGTTAGAAAATGAAACTAGATATGCCTAAAATTGCACACAGAGGTAGAATTCATTTAGCCGAATTCGGAATTGGAGGCGGTTCAGTTAAATCTATTTTGCTTTTCAATAGAGAAAAATTTGTCCAGACCTTACCGCCATCTATGTTGTGGTAGCTCCATTAAATTTATTTAAAACTGAATGTGATACAGAAAATTTTAACGAATCACGAATGCTGCCATCTCTCAGCGAAAGGCTGAAGTTCTTATTTATTTGAAAAGTAAGTTGCGAGAAACCTGTACACGAAACTATCTAATTATTTTTAGTCTCCTCTACCGTCTGCGAGATGGCGCTACTGATCTCTCAGTAAAAAAGAATACAATACAAAAATCGACTCTTTTTCACGAAAAACACGATTATTCAAAAACTATGATGAATAATGCAAAATGGATTGCATTTTGACTTCCAAAATTATCCTGTACCACCAATTTGATGCGTTTCTGATACGTGAAACTTTTTGAAAGAGGTACAAATGAGTACCTGAGACTTCTTTCTTGAACATGCCAAAGTTTATCAAGCTGTGCAAAACCATCAACTTTCTCCTAGAGCGTGATCTAGAAGGAATTCTGAACAGCAGAATAGCCAAAATCATCTGTAAAAACGAGTTTTCTGAAAAATTGACTTTTTCTCACGAAAAACACGATTATTCAAAAACTATCTTGATGGAGCGAAGATTCAATGCAGTTCTGGATGATCTAGAAGCCATTCTGAAGAGCGGAATAGCAAAATTATCAAGAGAAATGTTTTTCGGATAAATCAACTTTTTTTCTGTTATATAATGAAACTTGATTTGCCAAAACTTGCACACAGAGGTAGAATTCATTTAGCTGAATCCGGAAGTAGAGGTTCTGTTAAATCTCTTTTGCTTTTCGAGTTTTTCACAATTATAGGAGAGAATTTGTATAGACCTTACCGCAATCTATGTTTTGGTAGCTCCATTCAATTTATGGAACATTTGGATATGCTACAGAAAATTTCAACTTATGATGAATGCTGCCACCTCTTAGTGAAAGGTTAGTTGCGGGGAACCTGTAAACGAAAAAATCTAATTATTTTGTCTCTTCTACTGTCTGCAAGATGGCGCTACACATCGCAAAATGAAAAAAATACAATACAATATTCAACTCTTTTTCACGAAAAACACGATTATACAAAAACTATGATAATAAATACAGAAAAATTGAATGTATTTCTGACTTCCGCATTCTAATAGGTATTCCGCATTCTGTAGGTATTACAAATTTAATGCAGTTCTGAGGCGTGAAACTTCTTCAAAAAAGTTCAAAGTTCTTTCTTGAGCATGCCAGAATATCAGTTTTCTAATAGAGCCTTCGTATTGTCTATGGTTGATTTATTTAAAAATTATCTCTAGAAAACTAGATTATTAAAATATAATAAAAGCAAAACCATATCTACATGAAAAAAATTATCCCAAATCTTTACCATTTTCCAGGATTCACTAGTGAAAGTGACCGGAGAAATCAAAACAGGTCATCAGATGCGACATTTCAATATTCGAATAACAGACAACCACGCTCTAACATGGGGATTCGACGGATTCGTAATGGCCAGATGCAAGAATTTCGAAAAACAAGTCGGAATGTCACTGGCCCATCATAGGTACGAAGGCGGAGTTCAAAAGGCCTATATCGACCCCATCGGGAAACATATAATATCTCTAGGAAGGGATGAAGTTCTGGTATGTACCAACTTGGTCGATAATGAGGCGGATGAGTATCTCAAAGAGTCGCTAGTTGAGATGAAAGAATCGACGAAATATGCCCTGATGTTCAAGAGGCCGACGATTGGGTTCTTACCAGAAGGTATTATTTTTACTCGATATAAGTAAAAATGACCAAGTGTTCAGCAAGTTTTGAGGTCGTTTCGAATTAGAATTTCTTACACCCTTTTCATAGCAGGTACAAAAGAGTTTGAAGGTTGCAGACGATGTATTAATTTTATTACTTACTTTTCGATACAGGCAGTTTCTATATAAATTTGCGTTTGAACTATGGAGGTCACTAGCCTCGTCCCAAAAAATATCCATGGTGCGCAATCTATAGTCTAGTTCCTAAATTGTAGATAGTGACTCATAGGTTGTACGGTTCATAATTCATATGAAGCAGGGCAAGAAATTGTCTTGGTGATGAAGCTTCTTGAGGTACTGCCGGATTGAAAGCAACAATTAGTCAAAACCGTTTTGCGTTAACATTCTTGTGTTGGTGTTCTTGGTGTGTCGCCAGCCTTATGCAATATTGTGTTATCATTTTACGATGGCAAGCAATACATAATATTGTGGCAATGTTTTGTAGCATTACATGTTTAGTGGGAAGTTACCGTAGAGAAATAGTTTTCTCCCTTTTAGTATTTAATTATTTACGCAATAAAATGTCCATGACAACTGTCACTCATAATTTCAACTATTAGTTTTATAGATTACAACACAGTAGTTCTTGTAGTATCACATATAATTCAGTACGAGTAGGATGCAGTGGTTGTTGCTAGTGCCAATGAATACACCTATTGTACAGGTTTGAGCAAATTTTTGGTTTACATAACCCATTTTCATTATTATTTAATGATATCCTTTATAGATGAATATTTCATTATGATCTTAGAGATTATTTTCTAAACTGCCAATAACATACGATCTGATTATGTGTGCAAAATTATTAATTCTCTTGTAATCATGTCGAAGGGAGATTCAAAGATAAAACCTGGGTGGAAGTGAACACCATCATGAAATTAGAAGAAGATGAACAGACATGCAGAGAGAAAAATAATGAAATAATGGCAGAATTCCATGCCATTAAAACCAGAGTCAACCAACTTGTTACAGAAAACATGGAAGGTCCCGAAAACGAAAAGATAGATCTTCTAGAATTTTACCTGGATACGAGATACTATAACCAGAGGAAGCAGAGGAACAAAGAAGAGTGCAAACAGCAGGAAATATATCTAAAAGCTTTGATCGAAGCTCAGGACAGGGTGCGTAACAACTAATGTGCTACTTTTATCGCCTGGGTTGCTCAGCAGTAAACGGTGTAGATTATTTGCTTGCCAGTGTCTGATTTTTTTGGTGGCAGGCAGGTATATTCAAATTTGAATATTGAATATTTGCAATGGCTAGCATTATTCAATTTAAGGGAAAAAACACAAATTACCAAACTTATAAAAGATAAGACATAACTCAGATAAAGATAACTTCGTTATGTACGCAAACAAGAAAACGATAAGTCATAAACAAACATAATAAATTAGCAATAATATATAAAACTTTGGTCAAGATGAAACTGGTGTGACCCATAATAATGGTTGCAGCTTAATTTGTCATCAATTTATTTTGGAAACTCAAACGATGCTAATAATCCATTTGGATGTGATTCTTACTAAAGGTCACACTATATTGTGATCACAAAAATCAACAAGACCTCTTATTCGTTCAACAGGTCAACCGGAAGAGACATTCATTTTTTCTCGCCACAAGTCAAAAAATTTCCTCCCGCGCAAGTCATTCAATTTTTCAATTCTCAACTGATAATCCATCTAGTGGCAACTAAACGCTACCAAGAAAAATGGTAATGAGAGGGCTCTGTCGACAATTTTGAGGACGCTTCAGATAAGTTTATGCTATTCGTTTTTAGATCGCGCTACTAGTACTGAAAGGACTCGATAATATTGAATTTCGTTGAAGCAAGTTGGAATCTATAATATTTAAAACATGAAAAGCAGATGTGACGATTATTTCGTTACAGGTGTCTCAGTTCATAATGAAAAACTACCTGGATACGATGGGCAATCGTGACAGAATGATCCGTGGAATGTTCCAGAACGTGATAGCCACTAATTATTGCTTGTTACCTGCCGATCCGGTGAAGCAGAGGAGGCTCGCTTGGGTTGAAGAGCAGAGGAAAGTTGAGATATTCCTGTCTGCAGACGAGACCTTCGAACCATGGGTTATCGTGCCAAAAAAGTGAGTACTTCAAGTGTGATAATGGCAGTAGGAGTTTATTTCTCATTGCATCATTGACTGTCGGTTTGTCATGTAGAGTGGATTCTGGAATTTCAAAATATCGACTTCTCGTATTTTTTGCCCAAATTGTATGGCAGAGATACTTATAGCGGCTTTTAGCTCATTATTTTCCGTTCATTCTGACTTCGTTTTTCTGAGAAAAAAAAAACACAAAAACAGCAAAATTTCACACGGGATATTAATCGAAAAAACATAAACGAGCCGAAAAGAGATCGACTTGCCCAAACTAATACTACGAATGCTGGTAAATTAGGAGCGGTTGTTCACAAATATATTGGGAGATGACGTGCTATGTTCAAATCTTGCAATAATAAACTGCAATGCAAAAATCACTACGCGCAGAATTACCCCGTGCGCGCGATTCCCCGTTCTCCCCTACTATACATTTTCCACTTATACTTGTATTCGTTTTGATAAGTATGTTGAGATTAGTTTTCTTCTTTGGAAAAACTCACCAGAATTGAAATTGTTTCAGGACACTTACCAGTCAAGTCTCACAACTACCGAAGCTCACCACCAAAGATTATGGTGGTATGGCTGCATTGTTGGAGGAATCCCCAGTTAGTCGTCTATCGGTTGAATCTCAAATTGCTTATGATGGTACAGTTTCCCAACTTTATATTGACAGAAACCTTCAGCATTACAAGCAGAGACAGATCATTTCATTCTATCAGTGCGATCTTCAACAGACAATAGCAGAGGTTTGTTATGAAAATAGTTATCTTTTATTAAGTATTCATTTGGAATATTGAGATTATCACGATGATAATATTAATTTAATCATTGCGTTGACTAAAAGTTTTTTTAAATTATTATTTTTTGTCTTCAGAATCGTGGTGGCCAAAAAAATGCTATTAGTTTGCCCATTTAACCAAATTCGTAGCGACGTAGCTTCAATAATTATGGAGTTGGTAATGGTGCCGACTCAATTTGGGACAGGCTGTACCTAGGTATATTGAAAAATATGGTGAAACCTCAGATCAATGAAAAATCCTATAGATATGCCCGATGCTATGTAAAAATCATACCTATTCAGTTTCTTTTCTAGGGACCAGTCCTGAGGAGTCTTGATTTTTTGCTTTTTAACGTGAAATAAACTTATTATTGTTTGTTTTGAGTTATTGTAAGAGATACATTGCAATGTAATATTGAGAGTGTTATTGATAATTTCTATCAGGGGGCGTAGCTCAGATGGTAGAGCGCTCGCTTAGCATGCGAGAGGTACCGGGATCGATGCCCGGCGCCTCCACTTTTTTTTTGTTTCGTCAACGTGTTGTCGGAAATGATAACCAACAGAATTTTAAGTTTGTTTTGTTGTTTTTTTGAGTTTTACATTTTATTGTAGATACTCTGTTTTATTATATTGCTAAGATTACTAGAAAAAGTTTAATTTTTATAATAAATTTTACAAATACAAGTAGTCAATGGTCTCCAATGAAGAATTCTTGTCACCGGGTCTAATGACTAGTTTACTAGTCAACACCGGAGGCATCCGAAACTTTTCTTAAATTATTTCTGAACTATTATCATTGCACAATACAAGGAATTAAATGAAACATCATCATATTCCAGTAAAAATTTTGTAAAAATCATAAGAATAGTTGTGGTCCTCAATTTAAAACCACCATGACTAGTTAAGTAATATTGGTACTCAAGATGTTAGACAATTTTTAACTCAGAAGTTTGGAAAAAATGTCATGGTAGTACATTTTTTTCTCTTCGATAAATTCATTAGTGTGTTATTTTTATTATTATTACCATAGTAATTTTTTCAGAACGACGTCACACGACTGAAAGAGCGGTACAACGAGGTTTTCAATAAACTGGTCGAAACGAAGTACCGTGAAATGGACATCGTCCTGGAAAAGCACAATCGTCTGCGTCATATCATATCCGAGTACAATTACTTCTCGAAAAACAAAATCTCTCTGGACATCGTAGATCCAGAATGGACCCAGGAAGAGGAACCGTGGTTGATATCCGCAGTGAAGGACGAAGAGCTGGACATCACTCCGTACGTCAGCCCAAGCGAGCAAATTATTTTGGACGCTGCCGCAGCTGAGGAAGAGAGAATCAGATTGGCGCTGCTTGCGGATGACTTCAAAGAAAGAGCCCTCATGGCGATGATGAACGGCGTGTTGGAGATAAGGTGGGAAGACGAGCTGAAGAAGGAAGTTCCGTTGCCCAAATGTATGGTACGCGGTATTATTGAATGAATCTAGTTATCTTGAAGTGAAATGTGAAACATAGCCTTATTAAATATTTTATAAATAAATATAGTTGTGAAAAATTTAGTAAAAAAGAAAAGAGGGGTTTCGTTTTTGCAAATTTCTCAAAAACCAATTAAGCTTTTTAGAATCTCAAGACAGATTCAAAGAGAGGAGAGAATTTCCTAAAATAATTCATGACTGTATGACTGTAGGACTGATATTTTCCCATAGGGTTGAAAATACGACCCAAAACGGCAACTCTCGTTTATGCAAGACACGCCCACTTCGGGCACTTTTACAAGAATATTCATTTAAACATATTAAATATAAAAATTATTAAGGAATGAAATAATTCAGGCAAAAATATTATCACGATTTTTCAATTAGTTATGCAATGGTATACCGTCTACTCTACGAGTGTTCATGAGGAAGTGTTATTGTTGTTATTAGTCATTAAACAACTATCCATTCGGTGAATAGGCGATTATAAATTATTGTTTCATGTGGTTGCGATCCATCAGAACGATCCTGTGCCCGACAGTATTACCGGCTCTTGTACTATAATAATAATATCGATTTTTCAGTTAGAAAAAGATCCTGCACAGTTCAACGAGGAAGATTTGCGTACGATTCGAGACTATGAAGAAAAGGTGGCATTTCTCAATAGCGAAAGGGAGAGATACAAGAATATGTTGGATACAGAATTTACGAAAACATCGGTTGGAGTGAGAGATACGATCAGAAAATTCAATCAAAAAGTGAAAGATACTATGAATTTCAAAATGTACGTCGATTCTGGAATGAATCAAGAGAATCTGATAGTCAATAGAGCAAGACTGAATCAATATGAAAGAATCAAGTTGTACAGAAAAGAAGAAGAAACAGAGTAAGTGAATGCAGTTCAGTTTCTGTGGGTGTTTCTGTAGTATACCACTCAGTGTGATTTTATGGAAAGGGCCCACCTAAATATCTCCAAAAATAAGACAATAATGAAAGGATGTCCGAACACATCTTTATCGAAGGTGGAAAAACGACGATGTTTTCGAAATAGGGAACATCACTTGATGTCTTAAAACGTGTATAATGGCATTTTCATCCTGTGTTTTCAAATAAGTGCGAACGTTTTCAGTGGGGGATTCCTTGTCGAAAATAAAGGAGGTCTTTCTTGTCTGTCCTTGGTACACGCTTCCAAAAGAGTTCAATTTTGCTTTTCAAATCTTGATTTTGAATACTACTGAAATGGCCGATATGAATTTTATGAATTGTCATACTAATACCTTACTTTGGAAGCTAGGCGCAGCTCCACCTAGAGATATATCAGATAGAGTGGACGTTTTTCAATCGAGTCTTCAAATTATTTCTCAAAATGCAGAATTTTTAGGAAATATTCATTCACAGAGAAATCCAATTTCCAAATTTTCATAACAATCATCCATGGGCCGAAGATACCCCACATGCAGTTCTAGGAGGTCGGTAACAATATACATTTTTTCTTCACTTGAAAATGTTCTACTATCTACTCGACCACGAATGTATTGTTTATGCGCACGTTGGTGCATGCGATTGCCCATTTTAGCATAACTACACGTCATTACTTGGACGATGCGTATCCAAATCGTTGGTTAGGCCAAGCAGGACCTCAACCTTGGCCTCCTTGATCTCCAGACCCAAACCTCACAAATTTTCGCATCTAGGACCAACTAAAGTCCTTGATTTATAGGACCCAGCATTAAATATTTGAATGAGTTGGGGAGTCACATCATTGCAGGCTGCGAGACAATCCATAAAACACTTATTTCAACGTTTGCGCCAATCTATATAATACGAAGACTTGATTCCTGATTAATAGTTCAATGTCTGTTCCCTTTGATTTTGTTGTCTTTTTCTTTGTTCATACTTCAATTGACGATTCTTTTCAGAGTATTGATTAGGAAAAACGATATTGTTATACAGCAGCTACATGAAACCATTTCCAAAGCGAGCGAAGCCCTTAACGACTGCAAAGCCAATTTGGAATCCCTACAGGCCAAAGAAAAATTACTTGAAAAAGCATTCAGGAGAGATTTTCAAGAGGCCTCTCCCGTAGTGCAAGAGCAAGCTATGAAATTATACAAGTGAGTATATATTTTGGATTCGATAATTACAAAAAATGTAAGAATGGAAATCACAAAGGAAAATAAACTTGTTTTTCAAAATGTGTAGTGGTTTAAAAAAAAAATCGGATAGGTATTCAAGACTCAGGAATTTTCAGGAAACGACCTAGGGCCACTTATCGGCAAATGAACACATTTGCTGGTATGTGTGAACTCTCGAGGTGTATTGTTACGCAAGAAGAGACTCCAATTCTCACCCAAGATGCTATTGAGTACATGAGAGCTGTTGATCATCTAGATCAGTTTGTTGGATTGCCTCCCACTATAGATGAACATACTCACAGTCTGATATGCAAGCACAGAAGGCTGAGACTGGAATTTGAAATCAAGGTTAGATATTTTCACGAATAGGCATTTTTTAGGGTTTTTTTAGCCTCTACTAGATGTCACAAATGGGCCTTATAGATAGCCTGCACTGTATATTGCGACGAGTGTTTTCCACTGAATAACCTTAGAAGCACAGAAACCTCAGATGCCAGTCAATGTTCGCCAGGGAACTAGTTATATTCTATCAGAGATCTGCTATTATTATGCAAAACTGGTTTTGAACTAATTATTTACTGTAGCAGTTTTCAAAGAGTTATCTGTTCCTAGATAACTTGAATTAAACTGTGTTTGGCTTCAATATAGCTCGACCAATCAATACTTTTTCATTCACTTGCAGTTGAAAGCTATCCAGACGCAGGTACAATATGGGGAAGCGACTGTTTTAGCGTTTCAGAAACGATTGAGTTTCACAAAAGAGAAGAATGCAAAATTACAAATGAAAAAGCAAACAATCAGGAGCGACTATTTATATTTGAACCATAATATTCAAATTCAGATCGTTTTACGAAGAGGTTTGGTGGAAATTCCACTCACTGGTGATCTCGGAGATTTTGCGGATGCAATTCTAGTACCCAAAGTGGAAATTGAGAATATTAACAAAAACATTAAGGTGAGAATTTTGGTAGAGTGGCGTTGTTATATACAGGTTGTTAACTAACTACGATACGTAACTTCACGAGGTGATTCGTTAGGTCATTTTAAGAAGAAAAATTAATATTCTAGAACTGGTTAAAATTTGGTACAGTCAGCCAGAGGCGTCTCAGTGTGCACCACAGCCAACCATATTGTAAAAAAAATTACGCCACTGACTCTCTTTCTCGAAATTTCGACTTGTTTCTCGAAATTACTCAAAATATTGAATCGAAATGATGAAAAAAAAATCTAGTAGCCCTCCTGCGCTTTCGTAGTTTTTAAAATGAGTTGAAGTGAATTTTTTTGTTTTTTCTCGAATACGAAGCTAAACAGGAGATCAATAAGGTATTTTCAGTTGCATAATCTAATCAGTGGCTACTTGGCAATGACATATTTTTAGTATCGATTCAGAAAAGGTGGAAGTTGTCGTGAACTCCTTTTCTCCGACTCGAAGAAATTCACTTCCTTTTTAAGCTCAATTCATGGTGACGTAGGTTTCTTCCAAACTTTTCTGAGAGAGTAGCAGCGTTCATAAATATCACCAAAAAGATTTAACTATTCTGATGGGATGGAGAAATGAAGGCAGCCGTTACAGATCTGAGTGCCTTTCTACAGCTCCTAAATTAACCTGTCACGACTCCAGTCATTTATCGTTCGGAATTGTACTAGTCAAGAAGTCCTGGGGGCTGTATCAGTGCAGAAATTTGAGGATGTAGAAAAAGTCATTGCTTGTGCTAGTCGGACACAGTGGCGCACCCAGGATTTCAGTTTGGGGGGGGGGGGGCTGAACATACAATTCATCAGAACTTTTTTTTTTTCGCCATCCGAGTGTTATAAATAACAGTAGTAATTAGTGGCTTGGGGGTGGGGGCTGCGGCCCCAAAGCCCCCCTCCACGGATGCGCCAATGGGCAGGATAGTGAATCTTTTTTGTTATACAAAAATTCAAATATCTCGAAAACCATAAGAGATAAAAGAAAGCTGATTATGTTTCTGGATTCTGCTTGTCAAGGTACTCCCCTGTGTGCATTTTGAATAAAAATATATTTTCCGTCAACAGCAAAAAATTTCCAAAGCCTTGTTTCTTGAAACTATCAAAAAATAAAGTTCTTCCTAGACCAGCTAAATTCGGTGTGTCGGCTTTTGAGGCTATTATTTACTGCGAAATAGCATTCTAATTATAAAAGTTAATATTTAGTTTTTTCACAAAACTTGGCAAAACTTTAATCTGATTCAGTATCGACAAGCTTTGGCAGTCAACTTCGGCTACTGTCCAAGAGATGGCAGGACAGTGAAGAAAAAATCTTTTTTGCGATACAAAAATCTAAATATCTCAAAAACTATAAGAGAAAAACGAAAACTGAATATTTCCGGATTCTGCCCGTCAAGGTCCCCCCCTGTGTGCATTTTGGAGCAAATTATAAAAATTTTCCAAAGGGATTAACCTTGTTTCGTGAAACGATCAAAAAATAAAGTTCTTCCTAGAGCAACCAAATTCGGTGTGCAGGATTTCTGAGCTATTATCTACTGCGAAATAGCATTAGATCTAATTATAAAAGTTATTATTTAGTTATTTCACAAAACTTGGCAAAATTTCAATCTGATTCAGTATCGACACGCGGAGGAAGTCAACTTCGGCTACTGTCCAAGAGATGGCAGGACAGTGAAGAAAAAAATCTTTTTTGCGATACAAAAATCTAAATATCTCAAAAACTATAAGAGAAAAACGAAAACTGAATATTTCCGGATTCTGCCCGTCAAGGTCCCCCCCTGTGTGCATTTTGGAGCAAATTATAAAAATTTTCCAAAGGGATTAACCTTGTTTCGTGAAACGATCAAAAAATAAAGTTCTTCCTAGAGCAACCAAATTCGGTGTGCAGGATTTCTGAGCTATTATCTACTGCGAAATAGCATTAGATCTAATTATAAAAATTATCATTTAGTTATTTCACAAAACTTGGCAAAATTTCAATTTGATTCAGTATCGACACGCGGAAGAAGTCAACTTCGGCTACTGTCGAAGAGATGGCAGGACACTGAAAAAATTTTTTTTTTGTGATACAAAAATTAAAAAATCTCGAGAACAATAAGAGATGAAAGAAAACTGATAACTTTTCTGGATTCTGCTCGTCAAGGTCCTCCCCTGTGTGCATTTTGAAGCAAATCTATTTTCCATTTTCAGCAAAAAAATTTCCAAAGGGTTAACCCTATTTCGTGAAACGATCAAAAAATAAAGTTTTTCCTAGAGCAGCCAAATTCGTTGTGCAGGATTTCTAAGCTATTATCTACTGCGAAATACCATTAGATCTAATTATAAAAATTATTATTTAGTTATTTCACAAAACTTGGCAAAATTTCAATTTGATTCAGTATCGACACGCGGAAGAAGTCAACTTCGGCTACTGTCGAAGAGATGGCAGGACACTGAAAAAATTTTTTTTTTGCGATACAAAAATTAAAAAATCTCGAGAACAATAAGAGATGAAAGAAAACTGATAACTTTTCTGGATTCTGCTCGTCAAGGTCCTCCCCTGTGTGCATTTTGAAGCAAATCTATTTTCCATTTTCAGCAAAAAAATTTCCAAAGGGTTAACCCTATTTCGTGAAACGATCAAAAAATAAAGTTTTTCCTAGAGCAGCCAAATTCGTTGTGCAGGATTTCTAAGCTATTATCTACTGCGAAATACCATTAGATCTAATTATAAAAATTATTATTTAGTTATTTCACAAAACTTGGCAAAATTTCAATTTGATTCAGTATCGACACGCGGAAGAAGTCAACTTCGGCTACTGTCGAAGAGATGGCAGGACACTGAAAAAAATTTTTTTTTGCGATACAAAAATTAAAAAATCTCGAGAACAATAAGAGATGAAAGAAAACTGATAACTTTTCTGGATTCTGCTCGTCAAGGTCCTCCCCTGTGTGCATTTTGAAGCAAATCTATTTTCCATTTTCAGCAAAAAAATTTCCAAAGGGTTAACCCTATTTCGTGAAACGATCAAAAAATAAAGTTTTTCCTAGAGCAGCCAAATTCGTTGTGCAGGATTTCTAAGCTATTATCTACTGCGAAATACCATTAGATCTAATTATAAAAATTATTATTTAGTTATTTCACAAAACTTGGCAAAATTTCAATTTGATTCAGTATCGACACGCGGAAGAAGTCAACTTCGGCTACTGTCGAAGAGATGGCAGGACACTGAAAAAAATTTTTTTTTGCGATACAAAAATTAAAAAATCTCGAGAACAATAAGAGATGAAAGAAAACTGATAACTTTTCTGGATTCTGCTCGTCAAGGTCCTCCCCTGTGTGCATTTTGAAGCAAATCTATTTTCCATTTTCAGCAAAAAAATTTCCAAAGGGTTAACCCTATTTCGTGAAACGATCAAAAAATAAAGTTTTTCCTAGAGCAGCCAAATTCGTTGTGCAGGATTTCTAAGCTATTATCTACTGCGAAATAGCATTAGATCTAATTATAAAAATTATTATTTAGTTATTTCACAAAACTTGGCAAAATTTCAATCTGATTCAGTATCGACACGCGGTGGAACTCAACTTCGGCAACTGTCCAAGAGGTGGCAGGACAGTGGAAAATCTTTTTTTTTCATTACAAAAATTCAAAAATCTCAAAAACAATGAGAGATATAAGAAAACTGATAACGTTTCTGTATTCTGCTCGTCAAGGTCCTGCCCTGTGTGCACTTTGAAGCTGTTTTTCATTTTCAGCAAAAAAAATTCCAAAGGGATTAACCTTGTTTCGTGAAACGATCAAAAAATAAAGTTCTTCCTAGAGCAGCCGAATTCAGTGTGAGGGCTTTCGAAGCTATTATCTACTGCGGAATAGCATTATTTGTAATTATAAAAATTATTATTTAGTTATTTCACAAAACTTGGTAAAATTTCAATCCGATTCAGTCACGACACGCGGTGGAAGTCAACTTCGGCTAGTGTCCAAGAGATGGCAGGGCACTGAAAAATTTTTTTTTTGCGATACAAAAATTCAAAAATCTCGAGAACAATGAGAAATAAAAGAAAACTGATAACGTTCCTGGATTCTGCCCGTCAAGGTCCTCCCCTGTGTGCATTTTGAAGCAAATCTATTTTCCATTTTCAGCAAAAAATTTCCAAAGGTTTCGTGAAACGATAAAAAATAAAGTTCTTCCTAGAGCAGCCGAATTCGGTGTGAGGGCTTTCGAAGCTATTACCTACTGCGGAATAGCATTATTTATAATTATAAAAATTATTATTTAGTTATTTCACAAAACTTGGTAAAATTTCAATCGGATTTAGTCACGACACGCGACTACTGTCCAAGAGATGGCAGGACACTGAAAAATATTTTTTTTTGCGATACAATAATTCAAAAATCTCGAGAACAATGAGAGATAAAAGAAAACTGATAAGTTCCTGGATTCTGCCCGTCAAGGTCCTCTCCTGTGTTCTTTTTGAAGCAAATCTACTTTCCATTTTCAGCAAAAAATTTCCAAAAGGATTAATTAACCTGGTTTCGTGAAATGATCAAAAGATAAAGTTCTTCCTAGAGCAGCCAAATTCGGTTGGCAGGATTTCTAAGCTATTATCTACTGCGAAATAGCATTAGATCTAATTATAAAAATTAATATTCAGTTTTTTCACAAAACTTGGCAAAATTTCGATCTGATTCAGTATCGACACGCGGAGGAAGTCAACTTCGGCTACTGTCCAAGAGATGGCAGGACACTGAACAAAAATCTTTTTTGCGAGACAAAAATAAGATATCTCAAAAACTATAAGAGATAAAAAGATAACTGGTTAGTTATCTGGATTTTGGCTCGTCAAGCAATGTATGCATTTTGAAGCAAATCTATTTTCCATTTCCAGCAAAAAACATTCCAAAGAGGCGTGAAACGATCAAAAAATAAAGTTCTTCCTAGAGCAGCAAAATTCGGTGTGTAGGCTTTTGAAGCTATTATCTACTGTAAAATAGCATTAGTCCTAATTATAAAAATGAATATTGTTTTTTTCACAAAACTTGCAAAATTTCAATCTGATTCAGTATCGACACGAGGTGGAAGTCAACCTCGGCTACTGTCCGAGAAATGGCAGGGGGCCCAGTGGCGCAGCCAGGATTTTTTTTTTCGTCATTCGAGTGTTGGGCTGCAGCCCAGAGTTAGAGCAAGAGGCGATCATTTCATCTAATGGAAAAATAAGTCTTTATCTGAAAGGGGTTTCATTTCAAGTGCATGAAAACAATAAGTCTTGTTAATCTTGATGACTAAAATTGATTTTTCAGTTAGCAGGAGAACAAAAATTACAGACCATGATGCAAAATATGGCATTCAGGCGAAAGATAATGGAAACTGAATGGATACATAAAAAGTACAGGTTACAAATAAATGACCTCATCGAACAAATTCGTGATGTAGAGAACGTCAGGGTGAGTTTCAGTAATGAAACCTTTGTGAGACAATTAATGGCTGAATATGTATCAAATTAGTTTGTTGGGTCACTCATGTAATTTTATTTATTCATACGAATGGTTGAATATTTTTTCATTTTTTCAGTTCACCCGAGAAATGCAAATGTACGCGAAAAACAAAAATCGTGGCCACAAAGCAGAAATGGATACCTTCGAGCAAGAGGTCGAGGTGATAAGTGCAGCATTCGAGAACAACATCAGGTCCAGAAAAGAAAAATTGCGAAAAATACAGAAACAAATACAATCCTACAAGGACCACAACGTCGCTTTGGATAACACAATACGCGAGAAAAATGTAGACGTTTGTCATTTGAAGCTACAAAAAGACCTCGAACTGGACTGTAGGGAAAATGCCGTTCTGAAATCGAGGTAAGTGTAAATGTGGTGGCAGTGAAAACGAAGTGATAAGAGTTTATCAACACTTTCGAAATTGCATGACGAAAAGCAGATGTATATTTTTCAAACCTACAGAATATCAGAAGAAATTGATTGAAAGGGTCCCTAGGATAGGAAAAAGTTCTCTTCATCTGTGGAAGTTTCTCTATAAAAAAAGAATGTTTGAAGTAGCGCAGTGGCGCTACTTCCATATCGAATATGAGTTTCGAGTAATCTCTACACTCAATGACACTAAGGTAAAAAACTATTCAAATTTCCACAAAATGTATTGTCTTTGCGACATGTTTCGATACACAAGCGAATGTAGTACTATTCTTCATTGAAATTACTCAAATACCTTTCTTACCCATTAACATAATTAGGGACTACCTATAATTATCGCTAATACATAGACTCATACAACTTATAAAATTGACATAACAATGAATCTACCTGGAAATCTCAAAACACAACTACCGCTCAATCCAAAACTCTACACTTTCTAATTACTTACGGGAAATAAACAATTGATAATATTCTTTTTACAGAATGGATGCTTTGCTGAAAAGAAGTTCTCTAGTTCAGGCAATTCAGCGAAATCATAACGAAATACTTGTCCTACAAACTGAGTTAGAGCTCCTCAGGTTAAGAACGTATCCCACGTTTAAGTACAAATTGATAAATTCGAGTGAGTAATTAATGTGAGTTTAAATAAATATTTTTTGAAGTATATCATTGCTTTCTTGGTTTCTACTACGAAAACTGCAATATTGAGTCACTATTTTCACTCGGGTTTGAAGGCCGTCGATTAGTTACCTTTTCAATAACTATGGTTGATACCTTTCTACATGCTCTCTCAATGTAGAAATTATACGTGTGTTTGTGGATCTCTATGGCCTCTTGTACAAGTCGGCTATAATATCCCTGCTTAGGGGCAAAAAGTTTAACGTCCTTGAACAGAATCCTATAGTTACACCTTTCCGCCAGTTCATGGTAAACGATGGATCCCCGCTGCTGTCTTCTGTCAACCTGTGACTATGCTGTATCTTCTTGGTATGATTGAGGACCGTTTTTATGTTGTGTTTCCTCAACAATTTTCCAATTCAGTTTGTGACCTTAAAAAACTCTTGGGGCAATACAAACATAAAAACGGTCTTCAAGCCCACCAAAAAAGTACAGCAAAGCCTCAGGTCGGCAAAAGACAAACGAGAACCACTATTAGCAGCGGGGTATACAGCATAAAGGTGTACATGGGACCCACAAAAAGATTCATGGGAACAGGACTGAAGGAGCATCAGAGGAACTGCAGATTAGGTCAAACGGATAAGTCGGTAGTGGCAGAACACGCGCTCAGTGAAGGAAGCAACAGGATTCTGTTTGATGATGTAAAACTTTTTGCACCCAACCAGGGATACCATTATCGACTTGTACGGGAGGCAATAGAGATCCACAAACACACCGAGAATCTCAACAGAAGAGAGAAGCTGTGAACCTCAACCGAATATGGAATTCCATTCTCAGAAATTCTAAATTAGCAAAGGAAAACTATGACATTGAGAGAGCAAAAAGGGATCAACTAATGGTATTGAATAGGTAACTAATCCAGATAACTAATAGAACGTGTCTATTGTACACACTAACCTCCAGTAAAAAATTCTCAAAATAACAATGAAAATCATATCAAAATGCGTTGCGTGTTTCGGAAGAAGTGAGCGGGGAAAAAGAAATGATGACAAACGCTGATAGTGACTTTGTTTTATAATATAAGAGATGAGAAATAATTACATACACTCTTATGAAACTCTTAGAATACTTTTTTCAACAATAATCATTTCACGTAATTTTGGAAACGTAAATTGAAAATGGAGATGAAAAAAAATGAAACACAACCTTGAAATATGAGATTCAGAAATAATTAAACGAGAAACGGAAAAAATCAATCATTTTATTATAGAAGTTGAAGACGGATGCTTTTTCGAGAATCTCAACTCATTTCTACTGAT
Source organism: Chrysolina haemoptera (assembly GCA_958298965.1). Lineage (NCBI taxonomy): Eukaryota > Metazoa > Arthropoda > Insecta > Coleoptera > Chrysomelidae > Chrysolina > Chrysolina haemoptera. The sequence goes on along the minus strand of OY282602.1, from coordinate 255,064 downwards.
TCAGGGGATGCATTTCGGTCGTTTCCAGACTTGACAAGCAGTATCGGTTCAATTTCTCGCTGTCTCCTCGTGCGCCTGAAAGAGCTCCCTAGCTCCTGAAAAAATGTACGTCCGAAAGTTTGTTTCAGTTTCTTACTCAAACTGTGTACATAAAGGGCAAATTCCAGTATTGAACAGACCAACGCTAGTATTGTACCAAAAAGTGTAATCCAAAGCAGTCCAGTTACATGGTGAAGTTCTATGGGTCCAGCTTCCGTCTCAGAATTATCCTGAAAAATATATGAATTAAAATAAAAAAAATGATTGTTACAGTAAAAATACATCTTGGGTACGTCTATGCCATTTCTGGGGACCATCGTTTGCAATAAATGTTATAGTGTCACCCGTATGACCTCGATCCTCAATAACTGAATTTTTTAATGGCGCTCCATGGCAAGAAATACATGGAAGATTCCTTAGTGTCAAAAAGTTGGACCCGTGGTCACTCATAATCGGAAGTCATGAACTGTACAATCCAATAATCCTATAATATATCAGTTTTCCATAAGAAATGTGTGGGGTCTATCATCCACTCCATATGAGAAGGAAAATATTCATTGAAGAATGCAAAATAGTGTTTCACTCCGCAATTGAATTTGGTATAACTTTCCTTAATCAGTGGATTGAACTTCGTAGGTCGACTGAGTAGCCTGTTCGCTCAACAGATTTGAGCTCCATAGACTTCCTTGTGTGCGGTTATCCCAAATATTAATTTTTATCACTTGACTGAAAAATCTTTTATATTTGCGGCAGACTAATAGACTAATGCATGAATGAGCCTTCAACTGACTCGCAACATTTCACAATTTGATTGAGTTCTGTAATAGACTGTTCTGTTGCCGAAAAGCCAAGGGTGAATTTTTGAACTTCATTTGTTATTACTTTTTTGGGAAAATTAATTTATTTCAGAGTTGTTTTTTTTTTAAATTTCAGTCGTTAACCTATATAGATAGCTTCAGAATAGATCACTGTACACCCATTACACTAACATCAATCACTTATACTTACTTCACATGTTTCTTCGACATTTTTCTCTTCCCACCACTTCCTTTTGATTCTCAAAATATCACCGGACGTGTGTAGCTTCAAGATAGCCTTGTTCAGGGGGATCAGTATGGGTGAACCTGCAAAATAGTATATTTATGTTAGTGTATATAGGAAAAAAAAGTGTATTCCTAAAGGGAGTGGGGCGTAGCAAGAATAAAGCTGGTACAGGGTGAACCAAATTTGAGAAACTCCATAAGGATCTGTAAAACAACAAAACTTCAGACTTGTGTGAGAAGAAGAAGTTCAAAATATTTGCCGAAGTGATCACAAAAATTAAATGAGAACTTCGACAATAAATATTCTTCTCTCGACTAATCTTACAATCAGGTCAATTTTGTTTCTCATTAACAAGATTGTTATCATAGCAAGACAATTTTCAGAGCAAAATATATCTCAATTTTGTAGAAGGCTTGAAAAATATCGGCGGGAGATGATGCTGCCAATAAAGCAATGTAGATATCAAGCCTTCAACAAAATTTTGATATATTTTGCTCTGAAAATTGTCTTGCTAATTGTCTTGTTAATGAGAAACAGAATTGACCCGATTATAGGATATTGTGACGGAAAACAAAGTTATTACAGTACATAATTCCATTCGAGACACTATGGATAATTATAGAAATTTTGGGATTTTGATTATCTTTCTTGATATTGATACTGAAATTAGAATCATACTGAGAGCACCTTCGCCAAAACCTTTCTATGTATTCTTTGTTGGTGTCATCAAAACAGAAATTTGAAGTTTCGTTCTTCCGCAACCACAATCAACTTTGTTTTCACTGGATGAAAAGTTTGTAAAACTCTATACAATTTTGAAAAGTTATCGTATGATTGAAAGATCCGCTAGAGGGCCCAAAAATGAATAATTCAAAATTATTGAGTTACAACTGCTGGATATTGAATAAGATGAAAGATTGCCAGATCTACTGAGTCTCGGAGGTGTCGATAAATCTTTTTGAAGTGAATCACTAGGCGTTATAGCATACTCATCGAGAAAAGCAATGTTCTGTTTTTTCGACTTCACAGGAAATGAAATTTTCCTACGATTCATGAACAAATCAACCAAGTGACGAGAAGCAGGAATGGCTCCGAGTACTGATGCTGCATTTCCCCTCTGAATTGCAATACTTATTCGTTGAAACAAAAATGAAGTAGCTCTATTGACATCAGTCACTTCAGTTATACGTCTTCCTATTTCTTTGATAATTTTTACGCCTGAGGACCCAACACTCCCAAATTTTCTATTGCTACAGGATAGCGTATAGATCTTTTGAGTTTTTATATTTGAGGATGCTGTTCTCTCAGTTTACTACAGCTGCATCAGAGCAATTGGAAGTTGTTATAGATACTGTAGGTAGCCTTTAGCAACGAGCGATTACACAAGAATAATGGAATATAACAGGTTTATGAAAATGTATATTTTCTTCAACATCTATCATAATATAATGGCAACTGCTGTCCCCTATCTACAGGGATATGCACAATACTATAACATGTCCCCTCAAATGAAAATAACTTTGCAACTATTCAAATCAATAAAAAAAACTGAGAATGGCAAATAAAAATAAACTATGAAATTATTAATTCATTTCAAAATCTGCGAATCTTGAAGGTAACTTAGCTTAACTTAGCTCCTTGCTAAAGGCTACCTTCAGTATCTGTAACAGAAGTGGCAACCACATGTGATGCAGCAACCGTGTTCACGCACGTAAAATCTACTAATTTCATTGAACGGTATGAACATCATGCCTATTGATTGAATTGAATATAGTACAGTGCCTGAGGAGCAAGAGTATTACACATGGTTGTGCGAATTTGAGAACAGTTTTGCACATAAGAGGTAATGAAATAGAATGTGTTACCTTTTCTAACAGCTATTCCAAATCCCTTATTATCCAACAGGCCGCCGTAACTAGACAAATTGCAATGTCTTTTGACAGCGTACTCGATGGTAGCGGATTCCATGAAGAAAGCATAATTTTCCTTCTCAGCTCTTTCAACGCCATCATCGGTTGATACCGTCATATCTTCTGGATGTTCTTCCATATAGGAGGAAATTTCTTTGTATACATCAGACGAAGAATACTGAAAGGTTTCGAAAATAATTATGAATTTTTGTTGAAAACATGAGCAGGAAGAGTATTCACTCCCAATAGCCAGGGTTTTACAATTTTATTGCCTATAACCGATAAATGTCTTGAATTAACATTATGTAATCTTACTTTGAAGAACATTCGTGTTGCTCCCCCTTCAAGAGCACCAAACTTGATACCATATTCTTCTGCTCTCTCTGCTAACTCGTTAACATCGTTGAAAAGTATTTCTTTGTCTGTGATAGAGCTTCTAGATATTGAGAAGGCAATGTACATTGCTAGCGTGAAGAAACATATCGTCCACCAACATGCAGAAACTATTTTGGAAGATAGTGAACTGAAATATAGAAAAAGTTAGGTTTGAAATATCGAAAACTGATATAGTCATGTGGGATTCAAGAAACAATTGATTTTTGGACTGAATCGTACCCGGCATATTACTTAAATTATATTATTATTATCCAATATTTTTAAAATTCATATTTCAAACAGAGAATCATCACGAAAAAAAAAACATTTTTGTCGTCTCAATTAAACCGAAATTATGATATTTTATTGAAACATAACTTGTTGATTGGGTGCTGAAAAAAAACAAAAAACATTTTTTTTTACTGTCTCGTTCATGCCTTATTATCATTAATAAGATTTGATTTGGACATGTAACTGATTTTCCTCGATGGATATCATAAATTATATTTTCCGAAAAAATAACTTCTACTACTTTCGGTTTTTGATTTTGTATATCTAACGGTATAATATGGTCTCACCTCATCCGCACATTGGCGTTCTGCCTGAATAAGCTTCCTGCTCCAAACCATACAGAGTTGGATAATGACAGCTGATTAACCAGATACATTTTATTGGGTCGTTGATACCACTCACTTGGAGATAGCCTACCAATGATGAACAATGTTAGAACTAGTACTAAGTAGGATAACCCTAACGCTTGCCAAACAGCTGCTGAAAAAGGCTCTGCGAAGTACAGAAACTTAGCTGGTGTTAAGAATGGCTTGTGGAAGAGAATGCTTATTCCTGAAAAAAAAAAATGTATATATATATATATATACAAAGGAGAAAATTATTGGGTAAACACTCCTAATGCAACCGTAGACGGATCCGTTTCGGACTCATTAGACCTCTTCAGTACGGTATAGCCAAGTGTAAAGTTGTGCAACACTTGAACTCAAGATCACACAAATATAGGAGCCAACCATAGGAGCCAGCAACACATTTGTGGTTAAAGTCAGAACACCTCATGTTTACAAAATGAGAAGAAAGAAATGTATTCGATGAAAAAAAAACTCTTGTGTTTTTACTGTTGATAAAAATACAAACACGATATACGTTATCGAAAAATCAAACTTCATTCATTAAACATTAACGTATATAGTAGTTGTCAATGGACAATTTAACATACAAAACAACTGGACATTTCAATGGAACAATCTGGAGGACACGGGTAATCTCGTAGGATGATTTTATTTGTATCCACACACGCAGTGGGTATTCGTTGTGCAATGGGTGAACAATAAAGACGAACTGAGGACCAGTGAATATACACCATCAGCGATTTTGCACGCGAAGATCGTAATATATTGCAAAACTGTAATGCCTCCGTTTCCATGACACCCACGTTATACGGAAGCACGATTGTCTTTCTACTCAGATTGTTCCCAAAACTCCAATAATGCAGTGTATATAAGAAAAACTGCCTCCTGTTGAAGAAAGTGGCTATTCAATGGTATCATTGAAATGAACAAACCTGTACTCATAAACGGCTGCGTGAACTCCACAGGATCCAATCTGTCCTGAGTTATTGTCAAATCAGAAATAGCCATATCAGCTCCCTGTAAATTGAATATTAAATTAGCAGCTAGAAGGTGTATTATTTAGTATTCTATATAATATTATCTCACATAAATTATTGTACTCGGGAGTTGATTGGTATTCTACAAGTGTAAGTGGAAGAACAAAATTCGAGTACTTATAACAAAACAAATATAAATAAAAAATAAAAGTGTTAACTCACATGTGGGCATGGACAAAGAAATTGAATCTGAGATTGAACTTATAATATATGAGAATATTTCTCAGAAACATAAACATAAAAATCATCTTATTTAAGTTGTAATAATTGCAATTGTATTGGACCTACCATTTCGATTATATCTCCAATCATTCCCGTCCATTTTCCTGATGCCGCATCAAAAACACCATGCTGGTTGTCCTCTCTAACTTTGAAAGTGTATTCAAATCCTTCTATTTTAGCGATCTCTTCAATCAAGTCTATAGCAAAACCCTCATATTTATAATTGCCCACCAAACGCTCAGGGGATTCTTTCAACATAGCATATGGCCTTGTCTGAAAAACGATCCTTGTTTGAAATCGAATCTGGCAAGGTCAATTGAATATTACCAACGCTATCAGAACAACAAAATTTTTGTTCATCATGCTCTCTTCACTGTCTTCCAAATTTAACGCTCTTATATCAATATTCATGTCAACCCCTGATGAGGTGTTCCAACTCCCTCTGTCCACCAATCTTCCATCTAGTAGTTGGAAAATTGTCAATTGAAAAGTTCTGCGGAAACCATCATTACCGAATTCTATAGTACCGGTAAGGCCTTTGTATGTACTCTGAAAATGAAAAAAGGATTATCAAAATGATGTGGTAGTCATGGCCCTGTCATCGTTATAAGACCCCATAGGCTGGGAGCTGAAACACAAACTTCAGTCGCTATTTTCCAAAAGGGGAACATTCCCATGAAATTTGAAAAATGAAAATGTGATTTATTTGTAATATCTAACAGAAAACAACCACTTCCCCGGCACAACCCACGCTGGACATTGAACTACATCAGTCTGATAGATATTTTAAAAAGACTCTAACTGAAAAGAAAAAAAATCTGAAAGTGAAAATTCGCATTTTCATTCAGATAATTGATTTTTTTAATTTTCCCTAGTTTTCATTGAAAAAAATCATCAAATAAATTTATTTGATTAATGGAAAAATTAAAACGAGTTGATGGGCAAGAAAAGCAGCGGTATTCACGTGTTCCAGACTGGGTAGATATTTTCCTAGGAGGTTGTCACGAAGGTTTCTTCACCGTTCTTCACGGTAACGTTGGTTCTTCCTTTGAACTCAAGGGTTCTCTAATAGAAGCCACGAACGTGCAGGTGGTTTTCTTTGTATTTGTCTTTCATCATCGATGTTGATCTAACTGTACTCACCGACTTCATGACGTTGATTATGCTGAGACCATGTTCCCAGTTATCTGGCCTGCTACATTCCAGAGCTTGACTCCCGGTGATTCCTGCTGTATTTAGAGCATCTGAGAATACATGAACAGCATCGATGATTGAAGCTGTTTCTGAGTCTAACTCGGGATAGTCGTGAAGCGCGTTCGATCCGCAATCCTCGTTGAAAGTAATTTTGTACAGATGACACAGCTCTTTACTAACCCGTATTGATAGATCGTCTTCAGGTTTCACGATATGAACCTGTAAGAAGTACAATTTCCACTATGATTCGAATTTGTTGTGAGTTATAGCTAACTTGAGAATGGTTCAATGAGCCAAAACCGGTCGTAACAAATAAAAGTCATGGTAGGAATTAGACAAAAGTTATTTTTCCTCTATCCTATATTGAACATGAATTACCACAAAATAAAATGATCATCAATCGAACAATCAATTCACAATTTGTGAACTTCACATGCGTTAGTGTATGTGAGCTGAAGGGAAAAGGCTCATTCATCTTTCTCTGATAATTATGTTCCTTGTGACAGTGCGATTTTGTCCACCTTTTCGCACTTATTCCAATATGGAAAATGTCACTTTTCCACACTACTGTGAAAATATCCACTTTCCTGCACTAAAGCGGGATAGTAATATATTTCGACAAATAGTTTATAACATATCAATTATGGAAAATGATATATTTCTCACGAGCAAACGTTTTTGTGGAAATGCATTTTCCAACGAGTTATGTAAACTATTTTTCATATGACCATAAATATTCAAATTATGTGAATTATGAGTGTTTGAATATGAAATATGAGTGGGTAATTCTCTTCTACTCAAAGAAAAATATAAATAATGATATACAAAAATTGGGAATCAGTTCTCGATTATGAAAGGAAGATCATTGTCTCAGGCACAGAAGTGGCCTTAATTTTATGGATTCAACAAGCCGAGTGATGTTTCCTTCTCATTTTCATTTTCAACCATCTCAAAGATTTGATATTCACGGAAAAGTGATCCTGTCTTGACAGGTTGAAAATGAACCTGATGCAGCAATTTTGCACCTTCTATTTTGAATTTTTCGACAATAATTCTAGTCCAAACAAGGTCCAAACACGCCATCACCGTAAATAAAGCAATGCAGATTTCTTTATTTACACAATAGGTTTTCTTCAAAAAATTGTTTACATGTAACCTGAAATTCAGTTTTTGGTACTAAACAAAACCCAAGGTTTATACTTCGCTTTGGAGTTTGGAGTTCTAGGCTTGGTCCCTTGACCATGATTGGTAAGGTGCCCATCCATGATCATTTGTTTATTATTATCACTCCCGGAAATGATTGCATACGATTTGGTAGTATTAGAAAAATTCCCATAGTACAAATCTTTGATTGATGACATTAACTTAAGCGACAGTGTAAACAGTGCCTTGGAATAATTCAGTAAAACGAGAGCAGTGACTTTGCCTATGTCATCAGTATTCGCAATTCATAATTCATGCCTTGATGAGCGAGCGATTTTAAAATATGTCTGCACTGATGCCTTTCACTTTCTTGTTGCCACAGAGAAATGAGCTACTTGCATAGGTGGTCGTAGGAAAATACATTCTCCAAACGTTCCAACTGCAACTATGGCAGTCACCTTCAGTGGCCTGCACGAAATACTATTCTTGATGTATCAACTGAAACTGAAGCTCTCGTTTCTGGTACGCCATTTATGACGTTTCGGCGTCCACTTTCTGCATGGCGAACCTCGAGGAATGTTGTTGTTAACATTTTCTGGTAAAGAAACTAGCAATGAAATGGACGAATGATGTTCACACTCACCCCTGTTATGGTGGCATCACTGTGCATGAAGGGAGTTAGATCCCCGGTGTGAGCTTTAGTGTGGGCGTCCAGGTTCGGTAGAAAAAAATTGTAATCCGTCGTCAACATTCCCACTTGCTGGATTTGGGCCAATAGTTCCGTCAGGTCTTGAATGGGACAATCCAACACGAAATTTTTCTGGCCAGATTTCATAACTTCTTGGAGGATTGGTCTGAAACAGTAAAGCAAGTATGAAGAAGGGTAAGAATATTTTACCGATCGAAAACAATTGTTTGGGAAGGAGCGTAGCGACGACTCCAATTATGGTCTGATATCGGTAGTGCTTAACGTACATGATACTTATAGCGTGTTTTGCACGACTCTAACATCATTTTTTCTCTTTATTGAAACATATCAATTTCCAGCTGATAACTGGAAAGTCAAAAGTGACAATCATATTAAAAGTGGCATAAGGTAAGTCAATTACTTACGTCGCCTTTGGCCTAGCAACCAGTAAACAAAACTTAACGTGTTGATAACAGAAAACTGGATCGTGCAAATAAACTAACAACCGAAAAAAATTTTTTGGAAACGTTATTATTCCTTCGAGGAAACTAGAAAATCGGTTTTTCAAGTTCTGATTCCCACGAGAAGGCAAATCCTCTAGATAGATAGATAGATAGATAGATACGTTTATTTATCCTCAAAAATAATTTGCATGACATAGGATAGGTCAATATAAATATCGAAAATGGATGTTTGGAACCTTTGGTGTGAATACAATTCAAGAAATAGAAGCTGCCCAAAACCCCAAAACACCAAAACTACGTCACCTTCGCTCGACGCACGTTTCGCTAGCAAAGTTAGCATTCTCAAGAGCTATACATAGTACATAGTAAGCGTATATAAGCTCTTGAAAATATAACTTCGTTATCGAGCGAAAGTGGTGTTTTGGGTAGCTTCTATTTCTTGAAACAATATAAATAGGCTAATATAAATGTAAATAGGTCAATATAGGGTGACCCAGGGTTGAACCGCCAAACGTTCAGTATCGATTATATAGGTGAAAATAAGATATTTTCTTCATATAAGCATACGTCCCAACTTGCTTCGTTTTCAAAATACCACAGTTTTTAGGAAAATTAATTTTTATTTAATCTAAGTAGGTTCATTAAAATAATCCTTTTATTACAAATGAGCACGCCAAGTTTTATCAAATTTAGCCAAAAGGTTTTTGAGTAATGAATAAAAAACTGATTTTTTCTAAAAGAAATTGACACCCTGTATCTCCAAAACGAAGCAATTTCGGACACATGCTTATACGAAGACAACATCTTATTTTCATCTGAAAAATCGATAATGAGCGTTTGGCGGTTTAACCCTGGGTCACCCTGTATATATATAAATAAATAAGACTATTGTTCAAAGAACATCGTGAGAGCCGTGGGAAAGTAGGTAGGTAGTTAGTGGCATTTGTTCGGTCTAAATGTTCAAGCCATGGTCGAAATGGATTCCCAGTAATTTCACAGGGTCTTTATCAGCATTATTGATCGCAAAGTTAATAACTTGTATATGAGATCATTAGGTTTGGGAATTACTATTCTTCCACCATTCATCAGTCTTGTGTTCATTTTATAATTTTTTATTGTCGGACTCTATAACCAATAGAATATAATACGAAATCAATGATAGTAAGAAAATTGAACATCACTTCATTTACATATAATGCACACGACAGGAGCGAGTACTGTGGCACCCCTGTTCCGTTGTTCCGTAATTGAATGTATTATTTTGCCATTGAACTCCAGCTTTTCTTTCTGTGACATACGATTTAAATTATTTGAGTTGACCACCTCTTATCCAGTACTATTAGTTTTTCAACTAGTATGTTGGGAGTTACTGCCTCAAAGGCACCAAATAGATCATCAAACTTCGTAATATAGTGCTGTTCATTTTTGGAAGCATCTGATATTTTTAGGTAACTCTTTTTATAAATTGAGTATTTGAGAACATTTGAAAAATTTCAGTTATTATTAACAAAATCACGGATGGGCTCTTGTTCCCATATAATGAAATTTGGCATGAATTTTTTACTCACCTATAATTTCCATCCTGATTCGCATTAACATCCTCCATATAAACGATGATCCGTTCGTCTTTGGCTTTATTAATGAAATCGGTGATTTGTATGAGGTTTTCGAAATCTGTGTACAAAATAGTGAACGTCTCCCATTCCAACTTCTTGAGGATTTCTAAATAGGCATCGGCCAGTCTTGTTGGACTGGGATAAAAATTGATAGTTTCTGGTGCCATCTGGGAGGGGTGCACCCATCTCGTAAGGATGTGCGGTATTTCTTTTCTGTCAGTGATGGACTGCACTATATCTAAGTTTGAGCTAGACTGAGGTCCGAAAATTCCCACCACTGGATTTCTCAGAAAAGAACAGGTTGCTTTCCGAGCGGAAAATGCGTCGTCGGGAAAAACGTGTACGTCGACTAGAGGTTGTAGTGTTATGTTGGTAACTTGTCTCTGGATATCCTGCAGTTGATTGGAATACAAAAATGCTGATTGGTGCAACTGAACATTTTCAAAAATCCCAGCTGCGTATAGAAGAAAAATGAAATTAAATGAAAATGTACTGATGAAAACAGATTGCGCGATACAATAAATAGTTCAGTTAATCTCAAGCTCTGTTCATAGTGGGAACGTCGGGCATTCCGTTGTGTTCGCGCAGGATCGTTCTTAGTAACAGCGTCAAACGGGGCGTTAAAACGGGGCGTTAACTAAGTAATCTATAGTTTACAAAATGAATTTACCTTATTATATTATCAAGTCAAAAAACAAAAGAGTTGGTATTCATCCTATAAACAGGGAAATAGATATATATATATATATATAATTTTTATTTCTGTATGATTGTAACTTAATGTTCCATAGCGTAGGTCTTGCTTGTATTTCTGCAATTAGAACCTCAACATGGTCATCCTCTACTCATTTTGAACATTGAACGCTACAAAGAATCACTTAACTGAACTGAATTTTTGATATTCTTTTTTTGTTTCTCCAATAAGTGGAGAGTCTGAGTTTAATAAAAGATCTAGTGGTAGAAATCAAACTTTAGTTATTTGTAACCATTATTGATACCATTGCCAAAAATATTAATATTTTGCAAAGCTACCAGACGTGATTTTGAAAATTAAGTTCATCTTATATTATCACTGAGGTAAATTGTTGTATCTTCCAGTTTTGCATTGTAGTGGAGGAACGGTATACTTTACTTTCTGAACCAGTCAAAACTGCTCCGACTACGACGATTTTCTTTTTGAATGGTTGGTTATTGAAAACACTCTAACCTTTGTAGTTTTGAAATATACACTCTTTTTTATATTATATTATTGTTGAAATAGCGCGATTTACGAGGCATCAATTTGTTGGGAAAGGATCATTATCTGAAAAAAAATCTGTTATTAGCGGTCTTGAACGAACTCCGAACGGAAATTCATCATTCAACGTTCGTCGTGGCCAAAAAACAAAGGACTTCAAAATATGGGAATTGGGAATTACAGGAATTATCCGCAAAAAAAAAGAATGATTGATTGACTTTGAGAGTGCAAGTTTCTATTGAAACTACAATGATGCAAGACGATTTATGAATCTTGAGTGATTTTTTTTTCATTCGGTCAGTAGAAGAGATTCCGCACATTATATCAAACTTCTGAATATTTTTCAAACATATTTCATTTTTCGATGAACCATGCTAGAATGACCATAAATAACCCACAAAATAAATTTAATAATAGAAAATAAATTATGAAATTCTGAAATATTTCTACTCACCAATCTTTAGCTTTATCTCAGTACTTGATCCACGGTGGAAAACTAAACCCACAAAAAATATTTCCCAAAACATTTTCCGGACCTGTCCTATACCTTTAACAGACTCATAACCCACTAATCCGAATTTTGAACATTTGAAATATTTTGTATATTAGTTTAGAGCAAATTAGCATTTCCTCTTTAATGTTTTTCATACGTACTATTAATAATTCTGAACGATGTGTATTTCAACAACATAATATCATTAAGGTCAAATGGTTAAACGGCTTAATTACTTGGGAGTCGGAACAAATGGCAATATCAGAAGAATACGTACTTTTTTTATTAACAAATTTCAAGGCAGTATTGTCCGGATACAAGTCGTCAATATGAAGCTCTGAAAATTATTCCGGAAAAAAGCTTGACTATGAGATGTCTAGCTAAGGAGACAGTTAGTATGGAAGTTTGGCGATAGAATTATTTATTATTCTTTTCAAAATTTCTAGTGATACGGGCCGGATTTGCAATTTGTTTTGGTAAAGACCAGCTAATCTCTGGTGACGGAAACCAAATGGTTACACGTAGTTGGTAATCAGTTGATTCAGTAACATTTTCACCAAAAAGAAAAAAGGTTCTTTTTTGGACAGAATTTAAAAGTTTCAGTATGTCTTTGGGGACTGCAACCCATGTTTGAGAGTGTTCTAGGACTGATGATTAAAGGACGCCGCACCAAATACATGGGAAAATAGCTTTCAGCTCATTTTGATAATTTTTTGGGATATTGTAGTACAAGTCACTAGAAGTTACACATGCAAGTTTAAATTAGTTTCTATGTCCAGTTTCGGGGATACAAATTTTTGAAAATCATAAAAATTGCTGTTTTACCAAAACATATAGCAAGGTTCACTCATCCAAAAGTATTACTTTTTAGATTATTACTTACAAAATAGTAGCATTGCTGGTTTGCAGAAAGTCGAATGTCATGTCAGTTAGTCGGTCCTTACAATAGAAGAAGTCACCTATTATACAGGGTGGGTCAAAAATAGTGACAATTTAGGATATTTTGCCAATCTTTATCAACGGTCCCTATGGTGAGACCGAGCATTTTTTGTTAGGAAAATACCGATTGGGATTCTTTTCTTACGACATTCGACTTTCTTCAAACCAGCAATGCTACTATTTTGTAACTAATCATCTAAAAAGTAATGCTTTTGGATGAGTGAACCTTGCTATGTTTTGGTAAAACAGCAATTTTTATGATTTTCAAAAATTCGTATCGCCGAAACTGGGCATAGAAACTATTTTAAACTTGCATGTGTAACTTCTAGTGACTTGTACTACAATATCCCCAAAAATTATCAAAATTGGCCATTTTCCCATGTATTTGGTGCGGGGTCTTTTGTGGCTTATAATTTATAACCAGTTGACGGAAAAGGAATTCATTCATTAAACAACATGGATTCAATACTATTTAATGATCAATAATTAATATACAATCAAAGAACGGGTTGGAAGATTTCCTTCTAAGTTTAAACACAATTATAAAAAAAATTCACTACATAAAAGATCAGAAAGAAACACACCACAACGTTAATTTTTTTCCTGAAACTCATTATCTGGAGGGATAACGAAACCATACGTTAAAGGAGTTTTCTGACTCATACTTCTGGACTTCCGTCTTTCCTGAGATTTTGATTTTGACATGAACGGTGACCTTGACTTCGAAATTCGCAGGGATGGGGTTTTCGACTTCGATTTGGACTTGGTTTTCTTCTTCTCGCTACTTGCATCATCGAGTTGCTGCGATTCTGATTTTGAGTTTTCTGTTATATATTTAGCAATATTGGATTTTGCGTTGCTGTTAAAGTCCAAGTATGATCTCAATTCCATCATGAAAACCTTCGTGAAAGGGATTCTAGTTCTTCTACTCACTTTGATGACATATGAAATGTGCTCGAATATCACTAGGACCAGTGCAAAAATTGTTCCATAGATGGTAACGAAAAAACACCCTTCCACATTTTGTAGAGCCAGAGGATCCGCGTCAGAAGACTCTGTGGTTCCCTTGAAGAGAAACAAAATTATCAATCATTTTTCTTCAATTGCTAAAAAAGTACACTTTTAAAATAACCTAACCTAGGTTTGGGTCAGGCACTGCATGTTTGTTATGAAATAGCATTTGACACCAGTCACTGGAGTGCAAGAGGTAAAATAAATCGGGTAAATGATGAAAATAGTAACGGAAGTAAAGCTACTCACTCCACAAGCACCTCCCCCTCTTCTTTCCTCCCACCACTTCCTCTTCAAATCATCCAGCACATGAGACATTTGTAGTTCCAATATCGCCAAACTTAGTCTCTTTCTATACGGAGAATCTAAAAATTATGGAAAAACTGATATTTCAGAAAATTATACAAAATACTATTGACTAAAAAAAGTATAAATATAAAAAACTCTATGAATATTGAACAGAAAAAACCTACTCTTTCTCATTGCTATTCCATATCCTTTCTCGTCTAGCAATCCTCCATATTGCTTCAATGTACAATGTCTTTGAGTTGCATATTCGATGGATGTTGATTCCATGAAAAACGCGTAGTCTTCATCTTCACTCTCAGCTCTAAGGACTCCTTCGTCATTTTCTTTAACATTCTCGGGATGATCTATCATGTGCTGTCCAATTTTGTGAAAAGTGGTTCCTTTTTCTGCATCCTATGAAATAAATCAACAAAAGTGATTAACCTTAACAAAACATAGACCTTATTTCGTTAAATCACATCGAAACAGGGTATTAGTTATATGACAACTACAATTATAAAAAAAAAAAAAACGAGGGTGTCGTGGAGATATAATGGTTTTCTTTGTATTTTGACTGCGATCACTTCGTGCTCATAGTGATAATCCAGACAATGGAAGTCCGCAATGAAAGTAATCAATTTACATCATTGTCCAAAACTTTCAAACAAAAAATGATCATTAGGTTATGAAATCGTATACAATGAAATAATTATTCTGGCTTTTTTGGATTTCAGGAGGAATTTTTGTGCAAGTTACAAGGTGGTGTAGTGAGAAACGCAAATCGGTATTTCTAAAATCCTGTACTGATGATTTTACAGGTATTCTGGTACACACACTCGGCTATCATTTCTTCAACCTGAATTGTTTGAACGAGCCTTCTGTCCATCATCTAATGTGCTAATGAAAACACACCAATCACAAAAAACTGACTGTATGTCGCATGACTTTAACACAAATATCGCGAATTGAAGCATTTGAGAATTGCGAAGATTACTACTTACTATAAAAAATCGCAAGGTAGCACCTCCTTCTTTTGCGCCATATTTTATGTTATGTGTGTTCTCATAAAGACTCTGGAGGTCTTTGAATAATTCTACGGGATTTTCTGTTGCCAAGAACGCAGCCAGATTGGCGGTGTAGGAAGCAGTAATTATAAGACAAAAGTACCACCACATCCCTGCAGCCATTCTCGTCGATATTGCACTTGGAGCAAGTAAAATAAATCAATATAAGACGTGTACTATCATCACAAGCAATGTTTTTTGTCATAAAGTCCTTTCATTCACTCAATATCGTATCATTCCGTCAATTTCAAATGAGAATTCGAGTCGATAAATTCATCAAACTAGCCACTGCAATTGGTTCTTCAAAATTCAACGACTGTTTATTGTACATATTCTATTTGAGATTAGTTCTAGTGAACTGGAAGTGTCAAATAATCAAATCTGTGCAATAGTACCTAGTGATTTCGTTTTTTGTTGCTCATTTACTTTGCATATTTGTATTTCCAACATTTCTCTTTTTCAATCAACATTCTATGAAGGGAGTTGAAATTTTGAGAAATACAAGTTAAAAATAGTTATTTATGGTACTTCGTAAAGCAGGTATTGTGTAAAATTTTGGTAAATGAATTCCATTCATTGATATTTCGACTAATAGCATAATGTCATTCGACAATTCATCCAAATTTGTGAACTGAAAGCAATTCTACCTCATACAAAGTTTGGCGAGGTTTGAATACTCTTTGACTGTTTCGTTACTGAAACCATTGGTCAGCAGTAGTTCACTCAGATATTCCAGGGCTTCCTAATCTGGTCGATAGATTCTAGTAAGTTTTTCATGCTCGAGTTTGGTTGTGCCGCTGGGAGATTCTCAAACTCTCTTGTGAGTTATTTCGCTTTTTTGTGTGTGGTAGACGATTGCTCGAACCGATTTCCCGTGATTGTGAATCTTTGGTGGACATTATATTTTTGGTACATTCAGGTTCTGAAGCTGTAGTGACCTTTTCAACTTCAGTGTGACCAATGTCTTGCATTTGTTCAGTGTGGTTTTTGCTCTGAAACCATTTTGGATAGTGGGTTTTTCGTCAACTGTTTGTATGGACCGGTTTCAATAAGGTTGTCCTCTCTTTATTGATAATCTGATTCATCAAGAATCACCATTTCATGGCCTTTGTCTGCTTTCAGATAGTGAAAAGTATTTTCTCTTCAATTTTCTGATGATTTTTCCTTCGTTCAACTTGCTAACATTTTTGACATAACTAATATTTCTTGCATGCCTGCCACACGAAACGTTTTGAACTCGCTGCCAAATTCTGAATGGCACTTTCAACACCTGCTATCACCTCCTCCAGATCTCGCTCGGAAACACTAATATCCCATTTCAAACCTTTATTCAGAAGCTCTTGTTGTCTCGATTAAATGTTGAATGGGAGTGTGCTATCGGTTGAAATATCATTAAATGGAATAGTCACACAAAAACCTTAACTAACTCTTTCTATAACGCTTGAATTTTATAGATGAAAGTAACATGTTCGATTCAACGTAGAATAACTCACATTGGTGCAATTTCTGATCCTTGCGCCAATAAACTGCCGGTTGCGAACCAGACCGCGTTTGAAAAACTGAACTGATTGATCAAGTGTTCCGGTTCTTCGATGCACGGGTATGGATTGGTCCACTCATCAGCACATACCCTACCCATGAGATATAACGAAAGCGATACCACAAGAAACGAAATCGCCAAAGCTAACCAAGTATCTGCGCCAAATGGGTCAGCAAAGGAGAAGAAACTTGGAGGAGCATTCTTGGGTTTCTTGAAGAGGATGCTCACACCTAAAAATGGACAATAATAATAATGAGAATAATAATATTATGTTGATTTTGTGAACAAAGTATCCAAACATCGATGTCAGAACATAAAAATTATTAAAAATATGTATATTATTCGAGTACATAACCTTGTAATGAAAACGGTGGACCTAAGTTGCATCAAATGGTGGTGGTAGGTTTCGTTTATTTTTTTTCGGTAGGGGATGTGACTGAAATACGAATTCCAAGTTTCAATCAGTTTCAACCAGTTTCAACCTTGACAGACTTTCTCACACGCAAAATACTACATTCATTCCGCACATACCGAATGGGGATGGGTTGCTACAGCCTGAGCCTTTTCTCAAAGATGATGTCAAGTGAAGCAGCCCTCTCAAACCTGCAGAACATAATTTCCCACAGTTGCAAGGAGGAATGCCGAAATGCTTACACTTCTCTGCGGAATCTGCATTGGCCAGTTCTAATGATATTTTACTTTCCAATTTGAAGAATGAAGTTATGTATTTTGAATCAAGTTGTTTGAAATTATCTACTTGCATTTTTCTTATAAAGATTCATGCTAGACATTCAGAAACATAAAATTTTAATTCCATTATGGTACTAGGACTTTTTGAAATTCAATATGGTCCTGGGCCCATAATGAACTTCATTATGTTACTCAAATACATTCACATAAGATGTTAATATGACATGCCAGCAGATAAACGTAATATATTCAATTGGGATTACATTATTAGTGAACATCATTATCAAAACACGTATGTATACTTTAGTAAAGTTTGAAAGAGAATAGTTTTACCAACGCATGTCATGATCACATTGAACAATCTCATATCTGTTTCAGTACATGATTATACATTTGACGTTAATTATATATTGGAGTATTTAAAAATTTCGTTTTGAGATGAATTATAAGAAACTCTATGTTTTGTTTATTAGAGAAACAGTTTCCTTGATGAAAATCGATACAACGGTGATTATTTCATGTTTTCTAAAAAGTTCAACTTGACTAGAATGTTCACTTACCCAAAGTCATGAAAGGAACGGTGAAATCAACGGCTTCTACTCTGTCAGAAGTAATGGTAAAATCACATATTGCCAGGTCAGCTTTCTAGAAACATCGTTAGGAAGATAAAGTATTCAAGATATCTACATACTCACGTATTCTAATAAATCACCTATCATGCCACTCCATTTTTTGGTAGTTTTATCAAACGCGCCATTTTTTTTATCTTCTCTGACGATGAAAGTGTAATTGAAACCTTCCAGTTCGGATAGTTTATCGATTAAGTCTATTGTATAACCTTCAAATCTATCATTTCCTGTAAGTGGGTTTGTTGTCTGTTTCAGCATGCCATAGGGTTCAGTCTGTAATAAAAATGTAGAAATAGAGGACTATAATCAGATTCATATTGGATGGCAGTATTGCGAAATGGGACAATTTGTTGCCAGAGTTCAAACATCAGAAAGGATCATTGATGAAACATAAATAACAGGCCCGTACATCCTCCAATTAGCCCCATGCATACTCATCCCAACCAAAATCTATCATTTTTGTTGGTGTGCCATGTCTGAAATGCAAATAAAACCGTAAGGCAGCAATTTTATTCCCGCTATTCAATTTGATTTTGAGTGGGAATTTCTATTCAATTATTTGAGTTGAAGTGGTTGGAAATCAGGGTGGTTGATAGCAATGACATATTACGGCTAGACTCCGTTTAAAACATTTCGAGGTGCGGTAACATTCTAAGCACATTTTTTTATAGCCGCTTGTTTCGCGTAATATAGTTGCCAGTTAACCCAAAAATCGACAAAGCTCAGTTCCTGCCTAATTATTTGCTATATACAATGTAAATAAACAGATAATTGTTGCGAAACAAGCGAGAAAAAACCTTGTGCTTAGACTGTGACCCTGTATTGACCGCAGCTAAAAGTGTAAATAACGCAGTCTAGCCGTATTTTGTCATTGGTTGATAGGGGTGGATTATTTTTTCATGAGCCATTTCAGTTTCACTTCCATATCCCAGTAACAGTTATGGACAGTTGAGTTATAATCATAGGGTGAGGACACAAAGGAAGCTGGTTTCTCGCGCTTGTCTGTCAGCGCCAATAAGCTTTAAAAATGTAGTAATGCTCTTATATGCAATCGCGCACAAAAGGAGCAGGTCTGAGCTTGTTGGCGATGGTAGTATGCTCTGACAAGTTTACCGGAATTAGTAAAACATTATTTTCAAGCGCGAAAAGTGCAGAGAGCGTGCTTCATTCGGTCTTTTCAATTATAAATGCATATTTTCAACATATTTTATTTCAAATAACTTACCCCAAAGAAATGACCAGTCTTTCATCTGGTAAAATCGGTTGTTGATCCCAGTTGCCCCATGTTTTTATTAAGTGGTGCTCAATTTCATTTTTCGAAAACAAGGAATTTTCGATACATTTATCGTGATGCAACAGAATATCGAAGAAGATCTTTTTACCGTCTGATGACATTACAACAGAGAAAACTTTGAACAAATTATACAATTCGGTATTTACTCAGTAAATATTAACACAGTGACATTGTAATGTTATGAACAAGAATTTTTTGTAGATATGTCAATGTCACAGCTACCTAGAACTGAGTAAAAATCAGAGTATATATAACTATATTAGGTAATCGTACCAATCGCACCAGTGCAAAATACCTCATTTTGTGTTCTAGTTTATAGGGCAAAACGATACGTTATTCAAGTAGGTCGTCGGAAAAGGATTATTTTACTTACCAAAGTTATGAGAACATTGAAAGACTTATTCCTTAGACTCTCTATGTCGGATATTTCTGCAGATGGATGTGATCTGGTGAGATTGAGTCCACTGGTGGAATTCCAATTGCCGACATCAGTTATTCCCCCCTCTCTAAGTTCGTAAATATCTATCAGAAACTCACTTCGGAAACCTTCCTGGTTGAATCTGATCAGACCAGAAAGACCATCGTAGGAGTGCTTGAAAAAGAAAAGAAAACAAACATTGGTGAGAGATTTTTGTGTTTCAATACATTGTCATCAAATAAAAATGCTATAGGTATATAGTGCGGGCGGTACCCCATGTCACGTGTGCAGTTATAATATGTCCTTTCAGTTTTGTTGCGGGGCTTTGTAGAACACCTATAGGAGTATAGAAAAAAAAATGGTCACGTGGTCCTGATCATGGTAGTTTGGTCGCCTTATTTAAAAATGGCAGCAAAGTTGTTAAATTATTTCCTTTAATATATCTCCGTACTCAGTGGTTCGATTCACATTATTTAAAGCTCATTTTACTCCTTTTCTAAAAACGAAGTATAGCATGATTTAAAGAAAAAAGAGCTAGAGGTATATTTTTTAGAATACAGAACAAAATGTATTTACTAAGTAGAGGATAATATTATCAATACAAGGTTGTGAATCTTTCAGAAATCAAGACCAACAGAATTATGTATGAGGATTATTCTCAGATCAATAGGTTTTTTTATTGACCTGAGGGATTATTGCATTGGTTTTCCTTGAGTTTATAAGGTGTATGGCTCTATAGCAGTTTATGTGATATTTAACGTTTTTTCATCTTTTGCAACACATCGTGCCCAATAAGTACAGAAGCAGAAATTAACGTCTTTTTCGTCGTCTCTATGTTTCTTCTGAGGAATGACCAGCTTTACTGAGTCACTCATCTTGTTTAACATGAAGTTTATTTTACTACCTGTTATAAAAATTAAAAATAACTACATTATAACTACAATAAAAACAAAATGAGTTTTGTCTTAATTCGATCGCGAACTGTCAATATTAAAAACCTTACTTTATCTCCATAACAATTGGATTCATCAAAAATAGTTTAATTACAAGATTTGTTTGCCTTTGAAGGCAACTGAAATCGGACTACCGGTTACTAAGATATAATCAAAGAAATATCTTGCAATTTGGCGGCCATTTTTAAATATGGCAAGTTGTCAAACTACAATGATTCACACCATGTGACCAATTTTTGTTATACTCCTGTAGGTGTTTAAAGCCCCGCACCAAAACTTAGGGGACATACGACTGCACACGTGACATGGGCTAGCGTCTAGATTAATAGTAATTCTCCCTACTACAAATTATGACATCTCATATTGGTAGAGTAGCCAAGAACAAGTCTCAACGGATTTACTCCGATTCCAAAACTTTCTAAAGAATTGATTTTTTGTTTATTCAGAATCAATGTATCATTTGTGTACTAATAGTGGAAAGATGAGTGATATCTCGAAAATTCAATTCAGAGGTTCTTAAACCATAAAGGATGCTTGTGCTTCTTATTACACTTTACATACATATCATAATGCATTCAAGTTAAATAATATAATAGTTCAAAAGGGTGGAAAGAAATGAGTGGTAACAAGTAAAGGCCGATTCAGATAGATGGGTGTCCACCCAGGATTTTTGACCCCGCATGATGAATTCCTCCAGTATTAATGAAATTAATACTTCTGAACCACAGAAAATAGGACTTTGTGAACTGTCTTGCAGTTTTCTATTAGGCACAAGGGTAAACAATATTTTCTCGTAAATTGCACGTGCTTGAAAAACGGGTTTTTCAAGCATGTGCAATTTAAAAGCAAATATTTTTGATCCTTGTGCCTATAAACTGCAAGACAGTTCACATACGATCCTTTCACTTGCGCTTCTATAACAAAATAAAATTTTCTTTGGTTCAGAAGTATTAATTTTATCAATACTGGAGGAATTTATCATGAGAGGTCATAAACCCTGGGTGGGCACCCATGTATCCGAATCGGCCCTAAAAGAATTAATATTATGAGAAAACTTGGACAATTTTTGAAGCTGTATTGTGTATGAGTCGAATAAAATACTTGTTTACTTCTCGAACATACACACACACTAATCAATAGTGAACCATCAGTCTGGAATTATATTCTGATAGATACTACAGAACATTCGTGCAAATTACACGCGATTTTTTTAGTACATGTGTTCAAGTGCACAAACTTACAGTTCTCAGCATGTTGACTAAACTATAGCCATGTTCCCAACTATCAGAATCATAACAAGGCATGCTGTTGTTATTCCTAACAATCGGAACAGGACTCAAATTCCGTCTGTGGTTGAGAATTTCTGCGAACATTTGCATCGCGTCTATTATGAGCGCAAGCTCTATCCTCATCTTCCAGGACGCTGTGAATTCGTCGTTCGGAAATAATTCTCTGCTTATTTGCTGTACAAATTCCTTGTCTGGATTTATCATTCGAATCTGAAATATTCTATGCCGCTCGTTATCCATATCTTGCCGATTGATTATCACATTTGAAAATTACTATTGTGCAATTTGGGACTTAGAATAACCCGCGACGTTTCCAATGCGTTTCAAGAGAATGGAGGGTACCAGGACAGGTTAACAATGACTGAGAGCTAGGAATGCTGACTTGTCCATTAAGAGGGCTTCAAAGGATAATATAGACAAAAGTCCTCCAAAAAAAATGAATGTGTTAGCAGTAATTCTATTGTTATATACAGGGTGCTTGGGATCGCACGTTAGAAGGTAAGATTCTCGTCATTCGTTGGATTGCACGGGTCTTCTGAATTATTTGTTCCATATAAGGAGGATTTGATCTGATTAACATGTTAATCTACCTAAAAAATGAGCGACCTAACCCAAAACTATAAAAATATCAGTATATTAGATCACCATTCTAGACTGTCAATCTGATCATTCCAATGCTTGTTCAAACTGTGTCGTTTTCTTCCATTATTTCATGTTCTTCATGATGCGTTAATTCCGTTTGTACGTTCGATGAAATATCCGTTTCGTGCGTTTGTTCGTTTTTCCATCTGTTCAGTCGTTCGATGATTTGTTCTTTCGTTCATTCAAGGATTCGATCATTGTGCCACTGGTTCAATCGTTCATTATCTAAATCGCTCGTACGTTCATTTGTTCATTCATTGTTTCTCGTTCGTACGTTTGTTTGAACATTCGCGTTTGTTCGAGTATGCTTGTCCGATCATTAATTCGTTTTTTGTTCATTCTTCGTTCGTTCATTTGTATGTTCGACCGCTCATTTGTTTGTTCAGTACTAGATGTAGGGCTTCGCGAGACCAAGACCAAAACTTGGTATTGGTCTCGAAAAATGAACGTAGTCTTGGTCTTGGAAATTCAAATTCAAACCAAATAACTTTTGAATTGAATTTTTTTCTTTCCTCAATAGTAGGAGGTATGAACAACTGCAACCTTACAACATACATCTATTTGCTGTAAACTGTAAAACTGCAATACTGAATTTGAAAAATGTATTTTCGATTTTGAGTGAACAAAAACTGAAAACCTTCCATATGGAAAATAAATAATTGAAATGAAATGCCATAACATTTTCCTTTTTCATCAGATATTTCTTAATACTGAGTAGATTCAAGTTCATTATTTTTCTTTCGAGAGAGTCTTGGTCTTGAAAGTCAAGTTTTGGTCTTGAAAGTCAAGTTTTGGTCTTGACAAGAATTATCAAGTTTTGGTCTTGGTCTTGCCTCCAGGATGGCATACACCTCTACTTGGAAAACTGTTGTTAGAGAACCTAGCGCATAGGCTCTGCACTCTCCGTTTTCCAAGTAAACTGCCGCTCTGGCTTGTCCCTTCTCCTGTTTGAACCCGTCTGTAAAACAGACCAGGCTTTCTGGGGAAAGATCACCCGTTCCTCATCTTCCCACTTTCTCTTGTCGGGGATCCCTAGAGAGATCGTCCTTTTCCATCTAATATTGTCCTCTCCCTCTATCACTTTGATAGCGGATAGCGGGATTTCTTTCACCACTACCATAGCGATTTCAGTGTGCCTGTGTACCCCTCTCCTCGCTTTCTGTCATTCGTTATTTCGCTCTTTCGTTCTTTATTTCTTTCATTCTTTCTTTCTTTCCACCTCTCGTCCTTTCGTTCTTCCGTTCTTTGTCCGTTCATTCGAACGTTTGTTCATTCGTTTTTAGTTCGTTCATTCGTGCAATCGTTCAAATGTTCATTCATTCATTTGGTATCATAGGTAAGTAACATATTCTTTCATGCACAATAAACATCTGACTTTTCATTCAGTTATATTTACCCCTGTTATGTTCGCATTGCTGTACATGAATGGCGTTAGATCTTCAGTATGGGCATCTAAATTGGTAATGAAATAGTTGAAATTTTCATTCATTACACCAGCTTGTAGTAGATGTGTTAAAACATCACTGAGGTTTTCGATATGGCAATCTAACACTATGAATTTTTCGCCAGAGTTCTTCAAATCCTTGATAGTGGCCCTGAAAAATGGGAAATGAGCACATAGGTAATGATGATTGAACTAAATATTTGAATATAAAGTAATTAAATTTGTTAAAATGAATCTTGACCAAGCTCAAGTTATTTCAATTCCATCAACCGAAGAGAATATTGTCACATCAGGGTTGTAACCCCCTTAGCCCCCTAGCAGTATAGTGTGCTTGGTGATGATTATTATTATTGTTATTGCTTGGCTTGCGAGAGGTTAAAACATTGTGCAACTGTAATTATGACTACCCTGGTATAGTGAAATAAAATAGGGAAAGTGAAATTAATTATTTATTGAAGTTATAAAACAAAACATGTAAATAAAATCCAAGTGAAATAAAACCCAAGTGAAGTGAACAGAAAAATAAAACAGTGAAATACAATAAGGGTTATCCACATAAACTTGAAATGTGTCAAGCTGCCCATCATGATAAAAACTGGAAAAACTATTCTCTGTGCCTACTTCACCACTAGAGTATAAAAATGACAAAAAGCCACAATAAAAACAATAATTTCAATTTATGTGAAAAATATCACTGACTATTGCATAATCAGCATTCTAGCCAAGGAGTATTGATGTACCAGAATGAAACCCAATACCTGCTGGTTAATGACTTTTGCATTGGACTTGGCATTTACAGGAAATACTGTATTTCAATAAATGTAATAACAAATGATGAGATTCTTATAAGTGAATGAACTATGGAATTTTTACTACAGGATGAATATTATCTGAATGTGTTTCTATTTCAGGTTCGATAAATAAATTTTGAATGTTGAAAAATGTTTATATTGGGTGCTATTTCTTATACCTGACACATTTCCCCCCTTCGGAAAAGCTGGCCTCCAGCTTTGAATGAAAAAAAAAGAACATAATTTGTGAAATAGAGGTATACATTACATATTAACATTATAACAAAAAAAAAAAATGCAACATCATGCGTGGCAAAACAATGCAATAAAACAGTGTAAGAGAATAAATAAAATAACAAAAATAAAACAAAATTGAACATTAATTAGAGTTCTCACGTGGCACGAAAAATTTCAAGTCCGGCACTGATCACAATTCGCGATCACCATGGAGTGGGCAATATCTACATTTTAAAATTCAAACATAACACTCCTGGAAAACAAACATTCTGCCATAAGATCTCATGTTAATAAATTGTTGAATATTTCTTTGTTGAACTATATTTGGTTCGATTTTTTTGATATAATGAGGTGTTGCCAAAGTCCTAGCAGTTGTAATCCCACATGGTACAATCTCGAATCGTGAAATCTGAGGTGGGATTCTGTGTGCTATAGAATTCTATTGTCGATAGAAAAAGTGAGATGACATTATGGTTGAATTCATGGGAGAAAAAGAGACAAAACTGTCAACAATAGAATTCTATGGTTCACAGAATCCCACCCCTGCATTTCAAGGTCGGCTGCACCCTGGATCCAAAATGACTGTGATTCTCCCTAAGGAATGGATGGACTTGAGTATCTAAGCAGAATTTTGACTTGTCAGCTGTTGATACTCACCTCAGAGTAATAAAAGACCATAGAGATGCCTTCTCCATCCTTGTCTTGAAGTCAACAATACTTTGTTTGATTGTTTTCAAGCAAGGGGCCTTAAACATGTTAAGTCCGAATTCATTCGGGTAGTTTCATGTATGACCGCTCTTTTCATTTGGATGTTTGTTTGATTGCATAAAAACTACACATCGGACAGAAAAAATATTGCGTACAGTTGAACCACATATTATTATCTATCAGTGTCCACAATATTGTTTGTTCAGAATTGTACAAATTATGAATTTTTGAAAAATGGTCTTTTTCGAGGTTTTCCCGGATTTTCTCAGTGGAAATGTACCGATCATGTCAATTAATAAACTGTTTTGTAGGTTTTATAATTCTCTACAAAAGTCCTAATGACTGTAAAACGATTCCTTCAATACTTTTTGGGATATTTGCAAGATACCAAAAAAGTTGTAATTTTTTTCACTATTTCTTGTTTAAAAAATTCCACAAAGCAATTTTGCTGGGGCAAAAACCGGGGTTTTCATTTACGAACTATCTCATAAAAAGTAGTATAGGCCATTTCCGTCTTTCATTTACAGCTTGGTCTATATTCCTTTATAACTATTTTCATTTTTCTCATGATCCTCAGCTTCATCCTCCGATGAAAAGTATTGCCTGGTTTCTGTTGAATCCAAAGAAGGCTCAATCTCATGTATAATACTTGTGAGGAAACAGAAGAGTAACTTATAGGGTTTTCAGCGATCACAAACGATTTTCCAACAGTAGATGGATTTATATTGACACTGCTTGCTATTTGCTCTGTTGCACCCCATTTGTCATTCCTTACAAATCAATAATTGTTGGTAATACTGCAGGTTTTTCAAGTATTTTATTCAATGGAACATCTAAAAAATTTATTTGATTAAAACCATTGGAGTTTAATTAACTCACCTAATAGTTCACTCTTCCTATCACTTTCATAATCATTTGATGTGAAATGATCAAAACAAATTCTTGAAGGCTCAACAATGAACTTGTCTGCTCTTTTGCCTTTGGGAACCTTTGAAATATTACGTTCAAACCCATTATTTGTTTATTCTTATAAGAAGCTACCGCACATTTTTCCAGGCATGATCTGCTGTAAAAAAATATGAAGTAACACAACTGTAACACTGTCCAAGAAATTATGTCAACCCTTGAGCATTTTTCGAGAGTTATATTCACCTCAAATATTTCCAATAAATCGAAAAATAGTCAAATAACCAAGTGTCCTATCTGGAAGTGAGATTCAAGACCCACTCGATAGCCGATTCAATTTACACTTATTCACGACAAACTAAGGTGTTTATGGCACTGGAAAAACATTGAACGGAAATTCAAATCATTCACCAAATACATTCACTAAAGAAAACGACGGAAAAATGTTATCAACAGGAAGAAAAACCGTTGTCAAAAAGTATAAAAATACATGGGCTCTTATGGCAGACGAACCGTTCTGTAAGCCCGATGACGTCACAGACAGACGTCAATTGTCTCGCTGCCTGAAATTTGTCCAATGTGGTACGGAAATGAGCCATCCTGTCTCTTGTCGTAGTTGGCGGTGTTTTGTAAACAAAAACAGCTGAATTTGCAAGTGTTGGACCTCCATTTTAACCGGCGAAAATATTTGTATAAGGACTAAGGACTTCTAGCTTTGCTTGTGATTGTGTCGTGAAGTGTTGATACTCGAAAGTGTGCTTCGATGTTATATCCTGGTTGCCCCCATGTGTACTGCTACTGGTGGATTTTAACCCCCTTTGATCAGCCGGTAGTGTTCATTGGAAATCCAGTCAGGTTCTGGAATGGGATGTTCCTCCGTGGTCTCAGTGTTACATGCAACAAGAAATTATTTGCAGTAAGTATTCTTAGAATTTTTAAATATTTGCTTATGACTCAGAATCAACCATCATTTCAAAAGAAATACCATTTACCGTGCAACTGTGTCTCTTGTATTCATCAAATTTTTAGCATTATTCTCAACTACCATTCCATTATCTCGAAAACACGTCGAGAAACCATATATTCATACAATAATCATCAATTGTAGGTACTCTTAAAATATCACAGGTAGATGTTCAATCCCATTATGAGGATATTCTTCCCCCCTGCACTCCATATATGAAAACTTCTTCAGGCAATTATTCAGTCCTTTTAGGACATTCTTCCATAATCTCCTTCAGATAAAGGTAACCCTTGGTACCTAGTACATATTCTCATATCAAATCTCATTAGGTATCTATCATCATATTCTATAACATCATAAATCATATAAAAAGTCATTTATAATACACCTCAACTCAAAGTTGCGTCAAATAAGTCAATGAAGTCATGAGCTTAATTCTAAATGATTGCAAACTGAACATATTTTCCATTAGAAAAATAAAAAAAAAAACTCAAAAACATATTATATTTTCTCAATACAAAACCAAAACATAAATAAGACGATTTCTCTTTTTATTTATAAAGTAATTTTATTCAAGAAAGAAAATGTATAACCAGTGATTAACAATACATTTTAATTTTTTGTGACAAATTTTAAAAAATTCATAATGACCACCTATACACTTCAAAGAAAAGGAGTTTTTTGAGTTAATAATGTAATGCTATGGAGGCTTTATTTGCACAGAAACTAGTAAATTTGTTTTCTAACTAAAGTTTTGCCATCAGCAATTTTTCTATATATCAAGAAAATGCAAAAATAATTCTTAAAATATAGTGACAGTGAATTTTTTTTTATCCATGTGATTACTAAATAGACGTCGGTAAATGGAATGAAGAAAAATGGCTACAATTATATGCATTTCTACCTTTTCATTACTCATTCTAAAAGTGAGTGTTGACATAGCAATAATATAAGGAAAAAATATAGTAACCAACAGATTTAACTATGTGGTTGTATTTTCTTTTGACACCAGTATCTTTGGCCAGAGTCACTTGGTATTTTAAGCACAGTTATAATATATAAAAATAATGAAGTAAATAAAAAATTGTACACAAATTGTGTTCGAGCATTTTCAAAATCATTCAAACTGCTAGAATATTACAGTGATTAATGTTCCTATAGATCAAATTCAAAAGAGTTGGGGTAAAAAGACTGTGGGTTTGCTTCAAGTGAATTTTCATTTTACATTGATACGATTTTCAAGTAATTTCTAGTGAACACTTAACAACATGGCCAATGAACAGTTTTTCCAAAATGAATTAGTTATTAGAAACTTGTTGAAAAGCAAAAAAAAATATTCGAAAATAACCACAAAAAATATTCGGCTAAATCTGAGCTCTTTTGGTATTACCCCCGACTATTGCATAATAAGCATTCTAGCCATGGAGTATTGATGTACCAGAATAAAACCCAATACCTGCTGGTTAATGACTTGCATTGAACTTTGCATTGACAGGAAATACTTTTTTCAATAAATGTAATAACAAATGATGAGATTCTTATAAGTGAATGAACTATGGAATTTTTACTACAGGATGAATATTATCTGTATGTTCTTCTATTTCAGGTTTGATAAATAAATTTTTAAAAATGTTTATGTTGGGTGCTATTTCTTATACTTGACAATATAGAGTATGTAGTAACAATGACAGTGAACTACCGAAACTTCCGATAGGAGTTGGGGAAGATCTGCAAGTGCTTCGTAAAATTATTTAAATATTTTACAGCTCCATGAGAAAACATTGGATTAACGCAATATTTTGAAACTATACAGCATGTCCTTCTTCTTACCTCTTTGGTATGATACCGAAGTGTTGTCAACAATACCGAACTTGGGCAAGTAGATAATGCTATGCATATGTCAACTTCTTACAATGCAAATTGTTTCTAGAATGAACTTCTATTTCGAAGTGGCTTGGTTTGGTTGACATAATTTATTATTCCTAACTATTTTCCATACCAGTTTTGATAATGATAAATGTAAAGTGCCACTGAGAGATAGGCCTGGACATGAAAATTTCATTTCAAGAAAATATTAAGGGTGATCACTGTTCCTTCGTCAAAATGTGTATCCATCGACTTTTTCAGGTTTGAACAAATTGCTTGGTAACTTCACGAGTCCAGAGATACAGAGATAATTTCACGAACCAACAAAGTCAATAAAGTTTCATTGAAGTAAATTTTTCAATAGTTACACCAATTTATTAATCAACATAAAGTGTCCCAGCCTGACATTTATGTCATAATAGATAAGGATTAAGGAGATATATTTTCCATTATTGTTTGGATACGTGGTTGCCAATGGTGTTACCGACTTGAAGGAACTGTGTATTAGCATGGCACACCATTTTGAGTGGTCTTTGTATCGCAGGAGATGGGAATTTCATTCAGCAAGTGAAATTATCGTTTAAGTAAAGGGACTTGGATGCAGGCACTGCACAATTGTTAATTTTTTTAATCATTGGACCACACCAACTGGTGTAGTAGAAGGTCATCATTCACAAAAAAATCGAAGTCAGGTTCTGATGTTGACGTTTCGAATACATGATGTAGACGAATTTTTTGTTTTTCTCATCTTATTTTCTGCGAATAATAAACTTATATACCGAAAATATTTTTGTGAGAGTTTGATGTCTAAATATGCTGTTTCACTATTTTGTTCATCACTTATTCCTACTGAACGAGCATCTGGTTTCTAGCGACAAATGATTTAACGAAACTATAACAATTACGGAAAAAATGCCTCACTAAATACCTAAATATAAATCTTGTTTTGGAGATGCGTCTTCAACCTTTCATTGAAAATTGTCTTTCATTCTAGACCACTTGCGAACTATAATGATATTACTCCTTGTTTTCTTGGCCAGTTTAGACATGAACATAAATATCCAGCTCTCTATTACTAAAATCTGATGGAGATTAGTAATCGGTAGCATTTATTCCACTTGATCGAACTGAATCCACAATATGATGACGAATTAACGTGGAATTGACTAACGTGCACGCGATGAGCTTCACAAAGCGCTAGTATATGAGAGCACATTACCTGTAATTTCCTGCCTCTATCTGCATGACTTGTACCACTACTCCCTGTGATTTCGCTATCTCGATCAAACTCGTCACCCTCACAAGGCCTTCATCATCCTCGTAGAGAACAGTGAATGACTTCCAGTCATACGATAATATTATGTCCAAGTACGCTTTGGTGAGTAAGGGAGGGTGGGGGTAGAAGTTGATTTCAGAGCCGAGCCTCAGAGGTCGGAAGTTCCACCGGGTGATGATGTGCGGTATTTCCTTGGAGTCGCATATGGACTGGACCACGTCGATGTTGTCGAAGGATCTGGGTCCAAATACGGCAACTACCCCCGCGTTAAGGAGATGGCAGGTGTGGTGGAGAGCTGAGTATGGTTCATTTTCAAGAATTTCGTTGTGCGTTAGTGGTATGAACTTGAATTCGTCTTCGTTTCTGTTTTCGTTTAGTGAGTTGATGGCACATAGGAACGCTTCCAGTAATTCCGTGTCATTCTCAAATAATCCGCCTGAAAAATAGTATGGACACTGTAAATCAGGTTTGGTTTAGTGGATTTAACATGTTGACGGTCAAGTAAAAAACTTACTTTTTCCTGTGGGGCCAAGGGTGACACACACACCACGGTTGAGCTCATGGTTAAGTGCCCTCGCAAGAATATTTTTGGTTTTGTTTGATTAAATTTGAAAAATATGCTTATGGATATTTCCTCTGAGGACCTGCTGGTGCCGACAGCACAATATTAACATTGAAAAAACAGACCAGTGGCTCCATTGGAATCCAAAAGATATTTACTTTTTAATGTAAGGAATGTCTTTTGAAATATATTGAATAGGGTCCATTTGCTTACCAATATTAACTTCTTCACCATCAAAAAACTGTATGAAAATCAACAACGTTATCACTCTCAAAAACATTTCCAAGCCGGTGAAAAACTGCAGAAAGGTTTTCAGTTTTTTTCGGGAAACATTATCAAGACAGATGCACGTTGAAGTTGAGTGTGGTAATTTTGAATTCCTTACAATTTACGATCTATTTCTAGACTAATAGCTTTGGCAATAGAGGTATGTCGAGCTAAAATTATTTCAATTTTTAATTTGCATTTTGCGTGTGGCCGATTTTCTATTAATACCTACATTTATTTCTAAACAATCATTACAGTATACAGTACCTATTGGAATGGAAATTATTAAAGCCTTTCCTTCATCAGGAGAATTTTCTTGATAATTTCCTTTAAATGACATTTTTCCTTTTCAATTTTCATGGAGAATGTTCCCCTTTTCCTTTAAATTGTTTGACCCAATTGAATGCCATAATTTTCAATAAAATTCAGTTGAGTTCAGAAATAAAAGACAAACTTATGAGATAAATTCAATCACGAGTGACATTTTATTAGACTATTTCACAAATAAAGTTTCTCCATTATAAAATACGAATACTGTATTACAGTCATGAACAAATTATTAAAATCATCAACATTATAATGTTTTGCTTCATAATTTCATTTGAATTTTAACCGAAGCAACTCATTTTGACAAATATAGCTATATTTTTTATTGATCGAACTGCCAAACTCGGCCATTTCGTCATGGTTACATTGAAAATATCGACGCTGATTCTCCAATCAGAATTGAAAGAAAGTTGGTGTTATCGCGATAACACAAGTTGTCTTTGCTTTGTTATTGGTCAGATTATGTGAGAATTTTAAGATGAGTGAAATAGTCAAATTGGTGCAAAGGGGAACATTCTCCATGAACAAAATTAAAGTTATATTGGTGTTTTTCCTCGTCCTATTTATACGTATTCATAGTTACAAATCACGGTAAATATAGAAACGTCAGTTTGACGGTTCAACTGACATTAATATCACAAAATGAACCGTTTCTGCAAATACACATTTACTCCATAAAATAATCCATTCGTGAAATTGGCTTATCGAATATGTCTTCAAAATGCAGAATTTTCAAAATACTTTCACTTTGCCAGGCCCTCAAACTGTGTTGCTTAAAAACACCACGAGAGCTTGCTCGAGTTGTGTTTTGTAAGGTGAAAGTATTTTTTGAAAATTCTGCATTTTGTCGAGATATTTTTACTGATTATTTTTTATGATGTCAGCCAATCGTCATGCAAAAATATTTTAAATCAACCAATTATCATAATTACACTGATAATTTGTTAGTAGCAAATTACAGCGATAATTTTTTCACGTTGTTTGATTGTTTCTTTGTTTAAATGAATGCATCAGAAAGTTAGCCATTGACTTGATTGTCAAGATGACACTGACAAATGTCCGGTAAAAAAATAATCAAGCCGAATTCGTAGTAATAATTTTTTTGGGATAACTTCAACTAGATTAGCACTCGTTTTTGTTGCTATTAAGAAACCCCACCCGTGGACTTCGTGCACTCGTGAGATTTCTATAGCAACAAAGATTCATGCGTCCAGTTGAAATTATCAAAAAATTACCACCACTTGTGTAATTACTGTTGACTATTTCACTCATCTTAAAATTCTCACATAAGCTGACTAATCGTTAGCCAAAGGGGACTTGGAATACCGTGAAAACACCAGCTGTCTTTCAGTCCTGGTTGGAGTGTCAGCTTCGGTATTTCTAACGATGCAACCATGGCAAAATAAAGTTTGACAGTTCGATCAATATTAAAATGTGGTTGTATTTGCCAAAATGAGCCGCTTCGGTACAAATTCAAATGAATGAAACATTATAATATTCATGATTATAATAATTTGTTCATGACTGTAATGAATTATTCGTATTTTCAATAAAGTCACAATTCGTGAAATAGTCTAGCAAAATACCACTCTGTCCTAGATAATTCTGTCACTTGGTACTCACTCAAATATGTTGCCGTACAGCAATGCCACGAGTCCGCTAGGATGAGTTAAACAAACACGCTGTGGCCGGGAGAATCAAATCAGTGCCTCCCAAACAAAGGTAAATGAAAGCGATTTCATAAAATTACATAAACATTTCCGACCATTTTTGACTGCGTTAAAACTAAAATTTTTGCGATTTATCGATACATTATGTTCCATACAATAACCCATTTTTTTTATTACCCTAATTTCGCAAACACCCAGTATTGTGCCTAAGATCCTCTCAAAAAGATGTTCTGCTGGATACTTTCTTGTTCCCATTAATTTATACTTTGTTCAGACCAAATAGTCGAAGTATTTAAAAAATTCCTTAGTTCTCACATGAAGTTTGATTAATCTGATCAGATCAGATCAGATCAGATCAGATCAGATTTGTCCCAAGTGATTTTGTAGAGCTGGTAGATTTCTTCAATGTTGTGTTCACTAATTTGTCATCTTACGATATTCTCTGGATATTATAGATTTAATTTTTCACTTGTCCATTACTGCTTTGTAATACCTTGGCAACGGTTGCTATTAACAGACCCATAACGCCCGGGGCGTTATGGAGGGCATTATGAATCATATCGCCCGCTAAATTTTTTTTCTGTAGTTCAAAATATTAATATTTTTCATGAGATAAACTCACCAGTTCCTGGAAGTATGCCATTAAGACAATTTCATTAACGGTATTCACTCCGTTTTCATCTTTCCATTTCAAAAAATGGTCATACCCC
This sequence comes from Chrysolina haemoptera, assembly GCA_958298965.1. Taxonomy (NCBI): domain Eukaryota; kingdom Metazoa; phylum Arthropoda; class Insecta; order Coleoptera; family Chrysomelidae; genus Chrysolina; species Chrysolina haemoptera. The sequence goes on along the minus strand of OY282602.1, from coordinate 220,476 downwards.
TCGTATAAGTATTTAGATATCACAGGCAGTAAATTTCCTAACGCTTTTCTAGCTTTGAGCGTCACATTCTGTGGGATCTACATAATTATTATGAACACAACCGTTTTTAGTTTCCTCCACTAACAAGCTTGTCAATTCTTACAAAAATGAAGCGTCATTTTATTAAATAAACAACCCTTAGCAACCTCTTCAATGTTTCCATGGCAATTGCATGGAATCTCACTTGTACTCAGCTGCCGACCAGAACGCAGTAAATACTATGAGAAGAAATTTATGAAGTGAAGAACTTCGGTTAAGATAATTTTTTCGTGAAAAATAAAATCTTGTATGCACCACGAGCGTTACTAGATCCTAACGCACTTGGTACATGAATAGCTATTCTACAATACGAAAGTAAAAGAAATGATTTAATGGCCACCATCGGCAAATTGTTTGGTTCCAAAATAACAAGTTTAAACTACCTCTATATGTGTAGTTATATCGATTACCTATATGTTTTGATTAGAATACTGTACCTATAGATTCAAATTTCAATCTGTATGACTCATTTTGAGGGTATTCTACTCTCGTCGCTGAAGTATTTTCTCACTCATTTTTGACGACAGTCAGCTTGTATTGTTAGTTTAGGTCGATAAAAAAACAGAAACAAATAAATTCAATTGATTTTATTCAACAATTGAAACAGAACAAGCATCAAACACAATCAATCTGAGAAATATGAAAGTTAAAGAAATTTAATGAAATAAATATTAACTTGTTCTTAAAAAATTACGTATGTATTCGGTCGTAAATAGCGTTTAGCAGCCTTGGCATGTAATAACTATATTCACATCATAGGACGCTTAACGCCTTCATTACGACCTAGATAAATAAATAACCATTATTACTGACATTCATTTATGCTAAATATTTTGAAGAACCCTAGAACTATAAGATATGGTCGGGGTTTCATCAAAAAATGTAACCCTCTTACGAAATAATTTATTCCTTTTATTTACCCTGTAATGTGCGTTCCAAAGTTTTATATCTATATTAGTTCATCTATTGGACAATAACATGTTAATATAGAAATTGCCGAGACTTAACATTTATTAGCAAATAAAATACTTTGAGTTTGCAGAAGTTTTCCCGTAGCACTTCATATGGCAGGTAGCTGGGAAAATTATTATCATGAGGAGCTCCATGAGCCTTCTAAGCTAGGCAATGTTAGACCATCTCTACAATGAGTCTTTCAGTCAGTCACCAGCTCAAAAATCTGCTAGCATTGGGAGATTGGTTCAAGAAACCGTAGAGGATTACGATGTTATATGTGTGTTGTGTAATTGTCTTCTATTTTAATTCATACTTTATAGTGATAATCGTAATATATCATTATTAACAATAATTCATTATCTACCTTCCTATTCATATACATACATATGTGAAATAAGAAATAAAATCGTGATTATATCATTTTATCTGATAATGATATTTATCATCTCATTTGTACTATATTTTAGGTTTTGTTAAAGTTGCTTTGAACATATTGATTCAAAATTACCCCACTACATCGTCGAACCATAATAAATCACTATTTTGAGTTCCCAGTTTCTCCAAATCTGCATCTTCCATGATTCAGTTCTTCAATTTCTTTTCACTTTTTACTCTTACTCCTTCTACTCTTACTCCTTTTACTTCGACTTCTCTTGCTTCTCATACTGTGGTTGCTTTCTAAAGTCTCCATACTGATCTCAGGATCCACGACGAAACCGTATGGCAACCCGTTTTCCTCCTCTTCAGACAGCGATTTAGAGCTGCTGTCCCGGTACGAGACTTGTTTCTCCATTTGTCCGAACTTGAAATAAAATTTGACTTCTTCTCTGAGTGCCTCGCAAAAAGAAGTCTTCGTCCTTATGGACCTCTTCTTCGTTTGGAGAACGGCTTCTAAGAGGGCAAAGAAAAAGGCAATGATTGTTCCAGCAATGGTGACCCAAAATACTCCCTCGACTCCTTTGAGGTTGAGGGGTGTGGCGTCTGAATTTTCTCCATCTGACTGAAAATGAATATGTAGGTGAAAAAATTGTAATATACGGGGTGAAAACTGGCATAGGCCAGTGGACAATTTCTTAAGTTTTTCGACGGATGGAACATTGGAAGTAGCTGGAGAATGGCACGACAGATCATTTCGGAATTTTAGTAGGCTTGCATTAACAAACAAGCTCTATTCGTCCGAAATATTTTCATCACTTACCAGTGACATATATGTCATTGTCACTTACATGTCGCTGGTATCAGGAAGTAGAAGGTACTTTGTTATTTCAAATGGAAGACCCCGTATGTTGAATCCTTTTTGAAATCCATATAGCATTGCTCATAACTTTCCTTGTTCCTACAAGGATGCTCAAAGAGAGTTACTTCTGGAGACTCTTGACTCTTCATTGATACATGAACATTTCATTACATAAATAACGATGATTCGTTTCAAAGTGATTTAAGGCACCTTGATATGTTTTGAACTTGAAGCTTGGCCCGAATTTCATTTTGGACGTTTATGAAACTTACCGAACATTGTCCTCCACCTTTTCGCTCCTCCCACCATTTTCTTTTGATATCATCTATTTTTCCAGAGTTTTGTAGTTGCAGAATAGCAGTACTCAAGCTATTTCTGTAGGTTGAATCTGAAATAAAAAAAATAAAAGATAAATCTTTATTCTTCAAATATACTTCCTCTGTTCAATGGACAAATATAACTTTCGAAGTTATCATTCAGTTGAGGATTTTTTTTTTATTTCAGAAGGCAATACATTCTTTAACTCATCGGGATTATCAGCAAACAATTGAACTTTTACGCTAATATATTGATGAAAGGGCACAATGGATTGAATATAATGATGGAATATACTTAAAGTAAAATTACCCTTCTAACAGTTATTATTTTCAGGATAACTTCCTACATTATGCTTTTCATGAAATGAAGATAAATGAAATATTTAGCTGCCGGCAAGTTCAGATTGAATTGTGGAAAAAAAATCTGTTTATCATAATAGTTCTGAAACGGTTTTGATATACAGTGTGTCCATAAATTAAACCCCCCTTGTTAACTTTTGAACGGATTGGAATTTTTCTTTAACATTTTTTGGTAAGATGGTTGTTCATATGGTACTTTTTGACAATCTGTTCAAAAGTTAAGTGGTTACTTTATGGACAAACTGTAGATAGAAATATACAGTGCACTTGGCAAATTGGTATTACTTATATGAAAAAAAAATTAATATCTTTGAAATTTGACTTGGGCATTGAGTTTTGATTTACAATAAGTTTGAAAATGGGCATATGAATTAAAACTGAAATACCATATCAAATTTTAAAATATATTATCATTGAAAGATTTTCCCATATTATGATATTCACTTTTTGAACGACACTGTAAATAGAATTAGACCATTGTCTAACATTTATATGTTTATGTGTGTATATTATCAGATTATTTGTTTTGATATTTATTTATCTATCATATTCTTTCTATGTTTATTTATATCAGTTCGAGATTTAGGTTTCTTTATTTTAGAATTTCCACCGTATATTGCATGACAAGTACATCAATACAGCAAAACTAACTTTTTCGCATTGCTATACCATAACCCTTCTCGTCTAATTTCCCTCCAACTTGATTTAGATCGCATTTTCTCTGTGTCTCGTATTCAATGGATTTGTCCTCCATGAAGAAAGCATAACATCCCTTCCTAGCTTCCTTTACACCTTCATCGTTATCAATTATCTTGATTTCATCCCTATACTTCTGAATTAGAGGCCAAGCTTTCCCAAAATCAGAAGTGGGATCTGCCTTCCATTTTCCCTGAAGAAATAGAAAACCAGTGCATTGATATCTAATTTGAATTTGATAGTATCGACAAAATAAAAAAATATTTGATAGTTTGAAAGGGTATTATTGACTCACTGGCCCTAACCAATTGTATTATTCACAATCTATTTCTGATGGCAAAAGGCACCATTTTCAAATTGATGTGCTGTCTTTTTCCATGGGAAATAGGTATAACAACATATGCAAAGAATACAAATAAACCAAAACATTACTTTCACTTTTCTGGAGATTTTCTCTTTCACCGTAGTTGGGCAGTATGATTAAAGTTGCGAATATAATAACAAATATACTCCTTATAGATAACAAATCGTTATTGTGACTTTATTTTTGGAACGGAATTTTTTTCCGTTGTTTCCATCCAGTTTTGTACCATCCTTTACCCTTTACGCTCGCGTTAACTTTTGATGAAAATATACATGGGGTGCAATTTGATAAAAAAATAGTTGGGGTTGTTTTCCAAGGGTGGTGAAGGTAAATCAGTTTTTCTAACGTTATTAGAATGGTATTGAAATGCCAAAAAAATTTAATTATTCATTTTTTTTTTCAAATACGCGAGGTATTGCATTTTCAACTCACTTCGAAAAAAGATTCTGTAGCTCCTTTTCTCTTAGCGCCAAGTTTGATACTTTTTCGTTCAGCATGTTCCACTAGTTCTTTGAAATTGGTGAAATGTGGATCAGGATTTTCCGTTGTCAAGAAAGCTGCCAAATTTGCAGTGTAAGACGAAACCATAAGAAGAGTGAAGAACCACCACATACCCGCTATCATTCTCGTAGAAAATGACCTAAAAACCTATAATTTTTAACAACAGATACGAGGTTCATGAGCTCAAAAAGCGTGGATAAGCTTATCACTGATTTGTAATTATGGCTTTCTAAAACACTTGAAAATCATGATATGGTATGACAGAAATATTTTTCGCAACTGCGGTAATTTTCGAGACTTACGAGTACGACTTACTGATTACGAGTACTTGTAAAACAGTTGTATGATTCACGCAATTTTTTGGACAGCCACAAATATAAACATGGAATGATGTAAGGATTTGAACAATTCAATTTCTTCCGTTGGCAATCCTTAGTGAATCTAGTAGAGTTGTAACTTTTCTATCTAGATGGGGGAAAGTGTTAGCTCTCACATTCCTGCCTAGGCAAGCATAATAGTGTTTCAAGAATAATTATACGAATGCAAAATGAGTCTTTTTGGGCAAATGCCTAATTAAATAAACAAGGCAAGTCAAATAAAAGACAATACAAGACAATACAAGACAATAAAAATCACAATGCCCCTCAAATGTCACCTTTTTATGTATTCCGAATAGAAAATAAACCTTCAGTTCAGCTTTAGTCATATCACAAAATTGAAACACACTCAACTCATATCCCCATTATAACATCCCACCAATCTGACTTTCACCAAAAGGAAAATTCAATGAATGTGATATTATTTTATTATATTGTCAGTAATTTGTCCTATAATGTCTTACTTGAGCTCGATTTCCGATCCCTGTTGCATAATGGATCCTGTAACAAACCACAAGCAGTTTCTGAAATCCAACTGGTTGACTAAAAATTCCGGTTCTTCGATACAAGGATAAGGATTTTCCCATTCGCCAGGCGAAATCCTCCCCACCACAAAAAGAATCAAGGATACTCCAATCCAGGCGACCATCAGCAGTTCCCATACTTCAAAGGCAAACGGATCGGCAAAGGAAAAGAAGCTTGGGGGTGCCTTCCTTGGTTTTTGGTAAAGGATACTGATACCTGTGAAATGGATGGATTTGAATTACTATCACAAACATTATACAAAAGTAAAACATTTATGAGCTCTTTGACATTTCAGTAGATTTGAATCTAATTTACCATCAAGCCTGTTCGTTTTCATGCTCACATTAATTTAATCTGCTCCTCTAATTTTTAGGAGTAGAAATTCATATCAAAGTGGTAAGTGGAAGTAAGGCGACTGACGACTTTATAAAATTATGTAATAATTAGTTCATGTTTTGGTCAGTGTTCTTTTGAGTTTGAACAATAGATAAGTTACGTTGATTTTCATGACTTTTGAAGACGTTTAATATATCCTTTTTTAAGTTATGATAGACTTTCAAATATCATCAACAAATATCCAAGACTGTTGTTCTCATGCAGAGGTGTCAAAAATCAATTTTTTTTATTCATTGAAAATTTATATATTTCTGAACAATTTCTTAATTTATGCAAAGTAGTTTATCCAACAATTTGAACTGATTAACCCACTCAAAATAAATTGCATACTCTTCTCTCGTGTAGAAAGCTCTGAAATTATCCACCGAACATACCTATACAAAAATAGATGTGTTTGGGAATGGGTAAAGCCAGAATATTTACGTCAGTAACCAGGCTGGGGTAAGGTGGATCCCTACAAAGTGGACGCGCCAATAGACAGCAAGGTTCAAAAACACAGAGAAAGCAAGAAAGAAGAAACATTCAATTGATAAATTCGTGCCGTGATGCGTTATTATAAACGGTTTAACATGAATTTATTGGTGAATTAAACATGAAACTTCTTAAAAATAGATTATGGGATGATTTACTCTTTCTATGCAACGAATATGAATTTTTTGACGCTCAGATCATATAGTCCAATATCATTGTTGCAATGATGAAAAATCTTTGGTGGAATCTTGGATGGATCATGGGATCCCAAGCACTTGTCAGAGTGGTCAATGGAGAGAGAGGTCAAATTTCATCGAATTCATCTCCGCGAACTATAATTACCTTAGATAATCTGTACACATATATGTACTTTGACGTCAAATCCCACCGCCAAAGGACGATCGTTGGAATTGCCCCATTTTAAATTTTTGTTCTTGTTAATTTTATATTCTGGGCAGTATTTGAATTGGTGGTATGATCGATTAGAACAATGAGAAAAAAACATGCAACTGATCTATTGGATATCAATACATACCAAGCATCATGAATGGTACCGTGAAGTCTACCACAGCTTCTCTTTCCATAGTAATAGTTAGATCGCATATTGCGAGGTCAGCAGTCTGCAATAATTAAAATATTTTCGTATAGCTATGGCGCGATATATGATAATAATAATTAAAATAATAAATAGTGACGAAGTTTCGACCTTCTATGTTTATATTGATAACAAGTTATTGAGATTGGGTCGTCTGAAAGAACAAGCATTTATAAAAACGAATAATAATAATAATAATAATATTTATTCACCTTTGTTTGCCATATACATATGAATAAGGTATGTCAGTTCGCATGGTGAGTTGAAATAAATAAATAACAAACACAGTAAGAGCACTAATATATTAACAAGACCTCTGTTATATGATTCAATTGGTAAAAATGACCCGTGCTAAACCTCTGTCTCTTTACTCAATATATGTGGGACAAATCCAATGACAGGATTATCTAGTTTAGGAAGAATGAGTGAATGGAATAATTTTAATAAGCATGTTGGAGTAAATGATATTGATGATTATCGAAATAACTCATGAAATCGTAAAAGGAATTCTTTATAAACAGCAACAAACTCAAGATTATGTGCATCATATTTGACGTTGATCATCTTGTTGTTTCCAAATCATTAAAAAATTATGTTCTTCAACTATTGGTGTATAATGTGGGTATTTTTTGTCTGATTTTTGGTTGATCAGTAGTTCAATGAAATTTTTTCTAATGAATGTTATTTCACAGAAGGTTTTCATAATATTATCATGGTAAATCACGATTGAAAATTGTAATTCTTCATTTGAATCTAATATAGCTTATTGAAATGAGTAATTCATACTTCTGTGCCCTGGTTAAAAAATTAATGTCAGTTTGATTCGTTTTGGAAGTAACCTAACCAAGAGAATGTTAGTGATGGTGCTCCCATTCATTATTAAATTGCGTTTTGAATCAATAGGAAATTGATTGTACATGAATCAGAAGGATTGGACAGCTGGAACTGTATTAAAATCAAAATATTAGGTGACTAACCTCTTCAATCAAATCACCAATAATCCCAGTCCACTTGCCGGTATCATTGTCATATTGTCCATTGGCTTTGTCATCCCTCAGAATAAACGTGTAGTTGAATCCTCTCATCTCAGCAAGTAACTTGATCAAATCAACAGCGAAACCTTCATACTGGTCATTCCCATAAAGCGGAACTAAAGATTCCACCCGCATACCATAGGGTTCAGTCTGGAAACAAAAAGTGACTATGTGATAACCTCGTCAAAAATAGTCCAATTCAGATGAGTGAGACTCCAATTCTGATTATTGTGTGGATTGAAACATGCAATACCAATAAAATTACAATCAATTCAGAAACAAATTCAATGTGTGTAGAATTTTTCTGCACTTCCATTGTCTAGAAACAAAGAAAATTAATCATCTACATGGGTTTGAGTTTGAGCAGTTAACATCTGCTGTCGTAATCAAGTGTGTTAATGCGAAAAAATATTTCGGATTCTTATATATTATATATATACATATATCTGTGCCAGTAGCATGCAACTATTGTACCTGCTGTAAGGATAATTTTGCTCTGATAGCGTACCCGTTTCGCAATAATAAAACTCATGCGTGATCTGCTATTCCCGACTTTGATGTTTCTCCTCGCTGTGTATTTTTCTTGTTCACCGATTCTCACATTTAGTGCCCTCCAACACAGTCCATCTCACATACACACGACACGGTATTTCTTGATGTTATTAAATTCGTTGGCCAAACTCACATCGGTGTTGCAAAAGTGGTAGGCCCGGTCAACCAACGACCGGACAGACCTGCTATAGCCGTCATGAGCACTTTGAGACACGCCTGCTATAGCAGACATTTCATATTGTGCCGAACCGTCCCTAGCAGACCTGAAATACGTGATATTCATATGACAGTTTTTAACGTGTATCCCAGTAGACAGGGGAAAACGGTATTTTGATAGCGTGTGACTGCAAGAACTCTCCCAGAATGATGGACGTGGTAGACAGACGCTTTCAAATGCAGGTATCTTCATGCAGTTCCATAATCAGAGTGCTACAAATCACCATAATATTCTTCTTCTTCTAAGGAAAATGTTTTGGAAAAATGTCTTTCTAGTTTGAAAGTTGACATATTTACGTTTTTCTTTAATTAGCATTAGTATATCTTTTGCTAGATTTCGAGGGATCATTCTTTCAGTTTGAAATTAACAGTCTCCTTCGGGTTTTCGTTTTTTTTTGTTACGTGTAGCATCCATCACAATTTTTTTTTGTGTTGTGGGATAGAACTGCTATTGTATTAATCTGTTTTTTGTTGAAACAAAAATTTTTATTTCATACAATTCGTCACATTTGGACAAAATAAACTCAATTCTCTAAAAAAAAAAAAAAATGGGTGATTATTTTTTGACGTCTTTCGAACTCCTACTGTCCACGAATGTGTTAGGGTCGGTGTATCTGAAAGTTCCCAAATAAATTTTATCACTTTCAATAACATTAATGACCTTAGAGACCCCACGCAGAGAATAATTACCCTTATAGCAGGTACATTAGTTGCATGCTAATGGCACATATTGCTATAAAGTATCGGAAACAATTTTTCTGGGGTATAGACAGAAATCTACGTGAGCAACAAGGAACGCAATGAGATAATAACACCACACAAACAAGAGAGACGCCTCTCCTGTTACCCCACCCGACGCATTAACGGACCACGTGGCAATGCGACACACCGCACACATCGCACGTCGATATCCCTTCCTCGAGTGAGCCGAGGAGAAATTGTTATGCTTTCTCAACATATAGCAAGATATTCTTTACGCTCTCATGAAACCACCATACCCAAGATGAAAACTTTCCGATACTGTATAATAAGTATCCGAGATATCTTGCATCATTCACATACTTGATAACGACAGTAGATGTTAAATGTTGAAACGTCGTGACTCAAACACATGCAGAGGATTGAGTTTCTAGACAATGGAAGTCCAGAAGAATTCTACCCACACTAATACATTGTCAACCACTTTCAAACAAACAACAAATTCAATGCTTTAGTAGCATGTATTCCATCGTCTATGTTTTAAAATATTCACTCACCAACGTTATCATAACTTTGAAAGTTCTATTTCGTATATCATCATTCCAATCGTCACCTTTCGTAATGAGTCTCGATACGTTGAGATGGGGCCTTTTAGTAGAATTCCAGTTGCCAACTATTGTCTGACCCCCTTCCATGAGCTCGAAGATATCCAAACCGAAATCAGTTCGAAAACCTCTTACGTCAAATTTTACGGTACCGGTGAGACCTGGATATTCCAACTGAAATTTAGAGATACCTCGTTGAAAATGATTTTTGAAACAGTTAAAATGAAATTGTATCAAAATTGTACAAGTTTATTATGTGGACCAATATACACCCTTACGCAGATACGTGGCACGAGTACATTGACTTTCGGGTGTCACCTATTACACCGAAAACACTTCTGGGCGAAGAGGCATATGTTCCATTTAATGAGCTCTGCTCATAGAATATCTGATCTACGTGTTCATTTGTTTATTTATTTATATACTGGCTGCACCCTTATGAGCAACCCTCAAGAGTCATCTGTCTAATAATTTGACATTTCACATCAGTATTTACAAAATTCGTTTAAAAAATTATGTAATCAAAAATGAGTAGTGATAGTGAGAAAAAATTTTTGCAGTATATTGATCCTTTCCAGATTTGATGAAGCGAGTTCTCCCAATCCTAATATACCATAACCTCGACCATAACTTATCCGAGAATCAACAAGGGCAAAATGGACCATTTTCAATTGCGGTAATTTCTTTACTTCAGCAAGAAATTTGAATTTTTTTTATCGTTGCCCGAAGCGTATTACTGACTTGTTCAATGTGAATATTCCATCTCAAGTGGCGATCTATTGTGACACCTAAATATTTCATTTTATCTGTCAGTTTAATTTCAATAATTTGGTTGTCATATGGATCTAGTGTAAGTCAGGTAATCCATTCACGTAGCTGGAAAGTGGAGGTGGCATGGTTTTTTTGAAATTGATTGTTAACAACTTGTGATTTAAACAATCTATGAATTTAGTGAAATAATTCTCAGCTTTCCGTTTCAGATCATTCCATGTGTCGGCGGTATGAAGCACTGCAGTGTCGTCAGCAAAACTGGAGATTTTTCCGCTGGTATTGATATCAAGTAAGCTATTTATGTAGATTATGAATAATAGTGGACCTGAAACAGTACCTTGTGGTACTCCACATTCAACATTACTGGTATTATTATTGATTTTTACAATTTGTTGGCGGTTCGAGATATAACTTTCAAAAAGTTCGTGGACACGCCCTCAACAACCCATATTTTACAAGGCCCCCAATAATTGTGCATGGTCTGCAGTGTCAAATGCCTTAGCAAGGTCAAGAAAAATACATTTCCTCCGTTGATCGGTTCTTTTAAAATACAAATTGATTTTCGTTCAACAATCCGAATTTCATTATAAATGACTCCAGGCGTGATTTTATGTTTTTTTCGAAAACTAATAGCTTTGTAAAAGATAGCCTGTAGTTTGATATAATTTGTTTATTACCCGATTTATGAAGTGGTTTAATGACGGAGATTTTATGTTCGGAGACAAATACCAACACAAGTTGATGATAAATGACATTGGGTTTTTTTCGAGATCTGGTCCAACTCAGGTGAAAAAATTTGCGAATGTTTCTGCCATTTCAAAATCTGTTTGGGTGAGGGTAGTATCCTCTTTCAACACACTTTATAATATTATTTTTATTTTTGTGTACTGTCATACAATTGATAACTTTCCATAGCTGTTTGGGGTTATTTTTACTTTTTTCTATTTCAGCACTATGCTAGTTTTGTTTGGTTATTTTTATTAAAGTATGGAGTTTATTCCTAAGAGTAGTAAATCAGTGTTTCTGTTCCAAATTGTTTTTGTTCTTTTGATATTCATTGAATGAGCGGTCTTTACTAATAATTGAATTCATAATGCCTTTTGTAATCCAATCTTTTTTTTTGGTCAATTTGCTTTTTTTGAATGTCACAGTGCTTTCTTTTATTAATGAATCGACATTCCTTGCTAGATTTGCTAAGATCTAGTACTGTTGAAAATTCAATTTTTCAATACCGTGTTGAAATAGGTTTATGTTGACATTGTGAATTCTTGCTGACACACTTTGGACATCCAATTATACTGAATTATTGAATACCGTAAATAATATCACTAACTAGCATTATGTATACAATTATTGCTATCATTATCAGAAAGTAAAAATTAGAGTGTGATACAAATGCTAGAATATATCCGTTCACTAGATTATGGTTACCAATAATTGATTATCAATAGATATACTTATCTTTGGAAATAATAAGGCATGTGTTATTTATTGCTTATTAGTTATCATTTCAGTATTTCATTGAAAAAATTATGACAGTAACCTAAATAAAGACTAGTAGTAATCCATGATTTTTTTTGTATTGAGCTAGTCATTTCCAAACAAATAATTCTTGCATTTTCAGTAGTTTCATGACCATGACCTGAGCAACCCTCCATACAACAGTTAATCAGTTGAAATCATAGTGATTGCACTTAAATTATGTGCTTAGTTCGATCTACTTGAAGTTAAGTTAAAAAATTGTTGAAATTGTTTTTTCCGTTAACCAGCTGTCGTCTCCTTACGAACAGCATGCCCTCAATAGTCGAAACTTGTGCGAGCCAAGGGTTAACGAGGTCTTACTTTTCAACGTGCGATTCCTAGCACTTCCTCTGGTCATCAGAAAAAAATCTGTAGTCGCTAGGATTTAAACCTACCCGACCAGCAGCATCAGTGGCTTTGAACGCGGTAGTAAGTTAAGTTAAAAGATGGATTTTACAAAGGATTAGTATGGTGAGTGCCAAACGATGACATACAACGTGACTTACATTTCTCATGAAGTTTGTGATGGTTGTTCCAGACTTGAGTTTATCGTTATAGTTGTAACAATCGATGGATATAGGTTGAACCAAACGACCAACTGATTTAATGGCTGCTGCGAACATTTTGACAGCATCGTAAATGAGAGCTTCTTCCAATTTCAGTTGGTATCCCGCCATAGGATCCATTTCGTCAGCTATAAACTTGTCTGGATTCACACATCTCATCTTGGATTGAAAAAAAATAAAAATAACATAAAATTTAATGAAAAAGATAATCATGTGCCAAAGTACGAAAAAATCTAAAAAATCTTGAAGTGCGGAATTTTTGATCAGGATAATGAATAGACTCTAGTTTCAGCCAGCTCCACAGGAACCCCTAAACCCATAAGTCCGGTGTGGGGTCCTTTGTTCTAATGGTGAAATAATTCAAACCACGGTATACCAGACAGTTTTATTTTCTGTGACAGGACGACTGGTTTGAAAATAGGAATAAAATACTTCGTGCACAGGAAAGAAATAAGAGAAAAAGAGGGGGTGATAGTAAAGAGGAGAAGAAAATAGGACCACTTTGCAATTTTTTTTTCTGTCGAGAGTCACAAGTAAGAGAAAGTGGAAAGCTTTCACAAAAAGAAAGAGAAAAGATCTTCGAGTCAGCTTGAGTGAGATGAATTGGGACACAAAGAAAATATTAAAATAGACTGACTATTTTTGTATAACTAAAAAATCATAATTCGGATGTTTTTATAAAAATTATTTGTTATTTTCGTATGAGAATTTGTTTTTTAAATTTTTTGCATTTATTTTGTTTTCTTAATTTATTTACCTTTACCTATTAACTTAACAGTGAAAAATATCTTATGTGTTAAGAACTTTTGCTGGAGTGAAAACTTGTAAGTGCAATAAATCATTGATTTGTATAAAAAATAACATTTTGATTTTTTTGAAATTAAATATGATTAATTGTATGATCATTTTAAAGGAGGGTATACTTTTGAGGGAAATTTGGCTATTCATGAAAAAACATTAAAATTCCATCAAATGTTTAGAAATGAGTAATATAGTAGTACATTTTAATTTTTTTCAATTTAGAATAAGTTATCTGCTATGATAAATTCTTATCAAATATTTTCAAAGAATGCAAAGTGGCAACATTGCTCTTGATAGTACATTGAAACACAGGATAAACACATTTGTTGCCAAAATATCTATTTCATCATTATTTGCCTTACAAACTCTGCTCTAAAAGAACTTATTGAAGATGTTCCGAAATGGTTTCGAAATTGAAATTTTAGAAGAATATTTCTTTTTTAAAGACCTAAAAGTGTGCAAAATCTTATGAATAAGCATACCCTCCTTTTTAAAAAGTTGTTTGTCTCTACTGTAAAGTTAGCTGATCAACACTTACGAGGTGTCACTTCTTCAAAGACGATATTCACTTCCTGGATGGATGTCAACAAACCGAAGTACAATCGGTCACACTAGTATTGTAGATTCAACCATGACACCCAGTGGTATATGTATATTCGGATTAAATGCAAATGTAAATCTCTATGGAAATCGTTACTCACCCCAGTGATGTTGGTTTCGCTGTATTTGAACGGCGTCAGGTTGATTGTGTGCAAATCTAGATTGGTTATTATGAAGCTGTGCTTGTCGGTCATCAGGCCTACTTGTTGTGCTTGACGTAAGACCTCTTCCAGTATCTCGCTGGAGCAATCTAACACGAAATGTGTTGCTCCAGATTTCCGCACTTCCTTTAGAACCGTTCTAAATAACAAACGAATAAATAAATTAAACTTTTTATTGCCGCTTAGATCCCAAGATAGCACGCTGAAGATAAACGTACGAGGGAAATCAAACAAGTGCAGATGTGGTTTGGGTGGTGTTTTAAAAAATGTTCATATAATTTATAAATTAGGCTATTCGGTTGCTGTTGTGTATCTTGTCAGTGTAAGTCCCAGAGAATATGTGGGTGCAAAAAGTTACATAAAGTTCATAAAAAACTCAGATTAAAAAAATAAAGCACTGGTTGTTGTACAAGATCTACCAAATCCAACACTAATGCATCACATTTTGTCAAACACGATATTTACTGAAATTTTGTTGTTTCCGTCAACCCAACCGACTGCACCCTTACGAGGAGTTCTCAGAAGTTTTCTACATACTTGTGAGAGCTACTGAAGACGGGGACGGGAATTGGGATGCCGTGAATGCACGGACGAGAATTCAAACTATTCAAATCCTTTCAAGTATATCAGTCACCAATCTATGTGGGTGGCAGCAGTCAGTATTGACTAGCGTCTAGAGACAGCCCAGACATTTTGGGTAGGGAGCATCTTGAAAGTAAAATTATTGGGAATATGCTTGCTCCGGTCTATATCTCATGATTAAGGTAAGGAGAAAGAAGGAGAAAATATCTAACCTAACCTAAAATAACGTCGTTATCCAAGTTCTATACATCACATTCGCTCATCTAACCCAACTGATGAGATGTATTGACAAAATATTTTAAATCCTCTCGATTTCCTTTCTATTCAAAGATGTTGCAA
The DNA here is from genome assembly GCA_958298965.1 of Chrysolina haemoptera. Taxonomy (NCBI): domain Eukaryota; kingdom Metazoa; phylum Arthropoda; class Insecta; order Coleoptera; family Chrysomelidae; genus Chrysolina; species Chrysolina haemoptera. The sequence goes on along the minus strand of OY282602.1, from coordinate 205,158 downwards.
CAGTCAAATTGGCAAGGATTCGAAAAAAAACATTTTCTCTGCAACTATTGTATTCTACAATGATTACATATTGATTATTAGTTGAAAAATGAAGATGTTTCCAAGACATCGTGGATCCTAGCACATTATTCAACGGCATTCTGCCAATAACAGATTCAGAATTCTCAGAATCCACGGTAACCGAGAGGTTCAGACCAATGACAAAACAGCAAATGTACCAAAGAAATTTCTCAAGAAGGCTTTGCTTCATTGGACTTGTCACGGCTTGGCATCCGCGAATGTCAGATTAACTGTTTTTTTTCTTAGTTTCAAATTTAGCTCCTGATGAAATCTTCTTACAACAAAGGTATTTCGAATAATATTTATCTGAACATTCTACACAATCTCGGTTTTTGGTCAAACACAGTTTGTTTAGTCAAACACAGTTTGTTTAGTCATATGTACATTTCGTAGGTACCTGTGTGGTCCAGTGGTACGGACCCGCGGAAAAGTTAAAGGTTGTTATAATATAATAATGTAGTTTTCTTCTGCGTAAGTTCTACGGATTCTCACAGATTGATGAGGCTATTATGCTTTTTACATTTTTGGTTTTGTAGCATTCAAATTCAATTTCCCAATGAGTTTTTGTTTTTTTTTTCTATTCTTAGTATCTCACTTAAAAATGAAATCAAGTTCGGTGTTTCAGTTTTTCGAAATACTATTTCTACTTCTTCAGATTCCCTCGTAGCAGGGTCACGGTATGAATGATACATTTTAATGAAATTTTTAATTGCCCCAAGAGGAACTGCATTAGTGATTATGATTTATGTTCTATGTTGCTGACTCCATTACATTCCCAATTAAGATTTGATCAAATCTAAGTGTTTCTACAAATGAAAGTGATATTGATTGAATCGAAAGGTATATTTTTTACGCTCATCGACAATTCGATTGAAAAACTCGAAAGTATCGAAATTTCTCTCTTAGATATTTTACATCTACAATATCGATATTATCACTGTACGTTACTGTGGTGAAGAAGGTAAATTCAAAGTTGAATTAGACTCTCTTACAAACCAAACGTGTTTGAGATAGCAAATCGGTAAAAATATATCTTATCTTCCACACCCATATCCATCTAGATCACTAACTCATTGTCAAGAAATATTTATACAGTAAAACCAATCTACCCGTAAATGTTAAATTCCTACTCCATGCGTAAATAATAACATAAGAAGGCGTTCGGAAGGAAAAGGATAGGCTGTACGTTCGGGTCTGTAAGCAAAAAGGGTACAATCGTATTCACAAACACACGAACCATTATGCGCTCGAGCGCCTTTTTCAAATATATGGACGGTTTATTGTTTTTCGCCTCCTTTCTCATGAAGTGAATAACATTAGCTATCACTTCCCATGTCTGACTATTAAAAATTTGCCTTCAAGATCAGATTGAAACTTCATTTTTATTGTATATTAATTTTTCACAGACTGTACCAGTTGTTGACTGAATATAATTATTGTGCTTTTTTACTAGGTACGACGTCATACGGCTGCTGCGCATCGTGCGTGTAAATATTTTCGAATCTACAAGCTAGATGTGCAGAACTCCGATTTGTGTTACACATGTAATTGCGCTTTTGGTTTGAAGATGACAGAAAATTAATATTATATTTCTTTCAAAAGCAATGTTATTGACGTTGGTACGTCTATATTTTCGTTTTCCACCATCTGTTGGTGAACGAATACGTTTGACGTGGTAATGAGTAAACACAATATAGATATATACGCGTTTCAAAAGTGATAAGTATAAGAGTTTTTTTTACGAAAATTCTTCGATTTTCTCAACAAATAGCAAAGTATGACATGCTGGCACAGCCGTTCCAGCACAATCAAAAACAAGTGCAGTGTTTTCTAACTAATTAATAACTATTTTCTAACACAACTTTCAATTTTCTAACTCTTAACGCTTAAGCTGGCACAGCCATCCCGTAACTCTTTTCCTGCTGAAAATTTTTGGAGGATTGAATCGCTAGAATTTTTAACTTTTTAATAACTTTCGAATAACATAACTCGCAATTTTCTAACTCAAGCCGTTCCAGAGAAAAAGAGGTTGTGCTATCGACGGACTAAAAAGTCGAGTATATCATGATAGATGTTTTGAAAACTGATTCAGAGCTGACCAACTCGAGAAAGGTTAGAGATAGACGAATTCTGCGAAAGACATTCGATTTAGAATGGTCGAATTAGTAAATACTGAGAATTTGAACGAAAAAAATCGACGGACAAAAAAGTCGAGTATATCATGATAGATAATTTGTTGAAAACTGATTCAGAGCTGACAAACTCGAAAACGGTTGGAGATAGATAAATTCTGCAGACGCCAATCGATTGAGAATGGCTAAATTAGTATATACTGAGAATTTGAACGAAAAAAGTCGAGTATATCATGATACATTATTTTTTGAAAACTGATTCAGAGCTGACCAACTCGAGAAAGGTTAGAGATAAACGAATTCTGTGAACGCCCATCGATTCAGAATGGCTGAATTAGTGTCTAAGAATTTGAACGAAAAAAATCGACGAACAAAAAAGTCTAGTATATCATGATAGATAATTTTTTGAAAACTGGTTCAGAGCTGACCAACTCAAGAACGGTTAGAGATGGACGAATTCTGCGAAAGCCAATCGATTCAGAATGGCCAAATTAATATATACTGAGAATTTGAACGAAAAAAATCGACAGACAAAAAAGTCGAGTATATCATGAAAGATAATTAATTTTTTGAAAACTGATTCAGAGCTGACCAACTCGAGAACGGTTAGAGATAGACGAATTCTGCGAAAGCCAATCGATTCAGAATGGCCAAAATAATATATACTGAGAATTTGAACGAAAAAAATCGACAGACAAAAAAGTCGAGTATATCATGAAAGATAATTAATTTTTTGAAAACTGATTCAGAGCTGACCAACTCGAGAACGGTTAGAGATAGACGAATTCTACGAAAGCCAATCGATTCAGAATGGCTAAATTAGTATATACTGAGAATATGAACGAAAAAAATTGACGGACAAAAAAGTCGAGTATACATGATACATAATTTTTTGAAAACTGATTGACCAACTCGAGAAAGGTTAGAGATAAACGAATTCTGTGAACGCCCATCGATTCAGAATGGCTGAATTAGTGTCTAAGAATTTGTACGAAAAAAATCGACGAACAAAAAAGTCTAGTATATCATGATAGATAATTTTTTGAAAACTGGTTCAGAGCTGACCAACTCAAGAACGGTTAGAGATGGACGAATTCTGCGAAAGCCAATCGATTCAGAATGGCCAAATTAATATATACTGAGAATTTGAACGAAAAAAATCGACAGACAAAAAAGTCGAGTATATCATGAAAGATAATTAATTTTTTGAAAACTGATTCAGAGCTGACCAACTCGAGAACGGTTAGAGATAGACGAATTCTACGAAAGCCAATCGATTCAGAATGGCTAAATTAGTATATACTGAGAATATGAACGAAAAAAATTGACGGACAAAAAAGTCGTGTATATCATGGTAGATAATTTTTTGAAAACTGATTCAGAGCTGACCAACTCGAGAAAGGTTAGAGATAACCGAATTCAGAATGGCCGAATTAGTATATTCTGAGAATTTGAACGAAAAAAATCGACGAACAAAAAAGTCTAGTATAACATGATAGATCATTTTTTGAAAACTGATTCAGAGCTGACCAACTCGAGAATGATCAGAGATAGACGAATTCTGCGAACGCCAATCGATTCAGATTGGCCGAATTAGTACATACCTATTGAGAGTTTGAACGGAAAAAATCGAAGGACAAAAAAATCGAGAATATCATGATAGATAATTTTTTGAAAATTTATTCAGAGCTTGCCAACTCGAAAACGGTTAGAGATAGACGAATTCTGCGAAAGCCAATCGATTCAGAATGACCGAATTAGTATATACCGAAAATTTGAACGAAAAAAATCGACGGACAAAAAAGTCGAGTATATCATGATAGATAATTTTTTGAAACTGATTCAGAGCTGATCAACTCGGGAACGGTTAAAGATAGACGAACTCTGCGTACGCCAATCGATTGAAAATGGCCGGATTAGTATATAATAAGAGTTTGAATGAAAAAAATTCCCGGAAAAAAAAGTCGAGTATATCATGATAGATCATTTTTTGAAAGCTGATTCAGAGCTGACCAACTCGAGGACGGTGAACGATAGACGAATTCTGGGAACAACAATCGATTCAGAATGGCCGAATTAGTATATACTGAGAATTTGAACGAAAAAAATCGACGAACAAAAAAGTCGAGTATATCATGATTGATAATTTTTTGAAAACTGATTCAGAGCTGACCAACTCGAGAACGGTTAGAGATAGACGAAATCTGCGAAATCCAATCGATTCAGAATGACCGAATTAGTATATACTGAAAATTTGAACGAAAAAAATTGACGGACAAAAAAATCGAGTATATCATGATAGATAATTTTTTGAAACTGATTCAGAGCTGACCAACTCGGGAACGATTAAAGATAGACAAACTCTGCGTACGCCAATCGATTGAAAATGGCCGAATTTAGTATGTACGAAGAGTTTGAATGAAAAACATTCCCGGAAAAAATAGTCGAGTATATCATGATAGATCATTTTTTGAAAACTGATTCAGAGCTGACCAACTCGAGGACGGTGAGAGATAGACGAATTCTGGGAACAACAATCGATTCAGAATGGCCGAATTAGTATATACTGAGAATTTGAACGAAAAAAATCGACGAACAAAAAAGTCGATTATATCATGATAGATAATTTTTTGAAAACTGATTCAGAGCTGACCAACTCGAGGACGGTGAAAGATAGACGAATTCTGGGAACAAAAATCGATTCAGAATGGCCGAATTAGTATATACTGAGAATTTGAACGAAAAAAATCGACGAACAAAAAAGTCGAGTATATCATAATTGATAATTTTTTGAAAACTGATTCAGAGCTGACCAACTCGAGAACGGTTAGAGATAGACGAATTCTGCGAAAGCCAATCGATTCAGAATGACCGAATTAGTATATACTGAAAATTTGAACGAAAAAAATCGACGGACAAAAAAGTCGAGTATATCATAATTGATAATTTTTTGAAAACTGATTCAGAGCTGACCATTTCGAGAACGGTTAGAGATAGACGAATTCTGCGAAAGCCAATTGATTCAGAATGACCGAATTAGTATATACTGAGAATTTGAACGAAAAAAATCGACGAACAAAAAAGTCGATTATATCATGATAGATAATTTTTTGAAAACTGATTCAGAGCTGACCAACTCGAGGACGGTGAAAGATAGACGAATTCTGGGAACAACAATCGATTCAGAATGGCCGAATTAGTATATACTGAGAATTTGAACGAAAAAAATCGACGAACAAAAAAGTCGATTATATCATGATAGATAATTTTTTGAAAACTGATTCAGAGCTGACCAACTCGAGGACGGTGAAAGATAGACGAATTCTGGGAACAACAATCGATTCAGAATGGACGAATTAGTATATACTGAGAATTTGAACGAAAAAAATCGACGAACAAAAAAGTCGATTATATCATGATAGATAATTTTTTGAAAACTGATTCAGAGCTGACCAACTCGAGGACGGTGAAAGATAGACGAATTCTGGGAACAGCAATCGATTCAGAATGGCCGAATTAGTATATACTGAGAATTTGAACGAAAAAAATCGACGGACAAAAAAGTCGAGTATATCATGATAGATAATTTTTTGAAACTGATTCAGAGCTGACCAACTCGGGAACGGTTAAAGATAGACGAACTCTGCGTACGCCAATCGATTGAAAATGGCCGAATTAGTATATACTAAGAGTTTGAATGAAAAACATTCCCGGAAAAAATAGTCGGGTATATCATGATAGATCATTTTTTGAAAACTGATTCAGAGCTGACCAACTCGAGGACGGTGAGAGATAGACGAATTCTGGGAACAACAATCGATTCAGAATGGCCGAATTAGTATATACTGAGAATTTGAACGAAAAAAATCGACGAACAAAAAAGTCGATTATATCATGATAGATAATTTTTTGAAAACTGATTCAGAGCTGACCAACTCGAGGACTTCACACCCGTAAGTTTCAATGCTTTCGATCTGGCCACGGAAGGTGGTTAAAAATATTTCTTCTGCAATTTTTTTTATTCAATTTTAAGATCACATCGGGAGTATACAATGTAATACATCTCAGTATCATTATATCCTATGAATGTGCGTTAGAAATTCAGAGGGTGGTTAATAAAATTAAGAAATTATAACGATTTTGGTCTCATCAATTATTGACCACAGTTAAAATATTTTCTCAGTTGATTGCGAAATAATAAAAATATATATCAGATAATATTTCACATCACAATCAATTCACATAGGTCGAAAATATTGTTATACATCCCAGTATCATTATATCCGTTGTTTGTGCTATTGTTAGAAACTCGGAGGGCAAAAAAATGAGGAATTGCGTACCTGTATTGGTCCCGGTCTCATCAAATTTTGAAGACGGTTAGAAATATAATTTCTGCATTTAATGTAGAAATGTTTAATCCCAACCAGTTCGCATGGGTGTTATACGATGTTGCATTCCCCTGTAGGTTTCTTTCTAATGATTGTATTGAAGGTAAAAAATTAAAGAGGAGAAAGGAGGTGATATGATTTGGATTTCGGTCTTGGCGTTTTGAAGAACATTTTAATTCTTTCTAGTAAAATGTTCTTCACCACAATCGGCCATATGAGTGAGATGTAATATATTCTCAGTTTTCAAATTTACAAAAGTTAGACAATGAAGAAGTCAAAGTAAAAAAAAATCAATTTAATTCCAGTATTTTGGGATTCTTGCGCCTTATGAGGCAAAATATCGAAATTCCTAGTATATCGCTAGGAAGTTATTAAAAAGTTAGAAATTTCAGCACTTTAATCATTCAAAAATGTTCAGCAGTAAAAAGTAGCCAGCGTTAGAAAATTGAGAATTGTGGTACTCGAAAGTTATTAAAAAGTTAGACATTCTATTGTTTCAATCCTTCAAAAATTTTCGGTAGGAAAAAAGTTACGGGATGGCGGGATGGCTTAAGTGTTCAGCTAGCACAACCCCTCTTTTTCCGGAACGGCTCGAGTTAGAAAATTGAACGTTGTGTTATAGGAAATAGTTATTAATTAGTTAGAAAATACTGCCCTTGTTTTTTTGGATTGTGCTGAAACGGCTGTGCCAGCTTGACACGTCGAATAGCAGGAAGTTTTATGGAAATAATCAATAATGAGTCTCCAATCACTTAGCACGCACCCATTCTACTTCAATTGTCTTGAAAACCATTGACATTTTCGATAATGGAACCAATTACTTTTGTGTGAAGAAAATATTTAGAATTAAGAGACGACAAAATATATATCCGTCCAGTGGCGTGGAAGTTGGGGATGGGCGTTTCACTGAAATTTCAAACTCAATACTGTCAAAAGACTCACTAAATTTCATCATGAAAAGATGAGCCGTAATGGAATTATTCTGGAAAATATTTTTTTTGCCACTTTCAACACCCTGTAACTCAGTTAATACTCATCTTAGGTTATATGTTTTTGGAAACTTTTAGCCTTGAAATGAAGTGAGGATTGCACCCTGTATAATACGATAAAAAATTTGGCCCTATGTCATACATATGCATATGCATGTTCATATGCATCTATGAAACGTAAATATAGCTTTATATGTGTTAGGAATCGAATGTTACAAAGTCAAGTAAATTACCTGAGTATCCACTTATACATAGACGTATCTACGTAATACTTACGGCTGTATCAAGAGTACGGCCAACCAGGTTTTTTTTTCACCGAATTATCAGTGATTCAATTTCAATTCATATCTAACCTGAATCCTTCTTCCGACTCTTCTTTCGCATTCAGCTGCCTGACAACAATTCTTTGCCTGGAAGGTTCGAAGAGCTTCAACAGTTCCCCTACTCTCTGTAAACTCTCATTGTTTTCGTACAGAATAACGAAATCTTCCCATTCCCACCCGACTATGATGTCGTAGTATGTTCTAGTTAGAGTGTCCGGATAAGGATGAATATTAACCACTGTTCCATTCAGAGGATAATCGTCCCATCTCACCTAAAAAGTTGAAAATGGTGCACATAAAAAGAAAGGTATATAATAATTGTTACAACCATGATTTTTATAATATCGGTGAAATATTGCAACAATACAATACATTCATCTTAACAATATACAATTTCAGGGTCTATGGAAAGGAGGCATAGAGTAGGATTTTTACAATAAAATAGTTTTAAAAAACTATAGAACACGCTTTATGTTGAAAACGGGAACATTCTCCATGAAAAATGAAAAATGTGATTTATTTGAAATATCTTACATCCCCGGCTCAAGTCACGCTGTACATTGAACTACATCTGATAGATATAGTGAAATGACTAACTATAAAGAAAAAATCTGAAAGTGAAAATTCGCATTTTCATTCAGATAGTTGATTTTTTAAATTTTCTTTAGTTTTCATTGAAAATTAGAAAAAATTAGATTGTTTAGGTCCAAGTCCCACGTTTTGCCAAAGGAGCGCCTGGTCATCATCAGTGATGCCATTGCCCTCGTCGGTGCCTTTTCCAGATGTTTCTTCAAGATGAGCTTCGAGTCTAAGATTAACATCAGGTACTTTGTCTCTCCTATCATATGTATGCTTGCACACAAGATTCGAAGAGCTCTGGTCTTTAGGTTTTTCTACCGGTGAAAGGAACAATTGTGATTTTTTGAAGTCCTCCCTCGTACAGCACGTATGTACGTCTGTGAGGATTAACTGCATCAAATTCATACAGACCCTTCTTAAACTTCCCAATAGCCATTGTTTAAACGAGCAATCGATCTCTATCGGCACCACTTCTGAAAACACGATATTCCAATCAAATCGAATATTTGGGGGACGCTCCTTCGCCTTCGTTAAAACATTGAATACCACCAATTCAGATATCAAAAACGTTCGTTGCGACATTTAGCGAGTTTTTTTGGCTTTCCTACTTTTCCGTTGGCTATTCAAATGACTGCAGTTCATTTTATTACATGTAGGTAAGACCGCAAAACGAGCTAAGCTCGGTCGCACAGGTACTATTTTCATTGATTATTTTGTAAAATGTAGTTGTGAAATAGGGCTAAGCTCGGTCGCACAGGTACTATTTTCATTGATTATTTTGTAAAATGTAGTTGTGAAATAGGGTAGCACCCTCATAAAACTTACATTTTTCAACCGATTGAAATGATTTTTTTTTCGTTAGGTAGACATTCAAAAAGTTCACTGGGAGTGTAGGACATTCTTCTTTTTCAAGGTAAAATATCTAAAAAAAATACTAGCAATTTTTTTAGAAAAAAATATGATTTTTCCACTGGATTTTCAAATGGTTCATATGTGAGTATTGTTGAAATGCGTCAATCAACAAAAAAGTTATAAGGAAGTGAAGTTTTAAAAATATGCTGTTTTATCATCCCACAAATTGAATTTCAGAACTTTTTTCAAAATTCGGAATACACCACTGTATTCAGGAGGTCTCTATATATCACTTGTCAAAAAAATCATAAAATAATAAAATTTGAAAAATAATATGTTGATGGAATTTCAGGAAAATTTCATTCAATTTCATATTTTTTTATTTATTTTTATTTAATCAACAGATTTAGATGAAATTATGGTCAGTGATATTTCGAGACTCCCTATATCCAGTAGTATAATCAAAGTTCTGATAAAACTTTTGAAATTGAAGTGATGGGTTGATTAAACGGCGTATTTCTCAAATTTTATTCACCCATAACTTTCTTATTAATTGACGCAGTTCAACGCAATTTCATTATCAACCATTTCAAAATATCACAAATCCACTGGTGTAATCAGATTTTTTCAAAAAAAATGCTAATAATTTGTTTTGATTCTTCACCTTGAAAAATAAGACTAATTGGCCCTTGAAAAGAAGATTCATTCATGAAATTTGGTGTCCCAATCGACTTTTTGAAAGTCTACCTAATGAAAGGAAAATCATTTCAATCGGTTGAAAAATGTTTCTTTTATAATGGTGCTTCTAGTTTAAATGGGTCACACTGTATAATGAGAGCGTAACCTACCTCAATATGAGGTATTTCCTTCAAGTCACAAATTGACTGAACCACATTCGAGTTGTCCTCTGAAAATGGACCTAAAATTCCAACGACTCCTTCTTGCAGGAGCTGACAGGTGGCCGCCACTGATTGGAAAGGGTTGTTCATTGTTATCTCTCTAGTCAAAGCTTCGAACATATAATTCGGGTCTTCCTCATTGATTTCGGAAACAGCTTTAAACAGAGCTTGTCTGAGAGCTGCATGTTGTTGGGGGTTGGGTTTGTCAAAAATTGCACCTGAAAATAAAATCTATTGAGCGGAATAGAATACATGAAAGGTAAAAATAAAAATTATCATCAGAAATTGAACGGAAATTGAATATTAGAGTCAAGAGATCATTAGACAATGACTGGTGTGTAAGGATTCTTTCCTATAGTAATCACAAGTCAGTTCAGCTGGACTTCTGCAAGAGAATTGTATCGGAATTACGTTTGTCAAAAATTCATTACAAGCGTAACCATAAATTTCATCCGTATAAATTCTGCACAGTACAACACCTGTTCTGAAGGATACTGATTTTTCACCCACTTCAATGATATTGTGCGATAGAAAGTGATAGTAATGAAGGCACCACATTTTTAGAGAGTAAAAAACATATGTCAAATCGAAGAATAGAATGTGATACACCTAGCTTTTTTTTGCAGGTGAAGTATATTTGAATATTTTGAATAATTTCGAAAATGAGTACTTGGACAATTTATCAATCGCTGAGCAACAACGTGAAAGGACTCCGTATAATGCTCACTTAATCATTACTCGTTTTTTACAAGGATAGCTAACAACGGACCATTTCTTTGGCTACCCCGCTCTCCAGATTTATCACTACTTTATTTTTTTATATGGGGTACATTAAAAATCAACATTTGTAACTTGGACTACCATAGAAAATTGTGTGCAATGAGTTAGGCGTTAATTTCAGATTTTCAGTCCCGATTCATCGAGAAAAGCGGCACACCAACAATAATTATAGAAATGTGAAAAATGTCTCGAAGTTGAAGAACATCAATTCGAATATTAACTGACCAAATACTTTCTGTAAACCTCTCTGTATCTTTAATTTCATTGATAGTTCTCTATTTTTCGAATTGTTTTAGAATTTATTTATCTAAATTTTTGTAACAGCAGATCGAATATTTTTCTACAATATCTACAATATATTATTGAGATAACCCTATTACATTCGCCATAAATAATAAATAAATCAAACGAGCCGGTATGATAAATTCATGTCAGTTGATTTTATCCACAACCGTTACAGAATTTGCCAATTCTGAAATCATATTTGATAAAAAATACTAACATTCTCCCTCTTGAGATTGAATAGTAAACAAGGTTGGAATGAAAATTCGGTGCGAGTGGAAAGTTCCGGAGCGCGAGCGAGGATCCACGTGCGTAACGAATTTTCATTCTAACCGAGTAACAGACTGTGCTTCCTCCACAACCACCAATTTTACAAATAATCCACTATGATGCCAGTCAAGGCTAACGTAATTATTGCTACAACAATGTCAGAATATTCATTCTTATACAAGTGATTGAATGAAATACACGCAAAATGCATAAGACTACAAGTGTTGTAGAATATTAATGTCACCGTTCTCAAATTCTCAAATTTGATTTTAGAATTGGCAAATTCTGTAACGGTTGTGGAGAAAAAATATTCTACAACACTAGATGTCTTATGCATTATGCGTGTATTCCATTCAATCACTTGTTAAAGAATATTATTCCAACATAGTTGTAGCAATAATAACATTAGCCTTGACTGGCACCATAGTGACAAGATGTGAATTGAAATTTTTCGTTGGCTTTCCATTTGATTATATGCCAAATTTGTGGTTGTGGAGGAAGCACAGTCTGTTACTCGGTTAGAATAAAAATTAGTTATGCTCGTGGTTCCTCGCGCTCGCTTTTAGCTCGCATCGAATTTTCATTCTATCCTTGTTACGGAATATACTGAGCGCAAAGGCCAACTAAGAATAACTAAACTCACGAACATGTAATTTTCTGGAAAAAGTTGTTCTTTCGCCAATATTTTAAAAACTATTGAAAGTTTGAGAAACAACAGCCTTCAAAGTTAGCCAGACTCCTTTTCGATACTGAACCGAATGAAATTATAAAATTAGAGCGTCTCCATTAGAAGAAATTTTTTAATTCGGCCTGTTTCCATATTGATTAATGATTTTCCTGAATGAAGCACTGTATTTTCCACTACTGCTGAAGTAGGACAAAGTTATTCATTACATTGTCACGCGAGTATAAAATATGTTCACACTACACTATAGTTTTTCTACAACCTATACCTGAAAACCAAAATATGACGGATTTTAAGACTATATTTTTTGAATAAGAGACTTACGATGTTAAACTCACAGAACAAGTGAACTGAATTTTGCTCGATTCTATTATGATCACCTACAAATTATTTATACAAGGAAATGTAATTCACGAATTCAGTGTAATATTTTCTTTTAGCCCATGTTAACAAAATAATTGGACGAAGAAATATATAAAATATATTTATTGCACAAAAAAAAAACGAATTTTATGGATCATTTGAAAATATTAAGGAACATTATTTGTCTCTTTAGGAACTTTTGGAAAGATAACTATTTGAACAATTGTTTAAGGAAATATATCATTTTTCATTTCGCTGTCGTGCGAATACGCAATTTTCTGTGCTTGTTTATAGTGTGAAATGATTTCAGGTAGGACGTCGGAAAATTCTACATCTGTTGACGAATACACAAAAATATGGAAAAGATAAATGATTTCATTCGTTCATCTTTTGGCAGGATCTTTGTTTATCCGAATTCCGTCTGGATTTTCGATGTAATTATTTTGCAGATATTATGCATAGATTTCATTGAACTTATCGAATTTTGTGAAACCATGTGATGTTAGTATGATACAAATTGATACTAAACAATAATTGTAACTGCTGTCAAAGATAACTTGATTTCAAACGAAAAATGTATAAGTACTATTTTTGCGCTATAATCATGCTCAATTCTCAGTTGCTCATTCATTCAATCAATTTAGATTTGATAAATAATATAAAAATCAGTCTTCAAAGTCGCTTTACTGTTTGTTTTTCCAAATGAAATCCATCAAATTTTTGGCATCAAATTCCAAATTTACTTATAACTTCATCTATTCACGCTCAACAAAACTTTGTATTTACCAATTCTGTAGACTTGCGCATCATGATATCCAAAAAAACTTAAGAACACTAACACTCTCACGAACACTTCACTTTTTTTGGCAAAAGTCATTGCAAAAACAGTCGAAAATCGCCATACATCTTAGCACGTCTATAATAACAGCAGTGAGTTTGTCGCGAGATCGGTGATCATTCCAAATGACCGTGTTGGAGAATCTATTTTTGGTGGACAAAAAGCCATCTCCATTATATTTCCAGAAATATTTCAGCATCGAGTAGAAACGTGCGTTCCAGAAAATAGGTTCAAGTGGTATTACCGAGTTTGTAATTATTATGGAGTTCAGTTAAACTTTATGTTGTTTTTGTTGATAGATTGGTTTATTTAAACGAAATTATGTACGGGGACTTGATTATATTTTTCATCTCGGAAACAATTCGAAGGGTACATACAGATGAAAGTCACAAATAATGATATACGAGTTATTGACATTTTTAGGCGAAAATTCATTATAAGTTGGTATGGTGTATGGTAGTTTTTAATTTGGCCAGATCTTGTGACTTGTCTGGTTATTATACTGACCGCTTGATACTTCACAAAGTAGATTATTTGCCACCAAATGGTGAAGCTACTAGGATTTCATTCAAAAATTTCCCCTGTACTCTTCATTTGTAATAATTTTTTAATAAATATGAGTTTTAGTTCATTTTAAAAGTATATATCTTCGGTTCTCTGGTAGGTGGAATTTGATACAATACTTATCAAATTGGCATCCTTCATCGTCTGTTCTTTGGTTATCTTTTTCCTGCTGATGGGGAAGTGATGAATTTTTCAGTTATGGATTGTTCTTTTCACAGAATAGTTTCTGGTGGATGAATCAGTAGTTCCTATTCATTTCTCAAGCAAGTAAGCGAGACCAGGGATTGTCCACTTTTCAGCAATTGTTTAAATTGACGTTAGAACTTTTTTTAATAATCAAAGCGAAAGTCCCCAGCATCTGGCTATACTAAAATATATCAAAGGTTTCTTAAACTTTTTATTTGTTGAAAACCATTAGAACCTGGAACAGTAGAGTATCGGAAAGTTTTCATCGGGGGTATGCTGGTTTCATGAGAGCGTGAAGAATAGCTTGCTATTATGTTGAGAGAGCATTACATTTTCTCCCCCGATGAAAACATTCCGATACTGTATGTATATTTTTTCAATAACACGAATAAATAAGCAAATTTAAACCAGAACAAATATGTAGTAAGAGCAACTCATATTTTTATTAATAATTCACTTTTTCAAAATAAGAACCAAAATGAATACATTTCAACTGAAAAAACATTGCAGAACAAGTGAGAGCTAAAACTATCATTCAATTGGTTGAACTATAATCTATTGAGACTCAGCAACACGCAATTTAATTGGTCGAAAATGTTAGGTGTGGAATTGCCTTAAACATAAAACGCTGTTTTTTTAAAGTAATTATGCGATTGAGAAATAAAAGCCACAGAGAATGTGATTGATTCATCTTTCTCAGAAATCGAGAATCAGTCTCCGAATTTCTCACATCTCACGAATACCAAGATTTTGTTAGATTTAATCAAGGAATGATTCATGCACTGTTACGTTCATTTCATACAGTGACGAATCTCATCTTGAGAATCTTGAAAAGCAGCCCGGGACTCGTTTGGTATTTCCTGAGTGAAAGTCACCGATTCCGAAAACGTTCAGTAATGCGCACGAAATATTGAATTGTCTCTCTGCCAATTGTTTGTTTTGCCAAATGGAATATGGAATTATTTAATTAAACCCATTACATAGTTACTACTTGGAAGACCATTTCACTTTCGCATTGTCTTTCTCAAAATGGCGTGTATAATATGAGTTACGCAATGCACCGATATGAAATAATAAGCGACAATAGTGACGATTGAGTAACAGTAGGTTTAACACATATCTGTACAGAGATTAGGTGTGAATCGAAGGAAGTTGAGTAATTATTCTGCTCTTTTTGTATAGTCTCTGATGATAATTACCTGAATACACGCTTAAAGGACAATACATTTATTTTTCTGATTGACTTTGCCATTACTTGACGAAGTGATGAAGATCCATAATAATCGTATAGACAGGATACCATTCGATCTTCACAAACTTTTATGGAATGGTTACAATATGAGCCCATTCTGTTGTCCGTTGTCGTTGCGAATGGAACCGAAAGCAAAACATTGAGGAGTTCATCATCGGTCAACTCACAGAACTTCAAACTTAGAACTACTTCATCTTTTTCAGGGACATTTGAAACTTTTTAATTTTACTGGAGAGAAAAGAATTAATTCCTTCGTATATAGTTATATAAATAAATGTTTTCCAAACAAGAAATAAATTTACCTAAACAACTTTTTTTTTATTTCCGGACATCAATATCCATAATGCCCTCTATAATGCCTTTGGGTATTATGAATCTGTTACGGAGATAAAAGGTATTTCCTCATATTTTCGCAAGATGTTTCCACCTAATGAACTGAATATTGATTTGATGTTGCACAATCTTTTTCGCCATCATTAGAAGCCTGAATGCTACTTCAGTAATTTTCTGATAACTTTTTGTGAGTCGTTAACGTATTCTATGGTATAAATGGCACCAACATGGATTTTTATTTTTATTCAGAGAAAAAGAACGATTTTGGTTCTACTATAGATCAAGATTATCAAGTTTGAAATGCGTATCTTGTGAATTTTGAAAGCATTTTTGAATTTTATATGTACACATGCTCAATGTAGTAAAAAATAATGATGAATTGCTTTTTTTCCGTTGACAAGATGAGAGACTATAATTTCAAAGCAGTCGTAGTACTTTTCCGCGAATAAAATACATGAATTCAATCTTCATAATATTTACTTCACTGGGTTTACGATCGTTCCAATCCATTATAAAGCCATCATGATTTTTACGAGGCACTTGAAAACGTGCGAAAACTTGATGAATGTAACACTTCTTCCGTTGATATGTCTGGACTATTGGAATGTAAGAAAATTTCTTATGAAAAGCACAATAATAAATAGTCAACAGAAAAGCAGGATAGTTTCATGAACTAAAATTATTGGAACATAAGTAACAGGTATACGACAAGATTATTTCATGAACGAAAGAACAGTCGTATTATGAAAAGTTTCCCATTAAAAATTACATTTTCTTTATGTTGTTTTGATTACGAATCCAAAAACCTTTAACTTATTTTGCCCCTTACTATAATTTCTTAGCAATTTCGGAGATTTCATTGCTGTTGGTGTGCAGTGTGTATCATTCAAAATAGTTTCTTTGGAGTGGTTTTTTACATTTTTGGTGTATCTATCGATTATATAAAATTCAGAATTATACGGCAAAAATTAGAAAAATTACGAATGGTTTTCCATGAGAAGTGAGATTCCTCAAACTGTTATTTTTGCTTATCTATGTTGTATTCTGGAATTATTGAAAATAATCTTGTTTGGTGTAGAATACTCGAGTATATAAAAATCTAAATGCTAAAAAACTACTGTAGTTTTTTCGATTTCTTGCACCGTCCAAAGAACATTCGAATATATAATTCAGAATTCCAGTTTCGTGACAATATATTGATTTATCATACCATAATCGCCTTATTCACCATGCATGAATTTTAATTTACATACTTCACTAGGTCAGTCATTATTGAAAATCAGTTCGAACCGATATATATTCAATTTTTCGGCTTGGAGAAACGAAGAAGTATGTGGCCTGTCAAAACTTTTCACTTGTGCCATAAATAAAAATCACAACATCTGACACGATCTTTATTCAACAACATGAATGGAATAACAGCAACCGATCTTTCATTGATAAATGGATCACTGTTTAAATAATTTAATCATCGTTAAAAGTACATGATTCGAAATATCTGAAAGCGTATGCATTGGTAGCTAAATGATATAAAATTCTATAAGTCAGCAGGAATCT
Source organism: Chrysolina haemoptera (assembly GCA_958298965.1). Lineage (NCBI taxonomy): Eukaryota > Metazoa > Arthropoda > Insecta > Coleoptera > Chrysomelidae > Chrysolina > Chrysolina haemoptera. Next base: position 187,826 of record OY282602.1, on the reverse strand, counting down.
TGTACTTTTATCGAAAATATGTATGTTTTGGTTCTGAGCTAGAACGGACCCAGAAACGTAAAATGAAATCATTAATAAAGTTGGAATCGGTTACTCAAAACATATCGAATTTTATGAAAAAATATAGAAAAAAAATAAAAAATATTTGGATGAAAAAACCTTCTTCAACTCCTGATAAAATTTTCAATTCGAAAACCGTAAGACCGATATAAAAAATTCTGCGAATTGATAACAATAAATAACAATATTCCATAGTTATTAATAAGATCATAATAATATAGATAATTAGTTTTGAATAAAGTTTTGGAATGTGTCAAAGCAATATTTGAAGAGTTACCATGTATAATCTGTATGATGTATGTGGGGTACGCTAAATTTTAAGATGCTGATTACTATAACCCATATTTAATCGTGAAGTGAAATACAGTTCTTTGAAACCCACATTACAATTATACTTAACCGTGAATGAAAAAGAACACAATATTAGATAAAGGATTTTCCATACGGGTGAGTTGCACATTTGGAATGATATGAGAAAACTATATAACATTCATTCTTAATAGCGTTGGGACTTTTCATGTTCATCATTCACTACTATCACTTCAAATGGAAACACTGAAAAAAAAATCCTTAGGAGTGAATTCCAACAAGTTTTTTGCGAAAGGTGGGGGATTTAATCTGCCTACTCTCCGAGTCTATGGCTATGTGATGAAGTGTCAGGGTGGTACTATACTGAGTACTAGTTCAATACCCACTTAGGAAAAGTCAGCATACCATCATATTGCTGAGTTCCAAGTAAACAGTGATCATCTTCAAAAGGGAAGATTGAACTAAATCTACATACCGAGTGGTCTTTATTCATACCCATTAGATACCTCTTCCAGATACTTACGTCCTAATTGTTTATTTTTCTCAATGCTGAAAAATAATATAAATTAAAATTTGATATTGAGGGATAATTTTGTTCCAATATTGCCGTATCTACTAATTAGATAAATGTTAATTTGAATGGATATGCTAATTAAATCATGTGATAACAAACACTAATTAAAATAAAGAAATCTGCATTGTTCACAATGAGAAACATGGTGGGAGTTTTCGGGGGCGAAGATTATGATTCTTTTGTCAAAATTGGAATATTCGAGATGGCAGATCCAAAATGGAGGACTAATTTTGTTATCATGAGCCGATTGTATTCAAAATTGATGGAGTTCACCCTTCACTCTTCACTATATCAATTTTAAATACAATCAGATCATGATTAGAAAAAACTATATAGTTTTGTAGTCCTCTATATTGGATCCGCCATCTTGAATACTCCAATTGACAGAAGAATCATAATCTTCTCCCCCGAAAACTCCCAGATACCAATTTGACTAGAATCGGATCTTAATTACAAAACCCGTACGTCATAATGGAACCGCCATCTTGAATTTTTCAATTTTGACATAAAATTCATAATCTCTGACCCCGAAACTCCCAGTTACCAAGCGTGGTAATAAAGAGGACTAATGTAGTTAACACGAATTTTAGCATTTTCTCTATCAGGTAAAACTGTTATTCTTCCCCATGGGATCGATATAAGCTAACACTGATAAATATCATGGAATTCACATTGCACTATGAATTCAGAATGGTTATTATCGATCGCCCCAGTATCAAATTGTTTCAAGATCGCATCTTCGAAAGTCGATAGCAGCCTTGTGATTCATTTCTCATACCAAACTATAATCGAGAGTTTTTTGAACCTGAATACATATTCAATTTTAATTCAATGTACGCCCCTCGCTTATTCGATACCTCTGAATAAAAGCCCAGGCACAATTTTTCATCTTCTCCTATTGTTTGAATCGATATTAGAAAGTATTCGATTGAAGAACGGCTTGATTAGACAAGATGTTGTAATGAATGGTAATCTTCCTCTGCATCTTCGAGATTATTCGATCTTGGCTCACTGAAAAGTTGATCAGAATTTCCCGCGATAACAACAGGTGGTAAGTTGTTTTTCATCTTCAGATTCAAACAAAAACGAGAATTGATTTTCAGAGAAATCAAAGTGGGGTGGAATTTTTTTGTACACTCTGGTTCCTACGAAAAGTGAAATCCTGGCCATTGTGATCGGCTTGTCTTGAAAAAACACATACTTGCGTTTTGCACTGAATTCAACAAAGTTGTTGGATTCACATTCTATAATTTAGGCGAAGTTCATACTTCATATCGTTCACGATTCTTTCTCGTTCATTTCATTTATATTCTATTACAAACACTGAAGGATATTTGTATGAGAAATAATACTTTCAGTTTGTGAACTCACCGATAGTCTTCAGTTTGTGGGAGTGGACGACGGGTTGAGTGTTCCCAAAAAAGTAACAACTGATGTACCTCAAGGTACTGTTTTGGGGCCCATATTATTCAATGTCTACCCGAATGGCCCTTTTTATTTGAAAAGCGAAGGAGACATTTTAGAATTTGAAGACAATACAGAGTTTTTTTACGAAGTTGATACCTTGAAGAGACTTAAGCGTAGGTATCTATGGTAGAATCTGACACAACACTGATAAACAATGGCTTCAACACTAACACTTTAGACGCTAGGTAGCCAGTTGCAAGGTAGGGTATTTTTCTTCTTTTTTTGGAACTGGTTGTACTCTTGCAATTTTCCATTTGGACGGAAATATAAGAGAGATTGAATAAACTTGCAGAAAACTGGTGATAGTTTGGGAGCACATTCCTAAAGTGTTGAAGCTAAGCAAAATGAGTCCGATGGTTCGTTGGTTAAAGGTAATCCCAGACATATAACTGTTAATTGGTGTGATGTTCTGGATTTATTTTTCTAACGAATCCCGTGCAAAAATTGTAGTAAACATATTGGATGTGTACGCTATGTTTCAAATGTATCCGACCACATTTCACTCGTACGCTATGTTTGCTACGTTTGCGATGTAAGACACATCGCCTGACGTTTGAATGTCGGATATTTTTTAAAAATGTCATATATATCGTATCGCTCTGTATGGCCTTGGCAGCATTGAGTGATCAGGCTATCGTGATTTATTTTTATTGAACAGCATTTTCCTTTTTTCTGTTTTCTCTCTCTTGTTCTGTCAGAGAAGTATGGTTAAGAAAAGGGAAAATCTTTTCATCTTTTTAGAATAGGTTTGCAAAATACCTACAGCTTCTGTGAAAGTGGATTCAAAACTTCTCGCCACCCAGTGGGTGAACGACAACTGTCCAGCACTGGTACAACTCTTTAGCACTAACCTCTTCAGGCAGCAAATCGCCATCGGCTTCATGAATTTGCTTCGAATCGTTTTTGCCACTGTGCCAATGAATTCAAATTGTTATTCATGTTGGAAAATTTACATCTCTCGTTGATCCAGTCAAAACATTCTTACTGTCGTAAGTTGTCTGAAAATATTTTCGTAAAAAATGCAATGAACTCTATTTTTAAAAACTACTGACCCATTCTTAAACTTTCCACACCACACTGTTTGTAGGTGCCAATTATTCAGATTTTATTTTGGTAGACTGTATAGTTTCCGGTAATATATGATTTGTCAAAAATAAATTGCTGGTGCGTTAAATTCACGGTTCAAAGACCATAAAAAATAGGTTGACTAATGAGCGTGGAATTCCAAACGTTTCTTAAAATCCTATAATCGATCAGAAAAAAATTTAGTTTTCGATAAAAGCAGCTGTCATGGCTTTTACCTTCACTACAATAGGTTTACATCTTCAGTCAAGAATAATAATGGTAGTAATATAAGACTACATATGCAAACAAATATATTGACTCAGTAACATACAGTTATTATTATTATTATTTGCCACAGTATTCCAGGTTTACTGATTTTTAGCTGTAGAAAACCTAGAAAATCAATATGGGAAGGCTTAGTGCTCAGTAATCCCGAAAAGTGCTCCGGAGCACTGGGATTACTAAGCCCTAAGCCTTTTCGTTAAATGGTTCGGAGCACTGAGCACTGAATTAGGAAAGTGTTTGGGAGCATAGTATTTGGGAGCACAGTGCTTAGGAGCACAAAAGTGCCTCGAATGCTTTCAAGATCACTAAGCACTGTACTGTGGGACAGCTCTGTAGTAAGCAGGCTCCAACCAGAATAACCATATAGATAATACCATCACATTTGATTCAATCAGTAGTATGGGGGGGAGGCTACTGTCGCAGCCAGGCAATATGGCCCAAATGGTCCCTTTTTGCCATTCCTCGCTCTCCAGATTTCTTTATTAACTCTTCAAACCCTTATCTTAGAATCTTCGTGACCTTCTATTGTAGGTCAGTATGTCGTTTCACTCCAAGTCGATTCGTTTCTCTTACTGGAGATTTTCATTTCTAAAGATTCAAAATTTTAGTTCCATACGTCTCGCTTTCGCAAAGGATGCGAGACAAAGTTTCTTTATATAAACACATGTACCTGATATAGTATTCCTATGAGGGGGCATTGAATCAAATTGAAAAATTCGGATTCCTAAAAATTCTGTTGTATTTATAGTTACATTGACTGAGTGCCAACATATTTCAATTGCGGTCAGTTTAATTTTGTTCTAGGAATTGAATGTAGTAGGATATCATAACAGTTGCTTCTTGTTTACTGATCAGATCAAGATGAATTAGGAGATGAAATTACTCTGAGTTTTTGAAATGATTGATTTTCTGGTGTGAGTATTAGTGATTTCTGAATCATCAATATAACTTCTCTAGGAATTGATTCGATATTGTAATCAACAGCCAGAGCTGTGCCGAGCACTGACAGAAAGTGCTTCGAGCACTAAGCTCTGAGCACTCTTGAAAAGTGCTCCGAAATCTCGAGCACTTTAGTACTTTAATTTACGAAATGCTCGCGATTACTAAGCACTTTCAAAAAGTAATTCCAGTCAGGGAGCACTAAACACTAAACACTTTTCAGACTGTTAGATACTTAAGTTACCAAAACTTAATCAAATACATAATATTTTCACAAATAATATTACATCGCGACATGTTTCGCTACACTGTCGCTTTTTCAAGCAAGTTATTATATTAACCGCTTGAAAAACTACAGTGTAGCGAAACATGTCTCGATGTTATATCATTTGTTAAAATCTTATCGTGTTAAATCAAGTTCCAGTTACTCACGTTTCTAACACTCTAAAAAGTGCTATGGATTTCCATCAAGCAACAACTAATTGCTAACATAATATACTATTTTGAAATAGAATTGCTGAAATAAACAATTTGATTCCAATAAAATAGGAATATTGATTGAATGTTTGGTTTTGTGTGTGTTTAACCTCGCACAGTCTGAAAATAAACCAAAATGTAAATCAAAATCAAATCGAAATGGGCCGCATATGGTTACACAGAAAATAAGTTTGAAATAACAGAACTGGTAATTGACATACCGCATATCCCCTGTATCAAGATAGCAAATGTCATACGAAATTTTTTGAAGACTTTTTTTGACTTAAATAACAATTTGACTCGATAAAAAAAAAAAATGTTTCAAAGGTTTTGATATCGGAGACAGATTTGGTCTCCGATACGTCAACGTAGTTTGAAAAGAAGAAGTAATAATTATTTTGAACTTATTTTTTTAGATAGGAAAAGTAACTGACAAAATTGTCGATTTTCCGACTGTGAGAAATGAGCAATCGTGCTTGAAAAGTCGAGAGTTTCCTAACAAAAACAAACAAAAGTTCAAACCCCAAGCTATTCGATTCCCCGTACCGTTACTTTTAGAAGATACCCTGTAATTCCAACCATCATACAATTCCTATATAACACTTTCAACGCATCGAGCATGGTACCTTATGATATACCGATACGGTACTTTCACCAATATCACTGTTATTGTCATTGTGAATTATACCTTGGGCACCCCTTCAGTCATAATTCGAAGATTATTGCAGCAGTGCCTTCGTTAACCTTCATTCGGTCTGAACCCGTTCTCATTTTGAATGACATGGATGTTTTCAGTAGAGCTTTTACTGGGTGTGTCCGCTTGTGCTTGATGACAGAAACTTTAATATTGACAACGTTGTTGGAAATGATGTGGCAGATGATATGAGAGACTTTTGAAGGTTGACAGGTTGTAGACCATGTGGCAATTTCGCCTTAATGGGATTGAGATTTTCATGTTATTGCTTTTATTTGCAATCCAAGTAATTACTCGCGCACCCTATACTGATCCTGTACTGATTTCCATATTACACGAAGAATATAGTCACTAAAGAACTTACCGAAGAAAGCTTGTTAACTGAAATTGTGTAATTATTTTACTGGCACAGAAATAGGAACGTGGACTGAAATTGGTTGTTAAAACTCAATATTGAAGAACAAGAAGTGTCGGAAAATGTAGAAAAACAATTGAGAATACATGACGCGTAGAAAAAAAAACTCAAATTCATCATTATAATTAAGCAACTGATAAAGCCTAAATGAAGATTATTTGCTCAAGCGGAAATCCAATGAAATTAATTGAACTGAGGTCATGTGATTGAATACAACCAATCAGAACATTTTTCTGAAAAAAGACCATGGGCTGTTTTCACTCTCACGTTGCTATGGATAAACATATTTTTATTTATTTAGGTTTTGAAGTTTCAAATATTCAATAACGTCAAAATGTCAGTGATGTCACGATTTGGTTGTGTACTGAAGAGAAATTTAATGAAATTTTTGTATCAAATATATCAAAAGGTACTGTTTACAATAACAAATTTGTATGGAAGTATTTATAGACTTTTGCATTGTTAAAAAGTATCGGTTGGCAAAACAAATTCTATTCGAATAACCTCGAACATTGATGAATATAACAACTTCCTCAAGTTTGTTGCTTATAGGAAACAGACCTCCGCCTACGGCGTCGAAATCTCTCGAAATCTGATAAAATTATCAATGTCCTTACTTCTGTTATTACTACTGAAAACAGATCTAGATGTAGAACTTGTTTTCGATCCTCCTGTTGTCGTGAAGAACTCAGAAAATTACATAACTGAGATTTGTGGCCGTTCTTTGTCCAGTTTTTATAACATCCTATATAGAATATGAATATAATTTGTAATCTTCCAACAGAAAACAATCATACGGTACTGAAATTTACATGGTTGATACTTTCTCAATTGATATTTGTAACTTTTGAACGATAAGGGTTAGGATATTCTTTCGCTATTTTGAAGAATACAAAATTCATATTTTCATAATTTGTCTTAAAATATAAGCTAGTCCAGCAGTTCTCTTTTTCTTTGGTTCGTCTGCTTTTTCTTGGCAGTTGTTCTGATGCGTGATTACTATACGGCCTCCTGAAAATTTCACAAGGTCTCGTATATGTTACTATGGGTGTCAGATTCAACATTATTGAAAATTTGCAGGTCATCCCTAACCTTTTCCCAGTTTCTCGTCCACGTGGTTTTTCGCGGGTCCCAATACATTTTGGGCGGTTCATTGGTGTTATTAATGTGTCGGTAATCCAAAATTAAGATTTGGTCTGTGTCTGAACATTTTCTGGTCTTCAGATCCACTCAGGAGGAACTCATAGTTTCGTCAATGATTTCCTATCTCCTCTGGGTTAGGAAGGTTGACTCGTTTATCACCCCTATAGAGTAGTTATGTATAATAATTTTATATTACCATTATTATTTGCTTTGCATTTTGTTTGGCTCTCATGTTGTACTGCGGATCATTTCGCAGTTATTTCTTGTCTACTCGCTGATACTTGTAGCATCTAGAATATTTTGAAACTAACCTGTTAGGACACGCACACGCCATGCGAGATAATTTCAATTTCACCTCATATGATAGGATTATCCACAAGACCAATCCATAGTAAGATGAATTGCTTGTCTTCTGTTCATGGCTGTCGGGCGTTAAGAAGATTATAACGATTTGGTGTTATCAGATACTTACAATTAGAATAGAATGCAGCTTTGACGACTTATTATTAGATATTGTACAGACAATTCACATATTGTGCCACATATGTCTTAGGATAAACACATTTCTTCAGTTATTCGAAAGGACAGAAGTAGCACCAAAAAGCTAATCCTTCTACAGTAGAGACTTGATTGTATTTTCATATTATACAGAGATCCTCAAATGACACGTATTGCAGTAACAAAATAAATAATAAAAATCATGTGCTATCACAACTGCTGTCATGAACCCTTCCACACAGATTGAATCCTCGCAAATTATTGAAATTGATCTAGAAGTAAATGTTTACTGAATTAAATCAGAAGGAGCAACTTGCAAATCAGTAAACGTAAGTTGTTATTCATAGAGCATTAACAGAAAATCAGAAACCAAGAACAACCCGTGTGTATTTTCATAGAGACGAACGAAAATCAAGTATCCAACCATGACGTTCTGATACCCATTGCAGTTATGGCAAGATTGAGGAAATCAATTATCTGATGTTGTCTTTGAGTGTAAATCAATTATCCGATGTTGTCCTTGAGTGTAATAATGCACCTTGCCATTCCAAATTTCAAAACGTTCTGGACGGAACTGAGGCAAGTCTTCCTTGTTCGAGTCCATACCTCCCAATCTTTAACCAAATCGAAACAACATGGTTGAAGTTCAAGTGTTGAAGAACAATGGCTTGTGTATCTTGAGCACATTATTGACTTGGAGGTGATTGTGGAAGAGCAGTACAATACACCAACACTCACATGCTGCAGTTACATGACCTATCCCAGTGCTGACAAAAGGCATCAAACTAGAAACATTTTACGAATAAACGAAAAACGGAGGACAACGGCGTCCTTCCGTTCCTGGATGTCAAAGTTGAGAGGGTTGGAGACTCCATACAAACATCGGTCTTCAGGAGGAAAACCCATACCGGACGCTATCTGGGCTTCGATTCAAACCACTCAACATTGGCCAAAAAAGGCATCGTGAAAACTCTCGTGGAAAGGGCAAGGAACATAAGCGGCAACAAAGAACAACCAGAAACTGAAATCGACTAATTAACCAGAGACATGAAACTAAACAGGTACCCAGATAGACGTTCTAAAACAAGGCAACAAGATATAGACCGGAAGAAGATGACAGATTTTAGGTGACGATTTTCTCGTTTTTGTCTTCGAGAGGACTGAAAGATATGAAAGTGCTGATGAAAATGATGGAAAATTTAAGTGGTCGCGTGGCTTTCATATGGAAAATTCAATTTTGATTTAAAAAAAACTAACCTCTCTTCGGCATTTACATACCTTATGCCAATTTTTTCATGGACATTTCATGACGAAAACTCATATTTTCAATTGGCATTGGGTTGCAAGTGGCCAAAGGATTGAAATGTTGGAGTGAAAATATGAAAGTTTTCATCATGAAATATTCATAAAAAAATTGGCATGAGGTATTGGAATACCGAAGTGAGGTTAGGATTTTTTCAAAAATGAAAATTAAATTTTCCATATGAAAGCTACGCAGGGTCATCATTTTCATCAGCACTTTTATGTCTTTCAGTCCTCTCAAACGCATAAACGAGGAAAATCGTCAACTCAAATCTGTCATCATCCCCTAGTCTAAAAAACAAGGATCAAGAACCAAGCCACGTTGTTCTCTTACCATAAATCAGAGGCGTATCCGAAAAACTAATAAGGATCGGAATTAAGTACAACGTCAGAAGGTGTTCCAAATTGGGAACACATTGAGAAGCCTTCCTAACCAAAACTAAGCCTGAGAATCCATGCGGAAATTCGAAAAATCGCGTTTACCAAATACCCTGCGAATGCGGACGCCGCTATATAGGTGAGACCAAAATACCGCTCAGCGCTCAGCATTAGGGTAGATGAACACAAACGTTAGGCTCAACGGGGAGAGACCTCGAAGTCGGGAGTCGCAGAACACGCATGGAGGGAACACCACCGCATCCTGTGGAAAGATGCCAACGTCTTCGAAAAGGAAGAAAACTGGTTTAAACGTTAATTTAAAGAGTCCCTCCACATCAAAGCAAACAACGCTTTCAGTCAATCCAGCATAGAAATTAAGAATATTTGGAAAACATTAATTGATGAAAGGGTAATTATAGTAGAATAAAAACGATAGGGGTGCACACCCATTACTATGCTCACCTATGGCCACTTCAGAAAACAGGTAGTCTGGTTAATTACCACAGGTCATATAAAGTTTTCCTCATTACTCTGGCTGTAAGTTAACATTTGATAACGATCGGAGATACTGTACCGATTGAAACGTCGTGCTGATAAAGACACTACAGAAAGGCGCGTACGATTCCTATATTATTTCTGTATTTATAAATTCCGAACTGAATTCGTAGAAAGCAAGTTCACTAGCTCTTCAAGCCTCGTTTCACAAATATTCGTACGTAGGTGAACACTGCAAAAATAAGTAATGAATGCAACGTATTGTATTTAGCTTATGCACGATCTCGTATGCATTTGGCGCGCTCAACATACTCGATGAATATCTCCAGAGATAGGAGATAAGGGAGATTCCTGAATAACAATAATTAATCAGTCTTGAACACGTGTATATTTGTTTAATGGCATTGATGAATATTAATTGGATAATTAGTGCAACAGGTGTTACAGATAAAGCATGATCATTTTGTTGATCCGTTCGGATATATTAAACAATGGAAAAAGAAAGAATTCCCACTGAGATTCCCGGGTTAGATATCGTGAAGTAGTAAAAAAATTCATTCATCACTATGGTATTTACTCACAATTAAATCAAGAATGGTTAACTATAATATGTACGTACTTTCAGAGTTTGCTAAAATTGAATTGCTGGAACCGACCATAAAGAATATTTTATTACATTTTTCTTCAATGCACCAAATTAGGATGTCAGATGTGACAACTCCAACAGGTCAAGTCCTTTATTGATAGTATGACTCAAAGTAACTCTATTTTGAACTCTACTACTACTACTACTAGATTCAGGAATCAGTAAGATGCTGAAAAATTGATATTGAGGATATTGGTAAAATCTGAAATTTTCTGCAAATAACCTAAAAATTCCTAATGGAAAGTCCTTTAACATCACATATTTTCCCACACACTCTAAATCTGAGATCATATATCCTTACCTGAGTATCGCAGAGTATTGCAACTATATTTTTTCTTCTCTATCTCCTAGTATTTTCAGAATAGTTTCTCATCCCACAATATATTAGAGTTTCTTCAATAACCTTATTTACTGTACCATCGAGAATAATTATTGTCAGTACTACAATTTTGCAATATTTTATTTAATATGCTCACCATCCCAAATATTCTCAAGATTATTCTGACCTACACCAACAAAAAGAGAAATAACTCCTATAATACATACATTTTAATGAACGTTAAAACGATATATCTGGAATTCTGCTTTTAATTAGGCAAAACAATCCACCATATCATAACTGTTTACACATACACATTGTTAATTAGAGTTCCATTCCATTTCTAGTAATCTATTATCAAATTGGCTTACATTTTGCCAGTCTATTTACTTGATGGCATATTATTTTATGGCCACTTTTTCCATGAGAATAAAATTATGCAGTTTACTGCTTGCTTAGTCCAACTTTCGCTGGTTTATGGTAAAATTCACCTTAATTGTGGTATTAATATGTTATTTATTAATTTCACTCCGTTCTCCGATATTAATTGTGGTGATCTGAAATTGAAATTGTGATGATTTTCCTTGTAAAATTCAATTAACTCACAGATTACTCTATCAGAATGAAAAAAAAAAACTCATAATTGGCTGATGACAAGACGAGAAATTTTTACAGAAGGCTCAAGTAACATATACTATGCGTTTCAGTATCATGGTACCCGTGGTACCGTCCTTTCTCTTCCGTTCATGCTAACATTTTTTACCAATTTTAACTGAGATCAAGTAAGATTCTCAGCACAGCTCAATAGCTCAGTTAATGACATGTTACATTTACTTAAGACTGATAACTGACATATACTGAGCAATTGAGCTGTGCTGATAATCTTACCTGATCTCAGTTGAAATTGGTAAAAAGAATATCGCTATACATTCACTGTCAAACACCTACTACTGCTGTCATTGTACAATTAGATGCAGTGAAATCTTCGAATATGAGCGATTCTTATGATAGTTCACCTTTCGATTTGGAAAATGATGTTTTGTATTTTGAATCAAATTGTTTGAAATTACCTACTTGTATTTTTTCTTATAAAGTTTATTCTTGCTGGATACACATTCAGAAACTCTATGTTTGAATTTCATTATGATGCTAGGACTTTTTGAACTTCATTATGGTCCTTGGCCCATAATGAACATCATTATGACACTGAAATACATTGACATGTCGGTGTCAGTATGACATTTCGATAAATGAATTCATAAATGATAATTGCAGATGTTTTGACATTTATATTTTGTTCAATTTTCGGGAAGAACAATGTCTTCCGGGACCGCGAGTTGATTATAAAAAAACAGTAACCAACTTTATGGAAAAACGCCGAAGATCATGTAACAGGTGTTGCATGAAATCTCCATTATTTTTTTATGCAAGAAAGGGATTAAGGTAAAAAAATCTAGAGTTGCCTGATATATTAGATTTTTATTTGGCAACTCTCCGACAAATTTCTTGATCTGCATGTTTTATACCTCTGCAATTCATCACATACATCCGTAGTTTACCATCCCAAAACAACACAACATTCCAATATGTCAACTATCTCAATTATTTGCTTTCTTTTTTAAGGCGCAAAAGATGGAATACCGTCGGATGTTTGACTTTCAATTGCTCAATCGAAAATACATCATTTGTTCGTTATCTTCGTGACATGTGCGAACAGCATTTTTCGAGGGAAATTCGCAAAAGAAAAAGTGAATTATCGAGGAGAAAAAGAATCTCATTCAACACTAAATCGAGCGGTAAAAACTGGACGATTTATGAGCGGCTCGAGCCATATAAGAAAAATTTTAATTGTTGAATTATCGTTCGTTTTTACCAATTGTACAGCGTTCGGTGGAGATACAAGGATATTTGCTGGGCGATATAACTGGACGACTCGAATACTTTTTTCGAATTGAAGTTTAAAGGAACGGACTAAAGCCTTCAACCTAACTGCGTCCTTGACGGTTAATTTTACCTCAAGGAGATAGAAGAATACATTTTAATTCTTGACATCGTGAGCCAACTAAAGAATTACTCTTCACACTATCTGGCACCTGAACCCTTTGGTCTATCGCAGTGGTCGGCGTTCGATTCGAGAAGACGAAAATTAATTTTTATTAATTTGTATTTATTGTCCCTTCAAGGTTATCAGAGGTTACAAATATATAGTTTACATACATCAGATTTCATTGATCAGATTAATATCTCTTTTCATTGAGGAGTTCGTGTAGAGTTGACGGCATTCCATATGTTTGGCGCTTGGTTTATCCATCTTCTCGGTTCAGTATGTAGCTATGTGTGAGACGTCTATGAACCAGTTGAAGTCTGGTGATGATGTGCAGTTTTCTGATCGGCAAATGTTTTTTCCAAGGTAGTAGGGATAATTTTACTCCAGCAAGTTTGGACTTAGAAATATTCCACTTAGATTGCTATGCGGATGTTATTGCTATTGCTTCTTTCAATAATTGCTTGAAGTCTGACTTTACCATTATTGAAATGTGATGGAGCTCTTCTTCATTTATTGAATTTCTGGCTAGTTGATCCACAATTCCGTTGTCTCGTTACCTTTGTGGGATGGCACCCAGATGAATTTTACGGTTCGGTCAGTACGTTGTGAAAGGTTGAGTTCATTTGTAATGAGAAGAAGGATTGGGTTAGTGCGATAGATTTCGGAAAAGTGATCATTGAGCTGAGGGAAATCAGTTATAATTATTGTTTTCTAATAATGTTGTTCTCTTGCACATTGCAATGCTTTCAGGTTGGTCCTCTAGTAAAAATGGATGTTATTTTTGTTAAAAATTATGTCTGATGATGGTACTGCTGGTTTCATATTTAATGAAACGGTATGGAATAATGTTGCAGTCGGGTAAATTCACTGTCCATGGTGGGGGTTGCTATTTTGCTGGGGTACATTTCTGGAAAGGATATATGGAGATCAGAAATGTATTTATTCTTTCGTAAAAAGGTGGGTCGAGTCTTTTTTTTCTATTGTATATTTCATTGAACCGATTGGAAAAAACATCGACATATACTGGGATCTGCTGATTCGTAGAAATAAATGCCTGATGCGTTACAGAGAATTAGATACCGCCTGCAATACAGTGAACATTCACACAGGAAAGTGGCTGTTGGACTTGTACAGAATGCTCCTGTTGCAATTCTGATTGTCGTGTTGTGTATTCTATCAAGTTTACGTAGAATAGAGTTTATGGACTAAACTATGGAGCATGATAACTATGAAAATGCCATAAGTAGAAATGAAAAGTGATAGAGACTAAAGAGAGAAAATCGCGTAAATTGAGCGCATAAAAAGTTGTGCAATATTTTATGTATGATATTGAGACTTAATTAAACTCAACTTAGAAACTTAGATTCAATCCAAACTTGTTTCCACTGAACACTCGAACAACAGATTGAAGTTTCTAGAAAATTGCTGAGATTCAGGACTTCAGTCCGACAAAGGAATGAGTTCCAGAACATAAATTATATGCGGCAGGCAGACCATTTAAAAGCCGCATACGTGAACACCGTATGAATTATGTAAACAATAAAACACACTCATCATATGCCAATCATATTTTGGAGGAAGGCCATGACTTCGATGAAAACTTCGAAATTCTTCATGTAGAAAATAAGGGCATTAGGCTTAATTATTTAGAATTCTTGCAAATTAATAAGTTGAAAAATTCATCTTGTTTATTAAATGATCAACTGGACCTGAACGGTTCCCCTTTGTTAAATTTGTTCAATTGAGCAGTGGTTGTGTTTTGAGATTTCCAGGTAGGTTCATTGTTATGTCAATTTTATTAGTTGTATGGGTCTAGGTATTAGCGATAATTATAGGTAGTCCCTAATTGTGTTAATGGGTAAGAAAGGTATTTAAGTAATTTCAATGAAGAATAGTTTAATGTACTACATTCGCTTGGTAAAGATACTGTGTATCGAAACATGTTGCAAAGACAATAAATTTTGTGGAAATTTGAATCGTTTTTTACCTTAGTGTCATGACTCTGTATATAACGCTAATTATCATTGCATGTATTTTTTATGATGAATTCGTTGTGCTACTTACTCATGGATTACCTACTTTTATCTCACTTCTCGATAATTTGTAGGCTGGAAATTGAAAATACAAATCGATGCAACGAATGCAATGTCTTCGTTCATCTTCTTCATGAAGTTCTGGAGATTTATTGCTTGAGTTTGTAATTAGAGATTCATTTGATATGCTCATCAATAACATAAATAAATAATGTCGCGTGTTCCTTTACACATTATAATGTGTTCCTACTTTGAACTGCGTCTCTCTATCTTCTGTTTTTTTTACAGGGAGTAAACTGAAAAATAAAATAGTTCAATAAATTATCTCTCACGAGATTTCTCATGATATACTAGACTTTTTTGTCCGTCGATTTTTTTCGTTCAAATTCTCGGATGTTACTAATTCGGTCATTTTGAATCGATTGGCGTTCGCAGAATTGGTCTATCTCTAACCGTTCTCGAGTTGGTCAGCTCTGAATCAGTTTTCAAACTGTTTTTTTGGCGCCAAAAATATTTCTGATCAGTTTTCTGCATTTTCGGTCAAAGATTCGGAATCAGCACGTCAAAATACATATGAGGACAAAACTTTGAAATTCGAAAAATGAAAAATGAAAAAGTTCAAAATATTATCTCTCGCAAGATCTCTCATGAAAAACTCGACTTTTCTGTCCGTCGATTTTTTGCGTTCAAATTCTCGGATATTACTAATTCGGTCATTTTGAATCGATTGGCGTTCGCAGAATTGGTCTATCTCTAACCGTTCTCGAGTTGGTAAGCTCTGAATCAGTTTTCAAACGTTTTTTTTGGCGCCAAAAATATTTCTGATCAGTTTTCTGCATTTTCGTTCAAATATTCGGAATCAGCACGTCAATATACGTATGAGGACATGAATTTGAAATTCGAAAAATGAAAAATGAAAAAGTTCAAAAAATTATCACTCTCAAAATCTCTCATGATATACTCGACTTTTTTGTCCGTCAATTTTTTTCGTTCAAATTCTCGGATATTACTAATTCGGTCATTTTGAATCGATTGGCGTTCGCAGAATTGGTCTATCTCTAACCGTTCTCGAGTTGGTCAGCTCTGAATCAGTTTTCAAACCGTTTTTTTTGCGCCAAAAATATTTCTGATCAGTTTTCTGCATTTTCGTTCAAAGATTCGAAATCAGCACGTCAAAATACATATGAGGACAAAAATTTGAAATTCAAAAAATAAAAATGAAAAAGTTCGAAAAATTATCTCTCGCAAGATCTCTCATGAAATACTCGACTTTTCTGTCCGTCGATTTTTTTCGTTCAAATTCTCGGATATTACTAATTCGGTCATTTTGAATCGATTGGCGTTCGCAGAATTGGTCTATCTCTAACCGTTCTCGAGTTAGTCAGCTCTGAATCAGTTTTCAAACTGTTTTTTTGGCGCCAAAAATATTTCTGATCAGTTTTCTGCACTTTCGTTCAAAGATTCGGAATCAGCACGTCAATATACGTATGAGGACAAAAATTTGAAATTCGAAAAATGAAAAATGAAAAAGTTCAAAAATTTATGTCTCGCAAGATGTCTCATGATATACTCGACTTTTTTATCCGTCGATTTTTTTCGTTCAAATTCTCGGATATTACTAATTCGGTCATTTTGAATCGATTGGCGTTCGCAGAATTGGTCTATCTCTAACCGTTCTCGAGTTGGTCAGCTCTGAATCAGTTTTCAAACCGTTTTTTTTGCGCCAAAAATATTTCTGATCAGTTTTCTGCATTTTCGTTCAAAGATTCGAAATCAGCACGTCAAAATACATATGAGGACAAAAATATTAAATTCAAAAAATGAAAAATGAAAAAGTTCAAAAAATTATCTTCGCAAGATCTCTCATGAAATACTCTACTTTTCTGTCCGTCGATTTTTTTCGTTCAAATTCTCGGATATTACTAATTCGGTCATTTTGAATCGATTGGCGTTCGCAGAATTGGTCTATCTCTAACCGTTCTCGAGTTGGTCAGCTCTGAATCAGTTTTCAAATGGTTTTTTTGGCGCCAAAAATATTCCTGATCAGTTTTCTGCATTTTCGTTCAAAAATTCGGAATCAGCACGTCAAAATAGATATGAGGACCAAAAATTTTAAATTCAAAAAATGTAAAATGAAAAAGTTCAAAAAATTATCTCTCGCAAGATCTCTCATGAAATACTCGACTTTTCTGTCCGTCGATTTTTTTCGTTCAAATTCTCGGATATTACTAGTTCGGTCATTTTGAATCGATTGGCGTTCGCAGAATTGGTCTATCTCTAACCGTTCTCGAGTTAGTCACCTCTGAATCAGTTTTCAAACGGTTTTTTTGGCGCCAAAAATATTTCCGATCAGTTTTCTGCATTTTCGTTCAAAGTTTCGAAATCAGCACGTCAAAATACATATGAGGACAAAAATTTGAAATTCAAAAAATGAAAAATGAAAAAGTTCAAAAAATTATCTTCGCAAGATCTCTCATGAAATACTCGACTTTTCTGTCTGTCGATTTTTTTCGTTCAAATTCTCGTATATTACTAATTCGGTCATTTTGAATCGATTGGCGTTCGCAGAATTGGTCTATCTCTAACCGTTCTTGAGTTGGTCAGCTCTGAATCAGTTTTCAAACTTTTTTTTGGCGCCAAAAATATTTCTGATCAGTTTTCTGCATTTTCGTTCAAAGATTCGGAATCAGCACGTCAAAATACATATGAGGACAAAAGTTTGAAATTCGAAAAATGAAAAATGAAAAAGTTCAAAATATTATCTCTCGCAAGATCTCTCATGAAATACTCGACTTTTCTGTCCGTCGTTTTTTTGCGTTCAAATTCTTGGCTAATACTAATTCGGTCATTTTGAATCGATTGGCGTTCGCAGAATTGGTCTATCTCTAACCGTTCTCGAGTTGGTCAGCTCTGAATCAGTTTTCAAACCGTTTTTTTTGCGCAAAAAATATTTCTGATCAGTTTTCTGCATTTTCGTTCAAAGATTCGAAATCAGCACGTCAAAATACATATGAGGACAAAAATTTGAAATTCAAAAAATGAAAAATGAAAAAGTTCGAAAAATTATCTCTCGCAAGATCTCTCATGAAATACTCGACTTTTCTGTCCGTCGATTTTTTTCGTTCAAATTCTCGGATATTACTAATTCGGTCATTTTGAATCGATTGGCGTTCGCAGAATTGGTCTATCTCTAACCGTTCTCGAGTTAGTCAGCTCTGAATCAGTTTTCAAACTGTTTTTTTGGCGCCAAAAATATTTCTGATCAGTTTTCTGCATTTTCGTTCAAAGATTCGGAATCAGCACGTCAATATACATATGAGGACAAAAATTTGAAATTCAAAAAATAAAAATGAAAAAGTTCGAAAAATTATCTCTCGCAAGATCTCTCATGAAATACTCGACTTTTCTGTCCGTCGATTTTTTTCGTTCAAATTCTCGGATATTACTAATTCGGTCATTTTGAATCGATTGGCGTTCGCAGAATTGGTCTATCTCTAACCGTTCTCGAGTTAGTCAGCTCTGAATCAGTTTTCAAAATGTTTTTTTGGCGCCAAAAATATTTCTGATCATTTTTCTGCATTTTCGTTCAAAGATTCGGAATCAGCACGTCAATATACGTATGAGGACAAAAATTTGAAATTCGAAAAATGAAAAATGAAAAAGTTCAAAAAATTATCACTCTCAAAATCTCTCATGATATACTCGACTTTTTTGTCCGTCAATTTTTTTCGTTCAAATTCTCGGATAATACTAATGCGGTCATTTTGAATCGATTGGCTTTCGCAGAATTGGTCTATCTCTAACCGTTCTCGAGTTGGTCAGCTCTGAATCAGTTTTCAAACCGTTTTTTTTGCGCCAAAAATATTTCTGATCAGTTTTCTGCATTTCGTTCAAAGATTCGAAATCAGCACGTCAAAATACATATGAGGACAAAAATTTGAAATTCAAAAAATGAAAAATGAAAAAGTTCGAAAAATTATCTCTCGCAAGATCTCTCATGAAATACTCGACTTTTCTGTCCGTCGATTTTTTTCGTTCAAATTCTTGGATATTACTAATTCGGTCATTTTGAATCGATTGGCGGTCTATCTCTAATCGTTCTCAAGTTGGTTAGCTCTGAATCAGTTTTCAAACTGTTTTTTTGGCGCCAAAAATATTTCTGATCAGTTTTCTGCATTTTCGGTCAATGATTCGGAATCAGCACGTCAAAATACATATGAGGACAATACTTTGAAATTCGAAAAATGAAAAATGAAAAATTTCAAAATATTATCTCTCGCAAGATCTCTCATGAAAAACTCGACTTTTCTGTCCGTCGATTTTTTGCGTTCAAATTCTCGGATATTACTAATTCGGTCATTTTGAATCGATTGGCGTTCGCAGAATTGGTCTATCTCTAACCGTTCTCGAGTTGGTCAGCTCTGAATCAGTTTTCAAACCGTTTTTTTGCGCCAAAAATATTTCTGATCAGTTTTCTGCATTTTCGTTCAAAGATTCGAAATCAGCACGTCAAAATACATATGAGGACAAAAATTTGAAATTCAAAAAATAAAAATGAAAAAGTTCGAAAAATTATCTCTCGCAAGATCTCTCATGAAATACTCGACTTTTCTGTCCGTCGATTTTTTTCGTTCAAATTCTCGGATATTACTAATTCGGTTATTTTGAATCGATTGGAGTTTGCAGAATTGGTCTATCTCTAACCGTTCTCGAGTTAGTCAGCTCTGAATCAGTGTTCAAACTGTTTTTTTGGCGCCAAAAATATTTCTGATTAGTTTTCTGCATTTTCGTTCAAAGATTCGGAATCAGCACGTCAATATACGTATGAGGACAAAAATTTGAAATTCGAAAAATGAAAAATGAAAAAGTTCAAAAATTTATCTGGCAAGATGTCTCATGATATACTCGACTTTTTTGTCCGTCAATTTTTTTCGTTCAAATTCTCGGATATTACTAATTCGGTCATTTTGAATCGATAGGCGCTCGCAGAATTGGTCTTTCTCTAACCGTTCTCGAGTTGGTCAGCTCTGAATCAGTTTTCAAACCGTTTTTTTGGCGCCAAAAATATTTCCGATCAGTTTTCTGCATTTTCGTTCAAAGATTCGAAATCAGCACGTCAAAATACATATGAGGACAATAATTTGAAATTCAAAAAATGGAAAATGAAAAAGTTCGAAAAATTATCTCTCGCAAGATCTCTCATGAAATACTCGACTTTTCTGTCCGTCGATTTTGTTCGTTCAAATTCTCGGATATTACTAATTCGGTCAATTTGAATCGACTGGCGTTCGCAGAATTGGTCTATCTCTAATCGTTCTCAAGTTGGTTAGCTCTGAATCAGTTTTCAAACTGTTTTTTTGGCGCAAAAAATATTTCTGATCAGTTTTCTGCATTTTCGGTCAAAGATTCGGAATCAGCACGTCAAAATACATATGAGGACAAAACTTTGAAATTTGCAAAAATGAAAAATGAAAAAGTTCAAAATATTATCTCTCGCAAGATCTCTCATGAAAAACTCGACTTTTCTGTCCGTCGATTTTTTGCGTTCAAATTCTCGGATATTACTAATTCGGTCATTTTGAATCGATTGGCGTTCGCAGAATTGGTCTATCTCTAACCGTTCTCGAGTTGGTAAGCTCTGAATCAGTTTTCAAACGTTTTTTTTGGCGCCAAAAATATTTCTGATCAGTTTTTTGCATTTTCGTTCAAAGATTCGGAATCAGCACGTCAATATACGTATGTGGACAAAAATTTGAAATTCGTAAAATTAAAAATGAAAAAGTTCGAAAAATTATCTCTCGCAAGATCTCTCATGAAATACTCGACTTTTCTGTCCGTCGATTTTTTTCTTTCAAATTCTCGGATATTACTAATTCGGTCATTTTGAATCGATTGGCGTTCGCAGAATTGGTCTATCTCTAACCGTTCTCGAGTTGGTCAGCTCTGAATCAGTTTTGAAATGGTTTTTTTGGCGCCAAAAATATTCCTGATCAGTTTTCTGCATTTTCGTTTAAAGATTCGGAATCAGCACGTCAAAATACATATGAGGACAAAAATTTGAAATTCAAAAAATGTAAAATGAAAAATTTCAAAAAATTATCTCTCGCAATATCTCTCATGAAATACTCGACTTTTCTGTCCGTCGATTTTTTTCGTTCATATTATCAGTAAATACTAAGTCAGCCATTCTAAATCGATTGGCATTCGCAGAATTGGTCTATCTCTTACCGTTCTCGAGTTGGTCAGCTCTGAATCAGTTTTCAAACGGTTTTTTTTGGCTCCAAAAATATTCCTGATCAGTTTTCTGCATTTTCGTTCAAAGATTCGGAATCAGCCCGTCAATATACGTATGAGGACAAAAATTTGAAATTCGAAAAATGAAAAAGTTCAGAAATTTATCTTCGCAAGATCTCTCATGAAATACTCGACTTTTCTGTCCGTCGATTTTTTTCGTTCAAATTCTCGTATATTACTAATTCGGTCATTTTGAATCGATTGGCGTTCGCAGAATTGGTCTATCTCTAACCGTTCTCGAGTTAGTCACCTCTGAATCAGTTTTCAAACGGTTTTTTTGGCGCCAAAAATATTTCTGATCAGTTTTTTGCATTTTCGTTCAAAGATTCGGAATCAGCACGTCAATATACGTATGAAAACAAAAATTTGAAATTCGAAAAATGAAAAATGAAAAAGTTCAAAAATTTATGTCTAGCTAGATGTCTCATGATATACTCGACTTTTTTGTCCGTCAATTTTTTTCGTTCAAATTCTCGGATATTACTAATTCGGTCATTTTGAATCGATTGGCGTTCGCAGAATTGGTCTATCTCTAACCGTTCTTGAGTTGGTTTTTTTTTCGCCAAAAATATTTCTGATCAGTTTTCTGCATTTTCGTTCAAAGATTCGGAATCAGCACGTCCAATTTACGTATGAGGACAAAAATTTTAAATTCGAAAAATGAAAAATGAAAAAGTTCAAAAATTTATCTCTCGCAAGATGTCTCATGATATACTCGACTTTTTTATCCGTCGATTTTTTTCATTCAAAATCTCGGATATTACTAATTCGGTCATTTTGAATCGATTGGCGTTCGCAGAATTGGTCTATCTCTAACCGTTCTCGAGTTGGTCAGCTCTGAATCAGTATTCAAACGGTTTTTTTGGCGCTAAAAATATTTCTGATCAGTTTTCTGCATGTTCGTTCAAAGATTCGGAATCAGCACGTCAAAATACATATGAGGACAAAAATTTGAAATTCATAAAATGAAAAATGAAAAAGTTCAAAAAATTATCTCTCGCAAGATCTCTCATGAAATACTCGACTTTTCTGTCCGTCGATTTTTTTCGTTCAAATTCTCGGATATTACTAATTCGGTCATTTTGAATCGATTGGCGTTCGCAGAATTGGTCTATCTCTAACCGTTCTCGAGTTAGTCACCTCTGAATCAGTTTTCAAACGGTTTTTTTGGCGCCAAAAATATTTCTGATCAGTTTTCTGCATTTTTGTTCAAAGATTCGGAATCAGCACGTCAAAATACGTATGAGGACATACATTTTAAATTCGAAAAATGAAAAAGTTCAATAAATTATCTCTCGCAAGATCTCTCATGGAATACTCGACTTTTCTGTCCGTCGATTTTTTTCGTTCAAATTCTCAGTAAATACTAAGTCAGCCATTCTAAATCGATTGGCGTGCGCAGAATTGGTCTATCTCTAATCGTTCTCGAGTTGGTCAGCTCTGATCAGTTTTCAAACGGTTTTTTTGGCGCCAAAAATATTCCTGATCAGTTTTCTGCGTTTTCGTTCAAAGATTCGAAATCAGCACGTCAAAATACATATGAGGACAACAATTTGAAATTCAAAAAATGAAAAATGAAAAAGTTCAAAAAATTATCTTCGCAAGATCTCTCATGAAATACTCGACTTTTCTGTCCGTCGATTTTTTTCGTTCATATTATCAGTAAATACTAAGTCAGCCATTCCAAATCGATTGGCGTTCGCAGAATTGGTCTATCTCTTACCGTTCTCGAGTTGGTCAGCTCTGAATCAGTTTTCAAACGGTTTTTTTGGCGCCAAAAATATTCCTGATCAGTTTTCTGCATTTTCGTTCAAAGATTCGGAATCAGCCCATCAATATACGTATGAGGACAAAAATTTGAAATTCGAAAAATGAAAAAGTTCAGAAATTTATCTTCGCAAGATCTCTCATGAAATACTCGACTTTTCTGTCCGTCGATTTTTTTCGTTCAAATTCTCGGATATTACTAATTCGGTCATTTTGAATCGATTGGCGTTCGCAGAATTGGTCTATCTCTAACCGTTCTCGAGTTAGTAACCTCTGAATCAGTTTTCAAACGGTTTTTTTGGCGCCAAAAATATTTCTGATCAGTTTTCTGCATTTTCGTTCAAAGATTCGAAATCAGCACGGGAAAATACATATAAGGACAAAAATTTGAAATTCAAAAAATGAAATTGAAAAAGTTCGAAAAATTATCTCTCGCAAGATCTCTCATGATATACTCGACTTTTCTGTCCGTCGATTTTTTTCGTTCAAATTCTCAGTAAATACCAAGTCAGCCATTCTGAATCGATTGGCGATCGCAGAACTGGTCTATCTCTAACCGTTCTCGAGTTGGTCAGCTCTGAATCAGTTTTCAAACGGTTTTTTTGGCGCCAAAAATATTTCTGATCGGTTTTCTGCATTTTTGTTCAAAGATTCGGAATCAGCACGTCAAAATACGTATGAGGACATAAATTTCAAATTCGAAAAATGAAAAATGAAAAAGTTCAAAAAATTATCTCTCGCAAGATCTCTCATGGAATACTCGACTTTTCTGTCCGTCGATTTTTTGCGTTCAAATTCTCAGTAAATACTAAGTCAACCATTCTAAATCGATTGGCGTGCGCAGAATTGGTCTATCTCTAACCGTTCTCGAGTTGGTCAGCTCTGAATCAGTTTTCAAACGGTTTTTTTGGCGCCAAAAATATTCCTGATCAGTTTTCTGCATTTTCGTTCAAAGATTCGGAACCAGCACGTCAAAATACATATGAGGACAACAATTTGAAATTCAAAAAATGAAAAATGAAAAAGTTCAAAAAACTATCTTCGCAAGATCTCTCATGATATACTCGACTTTTCTGTCTGTCGATTTTTTTCGTTCAAATTCTCGGATATTACTAATTCGGTCATTTTGAATCGATTGGCGTTCGCAGAATTGGTCTATCTCTAACCGTTCTCGAGTTGGTCAGCTCTGAATCAGTTTTCAAACGGTTTTTTTGGCGCCAAAAATATTTCTGATCAGTTTTTTGCATTTTCGTTCAAAGATTCGGAATAGCACGTCAATATACGTATGAGGACAAAAATTTGAAATTCGAAAAATTAAAAATGAAAAAGTTCGAAAAATTATCTCTCGCAAGATCTCTCATGAAATACTCGACTTCTCTGTCCGTCGATTTTTTTCTTTCAAATTCTCGGATATTACTAATTCGGTCATTTTGAATCGATTGGCGTTCGCAGAATTGGTCTATCTCTAACTGTTCTCGAGTTGGTCAGCTCTGAATCAGTTTTCAAACGGTTTTTTTTGGCGCCAAAAATATTCCTGATCAGTTTTCTGCATTTTCGTTCAAAGATTCGGAACCAGCACGTCAAAATACATATGAGGACAAAAATTTGAAATTCAAAAAATGTAAAATGAAAAAGTTCAAAAAATTATCTCTCGCAAGATCTCTCATGAAATACTCGACTTTTCTGTCCGTCGATTTTTTTCGTTCATTTTATCAGTAAATACTAAGTCAGCCATTCCAAATCGATTGGCGTTCACAGAATTGGTCTATCTCTTACCGTTCTCGAGTTGGTCAGCTCTGAATCAGTTTTCAAACGGTTTTTTTGGCGCCAAAAATATTCCTGATCAGTTTTCTGCATTTTCGTTCAAAGATTCGGAATCAGCCCGTCAATATACGTATGAGGACAAAAATTTGAAATTCGAAAAATGAAAAAGTTCAGAAATTTATCTTCGCAAGATCTCTCATGAAATACTCGACTTTTCTGTCCGTCGATTTTTTTCGTTAAAAAAAACCGTTTGAAAACTGATTCAGAGCTGACCAACTCGAGAACGGTTAGAGATAGACCAATTCTGCGAACGCCAATCGATTCAAAATGACCGAATTAGTAATATCCGAGAATTTGAACGAAAAAAATCGACGGACAGAAAAGTCGAGTATTTCATGAGAGATCTTGCGAAGATAATTTTTTGAACTTTTTCATTTTTCATTTTTTGAATTTCAAATTTTTGTCATCATATGTATTTTGACGTGCTGATTTCGAATCTTTGAACGAAAATGCAGAAAACTGATCAGAAATATTTTTGGCGCCAAAAAACGGTTTGAAAACTGATTCAGAGCTGACCAACTCAAGAACGGTTAGAGATAGACCAATTCTGCGAACGCCAATCGATTCAAAATGACCGAATTAGTAATATCCGAGAATTTGAACGAAAAAAATCGACGGACAGAAAAGTCGAGTATTTCATGAGAGATCTTGCGAGAGATAATTTTTTGAACTTTTTCATTTTTCATTTTATGAATTTCAAATTTTTGTCCTCATATGTATTTTGACGTGCTGATTTCGAATCTTTGAACGAAAATGCAGAAAACTGATCAGGAATATTTTTGGCGCCAAAAAAACCGTTTGAAAACTGATTCAGAGCTGACCAACTCGAGAACGGTTAGAGATAGACCAATTCTGCGAACGCCAATCGATTCAAAATGACCGAATTAGTAATATCCGAGAATTTGAATGAAAAAAATCGACGGATAAAAAAGTCGAGTATATCATGAGACATCTTGCGAGACATAAATTTTTGAACTTTTTCATTTTTCATTTTTCGAAATTCAAATTTTTGTCCTCATACGTATACTGACGTGCTGATTCCGAATCTTTGAACGAAAATGCAAAAAACTGATCAGAAATATTTTTGGCGCCAAAAAAAACCGTTTGAAAACTAATTCAGAGGTGACTAACTCGAGAACGGTTAGAGATAGACCAATTCTGCGAACGCCAATCGATTCAAAATGACCGAATTAGTAATATCCGAGAATTTGAATGAAAAAAATCGACGGATAAAAAAGTCGAGTATATCATGAGACATCTTGCGAGACATAAATTTTTGAACTTTTTCATTTTTCATTTTTCGAAATTCAAATTTTTGTCCTCATACGTATACTGACGTGCTGATTTCGAATCTTTGAACGAAAATGCAGAAAACTGATCAGAAATATTTTTGGCGCCAATAAAATGGTTTGAAAACTGATTCAGAGCTGACCAACTCGAGAACGGTTAGAGATAGACCAATTCTGCGAACGCCAATCGATTCAAAATGACCGAATTAGTAATGTCCGAAAATTTGAACGAAAAAAATCGACGGACAGAAAAGTCGAGTATTTCATGAGAGATCTTGCGAGAGATAATTTTTTGAACTTTTTCATTTCTCATTTTATGAATTTCAAATTTTTGTCCTCATATGTATTTTGACGTGCTGATTCCGAATCTTTGAACGAACATGCAGAAAACTGATCAGAAATATTTTTAGCGCCAAAAAAACCGTTTGAAAACTGATTCAGAGCTGACCAACTCGAGAACGGTTAGAGATAGACCAATTCTGCGAACGCCAATCGATTAAGAATGACTGAATTCCTATTTACTGAGAATATGAACGAAGAAAATCGACGGACAAAAAAGTCGAGTATATCATGAGAGATCTCGTGAGAGATAATTTTTTGAACTTTTTCAATTTTCATTTTTCGAATTTCAAATTTCTGTTCTCAAACGTATTTTGACGTGCTGATTCCGAATTTTTGAACGAAAATGTCAAAAACTGATCAGAAATATTTTTGGCGCCAAAAAAAACCGTTTGAAAACTGATTCAGAGCTGACCAACTCGAGAACGGTTAGAGATAGACCAATTCTGCGAACGCCAATCGATTCAAAATGACCGAATTAGTAATATCCGAGAATTTGAAAGAAAAAAATCGACGGACAGAAAAGTCGAGTATTTCATGAGAGATCTTGCGAGAGATAATTTTTTGAACTTTTTCATTTCTCATTTTATGAATTTCAAATTTTTGTCCTCATATGTATTTTGACGTGCTGATTCCGAATCTTTGAATGATCAGAAATATTTTTAGCGCCATAAAAACCGTTTGAAAACTGATTCAGAGCTGACCAACTCGAGAACGGTTAGAGATAGACCAATTCTGCGAACGCATATCGATTTAGTATGGCTGAATTAGTAACTACTGAGAATTGAATTTTGAATCGATTGGCGTTCGCAGAATTGGTCTATCTCTAACCGTTCTCGAGTTGGTCAGCTCTGAATCAGTTTTCTGCATTTTCGTTCAAAGATTCGGAATCAGCACGTCAATTTACGTATGAGCACAAACATTTTGAATTCGAAAAATGAAAAATGAAAAAGTTCAAAAATTTATCTCTCGCAAGATGTCTCATGATATACTCGACTTTTTTATCCGTCGATTTTTTTCATTCAAAATCTCGGATATTACTAATTCGGTCATTTTGAATCGATTGGCGTTCGCAGAATTGGTCTATCTCTAACCGTTCTCGAGTTGGTCAGCTCTGAATCAGTATTCAAACGGTTTTTTTGGCGCTAAAAATATTTCTGATCAGTTTTCTGCATGTTCGTTCAAAGATTCGGAATCAGCACGTCAAAATACATATGAGGACAAAAATTTGAAATTCATAAAATGAAAAATGAAAAAGTTCAAAAATATATCTCTCGCAAGATCTCTCATGAAATACTCGACTTTTCTGTCCGTCGATTTTTTTCGTTCAAATTCTCGGATATTACTTATTCGGTCATTTTGAATCGATTGGCGTTCGCAGAATTGGTCTATCTCTAACCGTTCTTGAGTTGGTCAGCTCTGAATCAGTTTTCAAACCGTTTTTTTGGCGCCAAAAATATTTCTGATCAGTTTTCTGCATTTTTTTTCAAAGATTCGGAATCAGCACGTCAAAATACGTATGAGGACATAAATTTTAAATTCGAAAAATGAAAAATGAAAAAGTTCAAAAAATTATCTCTCGCAAGATCTCTCATGGAATACTCGACTTTTCTGTCCGTCGATTTTTTTCGTTCAAATTCTCAGTAAATACTAAGTCAGCCATTCTAAATCGATTGGCGTGCGCAGAATTGGTCTATCTCTAATCGTTCTCGAGTTGGTCAGCTCTGATCAGTTTTCAAACGGTTTTTTTGGCGCCAAAAATATTCCTGATCAGTTTTCTGCATTTTCGTTCAAAGATTCGAAATCAGCACGTCAAAATACATATGATGACAAAAATTTTAAATTCAAAAAATGAAAAACGAAAAAGTTCAAAAAATTATCTTCGCAAGATCTCTCATGAAATAGTCGACTTTTCTGTCCGTCGATTTTTTTCGTTCAAATTCTCGGATATTACTAATTCGGTCATTTTGAATCGATTGGCGTTCGCAGAATTGGTCTATCTCCAACCGTTCTCGAGTTAGTCACCTCTGAATCAGTTTTCAAACGGTTTTTTTGGCGCCAAAAATATTTCTGATCAGTTTTCTGCATTTTCGTTCAAAGATTCGAAATCAGCACGTCAAAATACATATGAGGACAAAAATTTGAAATTCAAAAAATGAAAAATGAAAAAGTTCAAAAAATTATCTTCGCAAGATCTCTCATGAAATACTCGACTTTTCTGTCCGTCGATTTTTTTCGTTCAAATTCTCGGATATTACTAATTCGGTCATTTTGAATCGATTGGCGTTCGCAGAATTGGTCTATCTCTAACCGTTCTCGAGTTAGTCACCTCTGAATCAGTTTTCAAACGGTTTTTTTGGCGCCAAAAATATTTCTGATCAGTTTTTTGCATTTTCGTTCAAAGATTCGGAATCAGCACGTCAATATACGTATGAGGACAAAAATTTGAAATTCGAAAAATGAAAAATGAAAAAGTTCAAAAATTTATGTCTCGCAAGATGTCTCATGATATACTCGACTTTTTTATCCGTCGATTTTTTTCATTCAAATTCTCGGATATTACTAATTCGGTCATTTTGAATCGATTGGCGTTCGCAGAATTGGTCTATCTCTAACCGTTCTCGAGTTGGTCAGCTCTGAATCAGTTTTCAAACGGTTTTTTTGGCGCTAAAAATATTTCTGATCAGTTTTCTGCATGTTCGTTCAAAGATTCGGAATCAGCACGTCAAAATACATATGAGGACAAAAATTTGAAATTCATAAAATGAAAAATGAAAAAGTTCAAAAAATTATCTCTCGCAAGATCTCTCATGAAATACTCGACTTTTCTGTCCGTCGATTTTTTTCGTTCAAATTCTCGGATATTACTAATTCGGTCATTTTGAATCGATTGGCGTTCGCAGAATGGGTCTATCTCTAACCGTTCTCGAGTTGGTCAGCTCTGAATCAGTTTTCAAACGGTTTTTTTGGCGCCAAAAATATTTCTGATCAGTTTTCTGCATTTTCGTTCAAAGATTCGAAATCAGCACGGGAAAATACATATAAGGACAAAAATTTGAAATTTAAAAAATGAAAAATGAAAAAGTTCGAAAAATTATCTCTCGC
Organism: Chrysolina haemoptera; assembly: GCA_958298965.1. Lineage (NCBI taxonomy): Eukaryota > Metazoa > Arthropoda > Insecta > Coleoptera > Chrysomelidae > Chrysolina > Chrysolina haemoptera. The sequence goes on along the minus strand of OY282602.1, from coordinate 158,062 downwards.
AAGATCTCTCATGAAATACTCGACTTTTCTGTCCGTCGATTTTTTTCGTTCAAATTCTCAGTAAATACCAAGTCAGCCATTCTGAATCGATTGGCGATCGCAGAATTGGTCTATCTCTAACCGTTCTCGAGTTGGTCAGCTCTGAATCAGTTTTCAAACGGTTTTTTTTTGCGCCAAAAATATTTCTGATCAGTTTTCTGCATTTTTGTTCAAAGATTCGGAATCAGCACGTCAAAATACGTATGAGGACATAAATTTTAAATTCGAAAAATGAAAAATGAAAAAGTTCAAAAAATTATCTCTCGCAAGATCTCTCATGGAATACTCGACTTTTCTGTCCGTCGATTTTTTTCGTTCAAATTCTCAGTAAATACTAAGTCAGCCATTCTAAATCGATTGGCGTGCGCAGAATTGGTCTATCTCTAATCGTTCTCGAGTTGGTCAGCTCTGATCAGTTTTCAAACGGTTTTTTTTGGCGCCAAAAATATTCCTGATCAGTTTTCTGCATTTTCGTTCAAAGATTCGAAATCAGCACGTCAAAATACATATGAGGACAACAATTTGAAATTCAAAAAATGAAAAATGAAAAAGTTCAAAAAATTATCTTCGCAAGATCTCTCATAAAATACTCGACTTTTCTGTCCGTCGATTTTTTTCGTTCAAATTCTCGGATATTACTAATTCGGTCATTTTGAATCGATTGGCGTTCGCAGAATTGGTCTATCTCTAACCGTTCTCGAGTTAGTCACCTCTGAATCAGTTTTCAAACGGTTTTTTTGGCGCCAAAAATATTTCTGATCAGTTTTTTGCATTTTCGTTCAAAGATTCGGAATCAGCACGTCAATATACGTATGAGGACAAAAATTTGAAATTCGAAAAATTAAAAATGAAAAAGTTCGAAAAATTATCTCTCGCAAGATCTCTCATGAAATACTCGACTTCTCTGTCCGTCGATTTTTTTCTTTCAAATTCTCGGATATTACTAATTCGGTCATTTTGAATCGATTGGCGTTCGCAGAATTGGTCTATCTCTAACCGTTCTCGAGTTGGTCAGCTCTGAATCAGTTTTCAAACGGTTTTTTTGGCGCCAAAAATATTCCTGATCAGTTTTCTGCATTTTCGTTCAAAGATTCGGAACCAGCACGTCAAAATACATATGAGGACAAAAATTTGAAATTCAAAAAATGTAAAATGAAAAAGTTCAAAAAATTATCTCTCGCAAGATCTCTCATGAAATACTCGACTTTTCTGTCCGTCGATTTTTTTCGTTCATATCATCAGTAAATACTAAGTCAGCCATTATAAATCGATTGGCGTTCGCAGAATTGGTCTATCTCTTACCGTTCCCGAGTTTGTCAGCTCTGAATCAGTTTTCAAACGGTTTTTTTGGCGCCAAAAAAATTCCTGATCAGTTTTCTGCATTTTCGTTCAAAGATTCGGAATCAGCCCGTCAATATACGTATGAGGACAAAAATTTGAAATTCGAAAAATGAAAAAGTTCAGAAATTTATCTTCGCAAGATCTCTCATGAAATACTCGACTTTTCTGTCCGTCGATTTTTTTCGTTCAAATTCTCGGATATTACTAATTCGGTCATTTTGAATCGATTGGCGTTCGCAGAATTGGTCTATCTCTAACCGTTCTCGAGTTGGTCAGCTCTGAATCAGTTTTCAAACGGTTTTTTTTGGCGCCAAAAATATTTCTGATCAGTTTTCTGCATTTTCGTTCAAAGATTCGAAATCAGCACGTGAAAATACATATAAGGACAAAAATTTGAAATTCAAAAAATGAAAAATGAAAAAGTTCGAAAAATTATCTCTCGCAAGATCTCTCATGATATACTCGACTTTTCTGTCCGTCGATTTTTTTCGTTCAAATTCTCGGATATTACTAATTCGGTCATTTTGAATCGATTGGCGTTCGCAGAATTGGTCTATCTCTAACCGTTCTCGAGTTGGTCAGCTCTGAATCAGTTTTCAAACGGTTTTTTTGGCGCCAAAAATATTTCTGATCAGTTTTCTGCATTTTCGTTCAAAGATTCGAAATCAGCACGGGCAAATACATATAAGGACAAAAATTTGAAATTCAAAAAATGAAAAATGAAAAAGTTCGAAAAATTATCTCTCGCAAGATCTCTCATGAAATACTCGACTTTTCTGTCCGTCGATTTTTTTCGTTCAAATTCTCAGTTAATACCAAGTCAGCCATTCTGAATCGATTGGCGATCGCAGAATTGGTCTATCTCTAACCGTTCTCGAGTTGGTCAGCTCTGAATCAGTTTTCAAACGGTTTTTTTGGCGCCAAAAATATTTCTGATCAGTTTTCTGCATTTTTGTTCAAAGATTCGGAATCAGCACGTCAAAATACGTATGAGGACATAAATTTTAAATTCGAAAAATGAAAAATGAAAAAGTTCAAAAAATTATCTCTCGCAAGATCTCTCATGAAATACTCGACTTTTCTGTCCGTCGATTTTTTTCGTTCAAATTCTGGGATATTACTAATTCGGTCATTTTGAATCGATTGGCGTTCGCAGAATTGGTCTATCTCTAACCGTTCTCGAGTTAGTCACCTCTGAATCAGTTTTCAAACGGTTTTTTTGGCGCCTAAAATATTTCTGATCAGTTTTCTGCATTTTCGTTCAAAGATTCGAAATCAGCACGTCAATATACGTATGAGGACAAAAATTTGAATTTCGAAAAACGAAAAATGAAAAAGTTCAAAAATTTATGTCTCGCAAGATGTCTCATGATATACTCGACTTTTTTATCCGTCGATTTTTTTCATTCCAATTCTCGGATATTACTAATTCGGTCATTTTGAATCGATTGGCGTTCGCAGAATTGGTCTATCTCTAACCGTTCTCGAGTTGGTCAGCTCTGAATCAGTTTTCAAACGGTTTTTTTGGCGCCAAAAATATTCCTGATCAGTTTTCTGCATTTTCGTTCAAAGATTCGGAACCAGCACGTCAAAATACATATGAGGACAAAAATTTGAAATTCAAAAAATGTAAAATGAAAAAGTTCAAAAAATTATCTCTCGCAAGATCTCTCATGAAATACTCGACTTTTCTGTCCGTCGATTTTTTTCGTTCATATCATCAGTAAATACTAAGTCAGCCATTATAAATCGATTGGCGTTCGCAGAATTGGTCTATCTCTTACCGTTCCCGAGTTTGTCAGCTCTGAATCAGTTTTCAAACGGTTTTTTTGGCGCCAAAAATATTCCTGATCAGTTTTCTGCATTTTCGTTCAAAGATTCGGAATCAGCCCGTCAATATACGTATGAGGACAAAAGTTTGAAATTCGAAAAATGAAAAATGAAAAAGTTCAAAATATTATCTCTCGCAAGATCTCTCATGAAATACTCGACTTTTCTGTCCGTCGATTTTTTGCGTTCAAATTTTTGGCTAATACTAATTCGGTCATTTTGAATCGATTGGCGTTCGCAGAATTGGTCTATCTCTAACCGTTCTCGAGTTGGTCAGCTCTGAATCAGTTTTCAAACCGTTTTTTTTGCGCCAAAAATATTTCTGATCAGTTTTCTGCATTTTCGTTCAAAGATTCAAAATCAGCACGTCAAAATACATATGAGGACAAAAATTTGAAATTCAAAAAATGAAAAATGAAAAAGTTCGAAAAATTATCTCTCGCAAGATCTCTAATGAAATACTCGACTTTTCTGTCCGTCGATTTTTTTCGTTCAAATTCTCGGATATTACTAATTCGGTCATTTTGAATCGATTGGCGTTCGCAGAATTGGTCTATCTCTGACCGTTCTCGAGTTGGTCAGCTCTGAATCAGTTTTCAAACGGTTTTTTTGGCGCCAAAAATATTTCTGATCAGTTTTCTGCATTTTCGTTCAAAGATTCGAAATCAGCACGTCAAAATACATATGAGGACAAAAATTTGAAATTCAAAAAATAAAAAATGAAAAAGTTCGAAAAATTATCTCTCGCAAGATCTCTCATGAAATACTCGACTTTTCTGTCCGTCGATTTTTTTCGTTCAAATTCTCGGATATTACTAATTCGGTCATTTTGAATCGATTGGCGTTCGCAGAATTGGTCTATCTGACCGTTCTCGAGTTAGTCAGCTCTGAATCAGTTTTCAAACTGTTTTTTTGGCGCCAAAAATATTTCTGATCAGTTTTCTGCATTTTCGTTCAAAGATTCGAAATCAGCACGTCAAAATACATATGAGGACAAAAATTTGAAATTCAAAAAATAAAAAATGAAAAAGTTCGAAAAATTATCTCTCGCAAGATCTCTCATGAAATACTCGACTTTTCTGTCCGTCGATTTTTTTCGTTCAAATTCTCGGATATTACTAATTCGGTCATTTTGAATCGATTGGCGTTCGCAGAATTGGTCTATCTCTGACCGTTCTCGAGTTGGTCAGCTCTGAATCAGTTTTCAAACGGTTTTTTTTGGCGCCAAAAATATTTCTGATCAGTTTTCTGCATTTTCGTTCAAAGATTCGAAATCAGCACGTGAAAATACATATAAGGACAAAAATTTGAAATTCAAAAAATGAAAAATGAAAAAGTTCGAAAAATTATCTCTCGCAAGATCTCTCATGATATACTCGACTTTTCTGTCCGTCGATTTTTTTCGTTCAAATTCTCAGTAAATACTAAGTCAGCCATTCTGAATCGATTGGCGATCGCAGAATTGGTCTCTCTCTAACCGTTCTCGAGTTGGTCAGCTCTGAATCAGTTTTCAAACGGTTTTTTTGGCGCCAAAAATATTTCTGATCAGTTTTCTGCATTTTTGTTCAAAGATTCGGAATCAGCACGTCAAAATACGTATGAGGACATAAATTTTAAATTCGAAAAATGAAAAATGAAAAAGTTCAAAAAATTATCTCTCGCAAGATCTCTCATGGAATACTCGACTTTTCTGTCCGTCGATTTTTTTCGTTCAAATTCTCAGTAAATACTAAGTCAGCCATTCTAAATCGATTGGCGTGCGCAGAATTGGTCTATCTCTAATCGTTCTCGAGTTGGTCAGCTCTGATCAGTTTTCAAACGGTTTTTTTGGCGCCTAAAATATTTCTGATCAGTTTTCTGCATTTTCGTTCAAAGATTCGAAATCAGCACGTCAAAATACATATGAGGACAACAATTTGAAATTCAAAAAATGAAAAATGAAAAAGTTCAAAAAATTATCTTCGCAAGATCTCTCATGAAATACTCGACTTTTCTGTCCGTCGATTCTTTTCGTTCCAATTCTCGGATATTACTAATTCGGTCATTTTGAATCGATTGGCGTTCGCAGAATTGGTCTATCTCTAACCGTTCTCGAGTTAGTCACCTCTGAATCAGTTTTCAAACGGTTTTTTTGGCGCCAAAAATATTTCTGATCAGTTTTTTGCATTTTCGTTCAAAGATTCGGAATAGCACGTCAATATACGTATGAGGACAAAAATTTGAAATTCGAAAAATTAAAAATGAAAAAGTTCGAAAAATTATATCTCGCAAGATCTCCCATGAACTACTCGACTTCTCTGTCCGTCGATTTTTTTCTTTCAAATTCTCGGATATTACTAATTCGGTCATTTTGAATCGATTGGCGTTCGCAGAATTGGTCTATCTCTAACCGTTCTCGAGTTGGTCAGCTCTGAATCAGTTTTCAAACGGTTTTTTTGGCGCCAAAAATATTCCTGATCAGTTTTCTGCATTTTCGTTCAAAGATTCGGAACCAGCACGTCAAAATACATATGAGGACAAAAATTTGAAATTCAAAAAATGTAAAATGAAAAAGTTCAAAAAATTATCTCTTGCAAGATCTCTCATGAAATACTCGACTTTTCTGTCCGTCGATTTTTTTCGTTCATATTATCAGTAAATACTAAGTCAGCCATTCTAAATCGATTGGCGTTCGCAGAATTGGTCTATCTCTTACCGTTCTCGAGTTGGTCAGCTCTGAATCAGTTTTCAAACGGTTTTTTTGGCGCCAAAAATATTCCTGATCAGTTTTCTGCATTTTCGTTCAAAGATTCGGAATCAGCCCGTCAATATACGTATGAGGACAAAAATTTGAAATTCGAAAAATGATAAAGTTCAGTTCAGTTCAAATTTATCTTCGCAAGATCTCTCATGAAATACTCGACTTTTCTGTCCGTCGATTTTTTTCGTTCAAAAAAACCGTTTGAAAACTGATTCAGAGCTGACCAACTCGAGAACGGTTAGAGATAGACCAATTCTGCGAACGCCAAGCGATTCAAAATGACCGAATTAGTAATATCCGAGAATTTGAACGAAAAAAATCGACGGACAGAAAAGTCGAGTATTTCATGAGAGATCTTGCGAAGATAATTTTTTGAACTTTTTCATTTTTCATTTTTTGAATTTCAAATTTTTGTCATCATATGTATTTTGACGTGCTGATTTCGAATCTTTGAACGAAAATGCAGAAAACTGATCAGAAATATTTTTGGCGCCAAAAAAACGGTTTGAAAACTGATTCAGAGCTGACCAACTCAAGAACGGTTAGAGATAGACCAATTCTGCGAACGCCAATCGATTCAAAATGACCGAATTAGTAATATCCGAGAATTTGAACGAAAAAAATCGACGGACAGAAAAGTCGAGTATTTCATGAGAGATCTTGCGAGAGATAATTTTTTGAACTTTTTCATTTTTCATTTTATGAATTTCAAATTTTTGTCCTCATATGTATTTTGACGTGCTGATTTCGAATCTTTGAACGAAAATGCAGAAAACTGATCAGGAATATTTTTGGCGCCAAAAAAACCGTTTGAAAACTGATTCAGAGCTGACCAACTCGAGAACGGTTAGAGATAGACCAATTCTGCGAACGCCAATCGATTCAAAATGACCGAATTAGTAATATCCGAGAATTTGAATGAAAAAAATCGACGGATAAAAAAGTCGAGTATATCATGAGACATCTTGCGAGACATAAATTTTTGAACTTTTTCATTTTTCATTTTTCGAAATTCAAATTTTTGTCCTCATACGTATATTGACGTGCTGATTCCGAATCTTTGAACGAAAATGCAAAAAACTGATCAGAAATATTTTTGGCGCCAAAAAAAAACCGTTTGAAAACTAATTCAGAGGTGACTAACTCGAGAACGGTTAGAGATAGACCAATTCTGCGAACGCCAATCGATTCAAAATGACCGAATTAGTAATATCCGAGAATTTGAACGAAAAAAATCGACGGACAGAAAAGTCGAGTATTTCATGAGAGATCTTGCGAAGATAATTTTTTGAACTTTTTCATTTTTCATTTTTTGAATTTCAAATTTTTGTCATTATATGTATTTTGACGTGCTGATTTCGAATCTTTGAACGAAAATGCAGAAAACTGATCAGAAATATTTTTGGCGCCAAAAAAATGGTTTGAAAACTGATTCAGAGCTAACCAACTCGAGAACGGTTAGAGATAGACCAATTCTGCGAACGCCAATCGATTCAAAATGACCGAATTAGTAATATCCGATAATTTGAACGAAAAAAATCGACGGACCGAAAAGTCGAGTATTTCATGAGAGATCTTGCGAGAGATAATTTTTTGAACTTTTTCATTTCTCATTTTATGAATTTCAAATTTTTGTCCTCATATGTATTTTGACGTGCTGATTCCGAATCTTTGAACGAACATGCAGAAAACTGATCAGAAATATTTTTAGCGCCAAAAAAACTGTTTGAAAACTGATTCAGAGCTGACCAACTCGAGAACGGTTAGAGATAGACCAATTCTGCGAACGCCAATCGATTAAGAATGACTGAATTACTATTTACTGAGAATATGAACGAAGAAAATCGACGGACAAAAAAGTCGAGTATATCATGAGAGATCTCGTGAGAGATAATTTTTTGAACTTTTTGAATTTTCATTTTTCGAATTTCAAATTTTTTTTCTCAAACGTATTTTGACGTGCTGATTCCGAATTTTTGAACGAAAATGTCAAAAACTGATCAGAAATATTTTTGGCGCCAAAAAAACCGTTTGAGAGGTGACTAACTCGAGAACGGTTAGAGATAGACCAATTCTGCGAACGCCAATCGATTCAAAATGACCGAATTAGTAATATCCGAGAATTTGAACGAAAAAAATCGACGGACAGAAAAGTCGAGTATTTCATGAGAGATCTTGCGAAGATAATTTTTTGAACTTTTTCATTTTTCATTTTTTGAATTTCAAATTTTTGTCATCATATGTATTTTGACGTGCTGATTTCGAATCTTTGAACGAAAATGCAGAAAACTGATCAGAAATATTTTTGGCGCCAAAAAAATGGTTTGAAAACTGATACAGAGCTGACCAACTCGAGAACGGTTAGAGATAGACCAATTCTGCGAACGCCAATCGATTAAGAATGACTGAATTACTATTTACTGAGAATATGAACGAAGAAAATCGACGGACAAAAAAGTCGAGTATTTCATGAGAGATCTTGCGAGAGATAATTTTTTGAACTTTTTCATTTCTCATTTTATGAATTTCAAATTCTTGTCCTCATATGTATTTTGACGTGCTGATTCCGAATCTTTGAACGAACATGCAGAAAACTGATAAGAAATATTTTTAGCGCCAAAAAAACCGTTTGAAAACTGATTCAGAGCTGACCAACTCGAGAACGGTTAGAGATAGACCAATTCTGCGAACGCCAATCGATTTATTATGGCTGAATTAGCAACTACTGAGAATTGAATTTTGAATCGATTGGCGTTCGCAGAATTGGTCTATCTCTAACCGTTCTCGAGTTGGTCAGCTCTGAATCAGTTTTCAAACGGTTTTTTTTTCGCCAAAATTATTTCTGATCAGTTTTTTGCATTTTCGTTCAAAGATTCGGAATCAGCACGTCAATATACGTATGAGGACAAAAATTTGAAATTCGAAAAATTAAAAATGAAAAAGTTCGAAAAATTATCTCTCGCAAGATCTCTCATGAAATACTCGACTTTTCTGTCCGTCGATTTTTTTCGTTCAAATTCTCGGATATTACTAATTCGGTCATTTTGAATCGATTGGCGTTCGCAGAATTGGTCTATCTCTAACCGTTCTCGAGTTAGTCACCTCTGAATCAGTTTTCAAACGGTTTTTTTTGGCGCCAAAATTATTCCTGATCAGTTTTCTGCATTTTCGTTCAAAGATTCGGAACCAGCACGTCAAAATACATATGAGGACAAAAATTTGAAATTCAAAAAATGAAAAATGAAAAAGTTCGAAAAATTATCTCTCGCAAGATCTCTCATGAAATACTCGACTTTTCTGTCCGTCGATTTTTTTCGTTCAAATTCTCGGATATTACTAATTCGGTCATTTTGAATCGATTGGCGTTCGCAGAATTGGTCTATCTCTAACCGTTCTCGAGTTAGTCACCTCTGAATCAGTTTTCAAACGGTTTTTTTTGCGCCAAAAATATTTTTGATCAGTTTTTTGCATTTTCGTTCAAAGATTCGGAATCAGCACGTCAATATACGTATGAGGACAAAAATTTGAAATTCGAAAAATTAAAAATGAAAAAGTTCGAAAAATTATCTCTCGCAAGATCTCTCATGAAATACTCGACTTTTCTGTCCGTCGATTTTTTTCGTTCAAATTCTCAGTAAATACTAAGTCAGCCATTCTAAATCGATTGGCGTGCGCAGAATTGGTCTATCTCTAATCGTTCTCGAGTTGGTCAGCTCTGATCAGTTTTCAAACGGTTTTTTTGGCGCCAAAAATATTCCTGATCAGTTTTCTGCATTTTCGTTCAAAGATTCGAAATCAGCACGTCAAAATACATATGAGGACAACAATTTGAAATTCAAAAAATGAAAAATGAAAAAGTTCAAAAAATTATCTTCGCAAGATCTCTCATAAAATACTCGACTTTTCTGTCCGTCGATTTTTTTCGTTCAAATTCTCGGATATTGCTAATTCGGTCATTTTGAATCGATTGGCGTTCGCAGAATTGGTCTATCTCTAACCGTTCTCGAGTTAGTCACCTCTGAATCAGTTTTCAAACGGTTTTTTTGGCGCCAAAAATATTTCTGATCAGTTTTTTGCATTTTCGTTCAAAGATTCGGAATCAGCACGTCAATATACGTATGAGGACAAAAATTTGAAATTCGAAAAATTAAAAATGAAAAAGTTCGAAAAATTATCTCTCGCAAGATCTCTCATGAAATACTCGACTTCTCTGTCCGTCGATTTTTTTCTTTCAAATTCTCGGATATTACTAATTCGGTCATTTTGAATCGATTGGCGTTCACAGAATTGGTCTATCTCTAACCGTTCTCGAGTTAGTCACCTCTGAATCAGTTTTCAAACGTTTTTTTTTGGCGCCAAAAATATTTCTGATCAGTTTTTTGCATTTTCGTTCAAAGATTCGGAATCAGCACGTCAATATACGTATGAGGACAAAAATTTGAAATTCGAAAAATGAAAAAGTTCAGAAATTTATCTTCGCAAGATCTCTCATGAAATACTCGACTTTTTTGTCCGTCAATTTTTTTCGTTCAAATTCTCGGATATTACTAATTCGGTCATTTTGAATCGATTGGCGTTCGCAGAATTGGTCTATCTCTAACCGTTCTTGAGTTGGTCAGCTCTGAATCAGTTTTCAAATCGTTTTTTTGGCGCCAAAAATATTTCTGATCAGTTTTCTGCATTTTCGTTCAAAGATTCGAAATCAGCACGTCAAAATACATATGAGGACAAAAATTTGAAATTCAAAAAATGAAAAATGAAAAAGTTCAAAAAATTATCTTCGCAAGATCTCTCATGAAATACTCGACTTTTCTGTCCGTCGATTTTTTTCGTTCAAATTCTCGTACATTACTAATTCGGTCGTTTTGAATCGATTGGCGTTCGCAGAATTGGTCTATCTCTAACCGTTCTTGAGTTGGTCAGCTCTGAATCAGTTTTCAAACGGTTTTTTTGGCGCCAAAAATATTTCTGATCAGTTTTCTGCATTTTCGTTCAAAGATTCGAAATCAGCACGTCAAAATACATATGAGGACAAAAATTTGAAATTCAAAAAATGAAAAATGAAAAAGTTCAAAAAATTATCTTCGCAAGATCTCTCATGAAATACTCGACCTTTCTGTCCGTCGATTTTTTTCGTTCAAATTCTCGTATATTACTAATTCGGTCGTTTTGAATCGATTGGCGTTCGCAGAATTGGTCTATCTCTAACCGTTCTTGAGTTGGTCAGCTCTGAATCAGTTTTCAAACGGTTTTTTTTGGCGCCAAAAATATTTTTGATCAGTTTTCTGCATTTTCGTTCAAAGATTCGGAATCAGCACGTCAAAATACATATGAGGACAAAAGTTTGAAATTCGAAAAATGAAAAATGAAAAAGTTCAAAATATTATCTCTCGCAAGATCTCTCATGAGATACTCGACTTTTCTGTCCGTCGATTTTTTTCGTTCAAATTCTCGGATATTACTAATTCGGTCATTTTGAATCGATTGGCGTTCGCAGAATTGGTCTATCTCTAACCGTTCTCGAGTTGGTCAGCTCTGAATCAGTTTTCAAACCGTTTTTTTTGCGCCAAAAATATATCTGATCAGTTTTCTGCATTTTCGTTCAAAGATTCGAAATCAGCACGTCAAAATACATATGAGGACAAAAATTTGAAATTCAAAAAATGAAAAATGAAAAAGTTCCAAAAATTATCTCTCGCAAGATCTCTAATGAAATACTCGACTTTTCTGTCCGTCGACTTTTTTCGTTCAAATTCTCGGATATTACTAATTCGGTCATTTTGAATCGATTGGCGTTCGCAGAATTGGTCTATCTCTAACCGTTCTCGAGTTAGTCAGCTCTGAATCAGTTTTCAAACTGTTTTTTTGGCGCCAAAAATATTTCTGATCAGTTTTCTGCATTTTCGTTCAAAGATTCGAAATCAGCACGTCAAAATACATATGAGGACAAAAATTTGAAATTCAAAAAATAAAAAATGAAAAAGTTCGAAAAATTATCTCTCGCAAGATCTCTCATGAAATACTCGACTTTTCTGTCCGTCGATTTTTTTCGTTCAAATTCTCGGATATTTCTAATTCGGTCATTTTGAATCGATTGGCGTTCGCAGAATTGGTCTATCTCTAACCGTTCTCGAGTTGGTCAGCTCTGAATCAGTTTTCAAACGGTTTTTTTGGCGCCAAAAATATTTCTGATCAGTTTTCTGCATTTTCGTTCAAAGATTCGAAATCAGCACGTGAAAATACATATAAGGACAAAAATTTGAAATTCAAAAAATGAAAAATGAAAAAGTTCGAAAAAGTATCTCTCGCAAGATCTCTCATGATATACTCGACTTTTCTGTCCGTCGATTTTTTTCGTTCAAATTCTCATTAAATACTAAGTCAGCCATTCTGAATCGATTGGCGATCGCAGAATTGGTCTATCTCTAACCGTTCTCGAGTTGGTCAGCTCTGAATCAGTTTTCAAACGGTTTTTTTGGCGCCAAAAATATTTCTGATCAGTTTTCTGCATTTTTGTTCAAAGATTCGGAATCAGCACGTCAAAATACGTATAAGGACATAAATTTTAAATTCGAAAAATGAAAAATGAAAAAGTTCAAAAAATTATCTCGCGCAAGATCTCTCATGGAATACTCGACTTTTCTGTCCGTCGATTTTTTTCGTTCAAATTCTCAGTAAATACTAAGTCAGCCATTCTAAATCGATTGGCGTGCGCAGAATTGGTCTATCTCTAATCGTTCTCGAGTTGGTCAGCTCTGATCAGTTTTCAAACGGTTCTTTTGGCGCCAAAAATATTCCTGATCAGTTTTCTTCATTTTCGTTCAAAGATTCGAAATCAGCACGTCAAAATACATATGATGACAAAAATTTGAAATTCAAAAAATAAAAAATGAAAAAGTTCAAAAAATTATCTTCGCTAGATCTCTCATGAAATACTCGACTTTTCTGTCCGTCGATTTTTTTCGTTCAAATTCTCGGATATTACTAATTCGGTCATTTTGAATCGATTGGCGTTCGCAGAATTGGTCTATCTCTAACCGTTCTCGAGTTAGTCACCTCTGAATCAGTTTTCAAACGGTTTTTTTGGCGCCAAAAATATTTCTGATCAGTTTTCTGCATTTTCGTTCAAAGATTCGAAATCAGCACGTCAAAATACATATGAGGACAACAATTTGAAATTCAAAAAATGAAAAATGAAAAAGTTCAAAAAATTATCTTCGCAAGATCTCTCATGAAATACTCGACTTTTCTGTCCGTCGATTTTTTTCGTTCAAATTCTCGGATATTACTAATTCGGTCATTTTGAATCGATTGGCGTTCGCAGAATTGGTCTATCTCTAACCGTTCTCGAGTTAGTCACCTCTGAATCAGTTTTCAAACGGTTTTTTTGGCGCCAAAAATATTTCTGATCAGTTTTTTGCATTTTCGTTCAAAGATTCGGAATAGCACGTCAATATACGTATGAGGACAAAAATTTGAAATTCGAAAAATTAAAAATGAAAAAGTTCGAAAAATTATCTCTCGCAAGATCTCTCATGAAATACTCGACTTTTCTGTCCGTCGATTTTTTTCGTTCATATTATCAGTAAATACTAAGTCAGCCATTCTAAATCGATTGGCGTTCGCAGAATTGGTCTATCTCTTACCGTTCTCGAGTTGGTCAGCTCTGAATCAGTTTTCAAACGGTTTTTTTGGCGCCAAAAATATTCCTGATCAGTTTTCTGCATTTTCGTTCAAAGATTCGGAATCAGCCCGTCAATATACGTATGAGGACAAAAATTTGAAATTCGAAAAATGATAAAGTTCAGTTCAGTTCAAATTTATCTTCGCAAGATCTCTCATGAAATACTCGACTTTTCTGTCCGTCGATTTTTTTCGTTCAAAAAAACCGTTTGAAAACTGATTCAGAGCTGACCAACTCGAGAACGGTTAGAGATAGACCAATTCTGCGAACGCCAAGCGATTCAAAATGACCGAATTAGTAATATCCGAGAATTTGAACGAAAAAAATCGACGGACAGAAAAGTCGAGTATTTCATGAGAGATCTTGCGAAGATAATTTTTTGAACTTTTTCATTTTTCATTTTTTGAATTTCAAATTTTTGTCATCATATGTATTTTGACGTGCTGATTTCGAATCTTTGAACGAAAATGCAGAAAACTGATCAGAAATATTTTTGGCGCCAAAAAAACGGTTTGAAAACTGATTCAGAGCTGACCAACTCAAGAACGGTTAGAGATAGACCAATTCTGCGAACGCCAATCGATTCAAAATGACCGAATTAGTAATATCCGAGAATTTGAACGAAAAAAATCGACGGACAGAAAAGTCGAGTATTTCATGAGAGATCTTGCGAGAGATAATTTTTTGAACTTTTTCATTTTTCATTTTATGAATTTCAAATTTTTGTCCTCATATGTATTTTGACGTGCTGATTTCGAATCTTTGAACGAAAATGCAGAAAACTGATCAGGAATATTTTTGGCGCCAAAAAAACCGTTTGAAAACTGATTCAGAGCTGACCAACTCGAGAACGGTTAGAGATAGACCAATTCTGCGAACGCCAATCGATTCAAAATGACCGAATTAGTAATATCCGAGAATTTGAATGAAAAAAATCGACGGATAAAAAAGTCGAGTATATCATGAGACATCTTGCGAGACATAAATTTTTGAACTTTTTCATTTTTCATTTTTCGAAATTCAAATTTTTGTCCTCATACGTATATTGACGTGCTGATTCCGAATCTTTGAACGAAAATGCAAAAAACTGATCAGAAATATTTTTGGCGCCAAAAAAAAACCGTTTGAAAACTAATTCAGAGGTGACTAACTCGAGAACGGTTAGAGATAGACCAATTCTGCGAACGCCAATCGATTCAAAATGACCGAATTAGTAATATCCGAGAATTTGAACGAAAAAAATCGACGGACAGAAAAGTCGAGTATTTCATGAGAGATCTTGCGAAGATAATTTTTTGAACTTTTTCATTTTTCATTTTTTGAATTTCAAATTTTTGTCCTCATATGTATTTTGACGTGCTGATTCCGAATCTTTGAACGAACATGCAGAAAACTGATAAGAAATATTTTTAGCGCCAAAAAAACCGTTTGAAAACTGATTCAGAGCTGACCAACTCGAGAACGGTTAGAGATAGACCAATTCTGCGAACGCCAATCGATTTATTATGGCTGAATTAGCAACTACTGAGAATTGAATTTTGAATCGATTGGCGTTCGCAGAATTGGTCTATCTCTAACCGTTCTCGAGTTGGTCAGCTCTGAATCAGTTTTCAAACGGTTTTTTTTTCGCCAAAAATATTTCTGATCAGTTTTTTGCATTTTCGTTCAAAGATTCGGAATCAGCACGTCAATATACGTATGAGGACAAAAATTTGAAATTCGAAAAATTAAAAATGAAAAAGTTCGAAAAATTATCTCTCGCAAGATCTCTCATGAAATACTCGACTTTTCTGTCCGTCGATTTTTTTCGTTCAAATTCTCGGATATTACTAATTCGGTCATTTTGAATCGATTGGCGTTCGCAGAATTGGTCTATCTCTAACCGTTCTCGAGTTAGTCACCTCTGAATCAGTTTTCAAACGGTTTTTTTGGCGCCAAAATTATTCCTGATCAGTTTTCTGCATTTTCGTTCAAAGATTCGGAACCAGCACGTCAAAATACATATGAGGACAAAAATTTGAAATTCAAAAAATGAAAAATGAAAAAGTTCGAAAAATTATCTCTCGCAAGATCTCTCATGAAATACTCGACTTTTCTGTCCGTCGATTTTTTTCGTTCAAATTCTCGGATATTACTAATTCGGTCATTTTGAATCGATTGGCGTTCGCAGAATTGGTCTATCTCTAACCGTTCTCGAGTTAGTCACCTCTGAATCAGTTTTCAAACGGTTTTTTTTGCGTCAAAAATATTTTTGATCAGTTTTTTGCATTTTCGTTCAAAGATTCGGAATCAGCACGTCAATATACGTATGAGGACAAAAATTTGAAATTCGAAAAATTAAAAATGAAAAAGTTCGAAAAATTATCTCTCGCAAGATCTCTCATGAAATACTCGACTTTTCTGTCCGTCGATTTTTTTCGTTCAAATTCTCAGTAAATACTAAGTCAGCCATTCTAAATCGATTGGCGTGCGCAGAATTGGTCTATCTCTAATCGTTCTCGAGTTGGTCAGCTCTGATCAGTTTTCAAACGGTTTTTTTGGCGCCAAAAATATTCCTGATCAGTTTTCTGCATTTTCGTTCAAAGATTCGAAATCAGCACGTCAAAATACATATGAGGACAACAATTTGAAATTCAAAAAATGAAAAATGAAAAAGTTCAAAAAATTATCTTCGCAAGATCTCTCATAAAATACTCGACTTTTCTGTCCGTCGATTTTTTTCGTTCAAATTCTCGGATATTGCTAATTCGGTCATTTTGAATCGATTGGCGTTCGCAGAATTGGTCTATCTCTAACCGTTCTCGAGTTAGTCACCTCTGAATCAGTTTTCAAACGGTTTTTTTGGCGCCAAAAATATTTCTGATCAGTTTTTTGCATTTTCGTTCAAAGATTCGGAATCAGCACGTCAATATACGTATGAGGACAAAAATTTGAAATTCGAAAAATTAAAAATGAAAAAGTTCGAAAAATTATCTCTCGCAAGATCTCTCATGAAATACTCGACTTCTCTGTCCGTCGATTTTTTTCTTTCAAATTCTCGGATATTACTAATTCGGTCATTTTGAATCGATTGGCGTTCACAGAATTGGTCTATCTCTAACCGTTCTCGAGTTAGTCACCTCTGAATCAGTTTTCAAACGTTTTTTTTGGCGCCAAAAATATTTCTGATCAGTTTTTTGCATTTTCGTTCAAAGATTCGGAATCAGCACGTCAATATACGTATGAGGACAAAAATTTGAAATTCGAAAAATGAAAAAGTTCAGAAATTTATCTTCGCAAGATCTCTCATGAAATACTCGACTTTTTTGTCCGTCAATTTTTTTCGTTCAAATTCTCGGATATTACTAATTCGGTCATTTTGAATCGATTGGCGTTCGCAGAATTGGTCTATCTCTAACCGTTCTTGAGTTGGTCAGCTCTGAATCAGTTTTCAAATCGTTTTTTTGGCGCCAAAAATATTTCTGATCAGTTTTCTGCATTTTCGTTCAAAGATTCGAAATCAGCACGTCAAAATACATATGAGGACAAAAATTTGAAATTCAAAAAATGAAAAATGAAAAAGTTCAAAAAATTATCTTCGCAAGATCTCTCATGAAATACTCGACTTTTCTGTCCGTCGATTTTTTTCGTTCAAATTCTCGTATATTACTAATTCGGTCGTTTTGAATCGATTGGCGTTCGCAGAATTGGTCTATCTCTAACCGTTCTTGAGTTGGTCAGCTCTGAATCAGTTTTCAAACGGTTTTTTTGGCGCCAAAAATATTTCTGATCAGTTTTCTGCATTTTCGTTCAAAGATTCGAAATCAGCACGTCAAAATACATATGAGGACAAAAATTTGAAATTCAAAAAATGAAAAATGAAAAAGTTCAAAAAATTATCTTCGCAAGATCTCTCATGAAATACTCGACTTTTCTGTCCGTCGATTTTTTTCGTTCAAATTCTCGTATATTACTAATTCGGTCGTTTTGAATCGATTGGCGTTCGCAGAATTGGTCTATCTCTAACCGTTCTTGAGTTGGTCAGCTCTGAATCAGTTTTCAAACGGTTTTTTTGGCGCCAAAAATATTTCTGATCAGTTTTCTGCATTTTCGTTCAAAGATTCGGAATCAGCACGTCAAAATACATATGAGGACAAAAGTTTGAAATTCGAAAAATGAAAAATGAAAAAGTTCAAAATATTATCTCTCGCAAGATCTCTCATGAGATACTCGACTTTTCTGTCCGTCGATTTTTTTCGTTCAAATTCTCGGATATTACTAATTCGGTCATTTTGAATCGATTGGCGTTCGCAGAATTGGTCTATCTCTAACCGTTCTCGAGTTGGTCAGCTCTGAATCAGTTTTCAAACCGTTTTTTTTGCGCCAAAAATATATCTGATCAGTTTTCTGCATTTTCGTTCAAAGATTCGAAATCAGCACGTCAAAATACATATGAGGACAAAAATTTGAAATTCAAAAAATGAAAAATGAAAAAGTTCCAAAAATTATCTCTCGCAAGATCTCTAATGAAATACTCGACTTTTCTGTCCGTCGATTTTTTTCGTTCAAATTCTCGGATATTACTAATTCGGTCATTTTGAATCGATTGGCGTTCGCAGAATTGGTCTATCTCTAACCGTTCTCGAGTTAGTCAGCTCTGAATCAGTTTTCAAACTGTTTTTTTGGCGCCAAAAATATTTCTGATCAGTTTTCTGCATTTTCGTTCAAAGATTCGAAATCAGCACGTCAAAATACATATGAGGACAAAAATTTGAAATTCAAAAAATAAAAAATGAAAAAGTTCGAAAAATTATCTCTCGCAAGATCTCTCATGAAATACTCGACTTTTCTGTCCGTCGATTTTTTTCGTTCAAATTCTCGGATATTACTAATTCGGTCATTTTGAATCGATTGGCGTTCGCAGAATTGGTCTATCTCTAACCGTTCTCGAGTTGGTCAGCTCTGAATCAGTTTTCAAACGGTTTTTTTGGCGCCAAAAATATTTCTGATCAGTTTTCTGCATTTTCGTTCAAAGATTCGAAATCAGCACGTGAAAATACATATAAGGACAAAAATTTGAAATTCAAAAAATGAAAAATGAAAAAGTTCGAAAAAGTATCTCTCGCAAGATCTCTCATGATATACTCGACTTTTCTGTCCGTCGATTTTTTTCGTTCAAATTCTCATTAAATACTAAGTCAGCCATTCTGAATCGATTGGCGATCGCAGAATTGGTCTATCTCTAACCGTTCTCGAGTTGGTCAGCTCTGAATCAGTTTTCAAACGGTTTTTTTGGCGCCAAAAATATTTCTGATCAGTTTTCTGCATTTTTGTTCAAAGATTCGGAATCAGCACGTCAAAATACGTATAAGGACATAAATTTTAAATTCGAAAAATGAAAAATGAAAAAGTTCAAAAAATTATCTCGCGCAAGATCTCTCATGGAATACTCGACTTTTCTGTCCGTCGATTTTTTTCGTTCAAATTCTCAGTAAATACTAAGTCAGCCATTCTAAATCGATTGGCGTGCGCAGAATTGGTCTATCTCTAATCGTTCTCGAGTTGGTCAGCTCTGAATCAGTTTTCAAACGGTTTTTTTTTCGCCAAAAATATTTCTGATCAGTTTTTTGCATTTTCGTTCAAAGATTCGGAATCAGCACGTCAATATACGTATGAGGACAAAAATTTGAAATTCGAAAAATTAAAAATGAAAAAGTTCGAAAAATTATCTCTCGCAAGATCTCTCATGAAATACTCGACTTTTCTGTCCGTCGATTTTTTTCGTTCAAATTCTCGGATATTACTAATTCGGTCATTTTGAATCGATTGGCGTTCGCAGAATTGGTCTATCTCTAACCGTTCTCGAGTTAGTCACCTCTGAATCAGTTTTCAAACGGTTTTTTTGGCGCCAAAATTATTCCTGATCAGTTTTCTGCATTTTCGTTCAAAGATTCGGAACCAGCACGTCAAAATACATATGAGGACAAAAATTTGAAATTCAAAAAATGAAAAATGAAAAAGTTCGAAAAATTATCTCTCGCAAGATCTCTCATGAAATACTCGACTTTTCTGTCCGTCGATTTTTTTCGTTCAAATTCTCGGATATTACTAATTCGGTCATTTTGAATCGATTGGCGTTCGCAGAATTGGTCTATCTCTAACCGTTCTCGAGTTAGTCACCTCTGAATCAGTTTTCAAACGGTTTTTTTTGCGCCAAAAATATTTTTGATCAGTTTTTTGCATTTTCGTTCAAAGATTCGGAATCAGCACGTCAATATACGTATGAGGACAAAAATTTGAAATTCGAAAAATTAAAAATGAAAAAGTTCGAAAAATTATCTCTCGCAAGATCTCTCATGAAATACTCGACTTTTCTGTCCGTCGATTTTTTTCGTTCAAATTCTCAGTAAATACTAAGTCAGCCATTCTAAATCGATTGGCGTGCGCAGAATTGGTCTATCTCTAATCGTTCTCGAGTTGGTCAGCTCTGATCAGTTTTCAAACGGTTTTTTTGGCGCCAAAAATATTCCTGATCAGTTTTCTGCATTTTCGTTCAAAGATTCGAAATCAGCACGTCAAAATACATATGAGGACAACAATTTGAAATTCAAAAAATGAAAAATGAAAAAGTTCAAAAAATTATCTTCGCAAGATCTCTCATAAAATACTCGACTTTTCTGTCCGTCGATTTTTTTCGTTCAAATTCTCGGATATTGCTAATTCGGTCATTTTGAATCGATTGGCGTTCGCAGAATTGGTCTATCTCTAACCGTTCTCGAGTTAGTCACCTCTGAATCAGTTTTCAAACGGTTTTTATGGCGCCAAAAATATTTCTGATCAGTTTTTTGCATTTTCGTTCAAAGATTCGGAATCAGCACGTCAATATACGTATGAGGACAAAAATTTGAAATTCGAAAAATTAAAAATGAAAAAGTTCGAAAAATTATCTCTCGCAAGATCTCTCATGAAATACTCGACTTCTCTGTCCGTCGATTTTTTTCTTTCAAATTCTCGGATATTACTAATTCGGTCATTTTGAATCGATTGGCGTTCACAGAATTGGTCTATCTCTAACCGTTCTCGAGTTAGTCACCTCTGAATCAGTTTTCAAACGTTTTTTTTGGCGCCAAAAATATTTCTGATCAGTTTTTTGCATTTTCGTTCAAAGATTCGGAATCAGCACGTCAATATACGTATGAGGACAAAAATTTGAAATTCGAAAAATGAAAAAGTTCAGAAATTTATCTTCGCAAGATCTCTCATGAAATACTCGACTTTTTTGTCCGTCAATTTTTTTCGTTCAAATTCTCGGATATTACTAATTCGGTCATTTTGAATCGATTGGCGTTCGCAGAATTGGTCTATCTCTAACCGTTCTTGAGTTGGTCAGCTCTGAATCAGTTTTCAAATCGTTTTTTTGGCGCCAAAAATATTTCTGATCAGTTTTCTGCATTTTCGTTCAAAGATTCGAAATCAGCACGTCAAAATACATATGAGGACAAAAATTTGAAATTCAAAAAATGAAAAATGAAAAAGTTCAAAAAATTATCTTCGCAAGATCTCTCATGAAATACTCGACTTTTCTGTCCGTCGATTTTTTTCGTTCAAATTCTCGTATATTACTAATTCGGTCGTTTTGAATCGATTGGCGTTCGCAGAATTGGTCTATCTCTAACCGTTCTTGAGTTGGTCAGCTCTGAATCAGTTTTCAAACGGTTTTTTTGGCGCCAAAAATATTTCTGATCAGTTTTCTGCATTTTCGTTCAAAGATTCGAAATCAGCACGTCAAAATACATATGAGGACAAAAATTTGAAATTCAAAAAATGAAAAATGAAAAAGTTCAAAAAATTATCTTCGCAAGATCTCTCATGAAATACTCGACTTTTCTGTCCGTCGATTTTTTTCGTTCAAATTCTCGTATATTACTAATTCGGTCGTTTTGAATCGATTGGCGTTCGCAGAATTGGTCTATCTCTAACCGTTCTTGAGTTGGTCAGCTCTGAATCAGTTTTCAAACGGTTTTTTTGGCGCCAAAAATATTTCTGATCAGTTTTCTGCATTTTCGTTCAAAGATTCGGAATCAGCACGTCAAAATACATATGAGGACAAAAGTTTGAAATTCGAAAAATGAAAAATGAAAAAGTTCAAAATATTATCTCTCGCAAGATCTCTCATGAGATACTCGACTTTTCTGTCCGTCGATTTTTTTCGTTCAAATTCTCGGATATTACTAATTCGGTCATTTTGAATCGATTGGCGTTCGCAGAATTGGTCTATCTCTAACCGTTCTCGAGTTGGTCAGCTCTGAATCAGTTTTCAAACCGTTTTTTTTGCGCCAAAAATATATCTGATCAGTTTTCTGCATTTTCGTTCAAAGATTCGAAATCAGCACGTCAAAATACATATGAGGACAAAAATTTGAAATTCAAAAAATGAAAAATGAAAAAGTTCCAAAAATTATCTCTCGCAAGATCTCTAATGAAATACTCGACTTTTCTGTCCGTCGATTTTTTTCGTTCAAATTCTCGGATATTACTAATTCGGTCATTTTGAATCGATTGGCGTTCGCAGAATTGGTCTATCTCTAACCGTTCTCGAGTTAGTCAGCTCTGAATCAGTTTTCAAACTGTTTTTTTGGCGCCAAAAATATTTCTGATCAGTTTTCTGCATTTTCGTTCAAAGATTCGAAATCAGCACGTCAAAATACATATGAGGACAAAAATTTGAAATTCAAAAAATAAAAAATGAAAAAGTTCGAAAAATTATCTCTCGCAAGATCTCTCATGAAATACTCGACTTTTCTGTCCGTCGATTTTTTTCGTTCAAATTCTCGGATATTACTAATTCGGTCATTTTGAATCGATTGGCGTTCGCAGAATTGGTCTATCTCTAACCGTTCTCGAGTTGGTCAGCTCTGAATCAGTTTTCAAACGGTTTTTTTGGCGCCAAAAATATTTCTGATCAGTTTTCTGCATTTTCGTTCAAAGATTCGAAATCAGCACGTGAAAATACATATAAGGACAAAAATTTGAAATTCAAAAAATGAAAAATGAAAAAGTTCGAAAAAGTATCTCTCGCAAGATCTCTCATGATATACTCGACTTTTCTGTCCGTCGATTTTTTTCGTTCAAATTCTCATTAAATACTAAGTCAGCCATTCTGAATCGATTGGCGATCGCAGAATTGGTCTATCTCTAACCGTTCTCGAGTTGGTCAGCTCTGAATCAGTTTTCAAACGGTTTTTTTGGCGCCAAAAATATTTCTGATCAGTTTTCTGCATTTTTGTTCAAAGATTCGGAATCAGCACGTCAAAATACGTATAAGGACATAAATTTTAAATTCGAAAAATGAAAAATGAAAAAGTTCAAAAAATTATCTCGCGCAAGATCTCTCATGGAATACTCGACTTTTCTGTCCGTCGATTTTTTTCGTTCAAATTCTCAGTAAATACTAAGTCAGCCATTCTAAATCGATTGGCGTGCGCAGAATTGGTCTATCTCTAATCGTTCTCGAGTTGGTCAGCTCTGATCAGTTTTCAAACGGTTCTTTTGGCGCCAAAAATATTCCTGATCAGTTTTCTTCATTTTCGTTCAAAGATTCGAAATCAGCACGTCAAAATACATATGATGACAAAAATTTGAAATTCAAAAAATAAAAAATGAAAAAGTTCAAAAAATTATCTTCGCTAGATCTCTCATGAAATACTCGACTTTTCTGTCCGTCGATTTTTTTCGTTCAAATTCTCGGATATTACTAATTCGGTCATTTTGAATCGATTGGCGTTCGCAGAATTGGTCTATCTCTAACCGTTCTCGAGTTAGTCACCTCTGAATCAGTTTTCAAACGGTTTTTTTGGCGCCAAAAATATTTCTGATCAGTTTTCTGCATTTTCGTTCAAAGATTCGAAATCAGCACGTCAAAATACATATGAGGACAACAATTTGAAATTCAAAAAATGAAAAATGAAAAAGTTCAAAAAATTATCTTCGCAAGATCTCTCATGAAATACTCGACTTTTCTGTCCGTCGATTTTTTTCGTTCAAATTCTCGGATATTACTAATTCGGTCATTTTGAATCGATTGGCGTTCGCAGAATTGGTCTATCTCTAACCGTTCTCGAGTTAGTCACCTCTGAATCAGTTTTCAAACGGTTTTTTTGGCGCCAAAAATATTTCTGATCAGTTTTTTGCATTTTCGTTCAAAGATTCGGAATCAGCACGTCAATATACGTATGAGGACAAAAATTTGAAATTCGAAAAATTAAAAATGAAAAAGTTCGAAAAATTATCTCTCGCAAGATCTCTCATGAAATACTCGACTTTTCTGTCCGTCGATTTTTTTCGTTCATATTATCAGTATATACTAAGTCAGCCATTCTAAATCGATTGGCGTTCGCAGAATTGGTCTATCTCTTACCGTTCTCGAGTTGGTCAGCTCTGAATCAGTTTTCAAACGGTTTTTTTGGCGCCAAAAATATTTCTGATCAGTTTTCTGCATTTTCGTTCAAAGATTCGAAATCAGCACGGGAAAAACATATAAGGACAAAAATTTGAAATTCAAAAAATGAAAAATGAAAAAGTTCGAAAAATTATCTCTCGCAAGATCTCTCATGAAATACTCGACTTTTCTGTCCGTCGATTTTTTTCGTTCAAATTCTCGGATATTACTAATTCGGTCATTTTGAATCGATTGGTGTTCGCAGAATTGGTCTATATCTAACCGTTCTCGAGTTAGTCACCTCTGAATCAGTTTTCAAACGGTTTTTTTGGCGCCAAAAATATTTCTGATCAGTTTTTTGCATTTTCGTTCAAAGATTCGGAATCAGAACGTCAATATACGTATGAGGACAAAAATTTGAAATTCGAAAAATGAAAAATGAAAAAGTTCAAAAATTTATGTCTCGCAAGATGTCTCATGATATACTCGACTTTTTTATCCGTCGATTTTTTTCATTCAAATTCTCGGATATTACTAATTCGGTCATTTTGAATCGATTGGCGTTCGCAGAATTGGTCTATCTCTAACCGTTCTCGAGTTGGTCAGCTCTGAATCAGTTTTCAAACGGTTTTTTTGGCGCTAAAAATATTTCTGATCAGTTTTCTGCATGTTCGTTCAAAGATTCGGAATCAGCACGTCAAAATACATATGAGGACAAAAATTTGAAATTCATAAAATGAAAAATGAAAAAGTTCAAAAAATTATCTCTCGCAAGATCTCTCATGAAATACTCGACTTTTCTGTCCGTCGATTTTTTTCGTTCAAATTCTCGGATATTTCTAATTCGGTCATTTTGAATCGATTGGCGTTCGCAGAATTGGTCTATCTCTAACCGTTCTCGAGTTGGTCAGCTCTGAATCAGTTTTCAAACTGTTTTTTTGGCGCCAAAAATATTTCTGATCAGTTTTCTGCATTTTCGTTCAAAGATTCGAAATCAGCACGTCAAAATACATATGAGGACAAAAATTTGAAATTCAAAAAATAAAAAATGAAAAAGTTCGAAAAATTATCTCTCGCAAGATCTCTCATGAAATACTCGACTTTTCTGTCCGTCGATTTTTTTCGTTCAAATTCTCGGATATTACTAATTCGGTCATTTTGAATCGATTGGCGTTCGCAGAATTGGTCTATCTCTAACCGTTCTCGAGTTAGTCACCTCTGAATCAGTTTTCAAACGGTTTTTTTTGGCGCCAAAAATATTTCCGATCAGTTTTCTGCATTTTCGTTCAAAGATTCGAAATCAGCACGTCAAAATACATATGAGGACAACAATTTGAAATTCAAAAAATGAAAAATGAAAAAGTTCAAAAAATTATCTTCGCAAGATCTCTCATGAAATACTCGACTTTTCTGTCCGTCGATTTTTTTCGTTCAAATTCTCGGATATTACTAATTCGGTCATTTTGAATCGATTGGCGTTCGCAGAATTGGTCTATCTCTAACCGTTCTCGAGTTAGTCACCTCTGAATCAGTTTTCAAACGGTTTTTTTGGCGCCAAAAATATTTCTGATCAGTTTTTTGCATTTTCGTTCAAAGATTCGGAATCAGCACGTCAATATACGTATGAGGACAAAAATTTGAAATTCGAAAAATTAAAAATGAAAAAGTTCGAAAAATTATCTCTCGCAAGATCTCTCATGAAATACTCGACTTTTCTGTCCGTCGATTTTTTTCGTTCATATTATCAGTATATACTAAGTCAGCCATTCTAAATCGATTGGCGTTCGCAGAATTGGTCTATCTCTTACCGTTCTCGAGTTGGTCAGCTCTGAATCAGTTTTCAAACGGTTTTTTTGGCGCCAAAAATATTTCTGATCAGTTTTCTGCATTTTCGTTCAAAGATTCGAAATCAGCACGGGAAAAACATATAAGGACAAAAATTTGAAATTCAAAAAATGAAAAATGAAAAAGTTCGAAAAATTATCTCTCGCAAGATCTCTCATGAAATACTCGACTTTTCTGTCCGTCGATTTTTTTCGTTCAAATTCTCGGATATTACTAATTCGGTCATTTTGAATCGATTGGTGTTCGCAGAATTGGTCTATATCTAACCGTTCTCGAGTTAGTCACCTCTGAATCAGTTTTCAAACGGTTTTTTTGGCGCCAAAAATATTTCTGATCAGTTTTTTGCATTTTCGTTCAAAGATTCGGAATCAGAACGTCAATATACGTATGAGGACAAAAATTTGAAATTCGAAAAATGAAAAATGAAAAAGTTCAAAAATTTATGTCTCGCAAGATGTCTCATGATATACTCGACTTTTTTATCCGTCGATTTTTTTCATTCAAATTCTCGGATATTACTAATTCGGTCATTTTGAATCGATTGGCGTTCGCAGAATTGGTCTATCTCTAACCGTTCTCGAGTTGGTCAGCTCTGAATCAGTTTTCAAACGGTTTTTTTGGCGCTAAAAATATTTCTGATCAGTTTTCTGCATGTTCGTTCAAAGATTCGGAATCAGCACGTCAAAATACATATGAGGACAAAAATTTGAAATTCATAAAATGAAAAATGAAAAAGTTCAAAAAATTATCTCTCGCAAGATCTCTCATGAAATACTCGACTTTTCTGTCCGTCGATTTTTTTCGTTCAAATTCTCGGATATTTCTAATTCGGTCATTTTGAATCGATTGGCGTTCGCAGAATTGGTCTATCTCTAACCGTTCTCGAGTTGGTCAGCTCTGAATCAGTTTTCAAACTGTTTTTTTGGCGCCAAAAATATTTCTGATCAGTTTTCTGCATTTTCGTTCAAAGATTCGAAATCAGCACGTCAAAATACATATGAGGACAAAAATTTGAAATTCAAAAAATAAAAAATGAAAAAGTTCGAAAAATTATCTCTCGCAAGATCTCTCATGAAATACTCGACTTTTCTGTCCGTCGATTTTTTTCGTTCAAATTCTCGGATATTACTAATTCGGTCATTTTGAATCGATTGGCGTTCGCAGAATTGGTCTATCTCTAACCGTTCTCGAGTTAGTCACCTCTGAATCAGTTTTCAAACGGTTTTTTTGGCGCCAAAAATATTTCCGATCAGTTTTCTGCATTTTCGTTCAAAGATTCGAAATCAGCACGTCAAAATACATATGAGGACAAAAATTTGAAATTCAAAAAATGAAAAATGAAAAAGTTCAAAAAATTATCTTCGCAAGATCTCTCATGAAATACTCGACTTTTCTGTCCGTCGATTTTTTTCGTTCAAATTCTCGTATATTACTAATTCGGTCATTTTGAATCGATTGGCGTTCGCAGAATTGGTCTATCTCTAACCGTTCTCGAGTTGGTCAGCTCTGAATCAGTTTTCAAACGGTTTTTTTGGCGCTAAAAATATTTCTGATCAGTTTTCTGCATGTTCGTTCAAAGATTCGGAATCAGCACGTCAAAATACATATGAGGACAAAAATTTGAAATTCATAAAATGAAAAATGAAAAAGTTCAAAAAATTATCTCTCGCAAGATCTCTCATGAAATACTCGACTTTTCTGTCCGTCGATTTTTTTCGTTCAAATTCTCGGATATTACTAATTCGGTCATTTTGAATCGATTGGTGTTCGCAGAATTGGTCTATATCTAACCGTTCTCGAGTTAGTCACCTCTGAATCAGTTTTCAAACGGTTTTTTTGGCGCCAAAAATATTTCTGATCAGTTTTTTGCATTTTCGTTCAAAGATTCGGAATCAGAACGTCAATATACGTATGAGGACAAAAATTTGAAATTCGAAAAATGAAAAATGAAAAAGTTCAAAAATTTATGTCTCGCAAGATGTCTCATGATATACTCGACTTTTTTATCCGTCGATTTTTTTCATTCAAATTCTCGGATATTACTAATTCGGTCATTTTGAATCGATTGGCGTTCGCAGAATTGGTCTATCTCTAACCGTTCTCGAGTTGGTCAGCTCTGAATCAGTTTTCAAACGGTTTTTTTGGCGCTAAAAATATTTCTGATCAGTTTTCTGCATGTTCGTTCAAGGATTCGGAATCAGCACGTCAAAATACATATGAGGACAAAAATTTGAAATTCATAAAATGAAAAATGAAAAAGTTCAAAAAATTATCTCTCGCAAGATCTCTCATGAAATACTCGACTTTTCTGTCCGTCGATTTTTTTCGTTCAAATTCTCGGATATTACTAATTCGGTCATTTTGAATCGATTGGCGTTCGCAGAATTGGTCTATCTCTAACCGTTCTCGAGTTGGTCAGCTCTGAATCAGTTTTCAAACGGTTTTTTTGGCGCCAAAAATATTTCTGATCAGTTTTCTGCATTTTCGTTCAAAGATTCGAAATCAGCACGGGAAAATACATATAAGGACAAAAATTTGAAATTCAAAAAATGAAAAATGAAAAAGTTCGAAAAATTATCTCTCGCAAGATCTCTCATGAAATACTCGACTTTTCTGTCCGTCGATTTTTTTCGTTCAAATTCTCAGTAAATACCAAGTCAGCCATTCTGAATCGATTGGCGATCGCAGAATTGGTCTATCTCTAACCGTTTTCGAGTTGGTCAGCTCTGAATCAGTTTTCAAACGGTTTTTTTGGCGCCAAAAATATTTCTGATCAGTTTTCTGCATTTTTGTTCAAAGATTCGGAATCAGCACGTCAAAATACGTATGAGGACATAAATTTTAAATTCGAAAAATGAAAAATGAAAAAGTTCAAAAAATTATCTCTCGCAAGATCTCTCATGGAATACTCGACTTTTCTGTCCGTCGATTTTTTTCGTTCAAATTCTCAGTAAATACTAAGTCAGCCATTCTAAATCGATTGGCGTTCGCAGAATTGGTATATCTCTAACCGTTCTCGAGTTAGTCACCTCTGAATCAGTTTTCAAACGGTTTTTTTGGCGCCTAAAATATTTCTGATCAGTTTTCTGCATTTTCGTTCAAAGATTCGAAATCAGCACGTCAAAATACATATGAGGACAACAATTTGAAATTCAAAAAATGAAAAATGAAAAAGTTCAAAAAATTATCTTCGCAAGATCTCTCATAAAATACTCGACTTTTCTGTCCGTCATTTTTTTCTTTCAAATTCTCGGATATTACTAATTCGGTCATTTTGAATCGATTGGCGTTCGCAGAATTGGTCTATCTCTAACCGTTCTCGAGTTGGTCAGCTCTGAGTCAGTTTTCAAACGGTTTTTTTGGCGCCAAAAATATTTCTGATCAGTTTTTTGCATTTTCGTTCAAAGATTCGGAATAGCACGTCAATATACGTATGAGGACAAAAATTTGAAATTCGAAAAATTAAAAATGAAAAAGTTCGAAAAATTATCTCTCGCAAGATCTCTCATGAAATACTCGACTTCTCTGTCCGTCGATTTTTTTCTTTCAAATTCTCGGATAATACTAATTCGGTCATTTTGAATCGATTGGCGTTCGCAGAATTGGTCTATCTCTAACCGTTCTCGAGTTGGTCAGCTCTGAATCAGTTTTCAAACGGTTTTTTTGGCGCCAAAAATATTCCTGATCAGTTTTCTGCAGTTTCGTTCAAAGATTCGGAACCAGCACGTCAAAATACATATGAGGACAAAAATTTGAAATTCAAAAAATGTAAAATGAAAAAGTTCAAAAAATTATCTCTCGCAAGATCTCTCATGAAATACTCGACTTTTCTGTCCGTCGATTTTTTTCGTTCATATCATCAGTAAATACTAAGTCAGCCATTATAAATCGATTGGCGTTCGCAGAATTGGTCTATCTCTTACCGTTCCCGAGTTTGT
This sequence comes from Chrysolina haemoptera, assembly GCA_958298965.1. NCBI lineage: Eukaryota > Metazoa > Arthropoda > Insecta > Coleoptera > Chrysomelidae > Chrysolina > Chrysolina haemoptera. The sequence continues at coordinate 128,228 of OY282602.1, read as the reverse complement.
CAGCTCTGAATCAGTTTTCAAACGGTTTTTTTGGCGCCAAAAATATTCCTGATCAGTTTTCTGCATTTTCGTTCAAAGATTCGGAATCAGCCCGTCAATATACGTATGAGGACAAAAATTTGAAATTCGAAAAATGAAAAAGTTCAGAAATTTATCTTCGCAAGATCTCTCATGAAATACTCGACTTTTCTGTCCGTCGATTTTTTTCGTTCAAATTCTCGGATATTACTAATTCGGTCATTTTGAATCGATTGGCGTTCGCAGAATTGGTCTATCTCTAACCGTTCTCGAGTTGGTCAGCTCTGAATCAGTTTTCAAACGGTTTTTTTGGCGCCAAAAATATTTCTGATCAGTTTTCTGCATTTTCGTTCAAAGATTCGAAATCAGCACGTGAAAATACATATAAGGACAAAAATTTAAAATTCAAAAAATGAAAAATGAAAAAGTTCTAAAAATTATCTCTCGCAAGATCTCTCATGATATACTCGACTTTTCTGTCCGTCGATTTTTTTCGTTCAAATTCTCAGTAAATACTAAGTCAGCCATTCTGAATCGATTGGCGATCGCAGAATTGGTCTATCTCTAACCGTTCTCGAGTTGGTCAGCTCTGAATCAGTTTTCAAACTGTTTTTTTGGCGCCAAAAATATTTCTGATAAGTTTTCTGCATTTTTGTTCAAAGATTCGGAATCAGCACGTCAAAATACATATGATGACAAAAATTTGAAATTCAAAAAATGAAAAATGAAAAAGTTCGAAAAATTATCTTCGCAAGATCTCTCATGAAATACTCGACTTTTCTGTCCGTCGATTTTTTTCGTTCAAATTCTCGGATATTACTAATTCGGTCATTTTGAATCGATTGGCGTTCGCAGAATTGGTCTATCTCTAACCGTTCTCGAGTTGGTCACCTCTGAATCAGTTTTCAAACGGTTTTTTTGGCGCCAAAAATATTTCTGATCAGTTTTCTGCATTTTCGTTCAAAGATTCGAAATCAGCACGTCAAAATACATATGAGGACAACAATTTGAAATTCAAAAAATGAAAAATGAAAAAGTTCAAAAAATTATCTTTGCAAGATCTCTCATGAAATACTCGACTTTTCTGTCCGTCGATTTTTTTCGTTCAAATTCTCGGATATTACTAATTCGGTCATTTTGAATCGATTGGCGTTCGCAGAATTGGTCTATCTCTAACCGTTCTCGAGTTGGTCACCTCTGAATCAGTTTTCAAACGGTTTTTTTGGCGCCAAAAATATTTCTGATCAGTTTTCTGCATTTTCGTTCAAAGATTCGAAATCAGCACGTCAAAATACATATGAGGACAACAATTTGAAATTCAAAAAATGAAAAATGAAAAAGTTCAAAAAATTATCTTCGCAAGATCTCTCATGAAATACTCGACTTTTCTGTCCGTCGATTTTTTTCGTTCAAATTCTCGGACATTACTAATTCGGTCATTTTGAATCGATTGGCGTTCGCAGAATTGGTCTATCTCTAACCGTTCTCGAGTTGGTCACCTCTGAATCAGTTTTCAAACGGTTTTTTTGGCGCCAAAAATATTTCTGATCAGTTTTCTGCATTTTCGTTCAAAGATTCGAAATCAGCACGTCAAAATACATATGAGGACAACAATTTGAAATTCAAAAAATGAAAAATGAAAAAGTTCAAAAAATTATCTTCGCAAGATCTCTCATGAAATACTCGACTTTTCTGTCCGTCGATTTTTTTCGTTCAAATTCTCGGATATTACTAATTCGGTCATTTTGAATCGATTGGCGTTCGCAGAATTGGTCTATCTCTAACCGTTCTCGAGTTAGTCACCTCTGAATCAGTTTTCAAACGGTTTTTTTGGCGCCAAAAATATTTCTGATCAGTTTTTTGCATTTTCGTTCAAAGATTCGGAATCAGCACGTCAATATACGTATGAAGACAAAAATTTTAAATTCGAAAAATTAAAAATGAAAAAGTTCGAAAAATTATCTCTCGCAAGATCTCTCATGAAATACTCGACTTTTCTGTCCGTCGATTTTTTTCTTTCAAATTCTCGGATATTACTAATTCGGTCATTTTGAATCGATTGGCGTTCGCAGAATTGGTCTATCTCTAACCGTTCTCGAGTTGGTCAGCTCTGAATCAGTTTTCAAACGGTTTTTTTGGCGCCAAAAATATTTCTGATCAGTTTTTTGCATTTTCGTTTAAAGATTCGGAATCAGCACGTCAATATACGTATGAGGACAAAAATTTGAAATTCGAAAAATGAAAAATGAAAAAGTTCAAAAATTTATGTCTCGCAAGATGTATCATGATATAAGCGACTTTTTTATCCGTCGATTTTTTTCATTCAAATTCTTGGATATTACTAATTCGGTCATTTTGAATCGATTGGCGTTCGCAGAATTGGTCTATCTCTAACCGTTCTCGAGTTGGTTAGCTCTGAATCAGTTTTCAAACGGTTTTTTTGGCGCTAAAAATATTTCTGATCATTTTTCTGCATGTTCGTTCAAAGATTCGGAATCAGCACGTCAAAATACATATGAGGACAAAAATTTGAAATTCATAAAATGAAAAATGAAAAAGTTCAAAAAATTATCTCTCGCAAGATCTCTCATGAAATACTCGACTTTTCTGTCCGTCGATTTTTTTCGTTCAAATTCTCGGATATTACTAATTCGGTCATTTTGAATCGATTGGCGATCGCAGAATTGGTCTATCTCTAACCGTTCTTGAGTTGGTTAGCTCTGAATCAGTTTTCAAACCGTTTTTTTGGCGCCAAAAATATTTCTGATCAGTTTTCTGCATTTTCGTTCAAAGATTCGGAACCAGCACGTCAAAATACATATGAGGACAAAAATTTGAAATTCAAAAAATGTAAAGTGAAAAAGTTCAAAAAATTATCTCTCGCAAGATCTCTCATGAAATACTCGACTTTTCTGTCCGTCGATTTTTTTCGTTCATATTATCAGTAAATACTAAGTCAGTCATTCTAAATCGATTGGCGTTCGCAGAATTGGTCTATCTCTTACCGTTCTCGAGTTGGTCAGCTCTGAATCAGTTTTCAAACGGTTTTTTTGGCGCCAAACATATTCCTGATCAGTTTTCTGCATTTTCGTTCAAAGATTCGGAATCAGCCCGTCAATATACGTATGAGGACAAAAATTTGAAATTCGAAAAATGAAAAAGTTCAGAAATTTATCTTCGCAAGATCTCTCATGAAATACTCGACTTTTCTGGCCGTCGATTTTTTTCGTTCAAATTCTCGTATATTACTAATTCGGTCATTTTGAATCGATTGGCGTTCGCAGAATTGGTCTATCTCTAACCGTTCTCGAGTTGGTCAGCTCTGAATCAGTTTTCAAACTGTTTTTTTGGCGCCAAAAATATTTCTGATCAGTTTTCTGCATTTTTGTTCAAAGATTCGGAATCAGCACGTCAAAATACGAATGAGGACATACATTTTAAATTCGAAAAATGAAAAATGAAAAAGTTCAAAAAATTATCTCTCGCAAGATCTCTCATGGAATACTCTACTTTTCTGTCCGTCGATTTTTTTCGTTCAAATTCTCAGTAAATACTAAGTCAGCCATTCTAAATCGATTGGCGTGCGCAGAATTGGTCTATCTCTAATCGTTCTCGAGTTGGTCAGCTCTGAATCAGTTTTCAAACCGTTTTTTTTTGCGTTAAAAATATTTCTGATCAGTTTTCTGCATTTTCGTTCAAAGATTCGAAATCAGCACGTCAAAATACATATGATGACAAAAATTTGAAATTCAAAAAATGAAAAATGAAAAAGTTCGAAAAATTATCTTCGCAAGATCTCTCATGAAATACTCGACTTTTCTGTCCGTCGATTTTTTTCGTTCAAATTCTCGGATATTACTAATTCGGTCATTTTGAATCGATTGGCGTTCGCAGAATTGGTCTATCTCTAACCGTTCTCGAGTTGGTCACCTCTGAATCAGTTTTCAAACGGTTTTTTTGGCGCCAAAAATATTTCTGATCAGTTTTCTGCATTTTCGTTCAAAGATTCGAAATCAGCACGTCAAAATACATATGAGGACAACAATTTGAAATTCAAAAAATGAAAAATGAAAAAGTTCAAAAAATTATCTTCGCAAGATCTCTCATGAAATACTCGACTTTTCTGTCCGTCGATTTTTTTCGTTCAAATTCTCGGATATTACTAATTCGGTCATTTTGAATCGATTGGCGTTCGCAGAATTGGTCTATCTCTAACCGTTCTCGAGTTAGTCACCTCTGAATCAGTTTTCAAACGGTTTTTTTGGCGCCAAAAATATTTCTGATCAGTTTTTTGCATTTTCGTTCAAAGATTCGGAATCAGCACGTCAATATACGTATGAAGACAAAAATTTTAAATTCGAAAAATTAAAAATGAAAAAGTTCGAAAAATTATCTCTCGCAAGATCTCTCATGAAATACTCGACTTTTCTGTCCGTCGATTTTTTTCTTTCAAATTCTCGGATATTACTAATTCGGTCATTTTGAATCGATTGGCGTTCGCAGAATTGGTCTATCTCTAACCGTTCTCGAGTTGGTCAGCTCTGAATCAGTTTTCAAACGGTTTTTTTGGCGCCAAAAATATTTCTGATCAGTTTTTTGCATTTTCGTTTAAAGATTCGGAATCAGCACGTCAATATACGTATGAGGACAAAAATTTGAAATTCGAAAAATGAAAAATGAAAAAGTTCAAAAATTTATGTCTCGCAAGATGTATCATGATATACTCGACTTTTTTATCCGTCGATTTTTTTCATTCAAATTCTTGGATATTACTAATTCGGTCATTTTGAATCGATTGGCGTTCGCAGAATTGGTCTATCTCTAACCGTTCTCGAGTTGGTCAGCTCTGAATCAGTTTTCAAACGGTTTTTTTGGCGCTAAAAATATTTCTGATCAGTTTTCTGCATGTTCGTTCAAAGATTCGGAATCAGCACGTCAAAATACATATGAGGACAAAAATTTGAAATTCATAAAATGAAAAATGAAAAAGTTCAAAAAATTATCTCTCGCAAGATCTCTCATGAAATACTCGACTTTTCTGTCCGTCGATTTTTTTCGTTCAAATTCTCGGATATTACTAATTCGGTCATTTTGAATCGATTGGCGTTCGCAGAATTGGTCTATCTCTAACCGTTCTTGAGTTGGTTAGCTCTGAATCAGTTTTCAAACCGTTTTTTTGGCGCCAAAAATATTTCTGATCAGTTTTCTGCATTTTCGTTCAAAGATTCGGAACCAGCACGTCAAAATACATATGAGGACAAAAATTTGAAATTCAAAAAATGTAAAGTGAAAAAGTTCAAAAAATTATCTCTCGCAAGATCTCTCATGAAATACTCGACTTTTCTGTCCGTCGATTTTTTTCGTTCATATTATCAGTAAATACTAAGTCAGCCATTCTAAATCGATTGGCGTTCGCAGAATTGGTCTATCTCTTACCGTTCTCGAGTTGGTCAGCTCTGAATCAGTTTTCAAACGGTTTTTTTGGCGCCAAACATATTCCTGATCAGTTTTCTGCATTTTCGTTCAAAGATTCGGAATCAGCCAGTCAATATACGTATGAGGACAAAAATGTGAAATTCGAAAAATGAAAAAGTTCAGAAATTTATCTTCGCAAGATCTCTCATGAAATACTCGACTTTTCTGTCCGTCGATTTTTTTCGTTCAAATTCTCGTATATTACTAATTCGGTCATTTTGAATCGATTGGCGTTCGCAGAATTGGTCTATCTCTAACCGTTCTCGAGTTGGTCAGCTCTGAATCAGTGTTCAAACGGTTTTTTTGGCGCCAAAAATATTTCTGATCAGTTTTCTGCATTTTTGTTCAAAGATTCGGAATCAGCACGTCAAAATACGTATGAGGACATAAATTTTAAATTCGAAAAATGAAAAATGAAAAAGTTCAAAAAATTATCTCTCGCAAGATCTCTCATGGAATACTCTACTTTTCTGTCCGTCGATTTTTTTCGTTCAAATTCTCAGTAAATACTAAGTCAGCCATTCTAAATCGATTGGCGTGCGCAGAATTGGTCTATCTCTAATCGTTCTCGAGTTGGTCAGCTCTGATCAGTTTTCAAACGGTTTTTTTGGCGCCAAAAATATTCCTGATCAGTTTTCTGCATTTTCGTTCAAAGATTCGAAATCAGCACGTCAAAATACATATGATGAAAAAAATTTGAAATTCAAAAAATGAAAAATGAAAAAGTTCAAAAAATTATCTTCGCAAGATCTCTCATGAAATACTCGACTTTTCTGTCCGTCGATTTTTTTCGTTCAAATTCTCGGATATTACTAATTCGGTCATTTTGAATCGATTGGCGTTCGCAGAGTTGGTCTATCTCTAACCGTTCTCGAGTTGGTCAGCTCTGAATCAGTTTTCAAACGGTTTTTTTGGCGCCAAAAATATTTCTGATCAGTTTTCTGCATTTTTGTTCAAAGATTCGGAATCAGCACGTCAAAATACGTATGAGGACATAAATTTTAAATTCGAAAAATGAAAAATGAAAAAGTTCAAAAAATTATCTCTCGCAAGATCTCTCATGGAATACTCTACTTTTCTGTCCGTCGATTTTTTTCGTTCAAATTCTCAGTAAATACTAAGTCAGCCATTCTAAATCGATTGGCGTGCGCAGAATTGGTCTATCTCTAATCGTTCTCGAGTTGGTCAGCTCTGATCAGTTTTCAAACGGTTTTTTTGGCGCCAAAAATATTCCTGATCAGTTTTCTGCATTTTCGTTCAAAGATTCGGTATCAGCCGGTCAATATACGTATGAGGGCAAAAATTTGAAATTCGAAAAATGAAAAATGAAAAAGTTCAAAAATTTATCTCTCGCAAGATGTCTCATGATATACTCGACTTTGTATCCGTCGATTTTTTTCATTCAAATCCTCGGATATTACTAATTCGGTCATTTTGAATCGATTGGCGTTCGCAGAATTGGTCTATCTCTAACCGTTCTCGAGTTGGTCAGCTCTGAATCAGTTTTCAAACGGTTTTTTGGCGCTAAAAATATTTCTGATCAGTTTTCTGCATTTTCATTCAAAGATTCGGAATCAGCACGTCAAAATACATATGAAGACAAAAATTTGAAATTCAAAAAATGAAAAATGAAAAAGTTCGAAAAATTATCTCTCGCAAGATCTCTCATGAAATACTCGACTTTTCTGTCCGTCGATTTTTTTCGTTCAGATTCTCGGATACGACTAATTCGGTCATTTTGAATCGATTGGCGTTCGCAGAATTGGTCTATCTCTAACCGTTCTCGAGTTGGTCAGCTCTGAATCAGTTTTCAAACGGTTTTTTTGGCGCTAAAAATATTTCTGATCAGTTTTCTGCATTTTCGTTCAAAGATTCGAAATCAACACGTCAAAATACATATGAGGACAAAAATTTGAAATTCAAAAAATGAAAAATGAAAAAGTTCAAAAAATTATCTCTCGCAAGATCTCTCATGAAATACTCGACTTTTCTGTCCGTCGATGTTTTTCGTTCAAATTCTTGGATATTACTAATTCGGTCATTTTGAATCGATTGGCGTTCGCAGAATTGGTCTATCTCTAACCGTTCTCGAGTTGGTCAGCTCTGAATCAGTTTTCAAACGGTTTTTTTGGCGCTAAAAATATTTCTGATCAGTTTTCTGCATTTTCGTTCAAAGATTCGAAATCAGCACGTCAAAATACATATGAGGACAAAAATTTGAAATTCGAAAAATGAAAAATGAAAAAGTTCAAAAATTTATCTCTCGCAAGATGTCTCATGATATACTCGACTTTTTTATCCGTCGATTTTTTTCATTCAAATTCTCGGATATTACTAATTCGATCATTTTGAATCGATTGGCGTTCGCAGAATTGGTGTATCTCTAACCGTTCTCGAGTTGGTCAGCTCTGAATCAGTTTTCAAACGGTTTTTTGGCGCTAAAAATATTTCTGATCAGTTTTCTGCATTTTCATTCAAAGATTCGGAATCAGCACGTCAAAATACATATGAAGACAAAAATTTGAAATTCAAAAAATGAAAAATGAAAAAGTTCGAAAAATTATCTCTCGCAAGATCTCTCATGAAATACTCGACTTTTCTGTCCGTCGATTTTTTTTCGTTCAAATTCTTGGATATTACTAATTCGGTCATTTTGAATCGATTGGCGTTCGCAGAATTGGTCTATCTCTAACCGTTCTCGAGTTGGTCAGCTCTGAATCAGTTTTCAAACGGTTTTTTTTTCGCCAAAAATATTTCTGATCAATATTCTGCATTTTCGTTCAAAGATTCGGAATCAGCACGTCAATATACGTATGAGGGCAAAAATTTGAAATTCGAAAAATGAAAAATGAAAAAGTTCAAAAATTTATCTCTCGCAAGATGTCTCATGATATACTCGACTTTTTTATCCGTCGATTTTTTTCATTCAAATTCTCGGATATTACTAATTCGATCATTTTGAATCGATTGGCGTTCGCAGAATTGGTCTATCTCTAACCGTTCTCGAGTTGGTCAGCTCTGAATCAGTTTTCAAACGGTTTTTTTTTCGCCAAAAATATTTCTGATCAATATTCTGCATGTTCGTTCAAAAATTCGGAATCAGCACGTCAATATACGTATGAGGGCAAAAATTTGAAATTCGAAAAATGAAAAATGAAAAAGTTCAAAAAATTATCTCTCGCAAGATCTCTCATGAAATACTCGACTTTTCTGTCCTTCGATGTTTTTCGTTCAAATTCTTGGATATTACTAATTCGGTCATTTTGAATCGATTGGCGTTCGCAGAATTGGTCTATCTCTAACCGTTCTCGAGTTGGTCAGCTCTGAATCAATTTTCAAACCGTTTTTTTTGCGTTAAAAATATTTCTGATCAGTTTTCTGCATTTTCGTTCAAAGATTCGAAATCAGCACGTCAAAATACATATGAGGACAAAAATTGAAATTCAAAAAATGAAAAATGAAAAAGTTCGAAAAATTATCTCTCGCAAGATCTCTCATGAAATACTCGACTTTTCTGTCCGTCGATTTTTTTCGTTCAGATTCTCGGATATGACTAATTCGGTCATTTTGAATCGATTGGCGTTCGCAGGATTGGTCTATCTCTAACCGTTCTCGAGTTGGTCAGCTCTGAATCAGTTTTCAAACGGTTTTTTTGGCGCCAAAAATATTTCTGATCAGTTTTCTGCATTTTCGTTCAAAGATTCGGAATCAGCACGTCAAAATACATATGAGGACAAAAATTTGAAATTCAAAAAATGAAAAATGAAAAAGTTCAAAAAATTATCTCTCGCAAGATCTCTCATGAAATACTCGACTTTTCTGTCCGTCGATGTTTTTCGTTCAAATTCTTGGATATTACTAATTCGGTCATTTTGAATCGATTGGCGTTCGCAGAATTGGTCTATCTCTAACCGTTCTCGAGTTGGTCAGCTCTGAATCAGTTTTCAAACGGTTTTTTTTTCGCCAAAAATATTTCTGATCAATATTCTGCATTTTCGTTCAAAGATTCGGAATCAGCACGTCAATATACGTATGAGGGCAAAAATTTGAAATTCGAAAAATGAAAAATGAAAAAGTTCAAAAATTTATCTCTCGCAAGATGTCTCATGATATACTCGACTTTTTTATCCGTCGATTTTTTTCATTCAAATTCTCGGATATTACTAATTCGATCATTTTGAATCGATTGGCGTTCGCAGAATTGGTCTATCTCTAACCGTTCTCGAGTTGGTTAGCTCTGAATCAGTTTTCAAACGGCTTTTTTTCGCCAAAAATATTTCTGATCAATATTCTGCATTTTCGTTCAAAAATTCGGAATCAGCACGTCAATATACGTATGAGGGCAAAAATTTGAAATTCGAAAAATGAAAAATGAAAAAGTTCAAAAAATTATCTCTCGCAAGATCTCTCATGAAATACTCGACTTTTCTGTCCGTCGATGTTTTTCGTTCAAATTCTTGGATATTACTAATTCGGTCATTTTGAATCGATTGGCGTTCGCAGAATTGGTCTATCTCTAACCGTTCTCGAGTTGGTCAGCTCTGAATCAGTTTTCAAACCGTTTTTTTTGCGTTAAAAATATTTCTGATCAGTTTTCTGCATTTTCGTTCAAAGATTCGAAATCAGCACGTCAAAATACATATGAGGACAAAAATTTGAAATTCAAAAAATGAAAAATGAAAAAGTTCGAAAAATTATCTCTCGCAAGATCTCTCATGAAATACTCGACTTTTCTGTCCGTCGATTTTTTTCGTTCAGATTCTCGGATATGACTAATTCGGTCATTTTGAATCGATTGGCGTTCGCAGAATTGGTCTATCTCTAACCGTTCTCGAGTTGGTCAGCTCTGAATCAGTTTTCAAACGGTTTTTTTGGCGCCAAAAATATTTCTGATCAGTTTTCTGCATTTTCGTTCAAAGATTCGGAATCAGCACGTCAAAATACATATGAGGACAAAAATTTGAAATTCAAAAAATGAAAAATGAAAAAGTTCAAAAAATTATCTCTCGCAAGATCTCTCATGAAATACTCGACTTTTCTGTCCGTCGATGTTTTTCGTTCAAATTCTTGGATATTACTAATTCGGTCATTTTGAATCGATTGGCGTTCGCAGAATTGGTCTATCTCTAACCGTTCTCGAGTTGGTCAGCTCTGAATCAGTATTCAAACGGTTTTTTTTTCGCCAAAAATATTTCTGATCAATATTCTGCATTTTCGTTCAAAGATTCGGAATCAGCACGTCAATATACGTATGAGGGCAAAAATTTGAAATTCGAAAAATGAAAAATGAAAAAGTTCAAAAATTTATCTCTCGCAAGATGTCTCATGATATACTCGACTTTTTTATCCGTCGATTTTTTTCATTCAAATTCTCGGATATTACTAATTCGATCATTTTGAATCGATTGGCGTTCGCAGAATTGGTCTATCTCTAACCGTTCTCGAGTTGGTCAGCTCTGAATCAGTTTTCAAACGGCTTTTTTTCGCCAAAAATATTTCTGATCAATATTCTGCATTTTCGTTCAAAAATTCGGAATCAGCACGTCAATATACGTATGAGGGCAAAAATTTGAAATTCGAAAAATGAAAAATGAAAAAGTTCAAAAAATTATCTCTCGCAAGATCTCTCATGAAATACTCGACTTTTCTGTCCGTCGATGTTTTTCGTTCAAATTCTTGGATATTACTAATTCGGTCATTTTGAATCGATTGGCGTTCGCAGAATTGGTCTATCTCTAACCGTTCTCGAGTTGGTCAGCTCTGAATCAGTTTTCAAACGGTTTTTTTGGCGCCAAAAATATTTCTGATCAGTTTTCTGCATTTTCGTTCAAAGATTCGAAATCAGCACGGGAAAATACATATAAGGACAAAAATTTGAAATTCAAAAAATGAAAAATGAAAAAGTTCGAAAAATTATCTCTCGCAAGATCTCTCATGAAATACTCGACTTTTCTGTCCGTCGATTTTTTTCGTTCAAATTCTCAGTAAATACCAAGTCAGCCATTCTGAATCGATTGGCGATCGCAGAATTGGTCTATCTCTAACCGTTTTCGAGTTGGTCAGCTCTGAATCAGTTTTCAAACGGTTTTTTTGGCGCCAAAAATATTTCTGATCAGTTTTCTGCATTTTTGTTCAAAGATTCGGAATCAGCACGTCAAAATACGTATGAGGACATAAATTTTAAATTCGAAAAATGAAAAATGAAAAAGTTCAAAAAATTATCTCTCGCAAGATCTCTCATGGAATACTCGACTTTTCTGTCCGTCGATTTTTTTCGTTCAAATTCTCAGTAAATACTAAGTCAGCCATTCTAAATCGATTGGCGTTCGCAGAATTGGTATATCTCTAACCGTTCTCGAGTTAGTCACCTCTGAATCAGTTTTCAAACGGTTTTTTTGGCGCCTAAAATATTTCTGATCAGTTTTCTGCATTTTCGTTCAAAGATTCGAAATCAGCACGTCAAAATACATATGAGGACAACAATTTGAAATTCAAAAAATGAAAAATGAAAAAGTTCAAAAAATTATCTTCGCAAGATCTCTCATAAAATACTCGACTTTTCTGTCCGTCATTTTTTTCTTTCAAATTCTCGGATATTACTAATTCGGTCATTTTGAATCGATTGGCGTTCGCAGAATTGGTCTATCTCTAACCGTTCTCGAGTTGGTCAGCTCTGAGTCAGTTTTCAAACGGTTTTTTTGGCGCCAAAAATATTTCTGATCAGTTTTTTGCATTTTCGTTCAAAGATTCGGAATAGCACGTCAATATACGTATGAGGACAAAAATTTGAAATTCGAAAAATTAAAAATGAAAAAGTTCGAAAAATTATCTCTCGCAAGATCTCTCATGAAATACTCGACTTCTCTGTCCGTCGATTTTTTTCTTTCAAATTCTCGGATAATACTAATTCGGTCATTTTGAATCGATTGGCGTTCGCAGAATTGGTCTATCTCTAACCGTTCTCGAGTTGGTCAGCTCTGAATCAGTTTTCAAACGGTTTTTTTGGCGCCAAAAATATTCCTGATCAGTTTTCTGCAGTTTCGTTCAAAGATTCGGAACCAGCACGTCAAAATACATATGAGGACAAAAATTTGAAATTCAAAAAATGTAAAATGAAAAAGTTCAAAAAATTATCTCTCGCAAGATCTCTCATGAAATACTCGACTTTTCTGTCCGTCGATTTTTTTCGTTCATATCATCAGTAAATACTAAGTCAGCCATTATAAATCGATTGGCGTTCGCAGAATTGGTCTATCTCTTACCGTTCCCGAGTTTGTCAGCTCTGAATCAGTTTTCAAACGGTTTTTTTGGCGCCAAAAATATTCCTGATCAGTTTTCTGCATTTTCGTTCAAAGATTCGGAATCAGCCCGTCAATATACGTATGAGGACAAAAATTTGAAATTCGAAAAATGAAAAAGTTCAGAAATTTATCTTCGCAAGATCTCTCATGAAATACTCGACTTTTCTGTCCGTCGATTTTTTTCGTTCAAATTCTCGGATATTACTAATTCGGTCATTTTGAATCGATTGGCGTTCGCAGAATTGGTCTATCTCTAACCGTTCTCGAGTTGGTCAGCTCTGAATCAGTTTTCAAACGGTTTTTTTGGCGCCAAAAATATTTCTGATCAGTTTTCTGCATTTTCGTTCAAAGATTCGAAATCAGCACGTGAAAATACATATAAGGACAAAAATTTAAAAGTCAAAAAATGAAAAATGAAAAAGTTCTAAAAATTATCTCTCGCAAGATCTCTCATGATATACTCGACTTTTCTGTCCGTCGATTTTTTTCGTTCAAATTCTCAGTAAATACTAAGTCAGCCATTCTGAATCGATTGGCGATCGCAGAATTGGTCTATCTCTAACCGTTCTCGAGTTGGTCAGCTCTGAATCAGTTTTCAAACGGTTTAATGGCGCCAAAAATATTACTGATAAGTTTTCTGCATTTTTGTTCAAAGATTCGGAATCAGCACGTCAAAATACATATGATGACAAAAATTTGAAATTCAAAAAATGAAAAATGAAAAAGTTCGAAAAATTATCTTCGCAAGATCTCTCATGAAATACTCGACTTTTCTGTCCGTCGATTTTTTTCGTTCAAATTCTCGGATATTACTAATTCGGTCATTTTGAATCGATTGGCGTTCGCAGAATTGGTCTATCTCTAACCGTTCTCGAGTTGGTCACCTCTGAATCAGTTTTCAAACGGTTTTTTTGGCGCCAAAAATATTTCTGATCAGTTTTCTGCATTTTCGTTCAAAGATTCGAAATCAGCACGTCAAAATACATATGAGGACAACAATTTGAAATTCAAAAAATGAAAAATGAAAAAGTTCAAAAAATTATCTTCGCAAGATCTCTCATGAAATACTCGACTTTTCTGTCCGTCGATTTTTTTCGTTCAAATTCTCGGATATTACTAATTCGGTCATTTTGAATCGATTGGCGTTCGCAGAATTGGTCTATCTCTAACCGTTCTCGAGTTGGTCACCTCTGAATCAGTTTTCAAACGGTTTTTTTGGCGCCAAAAATATTTCTGATCAGTTTTCTGCATTTTCGTTCAAAGATTCGAAATCAGCACGTCAAAATACATATGAGGACAACAATTTGAAATTCAAAAAATGAAAAATGAAAAAGTTCAAAAAATTATCTTCGCAAGATCTCTCATGAAATACTCGACTTTTCTGTCCGTCGATTTTTTTCGTTCAAATTCTCGGACATTACTAATTCGGTCATTTTGAATCGATTGGCGTTCGCAGAATTGGTCTATCTCTAACCGTTCTCGAGTTGGTCACCTCTGAATCAGTTTTCAAACGGTTTTTTTGGCGCCAAAAATATTTCTGATCAGTTTTCTGCATTTTCGTTCAAAGATTCGAAATCAGCACGTCAAAATACATATGAGGACAACAATTTGAAATTCAAAAAATGAAAAATGAAAAAGTTCAAAAAATTATCTTCGCAAGATCTCTCATGAAATACTCGACTTTTCTGTCCGTCGATTTTTTTCGTTCAAATTCTCGGATATTACTAATTCGGTCATTTTGAATCGATTGGCGTTCGCAGAATTGGTCTATCTCTAACCGTTCTCGAGTTAGTCACCTCTGAATCAGTTTTCAAACGGTTTTTTTGGCGCCAAAAATATTTCTGATCAGTTTTTTGCATTTTTGTTCAAAGATTCGGAATCAGCACGTCAATATACGTATGAAGACAAAAATTTTAAATTCGAAAAATTAAAAATGAAAAAGTTCGAAAAATTATCTCTCGCAAGATCTCTCATGAAATACTCGACTTTTCTGTCCGTCGATTTTTTTCTTTCAAATTCTCGGATATTACTAATTCGGTCATTTTGAATCGATTGGCGTTCGCAGAATTGGTCTATCTCTAACCGTTCTCGAGTTGGTCAGCTCTGAATCAGTTTTCAAACGGTTTTTTTGGCGCCAAAAATATTTCTGATCAGTTTTTTGCATTTTCGTTTAAAGATTCGGAATCAGCACGTCAATATACGTATGAGGACAAAAATTTGAAATTCGAAAAATGAAAAATGAAAAAGTTCAAAAATTTATGTCTCGCAAGATGTATCATGATATACTCGACTTTTTTATCCGTCGATTTTTTTCATTCAAATTCTTGGATATTACTAATTCGGTCATTTTGAATCGATTGGCGTTCGCAGAATTGGTCTATCTCTAACCGTTCTCGAGTTGGTCAGCTCTGAATCAGTTTTCAAACGGTTTTTTTGGCGCTAAAAATATTTCTGATCATTTTTCTGCATGTTCGTTCAAAGATTCGGAATCAGCACGTCAAAATACATATGAGGACAAAAATTTGAAATTCATAAAATGAAAAATGAAAAAGTTCAAAAAATTATCTCTCGCAAGATCTCTCATGAAATACTCGACTTTTCTGTCCGTCGATTTTTTTCGTTCAAATTCTCGGATATTACTAATTCGGTCATTTTGAATCGATTGGCGTTCGCAGAATTGGTCTATCTCTAACCGTTCTCGAGTTGGTCAGCTCTGAATCAGTTTTCAAACGGTTTTTTTTTCGCCAAAAATATTTCTGATCAATATTCTGCATTTTCGTTCAAAGATTCGGAATCAGCACGTCAATATACGTATGAGGGCAAAAATTTGAAATTCGAAAAATGAAAAATGAAAAAGTTCAAAAATTTATCTCTCGCAAGATGTCTCATGATATACTCGACTTTTTTATCCGTCGATTTTTTTCATTCAAATTCTCGGATATTACTAATTCGATCATTTTGAATCGATTGGCGTTCGCAGAATTGGTCTATCTCTAACCGTTCTCGAGTTGGTCAGCTCTGAATCAGTTTTCAAACGGTTTTTTTTTCGCCAAAAATATTTCTGATCAATATTCTGCATTTTCGTTCAAAAATTCGGAATCAGCACGTCAATATACGTATGAGGGCAAAAATTTGAAATTCGAAAAATGAAAAATGAAAAAGTTCAAAAAATTATCTCTCGCAAGATCTCTCATGAAATACTCGACTTTTCTGTCCTTCGATGTTTTTCGTTCAAATTCTTGGATATTACTAATTCGGTCATTTTGAATCGATTGGCGTTCGCAGAATTGGTCTATCTCTAACCGTTCTCGAGTTGGTCAGCTCTGAATCAATTTTCAAACCGTTTTTTTTGCGTTAAAAATATTTCTGATCAGTTTTCTGCATTTTCGTTCAAAGATTCGAAATCAGCACGTCAAAATACATATGAGGACAAAAATTGAAATTCAAAAAATGAAAAATGAAAAAGTTCGAAAAATTATCTCTCGCAAGATCTCTCATGAAATACTCGACTTTTCTGTCCGTCGATTTTTTTCGTTCAGATTCTCGGATATGACTAATTCGGTCATTTTGAATCGATTGGCGTTCGCAGAATTGGTCTATCTCTAACCGTTCTCGAGTTGGTCAGCTCTGAATCAGTTTTCAAACGGTTTTTTTGGCGCCAAAAATATTTCTGATCAGTTTTCTGCATTTTCGTTCAAAGATTCGGAATCAGCACGTCAAAATACATATGAGGACAAAAATTTGAAATTCAAAAAATGAAAAATGAAAAAGTTCAAAAAATTATCTCTCGCAAGATCTCTCATGAAATACTCGACTTTTCTGTCCGTCGATGTTTTTCGTTCAAATTCTTGGATATTACTAATTCGGTCATTTTGAATCGATTGGCGTTCGCAGAATTGGTCTATCTCTAACCGTTCTCGAGTTGGTCAGCTCTGAATCAGTTTTCAAACGGTTTTTTGGCGCTAAAAATATTTCTGATCAGTTTTCTGCATTTTCATTCAAAGATTCGGAATCAGCACGTCAAAATACATATGAAGACAAAAATTTGAAATTCAAAAAATGAAAAATGAAAAAGTTCGAAAAATTATCTCTCGCAAGATCTCTCATGAAATACTCGACTTTTCTGTCCGTCGATTTTTTTCGTTCAGATTCTCGGATACGACTAATTCGGTCATTTTGAATCGATTGGCGTTCGCAGAATTGGTCTATCTCTAACCGTTCTCGAGTTGGTCAGCTCTGAATCAGTTTTCAAACGGTTTTTTTGGCGCTAAAAATATTTCTGATCAGTTTTCTGCATTTTCGTTCAAAGATTCGAAATCAGCACGTCAAAATACATATGAGGACAAAAATTTGAAATTCAAAAAATGAAAAATGAAAAAGTTCAAAAAATTATCTCTCGCAAGATCTCTCATGAAATACTCGACTTTTCTGTCCGTCGATGTTTTTCGTTCAAATTCTTGGATATTACTAATTCGGTCATTTTGAATCGATTGGCGTTCGCAGAATTGGTCTATCTCTAACCGTTCTCGAGTTGGTCAGCTCTGAATCAGTTTTCAAACGGTTTTTTTGGCGCTAAAAATATTTCTGATCAGTTTTCTGCATTTTCGTTCAAAGATTCGAAATCAGCACGTCAAAATACATATGAGGACAAAAATTTGAAATTCGAAAAATGAAAAATGAAAAAGTTCAAAAATTTATCTCTCGCAAGATGTCTCATGATATACTCGACTTTTTTATCCGTCGATTTTTTTCATTCAAATTCTCGGATATTACTAATTCGGTCATTTTGAATCGATTGGCGTTCGCAGAATTGGTGTATCTCTAACCGTTCTCGAGTTGGTCAGCTCTGAATCAGTTTTCAAACGGTTTTTTGGCGCTAAAAATATTTCTGATCAGTTTTCTGCATTTTCATTCAAAGATTCGGAATCAGCACGTCAAAATACATATGAAGACAAAAATTTGAAATTCAAAAAATGAAAAATGAAAAAGTTCGAAAAATTATCTCTCGCAAGATCTCTCATGAAATACTCGACTTTTCTGTCCGTCAATTTTTTTTCGTTCAAATTCTTGGATATTACTAATTCGGTCATTTTGAATCGATTGGCGTTCGCAGAATTGGTCTATCTCTAACCGTTCTCGAGTTGGTCAGCTCTGAATCAGTTTTCAAACGGTTTTTTTTTCGCCAAAAATATTTCTGATCAATATTCTGCATTTTCGTTCAAAGATTCGGAATCAGCACGTCAATATACGTATGAGGGCAAAAATTTGAAATTCGAAAAATGAAAAATGAAAAAGTTCAAAAATTTATCTCTCGCAAGATGTCTCATGATATACTCGACTTTTTTATCCGTCGATTTTTTTCATTCAAATTCTCGGATATTACTAATTCGATCATTTTGAATCGATTGGCGTTCGCAGAATTGGTCTATCTCTAACCGTTCTCGAGTTGGTCAGCTCTGAATCAGTTTTCAAACGGTTTTTTTTTCGCCAAAAATATTTCTGATCAATATTCTGCATGTTCGTTCAAAAATTCGGAATCAGCACGTCAATATACGTATGAGGGCAAAAATTTGAAATTCGAAAAATGAAAAATGAAAAAGTTCAAAAAATTATCTCTCGCAAGATCTCTCATGAAATACTCGACTTTTCTGTCCTTCGATGTTTTTCGTTCAAATTCTTGGATATTACTAATTCGGTCATTTTGAATCGATTGGCGTTCGCAGAATTGGTCTATCTCTAACCGTTCTCGAGTTGGTCAGCTCTGAATCAATTTTCAAACCGTTTTTTTTGCGTTAAAAATATTTCTGATCAGTTTTCTGCATTTTCGTTCAAAGATTCGAAATCAGCACGTCAAAATACATATGAGGACAAAAATTGAAATTCAAAAAATGAAAAATGAAAAAGTTCGAAAAATTATCTCTCGCAAGATCTCTCATGAAATACTCGACTTTTCTGTCCGTCGATTTTTTTCGTTCAGATTCTCGGATATGACTAATTCGGTCATTTTGAATCGATTGGCGTTCGCAGGATTGGTCTATCTCTAACCGTTCTCGAGTTGGTCAGCTCTGAATCAGTTTTCAAACGGTTTTTTTGGCGCCAAAAATATTTCTGATCAGTTTTCTGCATTTTCGTTCAAAGATTCGGAATCAGCACGTCAAAATACATATGAGGACAAAAATTTGAAATTCAAAAAATGAAAAATGAAAAAGTTCAAAAAATTATCTCTCGCAAGATCTCTCATGAAATACTCGACTTTTCTGTCCGTCGATGTTTTTCGTTCAAATTCTTGGATATTACTAATTCGGTCATTTTGAATCGATTGGCGTTCGCAGAATTGGTCTATCTCTAACC
The DNA here is from genome assembly GCA_958298965.1 of Chrysolina haemoptera. NCBI lineage: Eukaryota > Metazoa > Arthropoda > Insecta > Coleoptera > Chrysomelidae > Chrysolina > Chrysolina haemoptera. Next base: position 109,083 of record OY282602.1, on the reverse strand, counting down.
GTTCTCGAGTTGGTCAGCTCTGAATCAGTTTTCAAACGGTTTTTTTTTCGCCAAAAATATTTCTGATCAATATTCTGCATTTTCGTTCAAAGATTCGGAATCAGCACGTCAATATACGTATGAGGGCAAAAATTTGAAATTCGAAAAATGAAAAATGAAAAAGTTCAAAAATTTATCTCTCGCAAGATGTCTCATGATATACTCGACTTTTTTATCCGTCGATTTTTTTCATTCAAATTCTCGGATATTACTAATTCGATCATTTTGAATCGATTGGCGTTCGCAGAATTGGTCTATCTCTAACCGTTCTCGAGTTGGTTAGCTCTGAATCAGTTTTCAAACGGCTTTTTTTCGCCAAAAATATTTCTGATCAATATTCTGCATTTTCGTTCAAAAATTCGGAATCAGCACGTCAATATACGTATGAGGGCAAAAATTTGAAATTCGAAAAATGAAAAATGAAAAAGTTCAAAAAATTATCTCTCGCAAGATCTCTCATGAAATACTCGACTTTTCTGTCCGTCGATGTTTTTCGTTCAAATTCTTGGATATTACTAATTCGGTCATTTTGAATCGATTGGCGTTCGCAGAATTGGTCTATCTCTAACCGTTCTCGAGTTGGTCAGCTCTGAATCAGTTTTCAAACCGTTTTTTTTGCGTTAAAAATATTTCTGATCAGTTTTCTGCATTTTCGTTCAAAGATTCGAAATCAGCACGTCAAAATACATATGAGGACAAAAATTTGAAATTCAAAAAATGAAAAATGAAAAAGTTCGAAAAATTATCTCTCGCAAGATCTCTCATGAAATACTCGACTTTTCTGTCCGTCGATTTTTTTCGTTCAGATTCTCGGATATGACTAATTCGGTCATTTTGAATCGATTGGCGTTCGCAGAATTGGTCTATCTCTAACCGTTCTCGAGTTGGTCAGCTCTGAATCAGTTTTCAAACGGTTTTTTTGGCGCCAAAAATATTTCTGATCAGTTTTCTGCATTTTCGTTCAAAGATTCGGAATCAGCACGTCAAAATACATATGAGGACAAAAATTTGAAATTCAAAAAATGAAAAATGAAAAAGTTCAAAAAATTATCTCTCGCAAGATCTCTCATGAAATACTCGACTTTTCTGTCCGTCGATGTTTTTCGTTCAAATTCTTGGATATTACTAATTCGGTCATTTTGAATCGATTGGCGTTCGCAGAATTGGTCTATCTCTAACCGTTCTCGAGTTGGTCAGCTCTGAATCAGTATTCAAACGGTTTTTTTTTCGCCAAAAATATTTCTGATCAATATTCTGCATTTTCGTTCAAAGATTCGGAATCAGCACGTCAATATACGTATGAGGGCAAAAATTTGAAATTCGAAAAATGAAAAATGAAAAAGTTCAAAAATTTATCTCTCGCAAGATGTCTCATGATATACTCGACTTTTTTATCCGTCGATTTTTTTCATTCAAATTCTCGGATATTACTAATTCGATCATTTTGAATCGATTGGCGTTCGCAGAATTGGTCTATCTCTAACCGTTCTCGAGTTGGTCAGCTCTGAATCAGTTTTCAAACGGCTTTTTTTCGCCAAAAATATTTCTGATCAATATTCTGCATTTTCGTTCAAAAATTCGGAATCAGCACGTCAATATACGTATGAGGGCAAAAATTTGAAATTCGAAAAATGAAAAATGAAAAAGTTCAAAAAATTATCTCTCGCAAGATCTCTCATGAAATACTCGACTTTTCTGTCCGTCGATGTTTTTCGTTCAAATTCTTGGATATTACTAATTCGGTCATTTTGAATCGATTGGCGTTCGCAGAATTGGTCTATCTCTAACCGTTCTCGAGTTGGTCAGCTCTGAATCAGTTTTCAAACGGTTTTTTTGGCGCCAAAAATATTTCTGATCAGTTTTCTGCATTTTCGTTCAAAGATTCGAAATCAGCACGGGAAAATACATATAAGGACAAAAATTTGAAATTCAAAAAATGAAAAATGAAAAAGTTCGAAAAATTATCTCTCGCAAGATCTCTCATGAAATACTCGACTTTTCTGTCCGTCGATTTTTTTCGTTCAAATTCTCAGTAAATACCAAGTCAGCCATTCTGAATCGATTGGCGATCGCAGAATTGGTCTATCTCTAACCGTTTTCGAGTTGGTCAGCTCTGAATCAGTTTTCAAACGGTTTTTTTGGCGCCAAAAATATTTCTGATCAGTTTTCTGCATTTTTGTTCAAAGATTCGGAATCAGCACGTCAAAATACGTATGAGGACATAAATTTTAAATTCGAAAAATGAAAAATGAAAAAGTTCAAAAAATTATCTCTCGCAAGATCTCTCATGGAATACTCGACTTTTCTGTCCGTCGATTTTTTTCGTTCAAATTCTCAGTAAATACTAAGTCAGCCATTCTAAATCGATTGGCGTTCGCAGAATTGGTATATCTCTAACCGTTCTCGAGTTAGTCACCTCTGAATCAGTTTTCAAACGGTTTTTTTGGCGCCTAAAATATTTCTGATCAGTTTTCTGCATTTTCGTTCAAAGATTCGAAATCAGCACGTCAAAATACATATGAGGACAACAATTTGAAATTCAAAAAATGAAAAATGAAAAAGTTCAAAAAATTATCTTCGCAAGATCTCTCATAAAATACTCGACTTTTCTGTCCGTCATTTTTTTCTTTCAAATTCTCGGATATTACTAATTCGGTCATTTTGAATCGATTGGCGTTCGCAGAATTGGTCTATCTCTAACCGTTCTCGAGTTGGTCAGCTCTGAGTCAGTTTTCAAACGGTTTTTTTGGCGCCAAAAATATTTCTGATCAGTTTTTTGCATTTTCGTTCAAAGATTCGGAATAGCACGTCAATATACGTATGAGGACAAAAATTTGAAATTCGAAAAATTAAAAATGAAAAAGTTCGAAAAATTATCTCTCGCAAGATCTCTCATGAAATACTCGACTTCTCTGTCCGTCGATTTTTTTCTTTCAAATTCTCGGATAATACTAATTCGGTCATTTTGAATCGATTGGCGTTCGCAGAATTGGTCTATCTCTAACCGTTCTCGAGTTGGTCAGCTCTGAATCAGTTTTCAAACGGTTTTTTTGGCGCCAAAAATATTCCTGATCAGTTTTCTGCAGTTTCGTTCAAAGATTCGGAACCAGCACGTCAAAATACATATGAGGACAAAAATTTGAAATTCAAAAAATGTAAAATGAAAAAGTTCAAAAAATTATCTCTCGCAAGATCTCTCATGAAATACTCGACTTTTCTGTCCGTCGATTTTTTTCGTTCATATCATCAGTAAATACTAAGTCAGCCATTATAAATCGATTGGCGTTCGCAGAATTGGTCTATCTCTTACCGTTCCCGAGTTTGTCAGCTCTGAATCAGTTTTCAAACGGTTTTTTTGGCGCCAAAAATATTCCTGATCAGTTTTCTGCATTTTCGTTCAAAGATTCGGAATCAGCCCGTCAATATACGTATGAGGACAAAAATTTGAAATTCGAAAAATGAAAAAGTTCAGAAATTTATCTTCGCAAGATCTCTCATGAAATACTCGACTTTTCTGTCCGTCGATTTTTTTCGTTCAAATTCTCGGATATTACTAATTCGGTCATTTTGAATCGATTGGCGTTCGCAGAATTGGTCTATCTCTAACCGTTCTCGAGTTGGTCAGCTCTGAATCAGTTTTCAAACGGTTTTTTTGGCGCCAAAAATATTTCTGATCAGTTTTCTGCATTTTCGTTCAAAGATTCGAAATCAGCACGTGAAAATACATATAAGGACAAAAATTTAAAATTCAAAAAATGAAAAATGAAAAAGTTCTAAAAATTATCTCTCGCAAGATCTCTCATGATATACTCGACTTTTCTGTCCGTCGATTTTTTTCGTTCAAATTCTCAGTAAATACTAAGTCAGCCATTCTGAATCGATTGGCGATCGCAGAATTGGTCTATCTCTAACCGTTCTCGAGTTGGTCAGCTCTGAATCAGTTTTCAAACGGTTTAATGGCGCCAAAAATATTACTGATAAGTTTTCTGCATTTTTGTTCAAAGATTCGGAATCAGCACGTCAAAATACATATGATGACAAAAATTTGAAATTCAAAAAATGAAAAATGAAAAAGTTTGAAAAATTATCTTCGCAAGATCTCTCATGAAATACTCGACTTTTCTGTCCGTCGATTTTTTTCGTTCAAATTCTCGGATATTACTAATTCGGTCATTTTGAATCGATTGGCGTTCGCAGAATTGGTCTATCTCTAACCGTTCTCGAGTTGGTCACCTCTGAATCAGTTTTCAAACGGTTTTTTTGGCGCCAAAAATATTTCTGATCAGTTTTCTGCATTTTCGTTCAAAGATTCGAAATCAGCACGTCAAAATACATATGAGGACAACAATTTGAAATTCAAAAAATGAAAAATGAAAAAGTTCAAAAAATTATCTTCGCAAGATCTCTCATGAAATACTCGACTTTTCTGTCCGTCGATTTTTTTCGTTCAAATTCTCGGATATTACTAATTCGGTCATTTTGAATCGATTGGCGTTCGCAGAATTGGTCTATCTCTAACCGTTCTCGAGTTGGTCACCTCTGAATCAGTTTTCAAACGGTTTTTTTGGCGCCAAAAATATTTCTGATCAGTTTTCTGCATTTTCGTTCAAAGATTCGAAATCAGCACGTCAAAATACATATGAGGACAACAATTTGAAATTCAAAAAATGAAAAATGAAAAAGTTCAAAAAATTATCTTCGCAAGATCTCTCATGAAATACTCGACTTTTCTGTCCGTCGATTTTTTTCGTTCAAATTCTCGGACATTACTAATTCGGTCATTTTGAATCGATTGGCGTTCGCAGAATTGGTCTATCTCTAACCGTTCTCGAGTTGGTCACCTCTGAATCAGTTTTCAAACGGTTTTTTTGGCGCCAAAAATATTTCTGATCAGTTTTCTGCATTTTCGTTCAAAGATTCGAAATCAGCACGTCAAAATACATATGAGGACAACAATTTGAAATTCAAAAAATGAAAAATGAAAAAGTTCAAAAAATTATCTTCGCAAGATCTCTCATGAAATACTCGACTTTTCTGTCCGTCGATTTTTTTCGTTCAAATTCTCGGATATTACTAATTCGGTCATTTTGAATCGATTGGCGTTCGCAGAATTGGTCTATCTCTAACCGTTCTCGAGTTAGTCACCTCTGAATCAGTTTTCAAACGGTTTTTTTGGCGCCAAAAATATTTCTGATCAGTTTTTTGCATTTTTGTTCAAAGATTCGGAATCAGCACGTCAATATACGTATGAAGACAAAAATTTTAAATTCGAAAAATTAAAAATGAAAAAGTTCGAAAAATTATCTCTCGCAAGATCTCTCATGAAATACTCGACTTTTCTGTCCGTCGATTTTTTTCTTTCAAATTCTCGGATATTACTAATTCGGTCATTTTGAATCGATTGGCGTTCGCAGAATTGGTCTATCTCTAACCGTTCTCGAGTTGGTCAGCTCTGAATCAGTTTTCAAACGGTTTTTTTGGCGCCAAAAATATTTCTGATCAGTTTTTTGCATTTTCGTTTAAAGATTCGGAATCAGCACGTCAATATACGTATGAGGACAAAAATTTGAAATTCGAAAAATGAAAAATGAAAAAGTTCAAAAATTTATGTCTCGCAAGATGTATCATGATATACTCGACTTTTTTATCCGTCGATTTTTTTCATTCAAATTCTTGGATATTACTAATTCGGTCATTTTGAATCGATTGGCGTTCGCAGAATTGGTCTATCTCTAACCGTTCTCGAGTTGGTCAGCTCTGAATCAGTTTTCAAACGGTTTTTTTGGCGCTAAAAATATTTCTGATCATTTTTCTGCATGTTCGTTCAAAGATTCGGAATCAGCACGTCAAAATACATATGAGGACAAAAATTTGAAATTCATAAAATGAAAAATGAAAAAGTTCAAAAAATTATCTCTCGCAAGATCTCTCATGAAATACTCGACTTTTCTGTCCGTCGATTTTTTTCGTTCAAATTCTCGGATATTACTAATTCGGTCATTTTGAATCGATTGGCGTTCGCAGAATTGGTCTATCTCTAACCGTTCTCGAGTTGGTCAGCTCTGAATCAGTTTTCAAACGGTTTTTTTTTCGCCAAAAATATTTCTGATCAATATTCTGCATTTTCGTTCAAAGATTCGGAATCAGCACGTCAATATACGTATGAGGGCAAAAATTTGAAATTCGAAAAATGAAAAATGAAAAAGTTCAAAAATTTATCTCTCGCAAGATGTCTCATGATATACTCGACTTTTTTATCCGTCGATTTTTTTCATTCAAATTCTCGGATATTACTAATTCGATCATTTTGAATCGATTGGCGTTCGCAGAATTGGTCTATCTCTAACCGTTCTCGAGTTGGTCAGCTCTGAATCAGTTTTCAAACGGTTTTTTTTTCGCCAAAAATATTTCTGATCAATATTCTGCATTTTCGTTCAAAAATTCGGAATCAGCACGTCAATATACGTATGAGGGCAAAAATTTGAAATTCGAAAAATGAAAAATGAAAAAGTTCAAAAAATTATCTCTCGCAAGATCTCTCATGAAATACTTGACTTTTCTGTCCTTCGATGTTTTTCGTTCAAATTCTTGGATATTACTAATTCGGTCATTTTGAATCGATTGGCGTTCGCAGAATTGGTCTATCTCTAACCGTTCTCGAGTTGGTCAGCTCTGAATCAATTTTCAAACCGTTTTTTTTGCGTTAAAAATATTTCTGATCAGTTTTCTGCATTTTCGTTCAAAGATTCGAAATCAGCACGTCAAAATACATATGAGGACAAAAATTGAAATTCAAAAAATGAAAAATGAAAAAGTTCGAAAAATTATCTCTCGCAAGATCTCTCATGAAATACTCGACTTTTCTGTCCGTCGATTTTTTTCGTTCAGATTCTCGGATATGACTAATTCGGTCATTTTGAATCGATTGGCGTTCGCAGAATTGGTCTATCTCTAACCGTTCTCGAGTTGGTCAGCTCTGAATCAGTTTTCAAACGGTTTTTTTGGCGCCAAAAATATTTCTGATCAGTTTTCTGCATTTTCGTTCAAAGATTCGGAATCAGCACGTCAAAATACATATGAGGACAAAAATTTGAAATTCAAAAAATGAAAAATGAAAAAGTTCAAAAAATTATCTCTCGCAAGATCTCTCATGAAATACTCGACTTTTCTGTCCGTCGATGTTTTTCGTTCAAATTCTTGGATATTACTAATTCGGTCATTTTGAATCGATTGGCGTTCGCAGAATTGGTCTATCTCTAACCGTTCTCGAGTTGGTCAGCTCTGAATCAGTTTTCAAACGGTTTTTTGGCGCTAAAAATATTTCTGATCAGTTTTCTGCATTTTCATTCAAAGATTCGGAATCAGCACGTCAAAATACATATGAAGACAAAAATTTGAAATTCAAAAAATAAAAAATGAAAAAGTTCGAAAAATTATCTCTCGCAAGATCTCTCATGAAATACTCGACTTTTCTGTCCGTCGATTTTTTTCGTTCAGATTCTCGGATACGACTAATTCGGTCATTTTGAATCGATTGGCGTTCGCAGAATTGGTCTATCTCTAACCGTTCTCGAGTTGGTCAGCTCTGAATCAGTTTTCAAACGGTTTTTTTGGCGCTAAAAATATTTCTGATCAGTTTTCTGCATTTTCGTTCAAAGATTCGAAATCAGCACGTCAAAATACATATGAGGACAAAAATTTGAAATTCAAAAAATGAAAAATGAAAAAGTTCAAAAAATTATCTCTCGCAAGATCTCTCATGAAATACTCGACTTTTCTGTCCGTCGATGTTTTTCGTTCAAATTCTTGGATATTACTAATTCGGTCATTTTGAATCGATTGGCGTTCGCAGAATTGGTCTATCTCTAACCGTTCTCGAGTTGGTCAGCTCTGAATCAGTTTTCAAACGGTTTTTTTGGCGCTAAAAATATTTCTGATCAGTTTTCTGCATTTTCGTTCAAAGATTCGAAATCAGCACGTCAAAATACATATGAGGACAAAAATTTGAAATTCGAAAAATGAAAAATGAAAAAGTTCAAAAATTTATCTCTCGCAAGATGTCTCATGATATACTCGACTTTTTTATCCGTCGATTTTTTTCATTCAAATTCTCGGATATTACTAATTCGGTCATTTTGAATCGATTGGCGTTCGCAGAATTGGTGTATCTCTAACCGTTCTCGAGTTGGTCAGCTCTGAATCAGTTTTCAAACGGTTTTTTGGCGCTAAAAATATTTCTGATCAGTTTTCTGCATTTTCATTCAAAGATTCGGAATCAGCACGTCAAAATACATATGAAGACAAAAATTTGAAATTCAAAAAATGAAAAATGAAAAAGTTCGAAAAATTATCTCTCGCAAGATCTCTCATGAAATACTCGACTTTTCTGTCCGTCAATTTTTTTTCGTTCAAATTCTTGGATATTACTAATTCGGTCATTTTGAATCGATTGGCGTTCGCAGAATTGGTCTATCTCTAACCGTTCTCGAGTTGGTCAGCTCTGAATCAGTTTTCAAACGGTTTTTTTTTCGCCAAAAATATTTCTGATCAATATTCTGCATTTTCGTTCAAAGATTCGGAATCAGCACGTCAATATACGTATGAGGGCAAAAATTTGAAATTCGAAAAATGAAAAATGAAAAAGTTCAAAAATTTATCTCTCGCAAGATGTCTCATGATATACTCGACTTTTTTATCCGTCGATTTTTTTCATTCAAATTCTCGGATATTACTAATTCGATCATTTTGAATCGATTGGCGTTCGCAGAATTGGTCTATCTCTAACCGTTCTCGAGTTGGTCAGCTCTGAATCAGTTTTCAAACGGTTTTTTTTTCGCCAAAAATATTTCTGATCAATATTCTGCATTTTCGTTCAAAAATTCGGAATCAGCACGTCAATATACGTATGAGGGCAAAAATTTGAAATTCGAAAAATGAAAAATGAAAAAGTTCAAAAAATTATCTCTCGCAAGATCTCTCATGAAATACTCGACTTTTCTGTCCTTCGATGTTTTTCGTTCAAATTCTTGGATATTACTAATTCGGTCATTTTGAATCGATTGGCGTTCGCAGAATTGGTCTATCTCTAACCGTTCTCGAGTTGGTCAGCTCTGAATCAATTTTCAAACCGTTTTTTTTGCGTTAAAAATATTTCTGATCAGTTTTCTGCATTTTCGTTCAAAGATTCGAAATCAGCACGTCAAAATACATATGAGGACAAAAATTGAAATTCAAAAAATGAAAAATGAAAAAGTTCGAAAAATTATCTCTCGCAAGATCTCTCATGAAATACTCGACTTTTCTGTCCGTCGATTTTTTTCGTTCAGATTCTCGGATATGACTAATTCGGTCATTTTGAATCGATTGGCGTTCGCAGAATTGGTCTATCTCTAACCGTTCTCGAGTTGGTCAGCTCTGAATCAGTTTTCAAACGGTTTTTTTGGCGCCAAAAATATTTCTGATCAGTTTTCTGCATTTTCGTTCAAAGATTCGGAATCAGCACGTCAAAATACATATGAGGACAAAAATTTGAAATTCAAAAAATGAAAAATGAAAAAGTTCAAAAAATTATCTCTCGCAAGATCTCTCATGAAATACTCGACTTTTCTGTCCGTCGATGTTTTTCGTTCAAATTCTTGGATATTACTAATTCGGTCATTTTGAATCGATTGGCGTTCGCAGAATTGGTCTATCTCTAACCGTTCTCGAGTTGGTCAGCTCTGAATCAGTTTTCAAACGGTTTTTTTTTCGCCAAAAATATTTCTGATCAATATTCTGCATTTTCGTTCAAAGATTCGGAATCAGCACGTCAATATACGTATGAGGGCAAAAATTTGAAATTCGAAAAATGAAAAATGAAAAAGTTCAAAAATTTATCTCTCGCAAGATGTCTCATGATATACTCGACTTTTTTATCCGTCGATTTTTTTCATTCAAATTCTCGGATATTACTAATTCGATCATTTTGAATCGATTGGCGTTCGCAGAATTGGTCTATCTCTAACCGTTCTCGAGTTGGTTAGCTCTGAATCAGTTTTCAAACGGCTTTTTTTCGCCAAAAATATTTCTGATCAATATTCTGCATTTTCGTTCAAAAATTCGGAATCAGCACGTCAATATACGTATGAGGGCAAAAATTTGAAATTCGAAAAATGAAAAATGAAAAAGTTCAAAAAATTATCTCTCGCAAGATCTCTCATGAAATACTCGACTTTTCTGTCCGTCGATGTTTTTCGTTCAAATTCTTGGATATTACTAATTCGGTCATTTTGAATCGATTGGCGTTCGCAGAATTGGTCTATCTCTAACCGTTCTCGAGTTGGTCAGCTCTGAATCAGTTTTCAAACCGTTTTTTTTGCGTTAAAAATATTTCTGATCAGTTTTCTGCATTTTCGTTCAAAGATTCGAAATCAGCACGTCAAAATACATATGAGGACAAAAATTTGAAATTCAAAAAATGAAAAATGAAAAAGTTCGAAAAATTATCTCTCGCAAGATCTCTCATGAAATACTCGACTTTTCTGTCCGTCGATTTTTTTCGTTCAGATTCTCGGATATGACTAATTCGGTCATTTTGAATCGATTGGCGTTCGCAGAATTGGTCTATCTCTAACCGTTCTCGAGTTGGTCAGCTCTGAATCAGTTTTCAAACGGTTTTTTTGGCGCCAAAAATATTTCTGATCAGTTTTCTGCATTTTCGTTCAAAGATTCGGAATCAGCACGTCAAAATACATATGAGGACAAAAATTTGAAATTCAAAAAATGAAAAATGAAAAAGTTCAAAAAATTATCTCTCGCAAGATCTCTCATGAAATACTCGACTTTTCTGTCCGTCGATGTTTTTCGTTCAAATTCTTGGATATTACTAATTCGGTCATTTTGAATCGATTGGCGTTCGCAGAATTGGTCTATCTCTAACCGTTCTCGAGTTGGTCAGCTCTGAATCAGTATTCAAACGGTTTTTTTTTCGCCAAAAATATTTCTGATCAATATTCTGCATTTTCGTTCAAAGATTCGGAATCAGCACGTCAATATACGTATGAGGGCAAAAATTTGAAATTCGAAAAATGAAAAATGAAAAAGTTCAAAAATTTATCTCTCGCAAGATGTCTCATGATATACTCGACTTTTTTATCCGTCGATTTTTTTCATTCAAATTCTCGGATATTACTAATTCGATCATTTTGAATCGATTGGCGTTCGCAGAATTGGTCTATCTCTAACCGTTCTCGAGTTGGTCAGCTCTGAATCAGTTTTCAAACGGCTTTTTTTCGCCAAAAATATTTCTGATCAATATTCTGCATTTTCGTTCAAAAATTCGGAATCAGCACGTCAATATACGTATGAGGGCAAAAATTTGAAATTCGAAAAATGAAAAATGAAAAAGTTCAAAAAATTATCTCTCGCAAGATCTCTCATGAAATACTCGACTTTTCTGTCCGTCGATGTTTTTCGTTCAAATTCTTGGATATTACTAATTCGGTCATTTTGAATCGATTGGCGTTCGCAGAATTGGTCTATCTCTAACCGTTCTCGAGTTGGTCAGCTCTGAATCAGTTTTCAAACGGTTTTTTTGGCGCCAAAAATATTTCTGATCAGTTTTCTGCATTTTCGTTCAAAGATTCGAAATCAGCACGGGAAAATACATATAAGGACAAAAATTTGAAATTCAAAAAATGAAAAATGAAAAAGTTCGAAAAATTATCTCTCGCAAGATCTCTCATGAAATACTCGACTTTTCTGTCCGTCGATTTTTTTCGTTCAAATTCTCAGTAAATACCAAGTCAGCCATTCTGAATCGATTGGCGATCGCAGAATTGGTCTATCTCTAACCGTTTTCGAGTTGGTCAGCTCTGAATCAGTTTTCAAACGGTTTTTTTGGCGCCAAAAATATTTCTGATCAGTTTTCTGCATTTTTGTTCAAAGATTCGGAATCAGCACGTCAAAATACGTATGAGGACATAAATTTTAAATTCGAAAAATGAAAAATGAAAAAGTTCAAAAAATTATCTCTCGCAAGATCTCTCATGGAATACTCGACTTTTCTGTCCGTCGATTTTTTTCGTTCAAATTCTCAGTAAATACTAAGTCAGCCATTCTAAATCGATTGGCGTTCGCAGAATTGGTATATCTCTAACCGTTCTCGAGTTAGTCACCTCTGAATCAGTTTTCAAACGGTTTTTTTGGCGCCTAAAATATTTCTGATCAGTTTTCTGCATTTTCGTTCAAAGATTCGAAATCAGCACGTCAAAATACATATGAGGACAACAATTTGAAATTCAAAAAATGAAAAATGAAAAAGTTCAAAAAATTATCTTCGCAAGATCTCTCATAAAATACTCGACTTTTCTGTCCGTCATTTTTTTCTTTCAAATTCTCGGATATTACTAATTCGGTCATTTTGAATCGATTGGCGTTCGCAGAATTGGTCTATCTCTAACCGTTCTCGAGTTGGTCAGCTCTGAGTCAGTTTTCAAACGGTTTTTTTGGCGCCAAAAATATTTCTGATCAGTTTTTTGCATTTTCGTTCAAAGATTCGGAATAGCACGTCAATATACGTATGAGGACAAAAATTTGAAATTCGAAAAATTAAAAATGAAAAAGTTCGAAAAATTAAGTATCTCTCGCAAGATCTCTCATGAAATACTCGACTTCTCTGTCCGTCGATTTTTTTCTTTCAGATTCTCGGATAATACTAATTCGGTCATTTTGAATCGATTGGCGTTCGCAGAATTGGTCTATCTCTAACCGTTCTCGAGTTGGTCAGCTCTGAATCAGTTTTCAAACGGTTTTTTTGGCGCCAAAAATATTCCTGATCAGTTTTCTGCAGTTTCGTTCAAAGATTCGGAACCAGCACGTCAAAATACATATGAGGACAAAAATTTGAAATTCAAAAAATGTAAAATGAAAAAGTTCAAAAAATTATCTCTCGCAAGATCTCTCATGAAATACTCGACTTTTCTGTCCGTCGATTTTTTTCGTTCATATCATCAGTAAATACTAAGTCAGCCATTATAAATCGATTGGCGTTCGCAGAATTGGTCTATCTCTTACCGTTCCCGAGTTTGTCAGCTCTGAATCAGTTTTCAAACGGTTTTTTTGGCGCCAAAAATATTCCTGATCAGTTTTCTGCATTTTCGTTCAAAGATTCGGAATCAGCCCGTCAATATACGTATGAGGACAAAAATTTGAAATTCGAAAAATGAAAAAGTTCAGAAATTTATCTTCGCAAGATCTCTCATGAAATACTCGACTTTTCTGTCCGTCGATTTTTTTCGTTCAAATTCTCGGATATTACTAATTCGGTCATTTTGAATCGATTGGCGTTCGCAGAATTGGTCTATCTCTAACCGTTCTCGAGTTGGTCAGCTCTGAATCAGTTTTCAAACGGTTTTTTTGGCGCCAAAAATATTTCTGATCAGTTTTCTGCATTTTCGTTCAAAGATTCGAAATCAGCACGTGAAAATACATATAAGGACAAAAATTTAAAATTCAAAAAATGAAAAATGAAAAAGTTCTAAAAATTATCTCTCGCAAGATCTCTCATGATATACTCGACTTTTCTGTCCGTCGATTTTTTTCGTTCAAATTCTCAGTAAATACTAAGTCAGCCATTCTGAATCGATTGGCGATCGCAGAATTGGTCTATCTCTAACCGTTCTCGAGTTGGTCAGCTCTGAATCAGTTTTCAAACGGTTTAATGGCGCCAAAAATATTACTGATAAGTTTTCTGCATTTTTGTTCAAAGATTCGGAATCAGCACGTCAAAATACATATGATGACAAAAATTTGAAATTCAAAAAATGAAAAATGAAAAAGTTCGAAAAATTATCTTCGCAAGATCTCTCATGAAATACTCGACTTTTCTGTCCGTCGATTTTTTTCGTTCAAATTCTCGGATATTACTAATTCGGTCATTTTGAATCGATTGGCGTTCGCAGAATTGGTCTATCTCTAACCGTTCTCGAGTTGGTCACCTCTGAATCAGTTTTCAAACGGTTTTTTTGGCGCCAAAAATATTTCTGATCAGTTTTCTGCATTTTCGTTCAAAGATTCGAAATCAGCACGTCAAAATACATATGAGGACAACAATTTGAAATTCAAAAAATGAAAAATGAAAAAGTTCAAAAAATTATCTTCGCAAGATCTCTCATGAAATACTCGACTTTTCTGTCCGTCGATTTTTTTCGTTCAAATTCTCGGATATTACTAATTCGGTCATTTTGAATCGATTGGCGTTCGCAGAATTGGTCTATCTCTAACCGTTCTCGAGTTGGTCACCTCTGAATCAGTTTTCAAACGGTTTTTTTGGCGCCAAAAATATTTCTGATCAGTTTTCTGCATTTTCGTTCAAAGATTCGAAATCAGCACGTCAAAATACATATGAGGACAACAATTTGAAATTCAAAAAATGAAAAATGAAAAAGTTCAAAAAATTATCTTCGCAAGATCTCTCATGAAATACTCGACTTTTCTGTCCGTCGATTTTTTTCGTTCAAATTCTCGGACATTACTAATTCGGTCATTTTGAATCGATTGGCGTTCGCAGAATTGGTCTATCTCTAACCGTTCTCGAGTTGGTCACCTCTGAATCAGTTTTCAAACGGTTTTTTTGGCGCCAAAAATATTTCTGATCAGTTTTCTGCATTTTCGTTCAAAGATTCGAAATCAGCACGTCAAAATACATATGAGGACAACAATTTGAAATTCAAAAAATGAAAAATGAAAAAGTTCAAAAAATTATCTTCGCAAGATCTCTCATGAAATACTCGACTTTTCTGTCCGTCGATTTTTTTCGTTCAAATTCTCGGATATTACTAATTCGGTCATTTTGAATCGATTGGCGTTCGCAGAATTGGTCTATCTCTAACCGTTCTCGAGTTAGTCACCTCTGAATCAGTTTTCAAACGGTTTTTTTGGCGCCAAAAATATTTCTGATCAGTTTTTTGCATTTTTGTTCAAAGATTCGGAATCAGCACGTCAATATACGTATGAAGACAAAAATTTTAAATTCGAAAAATTAAAAATGAAAAAGTTCGAAAAATTATCTCTCGCAAGATCTCTCATGAAATACTCGACTTTTCTGTCCGTCGATTTTTTTCTTTCAAATTCTCGGATATTACTAATTCGGTCATTTTGAATCGATTGGCGTTCGCAGAATTGGTCTATCTCTAACCGTTCTCGAGTTGGTCAGCTCTGAATCAGTTTTCAAACGGTTTTTTTGGCGCCAAAAATATTTCTGATCAGTTTTTTGCATTTTCGTTTAAAGATTCGGAATCAGCACGTCAATATACGTATGAGGACAAAAATTTGAAATTCGAAAAATGAAAAATGAAAAAGTTCAAAAATTTATGTCTCGCAAGATGTATCATGATATACTCGACTTTTTTATCCGTCGATTTTTTTCATTCAAATTCTTGGATATTACTAATTCGGTCATTTTGAATCGATTGGCGTTCGCAGAATTGGTCTATCTCTAACCGTTCTCGAGTTGGTCAGCTCTGAATCAGTTTTCAAACGGTTTTTTTGGCGCTAAAAATATTTCTGATCATTTTTCTGCATGTTCGTTCAAAGATTCGGAATCAGCACGTCAAAATACATATGAGGACAAAAATTTGAAATTCATAAAATGAAAAATGAAAAAGTTCAAAAAATTATCTCTCGCAAGATCTCTCATGAAATACTCGACTTTTCTGTCCGTCGATTTTTTTCGTTCAAATTCTCGGATATTACTAATTCGGTCATTTTGAATCGATTGGCGTTCGCAGAATTGGTCTATCTCTAACCGTTCTCGAGTTGGTCAGCTCTGAATCAGTTTTCAAACGGTTTTTTTTTCGCCAAAAATATTTCTGATCAATATTCTGCATTTTCGTTCAAAGATTCGGAATCAGCACGTCAATATACGTATGAGGGCAAAAATTTGAAATTCGAAAAATGAAAAATGAAAAAGTTCAAAAATTTATCTCTCGCAAGATGTCTCATGATATACTCGACTTTTTTATCCGTCGATTTTTTTCATTCAAATTCTCGGATATTACTAATTCGATCATTTTGAATCGATTGGCGTTCGCAGAATTGGTCTATCTCTAACCGTTCTCGAGTTGGTCAGCTCTGAATCAGTTTTCAAACGGTTTTTTTTTCGCCAAAAATATTTCTGATCAATATTCTGCATTTTCGTTCAAAAATTCGGAATCAGCACGTCAATATACGTATGAGGGCAAAAATTTGAAATTCGAAAAATGAAAAATGAAAAAGTTCAAAAAATTATCTCTCGCAAGATCTCTCATGAAATACTCGACTTTTCTGTCCTTCGATGTTTTTCGTTCAAATTCTTGGATATTACTAATTCGGTCATTTTGAATCGATTGGCGTTCGCAGAATTGGTCTATCTCTAACCGTTCTCGAGTTGGTCAGCTCTGAATCAGTTTTCAAACGGTTTTTTTGGCGCCAAAAATATTTCTGATCAGTTTTCTGCATTTTCGTTCAAAGATTCGGAATCAGCACGTCAAAATACATATGAGGACAAAAATTTGAAATTCATAAAATGAAAAATGAAAAAGTTCAAAAAATTATCTCTCGCAAGATCTCTCATGAAATACTCGACTTTTCTGTCCGTCGATGTTTTTCGTTCAAATTCTTGGATATTACTAATTCGGTCATTTTGAATCGATTGGCGTTCGCAGAATTGGTCTATCTCTAACCGTTCTCGAGTTGGTCAGCTCTGAATCAGTTTTCAAACGGTTTTTTGGCGCTAAAAATATTTCTGATCAGTTTTCTGCATTTTCATTCAAAGATTCGGAATCAGCACGTCAAAATACATATGAAGACAAAAATTTGAAATTCAAAAAATGAAAAATGAAAAAGTTCGAAAAATTATCTCTCGCAAGATCTCTCATGAAATACTCGACTTTTCTGTCCGTCGATTTTTTTCGTTCAGATTCTCGGATACGACTAATTCGGTCATTTTGAATCGATTGGCGTTCGCAGAATTGGTCTATCTCTAACCGTTCTCGAGTTGGTCAGCTCTGAATCAGTTTTCAAACGGTTTTTTTGGCGCTAAAAATATTTCTGATCAGTTTTCTGCATTTTCGTTCAAAGATTCGAAATCAGCACGTCAAAATACATATGAGGACAAAAATTTGAAATTCAAAAAATGAAAAATGAAAAAGTTCAAAAAATTATCTCTCGCAAGATCTCTCATGAAATACTCGACTTTTCTGTCCGTCGATGTTTTTCGTTCAAATTCTTGGATATTACTAATTCGGTCATTTTGAATCGATTGGCGTTCGCAGAATTGGTCTATCTCTAACCGTTCTCGAGTTGGTCAGCTCTGAATCAGTTTTCAAACGGTTTTTTTGGCGCTAAAAATATTTCTGATCAGTTTTCTGCATTTTCGTTCAAAGATTCGAAATCAGCACGTCAAAATACATATGAGGACAAAAATTTGAAATTCGAAAAATGAAAAATGAAAAAGTTCAAAAATTTATCTCTCGCAAGATGTCTCATGATATACTCGACTTTTTTATCCGTCGATTTTTTTCATTCAAATTCTCGGATATTACTAATTCGGTCATTTTGAATCGATTGGCGTTCGCAGAATTGGTGTATCTCTAACCGTTCTCGAGTTGGTCAGCTCTGAATCAGTTTTCAAACGGTTTTTTGGCGCTAAAAATATTTCTGATCAGTTTTCTGCATTTTCATTCAAAGATTCGGAATCAGCACGTCAAAATACATATGAAGACAAAAATTTGAAATTCAAAAAATGAAAAATGAAAAAGTTCGAAAAATTATCTCTCGCAAGATCTCTCATGAAATACTCGACTTTTCTGTCCGTCAATTTTTTTTCGTTCAAATTCTTGGATATTACTAATTCGGTCATTTTGAATCGATTGGCGTTCGCAGAATTGGTCTATCTCTAACCGTTCTCGAGTTGGTCAGCTCTGAATCAGTTTTCAAACGGTTTTTTTTTCGCCAAAAATATTTCTGATCAATATTCTGCATTTTCGTTCAAAGATTCGGAATCAGCACGTCAATATACGTATGAGGGCAAAAATTTGAAATTCGAAAAATGAAAAATGAAAAAGTTCAAAAATTTATCTCTCGCAAGATGTCTCATGATATACTCGACTTTTTTATCCGTCGATTTTTTTCATTCAAATTCTCGGATATTACTAATTCGATCATTTTGAATCGATTGGCGTTCGCAGAATTGGTCTATCTCTAACCGTTCTCGAGTTGGTCAGCTCTGAATCAGTTTTCAAACGGTTTTTTTTTCGCCAAAAATATTTCTGATCAATATTCTGCATTTTCGTTCAAAAATTCGGAATCAGCACGTCAATATACGTATGAGGGCAAAAATTTGAAATTCGAAAAATGAAAAATGAAAAAGTTCAAAAAATTATCTCTCGCAAGATCTCTCATGAAATACTCGACTTTTCTGTCCTTCGATGTTTTTCGTTCAAATTCTTGGATATTACTAATTCGGTCATTTTGAATCGATTGGCGTTCGCAGAATTGGTCTATCTCTAACCGTTCTCGAGTTGGTCAGCTCTGAATCAATTTTCAAACCGTTTTTTTTGCGTTAAAAATATTTCTGATCAGTTTTCTGCATTTTCGTTCAAAGATTCGAAATCAGCACGTCAAAATACATATGAGGACAAAAATTGAAATTCAAAAAATGAAAAATGAAAAAGTTCGAAAAATTATCTCTCGCAAGATCTCTCATGAAATACTCGACTTTTCTGTCCGTCGATTTTTTTCGTTCAGATTCTCGGATATGACTAATTCGGTCATTTTGAATCGATTGGCGTTCGCAGAATTGGTCTATCTCTAACCGTTCTCGAGTTGGTCAGCTCTGAATCAGTTTTCAAACGGTTTTTTTGGCGCCAAAAATATTTCTGATCAGTTTTCTGCATTTTCGTTCAAAGATTCGGAATCAGCACGTCAAAATACATATGAGGACAAAAATTTGAAATTCAAAAAATGAAAAATGAAAAAGTTCAAAAAATTATCTCTCGCAAGATCTCTCATGAAATACTCGACTTTTCTGTCCGTCGATGTTTTTCGTTCAAATTCTTGGATATTACTAATTCGGTCATTTTGAATCGATTGGCGTTCGCAGAATTGGTCTATCTCTAACCGTTCTCGAGTTGGTCAGCTCTGAATCAGTTTTCAAACGGTTTTTTTTTCGCCAAAAATATTTCTGATCAATATTCTGCATTTTCGTTCAAAGATTCGGAATCAGCACGTCAATATACGTATGAGGGCAAAAATTTGAAATTCGAAAAATGAAAAATGAAAAAGTTCAAAAATTTATCTCTCGCAAGATGTCTCATGATATACTCGACTTTTTTATCCGTCGATTTTTTTCATTCAAATTCTCGGATATTACTAATTCGATCATTTTGAATCGATTGGCGTTCGCAGAATTGGTCTATCTCTAACCGTTCTCGAGTTGGTTAGCTCTGAATCAGTTTTCAAACGGCTTTTTTTCGCCAAAAATATTTCTGATCAATATTCTGCATTTTCGTTCAAAAATTCGGAATCAGCACGTCAATATACGTATGAGGGCAAAAATTTGAAATTCGAAAAATGAAAAATGAAAAAGTTCAAAAAATTATCTCTCGCAAGATCTCTCATGAAATACTCGACTTTTCTGTCCGTCGATGTTTTTCGTTCAAATTCTTGGATATTACTAATTCGGTCATTTTGAATCGATTGGCGTTCGCAGAATTGGTCTATCTCTAACCGTTCTCGAGTTGGTCAGCTCTGAATCAGTTTTCAAACCGTTTTTTTTGCGTTAAAAATATTTCTGATCAGTTTTCTGCATTTTCGTTCAAAGATTCGAAATCAGCACGTCAAAATACATATGAGGACAAAAATTTGAAATTCAAAAAATGAAAAATGAAAAAGTTCGAAAAATTATCTCTCGCAAGATCTCTCATGAAATACTCGACTTTTCTGTCCGTCGATTTTTTTCGTTCAGATTCTCGGATATGACTAATTCGGTCATTTTGAATCGATTGGCGTTCGCAGAATTGGTCTATCTCTAACCGTTCTCGAGTTGGTCAGCTCTGAATCAGTTTTCAAACGGTTTTTTTGGCGCCAAAAATATTTCTGATCAGTTTTCTGCATTTTCGTTCAAAGATTCGGAATCAGCACGTCAAAATACATATGAGGACAAAAATTTGAAATTCAAAAAATGAAAAATGAAAAAGTTCAAAAAATTATCTCTCGCAAGATCTCTCATGAAATACTCGACTTTTCTGTCCGTCGATGTTTTTCGTTCAAATTCTTGGATATTACTAATTCGGTCATTTTGAATCGATTGGCGTTCGCAGAATTGGTCTATCTCTAACCGTTCTCGAGTTGGTCAGCTCTGAATCAGTATTCAAACGGTTTTTTTTTCGCCAAAAATATTTCTGATCAATATTCTGCATTTTCGTTCAAAGATTCGGAATCAGCACGTCAATATACGTATGAGGGCAAAAATTTGAAATTCGAAAAATGAAAAATGAAAAAGTTCAAAAATTTATCTCTCGCAAGATGTCTCATGATATACTCGACTTTTTTATCCGTCGATTTTTTTCATTCAAATTCTCGGATATTACTAATTCGATCAATTTGAATCGATTGGCGTTCGCAGAATTGGTCTATCTCTAACCGTTCTCGAGTTGGTCAGCTCTGAATCAGTTTTCAAACGGCTTTTTTTCGCCAAAAATATTTCTGATCAATATTCTGCATTTTCGTTCAAAAATTCGGAATCAGCACGTCAATATACGTATGAGGGCAAAAATTTGAAATTCGAAAAATGAAAAATGAAAAAGTTCAAAAAATTATCTCTCGCAAGATCTCTCATGAAATACTCGACTTTTCTGTCCGTCGATGTTTTTCGTTCAAATTCTTGGATATTACTAATTCGGTCATTTTGAATCGATTGGCGTTCGCAGAATTGGTCTATCTCTAACCGTTCTCGAGTTGGTCAGCTCTGAATCAGTTTTCAAACGGTTTTTTTGGCGCCAAAAATATTTCTGATCAGTTTTCTGCATTTTCGTTCAAAGATTCGGAATCAGCACGTCAAAATACGTATGAGGACATAAATTTGAAATTCGAAAATGAAAAATGAAAAAGTTCAAAAAATTATCTCTCGCAAGATCGCTCATGAAATACTCGACTTTTCTGTCCGTCGATTTTTTTCGTTCAAATTATCAGTAAATACTAAGTCAGCCATTCTAAATCGATTGGCGTTCGCAGAATTGGTCTATCTCTTACCGTTCTCGAGTTGGTCAGCTCTGAATCAGTTTTCAAACCGTTTTTTTTGCGTTAAAAATATTTCTGATCAGTTTTCTGCATTTTCGTTCAAAGATTCGAAATCAGCACGTCAAAATACATATGAGGACAAAAATTTGAAATTCAAAAAATGAAAAATGAAAAAGTTCGAAAAATTATATCTCGCAAGATCTATCATGAAATACTAGACTTTTCTGTCCGTCGATTTTTTTCGTTCAAATTCCCGGATATTACTAATTTGGTCATTTTGAATCGATTGGCGTTCGCAGAATTGGTCTATCTCTAACCGTTCTCGAGTTGGTCAGCTCTGAATCAGTTTTCAAACTGTTTTTTTGGCGCCAAAAATATTTCTGATCAGTTTTCTGCATTTTCGTTCAAAGATTCGGAATCAGCACGTCAAAATACATATGAGGACATGAATTTGAAATTCGAAAAATGAAAAATGAAAAAGTTCAAAAAATTATCACTCTCAAAATCTCTCATGATATACTCGACTTTTTTGTCCGTCAATTTTTTTCGTTCAAATTATCGGATATTATTAATTCGGTCATTTTGAATCGATTGGCGTTCGCAGAATTGGTCTATCTCTAACCGTTCTCGAGTTGGTCAGCTCTGAATCAGTTTTCAAACCGTTTTTTTGGCGCCAAAAATATTTCTGATCAGTTTTCTGCATTTTCGTTCATAGATTCGAAATCAGCACGTCAAAATACATATGAGGACAAAAATTTGAAATTCAAAAAATGAAAAATGAAAAAGTTCAAAAAATTATCTCTCGCAAGATCTCTCATGAAATACTCGACTTTTCTGTCCGTCGATTTTTTTCGTTCAAATTCTTGGATATTACTAATTCGGTCATATTGAATCGATTGGCGTTCGCAGAATTGGTCTATCTCTAACCGTTCTCGAGTTAGTCACCTCTGAATCAGTTTTCAAACGTTTTTTTTGGCGCCAAAAATATTTCTGATCAGTTTTCTGCATTTTCGTTCAAAGATTCGGAATCAGCACGTCAAAATACGTATGAGGACAAAAATTTGAAATTCAAAAAATGAAAAATGAAAAAGTTCAAAAATTTATGTCTCGCAAGATGTCTCCTGATATACTCGACTTTTTTATCCGTCAATTTTTTTCATTCAAATTCGCGGATATTACTAATTCGGTCATTTTGAATCGATTGGCGTTCGCAGAATTGGTCTATCTCTAATCTTTCTCGAGTTGGTCAGCTCTGAATCAGTTTTCAAACGGTTTTTTTGCCGCCAAAAATATTCCTGATCAGTTTTCTGCATTTTCGTTCAAAGATTCGGAATCAGCACGTCAAAATACATATGAGGACAAAAATTTGAAATTCGAAAAATGAAAAATGAAAAAGTTCAAAAAATTATCTCTCGCAAGATCTCTCATGATATACTCGACTTTTCTGTCCGTCGATTTTTTTCATTCAAATTCTCGGATATTACTAATTCGGTCATTTTGAATCGATTGGCGTTCGCAGAATTGGTCTATCTCTACCGTTCTCGAGTTGGTCAGCTCTGAATCAGTTTTCAAACGGTTTTTTTGGCACCAGAAATATTTTTGATCAGTTTTCTGCATTTTCGTTCAAAGATTCGGAATCAGCACGTCAAAATACATATGAGGACAAAAATTTGAAATTCAAAAAATGAAAAATGAAAAAGTTCAAAAAATTATCTCTCGCAAGATCTCTCATGAAATACTCGACTTTTCTGTCCGTCGATGTTTTTCGTTCAAATTCTTGGATATTACTAATTCGGTCATTTTGAATCGATTGGCGTTCGCAGAATTGGTCTATCTCTAACCGTTCTCGAGTTGGTCAGCTCTGAATCAGTTTTCAAACGGTTTTTTTTTCGCCAAAAATATTTCTGATCAATATTCTGCATTTTCGTTCAAAGATTCGGAATCAGCACGTCAATATACGTATGAGGGCAAAAATTTGAAATTCGAAAAATGAAAAATGAAAAAGTTCAAAAATTTATCTCTCGCAAGATGTCTCATGATATACTCGACTTTTTTATCCGTCGATTTTTTTCATTCAAATTCTCGGATATTACTAATTCGATCATTTTGAATCGATTGGCGTTCGCAGAATTGGTCTATCTCTAACCGTTCTCGAGTTGGTTAGCTCTGAATCAGTTTTCAAACGGCTTTTTTTCGCCAAAAATATTTCTGATCAATATTCTGCATTTTCGTTCAAAAATTCGGAATCAGCACGTCAATATACGTATGAGGGCAAAAATTTGAAATTCGAAAAATGAAAAATGAAAAAGTTCAAAAAATTATCTCTCGCAAGATCTCTCATGAAATACTCGACTTTTCTGTCCGTCGATGTTTTTCGTTCAAATTCTTGGATATTACTAATTCGGTCATTTTGAATCGATTGGCGTTCGCAGAATTGGTCTATCTCTAACCGTTCTCGAGTTGGTCAGCTCTGAATCAGTTTTCAAACCGTTTTTTTTGCGTTAAAAATATTTCTGATCAGTTTTCTGCATTTTCGTTCAAAGATTCGAAATCAGCACGTCAAAATACATATGAGGACAAAAATTTGAAATTCAAAAAATGAAAAATGAAAAAGTTCGAAAAATTATCTCTCGCAAGATCTCTCATGAAATACTCGACTTTTCTGTCCGTCGATTTTTTTCGTTCAGATTCTCGGATATGACTAATTCGGTCATTTTGAATCGATTGGCGTTCGCAGAATTGGTCTATCTCTAACCGTTCTCGAGTTGGTCAGCTCTGAATCAGTTTTCAAACGGTTTTTTTGGCGCCAAAAATATTTCTGATCAGTTTTCTGCATTTTCGTTCAAAGATTCGGAATCAGCACGTCAAAATACATATGAGGACAAAAATTTGAAATTCAAAAAATGAAAAATGAAAAAGTTCAAAAAATTATCTCTCGCAAGATCTCTCATGAAATACTCGACTTTTCTGTCCGTCGATGTTTTTCGTTCAAATTCTTGGATATTACTAATTCGGTCATTTTGAATCGATTGGCGTTCGCAGAATTGGTCTATCTCTAACCGTTCTCGAGTTGGTCAGCTCTGAATCAGTATTCAAACGGTTTTTTTTTCGCCAAAAATATTTCTGATCAATATTCTGCATTTTCGTTCAAAGATTCGGAATCAGCACGTCAATATACGTATGAGGGCAAAAATTTGAAATTCGAAAAATGAAAAATGAAAAAGTTCAAAAATTTATCTCTCGCAAGATGTCTCATGATATACTCGACTTTTTTATCCGTCGATTTTTTTCATTCAAATTCTCGGATATTACTAATTCGATCATTTTGAATCGATTGGCGTTCGCAGAATTGGTCTATCTCTAACCGTTCTCGAGTTGGTCAGCTCTGAATCAGTTTTCAAACGGCTTTTTTTCGCCAAAAATATTTCTGATCAATATTCTGCATTTTCGTTCAAAAATTCGGAATCAGCACGTCAATATACGTATGAGGGCAAAAATTTGAAATTCGAAAAATGAAAAATGAAAAAGTTCAAAAAATTATCTCTCGCAAGATCTCTCATGAAATACTCGACTTTTCTGTCCGTCGATGTTTTTCGTTCAAATTCTTGGATATTACTAATTCGGTCATTTTGAATCGATTGGCGTTCGCAGAATTGGTCTATCTCTAACCGTTCTCGAGTTGGTCAGCTCTGAATCAGTTTTCAAACGGTTTTTTTGGCGCCAAAAATATTTCTGATCAGTTTTCTGCATTTTCGTTCAAAGATTCGGAATCAGCACGTCAAAATACGTATGAGGACATAAATTTGAAATTCGAAAATGAAAAATGAAAAAGTTCAAAAAATTATCTCTCGCAAGATCGCTCATGAAATACTCGACTTTTCTGTCCGTCGATTTTTTTCGTTCAAATTATCAGTAAATACTAAGTCAGCCATTCTAAATCGATTGGCGTTCGCAGAATTGGTCTATCTCTTACCGTTCTCGAGTTGGTCAGCTCTGAATCAGTTTTCAAACCGTTTTTTTTGCGTTAAAAATATTTCTGATCAGTTTTCTGCATTTTCGTTCAAAGATTCGAAATCAGCACGTCAAAATACATATGAGGACAAAAATTTGAAATTCAAAAAATGAAAAATGAAAAAGTTCGAAAAATTATATCTCGCAAGATCTATCATGAAATACTAGACTTTTCTGTCCGTCGATTTTTTTCGTTCAAATTCCCGGATATTACTAATTTGGTCATTTTGAATCGATTGGCGTTCGCAGAATTGGTCTATCTCTAACCGTTCTCGAGTTGGTCAGCTCTGAATCAGTTTTCAAACTGTTTTTTTGGCGCCAAAAATATTTCTGATCAGTTTTCTGCATTTTCGTTCAAAGATTCGGAATCAGCACGTCAAAATACATATGAGGACATGAATTTGAAATTCGAAAAATGAAAAATGAAAAAGTTCAAAAAATTATCACTCTCAAAATCTCTCATGATATACTCGACTTTTTTGTCCGTCAATTTTTTTCGTTCAAATTATCGGATATTATTAATTCGGTCATTTTGAATCGATTGGCGTTCGCAGAATTGGTCTATCTCTAACCGTTCTCGAGTTGGTCAGCTCTGAATCAGTTTTCAAACCGTTTTTTTGGCGCCAAAAATATTTCTGATCAGTTTTCTGCA
Source organism: Chrysolina haemoptera (assembly GCA_958298965.1). Classification (NCBI taxonomy): domain Eukaryota; kingdom Metazoa; phylum Arthropoda; class Insecta; order Coleoptera; family Chrysomelidae; genus Chrysolina; species Chrysolina haemoptera. Next base: position 83,123 of record OY282602.1, on the reverse strand, counting down.
TTTTCGTTCATAGATTCGAAATCAGCACGTCAAAATACATATGAGGACAAAAATTTGAAATTCAAAAAATGAAAAATGAAAAAGTTCAAAAAATTATCTCTCGCAAGATCTCTCATGAAATACTCGACTTTTCTGTCCGTCGATTTTTTTCGTTCAAATTCTTGGATATTACTAATTCGGTCATATTGAATCGATTGGCGTTCGCAGAATTGGTCTATCTCTAACCGTTCTCGAGTTAGTCACCTCTGAATCAGTTTTCAAACGTTTTTTTTGGCGCCAAAAATATTTCTGATCAGTTTTCTGCATTTTCGTTCAAAGATTCGGAATCAGCACGTCAAAATACGTATGAGGACAAAAATTTGAAATTCGAAAAATGAAAAATGAAAAAGTTCAAAAATTTATGTCTCGCAAGATGTCTCCTGATATACTCGACTTTTTTATCCGTCAATTTTTTTCATTCAAATTCGCGGATATTACTAATTCGGTCATTTTGAATCGATTGGCGTTCGCAGAATTGGTCTATCTCTAATCTTTCTCGAGTTGGTCAGCTCTGAATCAGTTTTCAAACGGTTTTTTTGCCGCCAAAAATATTCCTGATCAGTTTTCTGCATTTTCGTTCAAAGATTCGGAATCAGCACGTCAAAATACATATGAGGACAAAAATTTGAAATTCGAAAAATGAAAAATGAAAAAGTTCAAAAAATTATCTCTCGCAAGATCTCTCATGATATACTCGACTTTTCTGTCCGTCGATTTTTTTCATTCAAATTCTCGGATATTACTAATTCGGTCATTTTGAATCGATTGGCGTTCGCAGAATTGGTCTATCTCTACCGTTCTCGAGTTGGTCAGCTCTGAATCAGTTTTCAAACGGTTTTTTTGGCACCAGAAATATTTTTGATCAGTTTTCTGCATTTTCGTTCAAAGATTCGGAATCAGCACATCCAAATACGTATGAGGACAAAAATTTGAAATTCGAAAAATCAAAAATGAAGAAGTTAAAAAAATTATCTCTCACGAGATCTCTCATGATATACTCGACATTTTTGTCCGTCGATTTATTTCGTTCAAATTCTCAGTAAATACTAAGTCAGCCATTCTAAATCGAATGGCGTTCGCAGAATTGGTCTATCTCTAACCGTTCTCGAGTTATTCAGCCCTGAATCAGTTTTCAAACGGTTTTTTTGGCACCAAAAATATTTCTGATCAGTTTTCTGCATTTTCGTTCAAAGATTCGGAATCAGCACATCACAAAATACGTATGAGGGCAAAAATTTGAAATTCGAAAACTGAATGGAAAAGCTCAAAAAAGTATCTCTCACGGAATATCTCATTGTATACTCGACTTTTTTGTCCGTCCATTTTTTTCGTTCAAATTCTCAGTAAATACTAATTCAGCCGTTTTAAATTGATTGGCTTCCTCCAGTTGGTCAGCTCTGAATCGATTTTCAAAAAAATTTCCATCATGATATACTCGACTCTTTTGTCCGTCAATTTTTTTCTTTCAGACTCTGAGTAAATATTAGTTTGCCCATTCTGAATCGATTGGCGTTCGCAAAATTCGTGTCTTTCTAACCGTCCTTGAGTTGGTCAGCTCTGAATCAGTTTTCAAAAAATTGTCTATCATGATATACTATAAACCGATTCAAAGCTGACCAACTCGAGAACGGTTAGAGATAGACGAATTCTACGAACGCCAATCGATTCAAAATGGCAGAATTAGTATATACTGAGAATTTGACCAAAAAAACTGGACGGACAAAAAAGTCGAGTATATCATGATGGATAATTTTTTGGAAACTGATTCAGAGCTGACCAACTCGAGAACGGTTAGAGATAGACGAATTCTGCGAACGCCAATCGATTCAGAATAGCCATAAGTGTATATTCTGAGAGTTTGAACGGAAAAAATTGACGGGCAAAAAAGTCGAGTTCATCATGATGGATAATTTTTTGAGAACTGATTCAGAGCTGACCAACTCGAGGACGGTTCGAGATAGACGAATTCTGCGAACGTCAATCGATTCAGAATGGGCAAATTAGTATATACTGACTTTTTTGTCCGTCGATTTTTTTCGTTCAAATTCTCAGTATATACTAATTTGCCCATTCTGAATCGATTGGCGTTCGCAGAATTCATCTATCTCTCACCGTCCTCAAGTTGGTCAGCTCTGAATCAGTTTTCAAAAAATTATCTATCACGATATACTCGACTTTTTACGAGATATACTGAGAATTTGAAAGAAAAAAATCGCTGGACAAAAAAGTTGAGTATATCATGATAGATGAATTTTTGAAAACTGATTCAGAGCTGACTAACTCGAGGTCCAAGGCACTTTAGATGCAAACACAAAAGTTATTTTGGAAAATTAGGTGTACCATTTTTATGTATCAAAACCATGTGATCAAAATAATTCCAGAAATTAAAAGAATAAAAAATATACCTACAAGTGTTCTGTCCAACACCCCTGCCAAGCTTGAATATTATGTCTTTGGAATTCTGGAAACCCAGTACCCAGTATGTCTGGATACATTCGTAGTGTAAATAGTGGTCAGTTGCAGGATTTGACCATTAATAAAACTGAAAAACTCATACTCACATATACGGAAAATGGTTCGCTGTGCGCCCCACAACCTTGAAACACGACGCGGTCGGTATCATATCAATGAAGAAAGGAAGGAAGAAGAAGAAAAGTCATACGGCACCGAGGGTGTCTGGGAGAGAGTTTCCAGTGACCCACTTGTCTGCGGCGAGATGTGTGCCATCCTCATCATAAGCGGCTCTTTTGCCAGTCGGTAGCCGATTGTCGATTGTCGCACTCTCGATAGTGCTTGGCCTGCTGCTGCGATCGTCGCTTGTTCTTCTATCGCGTTTTTGATACGGATCGTCTTCTGTTTTTCTGTTGGTTCGCCGGCGCGCAGTGAGTTTTTGGGAAATTTTTGGTGGAGTGTTGGTGCTGTGAGGATTCGGACTATGTGCGCTTGAAGGTAGGCATTTGCTTGATCCATCAATGATCATTATTTTATTTCACGCTTCACTTGTTTGTTTGTTTGTATGTTTGTTTGTTTGTAACTGACTCCCTAGGTCTTGATTTTCACCCATTTTCAGACTTCCGAATGATTTGAAATTTGGCAGGTGTTCATAGTTCCGGTGACAATGCAGTATGACTTTTTTTTATAAGAAAACAAAATGGCGGCTCCAAGATGGCGGACGAGATTTGTAATAATTGTCCGATTCCATTCAAAATTTTTATACCTTTAAGGGTTTTCGGAGTCAGAGTATGATTATTTTTATCAAAATTGATGAATTCAAAATGGCGGCTCCAAGATGGTGGACGAGATTTTTGATTATGGTCAGATTTGATTCAAAATTGGTATGTGAGTTTTTTTTAGGTCGTATATTTCGAAATTTTTGTCAAAATTCATAAACTAAAGATGGCGGCTCCAAGATGTCATTATGGTCTAATTCGATTCAAACTTAGTGTGTGAGGGTTTTCGGGGTCAGAGATTATGAATTTTTCGTAAAAATTTATGAATTAAAGATGACGGCCCAAGATGATGGACGAGTATTGTGAATATGGTCAGATTCGATTCAAAATTGGTATGGTTTTCGGGGTCGGAGATTTCGATTTTTTAGTAAAAAAAAAATAATAGTTTAAAAAAACTAAAGAACACGCCTTTCTTCCCATGGACTAAAAAGTAAAAAATAATTGACACATTAATTACTCAAATGAAAAAAAAGCGTGGGGTGTTTATAAAGTTCTCTTGAGCTCTTGAACGCTCTGCATTGTTAAATTAAACTAAAAAATATGAGAATATAGAAAGCACCCACGCTTTTTTTACATTTGAGAAATTATATTGTCAATTATTTTTTACTTTTTATTCCATAGGAAGTAAAGCTTGTTCTTCAGTTTTCTTAAACCATTATTTTTTTTGAAGGAGTTTTGCAAACAAATTCAAAGCCAAAAATGTGTAAGGACAAATGACAAAAAAGTGGTTCATGCCTAAATTGAAACCACTATTTTTGGCCAACTCATATTCCAGTACCAGTTCTTCTCCAAGTACATTACAGAATCCAATCCAAAAAGTCAATATCTCGATAATTATTATTGTCTTATTTCACAGTTTACCATGTAACAATGTTCTCCTCAAAATATATTTAATTAGCATTAATCTAGTAGAGTCAATCTGAATGAGTATCAACATTCACAAACTGCAATTTATCAAAAATAAAACGAAGAATGAATTTTAAAAAATGAACCCATACCTACAAATTCGTTGAAAACATGATATGTTGATTTTTGTTCGAAAATATAAATAGAATATTCATAAAATCTGTTGTGGAATCATCTGCGTGGCTTTAGCAAGGGAAGAAATTGTTTTCTGTTAGATATTACAAATAAATCACATTTTTCAATTTTCATGGAGAATATTCCCCTTTTCAACATCATATGTTGATTTTGATCTAATTAATAAATCATCACCGACTCATATCTTTTATTGTAAAGAAAATAAAATCGATATTCGCGTGCATCCTCTCGAAAAATTGTGATATGTGATGGAAAATACTTGCGGAACTTGCCATTTTTAATGATCATAGGTATGTATAAGTAATACAACAGACTAAGTGTGGGCTCACTTGAAAACAAAGACCTATGCAGCTGAATCCTAGTCTAAAGTTGCTTTGTGACAAAGAATCACAAACAAACAAAACAAAATCATTCGGAGATCAGATATTTTTCATTATTCTTAGGGTTTTTTCTTTTTTTTATTTCGGATATTTTTCCAAAATTCAACTCTATTACTCTATCTAGCTAGCCTTCAGAGGGGCAGAAAGGTAATTTTTTTTAATGAATTATTCGACTAACCGATATTTTTCACCATTTTCACTACTCTCAAATGCTTCTTTAAATTTAGTTTTCTATTTTATCATCTATGTATATGATGCAGGGTAGTGCCTCTTTTGCAAAATTCTCAATTTCGGTGATCAATTTGGAGAGTGCTATTTCATTATTAAATCCGTTTATTTCAAAGATTTTTATAATGAAGTCCGGAATATTTTACAAGATTTAAAGTAAATATTTGTCCCCCTGGTGAAGGCAAGAAAAGGTAACTCCAAAAAGAAATTTTTCTAATTCGTCTAAGTACTACAATTGGGTAAATTTTTAACGATTGTCATTTTAACATTTTATTTTCTTCAATACCAGCGAGAGAACAATTGAGTAATAGAAACTAAGGTACTATTGATATGTGAAGTTATGAGTGACCTATCAATTCACGTTGAAAGGGTAGTCATAAGGGAACAACAACAAACGTTGTCTGATCAGGTTTTCGGATCTCCGGATCTTTCGCTCATTTTCTTACTATAATTTTTCGAGTTTTACATAGTGGAACGAGAAATATCAGCGAGTGAAATGGAAATCTGATGGTGTTTGCGAAACAAGAAAATCTACTCAAACATTCATTACAAGAGTGTATTGTTCTATGGACGGTAATTATTTCATCCATTAAATCATTTTACTGTTTTGAGAACACGCATATTGACGAAATCACTTTATTTTCTCTACGCCCGTATGAAATCACTTCCTTGAATGAATAAATAAGTTCATTAGACTCGAGTAAACTATTTAATGAACAATTTATTTATTTCAAGGAAATATTTAATAGTATGATAAAAATAGAAAAAAGGAAAATATTCACATATAGTCCGAATAATTTGTGTTTGATATAATATTCACACTAACCGGAGTATATTTATTCACGAGATCGAACGGTTCATGCCACCCTCGAGTTGTACAGAAAAAAAAATACGCATAGAATCGTTAGGTGGTTGAAAAATATAACAGAAATCGAAAAGGATACTTTTATTTTATTCCGCCATGTTGGCCGTTGTATAAATAGTAGTGATATTGTGCGGTGAGGTAGTATAAGGTGGTATCATCGTTCAAAGATATATAGTCAGTCAGTGTCCATATGCAGACAGCATTAGATGAAATCGCGAGACTATTAGACTCTTACTGAAACTGAGTCCCGTAAGGTAATGCCTCGATTGACGGAATGCAGAATAACCTATAAGTGCCTTTTTTCCCACTTACCTGAACTTGCTTCATCTAATTCTATCATCGAAGTTTTTTTTTGTTGAGCACCATCAACCGAGTGGCGCCATATACTGATGGACCCCATCGTCCTCCAATCCTACTTCTATGAGCATTGACCGAGTATATACCTTTAGACAACGGTGATATGGTGAATTTCAACACTAGGCCTTGAAATATAGCTTATTGATTCCAAAAAGTCCAGAGTTCCAACTAATCGCATCAGTTTTCATGATATAGTTATTCTGTCGATAACCAATATTTCGCTTACGTATCGTGATACCAAACCAACTGATATTGGCCCAATACGTCTGTGTTACCTGGGAGCCCATCTGTTAGTGAAAAGAACTGCAAAACAAAATCACCCAGCTAATGAGATACCAATTTGGTACCGTGGCAGCCCCATAAATCAGCATTTTTATTTGTTTTCATTAGTGGTTTTGAAGCCAACAGTCATTTTCGAAAATAACGATTCGCTTCCAAATTGCAGACATCCCATATGCACTTCCAGTTTTTAATTTGATGTTTGGGAGAGGCCTCTCAAAAATCGTGATTATTAAAAACCCAATTTACTAGGTAGGTACCCATTCGGAGAATCCTTTTAGAACGTGTAATTCCATATAATTTTCTCCCAATTATCATCAAAAATTTCATTCTGTTTGAGCAGGCCTAAAACGCAGATCTCATTACGGGTGAGCAGTTGAAACTCGTATGTCAATTATTGTGTTCAGTTCAAGGCACGCACTCTTCAGAATGAGGAAGAATAATTTTTCGATAAACTGTTTTAATTGATTATTTGACTACAGGTTTGGTTAGCGATGGTAGTGAATTCTTAACGAAAACAATCAGATGGCAACATTCTTGCCTTGCACTTCTTTCAACAAAGAGTAAATGTAATAACGTGAATATGAAATATGTCAGAAGATTCCGAGGCAGATTATGTCTATCTATCGGAGAATTGACACAGAACTTTCACGGTCAAAGTGGGACACTCTTTTTCTCCTCCCACTCCTCTACGCTGTTTATACAAGTGATCTTGCTCTTCATATAAAGTCCTGCAAGTTGTTTTATGTCGATGATAGTAAACTGTACGAAAATGCCTTAGTTGAAGATCAATTCCTTCAAGAAGACCTCAACTCGATTAGTCAGTGAGGATTGGCTTCTACTTCTCAAGGTCGACAAATGCGTCGTACTTCATCAAGGAAAGAACCATCCATTCCACACATACACAATAAACTTGGTCCGAACATATTATATCCACATGCAAACGCGCCAACACACTGATCTACCTCATCCGCAAACCGTTTTCCCATCTATCATATTCAAGTTCCATAAAACTATAGAAAACCTTACGTCGGTCCGGTGTGGTGTCCTGTTCCGGTACGTGATAAAAACTTGTTGGAAAATGTTCAGCGTCGAAATACGCGCATGACTTTTAGTGAAATGCGTCCAACTTATTATTTATGAGTTCCAGAAGGATACTGGTAGAACTGAAGAACAGGGCTCAGTTCTAGGGCCATTATTATTTCTGCTGTTCATTAATGATATGCCATCTCAAAAAGTTCTAAATGTCTAGTCCTTTTCGCCGACGATACAACTATATATATACATAATTTTCGAAGCTGTGAGTAACGGTTTATTTCCATATAATTATTTCAGTATTTTATTTTCCTTGACGAGTGAATTTTTAAACATTCTCAGAGTGGAGTGCAATTCAATTACTTCGTCAATGTAGGCCTTTCATCTGAAATATAAAAAGTGATCGTAATCACTAATAATAATTCTTAGAATTGTTATTTTTGATAATGATTAGCAATACAGAAAGTAATTGTGAATTGCTGCAATTTAAAAATTGATGAATTATTTCACCAGAAATTATGGACTTTCTGCCCAGTTTATAAAATACTGTATTATAATTATTTTTGATGCTGGATATAAAAGAATTTGTGACAGATGTGCTCTTTAATAAATAATAACTTACACTGGATGAGGTTGGGGTCAAATAACTGAAACCACTACTGATCCATAGCCAATATTCAAATATTGGGACTTTTATAAAATCATCATCAGGGCAATGAAAATAAAAGGGACTCAATATGGGCATTTACATGAACATGATTCCTTTTTTTTATGAAAATTTCATTGGGAAGCAACTTTAGCTATTGATCGATTGCTTAGAAAAAAAAATTCTGATGCACAAAACTTTAGACGTTTTATTTGAAATCAACAAACGTCGATCTCAGCTAAACAGAGCATGTGAGTTCTTTCATTTCTAGAGACATTGAATTCAATAAAAAAAATTTGACAAGGGTACTTTCAAACGACCTAGGTATATATAACTTTTCCATCGAGACAGTATGAAGTATTTTCCTTTCATCATATAGAAAGAAATCTATGATTTGATCTGGAACATCTATAAAAACCTCGTGATCTAGTGAATCGTATTTTGCGGTATTAAAATAGATATTTTTGTATCTAGAATGCGAAATAATACTTTTGCGTTCGAAAATGGAAGTTATTTTGCTGAGCTCCAGCGACTTCGAATGAAAAATTAATAAATGAGTATCTGTCATTGTTAATTGACATTTCTTCACATTTCTGTTTGCATGACTTTCGTATGGTAGCAACGTAATAAATAATAAACAGGACGCAAAAGTCTTTTTACGTTCTAGAACATAAAAGTCTTTTACGTTCTAGAACGATAAAGAGAAACTTCGCTAACTGAGATTTTAACGAAAATGTCAACATTTGACTTCAGGTTTCGAAAAACATCATTTGTGCTAGGAATCGCACGTTAAAAGGTAAGACCTCGTTAATCCTTAGCTCGCACAAGTTTCGACTTTTGAGGGCTGTCGTTCGTAGTGGGACGACAGCAGGTTAACGGATAAGATAAAACAATTTTAAACAAACAATTTAAACACCGATCCCTCAAGACTTTATCTTGTAGTTTGTTCTAAGTATGATAAAACTGGAGTTTATCCGAAGTGTCAGGAATGGTCGACCTTCTCTATTTTTGTAAGTTTTGGTTCTCTCAAAAGGGAAAATCCTGTATTGTCAGAGAACATTGTGAGAGCCGAGGGAAAGTAGGAAGGAATGCAGCGAGTTCCAAAGCTTTACCGTTCGATGAAAGAACGAGCTCTGGGACAGATATGTTTGGCATGTCTCCGAAGTGACGGCATATGTATGTAAGGACTGAGCTCGACTGGTCAGCCTCGATTGGACTGCTGGCGGTGGAACGATTGATGTATTTTGAAAGAGCCATCGTTCATGAAAATATCTATAACATGAAATTCGACTTGAGCTGTCAGTTAGATGCTGTATATGTGCATTTTCATACAATTCTGTTATTACTTATCTCTTCTCTGTAATTGAATAGATATTCTGCATTCTATACACTTTGCCTATATCAACGAAGTTCTTGCAATATAGTGTAAATAATAGTAATAGTTTTTATTTTCCAGGATGTTCCATGGTACAAAGAATGAGGAAATATACAGTGAACATTTCCTTTGTCGCAAACGTATAACACTGGTGAATCGGTAGTAATTAATAACAACTGCGTGCGTGCAGCATGAGGTGGAAGGTGAAATTTTCGTGAATATTTGAGGAAGAACTTCTGAAGGTGGAATACAAGTGAGGAGATGAACGGCAGAAGAATTATATTGAAAATATTGACAGGTAAGTCACTTACATTATCAAATGATAAACAGGATGCTGGGTGTGCATCTATTTTTCAAAGAATGATTCCTTAAACTGAAACAGATAAATTTTAATGTACTGAACTACTTAACAAACAATCCCAACAGAGAATTACTATCTTCACGAATAACTATGCACGGGTATTAGCGCTCGCCCGCCGTTTCAAAGGCCACAGGTTCGATTCCCAGCTGGTAAGCGAATTTGTATTGTTTTTTCAGATGTATTGATCTGAATCATTGATTTTTGTAGCCGGCTGGAAATGATCCTCCATGATGAACTGTTGCGTTAATAATCAACAGTGCTGCTCCCAAGGTGGCGTATGAAGTTAGTAACAAGGTCTACCCAGAACACATGATTATCCAGGTAATTAGAACCCAGAGGTCCGTTGGAAAAGTTTTGAAATGTGCCTTGTAGCAAACGAAAGGCACTTTGAACATTTATATTATTGTCCCTATTTAATCACATTGTCTTACTGGGACTGTTTGTTAGTATAGTTAAGTGCAGTTGAAAAAGTAATTTACCGATTTTTTTTTCTTTTATTTGTATGCTAATGATGGAATTAACATCACTCTTCTACAACTATTGATTATGAGTGATTAAACCACCACTGGGATATAAACTCATATGAAGGAAGGAAAAATGTGTATTTCATCTATACCTTTTGTTGTTGACGATATATAAGATTATAAAAAAATATTATAAGAACCAACTATTCATACGGATGAAACTTTGTAATTGAGCATGAATAGTTCTGATCGAAATGAATTTTGAAGATAGAATAGAATAAAGAAATAGATCAGTTTTGAATAACTGATACAGCATTCAGTTCTACTTGGACGAATGAGCAAAATCATACAATAAACTAATAAACACGATACAATAGAGGCTGTTTGACGAAGACAGCTATCAAAAATCAACTACTTTCTGGGCTGCAGTGCCCGCCGAACATTGAATTATCCGTTTTTCGATCGATGTATGAAAAATGTGTTGAGAATGAACTTCGACATAGTCGATGAATAATTATGTTATGTACTTACTTGAATCCTTGAGTGTTACAAAAAATTTACAGCACGCGAAGATATGTTACAAAACAAACAATGCCGGTAAAATAGTTGTCACAATAAATATTATGAACGCTCTTTAGTTCTCGTTTCAAAATTCAACCAGCAATCCCAGAACTGGTTACACTCTTATGAGCTAAAACAATAAAAGCGGTGGGTTGCATGATAATTTTGATATCAGCTAATACTGCATTGTTACGGAATTGTTTTCGCTTTACTTTCTCCTATTTGACATAATCGTCATAATCGTTCGCCTACGTTGAAATATTCAAGTAAATGCACCACATATAAATTTGTTTTTGTTACCTAATACATACTCTAATCATCTAATCAATATGTTATTACAAATGTGTCAATGCATCATGTCACCTGTAAGATTTATAGTATCAAATAAAATGACAATTTTTATGATAATATCGACCCCGAAAACTCTGGGAATTTCTTAATTGAGCTACAGTACAGGCGAATTTTCAAAAGTTATCAATGATAAATTTCATTATTCCACTTGCTAAAATACGCGTTTTTTGATTGGTTGAAATTTTTGTATTGTACCTGATCGAAACACTCATGTTTTCGATTTTGTATTTCGGCTCCTAATTGAAAGGGGAGGAAAAACGGACTTAATATCGAGAGTTACTCTTTGAACTCGCAGGCTCTACCCAAACCCTCCTGTTGAAATGGTGTTTCTGATCATAGGGGTCCTTGATGGATAAACAACAATATCTTCTTCACTGGACGACATCTAAGTGGCACCAAGACATCACTGCGAGTGTGAACTGAACTACCGAAAACATTGCGTTTTAAGTTCATCTACATAATATAAGCGTATTTCTTCGAAAAACACCATTTTACCAATAAGAATAATAATGATATGCATCTCAAAAAAGGCCCTAAACGATTTGGATAAAATTTTGTACACAACATTTTGTGTACATCTATGTCTCTATTTTCAATTAGAAAATTCTTGCGATACCAAGAAAGGTAGTGCACAAGTGAAAATTCTAAGTGTTTGGGTGACTGAAAGTTTGGTGATTGGACGATAGTTTTCAATTTCATACATTAAGCCGATATTTAAAATGCTATTCTTCAACGACAGGAAACTTTTACAAGCTTCAACGATTAATTGAAATTTGTAACACTGCAATTTGGTGAATAAACAAAAATTTTCTTTACTTGAGACTTGAGACTTAGGGCTTGGAAATGAAGACTTAAGACGTTTAAGACTTCAAGACGTTAGACTTTGAGACTTAAGACGTATGACTTAAGACGTAATATGACGTAAGACTAATTCTGGATTTATAGTTTGACGGACTGTAAACGTAAACGCACTGCAAAAAGTGCACTTTTTGCAGTGCGTTTACGTTTACAGTCCGTCAAACTATAAATCCACTTAAGACCTAAGACTTAAGACGTAAGACGTAAACGTAAGATGAAAGACTTAAAGACGTAAAACTTAAGACCGCAATTACTGCAATAAGTTAATGAAACCGTAAGATTCAAGACTAAGAAGTAAGACTTAAGATGTAAGACTTAAGTAAGACTTGAAAAGTAAAATTTAAGAAGTGAGATGTAAGAGTAAGACTTAAGAAGTAAGACTGAGAAGTAAAACTTAAGAAGTCAGACTTAAAGTAAGCCTTAAGAAGTAAGACAAAGAAGTGAAGACGTAAGAAGTAAAACTTCAGAAGTAAGACTTAAGAAGTAAAATTTGAGAAGTAAGACCGCAATTACTGCAATAAGTTAAGGAATACAGTAACTTAAGAAGTAAGACTAAAGAGGTGAGATGTAGAAATAAGATAAGTAAGAAGGAAGATTCAAGAAGTAAGATTGAGAAGTAAGATTACGAAGTATGACTTAAGAAATAAGAAGACTTAGAGTAGATTTTAGAAGTAAGACTCAAGAAGTAAAACTTAAGAAGTAAAGCTTGAAGTAAGACTTGAAACTTAAGAAGTAAGACTTAAGAAGTAAGACTCAAGGCTTAAGAAGTAGGACTTAACTTAAGAAGTAAACTTATAGACTTGAGACGTAAAACTTATGCTAAGAAGTGAGACGTAAGAGTAAGTAAGACTTGAGAAGCAAGACTTAAAAGAAGTAAGACTTAACTTAAGACGTAAAACTTAAGATAAGAAGTAAGCCTTAAGAAGTGAGACGTAAGAGTAAGACTTGAGAAGTGAGACTTAAAACTTAAGAAGTAAGACTTAAGAAGTAAGCCTTAAGAAGTAAGCCTTAAGAAGTGAGATGTAAGGAGTAAGAAGTGAGACTTAAAACTTAAGAAGTGAGACTAGTAAAACTTAAGACTTGAGAAGTAAGACTTAAGAAATAAGACTCAAGAAGTAAAACTTAAGAAGTAGGACTTAACTTGAGAAGTAAGCCTTAAGAAGTAAGACTTGAAGACTTAAAGACGTAAGACTTAAGTCCGCAATTACTGCAATAAGTTAAGGAAGCCAGTAAGACTCAAGACTAAGAAGTAAGACTTAAGACGTAAGACATAGACTTGAGCATATTATGCCATATTATGATTGAATGTCTATCAATGCCTTTGTAAATAATCCTCGGCAAAAAGATCAAAGATCCTTATCTCATTCATAAGACGTTTAAGCTCACTACGTTTTTCCGACCATTATTGAATGTCATCAAGACCGCAATTAGTGCAATTAAGTTACCTACAATGCTGCAGGAAGCCAGTGCTAAGGAAAATGCCTTTTGATCAACAAACGAGATGAAGTCAGTGTAAAACCACTGTATAGTTACAAGTTAGCAAATTGGATATTAAAGATTAATCGAGAAAGAAATTGTGACAATCAATTTATCACTCTGCAAGTAATGCAAGAATTCGATGAGTGTTTCAATCTCTCCAACAAGGTGTGAGAGTTTCCATTCCACGTTCTCGTCAATTCCGATCCTGAAAAACTTCTTGTCGATAATAGAGAAAATCACGGTTTTGCGTCCTCAAACTGTGACCATTAACTCTTCTTCTGTCGAATATTATTTCTAATATCCTCATGCATGGCATCACACGTTGAAAGGTAAGGGCTGCGTCTTTCCTAGCTCGTACAAGTGTCTCGAGGACTTCTGAGGACTGCTCATAAGGGTGCAGCGGTCTGACAGAAATAAAAATTTGAGACAGGGTGACCTGGGGTGATGTTTGATTTGTGTAATTCTGGGTTATACCTAAGCATGGAGCAGGGAAGTTCTAAACGAATAGGTAAAGTATACAAGGCGCTCCGCTGGACATACCTGTACAAAAAGGAAAGGAGCAAGCAGACTTACTTCCTTGGAAGTGAAAGTATCGCAAACAAAAGGATAGAACACTGACGTTGTGCAGAAAGGGGACAGGATACCATATCTGATGTTCAACACCACCCTCTAGGTTAGTTTCGTAGTAAAAAGAACATGAGTTGACTCTTCGGAGTACTGTTACTACAAGGGCTCAACTTTACAGAGACATGGGGCGGTTCTGATCAGCTTGGCATACAAATTACTACTCTGGAATTGTGCTAGATACTCTTACTCACAAACTGACACTGAAATTAATCACCCCTTTGGACAAAAGGGGGCACACTGGGGCCTTTTCTGAGGTCTTGTACCGAAGCTTCACCTGTCACCCTTTTCTGTAGGTTTCAGATCCCTGGTTCGTGTGGATTCCAAGTAAAATTGGATTTCCTGGCAAAATACATCAAATTCTACATGACAACCTCGGTGTCTATGGATACATCATTTTCCCTTTAAATACCCAGCCGAAATTCAGGAGAAGCACTTCATCTGGGACCTTCTAGCTGGCAAAAACTCAGCTCAAACAGGACCTGAATCCTTGTTCATTAACATGAACAAGGAAGCACAGGTCCGTAAGAATATGGAGCCAAGTATCCTTAAGTAAATTTTTTTAATTCTTTTCAATTAACCTCTTTTCAAATTCTCAAACTGAGTAATTCAAATTTAGAGATTGTAAATGGGGAAATATCTACAATCACTAGTATTGAAAATTATTTTATGATGTCTCCAGTGTGTATGAGTTTTGAAATCTCGATTGCAGGAAAACTTATTCCTGTTATTTTTCCCATCTGACGCTAAATTGTGAGATGGTTGAACAAAGTATGTTTCCACCTACTGCAATGATACCTAATCCCAAAATGGAGATGGATCCTCCCCCACTATTGGAAGTCAAAAAGAGGTATAAAAATAAACCCACTATTTTGCTGTGCACAAATAATTCAAAAAGATGGGAAGGACGGTGAGATGAACCATGGTTGTAGGGGTGACGACTTACTTGAAGCCCATTAACACGATTGGCGACAAAATCTATTCTCATCGAACTTTTCTAACTATTAAGACTCTTATACTTTGGAGACGTTGATTCCTAATAAATTATCATTCATCATTCAGAATCAAATTGTTTTGAACTTTCTTGATTTCAAATGCGATCTTTATAAAAATAAATTATAATACCAGAAGTTTAATGCTCACAAATTGATTTATATGTAAGAAGTTTCAATAGATGACATTTTGTTTATTCCGCATTTTATTTGTCTTCAGCTCAAAACTTTGTATCCTAAAAGAACCAAACAAAAAAAAAGGACACAACGTGGAAAAACAATGTCTTGAAGCGAAGGGGGTCTGGGATCTGTTGTACCGTTGAATTCTACTTTTCATAGAACAAGCCAGATACAGAACTGTCGGTCATGGAACTCTGGCGGTGCAGGGGAGTCTCAGCCTTGACTTCCTAAGGCTGCGTGCCGAAACATAAGAAAAATATATGTAGGGGGGCTTCTTTCATACTAGGCTGCGTGCCTACTTCATGCAGGGAACTGACATCATAGCAGAGAAGCCGATAGACGTATGACGATCAACATGGCAGTATTTTAGACGAACAGATAAGATATATAGATAGATAGATAGTTTATTTGACAATATCATATACATGAGCATATTCATAGCAGGTCATTTGTTCTTAAAAGAAAATTATTAAATTATTAAGTAAGGTAGGGGTGCAAGCGGTTACAAATTGTCACGTGACCGAAAACAAAAAGGTCATTGGGTAACATAATATCTGAAAAAGTTGCACCAATTGCTTTAATTTATAACCCCAAAATTATAATTCTCTACTATTCCCGAGTTCCGAGATATTCCCTGTCTTAATCTTCATGGGACACCCTGTATATCTAGGTTAGGTGAGAATCTTAATAAAAATAAAATGAGGTTATTTAGGATTAACTAAATGATCTTTGCAACTATTTTATCTTATTTGTTATTTTGTAGCATTATTATATAAAATCTTGTTTATTAAAAAATTGTTTTTTTCATAAATAAGATGGACAAAAACACTCGTATGAAAAACATTGTACCTAACTATTGCGGAAAATATGTTTTCCACCCTTGCCGGCTTGCCACAACTCCGTTCCGCGTCGTTCGTGCAACTGCTGTCGCGTGCGGAAAAGTACTACTTTCCGCACTTGTTGCGTAAATAATTATTCCGTACCGTTTTCGATACGGAAAAGTTCATTGCTTAGCAACGGACTAAAATACTAAATTAGCGTATTTTGGGGTCTGAAGTTGCTCCGAGAAAGTACGGATTCTTGAGCGATTTCAGAAAAAAACAATTTACGTTTTAGTATCAGTATCATTATGGTGCCAGAAAAAAATCAATCATTTGTCGTGTTGATGGAGTTAGGTCCTACCTTATAAATTTAGTTTTGTAAAATATTTGAAGTTGTTAGATAGTTAAAACACGTAATAACATCATTTAAATCAGCATCAAAATCTTCAGTACAATTTGTGGATTTGAGGATAGCCGTCATCGGACGAAACTTCAGATGGTACAGCGATATAACAAATAACAATTTAAACATCCACTTCACGTTCATATCCCTCATCATAAAATTCCAGCAAAAAATATCCAATTTTTTTTATATCTATCCATTTTCGCTTGTGTAATTTCCTTTTTCAATAACACACAGTTGTATAAATAAAATAACATCTCAACAAGCAACTTGGTTTGATAACACCTACTAACATAGTAAAGATATCGCAGCCCACACTAAATGAAATGTCACATCTGCTAACAAATCGTTGAAATGTTTATGGAGAAAATTAAACATAATAATGGCAATAAATTATTTGGACGGAATTCGGCCGGAACTCAGTGACATTATCCAATCATTAGTAATTGCATTTACAGGTGATATAGTTATCGAGAATCAACCATGGCATTTTTTGATTGAAATTTGATTTATATTTCAGTGAATGTCGATATACAAACCAAATTTATTGGCGTAACGAAAGTAATGCATGGTATCGTCAATTCTATGAGTTATTTTTATTGAGCTGTAAACTTGTCAGATGCATCTCAATTATAAATCTAAACAATTTACTATGAAAATTATATAATGGTGTACAGATAAGTTAGAGAAATTGAAAAAAAAAACATATTCTGGTTGGTTTCCGGGTTCACCGTGTTTATTTTTTGGTGGAAATCTCCAAATGTTTCAACTACAGCAGTCATCTTCAGTGTCGTGTTCGACGTACTCAACTGAACATCAACTGAAACTGGAATTCTCGTTTCAGTTGATACATCTAGAAGGGCTCTTCGACCACGCCACTGAAGATGACTGACAGATTTCGTGCGATATGTTTCAGATAGCTGGATAACCCAGTAACAAATTTGGTGTTATTTACTGCCACCAAAGTTTAGGTCCAGAAGTTTCTTATGGGTAGTATTCATAAGTAATATTCATTCGAACCAACTTATCATTAAGGAAAGGGGAATATTCTCCATTGAAATTGAAAAATGTGATTTATATTGTAATATCTAACAAAAAAACAACTACTTCCCCATTCGTTTTTTTATTTGGTGAACATAGAAGGTTAGAAAAATTAATTTGAAGTACGCATATATATATTTTTTTTTTCAATAGGACGTAACTCTAATGCTGAATGATTCGAAAAGAGTACTTAAAAAAAATTAACAGTAATTTCAGAAGACAAATTGAAACATAAGTCTTCGACTTATGAAAGCTGACATCGAGAAATAGGAAAATACAATAAATTAGAAGCAATTCATAAATAATAATGAAATCAAAGAATCCCTTATTTTCTGAAAATTGTACATCAGAGAGGAAAATACATACCTACGCCACTGCGGTGTAACGAGCATCTTGGCATCCATAAATGATCATTCGATCCTGAAGAACGGTAAAAAAAGTAGAAGCTATAAGAAAGTCTTATTTAGATGGCGCGGTTTTCACCTATGTGTTTCACCAGTACAAATATGCCGAGACGCACATTATCAATTATTGCCAGTGCCAAAGAAATCGAATAAAAACAGAGAGAGAATACGGAACTTTTCCATGTTTGAAAATGGGAGAGTATTCATTTCGAAAACGTATTTAAATACAAATCACAAATTACTGGGACTTTGAGCGGAAATTGTTTTGGACTTTCATTGACTAAATCAAAGAGAAACTGATTCTCTAGGGTTTTGAATTACGACTTTCCGCTCGTTCGCATCTACAATCGTTTTTAAGTGAGTCCCACAAAACGAAGAATTGGGGAATATATCTGTCAGACAACTACTTCCCCTTACAAACATGGAATTACATCTAACAGCTATTGATTGCCTTCTTTTCCCCAAGTGAGAATGACATTTTACAATACTCTACTGACCATGTATATCAGATTGGTGAAGAGTTCAATCAATCAAAATATACTTAATCGTCTGAAGATTGACATCTTATTGACAAGTTATTTTGGCGGTTGGGTCCATGAATTGTGTCGTACGTTAATTTGTTTTTATTTACCAGACATGCGGATTAAAGAATGAAGAGAGATTGAATCGTGGAGTTTCTGCTTTTTGAATAAGTTTTTACAGGATACTCGAGGTCCAACTCCTCAAATATAGCGAACAGCATGTTTCAAGTTGTTTCAAGTCCCACAGAAAGGTATACCATACCTGACATGTGACTCAAATAGTGCGTGATAAACTACTTTCGCAGTTGTCACACCCAATTCGTTTGAAATAACACGCAGAGCATAGCACCCCGAGGACAGATTTTTTAATCAGAAAGCAAATATGATTTTAAAAATTGAGGTTACTGTATAAATGAATCCCTAGGAAGGTATTGTTAGCTGAAGTAATATCATTCCCAATGGGAATGTCTGGTGTATTGCATTGAAATGACAGAAGATTGGGGCAAGTTTTTAAATTCATCGATGGATAATGCACATTTGTGCTGTCATTGTCATTTTCTATTAGTTAAATAAAGGATGCAATGATCATCGATAGATCAATCGATGAATTTAAAAACTTGCCCTTAGTTTTGTTAGTGTTGAATAAAAGCAGATTCGCTTTACACCAATTTCTCACAGCAGTTATGTGCCGAGACATTTTGCTCAAGAGTGTTTCAATTTTGATCATGCCATAAGATCGTTGTGTCGTCTGCAAAAATAGTGAATACGCCCTCAGTCTTGATATTTGCAAGGTCATTAAAATGTAACGAAAACAGGATAGGTCCGAGCATAGACCCCTGTCGTACACCGTTCGATCAAACCGATATCGAAATAGCTACTTATTAGCTTTCACAATTTGAGTTCGTTGACTCAAATAAGACTCAATCCAAGCATGACTTTGGTCTCTGAACCCGTAAAGGTAGAGCTTACGCAGCAGTATCTGGTGATTAACACAGTCAAATGCTTTTGACAGATCACAAAACACTGCAGTGTTTGCTTGTTTCGAATTCAGATTTGAATATACATTCCTCAAAAAGTGAAAAATAGCATCTATAGTAAGCGTATAGCTCTTGAGAATGATAACTTTGTTAGAGAAACGCGTGTCGATTAAAAGTGACGTAGTTTTGGTGTTTTGGTATTTTGGGTAGCTTCTATTTCTTGAGTCCAGTGCTTTTGATAGGTTAAAACCCAAAGTTGGAACAGTATCCATGTCTAACCGTCATTCACGTGAGATTGATTTGTTATGATACTCACCTAAAACCAACATCTGAATATATCTAAATCAGAACAGCACTAGCTCGCAGGTATTCGAAATACAATGACCCGAGATGGAGAGCAATTTAATAACAAAAACGTGAACGTTTTTCTACAAAACTCGATGCAACTTTCTTTTGTTTAAAAACTGTAGGAATCTCCGCCTTACGAAACACACCTATCCATCCTATTTCGAACAGTATCAGCGGTTATCTATCTGTAATACGTTCGATTTCGCTTTCACCTTACGTTAGTATCGAGATGGCGTTTGGTTTTAGAATTCGAGATAGACATTTCATTATAGGTTAGCTTGAGCTGAACGGATCTACGTTACGTTATTTGTTTTGATATCACTCTTCCAATAATAATAATATACAAGGTGATCGATTAGTTTTGCCGAGTACTGAGCCTTTATTTTTGATTAGTTGTCTGAAAGTATCGCATTTTTGAGATTTATTATCATTCAACACTTACTTACTTCACATCAGTTTTTGTAACCTTCAGTTTCCTTGAGCGGAAGCATAATGACCTACTTGGAACATTGTTGATGTGTTATTTTACTTCCGAAGTTCTTGGTTGATTGAGGATGTTATCTCATGCATAATGCAACGATTTGAATGAAAGGATTTAATCGCTTCATAATTTTTCACACTATACTGTAGTTAGCCATGTACAATTTTGCTGTGATTTCCTTTAACTACATACACTTCCCGGCAAATAATAGTAATTTGTTTTATTTTTGTGCAATAGCCTTTCATTGACACTTCAGTTTCAGTTGATAACTGTTGATTTGTCATTAATTATTTCTTTTCATTTCCACGATGTGTTCCAACAACTGATGTGTCGTGCTTAAACAATTTAACGTCGACAAGAATACCACTTTGATACAACAAAATATAAATTCACCATAAAGATTTTACTTTCAGTCTTTATCGAGGTATGCAGCTCGTTGAGTGTCCTAACGGGTCCCGGTAATTTTGGTCATTTGCCAAAGCCGTAGAAAAAAAAAACTTCCAGCTCATTTTCTCCTCTAAGCAAGAAAGATGGAACACTAGCAGTAAACACTCAGATAAAGACCAATATTTTCACTAGTTTCATTGGAAAAACAACCCCAAAACATCATTCTCAACGACAGTCATATGTCTGAGATTATTTTGATTTTAGTTCGAAAATATGAATAGGACATTCACAAAATTGTTGTGGAATCATCTGCGACTGAAAGACAAACTTTAGTCGCCATTTTCCATCGTTCAAGATAACCTCTTGGGAGGTATTCATGTTGAAAAGGAGAACATGTTCCCCTTCTGAGATTATCTTCTGCCATCAAACCATCAGACGCCTTCTACTGGGTCTTAACACTAATGAGCTAGTGTATGCGACAGAATTCCGCCGACCGTTTACAAGAAATCTTCATACCGTTTTCTCATCCAAAGCTCGTACATACTTTCCATCGGATCTCACGATGTTCTCTGAACATTGCAAGATTTTCCTTTCCATGGGACCATATCAATAAAATGCGAAATTTTGGGAAAAATGTAGATTCAGATAAAAAAAAATGTTTCCGGCCCACAGTGATGGTTATATTGGGATGTATACCATTAACCATCACATGAGAGTTTGGGAGGATTTGGGATCGATATGACAAGAGAAAAACCCATTGTAACAACTCTCATTCTACAAGATTACCAATAAATGAAGGCGTTCCACGAGGATCTGTTTTGGGATCTATATTTTATTTATTACACATTCAAAATATCTATACAATTGGGTTAGTAGGTCAGACGATTCAGTATCTTTATATGAAAACAAAAAATAAACAAAATATCTACCTCAACCTCAATATCAATACTGTTAATGATAAAGTTATTAGTATATACATACATCATAAGTCTTTTGTCTAATACTGAGGTTTGCTCTTTGGGCACAGCCTTTGGCAAATTTTAATAATTGTATAGTAAATGAGCTAGAAATCACCTAATACTATATTTATTTTCATTGTTGGTGTGAAGGTTGGATTCTAATATTACTGCTCAGAAAAAGACCAGATGGTCAGCGTAGACTATCATTTCCTGGATGTGATTATGGAAAAAAATGCCTTATCTAGTTTAAAAACTTGATGGCTCATGGCGTGAGGTGTCTTGTATAGAAACACAGTATCGAAACTTCCTGCGTACTTACCTGCTGTAGAGGTCCATTTGTTCGATTGTCGTGATATAGTATTAGTAAAACATTTTATATATTACACCAGTATATTCCATAGAATTGGATATTAGCAAATTCCTATTTTCCAAGAGCATTTCGAACAAAATAGGGATACCGATACAATAGTTTTTCGATAATCCACGTCAGGATATCGTCTTGACACAATAATTATGAAACAATTCGACGGAATCAGGATGATAATATATAGTAGATGCCAAACGAATTCATATTTGTCAATTCAACTTCTCAGTCAAGGTTCGGTACATGTTTATTATCGATAGGATATAACGCATTCGAATTTTATTATCGCTTTTTCCAATAACCAGTTCATGTGAGTGCAGACAAGCTAAATTGGTGGCATTCATAATTGGACGTGTCAAAATAATAAGAAGCTTTCGAAAAGCTCGCATTTCAGAGTTGAGTAGTTATGCAAATTTCGATTTTGCATATGCCGATAATCAGCATGAATTACAAAGTTTTGATTATTTTCTTCAGTGAAATTGATGATTATACTCATTATTCCTCGTGAAAGGTGGTTTCCAAAAGTTAGCATGCTTTGTGATGATCGTGTTGTGACCTCTAGCTGGGATTTTAATAATTTTCAGAAATTTCGTATGAATGACAGGTATGTAGTAATGTTTCGTGATTATATAAAAACAATCGTTCAGAAAATAGTTCTATTTGAATAATAGCAGATAATATTCCAAAAAATCTTATGAGGATTTATTTTGGATAGTGAAGAAAAGTATAAGAATCACTAGTACTTGTTGACCCGGAGAGGCTGATGGAATATTCTCCTTATGTTTTACATAAATTCTAAAAACATCAATTCGAAACAAGTTTGGAATACACTCGTCGTTGAACAAAGGCAAAATTTTGATAACCCACAAACTCACAACAATCCACAAACGCAATCTTTCTATAATTTTTTTTTTAGAATGGCTCTCAATTTTGTTTAAACCGCGAATCGAATGATTTGTAATAATTCCTGTCATTAACAAATGCACTAGAAATTGTATCGAAACCTCAATGTATGTCATGGGAAATACCTTTAGGGTTTTTCTACGTTTAGTGATGGATTATGACTGTATTGTTTGTAGATAAAAAGAGGCTGTGATTGTGGGCATGTATGATCTCGATTTCTTTACTGGTACATGACCGGAATAAATTTCAGTTAATTCAGAGCTCTTCCCTATTATTATATGGTTGGAGACGATTATCACCATTGTTAGCAATGACAGTTCTTCGCCTGGCACAATACAGGATGGGTCTATGAAAATAAAACAAGCACACAATTGCATAGGTACTCATTGCCACTTTCATTCCATTCCAGTCCATCAACTTTCACTTCACTGGAAAAAAGTTTTGTGTCATTTTCATTTTTGTCATGACAATACCTTTGTAGGGGGATAACCGTCATTTCACATTTGGGAAATATATGTATTTCAATAAAGGCGATTCAGTTATGGAAACTGGAAAAGACATTTGAATCAAATTCAAAGGTGTCATTGTGTTTCTTCCACGATATCAGACGATACTCAATCTTCAACATCAGTTAAATATTTTAATGAACAATCATATGAAGCATTAGAAAAAATAGTGAGCTCACATTCATGCTTCCTAAAGATTGTCATGTTAATTCAATTATGAATTAATTTTTTTTTTCAAGGGGGAAGATAAAATGTATATAACGTTCTGTAGATTTCTTCTTTCCATATTGTCAAAGTAGTTGTCAAGGTAGTAAGGTAACAAAGAACTGCATATTGTTTAAAAGACGGAAAAAAATTATTTCCTCTTACAATTATTGTGATTCAATAAAAGAAAATTCATCACAAATATGCATATCTTCCAGGCAACTCAAGAGACTTAGCACTAGACGAGCTCAAGCGGCTACTAAGAAAGTGAAGACAGAGAAGGCAATGACAACATTCATATACATTAACGGGGCTTCCAACAATGCATGCACTGAGTCTATAATATTGAACAAGAAAAAAAAGGAGTACCTCTCATAATCGTGATAAATTGGGTTATCATCAATTGGTGTAATAATACTGATAGCTAGAGGAAATGAGGAGATGTCGTAAGGAGATCTATCGCTCCTACTTTGGGAAAGATAATTTATAAAAAAGGTTTTTGTTGCTTAGGATATGCAGGTTATCCATCAATATTTGCAAACGGCAAATTCGTTATGACATACTATGTACGGTGACTTTTCGGTCACTCTCGCGGTCACCGTTGTGATAGAAAATTAATGAAATTCAAGCTTCCTGATTATTGAATAACATATAACGGCTACTCATGCAAAGGTTCAAGAATGCCAGCTTTGTGACTGTATAGAAATATTCCGCTCTAAAGATTGTAAAAAGAAGTTCAATTCAGTTGAAAATTCTACTACTATTGCCACTATTGCGAGAAGCTTGATGAAAACTTTGGAGATTTCTCCTTTGAGAATGTTGTTTCACGTATCCATTCAATATAAAACCGTAGTGTTGTTAAAGCCAATGTCTTTAACGATTATGTTTTAATGGGCATAATGCTGTCAGGTCACGTTATACCGATACTTTATGGTCTTGCAATGAAAAATATTTATTTCCCAAAACATGTTTCGAAAACGTACAAGCCACCACGAATTTCATGGAAAAGTTATTATTGAGGCTTTATATGGCCGTGATACATCTGATGACTCGAAATAACTGCAATACCTTTCTCTCGTGCTGTTTCGATTTTATATATTATCGCTGATAGTACAGGACTGCGGAGTACCATATTTGCTCGATTCCACCAATATTATTTTTTCAATTCACCTGAATAATATTTCAATAACTGTTCTTGAAAAATTATCATTTACCTCTCAATCATCTCTCAGGCGATCTAGGGAAGACGCATGCATCCCTTACCGTTTAACGTGTGTTGCCATGCTCATCACCTGTAACCATTCTGGGACTCTCGAACCCACGCTCCACAGAGAATTTGCAAAAGAAGCAAACGCTCTTTAGTATCGTGCGATCACGGCTCCATTATGATACCATTATCTTAATTCTTCCTTCTATGAGAAGAATCACTTCAAATACAATAATGATAATGTATACAAGGTGTTCCAGGATAAAGAGGACAAACTTCGATGGTAGATTCTTTACTCCATTTCAAGTCTGAATGTTTCCATATCTATATCAGTCCAGGGGCGTGGAAGTTGGGGAGGGGTGATTAGGGGTACCCATCTGACGTATGCCCCTATGTCCTTATTCGATTTCATAGCATAATTCAGTCATTCAAATCGTGCAAGAAGCCAAACAAATGGACAGTATATTTCGCCTCAATTATTGGGTGTACTAAACGAGTAAGAAGAGTAAGAGATTTCCGTTAAAGAGCAATTTATCGAGAGAAGCAGTGGTAAGTCACGAGCGCCAGCGCTTGTCTAGGATAAACAAGGCGCGATGACAGTCTATTTACCACGCCTGCTCGATTCAGGACCTACATACATTTATTTATTCATTCGACAATTTCAGTGAGATATTCGACCCTAAAACTGTTTCAGCTTCAACATATTTCGTGAGGAATTGGAATGCCCTGCTAAGAACGAGAATTCTGGAAAGTAGATACTTTCGATTCAGTTACAGATTCGGATCTAGAGAAAATTATCATGGGAGTTCTAGTAGTCTATTGTTGAGTTTCTAGAACAACCAGATGAATCATCTATCTTGAGATGTGAGCAACCCTATTGCCTGACTAAGACTATCAATATAAAAGATGATTCCAGTCGATGCATGGTTGGATAGATGTTTACGAAGAGGGATATAATTACGGAGAGGGAAAAGGTTACCTAAAATATTTTGGGAGCTGCGGCTTTACCGCTCATAAAGAAAAGAAAAACTATCCATTCTAATATTTGTGACACTTCTTGATACCCATATCCAGCGGTTTTCAAGAACTGTTGATTTCCTTATTTTTTTGAAAAATATATCTTTAATTAAATGTGTATCACTGCGGTAATACAGAGTTGTTCAAATTTAGATAATTTTTTTTTTGAGAAGGTAATTTTTTATATGGAATATCCTATCGAATATCCTGAAAGATAATTGAAGATTAATTTAAATGATATATCAATTCCTACATTGTTACGTGTCCGGAATGAAAGTCTACAAATCGAATTACTTTGCCATATTTTGTGTTAGGTATAGGTATAAAATGTCAAAGAACATGTCATTATGAGAATTATTGCAACAATAATACGATTGCGCCTTCATTAACGATTAGAAAAGAATCAAGCTATTGAAATAAAGTTTTGATGACATTGTTTGTTCCCCATGGTTACTGTGATCAATTATAACAAGAACATGTTGAACATTAAATGAAATGTATCTCGATTTACAACCAATGAACGAGAGAAAAATTGTAAGATTATAGAATATCAGCTATAGACCAAAACTGAAAACGAAACGACATTCACCAAACTAATTAAAAACAATTTACATTACGTTGAAAACAAATAACACCATGGTTGATAAATATTACAGGAAAATTCATCATAATCGTTTCCATAATAGACATGAAATCTGAAAGTACGATTTTTGCCAATTCGAAATACCATGGCATGTATTCCATGTGAAATAAACGGCAATGGAATATGATCAGGTCAGTATGTGATTTTTCATAACACCAAATTGACAAGTACGTGAGCAAGCACGAAATATTTGAAATGAACTAGTGAACTAATCACCAGGTGAGTCCAGTGGCGGCTTGCGTTTACTTTGACATCGTGAGTAGACTACGTTTTATTGGAAACAATAATCTTATCTACGATGATGTAGCAGCGAGGGATTATGTGATTAAACATGATCTCATCAGGTGCGGATTGGAATAGTTTCACAGAAGTGTATCTTATTTTGATGATCTTCTGGTTTCAGGGCTTGAATTGTCGTTGACTTGCATGTCATAATTTTGTTTGGCTTTCAATTTTAACCCGTAACTGATGCCATTATTTTGGTATCTTACACATTTCCTATTGTTCAATGTTTGTAAATTGGGATACGTTTCATTGAACTTTCTGCATGTTCTTGCTATAATTTGATCACTTTGACCCTGAAGAATAAACAATTTCATCCAAATTCCATTTGAATAGTTATCGCCCTCTATTTCGAGTTTTCAAATAAAATTTCATTTATGAACGCGCAAAGGTTTTATTGATTTTACTGATTTTCATAACATGTTCTATGACATTTTATAGCAAACTAATTCAAAATATGGTAAAATAATCCAATTTTCATGAATACCAAGGTCTAAGAACATGATGCATCATTTGAATGGAACTTTAATTGACCTTTAGGATACTCGATAATATACTAGGTGTTTCGTTTGAAAAAATCGCCCAAATTTCGACATGATGTAGTTGACGATGTACTAACTTGATTACTTACATATCGGACCTACATTGTCTTAAATTTCTAATTATTTTAATAATTTTGTAAGTTATAGTCGTATCGATCTCAGAGGTACTGTATTGAAATTCTTCTAACGACTCTTGGCACTTACATCAATATTATTGCTTGATACTCTTCCCCGACCATACGTAGAATATGAGTAAAACATTTTCAGTAAAATACCGTCTGTTAGAAAAGTGAATGCTAAGTTAGCCATACAGTCTTCAGATTATCCCACCCAGATCTTAGTAGTTTTCAATATTTATTTGCTAAGCTATTTTTCTTTAATTATTTTGTTACCGTTCCAAACTAAGTTCACGATTTAACTCCAGTATATTTTCTACTTACGCTGAAAAACTGCAAAAGATAGTAGGTAATAACAGCCAACGATGATAATCTGCCGTGATAGTAGCAAAGAAATTCTGTTCGTCTTTATCTCCAGTGATTTATCTACGAGTGTGCAACTTCAGAGGAATTCAGATGATTTATGTTTATACGTCAATTATTATCAACAAGACAGAACACACCTTTTGTGAAAGTGGAGTAAGAGTAAGAACAAGTGTCATCAGTACATTATTTATAATATCCTTGGCCATTTGAAAACATTCGATTCCACATGTAAAAGTAGTAATAATTTAATTTGAATTGAGTAGGTGCATTCAAGAAGTCATAGATTCGACTCGTTATAGTGAATTAAGTTATATGGCATAGCAATTAATATGATAACGGCTTAACTTTTCTTAATGAAATTTGGTATGTCACTTAACAGCATTCAGTTTCATATTTCAAGACAAATTATGTGTTTGTAACTCTAAACACTGGTGTACGGCCGGTGGGTACCCCTATTCGCCCCTCCCAACTTTCACGCCACTGAATTAATATCGATTTTGTCTTTTTCTTAATCCCCAATATTTCCTAGCAAAAAGGAATACGTTTCGTTTCACAAATATCAACGGTTTTCGAGATATTTGTAGTTGAATAAGTGCGTGCGTTTCAAAATCTTTACCATTTTTGAAAGGAATGTGAAGGTAACTATTTATAACATTATAACCAACATATTTCATACCTTGCAATGAGTATAAATTCTAATATTTCGAAAATTATTGGCATTTACGAGAGATTTTGTTCATAAAAATTTCTTGATATTTGAAACTTACATAGCCACTAACAAAATAATCACTAATGAGTGTCCCTAAACCGTTGATATTTGTGAAACGAAACGTATTTCTTTTTTGCATAGGAAATATTGGGGATTGAGAAAAAGAAGACGAAATCGATATTAATCCAGTGGCGTGAAAGTTGGGGAGGGTCGAATAGGGGTACCCACCTGCCGTACGTAGTTACAAACACATGATTCGTCTTGAAATATGAATCGGAATGCTGTTAAGTGACATACCAAATTTCATTGAGAAAAGTTAAGCCGATATTAATCCAGTGGCGTGAAAGTTGGGGATGGACGAATAGGGGTACCCACCTGCCGTACGTAGTTACAAACACATGATTCGTCTTGAAATATGAATCGGAATACTGTTAGGTGATATACCAAATTTCATTAAGAAAAGTTAAGCCGTTATGGTGTTATTCTTGAAAGGAAGTGAGGTTTCTACCCTCGGAGTTTGTCCCCTTTATTCTGGGATACCCTGTATATATATAGTTCTTGGTTGGTTGATCATTTGATGCAAATCACGAAATTATGCCAAGTGTAAATGGGTCCTGAGCGAATAACTATCTTGATTGATTGATCATTTCAAATTCTGTCAGTTTAATGTCCCCCAATTTGAATTTTTCGACACAACTCAATTCGGTCACTTCTGATTTCACAGCAAGTGTTAGTTCAATTGGCTATTATTACATATTTGTATTCTACATCCCAAAATGTGTATAAATAGTAACTATTCAATTTTATATTGGATGTTGTAAGTCGAAATTTTCCAATATTAGTAGTTAATTGTTTCTTGAAATTCACTTTTCACACTTTTAATATTATTATTATTATTATTATTATATATGGCTGGTTTTCATTTGTTTTATTAGCCTGGGGGTAATTGGTCTGTGTCCAGGTACGTATGTTAATTACCGTGCCAGACCCTCTCTGGTACAGTATTATTAATTCTTATCGTAATTTCAATTGACCCATGCTTGGGTATTAGAGGAATTACTTAGGATTTTTGGGAATTAGTGTACACAATTTCCTCAGCGGTTTTTCGCTCGATGGGCAGTGACACGAAATTTTGGAAATATTAAAATGACTGATTTTATTCCAACAAAAACTGATAACTTCATAAATGCTGGGTTCTCATTTCTTAGTGAAAGTAATCCAGTGGACTAATAATGATTCAGTAGAAAGGTGTGGACGAGAATAAACCATATCTAACAAAACAGCAATTAGTCTTGTTTAAATGGCCCTGAACTCAGAGGATTTCCGTTACAATTTACTAAATTGATACCAAATATGCTCCACGAAGCCACGAAATGAAAATTACTAACTTCATTAGGTATGCAACAATTTGAAAGAAAGCGAAATAATGGCTTGTCGAATGAAAGTAAATATGCAGATGAGTACGATGTTGACAAGATCAAGAAAATGCTTCAGAAAAAGTACAGTAATTGGATTGCTATGTAAGTAAGGAACGGAACGGTATGAATTATGAATAAATTTGTGCCAATATTTTCTTATTACGAGAGTAGCTTTCGATAATAGTTATTTACCTAACAAGTGCGGAAAGTAGTACTTTTCCGCACGCGACGGCAGTTGCACGAACGACGCGGAGCGGAGTTCGGACAAGCCGTTAAGGGCGGAAAAGACATTTTCCGTAAGAGTTAGGTACAATATTTTTCCTACGAGTGTTTTTGTCCATCTTATTTATGAAAAAACAAGGTTTTTAATAAACAAGTTTTTATAAAAATGCTACAAAATGACTAATAAGACAGAATAGGTACATAGATCATTTAGTTAGTCGTAAATATCATCATTTTCAACAATACAAAAATCGTGCGGAAAAGTAAAAATCGTACGGAAAAGTAAAAATCGTGCGGGAAAGTAACTTTTCCGCACGATTTTAAATCGTACGGAAAAGTACAACTTTCAAAACGAAAAATCGTGCGGAAAAGTTACTTTTCCGCACGCTCGTAGGAAAAAGTCTTTTCGTTGTTACGCCACTTGCTGGAATTGTTAGTAGGTCTGTGGTTATATTTGCTAAGCGCGTATAAACATCGTTATATTCCTTACACCAATATAATAAATAAGAATTTCCTGGTATTTATGGTAATTGCAAATATTGATCGATTTTTGTTTCTGAAATATCTTCCACAGATTGTTCTATTTCGATTGAAAGATTTTTCACAAGGCTTCAAATTGTTTGTTTAATATCTTCAATTTATTGCTGTACTGGGAACCTAAAAAAATGAATTGGTGGATCATCTGAGAAACTGAACGGTAAATACTTGATAGCTGACAATTTTTTTCATCCGTACACCTGTTTTTTCTGGTCTGCAATGAAGTATCAAACTATCAGATTTTGTTATGATTTGAAACTCAACATAATTCGGAATGGGGAACTAGAAATTTCTATTGTATAGGTTTATGGCAATAAGCGCTTACCTGGTAGGGCAGGTACCTTGTTTATAATTTAATAAAATCATTGAGAACAATGCAGATTTCGTGATTTATATAAAAAATATTTTTCAAATTCAAAATTTAGTAGTTTTGTTAAATTTCTTACAACTCCATATTTTACCATCAGTGAATTTACTCGAAAAACTGACATTAGACAAAATTGCTCGACCTACTGACTCGCTCGACCTACTGACTTCCAACTTCATGTGGAATTCCTGATTGGTAATATTTATTTGAAAAAA
This sequence comes from Chrysolina haemoptera, assembly GCA_958298965.1. Classification (NCBI taxonomy): domain Eukaryota; kingdom Metazoa; phylum Arthropoda; class Insecta; order Coleoptera; family Chrysomelidae; genus Chrysolina; species Chrysolina haemoptera. The sequence continues at coordinate 51,818 of OY282602.1, read as the reverse complement.
GAAATGTACTCGATAAAAAAAAAACTCAATGCTTATTGTTAATAAATTGTGTTGTTGGAGTTTCTTGGGGATGGTTGACTCAAACGGTGGCTTTTTCATTAACCACTAACAATTTAAACGAAGAATCGGTTTCTTGAAGTTATTTCTAATATTAAAAAATTTCCTTTCCAAACTACTTTACGTTTACTTCAAAATTTTCATATTGAAATCAACGATTATGATGATTTTCCAAGAACTACCGGAATATATAAACAATTCAAGACAACGTTCTGCACGAACCAACCACATAAAACTGTTTATCAATTTCTGAACAATCAATTGAAATGGCGGAACACGTGTTTTCAATAAAGCTAATCGCATTTTGAATAGCACCTAATCTGGAGAAAACACATCAAATTACCATAAATTGATGCTGCATTGAAAAATCGAGTAGCGATCAAGTAAATGTAATACTAATCGACAGGAGCAGTTGATGACCATGTAATAAAGATAAGTGGCATTTATAACACGGAAACCAATATCTATTGAAAAGAAGAGATAACATCAGACTGTACAAATGATATTGGTGAACGTTGTGCACGAACTTTCGGAATTTTGTTGGAAACATATAATAATATAATAATAATAATAGTCCTTCATGAACACTCGTAGAGTGTACCCAAAGGCATGACCTGTGCGGGTAGAGGACGGCTATTAATTATTTGCCGTGGCGCTCTGGGGCGACTTACTGATTTTTGGTGGCGTATTCACTTTTCAGCTGCAGGAAAACCCGGAAAACCTACAGCACCACCTCGGGTGGCTGCACTCCAAGCTAGCATTTGCCGAGATTGGCATCTAGACAACACACAATACGCTTGCTTTCAACAAGGACTGTGGTCGTCTATCGATTCCGATATTGGGTACTTGAGAAAAAATCCCTCGTACCTACATCGGGCTCGAACCGACTACTGAAGTTCTGAACGACCTGCGCCTTAGACCGCCAGACCACCGACCACCATATGCTTTCGATAATCATTCCAATCATGTTTATATTGATTGATTGAAATATTGGTGTTCGAAAACATATTTTCGATTATGTATTTCGGCACTTGATTGGATATTGAATACCTATATTACGTGGTTTCGTTTTTATTTCACTTTCCCAGTGGTAGTTTTATAAAAAAATAATCACCTCCAGCATGCTGTCATATATTTTTTCCTGTTTCGGAAATTACGCAACACCGAACTTTGACAAAGACCGTGATGAGCAGTCACTATTAATTTGTATTAATTTCAGTAAAACCAATCTGAGGACATGATATAACCATATAAAAACTGATTTAGAGCTGACCAACTCAAGAACGGTTAGAGATAGACAAATTCTGCGAATCCCAATCGATTCAGAATGGCCGAATTTGTATATACTGAGAATTTGAACGAAAAAAATCTACGGACAAAAAAGTCGTGTATATCATGATAGATAATTTTTTGAAAACTGATTCAGAGCTGACCAACTCGAGGATGGTTAGAGATAGATGAATTCTGCTAACGCCAATCGATTTAGAATGGCCGAATTAGTATGTTCTGAGAGTTTGAACGGAAAAAGTTGACGGACAAAAAATTCGAGTATATCATGATAGATAATTTTTTGAAAACTAATTCAGTGCTGACTAACTCGAGAACGGTTAGAGATAGATGAATTCTGCTAACGCCAATCGATTAAGAATGGCCGAATTAGTATTCACTAAGATTTTGAACGGAAAATATCAACAGACAAAAAAGTTGATTAGATCATGATAGATAATTTTTTGAAAACTGATTCAGAGCTGACCAGCCCGAGAACGGTTAGAGGCACCCGTAAAAATCATGAAAAATACTAAGTCGTTACATCGACCTGAAATTTGCACTGTATACGTAACATTTTATGCTTATTCCGAAAATGTATGATTTTCATGTGCTCAGATATAAGATTTAGACGTAGGGTGTTCAAGGTAGGAAAACCAATTTTCTGAGATTTTTTATTTTTCATTTTTTTTACTTAAGTAATTTCAATGAAGAATAGTTTATTGTACTACATTCGCTTGAAAAAGATACTGTGTATCGAAACATGTCGCAAAGACAATAAATTTTGTGAAAATTTTAATCGTTTTTTACCTTAGTGTCATAACTATGGATTTCCATCAAGTAACGGCCACGTCAATCCAAAATTTGAAACTTTTAGGCTTAAAATTGAGTGAGGATTCTACCATCGGAGTTTGTCCACTTCATTTTGGAACATCCTGTATATCTTGTTCATACAAAGCTTGTGCGGGGACCTCTGACATTTTTTTTAATGCCAAATATGAAGGTTTGCAGTAAAATTTAGCTAGTCTCTTGGTTTTCAGAAGTTTCGTCTTCGAGTTCTAATTCCTTTTGACTATTATCGCGCCGGTAGAGATATTTATTTTGGTGCCATCAGAATCAACCCCATTTGTCGAATCATTCCATATCCATACACTGAGCCTGTCTTCGCGATTGATCGAACAACTGCTCAATAAACTCATGGATCTCGAAAAGGAAGATAGGAGAAAGAAACAATCGTCGAATCTATTCTTCATACCCTCACGTTCGTCTCTCGAGATTTGTTAAATAGATGTATCTATGAATGGTCTGGAGGTATTTCAAAGTTGTGTCTTCTGCGTGCTGCTCATTCCATTTGCTAAACAAACAACATGATGCGTCACTGTTGACGTATGTTACTTGTTGCTAACGTCTACTTCCTGATATCTGACCCGAAATGGAATGGAGGGATTTCATTCTTTTATTTCTTATACAGGTGAAATTTTCATACTCTTCAGGAAAATTAAGAACCATTACATTTACTACGAATAATTCAATGTTAGTGAGGGGAAGAAATTGTTTTCTAACGAAAATTTGCCTCAAATTTTCAAATTTTCCACATTGTGAGATAGTGTGGAACGAATGGGAATTCGACTTTGTACAATTTTTTTTTCATTTATTTGAAACTCTCCGGCACACTTTTCGGAATTTGTTTGAATTCATGAATTAACTCTTCCCGGAGTTTGTGCTACCGAGGAGTGCTTTTTGCTGTTGAGTTTTGGGTGTTATCGTTCATTGAGTGGGAAACAAACCGTCAAACCATGCTATGTCTGCAGGTGGTCATTCCCAGCCAACAACAGACTTTGTTGGAACCAATAATGACAATTAGAACAAATCTTGTTTCAAACTAGCGGTAATACTTGGCGTTGTTTATAGGGATATATGGAACACTGTGGCGTATTCGACTAGAGCAATAGGGATATCATTTCCTAGTCCTCTCTTGAATAACCCAGCTATGCCATGTCTCCTAACTCAAGGCGTCTGAGTTGATTTTTGGGATAACTCCTTGGAATTTTTTTCGTGCAAATGAAAATTGCCATTACATCGATTTAGGATGAAGACGCTTGAGTGCCGAGGATTCCAGCCTATACACCATTGCTTGTATTCGAACAACCGTGTACCAAATTCAATGGTGGTGAATGTTCCATCAAAGGATTAGGTTTGAGTCACTTTTTCCGAAATGATTTGTCGATTCTTATGACCATAATGTTGGACTGGCCTGGGTTGTTGCCCTTTCATCGTCCCAGGCACTGGAAACTTCTATCCTACACTTCGCTACTAAATGAAAAATGCCGTGGAGAAAGGTTAAGAACCACCTCCAGGCTTATCGTAGATGTGCTTCCTCTTGTTCACTTGTTCAGTTTGGGCTACCCCAACGGGGCACCTTACATTATCGAGGGCCCCATACTATCACTGTTTACAGCCAAGGAGATTGTTTGAGTACAAGTACCCATGTTGGCCAAAGGAGCGCATGACCATCATCAGTGAAGTCATTGCCTTTGTCAGCACTTTTCCAGATGTTTATTCCAAGTAAACTTTGAGTCTAGGTTTATCTCCAAGAATTTTGTTCTCCTGACATCCGTCTACCAAATATTACTCGTTTACTTCGCCTGTTATTTTTGTGGTTGATATCAAAGCATAACGATGAGTAGACAGTTGCTGTCTAGTAGTGCTAACTGATTGTCGTTTTCCTGAGATTATTTTTTTAGGTGTTTGAGATCGCATTTCTCAGCATTGCTCTTGATGGTGCAATCAGTTGACGGAAAAAACAATTTTTATAATGATTTTCCTTACGTTTTTCGAGTAAGTCTTATAGGATATCTCACTTTGAGTTCCACAATCTTCATTTTTGTTCATCTCTAGTACTTGACTTCTAGTACTTCTGAATATTGATCTCGCCCAGAAGCTTCTCCAGCTTTTCTACAGTTTAAGCACTTCCTTCTTTCTAGAAGTGACGTGTTAATACAGACAGCGTTTCCTGCTTTTAAAATGTTTCTACAAGTGCAAGTATCAGAATTCTATGAATAAGTAATTCTAATTTTCTAGTTGCAAATACAAATATCATTTATCGCAAAACAACGGAGTAACGCATACTCATTCTTAGACTGAAAATAATTTATCCTGAATTCTAAATGAATGGGATAAATGATTCATGCCGTTAACATATGACAGAAATTACGGTGTAATCTCGATCCTTTTCGAAGATGAAGAAAATTAATTTGTATCCTACGATGGTCTTTATCGTCGTTTGAAATATCTCCGGTCACATTATAATTCAATGTTATAATATCATAGCGGTCAGTTTCTAGTTGGGAAGTGATATAATGAGAAATATCTCCCTGCAATATGCACATAATAATATATTGCGAAATAGGTGACTACCTCTCGGATGACATTTATTAATGTAACCAGAACCATACATGCGGGTAAGAATAAACAAATAACTCATGCATTATTGACTAGCTGACAAAAACTTCTGATGTTCCTATGAATTTAATGATTTTCTATTTCATTTGGTTATATCCCTCATGGAACACCTTCCAATGAGTTCAAAAGCTATGCCGTTCGTTAGTAGAATAAGCTCTGGAAAAGAAATGTTCTGCATGTCTCCAAAGTTATGAAAAATTGATGCGAGGATTGCTCGACTAGGCAGTCTCGATGGGACTGCTAACGGTGGAACGATTGGTATTTCAAAAGAACATCTTTCATGAAAATATCTATAAAACAGAGATAGATCGCCAATTTTTCTGCGGTGTTCCAGAGAAGTGAGCGAGGTTGAAAGCGAATCATTTCTGATGAGACCAATGGTTCTTTGAATAGAATCTGAAAGTTTCAATGTGCTGCACTCCATATAAGGGAACATATTCCAGGACAGGTTGGATATGTTCCTGATATATCATTCTCAGTTGACTTGGTAATCGTCAGTCAAAAACTTGGTTTCATGGCATTGGCTAAAGGAAGTTAATAAGCCTTCTATCCAAAAACAAGTTTGCTATATTGTGTGTTTACGGTGCACAAGTAACCAGTTGGCTCTCAGTAATACTATTGATTATGCTAATGCAGTATTACGTACGAAAAGTCAGACTTTTGACTCTGTCATGTACCAAGTATTCTACATATTATCATGACTAGGACATCACACTTCTCTCTCCACTTTTGTAGAGCTGTTGGTGATTGTGGATGAGATATATTTTCCCAGATGATTCGGATATAGTATACTTCTGTGTCTAGATGAATATCTACTCAGTGCAAGCTTTATCTTTAAGAAACGGTTATAAAAAAGTTCTCTGTTTGCATAGGAACCTCATTTGTGGCCCGTACCTTGTCTTTCGTGTATTGGATTCGTTTGAACGTAATCCAAAATCCACATAAATAATATATATCTCCTCTGAAGAGAACATCTTGACTAAACCAATCCAAAACTCATTGCTTTCGTTCTTTCGACAATTTCCCGACCACCAGAACATCGTCGAAAAATGGTACTTCATTGGTGCGTTGAAGTAACATGTAAATATGAATGTATCCTCCTATCCGATTTCGCATGGTACTGTGCGGATGTCGCCTGTTAGCTGTTTCTATTGTGGATAATATTCTAGCAATGTTTACGTTTGGTTATCTGAATCAGTCAGAAGAAAAAGCTGGAACTACTTGATATGTCTACACGTTCTGCCCTCGCCACATCTTGAGAGAGTTCACTAATTGAAATCGCAGAAGAAACTATCCCTTTCTTGACTAGAGTGTAACGCTCGGTGAACTGTTGTTCATTAAATAGATCAAATGAATGCATATTTGGAACCTTTGGTATGAACATAATTCAAGAAATAATAGAAGCTACCCAAAATACCGAAACGCGAAACGCGCGTCGAGTGAAAGTGACCTAGTTCTGCTGTTATGGGCAGCTTCTTGGAAAGATAGATAGTTAGAATTCACATATTACTGTTCGTCATTTATAGCATATCATGTTGCATTTTCATTAAATATATATACTTCAAAAGTATTAGATATATGAATCCATACAAATAAATAAAGAGAACTATTTCAAAATTCAAATAGTCATTAGAAAATAGGAAAGAAAAATAAAAGTGTGTACCTCATCAATAATTTTTAAATGAGATACGCTTCCACCAAATAAATCAAAATTCGAAGAGAAGCTTCAAAATTTGGTTTGGAAATAGTAGTTTACTATAGGTAGGTATACCCTAATAATATTCAATGCATTCCTGTCAGACTTCACTAGCATCAGTTTTCCTAGCAAATCTTGTGATCTGGTGGGATATTGGTAACCCATGGTTAGAGCTTCATAACTTTTTCTGTTTTTGTGAATTTCTGAAGGATTAAAATTGTATGTGTATGTGTAATATGTTCCGCGAAACAAGCGTCAATAAAAAATTTGCTTAGAATGTGACCGCTGCTCGAATTGTTTATAGCGGAGTCTAACCGTAATATGTCATTGGATTTTCTCGACTGTTCAATTTAAGGGGTAATGTATTGAACCATCTATTGACTTGTGCCTTCATCCCTTTATTGTACAAGGATTCCCTAAGCAATATATCGTTAACGCACGTTCGTGAGTAACATAACATCCACTGATTTTCCGATCGATTCTCATGATTTTAATCATCACTAGCCCCAAGTACATTGGAAACAAAACTCCCGATAACATCTGACGATCGTTTTCAGAGTTCTCCTACGGTCACGATTCAGCCGTTATATCTTATTTAGAAAACCAGTAGCTATCTATGAATTATAGGTAAGCCGTTGTTTTGTTTAATGGTAGTGTCGATGGTATTACGGCCACTAAAGGTACTTATTGATTTATTGCTTTCTTATTGTCAGGGACGGGTGATTGATTGGCGTACTGGGCATTTTCTCCCAGTGTTTTATACAATTCGAAAGTTAATAACATTGACTTGATATCACAGATACTGGCAATACAGCACAACACTTTCATACAAAGAAAGAACTTGAGAAAGTTGAAAATATCTGAAGTTACGAAAAACGAAAAGCTAGAAAGAGTGGGTTATAGATATTTCTCAGCAAAAATTGAAAATAACATAATCACTGCTGTTAGTAAAAATCTAATACTAGAGTAAAAAATAATTGACAATTTAAATACTCAAAAGTAACTAAAGTGTGGATGCTTTCTATATTTCTCATATTTTTTGTTTAATTTATCAATAATAAGCGTTCAAGAGCTCAAGAGAACTTTGTCAAGCACCCCAAGCTCTTTTTACATTTGAGTAATCAAATTTTAAATTATTTTTCAGTTTTTAGTCCATATTGGAAGTGAAGCGTGTTCTTTAGTTTTTTAAATTATTATTTTTTTTATGACTAAAAAATCGAAATATCCTACCCCGAAAATCATACTAACTTTGAATCGAAACTGACCATAATCACAAAACTCGTCAACCATCTTGGGCCGCCATCTTGGATTAAAAACTATTCACAAAAAATCATAATCTCTGACTCCAAAAAACCTCACATACCAATTTTGAATCTAATCGGAACATTATCACAAATATCGTCTGCTATCTTGGAGCCGCCGTTCTGTTTTTGTCTATAACAAAAATGTCATATTACATTGTCACCGGAATTATGAATACATGCCAAATTTCGACGTCTGGAAGCGGGCGAAAATTACCTTCAAAGTTTTCGTTGCATAGATACTTACATACAAGTGAAGCTAATATGAGCGTGTTAAAAAACGGCAACTGTAACAACAATAAAGCTGATTATTTTTGTCCAAATGATGTATTGCCATACAAGGAGCAAATGAATAAGGCAGGTTGCTAAGCTACAATAAAGTACTATTTTTACGAAATACAATTTTATCACATCTGACACCATTATAATAAATCTGAAGTCAGTAGGATGAAAAATTGGGTTTGATGAAACTCAGCGGAACCTTCATTCTTTTCTTGTTATCAGGTCTTGCGGAACACATTATCAGAAAAAGATTATGCAGGGTGTAATTTAACCTCTTGCACTTCCGTGAAATGTTTTGTCCATACTACGGCAGTTCCAGAATTATTCCGGCTCTGCTCCGGTCAGCTGACGTTCAACGGACAGCGGTTCCCATAATTTTGCCGAATTTTACCAACACAATTTGAACTTTCCACAATTTTTTTACGAATTTTTTACACCTGCCATTCGTTATAAAATGGCATTATACACCTATCCTTCACGGGAGTGCAAGAAGTTAGATTACAGCCTGTATACCTCATCACCTGCATTCAGGCCTTCAGTTCTCAGAGAACCATACAGAAAGCTGTATGATCTCCGCTGACACAGATACTTTATTGTTTATCATTTCCAACACTTTTCTGGATGCAATCCATACCAATAGTTTGATCAAATAGTTATTAAATAATATTTGCGCTAGTGACCCAGATGAAACACAAAATAATTTTACTCAAGGAATTCGTCGAAAATCATTTATATGCCGAAAAAATTAAAAGAAATTGGAAGTTAACCGCCAGCTTCTATGAAAATACAATTTTTAAAAGTCCATTTTTCTAATATTTTTGTGATATAACATTTTTCTGATATAATATTTTTCTGATATAACATTTTTCTGATATAATATTTTTCTGATATAGTGTTTTTAAATGATTTTTTTTTCATCAGGCGAGATGTCTCTTTGGGAGATTTCAAGGGTAGGTAAGATATATATATATATATATATATATATATATTATCCGAGATATATTTTTTCGGTTTGTATATCAGAAAATTCTCGTCAAAAAAGAATAAATACTAATAATTAAAACGTTATCGACAAGATTGTCATGAAAGTCTATTTATTTATTTCTACTAATGTCGTCTGATCTTTCATACGTGACAACACTGGTGGCACCAAGTTACTCCATCCAAGCTCATCGACACATCCGCGAACTCGAGAGTACCTACCAACCAACTAGATCACACACGAACATATCTGACGAGGTCGTACCGACCTGTTCGTCGTTCCGTTAAGACTTTTACACTCGGTACATTTCTGTGCGGCCTCGAGGTACTGCCAAGGTTCCAGGTGTTATTTTGCGTCCGGGCGGCCGATCTGGTTGACAGATACGTCGACGTTTCCGCTCAGCGGGGTACATCTTCAAGACCGTCTGTAAGTCATCGCGATAAGTGCCGTTTCATTATGATGCAACTCGGAGTGTGGGTGGAGTAGGAGATTATAGGAGACTATTAAGAGACATTTGTACGTTTGAAGGCTGTCATGATCGATAACGATCGAAATCTTTCGGAACACGTGAGAACGTTATTGAGATTCAGTATCATATGAGATTCGGTTTTGATGCACCTGTAGTATTTTATTATCACTATACATTTTTGGTTCGATTAGAGAGTAGGTGATCCAACAAGTATTGGAGAATGTCTAATTTCTACTGAATGAATTGGTGAGTAATAATATCTTACTATCATGTGTAAAATATCAAAAAATTCTGAAATAATAGGATACTTTCATAGTATACTATATTGGGGTTCTTCAGAGAGTTCTTTAGTTTTCCCCTATTCGTGAATGATATTCCACTATACTTGAAGTCTGTTCAAATTTTTCTCTATGGTGATGGTACATTACTAGCCACCGATGCTAAGACCACCAAAGAACTTCAAATTGAATTGAAAACCATCTCTCATCAATTTGAAGATTGGTTGAAACAATAGAGCACTGTTAGTGACGTAATATGACAGTTGGGGAACAATATCATAGGGGGATACACAAACCATTCTGAACAAAAACAGACCCATTGAACCCATTTTCCATAAGGCTACGTGAATCACTTGTTTGTCCCCCCAAGACCGCCATGTTGTGACGTCAGCTGACAGTTTGTCGATAAATTGTATTATATGTATAGGTCTGTCTATAAAGTAACTCCCTTGTTAATTTTTAAACTGATTGTGTTTTTTTTGAGAGCTAATGCTAGTTATTAAACTACTTCAAGACAACAAAAAAATCTATCTTTTAAGGATTCCCTTAGAAGGTATGAGGGTCAAGTGATACCCCATTTGATTCGTCTTTCAATTCTCCATACGATAAAGGAATGTCAAACAAAAATATTCATCCAAAACGAAATAGCGGTACCAGATGTTAGAGCTCTGCTATGAGGATCCTTTATCATCTAGGCTACCGTGAAAGATTTGATGATTTTACATGATTCGTGAGGATTTGAAACTGATTCAGGGCTCTATCCTTGGACCTTGGACCAACCCTATTTCTATTTTTTTTAGCTTTCACGAATCTAAATCTAAATCGGAACAAACCTACAAAAACAGAGCTTGTCCAATTGAAGGAGAGTCTCATATTATTATTGATATTGATGATATCATGTGCAACTTTCCTGATGTGTCATTTATCTTATTTGCTGATGATACTAGCATTAATATCAGTGACTCTGATATATAAAACTACTTAGTTTCTCATAAAGGACTACGCTAACAGTATATCGTACTGATATGTACAGTATGGCTTCAGCAAAAAACGGCAGACCTTCCATGCTACAGATAAACCCAATATAGCAACAAATTGGAAACTAGAGCATTCTGTTCCACATTGTGGATTAAACAAATTATCTAAAGCCTTACTTTTAAATGATGATACAATCAACTCTTTCATTATACTAAACATGAATAATTAGGAGGAAGAGGAATTAGATTATAATCATTATTTGAACATAATTTCCCAAAATTGCAATACAGCTTTAATAATAACCTATTTTATTTTGTTAGACAGGTCTATGATAAAAACATTGATTTATGATGTTAGCCTTCGCAAGTTTTCCCATCCAAATACAGATACTGTTATAGAACATACATTCATACTCGACAACATACTTCGATGTGTGCTCATCCACGAAAATTCAATTATAAATTTAATTGAACCTTATCAACGCACTGATACTTTGATTACGAAAAACGAGTAATAAAAACTGGGTCTATTAAAATTTTCAGTCTGACCGATCACAACATTCACCAGCTATCAACATACTTTTATTAATGTTATCATTTTATGCCACATATGAAGTCTTGTGGACTATTTTACAATGAGTGAAGATGAGTTGAGCGTTAAATTGTGTATATTTGGGTACTTAGATTCACGGGTGAATTTTTTATTTATATCGTAGGGGTCAGTCTGCGTCTACTTGACTTATTCTTGGTTCACATTAATGAAGATTTTTGGACAATCGTATCAGACATCATATTTTTTTACCTTTTCTTATTGCAGTTGTTATTCGTTAAATGAGGCGGCTAGACCGAAATAATTTTCCTTTTTGTCCTAAGAAATTTCCCTGTTAGGAGAAACCAGAAAAAAATTTATCGTCAAGTAATTCCAGTGTCTAGGAAGCAAGGGCCATAATAGAAAGAGAGAGGTATTTATAATTGTGAACCATCATTTCTTATTTCAGTTCTGACGAGGTCATGAAAAAATAAAAATTTTAATAATAATAATAATAATAATAATAATACTCCCTCGTAAACACTTTAATCTCCTGTCCATGGTTATATTTCTACAGACAACAGGGAGGCCGTGAACTTCTCAGTTGAAACTGTTTCCATAAAATAATGGTACTGGATGGAACCTGTAGAAGAGCAGGGGCAGAAGTATTCCTTTTCACGGCTTTCGGTGAACTTGGTCGACACCGAACGAGGTGAGACAAACGTCACTGAGTAGGAACTCATTCAGGAAGAAGCTTACAAAACAGCTGCAGAAACATAAGTATGTAAGCTGCAGGTGCATAAGTATAAGCCAATGCATGGAATGGGGTCTTCTTCAAGATCACTGTGGACCTTGACTTATTTCATCTTAGCACTCTTCAGGTTAAGTGGGCTTGAGTCGTACCGAGGGTTTCAAGGCCTACCAGGAAGATGTCCTAAACACCCTGGTCCACTGCAGTCGCCTGATGGGAATAGAGGTCCCAGACACTGGATGCAGAGCTTGAGTATCGAGTCCGTTGTGGAGAATGAGAAGTACCAAATCTTTTGGAACTACTTATTTCCCGTGATCTGTTTAGCCAGATTTAAATGGGTGTATATTGACTATACAGGGTGTTTCAAACTCGATGGCCTATTAGACGTTTCTAGAGAACGGAACATGGGATTATTCTAAAAATTGGTTTTTCAGGTAATTGGTTTTGTTCTATCGATCTGAAATATTTTCAGCACTGCGGTGTTGCCACTTCTATTGAAAAGTAGCAACCACTTTGATATTTCAAATGGGACACCCTGTATATTATTGTATTTTTCGCTTCGCTACTACTTTTCGATTATTTTTGTATGATATTTATCTATACCTATCTCTGATGGTTTTCGAGAATTTCATTGATTTCATGATTTTTTGTGCGAAACATAGCTGTAATTAATTTTTATTAATACAGTATTTGGATTCGTAGAAATCCTAAATTTGGGATTAGTTTGACAATGTCCTGTGTATTGGTTATGTCTAAGGAAATTCGTCCTCCATTATACAGTGTCCTTCAAAATTTGTGATTTTACCGATAGATACAAAAGTGGAGAAAAGTACAGTTTTTCAAATGGAACACCCTGTATATCATCGAATATCCTGAAAAACAATTAAATTTTCTTTCAAATGATGTAGTATGTTCCTATATAAAAGCAAGTTTCTATAAAAATTGGATTATTTTGCCATATTTTGTATTAGGTAGCTATGAAATAAATGAAATGAAACATGTCTTTATGAAAATTTGACAATCAACGATAAAACGTTTAAAGTTTCATTAACGTCAATTTGGTTAGAAAATAATCAAAATTAAAGACTATTCAAATAAAGTTTTGGCGAAATTATTTATTCTTCACGGTAAGAGTGATCAAATCACTTATAGGAAGAACATGTAAAAGGTTCTGCAGTATATTGAAGTGTGTGACTGATAAGATGTTGAACTGATTGTCCAAAAAATGATCAATATACAGGGTATTCCAAACTTGATAACCTTTAGCTAACGTTTCTGGAGACCTAGGAGATGAATATTTGAAATATTGTATTCCACAATAAGAGATTGCGATCTAGCTCTTAAATAGATTTTCGCGGGCGGTTGCAGTGTTACCACCTCTACTTAGAACTGATATCGATTTTCTAATTTCATATGGGAAACACGCAGTACTTCATTCCGTCTTTGGATTCTACTGATGATTACAAATAACTTTTACCATTTATCGAATATCGATTATTTTGAAATTGTTTTTCTACCAAAATGGGTCCAATTCGAATTCAAATAACTCGTTACCAGAAAATATTGAGTAATTCTAGTTACATCTATGAATGATTTACCAGTATTTTATATACGGTGTCTGAAAAACATTTTCTTTTATAATCATGCATTTCATGTTTTTTTTTAATTCTCCATATCGAACTGCGGAGCATACCTGAATTCACACATGAGGTAGGCGTAGACGGTAATTTCATTCACTTCGTCGCCAGTTAATAACTGGTGACATAACAGTTATCAGCCTTATTCGATTTCTTCAATACTTCCGAAGATTTTTCTATGAAGTAAATTGTAGTAGAGGATGAAGTTCATTGAATATCCATGTTCTTAAAACAATCTTCACCATGAATATAAAACAAATTCATAATAACTGCATTTGAATATGCATTGTAATATTTTTCAATGCTTTCTCCTGACAGAAACATCATGAAAATCACTGCTTGGTGTGCTTGTCAAACTAAATGTTTATTTTGCTGTTTTCCTTACCTATTTCGATTAGTCAAGTAGGAATTGAAAATTATAAATGAAATGTACGTTAACAAACGCGCAAACGTTTCATTATTGATGCGCAGGCAAAAAAGTCTAATTTTTATAGAAACTTGCTTGTATTTCGGAAACCTGACTATTTAGGTATAGGAATATTAAACATCATTTGAAAGCAAATTTAATTGTTTTTCAGGATATTCGACAATATACAAGGTGTTCCATTTGAAAACATGCACTTTTCACCATTTTTGTATTTATCGGTAAAATAACAAATTTTGAAGGACCCTGTTTAATGGAGGACGAATTTCCTTATACATAACTAATACACAGGACATTGTCAAACTACATCCCAAATTTAAGATTTCTACGAATCCAAATACTGCAGTAATAAAGATTTAATTAAAGCTATGTTTCGCACAAAAAATAAGGAAATCAATGAATTTCTCGAAAACCATTGGAGATAGGTATAGGGAAGTATTAAACAAAAATAATCGAAAAGTAGTAGCGAAGAGAAAAATGCAATAATATACAGATAGAACAAAACCAATTACCTAAGAAACTCAATTTTCAAAATGATCTTACGTTCCGTTCTCCAGAAATGTCTAATAGGCCATCCAGTTTGGGACACCCTGTATGTGAGGAGATAATCCCATGAGTCACCTGCTTCGGTTATATACGTCCATAACTTGTTCATTATAGCCACGAAAGATTTTTTGATGAGACAGGAGTCTGCATGCCTGTTTTGTACAGGTACAGCAGCATCATGACTGTATTCTGTTGACTCTTTGGTACTCTTGTAGATCAATCTCATGCAACGTCTTTTTTTATCAAGACTTCCAAAGTAAGAGCAAATTTTTTGTTCATATCTCATAGATTTTATTCTTCGTCTGAATAATAAATAACCAATCCATAACTTTTTATCAGTTTTGTTTACGATTTTGAAAAAAACACTGAATAAATGAAACAAAGTTGGGTCAGTAGTTACACCATTTAAAACTCAATAACGGCTGGACCGATTAAAATGGTCTCTTATTCGTTGGACTTCTCCTAAAAACAGTATAGACTTCGTCAATTTTTCAACACTTGAAAATAACAGACGTGCCATTTCATGAACTAGAGCTAAAGGTTGTCGTCCTAGTTTTTCTGCTAAGTAATCCTAATGCACCAGGCTACGTGTCATATACAGAGTTGGGGAGAAATATTGTAAAAGCTACTATTCTTGCCGAAGCAGCTGAAGGATAGAGTGTGTTGAAATAAATCTATACTGAAGTTCTCATGAATTCGACCACCCGGGAGATGGTGCGAAACTTTCTGAAATATAAGCATCCAAGTGAGTACTCGAGAGTTCGGTCATAGGGGAGAAGGCGTAGTTGTGAAATTTTCTAGAATATGAGAAAGAAAATTCTAGAACGTTCTCAGAGCTTCTGGAAAGCTCAAAAAGTCGATATCTCTGTGAAATGAACCAGAACAGAACCTGATAAATTTGGAAAATATAGGTAAGAAAGAAACCTGATTCCTTTGAAAATATCTGTAGGGGGTTGTTATTTTCAAATTTAGAAATTAATTTTCTATATGAATCTCTTGTAACCGTAATGATATACAAAAACATATCAATATTTTATTACATCTATATACTTTATACCTACTGGTTGATTCCATTTCTAACAAGATAAGCGAACGTATTCGACAACATTAAAGAAGATTAATGGATATTCAGTTAACAATGATTTAAAATATTCCTTCCATGCTGAGTTATATTAAAATAAGTGCGAGGTGAATAGTGTAAGAACACTTTTTTGCTAAACAGCTGCTCGTAATTATACAATGAGTAAAAACAAACCGACTCGTAATTAAATTTAACTGTAAATGATAACCACAATGCATCTCATGAATACATTGAAGGAAGTAAAAGTTCAGATAGCGATCCGACCATTAGAGCCAACCTTTATGATCCATTGCACGCACAAAAAGTGAAAATTTCCTCAAAAATGATCACTTTCATCGCGAAATCTCTATTACATCCTCGGAGGCTGAGTAATTGGACACGCGAGAAAAATCGACCGGCAATGCTATGGCATTATCTCTGAATACCGGTTATTAGCAATAATTGACTGAGATAGATAACACGCAGTATATGGCTATTTTGATAAACAGTTTATTATTTTAATAAAATAGGAAACGTATGAAATGAAAAAATTTACTATTTGGTGAAAACTAATCAACACGCATGCAATATTTTTTTGAAGAAATTGCGCTACACATAACTTCCCAGTTACGAGTGGAGTATAATAGATAGTACAGTTCGAATATTAGATCTTTTTCCATACCTCGTCGTTATTATACATATTTATGAGATAACTCGAGAAAAGTTAGTCAAAATAAAGTCTGAATTGAGAAAGGACGAGGCTGATATTCCAATAAGACATACACGAAAAGAAATCCCTGTGGCTATTTTTTCTTTCACAGTGTTAAAAAAAAATGTGTTAAATAACACAATTGTTGAAAATTGATAATATATTTTTACCAATGATTGTTCCTTTCGGTTTGTGGTGAAATTTTCCCCAATTTTGTAACTTGTATCTATACACAATATGTGTGATACATGATTGTGGATAAATTTTACACATTTCTTATTCAAAAGATACAACACGAAATGTGTAATAAATCACAGACAAAACTACCCGCCGATAGAGGGCACAACCTGCGCCATCTTAGAATTCACCAAGGCTAAGCAAGACCTAAGCAATCTTCAATACCAGTTCCATTCAGCTCCCGACCGGTTATAAGAAGAAAGGGATAGCTAGAGAACGAGGAAGCAGTGATGAAATATTTAATAGTTATTTATGCAATAAGTGCAAAGAGTAAGTGTTTATTGCACTCGACGTGATCCGACAAGGCCGTTAGGCCGAGTTGGACAACACGTTGAGTGCAAATTTCTTCCTTCGGCAGTTTCGAAGATAAACAAATTAAATTTTTTTCTGTACTTGACACCCTGCATCTCAGAGGATATGCGTTTCAGGACATACCTTGACAGAAACTTTTTACCTCAAAATAAGGTGAGGAATCTGTATTTGGAGTTTGTCGGTCTTATTCTGACTCACCTGGTATTAGAAATATGGTTATGTTCATCAAATTACAACTTTCACTTATGCGTTGAGTCCAAGATGTTCTTTTTCCAATTAGAATAGATGAATCTATTCAGTTCCTACCTCTATCAAATAAAACCTGAACGCAGTAGCAAAACACCCATGAGCAGTAAAGGATGGTTTGCAAGAAATGGAGTGAGTGAAAAATATGAGTTGTCGAAGTCCCTTTCACTTTGATCTATGAACTCCACGTTGAAATCCATCCAATCCATCCAAAACATTGTGGATATTTGCAAACACATTGACCAATTCTGTTTAAGAGCATTCGAAACGACCTTTATGTGCATTATGTGCACAAGACTTAATAATAACATCGGATTCATCCAAACTACTTCCTAGGAAATGCCATGCAGTTCATACTCACACGCTAGGCTCAATAATCTCTTCCGAAGACCGCCAAATACAGTGTGATAATAAAATTCTCCGCAACAATTAGACTCGAATAAGTGGGTACTTGAACGTGTTATGATTTCCTTAATTTGAGAGAGGTTAATTAGTTGCAGTTTGCGTGACAGGGTATATAAAATTGAAAGACTCGTCTTGTCGCACAATCAAGAGTCGGAGTAATCATACCGGTCGTATACCGTTAGCGCGATTGTTTGCCTACGGCTCACGATTAGTTTCCTAGCGTTTTCAAGGTCATTCGTTGCGTTTCTCGATTGATGAAACGATGAAAATTGAATTTGTCGTGCATTTCATACGGAAACTTGTTTATAAACGAATTGCTTTTGCTGGAGATATCAGGGAAATGTTTTTGCGAATCAAAATCATCACTACCACTTTTTTGATAGAAAGAATTAGTATTGCTATTCAACGTGGTAATGCTGCTTCGGTTTCAGGAACTGTTCCTCCATCGCATAATTTGGATGAAATAATGCATTGCCCTCATTTCAGTACGGAACTAAGGGACAAAAGCCGAGATATGTATATAGTCATCAGTCTCCTATCAATTTTCATGGATAATGTTCCCCTTTTCAAAATGAATTTTTCCCAAGAGGTTATCTTGAACGATGGCGACTAAAGTCAAAATACAATAAGCAATTGAAACTGGTAATGTGGTATAGTGTAGCGTAGCGTAGTGTAGTGTAGTGTAGTGTAGTGTAGTGTAGTGTA
The DNA here is from genome assembly GCA_958298965.1 of Chrysolina haemoptera. Taxonomy (NCBI): domain Eukaryota; kingdom Metazoa; phylum Arthropoda; class Insecta; order Coleoptera; family Chrysomelidae; genus Chrysolina; species Chrysolina haemoptera. The sequence goes on along the minus strand of OY282602.1, from coordinate 33,487 downwards.
GTGTAGTGTAGTGTAGTGTATGTAGTGTAGTGTAGTGTAGTATAGTGTAGTGTAATGTAGTGTGGTGTATGTAGTGTAGTGTAGTGTAGTCTAGTGATTTAACACGATAAGATTTCAACAAATGATATTACATCGAGACATGTTTCGCTACACTGTAGTTTTTCAAGCGGTTAATATAATTAATAACTTGCTTGAAAAAGCGAAAGTGTAGCGAAACATGTCGCGATGTAATATTATTTGTGAAAATATAATGTATTTGATTAAGTTTTGGTAACTTAAGTATCTAACAGTCTGAAAAGTGCTTAATGCTTAGTGCTCCCTGAGTGGAATTACTTTTTGAAAGTGCTTAGTAATCGTGAGCATTTCGTAAATTAAAGTGCTTAGTGCTCGAGATTTCGGAGCACTTTTCAAGAGTGCTCAGAGCTTAGTGCTCGAAGCACTTTCTGTCAGTGCTCAGCACAGCTCTGCCAAACACTTGTTCATCGCCACAGCAATTCTTCATTATTCTTCAATTGGAGACCGCGTGTAATCGATGGCAATAATGAGAAAATAGCTGTATTTGGGTGGATCGGATTAACCAATCGCTGCGTTTCATTGTGACATGAATATTCACTTGTTATCTCATGATGTCTAAAAATTGGACAAAAACCAAAAATATGAGATTCGGTGAACGGTTATGACCCAATATTTTGAAATTAAGCGAATTCAACTCATTTGTTTTTATATTTAAAATATTCAAAATATTTTAAAATATTTGTTTTTTAAATAATGCAAGTACCTATACCTTTCATATTTCTATGTTTTCCGTGGAGTTGAAAAAAAATTACTCATTTCCACACAATGGAATATGAGACCATCATATGACTACTTTTCTAGCTAATACCATGACAGATATTAAAGTAATGGGGAAAACAATAAAAATGTACCCAATCATCTACGTGGAAATATTATCAATAAAGATTTCTGTGGGCCAATTTTAGAAGCATTGCACGTTTTTCATACACCAAAGACTTGAGTATGCAACACCTGTTTAGAACCTCTATTTTCCTCCCTCGAGCTAAATGAAGCTCTTGGGAGTTATTCAGACTTTTGATGCTCTTATTGAACTGTGAAAATAAAACGTACTCTCCATTGAATTATGAAGAAAATAATAGTCATCTATTTGCCATGGTCCTGTAATATTTACGAAAATATGGTGGACTTGTCCTCGAAACAGGTCAATGCCTTAAGTTTGATTGTATGTATACATAAATATTATACGAAATCTAAAGTTATCTATAGAAATAAAGATATTCTTCTCAGTTTCATTGAATCAATACTATTTGGAAGTTTATGACACTAGAATAATTTGTATTTTCATCAAAGGTTTTAATTATTCATTTATATGTGATTGCATTTTTTTTTTTTTTCAGGTAAACTGAGAGTTGATGATGATTCCAAAATACTTTAGTTTCCCCAATATTGTACATTTTTCACTGTGGAGTTTAGGAAGGGTGAGTTTCTCTGTTTCTCTGTATTCCTTCTGGTGAATAGTACTTTTCCTAAGACTAACTTTGATTCCTTCCCATCTAATATCTACTTCGATTATCATACAAAATAATGACAATCCAGTAATAATAATTCAATTCAATTTATGAAGTCGCAATTTTTCATCAATGTTTTCTTATGATGTTATCACGTAAAATAATCGTCCGTAAACCGACTTTTTTATCATTATTATTATCATATTTGGATATTATTTTTTCTGAAATTTATACAAAAAGAAGAAAAACTTTGAATTACCTTTGTATTGGCATATAGTATTATATTGCACCTGATTGTGAAACAAACCGACGAAAAATTACAACTTTAACGGACATTAGAAAAACAATGGAAAGTAATACACATGTGCAGTTAAGAGAGTTTACGAGTATTCGAGCCACCGCTGATAAGCTGACAACTGGGTCAGGTAGATGATGATGTTGGTTAGTGATGTTTTCCTTGCAAATTAGATTTTCAGCACCATTAGAATGTTTGCATTCATTTTATATACCACAGGTTCATATTTATACCTAAAATGGTTCGAGCTTGGTATGTAATGTCGGTCAACATGAAAGAATAGAAAACTGTTTCATTTGCTAAACCAGCAGATTAGTAAACTAGGAAGAATAATGTTATGTCTTCTCAGTAAGTTGCAATTATTTAGTGACACACATCACTGTCATTATTAACAAGTGGTATTAGAAGGATATTATCTGCTGACTGATTTTTCCAACTTCCTCGGCTGAAGCCACGCTGTACATCGAACAACGAAAGATATTTTGAAAAAATACCAGAAAACGTCTCCAAATTTGATATATGATTTACATGATGACTGACTACCTACCTACCTGCCTATAATATTTCTGAAATAGTGTTTTGTTATGCAAGAATACAAGTGAGACAAGTTTGAGGATGACGGTTTCACTTTATGGGGCATCCATATGTTCTAAATTTGGTTACAAACATTTCCAAATAATAGTCCATTATTTAAAGATGTAACAACAAACCAAACCCTGAAACATTTTTGACAAAACCAGTTCTGACGCATCGGTGTAAAGTTCGCGACGATTTTTGACGATCGGTCCTACACTGTGGCAATAAAATTTAACTTGATTATATCAAATGAACACATATCTCATATCACACCTTATATGGACGAGGCTGGGTTGAATAAATAGAGGGTCCTGCAACTGCACATAAAAATGCAAGCATGAGTCCTTCTTGAGAGAGTATCTCTTGAAAATATTCCGAAATATACAAGATGACCCAGAAAAGTGCACCAAACCAAAGTTATGTTTTTTGTAATGGAACATACTATATATGGATCGAAATACAAATTGAAAAATATCTTAATTTTTTCAAATAGAAACCCACACATTAAATTTCAGTAATGGAAGTGCCACAAAATTTACTTCACCATGCAATCGTATGAATGAAATGAACTATGATTCGGGAAGCACTCACTTCAAGGTTAACATACATTTCATTAGGTGAAAGATCAATTGGAGATTTACACGGGAAATGCAATGAAGATGTAGTTATGTCCGACAAAAATGATAATTTCGACAGGAATTGCTTGAATCAACCATAGAAGGAGACGAAATTGTCCTGTAATTAATCCTTAATTTATTACAAAAATACCAAGTGTGATACATCATTGAAAAGGAAATTTTATGACCTTTCCTCGACTGAAATTGAATTTGTCGGTTTCCATTTGAAAACCCAAAGATATTTATCAATTTGCATTTCGATCCATCCGGTAAACAAAAAGTAATGAAATTTCAACTGTTTGTTATCTTACAGAAACTAGACCATATTGAAGTCATTTTGCACCATATCAATACTGATAATAATTTTTCCACGTGGAGTTACAGGGTGTGGAATAACTTATGTTTTCTGAAGTAATATCGATATATCTCCGGAAATAACGTTTTAACATACATGATCCTATACTTTCTGAATAGTAAAAGTAATCTCTTTCCAAACATATATGATGAAATATAGGGTGTTCTGCAGTAGAAACCATTGGAGATTTCAATCAAAGAGGACCATGAATGGCTTCCATTTTCCGACGATTTTCTAATTATTATCAGGGATGTTATGTTTCGGAAACTCTTTGAACGATTTACCAGTCTGTAATATTTTGATTTGTGTCTAATCTAACTAATTGTTTTTGATTCGAGTGTATATTGATTCCCAATTATTTTTTATTACCTCATTCCCTTTACTACTTGTTTTTACTCAATCTATCGAGTTTTAGTGTTCCATGTACACTTATTATACTACTGACTCTTGAATTGATGATATTTTTTTCATTGAATGCAAGCAAACAAATCATGATTTTTCTCGAAAAATACGATAACAAGGCATATTGAATTATTCAACTTTGGCGCCCTCTAGCGGCTCTCATAATCAACGATCTTCTTATAACTTGTTATATAATTGTTTAGGGTCTTGGACCAAAGAAAATATCAAAAAATTATTAAATTATCTGAATTGGTTATACTTTTCACGGTTATGGCAAAAATACTGTATGTAACTTGTAAGTGAAGTGTTTTTTCACTCATAGGAATTAGTGCCCTCCTCTTACGGCGTCATGCGTCAATATTTCGTGAAAAAGTAACACTTTACTCCGTGGAAAATTGACAATCTGTGAATGAATTTGATGAAATCTTTGTGTCATAATCAATATTGTAGCAAAACCAGAGTTTTATCTAATCTCAAGCTGAAAACATATTCTGAAAATATAAATCATGCATACAACTATATAGTTGTTAATTGATTTTGAATGAATCGTCAATTATCGTGGATTAATTTCACCTGTTTTCACGACTACAAAAACCTGTTTCCGTGTGACTTCGTCTCGAGTTTTTGCTCCAATTAACGAATTTATTTCTTGATATAATTCTAGATCTAATCAGAGCTAATAGTCCAACAATCTCTTACTTCCTTTTGTTAATCAAATCACGCTCGACTTCAAATTGACATAACTAGAGTGAATGCAAACAATTCAACAATAACAATATAAACTTTCTTCTAGTTGATATTCAGATTTTGTGAAATCATTCATCATTTCTCCGTCGATACGTTAGTTACCATGCACTATGACTGATCATCACAAGAATAGAATAGACGTCTGGCTTCTCTTGAATTTATTCGCATGGCCATAAATAAAGTGCATATCAGCCATATCAGAATTTTTATAATTTGGCGACTCTACATGCGAACTGTCAAAATCAATGACAACAAGCGATTATCCACAATAACGTCATATAATTTTTTTTAGCGAATCACAAAAATAATTTTCTATTGTTTATATTCAGATGTTTTATAATGAATCGTTGCTTCAGATCCAATTATTAGCAGACAGCGGCGAATAAACAAAATTTTAGCGAACACTGGTATAGAAATACCCGATTGTAGACAAAATAATCATGCTTTTAGAATTTTTTCTCTTGTTACAAAGAAATTGTCCTTATCCCGAATACTTTGCTCTTAAATAAAAATCATTGATGCTTTTCCATTCTTCTGCCTTCAAACGCTTTTGAGAGAACATTATTAACTTTGTCTCCAGTCAGACAAGATTTGTGTTGTGAATATTTTTATGATGAGTGAAACAGGTGATTTTAAAAATCTCCTCGAACGTGGCGTTTGAGTTACAGGTTAAAAACATTACGAGGTAAGTATCTTTACCTATCCAATGATTATACTTATAGATTGGTAGTTTTATTAGTTCTATATATTCATCGCTCTAAAATGTAATATTGGGTGAAACTGGGTAAACGCAACGTCTCACACGAAAATGTTATACTAGTTTGTTGATATAACAAATAACACGCAGTTATCAGAATAGAGTACATCGGTATGCGTATCTTGTGGCGTGGCCATTGCGACGAATTTCCGTCTCACGTGATTCGAGTGCACAGAAACCTTGACAGAAACGCATGGCACTAGGCATTAAGCACTCCGGGCACAGTTTATTAGTTAGTATGGTAAACCCAAATAGTTTTGTTATATCGAATTATTATTTATCATTATAACTTTCTGGTTAACCGAATAAATCATATTCCTTCTAAGTGTCGAATTAGTTTTCACTGTCACTTTTTTCGAATAAAATAATAAAAAATAAAAAGAATTTTTAATTGGACTTTGAATGAATTCTGATGTTTTGCCTAATTATAATATCTGCTTTGTTTTAGATTCAAAAACTGCAATCGAGCTATACTTACTTCCGGCTCTTGTGCCCCCAAAGGGTAGGTAGGACCTACGCAGCTAAGACCCACTGGAAGCCATCTGTCGCCGAATGCAGGGATAGAATAATAATATATATATATATATATAATTATATATATATATATATAAAGAAAGTGAGGCGTTTGACTCAGAGAAATTCAAATTTTAGTACAAAATATCCATGCATTTCGCCCATATCGAATGCTTGGCAAATTCAAATAATTTCAAACCAAGGAATCCTTTTTATCTGTGACTTACAAAAAATAATTTTCCATTTTTTTTCTCAATTACGGTCATAGATACGCCAAAAATTCAGGAGAAAAAAAGTTCATAAACAAACCGAAAAATCTATTTTATATTTTAGAATTCACCAATGGCGCACCTCAAAAGAGTTCAGGGGGACAAAAGAGGGCATTACCCATAACAAATATAACCCTGTAGATTCTGACAAAAATTTAACATGTCCCTCAATGTAAGCTCTATGACGTATCCTGTGTTTCCAAATCCAAAAACAGCTGTCATTGCAATTTTTATGTTGACAGAAATATGCGTTTATGACAACAACTGCATGAAAACCTTTTTAAAAATCCCATTTTCTGATGTGTCACTATTATTACCACTAATCATGTCCTCAGGATCAATTAATACTCATTCCAGGAACTTCGAAGAAACAAACGTACGTTCTATCTACCCATTGCGCGTTAATAATTTCATTGTAATGAACAATTAATTCGCATTGACAAGTATTAGTGTTCAGCCTACATAATTACAAAATATATCCATGTTGCTGTGTTTATCAGCGAGCGTAATCTGGTTATTGTGGTCTCTAATTAGTTTCAGCCCACAGCGAGTCTGTAAGTAGTGGTACTGCATTGGTACGCACGGTAGCGCTCCTTATTTGCATAACCAGTGAAAAAGATACAAAATTGTGTATTCATATCGAAATTGTAGTTACGTTTATTGGTTACAAATCATAGATGTACAATATGATACGGAATATGCCAGTTATACTGTTTCTGAAACAAAATCAACAACTTCATCATCATATCAACCCTCTTTATGTGAAAACCATTTGAACTATAGTTTCATTATAGAGATTGACATGGATTTTCATCAAGTATCGGCTATATCAATTCAAAATTTATATTAAAATTCGAACACTTCTCGGACTAGGCCGGGAAGTGCTACTTTCTCAAAGTACTTTCCGGATGGTTGCTGAAAATAGTAATTTCATTCGATTTGAATCATTGGTATGTTGTATACCATATCTCTTCATCATCGTGTATTGTATGTTACATTTTTTGATGTACTGTTATTTCCTACTCGGAATATCGCCTGACCATATTATGCGTGATTAAAAAAAAAATCGAAAATTGAATTCGACACTTCATAAAAGTCAGACTTGTTTAAAAAAAATATTATTAGTAACTTTTGATAAGAATAAAATGAACTACGAAATATTAACAACTCAACCAATTTGGCACAAAGCAATTTCCCATAAGATCTGTCCGTGGTCTTTCGAGGTGAAATGGATCTGAACAAAGTTTTATTCAAATCGTGGGTGATCAAAATGTAAGAAATGACTTAGTCTAACATTACCCAACGAATGTCAACAAATTTTCACTTTCAGTAACAACACACTTTCTTTTATGTATAATTTATGCAAATTATTCGCGAATGTGTGATAAATAACCAGTCACATTTCGCGAAAATTTGGTATTCATCGTGATCAATCAAATCCGGTATGAGCATGAATATGGTTTCGTGCCTGCATCTCATAATGAACATCAATCATTTTGAGAAATTAAATTTATAACTGGATTTTGATTCAAATATTGTTTCTTCATATGAAGTATTTGTGTAATTGATTAAATGCAGCAAGAGATTTGGAATCAAAATTTATAGGCTATCAGAACATTTTGTTTCTGTTTTGTGATTCGATAATTTTTGACATGAATTATTCATAGGTGAAGCAGAATCTCATTGTGTGGACTAAAATACATTTCCAGAAAGGATTATCTTATTTATAACTAACTGATAGAATATAATTTATAGAAGAAGATAATGATAGGAACCCTATTAGAGAACAACACAGGGTATGCTTTTCTAGGCCATCTGCTCCCGGTCATAATATTTTGCACACTAAAGTGTGTCTAAAAAAATTTCAACTTACAAACCATTCCGGAACATCTTCAAATAAGTTCTTCAACAGCAGATTTGTGAAGGCAAAAAATGATGAAATATACATTTTGGCAACAGAATGTGTTGATCCTGGGTTTTACAATAAACGGAAAATGTCAGTTTTGACAATTAGTTGGTGAATTCATTCAAGAGCAATGTTGCCACTTGTTTTTTGAAAATAATTAATAAGGTAGCATACCCTCCTTTCCGAATTACTAAGATTGAAGCCTTAGTCCTCTCGGTTGAAATTCTTCGGATGTTTTTGATGTTCAGTGTTCTGAGGTTCTATCTAGTATCTGGGTTTCATTAATAACCACAAAATCACGTTTAATTAAATCTTGGACAGAACCTCAAGGTATTACCGCGAATATTTAGAGATGTCATTGAAGTTCGAAAACACCCTAAGAATTTCAGAGATTAAAACATAATACTCCATATATAAGCAATAATTATCAGAAACAAATACAAAAACAAATTCAAAAACAGCTATCGACATCAAGTCAAAATGAATTCACGCCTCCTGTAACGATAAGCATCATAAAAGATGAAACCACCACAGACACCAAATCAGTCAGACTCAGACGAATGATACGCACGTTTCGTCCTTCAAAATTTTCTACCGCAGAGATATATGAAACTACGAACTGCAACTCGAAAACCAACGAAAGTTCACTAAGTATTATTATTATCATTATTTAACTGAAAAAGCAACCGGAAACGTAGTATGGATTCCTGAATAAATTATTCTTGCTATTTTTATTTCTATTTGAGAACTCAAAATCAGCATGATAGAAGCTGTTAGAAACGATTCCAGTTATGAAACTACATCTACTATTAATTTGCTACGCCTCTGGTTTCAGCAAAATATAACCAGTTCGGAAATGCCTTCGAGGGAACACCGGCTTGTTTTTGCGATGACTTGTAAAATTTTGCAGACTTGCTAAACAATGTCTACATGTCAAATTTCGGGAGTACTTGGTAGGTATTGAATGTCTTCAATTTTTTATTGGACTAATTCCATTCATTAACTGCAGAATGGACGAACCACACCTGTTGAATGTAAAAAAATAAATCCGGTATATTTGTATCTACACAAGTGGAAGTGAAGAATATGAACGTCTTGAATGAGAAGTTAATAACTGGCGAAAATTATGTTATTTGTAGAAATATCCAGATATAAGTTGGAATTTCGAAATCTAACTTGTGATTTCAAAATTTGAGTTGAAAAATTCTTCAATATAATCTGAATGAATGAAAAAAAGACGGGTTAGTTACACCATTTATAACTCAAGATCAAGAATGGCTGGACCGATTTTAATGATCTCTCATTTGTTGGATTCGTCTTCGTCCCGAATAGCAGAATTACTTTTGAAATATCGGAAAAATTCACGAACAAAAAATTATACAGAATAATGCAAATTCAAGGATTTTTGCAGCGACTCCGTCAAAAAATAGGATAACTCCACCGAAAAATATTTAGTTGAAAAGATACACATCAATGACTTAATCATGAGTAGTGGCGACAGTACAACTTTTTTTTTTCAATAAGTTATCTTCTATAATATATTCTTATCAATTATCCACTAACACCCACAAAAAACGAATTTTCATTTCATCAAATGTCAAATGCTTTGTTTGTCCCCCCATGACCGCCATGTTGTGACGTCAGCTGACAGTGCTCTATTGTCAGATCTGACATTTTCCATTTATTGTACATTGAAACCCAGGATAAACACAAACTCTACTCTAAAAGAACTTATTTGAAGATGTTCCGGAATGGTTTAGAAATTGAAATTTTGAGAAGAAAATATTTCTCTTTTATAGAGCTAAAAATGTGCAAAATCTTATGACCGGGAGCAGTTAGCCCAGAAAAGCATACCCTGCTTTCTTTCCAATGTCACGATGTTCGTCCAATCTGATCTCCGAAATTGTAATCGTCGAATAAAAAAATTAACACATCAGAAGAAAACATGGTTTCATGAATATTTGACGGAATTTTAACATTTTGATTCTGTTCTGTTCGGGCAGGATGTCTGCCGGGTCCTCTGTCAAAGCTTAAAGCTTGATAAACTCTAATATTGTCAAAAACTCAAGTTTTTTTTTAAGTTCGGGTTACCACGAATAGGAAAATCCTGTATTGTTCAAAAAGCATCGTGGGAGCCGAGGAAAAGTAGGTAGGAATTGGTGTTCTTCTTGAATTTCTGAAGGCTGCATGCCTCAGGGGACACCTCTCGAGGCAGCGACTTCCAAAGTAAGCGGGAAGGCATGCATTCAACCAGGATTTTCAGTAAATCACATATTCTGAATGAAAATCTGTTATATACGTACTTGAATTTGTATCAGAAGTCTACACAAGGTATTTTGACTATACTCAACTGTCGACAGTTGATGACCTTTTATGGAATCTCATATCAATAAATTGTTTCTTCTTTTCGGGATCTGAAATACTGTGAAATTGTTCAATTATCGGTCTATTCTCCAATTTATGAAACATTCTCGATCTCTACGATTGCGACTTCACTTTCATTGCAAGTAAAATTCACATCAGAACGCAAATAAGTAAAACCATCGGTTTGAGACAGATTTTTGCTGTCTGACTAGACGCACAATCGATTTCTGAGAAAAGCTTTTATTAGTTCAAATAATTCAACTACTAACTATTCCTCAATGCCATTCATTAATTTCTATCTTCAGTAACATGATCAATTACCGAGGAAAGTAGCTATCGATGTTCATCTCGCTTCGGGGATGACCATATAGAAGAAATCTGCCAAATTAAATGGCATCTAATTATGTTGAAAAAACGCTCCTCGGGACATATGCTTGGATTCGATTAACTCCAATAATTAATAAATTGATATAATCCAGAATATATAATTGAAAGGTTTCTCTTTGTGATATCTCAAATAACAGATATGAGTAACATGGGCGTATGGGAGGGAGGGACTGTCCGCTGTCCGTTTATAATATAGTAGGTACCTACATGGTTTTCAATATGAGTTATTATTATCGGCCCATTTTTTGAGGTCATTTAACTACTCTTAAATTGCTACTTATGTTTGAAGACGATTTCGATTTCACTTTGAAAATATAAACGTTGAAGACAGAGAAGAAGGCTGTGACTGAAAGGGGAGTCAATGAAGCATTCAAAAATACTAGTGGCTACTACAATTAAAAGATTGTCTTTCTCAAAACTAGAATTACAGCATGTGGCCATATGGTAACGACAGGTTATTTGTCAAAATTTCATAAGTGTAGAAGGGAAAATGAAATTTACTCCGATAAATTACTGCGTTCACAAGAGTGTTGCCTTGAATGAAATCATTATATTTTCTCAGTTACGAATCCTTATCTAAAATTTGTCGAACTGAAAAAATAAGTTCAACTGAACTAAAAAATATTTCTCTTTTTCAAAAAATTGTTGATGTTTGTAGACTGAATCTGCCCCAATTCGTAAAACTCGCTGAACTTCATGACCAGTAATCTCTGAACTATTGATAGTTTTCGGGTTTGTGGCTGGTCGTGGTCTCGAGGTTATTCTTTCTGACGTTTCGTATACATGTGTGATAGACATTTTCAAAGGTATTCGAGTTATTTGTTTGAGCCTGACTGAGTTTGAGTTAGGCACCGCCTTTGAATATGCCTATCTACCGCAGATGTAGACGAAACTTCAGGAAGGATTGCTGAAAACTCTATTTTTATAAGGTTTGGAGATATTAAGATTTTTTCTTTGCTTTGCTATATAAAATTTTAGCTATTTCTTTCCATTTTCGACCTTCATGTCAACAGTTTCTCCATTACATATTCTGAACCATTCGTATAGTGAATTAAAATGAAGAGTTTACTTTGATGTAGATTCAAATAAACCATCTCCAGGGAATTTAACCTATTGTACATATATCACAATGTCAGTTTTGGAGACGTAAAACTTGTCTGGTTCACAATCATCAGAGTAAGTGCTGAACAAAACAGGTGCATAATAATTTTCTCGTGGTATCATTTTATTCTTATTGAAGGAATTTTATTTACGTATAGCTACGGTGGATTAGCTAATAAATCAGTTATGGAGTGTTTTCTGGACTAATTATAACTTTGCGTCAAAAAACCAGCAACAAAACTGAATTAGGAACCTTTTTAAAGATTTCAGTCAACTATTTCGTCGTTATTTGTCAGGTACAGTTGACTTGCAGGGTGGTAGCAGCAACATTTGCTCATTTTTTACTGGTGATATTGTCAACATTTGAACATTATAAAAAACGCTAACAATGTGAAAACTTATTTATATGATCTGTCACAATATCCACTAACTATGAGAAACTCTTATTTCCCCTTTGTGAATCTTGTGATCTTTCATTCAAAAATAAAGAGATAGACCGCCCCTTGTATCTTGCTAACATTTCCATGTCGTAAACACCCGAAAAAAAAGTTCTCACAACATCCTGAATGTTACATAGAAATCTGATGTCTTGAATACTTAGAAAATTAAAAATGAAATATAATAAAATTATTTTTGTGGTTACTGCCTTCGATATAACTAAATATGAAACGTGTATAAAAAAATAAACCTTTTCCTATGCAAAATTTCTCTTTTCCAGTGCTTGCTTTTTCCCTATGTATTTTAATTTGCTTGACATGTGCTATATATTAGGATACGAACACGTGCACAAGCATTCTTGCTGTTCAACTACTTGTTCGTGTTGATATCTTCACATATTTTCAGGAAATCAATAAATAAAGAGATTCCCAGAACCTGAGTAGTTATTAATGGAAGGCTACGCTTCGTAGAAAGATAGTTATTCACCATTGATTATCATTTTTCAAAGCAGTTTCGAAGACGAAAATTCCAAGCATTCTTGATCACTGGCTGAGTATAACAATAATTAATCGGTCGGGGCGAAGGTGTTGAGGAAAAGCAGCATTTTTGATGGCTGATGAGTTTTGAAACATTTTCGTCACTTAATTATCGTTAAATACTTTTCGAATGATTCGGTTGTCCGTACAACTAAGAATTCACTTTTGAACGGCAATTTACCCACTGACCTCGTTACTTCTGTTACATCTACATACAAAACAATATTCAACACAGAGAGCTACAAAATAATTAATTTGGTACTTTTACTTCTAACGCTGGTTGTAATAAATATTATACTAATTTCTCTCATTACAGAAGGCGTGTTAATTGACTGATTGTACAGGTTTTTAATTCACTAAATTTGAATTTCGCTACAAGCGGTGGTTATTATGTTCACATACATATCAGATAATTGAAAATTATGGATCGAATATATTCGATAATTAGTATTAATAGAACCGTATGCAGTTCCAATTCAATTCTGTTTCATACGTATGCCCATAATGGTCCTTATTATTTAGCTCATTCCCAAATATTAACAATTGCAGTGTTTTGTCATTCGTTAAAACAATTCCAAGTTATTCACTCTTACAGGGTTTCGAAAACTCACTTCGTAGCTCCAGGGCTAATCGGAATCCATTTCTTATAATATCTGAAAGAGGAATTATTGATGCTTCGTGATCTAGTCAGGAGCGAGTATGTGCATGGTCTCACAAGGCTTTTAGCTCTGATTACATTTTTTCTTTCTCTAATTCATACTCAATCATCCTATGTAACTCCATATAGCAGGCCGATGTTATCTGTCAACATGGGAATATATACTGCCGATATAAAAACTTTTCGAAACGTTGAACTTCAGATACAATTTCAAAATAACTTCATATTACGATTACCCATTATCGACAGAATTTGGCTATTGTGGTTGCTGTTAATCCGTTTTTTTTTCATTTTGGTTAACGTACGAAAATGCAAAATAAGTTTATTCTTCAAAATTTTAATCAATGCTCGAGGCTCGACAAAATACTAAGTTCTATACGTTGATGCGGTGCATTTGAGAGGAACTTCTGGCAAAAGAGACCTATCGTGATTTTCCCGAGTAATAAATAGTATTGCTGATGGTGGATCGAACCCTGTCTCGTACTCAGTTATACTGCAATGGTGAATATAGTGTTTTTCTACAACGGCTATGTATTTCTCATAGCTTACTTACTTTCAAAACCATGTTTTGCTCATACTGTGAGAAATATTATTTCATCAAAGCAAATCAAATCAAGTGAAGGCACTCGCTTATTTGACATATTGTAATTATCAAACAAAATATTATTTGCAAACGGCATTTTGTGAAAGTTCGTCCAACTTCGGAACAATTCAGTTATCACATAATGAACGAATATGAAGATGTGGAATATGAATAAATCCATCCAGAAGTCTTAGAAACTACTTTTTTGCTTGAATTAACGATTTCTTGATCAATTGGATTCTTCTTGATCAATGAAGACAACCATCATTGTTTTGATTATGTCAGTCCAGTACCATTCCTTAATCAGTTACGTATTGTGCCTAATAGATTCATTTTCATTGCAGGATCAAGTATGCTTTGGATGGCCATTCTGGGCGCCATATTGGTATGGTCAGGAGTCACGGGTGCCGCTATCAACTCTACGCTCAAAAGAGAACAAGGTATGATAAAAAAGCTTTGATTTATAGTGCGACGCTAAATTATGGAATAAATTCATTAATTCCAAATATAAAGATATTTTGGAAAAATTCTTGGATAGGTCGATTTTCTTTTCCGATTGGCCAATTTTTGAACCCCACCCAAAATATATAGGGTTATCCCCATTTAAGTAAAAATGACTTTGGTGATATTTTTTAATGGGACACCCAGTATATTTTTCCATATTTGGCTAGGGATCGTCTTTACGAATCCAGTGATACCAGGTTTGATGGGATTATGTCAAAAGACTGCGGACTTACCTGAAAGGAATATCAAGCTCTTGAACACTCTTGTATTGTTAAATTAAACTAAAAATATTGGAATATAGATCGAAAGCACTCACGCTTTCTTTACATTTGAGAAATTAAATTGTCAATTAATTTTTAATTAAATGAAATTTTTTTTTGTATTTTGTGTAATTTTGTTATTATTATTTTGTACTTTTTAGTCCATGGGAAGTAAAGCGTGTTCTTTAGTTTCTTAAACTATTATTTTTTTGTTTGTAGACTTGATTCCACAATACTCCGTTAAATGAGAAATCACCATGGCCTTTTTTTTTGACGACCAAATGAGTTTCATCTGTAATACGTGCCAAATTATCTTAACATTCCATTAGTTCCCTATGATTTATTAGAAAGACACAGATCCAAACTGATTGAAATCAAGTGGATTCAGGTTGACCCAATAAGGGGGCTACGTACCACAACTGTCTTTTTACCATTTCTAGCAGTAGCCATGACATGACTTATCACTCATAACAATGATAAAGTTTCACAGTGACGAAAATGAATGACATTTATTTTTGGCAATACGTCTCAATGTATGAAAGTAAATAGAAAACTTCAAAAGAATGAAACGCTCGAAAACATAATTATATTTCTCTCATGATCTCTCGGTGCTTTAAAATGTTCGAACTATCAGTCCAGGTATGGCTGGAAAAAATAATACCCTGTGATTTATTCATGTGATGAATCAATTATTTTCGAATGAATGAAAAAAAAAATACTTAAAAAAAAATTTTGATCACCAATTAGGTACCTTTAAAACCAAGTGATTTAGATAATCCATATAAATTTCTTAGAATTGTTCGAAGAGAAACACTCGAGGTTTGTCCACGTATTTATTCAACAGCCTGTACAATGCACTCAGCAAACCTGAAACTTATGTAAGAATTAATTATTGAACACGCATAACAAGGGCAATACAATAATGTGTCAGGTGTCGGCGCACGATCCGAACAGAGGATAAGAACGAAGAGAAATTGAACAAATATAAATACACTCGTTTCATTGTTAACTGTGGATGTTTATAGCGCTGCCTACTCATTTGTTTATATACACTAATAATTTCCGTGTAATACGTTTGTTCATAGAAACTTACAGTGTTACGAATATAGTGAGATGCCAATAATAGTAGGTCTGGGTTTGTGGTGGAAACGGTAAATACAGGCAGTTGATGATTGCATGTTGTTCATAGCAGAGTAATTTGTAATAGTACGCAAACTATTGATTTGAACTGTTGCAAAGCATAACAGGCCCAGTTTGATGTTTCTGTATGGATTTCAAAATTTATTTGATGGGAAAGAAGAACGTTAGTTCAAAGCTTTATGGTCAATAGCAGACCCGGCAGACGTCCTGCCCGAACCAGAATGAGAGTGAAAAACTATCGTCAACTATTCATGAACTTACGTTTTCGTCTAATCTGATGTAATTTTTGATTCGACGACATAGCCCTTAGGTAATTTGAGTGTTTCCAATACGTTTTAGAACCTTTCCGAGACTTTGTACTGGTTCATTTCACAGCGATCTTCAATTTTCTAATACTTTTCAGAAACTTTCAGAAACTTTCAGAACATTCGAGAGTTGTTTTCTCATGTTCCAGTTTCCAGAAAGTGATACCACCACGACACCTCCCTGGTTGCCGAACTTGATCGTCTTCTCAGCACGATCTAGAACCTTCCGAAGCCTCCCTTCTGGTTCATTGAGCTTCTGCTGTGGTCATTCTAAAATATCCTAGGGATTTTCCAGAATATTATCCAAGAACAGTCAATCTTGAGTTTTATAAAGTTTTACGCAACTCCCTTTGGTGTTAACGAAAACTTCACTTTGGTGTTATTTCGACAAACACGCTCTCTCCTTCAGCTGACGCAGGTAGGAGTGCACCTGACGCTGGTACGAGTAAGTACGTCGACCCATGAATACTACAAAGATGGACAAACCTCTGAAAAAGTTAGCCACTCGTGCTAACGAAACGCTAGGAAACAATTTTAAAGAACGGCGGTCTTCAAACTCGAATATAAACAGTGAAACTGATGGATATTAGGGTTTTTCCCATATTTATTAAAATTCCTCAAAATGCGTGCTCTCTACAACATTCGTGGAGTGGATCATAAAAAAAATTATTGAAGAATATTTCTGGGAGTGTACTCGTACCTCGACGTCTGTATAACCGCTGCCGCGTTTTGAGAATAAATAATAAAATTGGGTTCTCTTCAATCTCACTAGACCTCCAGGCGACTATAATTTTTCGAAGCTGTCTTAGGGAATGAATTACCATTAAGTTCGACAATGAATATAAGATACAACTGCACCCAACTATTGTTTTCAAGAAATTTGGGCCATATTCATCATCAATAAATCTTTATCGACAACCGAAATCCATTTAGAGTATTTTTTTTTGTTTCAGCATTCCAAATCAGTCGAAAGCCGTGCTGGGTGGATGGCCAAGAAGGTACTTGTATGTTCGTATACGAGTGTATGCGGTCGGAAGGTTACCATATAGGTGAGATACAGCACATTAGAAACGTAGTCCATTTTGAGCATATATGTAGAAAACTTTCGTACCGTAAAGAACAAATATTCGTTTGGATGATCAACAAAACTCATGTAGGTGCACTTACGCCATTTATTTTGGTGAAAGTGATCGCATATACTACGGTGTAAATAATAAATAATGTTCTAAAAGCTTGCGGAAAGTTCCGAAAATTTCGAGATCTCCGTTTAATGGCTCCAAAGTTAGGCTACTTTCAATATGAATCACTATTATGTTAAAAAGTCCTGAAATCAACAACTCTAAGTAGAATTAATGTTTGAAATGTTCTGCGGGGTTGAATCTCATAGTTTAGAAATATCATTATTATTACAAAAAAAATATGAATATTATCATTAGATTCGTTTGTTGGTATCTTCAAAATAACTTTCGTTTTTCAGGGATGTGCGTTGACACATTTATGTTTGGTTCATGTTGCTCCCACAATGCTACGGATAATACAGTGATGCCTCATCTCATCAATAGGCCTCAAGTGCTCTATACACATCCTAGTCAAATTGGTCATCATAACAGTAATAAACCAAACAAACCACTAAGTCATCATAGTACTAGTAGACCAAAACCAGCGGGGTAAGTCCCACAATTTATTTGTGCCTTGTTGTTCATTCCCGTTGTTTCTCTGTTTTATTTGTTTAATAATGATTGATTCATTATTGTCCTTGAAAGTGATAATTTCGTCGATATCGCTCTGAACGTTCTGAAAATTTAATTTTCTTGTGATTATGCTTGCTGGATAACTGTAGATAATGGAAGATAATGCCAAAGTATTCCAAATACGTTCCCCAGTGGTCCCAGTTAGGTGCCTGTGCCTGTGCCTAAGCTCGACAAAATACACTGGAAAATAGCACATCTTATTCTTCTTGGTTAAAAGATACAAACCTGTGGACGCAAACCAGCATTAGAAATTGCACAAAATTGAAAAAATGTTCACTCTTCTTCATTCATGAATAGAGAACGTGTCAGATTGTAGTTCAGATCTATCAACAAATTTATTATATATCCAAATCAAGTGCTATTATCATCTTCGTAATCGATGTCCAGCTGAGAAAGCAACATGAAGACCTGAGTAATTTCTGAAAAGTTTGCTATTCTTCAAACTGAAATACAAAACCTATCTCTGATACTATTAGCTGCATCTTGAAAATAAAATCATTATGAAAAGCTGTTGTTCCGATTGAGTATTTCCGAAAATGTTGATATGTCTGGCCCATGGTGAAGTCAAGTAGAGGTAATCAGATTCTGAATACAAAAACAGTAGTACCAATTGTGATAAAATTTCGTTTACACCAAATGCTAAAATTTTTGATGCAAGCAAACGTAGACAATAATTATCAAACATTTCTTGTGAGCGTTCGTGTAAAAAATTTAAAAAAAATGAAATGATTCGAAAGAACCATTCATCAGTTGAGCCAAGTGCAAATATGCTATGTTCTGGTTGCCATGGTAATGAGTCAAAATGAAGGCACCTTATTGGTTTTAAAGGTTTGTGAAAGTTTCACACGAATCAACAGAATTCAAATTGTAAATTGAATCGTTACTTGTACACCGACAACGTAAGTAATAACTTCATTATAATTATTCATGTTATCCCACATTACTCACAAAATTAGTTTACCATTTGTTGCGAAGTTGCTCAGTTATTCCGCATTTCCACGCTGATTCGTTTCAATCACTGTAATAAATCATTCGAGCTATAAATATACCCTATCAAGTAGGCAATCAATCTTGCCAGCTTCCTCGTCGATTTTTAATATCACCGCATTCTTGACGGCTACTATAAATTAGTTGTAATTACAATTACGGCAAAATAAAGAGGAAACAAAACGGGAACCTCGGCGGATCCTTACTCATATCACAAATCTACCAAAGCTCCGAAGCTGTATTATTACGAGCATGACACTGGAGTCTTTGTTATTCTTTTTTCACTTTCAACTTTCGCTTTCTTCTAGCCGACCTCAGGCGACGAATTATTCAACGAGATCACCGTTAGGATCGTCTTCACACACTGCTGCGCCATCTCTGACTGAAAAGGTGGGGTTTTCGTCCAGGCTGCCCACACAACCTCCGAGGTAAGAAGATTTCTATGCGACTTGCAAGATTTCTTTGTGATTGATTTGAAATCATATCTTGTGAAGTTATGACAATAATTCTAGCATTAAAATTAAACAATGGCGAAAAATTACGAAAGAAGCGAAACTTTATTATTATTATTATTGATTATATTTTATTGATCAATGATATTGTACAAATTTTCCAACCCAGGTTAGGTTAGGTTTTGCTGAAAATTTGGCGGAGGAAATCCAAAATGGTGAATTTAAATCTCCGAATAAATTATTTATTTATTCTCATGCCAAACTTGAAAATAGTCGCAAACTTGGGGAACGATAAAAGGATGATATTTTCTTTGTTTTCGCCATTTTGAGAATTCTTGCAATCTTTCTCTATAAATAAATAACCACAATAATAATTGTTTATAATGATTTCATTTAACAATATTGCCGGGCTTGTACGAGGAACCAACAAATTTGTATAGTTCAGACAACTTTTGTACAAGTGTCCTTTTCTTTTGTCATTTTTTTCCCCCATTTTTCCTAAACTGTTGGCCTAAATTGATTGCCAGATGTAGAAATGTTTTCTCAGTATCTACAGCCTCATCATCATCACATTATGTGACAAATTTTTGTTTCCGTACGACTATCGTATTATGATAATAATAAAAATAATAATACCTCATAGTACGTATTTACACGATTCAATAAAATTCATCAATAATTAATGAATGAATAAACAAGAAAATTTACCAGTATTGGTAGTATTTAATTTAACTCTGGTGTTATTTTTTGTTAATACTACGCGAATAAACGCAGCAAAAATTATTGATTGTTTTTACCTTCTTCTAGCGTACCCGGCAGACGTTATTCTACACTAACATTGAACAGAATGAAAACGACTAAATATCGTTAATTATTCATGAACTTATTTTCTGATGATATTGTGTTCATTTTTAATTCGACAGCTAACCCTTCGGAGATTAGCTTGGACGAACATAATGACATGTGATTTTTATATAATATCTTATAGCTGCAACACCCGGCGTGGCCCGGGTATCTTACATAATTTCACAAAAGTGTCTTTTCAGTACCTTCTAGAACCTTTCAGAGGCTCTGTTTTGGTTTATTCAACGGCGATGCCGAATTTTCTAATATTTTCCAGAATATGTTCGAGAGTTTTCTTTCTTATGTTCTAAAAATTTCCAGAAAGTTACATCACCACTATACCTTCCTGGTGGTCGAACGTCCGAGAACTTCACTGAGTGTCTTTTCGGCATGTTCTAGAACCTTCCTGAATCTCAGGTCTGGTTCTTTCCACAGAGATCTAGAATTTTTTTGGACTTTCCAGAAGCTTTGAGAACTTTCTAAAATTTTCTTTCTTATGTTCCAGAAATTTAAAAAAAAAATAAATTTTCACGCCTTCTTCCTGGTCCGAATTTTCAAGAACTCACTTGGGTGTTTTCATTGCGTTCTAGAGACTTCCGGAGCGTCGTTCAAGATTCATTCTAAGATTTTATCGAATTTTCCGGAATGTCATTCAAGAACAATCTTGGATTTTCGTAAGTTCCACGCCATCTCCTTCAGCTGCTCCAGTAAAAATAGTGGCCTTTATGATATTCCTTCCCAGCTCTGCATGTGACACGTAGCCTGGTGCATCAAGATTACCTCAGTAGAACTGGGACTCCAACCTTTAGCTCCAGTTTTTGGCGAAGTCGCTAAAAATTTACAATAATCGTATAATTGTTATTTTTCCGTGGATTTTTCCGATATTCAGTAGTCATTTTTCTGTTCAGGAATTAAAATCGGTGCAACCGTTATTGAGTTATCAATAAATATTGTACCGACCCGACTGTTTTATATTCGTAAGTACAAAATAACGACAATTGTCTTTATATGCACAACTATCATTGAAGTTTAAGGTCATAAAATAGATGAATTTATTTGACCATTGTAACTATACGTGGACCGAATTTGAAAATTCATTATAGACCATTCCAGAATTACGTCACGCTGGAGGGCAACCTGTCAAATTTAAAGCTTTTTATGTTAAAAGCTAGCCGAAAAACACCAAAATATTGCCACTTAAAGCTTTTTAGGTTGAAAACTAGTCGAAAAATGACAAAACAATGAAATTTTTGGTTAAAAATGAATGTCCCTACAGAGATAATAATTGTCAAAGTCACGTGTTCTGGAATGGTCTATTGTTGATGAGGGCTATCCGGCTAAATATTTTCAAGAATGTGGCACTTCCGGTTCTACCGGAAAAGGACCTCAACTTCGTTTTTTTTAAACTGGGACACCTTGTGCATTATCAAAGTTTTAAATTTCACGCATAATTTTGAACATATTTCATGAATAATGTCTGATACCCAAGTCTAACCGTTTTCGAAATATTTAAAATTTTTGGAAAGTTGAAAATTGCGTTTGCAGACCTAAAAATATTTTTTTTATTTTTGGACATGATTTATTCGTAGAAGAGGACATTCACCTATTTTCAATGTCATCTGCTAGTTGCAGAGTATATAGAAAAATGTTGCCAGGTGTTGGCAGGGGTGGTTTGGCAGTCGTATGGGGCTATGGAATCATTTTCTGTTTCATGCTTGCCTACAAAAATTCTAGTATGGGTTTGCGAAAGCCTGGATTTTTTTAAAATCCATTTTATTTTTATGAAATTATGCCATTCATTAAGTACGCGCAATTCCAAATGTAAAATTTTCATTATTTTACATGTTGTAATATTTAGTATGAGCTCTTTCTTTAGAAACCAATTGTGGATATTTTCTGAAATATTATAGTACTTTACTTTTCCTTGTATATCAAATGCATATTTTTTTAAATTTGTATCCAAATATGTGATTTTTCCGATCAGATATTACGGTTTTTGAAGTGTATTGTATTTCAGACACAGTATGCGGCCGATGAGCACGGACTCTTTTCCAATATCGAACAGCGTCATGATCTACACCAAACCCGGTTGGCAGATGACGACGGAGCCGGCTTTCATCACGTCCAATCACCACTCCATGAACAACCACAGCGATAAGCTGAATCAACAATGGCAGCATACGACGGAGTCGGGAACAGTGACGAGAGCCAAGAAACCTACGAAGCCTAAGAACAAGCCTACGAAGAAGCCGTTGCAAAGTAATCCTGATAAATATACCTTGAAGTATGGTGTGAAGACCACTTGGGCAACATCAACTAAAAGGTGAGTTGAATTATAGACCAATAATTTCAGCAAAAATGTGGATAAAAATTACAAAAGACAGGAAACTTCTGCAAGAGTTGTATTTTTAACTAATCAAATTAACCCCTCGTTTAAGCCGGCAACATTGTTGAAAAAAATTATTATGAACAATAATTGTGTTTATTTATTTGTTGAGAAAAAGCGATAATTTCACGTGATAACGTAATAAGAAAACATTGATGAAAAATTGCATACTTTTATGAATTGAATTAAATTCTTATCACTGAATTATCATTATTTTATATAATACAAAGAAGATTATATCGCTAATCAAATTCTTATAAGGAACACTCATAAAATGAAATTTGTTAGAGGTTGTAGAAAAGGGTTATTTTTTTCCACAGTCAAATTGACCATTGACCATTATGTACTGATTTCAGGCCACCGGATTCGTCGAAGCCTCAAGGGTACACGCCGGTTCCCACGGAAAAAGTCACCACGACGCCCGATTTATTGGAGCCATCAACTTCCACAAGCGCCTTGATGCCCTCATCGACGTCAGCTGTCAACGAGCATATCGGTAAAGTATGAGATTTGATATTATGAGTATTCACATACCATTTCAACATAGAGAAATAGAGATGTATGTTCCCTTTTTGCTTTGAAAACAAAAATGCCCTCTTCCATTGAACAAATAATCGGAAAAATTAAGAGTTTGATATTTTGGTATTTGTCCACTACATACACTTCAATTCTGGAGAAATTAAGTAATTGGTTACCAGTATTCAGTAGCCAGTTTTATTTTGCTGAGTTGGAAATAGTATATATTATCTATTAGTAAAAGCATAACATTCCCGGACCACAATATAAATTGTTGGCTGAGGCGTTATATCGAGATATAAATTTTAAAGAAATAGTCAAGCCCGGGTAGTGAACCCGGACCGCCTGTGTGACATGAAGATTCACCATCCATTACACCATGGAGTTCATATTACTTAACCTGTTCAAAAATACATATACGTACCTAGCAGATTTTAAAATATCATAATCAAAATTAACGAAGGCGTTGGTTCAAATTCCAGCACGTTCGCCGGTTCCAGTCATGGCATCCCACGCTAAAAAGTGAGGGCCTCATCTTTCTTAGCTCTTCAAGGCTCGAAAGCTTCTGAGGGTTGCTTGTTAGAGTGGAGTCGGTTCTACAAAACAGAACAAATGAACAAAAAATGAGAAACATATCATATTTGTTCCCAAAAATGTTGCTCTTCAAGCAATTGCCGTTACGCAGTGAGGAAAGATTTCCTATCTCACAAATAAATAAGTTTTGCACTGGTTACTCCTTACATGGGTGCATTTGTCATTTATGAAAGGTTTTTTACAAAACAGCTTGTAGCAAATATTTATGTTCTTTGGTGAATTTTCAGAATGCGGCATCCCGCAAATGTTTACAAAACCTCAAACAAGGATAGTGGGAGGAAGGAATGCTCCATTCGGAAGATGGCCTTGGCAGGTAAGTGAAGTATTCGCTGTTTCTATCTATACATCTTCTAAATGAATAAAACAAAGTCTGGTTAGTCACAGTATTTATAACTCAAGAACGGCTGCACCGATTTTAATGATCTTCTATTTGTTGGGTTCATCTACTTCCCGAATAGTAGAATTACCTCCGAAATATTGAAAAAAATATCGGAACAAAACTATACCGACTATTGCATTACGGATTTCGCCACAAATATATGGAATCTTGGCCATAGTGTATGGCCAAGATTCCATATCTTTTTGGGTCCCATGGCCAAGATGGAATGATGGAACACTTCTTTACCGAATAATAATTTGTTGTCACCATGATGTAGAAATATAGAAATCATCGATCATAATGAAATTAATGAAGTAATGATATGATGAATGGGCTCCATTATAACCGAATATTTATCTATATAAAACAAAGTCAGGTCACTAACACTATTTTTATAATGATCTTTCATTTGTTAGATTCGCCTAAGCCACGAATAGCGGAATAGCGAAGTAACTATAGGAAAAATGAACGGGAAAACAATAGTTATGCAGATTATGGCAAATTCGAGAATGATTGCCAAAAAATAGGAAAGACTTCGCCAATTTTTTAACGCCTCAGATTTAACATTCGCGCCTTCCCATAAACTGGATCTGAAGGTTTTAGTTTAAGAACCGAATCGGTTGGAGCCATGTGCTCCAACCGATTTATGTGATTAACACTTTCATGGGATTCCAAAATCCGTGAGTGGTTTCAGGACAACAAGCAGCGCCCCAACCGGAAGTGGACGAATCGGTAAAGATAACGAGTGAAAAAGTTTTTGATCTCATTTTTGTAATATTTATTTCTTCTAGCCACCATTCAAGATCACGCTGTATTTGAGTTGAAAAAAACATTTTTTTTTTCATAATTTCCATGAAATTTTTTGAGAGCTAGAAATTTTCCCTTTCAAACTGTTTTATGTGCATCCAACCGTATGGTACGGTTGGGCAGACTGACACTAGGGTCTCAATCATTTTTGCGAACAGTCTGATTTTCATTACAAGTTGCCTTTTCACAAACTGTAAAAACATAAATTTTACGAGATTTGTTTCTTGGTATAGACATGTTCATTGGTTAAAAGTAAACCCTCAAAATTCAATATTTTGTGTTGGTTCTACAATACTTTTTTCTCTATTTATGATAAACCCTAAAGACGATTTTCCCCTATCAGAAGCCAGTCATCAAGATATAATACAGACGATACCCCATGGAACGCGGGTGATTTATGATTGGTTCGAAAAGTTTCTAAACTTTTATTCAGTCCTTTCAGATTCAATATGAATCTATATTTTCCATTGGGTTTCAACCGTAAAAAATTCGGGGACAGAATTTCACCTTTGCAATGCGAACTGAGTTGATGGCACCTATTTTCAATAATTCATGGATACACTGGGATAATTCCAAGGAAGGATTTTGTTGTCTAAATTCCTCTTGCTTTGGTTTTTTAATGAATGGAATTTTATAGCCATCAACCCAACTGAGAAGCAATTTATCCCTAGTTATTTTTTGCCAATTTCCATAAAATTTTCTTATCCGGCCAGCGTAACGTACCTCTATCGTCGTTGTCTGCTCCAGCTGCTGATCCCTCCTTTGAACTGCTTGTCTGTTTTATGTGGTCTTGAGCTGAGTCCTGTCGCATATCTCCCCCCCCTCCTTGCTTCTAGTTTCATTCGCTTCTTGAATGACACACGTTGATAGTTTAAATGTTTTGATGGAACATTTTGTACGGCTTTGAGCAGTTCTTTTGCTGTGCTCTCCATTGCTTCAGCAGATTTACATTTTTCTGTAAAATCTGCACCAAAAAGATAGTCATCCACTTGTAGCTGACTCGCAATTTTTGCACAGCTGGATTGAATTTCCTGTGCGTGGAGATCGTGTGTTGCATGTCGGTCAGAATTTTTCCTGCATCCACCATTGATGATATATGATCGATTGATCCATGTCATCATGGAATTGACAGCTACTACGGGTTCCAATGGAGTATGTGCGGGCGGTCTGGTAGACACTCCCGAATGTTCGCTTTCTGAGTCTGACTCGGCGCTTGAACTGTCGCCTCGCTGCTACCTAGTAAAAAAAGATCACAGTTGAGATCCCATGAGCTATTAATGCCAATGGATTTTTCTTTTGCAAATGCACAGTTGTTTTCCTTGAATACTGATATTACTCATTGATCGATTGAATAAGACTTGTGTCAATCAAGAACTTGAATTAAGAACTCGAGTAGTTTTCAGTCGTTGGTTCGATGATATTCACGAGTGTTAATAGGAACCATGTAACGGGGGAAATTTTCCTAAAATAATAACTGTTTATTTACTTACTTGAGACCTCCATAATTTTCTTCAGCTTTCGTATTTTCCGTTTGAGTTTGTCTAAACTCTTTCTTGCTTTTAGTTTTCTTGCTTTCGGCATTTCCGTTTTAATTATATTTCGATGTGCACTGAACGAGCGTAAGAACGATGATGACTAACACCGTCCAGATATGCCTGGGGCGAGGCGATAGATAAGAGATGGTGAGTCAAATCGCTTTCAACAAAAAACACAGGAATGAGACCATGAACAAACTACAGGGTAATATTGAGGACGTGGCATGTGAAGTATAATTGACAATATTTTGACATCTTCATTCTGTTCTTGTTTGGCCAGGACAACGTCAGCCGGGTCCGCTGGTTATTTAATAAAACTCTTAAAGAAATTCAACTGAAAATGAAAAATTACGTTGAATAATTCCCTTCTATGTCTATGTATGTCTTATGAACAATAAACAATACTCAGCCCCCCATAGAAATAATAATTTCCCTGACTCTTCTCAATTACTTTTCGTCCCAACTCAAAATTCAATTTTCATTATTTTTGGCGTCATTTATTGTTGACGCAAAAAAGCGTTTTATTTTTCTCCTTCACTCCGTTCACGATTTATAATTTTGTATTTGAATAAATACAAGAACTTTCGAAAGTTGAGAAATTACATACGTTTGATTGGCAACTATTTTGAAGGGCTTCTACCCCAAATAACCCGAACAGTATATTTTCGCAGATTTTTTTCAGGTCTCAGTAAGAAGGACGTCATTTTTCGGTTTTTCCAGCACCCATCGATGCGGGGGAGCTATTCTCAACGAGAACTGGATAGCTACAGCAGGCCACTGCGTCGATGAGTGAGTTATTTCAAGTAATAATAATACTATCACAACTATTATCGTTAAAGCATATTAAACGGTGCTTCATCTATTTGAAAACTTAACAATTCAGTGATATACAGTGCGGCTTTTCATGCCCATGTTTGACGTACAAACATGGAAAAATAACCGTTTGGCGGTTATGACCGATATTATTTTTGCCATTAAAGGTTGGTAATTGCTCGACAGAGAGCGCGGGAAGCATATCAACTTAAAAATGTCGAATGAAATGGGGGTCAAGTTAAAAGAATGTAATTCTCTTCAAACTTATCGAGGTATAAGTACCATTCAAACAGAGAAAGCATTATTGTGAACAATTGCAGTGTGTGTAATCAAAAAATGTCTACCTTTATCTGATAGTTATTTATTATACAAGAGAAAAAAGTATTAGATGTCAGCTTGAGGTTGTGTTGTCTCCCGACACGAAGCGGAGGGAGACAAAAAACCGAGAGCTAAAATCTAATAGTTTTCCTGTGTATTATACACAATTTTTTTCTGTGACGGGAAAAACGACGATTCAATAGTGAAAAAATCAAATGTCTGCGGCGTAAGACCTTTCGGTTCGCGAGATCCTTCATATTTTCTTTCATGAACAATCATTTCATCTACATATGCAAACACGGTTCATAGCCGCATCGATAGGATTGCGGCTTACTACTCCAGGTACATGGTTCAAAGTGAAAGATCAGCCGATATCTATCTTTATGTATATGTATATATATATATATCCGGGAAAAAGTACTCACTTTTTTCCAATTCCATGAAAAGTCATATTTTAGTACCTGTAACAGCGATAAAATGTTGAACTTTTTTCCCGTCACAGAAAAAAAAAATTTGACTTCAAATTATCAGAAGAATACGTGTAATTTTTTGATACAATTATTATTTCAGTCTGCTGACGTCACAAATACGAATACGAGTTGGCGAATATGACTTTTCCAGTGTTCAAGAAATTCTGCCGTACACAGAGAGAGGCGTCGCCAAGAAAATCGTCCACCCTAAGTATAACTACTTCACATACGAGTACGATTTGGCGCTGGTTCGAGTGGACAAGCCCTTCGACTACCAGCCTCACATATCTCCGATTTGTCTGCCCGCTTCAGATAATCTGCTCATTGGGGAGAACGCCACTGTAACCGGTTGGGGCAGACTTAGCGAAGGGGGGACGTTACCCTCAGTTTTACAAGAGGTTGGTGTGCTGTAATGCTTGTTTCATGCCAGATGTGAATGTCTTTATATAATGCTACTACAGAGAACTTTCCATCGTTTTTTTGAAATTATCAGTCATTGGCGTATATTGATTACTCTCATTGCGGACTTCCATTGTCTAGTTGACTGAAAGCGTTGCGAGCTTGGGTGTCAAGGGCGTCTTCAATTTTTTGTTTCAACCAGTGTTCTTTGTCTAAGACGTTGGCATATTTCCACTGGATCATTTGGTCTCACCGATGCATCGGCGTCCGCATTCGCATGGTATTTGGTGAACGCAAATTTTCAAATTTTCGCATGAATTCTAAGGCTCTGTTTTGGTTAGAAGTCTTGTCAATGTGTTTCCGAATCTGAAACAGCTTTTAACGTACCTACTCCCGATTCTTCTTAGTCTCTCCAATACGCCTCTGATAGGAGACAGCATGGCTTGGTTGTTGTCTTGGGTTAGAATGTCTTCCAGGAGCCTATCTAGGTACCCGTTGGAACCCAAGGATCAACAATCGAGCTATGCAGTCCTCCTACCATCCATCAAAGGCGTATCGGAGGAACTAGCAGAGTTCGGGGATATAAGTACAACGTCAGAAGGTGTTTCAGATCTGGAAACACATTAGGAAGCCTTCTAACCCAAAGAATTCATGCAAAGATTCTAAAAATTGCGTTTACCAAATGAGTACCATGCGAATGCGGACGCCGCTACATCGGTGAGACCAAAAGACTGCTCAGCATTATGGTAGACAAACACAAATGCTGTACTCAATGGGGAGAGACGGCGAAGTCAGGAGTCGCAGAACACGCTTGGACGAAACTTCACCGCACCCAGTTGGAAGATGCCAACGTCTTAGACAAGGAATAACACTGGTTTGAAAGAAAATTCAAAGGCCCCCTTTACATCCAATTCAACAACGCTTCCAGTCAAACCAGCGTAGAAATCCGGAACGTGTTGAAAACATCAATGAAAAAGAGAAAAAAATATCAGATATACTGAACTGATTGAGACGTCGGGCTCATAGAGACATTACAGACAATAGAAGTTCGCAAGGAAAGTAATTTATTTACATCATTGTCTAAAACTTTCAAACGATCGTTTCATGGAGATGTTCGGTATTTTTTCGCCATAATTCCTTGACTGACATTGTTCTATTTTACATTTTCAGGTCCAAGTACCTATAGTCAGTAACGACCGCTGTAAAAGCATGTTTCTGAGAGCCGGAAGGCACGAGTCCATTCCCGAGATCTTCCTGTGTGCCGGACACGATGGTGGAGGTCAAGACTCCTGTCAGGGGGATTCTGGAGGACCCTTACAAGTGAGTTGAAAAATAATACTTACGCATGTTTTCATGTTCTGGTTACCATGAAAAGTAAAATCCTATATTGTTCAGAGAACGTCGTGAGATCCCTGCAAAGTAGGTAACATTTGATTAAACAACGTAAAAGCAAAGTTTGAAAAGTCTCATTATTTTTATTATTACTTCAATATTAATAATTCTTAAATTCTTGTCAGTCCTTGATATGTGTGCCAAATCAATCGGATGATCCCAAGTCGGTGAAAATAGAATTTGAATGTACACGTCAGCATCATTATTATTAGTGATATCCGCGTTGTCTTGTTAGAATTTCCATTTTAAATAGGTCACAATATACAGTATCGGTAAGTTTTCATCTGGGGTATAGTGATTTCATGAGAGCGTGAAGAATAGCTTGCTATAATGTTGAGAGTATTACCATTTCTCCTCTACTCGCTCGAGGAAGGGATATCAACTGAGCTGTGAATTCATCGGGCGAGGTAACAGGAGAGGTGCGCAGTAGTGCGTCTCTTTATGTGGTATTATCCTATCATTGCGTTCCTTGTTGCTCGCGTAGATTTTTGTCTATACCCCAGATGGAAAGTTTCCGATACTGTATATATATATTTATGTTTTTTTAATTCTTGTTTGTTTTGTATCATCAACTAATTATCTAATTTTCGCAGGTGAAAGGCAGAGATGGACGCTACTTCCTAGCAGGTATTATATCCTGGGGCATCGGTTGCGCGGAGGCAAATCTTCCAGGAGTTTGTACCAGAATTTCAAAATTTGTTCCCTGGATTTTGAAAAATGTTACTTGACGTCTTCGGTTTGAATATCGAGTTCTACTTGAATCGCTATATGTTCCTATGGAACTCTGTGTTTGTCTTGATAATTGTTTGAGTTGATGATAGATATTGTTGATTGATTATGAGGAGATTCTAAAATTATGATGTTCTCTGAATTATATTATGTATAGTACAGGGAAACTTGAAAACTCCTCAGTATATTTCACAAAACACCACCTACTTATTTTTGTGGATACAAAAATTCAAACGTAGAATATAAAATGGTGCTGAAAGATAGACTAGAATATATTTTATATTCTAATCTATTCTGCTGTTATTATCGATATTTCATCGACTCGACCCCAATCAGGCGGTAAACATTGCACCTCTTGTAAAAATGTATATTTTGTAATATTTGAACATTAATTCATATTGTATAAACTAAGAAAGTAAACGAAATCATTCAGACTAGGTAATAATATGTTTGGCAATAAACATTCAATGCGTATTTTATAACTTCCTATGTGATATTTAATTTATTTGTATTATAAATAAAGTTGAATAAATAGATTATTCTCGTTGTTATTCTTTTATTCTCCTATTTAATCGCATTCTAATAATTTAAAAAGTTTCAACTGCAACTGCGGCAGTCACCTCAGTGGCATGATCGAAGTACTTTTCTTGAAGTATTTAAACTCGACCCGACCCTACTCTGAGACCCGACTCCGACCCGACTTCTAGCCGACTCCGACCCGACTCCGACCCGACTCCGACAGGATAGGTTAGATAGGCCAGGATAGGTTAGATAGGCCAGGATAGATTAGATAGGCCAGGATAGGTTAGATAGGCCAGGATAGGTTAGATAGGCCAGGATAGGTAGATAAGCCAGGATAGGTTAGATAGGCCAGGATAGGTTAGATAGGCCAGGATAGGTTAGATAGGCCAGGATAGGTTAGATAGGCCAGGATAGGTTAGATAAGCCAGGATAGGTTAGATAGGCCAGGATAGGTTAGATAGGCCAGGATAGGTTAGATCAAAACTATCTGATCCAACATGATTTGTCTAAATTAACTTGCCAGGGGCATATATGAAGCAAACTGAAGTCGGAAAATGAAAACGAAGACGAATAAGATCGAAGTTAGATTAGATAGGTCAGTAATTAGGTTATACCCAAAAAACTACTAACATACCTTTTTTAATGTTTATTCTTACGTTTTAGACGACGAGAAACACTCCTAGACAGGTTTCGTCCAAGTTCTATGAGCCGTTTTCGAGATATGGAAAAAGTGAAAAATTCGCTAACCTTGGGTCGAAAATTGTGTCAATCGATAGAACTCGTCGAGAGGAATCCAAAAATGTCCTCAGTTACTCTCTAGGACCAACGGTTCCCGAGATTTAGGTGGTGTTTAGGTTTTAGGTTAGGTTAGGTTAGGTTAGGTTAGGTTAGGTTAGGTTAGGTTAGGTTAGGTTAGGTTAGGTTAGGTTAGGTTAGGTTAGGTTAGGTTAGGTTAGGTTAGGTTAGGTTAGGTTAGGTTAGGTTAGGTTAGGTTAGGTTAGGTTAGGTTAGGTTAGGTTAGGTTAGGTTAGGTTAGGTTAGGTTAGGTTAGGTTAGGTTAGGTTAGGTTAGGTTAGGTTAGGTTAGGTTAGGTTAGGTTAGGTTAGGTTAGGTTAGGTTAGGTTAGGTTAGGTTAGGTTAGGTTAGGTTAGGTTAGGTTAGGTTAGGTTAGGTTAGGTTAGGTTAGGTTAGGTTAGGTTAGGTTAGGTTAGGTTAGGTTAGGTTAGGTTAGGTTAGGTTAGGTTAGGTTAGGTTAGGTTAGGTTAGGTTAGGTTAGGTTAGGTTAGGTTAGGTTAGGTTAGGTTAGGTTAGGTTAGGTTAGGTTAGGTTAGGTTAGGTTAGGTTAGGTTAGGTTAGGTTAGGTTAGGTTAGGTTAGGTTAGGTTAGGTTAGGTTAGGTTAGGTTAGGTTAGGTTAGGTTAGGTTAGGTTAGGTTAGGTTAGGTTAGGTTAGGTTAGGTTAGGTTAGGTTAGGTTAGGTTAGGTTAGGTTAGGTTAGGTTAGGTTAGGTTAGGTTAGGTTAGGTTAGGTTAGGTTAGGTTAGGTTAGGTTAGGTTAGGTTAGGTTAGGTTAGGTTAGGTTAGGTTAGGTTAGGTTAGGTTAGGTTAGGTTAGGTTAGGTTAGGTTAGGTTAGGTTAGGTTAGGTTAGGTTAGGTTAGGTTAGGTTAGGTTAGGTTAGGTTAGGTTAGGTTAGGTTAGGTTAGGTTAGGTTAGGTTAGGTTAGGTTAGGTTAGGTTAGGTTAGGTTAGGTTAGGTTAGGTTAGGTTAGGTTAGGTTAGGTTAGGTTAGGTTAGGTTAGGTTAGGTTAGGTTAGGTTAGGTTAGGTTAGGTTAGGTTAGGTTAGGTTAGGTTAGGTTAGGTTAGGTTAGGTTAGGTTAGGTTAGGTTAGGTTAGGTTAGGTTAGGTTAGGTTAGGTTAGGTTAGGTTAGGTTAGGTTAGGTTAGGTTAGGTTAGGTTAGGTTAGGTTAGGTTAGGTTAGGTTAGGTTAGGTTAGGTTAGGTTAGGTTAGGTTAGGTTAGGTTAGGTTAGGTTAGGTTAGGTTAGGTTAGGTTAGGTTAGGTTAGGTTAGGTTAGGTTAGGTTAGGTTAGGTTAGGTTAGGTTAGGTTAGGTTAGGTTAGGTTAGGTTAGGTTAGGTTAGGTTAGGTTAGGTTAGGTTAGGTTAGGTTAGGTTAGGTTAGGTTAGGTTAGGTTAGGTTAGGTTAGGTTAGGTTAGGTTAGGTTAGGTTAGGTTAGGTTAGGTTAGGTTAGGTTAGGTTAGGTTAGGTTAGGTTAGGTTAGGTTAGGTTAGGTTAGGTTAGGTTAGGTTAGGTTAGGTTAGGTTAGGTTAGGTTAGGTTAGGTTAGGTTAGGTTAGGTTAGGT